>CM027842.1:9133284-11633284 GCA_016097545.1 Eucalyptus victrix
TCCGATTTGGGTTCCCATTCGCTTTACGTTTTGTGGTCGCGTGCTGAAAAAGGAGGGGGCTTTGTTCTCGTAGCCGAATTTGGTGGGAGTCTGTAATTGAAGTTTCGATCTGTTTTGGTTTGGTTTGGTTTAGTTGTGTGTGGTCTCTGCGTTCTGGGTTTGTTTTCTTTACGAGCTTAGCTGCTTTTTCCGTCTATTGGGTCTCGCCGTTTGTATATCTTTTAAGGCCAATCGTCGTTTGGTGTCTTTTAACTCTTTATCTGCTTGAATGATCCGTGTTTTGTAGTGATAATTGAACAGGGATTCTCGTGTTGGGTGTTGCCCTTAGAGTGATTAGTCTTGAGGCAGCTGGTGCAAAGTCAGGCCACTATGTAAAATCGACCCCAACCATCCGTCCTTCTTGTTTGTTTGCAGTAGTTTGTGACATCCATTCCCTGTTTCCGCAGGAAATGGTCCACCTCCTAAGCCATGGGAAAGAGCTGGGGGTTCATCAGGTCCTGCACCATTTAAGCCGCCATCATCTGGAAGCACTAGTGATATAGTGGAAGCTTCTGGAACAGTAAGACCCGGTGAAATTGTTTCGACTACTGATAGAACTGTTCCTGTCAATGCAAATTCTATTGCCAGGCCGGTTCCCACCAGGCCATGGGAGCAACAATCCTATGGCAACAGTTATGGAGGTGCATATATGCTGCTTATTTTATGTCCATAGTTGCATGTATTTTCATTACATTTTGATTGTGTGTGTATCTCAGCTATTGCTTTAAAGAACAATATAACATAAGATGGTTCTCAGTTAATCTTTTGATAATCATTGCAGGATATGGTTCTGGCCTGAATTATAACTCAGGGTATAATTCAGGGATGTATGGCTCTTCATTGGGAGGCTCTTCATTGGGAGGATACGGAGGATCTTATGGGGGTGGGTTATATGGAAATGGAATGTACCGAGGAGGTTCTAGCTTGGGCTACGGTGGGCTGTATGGTGGTTCTAGCTTGGGCGGTGTTTACGGTGGGGGCATGTACAATAGTGGATTAGGGGGTCCAATGGGTGGTTATGGAGGTGGTTATGGTGTTGGCATGGGTCCCTATGGCGATCAAGATCCGAACAACCCTTATGGTGCTCCCTCTTCTCCACCAGGATTTTGGATTTCCTTTCTCCGAGTGGTGAGCAAGCATCCACTGGTTTTGTGAAGTTTAATGATTTTGTATTATTATTCTGAAAACCAGGGTTAGACATACAGTCTGTAAACTTCTTACATGAGTAACTTTCTTATGGCTGATACAGGTTTACTCAACTAATTTTCTAAATCAATGTGATAGACATGGTTTATGAAAGAAACAGTTTGCACAGAATGTATACCCTGTACAAAGCCAGGAACAAGAATTGCGTTTGATTTAACTAGGGAAACTTTATATCTTGGTGCAACCCACAAGCTTAGCTGTGGGAAGGTTGATTCTTACTTCAATATTTTGCAGAACCTGCTGAAAAACTACCTATTTATGTATTGATTCTCTTTTACTGCTGAGTAGAAAGGTCTCATCACACCTTTTGATCATGAATGTCCCTTTAATTGACTCGAGTTCTACCTTGGTCAAGCCAATGGTCCTTTATTATGAATATTATGTTGGCTATGTCGTCATATGAACTTTTATGCCTGTGCAAAAACCATGGAAGAGTAAGTGACCTTGCTGAATCTGTTTATAATTTTGTTAACTTATTATATCAATGTTAGAGTACAATCAAGTGACTAGTGTTGTTGATTTGTTTTTCCATCTGATGACAGATGCAAGGAGTTGTTACATTTTTTGGCCGCATTTCGATTCTGATAGACCAGAATACCCAGGCATTCCACATGTTTATGTCTGCACTTCTTCAGGTGCTGCTTTCTCTACTTGCTGTATTTTCTTCCAGATAAAATATTGCTGGAATTGTGCCATTGGGTTCCGTGGCATCTGCAGTTGTCTTTTAAGCAAGTAGACTTGAGTGTTGTGCAACATTGATCACTAACTAAATTGCATTCATGCAGCTTTTTGACCGATCAGGATTATTGTATGGCGAGTTAGCTAGATTTGTGTTAAGAATCCTGGGAATCAAAACAAAGCCTAAAAAGGTTCCTCCACCTGGACACAATGGTATGCCTGGGCTCCCCGGTGCTTTCCCTCAAATGCTATTGAGGGACCGAAAGCAGCTCAAAGTGGCGCATGGGATAACGTATGGGGGGACAAACCCAGCAGCTAAAGACATTACCGCAAGAGATTGGATGCTAAAGACTACTGAGGGTAATGACACAGACCCACTCAATAATTGGGGCCAAAAAGGCATGGTCACGCTGGCTCAGTCTCTCAGTTTTGGTTTGCCGAAGGGCTATTCTTCCTGTGAAGGCTGTATGGTCGAACCTATCCTCCATGAGATGCTTGTGATGTTGAATTGCACTGTAGGTTACTCAGTTACTGTATATCTAAGTAAGGAATATTCGTGGCATGTATATTTGGAATTGAGTATGCAATGAGATTTGTTGGGACTCGGGAGGTTCAGTGTTGCCACTTTTCGCATTGTGTGCTCGACAAATTTGCCGTGCAAACTCACACGACCTTGTTATAGTGTTTCTCTGATGCCATCATTTCAAGTCGTCTTGTTGATTACTTACGTTCGAAGCATTTTGTTAGGCGTGACCTTTGCATGGGGTTACTTAGATTAACCTGGATCATGGGGTATGTTAAGCACTTAAACAGGAGCATTATGCAGAAATCTTATCTTGGATTATAAATTTGTCAATTTACAGGCCAGGTTTGCGTTTTAGATAACGGAAGTCGGAGCAAGTTAGACCTCTTTTCTCTTCTGTGCTTTCAGGGGTGGGGCTATATTGCGGACGAAATTCTTCGGGGGGATTTGATAGGTCCTTTAACAGGAGAACCAGGAGACAGTGTATCAAGAAAATAATTGACGACGACGATGAACGTTGCCAAATTTCTCAGGGTAATACTCAGATCGCTGCATCACACCTGTTCAAGCCAATCAATTCATCATCTTCCTTTCAAAGAAAATAAGTTGATATATACTGGTCAAAGCTAAATTTCTTGATCATGCCGCCGACTACATCTCTCCCAAAGTTTGCCTTCAGCTTTGACAATCACATGGAGAAGTTGAGGTGTGAATGCATCGAAGCAGGAAACACAATTAGCATAAATAAAGCCAATTTTTGTGCATTGAAATTACGCTCGACTGATCTTGATAGCAAATCAAGCGGGCTGGCTGACACAGCTCAATGTTCAAGTCGCTAACTCTGCATGATAATCATTACGCATAATATCGTCTAGCAGTTCAGTATTCATCCTTGGATCTGAACACAATGCCTTTCCGTTTCAAACAGTTTGATTGTGTTTCCTGAAACAGTCGCAAAATGTGAATCCCTGCTCCAGTAAAGAACCATAACCATCTTGCGCCCATTTCTCAATGCCTCCAAGTTCCAACCTGCAGTTGCCATAGTTCCAATGATGGCTCGCATGAAGTATTTCCAGGTTAGTGCAGTATCTCTGAATGGATCGCCACCCTGGAAGCTTGACCTCATGGCAGAATGCCAAGTCCCATTCTCCAAGGAACGGGTAGCCCTTCGTAATTTCCAAGATGGATTCGTCAGCAATGGATCTGCACCCCCAAAGCTTAGGAACTTTGAGCCTTCCAGTAAATCTTGCCCCAATTACGGCTGAATTCTTTGTAGGAACACACCGACTTACCTAAGAAACATCTAGGAATTCAAGCCTGCTGCCGCTGACAATTGCCATTATGCCCTTCGTGTCAATCTTACAGAACTCGGCATTGATATGCACTAGAGTTGATGAACAGCTTGTTAGCCCCATGCCTCTTACATCCGTACAGTAGAAAATATCAATGGCACAGAGCTTCCGACATTGTTGTGATGGAGCTCTTTAACCACCATCGCTTATAGAAAAACAGTACACAAGATTGACATCCTCCAGATCCAAGCAACCCCTGGCCAGAGTTCCTAACCCGACATTGGTAATACTAAAGCATTTGACTAACAACGGTCAATGATGGACAGCCAGCAGCAACGGTAGACATCCCACGGTCAGTAATAGCGGAATGGTAGTCAAGATAAAGACATTGAATAGGTGAACCATTCAACCACAATCAGGTCAAATCTGAATCAGATAATTCAGTTCAGCCAGAAAGAGATAAGGACTTGAGGTGCTTGACAGGCAAGCAATTTATTGAGATGGAAATACTTGACATAAAGATTGTAGTAGGATGCAGAAAGGTTCGACAGGTAATGATCTGCAGATAAGGGCGAGGTGCTTGATGGGCAAGCAATTTATTAAGATGGAAATACTTGACACAAAGATTGCAGTAAAAGGCAGAAAGGTTCAACTTGTAATGATCGAGGTGCTTCACAGGCAAGCAATCTATTGAGGTGCTTGACGGGCAAGCAATCTATTGAGTTGGAAATACTTCACATGAAGATTGTAGTAGGATGCAGAAAGGTTCGTCTTGTAATGATCTGCAGCAGATATCTTGAATGTGAAGCCAGCGACAACATGTTAGACCAAATGATGCACGACCAGAACTACAGCCTAGCTTTTGAAAAATAAGAGCAAGGCAATCATCAGACAGGTGTATGATGGAGGTAAGATTGATCTCCAGCTGGAACTTCTATGTCAACTTCAGCAATCTTGGGACGGTTGCAGCAGCCTAGCTTTTGAACAATAAGAGCAAGGCAACTATCAGACGATGTAAGATGATGTCCAGCCAGATCTTCTATGCCGACTTCAGCAATCTTCGGACGGTTGCAGAGCACGAATCTTTACAGTAAACTTTTTATAAGAAGATGTGGACAAGTTCGGGGAGTTAAAGCCGCAAAGAGCCGGTGAGTCCCCATAGCCGTATCCAATATGAGCCCCGCATTTACGGCAGAGGAGCTTCGTCTTGAGGCCCCTGCGAACCCAGGCAACTGGGAAGCAGTTTACTTGGTCGACCTGTGTGAAGCGACTGAGGTCAACAGAAAGAAAGGAGATAGAACCTTTCTTTATCGATTTGCGATACTTCGAGCCTATCCCTGAGGTAATCCTATTGGAAGATGTCAAGTTCAAGGGATAACCACAAGATCCACAGCTGCAAATGAAAAGAGGAAGAAACAATTTCAATGATCTCCTGCTAAATGTAAGATGATAACCATCTAATACACTATCCAAAGGGCAAAACAACAAGCCACTGCAAGAAAGTAAAGCCTTCGATTCCACAAAAACCCGATCATTCATGGTTTTTCCTTTAGCAAAGGAAGAACAAAAACTGCATAAACCTAAAAATCGCCATCCACAAGCTTCCTAAGTGCTCCTCCATAATCCCCCTAATACAAACCGAGGTTGCTTAAGTAGTAAGAAACCGTCGCTTAAGCGCAGGCTCAAATTGCCACGCTTACACATTCTCTTCGGGCCATCCGCCACATGGGGCGAGGCATTAGTCAGTTCAGGAACAACCAAATCGTTTTCTAATGACTTGATGCCGAGCGAGGCAAAACCCATCAACTCAAAAACATCTGAGATCAACAAAACACCGCCGCTGCCCTTCAAGATCAATTGCTTCACTCAGAGACGAAGACAGCAACGTTGCGCACGAAAGGACCGCCAAACCTCATCAAACTACAGAATTTTCAGAATACAACGCAGAACTGTGCCAAACTGACGTAACCCAAATGCAGAAATCCACAGAAACGGCGACAGGAACGGAAAAGATCGAAACTTTCCCACAATTCAAGCACAAAACAGCACATCAAACAGAGGGGAAACGATGCAGCAGCGAGAGAGAGAGAGAGAGAGAGAGAGAGGTGACCTGTAGGAGACGTCAACGGGGTGGAGGGACATCTCGCTGCCCTCTCGCTTGTTGGAATCGAGGGATGGTTAGAGGAATCACATGGAACAATATCATTCTCCAACGCCTGGTACCATCCAATGAGAAGGAAGGAATAGATTTCGCTTTCCATTCTTTCCAAAGTTTCAATTTTTATTTTCGGACCTTCCTTTTTCTTCTTTTGGTTTATTTATTTATTTATTTATATATTTATTTATTTTTGGAGATTTTGTAGAATGGAATGCACGTGGGGATCCTCTGACTTCTCAGTTGTCCCTTCCTCATGTCTGTATCCTTGCGCTCGTCGTACTTTCCAGGGGAAAAAAAAAGAGTTTTTTTTTTTTTTTCCTATTTTTCCTTCACAAGAAAACAGCCCGAACAAGCTATCATGCCATATTATATTATTCTCGCGCCGGCCAATACTAATATCGACATAATATAAACTCATCTTGGTACCCCTTACATTATGTTCTATCATTAGCCAATCGGAACACGTCGAGTAATATTGACTTCGAATTAAATTTGCTTGTGCCGTGTCAAAATTGAAATCTCTTGCGATAAATCCACAGCCTCCTATAATTTTCTTTTTCTGCCGTGATATAAAATGGCAATCATACTCGATGGTCATCAACCATAAATAAAATGCAAATTAAAATGCTAGGCATGCATCCTAAGCATAAGATTTATGTCAACATTGCAACATTGCAAAAAGAGAATTGGATTTGTGTGGCATATCTTATTCACATACAATATATAAAGATGATAGCGAAAATGATCCATGAACTTTGATTCAACGTGCGACGTCATTCCTTAACTTTTAATTTGCACAATACAGAGTTCTATATTTTTGCCCAATGTGTGTCATTCTTAGAGTTTTAATTTATTCAATGTAGTCTTCGAATTATTTGTAAATATTTAATGCAATCTTTAAACTATATAAAAATGTTCAAAAGTTCAAGAACCACATTGAACATTGCACTAAAATTCAGGAACAATATTCAACAAATTTTAATAATTCGAGGGCCACATTGAACATCAAACTAAAATTCAGAGAACAAGTTTAACAAACTAAAAATTCAGGGATAACATTGCAAATTTGATCAAGATTGAGAGATCACTTGTGTTATTTTGCCATATACTTTTGTGCACAACAAACTTTTATACAATTTGACTAAGCATGAATCACCGCCTCCAAAGTTTGGTCGAAAGGAAGCTTCTCAGTGCACCAAAATTTGAACGTACAGGAACGATCTCAATTACCACAGAAAACAAGCACCAAACCAAGAGGATCCATTAAATCAACGCCTTTCCCATGTTCTGATTCGATGCATCTTAATGTCGAAAGTCACCAGAGAACAAATCATGTATGTACTACCATGAAGCCGCCCGCTCAGGTGCTAGGCACATTACCTCTTCGTCCTTCATCTCAACACTGTTTCTTTGCATTTTGAACAGTTCTATTGCAAGACCTGAGACGCGAGCACCCCTGCCAATATAAAGAACAGCAAGCTTCTTGCACCCCCTTCTCAGTGCCTCAAGGCCCAGGTCACATAGATTCTGACATCGGTTCACATGAAGCTTCTCGAGGTTATTACAGTGCAACCCAACAGCTTGCCACCCTGGCGTCTTGATCCCATGGCACAATGCCAAGTTCCATTCCTGTAGTAACGGACAACCCCTCGCGATTGCAGAAGCAGATTCATTGCCAATAGATCTGCACAACCGGAGGTTAAGAACTTTCAACCTTTGAGCAAACCCTGAGCCGATTGTGACAAAGCAATCAGGACCGTGCCCCCAGCCAATGTTGCCAATGTTTAGATATTCAAGCCCACCACCGCTCACGATTCCTCTTATTCCCTCGGCATCAAGATTACACGACTCAGCATCTACATGTATCAGTGTTGGCGAGCAACCTCTAATTCCAACGCCAGTTACGTCCCCACTACAATGGGAAATCTTGATGGCCCTGAGATTGTGGCATCCTTGTGATAGAGCTCTTAAACCACGGTCACTAATACATGAACAGTACGTGAGATTCACATTCTGTAGATCTGAGCAACCACTAGCCAAAGTTTCTAAGCCAACATCAGTAATATTGCAGCGGTAAAGACTGATTACGTTTAAAGATCGACAGCCAGCAGCGATTGCAGACACTCCATGGTCTGTAATTTTCAAACAGCCATCAAGATAAAGACTTTGAATATTTGAACCATAGGATCGCAATGGGGTCAAGCCTGAATCAGGTAATTCTGTGCAGCCTGAAAGAGACAGAGACTGTAGATGCTGAAAACGTGCAAGTAGTCTGTTAAGATGGAAAGAGTTGACGTTAAGATTGGGGTACGATGGAGAAAGCTTCAAGAGGGTGAATGAACAGTCAAATTGTAATGATCGACGGGAGACATTCTGAACATGAAGCATGCGACGACACGTTAAGCCGAATGATGCACGATCGTTGCTACTCTTTAGCCTTTGAAAAATAAAGATGAGGCAATCATCAGGCAGTTGCACGATGGAGGCAGGACGATTTCCAGAAAGATCTTCCATGTTGATTCGACAATCTCCTGACGGATAAAGAGCTCAGATATTCACAGTTAACCTTCTATAAGAAGATGTAGACGAGTTTGGAGACCACAAAGAGGCAGGCAGTCTCCATAGCAATATCTGATATGAACCCCACAATTACAGCAGAAAGCATTTTGTCTCCGGCCACTCCCAACACCCAAGTGACAAGAAAGGTATACAAGACCTTCCCGTCATCCTCATTCAAGATAAGCACAGGGTGGAAAGAGAGGAGCACATCCAAGCTTCATCAACCTGTATGAAACTATGCAGATCAACAGAGAGGAAGAAGATAAAACCTTTCTTCATTCTTTTCCAACATTCAGAGCCTACCTCAGAAGTTATTCTACTGGAAGATGCCAGGTTCAGGGAACGACACAAGACCCACAGCTGCAAACCAAAAGAAAAGGACTTTGAATTTTCAGTCTACTAGTTGAGAATCCATACACATTCTGTATCGGGACAAGGAAATACCCTAATGAATAAAAAATAATCCCTTTTTTTGTATAATCCTACAAAAGGAAAGAAAGAATGACTAGGCAAATATCATTATGGAGCAATCTAAACCGACGCTTGGTCGGAAATTAAAAACCGTCGCATCTTAACATAGCTTATCCATGTTGACATGGTATTACTGCCATCTTCGAAAATTGGATCAGTCTTCCAAAACCATCCTCCCTAAAATGTACGTAACAAGTAACCACTTTTATCGATAAATTAGCAGAATTCCGATCCGAACCGGCTCAGTGCATTTTCAGGCCGATGGGGTACCCACTCAAATTTCCAGTCTTCCTCTCAAAGAAAGGACAGAGGTTCGCATACCATCGTAACCAATCCCCCAAGCCAAGGACATGAACTCGAACGAAGCGCTTCCCTATCTTAAACCATCATCGGATTGACAAAAGCACCAGACTTTTTTTGCTGCCGCCAGCTCTACAACTATAGTTCAACTCTACCACAATCGCCCAGAACCAGCTCTCTCCAATCGAAAGTCCGACAAGAAATGCAAAGCCGCAATTTTTCTCCGACCATCAGACACAATTTCACCAGAAAAAACCAAAATTTCGGCAAAATCAAGCGATGCATCCGATTTTCAGCAGGTTTTTTCGCGAAGAAACGAGAGAGAAATAGAGGAACGTACATGGGAAGGGTATGGCCGAAAGGACGCGTCTTCGTTTCCTCTCCGATGATTCGACAGATGACCCGGGAGGAGCCAAACGGTGATGATAAGCAAATGAGAAGAAGGGGAAGAGAGAGAGAGAGAGAGAGATGTTTCCAGCTTCTCCTCGTTTTTACGTTTTCCGAAGGTTTTTTGTCCCTGTCCGTCTGTGCATTAGCACGAGCTCGAGAGTGTCGTTTTTAGTGTTTCTTGGGTCGAGCGAGAGTGTCGTTTTTAGCAGAGGCCTGTTTTTACTCCACCGGAGTCGTAAATGGCCTCGTCGGAGGACGAATGTGGTAAATTTTAGTACTCAAATCCTTACCAATTGTATCGGCGCCAAGGATGCTATTTTGCATTATCGCCCGCTCGCCTGCCTGCCGATCAATGCCGTGGTTCGAAGTTGCGATCCCATGAAAGAGCGCTAGTATCACCCGACTATGCCACAGTTCTAAGTCGCCGTCCCATGAGAAGAACACTTCATTAATGAGGCGGACCAAAGCTTAAAGATTTGGTACTTCGATTCCTATATCGCTGTTTCCTTTTGCAATAGATTAATTAACATCAGGGCGGATATTTCAACGATATTTTTGGGCTTTAGCAGCTGAAGTGCAAGAACTGGCAACATCAATATGATGATATAAAAGTGACGATCGTCGCATCCGTAACCTACCAATTACGAGCAAACCTTGGAGCTTCCATTAATTTCCCATTAATGGTATGTTCTAAAGGTTGACATTAAATTTCGGTATAGCGACATAGAACACTGAATAATTGTGATAGAACATTGAATAGACAACTCATAGATCATCTCGGGTTGCTGATTTGTGTCACCATAAAATTTGCCCATAGATACTATTCAGCCCAAGCCGACGTTCGGATCTCGAACTCATGCATATATTCGAGTGGGGTGAGAGTATAGACCAAGACTTGATCAAGTACAAACAAAATTAATCCCAGGCACAAATGAGGGAAACCAAGATAATTTAAAAGCAAAACGGTGGAACTAACTCACGTTGGAGCATAAGATTATAGAAAGTTTCAGTCTCCAGGATATGGACTCTAAACAGAAGGCCTATATCTACACTTCAACTCCACTCCGCTAGAAATATCACACAAGTTTCGACCCAATGACAAATGACATGGTGTGGATGGAAGGATCAACATCACTGCGCAACACTTCAAAGTTGTCATAAGACACTCCCAAGTACATCGAAAATACATCTAGGGACTTAAGTCATCCTCTTCTGGATCCAAATCCTTGACCTTGACATCAGCGTCTTCCCCATACTGGATGCAATTGTCAATTTGGGACAATACATATTGTATGCTGCAAAATACAACAAATTTTCTTTTATATCGATAGAAACATGTTTAGACAATCGCATCACTTCATTCCTCACTCTATTTAAGCCTTAATCACTGGATAGAAAAGGCCAAGAGAGACCAGAAAAATCTGAGGTTCTCATAGCTTCCTAGAAGTCTCTCGTCTTATACTGCTAGTAGTCCAAATCGTTTAACTTGGCATGACTAGAGTTTTCATATAGAAAGGCCATATAGCAAATACCAAAGGAGGGGAGTTTCTATACAACACTTTCGCACAGCAGACATAGAAGAGTACCAAGGATTTACAGAACAACGAAGAACTAGTCCAACAAAACAAACCACAAGGAGGGATAATCATCAAAAAATGGAGAAGCAACAACTCTTCAACAAACTAAATATCCATAACCTACAATCCCACAGATTTGTCAGAATTTCAAGCGCCACAATCCATATATTCAGCTGATTCATTTAAGTAAGTAAAAGTTTATTTTTCCACTGAAAACAAACCAAAATCATCCAATCATGTCCTTAAAATCCCATGGCAAGCGACATGCTGCTGCTAAAAATGAATAAGCAGAACCATGTTTTAGACTATAAAAGATCACACCAAGTCAGATACTTTCACAGCCTCTCTCGAGATGCCATCAACTAGACACACAGAAAGATCCCATTGAACTTCTCTAATTACATAAAAGCAATTAACAAGTGTAGTCCAAAATTACATCCACAAAACTGAGCCTGATGGGTGTTCATGAACAAACAACCATTAAAACAAACAATATTTCTAACTGAGCACAAGTGCATGCTTGCTCATGTGTGTGACAGGAGATGCAGCAAAAGAACAAGGGCATGCGCAAAGATGTAAGAGCATATGCACTTGGAGTGGCATTCCTACAGTCTAACATATAGATATCAACATATGCACACATACACACAAACACATGCAGGAAGAGAGAGAGAGAGAGAGAGAGAGAGAGAGAGAGAGAGAGAGAACCTGTTCTCTTTCCTCAAATCGAGAGGTATGAAGCTCACCATGCTATATTCATCCACCTAAATCAAAAACTCATTGGAGTTAAGGCAATGAGAAATGTCCTAGCAAGATTATATTACTAGCGAAAATCATGAATTATAAGCAATGATAGAAAGAAGCCAGAATGCTGCAATAGCACATACAACATAATGTCAGTATAAAGTATAAAGCACCACAAACATATTCAGTTTATTCACCATTTACAAATGAGAACTGAAGGAATCATTGAAAGCAACTAAAGAGCAGTTCAAAAGAGAATTTGTATGTATTTCCACTTCTACACCATGTGTAAATTTAACATCCAATACTAATTTGCAAATAACCACAAATTACAATCACTAAGTTTTACCAGTATAAATGCAAAGCAGATATCTCACAAACCAGCTCTGCCAAAGATTAATTGAGCTTCTCAAACTTAGGATTGAGCAATTCAACAGCAAATCTGCATGTCTTTCCATTTCCAGGCCATGTGGGCACTCACCATCCAGCACTATCTTGCAAATAACCTCAAAGTGCAATCACTACTAAGTTGAGCCAGTATACATGAAGCAGATACATCACATACCAGTTCTGCCAAAGCTTTATTGAGCTTCTCAAACTTAGGAGCCATTGTTTGGTTCAACTCTGACAACAACACTCGAGGTTCCGGATTCAAGTAACTAAATTAAGAAAAACTCATCAGCCATATCAAATATGCAAAAAAAGCAGCCCTGAGAGGATTAGGAACTCACTCATCAATATCTCTCTTGTTTTTCACAAGGTCCATTTTTGACAGGATATTTACATGGGGCAATTCGAGTTGAACCATGGCAGAGAGAGATGCCATGCATCCACTGATAAATTTGGTCACATCTGTGATGAACTGTTACAAACAACTTAAAACTTTATAATCTAGATAACAAATCAATTGCCTCAAAATGTATCAAGAGGTAACAAAGTAATTAAAGATTTAAACAAAAAAAAAGGCAATGTCCCACAAACCTGTGAATCAAGCAAGTATACCCCACAGACATTGAAGTTCTTACGCTGTAAATGCTCCACAAAATTTCGAAGCACTGGCACATGTGAGAAAAGTTCTATCTGGCCTGTAAAGTGCTTCGCAGTTATAATAGTTCATATTAATGTGCAGACATTGTAAAAAAAGTACATAAGCCACATAAATGCCGGTGCATTATATGATAACTATGCTTGCAAATGGAATTTGCTTAAAATGATGACGCTTGAATGAGGAAGAAACAAAGCAAAAAATCAAGTTCAGATAAAAACTTGCACAAGACATCATATGACAATGCCAATAAGTTAGTTCACCATGAAATATTGATGATCAGTGAAAAAAGGATCGAGAGTATTTTGACATCTAAACAAGAGGTCTTCCACAATATTCAGGATATCTAAAAGACTAGGTAGAGAATTGCTTATGCAGATTCAATACTAAGGCGTTTGTCAAGGGAAAGTAGAATACAAGAAAAGTACAGTTGACCACCCTTAAGCAGCCACCAATTCAACATGTCAAAGAGTCGCTATTAAGAGGTGGGCTAAATTGAGTTTAATCACATTAAGCTGCTTGAGGAATGTAAAAACGATATCTAGCAAAGATGAAGAGTAGAAATAGCTATTTCCTAGTCCTACAAGCACATTTCTGCTAAAACAAGTATCAGATGTCAATTGCAGCATTAAATTGAGTTTAATCACATTAAGCTGCTTGAGGAATGTAAAAACGATATCTAGCAAAGATGAAGAGTAGAAATAGCTATTTCCTAGTCCTACAAGCACATTTCTGCTAAAACAAGTATCAGATGTCAATTGCAGCATTACATGTTTGTCCATGATTGTTGACACGTGATAATTGTTCAAATTGCATGTTGTACACCATTAAGAGGCAGCTAAATTGACTTTCATAATATTTAACTGCTCGAGGAATGCAAAAACAATATCTGGCAAAGATGAAAAGTAGAAATAGCTTTTTCCCAATCCTACAAGCACATTTCTACCATAACAAGTATCACATGTCAATTGTAGCATCACATGTCAGTTAACAATCATTGAAATCAGTTATTGTGCTATTACCTGGGCAGTCAAATACTAAGTAATCATCGTCCAAATAGTTATCCAGCTCCTCAGTGAGCCAATCGTCCAGGTTTTCCTCAAGATGTCTATGTGAGAACATTAAGGTCGTCCACTGTGACCAATAGAAAAACAAGGAAAATAGAGAACAGAAGAAGACTAAGATACTTCCATCCTCCGATATTAATCAAGCCTATCGAAGTAATGAAATAATGAAGTCTTCAATAAGGTGAATCTGACGTCATTTAGAGAAGCATCAAGTGAGGACATGAAAGCGCAACGGTAAGGGAAAAGCAAACAAAAATAAAAACACATAATAAATGACTTGGATACTCCATGCAGTACATGAGGCCGCCATTTGGGCCTAGTCCAAGTTCCTCCATAACATCATCCAATGAAATGAGTTCTCTGATATCTGCAAGGAAACAAGCCATTATTACGAAGATCAACCGAGAAATACAAAGCAAGGCTAAAAAGGAAAGCAGATTTCATTTACCCATGGCCACAGGATAGTCAAAGTTCTCTGCTGCAGGATCTAGGTTAACAATGTGTATCGTCCGCCCAATAGCTTCACAATGTTGATACAAACTCGAGCAATAAGTTGACTGACGAAAAAAGGGAAGCAAATCAGTCCCACGATAACACCAACCACAGAACAAACCAATCCGAAGCGAGATCAACGTTCAGAATCATCCAAAACTTTTGATAGGAAATCACCTTGCCGCTGCCAGCAGGGCCAATGACCAGCTGTGCGTAGCCCATCTTAGCCTTCAAAAATGGCTATCGAAATCAAAACGAACAGAGGGTACGGAAGACCCGGAGCGACTCGAGAACAGCGGCCGCAATATACGCGGTGCACCAAACGCCCACGGCAAACAGCAGGTTCAGCAAGTCAGAATAAGACATAATAATCAACAGCACCGAGCACACAGATCATCTCAAAAACCTGCATTGCCCATTTGAAAAGGAAAAACAACATCGTCAGACCTCCCCCTCGAAACATCTCCATCAACATAACAGGATCCAATTAAGCTCACACAAGAGCATACGCTTAGTGACAAAACCACAACAGACACTTCAAGTTTCAAGTAGCCCTACAATCGTTTCAAGCAGCCCTACAATCGTTTCAAGCAGCCAGTTAATCCCTCCTCGACCTTTAAAGTTTTACGGGGCGACGACGATGATGCTGCGCAGTAACTAATCAAAAGCCGCGATGCTCTATCGGAAAAGGGAAGCGCGAACGCGAGACGATCGAACAGGGAACAAGCTCGCTCGTATCGGCTCGACCGAACGCAACGGACATCGGAAACTAGGATCGGCCGAGGATCGCGCCGAGAAAACTGGTGAAACGCTGAACGATCCTGACAGTGGTGCTCGATCGTCCAACGATGATTCTAGAAACGAAGACGTAACATCAATGGCAACGAAGTAGAGACAGAGGGAGAGGGAGAGGGAGAGATACCGGTGGTGAAGAGGAGCTGAGGGAGGTTGCTTTACTTTCCGGAAAGCCCTAATCTATAGAATCTCTCGCACGGGTTTTAGAGAAGAGAGGAGTTGCAGGGGAAAGTGGTGACCGTCTAGAAGAAAGAGTGAAGGGTTGGTCCCTATAATATATAGCAAAAGAGATGAATAAATGCCCGGAAAAAAAAAAAAAAGGGATATTGACTTCTTCTTCTTTTTTATCTTGATGTCACTTTTAAGTTGGGTTAATACCCTCAAAAACATCAAACTGGTACATTTGTGATAACTTTACCTCAAACTATTTTTTTGACCATTAAAAACCCCAAATTTGTATTACCTTTGACAAATTTACTCAAAACCTGAGACACTTGTGATAAATTTACCTTATGTTAGTTTTCGTTGAATTTAAATATTAAATTATTCCACTAAATGACATGTGACAATTGAGTATCTCAATTTGGAATTTTATGCTCCATTTATCATAGTTTACAATTTTTGTGATTTTTTTGTGGTATTAATCCAATTTAGCATAGGGTATATTTATCACAAATTTACCGGTTTGGGGTTTTTTGCGGTCGAATAAATTAGTTTGGGATAAATTTGTCATAAACGTACCAGGTTTAAGATTTTTTATGATCAACCGGGGTAAATTTGTCACAAGTGTACAGTTTAAGGTTTTTTCATGATTAAAAAAATAATTTGAGGTAAATTTGTCGTATGTGTACATTTTGGGTTTTTGTAATTAACCCTTATTGTAAAATTTATTTTATTTGAAAAATAGATATTAATTTATTCCACTTTCACTTGAAACACAGCACGTGATTTTTTTCTCGAGGATGACGATTTTGTCAACAATGTTATATTTCTTGACTAATGATGCAAATATTTTCAAATGAACTGTTGTGCTCACTTCTTTTATTTAATATCTATTAATGATTTTCAAGTTACTGATCATTTCAATAAGTTTAAGTATCTTTTACAAGTAAAAATTAAACGAAATTCAAAATTTTTGCAAAGTTATTAATATGTCACTAGAAGAATTTAAATCATCAATCGATTGAAAGGAACTCTTGATATAATGTGAAGTTGTCCATATATAGAGAGAAAAATGCACCCTAAATTTTGACGGTAAGGTTGTTTATAATATGGATTAGATTTAATTTGATAATTGAAGTGGATGAGAGATGAAATGAAGTTATTAATTTAACAGAG
Source organism: Eucalyptus victrix (assembly GCA_016097545.1). Taxonomy (NCBI): domain Eukaryota; kingdom Viridiplantae; phylum Streptophyta; class Magnoliopsida; order Myrtales; family Myrtaceae; genus Eucalyptus; species Eucalyptus victrix. The sequence goes on from CM027842.1 coordinate 9,149,959, forward strand.
CATGTGTGAAAATTACTAATTGAGGATGTTTTGGGAAGAAACAAAAGGACTAAGATCCCTTCAAAGTAAGAGATCCTCTTCACTTATATCATAGTATAAAATGTTGTTCTGTCTACTTATCAAATTTTCAAAATTTTTAAAATTAAATGGAGGGCAAAGAAACTTACTTATTGGCCAAATTCAACAAGGAAATGAAATTTCTCTTTTGATCGAGTTTATTTATACTGAAAAAGCAATTTTGTACTTTAATTTATGGCGCGTTTGTTTTGTATTTTATTCAAAAGTGTTAGGAAACGAAATAAATAAAAAACTATTTCATTTCGGGAAACAATTTTTTATCGAAAGACGCGTTTGGTAAACTTGTTCGGGAATAAAAAATGAATAAAAACACGTTTGATAAATTTATATTCTCTTTTTGTTTCTTTTAATTTTTTAATATTTTCATTTTATTTTTCCTTTTTTTCCTTTCTTTTTTTTTTTTTTTCTTCTTTTAGCCGGTTGCCGGCCTCCGGCGACCGGCCGATGAGGGCGGCGGCCTCGCCAGGCCGACACTCCGACGAGGTCGCCCTCGACGGCCTCGAGGGGGCGGCGATGCTCGACGAGATCACCAACCCTCGACGGCGTCGCCGGCCCTCAACGGCCGGTCGCCGGCCATGGCCGAGGGCCAATCGGCCAAAGAAAAAAAAAAAAAGAAGAAAAAGAAGAGAGAGAAAAAAATGTTCTTCAAAAGTATTTACGGAAAAAAAAAAGTGTTTCGGAACAAAAAAACTTTTTTTTTTTATTTCTCATTTCCGTTCTAATTTTGTTCGGGAACAAAAAACAGATTTTAAACAAAAACGCAAATAAACGCGTTTTGTTATTTTTTGTTCCCTAGGAAACAAAAAAACAAAATTTATATTCACAAACAAGAAAAAAGAACATTACCATGCAGGGCTTTGTTGCTGCATGCGTGCGAGATGTCTCCTTATGATTGGTTGTATAATTTCGAATTGCTGGAGACGGTGAGAGTGTCGGACAAAACCTCACAACTATTACCTTCTCCTTCAATTCCCAATAAAAACTGCTTAATTCTTAATAGGTAGCGATTGATAATTGATTACAGTACAGCCAGCTAATGAACTGAAAACGCATCTCAATGATATTTGGGGAACTATTCCCATGTGGAGATCATCATTGTTGCCCAGGAAAGGTAATGGCCGACACAGCCTTTACCCAACGCAGATGTCGCATGCATCGGCTTAGGGATCGAATAGGAAGGGACACAATTCACCAGCACGGAGGTCTACAATTTCAGCAAGCAGTAGCTTCTTAGAAAGTGTATCTGCAATATCCCGACCCTTGATGCGGGAAGTTCCAAGCAACTATGCACGCATTGCAGTAGTTCGCTCTTCGTGATTAAGAATACAACATGAATCATCATACTGTACATATACATCACGACATACACCATCCCAATCATGGCCGAATGCCAACTGACTGATGGGCAGCCTCTGCCACCGCCAGTCGAAAGCCTATAGAGCTTCGATTTGGGGAACTGACGATGCCATCCGTTCAGTCTTTGCTTGCCCTACAAAAGTGGAAAAACCATAATGGATTTAGCAGAAGCTTACTAACATAACTGAAGCGGGGAATGTCCTCGGTCTCAGATGCATAAACTGAGAGGCGCATACTTGTAAACCTGGATGGACATCTAGGGGCTGCATGTTTTCGTTTCTGTTTTCTGTTTAATAACAGAAATTTCATTTTTTTGTTCCTGGGAACAAAAAAAAAAAACAGAAACGCGTTTGTTTGCGTTTTTGTTCAAAATCTGATTTTTTTTTCCCGGAACACAAAAAGAACAAAAATGAGAAACAAAAAAAAATTGTTTCTTGCTCCAGAAACACTTTTGAAGAAACACTTCTTCTCTCTCTTCTCTTTTCTTCTTCTTTTCTTCTTCTTTTCTTCTTTTTTTCTTCTTCTTTTTTCTTTGGCCGGCCGTCGAGGGCCGGCAACACCATCAGAGGGTCGGTGACCTCGCCGGAGCGTCGCCGGCCCCCAGCAAGGCCCAGCGTTGCCGGCCCCTGGAGCTCGCTTAGCCAAGGTGAGGCTGAGCCTCGCCAGGGGCTAGCGACGCTCGGCCTCGCCCGAGGGCCAGCGACGCTCGGCCTCGCCGGGCCGGCGAGCCTCGCCGTGGCTAGGCGTCGGCCGGTCGCCGAAGATCCGCAACCGGCCAAAAGAAGAAAAATAAAAAAGAAAGGAAAAATAAAATAAAAATATTAAAAAATTAAAAGAAACAAAAAAAGAATATAAATTTACCAAACATGTTTCTATTCATTTTTTATTTCTGGAACAAGTTTACCAAACGCATCTTTCTGATAAAAAATTATTTCCTGGAACAGAAACACTTTTTTCTATTTCTATTCCCTAGAACAATTTTTTAACAGAAACGTTACCAAACGCGCCCCTAGTGTTTTCTTAACCATACATGTTGACTAGCTATGGAGGGAATACTCTTAGCCAGGCAAGATGACAATCTGATCGTCAAGACCAAGTTGCTAACTCACCAAGTCGCTAATATAATGAAAACAGAAAAGGGTTTTCCTGCGCATCTAGCTATTGGCACATTTGCCATATATTAGTGACAAGTCGTGTTTGACAGCAGCAGATGCAACTTCAATGAATCGCAAGGATATAGTGAAAACTTACCAGGTGACACGTATGCTGGCAGGCTGACGTACTTGGGACATGAGCTTTTTAATAAACTCATGTCTGGTAGGAGGATAGATCCAACCGCACATTCTCGAGGCTGTAATTACAGTGGAAATTCAGGCAATGCTTGGATTAAGAAATAATTAGACTTAAAGAATTGGCATATTAAGGAATTAAAGGAATACCAACATATTGTTAAGAAGCAATGTAGCAATGACTATAATAAAAATACAGCCAATGAAGATCCTAAAGAACTGAGATGGGTTACCCAGCTCAACTTGGAGGTGCTGTTTAATTTTTGGAGTGAAGAAGACAAGATGGTATTTCCAATAAAGTATCAACACTCGGAACAAAAAGATAATGTGATTACAAAAGAGCCATCTCTATCAAGCAAGTTGATAAAACACATCCTACAGCTGCTACTAAAACAATATGACTTCTAACAAAGCAGATATTTCTCAAAGAAAGGAAATTCTGTAATTTAGTGTATGAAGATCCTCCTAGAAAGATGCAGCAAATTTCAAGTGGAGTGAAAGGAGTAACCTTAAAGTCCTTATAGAAGCATAAGTAAATCTCCTCCAAAGCTCCGTTGGAGCAAGCTATTTCTGGGGTCACATGGAAAGCATTCTGAATTGCAGAAACGATGCCCCCAAGAGGATATTTTTCAGTGTTAGAAGGCAGATATCCAGCATCATTTAGTACTTTCTGGCATCACAGCAGAACAGAAACCATGTTAATTCGAAGCCAGTGCCCCTACTTTCGTGGAAGGGATCCCTGCTAGCTTTGAAAGCAACTGGGATGACTAATGCATGCTGTGGTGATGTGTTTGGTGTGTGCACGTGTATTTAAATAAGCTAAGTTGTGATTGCATGGCAAAGTAGAAGGCTATTTGACAAGTGGCCGATAAATGGAACTGAAATCTACAAGGCCAGGAAGCTCTCTGTCGGTGGAATATTTAGCACGGATCTTGGCAGCAAATCTAGTATAGACAGGAAGGGGGTTTAGTATTTTGTGAAAGGCCAAGAAGTTGAAAGCCATGAAAGTCTCAATTCTCACAGTTTTCTTGGCTTCTTTTTCAGCTTCTAGCACACACCTATCTACAATGAATATATTACCAAAAGTCTCTCTCTTATTTGACATTGCAAGGAATGCAGAACCACCCCAACTGTTCCAAAAATTTAAGCCGTTAAATGAAAGTGCAGTTAGGTATTTTAAATATTCTAATGCCTCTCCTGTTTAGGCTAGATTTTGCTAAATTGCAGCAACATATATAGGGAGACAAATAAGTTGGCCTAAAAGGATTTAAACTCAGGACTTTCAGCTCTATCACCATGCGTAGGAAGTGGAACTACTGTCAAGTATTATAAAAGCTCATGCTGATATATGAAAGCACTATTTAATTTTCTGAATATATTAATAGCCACAGAAAGAGCCTCTTCTAAATTGTAGATTTCCTCCACCTAGCACAAGAAGTGTCAAGAAGCTATCTTGTTGCATCTCACTTACACCTCAACATCCCATGCAAATTCACTTCATCACGTCTCTATTTTTTGCCCATTACTATTTTATGGGCTTCCACTACCACGCTCAAGTCAAGATCCTCTACATGAGGCAACAGACTCAAAAAAATTAAGGCTTTATAGTAGACGCGCAGATTCAGACTTCCATAACTTACAGTCACATTGTATTTGAAGTAGACATTCAGAGCTGTTAAAAAGTAGCTGTACTCATCTCGCAATACAGGAAAGGAGCAAGTTCCATGCTTCTCTGCCATGGAAACACAGACATATGAATAAGAGCCAGTAAATCTGCCTTTAAGAAAGGCAGCTATTGTAAACCGAATGCATGCTTTGGACCAGCTCAACCTAGCATCCGAGCATTAGAGATCAAAATGGCAAAACGACACAGTTTCTCAAACATTTGATTGGCCAAAAAATTATCCCAAAACCAGCAGCATCTTCTACTTTGTTGGATGTCTCTTTGGTCTAGAAGTACCAGTCAAAAACAGAGAATCTTTTTTATTTTGGTTGAACAATGATTTCTTTTAAGCATGCAAATAGGGGAATTTCATCCTTTTTTTAATTTCTTTTGACCAGATACCTGAGGACCATACCGGACTTGAGAGTTCTTTAGAGTTTGGAAAGAAATCAGCTTAACAATAGTTACTCATCTCTAACCTTTACCCAAATAAGATTAATGCCATAGCTACTCCATGCTATTATGCACTTGCAATGGTATAAATTCCAAGGAAAAATGCAAATATTTATTAACTGTACTCAAAGATCCATTGTAAGGAGAAGACACTTACCCCACTGCCAATAGACATCAGCAACAGCAGAAAATTGTCAGTGCAACATAGCGGTCAAGGAAACAAAAGAAAAGAAAAGTAAATAATTAGCAGCAACCTCATGAGCCCAGAATGATCCTTTTCCACCATGACAAGTTGAAGATGAACCACAACTTAAAGATGGCCAGTATTTTTCAAGTGCATCAACCAATGTAGAGATCTGCAAATTCAAAAATCGTAGGGGGGAATGTCAAGAGAGCTGCTCATGTTTTTCAGACAAAGCTTAAAAAACCCCCATTAGACAAATAGAAATAATGAAGCAACATTGCATTTTCAGAAAACTATTAACACAATTTGGTTAGATATTGAAGTATCAGAGACGTTAGTCATCATAACAAATCTGTAGGCACCTCACAGGATTCCTTTGAAGAAAATATTCAAGCAGATATTCATTGTGTTAAGTGAATTCCATCACCAACTTCAACCGTCTCAATTTTCACACCAGAAAACATATCTTTTCACGAGTTACCCAGCAAGAGCTCTCTCCTGGAACACTTTTCAAAGTCAATGCAAGAATGTGCAACACATGCATGAGTTTTTCATGCAGCTTGAAAATGACTAACCAACAGAAAAGAAAAACACCTCTTTTTCATTGAAACGAGATCGACTGCAACAGGCAGGCCAAGTTCCATCATTGTAATCGGGCCATAGTCCATCTGCCTTTCAGGTACCAAGAAAAATTTAGTCTCTCTCTGCAAACTTCATGGCAACCAATACCATGTATGAGGAAGTCATGTTACAGACTCACAACAAAAATTATTAACACAGTTGAGTTCAGAGAAAGGAAAAAGTCCTCGGTGTCGTCCAGGCAACATAAGCAATATTGCATTTTTGACATAATTAATCATACTCACGTATAGTGAATTCAGCTGGAGCATTTGAGCTGTAACAAGAGAAAAGAAGAAGTGAGGTTTTCCAGCCTAATATGCATGAGCCATTGAAAACTCACACCACTTTATGAAGGATATTACACATATCCAGGAACCATATGACAGTTGGTACTAAAGAAAATAAGGAGATAAATACATTGTATGCAATGATCAGCATGTTTAAAATCAACCCTAATTTCTCAATGTTATTTGCCATATAATATCAACCCCAACACTAAACAAACAATCCAACTTGTACCCTTTATATATTCTTGACATCAACAGATACTTGGCCATGAGCTAATCAAGTCCGACCACACTATACCAGATGACACACGATACCATAGAGCAATCACATCTTAGTGAACTTATAATACTGTTTTCTCGATTATTGACTTGCCACCCTACAGCACAAATGCGCTAAATACTTACACAATCCTCATTAGCAGCACTAGTGGCGCATCACTAGAAACACACATAATGCACTGCACAATAAATTAATCAGAAGAGTTCCATTTCGCAAGTGTGACTTTTTCAGGCTTCTATGAGCTAGCCATAGAGCTATGGTGAGGTATTTCCGGCAGGTTTGACGCGACTTGCTCGGCATTTACCGCACTGACACGATAGTTTCGCCGTGAGCTCGTAGGCTGTCAACATGAAGCCATAGCCGAAATTCACCCGCAACTTCAAATTCGATCACCACGCCAGCATAACAATCAAACACGCGGATAAAGCGATCGAACGTCCAACGCACGGAGCACGAGGACGCGAGTCAGCGATCGCCGAGGCGGAGCGTCTGGAATCTCAAGGAAACAAATGACGACTGCGAAAATTACCCGCGGCAACAGGCGTTGGAGGAGCAGCAATGGCGAGTCCGGCGGCAGTAGGTGCCAGGCCATTGCATCGCCAGCTGGAAGTAATCGAACTCTCTCTGGTTGCCCTCGTTGTCGGCCCCTCCGGCGACGACCGCCGCCGCAACGGCGATCACCGCGGCGAGAAGCGTCAGGCGGAGGAGATACGAGGAAGAAGCCATCGATGGAGAGAGAGAGAGAAAGAGAATCGGGCGCGAGAGATTCGCATAATGCGCGCGGCGGGGATGTAGGGGGGTGACACAGAGAGCAGCTGGAACTGGGAAGGGCGGAGATGTCAATTCGTCTGCGATCGACGGTAACGGACAAAACCCCGAGCTGGGAGGCACCAGTGGCGAAGCGACACGTGGCCTGAAAGTGAGTGGAATGTCTGCTTTTTAGCCTTCACGTGTCGTGGTCTGGAAGTCTCGGAGACGTCCACTTCCGCTGTAGGGAGTTGGGACGGTTTGGCTTTAAGAAAATATCATAGAAAAATACAAATACTTTGAGATAAATAAATTTTCAAAAATATTGCACCGTTTAGTAAATTATAGTATTAAAAGGTAACTTAGCATAAATACCGTTTGATAAAATTCGTATTTGTAATTGACTTTTTCTATTTTATTTTTATTAAGTATAAAAATCAAATTTCAGCAGCTTACCAACCACTGAACATCTAAATATAGCCTCAAGATTGCCAGATCTGGCCGCCGAGCGACGAGATATGGCAGCCTCAGGTCTCAATCTCAAGCAATGTCGCCCGGCTCACATGCGCCAGGCAACGCCGCCTAGGTTGCAGGTCGTAGACACGCGACCCCCATATGGCGGTGGCGATGGCGGCTGCCAGGGAAGTTGAACTCTCAGATGACGGGGAAGATGAAGTTGAACAGGGATAAAGGGGGAAGAAGATGAACAGTAACAAAACTTACATTTCCAAAATGTCCAATGCTCAAAATTGATCCGGACCTGCATTGGGCTTTCGGTATTGAAAATGCTAATATTTACCCAAGGAGCTTTGCACCTTTCGAAAATGATTGCCAAACACAAAATATTTTCCCTAGCTAAACCAAGCGGAGCCTTAATAGTCCAACATATGTGGGGCCTCCTAAAGATGGGCCTACTCAATAAAGATTCATTTGTCTCCTAGAAAATACACGATTTTTCAAAAATTCTGATTTATACCGTTTCAAATAATTAATCAATGAAAAATATTTTTATTATCAGTTATAATTTATATTTAAATATTTTTCGTTCATTCATATTTATAAGCAATTCAAGTAATTACTTTCCGTAAATGATGAAAATACTTTCTGAAACGTGAGTTTTCCACGAAATAAATAGAAATTTGCTCCGGAGCAAATTTGCAGTAGTCCGTTCTTCATGATTAAGAATACAACATAAATCATCAGACTGTACATATACATCACAACATACACCATCCCAATCATGGCCGAACGCCAACTGACTGATGGGCAGCCTCTGCCAGTCGAGAGCCTATAGAGCTTCGATGTCAGTCAGCCTCTGCCAGTCGAGAGCCTATAGAGCTTCGATTTGGGGAACCGTCGACGCTATCCATTCAGACTTTGCTTGCCCTACAAAAGTGGAAGAACCATGATGGATTTAGCAGAAGGTTACAAACATAACTGAATCGGGGAATGTCCTCGCTCTCAGATGCATACTTGCAGACCTGGATGATCATCTAGTGTTTCTTAACCATACATGTTGACTAACTATGGAGGGAATCCTCTTAGCCAGGCAATATGACAATCTGATCGTCAAGACCAAATTGCATACCTCACCAAGTCACTAATATAATGAAAACAGAAAAGGGTTTTCCTGCGCATCCAGCTATTGGTACATTTGCCAAATATTAGTGACAAGTCATGTTTGACAGCAGCAGATGCAACTTCAATCAATCGCGAGGATATGGTGAAAACTTACCAGGCGACACATATGCTGGCAAGCTGACGTACTTGGGACATGAGCTTTTTAATAAACTCATATCTTGGAGGAGGATAGATCCGACCCCGCACTCTCGAGGCTGTAATTACAGTGGAAATTCAGGTAATGCTTGATCAAGAAATAATTAGACTTAAAGAATTGGCAAAATAAGGTATAAAAGGAATAGCAACATTTGTAGAGAAGCAATTTAGCAATGACTACAATAAAAAAACAGCTAATGAAGATCCTAAAGAACCTGAGATGGGTTACCCAGCGCAACCTGTAGGCTCAATTGTTTAATAAATGGAGTGAATGAGGACTAGATGGTATTTCTAGCAAAGTATCAACAGGCGGAACAAAAAGATAATGTGATTACAAAAGAGCCATCTCTATCAAGCAAGACAATAAAACACATACTACAGCTGCTACTAAAACAATATGACTTCTAACGATGCAGAAGTTTCTAATAGAAAGGAACTTGTGTTTTAATGTATGAAGATCCTCCTAGAAAGATACGGCAAATTTCAAGTGTAGTCAAAGGGACTAACCTGAAAGTCCTTATAGAAGCATAAGCGGACCTCCTGCAAAGCTCCATTGGAGCAAGCTATTTCTGGGGTCACATGGAAAGCATTCTGAATTGCAGAAACGATGCCCCCAAGAGGATATTTTTCAGTGTTAGAAGGCACATATCCAGCATCATTTAGTACTCCCTGGCATCACAGTAAAACAGAAACCATGTTAATAAGAAGCCAATGCCCCAGATTTAATTGACTACAAAGTCACTGATACTTTCGCAGAAAGGATCCCTGCTAGTTTCGAAGGCAACTAGGATGTCTAGTGCATGCTGTGGTGATGCGTTTGGTGTGTGCATGTGTGAATCAGGAAACATATACATATATGTGCTAATTGTGCTTGCATGGCAAAGTAGAAGGCTATTTGACAAGTGGGTGCTAAATGGAACCAAAATCTACAAGGCTGAGAAGCTCTCCATTGGTCGAATACTTAGAAAGGATCTCGGCTGCGAATCTAGTATAAATAGGAACAGGGTTTACTATTTTGTGAAAGGCCAAGAACTTGAAAGCCACGCGAGTCCTTCTCAATTCTCACAGTTTTCGTGGCTCCTTTTCAGCTTCTACCACACACCTATCTATACTAAATACATCACCAAAAGTCTCTCTCTTATTTCACAGTGCAAAGAACGTAGAAAAACCCCTACTATTCCAAAAATTTAAACGGTTAAATGACAGCACAATACGCATTTTAAATATTCTAATGCCCCTCGCATTTAGGCTAGATTTTGCTAAATTGGGGCAACATATATATAGGGAGACCAATAAGGCAACCTAAAAGGATTTGAACTCAGGACCTCTGGCACTATCACCATGTGAAGGAAGTGGAACTACTGTCAAATATTCTCAAAGCTTATGCTGAAATATGAAGGTGCTATTTAATATTCTGAATATATTAACTGCCACAAAAGAGCCTCTTCGACATTGTAGATTTCCTCCACTTGCATAAGACATGTCAAGAAGCCATCTTAGTTGCATCTCACTAACACCTCAACATCCCATGCAAATTAACTTCATTCCACTACCACGCTCAAGTCAAGATCCTCTACACAAAACAACAGACTAAAAAAATTAAGGCTTATAGTAGATGCACAGATTCAGACTTCCATAACTTACAGTCACATTATATTTGAAGTAGACATTCAGAGCTGTTAAAAAGTAGTTGTATTCATCTCGCACTACAGGAAAGGAGCAAGTTCCATGCTTCTCTGTCATGGAAACACAAACATATGAATAAGAGCTAGGTAAATCTGCCATTTAGAAAGGTAGTTATTGTAAACCGAATGCATGCTTTGGACCTGCTCAACCTAGGATCCGAGCATTAAAGATCAAAATAGCAAAACAACACAGTTTCTCAAACATCCGATTGGCCAAAAAAATTATCCCAAAACCAGCAGCATCTTCAATTTCTTCGGATGTCTCTCTTTCTTTTTTCTTTCTTTTTTCTTTTTTTTTAACTAATGTGGTAAATAGTGATCTTGTGAGAGATCTTACATGCATCACTCTGATTTACATATCCATGTAACAAACAACCTAACATTCACTAGGCAGACACAGGTTCCACAGCATTTTAGGTGGTTAAAACCACAGAGAACACATCACTAAGCAATTTGGTCAAGAAATGCCATTCAAAAAGAGAGAATACTCTTTCCTCCAATAATATCTTTTTTATTTTTCTTGGACAATAATTTATTTTATGCATGCAAACAAGAAAAACTCCATCATTTTTTCTTTTCTTTTGACCAACATGAGGACCATAGCGGACTTGAGAGTTCTTTAGAATTTGGAAAAAAAAAAAAAAAAAACAGCTTAACAATAGTTACTCATCTCTAACCTTCACCCAAATAAGATTAATGCCATAGCTATTCCATGCTATTATGCACTTGCATTGGTATAAATTCCAAGGAAAAATGCGAATATTTATTAACTGTACTCAAAGATCCATTGTAAGGAGAAGACACTTACCCCACTGCCAATAGACATCAGCAACAGCAGAAAATTGTCAGTGTGACATTGTGGTCAAGGAAACAAAAGAAAAGAAAAGTAAATAATTAGCAGCAACCTCATGAGCCCAGAATGATCCTTTTCCGCCATGACAAGTTGAAGGTGAACCACAACTTAAAGATGGCCAGTATTTTTCAAGGGCATCAACCAATGCTGAGATCTGCAAATTCAAAAATCGCAGGGGGGAAATGTCAAGAGAGCTGCTCATGTTTTTCAGACAGCTTGAAAAACCCCCAGTGGACAGATAGAAATAATGAAGCAACATTGCATTTTCAGAAAACTATTAACACAGTTTGGTTAGATATTGAAGTATCAGATATGTTAGTCATCATAACAAATCTGTAGGCACCTCACAACATTCCTTTGAAGAAAATAATCAAGCAGATATTCATTGTGTTTAGTATGTTCCATCACCAACTTCAACCGTCTCAATTTTCACACCAGAAAACATATCTTTTTCCAAGTCACCCAACAAGAGCTCTCTCCATAATACCTTTCAGAGTCAATGCAAGAATGCGGCACCACATGCATAAATTATTCATGCGGCTTAAAAATGACTAACCAACATAAAGAAAATGCACCTCTTTTTCATCAAAACCAGATCGACTGCAACAGGCAGGCCAAGTTCCATCATTATAATCAGGCCATAGTCCATCTGCCGTTCAGATACCAAGAAAAATTTAGTCTCTCTTTGTAAACTTCATGCCAACCAATACCATGTACGAGGAAGTCACAAGTCGTGTTACAGACTCACAAAAAAATTATAAACACAGTTGAGTTCAGAGAGAGGAAAGAGTCCTCTGTGTCATCCAGCCAACATAAGCAAATTGCATTTTTGACATCATTGGTCGTACTCACGTATAGTGAATTCAGCTGGAGCATTTGAGCTGTAACAAGAGAATAGAAGAAGTGAGGTTTTAGGAACTATATGACAGATGGTACTAAAGAAAATAAGGAAATAAATAAATTGGATGCAACAATCAGCATGTTTAAAATCATCTCTAATTTCTCAAAGTTATTTGCCGCATAAAATCAACCCCAACACCAAACAAATAATTTGACTTGACTTTCTATATTCTTGACATCAACAAATACTTGGCCATGAGCTAATCGACTCCAACCACGCTATACCAGATGACAGACCATACCATAGAGCAACAACATCTTAGTGAACTTATAATTCTGTTTTCTCGATTATTAACTTAGCACCCTACAGAATAAATGCGCTAAATACTACACGATCGTCATTAGCAGTACCAGTGGCGCATCACTAGAAACACGTATAATGCACTGCACGATAAATTGATCCGAAGATTCCCATTTTGCGCATGTGACTTTTTTCCAGGCTTCGAGGCGCTAGACATAGCAACATTTTGAGGTATTTCAGGCAGGTTTGACATGACTTGTTCGGCATCTAACGCATCGGTACAATCGTATCGTAATGAGCTCATAGGCTGCCAACACGAAGCCATAGCTGAAATTCACCCCCAATTTCAAGTTCGATCACCACGCCAGCATAATAATCAAGCACGCGGAGAATACGAGTCGCAGACCGCGCAAACGAAATCCCAATCAAAAGCAAGACGACAGCGACCGAACATCAAATACGCGGAGCACGAGACGCAAGCCAGCGATTGCAAAGGCCAAGCATCCGGAATCAACGAAGCGGATGGCAGCTGCGAAAATTACCCGCGGCAACAGGCGTTGAAGGAGCAGCAATGGCGAGTCCGCCGGCAGAAGGTGCCCGGCCACTGCACCGTCAGCTTGAAGTAATCGAACTCTCTCTGGTTGCCCCCGTCGTCCGCCCCTCCGGCGACCACCGCCGCCGCCGCGATCGCCACGGCCAGAACCGTCAGGCGGAGGAGAGACGAAGAAGAAGCCATCGATGGATAGAGAGAGAGGGAGAGAGAATCGGGTTGCGACAGATTCGCATAATGCACGGGGAAGGATATATAGTGGGGGCGATGCGGAGAGCGGCTGGAATAGGGAAGGGCAGAGATGTCAATTCCGTGCGATCAACGGTAATGGACAAAACTCCGAGCTGGGAGAGACCAGTAGCGGAACGACGCGTGGCCTGAAAGTGAGTGAAATGTCTGCTTTTTAGCCTTCGCGTGTCGTGGACTGGAAGTCTCGGGGACGTCTACCTTCACTGTTAACAGTCTGACATGTGCGGGGCCTCCTGAGGGTGGGCTCGGGCCGGCCCGTCAGAACAAGTTTAGCCGTTCCGGGCCGGCCCGATTCGTCGCATGAGGGGCACCAACTCAATGACGGTTCGTTTGTTTCGTGAAAAATAATTGATTTAGAAAATATTTGTTTAAAATAATCATTTATATTGTTTATGATAATTAGCCAACAAAAAATAATTTTATTTTTTATCATCAGCAACAGTTAATCCCTAAATACTTTCGTGAACATTTAAAGTAATTTTGATTCATGTTTTTTTGTAAACAATATAAGTAATCATTTTTTAAAATATATATTCTAAAACATGAGTTTTCCATGGTACAAAAGACACTTGCTTTGTTTGTTTCACAGAAAACATGATAATTTCTAAAAAATGACTTATAGGAAGGCATTTTTATATGAAAATGATAATATTTTTCTAGTATTTAGCTTAAACTTGAAAATAAACTAAAAAATATTTTTCTATTGTTTGGTATAAAAAATATAATTTGATTTTCCTAAATAAACATACACTATTCAATGCAATAATAACTTGGGCATTGGCAAAACTAGATTAGAGCATTAGAGTCTCGGGTTCGGTCCCAATGGACCCTATCTCAAATGCTATGGATTTGGCACAAGCACCTAGGTCTTGGGTTTGGCCTTGAAGGATAAGGGTATGAGCGTTACAATAACGACTTTGGCCTTGATGGACTTGAGTGCGAAGACCAAGATCTTGGCTTAGGATCAATGAAATCAAGCATAGGCGAGGGGGTCTAGGCCTAGCTCCTAGCTCAGGTAGTAGGGACCCAAGCCCAAGTGTTGAGGACCCACGCATGAACTGTTTAAACACAAGCTTGAGTGCCAAGGATTAGAGCTTGAGCATCAAGAGCCCAAGCATGGATGTCAAGGGCATGGACACTAAAGTCCTCCGTGCAAGCACCGAGGTCATGGGGCTAGCTTTTATGGACTAGTGCCTAGGCATCAAAGACCTAGTTCTAGATGCTAAGAACCAACGTTAAGATATTTATACCCAAGTGTATGATTTCAAGTTGAAGCACTCGAACTTAGCCATATATTTGGAAAATGATTTTCGATTTTTTTAAGAGAAAATCATTTTATTTAATTTAACTAAAGTTTTTCATTGACTCATTCTCCTAAGCGAATTAAACACTAAGAAATGAAAAAAAAATTGAAAAATATTTTCAGCAAAATAAATGGAGCTTAAATTTATTTTTATTTTCATACATATAAATTTTTGTAGCCTCTACAATCTAAGGACAAACAATTGAACTGCTTCAACCTGGAAACTGGCCCGAACTAACCTTGCCCAGTGTGTTCATGATGGGGCTAGTTCAATTATCAAATTTCAAAAGCTACAGCCTAGATTTAACTAGCCAGTTTTGGCGTGGTACTCAGTTTTTCAACCTCCAAACAACTAGTTTTATCCACAAAACCTAAAATGGTAGAATTTGAAATGGAATTGGTCTTGAAGCTCTTCGCCTCTCACCTTACGTAAAGCCCTTCAAATTCCTTTATTAAATAGAAAAAAATTCATAGCAATTGAATATAATCGATATTTTATCCTGGAGCAACAAAATTTATATTAATGCTTGGCATAAACGTATTATAAAAACAATAAAAAAAAGACTAAGAAAAAAAGAAGAGCCCGATCGATTCCAAAGTCAAAGTCAATAGAGGCTGTCCCCGATTTCAAAAGCTAACGAGTTGAATTCCGGGTTTCCGGAACCGATTTCCACCGGTAATGATCACCACATCCAAAATCGCCCAATCCGACGTCATCGACCGCAGTCTAGAAGCTTCGACGACTATGCAATGCATTGGACTTTCCTAACGTTGGAGTCAAATCATTGACAAAAGTGGCAAGACAACGCGAGCCAACATGACCTAAAAGGACAGCAAAAGGACAATCGCCAAGCCCCGCCACGGAGGGCGTTTTCGTCATTTCGGCCGCGACGCAACTCCGCATAACGAAACTCCATCGATCGCGAGGGGGCGCCCAGCAACAGAAATAACCACTCGCTCGTTGGGAGAACCAACCCCCCTTTCCCGAAAAGCGACCCCCCGGGCGAAACCCTAAATCCGGAAAAAGAAGCATAAATTTTCGAGCGGGAGATTCCGCCCATCGCTTTCGATTCGCTCCCGGCGAGCATCCGCTCCGATTCCTCCTCGCGCTCGCACGGATTCATCCGGATTCGTCCGGCGTCGTCGAAGCTCCGAGCAGGCCCGGTCAGTTCTCCTTCTTCTCCTTCTCTCTCTCTCTCTCTGTCTCTCTCGGTTCAGCTTGTGGTCGGAACTTTCTGAAGCTGGCATTCGGCGGGACGCTTGTGTGATTCGGTTGCGCGTGGGTGCAGATTGGGGAGCTCGTCGAAGCCGTCCAGCGGGGTTCGGGAATTGGGGGACCGCCTGCTGAGGAAGAGCGTGTGGGACGGAGTGCGTGCTCGGGGCGTCCGGGATCCATGCCAAAGGTTCGATTTTCTCGCCGGCCCGAGATTGCTGGCGCTTTTTCTTGAATTGGGTCTTGCTGCGCGGGTCTTCTTGGCGTACCTTTGTGATTTACTTGGAGTTTCTTGCTGGGTGAGTGATGGGAGAGTTGCTTCTCGTTTGTGATGGGCTAGATGGTGGCTCTTGCCTGCTTGTTGTCGTCTCTCTCTCTCTCTTTTTCCTTTTTTTCCTTTTCCTGGTGTGTGAATATAAAGTTGAACGTTGGCTATGTAGGAAGCTTTTTATGTCATGATAAGTTCTTGGTCTCTGTTAGGTCAAGTGATAATTTTGAGCGGGGAGTTCTCTGTAGGTCTTGCTTGAAGCGGTTCCTTCTGAGTGAATATATGCATCCAAGCACGAGACTAACAGGTAGAATGTTAGTAGTCCTTGGAGGTGTGGGACCTTTATTTGATCTATGTCGATTGAGTATGGCCACTAACGACTATCAGCAACCCCTGTCTCAATTACCTGTACTGGTAAATTTTAAGAGTAAGACCTATTTTTGTGCTGGTGCCAATAAAGCCTAATGAAAGGACCGTGCTTGGGCTTAACTGGAACTGATGATAGTTAAATGTGTGACCATGTTATAAGACCACAGTCCATGGATGGAGGTGAGAGCCGTTGTGGATGTCACTTGTGGAAAACTGGAGGATTGCCATGTAAAATAAACTTTAATATAGGTCATACGAGAAGCTTTGTTTGCATTTGTAGTTTCTTTGACTTTTCTTTGTAATGACTAGCTTTTAGTGTTGACATCTTCAGAAATTTCTTAGTTTGACATAATCATCTTGTTAGCTCCACATCTGGCGTTCCCACCAGGGTTCTTACTTTTTAATGGCCAAAATGGTTTATATCTTGTCATGATAGTCCTCAAACGCTCAAAAATCTCTTAGATGTACTTAGGAAAGCAATCATACAATTAGATATTGCACTGGTATTAAATAACTTTATAATTTCATACAGATGAGGCTTCAGATAATTGTGCGAAAATTTGTCCTAAGGGAAGCAAACTATCATTAGTTAGCTAAAGATATTTCATGGAGTAAGTCATTGATGCAGTCCACAAGGTCAAATGTGCTGATGTTGCTAAAAAATTGATACTATTTCCAAGATTTGGTGGAGTAGACTTTATCAAGAAATCTAACCGGATTAAATTTTATCTTTTCTATGTAATTTCTAATCTGTTTAGTTTCTTATTCGATAAGTTCATCTCACTGGTAGTTCTGTTTTCGTCCTATCTGTACTCTGGGTAGGTTTCCCGATTTTCCTGAGAAGTAAAGAGAGAAAAATGGGACTTCTTGGGTTGGATTATTCTGCTTGATCTTTTTTTTTCCTAGCTTAATATTTGTTTAGTTTTGCCAATCTCATTTTTATATGCTTGCAATCCTTATATTTTATCATTCATTCCCCAAAAATGTGCTATTAATGCTTCACCACTCTGTTCAGATTAATCATGGATCCTGAAGCCAAGAAGTTTGGAAGTGGTAATAAATTATTACTTATCTCTTTTTTTTTTTCCTCTCCTTGGTAGCACTTTCATTCATCCTTCTCTATGTAGTCACTGTACAGCAAAAATCTGAAAGCAAGTAGTTCACTTATTATTATTTTTTATTTTTCCCAAAAAGTCTCAAGTGCTCATGATGGTGTGGAGAAAATGTGAATGGTCATAGATTATTATATATCCATAAATGCGGCACAAACAATTAAATTCATATAGCTATTGAGTTGAGGGAGGAACTGGCACCTAAGGAACCATGGATCACTCCATACGGAGCAAGCCTTATGGGTTGGAAGTCTGCGATGGTCTACCTTTTTCTTTTGTTGCCTTTGACCTTTCAAAGCTACTTGTCTCCAATAGAGGAAAGTTGAGTAGCTCATCATTGGAATACTGAATTATCTGCACTTCGTTCTAAATGTAATGGGAGGGACCATGAAGAATTCAACACATTCGTTGGCTTATCATCAGAATTCTGAAATGTTTGTTTAATGTCGCTTTTCTTGATTTCATGGGCAAGTCTTATTTTCTATGATCTAAATCTAGGGTGTTGCATTATTTGTTCTTCTCCGTCATCTTTCTCTTGTGGTCTCCTTATTTTGGCTTGTTTGCATGTTGGTAATATCTTCTTTTTGCCTTCTCTTTTTTGGTTATTTAGCAATAGCATATTAAATTGTTTGACCTTCAGGGCTTAGGGAACTCACCGGTGCCGTAGATCTTATCAGTCACTTCAAGTTGTTGCCCCACTATGATTATTTCTGCAAGCGGACACTACCATTGTCAATATCTGATACCTCCTACCTTCACCATGTTGTGGGTGATACGACAATTAGAAAAGGAGAGGGGATGCAACTGGACCAACTTATTCAGAATACATCTTATTCTCAAGGATCCAATGTGCACATACGGCCTTTTGACCTTGAGGTTCTCAGTGATGCTTTTCAACTGAAGGAAACTGCACCTGTTGAGCTTCCTCCAGTACGTATTATGATGTGCAAACTTCTTTTTCTTCAATTCCATGAAACAAATTTTTCTCTGATTGTGTAACCTTAGTTCCTTGAACCTTATGGTGCCTAAAGCACTGTGGTTTAACATGTGCCTGGAATGCTGATTCACCTTCGTTCCTTTCTTAGGAGGAAAAAGGCATACCAACGATTGCAGGAAAATCAAAAGGTGAATCAAAAGACAAAGATAGAAAGCATAAGAAGCGCAAAGACAGAGATAAGGAGAAGGATAGAGAACATAAGAAGCACAAACACCGTCATAGAGATCGAAGTAAAGATAAAGAAAAGAAGAAAGATGGGAGTGGACAGCATGATTCTGGAGTTGATCCTTCAAAAAAGCAGAGTGAAAAGGTGAGAGATCTGACTTACTCGAAAGACATAAAGGGTTGACAGCTAAATACTGCATACCCTGGCCTCACATGAGTTTAAAATAGTATTTGAATTGGCATTCAACTGAAGTCTTGGATTCTTTCTTTTCTTACCTTGTGTTTCTGGATCCTGGAGAGTGAACTTAGGTATCTACTAAAAAATACGTGATTCTATGTTAGAAATTTTTTTCTTAATAAACTTTTGGGTGACCCAAGAGACGATTTATAAGACTTGGAATGTTGCATTACGCTGATTTACGATCATTATAGAATAGATGCTACCATTTGTACATAATTGCATCTGACCTATCATTGCATCGTGACAGAAAAGGAAGCATGATGAAGATGAAAATCTTAATGACATCCAGAAGCATAAGAAAAGTAAGGTAATTACAAATGCTCTACACATTTTACTTTGGCTTCAGGATGGTTGGTCAATCTTGTCATCCTTTCTTTGATGTATTACTAGTGTTCTGGCACATGCTAAGCTTGTGCGCAGTTAAGTGATTGAGTGAGGGGAAGAAATTGAGTAGTATATCCAAGGAAGTGACTGATTGGGGAAGTTAATGTAGATATGTTAAACTTTGTTTCATTCTTTAATGCAGGGCTGATTTTGGAAAGCTAACATTGAGACAAAACCCATCATTGATATAGATAGTTCTTCCTTTGCACTTTTGAATGAGCCATCCTTTTGCTGATATTTGCAGCATAAGAGTTCAAAACTTGATGAGGTTGGCGTGATAAAGGTAGCTGGCTGAGAATTTGGCATGCTGTCGCTCAAGTATTAGTCTTTTGATGTTAGCAGCAGCTTGGTGGGATTTTGTCCCTTCAAATTCCTTGAGGTATGCATCGATAAAGTGCCTTGTAACTTGATATTGCTTTGATGTGCTCTAAATTTTGGTTTTGACTGATTGGACAAAATACTATTTTCTGTGGGCTGATTCACATTAATTATCTTATTCTGGATTTTAATTAAGAGGAATTTTTGTTTCTAAAGGGACTTGATATATTAAAGGATCTCCTCATGGTTTGATGAAATATTGCCTAATTTCCCTAAACCGTGGCAATTGGAATAATCAGTAATGAGAAGCTGAGAGTAGTCCTGGCATGCTGATGTAGCTCAATTATTGTTCATGTCATATACACTCAGGGATGGATCCAGAATTAAAAAAATGTTTTTTTTTTTCCTTTTTTTCTTTTTGGGGGGGGGCGAAAACACAGGAAAAATAGATTATATATTTTTGAAGATGTACATAAAATACTTAAGGAAAATTAAAAGTGGAAATTATGCCTTTTCTTTTAAATTATTGTATTTGTATTCAAATACTTAATTTGGACATGATAAATCTTCGAATTAAAAATCATTCATGGTACTTTTATTTGATAGCCATTCCAGTTATTAGGAATAACACTAAAAGGAAGAATCTATAATTGATATATAATGCAAGCTCAAAGGAGGATTTCGACCTCAAATTTTCCTGAAGAATTTCATGAAAGCCCTTACAAGTTGTTGAGATGAACTTTTATTTTCCAATTATCGATAAAATTTAATTTAAATTTTTAATTTGAATTACTTTGGAGATAAATCAAAAAGTTCCTAGAACTTTCATTTATCCAAACTTGAAATATTTTTCAGATTTACAAAACCTGCATTAATCTATCTGAATTATATCAAATCTTCACATTTTATCTCTTTCTTCATGTGTTTAATTTTTTTTCTTGTTACTTTGGTTTTTAATTTGATGATCATTCTAATTATATGACAACAAAGAGAAGGTCATAAACAAACTGTACATTTTAGTAATGATTATGCTGCTTCATTTGATTTTTAATATAGCTCATTACATAATATAAGCACCTAGTGAGGATAACTTACCAAATAATTAAAGCAATTAAATAACTATGTGAAATTTTAGATTTATTTTCTAAAATTGTGTTGATAATAGTCTTGGAAGGATTTGGGGGGGGGGAGCTTACCGAATAAAAAGAGGTGGACCATGGGAGATATAGAGCTTATAATTGAAGTGGGCTGGGGGGTGGGGCATGATCTCAATGCTTTGCATAGTTGAACCACCAGTTACACAAACCTAAGGATGAGTAGAAGGCTTTTCAATGGCCCCTACGGGGCTCCTCTTGGATCGATCCTTGTATGCCCTTCTGCAGTTGGCTTGGTTGTTAATGCAGATGGAGAGTTGATTGATAAGATGTGCCGGCAGCAAAGGTTTTGGATTTAGTTGTTGGGTTTCCTCTGCAGGATGTCTCCGGCTATGAAATAGGTTGCATGTGTTTTTGTCTTAGTATGTTGATCAAGAATGCTTGTTCCCTTTGGCAGCCCGTGAAATACTATCTCAAATCTATCTTTGGGCCTGCAGTAGCTTCTTCTCTTACAGAACTGATCTTACTGCTGTTTCTCAAGACGTGGTGGAAATTGTTTGCTGTAGTTTCATTTACCTCACCACCTGAGCCGTCTGTGCGTCCTTCATTTGTGCGAGTAGTTTAGTTGCTTATCCATAATGGGACACGTAGCTTTCAAACTACTTTTTCATGTGGTTATCATGAATTTTAACTGTTGGTGAAACTCCCATGTTGTTTTGAGCTCTTCCTGTGCATAAGGAAAAAAACTCACAGGTCTGGCCTCCTTGTGCAGATCAAATGTCAGTGCGTAGGAGTATAACTTGCAGATGACAGAGATCGCGGAAAGTGAACTCTGTTTTCAAAGGAGGGCTTTGTAGATCTCGCGTCTTCTCCTCCTCACTCTTTGTGGCTAATTCGATTTCAAAGACTCAAATTTTTTCTAGATTTAATTATTGGTTTAGGAGATGCTTAGCGGTGTGAATAGTCTCAGATGATCATTAGCTTTTTGGACTGATGAGAATAGGATTTGGGGATTAGGGGATGTTGTGAATGCTTTTAGCTTTCCCCTTGTGTTGATGTAAATGACTCTCCTGGTCAATTGTTGGCAACTTGTAAATGTGAGGTCGATGGTGGCATGTCATCAAATAATCTCTGATCATTTTTGTAAGATTATTAGTGGCATGGTGTTTAGAGTTGTGCTCCTTCAAGTGGTCGCACGAGGTCGCAAAGTCGATTTAAATTAAATAAAATGTCATGCCCTTATGGTGTCTATTTAAAATACGTATGACGTGCGAGCGGACACTGGAACTTTTGCCTAACGCAGATGGTTGCCCGGTTTCTGATTGAGGGAGGTTCATATTCCTAAATGACAATTTTGCTTGATTGTGCTTGTTAAAGGACTCATAAATCTATGTACGGAATTGGTGGGATGATGTCAATATGGCAATTCTATAAAAATATGTCTACGAATTTGTATATTGTATTCCTGAAAGTAAAAATGATACAAATGGTCATTAAATTTTAATGCAATGTGTAATATCGTTCTTTCGATGTGATTCTTGAATTTTAGATCATTATAAAATGTGATTCTTGACCTTTTCATTAATTTAATGTAGTCATTCAAACTTTGATAAACATTCAATTTAGTCTCTAAAGTAAATAATTCAAGGATTAGATTGGATCCAGAGATACAATAATTATGGGAGTACATTGAAATTTTATTAAAAATTTATGAGCCATATTGAACAAATTAAAAATTTAAAGATCATATTACATAAAATGCATTTGATTCAACTTTTTGAGAGGCTTTTCGGTATAATATTAGCCTTGGGAAGGTTAGTTGGGCTTTTAACATTTGACCAAATATTAAAGCTCATTTTTTTCTTCCAAGACTATACTCATCAATTCTTTCATTTTCCCATTTTGTCCCTCGTTATAGTTCAACTTCTTTGAGCTAAGGCAACCGGCGAAGCTAGATTAGGCTGGCGAGGTCACAAGATAGTAGCTTGGGTTGCGTGACCCCATGTACCGTTACCTATGGTCAAGGAATCTCAAGCGTCGCATGAACTAGGGCGACGGTTGGCAATGCCAAATCTAGCTTATCGGTGGTTGTTACCTTTTGTTGGAGGGTTTGGATTTTTTTAATTAAAAAAGGAAAAATTAGACTCAAAAGCCCTTCAAACAATATTTAGGACAAAGTAGCTTTACAAAGGATTTTTTACAAAATGCAATCTGCATTTCTTCAATGTACTTTAGATTAACGGCTCATTTGTAAAGCCGCACCAAACGCATCCATATTAGGCTAAGACCCAAGGAGCACAATAAATAAATTAAAATTTCACTAATCATATTATATATTAAGTTAAAACTTAGAGACCGTTCATGTAATTATCGATTTCTTAAAATATTCTCAATCGTCATCGCGTTGCATTCGCTATGCGCTCGTTAACATACGGGGACAAAGCCGCGTCATGGATAGGCCCGATTCCAATTCAAGATGCGGTCGTCCGACGTCGTTCTCGCGGAGAGATGGACCACGGATGCCTTTTCTCGATGGGCCGGAAAAAGCGGATCAGCTTCGGGCCCATAGACTTCTCATCATTCGTCCCGGCCCATCCGGTCGTTCTTGGGCCAGACTGGCCCTAAAGTGGGCCCGCATCGTCGGCCCGCGATCGGGTCAACCTGCCGTGTAGACTGGATAGTAGGTTATTGCACTCACCGAGGAGCGAGGCCGAGGAGGAAGAAGACGAAGACGACGACGACGAGGAGGGTCGAGAAGCGAAGCGCAGGGTTGCAGCAGGAAGAAAGAATGGCGAGATCGAGCGGCGACGACGCTCAGGCTCTGTTCCACTCGCTCCGATCCGCTTACGCCGCCACTCCCAAGAACCTCAAGGTCTCTCTCTCTCTCTCTTTCTCTCTCTATGTGTGTGTGTGTGTAATTGAAGAGGAAATCGACTGACGTGACCGCGTTTGCTCTTTTGCGCCTCCAGATCATCGATCTGTACGTGGCCTTCGCCGTCTTCACAGCACTGATTCAGGTACGCCGCGATCGATCCGCCCACTCGAGCTAAGACATTTTCTATGCGCGTCGTTTGAGTTTTGGGGACCCGGTTCGTCGAATCCCGTGGTCGGTCGGTCGGTCGGTCGGTCGGAGGGGTGCGTCCCGGTTCCGATTTCTTTCGCGAGGAACCCCACGCTTGTTGTGGCTTTTTCGGTTGAGATGGCGTTCGGGGCTTGTTTTTGCCTATTGTGGGATAGCGAGGAGAGAGGATGGGTTGATTTCGATTTTGTCTAGTTTATTGCAGTTCGCCAATTTTTCGCTTAATTTCTTGATACTTTGCGTAACTGGGTGATCTGGGCACTTGATAATTAGACTTGGTTTCGGTCAATTATCTGTTTTAGCTGTATGTGTTATGAGGCAAATAATCTTTGAGAGTGAGAGAGGAATGGATGGATATTGGGTTCGAAGCACTCGCAATTGTCGGGAATATAATTCATTTCATTCGTGAAAGTACATTGGGGATTGGGTACCAGTTTTTCCTTCTTTTGTTTTCCCCATTTTGGTTGGGATATTGAAGACTCGAAACCTCTTACACCAAGGAAGAGCGTGGAGGGAAATAGAGGGAACCTCCATCCTTATTTTTAGCTGAGGACATTGAGTGAGAAGAATCAGGGGCAGCTTTGGTGATGAAAAGGAGGGAATTTTATAGTCAAGCATCAATGTAAATGTGAACCATCGTGCATTTCTGTACCCTGCAGCTATGGCATTGATACTAAGTGTGGACATGGGTCTAACTCTTTGCTAACTTGTCTTTTCATTTTTCATTCTCTATTGATTCTGTCTCGCCAATCATTTGGATTAAGTACAAAATTGGTGGAGTGAGTTAAATCTTGAGAAATTTTAGTGGTGCTTGTTATATTCTGCATATATATAGAAACCTGTTCAATATCCGTCCCACACTAAAAAAATCTGCCTGGCTTGCAACTTTTAGTGATTTTATTGAGATAGAATCAAAATCTCTAGAGTTTTAGCTTGCACAACTCAAAAGTCCTCTCTTTAAAAATTTTCTGATAGCAAGTCTTCTCTTGAACAGGTTGTTTATATGGCTCTGGTTGGCTCTTTCCCTTTCAATTCGTTCCTGTCTGGGGTCCTTTCTTGTATTGGGACAGCCGTCCTGGCTGGTGAGTAGGACAGGCTCACTAATATTGATGATGTCAATTGTAACCTTTTTGGATAATTCATATCTGAATTGCTTTGGTTAATTGGCCACAGTTTGTCTCCGTATCCAAGTGAACAAGGAGAACAAGGAGTTCAAGGTAACCTTCCATCTGTGCAACTTGTTTTTCATTATTCCCACCTCACTGTTGCTAACTTTGGGACATTAGTCTACCTAAACACAACAATAGCTTAATATTTGGTTCTAAACTGATTAATGTTGCTTATCTCACGATATGCAGGATTTAGCACCTGAGCGTGCTTTCGCAGATTTTGTTCTCTGCAATTTGGTGCTTCACTTGGTGATTATGAATTTCCTCGGCTAAGCTGGAGCCACGGGTTTTGCAGGATCTACATAGCTTGAGGAGTGATCGAATAGTAGTAAAATAACTAGTTGCCGATTCATTTTGCTTTACTGGACTGTGAGGTGCAAAGCTAGTGATATGTGCTGAATGATAGGATTTTGTGGAGTGACTGGGGAGCCCAAATTTATGTTCTTGTTTGAGGTACACCAAGAAAAGAATGATTTTTCTTCTGCCGAGAACTCCATAGCTTGCTTTATTTCATTAGCTTAGTTTTGTATCATGGTTGTGCTTAGTCTGCCGACATTTGGTCCTGTCAGGGATGTCAATGGGCTGTGGCATGTCGGATTTTATAAGCAATCCAAATTTTTCTGTCCTGGGAGTTGGTTTCGGGTTATCTTGGGGGTCCTGGACACCCCCTGGTTGTCTAAAACTCCAAGCAAATTTCGATGGGCTTAGCTGCTTCCGACTGCCGTTATGAATGAAGGGATTGTGTCTTTCTGGACAATATAGAGGGCCAGTAGTTTAGGACGTGGTCCATTTTTGTTCAGTACCCTTTGGAATGATTTTGGCTTATTCTATTATTAACGAAATAGGCTCAATTCACCACAAGTACCAACTCTCTGCCTTTAGCAACTACCAGTAAAGAATCTTTGGATAATGTCAAGCGATCTGATCATTGTACATAAAGGGAGGGGGTGAGGGATTGGGTTGAGGGGAATCTACTTTTGACAATGGTGAGGGCAATGCACAGTATATAGGTAATGTCAAGTGATCTGATCACTGTACATAATCGTTGAAAAAAATAGTGCTGGATATACTAAAATAGCGCTGGATATACTAATTTAATTGCCGTTAGGTTTTCCTGGGATTGTCGTCATCCAAATGCTCTATAAACTTGCCCTCGCTTTGTTTGTTTTCAAATGTCTCTTTGCTAAGCCCTTCTAGTGATGCTGGGGGAAGGGTTGATCCCGTCTATCTATCAGGACTCGTTAGGTCCGGCTTTTCATGCCCTTCGCTCTCTTAAAGGAGGAAGGTACTTTAAGCTAATTCGCGCACGCGACAGGTGGTTCCTCATTTACGGACCTTTGCAGGGTACACGTTTCCTCTAGGCTAACCGAGGTCTTTTGGCCAGCGCCGACAGGTTATTGATTGCACGTCCAAGTAAGTTAATGTGCCCAAGTTGGGCAGTGTCGTGTGTGTTGTTGCAGTGATTTCCTAGAAGCTCACCACTTGAGAGCCCCGCGACGTCGAATCTCTCATTGGAATCTTTCTGCACTGTTTCACTTTATTACATGTCTTCTATCGATTTAAAGAAATCGTTTGTACTCTCGCTCGGACGCGTGTAATGACAAGGAAAGCCAACAAGGGTCCTAGGTGTTCCCATGTGAAGATATGGAGTTTGGCTGAAGGGACATGCTCTTGGTATTATTGATTGTCACACCCCCGAGTGCCCGATAAAACAAAGACAATCGATACCCGCCCGGGCAAATCATTTCACATCCTATCGTGCCTTTCTAGCATGATAGAGATTCCTAGTCTTGTTTAATGGTATGGTCCCTGTAAGTATACTCTTTCCCTGTGGGTGCTCGGTTCATTTGGTCATTGGTTGATCCGCCTGACTAAAACGTTGCAAGTCCTTTAGGGTATGAGGATGCGGTACATGAATCAATCATGCGGAATATGGCAAATCTTGTATACGAACCGACTAAGATATGTAATGGACATGTGTATGTATTGCTCATTGTCTCAAGAGGGTCATGTGCCTCCTTCAACAGGGTAAATTTCTCTTGTAACTCAATCCTATTGGATTGGAACAATTACACCTAGAAGAAGATATGCAAACTTGCAATTCAACTCGAGTGGAGGAAAAAATGAAAATTAAGTTGTTGTCATAGATAATAGGTATGACAGCATCAAATTGCTAGAGAAAAAAAAATATTTTTCTTCGATATTGAAATTAGGATCGATCATAATCTATAGTAGGGCAAAAATCACACAAAATTGATATTTTGAATTGAATATTAAAACCCTCCAACACTATCGAAAATGTAATCCGCTTAATCGAACTTGTCGAGACTTTAGTGAGTCTACATCACTGGCGCTCGAATTACTCATATGAAATCAATCAAGCGTCACCAGCTATTACAAACACTTTTTCATCATCGGATCCGGTCACATTATTCTCTTCTACAGATGAAACGCCAGTACGATATTAACCGGTGGGCATGAATTTCCATCTCCCCTCGTCCTTTCTCCCTTTTCTTGCTCATCGCCTTTCCTTTTTATCTCGGCCTTTTGGTGGTATCCTAGCAAGTTTGATTCGCCAATCCAAAAGCATCTTCCTTTTTTTTTTCTATGGCATGGTGGAATTAGAAAGAGAGAAAAGTAAAGGAAGAATTTCCCCCCCGCTCAATCTAACCGAGAAAGGTGGCGAGGGGGTGCTCATAGATTCCACTCCAAAGCGCACACGAAAGGCTGAAGATACTCGATGACATTCCATTAGATTTCTCCACTTTTGCAGGAGCTTTTTTCGCCTTTTCTTGGCCTAATATAATGCCACCCACAAGCAAGATATCTTCTTTTGCATGTCCAGATATGTTTGTCTTAAGCTAATCGCATGTTGAATGAGTAGCTTCCCCTAAAGTTTTTTTTTTCTCCTAGGCTGTAGAAGAGGATGTGGGCATCACTTGCTTTTGTTTTCTAGGTGGACTCTGAGTTCCATACCAGATTCGCTCGCATTCTATGCACTTTCTCAAGCTTTTTATTCTTGTTCTGCTGAGTAGCCCCGTATAGTGTGCTATGGATAAGCAAATACAGATCCAAACTGCTTGGTGTTTGATGCAATTTTTAATGAATCTATCCAATAATCTACGAAACTTCATAAGAAATTTTTGATACTCCCCCCAACCCAATCCCCGAGTAAGGTGCGTCGCAATTTTCGGACCCATGATATAAATTTTTGAGCAAAAGTAAGGCTTGGCAATTCGTGCTTTTGTGATTTATTGGTGCTTTGTCGAGCTTAGATCTAACTCAATGTGGCAATATATGCAGAAAATGTTTAGGACAAAATTTCTTATATGAACATGCAAAAATATGTGCACAGATATATTAATGAGTCCGAGTGTATCTACACATTTGTATTAATGTTATATATAAAATAAAATGATCTGTTTAATCAAACATACTCAAGTGTATCATAAACGGATTGAAAAAGCCAATTCGTGAACCCTCCATTAATCACTTGTGTATAAAGTAGTTGCCCATTTAAGACAAGAACACAATTAACCTCAATCTGGACATGCTTAAATACATACGTGGTGACGGACATGTGAAATTTGGTCAGTACACTAATCATGGCATTGACACATTATTCGTAATCGATTTCTCAGGATCAAAGGGTCATGTGAATGCCAATGATGAGTGAAGTGGTAATCGATTATCCATTGATGATGGATGAGAAAATCAACATCTTCTTCGCCAAGATTTGCAGAGGAGGGAAAAAAAAGGAGAGAAATGGGCATTCTTATAAAATGTTAATCTCTCATATTATTATATTATCCTGCCTAAATAAAGCAACAAATGCACCAAAAAAGGTCAAAAAGATAGTGGGGTCCACGTCGGACAAATTACTAAAGCAGTTTTTATTAAAAGACCAAAAAGCTCCGATCTATCTTTTTGTCCCTCCATTTTTTGAGAATCTGAATCGTTCGGTGATTTTATATAAAAATTAAGTATGGGAAAGCAATTCCACTGCCAGAACTTACTCGATCGATATAAAAATTATTATGAACGAGAAAGATGTTTTCTCCCTTCAAATCCAATTTTAAAATCTGAATCCACGTCAGATCTTGCAGGGAAAGCCGAAGGTCAATTTCCAAGAACTATTGGGAGATTTTTTTATTTTTTGGGAAGTGAGAGAAGAGGGAGTGAGAGAGGCTGTGGTGGTGCGCACCTAATCTAAAATCAAGTAGGCTTACTTAGGAGGATGTAACCGATCAATCAAAAAGTCGAATGGTAAATAATATTTTTTCATTGAAAAAAGGAGGAAGACACAACCCGTAATTTATGAGTTAAATGGACAAGATTTGTCGTTCGTGAACTTTATTCATGGAAAACCATCTCCACTTCTTGCATCCATCACTATTTGTACTCATAGAAAGTTACAAGAACAAATGTCCTTTCTAGTTGGTGAATAAGTTAGATTCATCTCATTGTCATGGTTGTCGTGGTCTCAAGATTTCTCGTAAACAAAAGACTATGTTCAATTCAAGAAGACTGACCACAGTCGCCAAGGACGGGCGATACAGTAATTGCACAGAATTCTAGATTATTCTTGGCATAAGTGTTGGTAATTGGTAGATGGGAGATACTATTTTATCCACCAGATCGAAAAGGCATAAATGTTGTAATAAAAAAGTTTTTTGTATAAATAAGGGAACTCTCCCTTCATTTGTACTTATCAAAACATTTCAACGATATAAAATTGAGTAGGCTTACCTAGGAGGATGTAACTGATCAATCAAAAGTCGAATGGTAAATAATATTTCTCCATTGGAAAAAGGAGGAAGACAGGACCCGTCATTTATGAGTTAAATGGACAAGATTCATAGTTCGTGAACTTTATTCATGGAAAACCATCTCCACTTCTTGCATCCATCATTACTTGTACTCATAGAAAGTTACAAGAACAAATGTCCTTTCTAGGTGATGGATAAGTTAGGTTCATCTCATTGTCATGGTTGTCATGGTCTCAAGGTTTCTTGTGAACAAAAAAACTATGTCCAATTCAAGAAGACTCACTACAGTCGCCAAGGACGGGCGATACGATAATTGCACTAAATTCTAAATTATTCTCAACATAAGTGTCTATAATTGGTAAATGGAGAGATGCGATTTTATCCGCTAGATCGAAAAGGCATTAACATTATAATAAAAAAGCTTTTTTTGTATAAATAAGGGAACTCTCCCTTCATTTGTACTCATCAAAACATTTCAACGATATAAAATCGAGTAGGCTTACCTAGGAGGATGTAACTGATCAATCAAAAGTCGAATGGTAAAGAATATTTCTCCATTGGAAAAAGGAGGAAGACAAGACCCGTAATTTATGAGTTAAATGGACAAGATTCGTAGTTCGTGAACTTTATTCATGGAAAACCATCTCCACTTCTTGCATCCATCATTATTTGTACTCATAGAAAGTTACAAGAACAAATGTCCTTTCTAGTTGATGGATAAGTTAGATTCATCTCATTGTCATGGTTGTCATGGTCTCAAGGTTTCTCATGAACAAAAACTATGTCCAATTCAAGAAGACTCACTACAGTCGCCAAGGACGGGCGATACGATAATTGCACCAAATTCTAGATCATTCTCGGCGTAAGTGTCAGTAATTGATAGATGAAGAGAAGCAATTTTATCCGCTAAATCGAAAAGGCATTAACGTTTTAATAAAAAAGTTTTTCGTATAAATAAGGGAACCCTCTCTTCATTTGTATTTATCAAAACATTTCAACAATATAAAGAATTCTTTCCTAAAGCTGCTCTCTCTAAACTTTCTTTATCTACTATTCAAGTAAGCGAGCGAGCGAGCAATCTTTAAGAAAGGTTTACATACCATTTAAGAACTTTTTGGGATCACCATCAATTAATTTGAAAGTTTAAATTTTTCAGACATAGGCGTAATTGATATTTAAATATCCTAGCAAAACTAGGGCACGGACACTGCATCGCCTCGAATGTGCCAATTATTATGGCATAACTTCACTGTCAAACACATTGTTCCAAAACTTTTTCTCACTCCAACATCTTGTGGCCTTCAACACCGAATCTCACGGCAAAACACACACGTAATTTCATCACTAATCCGAAACTCCTAACATCGTGTATCGTGCCGTTCAAAGCTGCAATCCTTCCTAGGCTCGCGCATTCATGCACCAGTCAACATTAAACTCGACTGGTGCATCGTCACATCGGACCATGGGCCGTCGCATTAAACTAATCGTACGTGGCACATGCCCTAATATGTTTGTTTACTATGTCGGCTCGATGACTCCCCGCCCATGTCATCGGGACGTAAACATCCTCGGTTGGTTAATCTCGCCCCCTTAATAGCATATAATAATAGCATCGCCACCCAACAATTTTTTAATATGTTGAATATAAAATAATTATGGGTATAGGCATAACGTGAATTATTGGCATTATGATTGTGTTTTTCAATGATTTTTTTTTTTTGGCTACGTTTGGTGCGCGTGACATGATTTTGTTGTTGAGAGGACTTGGGAGTAGGACAAGAGATTGGATCCATTTTATATGGAGGGAAAGATCCACGATCCATTTTATATGGTGGGAAAGATCCATGATATTATACAATGACCATTGAATTAGTGACTAGAGAAAAAGAAGGTACGGCCACTGCATTTCGTGTTCCCCAATATTCCAATTTCAATGTCGACATTAATGAATGGTTAATTATGGGAGGGGAATTATTTACTTTGGGGAAATTCTTGCTAGGTTCATAATGATTTAGTTGACGAGGTCAATTATAACAAAATAGCAATCTTTTGTGTCGTGCGAAATAATCTGATATCTATTTCTCATTTTCTGTTAATTAATTATTTCTTGAGCTTATGGGTTGCTCCGTAATTTTTAATGATTGTGATTCATTTTGTTCATTAGATGTGGGTCGAGGCAACAATTTTCGCGATCTCTTGTGAGAACTCGCGACCCTTGATGGCCGTATAACATATCACGACACCTTGTTCGGGCTTGAGCCCCTAGCTACTGAATAGGGACCTCTTGGACTTACCTAGCACTCGAACCTCGAGACCTTAGCCTTCTATTTATGGTTTAGCCCCTAGGGAACCCCTAGATTGGGGACCCGAAGGGTTGAACCCAAGTCTCCGCCAATAAAAGTCTCAAATCGCCAGCGCTCAGACCTACATCCCTGGGGATCGAATTTGGGACTCCAACACTTGAACACTAGACCTTAAGCACTTGTGTTCCTACGCCTGATGTGAAATTGAATCTCTTTCAAACGGACTAAAAGCGCCATTCAACGTTAATCTAAGTCTTTTCTTATATGTTTTAGACCTTCCCAGTCACAAATATCTAAAAACAACCACCCTCATATTTTCAATCACCAATCAAAGACCAAAAATAGTTTTCAACATCAGACATCATTTTCACCGTTATATACTAAAATCAGCTTTGAGTACAATTGCCATTACCGTTGATTTGTCCATTTTCCCTGCAGTGGTTTGCGACCGACGCGTCGTCGGCACGGTACGGCCTTTCCGCTTGTCCCATGCGGTGAAATTTAACATGGGCGAAGGGTGAAAAATCTCGGAAATTGCAAGGCAAAGTTGTCGGTGGTACTGCTGCTGAGAAATGTGGTCGTTAGAAAGCGGGGGAGGTTTTCTATTTCTCTCTCTACGTACGAATGAATGAATGAATGGGACCGGCAACGACAGGATCAGTCTATGGAATGACTTTTCCGTACCAGAGGCAGCAGTAGCCCCCACCCCCATCAGATTCCCACGTCACATTCACATGAAGAACACCCCCACCCCCCTTTCTCCTTCCGTTCAATGACCAAAAATACATTGACAAAAACAGCATTGGATGCTTTTTCTCTCGCTAAAGATTTGCGATTTGAGATTTGAGATTGCATCTTTTTAACCTTTATTGATTAGATGATTGACACGTCCGCAAGTGAATCGATGGCCCAAAATTTCTGACATAAAAAAATTAATCAAAATTATCGTGTAACGATTTTCTTGCCTATCACTGTTGTGGTCGTCGAAATTGCTACTACCTTCCATGACAACATCATCGAGACCTGTTCGGCATTGCACTATTTGAGCCCAAATTGGGTTTACCCCTCTCTCTCTCTCATATGCGCGTGACATTATATAGGATGGCCATGAACATCGCATCCTCTAGATATGGAAATCGGGCCAATTAATATTAAAGTGTAGTTCACACTCTCCATCAACAAGAATAACATGGAGATCCCGTTCTTCGATGAGTGGATGAGTCTCCTCACTTTTATATTTTGAACTCATATTTTATAAGTAGCTCAGAATTTGATCAATAAATAGCTATTATGTATGTATGTATATATATATATATATATATTCTATTTATCTTGTAATTGAGAGATGTAACAGAAAGGTGTGATGTGCTAATTATAATAAAATTCTTAACTGGACATAACCTAGTTTAATGATAAACCGAGATAAAATCTTATATCTCAAATTCTCTTTCGAATTTACTATCTATTTTCTTTGTGAACGTGTGGCGAATCCTAACAATTAGAGTAGTCGAGCTGGCCAGGGGACGGGGATAGGGACGGCGATGATAGTGGTTGATGAAGATGGATCGGCAAGGCTTGCGGCGGCGACTGATGGCGGTGGTTTGGGGTGGGGGGCTTGCTCTATCTACAGTTGGGAAGAAGACATCTGTTTGAATGTTTAACATACCGACCTGTTTCTTAGGGAGACCTCATTGTGGGGCATCTCTACGGTTTTGTTCAAACTTTTAAATGCATGTCTCCACCTTTTTATTTCGTCCACATGCGTTGAACTAGAGTTTCTTCTTAAGTATTTTGGAAAAAACGTGCTCTAGATGTTTGAAATCTTTGGTATACCGTGACTTTTTTTTTATCGCTCATATGAGTTCGTCAAACTTTCAATTTTTTTTTATTTAAACTTTGCGGTCACTTACTCCCCAAGAAAATTTGACGTGGTTAAATCTAAAAAAACCACATAAGGGTGATCTTATAAATAAAAAAGTACCACATCGCTAATTCCGTCAATCCAAGTTGCCAAAGAAACTTAAAATTATTGAAGCCGAAAGGCGAATGGGCAATCGAAAAGTTGTAGTACTACATCAAGCATTGTACGAAAGATTTGAAATTTCTAATGCACTATTCTTGAACAGTTGCGTGTTTCCCTATCATGGACTGCACATCTAAGCCACCAATAAATTCGTTGAGTCGACGTAGCAAAACTCTGTATCTTGATTCTAACACTAAGAGAGGGCTCAACAACCTGACATTTTAGATTGACCCACATTCAATTTAGAGCTCAAACCATAGCCAATCCAAATATATTAATATTGATTGCTCCACGTCACATCACCTTCCAATCCAATTACCATTTTCTTTTTTTTTTTTTTTTTCTAATTAATTTTCAAAGTCAGTTTTCTTTTCGAAAAATGGATTCCCACGGTAGAGAGCATATGCACCCATTTCCATAGGGCCGAATATGTTTGACCTTTGAGACCCGGGGGCGTTGATTTCGGTGACAAAAAAGAGCTCTCTTTTTCTCCCTCGTATCCCCGCTTTTGCTGCGAAATCGCAGCACAAGTCGCTCGAGAGCCAAAGGAGAGGACGAAAAAGAAATGGCTTTCGCCATCGAGCTTTGCGACCGAAATGACCTAATTCCACCGCATCATCACCCCCATTTTCTTTAACAGAGAAAAACAAAAAGGAAACGCCCCTTTTGTTTATGGAACGGCGTGGTCCTGTCACTCTCTCTCTCTGCTACGTTTTCGCACTTTTTTTCTTTTTATTGACTGCTAATCGAACCTCATATCGATTGAGCCATCACCACCCGGTTCAACCGGTCGAACCGCCGACGAAATACTGGATCATTTGTCTCAAGCAACTCGGGGTGCAGGTCCATCAACTGCGCGAAGACGCGACCTCCTTTGTTTTGCGAATTAGCATTGACATTAGAACCGAGT
Organism: Eucalyptus victrix; assembly: GCA_016097545.1. Lineage (NCBI taxonomy): Eukaryota > Viridiplantae > Streptophyta > Magnoliopsida > Myrtales > Myrtaceae > Eucalyptus > Eucalyptus victrix. Next base: position 9,184,888 of record CM027842.1, read on the forward strand.
TGGATTTAATATTGGCCTGTCTAAAGATTTGTTCGCTTGAAGGAAAGCTGTTTTTTTAGGGGAATTTATTTTCTGACTTTCCAAAATTCGCATGAGGGGAAACTAATCCGTGCATAGAAAACATTTTCTAGGGACTTAAATCAAGAAGGTTAGATAAGAGGAAAACAACTTTCCCTTCTAGTAATAAAGAAACCACTTTCTTTAAATCACAAAACAAAAGGAGTTTTAAGTGGAATAAACATATCCAAAATTTAAATTATTGCAATATCGGGTTGATATGCTGGTTATGTCGGTACGTGCATTTCTTTTACAGGGTTTAATTATATGATCTAAATAGAAGAGCGAGTGTGTGGAATAATCAAATCGATTGGTCTGTATGATTCCCAAGACATCTATTTGAAGAAGAAAATGCAAATGACCCAGTGGTACTTGTTTGGAGTGTGAAGTTGACTCACCTGTGATGTTTGATACGTTGTCTTAACTTCTAAATTCTTGTGCTTGGCAATCATTGACATGATAGGACGTTTAACCTAAATGCACTAATTGAGAACAAAACTTGATCTAAACAAGAAAAAGGAGTTGCATGTCTATTTTAATATGTATTTGCTTAAAAACCCTTAATTCAATTGTCTTCGAGGTGCATGCATTAGTAATATTGGACATGAATAGCGAGCCATTAGCTACATCCATTATGTAAATGTATCCTATTATATAAAAATTATTACTATCATGCAAAATCTCAAACTAGTATACTTGTAATAAAATTATCACAAATTAACTTTTTGACCATCAAAAGCCCAAAATTGATACATTTTTTTGAAAAATTTACCAAAAATTAATTTTTTTAACAACCAAAACTCCAAATTGGTACACGTCTGTTAGTTTTCGTTAAATTGGATTAATACTATAAAAAAATATGAACTTGTATATTTGTGACAAATAAAATGTAAAATCTCAAACTAATACATTCAACGATTACTTAGCCAAAATCAAGGAACTATTCGCACGTTTAAATATAAGGAATGTCCATCTTTGATAATTTTGTCATCATCTAATTGCCCTTTTCTGTAGGTTGTATATTCATGCATGTGGCTTTCTTGATTGCCTCCACGTTAGGCAAGAGAATATGATCTCTTTTGATAGAGAAGGGGCTACAACACCCGCTGCTCTAGCTAATTGTTCACCCTTTCCAAGTGTGATTTCAATGTTATGTATGACTGTCTTTAAGGGCATATCGGTTGGAGTAGATTTTTCCTTTTAATCAATCAAAACCTCTTTGTCAACTATTACGTGTCATATAACTTAGTAATTTGATGTTTGCTTAAAAAATAGTAATTCGATAGTAAAATTTAACAAAAACTAATAGAGGATAAATTTTTGACATAATTATACTGATTTGGGATTTTTAATAATAAAAAAAAATTAATTTGAAATATTTTGTCAAAAGTATATTAATTTGGGGTTTTAATGATATTAACATTACATAAAATAAAGAGAATCTCTCATTTTTATAGAATTACAATAATAAAAAAAATAGGGAGATTCTCTTTATTTGTTTTCTATCCCCAAAATATCCTCGATTTTTTTTTTTTTTTTATAAAAATCTTAACATTGGATAAATGCGCAAATTAAGGATTATGTTCTACCTCTAATTTGTTTTAATTTTAAAATTTGAATCTATTATTTCACAAACAACTGTTGAAATGTTTCATATTGCTTATAAAAGGATTAACGTACTATTTCTATCGACACAATTTCCCTCCACCCATTAACATAATCTTACAAAGATATGTACAATTTCCTCACAACATAGCCCCCCCGTTACCTTCCGTCTTATTTTACCGTAAAATTATCGAGTTGGACGACATATAACAACAACTTAACTGATATGATAGATAGGTTCACGTGAAAATTCATGTTAATTTGAGGCTGGGCTTATCATAGTTATACTCATGTAAGATTTTCAGCAATTTTAAAATAAATTTGAAATAATTTATCATAAGTATTACTGGTTATAAGCTTTTCAATGATATTTACCTTTCATCAATAATATCCAGCATGTCCCATGATGCAAAAGCACCCTCCATCATTGTCGAAAACTATTACTAATCATGACGGCCTGGCTGGTAATTGACGGGAAGCAACGCAAAATTGCAATCGCAGTCATGATGATGACCGTCTTGACGACCGAGAAAACGGAATACGTCGCCCTTACAAATCCCAGAAAACGCACGCTCTCCTAAATCCTCCATCGACCGTCTCCATCAACCTTAGCCGACCAGACACAGAGAGAGAGAGGAGAGAGAGAGAGAGAGTCCGGCAGTGGCGACGAGTGAAACGGTTAAAATTAAAAATAAAAAGACGCAAACAGTGGAGTCCTCCCATCATCTGTAGCCGGCAGCAACGTGAAAGCAAAGCTCATTAGCCGAATCTTAGCTGGATCCACCTTCCCTTCCTCCTCCATTATTCATCTCCCTCTCCCTCCTCCTCCTCCTGTTCTCTGATCTGATCTCTCTCTAGCACCTCTCTCTCTTTCTCTCTCTACAGTCCCCACACCAAAGCAAGCACCACCACCGCCACCGCCACCGCCACCGCCATTACTGCACTTCTCACTCTCACTCTCCTTCTCCTCCACTGGGAAGTGAGACCCCTCACTCCACTCCACAATGCCCTCCTCCTTCTCCTCCACCATCTCCAGCTTCCTCCTCCTCCTCCTCTTGACCTGCCTACCCATCTCCTGGTCGTCCTCCTCCTCCCTCCCCGGCCGCCGCATCCTCCACGAGCCCTTCTTCCCCCAAGGCTCCGCCCCTCCCGCCGCCCCTCCCACCGCCTCCCCTCCCCCGCCCTCCCCCCCCAAGTACCCTTTCTCCTCCTCCACCGCCACCCCGCCCCCCGACCACTCCCCCTTCTTCCCCACCTACCCTTCCCCTCCCCCCCTCCCCCTCCCCCGCCTCCTTCGCCTCCTTCCCCGCCAACATCTCCTCCCTCATCCTCCCCAGCTCCTCCAAGCCCAAGTCCGCCTCCACCCACAAGCTCCTTCCCGTCGCCATCGGCGTCACCGTCTCCGCCCTCTTCCTCCTTGCCGCTGCCCTCGTCGTCGTCCTCCTCCGCCGCCGTCGCCGGCAGGCCCGGGACTTCGCCGACGATGCCAAGACCCAGAGGTCCGACGCCACCAGCGGCGGCGGTGTGCAGGGCAATGCCGAGCCCAACTCCCGCGCCCGCAAGCAGCGGACGGCCTCCTCCGGGGCCAGCTCCGAGTTCCTCTACTTGGGGACCATGGTGAACTCTCGCGGGATCGAGGAGCAGCGCGGCAATGGAGGAGGCGGAGCTGCTCGCCGCGGCGGCGGCGGCGGCGGAGGCGGAGGAGGAGGTGGTCTGGACCCGAGGAAGATGGACTCGCCGGAGCTCCAGCCGCTGCCGCCGCTGGCGCGGCAGAGCCTGGCGCTGGACTACGGGAATGGGAACGGAGACCTCCGGCCGCTGCCGCCGCTGGCGCGGCAGGGCATGAGGCAGAACTACGGGAATGGGAATGGAGAAGTGAGCTCGACGGCGGACGAGACGGAGGAGGAGTTCTACTCGCCGCGAGGCTCGCTGGGAGGTAGGGAGAGCTCGATCGGCGCCGGATCGGGGTCGAGGAGGGCGTTCGCCGCCGTAGCTACCGAAACCCTCGGCGACAGTGGCAGAAGGAGCGACTCCAGCTCGTCTTCCTACTCGTCTTCGAGCTCCGGCTCTCCTGCTCGGTCGCACTCCATCAGCCTCTCGCCGCCGGTGAGCTTGAGCCCTCGGAGATCGCAGCCGAAGTCCCCGGAACACGTCGCCGCCGAAGAGGAAGCTCAGGAACCTTCGTCGCCGCCGACGCATTACGCCATTCCGTACGCCGACGAGAGCAAGACTCCTCTGCTGTCTTCGGAAGGTTCGTCGCCGGAGAGAGACTTGAGAAAATCCGACGGGAAAGTCCAGTCTCCGTCGCTGTCCCCCATGTCGTGGTCACCGGAGCGAGGGTTGGAGAAGACTCCGGATCTCTCGCTGAGAATGTGGACCGTCTCGGACTCCGTCGGACGCTCACCGTCGCCATCTCTGCATTCTTCTCCCCTGAGCAGAAGCCTGGAGAGAAGTCCAGTCGCCTCGCCGACGATATCCGACGCGTCGCACCGCATCGGACGGTCTCGGCTGTCGTCTCCTCTATCGCAGTCGCCGGCCAGGGAATCTGAGGAAAATCGGGACGCTTCCCCGAGGAAATCTGATGTGTCGGCGGGAAGCTCGCGGTTTTCTCTTCACTCGACCTGCAGCTCGCCGAGTAGAAAATCGGAGATTGTCGAGCATAGGTTGCCGAGATCGTCCAATGCTTCAGTCGGCAATCTGCATCCTCAATCGGCTTCTCCTGTGGCTTCATCTCCGAACAGAGATTCGAGTGCTAATGATCAGTTTGTGCAGTCTCCTGCGAGAGTTAGCACTGGCTCGCAGCAGCAGCCGCCGCCGCAGCCTCCAGTTCCGGCAGCGGTGCCACCGCCACCACCACCTCCTCCTCCGCCCCCGCCGCGGCCTCTGCCAATGCAACCAAAGGCCAAGGACTTTCCGCTTCCTTTGACACCGACCGGTCAACTGATTTCCGAGCCGCCTCGCCTGATTCCACCGTCAAGGCCTTTCGTGCTCCAGAACCTGACTGAAGTTTCTCCAGTTCAGTTGCCACCGATTATTGAAACTGCAGAGAAGGCGGAGAAGATGGACGATACTCCGAAACTGAAGCTCAAGCCCTTGCATTGGGATAAAGTGAGAGCGAGCTCGGATCGGGAGATGGTATGGGATCAGTTGAGATCAAGCTCTTTCAAGTAAGATTAGCTTTTCTCTTTTCAAAGTGTTTCTTTACTCAATTTGACCGGTTAGCATTTCATGGGTCACTGTTTGGATGTTCTGCTTGTGCTTTAACTCTGAAGATTTGGTCTTGGTGCAGGTTGGACGAGGAGATGATTGAGACCTTGTTTGTTGTAAATGCCCCAAATTCGAAAGCGAAGGAGACAACTCCGCGCTCGGTTCTTCCTTTTCCGAACCTGGAGAACAGAGTTCTTGATCCTAAAAAGTCACAAAACATTGCAATTTTGCTAAGGGCGCTCAATGTCACCATTGAGGAGGTCTGCGATGGCCTTCTTGAAGGTAATTGTCAATCATTTTTGGCAAGTGTCTGCATGTTCTGTCTGAATCTTGATGAAGAGAAGGACTCCGTGGAAACTATTACCGTTTGACCTTAAGTGGCAATTTTGCTAATTTAAAGATGGGTAATACGGAATCATCTTTTTTGGTTAATGGATGGACAGAATAATGTAAATGCTCAATCATGGTTTGTACCTGTAATAAAGCCCCTTTCTTCACCACTATTTTTAAGCACGGCAGCATTTGAGCATCCGCAGGTCTGCTTTTAGGAGCCTTTTTGCTTTCTCTTCTTTTTCGCTTGGTAAAGTTGTCGGTCATTTGCGCAATAGTTTCTGGATTGCACCTACTTGCTCCACTCTGGTCAAAATAAATGAAAACTGTTTGAGTTTTTGATCATTCTTGATCTTTGCTGGGAAGAGAGTTACTAATTTTTGACTGTCAATTTCTATCTTTACTGGTGAAAGGTGACACGAACGAAACCGGCTTGTGAAAGATAGTTACTCCATGTAGATTTTGACAAAGTTATTCTTTCTAACATTCACAAGAAGTCCATGATGTATTATCAAATTAATGGAGAATGGTTCTAGCATGGAGCATATCTACCTGTAAATTTCTATGTCAGACATCATTTGAAAGATAGCATTAATGACTATTTTTTTTTTTTTAATGGAAGAAGAGCACCGAATATTTTATCATTAGCATTCTGAAGTTGGAACATAATTTTTCTTCCTCATGCTGGCAGGTAATGTGGACACACTTGGAGCTGAACTTCTTGAAAGTTTATTAAAGATGGCTCCCACCAAAGAAGAAGAACGCAAACTGAAGGAATATAAAGATGATTCACCTGTCAAGCTTGGTCCTGCCGAGAAGTTTCTTAAGGCTGTGCTTGATGTACCACTTGCATTTAGAAGAGTTGATGTAATGCTGTATGTTGCCAATTTTGAGTCAGAAGTTGAATATCTTAAAAGATCTTTTGAAACTCTGGAGGTAAATTTTACATGTGGCCTCTCTCTGTCTCTCTCTGTCTCTCTACCGTGTATATACTGTCATGCTATAACTCCTTGTGGAATTCTAGTTTTAATGCTCCTCTCTGATGTCCTACCTTGTTAATGTCTTTGTTTTAACTTTGCATTTTGTGTAACAGACTGCATGTGAGGAGCTCAGAAACAGCAGAATGTTCTTGAAGTTATTGGAAGCAGTGCTGAAAACTGGGAACCGCATGAATGTGGGAACAAATCGTGGGGATGCCCATGCTTTCAAGCTTGACACGCTTCTTAAGCTAGTTGATGTCAAGGGCGCTGATGGAAAGACCACACTCCTGCACTTTGTTGTACAGGAAATCATTAGAACTGAAGGTGCTCGTCTTTCAGGGACCCACCAAGGTTCGAATCCCACTTTGAATGAGGATGCCAAGTGTCGGAAGCTTGGCCTGCAAGTTGTTTCTGGTCTCAGTTCAGAACTTGGCAATGTGAAGAAATCTGCTGCCATGGACTCCGATGTACTGAGCAGTGACGTCAACAAACTTTTTAGGGGTATCGGGAACATTAGAGAAATTGTGCGATTAATAGAAACATCAGGATCAGGGGAAAGCAGCAAGAAGTTTTCGGAGACTATGAACAAGTTCACTAAAATGGCTGAGGAAGAAATTTTTCGAATTCAGGCCCAGGAAAGCGTTGCCATGTCTCTAGTAAAAGAGATCACAGAGTACTTCCACGGAGACTCAGCTAAGGAAGAAGCTCATCCATTCAGAATCTTCATGGTGGTGAGAGACTTTCTTGCTGTCCTCGACCGGGTATGCAGAGAAGTTGGTTCTATAAATGAGCGTACGATAGTCAGTTCTGCCCATAGATTTCCTGTGCCAATTAACCCGATGCTACCAATTCCCATTAATCCGACTCTTCCACAAGTTTTTCCGGTATTTCATGGCCAGCGGCAGCACAGTTTCTCAGATGGCGACAGCGCATCTCCTTAGGCTCTCTCTGATATGCAAGACTCATCGCTCTTCTGGGCATCAAGCTAAAGCAGATAAACCTTAAATTTTGGAAGGGTGGCGCTGGGACAGGCATAAGCTACCCGGTATGTGTAATTTATTTTCCTCTTGTAGCATTCCATTTGTACCTGTATAAAGTCCATGTATTAGATTTAAAATGGTTTTGGCCTATAGATATATATATACAAAGGAGGAGGTTTTCGTTGGGGGACAATAAGGTTGTTACTAAGTTAGCTTGTATGCTTTCGTAGGTGGTCAAAAGTTTTGTTTCAAGCGAGGCTCAGATGGTAAAACATCCAAAGCTCATGTCTATATATCTGTCTTCTTGTAGAAAAATGGTCATGTATATGCCAGAAAACAGTTTGAAATTCCATTTGCTCGAATTCTTCACCCTCCAGCTTCTAAGGTGATTGGTTAGCCGAAAGCCAGGAATGCGGACTTCCTGCAAGATGTCGCTTCCCAGTAACAAATCTAAGTTAATATTTGAACTTAGCACACGCATTGGTTGGGCAAAGGCCACCCTGTTTATGTATTTTGGTGGTGGAAGATGATTTGAATTTGAAAATTTGGAGTAGCAGAACCAGAGAAGACAAGGAGGAATTAGGTATAAAGAAGGCACTACATTTTCAAGGTCTATTAGTTTAATGTCTGGACAAAAGTTTGACTTTAGTAGCTATACTTTTGCAAATATCCAGACAAAGATCCAGCTTGAATCGTGGAAAAAGACATCGGTTTCTTCTAGGCATCTAGCTGGCAAGGGTGTTTTCGACTATCGTTCGTGAGGCATATTGTGGTTTTTGGTCATTTAGATGCCTCTCTGCATCTTCTTGGATGCCTTTTTTAAAAAAACCAAGGGCAGTGTCCAGGATAATCTAATACAAGATAAAACTTCATTAGAGTCAGGTCAAAAATTTGCATGTTAAGTGATCGAATCTCCTCGCTTGATTCTTTGATCCTTTAATTCTTTTCTACCACTTGCGATTTGAAAAGACTCTCTAATCGGACCAGATGCACTCTTGATAGCGTGATAGATCAAGATCTGACGTACCGGATCTCTTACGTAGAGAGGTGGATTGGGATGAATAAGGAGACCCAGACCCTTGGTCCGATTGTATCTGGTACATCAGTATCTGCTTCGTAAACGTGCCATTTCCGGAGATTCCGACTTCCAAAGGGAAGACCCGGTAGTCAAAACTGGCTCGATTTGGTAAACGCACCATACCGAAGAAAGTTAATGTCTTAGGCAATCAGTTCTGGCCGAATAGTTCATCTCAGTCTGAACTCCCGAGACATGATAAGCATCACATTTTCCCTTAATGGTACTTAAATCTGGGAATCGTCTGGCTACCGAGAACATGATCATGATATGCATTGAATCCATTCAAATCGGTATTATTATACCTTTCAAGGTAAAGGCAGCCATTCTACGTGCTATATAACTCAAATGGGATTACCTACATCTTCCTTTTGCTCGATAAAAGAGCAGGAAGCGACCAATGAAAAGCTATCCCTATATCAGATTCGACAAGTCAATTAGTAACATATTATTTCCTGTACGAGCCATGTGGGCACTCCAGTCACTCCATATAACCAATGAACGATACCCTCAGCCTAGAGTTATATGCATACCCATCTGTGCACTACAGCTGCAAGGTCTCAGCATCCATGCGTTCCAGGATACGCCGCGCTTCCTCCTCTGTTGCAGGAACCACGTTTCTAATTCTGAATCCATTCTCCAGAGATTTTGCCTCAGGGCGCACCGTGAAAGTGAAGTAGAAGGTGTTTGATACCTGAACCGATAAAGAGACGGGATAAGTTGAAGAACGACATAAACATTGTCGGACATTAGGTAAGGGTACGGACTAACACTGAAATGGGAATTTTAAGTCATTTTGAGCCGTGCATCATGTTTAGAGATTGTTTAAAGAACGCAATGCTGAATGAGTACAGCAAAAGTCAAGACCTGTAAAGGGGACATACCTCACTAGACCTGAGCTCGGGCCTTGTGACATGGGCGACGACTTCAACGTTGATCAGAGGCCCATCTGGTTTCTCCGGTTCAGTGTACAGCACACATGATTTGAACCTCAGAAAGTCTCCAACATCCACCTGCTCAAAAGGAAACCTCAGCTAAAGATCGTGAATCCACAATTAGGGGGAAAAAACAAAGAAAAAAAAAAAGAGACAGAAAGAAAGGGATAAATCGGGCTATCTAATATAGCACGAAACAGCAATAAAAGTAAGTGATAAGTAAAATTTCTGTTCCTAAAAATAAGAAAAAATCGTATGAGCCGTCCAGGGAAGAGATGAAGAATCAGTTAGGCTTAAGATAATAGTATTGCTCATAGGAGTTACTACGTGAGACTGAAATAACAGTACAAATAATTAGAAGACTTAAACAAAGATGTGGCCTGGGCACTCACAGGTCTCAAAAAATCAACATGATCAACCTCTAGGAAGCAAGGCACCAAGCCGGCAAAGGCATAAGCTGTGGAGAAAGCCAATTCAAATGCTCGGTGCATTAAAAACCCTCCAAATATCCGACCATGGATATTCCTCTGCTGTGGCTGGCAAATCAAAGAATTCTCGAGATGGGTATCCCTTAGAAGAATGCTGTTTCTATCTGCTAAGGCGGGCATATCAGAGAAAATCCTTCCCTCGGTCAACAACTCATTTAGTCTCTTTGCAATTCCATTATCAGTTTCCTTTCTTTCTCCAACACTCTTTCTTTTCCTCAGCTTACTTCTAGCTTCTGCCTCTTCGAAAAGCAATTTCTCTTGGTCAGTCTCAGGAGAGAGCCGATTCACCAGGGCAGCTTTATGGGTCTTAGAGTCACGAGCAACAAATATGAAGTTGGCTGTCAATGCTACTGAGTCTGTGGCATTAGACTTCTCTGCAAAAGCAAATGTTCTCTCATCAACTACATAAAATCTTCTGCATATTCTTGAACATGGGAAAACAAATCACACTTTTCTCAACTTTTGAACATGCATTGTCACAACATAACAATTGGGTTCACTGCTAGTACTTGAAGCATCCCTTTTATTTTCTCAACATAATAGCAGACATTTATGATTTTTTTTTTTAAATTTTGGCTCCTGGTCTAATACAACAGAGCTTTCTATCCAGTAGTAAATTTTAAGCTCATGAAATGACTGACATTTGTGAACTACCTCAGATGTAAATTATAATATCACCGAATTACAGCCTTTTGCATGATAAAGTACCTCCAGAAAATTGAATCACTTCAAGTTGAATTTCCATGGATGAGCGCCCCACCCATATGACAGAACCCACTATTTTCAGATCGATGTCAACACTGATTGGCTTCTTCAAGACAATCTTGTCAACTGATGCAGTAACTAGAAGAAGTGGTCTCGTTGTGCTATCTTCATCAGAACAGTGCTAAAATCAAAACGATGGTTTGATTAGTAAATGAGATAACATTTAGTTACTAGGGAAAGGGATTGTAACACTGACTTTGGCACATTATCAGCTCACTTCATCATTTGACCTGAAATGATGGGTCATATGCACTGACGAATTGAAAACATCATTGAGGTCACAGAAACTATTGGATTTCAAGGTTGAATACATTTACATGAATTCAGACTTTCTTCTGAAAAGAGCCATTGTCAGGGAAAGTTAATCAGGCCATCTTTTACTTAGAACACGCGAAAACAACTTATAAAATTGAAAGAAGAAGGCCAAAGTGAAACAAAAGACAACCTTGAGACTACAACATGTTTTGTCATGCTATTGGCTCATCGATATAACTTATCCACTCAGCTTTGAATGCTTCTGATAAAGCATGGTCACCCAATAATCAAACAGTTCTATTAATTCCCCAATCTGCCAATTGAAACAAGTGCCATTTCCTCATAAGGAGCCAGAGCAAGATCCAATAATATCTTGAGAAGTCACAGTGACACAACAATGTCTAGGCTGGGGATGATGCATCTCCTTGGGAGGAAGCCGTGAACAACAGTCAAGGTGTTTTAAAGGGCCCATCTCTTGCTCAACAACACGGTAAACATTGAATATTCATGACACTACGAGCATCAGCAATGAACCACGATCACAACCTCACATTAGCAGAAGCAAATTTATATTTTCCGATTCAATCAAAGCATGGATTCATCAAAACCAGCTAGCAACGAAGCTTTCATTTCAATTCGAATATTTCTAAAGCGGCTCAACATTTTCAGCACAATTCGGTGGTGTGGTCACATCCTCATGGCCGAGCACAACAAACCCAACTCAGATAATCTAATTACAAGAACCACCGAAGATGAACAACCCTCCAATCCGATGACAAGAAATGCACAAAGATGATCACAACCACAAAAATTTCAACAAAAAAATTACCTTGACCGAGATGGTACCGGCCAAAGCATCGAGGTCTTCGAGCAACTTCCCGATTCTGACCTCGTTCCAGGGGTCCCGGTACTGCTCCCTCAGAATGTAATCCGACGAGAAGCCGTACAAGATGCTGGTCCTGCTCTGCGCCGGCGTCTTGACCTGCAGCTCGCTCTGCGGAGGCGCGTCCTTTGGGGGGTCGAGGAGCCGCTCGAAGGTCCTCGACCTCGTCTCCCACAGGGCGATCGTCACCGGCGAGTGGTACATCCCCGGCCACAGGCTGATCGGCTTCCGGGCGCCGTTGATCGGAGCCGCGCCGTCGTACGGCGAGGCGAGGGTCGAGAAGACGGGGATCGTGTGGGGCGAGCCGGGTTCCATGGCGAATTGGGTCCTTCTCTCTCTCCTTTTCTTGACGATCAAAGAGACAGAGAATGAACTTCAGATGATGAAACGGCGAATTGGGTTTTTCTGGGTTTCGATCAAGAAGGAAACTTTCTCCGTGGTTTGAGAAACAAGAATCTGGGAAAGGCATCCGATTCCTTCGATGGTTTTGAGGTGTTCCAAGGAAATGGGTAGGCGCTGACAGGGAGGGCTTCCACTAAGTGCGGAGGGAGAGGTGGGTTCAACTCTCCATTAATGCACTGGGAAGGCAGTTTTTTGCCTTGAAAGAAACGAAAGGCGGCGGCTCCCTCAAGTCATTTCACCCCTCGCCAAGTCTCGTCCGCATCCTACGAAGACCAGGAACCAATAGCTCCATGTTGGCTCGGCCATTCCTTGGTATGAATCTCATGTTTGGTCAAATGGTTGGAAACGTGTGACTCGCATAACAATGTTGGGTTCTGCACAAACCCCACCTCTCTCCCTCCCCCTCCTGTAAAAATGTTGTAATGGGCAGGAGAAAGAAGAGAGCGCCTTGCCTAAACTCGAGTCGATGAACAGCAAAAGAATCACAGATCATCAGGATCACAAGATTGGAAGATCTATAGTGTCTCAGTCAATCTCGCTCCTCGATGTCTGTAAATAAAATATTGTCTAATGATGAAGATTTGGTTAAGATATCAAGGGGCGCTTGAAAGAGCGGAGACGAGGCTTCCACTCCCTCCATTTTGGGCGATGAAATGGAATTCATTGGGATCAGGAGCATGAACAATCGAATGGAATAGGATGAAGACATCATGTTGATTTCCGAGATTATGGGGGACAACTTATTACAATGAAATAGCGCAAGGATTTTTCTTTTGAATTGTAGGATGTAGATTGGAGAGAAAGTTCACTAAATTTACTCCAATATTTATGATGGGGAAACTTGTTCAAAAAGTCACTAACTTATTGCATTTTTATCAATTTAATTCTCAATTTTTCAATTCTACTCATTGAATTTTAAACCTTTTTCACTTTCTATTAATTGAGTCAATCCAATTAATTTTGATCAGAATTAACTGACATAGATCTTGATTGTATCACGTGGCACAATCGTTAGTGACGTGTATATTTTTAAATAATTTTTTGAATTTTTTTGGTTTTTTCCTTTTCTTTACCCTTTTTTTTTTGGAAGGGGGCAGGTTTGGAGAGGGTCAGTGAGGGTGGTCGACAAACCCTTAATGGCCACAGGCGTGAGCCGGCCAACCCTCATTAGCTTCGAGTGAGGGTGTTGTGTTGCTAGCTAAGATTTGGCCTAGTGAGGACTTGGCGGTCCTTACTAATCCCAAGCAAGGTCGTGGCCGTCAACTAGCATTGACAAGTGCCACCAAGCCCTCTGCCAGGTCAAATTTGGTGAGGGCGTTGCAACCCTTGCTAATTTTGGATGAGGGCTCATGTGCCCTCACTTTGGCCGGTAAGGGCGTCATGGCCCTCACCTGGAGTTGGTGAGGGTTGGCTAACCCTTATTTGTGGTTGGTGAGGATATGTCGGTCACCCGGCCCTATCCAAACCTCCCTAAAAAAAGGAAAAAAAATCATAAAATTAAAAAAAATTTTAAAAATTATTTTAAAATGTCGTTGTTAGCACCAATCATGCCATATGGCAGGATCGACATCCATGTCCCCAAATTTTAGTTAAAATTTGTCAGATAAACTCAATTGACAAGAAGTGAAAATATTTAGGACTTCATCAATAAAATTAAAAAGTTTATTACTAAATCGACAAAAATGCAATAAATTTAGGATTTTTTTGAATAATTTTTTTATTTATGACGTCCTTCTGCCTTAGATTCAATGTAATAGTTCTATTTACGGGGTGATATGATGATAATGACAAAACAATTTACCAGATATTGTTCTAGGATTAAATTTAACTAATTGAAAATCATGATAACATTGACTAATATTACTCATGAGTCGTGAGCGTGAGCGTGAGCATTCGCGCGTAAGAGAGGGAGACAAGGAGACGTTTGAATTAAGTACTGTGAAGTTGCTTTTATGAATTTGACAGTACATATTTTAAAGTTGTACCATCTCAAACTTGATGAGACATCTTCTTTAAAATTGTAATATCATAAATCCTTACCATTTAAGTCTTTTTAATTGAACTCCCACGACATTCTTCTAATGTGAAAATGATGGCCATCAAGGTAAAAATTTGATAGTAAGTTTCATGGGGGCTGAAGGTAGGATGTTTAGTTTTAGGTATGGGATTTGACTTCCATACTCTATAAAGAGGTAGAACAAAAGTTTGAGAATGAATTAATAGTTAGAATATGATAGATAATAATTTTTTTTTTTAATCTCCTATGTTAGACGCAATTGATTGGTATGTTAGGAATTTCCAATTTAGTAGATGGAGGTCACCTGTTTAACATCTACCAAATGCATGCGAACTGTCCTGAGTTATGTACCTCCCATAACTTAATCGGTTGATGGAACTTATAAAGTATTTCATGGGAATCCAAGTAATTAGGTGTCCACATTTGTATCCTTAAATTAAAAAAAGAAGAAGGGAAAAAGCCATAAAAAGTCTCAAACTATGTCAATCGTGACACACTTACCCTAAAGATTTTTCTAAGACACAAACTTATACTTATGTGATACATTTACCTTTTATCAAACATCTATCAATGAGAATCGTTAGAAATGTGCCTATATATATGCCATAAAGTAAACAATGTTGATATGACGTTTGTGTGGCTTAAGAAAAATATAAATGATGTTATTAATATTTTGATTGAAAATTATTTAACGAACTTTGATGAAGGGCAAATACATAAATACAAATTTGGGTTTTTTTTTTCAATGATAAATGTGTCACAAAAAAATTGAGGGTAAATATGCTAAAGCAGGTATAGTTTAGAGTTTTTGAGATTTTTTTTTTCCAAAAAAATTTCTAAAGCTTCGAGTGAGTACAATTGTGAAGAGTTTGTCGAAAACCTACTAAAAAGGTGTTTAACACCAGCTGCCTTCATCTAGAGATGCGCGCCCACCCATTGGTGGGGAAGTTGAGCTTTGTCAAGCTCGGGGGTGGTGCGTGTTAAACACCTTTGGTGTCCCCCTGGCGGTTACCCTTCTATTTTTATGACTCGGAATGGGGGCTCCGATAACCGGAGCCTTTGTTTAAGGTCCTTAGGCTGGACCATAACTTGGGTCAGCTCTCGGCTCGGCTAACCCTCCCTACCCCAGGGAGGGTCCCTTCATTGCCAGCGGCCTGGCTTGTTCCTTGGGGTTTTTGGGAGTCCCTTGGGATAGAACTCCATACTCGGTGGTTTACCCCGCATGGGCTTGGGGGAGCAGTTTAAGGACGTACTCGGGTCCAAAAAGCTTTGAGTGAGTATAGTTGTGAAGAGTTTGTCGAAAACCTACTAAAAAATGCAATTCCCCTTTTGAATTGGTGTTGGATTATATTGACAATGCAATAAGATGGTGATTGTAAGTCATTTGCGAGTTATAGCCCGAACTTTTATGTGATTTTAGTTTCCAAGAAATCATCGGCATAGGGACTATGTTCTCCATCTCTTGTTTGAGGAAATGTCCACAACTGATATTATGATAGATAGGCTAATAACATGTCATAATATTTGTTTGATGAAAAAATTATTCGGAAAGTTTTAAATCTACTACACTTTTATTAATTCAGTTCTAAACCTTTTAATTATGTCAATTGATTCTTAATCTTTTCACATTTTGCTGTTAATTCCATCCAGTTAATTTTGAATGAAAACTGTTAATGCGAATGCTTGCCGTCTTACGTGATATGGTCGATCGATATGAATAATATAATGTTTTAATATTTTCAAAATTTATAATTAAACTTTTGTTTTTATTTTTTTCGACAACTCTAATTGGCAAAGACTAGTGACCCTTAGTTAGATCCAGGCATGGGCCATGACAAAGGCTATGACCCCCTCACTTGGTCTAGGTGAGGGCCCAACACCCTTGTTTGGATCTTGGCCAAGGTCGCGACGCCCTCATTGCCCACAAGTGAGGGGCCTGCGACCCTTGCTCTATCAACGACTGTCAGCCAGAGTTAAAAAAAAAAGAAATTAAATAAAAGAAAATAATATTAAAATAATATTAATATTTATTTATGTTACTATTAACTATGTTATGTAGGATGATTGGTGTCCACGTTCATGATTTCTGATCAAAATTTATTGGATAGACTCAATTAGTAAAATGTTATAATATTTATGATTCAATTGATATAATTAAAAAAATTTAGAATTAGAGATTTGAATACTTTTACCATTGTTTAATTGAATTTGCATGTGTAGTGTCTATAAATGCTGTCCCACCGATTAAATGCATTATTGGAGGAAATTTCTCCAATAAAAGATGTCGGGTGTAGCCCTGTCCACTATAACTAGGTTACGGCTCACATTCAGCAACATGTGAAAATATTGACTTATTCAACACAAGTGAGGATTATGAACTGATCAAAGTTGCATGTAACGCAAAAGATCAATGACTAAAGCCAAAAAATTTCAAAAAATTTAGGGGCTAAATTGCAAAAAGCAAAGTACATAATTACACTATCATACATTCAATTGTCCTTGTGCTCAAGTCTTTCTCACCTCTTTCAATTTTCCCTTACTAAAAGGAAGATGACTCCATCAAAGCCGCTATTGATTTCTTTTTTTGGAGGAAATATATTTTGATTTTCTTTGAAAGCCAGAAATGTTTAAACAAAAAGCTTGACCTAGGGGTATCCAAACAAAAAAGGTCTCAAAGAGGTTGGCTGGAGTAGCTATTTAGAAAGAGAAAATGGTATTTAAATGATGGGTCTTAGCAACTCAATCAACTACTTGATTTGCGGATTAGTAAGACTGGGCCAAGGAGATATGCTTGAATTAGGCCATTCAGATCCGAGTCTCTTCCAACAGAGGTACCAGCTCCCATTGCACGTGAGTCTACTCTTCTCCTATACTTCGTCCACGAGCTTAGCACAGTCAGACTCAATTTCCAGCACACTCTCTTTCCCCGACTGGAAACGCTTCAGGGCTTCTATTGGTTGAAGTTGAATGAAATGGGATATTAAAATTGACAAAAATAGCTCTTTTTTATTTTTTTTTTTTATTTTATCCAAGCTTCTTGTTTTTTGGGAAAAATAAAAAAAACAAGGATTGGCTCTCGGATTCATGAAGAGAAAAGAAGGAATCGGTGCAATGTCACGGGACACATATGATGTACGCCGCGGAGTATGCATATGAGTCTTGCTTGCCATGAATAGACAAAGGGCAGGATATCTGTGAATGTGATAGAACCATATGCATTCCTTCAACTGCTTGCCTTGAAATAGATGTAGATGAATTTCATTTGATTATATATGGAAGATTAGACCAAGGACAAATTAAGTCATGAACTATCGATGAAGAATTTGGCGGGGATATCATGAAAAATAAAAATAAAAATGAAAACTTAGACACTAAATATGACATGAATAAAATTTGGTTATCTAGTTGATCGATGACTTTTACACACATAAAGATTTGTTGCTTGTGCGAGAATTCCATGCTAATGCATGTCGCTACCTCTTTTTTTCGGCGCCCGCAATCGGGTACGGGCGCCTAAGGAGGCTAATGGCTCGGCTGAAATTAGTTAAGCCCGAACTCTCCCAAGTCCACCAATTCACGACTTTAATAGTCTAAATTTTTAACTGTAAATCAATTTTTAAAATGGAGTCGCCACTAATCGATTTGGGGTGGGTTGATTAGAAACCCAAGTGAAGTATCGGGAGAAATACTCACTCGCGCAACCGAGAGAAATTAGGATCGGGGACTTGATTACACTAGTTAATCACTAATGCCCTTTCGGTACCTAATCTTGTTTAAACCCTGAGGTTTTTTGGATGTTCGAGGATTTTCCATGCATTTTTGGGAGGAAAAACATTTCTTGAGTCATTTTCTAATTTTTTTGGACATAAAAGGGATTTTTTTTATTTTTGGTATTTTTTGGAAAAATACAAGTCTTTTTGGCTTTTTCTGATTTTTTTTTTTAGCTTTTTTCATGAATTTTTGGCTTTTTTCGGATTTTTGGCATTTTTTGGAAAATATGAAATATTTTTGATTTTTTTTCGGAAAATAAAATATTTTTTAATATTTTTGGAAAATAAATTATTTTTCATTATTTTTTAAATATTATATTATATTATAATATAAAAATTTAAAAAGGAAAAACCGACCGGGTCGGATCCGCGAGTTGGTCCGACCCGGCCAGCCCCAACGCAAACGGGCCCGCAACGTGGGCCCGACTCAGCATTTTTCTCCCTTTTTTTCTTTTTCCAAGCCCATGAACTAACCAAGGCCCATTTTCGTTATAAAAAAGGATCCATGGATTAACCGGCCCACACACGCAGCCCACATCGGGGGAAACCCTACCGGACGCCAACCCGGATCCGCCCGACTTCGACCCGTCTTCCCCTTTGCCGACCCGTTTTGCTGGAGTTCGCGAGATCTAGCGATCCGCGGCGCTGATGAGGGACGGAGGCGGCGTCCGAAGGCGGCGGCCTGGTGTCCGGCGCGGCGTCCAGCGTCCGGCGGGGTCGCGGCCGGCGGCCGGCCGCTCAACCGGATTAACGACGGGGCTCGTGGCGCGGCGGTAAGAGACGCGTCGAAAGCCCCG
This sequence comes from Eucalyptus victrix, assembly GCA_016097545.1. Lineage (NCBI taxonomy): Eukaryota > Viridiplantae > Streptophyta > Magnoliopsida > Myrtales > Myrtaceae > Eucalyptus > Eucalyptus victrix. The sequence continues at coordinate 9,203,434 of CM027842.1, forward strand.
ATTCACCGAGGCGAGATTCGGTGATAGATGGGGTTCGAGAGAGGGGGGTGCGACAACGGTGACGGGCAGGGGAGGCGGCCGGGGTTTCGAGCAACGGCAACGATGCGTCTGGGGACGGTGGCGGTAGCTACTGTTACCTGTTTGCAGCAATGGCGCGACGAGGCGGTGAACGGTGGCGGCGGCGGGGGCAGAGGTGCAGGTGACGACGGCGAGAGAGCGACAGCAGCTCCTCAGTTTCCAGATCTGGTCTGGTGTTGGCGAGTCAGTTGCGGCACGGCATCGGGGCGGGGACAGCAGCAGCAGAGCCGCGGTTGCAGCGGTGGCGCGAGCCTCCGGCTTCACGATCGGGCGTTCCTTCCTCCGGCTCCCTCGCTCGGCCTAGATTTTCTCTCACTCGGAGTCGAGATCCGAGCCTCCACCGCCCGGATCGACCTTCTCGAAAGATTGCTCGCCGCCGGCCTTCCCGAAGTCTCTCGGTGGAGGGTGGGCTGAGCTCACAACTCGAGCTCTCTCTCACTCGCTCGTCGATTCCTCCCCCGAAGTCTCTCAGTGGGAAGATCTCCAAGCTCGCGATGATCTCTCGTCGACGGAGGTGCTCCTCTATTTATAGGCGAGGAGGAGGCCGGTTGACGGAGGTTCGGCCGTCGGCTCCGACCGGCCCTGGGTGCGGCTGAACCGGCGTCAAATCCTCCCCCTTCCACGGAGGCATGCCCGCCTTCAATGTTGCGTCCTCTCAGCCACCGGCCTACGCTCCCCTCTCGGTTGTAGGTTGTGCTCGAGCGCGTCTTCGTCGCGCGCGTGACTGCGAGAGGCGGAAGAGAGACGAAGGAAGAAGAAGATGGGAGGAAGAAGAAGAAATAGGGGGGTAGGTCGTGCGAAGGAAAAAAAAGAAAGAAAAAGGGAGGGGGGCTGCGGCTTTTGCTTTTCTTGCCTTTTTATTTTTTGTTTTTTCTTTGTTTTGTTGTTTTTATTTGTTTATTTATTATCCGAAATGACAAAATAAAATAAAAACTTAATAAAAGAAAATTAACCTAATTGAAATTGAGGTGTCACAGTGCCCCTCTTTGAAGGTGAGCTTGCGGAGGTTGCATTCAAAGACAGTCGATGCCTCAATTTTACCTATGCATGCGTAGTAGATTATATTTTATTTGGGACCTATTATTCTATGCGGATAAAGAGCAATATACTAAGACAGATAAGAAGGTACCTGGAGTTACTTACCGGGAATGAGTGAGATAGGGTGTGAACCCCGAGTTTTGGCAAGTATCAAGGGGTCATCTTACCTGGTGATATGAGGAGATTGCTTTTCCAGGGCTCGAACCATTCTTCGGTCTTTGTTAAACGATCAACTGATTTGTCTAGGACCCGAACCTTTTTTTGGTCGCCTTGACGAGGAATTGCTTTTCCGGGACCCGAACTTTTCTTCGGTCGCTGTTAAAACAATCAATAGTTTGTCTAGGACCCGAACCTTTATTCGGTCGCCTTGACGAGAGATTGCTCCTCTAGGACCCGAATCTTTTCTTCGGTCTTTGTTAGAGCAATAAGTTGTTTGTCTAGGACCCGAACCTTTCTTCGGTCGCCTTGACGGGGAATTGCTTTTCCAGGACCCGAACCTTTCTTCGGTCGCCTGTTAGAGCAATAAGTTGTTTGTCTAGGACCCGAACTTTTCTTCGGTCGCCTTGACGGGAGATGCGCCGACCTTTCTCAGGGCATCTGTTTGTGGGTTCCTGATCTGTATCGAGGACACCAGTTGGTACCCGACCTTTCTCGGGAGATGCGCCGACCTTTCTCAGGGCATCATATTTGTTGGGGGTGTCTGACTTCTGTCAAAGACATCGGTTAGAACCCGACCTTTCTCGGGAGGATGCGCCGACCTTTCTCAGGGCATCGATTTGCGGGGTGTCTGACTTTTGTCAAAGACACTGGTTGGAACCCGACCTTTCTCGGGAGGATGCGCTGACCTTTCTCAGGGCATCGATTTGCGGGGTGTCTGACTTCTGTCAAAGACACTGGTTGGAACCCGACCTTTCTCGGGAGGATGCGCTGACCTTTCTCAGGGCATCGATTCGTGGGGTGTCGACACGTCGAAGACACCGGTTGGAACCCGACCTTTCTCGGGAGGATGCACCGACCTTTCTCGGGGCATCGATTTGTTGGGGGTGCCGGACATTCACAAGCATTGAAAGAGTACCTGGATATTCACAAGTACTAACACGGAGGATATTTGGGCCTTTGCGAGGCGTCAAAGGGGTACTTGGATGATCGCAAGTACACACTCTTGGAGGGTGCACGGATTTTCGCGGACGTTGAAGGAGTACCTGATTGCTTGCAGGTGTCGAACGAGTACTTTGATAATTACAAGTACAAACTCTTGAAGGATACCTGGCGTTCGCAGGTATCGAAGGAGTACCTGGGATATTCATGAAGGTCCCTCACCTTTTGATAATTGGGAATATCGAGGACGTACCTCGCAGATTCATGAAGGTCTCCCACCTCCTAGCAATTGGGAATATTGAGGACGTGCCTCGCATATTCATGAAGGTCTCTCACCTCCTGGTAGTTGGAATATCGAGGACGTACCTCATATCTTTGTGAAGGTCTCTCACCTCCTGGTAATGGGAATATTGAGGGCGTGCCTCAAATATTCATGAAGGTCTCTCACCTCCTGGTAGTGGGAATATCGAGGACGTGCCTCGCATATTCATGAAGGTCTCCCACCTCCTGGTAAAAAGGAATATCGAGGACGTACCTGGAATATTCATGAAGGTCTCTCACCTTCTGGTAATTGGGAATATCGAGGCATACCAGGATATTCATGAAGGTCTCTTACCTCCTGGTAGTTGGAATACCGAGGACATGCCTCATATATTCGTGAAGGTTTCTCACCTCTGGATTGCCGCAGCACCAAAAGGGTGGAACACCTGGGTAGCCGCAGTGTACAAAATCTTTGGAATACTTGGATGAACATAAGTATTTAATGATACGATCTGGGACCACTCTGGCTGGTCCAAGTGTAAGAAAACATACCTGGATAACCACATGCGCACAACTCGATGGAATACTTGAATGGCTACTAGTATTCAATGATACAATTTTGAGGACAATTTGGACATGTCGAGTGTCACGGAAATGGAGTACCTAGACAATGAAAGGCACTCAAAGGTAATGGGATACTTGGTCAATTGTAGGCATCCTAGCTATGAAGACAACTCAAACAAGTGAGTGTCAAGAAAAGGAGTATCCGAACGGTAGCCAGTACTCAAAGACAATAGGGATACCTAGACAGTAGTAGGTATTCAACAATAAAGGGATACTTGGTCAGTCACAAGTATCAATACTCTGGGGACAACTCGAACAGGTCGAGTGTCAGGAAAAGGGAGTATCCGAACGGTGGCCGGTACTCAAAGACAATAGGGATACCTAGACAGCAGTAGGTATTCAACGATAAAGGGATACTTGGTCAGTCACAAGCATTAATACTCTTGGGATAATTCGAATAGGTCAAGTGGAGAGAGTACCTGGATAGTGGTAGGTACTTTAAGACAAATGGGGACATGGATATGCTTACCTGGCAATATCTCCGATCTCTCGAGAGTATGTACGCTATTTGCACAATATGCACACATGATTGTATATCTTTTGTAAATTCATAAATTCAAATGTGATTTATGCATGACAATCTTGTCAATTTTGCATCATCGATTTCCTTTGGGGAAGATTTTGAAAGACAACCTTTATTTGGAATATAGATGTCTTGAGCATGCCAAATGAGGGACTTTCGTCTGAAAGGACTTTTAAGCTCACTCTCATGGAAAAGGCTATCCCGACCATTGATGCAGGATTTATAATGACCACACTATCTCACTTTGTCATCATGTCGCGGGGGGTCCGAGTATTCTCGCAAACAGTACGACTTTACCAATGTGAGAGGTCTTTGTTGAAACTGTGATGAAGTCTTGGTCAGCGACTCATCAGAGGGGACCATCAAGGTTGAAGCCGATGGACGAAAATGTTGCACGATCATCTCCGGGTTTACAAGTCAAGAACCCTACGAAAAGAGATAGAGTAATCTTGCTCGTACTTCTTCGAGCGATGCTTATGCACATATGAAATCCTACATTAATTAAAGTGCCCCTAGTCTGAAGAGACTTTTACAATGGGATGCAATGTTGGCTTGACTCATGTGTAAAAGGGCGAGAGCTGGTGATTGCCTTGGCATTTGTCACCGGCCTTTCTTCTCCCGTCCAGATGGAGGCTCTATCAATTGAACCACAACAACAACTTTTTTTTTTTTTTTTTTTTTTTTTTTTTTGGCTGTATTTTTGACTTGGAGGGCATTGGCCTTGCTTTTACTAGGCACACTGCTTTGCTTTTCATGCTCCTATTTTTATTCAGTTCTTCATTTATGGGCATTGACCTTGCTTTTACCAGGTACACTTTGCTTTTTTATGCCCCTAGTTTTTTTGTTTTGTTGCTTGAGGAACTGATCTAGGCAAGTTCAATCGAAGCACCATTATTTAGACTCTTGAATCTTCTTCTTCAGCTGGCGCTTTAGGCTATGGCAATAACTTCGCTTTGCCTCAATGTGAGGGTAAAATTACAGACTCACTTGGGTTGTACAATGCATATAAGTGCATAGAGAAGGAATTGCTCTTCGTCATTCTAAGGCACTTAAATTAACGCGAGTGTTCATATGCAATAAAGACACCCAAAGATTGATGCAAGTGCAAGCAAGAAAATTTCTATCTCTCTTCTCATCTTGTGATCTTTGCTTCACCTCCGATCTGCCCCAATGTGGGGTGGTTCTTTGTCGGGAGCATAGTAGAAATTTGTCAGTGCATGAGGCTCAATGGGGTGAGCGATGGAATGCCTCTCACTATTTTGGTTATCGTACCATTCGCGAGAGAACTCTTTACCCTGCAGCCATGGAAGCTTCTGCACTCATCTCACAAGTGTATAGATGGGGGGATTTGTGTGTAGGATATGGCTTGCCTTTCATCATTCTGACGCACCTCATCCAGCATGCTCAATTTAATCTTGTATTCTTCACTTAGCTGTCTATTTTAATAATCCTCAGTGGAATCAGTGACTTAGACAGGCAAAATCATCATGCAGAATTCATCTGGAAACGACATACAACATTTCGAATATGATGGAGTTTGAATTCTTCAAAACAAGTGAATGGTTTTGACTCAAAAAAGGCCCTATTGACAACTTTAGGAGTTAACATAATGGTGTTTCCAAATATGTTAAATTTTGAACATCAAAAGGGTTATTTGCAAATGGGTGTCGATAGTTATCCCTATTGATTAGGGATATGACACATGAAGGATCAGCCGGGGTTGGGGATCTGATCGGGCATCTCTATTTTTGCCCTTGCAGAAGAGAGGATGAAAATGGATCAATCAACAGGGCCAAAATTAAAGGTGAATTGAGGCCTGAAGGATCTCTGTCATTTGCTTTGGCAATACTTGGGACGCCATTTTGCTTGGGAGAGTTTGTCATGCCTCTCATTGATTTATTATCTTTGTTTTTGACAGTCAGGTAATCCTGCAACAAACAAGACATGCTTCTCATTGATTCGTTATCCTTGCTTTTGACAGTCAGGTGATCCTGCAACAAACAAGAGGGAATGTGTTAGTCATGAACTCTTTCAAGAGTTGAATAATTGGAAGCGATACAACTTTACCCTTCACTGGGATTGGGTGAACCTGAAGTGAGAGGGGGACACGAAGTCCTATGTCCCTTGCTTCATTAGGTCAATTATTCTCTGAAATGGCTCTTGGATGATACGTCTTTTTACACGAAGCCAGGTGAATCTAATGCGGGTCATTTCCACGAACCTCACTTGGCTAATATTGACCATCAAGTTTGGTTTTTGATTCCCAATGTTTCCCTTCACTGGTTCGCAGATGATTGGATGGACTTGAAGTGCAAGTGGGACACGAAGTCCTATGTCTTTTGCTTTGTTAGGTCACTGTTCTCTCGTAATTTTGCAAGTGCAAGGGAAGCAAAATTTTTTATTATTTTTTTACCAAGCGGCTAAGACCGCCGCGTCGGGATTCGAACCCCGACTTCGGACCTTTTCGCTTCTTCCCGGATACCACTCGGCTAAAGGCGCCGACGGTGTTCATAAGGCGTTATTTTTCATTTAACCGACTCGGTTCCTGGACGTTACGTCCTTTCATACCAAGTTAGGTAAATCGATACAGGTCATTTGAATTGTCCAAATTAGTCATTAAGCTTGTTTCTTGAATCCTATGCTTCCTGTCAATAAGAGAAAATATGTCAAAAGTGAGTTCAGACACTGAGAGTATTGGAAACGATACCAAATTACTCTTCTCCAAAGTTTGTATTTGCTGACTCCTAGGGATATTTGAATGTCGATGACGGCCTTTTCGTCTTGGCACAGTTTGACATTTCTTTCGATTGGCCTTCCTCACTCATGGCCATGTATGTATGATTGATGGTTGTCGATTTATCTTCAACGCCTTCCTTCTATGGAATTTTTCTTTTGTCTTTGACTATATGACCATTAGCAAGACATTGAGCAAAGTCATGTACTTCAAGCTTCTATGGAATCTAAGATGGACAATCAAAACCTCCAATTCTCTTATGGCAATTACTTCTTGCGAGAATATGCGTACGGAGTGAAGCTTCTAAATTCCAAAGTCATTGTCCAGGGTGTGGGGCTATAGATCGCCTTGACTGTCTAGATTTTCTCCATGTTGACAGTAATCACTTAAAAGGAAGAGGAGGAACTCCTTCCTTATGTTGAAGTTGATACTGTAACATCTAGCCGTTTGGGCGCGTCGTGCGACAAGATAGTTCTTTGGCTCAGGATGAAGCTAAGCAGGAGTGAGGCATGTCATGGATGCTTCGATCTCAACTCTATGCCACGTACCTATTACATCTCATCTTTTGTATCCTGTAAATAGAAGAGAGAAGACATCATTTCCAAATTATATTCGGAGGATAAGACTTACCCTCTTTTGGTGTAGGATGATTCTTTCTATTTGCCCTGTTTTCTTGGCGAGGTGTCTTTGAATTTGGTGAGTTCGCCCGATGCGCTTGCTTCAAATGCCCCATGTCACACTAAGTCAAAGGGGATGGGAATGATCTTCTGAGACATGAAGTGAATGAGTCAGAAAGACAAATATGGTTAAATTTATCATCTTGTTTTAACAAAAACTTTCAAGTGATGAAATATTTTTTATTTTCAAAATACGTCTTTGGGGAGAAAAAGTATGAGGAAGCCCTCAAGTATTCTCCTTGGATGATATTTTCTTTTCATGGTTGGATAACATCACTTGGGCTGGTTTGGAGTACCGCCTCATGCTCTTAAAACAAAACATTAGAACTATACAATAGAGTACTTGGAATGGAAAATACAACAGTAGCACACCAGACAAGATAAGAAACATGAAATTATAAAAACGAGTAAAACCCATGAAAACTCCTATGTAAAGGAGTGCTTTGATAGTGCTGGGCTTGAAATCAAGCGCCTTTGAGTTCCTCGCCTCGAGTAGACTCGAAGTATTCGCACGAGAGGACCACTTCATTGAAGCTACGGAAATGCAACCCATGCAACCAACGGTGATGCTTGCGGGGCAAAGCTCCTATGAACAGCTTTATCATTTCTTCTTCGGCCGTTGAGGGTAGGTTTGTATCATAAAAGCTTCCCACCTCCTTGCATATGCTCGAAAATCCTCCACTGATTTTCTTCTAAAGTGAACCAAGTTCGACAAGGCGCTTCGGTCCCAATCGGCTTTGATCTTGGCGGGAATGCGAAGACAGCTCATTCCAATCCCTCATGAGGCTGATATCTCTTTGTGACGAACCATTGCAATGCAGACCCGTAAGACTCTCTTGGAAGGCCTGGGTTGTGAATGACATTGGGCCATAGTACCGACTCATTTCAGCATGGAGGTGCGCAGAGTGGGCCATGGGGCAAGTCGTGCCGTTATACTTGCGGAAATTGGGTATCCACATTTCTATGGGGGTCGTGATCTTATGAGCGTAAGACGGGCTTGATGTATCTTGGTTAGGCCTTTGATTTTCCCCTTTGCATATCTCGTTGTAGTGGTGAATCTTTTTGTTTCAGGGAAGTTGGATTCTACCGAGATTACCCCATTGCTTTCTTCTTGGTCAAAATTTCCGAATGAGGATAAAGTATTGAAGCTATCCTCATGGTTAGAGGACGAGCTTAGTACTTCGTTAGGATCGTAGCGGATAAAGACATATGCTTCCTCTTCGGACAGACCTTCATCCCCGGATGAGAGTATGAAACAGTTATACGATGAATCGTCAATTTCATTATCAAAATAACGCTGGAAGTCCTTGGGATTGTATTTTAGGGCCGGGAAGTCTTCAGGATTGTACTCTAGAGGATGGTGGCCCTCAAAGTTGTATTCTTGGGAATGTTCAAAGCTTTGGTGCGGTGGCTCGTCGGTAGATCTGAATCTATCTGCTTGGGCTTTCTTTTCTTGGCTTTTGGTCCGGACCTTTTGAGTAAGGCCCTTCGTTTTGCTAACTTGATTCTGTCAAGGGAAGTGAGAGACATTAGAGTTTCACTTTGCATCGATTCACTTTCCAGGTTGATAGGGGTTGGCATTTTTTGGACCATAGCTCTTGGAGTAAGCTTGGGGAGTTGTCGGTTGTGCCCCACTTTTGAACAGACTCTGTGTCTTTGACCTCGTACAAAGGCTCCTTGCCTTTCCTAGTGGGAAATTTTCCAGTAACAGGATGTTGCTCAACTGCCCATTTATCATGCAAGGCTTCATTGACATGTTCCTCTCCTATCTCAGCGGCTAACAGCTCCTCATGCTCCGCGATCATTGGCTCTTCGTAGGGCAAGGTGATGTCAGGGGCGATGTCAACATTATACTCTTGGTGAAAAACATGAATTAGTTCCCTCCAGGTTTTAAGGGGACTAATCTTCCTAACAATGTACCATCGCAAGGCAGGGCCAGTTAAGTTCGATTGGTATGATTGAATCATCCTTCGAACCAGGTAAGCTTGCAAGTAGGTCTCTGGACGGGAGGTATCAGCATACCTTTCGCATTCAGGTGCTTTGAATTTTTCAGGGATCTCAATGCTGGTGTAATTGGACAGGTCCATGGGGCTCTGCTCCTGCAGCTGGTTTAACTTTTTCATGATCCTTTCAAATTGTCCATAGTACTGGCTATTTTCTAGCAAATTTGCGGGCATCATGACGATGTTTGAGGCAACTACAGAGTTGGGCTCAGCTTGAGTGGATTTCATTTGTCTCGAGAGTTGTTGAAGGACAATGGACATCTGTCCTACGCCGTCTTCAATGTTAATGAGACGATTTTGTACATCATTCTGATCGGGTCTTATTGCATGGGGCCAATCACGGGCGATTGGTGGCCGGTGATTCATAATTACCTGTTTGAAGTGAAAACAATGAATGAGCACGAAAGTAAACAAAGATTGACCCATGGCAATGGTCTAACTGCTTTTTTATTCATCAAAAGAGGATTTTATAGACCGCAGACTCCTAACATCTAGAACTTGAAATTGAAATGACAAAATAAAATACTAGATATTAAACAAAAGTCCCTGAACAATGGGACGAAACTTTCACACTATTAATACTAAGGGGCACATGATTGCCAATTTATATGCGACGGGGAGCCTTGTTCTTGCGAGAATGGTTGCTTCCTTGAGCTGGCTCTGAGGTGTGCATCCAGTCCATTCCCAAATCCCTCTCCATGAGCTCTGCTTGCTCGTGCTGGCTTCTCTCGTTGATTGAGTGAGGGACTGATGGCTTCCATTTTTTCGGGATGCGATGGTTGTGGATGTAGGACATGGAGGCGTGGTGGGCTTTTCTTCTCCCTCAAGCCCTTCGGGTACCACGATCCTTTTGCGATGGCACTTGTCCCAAGTTTCGAGCGGTAGAAACTTTGGAATTCGTAGTCACGGCTTGTATTGAAAAGAAGCTGAAGAGACCTTCCGATGGAAGACGATGGGATCTCTGAAGGGCTCCATATTGTCGTGCCACCCGATAAGGGTGATAGAGAATGGCACCGGTGCAGCCAAGCAATGGAATTGGGAGATCACGCTTATAAGCGAAGCGAGCTCTTTTTTCATGGAACCAACCAGCACACCATTGGAATGCCTCGGGGCTGGGTCTCTTAGGAAGTTTACCCAATTTAAACTTGACTTTGATTGGGAATATACGGTCCTAAAACCATAAACTTTTGTAATGGGTTTTCAAAAGCATTCGTTTTGGATGATCGCATGAAGTCTCGAAATTCGCTTAGGTGAGAAAAGATTCAGACTTGTAAAATTTCAGGAGAGGCTCGCATGATTTTCTGCGAGTTGTCTTTAAAACGATTAAAGGACAAGAATGTTTCAGTTAAAATCATGTTGACATAATTCCCCCTCTTAAAATCTGATCAACTATCCATGCCATCTTGGGAGTTATGGCATTTCTTTGATGGGGAAGATGATGAGCCCGAAAAAGGCCAAGAGGAAAATTTCACTTTTCCGGGTCATAGGCTGATTTTGAAACATGCATTCATAAATTCCGGTGGGCGGAGTTTTATGGTTATCTTCAAGAATTTGTATCATAGTATGGACTTCGGTTCTTAAAAGCCGTGCTAACCCACGTATCGGGATGAGGCCTGTTGATGGTTTGACGAGCTTTTTCTCAAGAGGCATTCCAGTGATGATGCTGTATTCTTCCAGGGTTGGGGTTAGCTCAAACCTACCGAATATAAAAGTAACCGTCTTCGGGCATCAGAAATGTGCTATGGCTTGTATGACTTCAGGGCGAACAGTGATTTGGATCAACGATAGGAGATGACCGATTTTGGCCTTCACACGCTCTTGGGCAAACTGATCTAACTGACCCCACCATTTGAAGAGCTCCGCCTTAGGAGTAGGAATGAATTGGATATCGTCTTTCCCCATCGCATATAAACTAGGACTTGAAAAGCTTATCCTAAATTGCCATGGGTCAAATAAAAGAGTGAGTAAAAGTAAAGAAATCACTTTGCTTTTAAATAAAATGGCAAGCACAAAGACATACAGATGGGACGTGTGGCTCGATTTCTAACTCAGAAGGCTTGGTGAGATTAAAAGGATATCCGCCCCTGTCGAGTCTCGCGTTAGCAAGCATACCCTCCTAACCTCGGCTAAGAAATTCGGGGGAAAAGAAAGGCAACCTCTACATCGCAGTCTCGCGTTCGAGGTCGTATCTTTCTTAACACCATCCTAGAAATCCTATGCGGCCCAGGTCCGGCGGCTGGGTTGTGTGTGCCATGTGTAGTGTTTAAAACAGTAAAACATGCACAGCAGTTTATAATCACAAAACATTTTATTTTGACAGAATAAAAAAACTTTAAGCTATTACCCTGCACAAAAGAAAAAAAACCCAAGTCAGCAAAGCATTTAAACAAAGATAAAATGGCCTAAGTCCTCAAAGTCCCCAGCGGAGTCGCCAAGCTGTCGCTACCTCTTTTTTTCGGCGCCCGCAATCGGGTACGGGCGCCTAAGGAGGCTAATGGCTCGGCTGAAATTAGTTAAGCCCGAACTCTCCCAAGTCCACCAATTCACGACTTTAATAGTCTAAATTTTTAACCTGTAAATCAATTTTTAAAATGGAGTCGCCACTAATCGATTTGGGGTGGGTTGATTAGAAACCCAAGTGAAGTATCGGGAGAAATACTCACTCCTGCGTAACCAGAGAAATTAGGATCGGGGACTTGATTACACTAGTTAATCACTAATGCCCTTTCGGTACCTAATCTTGTTTAAACCCCGAGGTTTTTGGATGTTCGAGGGATTTTCCATGCATTTTTGGGAGGAAAAACATTTCTTGAGTCATTTTCTAATTTTTTTGGACATAAAACTTTTTTTTTTTATTTTTGGTATTTTTTGGAAAAATACAAGTCTTTTGGCTTTTTCTGATTTTTTTATAGCTTTTTTCATGAATTTTTGGCTTTTTTCGGATTTTTTGGCATTTTTTGGAAAATATGAAATATTTTTGATTTTTTTCGGAAAATAAAATATTTTTTAATATTTTTGGAAAATAAATTATTTTTCATTATTTTTTAAATATTATATTATATTATAATATAAAAATTTAAAAAGGAAAAACCGACCCGGGTCGGATCCGCGGGAGTTAGGTCCGGCCGGCCCCGAAACGCAAATGGGCCCGCGTGGGCCCGACTCAGATTTTTCTCCCTTTTTTTCTTTTTCCAAGCCCATGAACTAACCAAGGCCCATTTTCGTTATAAAAAAGGATCCATGGATTAACCGGCCCACACACGCAGGCCCACATCGGGGAACCCTACCCGGACGCCAACCCGGATCCGCCCGACTTCGACCCGTCTTCCCCTTTGCCGCCCGTTTCTTTGGAGTTCGCGAGATCTAGCGATCCGCGGCGCGATGAGGGACGGAGGCGGCGTCCGTCCGGCGGCGGCACCGTGTCCGCGCGGCGCCGGCGTCGGGCGGCGGGTCGCGGCCGGCAGCGGCCGCTCAAGCGGGATTAACGACGGGGCTCGTGGCGCGGCGGTAAGAGACGCGTCGAAAGCCCCGATTCACCGAGGCCGAGATCCGGTGATAGATGGGGTTCGAGAGGGGGTGCGACAACGGTGACGGGCGGGGAGGCGGCCGGGGTTTGGCAACGGCAACGATGCGTCGGGGGACGGTGGCGGTAGCTACCGTTACCTGTTTGCGGCAATGGCGCGACGAGGCGGTGAACGGTGGCGGCGACGGGGGCGTAGGTGCGGGTGACGACGGCGAGAGAGCGACAAGCGGCTCCTCGGTTTCCGGATCTGGTACGGTGTTGGCGAGTCGATTGCGGCACGGCATCGGCGGGACGGCGACAGCGGCGAGCCGCCGCGGTTGCAGCGGTGGCGCGAGCCTCCGGCTTCACGAATCTGGGCGTTCCTTCCTCGGCTCCCCTCGCTCGGCTAGATTTTCTCTCACTCGGGTCGGATCCGAGCCTCCACCGGCCAGATCGACCTTCTCAAGGTGCTCGCCGCGGCCTTCCGAAGTCTCTCGGTGGAGGGTGGGCTGAGCTCACAACTCGAGCTCTCTCTCACTCGCTCGTCGATTCCTCCCCGAAGTCTCTCGGTGGGAAGATCTCCAAGCTCGCGATGATCTCTCGTCGACGGAGGTGCTCCTCTATTTATAGGCGAGGAGGAGGCCGGTTGACGGAGGTTCGGCCGTCGGCTCCGACCCGGCCACAGGTGCGGCTGAACCGGCGTCAAATCCTCCCCCTTCCACGGAGGCATGCCCGCCTTCAATGTTGCGTCCTCTCAGCCACCGGCCTACGCTCCCCTCTCGGTTGTAGGTTGTGCTCGAGCGCGTCTTCGTCGCCGCGCGTGACCTGCAGAGGCGGAAGAGAGACGAAGGAAGAAGAAGATGGGAGGAAGAAGAAGAAATAGGGGGGGTAGGTCGTGCGAAGGAAAAAGAAAGAAAAAGGGAGGGGGGCTGCAGCTTTTGCTTTTCTTGCCTTTTTTATTTTTTGTTTTTTCTTTGTTTTGTTGTTTTTATTTGTTTATTTATTATCCGAAATGACAAAATAAAATAAAAACTTAATAAAAGAAAATTAACCTAATTGAAATTGAGGTGTCAACAATGCAACACTGTCAAAGGCTCAAGTTTGGTCGTGGTCCTTTACAACATGCTCCTTTATCCTTATCATCAAGGCCTCTTTACATATAATTAGGCTTCTCCATATGTCAAGCTATCGAAGTCATTTTCTAGCATGGGCATACAACAAATACTGTCTCCTCACAGTATCCACCAAAAATAGAAAGGGAATCTCAAGGATTGATGGAGTCGGCACGGAAAATAGTTATTCCTGCACCTAGCACAAGCTGAACCAACACTACACACTAATGATATTTTATAAACGGAGAAGCAATCAGGCGATCCAAACTCATGATCAAAAGGAATCAAAATCACATGAAAATAAGTTTTAACCTAACTTCCCTTCCCATCTCAATAGTAAGTCACTTGTTGTGCACATAAATAAAGCTCGTGACGTCTCCTAAAATGACTACCAAGCCAACATAAACAATCGGTTTAAGTGGTAAGGGAATTAGGTGGGGACATTTAGTTTAGATGATTTCCACACTTCATAAAAAGATAGTGTAAAAGTTCGAGAGAGAGATAAAAGCTAAAAAACAGTAGATAACAAAAAATCACTAAGTCAGCTCCTTGTCCCCACTCTTTCTCTCCTCTCTCTCACCGGAAGCTTCCTACATATCATCAAAGTGGATTCACACATAAAAAAGCTTTGCCAGCCAATCAAAAAGAAAATAACGAAAAGAAAAAGAACGGGTTTGCCTATATTAACCTATTAAACATTTGCTTGCTGTCCATATGACCAAAGAAAAGGGCTCCTAACTCTAGAGAGAAAGCAAGCGAGCCGAACATGGAGTCTCCGCAGAAGCCACCGCAAGCTCACGCGCTCCTCCTCCCGCTCCCCGTGCAAGGCCACATCAGCCCCATGTTCCAATTCGCCAAGCGCCTCGTCTCCAAAGGTCTCAAAGCCACCCTCGTCACCACCCTCCACCTCTCGGAATCCGTGCGTACCGACTCTGCTGCCGCCGCCTCCTCCATCGACATCGAGACCATTTCCGACTGTCCGGTGGAGATGGCCGGCCCCAGGGCGAGGAGTCCTCCGAGGCTCACCGGACGAGAGGTGGATGAGAACCCTAGCTGAACTGATCCGGGAGCTCGACCGCTCAACGCACCCGGTCGTTGCGGTCATCTACGACGGGTTCATGCCGTGGGCGCTCGACGTGGCCAAGCGGTGCAAGAAGCTGGGGGTCGCTTTCTTCACGCAGACGTGTGCGGTGAACAACATATACTACCATGTCCAGCGCGGGCTCCTTGAGCTCCCTCTCTCAGGAGGAGGCAGCGTCGAGGTCCCGGGATTGCCGCCTCTTGAGCCATCGGAGCTGCCTTCGTTCTTGTACAAGCTGGGGTCTTACCCTGGCTCCTACGACCTGGTAATGAAGCAGTTTTCGAACGTGGGCGATGCGGATCTCGTGCTCTTCAACACCTTCTACGAGCTGGAAGAAGAGGTACTTACACAAATTTACACTCGCCTGTTGCTGCCACCGTATCTGCAAGAACTCACCAGCCATTTCTTGCTGAATTTACAAGTTTTTCTTACACGTACGTTGTCTCATGTCGTCTAAGATCTGCATATAAACGATCGTTACTGATATGCTAGGTATAAAATGAGACATCATTGCTTGCGCCTGGTGCATGTACCCTAATGCATCTCGACCTTTCAATCTCGTAGGATTCGCCTGTTTTCTACTTCCTAGATAAACCGTGACTTTCAGTGGTCATTGAAAGCTGGGGTGTCAAGCTCAGCTCTTCATGTGACCATTCTTCTCCTTTATTTAATATGTCAACGACATCAACTTTTCTTCTCCGTAGTTTGTATAAACAAAAACATTGATAAATCTAATGAATGAGGGTTTCTATGTCAATGCAATACTGAAATATCATATGCTATAAAGTTTATTTAAGAACATGAAACCTTCATAATATAAATCGGAAAGATTATTTACCTGCTAAGCTCGATATTTAACATCACTCTTTATTCTTCTAATCTCTCTTAATTGTTGAAACTAGGTTTAATCCTCGTGAAAACAAATTACAAGTGAATTTAAGATATCTATATTTTCGTTTTCACTCCTACATTAGTCTCTTATTCGATGCATTTTTCTCGTTTTGATTGAATATTTCTCCATTTCCGTAAAAGTCTTATTTTTTGCATAGTCGATTAATTAACTAAGTTATTTACTAATATACCGTTATTGATAATAGATGATAATTGACCTATAAAGGAGATAACTCAGCGCGATATATTAAGAATGACCAATCACTGCTACCATACTTAATTAGATTTGAAACCCTTCTCGAAAACCTAACAATTCTTGTATTGTTTTGATTTGACTATATGGAAAGATTAGATGCACGTCCACTAATGTCATGGGTGATGCAATTTCTGTTTGTGAAGTTTATGCATGCCCTCTAAGAGTAGTGTCGGATAGGCATAGTAGAAATTCAATATTTTTACGTGAGGAATCATTGAGATAAAATTCAAGTCTAAGCCCATTAATATATTAAGTTTGATTCATATTTTCACTCAAAAAATATAAGTTAATGGGATATGAGCTAATGAGGATATATGTTAATTCCTCCATGCATATCGATTCTCTATAGTGTAACTATCACCTAACATCCTAGCTCCTTGACATGCACACCTTGGCAAATCTCTCTCTCAATTTGAGAGTCACATTTGATATTCTTTCCTTGAGATATTCACCAAATGTGATCCAAACTCTAGCCATCCAATCATCTATCAATTTTGATATCCATCATATGGAAGATGCAATAAAAGTATGATATTTTAACTTAGGGAGATCACCAAGAAGGAGATGAAGTGCGAGTTCATCAACATATCTACTTCGATATACTTTCACTAAAAAACTTTATGGCAAATAAGCTATAGCCAAATTAAGGGTTTTTTTTTTTTTGAGTGAATTTTTCTTTTTTGAATTATTTTTCTGAATTTTAATGTATTTGGTTTGCCAAAAATATCAGTTAATTGAAAACCATTTACGATCAAAGAATATATACATGCTTAAAGTTAAGAACATGAATTCCCTAACAAGGAAAAAAGGGGAAAAAACATTTTCCTAGGAAAAGATTTTCTAGAAAGTATTCTCCATTATCATAACATTTTCCCCAAATCAAACCCATCCTAAGATATACTTGCTTTATGGATAAATTATCTAATCGGTTTTAAATTTGCTGAAAGGATGCCGATTTAGTCTTAAACTTTTTCAATTTTGCAATTTAGTCCAAACTTTCGCCTTAAATTTCAATGTAGTTGTTCTAGTCAATTTTTAATGAAAAATGGTGACGTGGTGGCAAGCGATGACTAGATGATCATGTCAGCAATTTTTTGTCGAAAATTGATCGGAATGACTATATTGAAATTTTGCTTAAAGGATATAACTAAATTGACAAAATTGAAATATTTAGGATTAATTGATATCTTTACAATAAATTTAGGAATAATTGGACAATATTTTCATGTTTACGCAAATTTTATTATCGTACATGATAGTTGCTTAATTAAGCAATACTCCTTTCAGTAGCAAGAATGGCACGCCACATATTCCCCATAAAAAATGTGTTTCCCAAGGGAGAGAGAAAAAGGGGAGCAAGGTCACTGGGTCAAAATTCAGCCTATATACAACTACCATCATTGTCAACATATACGGCCAGCCGCCAGCATTTTAACCTTTATATACTTACAGAAATCATTCCCATCCTATCACGTTCCAAAACCTTTCTCCACATCACCAACTCAAAATCGATAAGGGAGGGAGGGAGAGGGAGAGGGAGGGGGAGAGAGGGAGAGAGGAGAGAGAGAGAGAGAGAGAGAGAGAGAGAGAGCCAATGGAGCCTTCAGACAATCCGCGCCGCCGACCACACGTGCTGGTCCTCCCTACGCCTGCTCAAGGCCACTTAAACCCCATGCTCCAATTCTCCAAGCGCCTCGTCTCCAGAGGCCTCAAGGCCACCCTCGCCCTCACCGTTCACTTCGCCGCCTCCATGCACGCCGACCCCTCCTTGCCGGTCGACATCGAGACCATCTCCGATGGCCACGACATCGGCGGGTTCACGGAGGCCGAGTCCATTGAGGCCTACCAGGTGGACCTCCGGGTCGTCGGGTCGAGGACCCTGGCCAAGCTGATCCGGAAGCTCGACCGCTCTGGCCGACCCATTGACGCGGTCGTCTATGATGGGTTCCTCCCGTGGGCGCTCGACGTGGCCAAGCAGTGTTGTAAGCTTGGAGTCGTCTTCTTCACGCAGACTTGCGCAGTGAACAACATATATTACCATTTGCAGCGGGGCTTGCTTCCTCTTCCGCTTTCGGGGCCGAGCGTCGAGGTCCCGGGGTTGCCCCCTCTCGAGCCGTCGGAGATGCCATCGTTCGTATATAAGCTGGGGTCATACCCTGCCTTTTGTGATATGTTGGTGAACCAATTCACGAACGTGGATGGTGCTGATTTTGTTCTGTTTGACACCTTCTATGAGCTAGAGAAAGAGGTATATACGGACATTCGCCTATTGCTGGCACCATATGAAGAACTAGTCTTCCCTGGTACAAATTATATTATAGATATATAACATTAGCAAAAATTTATGTTGATAATATGGTCAGTAATGTAATTTTGTAAACTACACACTCATTTTTTTCTGGATTTTATATGGGAGATTGAATATTCATTTCAACGTGCAATATAGTCATTGTTCACTCTCTCTCTCTCAATCTCACTTGTTTCTTTCTCTCCAATGAAATTAGGTGGTTGACTGGATGTCCGCCAACTTGTGGCCGCTGAAGACCATCGGCCCCACCCTCCCCTCCCTCTACCTGGACGAACGCCTCCCCGACGACACCGCCTACGACATCAACCTCTTCACCCCGACCACCACCTCCACCGTCTCCGCCTGGCTCTGCGGCCACCCGCCCCGCTCCGTGGTCTATGTCTCCTTCGGCAGCATGGCCGACCTCGACCCCTCCCAGGTTGTGGAGCTCGCCCATGGCCTCGCCCTCGCTGGCCACCCCTTCCTCTGGATCGTTCGATCATCTGAGCAGCACAAGCTCCCTCGCGACCTCATGGACTCGATCCCCTCCGAGCAAGCCCTAATCCTCCCGTGGTGCAATCAGTTGGGGGTCCTAGCGAGCGATGCGATCGGATGCTTCGTCACACACTGCGGGCTCAACTCAGTGATCGAGGCGATCTGCCTGGGGGTCCCGATGGTGGCGATGCCGCAGTGGACGGACCAGCCGACGAACGCCAAGTTCGTGGAGGATGTGTGGAGGGTGGGGGTCAGGGCTAAGGCCGATGAAGCGGGGTTCGTTGCGAGGGAGGAGGTGGAGAGGCGCGTGACGGAGGTGTTGGGAGGAGGAGAGAGAGGGAGGGAGATGGCGGAGAGCGCAAGGAAGTGGATGGCAGCAGCGAAGGCGGCGATTGGGGAAGGCGGGAGCTCCGACCGGAACATCAACGAGTTCGTGGAGGAGCTCATGAGTCGTGCGTTGATACAGTAGTAGAAGAATCAATACATAAGATTGATTCGAGTATTTATGTCAAATAAGATTTGAGATACATTCACCGCTCTATGCGGCTGGATTCTTAATGATGGACATAAAAATATGGCCTCTCTTTTCCTCGCTTTTGTCATACACTAAAAAAAAGGGACGAGATTAAAGGAAGAAAAATGAATACATTCTTCTTGGACGATAGAAGATCATGGTTTCAAGCGATTGTGGATCGAAAACAATAAAATGATAAACTTTTGAGATACACATGCTAATTATGTTGGAAAAATTCTAATTAGATATGTTGACGGGCTGAAACTTAAGCCCCTCTTAGTGATTTCCTTAAATGAAGGTATAGAATTTTTGTTTCATATGTCCAAGATACACAACCACGAACGAAACGGACATGATTCAAGGTTTTAACACTTTTCCCCTCCTTTTCCAAGAATGAAGTGGAAAATGAAAATCCTTCACTACGTTAATACCTCTTTATCGGCCTCTACGCGCATCTACTTAGCATTCGTTTCGTGGGCGGTGCACATGCACTTGGTTCGGTGATATGAACGTTGTCATGCAAGAATCGCAATATGATAAACAGTGATATGCTCTCAACTTTTGGGCCATGATCTTGATTTTTCTCGACAATCTCTTATTTGACAGAATCTCCTACGAAAACAAGACTGCAAATTGTAGCCCCGCACCTTGAAGTCAGATTAAGATCGCTATATGCGTCTGATTAGATCTCATATAGTAGATAAAACTGAGCATATGCTCAGCATTTCATCACTAGTCACAACTCAATAACTGCCCGTTATCTACTCCTAAATGTCCAAATGTTTTTTCAGGTAGACAAGTTTGACTGACAATTTGGCCGCCGGAAGCGAAAACCTAAGTTACACGGTCCACAAAATATTTTTTAAAGATAAGCATGGAATTGACCTGTTGACCTGTCAAAATGGGACTTTCTGAAGATAAGGGATTGCTCAATCGTTTGACTAATATACTCTAATTTTCCATATAAAATTAGGGCCGGAGGACCACTCAACAATACCCTAAGATGCACGTTCACGAATGTCATTGGCGATGCTGTATCTTTCTGGATTCTATGCATGCCTTCTCCAAGTTGTAATCGTTCTTTCAGTGGCATGAAAGACACGCCACGTTTTTTTTTCCTCTTTGGTAAAATATCAATTCCTGGATTGTTTTTTTTTTTTTGGTGAAAAACAATTCCTAGATTGTTTGTTCCGTGAAAATGAAATAATTTAAAAAATATTTTCTTAAAAATGATTGTTACTTAGCTTAAGATAATGAGTTAAATATAATATTTTCATTATCAACAACGGTTAATGTCCAAATATTTTCATGAACAATGAAAGTATTTTTTATTTTGTTCATTTTTATAAGTGATATAAGTGAACATTTTTAGAAAAATATTTTTAAATTATTCATTTTTCTTGAAGTATTCGGACCAAGTTTACTGTTTTTTTTTTTTTTTTTTTTTTTTTTTTTTTACTATTATAGCCAGCACAGCATACCTGCTAACGCCACTGAATCAACGTGTTAAGCATTTAACCTTTTCCTATAAGTCTCTGTCAAGGCTTTCGGGCTTTATATATTAAACTTAAAGAAAGCCTTTCCATTATATAAATGAAAACCCTATAATTGTCTCAATCGGATGTGATATAAGGAGACTTCTAATTTCGAAACTTGTCGCCACTTGTTCAAATCCAACCCTTTGCATGCAAACTGCTTGGAGCGAGAGTCACTTTTACAGGCAGATCAAACTGGTTCTTGAAATTTATAGGGTGTTCCATAGATCTCTGTACTCATGCGCTTGTAGAGTTAAAAAGAGTTACATAGATTTCTTCCGACGAGTTTGCATATAGAACACCTCTTTAGGACTTAGAAGTACAAAGCTCCAACTCTAGAGAAAGAGAGAGAAGTGAGCTAATGGAGCCTTCCAGCAAACTCCACCGAGCTCACGTACTAGTCCTCCCTTACCCCGCCCAAGGCCACATAAACCCCATGCTCCAATTCTCCAAGCGCCTCGTCTCCAGAGGACTCAAGGCCACCCTCGCCCTCACCGTCCACCTCGCCGGATCCATGCAGGCCGACCCCTCCTCGTTCATCGGCCTCGAAACCATCTCCGACGGCCACGATGTCGGCGGCTTCATGGAGGCAGAGTCAAACGAGGCCTACCAGATGGACCTCCAGGTCGTCGGGTCGAGGACCCTGGCTGAGCTGATCCACAAGCTCGACCGCTCGGGCCGACCGCTTGACGCGGTCATCTATGACGGATTCCTCCCGTGGGCACTCGACGTGGCCAAGCAGTGCGATAAGCTCGGAGTGGTCTTCTTCACGCAGACATGCGCGGTCAACAACATATATTACCACGTGCAGCGCGGCTTGCTCCCGCTTCCGCTTCCGCTTTCGGAAGGAAGCGTCAGGGTCCCGGGGCTGCCGCCTCTGAAGCCGTGGGAGGCACCGTCGTACGTGTATAAGCTGGGGTTATACCCTGCCTTTTACGATATGGTGATAAACCAATTCACGACCGTGGACGATGCAGATTTCGTGCTCTTCGACACCTTCTACGAGCTAGAGAAAGAGGTACGTAAGTACAATCCCCTGCTGCTGCTTTCTCATCATAGACCAACGTAGGTAATAATTGTCGGAACTCATTCTTGATGAACAGACTACTTTTTCATGCAGTTTACCTGTTGTCTAACAGCTGAACATGTACCGTTCATTAACATCATACCGTGATTTCTTTTCTCCCTCGAGCAAAGTTTTGTTGGGTCATCACATTTTTCAGTTTAAGAAAACATCTTTCAAATATATATATATATATATATATATATATATATATATATATATATATATTTGAAATAAACGAAGCCTAAGCAAAGATTAGACTATGTCAAGATACATGAGCGCTTGGCTTGGATATTCGTCTGGCCTTTTTCCTTAATCTTGGAGAGCATAAATATTCTTCCCTTCTTTGGCGTTTCTGCATTTGGAGTCTTATGGCCGAGTCATATGCTAGGATGGTGCGTTCGTTTGCTTTGATCGATAAAGCTACTTTAGACTTTCAATGAAGGTGCATTAAAAAAATGGTGGTGCCAAAAAATTTTACGTGTCCAAATTTATGTTATAATATTTTACTCTATGATTGGCGTAAAAGTCGATGTGATCGCACCATATTTTATAAGGAAATATGGTGAATTGCAAAGGTGTCGAATATATATCATCAAGTTGGGATGTCACGGATGCGCATGCAAGTACGTCCCCTTGCGCAAATTTTCTTTCACGCAAGAAAAAATGGTTCATAAAAAACCATAAAAAATTAACAATTTTTACTTTCTATCGAATCCTTATATTTGTGAAGATAGTCAATTCTTCACTTTACTTTGAAAAAAAAATCTATACACGTGTTTAATCCTGAATTTTATTAAGAAATTAGTCATTCTTCTCGACATGTAAATTTTTCCCTCTCTCTCTCTCTCTCTCTCACCAATGAGATTAGGTTGTCGACTGGATGTCCGCCAATCTGTGGCCGCTGAAGACCGTCGGCCCCACCCTTCCCTCCCTCTACCTGGACAAGCGCCTCCCCAACGACACCGCGTACGGCGTCAACCTCTTCACCCCGACCACCACCTCCACCGTCTCTGCCTGGCTCCGTCACCACCCGCCCCGCTCCGTGGTCTACGTCTCCTTCGGCAGCATGGCGGACCTCGACCCCTCCCAGTTCGCCGAGCTCGCCCACGGCCTTGCCCTCGCTGGCCACCCCTTCATCTGGATCGTCCGATCTACCGAGCAGCACAAGCTCCCTCGGGATCTAATGGACTCGATCCCCTCGGAGGAAGCTTTAATCCTCCCGTGGTGCAATCAACTGGAGGTCCTCGAGAGCGATGCGATCGGATGCTTTGTCACGCACTGCGGGCTCAACTCAGTGATCGAGGCGATCTGCCTGGGGGTCCCGATGGTGGCGATGCCGCAGTGGACGGACCAGCCGACGAACGCCAAGTTCGTGGAGGATGTGTGGAGGGTCGGGGTCAGGGCTAGGGCCGATGAGGCAGGGGTCGTTGGGAGGGAGGAGGTGGAGAGGTGCGTGAGGGAGGTGGTGGGGAGGGAGAGAGGGAGGAGGTGACGGAGAGCGCGAGGAGGTGGATGGAGACGGCGAAGGTGGCGATGGCGGAAGGCGGGAGCTCGGATCAGAATATCAATGAGTTTGTGGAGGAGCTTGTGAGTCGTGCATCAGTAGAGTAGAAGTGTGACATCCTAAATTTTCCTTCTAGATTATGTGGGCAATTATTTTGTTATATGGAAATTAAATTCCAGACTAAAATTAACGTAAAACACCATTGTGGTGTCAAAGATGAGTCTTATCTTGTACAAAGTATAAAGTATGCTCAACATTTTATTTGGCATTAGATTGAGCAGTCCTTGTATTACATAAATTTAATGGGAGTTTTGTTATAATTATAAAAGTGCCACTAAATTAATGAATATTAGGATAGTGCCATGTCATGGCATGATTATTATACACTGAAAATGACCAAAATTACCTTTGGATTACGCAAACATTAATTAATCTATACATAAGGCTCATGTGCTTTCACATAATTATTAATATCTCTTTCTTCCCCTCTCTTATAGCCACTTATCACTCATATAAGTTGCTGCATTTCCTAAATTCTTAACCATATGTTTTAATCAAGAGATGGCATCATCATGATATCACCTTAACCTTGGTTAGTTGATACATTGAATGTAAAAAAATCGTGACTTATTTCTCATTTCCTTACCAATTACATGTTACTAAAATCTAATGCCTTATTCCTCACCCATGACTTATCTGGGGAGCAAGGGGGGTGTACATTGGTCCTGAGGTCAAATTATGCAAGATTATATGCAAAACATTCTTTTTGGCTCCCTCTTTAGCCCTATTTCTGGGATACTTGGGTTCAAATACCCATGGATTTGCTCGGGACTGGACCGACCCACCATATCATACTAGTTCTAGTTTGGTTCTGGATTCTTGGTCCTGAAAAGTCAGTTTTATTCACCAGGACCGAACCAGAAAAACTTGGGACTGCGAAGTGATGAGTGGATGTTAGTGGGTTTTTAACTTTATATAAAAGACAGACATTGGATGCCACTTTACTCTTTTTCCTAGCAAGCGAAGCCATTTTACTCTGCCAACCACTCCTCTTGGCTGTATTTGAATAGCGGATGGCGGGCCATTTTACTCTGCCTACCACTCCTCTTGGCTGTATTTGAATAGCGGATGGCGGGCGAAAGTTCAGGGCACTTGCCAACCACCTCTGCATCTTCTTCACGTTGCTGTTCTTGATCAGCTCTGCAACAATGGCTGCCGCAGGAACTGTTTCAGAATTCACTCACTCTCTCTGCCCTGTTGCACGTCTCTGCTGGAAAAAATTGCTATTCCTCGGTGCCTTGTGGAAAAATAACAGAGATAACCACTGCACATGGCCGCACTTGCATTTGTGGACAATAGTATCTGTCACCTGTACTAGCGTGCGTTGCTCATTACTATGTCCTTTCTTTCAGAAGTTGTCATGCATTTAAGAATGCGAAATTTGAACATACATAGTACTGTTGAATGACTAGAACAAACCCAAAACTGGCCGGTCGATCCCACGTTGAGCTTGGAGCCAATTCAATTAGAGTAAACAGGTCAGTTCCGTGTTTCACAAACCAGGAAAAGATCCCAAGTGGATACGTTTCGGGCTGGAACGGATCTCGTCTAAGTAAAATCAATTGAACAAATGTTTTTTTTTTATTGGAAAGAATACCGTACATACACCCATAGACAATTAATTTAATTTGGGAAATTAATTATTCATCTCAACGTGAAAAAAATGTTGCCGTTCTCATCATCTCTCTCACTTGTTTCTTTCTCTCCAATGGAATTAGGTGGTTGACTGGATGTCCACCAATCTGTGGCCGCTGAAGACCATCGGCCCCACCCTCCCCTCCCTCTACCTGGACAAGCGCCTCCCCGATGACGCCGCCTACGGCATCAACCTCTTCACCCCGACCACCACCTCCACCGTCTTCACCTGGCTCCGCCACCACCCGCCCCATTCCATGGTCTACGTCTCCTTCGGCAGCTTCGCCGAACTTGACCCCTCCCAGTTCTCTGAGCTTGCCCACGGCCTTGCCCTTGCCGGCCACCCCTTCCTCTGGATCGTTCGATCATCCGAGCAGCACAAGCTCCCTCGCGATCTCATGGACTCGATTCCCTCCGAGGAAGCTCTCATCCTCCCGTGGTGCGATCAACTGGAGATACTCACAAACGATTCCATCGGATGCTTTGTCACCCACTGTGGGCTCAACTCAGTGATGGAGGCGATCTGCCTGGGGGTCCCGATGGTGGCGATGCCGCAGTGGACGGACCAGGCGACGAATGCCAAGTTCGTGGAGGATGTGTGGAGGGTCGGGGTCAGGGCTAGGGCCGACGAGGCAGGGGTCGTTGGGAGGGAGGAGGTGGAGAGGCGCGTGACGGAGGTGGTGGGAAGAGGAGAGCGAGGGAGGGAGATGGCGGAGAGCGCGAGGAGGTGGATGGCAGCAGCGAAGGCGGCGATTGGGGAAGGCGGGAGCTCCGACCGGAACATCGATGAGTTCGTGGAGGAGCTGATGAGTCGTGCGTCGATAGAGTAGTAGAAGAACAATACATAAGATTGATTCGAGTATTTATGTCAAAGTAAGGTTTGAGATCACAATCACCGCCCTATGCGGCTGGATTCTTCATGATGGACGTACTAATATGGCCTCTCTTTTTCTCGCTTTTTTCATACAAAAAAAAAGGACAAGATTAAAAGGAAGAAAAATCTAGGGCAGGACATAATGAGGGTAATCTTGATTCTCAAGTACCAGAATAAGAAGAAAAATGAATGCATTCTTCTAGGATGATAGACAATCATGATTCCAAGCAATCATAGTTGAAAGTAACAAGATAATAAACTTTCGAGATACACATGTGAATTATATTAGAAAAATTCCAATTAGTGATTTCCTCAAATGGAGGTATCGAATTTTTGTTGCACATGTCCAGCATAAACAATCACGAATGAAATTAGCATGTTTCAAGGTTGTAACACTTTTTCCCTCCTTCTACAAGAATGAAATGGAAATGAAAAACCTTCACTATGTTAATACCTCCTTGTCGGCCTCTATGCGCATCTACTTGGCATTCGTTTCGTGCTCGTTGCACTTGGTTCGGTGATATGAACGTTGTCATGCAAGAATTGCAATATGATAAACAGTGATATGCTCTCAACTTTTGGGTCGCGATCCTGTTTTTCTCGACAATCTCTTATTTGACGGACAATTCCCTACGAAAACAGGGCCGCAAATTGAGCCATGCACCTTGTAATCAGACTAAGATCGCTAGATGCGTCTGATCATATCTCATATATAGTGGATAAGACTGAGCATATGCTCAGCATTTCATCACTAGTCACTACTAAGTAGCTGCACGTTACTTGCGACTAGACGTCAACCGTCTTTTCAGGTAACAAAGTTTGACCGTCAATTTGGCCGCCGAAAGCGAAAACTGACAGGATTCGTGAAGATGGAGAGGAATTTTCTGTATATTCTGTATTACTTTGCATATCAATGTACATGTATATTTGTAATACAGTAAATGAATCAGAAAATATTTACATAATATTAATTTTCCTAAAATAAATTGTATTTACTTACGATTATTTATGATTTGCTGAATCAATCTTCAGACTAAATCAGTTTCCTTCTCCAACAAAAACCCAAAAATTACACAATCCACAAATTTATTTTTAAAGATAAGCATGGAGTTGACGTGTTGACCCATCAGAGTGGGACTTTCCAAAGTCATGTTCCGCCAATAACGAGAAGAAGATGAGTAGACACGGTTTAGGATTTTATATACATGCTTCCAATGTGGAGTTTGAGGAGAAATAGTTTGCTTAAAAATGCATATGTAGATCGAAGTGGTTGTACCATACGGCGAAAGTTCGGGTATGGCGTGACGCTTTGAATTCTCAATAACGTCGAGTTCATCGACAATAGTGATTATTGCATGAACACCAATTAGTAATCGATCACGGGGTAGGTGTGATCGTCGCCGGCCGATCATAGTAACTGGCAAAAAGATTATGTGTAGAAAAAAATGAGCGCAAAATCTTCAACACCGATCACTTTCCTCGGGAAGTGTTTTGTCTCGCGTATGTCTCAGCGGAAGATAAGGGATTGCGGGATTGCGCAATCGTTTGACTAAGGCCCTATTTGCTTATTTTTATTTATGTTTCCCAGAATACAAATTTATGTTCTTTTGTTTCAGGGAACTAAAAAAGAACATAAATATTTTTGATAAAACTTTTTGTTATTGGGAACAGATTTGAATAGAAATAAGAAGTAGAAAAAAGTTGTTTCTTATTTTAGGAATAATTCCGAGAAACAATTTTTTCTCTTTCCTCTTTTTTTCTTCTCTTTCTTTTCTTCTTCTTCTTATTCCTTTTGCCGGTCACCAGCCTTGGCCATGGCTGGCATCGGCGATCGGCCAAATGAGGGCCGGCCCCCGAAGATGCCGAGCCACGGCGAGGCTTGGTGTTGCCAAGCGAGGGCGAGGCCGACCTTGCGCCGCCTTGGTGAGGTTGAGCCTCACCGGTGGCCTCGATGGCCAAGCGAGCCTTGTGAGGCCATCGATGAGGTTTGACCTTGCCCAAGCGGCGTGAGGCCGGCCTCGTCGGCCGGTGCGAGGCTCGCCTGGCCATCGGGGCCACTGGTGAGGCTTGGCCTTGCTTGGATTTGGTGAGGCTGAGCCTTGTGGTGGCCTAGCGAGGCTCCGGCAAGCTCACCCAGCCGGTCACCGGCTGTCGCCGTGGCTGGCGACATGCCACAAAGAGAAAGAAGGAAAAAAAAAGAAAAAAGAAAAAGAAGAAAGAAGAAAAGAAGAAAGAAGAAAGAAAAAATAAAAAATAAAAAAGAAAGTAGAAAAAAGGAAAAATATAATAAAAAATATTGAAATACTAAAAGAAACAACAAAATTATACAATTTTACCAAACACATTTCTATTCCTAGAGTAGAAATTTTTGCGTTATCAAGCGCATTCTTATACTCAGAAATTGTTCATGGGAAAAGAAACAAAAAAAACTATTTCTATTTGAAAATTGTTCTTCGGAACAAAAACGTTATCAAACGCCTTCTAATATGCTCTGATTTCCCTAATAAAAATTAAGGCTGGATGACCACTCACCAAAACCCTAATTGACTATAGTTGAAAGCCTTCTCTCTCTACAAATAAGATGCACGTTCACGAATGTCATTAGTGGTTCAGTATCTTTTTGTGAGTTCAATACCTGCCACATGTTTCTTCATAGAATATGGATTCCATCCCAAAAAATTAATAATTTGAAAAATATATTTTTAAAAATATATTTCTGTGAAGAAAAGGGATTGCGCAATCGTTTGACTAATATGCTCTGATTTCCCTAATAAAAATTAGGGTTGGAGGACCACTCACCAAAACCCTAATTGACTATATTTGAAAGCCTTCTCTCTCTATATTAGCAAATTGGGTTTATACTAAAGGGCATAATTGGCATTGTATTGTTTTAGCCCTAAACCCTATGTATATATTGTAAATTACTTTATGACTGCAAGTGAGTTCGCCCAATCTCTACATGGTATCGGAGCGGTGATTCTTGGAGCCCATCTCTCATGTCTCGAAGAGGCCGTAGCATTGATGCCAATCGAGCACTAAGTTTTTTTTTTTCACTCCAAGTTCAAGGCCTCCCTCTCGCTCAACGGTTTGCTCTTTCGATCTCATCTCAAGTCTTGACTCTTGCCTCTTCTCACAAGTTCAAGAGCCAATCGTGAGTCACAATTTGTGACGACAATCACATCAGAGGCTGGGGTATCACAATTTGCTCTTGCCCCCTCTCTGTGGTATTAGAATTTGCAGTATCAGAATTTGCACGAATCGGAATTTGCACGAATCAGAGGTTGCATCGGAATTTGGCAGTTTATGGTTTGGGAGAATGTGCTGGCCATTCGGACTGATATTCGCAATTATATTTGCACGAACTTCTTCTGTGGTGCTCGCCGTCTCAACCTCGGCGATATACCACTACCCAAATTCTGAAATTGCTTGCTTTATCTGATCTTTTCGTCCTCAAGAATCGGTTCTTATGCAGATGTGAGGATGGCAACTGAGTATCAAAACTCTTCAACCACCGTTCCTGCACATGAACGGGTGGGTAGCCCTTATTTTTTGCTTGTTATGATAACCCAGGATCTAATCTTGTTGGCATGGTCCTTACGGGTGACAATTACAACAATTGGTCTCATGCCATGGAGATTGCCCTTTCCGCCAAGAACAAGATGGTGTTTGTTACTGGAGAAATAAAAAAGCCAGATGCAACAGATCCTGCCTATGCGTCTTGGATTCGTGTGAACAATATGATTCTGTCTTGGATCCTTAATTCCATCCATCCAGATTTGGTGCCAACAGTTCTTTACATAGAGTCAGTTGTAGATGTTTGGGCCGATCTTCGTGAACATTTTTAGCCATCGAATGGTCCTAGGATTTTTCATCTTGAGCAAAAGATATGCACCCTTGCTCAATGTGACGATGCCGTGACTAAGTATTACAACAATTTGCGAAACTACTGGGATGAATTGAATAATTTGGATCTGTTACCGCAATGCTCTTGTTCGGCTCATTCTATCATCACCACACAACAAGAGAATCGGCACTTGTTTCAATTTCTCATGGGTCTCAATCTGAGGTATGCTAATGTTATTAGTCAGATTTTACTAATGAATCCGTTACCTAGTGTTGCATGTGCATATGCGCTAGTTCTTCAAGATGAGTCACATCGCCATATCCAATTGGACCGCCCACTATCCAACCAAACCAGCACTTTGCTTAGCACTCACAAAAATAATGCTCCACGGCCATACACAAATTCCTCATACCATGGACAGCGCAGCTCCATTGGTGCCCCCGCTTTGTCCGCTAACCTAGCTAAACGGACGAACACGTCTCGCAGCCGAGAAAGATGTGCCCACTGTGGCATCCCGGGACATACGTAGGATGTGTGTTATCGACTTCATGGCTTCCCTCCTAACCACAAGCAACACTGTGGACAGCCATCTACTTCCTTCCGGCTCGCGGATAACAAGTCCAGTCATACTTTTGATGCGGCACCTCCACCATTCACAAATGATTATTATAAGCAGTTGATGCGCTTGTTGCAAGAGGTAAACATCCCGAAAGCCAACCTCTCAGGTAATGTTCTTGGCTTAACTTCGAATTCATTTAATTCCAATACTTGGGTCATTGACACTGGCGCCACCAATCACATCACATTTGAACCCCATTACCTTACAAACCCGACATACTATTCCTTTCCACATCCCACTGTTGGAATTCCGAATGGTGTTGGTGTCCCCGTGACATCACATGGTTCAACCCCCCTTACCTCAACTATCTCTCTTGATCATGTCCTTTGCGCTCCCTCTTTCAAATATAACTTGTTAGTTTCCAAACTCACTCAAACTTTAAACTACTTAGTCATTTTTTTCCTAACTACTGTCTTTTTTAGGACCTCTTGACGAAGAAGATCATTGGTCGGGGCCATGAGCGTGGTGGTCTCTATTATCTGGAAATTCCTATTGAACCTGCCGTTCTTTCTACTACAGCCTCTTCATCTCATCTTTGGCACACCCGCTTAGGACATCCATTTGAGTCAATTTTATCTACTTTGCAACAAACTTTATGTTTTAGTCTAGCAAAACAATTTAGTCCATGTGATGCTTGTCATTTATCTAAGCAAACACATCTGTCTTTTGTGTCTAGCACTATTACTACTTCATGTCCTTTTGAGCTTATTCATGTTGACATTTGGGGACCTTATTCTCATTTTACACATAAGACATGTTGTTTTTTTTTTTTTTATCTATTGTTGATGATTATTCGCATTATACTTGGATTTTTTTGCTTACCTTTTAGGACATTGTGGCGCAAGTATGGGATGCCCCGTCAGAAGGGGTCCCTATGTACAAGCTAGTTAGCAAATTGAAGGCCTTAAAAAGCCAGCTAAAGTAGCTAAATAGAGATTTTTCTCCAACTTATCTGAGAGGGTTGTTGAGTCCAAGAATGCTTTTGGGTTAGGCCAGCTTGACCTTCAGTAGGACCCGACTAACGATCTCTTGGCAGAGTTAGAAAAGAATAATTGGAAGACCTTTGTGGAGTTGAGGAGCCAAGAGGAGTCATTCTTTAAACAAAAATCCAAGATTAGATGGCTCGAGAATGGTGATAGGAATACTAAGTACTTTCACCATTTTGTCACTATAAGATAGCTGAGGAACAGGATTCTTTTGGTTCTTGATAGGAATGGTAACATGGTTACTAAACCAAGCCCAGTGCTGAACACTTTCGTCTCTCATTTTTAGGAGTTTTTTGCTGTGCGATCCCTTCCTTCTAGCCCTGCATTGTTAGACTTGCAGCAAGTTATTTGATGCCCTCTCAATGAGGAGCATATTAGTGTCCTCTCCGTCCTTTCTTAGATAGAGAAATTCGTGATACCTTCTTCTCCCTAGCCCGTGGGAAGGCTCCTGGGCCAGATGGGTTTGGTGTGGAATTTTTCAAGAGCAATTGGGAGTTGGTAGGGCCTTTGGTTATTGAAGCAGTTAAGGACTTCTTCGTCATGGGGGGGCTTCTAGAGGAGATTAACAATACCATCCTTGTACTGATCCCTAAAGTGCCTAATGTGACCTCGGTCAATGATTATAAACCTATTGCTTGATGTAATATGATTTATAAATGTATCACCAAGGTCTTAGCTAATGGCGTCGCCGTAGTTCTTCATGACAATATCTGCCCTTTTCAAAATGCATTCGTTAAGGGCTGTCGCATCCAGGATAATGTTCTTCTTGCACATGAATTATTTGCTGGTTTCCATCTTCAGCTACATTCTCCTAAATGTGCTGTTAAGGTTAATTTTCAGAAGGCCTATGACACGGTCGACTGTGACTTTTTTGAAATGGTCATGCATGCATTTCGATTCTCGGACCATTTTATTAGGCTCATTATGGTATGTGTACGCACTCCCAATTTTTGATTTCTTTGAATGGGGAACTCCATGGCTTCTTCTCTAGTGGACGTGGCCTTCGCCAAGGGGATCCCATGTTCCCTTACCTCTTTACTTTGGTTATGGAAGTCTTCTCAGGCATCCTCAGTGCGTGTGGGGCACAACCTAGGTTCAAATTCTTTGGAGATGCAAGGCTACAAGATTATCTCATCTTTTCTTCGTGAATGATGTCTTTTTCTTTTGTCGAGCGGATATGGGTCCATCTCTCTTCTAAAAGATGGTCTACATACTTTCTCTGTATGGAGCGGATTGAAGCCAAACAACAACAAGAGTGAGATATTTCTTGCAGGTGGCTCGGAGGAGTTATGGAATGAGATCAAGGATGCCCTTGGTTTCATTGAAGGAAAGTTGCCGGTGCGTTATTTGGGAGTTCCTATTATATCCTCAAGGCTCGGCAAGGAGGACTGTGTGTCCTTAGTTGATTGTATAATGGTTAGGGTCCAATCTTGGACTCAGCGCTTTCTATCTTTTACTAGCAGGGTTAAGCTAATAAGGTTGGTCCTTCATGCCATCCAAGCTTATTGGGTGAGTGTTTTCACAATTTCTGTTGTAGTTCTGGATCGCATTGAGTTGATTCTCAAACAATTCCTTTGGAAGGGCTCCAGCCTTGGAAAGGGTGGCGCTAAAGTATCTTGGGAAGACGTGTGCCTTCCAAAGGGGGAAGGAGGACTTGGAATTCGCAGATTGCGAGAATTCAACAAGACAGCGATGCTTAAGCACATTTGGATCCTGTTTACAAACAAGGAGTCCTTATGGTGCAAGTGGATCCACTCAACCTTCCTAAAACGGAAGAGTTTCTGGGTGGTTGGGATGCCGACCTATTGCTCTTGGGTTAGAAGAGAATCATTCACTTGAGATCCAAGTTTCGTCTCTACTTCCGATGGAGAATTGGAGATGGCCAGTCAGTCTCCGTTTGGTTTGATCACTGGCACCAGAGAGGTCCTTTACATTTTATTTGCTTAGATCAAATGATATAAAATTCCGGTTTATCCAGATTTGCCACGGTGGCTGACCTTTTCTCACTGGTGGGATAGGATTTGAAAACAGTAGTTGAATCTTGGGATTATCCCCTCCCTCTCCTCCCCAGAGCACCGGATCGTTTTACTTGGAACGACAACACTTCTGGTCTCTTCTTGGTCACCTCGGCTTGGCATATTATCAGAAGAAGGAAGAATAGGGTTAATTAGGCATCCTTTATCTGAAATAAGGTTATCACCCTGAGATATCAATTCAATCTCTGGCTCATTATAAAGAACTATCTTCCCACTCAAGCCTTACTTATGTTGCATGGTAGAATTGGGAGAGAGGTTTGTGCTTTTTGTAGGCTGATATCGAATTCCATCGATCATCTCTATTTCGGGTGTCGCATCATTGCTAGCATGGCTTGCTTTTGGGCGGCTAAATGAAATCTCCCTTGGTGTAACAAGACATGGTCTGAAAACCTTCATTGGGCGATGAAGTTCCTCTCCGGTAAGGACTTTTATCGCTCCTTTGGCCACTTTTCTTTTGGTGCTCTTTGCCACCTTATTTGGAGGTACAGGAACAACATACTCTTCAGAAATCACACGGTCGCAATTGCGGCGGTTAAAAATCATCTCATAAAAGTGGTGAAGGACAAGGCCTTAACTTTCAAAAACGTTGAGAATAATCCAAGAAACAAAAGACTCTAGCGTAACTGGGGGATAGATCCTTGCATCTTCTCTCCTCATCCGGTGGATCCTTAGTGTTCTTTGGAGTGGTTAAGAAACAGCTTGTGGTTAGGTCGCGGCTGTTGTCTTCTCGGGCTCTTGTTGTATGAAGGCCTTCCGCCTTCTTCCTTCGGTTGGGGCCGTGTTCACCTTGACTGGTTTGGTTGCTGTTCGTCTAAGGCGGTGACCCCTCCTTAGTGTTTTGTGACTGTTTTATTACTTTGTTGTTTGTTCTTTGTTTTGGTTGTTTGTCGAGGTTGGGTTCCTTTTGGCTATGCGTGGCCTTCTCTTTCCTCGTGTGCCTGTTGTTTAGGCTGTTATTCGCTTTGGCTGCTCTTGCGGAGTTCTTTTGCATTCGGCTCCCTTCCATTCATTTAGACTTATTGTCTTCATGAGTGCAAGTCTTGTGGCGCCGGATCTTGTGTAATTGTTTGGCTCAAAGCTCAATATATTATTACTTCTGACAAAAAAAAAAAAAAAGACTATGATTCGCTTCTTTGCTTTTGTTGAAACTCAATATCAAACTAAAATCCAAAATGTTCGATCTGATAATGGGACCGAATTTCTTTCCTCTCACTTACAAGAGTTTTTTTGCGCACATGGTGTTCACCACCAACGTAGTTGTCCTCACACTCCTCAAAAAATGGAGTTGTTGAGCGTAAGTGTTGTCACTTGCTCAATGTTGCTCGTGCATTGCATTTTTATTCTAGCATACCTCTTCATTTTTGGGGAGATTGTGTCTTAATTGCTACTCATCTCATTAATAGACTACCTAGTCCTCTCCTACACAATAAAACCCATTATGAACTTCTTTATGGCAAATCACCTTCCTATTCTCATATTTGTGTCTTTGGCTCATTATGCTATGCTTCCACCGGTCATCTTCACTCCTATAATTTTGGTCCCCAATCTTGCTGATGTGTTCTAATTGGTTATCCGACAAACCACAAAGGTTATTATCTCTATGACCTTCAAGACCAAACAATTTTTACCAGTCACGACGTCATTTTCTATGAACAACATTTTCCTTTCCATCAAACCATCAAACACACCACAACCGAATAGACCTCAATACTTCCATTATCCATACCTGATCTTGGTGAAACGTACCCACCTCCCTCCACCCCAATCCTTGCACCGACCTCCACTCCTCAACCTCCTGCACCCACGATCACACCATCACCAACTGAACCCGAAGCCATGCCTCGACCATCTTGGCAACGCCATCAACCCAGATATCTCCGGGACTACTACTGCGCTATTGTGGCCTTTGATCAATCCTCTTTGGACTCTAAGGTAACTGAATTAGGTACTCTTTACCCTTTATCCAACTATTTATCATACTTGCGTTTTTCACTCACTCATTGTGCCTTTTTATACTCCATATCCTCTGAACAGGAACCTCAAACTTATAACGCTGCTTGTCAATTGCCAAAGTGGCGGGAGGCAATGTCTTCTGAGATACAGGCTCTTGAAAAGAATGGCACTTGAGAAATTGTTCATCTTCCTCCTAACAAACATCTCATTGGATGTATACACATGGCGCCCTGGTGGTGGGTCCTGAGCTAGCGTCACCTGGGGGTTTACGTGGCGACTATTGGCTAAAGCGGTTCCTCCAGCATAAAAAAAAAAAAATCTCATTGGATGTAAATGGTTTTACCAAATCAAATATAATTCTGATGGCACCATTGAGCGTTACAAGGCTCGGCTCGTTGCAAAGGGTTACACTCAAACAGAGGGGATTGATTACCATGACACATTTGCGCCTGTTGCTAAAATGGTAACTGTTCGCACTTTATTAGCTCTTGCTTCAATTCGTCTTTGGCCTCTCTACCAATTGGATGTGAATAACGCTTTTCTGCGTGGTGATCTTGACGAAGAGGTCTACATGAGGTTTCCACCAGGTTTTCATACTAAGGGGGAGAATTTAGTTTGTCGACTTAAGAAATCACTCTATGGCCTTAAACAGGCATCAAGGCAATGGTTTGCTAAATTCTCTTATGCACTACTTGATGTTGGTTTTCAACAGTCAAAGGCGGACTATTCACTTTTTACATTAGTCGGTGGCTCTCTCTTGACCATTGTCCTTGTTTATGTTGATGATTTGGTTATAACAGGTGATGACGGAGTTATGATTCAACTTCTCAAACGATTTCTCAACACACAATTTCGTATTAAGGACTTGGACACTCTCAATATTTCTTGGGCATTGAAGTTTCTCGTTCTAAGTTTGGGATTTTCTTGTCACAAAGGAAATATGCTCTTGATATTTTGTCTGACATTGGTCTTCTTGGTGGACGTCCTATTGATACTCCAATGGAACCCAATATACAATTTTCGGACTCCTCTCCAACTCTTAAGGATCTAGGTTCATATCGACTACTTATTGGTAGATTATTGTATCTTACAATAACTTGTCCAGATTTGTAGTGCAACATCTTAGTCAATTTATGCACTCTCCTCATGAAGACCATTGGAATGCTGCCCTTCGCATTGTGCAGTATCTCAAGCATGATCCTGGCACTGGTTTGTTTTTCCCATTTGATTCAACTCTCACACTTAATAGTTATACAGATTCTGATTGGGCATCCTATTCTACATCCCGATGATCTATTTCTGGCTATTGCATGTTTCTTGGTTCTTGTCCTATCCCATGGTGTTCCAAAAAACAAACCACTGTTGCCCCTTTCTCAGCAGAAGCCAAATATCGTGCCATGGCATTTGCCACATGCAAAATCACATGGCTTCACATGCTTCTCTCGGATCTCCATGTCAACACTACCACTGCCAATCTTTTTTGTGATAATAAAGTGGCCATCCACACCGCCACTAATCTTGTCTTCCACGAACGAACCAAACACATCGAGATTGGCTATCACTTGGTTCGTGAAACAAAATTCAAGATGGCACTTTGCGTACTCTTTATATTCCCAGTCACTCCCTACTCGCAGACTTGTTCACGAAACTGATCGCACGTGATTTATTTTTTAATTTTAAGAACAAGTTGTCGACATGTTTACATTCACCAACTTGAGGGGGAGTATTAGCAAATTGGGTTTAGCCCTAAACCCTATGTATATATTGTAAATTACTTTATCAATGCAAGTGAGTTCGCCCAATCTCTACACTCTACAAATAAGATGTGCATTCACGAATGTCATTGGTGGTTCACTACCTACCACCTGTTTCTTTCTCTAATTTGGAAACTTGTGGTCACTTGTTCAAATCCAATCCTTTGAATGCCAACTACTTCAAGCCAGAGTCACTTTTATAGGCGGACCGAACTGGTTTATGAAATTCATAGGTTATTTCATAGATCTCTCTACTAGTGCGCTTGAATAGTTAAAAAGACTTATCGATTGCTTCCGACGAGTTTCATAGATGACACCTCTTTAGCGCTTACAAGTATACAGCTCCAACTCTAGAGAAAGAGACCGAAGTGAGCGAATGGAGCCTTCAAGCAAACTCCACCAAGCTCATGTGCTGATCCTCCCTTTCCCCGCCCAAGGCCACATAAATCCCATGCTCCAATTCTCCAAGCGCCTCGTCTCCAAAGGCCTCAAAGCCACCCTCGCCCTCACCGTCCACCTCGCCGGATCCATGCAGCCTGACCCCTCCTCGTCCATCGACCTCGAAACCATCTCCGACGGCCATGACCTTGGCGGCCTCTCGGGGGCCGAGTCCTTAGAGGCCTACCTGACGGACTTCCGGGTTGTCGGTTCGAGGACCCTGGCTGAGCTGATCCATAAGCTCGACCGCTCGGGCCGACCGCTCTACGCGGTCATCTATGACGGGTTCCTCCCGTGGGTGCTCGACGTGGCCAAGCAGTGCGATAAGCTTGGAGTGGTCTTCTTCACGCAGACATGCGCGGTCAACAACATATATTACCACGTGCAGCGCGGCTTGCTCCCGCTTCCGCTTCCGCTTTCGGAAGGCAGTGTCAGGGTCCCGGGGCTGCCGCCTCTGAAGCCGTGGGAGGCACCGTCGTACGTGTATAAGCTGGGGTTATACCCTGCCCAATATGATATGGTGATAAACCAATTCACGAACGTGGACGATGCGGATTTCGTGCTCTTCGAATCCTTCTACGAGCTAGAGAAAGAGGTACGTATGTACAATCCCCTGCTGCTGCTTTCTCATCATAGACCAACGTAGTTAATAATCGTCGGAACTCAGTCTTGATGAACAGACTACTTTTTCTTGCAGTTTACTTGTTGTCTAACAGCTGAACATGTACCGTTCATTAACATCGTACCATGATTTCTTTCCTCCCTTGTGCAAAGTTTTGTTGGGCCATCACATTTGTTCAGTACAATCACGACTTAGGCTCTGTTTGCTTCCTAGAAAATGAATGATTTGAAAAATATTTTCCTAAAAATGATCGTTTGTATCGTTTAAATGATTAGTCAAAGAAGAATGTTTTCTTTATCAATATTAATTTATGTCTAAACATTTTCATAGATGATGAAATATATATTTTTACCAATATAAGTGATTATTTTTAAGAAAATATCTTTCAAATTATACATTTTCAAAAAAAAAAAAAACAAAGCCTAAGTAAAGATTAGATGATGTCAAGATACATGAGCGCTTGGCTTGGATATTCGTCCATGTCCTTTTACCTTTATCTTAGAGAGCATAAATATTCTTCCCTTCTTTGGTGTTTCTGCATTTGGAGTGTTATGGCCGAATCATATGCTAGGATGGCGTGCTCATTTGCTTTAATTGATAAAGCTAATTTAGGTTGCACATAATAAAATTTTTACTTCTCTATTTATTTGTTTCTCGGAATAGGTTTAGAACATAAATCTGTTTGGTAACGTAATTTGATTTTTCTATTTTAACAGATTTCTATTCTAGAAATATTCCATAAATAAATTCGAAAAAGAAATTAGAAGCTAAAACATTTAATTTCTTAATTTCTGAAATAGAAATTGAGAAATCAATTTTTATTCCAAAAATTTTGTCATGCGCACTCTTAGACTTCCGATAAAGGCGCATTAAAAAAATGGTGACGCTAGAAAGTTTTAAATGTCCAAATTTATGTCATAATATTTAATTCTATGATTGACGTAAAAGGGGATGTGATCGCACCGTATTTTACAAGGAAATATGGTGAATTGTGAAGGTGTCGATTGTATATCATCAATTTGGTGGGATGCGCATGCGAGTACGTCACCTTGCGCAAATTTTCTTTCACGCAAGGAAAAATGGTTCATCAAAAACCATAAAATATTAACAATTTTTACTTCCTACCGAATCCTTATATTTATGAAGATAGTCAATTGTTCACTTTATTTTGGAAAAATCTATACACTTGTTTTATTCTGAATTTAATTAAGAAATTAGTTATTCATCTCGACATGAAAATTGTTCCCCCTCTCTCTCACCAATGAGATTAGGTTGTCGACTGGATGTCCGCCAATCTGTGGCCGCTGAAGACCGTCGGCCCCACCCTTCCCTCCCTCTACCTGGACAAGCGCCTCCCCAACGACACCGCATACGGCGTCAACCTTTTCACCCTGACCACCACCTCCACCTCCACCGTCTCCGCCTGGCTCGGTCGCCACCCGCCCTGCTCCGTGGTCTACGTCTCCTTCGGCAGCATAGCTGACCTCGACTCCTCCCAGTTCGCCGAGGTCGCCCACGGCCTTGCCCTCGCTGGCCACCCCTTCATCTGGATCGTCCGATCTACCGAGCAGCACAAGCTCCCTCGGGATCTAATGGACTCGATCCCCTCGGAGGAAGCTCTAATCCTCCCGTGGTGCAATCAACTGGAGGTCCTCGAGAGCGATGCGATCGGATGCTTTGTCACGCACTGCGGGCTCAACTCAGTGATCGAGGCGATCTGCCTGGGGGTCCCGATGGTGGCGATGCCGCAGTGGACGGACCAGCCGACGAACGCCAAGTTCGTGGAGGATGTGTGGAGGGTCGGGGTCAGGGCTAGGGCCGATGAGGCAGGGGTCGTTGGGAGGGAGGAGGTGGAGAGGTGCGTGAGGGAGGTGGTAGGAGGAGGGGAGAGAGGGAGAGAGGTGACGGAGAGCGCGAGGAGGTGGATGGAGACGGCGAAGGCGGCGATGGCGGAAGGCGGGAGCTCGGATCGGAACATCGATGAGTTCGTGGAGAAGCTTGTGAGTCGTGCATCAACAGAAAAGTAGAAGTGTGACATTCTAAATTTTCCTTCTATATATTATGCGGGCAATTATTGTGTTATATGGAAATTAAATTCCAAACTAAAATTAAGGTAAAACACCATTATGGTGTCAAAGATGAGTCTTCTCTCGTACAAAGTATAAAGGGTGCTTAACAATTTATTTGGCATTAGATTGAGCGTTCCTCGGATTACGTAAATTTAATGGGAGTTTAGTTATAATTATAAAAATGCCACTAAATTAATGAATATTAGGATAATGCCATGTCGTGGCATGATTATTATACATTGAAAATGCCTAAAAATACCTTTAGATTACGCAAACATTAATTAATCTATACATAAGGCTCATATGCTTTCACATAATTATTAATATCTCTTTCTTCCCCTCTCTTATAGCTACTTATCACTCCTATACGTTGCTGCATTTCCTAAATTCTTAACCATATGTTTTAATCAAGAGATGGCATCATCATGATATCACCTTAACCTTGGTTAGTTGATACATTGAATGTAAAAAAATTGTGACTTATTTCTCATTTCCTTACTAACCACTTGTTACTAAAATCTAACGCCTTATTCCTCACCTTGTCTACCGTTCTAAAAATTTAAGCTAATTGGGGAGGCAAATGGGCCTTGGTAAGATTTGAATTTAAGACCTCCAGCTCTGAAGCAATGTGAGATTTAGTGGGATCACTACTAACTGTTCTAAAAGTTTAAATTGGTAGATTAAGGCACGATTTATTATTTAAATATTCTAACAAAGATATCTCATGTATCCAAGAGCCATGGTTCAAAGAGTCTCCATTAGGATATTTTCACAACACTAGCATAAGCAAATTTAGCTATTCCATCTTATCAATGAAGGTTTCAACTTAATATTTGTTGCATATAAAATCAAAGATTATACCTAATTTAGTGATAGTGTTGCCAAATTTGAACTTGATGGATGGCTTGCGAGGGTGGTGGCTGACGGTGTGCTCACGGTGTTCGGCAAAGGACACTGTGGTGTGGGGAGCCCGCTCAGTGGGGCTTGCAAATTGGGACTTGGTAAGGCAGTGCTATGATAGGTTGGTGATGACTGGTTGTGGCTCGGGTCCGTGGCGCCTCGGCTTAGGCCGTCTCTTGGTGGAGAGTGGGCTGTAGCGATTGCTTCATCAGGAAACTTGCAAAAATAGAGAACAACCCTGAGGTGGCTGAGCAATAGCGGCGTTGTGGGATGGGGTTAGATGGCGGGGCAGTGAGGTCGGCGAGATTGATGCAGCGCCGGTGGGGGCAGGGACCATGATTGGTGGCAAAGGCAATGATGGGTGACGGCCCGGCAAGTGTGGCATTGCGGACCAGCAGAGGAACAACAACGGGCCACGGTGGTCGTGGACTGGTGTTGCGGGTTTGAGTAGGCTGCGGCATTGGTGTGGTTTGCAGTAAAGCTTGGTTCGACGCCACTGGAGGGAGCAGCAGTGACAACAATGTCACTGAGGCAAAGGAAACAACGAAGCCGGCTAGTGAATGCTCTGTTGAGGGGGTCACGCCAAGAGGGACCTGGCCTGGCCGTAGTCTGTGGTGACAAGGAAGCACAGCCGAGAAAGGGGGTATCGATCGCGGCTCCCTCACGCTCTCTCTCAATCTCTTACTTGTGTTTTTTGAATTCTCTATTGTGAATTGACGAGTTATGAGGCATAGATGCATATTTATAATGCTAACTTAGGTTTAATTCACTCTTGAGGGCTTAATTTCGTCCTTACAACTTGATGAGCTCTAATAAACTAAGGCCATTCCCTAATCAGAATTTTAATGAGCTGGATTCATCTTAAATCAGACTAATTAGGGCCCCCCTGTCTATAGAATTTCGGCCACCACTCCTTGCATGGAGATTAGTTTATTCAATTAAGCTTAGAACCATTCACCACCAATCCAATTGAATGCAACTAATTTAAATATGCTCATAATGACTATATTCTATTTAATTATTATTTTTACTAGGGGTTGGGATCAATCTCTAATTTTCTATGCAATAAATTACTAAATGGTATGCCAAAATTCAGATGTCAACAGTTTTATTATTGTCTAGATGGCTCATCCCTCCTTGTTCCCATATGAAATTTAGGGACGGCCTACCATAAGTGACTATGTTTAAAGCCTTCTCGTTATACTCAGCGGATGCACTTTCACGAACCGTCATTGGTGACGCAATATCTGTCTGTCAATTCTATGCACGCCTTCTTCAACTGGCGCTATTTCTTTCAGTGGAATGAACGACACACCACATGTCCCTTGGAAAAAAAGTCATTCGGCTAAAGATCTTGCTAAGATTTTCTCGGTCGGCCTGAGAATTGGCTCAATTGGTGGCGGCATCGAGGATTTTCAATTAAAAAACTTGAGGTCACCTGTCCAGATTCAACCACTTGCGTGTAAACTGTCTTGAGTCAGGTTCGTTTTTACAGGCGGTCTGAATGGGTTCATGAGATTTGTAGGGTATTTCATGGACGTCCGTACTCATGCCGCTGGACAGTAAAAAAGAGTTATAAATTAGCTGCTTAGGGGAAGAGTCCATATATGACCCCTCTTCAAGAGAAGAACTCTAGAGAAAGAGAGCGAAGATAGCCAATGGAGCCTTCAAGCAAACTCCACCGAGCGCACGTACTAGTCGTCCCCTACCCCGGCCAAGGCCACATAAACCCCATGCTCCAATTCTCCAAGCGCCTCGTCTCCAAAGGCCTCAAATCCACCCTCGCTCTCACCGTCCACATCGCCAAATCCACGCACGCCGACCCCTCCTCGTCCATCAACCTCGAGACCATCTCCGACGGCCACGACCTCTGTGGCCGCGCCGGGGCCGAATCCATGCAGGCCTACCTGACGTGCTTCCAGACCGTTGGGTCAAGGGGCCTGGCCGAGCTGATCCATAAGCTCGACTGCTCGGGCCGACCGGTTGACGCGATCATCTATGACGGGTTCCTCCCGTGGGTGTTCGACGTGGCCAAGCAGTGCGAAAAGCTCAGAGTGGTTTTCTTCACGCAGACATGCGCGGTCAACAACATATATTACCATGTGCAGCGCGGCTTGCTCCCGCTTCC
Organism: Eucalyptus victrix; assembly: GCA_016097545.1. Lineage (NCBI taxonomy): Eukaryota > Viridiplantae > Streptophyta > Magnoliopsida > Myrtales > Myrtaceae > Eucalyptus > Eucalyptus victrix. Next base: position 9,246,631 of record CM027842.1, read on the forward strand.
GCTCTCGGGGGACAGTGTCAAGGTCCCGGGGCTGCCGCCTCTGGAGCCGTCGGAGACGCGTCGTTCGTATGCAAGCTGGGGACGTACCCTGCCTTTTACGACATGGTGATCAACCAATTCACGAACGTGGATGAAGCTGATTTTGTGCTCTGCGACACCTTCTACGAGCTGGAGAAAGAGGTATACGTACATTTTTATGCTGCTGCCTTCTCATCATAGGCTTAGTCCCAGTTAGCAATCCTCGTCAGTCATTCGTGTTGGACCTGCAACTTTTTCTTGCAGACTGTCTAGCAGCAGAACAGGAACCAGTTTACTGTGTCGCGATTATTTAGGACAGTTCACGTCGTAATATTTTACTAATTGATTGGCGTGGAAGGCGATGTTGACATATCTAAATTGCACGATGAAATATGTCATGTTGAATCTCGGAGGTGTTTGAGTGTACATCATCGATATGATTTGACACTCATGCGTATGCACATACGTCACCTTGTGTAAATTTATTCTTCGTACCAAAGGAAGCATAATTTAATAATTAATTATTTCAACACTCCCTTTTACATTTAATTTGATCTTTTTTTATCTAGTGCCAAATGTTGATATAATTACTGTGAACTATTTTAAAAGTTTAAGTTAGATGAATTTCAACACTCCATTTTACACTTATTCTGGTCTTTTTTTTGTCTAGTACCAAACGTGCATATATTTTACTGTTGAATGTTTTAAAAGCTTAAACCATGATTTAATAATTATTTATTTCAACACTTCCTTTCATCCTCTGGTCTTTTTTTGCCTTTACTATGTAGTACCCAACATGGGCATATTTAATTGAGGAGGCAAATGCGGTATAAAAATATTCCAACTTAGGACCTCCAATTTTGATGTTTTGTGAGATTTGGTGGTATCAATATTAATTGTTTTAAAAGCTTAAAATGTTAAATGAAGACGTTGTTTAATATTTAATTATTCCAACAAAACAAACCATAGACAACTCACACTCCTGACCAAATCCTTATATTGAGAGGCATAGTTAGGGGGGTGTGCATTGGTCCTGAGGTCAAATTATGCAAGATTATATGCAAAACATTTTTTTTGGCTCTCTCTTTAGCCCTATTTCTGGGATACTTGGGTTCAAATACCCATAGATTTGCTCGGGAACTGGACCGACCCACCATATCATACTAGTTCTAGTTTAGTTCTCGGTTTTTGGTCCTGAAAAGTCAGTTTGATCCACCAGGACCGAACCAGGAAAAACCTGGAGTGCGAAGTGATGAGTGGATGTTAGTGGGTTTTTAACTTTATATACAAGACAGACATTGGATGCCATTTTACTCTTTTTCCTAGCAAGCGAAGCCATTTTACTCTGCCAACCACTCCTCTTGGCTGTATTTGAATAGCGGATGGTAGGCGAAATTTCGGGGCACTTGCCAACCACCTCTGCATCTTCTTCATGTTGCTGTTCTTGACCAGCTCTGCAACAATGGCTGCCGCAGGGACTGCTTCAGAATTCACTCTCTCTCTCTGCCCTGTTGCACGTCTCTGCCGAAAAAATTGCTATTCCTCGGTGCCTTGTGGAAAAATAACAGAGATAGCCACTGCCCATGGTTGCACTTGCATTTGTGGACAATCGTATCTGTCACCTGTACTACCGTGCGTTGCTCATAACTGTGTCCTTTCTTTCAGAAGTTGTCCTGTATTTAAGAATGCCAAATTTGAACATACATAGTACTCTTGAATGAACAGAACAAACCCAAAACTAGCCGGCCCAATCCCAAGTTGAGCTTGGAGCCGATTCAGTTAGAGTAAAGAGGTCAGTTCCGTGTTTCACAAACCAGGAAAAGATCCCAAGTGGATACGATTCGGGCTGGAACGGATCTCCTCTAAGTACAATCAATTGAACAAATGTTTTTTTTTATTGGAAAGAATACCGTACACCCGATAGACAATTAATTTAATTTGGGAAATTAATTATTCATCTCAACGTGAAAAAATGTTGCCGTTCTCATCATCTCTCTCACTTGTTTCTTTCTCTCCAATGGAATTAGGTGGTTGACTGGATGTCCACCAGCTTGGGGCCGCTGAAGACCATCGGCCCCACCCTCCCCTCCCTCTACCTGGACAAGCGGCTCCCCGATGACGCCGCCTACGGCATCAACCTCTTCACCCCGGCCACCACCTCCACCGTCTTCACCTGGCTCCGCCACCACCCGCCCCATTCCGTGGTCTACGTCTCCTTCGGCAGCTTCGCCGAACTTGACCCCTCCCAGTTCTCCGAGCTCGCCCACGGCCTTGCCCTTGCCGGCCACCCCTTCCTCTGGATCGTTCGATCATCCGAGCAGCACAAGCTCCCTCGCAATCTCATGGACTCGATCCCCTCCGAGGAAGCTCTCATCCTCCCGTGGTGCGATCAACTGGAGATACTCACAAATGATTCCATCGGATGCTTTGTCACCCACTGTGGGCTCAACTCAGTGATCGAGGCGATCTGCCTGGGGGTCCCGATGGTGGCGATGCCGCAGTGGACGGACCAGGCGACGAATGCCAAGTTCGTGGAGGATGTGTGGAGGGTCGGGGTTAGGGCTAGGGCCGATGAGGCAGGGCTTGTCAGGAGGGAGGAGGTGGAGAGGCGCGTGAGGGAGGTATTAGGAGGAGGGGAGAGAGGGAGGGAGATGGCGGACAGCGCGAGGAGGTGGATGGCGGCGGCAAAGGCGTCAATCAGCGAAGGTGGTAGCTCTGATCGGAACATCGATGACTTCGTGGAGAAGCTGGCGAGTCGTTCGTTGGTAGAGTAGTAGAAGAATCACTAGATAAAATTTGATTCAAGCATTTCCGTTCAAAAGACTTCGACGTGGGTCAAAATTGAAGTAAGAATTCTATCCCTCTCTCATGTAGTAGATATTGCATTCCCGGTGCTGCGAATACATATTGAGGCTTTCATCAACCGATGACTGCCGGGTTTCATCAACCACCAGAGGCACTCTGTTTCAGTAGTCTGTTTATTTTGCAAAAAATTAATAATTTAAAATATATATTTTTTAGAATAATCACTTGTGTAGCTTAAGATAATTACTTAATGAATAATATTTTCATTATTGACAATAATTAACATTTAAATATTTTTGTGGACAATAAAGGTACTTTTGTCTGTTCATTTTTATGAATGATACGAAAATTGTTTAAATTTTTTTTGTTTAATTATTTTTTTATGAAAGAAATGGACCAAGTTTAGTCTGTCTTTGGACTATTATTATTGTCACAAAATACCTGCTAACGCCATTGAATAAACATATTTAGTATTTAACCTTTTCCTTGAAGTCCCCGTCGTCAAGACTTTTCTATATTAAACTTAAGAAAGCCTTTCCACAATACATATAAAAACCCTAGTATTGACTCAATCGAATGTGATATTAGGAAATCTCTAATTTGGAAACTCGTGGTCACTTGTTCAAATCCAATCCTTTGAACGCAAACTACTTCGGGCCAGTCACTTTTATAGGCGAACAGAATTGGTTTATGAAATTTATAGGATATTTCATAGATCTCTCTACTACTGCGCTTGTATAGTTAAAAAGATATATAGATTGCTTCCGACGAGTTTCATAGATGACACCTCTTTAGCGCTTACAAGTATACAGCTCCAACTCAAGAGAAAGAGAGCGAAGTGAGCTAATGGAGCCTTCAAGCAAACTCCACCGAGCTCATGTGCTGATCCTCCCTTTCCCCACCCAAGGCCACATAAATCCCATGCTCCAATTCTCCAAGCGCCTCGTCTCCAAAGGCCTCAAAGCCACCCTCGCCCTTACCGTCTACCTCGCCGGATCCATGCAGGCCGACCCCTCCTCATCCATCGACCTCGAAACCATCTCCGACGGCCGCGACCTCGGCGGCTTCATGGGGGCCGGGTCCATCGAGGCCTACCAGACGAACCTCTGGGTTGTCGGGTCGAGGACCCTGGCTGAGCTGATCCATAAGCTCGACTGCTCGGGCCGACCGCTTGACGCGGTCATCTATGACGGGTTCCTCCCGTGGGCGCTCGATGTGACCAAGCAGTGCGATAAGCTTGGAGTGGTCTTCTTCACGCAGACATGCGCGGTCAACAACATATATTACCACGGGCAGCGTGGCTTGCTTCCGCTTCCGCTTCCGCTTTCAGAAGGCAGCGTCAGGGTCTCGGAGTTGCCGCCTCTGAAGCCGTGGGAGGCACCGTCGTATGTGTATAAGCTGGGGTTATACCCTGCCTTTTATGATATGGTGATAAACCAATCCACGAACGTGGACGATGCGGATTTCGTGCTCTTCGGACACATGGACACCGGAAGTGCCACAACTTAACACAAAGGGATACTTAAGTGTCAAAACTTACGAAAGTGATATTTAAGTGCCAAAATTGAAGCAAAATAGATCAGTTAAGTGCTAATGGCAAGAAAATCCAGCCAAAAGGTTGATGTAGCAATTTTTCAGCGAGCTTAGTACAAAATGACGTTGATGTGGCTAAATAGTGCCAAAACGACATTGTTTTGGTGCTAACGTATTAAATAATTAATATAAAAATTAATTAAATTAAATTTAAAACAAAATAATAATAATAATAATAATAATAATAATAATAATAATAATAATAATAATAATAATAATAATAATAATTTATAATTTAAAAAAAAAAGGTGGAGGAGGAGAAGGAGGAAGGCGGGCGGCCGAGGGGGCCCGCCGCCATCACCAAAAGGTGGGGGAGGGTTGGCCGGGGCCGCCGAGCCTTGGCCGGGGGTCAGCGACCCCAGCTGACTGGCGATGAGGGCTTGCGTGCCCTCGCCCAGATCTGGGGTGAGGGTCCCCAGATCCGGTGAGGGTCGCTGGCCCTCACCTAGCCGGGCCAAGGGCTATCATCCGTTGGGGGGTCGCCGGTTGCCGGATCTGGGAACCCTCTCCCCAGATCTGAGCGAGGGCATATAGGCCCTCGTCGCCACTCGGCTGGGGTCGGCGGCCCCTGGCCGACCCTCCCCCACCTTTCGGTGACAGCGGGCAGGTGGTGGTGGCGGCGAGGGCTGAGCTCTCAGCCGTCGGCTACCTTCCTCTTCCTCCTCTTCCACCTTTTTTTTTTTTAAAAATAATTAAAATAATTATTATTATGTTTTAAATTAAATTAAATTAATTTTTATATTAAAATTCAAATTATACCAAAATGACATCGTTTTTGTGTGTGTTTTGCTGAGTTAGTCTTCCGATGAGCCACGTAAGCGATAAAATTAATAAAAAAAATGCCACGTAGGAATTTCAGCGGGGTTTGCCGGATGTGGCACTCAAGTGTCCCATTTTTAATAAAAAGTGGCACTTGAGTGTCACTTTCATAAGTTTTGGCATTTAAGTGTCCATTTGTGCCAAGTTTTGGCACTTGAAGCGTTTTTTTGCCGTGCTCTTCGACACCTTCTACGAGCTAGAGAAAGAGGTATGTATGTACAATCCCTGCTGCTGCTTTCTCATCATAGACCAACGTAGTTAATAATTATCGGAACTCACTCTTGATGAACATACTACTTTTTCTTGCAGTTTACTTGTTGTCTAACGGCTGAACATGTACCGTTCATTAACATCATACCGTGATTTCTTTTCTCCCTCATGAAAAGTTCTGTTGGGTCATTGCATTTGTTCAGTTCAATCACGACTTAGGCGCTATGTATTTTGTAGAAAATAAATAATTTAGAAAATATATTCCTAAATATGATTGTTTATATTGTTTAAATGATTAGTTAAAGAACGATTTTTTTTTTATCAACAATAATTTATGTGCAAAAATTTTCATAGCCAATGAAATATATATATTTTGTCTTAATAAGCGATATAATTTATCATTTTTAAAAAATATCTTTCAAATTACACATTTTTTTTTTTCGAAATAAACAAAGCCTAAGCGAAGATTAGACTATGTCAAGATACATGAGCGCTTGGCTTGGATATTCGTCCGTGTCCTTCTACCTTAATCTTAGAGAGCAAAAATATTCTTCCCTTCTTTGGCGTTTCTGCATTTGGAGTCTTATGGCCGAATCATATGCTAGGATGGCGTGCTCATTTTCTTCAATCGATAAAGCTAATTTAGACTTCCGATGAAGGTGCATTAAAAAAATGTTGACGCCAGAAAGTTTTACGTGTCCAAATTTATGTCATAATATTTAACTCTATGATTGACGTAAAAGGCGATGATCGCACCATATTTTACAAGGAAATATGGTGAATTGCGAAGGTGTCGATTGTATATCATCAATTTGGTGGGTCACGGATGCGCATGCGAGTACGTCACCTTGCGCAAATTTTCTTTCACGCAAGGAAAAATGGTTCACAAAAAACCATAAAAAATTAACAATTTTTACTTCCTACCGAATCCTTATATTTATGAAGACAGTCAATCGTTCACTTTATTTTGAAAAAATCTATACACGTGTTAAGAAATTAGTTATTCAACTCGACATGAAAATCGTTCCCCCTCTCTCTCACCAATGAGATTAGGTTGTCGACTGGATGTCCGCCAAACTATGGCCGCTAGAGGTGTTAAATGGTTGTGCAACCCATTTATGAACCCATTTATGGTTAAATGGGTTATTAATGGTCAAGGTTTATCTTATAAAGCATCCATAATAAGTTTTAATGGGTAAATACTAAGATATATGGGTTTTAAATGGGTCAGCTCTTTGACCCATTTATGACCCATTTATTAACTCATTTTTCACTCAAAAACTCATTATCTCTCTCTCTTCTCTTTAACTTTACAATTTTTTTTATAAAAACCGAAATTATAATTCTTTTTTCTTTCTTCTTTTTTTTTTTTTTTCTTCCTTCGGTCGCCGGCACGGCGATGGCCGTGACCGCCGCGAGCCTCGAGCTCGCCAGATCCGGGCGAGGCGAAGGCCTCGCCGACGTCCGGGCGAGGCTCGAGCCTTGCCGGATCCGGCGAGGGGCGAGCTTGAGCTCGCCCCGACGCCGGCGAGCCTCGAGCTCGCCGGATCCGGGGCGAGGCGAAGGCCTCGCCGACGTCCGGCAAGGCTCGAGCTCGCCGGATCTGGCGAGGCGGAGGCCTCGCCGACTTCCGCTGAGGCCCGAGCCTCGCCGATCGAGCAAGATTCGAACTCACCAGCGTTGGGCGAGGCTCCAACCTCGCGATCCGGCGAGGGGCGAGCTTGAGCTTGCAAGCGTCGGCGAGCGCGCGAGCGCCGCGCTGGGGCCGATCGTCGGCCGTCGTCAGGCTGGGCGGCCGGCCAAAGAAGAGGAAGAAGAAAAAAAGAAAAAGGAAAAAAAGAAAAGAGAAAAGAGAAAAAGAAAATTAAAATAATTAAAATTTTAATTTTTTTAAAAAATAAAAAATTTTAATTTTAATTTTTAAAAAATAAAAAAAATTAAAATTAGATTTTTTTTAAATAATTATTTTTAAAATTTGTATTGTATAAAATCATGTTAGCAATACTATTTTAAAATATATATATATATATATATATATATATATATATATATATAGCTTTTTTATGTTTCGTTAAATGGGTCGGGTATGGGTTGGGTATAGGTCGGGTTGGGTATGGGTCAAAAAATTTGCACTATAATAAATGGGTCATAAACGGGTTAAATGGGTCGATTTGGGTCGGACCATTTATGACCCGACCCAAACCCGACCCAACCCACCCGTTTAACAGTCTAGTGGCCGCTAAAGACCGTCGGCCCCACCCTTCCCTCCCTCTACCTGGACAAGCGCCTCCCCAACGACACCGCGTACGGTGTCAACCTTTTCACCCCGACCACCCGCCCCGCTCCGTGGTCTACGTCTCCTTCGGCAGCATGGCCGACCTCGACCCCTCCCAGTTCGCCGAGCTCGCCCACGGCCTTGCCCTCGCTGGCCACCCCTTCATCTGGATCGTCCGATCTACCGAGCAGCACAAGTTCCCTCGGGATCTAATGGACTCCATCCCCCGGAGGAAGCTCTAATCCTCCCGTGGTGCAATCAACTGGAGGTCCTCGAGAGTGATGCGATCGGATGCTTTGTCACGCAGTGCGGGCTCAACTCAGTGATTGAGGCGATCTGCCTGGGGGTCCTTATGGTGGCAATGCCGTAGTGGACGGACCAGCCGATGAACGCCAAGTTCGTGGAGGATGTGTGGAGGATTGGGGTCAGGGCTAGGGCCGACGAGGCAGGGGTCATTGGGAGGAAGGAGGCGGAGAGGTGCGTGAGAGAGGTGGTGGGAGGAGGAGGGAGAGGGAGAGCGGTGATGGAGAGCGCGAGGAGGTGGATGGAGACGGTGAAGGTGGCAATGGCAGAAGGCGGGAGCTTGGATCAGAACATCAATGAGTTCGTGGAGAAGCTTGTGAGTCGTGCATCAACAGAATAGTAGAAGTGTGACATTCTAAATTTTCCTTCTATATGTTATGCGGGCAATTAAATTCCAAACTAAAATTAAGGTAAAACACCATTTTGGTGTCAAAGATGAGTCTTATCTCGTACAAAGTATAGAGTATGCTTAACATTTTGTTTGGCATTAGATTGAGCGTTCCTCGGATTTCATAAATTTAGTGTAATGAACATTAGGATAGTGCCATTATGTGTCATGATTATTATACATTGAAAAAATATACCTTTAGATTATGCCAACATTAATTATTCTATACATAAGGCTAATATGCTTTCACATAATTATTAATATCTCTCTCTTCCCCTCTCTTATAGCCACTTATCACTCAGGTAGGTTGCCACATTTCCTAAATCAAGATATGGCATCATCACGATATCACTTAACCTTGGTTAGTTGATACATTGAATGTAAAAAAATTGAGACTTATTTCTCATTTCCTTACTAACCACTTGTTACTAAAATCTAACTGTTAGACGCAAATTACGCAACCCCAAGATCTCCATAACCAGAACAAGAACATGCATAATTGAGTAGAAAGATTAACACACTTGGATCCATCGAATATAAAGCGGAAGCAGAAAAAATGAATTACCCACATATAAATGGGATCCACGCATCAAGTCCTTCTCCTCTATTGCCCTCCGTATCACTGGCTCAATGAGGCGGCCCCCTCACGTTTAGCGTTAGGTAAACGCCCCTTAGGTGAGGATACATGTGAGAATTTAGGTTAGAGGAGAGACTTGAGCACTATTTATAGAGTTTCCAGCCAGTCCCCCTCATTACGGGCCAGGCTCAACTCGGCCCACACTAACCAGCCCATATTAGACTAATTAAGAAACCTTCTATCTCTCTTTAGACCAACCCTGTTTTACGGTAATCGTAAAAATAATAAATTACAATATCAATTAATTTAGTCCACATTAGGAAAACTCTTACATTCTCCCACTTGGACTATATTAATTGAAATCGTACCGTATGTGCACACATTTGGTCCAAAGATAATTCTTAATAGTCAATCCTATCTCATAAAGTTTTAAACACCGAATCATGGCGGTAACTACATGTATACACACATAGCCTTCTATGGTCACGAATGTTCTCAACTTTATTGATATGGATTCAATATGGTAGTGTGTCAAATGGATAACGTCTCTCATAGAGAGATCCTATTTGTCAGTCACCATTCTTTTACCTTAGGTGTCACAAAAACTTGTGCCACAAGAGAATGCTTTATGGTTCCAATGAACCCACATATGTCTTGTCCTTATGGTTAACATTTCTTTATGTATCACAAGACATATGCACAAGGCTAATAACCGAATGCCCGGATGCCCCTAGCCTTCACTCAAGGTTTATATAATCCCTTGAGACTTTATCAATATGTATTCAACATTATAACAATACATTCAAAAATATTTTATCGAATACAAAAGTTGATACATATCAAACCGTTACAAAGTGTAACAAACACATATGAAACATTTATTAGAGTAAAGCCAAAATAGCTCCCACTAAACAACAGTATCCGAAGATACTCCTAAGCCCATGCTAATGACATGTCACTCAAATACACATGGGCGTAGGCCTTTAGTTAGTGGATCTGTAACCACATCATCTGTGAAAATATATTATATTATAAGTCACCTTTCTGTACCGTTTCTTTATGGTAAAAAATATTTGACCACCATATATTTAGACCCCTTGAGACCTCTGTAGTAAATAAATAATACTACAAATTTGTTATCTCAATACAACCGTATGGGTCTATCCATAAAGTTAAAACAATCAACTCCTTTCATGAGGTTCTGGAGCCTAAAAGCCCAAGTAACAGCCTAAAAAAATGTTACTAACACTGCTTACATAGTAGAAGATGACATAAAACTTTATTTACTGCATTTACTGTTAACATAAATATGTATTCTGTTATTGATTGCATATCATCTGAACAACCAGCAAAGTTTACATCTAAATACCCTACTAATTGCAAGAATTGAACATGGCTATAAATTAGCATATAATCTCTTGTCTTCTTTAAGTACCTTAAAACCTTCTTGACAGCAACCCAGTGATCATGTCCTGGATTTGACCGATATCTGCCTAGAAGTCCCGTCACAAAGACAACATTTAGTCTAGTGCAAATTCGAGCATACATTATACTTTTAAGTGCACTGACACAAGGTACACCATTTAATTAGATTTTCTCAATATCTAAATAAGGACAATGTGATAGATTTAGTCCATCACCCTTAACAACAAGATCAATTCCTGGCTTGCAATGATGTATATTGAATATTTCCAATATACAATTAGCAAATGTCCTCCGAGAAAATCTAATATAATATGGCAAAAAAAATCCTTACAGACATCAGTACAAAGGATATAAGATGTCTCAAGGTCACAACTTGTAAGCAAAACATCATGTACATAAAGTATGAGAAAAAATAAATTTCCTCCCACCGACCTTGCAAGATATTGAATTACTTTGTTCTCAATTGAACAAAATAATAATACTATGAAACTTTAATAATATTGTCTGGAAACTTGCTTAAGACCATGAATTAGAACTTTTCAGTTTACATACAAGTTTACTTAAATATGCTGCAAAATCATCCAGTTGCATTATATAGATTTTGAATCTTTTTGGCTTAACTCCATATCAAAATAAATTATTAATGCCACATTCACTATGAAAGAATCTTTAAAAATACTAGAAAGAAATATTTATTTCTTCATTATAAACAATCCACCCCTCTTTCAGAATGAAAACTTTAGTTACCAATTTGGCTTTAAATTCCACAATCTTTCTTTGAAATTCTTTTAATTTTGTATGCCAATTTGCAACTAATGAACTTGTAATCTTTAGGCAAGTAAGTTAGTTTCCAAACACTATGATGTTTCATAGATTGTATATCGTCTTTTATGGCATCTAATCACATAGTTGATTGAGAATAAGAAACGACATTTATAAATATGTCATTACATCAACCATATAGCGGATATTGTAATCATGCTCTCACAAATAAACTATATAGTCTGATGGTATAACTGATCATCTTTCCTTAACAAATCTCCTTAATAAATATGCAACCATTTCATTCTGCACTTGAGAGATTTAAGAAATTTCATTATAAACTATATCAAGAATAGTACCTTGAACCTCAACAAGTTTAGTCTATGATACAGGAGATTCCATAATTATCTGTATAGGTAAAGACAAAAACATAATAACCTCCATCATACTATTATCTTTAATAATGACGAGCAGCTATCCTCTACAATTACGTCAATATTTAGAAATTTTAGAGTATGTGATTCCATAATTCTTGTACCTTCTTTAGGGTCATAAAATCAATACCCTTTTGAATAATCTAGGTAATATATAAAATAATTTCGAGTGAATCTTTTGTCAAGATTTTTAGGCATAGTAATTAAGTTACCACCCAAGAATCTACCAAGTATTTGACAAATGACCCTTTAAGTTATTTTGCATTGTCATACTTGCCAAAATACTCATAGCCACTGTTAAACCTGACAACCTTTTAATCATATACGAGATGTATATGTCATTAAGACTTAAACACAATCTTTGCAGATGTGTCCTAATTTCAATATCAGACAAGACATAATTTCAAGCAACTAAGGCTTCCATCATCTTATAGCAGTGCAATCCACAAGCAAATCTCTTTTCAAGTGTTCTCATGGACAGTAAACAAATTTTATTGCTCTTTTCTCAAGTAGCAAATCATATGTCCATAACTTAAAATTTGAAGCAGTAAAAACCTCAATAATAATGAAGTTATTAATTACAGAAAAGGTGACTGAAAATCAAGCAATGTATATAATTAGTATCATGTGAGCACTGTGTAACTTGACAAACAAGTACACATCTAGAGAGTTACATGCATAATCATATAATCACCTTTGGGCAGAATACATGACATGTAGTTGTACACTCCCCACATGATAGCGATTATGAGAATATGTTCCAATTCTTCGTGAATTCATCACCTTTGGGCATATGAATCACTAGAATCAGTCACTCCTCCACCACACTATCATGTATCCATCTATGAACTAATATACAATCACCTCCTTTGGGAGTATGATTACGCACTAGACTAAGAGACATTCCAATCAAATATACGAGATCGAAATTTCTCAAACCCAATCAAGTGTGCCACTTTGGCGGTCACACCTCAATTGAATTCTTGAAATTCTCTCATACTAGGGATATAATCTTTACTACTCACATACATCATATATATGTGATTTTAACTTTAATGATAGGGGCATCATATCACCAAAATCACATATCATGCTAATTACATTGCATTATTCATTAATAAAAAATTAATCATATATATATATATATATATATATATATATATATATATATATGCGAACCTGAAAGACAGATTCGATGAGATCATTGATCACAAGTAACACAAGAAATTTCTCATAACAGAGAATAAAACATCTCTTATGCTGATCTATAATATCTCTCACAAATTAACATCAATAGTAATACATGGTACACCAAATCGATAAGCTTGACAGCTGATCCATTATCATTCATGAGTTCATTAGGCAAAAATGACTCCAAGGCCAAAACCTGATTTATTAATCAATTTTAGGTAACAAATATCATTACTTCAACCAATGGCCTATTAATTGAGTCAAACTAGAAAACCAAATACTTAAAATTTAACAGTAGATACTATTGCTCTGCATAAATGTTGTCATACTCTTTAACCATAAAAAATATTCAACTTGATAGACATTAACAAGTGACCAGATGAGTTCATGTACAATATGCAATAACTTAATTGATATGCATTACCCACATTCAACAGATGTGTTAATCAATACATCAGTTTGGTCATGAGTCCTTAAGTCGTCTACCATTCAAAGATTACCAGTGTGTCAAGGAGTATGCTTGAGCAACAAAAGTTTCATAACATTTACTGTTTCTCATCAACTCAATATATAACTCAATTACTATTCCATAATGGTTGAATCTCATTAAACCGGCTTCAATTCACAATAAAATTTAATTTTTATTAATGAATCACACCATTATAATGTTTATGTGATAGCATACCTGTAACCCAACACTTATATTCCAAAATCATGGAAAATATAAGAAAAATACGCAAAAATATACTAAAAATACACGTATTTAGGGTTCCGTATGTATTTTCACATCCATTAAATATCAAACATGTAAAATAAATATACCACCACGCGCCTATCGGAGCCTCCACGCGCCTACACGCGCCGCCTGAGTGCGCGGCACGTGGAGATCACGCGCGGTGCGCGTTCGACGCCCAGGCGGCGCGTGTCCGCGCATGGGGGCGCGTGCGGACTCCTCCGGCGAAGCGCCGCCGAACGTCTTGCTCGTCTCATCGAGCCCAATCCGAATTTGTGATTTAATTTTATTTTTATTGAACAAAAAGTCTCGAAAATCACAAATTAGAGCAAGATCCGTACTAATTAGGGCTTATCCGTACAAATTAGTGCAAAACCTTTATGTGTTCAAGTTCTAGGGTTATGGTTGCTCTGATACCACATGTTAGACGCAAATTGCACAACCCCAAGATTTCCATAACTAGAACAAGAACATGCATAATTGAGTAGAAATATTAACGCACCTGGATCCATCGAACATAAAGCGGAAGCAGAAAAAATGGATTACCCACATATAAAGGGGATCCACGCATCAAGTCCTTCTTCTCTATTGCTCTCCGTATCACTAGCTCAATGAGGCAGCCCCCCTCACGTTTAGCATTAGGTAAATGCCCCTTAAGTGAGGATACATGTGAGAATTTAGGTTAGAGGAGAGACTTGAGCACTATTTATAGAGTTTCCAGCCAGTCCCTCTCATTACGGGCCAGGCTCAACTCGGCCCACACTAGCCAGCCCATATTAGACTAATTAAGAAACCTTTTATCTCTCTTTAAACCAACCCTGTTTTACGGTAACCGTAAAAACAATAAATTACAATATCAATTAATTTAGTCCACATTAGGAAAACTCTTACACTAACTCCACATTCCTCACCGTTTAATAGGTTATATCATTCTCACAACAATCTTTTAACTCTAACTCATTAATGCTCACTAAGGCGAGGCGGGACTATTGTCCAGTGTTTTAAAAACTTAAGCTAATTGAGGAGGCAAATGAGCCTTGATAAAATTTGAACTTAAGACCTTTAGCTTTGATATAATGTGAGATTTTGTAAAATCACTATCAACTATTCTAAAAACTTAAGCTGTTATATTAGAGCATGATTTATTATTTAAACATTCTAACAAAGAGATCTAATGTATCCAAGATCCTAGTTCAAAGAGTCTCCATTTGGGATACATTCACAACACTAGCATACACAAATTTAGCTATTCCATCTTATCATTTAAGGTTTCAACTTAATATTTGTTGCATATATCATCAAAGATTATACCTAATTTAGTGATATTAAGTGATAATGTTGCCAAATTTGAACTCGATGGATGGCTTGCGAGGGTGGTGGCCAGCAGTGTGCTCACGGTGTTTGGCGAAGGACAGTGTGGTGTGGGGGGCCCGGCTAAGTGGGGCTTGCGAATTGGGACTTGGTAAGGCTGTGCTATGATAGGTTGGTGATGACTAGTTGTGGCTTGGGTTTGTGGCGCCTCGGCTCAAGATGTCTCTTGGTGGAGAGTGGGCCGTAGCGATTGCTTCGTAAGGAAACTTGCAAAAATAGAGAATAACTTCGAGGTGGCTGAGCAATAGTGGCGTTATGGGATAGGGTTGTCGAGACTAATGCAATGTTAGTGGGGGTAGGGATAGTGGTTGATGGTGTCATTATGGGAATGGCAGCAGACTTGGCAAAGGCAATGATGGGTGACGGCTCGCAAGTATGGCGCTACGGGACTAGTAGAGGAACAACAACGAGCCATGGTGATGGTGGACTGGTGTTGCGGGTTTGAGCAGGTTGTGATGTCGGTGTGGTTTGCGGTAAAGCTTGGTCCAACGCCATTGGAGGAAGTAGTGGTGACAACAATGCCGCTGAGGCAAGGGAAACAATGAAGTCAGTTGGTGATTGCTTTGTTGAGGGGGTCACGACCTGTAAGAAAGTGAAGTAGAATGGAGAGGAAAAGTGTAATTCCGTGTTTTTTGTCTACTTCTTGTACATGGTATAATCCTCCACTTATAATGAAATATACACTGATTTTACATGATGATTCTATGTCCTATTTTACCAAGCTAATTACCGATTAACTGAATCAATTACTAATATTTAGAATCGGTATTTCCATATTTCCAACACTCCCCCTCAAGCTAGTGGCCTATATATATCGAGGACACCCAGCTTGCTTAAAAGATATGCATGTCGTCTTTGGCACAGTGGCTTGGTAAAGATGTCTGCAGGTTGCTCAACAGTTCCAATTCCTCTCGTTGTTATGATTCCTTCCCGAATCTTGTCCCGAGTGAAGTGACAATCGACCTCTATATGTTTAGTTCTCTCATGAAAAATGGGATTAGCTGCTAACTTGAGTGCAGCATCATTATCACATAATAATTCGCTAGATCCATTGACTTGTACTTCGAAATCTGAAAGTAGTCCTCGTATCCAGATTATTTCGCAAACAGTTTTTGCCATAGCTCGATACTCAGATTCTGCTGATGATAATGATACGGTTAACTACTTCTTGTTTTCCATGAGGTGAGTGATTTTCTAAATTTTGATACAAAAACCAGTAATGGACCTTCTTGTCATCGGACAAGTAGCATAGTCCATGTCACAATATGCTGTCATTCTCATGTCACAATCTTGAGACAGAAAAATGCCAATACTTGGGCATCCCTTCAAGTATTTCACGACTTTCAGCGTTGCATCCATATGAGACTGCTTCGGCTTATGCATGAATTGACTGAGTATTTGCACAGCATAACATATATTCGGTCTTGTTATTGTGAGATAAATCAATTTCCCAACAAGCCATTGATATCCTGATGGATCTTTGAGTAATGGATCCTCAATAGATGAAGACGAGCTTGCATCATACTCATGTGTTGTCAACTTCGCATTCTGCTCAATCGGTATAACCGCTGGTTTACATCCTGACAATCCTGCTTTGGAGAATATTTCCAAAATGAACTTTCGTTGGCTGAGACATATTCCCTTATCAGATTGAGTTATTTCAATGCCAAGGAAATACTTAGGAGCCCCCAAGTCTTTTATGTGAAAAGTGGCACTTAAGTAGTTTTTGAATTTTGCAATAGCTAGCTCATTATTTCTCATGATAAGAATGTTATCAATGTATATTAAGAGAGAAATGGATGAAGTACCTTTAGTCCATGTGAACAAGGCATAATCATGTCTGAAATGCTGAAATCCTGTGTCAGTTAGTGTGGCAGTAAATTTGGCATACCATTGCCTAGAGGCCTGTTTAAGTCTATACAGGGATTTACGGAGACGACATACACGAGACTCCCCTTGGCTGCGTAATCCCTGTGGAAGCTCCATATAGATTTCTTCATCCAGATCTCCATGTAAAAAGGCATTATGAACATCCATTTGATGGAGCAGCCAATTGTGAAAGGCAACAATAGATAAGAAAGAGTGAATAGTGACTTCATTAGCCACGGGAGAGAATGTTTCATGATAATCAAAACCTTCCCGTTGCGTGAATCCCTTTGCTACTAAGCGAGCCTTAAATTGTTCAATGGAGCCATCTGCCTTGAACTTAATCTTATAAACCCATTTGTAGCCAATAGGTTTTCATCCGTCAAGTAGTGGAACAATATCCCAAGTATGATTTTTCATGAAGAGCCTTCAATTCTAGCTCCATTGTATTTTGCCATTTGGGATCATGTGCTGCCTCAAATAAGAAGACGGTTCCTACTCTTCCGAGATTCTACTAATGCAGCACATGTGTTGTGGTGATAGCCGACTAAACAAAACATAAGAAGATACATGATATTGTGTACCTGAAGAATCCATCGTAGGACATATATAATCTTTTGTCCATGTAGGGGGTTGAGTAGAACGTCCAAAACGTCAAGGTTGCTCAATTCTTGGCTCTGCTGGTATTACGGGAGATAGTCTTTGATGAATTGTCGGCAAAGAAGTCACTGAGGAAGATTCTTTGCCAGGTGAGAAAACTGGTGTGTCATTGGTTGAGTTTGAATCACCTGGCGGGATCGAAATATTATGTTTTGATGCAATGAGTACATACTGAGGTTGATCAATCACTGGTTGTTTTCCATAAAGCAATTCAAAAGGGGTCTATCCTTCGAGAATTCTAGTTGGCATGCGATTGATCAGGTAAGCTGCTGTGACCACACAATCGCCCCAAAATTTTTCTGGTATAAAAGCTTGATATTTTAAGGCACGAGCTACTTCTAAGAGGTGACGATATTTGCGTTCAACAATCCTATTTTGTTGGGGCGTGTAAGTACACGAACTCTCATGTATAATTCCTCGAGAATATAGGAAAAAGGCACATTCTGCAGAAAAAAATTCTTGTCCATTATTTGTGCGAATCCTTTGGACATGCTTATCAAATTGATTTTTTATGAGAGATAAAAAATTCAACAGAGTAGAGAATGTTTGGATTGCATGAGGAAAACCCAAGTAGCATGAGTATAACCGTCAACAATGGTCAAGAAGAATCAAGACTCGTCATGATATGAAGTGTGATAGGGTCCCCAAATGTCCATATGAAGTAAGGAAAAAGCACTGGTAGTTCTCAATGTACTAACATGAAATTTTGTTCGAGGCTATTTTGCTAATAGACATATTGGGCATTTAGGATAAGGGAAATGTGCAGTATGACCCAAACGTTGATGAAAAATAATATCTTTATTACTAGCAATGGCATTACAAGAAATGCTTTGATTGATGAAATCAAGATATTTTTGGAGATTTATCTAGAAATATAGCCCTTCGGCGACACTATCCAAGCCCATTAGTTTGCCAGTCAAAAGGTCCTAAAAGAAACAATTTTTGGAATTGAATATGGCATGACAAGAATTATCTTCGCAAGCTTTTGAGATTGACAAGAGGTTGAACTCAAAATCAGCAATGAAAATGACATTTTTAAGAACAATATTTGAACTGAGATGGACAGTTCCAATTTTGCTAACATAAGTAATGTTCCTATTGGGCAGACGTACAGATACTGAGGAATGTGGCCTTTCTTGACTACTAGAAAATAATTGCTCCTTGCATACTATATGGTTACTAGCACCGGAATCATTTATCCATGCATCAACTGATATTGAATTCATCTTGCATAATAGGGTACTTGAGAAATTTGCAATCTTGTCATTAATCGACAGCTGATTCAATGCCTCCATAATATCCAAATACTGATCTTGGGTAATTATTTGATCTGCACCATTAGTCCTCCGTGCCAAAACCTAGTAAGTAGCAATTTCCTTTTCCTTTTTGTCCTTATCACCTGGCTTTCCATGTAATTTCTAACAAGTGTCAATAGTATGATGATGGCATTTACAATATTCACAATATTTACCCTTATTTTTGAAATTTTGCCCATTGTTTTTCATGGATGATGTGGCATGACGTGGGCCGTCCGATGCTTTATACATGGGTGCTGACGTGGCCAAATAGGGGCCGTTCGATTCGGCTGAGTGGGTGGATAGATACGAGTCGTTCGATCATCTCTGTTGTTGGCCATTGGATTCGGCCAAATAAGTTAGATAATCAGGGTTGTTTTATCTCTTGTTAGCATCCCAGCCGTTCATTCTCAAATTAGGGTTAGGAACCCCTTCGGCGCCCCAAGTCGAGCTCCCCCTCTTTGCCCGAAGCCATCTGTTCCTCCGGCGAAGCTGCGATGTCCATGGACACCGTGTGACGCCTCGGTCAAGTCGAGAATTCTTTGAATAACAGCAAGGGCGACTCCTTAGTCGGCTCTTTTGTGCTCGGTTGCGGCTTGTCGCTGACTTTCCTCTTGGACGGCCAGTTGGTAGATCCGACCAAGCGATGGCATCGGGTCCATTACCAAGATCTGCGATCGGAAAGGTGAGTATGTTTCGTTTAAAATCAGTAAGAAACGAGTTAGTTTCTCCCTCTCTTTGATCACTCGGTACTGTTGCAACGTAACCTCGGGACCCTTGAGGTGTTCTTCAGCCGCTTAGAGCTCATTTCAGAGAGCTGATAGCTGATTGAGGCAAGCGGCAATGGATAAGTTCCCTTGCTTTAGTTTTGAGATGGCTTGGGTAATGGTGAAGAGTTTTGTTGGATCGAGCCACCCATACATCTCCCGAATGCTCGCCCAGATTGTCCTCAAGTCCTCAATCGGTGGAAGCCCAACCGTAACATCTGGAGCGAGACAGTTCCCAATCCAAGTACGAACTAGCTGATTGCATTTTTGCCAAAGGCGTTGCAACCGTTCATTGGTCAGATAGAGGATGGCTCTGTCGAGGAAGCCGTCCTTATCCTTTGTTATGAGTGCTCGTTGGAAGTCTCGACCTAGGTATTGTAGTTGTCCGGTCCGGTGAGCTGTATGTTGATAAGTTGTAGCTTCGGTTCGTCGGCTGGAGACGTGTAAAGGGGATCGCCGGGCTCGAGATGGCTGCTGGCGAAAGGAACTGCATAGGGCAGGAAACTGGGTTGGGGAACCGAGTAAAGATTTGTCCCCAGACCTGGTGGAATGAATTCGGGTTTGAAACTCGGTCCTATCCACCTTCGTCCGCCACCGAATTGGTTTTCTTGTTGGCCCATGTCCTTTGGGCTGAGTTCTAGAGCCCGATACATTTTCCTCTCCAGCTAAGCCTTGTTAGGCCCATGTGTGGCTAGATCCAGCGGCCCATTGGCCATGAACTGGGTACCAGTTGATGTTGCAGTCATTGGATCGATCCCTGGGTTTGAATCGTAGTAGAGGGTTGAATAGTCCCTCGGTTTGAATCATAGCAGAGGGTTGAATAAGTGCAGGTAATGAAGCCGAGAGTTGCTGTTGTAAATTCTGGGTTTGATTAGTCTAATCTGAGGCCAGATTCTCAGGGGAGTTGTTGGTGTCGAACGATTCCTCCACAGGTGAGATCATCTCTTGGTCATTGTTACTGTTGCTAGACTTGTTGCTTTGATTTCTAGGCATGATGTTTGATATTTGAATGAATGAATTCCTAACCGGTGTGTCAATATGTTTTGCAGAGAGAAATTCGCAACAACAATTGAAGAGACTACCAAAGGCAATTTAGGGTATTTGCGGAAGCTAGATCAGAATTCTTTGCTCTGATACCATGTAAGAAAGTGAAGTAGAATGGAGAGGAAAAGTGTAATTCCGTGTTTTCTGTCTATTTCTTGTACATGTATAATCCTCCACTTATAATGTTAGAGGGAGGAAATAAGATAGGAAAGAGAAAATAAGGAAATATACACTGATTTTACATGATGATTCTATGTCCTATTTTACCAAGCTAATTATAGATTAATTGAATCAATTACTGATATTCAGAATCGGAATTTCCATATTCCAACACGGCCAACAGGGACCCGGCCTGAACACGGTCTACGGTGACAAGGAACCACAGCCGAGAAAGTCGGGGGGGTGTCTTGACCGTAGCTCTCTCACCTCTCTCTCAATCTTGTGTTTTTTGAATGCTAAGAATTGTGAATTGCCGAGTTATGAGGCATAGATGCAAATTTATAATGCTAACTTTGGTTTAATTCACTCTTGTGGGCTTAATTTCGTCCTTACAACTTCATGGGCTCTAATAACCTAAGGGCATTCTCTAATCAGACTTATTTTAATGAGCCGAATTCAGCTTAAATCAGGCTACTTAGGGCCCCTTGTCTAAAGGATTTAGGATTTTGGCCACCACTCCTTGCCTGAGGCTCAGTTTATTCAATATAACTATTCATCGTCAATCCAATTGAATGCAGCTAATTGAAATGTGCTCATAATGACTATATTATACTTAATTATTATTTTTGCTAGGGCTCGGGATCGATTTTTAATTTTCTGTGTAGTAAATTATTAAATGGGATGCTAAAATTTAGTTGTCTTTAACATTTTTATTATTTTTTATTCATCCCTCCTTGTTTCCATATAAAATTTAGGGCCGGCCTACCCTGAGTGACTATGTTTGAAGCCTTCTCGTTATACTCAGCGGATGCTTGTTCACGAACTGTCATTGGTGATGCCATACCTTTCGGTCAATACTATGCACGCCTTCTTCAACCGGCACTAGTTCTTTCAGTGCCATGAACGACACGCCACATGTCCCTTGGAAAATAAGTCATTCGGTTAAGATCTTGCTAAGATCCCCGCCAAAGTTTCGGCCTTTGAAAATCAATCTCGCGGTGTATAATTTAATCTTTTGCCATGAAGTCTCCATCGTCCAGAGAATTGGCCCAATTGGTGGTATCGAGGATTTTCAATTCAAAAACTTGAGATCACTTATCCAGATTCAACCCTTTGCATGTAAATTATCCTGAGTCAGCCTTCATAGGTGAATTGAATGGGTCGTGGCGGTATCGGGGATTTTCAATTCAAAATCTTGAGTTCACTTGTCTAAATTCGATCCTTTACGTGTAAACTATCTTGAGTCAAAGTCCCCTTCATGGGCAGACTGAAGAGGTTCATGAGATTTATAGGGTATTTCTTGGATGTCCGTACTCATGCCGCTGGACAGTAAAAAAGAGTTAAAAATAGCTGCTTAAGAGAGCCCATACATGGCCCATCTTCAAGAGAACAACTCTAGAGAAAGAGAGCGAGGGGAGCCAATGGAGCCTTCAAGCAAACTCCACCGAGCACACGTACTAGTCCTCCCTTGCCCCGGCCAAGGCCACATAAACCCCATGCTCCAATTCTCCAAACGCCTCGTCTCCAAAGGCCTCAAAGCCACCCTCGCCCTCACCGTCCACATCGCCAAATCCATGCACGCCGACCCCTCCTCGTCCATTGACCTCGAGACCATCTCCGACGGCCGCGACCTCGGCGGCCTCACCGAGGCTAAATCCATCCAGGACTACCTGACGTGCTTCCAGACTGTCGGGTCAAGGGGCCTGGTGGAGCTGATCCATAAGCTCGACCGCTCGGGCCAACCGGTTGACACGGTCATCTACGATGGGTTCCTCCCGTGGGCGCTCGATGTGGCCAAGCAGTGTGATAAGCTCGGAGTGGTTTTCTTCACGCAGACATGCGCGGTCAACAACGTATATTACCACGTGCAGCGTGGCTTGCTCCCGCTCCCGCTCTCGGGAGGCAGTGTTGAGGTCCCGGGGCTGCCGCCTCTGGAGCCATCGGAGATGCCGTCGTTCGTATGCAAGCTGGGGACGTACCCTGCCTTTTACGATCTGGTGATCAACCAGTTCATGAACGTGGATGAAGCTGATTTTGTGCTCTGTGACACCTTCTACGAGCTGGAGAAAGAGGTATATATACGTACATTCTTATGTTGCTGCCTTCTCATCATAGGTTCAGTCCAGTTAGCAATCCTCGTCAGTAATTCGTGTCGAACCTGCAACTTTTTCTTGCAGTTTTCTAGCTGTCCAGCAGCAGAACAGGAACCAGTTTACTGTGTCGCGATTATTTAGGACAGTTCATGTCATAATATTTTACTAATGATTGGCGTGAAAGGCAACGTTGACATATCTAAATTGCACACTGAAATATGTCTCGTCGAATCTTGGAGGTGTTCGAGCGTACATCATGGATCTGATTCAACATCCATTTGCATGCACATACGTCACTTTGTGCAAATTTATTCTTCATGTGAAAGGAAGCATAGTTTAATAATAATTATCCCAACATTCCTCTTCACCTTTAATGTGTTCTTTTTTTTGCCTAGTGCCAAACATTGATATATTTACTACTCTAAAAGTTTAAGCTACTAGATGAATTCTAATATTTCCTTTTATGCTTAGTTTGGTCTTTTTTTACCTAGTACCAAATGTGCATATATTTACTGCCAAATATTTTTAAAGCTTAAGCTGTGGTTTAATAATTAATTATTTTAACACTCCCCTTTATTCTTAATCTGATCTTTTTTTTATCTAGTACCGTCTAATACCAAACGTTGACATAATTAATTAGGGAGGTTAATGAGACCTAAAAAGATTAGGCAAATGGGACCTAAAAAGATTTGAATTCATGATCTCGAGTTTTAAAACATTGTGAGATTTGGTTGGATCAATGCCAACTGTTCTAAACGCTTAAACTGTTAAATAAAAACGTTGTTTAATATTTAATTATTCAAACAAGGCAAACCATAGACAACTGGTACTCCTTACTTGATCCTTATTTTGATAGGCATAGTTAGGGGGAGTACATTGGTCTCGAGGTCAAATTATGTAGGATTATATGCAAAAGATCCTTTTTTTGGCTCTCTCTCTTTAGCCCTATTTCCCAGATACTTGGATTCAAATGCCCATGGATTTGCTTGAGAACTTGACCGACCCACCCTATCAGACTCGTTCTGGTCCGATTCTCGGTTCTTGGTCCTGAAAAGTCAGTTTCATCCACCGGGACCGAACCGGGACAAACCTGGACTGCAAAGTGATGAGTGGATGTTAGTGGGTTTTTAACTTTATATAAAAGACAGACATTGGATGCCATTTTACTCCTTTTTCCTAGCAAGCGAAGCCATTTTACTCTGCCAACCACTCCTCTTGGCTGTTTTTGAATGGCGGATGGTGGGCGAAAGTTCAGGGCACTTGCCAACCACCTCTGCATCTTCTTCATGTTGCTGTTCTTGATCAGCTCCGCAACGATAGCTGCCGCAGGAACTGCTTCAGAGTTCACTCTCTCTCTCTGCCCTGTTGCCCGTCTCTGCTGGAAAAATTTGCTATTCCTCGGTGCCTTGAGGAAAAATAACAGAGATAGCCACTGCACATGGTTGCACTTGCATTTGTGGGCAATCGTATCTGTCACCTGTACTACCGTGCGTTGTTCATTACTGTGTCCTTTCTTTCAGAAGTTGTCATGCATTTAAGAATGCTAAATTTGAACATACATAGTACTCTTGAATGAATAGAACAAACTCAAAACTGGCCGGCCCAATCCCAAGTTGAGCTTGGAGCCGATTCAGTTAGGGTAAACAGGTCAGTTCCGTGTTTCACAAACTAGGAACCGATCCCGAGTGGATCGGTTCCAGGCTGGAACGGATCTCCTCTAAGTACAATCAAGTGAACAAATGTTTTTTTTTTTTTGAAAGAATACCGGACACCCTAAAGACAATTAATTTAATTTGGGAAATTAATTATTCATCTCAACGTGAAAAAATGTTGCCGTTCTCATCATCTCTCTCGCTTGTTTCTTTCTCGCCAATGGAATTAGGTGGTTGACTGGATGTCCGCCAACTTGTGGCCGCTGAAGACCATCGGCCCCACCCTTCCCTCCCTCTACCTGGACAATCGCCTCCCCAATGACGCCGCCTACGGCATCAACCTCTTCACCCCGACCACCACCTCCACCGTCTTCACCTGGCTCCGCCACCACCTGCCCCATTCCGTGGTCTATGTCTCCTTCGGCAGCATTGCCGAACTTGACCCCTCCCAGTTCTCCGAGCCTGCCCACGGCCTTGCCCTTGCCGGCCACCCCTTCCTCTGGATCGTTCGATCATCCGAGCAGCACAAGCTCCCTCGCGATCTCATGGACTCGATCCCCTCCGAGGAAGCCTTCATCCTCCCGTGGTGCAATCAATCGGAGATGCTCACAAACGATTCCATCGGATGCTTTGTCACCCACTGTGGGCTCAACTCACTGATGGAGGCGATCCGCCTGGGGGTCCCGATGGTGGCCATGCTGTAGTGGACGGACCAGGCGACGAATGCCAAGTTCGTGGAGGATGTGTGGAGGGTCGGGGTTAGGGCTAGGGCCGATGAGGCAGGGCTTGTCAGGAGGGAGGAGGTGGAGAGGCGCGCGAGGGAGGTATTAGGAGGACAGCGCGAGGAGGTGGATGGTGGCGGCAAAGGCGTCGATCAGCAAAGGTGGTAGCTCTGATCGGAACATCGATGACTTCGTGGAGAAGCTGGCAAGTCGTTCGTTGGTAGGTAGTAGAAGAATCACTAAATAAAATTTGATTCAAGCATTTACGTTCAAAAGACTTCAACGTGGGTCAAAATTGAAGTACGAGTTCCATCCCTCTCTCATGTAGTAGATATCGCATTCCCGGTGCAGCGAATACATATCGAGGCTTTCATCAACTGATGACTGCCGGGTTTCATCAACCACTAGAGGCACTCTGAAAACGATAGTCTACAGTTGGAATTATCATCATCTCGGCCATTACTGGGGACGATATCTTGCCGGAGCATGAGTGTGCATCTTGGAATGCGAAAGCAGATAGCCATTAACAAGAACCACCGCTAACTGGAAACCAGTTTCTCCATCAAGAATACAGACCATGATAATCTCACATAACACGTACTTAATCAAAATAGGAAGCTGACAGAGAACGGCTTATCCTGCAGATAGCAAAACAGACCTACACAAAACAGATCTCTGCAATAGATATGCGTGATTGATGCAAGTGAGGAAGGAGAAAGGATTAAGAAGACAAGGTCGTGCCTAACAAAATTATCAAGTACATTAACCCTGCATGAGCTAGTGCTTTCCAAAGATTTAAGCACCGAATGGTGTAAATGACGTCGCCAGGTGTCGACCATGAGGATTGAAGAAACGCTTGCGTGAGCTAGTGATGAGTGCCTCCACCACAAGTGCTTTAACCCTGTAATTGACCAGACTGCAGGTGCTTTCTGAGACCTCCTTTGAACACTTTCCTCAACAAAAAGCAATCCATAAACTAAAGTGAACAGAAAAACATCGATACGACATTGCAAACACAGTTGAGTCATTTGTCGGTGGATAAAGACAATGACCAACATCATAAATTGCAAGGGTTGACATCAGATGGATTGACTGGTATGTTTGGAAAGAGTACAAATGTATGTAGTGTAAAGCTCACATAAGAGGTGGGATATGATCCACATGAACCTTGGGCCTTAGATTATAGACAGAAAGATTAGCAATCAAGACACGTGGCAAAAAATAATCGGACGGATCAAGAGGGTAAACAAGCAACAACTGCCAACATCAGACTATGAAATTGATTGTACAGAACAAATTGAAGCAAATACGAGCCTTGCCCCACATCAGATCGCAGCACCATGCATGTGATATTAGAAAGTGCTGTGGCCTATGAACATAGTTCCATACTGGCATTACCCAGAAAACACCATTTACAGATGTGCATATAAACTAATCCTGTAGAGCTGAAACAAACTTCCATTTAATGGAATCTGGATAGAATGAAGCTGAAACAAAAGATGGAAAAAAAATGAAGTTCCTTTGCTTCAGTTAGGATTAGGGACTAAAACAAACCATGATGATCCTGATTATGACACTTATGTCATTGAGAAGAAGCTAAGACTCTAAATCTAGTAGATGTGAGTGGGGATAAAGAAAGAACAAAGGTAGAAGAGAGGCATCTAAAAGGAAAACTAAGTTATGAGGAAATAGTTTTTAGTCATCAAACAGATCACCCATCAATATAGCATGATTATGCTGATTAGCTCTAAGTATAAATCTAATTAAACAATGTAATAATTTCTCAGCAAAATACTAGGTGTTTAAGTATCTCACATCACTAGAATATGGAGTTTCAGCAAGCTTAATATATATTAGTCTCCCTTAGTAGTGACTGGTTCCAGGTTCCGTACATGTTCTGGTTCTAGGTTCCGTACATGTTCCACCTGGAATTTGGACCCTACTAGTTGAAACATGTTCCTCATTTTTTGGAACTTGGAACCTATCCTGCACACCGTGGAATCTGGAACTTACTGTATCACAGGTTTCGAGGTCAGTTCTAGGGTCTATCAAGGTTTTACCTATAATATTAATTGAATGATTGTGGATATTGTTACCTTTAATGACCACCACTAGCTACTATAATTCACTGACCATAACTTATATTAAGATATACGAAAAATATAAAATAATAAAATAGTAAAAATCTCAATCACAAAATGAAAGCTCAGATTGGTAATTTCGGATTATACACTTATCATTGAATACTATGGAATACTGCAGGATTGTTCAAAGAGATAGAATAAGAAAAACACAAAAACCCGTTTCATGTTCTAGGTTACAAGTTCCAGGTTCTACCAACCTTTAACCTCAAACTTACTCGTTGAAACAAATTATCCAATTTTTGGAACCTAGAATCTATCCTATATATCTTTGAATCAGGAACTGGATAGATTCCCAACAGTTTGGTTCTCAGGTTCCAAGTTCTACCTTGGAACCATGCTCACTCCTAGTCTCTCTTCGTCTAACAACTTCAACTTTTAGGTTAGACTTTCTAATAAGGAATGACAGCATGTTCCGTTCTAAATTTATTTCTAGTGAGTGGCTCCCTAATTGTTACCAAGTGTCACTATTTATGCTGTTAAACCTGAAGTACAGCAAATAATAGCAAATACAATAGATAGGCCTAAAGTCGAGCAGAGTGAACAGCATCATGTATATCATTTAGAATGTGAAGAAAATCCTACTTGACTCAAGACTGTTGTAAATCCCAGGGCTTTACCAGAAATTTTTGAAGAAAAGACAGTCTCTTTCTTCTTTTTTTGTTTGTTTGTTTGTTTGTTTTTTTTTTTTTTAAGCAATAGAGACCAGATGTTTGTATTAAGGAAGAACATAAAAGCTAATACGTTCAATCTTTGCAATGAGAAATCTGCAAAATCAACAAACTAGGGTCACCAAAACCACCAAGTGTCTTCACCATAATGAACATGGTGTTATAAGGGAAAATTCCCACAAGGACTAACAGACACATAGCTTCAGAAAAGTTCCTCCTGACTAACTCATAACTTCATCCACTATTAATAAGAAATGAGACCTTATACAAAGTGATCAACAAGAAAATTGCAACCTAATACTTATGTGTGCAACCTAACTTTAAGAAGAATAAGTTACCATATAACAATTAATGCTTTAAAAAAAAAAAAAAAAACCATGCACCCGTTTCAAAAGTGCCTTCTATTGGGTTCAAAGTCCTCAAGTATTGCTTAAAACATCTTCTCTGGCATCATGTTTATGTTGTCTCGTTTAAATTTATCAACTAAAATCGATTTTAATAACTATCCCTATGGCAACCAAAGCGAAGGGAAATTAAAAGACAATAGGTGCATTGTAGTGCATGTGATGAAGTAACAACACCAGATGGTTCTTCTGGCAAATCGCCTAAAATTGGTTTTTTTGATACCTTTACTCATAGCATTTAACCAGCCAGGTACTAAATGCATTAATTACAATGGTAGTATTAAGTCGGTAGGCCAATAATACATAAAATAGTTAGGGTTTTATGAGTGCCCCTATGCTCTATAAAAGAACTATATTCATTCTGAGTAAGAGTATATCCCTCTTCTGCTCTCTCTCTCTCTGTTGTGTTCCCAAAATCTCAACATGCTTCAAGCCACCTCTAATGACCAGTAGAAAGTCAACCCACCTAAAATGAAAAATACAACATATAGGCTATAAATCACAGTCAAGATGCCTTGGTGGTGAAATGTGAGACTAGAAACCTCAGGCCAAATGGGTAGGGCATCAACTTCCAACATCTTTGCATCAAATTATCCGATTTTAGATGCCAGAGCAGGTCCTACCACATCCACAGGTTTTACTAATCAAGTGGCTGTAGCTTGGGTAGTAACTTCACATCAAGTTTAACAGACACCACTGAAACACACTTCTTAAAGGAGGTATAGACCTATGCTATTCACTTAAATCTAGTAATGGATGTCCTTTCAAATCCTTGGGAACTAATTCATGTCTCAGATCCACTACAAACAACAGGAATATGCAATTCAGAAGCTGAAGGTATAACAATTATTATAATATCACTTCAAATTAAGATTTGAGGTAATTACTCAAATTTTCTCCCCTTATTTTAAAATGTGTAAAGCTTGGCATTTATCTAAATGCATTCAAAAAGCTTCACCTAGATGTAAGCAAGAGAAACTAACATACCAGAGGGTCAAAAGAACTATAGAAAGTACTCAATTGCCAGTAAATGCTAATACCCTAGGTTGCATCAACCTTCTAAGTGTACTAATATAGAACTTTGAACTAAAACCTTTGTAATTGCCATTATAGTATGAAAGGTCGTGAACTAGGTTTCTATAATGCTAGGAGGATTAATGGAGATTATCCAAACAGATCGGAAATGCACTTTCAAATTACATGTTGAGAATAAAGAGCCCCCATAAACATCATCCGAATAACCCTTTTGCAGCAAATGCTCCAGAGAAGAGTTTGTTTTTGGGCATCCATCGCATGACAACGGTAGAGAGCACGCATGTACACAGTCATGGCACTAGCATGAACGCAGACAAGCGTGCTCTCTCTCGTTGTCAAGTAATGGTTTCCCAAAGATTGAAGAAAATCTGCATCCTGCAACAAATAACAATATGTGTTGGTCCAGAGTCAAGTCTTCAAATAGCATTTGCATCTTATAGTACTACAGCTGAAACCTTCAGTAGTAGGAGACACTCTCACAGCATTACTGAATCATTGACACTTATGGGGACGAAGCCATCTAAAAGCTCCATGGGACTTTGAAATGCAACGATTAGCAACTGAGAGGAAAGAAATATTGTTTATGTATACTTGAAATGACTATTATGTCCACAGCAATCAGTAGACTCAGCAAAACTTGTGCTATGCTTCATGTCTTTCCCACTCATTTATGTAGAGTGCAAAGACAGAGAATTCCTTGGTCTCACAAATGATATGCAAGTCGAAACATGACCGCCAAAAACACTTGTGAGCAGAAATAATTTTAAGAAAGACATCTGATATCACACTCGGCCCATCCGTCAATGACTACATAAACCAAATCTTGTCCTCACTCTTATTTTGGTAATCATTGGCACAGTGGTCAGCTTTTATTTCCAAGAATTTATATATATGCAAGTACTTAAACAACTTCTACTGTAATCCTAGTTGCCACGGAAAGTAGATTAGTGGCCATTTTTCTGGTTAATGTCAAAGTTGTAAGAAAGACTGCAACTTGAAATAGACCCTCGGTATCCTTCAGAATTTTATGCAACATAGGAAAAAAAGCTCAAACATATCACATGACCTAATTCAGATTTAGCAGGAAACAAAAAGAAAACCCAAAATAAAGAATGGATGCTCGGATTGGATCATGATTAGCGATCAAGGCGAAGCATTCCAGATATTCAAGTTCAGATAAGAATTGAATATTCATGTGAGGAATATCATTTCCACTTAGGATTTGTTTCTCTCTCTTTTTGGCCAAATCAACCCAGCCACGAAGTAAAAGGAATCATTCCGTCCATGGAGCACAAGAAATCATGGAAGAACTTGATGTAAAATTGATATGCTGCTGCATATTACATGGTATCAAAGCTAGAAAGTAAAGCCCAAGTGAAACCATAGTTGGGACCAAGATCCCGGGAAAGCTAG
The DNA here is from genome assembly GCA_016097545.1 of Eucalyptus victrix. NCBI lineage: Eukaryota > Viridiplantae > Streptophyta > Magnoliopsida > Myrtales > Myrtaceae > Eucalyptus > Eucalyptus victrix. Next base: position 9,277,457 of record CM027842.1, read on the forward strand.
CAAATGAGGAAAGGAATTCCAAAAGACAGGTTACATTTCAACAAGCGATGATTCCTCACAAAATGCGAGCAACTTTTGCACCAGATCAAGAAGAAAAGGAAGAAATGAAGGTAACAGCACAAAGGGCTTAAAAGTGTTCACGTCTTCTGCCTAACCTAACTTGACATTTACCAAAACTTGCAGAGGCCATCAATTTATTCAAGCATTAATTCCAAGAAACCGTAGAAGTTAAGTGAAAAAAACCAGAACCCAAGATTCCACACGTTAAAGCAAGCGAACACACAAAAAGAAAACACACACAGAGATAAAGAGAAAAAGAAACGAGCTTTAGCGATTTACAGCTACAAAAAGAGAGACCCGAGAAAGAACCAGACCTTCTAGAGAATACGCAGGCCTTGAAAACCCAGAAAGGGTCGAACCCTTTTGCGAATCTCAGCAGTCCCTCGGTTCCACAGCTTTTTTCAAGCAAAACCCAAGAACCCTTCTCAGCAAAACTCCGAAAGATAAGATGATAACTGAGAATCCCTTTCGTCGCCAATTAGCGGGTATTAACGAAGAAAAATCAACAGTCCTTCGCTTGCCCGTACTTAATCACGACGTTGACGTTGATGTTGACGTTGATCCCACCTTTCAAACGCGCCTTTAGAAATTCCGGGCACCCATTTTCAAACCCCCCTCTCTGTCTGTATCCGACTGGTGGGTCCAGACAGGGGTACATGGTGGACGATCAAATGATGGCGATTTGTCCACGTACACAGTGATCTCACGCTTGATTGGTGCTTCCGGGGGGTGGATCTGCACTCCTCATTGGATGGTTTTGGACCGAAAGGTACAGACAAACTCGATCGGTTCATTGTACTGCGATGTACCCAATTCCTGATTTCGACCTTCGTCGTTGTTGGGCGATCGATCATGTCACAGGACTGTTCCAAGTCAAGGGGAGATCGCGTAGGCGGACAATTTTGGGGGACGGGGTTCGGTCGCCTTAATAATCATGACCACCTTTGATGAGATCGCTCTGCAACCTTGCTATCTTCTTCTTGTGTAAAAATAGATGATTTATATTAGCCTGGAGTGCCCAGATTACTATCGTTCTTGTAATGAGTATTCTTCTTACCCTTGCCATTTATCTAGCTTCCAATTGGGATTTCTCATTCTTCTATACGCTTGCCTCGTTCGATATTGTTTTTAATTGGTTTCAATGGTGCAAATTAGCATAGCAATAATGAGAAATTCTTGCCTTACACTGTGTTAATCATCCTTTACAATGTAATAACCAACTTCATCCTTTTATTTTGATGAGGAAATTTACAATTGTTCTCTCGTTCTTTTTCTTTGTCTTATTAAAATTGGGGTCGCATTTTTTCCTTTCATTATGTGATTAATCCACTCCTCGTTACAATATTTTGACCATATTATCTTTTGTGATACCCAATTTTTAGTAGATTGTACCCAAATGATCATTCAAGTTAAATGTGCAGCCCATTTCGACCTTATTCTCTTTCTTGCTTGTTTGTCATCCTCTTCTTCCTCACCACCTTCTTCACCTACGTCCTTCACTATGCACTCGACCCCAAACGTTCCATTGATTGCGTCATTCACTCGCTCCACTTCCTCATGACCTTGACCCACCGTCATCGAGACATCACTCTCTTGACGATGTCATTGCTTCTAGATCCTAAAGTTCTCATCTTCGCTTGGTCTGGATCTTTTGTGTTAACTGTAGTCTTACAGATTTTGAATCTTGAATGAAAAGTGCTAAGCTACTAGATCCATTGGAGGTGTGGCACGATTAGGTGATCATCCTATGACCGTCATTGTCCTTCGTGACACTATCGGCACTAGCAAGTATAGCACACTGGAGCACGACTTTAATGATCCTTGTGATCACTTCTACTAGCGGAAGCGTGTGGAGCCCCATTGTGTCCTCAAGGAGGTGCTCACTGAGTGTGCCTAGTCATTGGCTCAATCCGAGTCAACTTAGTCGTCGTCGTCGTCATCAAATAGCTGCAAGATGTTTGGCATATGGAAGATCTTTGTTGAGGAAGACAAGATGAGAAATGGGATCCAAGCAAAGCTGAATAGTCTTAGGCTTGTGGCTATCTAATTAGAATGAGCAAAGAGCTTATTGATTGGGGAACACCCACATGATTCCAATATCATGGGACCCACAAGCTTAGTGTTTTGCTCATCACAAGTTCATTCCTGAAGCAGTGCGAGAACCCTGTGGATGATCATTACTTATTAAAATCAATTAAAAATAGGATGCATTATTGTAGGTTGCACAATATTGGAGAATTTCACAATAGGGAACTCTTAGATGGGAAGATTGCTAGGTTTTAGGCTAGATTGCCTTTAGTTAGGAAACTATTGAGGTCACATCCAGAGATTGAGTTCTATGGTGAATGGGTAGTATTACTATGTTCACTACTATGGCATTTGAGGTTCCATGGGAGAGGTGTAAGGACTTTAACATTGTGATGCATGGTTTGAATAAGGTGTATGATCAGAAGAACAAGATGAAGTTGAATACTTGTAGCTTCTTACTTAGAAATTATCAATGGTCACTTGACATTCTTGCTTCTCATTGCGCTCCTTGATGAAGTTTTGAACCATCCCCACCGAGTAGACCGAGCTTAGCTCTAACTTAGCCACTTCACTCTGCATCTTCCATCCTTGCCATATTGAGGAGGAGGTTCACCGCCAGTTGCCTTGTCCAACAACAAAATTTTCGGGACACTTAGAAACTGTTCATGGAGCAAGCAAAAGAGAGAATAAAGAGAAAGGAAGAAAAAAGAAAGAACCAAATAAGAAGTGGGACCAGAATGATTCCATATTTAAATGGAATCATCGCTCAAAAGTGGGACCCGACGAGACAATGTGGTCAAAACACGTTTATAAGGAGTGTATTAGCTTGAGAGGGAGTGGAAAAAAGGTGACCCTAACATTATGAATCTTATTACTAACTCATTATGTTATATTAGAATGAAAACTACTTGCACGTGCATATCACGTGCATGAAAACTACTTGCGCGACCATGTCACGTGCACGAAAACTAGTTAATTATAATATGCTAACAATTGCATTAATTACTAAAAAAAAGAAAAAAAAAAGATAGTCTTATTATCCCACTATTTAATAATGATATTTTCACATTATTTTAAAAACTCATATTATGACATAATTTGATATAATTGTGTACTTAAACTTGGAGTTTTTTTTTTATCGATTCTACTTTATTTCTACTATAATTTTTAGACTTTTATCTTACTTCTTTGCAGGGGGTATGAAAGTTGAAGTCCACACCTGAAGTTAAATCGCCATCACCCCAACTCTTTATGAGAAGGTGGATATTTGAATCCCCCATCTCCCTCTTCGATATGGGAATGGTGGTTATTGTGGCAAACCTCAATGGTTAGATGTTTTCTTTTAATATATTATATAGTCGACATTTATGTTGGATGCATAAAAATTCATCTTTTGATCATTTGAGTAATTACATCTTTAGAATTTATCTTTCGTGTTGCTTTATCTCAATTTTGCAGCGGCACATTTTTACTTTTTACTTAATTTGAAAACACCAAAAAAAAAAATCATAATTAATAAAAATTGGCACGATATAAACTTTCCATAATTTTTTTAAATTCGGATGGTATGGTATGTCGTGGTGGGAAAGCAAGTTGCTTTTTTTCTTTTGAAAAGATATAAACAATGACGCCCCGTTGATCCAAATTTTACTTGTTCCACAGCACTCCTTCACATAAATTAAATCCCCACATAAAATCTGATGGCATCAAGGTAGACAGTAATGTCACATTAATAATCAACGATTCGCTAGATACAACGGAAATAGATTGAAAATAAATTAAATCTGAATACTGTCGTTGGTATTTTTTTTAATCAAAATATTACTTACTTCTATTGTTTGGTCGATAAACATGTATTGCTTGTGTATTAGATAAAACTTTTATAAAATTAAAAACTTTCAATAAGTCAATCTTTAAGTCCGTGCAAATACATGTCTTCAACTTGTATATAATCAGAAAACAAGTAGAATGGAGTTTTGTGATTGAACCATATCATTGGACCTAGGAGGATATGTTGAGATGTTTATTGTTGATTATGGAGGCTTTTGGGATGAAAACTTACATTTGGTGGAGTTCTCTCTATCTCTTTTAAAATAATAAGCAGTCAGAAAAAAAAATCGCTCTTTTCAAAGCTTTGTATTGAAAAAATTACAAATCCTCTATTGGTTGGGATGGTATGGGTGAGAAGAAATTGTTTAGTCGTGAATTTATTCAACACTCGGAAGACTAAGTCAAACCAATTGGCAAGTGTGTCAAAATAGCGCAAAGTTGCCAAAAAAATTATGCTGATGTTGGCAGGCCCACAATAGGATTTGATGGGGAAAGTTTCTCCTATGAAGATTGTCATGAAATTCAACGCACGCTTCGAGTTGGGTCCAATGCACGGCCCTTCGAATCTTGGAGAAGAACGGAGATGTGACTCATGAACTCGCCTTTTCCACAAATCTTATGGCGTGTCCACAACATATTTTATGTATCCTTGTTGCGAAAATATATTCCTAAAAATTTGGTAAATCTATTGGATTACACACCTTTAATGTTGAAGGGGAACCTTACCTATGAGGGGCAACGGATTCGCATCGCGGACATGGTGATCAAGTGCTTACCTATGAGGTGTCGAATTATCTGCTACTGGAAAAGATTCAATGGCAAGAACACACCGAAAGAAACCCACTTAAGGGATGGAAGAGCAGGCAAAGCGGTAAATGTCCTGCTCTTTGTTTTCGTGGTTGACCGAGTCAAATTTTCAAAGGGTACGGTATTTTCCATCTCGAGGTCTTTGGGTTGAATGTTGTCCCTTGTGTGCACTGCATTATTCCTGTCTAAGATGATGATGAGATGATTTCCAAAGGCCACTAGTGTTTTCCCATGTTAGATTGGTCTCCTGCTATAAGATGCTAATCCATGGGCTCGTTAATACAATGGAAAAACCGCAACACATACAGAGTTCTGGTTCAAGCAGGGGGATAGGTGCTGCGATTCCGAGCAACGCTGAGTCATGGTTCTCTCTTCGCTTAAAGACGAGCCACATTGTCACAAAGTTGTCTTCCTAAAGCACTTCAACGTCAAGTCTGTTGTCGATATCGTTGGAATAATGCTCACCTTGTTCCCTGGCTTTGCTTCAACTGCCACTCCTGGTTTCCCTCCTGAAGCCGAAGATGGGAATGCAGAGGAGGCGGCAGAAACTCTGCTGAAATGGAAATCCACTCTTGACAGTCAAAGCCAATCTCTCCTGTCCTCATGGCGGGGGGAGAATGCTTGCTCTAGTAATTGGACAGGAGTCACCTGTGACCGACCAGAAGTGGTCACTACTCTAAATCTTTCGAACATGGGCTTGACAGGTATGCTTGATGCTCTAAATTTCACCGCTCTTCCTCATCTAATTAGCCTGGATCTGTCAAACAACTCATTTCGTGGCCCCATTCCATCATCCATCGGAAACCTCTCTAAACTGTCAACCCTTAATCTCTCGGTCAACTCTCTCTCCCAGAGCATTCCTTCTGCTCTTGGTAGATTGACCAGTCTAAGGCTTTTGTACCTTCGTCAGAATCGGCTGAGGGGGCCTATCCCGGAGGATATATTTACGTTGAACTCCCTTTTGGAGCTTAGTTTCTCGGTCAACAATCTCACAGGTGCTCTTCCTACTTCTATTGGCTTACTGGGGAACCTAACGATTCTGGACTTGAGCTACAACGGCCTTCAGGGATCGATTCCTCATGAAATTTGTGCCATCAATTCTTTGTCTGTACTTCATCTTCGGGCGAACAAGTTAACTGGTTCAATTCCCACTTGCATAGTAAACATGACCCAGCTAACCGTACTTAAACTCCTGGAAAATTATCTTTCTGGTTCGATTCCATGGGAAATTGGGAAATTGAGATCCCTTATTCGCCTCACTCTGCATGGGAACAATCTCAATGGTTTCATTCCTGCATCTATTGGGAACTTGAGCAACCTACTTGAACTCTCTCTATCCTCTAATGATCTTTCGGGACCTATTCCCCAGGAAGTGGGTGACTTGAGAGTTTTAACCCTACTGGCTTTGTCCATCAATAGTCTCAATGGTTCGATCCCTACTTCAGTACTTGGTTAATCTAACCGTATTGCTTCTGCATTTCAACAACCTGTCTGGTTTTGTTCCTCGTGAATTGAATAATCTCACTCGTTTAGTTCAGTTTACTCTGGCTCAAAACGAGCTAACAGGGCAGCTTCCAGAAAATGTATGCCTCGGTGGGTCACTGGAAATCTTCACAGCATTTGACAATCACTTGAATGGTCCCATCCCAAAGAGCTTGATGAACTGCAGCGGCTTAGCTAGGCTTTGGCTTCAAGGAAATCAACTTAGCGGAAATATAACGGAAGATTTTGGTGTATACCCTAAGTTAAAACTCATTGACTTGAGCCTTAACCAACTCTCTGGCAAGCTCTCTTGGACCTGGGGACTATGTAGTAGTTTGGAGAGCTTCTGTATCTCTGACAACAATATTTTTGGTCAGATTCCCCCCACGATTGGGAACATGACTCAATTGAGAGTGCTGGACTCATCTTTGAACTACATCACTGGAGAGATTCCTCATGAATTGGGAAGACTAGTTTCATTGATAGATCTTTCTCTGCATGGTAACAATATTTCAGGTGACATTCCCCATGAGATTGGGCTTTTCTTAAGTCTAGCAAAGCTCAATTTGGCAAGCAACAGTCTGAGTGGTCCAATTCCTGCACAATTAGGACAATGTAGAAAATTATGGTACTTGAACTTGAGCAGAAACATGATTCGAGGAAGTATTCCTCCAGAGGTTGGAAGTATTCAATTTCTGCAGATCCTTGATTTATCCAGTAACATCTTGGAGGGAAAACTACCCCAGGATCTTGGAAAGCTGACTGCATTAGCTGACTTAAATCTCTCTCGTAATGGCTTGTTCGGTTCCATTCCGAATAGTTTCTATGATATGTTAGGTCTCGTGTCCGTTAACATATCATATAATGATTTGGAGGGGCCACTCCCAGACAATATGGCCTTTTCGCACGGCTTCATACACAGCAATACAGAATAACAAAGACGTATGTGGTGTTGTGGCCGCTCTAAGAGCGTGCACTTCTTCCTCGAGCAAGAAAATCAACAAAGAGAGGGGGAACAAGTTTGTGGTTGTAATAGCTCTGTCGCTTACAAGCACCTTGTTCCTCATTTTTGTGATCACGGGGATCGTTCTTTTGGCTTGCAAGAGCTGCAAGAATGGAAAATGTAATTTGAAAGAGGTGCATACTGGAGATCCCTTTGTGGTGTGGAGCTACGATGGCCAATTGGTTTATCGACTTATCATCAACGCCACTGAAGGGTTTGAACTGAAATATCGAATTGGAGAGGGAGGATTTGGAACTGTTTACAAAGCTGAGCTGTCCCCTGATCGAGTTTTTGCAGTGAAGAAGCTTAATCCAATAGAAGACGGTGAGGTGGTTGGGGTTACATCTTTGCAGAGAGAGGTAAATTGCCTAGCAAATATATGCCACCGCAACATTGTGAAGCTATATGGATACTGCCTACAGTCAAAGCATTCATTTTTGGTTTATGAGTTCCTCGAAAGAGGAAGCTTAAGAAGAATCTTGAATGACGACGAAGCGGCGATGGAGCTCTACTGGTGCAGGAGGGTAAACGTTATTAAAGGAGTGGCGAACAAATTGTCCTATATGCACCATAATTGCTTCCCCTCATGGATTCACCGAGACATGACAAGCAACAACGTTCTGTTGGATGCTGATTACGAGGCTCACGTTTCTGACTTTGGCATTGCTAGGCTTCTCAAACCAGATTCATCAAATTGGACTTCTTTGGCTGGTACTCTTGGGTACATTGCTCCAGGTACAGATTCTTGGTCTTATCTTAACCTCTAATTGACATTCAAGTAACGGTAGTCAACGTTCTTAGACATAGCTTTTACTGCTAATTCTATAATCTCCGCATTTCGAAGCAGCTAGTGGGTCTCCTTTCCTTGTTATCTGAGATTATCATTTTTTTCAGTGTTCTAGACTAAAATATGAGCATTTCTCTTTTCCATGCTTAGAAATTGTTGCAGCCTTGCTCTATAATAACGACAAATTCAACATGAACATGATAGTGTTTAAAAAAGCCGTGGATGTTGTAAAATATTGCGTTTGAATATATAATAGAGAAGAGATTGATAAGAGAAAGCAAGTGAACACTAGAGATAGTAGAGAAAGCTAGATATTTTACTGTATTGTGATTGTTATTCTATTGTACATCAAAACTAAACTCCTATTTATAGGAGAACAAGAATGTACTTATCATTAATATTAATGTATCGAATGAAACATGTACTGGATAAGAGAGATGAACATTCATTGTATAAGGAGATGTACTTAGAATATATGATACAAATATACCATAATAAGTACATTAGATAAGATGAATATAATGAATATTCATTTATGTATTCTATTCATTCATGTATTTCATAACACTCCCCCTTGAATATTCATCATATTCATTATGAATGTGCTTTGAATGATACTGTCTTATTAAAAACCTTAAGCTGGAAAAACCCAATGGGATAAAAACCGGACAAAGGGGAAAAAGAGTGTAGAGCACAAATGTTATGATTTCTCCCTTTTATGGATGCGTTAATTGTCTCGTTAAAAACTTTAAGCCGGAAAAACCTTATGGGAAAAAATTGGACATAAAGAAAAAAGAGTGCAATGCATATATAGCCACTCCTGGGGCTAATTATTATTGCATCTTGTGAACTCGCCGCATATCAATGCTGCAATGCATAGTTCATAATATCTCTCCCTCAATTGAGCCATATAGCCACTTTTGGAGCTAATCATTCTTGCATCTTATGAACTTGCCGCATACCAATGCCATATACTAATTTCTCAAAATTTGATGTTGGCAATGATTTGGTAAAAAGATCTGCAAGATTATTTATGGATCGAATCTGTTTAACATCAATTTGTCGACTTTCTTGAAGTTCATGAGTATAAAAAAATTTCGGCGAGATATGCTTGATCCCATCACCTTTGATATATCCTCTCCTGACTTGTGCAACACAAGTAGCATTATCTTCATAAATTATAGTGGGAGAATTTGTAACCGGTATTAAGCAACAATAATTAAGAATATGTGTTATAACGGATCTTAACCAAACACACTCTCTTCTAGCTTCATATAAAACAATAATCTCAGAGTGGTTTGAAGATGTAGCTACTAGCAATTGTTTCGTAGAACGCCAAGAAATAGCTGTGCCGTTATAACAAAATAATTATCCGGTTTGAGAGTGAGTATTATGTGGATTGAATCTATATCCAGCATCAGCATATCCAACTAAACCAGAGTTAGTGGAATCCTTGGAATAATATAATCCCAAATCTATGGTTCATCGAAGATAACGGAAAATTTGTTTAACTCCATTCCAATGTCTTTGAGTTGGCTCAAAACTAAAACGTGCAAATAACTTTACGGCAAAAACGATATTTGGTCTCATACATTGTATCAAGTACATCAAAGCCCCAATTATATTGAGATATGGTACTTCAGGACAAAATATCGTGTCATTTGATTCTCTAGGACGAAATGGGTCCGTTTGGGGATTTAGAGACCTTACAACCATATGGGTGCTCAATGGGTGAGCTTTGTCCATGTTGAAACGTTTAAGCAATCTTTCAACATATGCTGATTAATGGACAATTATTCTATTTACTTTATGCTCAAGCTCTATACCAAGACAAAGTTTGGTTTTATCCAAATCTTTAACTTCAAACTCCATTTTCAAATATTCAGCAGTTTCAGCTAAAATCTTCTAAAGTTCCAATTAAATTTATATCATCGGCATAGACTGCTACAATAGCAAATCCGTTTTTTGATTTCTTAATAAACACGCGTTGACATATAGGATCATTCTTGTACCTTTCCTTAATTAGGTACTCATTTATGCATTAATACCACATGTGACTAGATTGCTTTAACCCATACAAGGATCTTTGCAATTTTATTAAGAATAAATTGCGGAGAGTGCATGCTTCAAGCATTTTGAATCTTTCGGGAATTTTCATATAAATATCAGAGTCTAATGAGCTATATAAATATGCCGTCACAACGTCCATAATATGCATTTCCAATATTTCAAAGATTGCTGGGTTAATGAGAAAATGAAATGTAATCATATCCATCACAGGTGAATATGTCTCATTATAATAAATCCTAGGTCTTTGGGAGAATCATTGGGCAACGAGTCGGGCTTTATACCCGACAACCTCATTTTTCTCATTTCATTTTCGAATAAATACCAATTTATATCCAACGGGTTTTACATTATTGGGGATACGAGTTATAGGTCCAAAAACCTCTCGTTTAGTTAGGAAAGCTAATTTAGCTTTAATTGCTTCCTCTCACTTAGGCCAATCTTGCCTTTGACGACATTCAATAATAGATTGCAGCTCACAATCATCATCCATAATTTTATGAGCAACTGAGAATGCAAAAACATTATTAATAATGATTTCATTTTGATCACAAATTTCATTACAATATGTAATGGAATTCTCGGTATTCTTGGGGTTAGTGTTCCTTTCATGGGTTTGCGCCTCTTCAGGGGTAATAAGCTCTTTAGGAGCAAGCACAACACCAGGCTCTTCTGGAGCAGATTCCTAATTCTTTCCCCTTCGTTTTTAAGGAGCAATATCTTTTGATCCTATCGGCCTACCATGCTTCAAGTGCGGGGGATTTTGATCCATTTTAGCCTGTTTTTTGGGAACAGCTATCCTAGCTAGAGCATTTGCAGCTAGAATATGAGACTTCGTTACCTTAGTAGCATCATTAAATGCGTCAGGAAGTCTATTGGCTATAGCCTGTAAATGAATTATGCGCTGTACCTTGTTTTTACATTCAGGGGTCAGTGGGTCTAATTGAAATAAATTTTTCTCATTCTAGGAGAAAACCTTAACTGGTTTTTATTTTGCAGTTATGAAAGTTGTAGGTATCCCAATTGATGGAAACCTAGTCTCATCGAAATGACAATCTGCAAATTTGGCAGTAAAAAGATCATCAGTAGTTGGTTCCAAAAACCTAATGATAGACGGTGAATTAAATCCAACATAAATGCCCAAACAGCGTTGAGGACCCATTTTTGTCCTTTTTGGTGGTGCTACAGGCACGTGTACTGAACAACCAAAGATGCATAGATGTGAAATATCTAGTTTATACCCAAGAACCATTTGAAGGGGAGATTGTAAAATATTAGCAGTAGGGCGTAATCTTATTAGAGCTGCCGCATGCAAAGCTACATGACCCCATGTTGTATCGTTGAGATTCATTCTCAATAATAGAGTGCATGCAATGATTTGGATACGTTTAATCAATGATTCTGCCAATCTATTTTGAGTATGAACATATGCAACCGGGTGCTCAACCTCGATTCCGAGTGAAGCACAATATGTATCAAAACTCTTTGATGTAAATTCACCAGTATTATCCATCCTTATATTCTTAATTGGATAATCAAGGAATTGTGCTCGAAGCTTTATAATCTGCGCAAGTAAACGTGCAAATGTGACATTACACATAGATAATAGGCAAACTTGAGACCATCTACAGGATGCGTCCACTAATACCATAAAACATCGAAATGGTCCACTTGGTGGTTGTATTAGTCCACGAATATCACCATGAATTCTTTGCAAGAATAAATGAGATTCAAGATTAACCTTTGTTATAAAAAGTTTGATAATGAGCTTTCCTTGTGAGCAAACCTCACAATTATAATCTTTGGACAACAATACCTTTATATCTTTTAAATTGTGCCCTTTTGTATTTTGAATTATCCTATACATCATTGAAGCGCCAGGATGACCAAGACGATCATACCATAGTCCAAACTGATCATGGCTTACCAATCTTCACGATGTGGTGGCGTAGGTTTCAACAGCCTTAATCATGACACAATACAAACCCATAGAAGAAGCTTCTAGCTTCTCATGGATGGTCTTCAGGCCCATCTTATAAGAGGAAATGCCAATATATTCCTTATCTTGTTTATAAATAGTCTCAACATGGTACCCATTACGTGTACATCTTTGAAACCGAGCAGATTCCTTTTTGATCTAATGCTTAGAAACGTATTCTCAATATGCAGGATTGTGCCATTTGGCAAAATAATTGTAGCATTCCCAAAACCATCAATAATCGGAATAGGATCTGATGTTGTATGGATTTGTGCCTTATGCAATGTCATACTCGAGAAAAAGTGTCTATTATGAAATATAGTATATGTTGTTGCACTATCAAACAAACAAACATTTTCCTTTTTCTCGGTATTTTCCATTTGCATTTATATTGACAACTTCAGGTGTTAAGTATCATAAAAGTTGCATATTAGTTATATAGTAGAAAATTTCAAAAGTAAATATTATATAAAGTTCATAAGCATTTCATAAAGAACAATAAAAAGTAATACTTTTAAAGCGAAAACAACATAAAATTCGAAGTTCAAATTATCATTCACCAATCTGATGCCTCATCAAAGTAATAAGAGGTTTTCAAAGAAATCAGAGACATCTAAGGATGCATTTGTTATTTCAGGAGCAAGAGGAGTCCCACTAATGGAGATATTGTTGGCCTCAACAGTGGTTATGGTAGTAGGATTGATTTTAGTGGCATGAGATTCACCACGCTTGCCCATATTCTTTAAAGATGCATGATATAGATCAACAAAATGTTTTGGCGTACGACAAGTATGTGACCAAGGCCGGTTATGCCACAAGCGAGGACAAATACTTTCATTGATCACCTTTTTTGATTTCTTTTCTTTGCCATGATTCAGGCCAAAGTTTGATTTCCTAAGACGGTTAAATTTTTTGCCATTTCTTCTAGGATTATGTTCTTGCTCGCTCTTATTGCCCTTAAAATGACTAGTATTTTTCTCAAAGTTAGCATGTACTTCAAGTAATGCTTTTGAGCTAGCAGGTCTAAAATCATGATTTTTGAGCAGTAATTCATTGGTTTGCTCGGTAGTAAGAAGTACATAAATTAATTTAGAATATGTGGCAAATTGACATTGCCGGTATTGCCGTTGCAATACAATATTCGAAGCATGAAAGGTGGAAAAAGTTTTCTCAAGCAATTCCGCATCAGCAAGTTTGATACCGTATAACTCAAGCCGAGAAATAATATAAAATAAAGCGGAATTATAATCAGACATTGATTTAAAATCTCGCAGTCTGAGATTTTGCCAGTCATATTGTGCTTGAGGGAGGATAATAGTTTTGGTATGATCATACCTATCCTTCAACCTCCTTTACAAGATATGAAGGTCTCGAACGGATAAATATTGAGTCTGCAGGCTCTCATGCAAATGACGGCGAATAAAAATTAGCGCATTTGCTTTATCCTTTTCATTTGAGGTTCCATCCTTTGTAATTGTATTAGCGAGACCTTGCCCTTGGAGGTGCATTTCCATGTCAAGGCACCGGGATAGATAATTCTTTCCACTCACTTTTAAGATGTGGAATTTGGGCTTTTCAATATTTGCCATAACCCTTACAAAAATAAATCCTTATAAATTAAAAGGATTTCCAAATATCCACCGCCACTTTAGGAGCAGAAGAATACTTTTAAATTTGAAATTTGGCTTTAGGCCAAGAAAATTAAAAATGAAGAATTGATAGAAGAATATGAAGTATAAGTTAATTAATAAAAAGAATATCCACATTGCAAAAATTACTTACTCAGTCGGTAGATTTTTGTATTGATAACGTGTTGTAAAATATTGCGTTTCGAATATATAATAGAGAAGAGATTGAGAAGAGAAAGCAAGTGAACACTAGAGATAGTAGAGAAAACCAGATATTTCACTGTATTGTGATTGTTGTTCTATTGTACATCAAAACTAAATTCCTATTTATAGAAGAACAAGAATGTACTTATCATTAATATCAATGTATCGAATGATACATGTACTGGATAAGGGAGATGAACATTCATTGTATAAGAAAATGTACTTAGAATATATGATACGAATGTACCATAATAAATACATTAGATAAGATAAATATAATGAATATTCATTCGTGTATTCTATTCATTCATGTATTTCAGAACAATAGACATATTTTATATTCAACATGAATTTTAGATCATGCTACATTACCTATGAAATTGTTTTACTAACAACTAATAACAGCTTGATGATCTGTCACCGCATATTTATTAGATATTTCAATAATATTTTGAAATATTTACAATAATAGTTTCGATAAAAGTTATGACTGCATTGAAGACCATTATTATTTTTAACGATCACATAATGGTTTCTTAACGGTCATATAATGACTTTTCAATCGTTTTGTAACGTTTAATTTATTTCTCAAATAAATCCTTCATTATTTTACAATGGCTCTTTTAACGGCTCTATTTTGTCTAAATATAAAAATAAAATCTCATAAGACAATCCAAAAAAAAAATATACACTTAATGAAACAGAGAATATTCTTTCTCTAAGAAATCTTTCCTTTCCTTGCTTGGATATACACAAGGTTGTTCAGTGCAGAATATAGAAAAAGGTTTGTTGTATCTTACTAGGATAGCCGTTAAAAGCCTATCGCACCAAGTTTCGTATTTCGAGGGGCGGAATTATCCTTAAGGATAGTGCTTACGCTTGCACATCTCAAACAAACTTATTATTGTTTTTTCTAACAATCTTAAGGATAATTCCCTTAGGGATTCCAAGGGCTTGCTTAATGGAGTTCAAGGTGGTCAATTTGATTCTCCTATCGAGGATATAGGAATGTGCTCATCTCGTTTAGAGGATTTTGAAGGTGTTGGTCATTGAGACCAGCAGGAAGCATCATACATCATCCTCGTATTTGGTCTTGCTGATGGTCTTCCACAGGGAAAGTCAAGAGTGTGATGTTGTTAGATAAATTTTCTTGATTGATGAAGCAATTTACTTAGACTATGTTTTGGCACATGGCGGTATTTGGTTGTGTTGTGGTGGACAACGCAGCGTGCCTAATAATCTTGTTGAGCAAAAGTTTGATGGCTAATCTTGTGGTCCTTTAGGCTTCATGCGGAAAAGCTTATTGCTATTTTGAATCATCAAGGGCAATAGTTGTCATTGTCTACCACACACCAGTTCAATAGGTGAGTTCTAGCATGACAAGCTCTGAATATCTTCCCGATGGTTTGTTATCAGGTGTGATGTATCTACTTTAATTGAGCTGATTTTGACCATTACACCTTATTGTTAAACATGTACCCAATGTGAATTTTAGTTAGTGTTGTCTAGTTGATGTTTAGGAATAGTGACCCATTGCTTACTAGTGTTCGTGCATTTGAGTTTGATACTCTTGAATTTGATCAATACATATTCTTGTGCTGAAAAGTGCTGGAATTAAAATTACACATGCTGATTGTAATTTCTCTTCTCTATTTTGGCGGGAAAAGTGCCAAAAAAGTCATAAACCTTTTGTCTTTGTGCCGATTTAGTCCTAAACCTTTTTTTGGTGCCGATTTAGTCCTAAACTTTTGTACGTTGTGCCAATTCAGTCCTTTCCGGTTAATTTTGGTCGGATTTTGCTGACTGGATGTCGACCGGCTGACGTGGCTTGATCGGCGCTGATGTGGACACATTTTAATAATATTTTAATTTTTTTGAATTTTTTTCTTTTTCTTTTATTTATTTATTTTTTTCGTTTTCTGTTTTTCTCTTTCTCTTTCTTTTTTTTTTCTCCTCTTCTTCCTCCAGTCGGTCGCCGGACGCGACCGGCCAGAGGTGACGGCCGGCAAGGGCGAGGCCACCCTCGCCGGCCACCTCGCGGGCGAGGGTCGAGCCTCACGCTGGGTGGCGAGGTGAGAGGTCGAGCCTCCAGCCTCGCCGGCCATGGGCGAGGCTCGCCCTCGCCGGATCTGGCGAGGTTGAGCCTCGCCGGCCATGGGCAAAGCTCAACCCTCGCCGGATCTGGCGAGGGTCGAGCCTTACCGGCTGGCGAGGTGGGAGGCCCGAGAGCGAGATCTGAATTGTGAGAGAGAAAAAAAGCCCTAGGGGAGGGCAGATCCAAAGAGAGAGGGAGACCCCAGCCGCGTGAGGCCTCCATCGCCCGACGCCTCCTGTTGCTGCCGCGATCTCACCCGTTGCCTCCTCGTCGACCAGCCGCGAGCCCTGCCGTGCTGAGCTCACTGCTGCCGTTACCCCGATGCAGATCTGCCGCCGTTCTTACGCCCGGAGCTCGACGCAAGCTGCTGTTGTTCCTCCTCGACGTTGGGTACGCCGTCCTACCTGCCGCCCAGCGCGAGGCTCGACCCTCGCCGCAAGGTGGCCGGCGGGCAGTCGCTCTCGGCGACCGGCCAGAAAGAAGAAGAGGAGAAGAAAAAAAGAAAAAGAAAAAGAAAAATAGAAAACGAAAAAAATAAATAAATAAAAGAAAAAATATTCAAAAATATTAAAATATTATTAAAATGTGTTCACATCAGCGCCGATCATGCCACGTCAATCGATCGACGTCCAGTCAGCAAAATCCAGCTAAAATTGGCCGGAAAGGACTGAATTGACACAACGTACAAAGGTTTAGGACTAAATTGGCACAAAAAAAAAGTTTAAGACTAAATCGGCACAGAGACAAAAGGTTTAGGACTTTTTTTTGGCACTTTTCCCCTATTTTGGCCATGATATAGGTGGAATTCGATATGCTTTTGGTCATAAATGTTTACATGCCTTTGTGATATGATAGATTCTGAAATCACATTAATTCTTTGCTAAGTAATTGGGGAATTGTGCTTTTAATATGCTTGAATTTGTTGAATGGAGCTTAGACTTGCTGGTTGCTTTGGTTCATCCATAGATTAGAGATATTGTATCTTGCTTTATTTTACTTGAGACTTGTAAGGGTATTTTGTGAACATTTATGTTGTGTTGGTTTGAGATGAATTCATGCTTTAATTCTGTATATAAAAACCTCGGTTGAAATGTATGTTATGTGCTTGATGGAATTCTTGAACAATATCAATATGTGTATATATTTAAACTAGATCAGGATTTTCTCCGTTGCTCAATTCGTACGTTCGTTTTAGTCATTTAAGCTTCACTTAGGCTTTGTTTTATTTTTTCTTCATGAATATGTGTGGATCTTAGTCTTGCTAGTGTGTTCTTTGTGAGGCCTCAGATGATTTGCTTTAGTGAGGAAATGCATATATTTATTTCTTTGGAGCAAGATATGAACACAAGAGAAAAAAATTCATATAATTTCTGGAATCGATTGTGAAAATGGTGGTGACTAAATGAGGTATGAGCAAATAGCAATATTGCATCACCAGTTAGGTGTGGTTTTTTCGTGATATTCTAAGCCATTGACATCAAATTTTTGTAAATCATACATGTTCATCGTTAAGATGGTGTTATTGTTGGTTGCTACTCGCTACATGCTAAAAGCCTAACATTCATGTTGCAAATGAAGAGGTTTTCTCTTACCCCATTTGAGCTGCGAGGAGATGTTTAGGGTTTTTCCCAATAGCATGTGTGTTATTAATTTCTTATTTTCTACTAAGAAAATAATACATGATTATGGAATTAACATATGCGATTCGCATTGTTTTGCTTTATACACAAACATGAACATGCACATTTATATGTTTGATGTGATGTTAATTATATTACTTGTTATGACATGGTGAATGTTTTTTTTTATATGATATGGGCTCTAGCCATTGGTTGTTCTGCCCTTTGTATTGATATTCTCATTGTTAGGGATGTCTCCGAGATTGATTTATAGTTTGACAATCTAATATGAAGACATGGGTAAAGGCTACATGTTCCCTACTGTATGGGCTGCCTCACAGTGATATAATTAAGGCATTTTACATGGTGGATTTCCCATTGTATTAGAAGTATACAATAATGTTAATAGAATCTTGGTTTCAAATGAGACAAAATCCGTTATAGATTATATGTTCAACTTGAAAGAGATATTGTAGTTTGGAAATCAACCAAATGAAATTGTGGAGAAAATGACAATTCTGTTAAACCAAAATTCGACTTGGTTCAAGCAGATGATTTGATGACGCAAATTTATGGTCATTTTTCAGGCCAATATTATGGCCAATATGAAAGAATGTGTAGTAGACTAAGGTGCTACTAGGCACGTATGTGCAAATATCCTTATACACTTTAGTAGGAAGGAGAAGATAAGAAAATATTTATTTTGGTATCTTGAGAACTACTATGGTTCTTGAAGAAAGGCAATATTCTTCTCAAACTTATATAAAAAAATGAGGCTAAGTAGTTGAGAAACTCTTAGCAGATATTCCTTTGGGAATAAATTGGCACCTTATGCGTCTAAGTATTGTGATTGCGAAGTGGCAATAACCATTGTAATGAAAAATTTTCAATTGTAAAATAGACACATTTGATTGAGGGATGATGTGGTAAAGCAACTGTTTAATGATGGAATTATATCCATTGATTTTGTAAAGTCACTGATCTTTTGACTAAACCTGTGAGAAGAAAATTAATTTATGACACGTCGAGAGGAATGAGACTTAAGCCAATTGAGGAAAAACAACAGTGATGGTAACCCAACCTATGTAATTGGTAATCCCATGAATTAGGTTCATATGGATAATAACAAGTCATTTGTTGTTTTAGTGATGCACTATGAAAAATTATTGTCCATCCTAAGATGAGAATGGTGCAAAATTGCAAGGAAAAAGAGGTTGAGCTAAGCTCTTAATGAAATTCTATAGCCATTATTAGTGGTGTATTAAGCTACATAATACACTTGATGGAATCACCTATATAAGTGTGGAGTGGGGCCGCTCCTATAAGAATTTTTGTCGAAAATCTCTAAAGTATTTATGAATAAACCAAGCATGTGCATGGTCTATTAGTGCAAAACCGCATTGAACAACAAAGTTTGTGGGAGTGCAATGATTGATGAAAATTATAATTTACAAAAGAAATTTTTTTGTTTATAGAAGTTTCAAACTTCACTAACAACTTCGTGAATTATATTTCATTTTGTCTAGGGTTGCTTCATAGCCTAACAAGCACCAGTTCCGATGTATTACACTATAATAACCCATCATTATTTTTATTATATTTTATTTTCAAAATCTTTTGAAATATGTGTGGAATTGTTGGATATTTCAATACTATTTAAAAATATTTACAATAATAGCTTCGATAAAAGTTATGACTGCATTGAAGACCATCATTATTTTTTACGATTACATAACAGTTTCTTAACGGTCATATAACGATTTTTCAATTGTTTTGTAACGTTTAATTTATTTCTCAAATAAATCATTTATTATTTTACAACGGCTTTTTTAATGGCTCTATTTTGTCTAAATATAAAAATAAAATCTCATAAGACAATTCAAAAAAAAAAAAATAAAAATGCACTGAATGAAACAGAGAATATTCTTTCTTTAAAAAATCTTTCCTTTCCTTGTTGGGTTATACACAACGTTGTTTCTATTCTTTCTAATATTCAGTGTAGAATATAGAAGAAGGTCTTTTGTATTTTGGGAGGATAGATGTCAGAAGCCTATTGCATTGAGTTTTGCATTCCGAGGGGCAGAATTAGACAGTGCTTACGCTTGCACGCCTCAAACAAACTTATTTATTCTCATTAGCTTTTTCCTACAATATTTCCTTCTGGTCTAGCACTTTTTTATATGTTCCAAGCTAGTAAAAGCCAGTAAAAGCCAGTAAAAGCCAGCCTTTTTGGAAATCAGCTACTTCATATATTGAACTGAGATATGCCACTTATGAATTCTAGAGCTAGCATACTCACCAGCAGTCACAAAAAATGCGATGTTTTTGGCTTTGGAGTGGTAGCAATGGAAGTGATCATGGGAAAACACCCGGGAGATCTCATCTCCATTTTTGATCCATCATCTTCATCGCTGGCAAAGATTGGTTCAGACTTTTTACTCCAGGATGTGTTGGATCGACGCCTCTCCCCTCCTGTGGGTAGAGATGCAGAGGACGTAGTGTCAATCACAAAACTGGCGTTTGCTTGTTTGCAAGTGGATCCCCAGCGCCGGCCAAGCATGAAAGGAGTCCCGCTCCTAATACCAGTTCAGGTGCCTCTAGCGAAGCCATTTTCTGAGATCACAATGGGCGAACTAAATAGCTTCGGCTGTTGATCTGTGTACATGAAAGAGAAGTAGTGTTAAGCAGTCCCAAAGGGAAAGTGCCATAAAACTAGTTAGTATTCCAACATAAAATGAGTATGTGTGGTTGAGCTGCATCCTCACAAAACTCCATTTCTGTCCCACTGTCCTTTATTTCTGACATTTATATCTGCATATCTAAGCCAAAACTTCCGATTAATTCACTTTTGTATTTGCTATTTTTCCCTTATGTAGTTAGTATTTTTATTAGATTCATTGCCGGCGGGAGAAATAAAATACACTTCTACTATCGGATAACTGATATGGGGATGAATTTGCTTACATAATTCTCTAAATACACATGTCATCCTTTCACCGATGTAAAATTTTCTTTACTCTGGTAATGGACTTAATAATAATCCACATTATTATCTCTAAATAATTATCTCTAAATACACACGTCATCCTTTCACTTTGAAGCAAACTAACTTGTTTGATTTGTAGACCTCTAGGTATGGTCTGGTCTCTGGGACCCTTCTTTTATGTATCGAAATGTTTGACCGGGGTGATTGCTCCCTTGTCCAACTTCGGTTTCACCCGGTTTTTGTTGCATTGAAATGCTAGCGACCCCTTGTTTTGGGAAATGCAAGTTTCTCGACAATGTGAAAGATGCGACCGGTCCTGGGAGCTCAATAATTGATTGTCGATTTCGGGTGGCAAAGTCTCAAAAAGACTCGTTTTGACGAGCATAACTCATTTTTGAGATTTAAAGATGAGTTTTGACCTTTGTAGCTCGTTGTCGACCTTTGAACTCCCGGTCGACTCTAAACCAAGCTCAATTATTTTTCGAAAATGGGTGGCAAAATTTGAGGTGGCAACAACCATTATCGGCCATAACGACATCCTCATCTACGTATAGATCCATATAGAAGTATCTAAACATTCAATTTTTTATCCAAATGGGGACGGAATATGCTGAACCAATACCGGCAAATTGACATGTGGCGCCTATTTTGCAAGTTTATAAAAAAAAAAAATTACTCATTTCGTTCCTGTACAAGTTCAATTTCAGTTCCACTAAAATGGGGGATGGAAATTCGAACTTCTGTCAAGATAATAAACTTGTCCTGACATCAGATGATAACTTTTGCTCTCCACAAGATTATGACACTGGAACTGCGAATGCTCTTGCCTCGTTAGAGGCTCTAGGTCAATGTCATGCACTAAATTGGAGGACCCCTCAAGTTTCGAATGGATACTGCTATTCCCAATCCAAGTTCAAGTTGCAAATGGAGTGAAGCTTCAACTTGACGCTAGGGTCGCTTGACTTGGGTCGACTTGCATTGACTTGGCAGAGTCTAGGAATTGTGCCTTTTTTTGACTAATAGAACTGTTAAAATTTTTTGGATATGTGCGTGCGGAAGCATGGTTTTGATATTAGTTATAGTTTTTGGTTAGTGACATCTGTGCAAGTGTATGGTATAGTTTGTAGAGGATGGACATGGGACAAGATAGGATAATCGAAGGATAAAGAACATGAGATATGAGAAATAGTTTCATTAGTTGGATAAAATAATTTTACAATAGTTGAAGGAAGTATTGGTAGAGGAGCTTCAAGATATGGAGTATTATCTCATGCTCCTCTCACTCTCTTACATTTGTTATTCTACTATGCTCTCCTCTCTTTCCTATTTATAGGGTGCTCTACCAACATTCTAAATTTGTGTAGAATGTTGTCCACTTTAGCTTAATCTAGAGAGTTCTAGATTGTAGTTTATCCTCTCTTCTTCTAGAGAGTTTTGCTTGCTTGCATTCCCACGTGAACCTTCTAGATTCATTTAGCAACCTCCATTCTCAACAATTCTAGACAATATCAATCTTGAAGTTTCTAGAAAGTTTTAGAGAAAATGGATCACAATTTCCAACACTCCCCTTTGATCCATTTTCGGGATAATTTGGACTTGTGTTGTAAAGTCTCGGACATACCTTGAAATTTTTCTTGTAATTTGTCTCATGTCTTTTATTCCGTCTTCGTTCCATGATCCATTGCATTCTCTTGTTGGAACACTTGCACCTGCCTTCGAATGTGCATGTCTTTTCTTCAACGATGTCCCATACGTCTTGGGCTATCAATGTGACAGCATGAATTTTCATATTTGTTTTCGATTAAATAAATCGGGCTTTTCATCGACGCGTCTATAGTACTATTCTCTGAGTTGGCCACTCATAAGATAACTGGTCTATCTGGGGGAAGCAATTAAGGAATTTAAATGAAATGGACTTGAGAATTCGATCAGGAATCGACTGCTTGACCGTGTCCATCTGTCGAGATTATTACGGCACTGTCGAAATCGATCAGAGATCGGAGATAAGTCGATTTGACTGAGATATGTGATCAAAGCGTGGGTGATTCCACCAGATTGCATAATATTCGTCGATTAGCACTACACCGATTTTTCTATCGTTTTGTTACCCAGTGCCCATAATTGAAACCTCGAGATTTTCATAACAATCGAGAGTTGTCAATGTGTCGAAAATATACATTATGACTCGAGATAAATCGATCATGGGTCAATTGCACCAAAAATTCCTAAAAGTGACCCGGTAGACTAGGTCACGCTAAAAGCGCGTTGAAATGAAACTAACCGCGAATTTGAACCCGATTTCAGAAATCAAAAGTTCTGTTATGTCACGAGTTATTTTAGGAATGTCGACTCATCCTCCGAAGATTTTTTAGAGATTCATAGATCTTTTTGGAATATCGGTCCAGACGTTGCGGAAATTAGTGGAAATTTGGATCGGCCAAATTGATTGGATTTTTGGCCTCTCTACCGAGCCTTTGGGTGTCAAGGACTCGCATAAATGGTATGGCCTTTTTCTTTTACAACAATGGACGTCAAATTTAGGAAATTTGATAAAGAAATTAAAGACCAAAAATGAGTGAAATTCGTAACTAGAAGATGGCAGTAATTTTGGGCTTCAAAATTGGATTATTGGTATGGGGGACAATGCATTTAAGTGGGTGGATAACCCTTGTGGACTTTTTTTCCCTTGTCTTCTCTTGCAAGCTGGCCGACTCCCCATATCCATTGCCTCTCACCTTTTTCGTTGCTTCTCATTCCCTTTTTCATTCGACGAAGCTCAGCTTTCATTTTCATTTTCTTCTGCAATTTCGCTTCTTCACCGAGCCAATCGCTGCCCCACATCAGCGGTCAACCTCACCGCTTTGATCCTTTGCAGCAGACCGCACCATCTCCCTCCACAAAGTTGAGCCATCATTATCCCGTCATTCCCGTGTTCTCTTCATCAACGCCAACGAAGAACCACTCCCCTGCTCCATCGCCTCTGCCAGCATCGCTCGAAGCTACTTCTTCTCTTTGCCACTTCTCCACCCACACGACCACGTGGTCTTTCTCTCCAGCGGCTTTCGTCTTTAGCTCCGTGGCACGTGTCTTCACGGTCACCAACCTACGTTGAAGATCACCGAAGCTGACCTCCCTCAACTCCACGTGGCCAGCGCCCATTTCTTTCGTTCGTGGATGAAGACACTTGCGAAGCAGCTTGTCCCGGTCAACTCGGCGATTTCCTCAGCGGTTTGTTGACCAAGAACTCCCTCGGCCAACCGTCCGCGTGAGTACCTCACCGAAGCTGCCAGCTCGCGTTTCCTCTACTCCATCATTCTCTTGCGGGGCCAGCATCTCCGTGAATTCCAGCTCACGAACGAAGAAGCTCATGCCTTTCACGCCGTGTCTTCATCCAGCAACAGCTGCCAGGCGTCCACCACCGAGCTCCTCCCCTTCGTGTCTCCTTGGTGCGCGACTCCACGCTCAAGCAAAACCAGCGTCGTCGCCCTCAGTCAGCCCATGATCAGTCAGCGAGCCCGTG
This sequence comes from Eucalyptus victrix, assembly GCA_016097545.1. Lineage (NCBI taxonomy): Eukaryota > Viridiplantae > Streptophyta > Magnoliopsida > Myrtales > Myrtaceae > Eucalyptus > Eucalyptus victrix. The sequence goes on from CM027842.1 coordinate 9,301,551, forward strand.
AAGCCCAGCAGTCTTCAGTTCCTTTGAGCCCATCTGCAGCTCGGGCCATAAGAAATCAGCTCATTTCAGCAGCTCCATTGAAGTCCAGCAAGCCCAATGTTTAAGGCCCAATTCAGCAAGGCCCTAGTCCAGCAAGTCAGTTGAAGCCCAGCCCAAGTTCAAAAGCAAATCTCAGATTTGGGCTGAGATTTGTTGGGCCAAGTTTGGGCCCAGTCCAAGTCCGTTGACGACGCTGAAAGTTTGATTTTCGGCTGTCGTCGCATCGCTGTCGCGGTGAACCGGTTTCCGCAATTAATTGGTGAGTTTATGCTCTAAACTCTGCTTAGTAGGTTAATGACGTTTAAGGAGTGTTTATATTTATTTTATTAAGAATTAGGTGGTTAGTTAGATTAAATTAGAAATGTAATTATTTAATTGAGCATGTTAGGTGGCTAATATGGTTTAGCTAAGGCCTAAATAAATTGTACTATTTATCTAAAAGGGTTCGGGAATTTCTCCGAATCCGTATTGGTTATTAATTTAATGATTATGGCCTAGGTTAGTATTTTTAGAATTTAAATTGATTTATTTAATTAATTTCAATAATTATTTAATTATTAATTATTTTTCCAGAAATTAGGCCGGGATAAGGTGATCGAATTTCATACCGATTGCAATAGTGTTGTTAATTTCTGCAATTGAGTGTTAAACTATGCAAATTGAGTGCTTATTGGATTTTTGGTATTTAATTCCAAAAATTATGAATTTCGAGTATTTATTCAGAAAATTCTGGGTGTTGGGTTTTGACACCGAAAATAGTTTTAGTACTATATGAAATAGTGGGATTTCAAAAAGGATGAATATCAATTGTTTTTTGGATCAATTTGACCGTGTACCCACACACGAGTAATTTCATGTGAATTTTTAATACAAAGAAAAATGCCAGGCTCACCATTTTAATTGAAGCATTTGAGTGCAATGCACGGTGCCCTGGGCCATATTTGAGTGATCATGTGATGGTCAAGCGAAATCGTCCCGGGCTGTTGAGCTGGACATTATCCTTATTTGGGATATCCCCGGACAACGGGAAGCCAGTCGCAATTGATTCTAGACCCTATGCTCCTTCGGGAAAGCCGTCTGATAAAAAGACGTGCCGTGCTCAATGGGGTGAGACGAAGCTTGGCAATGCCAGAAGACCACCGAATTGAGAGTAGGCCGTGCTATATGCCGAAATCTAAATTAGGAACGCATGACTAATTGAGTGTGGTGTTTCAGTTATTGAAGCTTATTGTTGCTCATGCTCTCATGATGTCTATGATATAAATTGTACTAACCTGCAGGTGGATCTAAGACAAGGTAAGTCTCATTGATTGTGTGATTGTGTGATTATGACACTTTTGAGTGTATTTCCCTCCTAATTGGGGTTTAGAGTTTAGACTCGCTGAGATGATATCTCACTCCGTTGTGGGACAACATTTTTAGGGTCGTCGAGTGGAGGACCTGGAGCAGAGAGGAGGTGATCGGAAGCGTGAGTCAGAGTCAGTTAGGATCGCTTCTTTTTGGAAGGCTAGTATTTTGTAGTCTTTTGGCCATAGACTTTGGTACATGACTCAGTGTACATATAAAAGCATGTTCGTTTGTGAATTTATTGTTCTGCTTTTCTATCCCGAGATGATTATTGTCAAGGGATTTATAATCCGCTTCCGCATGTGCAATAAAACAAAAAGGGTCGGCAACTAGTCCTGAGAAGTCGCAAAATTTTATCGACCAGAGAGGAATAGGCACGTGCTCGGGGTTCGAGGTGTGACAATCAAAATGCTCTTAGTTATAATTGTTAGCTCGGGCTCTGGCTCTAGCTCTCGTAGGCTCTAGCTCGAGCTCGGGCTCTAGCTCTAGCTCTCGTAGGCTCTAGCTCGGGCTCTGGCTCTAGCTCTCTTAGGCTCTAGCTCTAACTCCAGCTCTAGCTCTCTTGGCTCTTGCTCGGGCTTTGGCCTTTGATTCTGGCTCTAGCTCCGGCTCTGGCTCTATTGGCTCTTGCTCGGGCTCTGGCCTTTTTAGTTGAGGATGGTGAGGACAAATGCCCATAACCATCCGATATGCCTTACTCTGATACCATGTTAGAAAGTTTTGGATATGTGTGTACGAAAGCATGGTTTTGATATTAGTTATAGTTTTTGGTTAGTGACATGTGTGCAAGTGCATGGTATATTTTGTAGAGAATGGACATGGGACAAGATAGGATAATCGAAGGATAAAGAACATGGGATATGGGAAATAGTTTCATTAGTTGGATATAATAATTTTACAATAGTTGAAGGAAGTATTAGTGGAGGAGTTTCAAGATATGGAGTATTATCTCATGCTCCTCTCATTTTCTTACATTTGTTGTTCTACAATGCTCTCCCCTCTTTCTTATTTATAGGGTGCTTTATCAACATTTTAGATTTGTGTAGAATGTTGTCCACTTTGGCTTAATCTAGAGAGTTCTAGATTGTAGTTTATCATCTCTTCTTCTAAAGAGTTCTGCTTGCTTGCATTCCCACGTGAACTTTCTAGATTTATTTAGCAACTTCCATTATCAACAATTCTAGACAATATCTATCTTGAAGTTTCTAGAAAGTTTTAAAGAAAATGGATCACAATTTCCAACATAAACAAATGCACATTTCTGGTGGTTGGACTTGATGTTGATGGGTCATGAGTCAGCTTTTGATCAAGGCCCCATCTACTGTTGAGTGGATCATGATGTCCTACCCGCTAAAATGGGGGATGGAAACTCAAACTTTTGTCTAAATAATAAACCTGTCCTTTTCATCAGACGATAACATCTGTTCTCCGGAAATTCATGACACTCGAGCAATGAATGCTTTTGCCTCTTTACAGGCTCTACGTCAATGTCATGCACTAAATCGGGGGACCCATCAAGTTTCGAACCAATACTGCTATTCCCAGTCCAAGTTCAAGTTGCAAATTGACTGGAGCTTAAACTTGACGCTAGTGTCGCTTGACTTGGGTTTGCTTGCCTTGTCTTGACATGAGTGAGCTTCTGATCAATACACCATCTACATATTCAAATAATATACATGACCAAGCTCGAGTGATGTCCCACACATCCGATTGTATTCTGGATCTATCATCGATGACTTCAGCCATTCTGATTCATAGAGGAGTTTTGTGATCGAAACACATCATCGGACCTTAGATATGTTGAGATGTTTTATTATTGATTTTGGCAGCTCTTGGAATGAACACTTACAGTTGACCGATTTCTCTTATAAGACTAGTTATCATTCCAGCATAAAAGATGTCTCTTTTCGAAGCTTTGTAAGGTTTGAAATACAGATCTTTTATCAGTTGGGACCATGTGGGTGAAAAGAGATCGTTCGGTCGCGAGATTATTCAGCAATTGGACCATGTGTCTCAAGATAGCATGCAAAAACAATTATGCTGGCCTAAGTGTTGAGAAAATATCCTAATAGCTTTTGAAGCTAACAAAACTACTCTTGATTCTATTTAATCCACTAGTGATTGTATATCACGACGGAAGCTTGAGACAGTTACCTCATGGATCATCATATTGTTGCGTGGATATCATGAGAGTAACAGTGTGGATATCACAAAGTTTACACGTGGATATCATCAAAGTAATTGATTTCTTCAGATTCGGTGCTAAAGCTGAATGTCATCAATATTATCGCATGGATATCATCGGATCACAATATTGATATCAACAAAGTCTATATTTAGATATTGTCATTCGTTCAGACTCTACGATAAAGTTGAATATCATCAAATTTCGAGATTTACCTATATTTATATTCAACACAAACTCCATTGATCATATCATCATCACTCACCTTTGGCTTGGATTTCCTATGGATAAATGATTGATAGACCTTAAATCTTAAATATTATTTCACAACAAAAATCCACACAAGACATCTTAATTGATTAACAATCACTCTAAAAGACATGCTACCTTCCTTAATTGAAGAACTCTATTTATAGAACCCAAGATCTGTTTGTATGCGCGATTAGGTTTAGATCTTATCTTCAATGACTACTCAATCTTCTATGTGGATTTGTATCCAACGGGTCGTTTGGAGAATGATATCCTAAAGATTATCCAATAGGTAGATTAAAAGTGGAGGAGCATAAAAGGAAGACTAAGGTACTGAAGAGTAATATAGATCCAGAGTTGAAAATTCTGAAGTTCAAGAGAGCTTCAATCTCACATACTTGCCTTTCGTGAGCTACTAACTACAATCCTTGAGAGGCATTAAAAGAGTGATTGAGAGATATTGTGAAACCTATCACAAACTTGAGTATCATCATTCATCTTTATAACTCTTATTGATTGACAAGTGAAATCCAACCAGCATGCTGTTAGTGCGGGAGAGTGACATAAACTTGTTTAGGAGAGCTTCAATCCCAGGGATTGAAAGGCAGGCGAAGTGGCGTATGTCCTCCTCCTTTTGAGAATTCAGGTACGCAGCAAGATTTTTCTTTTTTAAGGGGATGGAATGTAACACAAGGGCAAGAATATGTACATTTTCTTGGCTGACCGAGTCATGGTTAGCCAAGTTGAGGAAAGACTACTGTTCTATGTGTCAGATTTTTCAAGGAGTACGTTATTTTTTATAATGAGGTCCTTGGATTGAATGTCATCCCTTGGATGCATTATTAGTGTCTAAGACGACAATAAGTCATACGCATCCACTCATATTGACTACTTCAAGAGAGAAGGAGAGATGATTTCCGCCGCAAATATTTTCGCATCTTAGATTGGTTTCCTGCTATGAAATGCTATTCATAGGGTCGTTAACACAAACGAAAACCACCGCGCGTACACAGTTCTAGTTCATCCAGAGAGATTGGCGCTAGGATTCCGACTGACCCCAAGTCATGGTTCTCTCTGCGCTTAAACGCGAACCATGATCTCACAAAGCTGTCTTCTTAAAGCTCTTCAACTTCAGCATCGGCGTTGCCATCATTGTAATAGTGCTCATCTTGTTCCCTGGCTTTGCTTCAACTGCCACTCCTGGTTTCCCTCCTGAAGCCGAAGATGGAAATGCAGAGGAGGCAGCAGAGACTCTGCTGAAGTGGAAATCCACTCTCGACAATCAAAGCCGATCTCTCCTGTGGTCATGGCAGGGTGAGAATGCTTGCTTCAGTAATTGGACAGGAATCACCTGTGACGGTCCAGGAATCATCACTAGTCTAAATATTTCGAACATGGGCTTGAGAGGTATGCTTGGTGCTCTTAATTTCACCGCTATTCCTCATCTATTTAGCTTGGACCTGTCGAACAACTCATTTCGTGGCCCCATTCCTTTATCCATAGGAAACCTCTCTAAGCTATCAACCCTTAATCTCTCGGTCAACTCTATCTCCCAGAGCATTCCTTCTACTCTTGGTAGATTGACCGGTCTAAGGCTTTTGTACCTTCGTCAGAATCAATTGAGGGGGCCTATCCCGGAGGATATATTTACGTTGAACTCCCTTTTGGAGCTTAGTTTCTCAGTCAACAATCTCACGGGTGCTCTTCCTACTTCTATTGGCTTACTGGGGAACCTAACAGTTCTCGACTTGAGCTACAACGACCTTAAGGGATCGATTCCTCATGAAATTTGTAGCGATGGGGCGAGCGATCGAACAATAATATAGACAGAAAAAGAAAATAAATCGGACACCAGATTTACGTGGTTCAGTCGTAAAGACCTACGTCCACGGGGAGAGCAGCAGCGAATTTCACTATAGATCAAGCGATACAAGGAGATTACACACTCAAGTCACTCAAACACTCTCTCGGTGTTTCCCAAGCCCAATTACACCCAATAACACACAAAGTGTTTAGCCCCGAAATTCCTCAAGAAATAATCTCTCAATCTCACGAAGGAATTACACGCAAATCTTACCACAAGATTTAATTGGCTTCACCACTAAACCTTCTTGGATGTAATGCACGACAAAGAAAAATCCCTCCCAAGCACTCGACAACGAGACGGCGCTTCAAGACCAATTCTTCACGATCAACGGCGGAACACCAAGCACTCACGCGGCGCTTCAAAACAATTTGTGATCCACACCTATCACCCATGGCCTCAAGTCTATATAAGTAAAACCTTTATTCTTTTTGCCAACTTCTCATAGGATTTTGTTTCCTATCCAAAACATATCTTTGTATATTTTAAACAAAATCCAAGTCCTAGTCAAAGTTGGACTTTCCTATTTTAGCGGCCAAACTCTCCAACGAGGATTCGAATTTTTGGGAAGTTGATCTTCAGATCTTCTTTGCTCGATTTCGAACATCCGCAACATATCCAATTCGGAATATTCATAATTTTGCATTGGGCTTAAACTCGAGACATATTTTAACAATCTCCACCTTGGCTCGACGTTTGAGCTAAGTCGCAATCGCTTCGTAAAAATTCAAACTCTGCTGCTGCTTTCCCCTAGCCCCCGATGGGCTCAACCGCCACAGATATTGTCCAAGTCCAAGCCTCGCTTGAACTTCGCCATAACTGAGTACCTCATCAAAATACCAACTCCACATGCACCTTTAACTGCTTCACAAGGATTTTCCGACATAACCTCCTTAACCGCAGATAAAGCAAAACCATTGTTGCATCCATATCTGTCAGGAGATCGAAGATATACCTTGTTAATTTCAGCAATTACAGAAACCGTTGGCTCTATAAGCTCCACCTCGCTATGAGCACCATCTGTGTCGATTACTTTGCTAGTACTTGTACACGCTACCTCAGGAGTTTCTGGTTGCAACTCCACCTCAAGCTGAACACCGTTCAGATCCGTATTAACACTGCTATAATCACTCCTAGCCAGAAGTATTGGAGACTCGTCAAAAGTAACTTCTCTGCTGTTAACAGGCGAATTTATATCTAGGCACCACAACTGATCACCTCGCTCACCTTGTGCATAGCCATGAAATATGCACCTTGCCCTCCCATCGAGCTTACCATCACTCACTCGAAAATAACATGGGCAACCAAACATTCTAAGAATAGAATAACCAGCAACGTTACCTGACCACACTTCTTTAGGAGTCCGCCATTCAATAGCAGTTGATGGGGATCCATTCACCAGGCAGCTTATTGTACTTAGCACATCAACTAGGATTCTCCTAGCAATACCAGCACTAGAGATTATTTTACGGGCCATCTCTAGTAATGTTCTGCTCATCAATTCTGCAAATTGTTGTGATTTACTAGCACTAGTGCGGTGTTTCACTATGCTCTCTTTCATGCAGAATTTATTTGTCAGCTCCGAGCAGAACTCCATGCTATTGTCAGTCCGCACATGCTTGATCGACTTACCAGTCTCCGTCTCGATCAAAGCTCTTGACTGCGAGATCCTGACACCAGCATCAAACTTGTGCCTTGGCACAAACACCCAAGTCTTCCTCGAGCAGTCAATAGACTCTCGAACAGATGCATCCGACGTCTCTGCAGCGAAATTTATCACTGTCTCACCTTGAAGTTTATACAGGCCATCGTGCTTGATTCCTTTCATTATCACCAGGGCACCTCGAACAACCTTTAGAACTCCACCTTTTGAAGAATACCTGCAACCAGCTGAATCTAGGGCACCCAAGGAAATTAAGTTCTTTTTCAATTCCGGAACATGCCTCACTCCAGTCAATGTCCTCACGATACCATCATGCATTCTGATTTTAACATCACCAACACCCACAACATCGCACTCAGCGTTGTTCCCTAACTGGACTTTATCACTACTCGTGCACTGATAAGTGATAAACCAGTTTCTATTTGGTGTGACATGAAAAGAACAACCAGAATCCATAATCCATCCATCAAACGATGAATCATTAGTGATAGACAAGACATAATCGGCATTATCTGCTACAGCTGCAACATTATCTGCAGAATCAACCATAATTTCCTTACCCTTTTCATTCTTCAGCTTAAGGCAATCTCTTCTAAGATGCCCCCTCTTGCCACAGCTCCAACAGACAACATTAGCAGTCCTAGATTGACTACGTCTGTTCATATTAGTACTACCATTACCCACACGTGTTATAGATCTTCCTCTATTTTCACCTACTAGAGCAGTAGATACAGATTCGCCAGATTCTCTTCTACGAATATCCTCGCTCAGAATTAAATCTCGAACCCCATCAAACGTCAAACTTGTTGACCCAGAGGAATTACTAACAGCAGTAACGGTAGTATTCCAACTATTAGGCAATGAGGATAATAGAATCAAAGCACATACCTCATCTTCAAAATCAATCTCAACTGAACTCAATTGACTAACAATCACATTGAATTCATTGATATGATCTGCAACTGACGCACCTTCTTTCATCTTCAAGTTAAACAGACGTCGCATCAAACAGACCTTGTTAATTGCAGAGGGCTTCTCATACATATCCGACAGGGCTTGCATCAAATCAGCAGTGGTCTTCTCCTTCAGGATGTTAAACGCGACGTTACGAGCCAACGTCAGCCGAATAACACCCATAGCTCGTCTATCCAGCAAATCCCAATCAGCTTGCTTCATCGTCGCTGGTTTCTCCCCAGACAAGGGCAAGTGCAGTTTCATCTGATAAAGATAATCTTCAATCTGCATCTTCCAGAAACTAAAATCCTTCCCATCAAATCTGTCGATTCTCACTTTTACTTCTTCTGTCGCCATCGATTCGCTTCAACTTAGCCAAACCTGGCTCTGATACCACTTGTAGCGATGGGGCGAGCGATCGAACAATAATATAGACAGAAAAAGAAAATAAATCGGACACCAGATTTACGTGGTTCAGTCGTAAAGACCTACGTCCACGGGGAGAGCAGCAGCGAATTTCACTATAGATCAAGCGATACAAGGAGATTACACACTCAAGTCACTCAAACACTCTCTCGGTGTTTCCCAAGCCCAATTACACCCAATAACACACAAAGTGTTTAGCCCCGAAATTCCTCAAGAAATAATCTCTCAATCTCACGAAGGAATTACACGCAAATCTTACCACAAGATTTAATTGGCTTCACCACTAAACCTTCTTGGATGTAATGCACGACAAAGAAAAATCCCTCCCAAGCACTCGACAACGAGACGGCGCTTCAAGACCAATTCTTCACGATCAACGGCGGAACACCAAGCACTCACGCGGCGCTTCAAAACAATTTGTGATCCACACCTATCACCCATGGCCTCAAGTCTATATAAGTAAAACCTTTATTCTTTTTGCCAACTTCTCATAGGATTTTGTTTCCTATCCAAAACATATCTTTGTATATTTTAAACAAAATCCAAGTCCTAGTCAAAGTTGGACTTTCCTATTTTAGCGGCCAAACTCTCCAACGAGGATTCGAATTTTTGGGAAGTTGATCTTCAGATCTTCTTTGCTCGATTTCGAACATCCGCAACATATCCAATTCGGAATATTCATAATTTTGCATTGGGCTTAAACTCGAGACATATTTTAACAAAATTTGTGCCATCAATTCTTTGTTTGCGCTTCGTCTTCGGGCGAACAAGTTGACAGGTTCAATTCCCACTTGCATAGTAAACATGACCCAGCTGACTGTATTTAACTTCCAGGAAAATTATCTTTCTGGTTCAATTCCTCGAGAAGTTGGGAAATTGAGATCCCTTATTTGCCTCGCTTTGTACAGGAACAATCACAATGGTTCAATCCCTACATCCATTGGGAACTTGAACAACCTACAAGTACTTTCTCTCGCCTCTAATGATCTTTCGGGACCTATTCCCCAGGAAGTGGGTGACTTGAGATCTTTAACCCTACTAGCTTTGTCCTTCAATAGTCTCAATGGTTCGATCCCTACTTCAGTTGGGAACTTGGTTAATCTAACCGTATTGCTTCTGCATTTCAACAACCTTTCTGGTTTCGTTCCTCATGAATTGAATAATCTCACTCGTTTAGTTGAGTTTACTCTGGCTCAAAACGAGCTAACAGGGCAGCTTCCAGAAAATGTATGCCTCGGTGGTTCACTGGTAATCTTTACAGCATTTGAAAATCACTTGAATGGTCCCATCCCAAAGAGCTTGAGGAACTGCAGCAGCTTAGCTAGGCTTTGGCTTCAAGGAAATCGACTTAGTGGAAATATGACGGAAGATTTTGGTGTATACCCCAAGTTAGAACGCATGGACTTGAGCCTTAACCAACTCTCTGGCAAGCTCTCTTGGAACTGGGGACTATGTAGTAGTTTGGAGAGCTTCCGTATCTCTGACAACAAGATTTTTGGTGAGATTCCCCCCACGATTGGGAATATGACTCAATTGGGAGTGTTGGACTTATCTTTGAATTACATCATTGGAGGGATTCCTCATCAATTGGGAAGACTAGTTTCATTGATAGATCTGTCTCTGCATGGTAACAATATTTCAGGTAACATTCCTCATGAGATTGGGCTTTTCTCAAGCCTAGCAAAGCTCAATTTGGCAAGCAACAGTCTGAGCGGTCCAATTTCTGCACAATTAGGACAATGTAGAAAATTATGGTACTTGAACTTGAGCAGTAACGTGATTCAAGGAAGTATTCCTCCAGAGGTTGGAAGTATTCAATTTCTGCAGATTCTCGATTTATCCAGTAACTTATTGGCAGGAGAACTACCCCAGGATCTTGGGAAGCTGACTGTATTAGCTGACTTAAATCTCTCCCATAATGGCTTGTTTGGTTCCATTCCGAATAGTTTCTATGATATGTTAGGTTTCGTGTCAGTTAACATATCATATAATGATTTGGAGGGGCCACTCCCAGACATTATGGCCTTTCGCATGGCTCCATACACAGCAATACAGAATAACAAAGATGTATGTGGTGTTGTGGCTGGTCTAAGAGCGTGCACTTCTTCCTCGATCAAGAAAATCAACAAAGAGAGCGGGAACAAGCTTGTGGTTTTAATAGCTCTGTCAGTTACAAGCACCTTGTTCCTCATTTTTGTCATTGCGGGCATCATTCTTTTGGCTGGCAAGAGATGCAAGAGTGAATATAATTTGAAAGAGGTGCATACTGGAGATCCCTTCATGGTGTGGAGCTACGATGGCAAATTGGTTTATCGACTTATCATTGATGCCACTGAAGGGTTCAAACCGAAATATCGAATTGGAGAGGGAGGATTTGGAACTGTTTACAAAGCTGAGCTGTCCCCTGACGAGTTTTCGCAGTGAAGAAGCTTAATCCAATAGAAGACGGTGAGGTGATTGGGGTTACATCTTTGCAGAGAGAGGTAAATTGCCTAGCAAATATATGCCACCGCAACATTGTGAAGCTATATGGATACTGCCTACATTCAAAGCATTCATTTTTGGTTTACGAGTTCCTCGAAAGAGGAAGCTTAAGAAGAATCTTGAATGACGATGAAGCGGCGATGGAGCTCTACTGGTGCAGGAGGGTAAACGTTATTAACGGAGTGGCGAACGCATTGTCCTATATGCACCATAATTGCTTCCCCTCATGGATTCACCGAGACATGACAAGCAACAACGTTCTGTTGGATGCTGATTACGAGGCTCACGTTTCTGACTTCGGCATTGCTAGGCTTCTCAAACCAGATTCATCAAATTGGACTTCTTTGGCTGGTACTCTTGGGTACATCGCTCCAGGTACAGATTCTTGGTCTTATCTTAACCTCTGATTGACATTTAAGTAACGGTAGTCAACGTACTTAGGCATAGCTGTTACTGCTAATTCTATAATCTCTGCATTTCGAAGCAGCCAGTGGGTCTCCTTTCCTTGTTATCTGAGATTATCATTTTTTCAGTGTTCTAGACTAAAATATGAGCATATCTCTTTTCCATGCTTAGAAATTGTTGCAGCCTTTGCTCTATCATAATGACAAATTCAACATGAACATGTTAGTGTTTAAAAAATCCGTGGGCATATTTTATATTCAACATGAATTTTAGATCATGCTACATTAACCATGAAATTGTTTTACTAACAACTAATAACAGCTTGATGATCTGTCACCGCATATTTCCTTTGGTCTAGCACTTTTTTATATGTTCCAAGCTAGTAAAAGCCAGCCTTTTGGAAATCAACTACTTCAAATAATTCATTGAGATATGCCACTCTTGAATTCTAGAGCTAGCATACTCACCAGCAGTCACAGAAAAATGCGATGTTTTTGGCTTTGGAGTGATAGCAATGGAAGTGATCATGGGAAAACACCCAGGAGATCTCATCTCCATTTCGGATCCATCATCTTCATCGCTGGCAAAGATTGGTCCGGACTTTTTACTCCAGGATGTGTTGGATCGACGCCTCTCGCTTCCTGTGGGAAGAGATGCAGAGGACGTGGTGTCACTTGCAAAACTGGCGTTTGCATGTTTGCAAGTGGATCCCCGGCGCCGGCCAAGCATGAAAGTAGTCTCGCTACTACTACCAGTTCGAGTGCCTCTAGCAAAGCCATTTTCTGAGATCACATTGGGCGAACTAAACAGCTTCGGCTGTTGATCTGTGTACACGAAAGAGATGTATCGTTAAGCAGTTATAAAGTGAAAGCACCATAAAACAAGTCGCATTCCAACATAAAATGAGGATGTGTGGTTGAGCCGCATCCTCACGAAACTCCATTCTGTCCCACTACCGTTTATATCAAACATTTATACATGCATATATAAGCCAAAACCTCCTATTGTCTCACTTTTGTATTTGCTATTTGTCCCTTATGTAATTTGGATTTTTACTAGATTCATTGCGGGTGGAAGAAATAAAATACACTTCTACTATTGGATAATTGATATGCGGATGAATTTGTTTTCATAATTATCTCTAAATACACATGTCATCCTTTCTCTGATGCAAAAATTTCTTTACTCTGGTAACGAACTTAATTATGATCCATATACTTATTAGTCCAACTTTCGAGCGAATTAACTTGTTTGATTAGACCTCTAGGTATGGTTTGGTCTCTGGGACCTTTCTTTTATGTATCGAAAAATTTCTTCCGGTGATTACTCCTTTATCCAACATCAGTTCCACCTGATCTTTGTTGCGTTGAAATGCTTGCGATCCCTAATTTCAAGAAATCCAATAAAAATCGGGAAAATGCAAGTTTCTCGACGCTGAAAAACGCGGCCGATTCCGAGAACTCAATAATTGGTTGTTGGGTTTGGGCGGCAAAAGAGCCTCAAAAGAATTATTTTGACGAGCAGAACTCATTTTTGACATTTAAAAATGATTTTTGACCTTTGTAGCTCGATGGTCAACCTTTGAACTCCCGGTCAACTCTAGGTCCAACTCAATTATTTTTGGCAAATGGGTGGCAAAAATTTGAGGTGACGACATCCATTATCTGCGATAATAACATTCACATTTAAGTATAGATCCATACAGAAGTATCTAAAAATTCAATTTTTCTTCCAAATGTGGATATAATATGCTGAATCAGTACCAACAAATCGACACGTGGTGCCCAGTTTGCAAGTTTATAAAAAATTACGCATTTGGTTTTTATACTTTTTGGAATGTTCAATTTCAGTTCTCGCATTTATGTTATTGCAATTAAAGGCAGCCCTTCTAGCGTATAAATATCCTTCATTTTAGCCTGGGGGAGGGAGAGAGAGAGAGAAAGAAGACGAGAGCTCTCGGTCTCGACAGCACCAGCAGCCTGTGGAAATTCTCACTGTTGTGAAATTTTCATCGCTTTGAAAATAAGTACCGACGCTTTTGAACCGAAATGCATGCTAGGGCGTCATAATGTCCGCTTAGCACCGTATAATTAATAGTCGTCGTTGTGCACGAAGGTGTCGTCGGATTTCTGCTTATCGATCAACAATAGCAGCAGGAGGAAAGATAGTGATGTGAATGAGGATGCAAGGAGACCAGTTCAAAGGTAGAGCTGAAATCTCATCGTAGACTCTTAAGCTGAGTGGATCACAATGTTCTACCCCCTAAAATGGGGGATGGAAATTCAAACTTCTGTCTAGATGATAAACCTGTCCTGACATCAGACAATAACCTTTGCTTTCCGGAAGATTATGACCCTGGAACTGCGAGTACGCTTGCCTCGTTAGAGGCTGTAGGTCAATGTCATGCACTAAATTGGAGGACCCCTCAAGTTTCGAACTGATACTGCTATTCCCAATCCAAGTTCAAGTTGCAAATGGACCGGAGCTTAAACTTGACGCTAGGGTCGCTTGACTTAGGTCGCTTGACTTAGGTCGCTTGACTTGGGTCGACTTGCCTCGACTTGACAGTGCCTAGGAATTGTGCCTTCTTCTGACTAATGAAATTTCTGGTGGTTGAACTTGATGCTGATGGGTCATGAGTCAGCTTTTGATCAAGACATCCATCTACTGTTGAGTGGATCATAATGTTCTACCCCTAAAATGTAAAATGGGGGATTGAAATTCAAATTTCTGTCTAGATAATAAACCTGTCCTTTTCATCAGACAATGACTTTTACTCTTTGGAAATTCACGACGCTCGAGCTACGAATGCTTTTGCCTCTTTAGAGGCGCCGGGTCAATGGCATGCATTAAATTGAAGGACCCTCAAGTTTCGAACTGATACTGCTATTCCCAATCCAAGTTTAAGTTGCAAATTGACCGGAGCTTAAACTTGAGGCCAGTGTCGCTTGACTTGGGTCTGCTTGCCTTGTCTTGACATGAGTCAGCTTCTGATCAAGACCCCATCAACATATTCAGACAATATACATGACCAAGCTCGAGCGACGTCCCACACATCTGATTGTATTCTGGATCTATCATCGATAACTTCAGCCATTCTGATTCATAGACGAGTTCTGTGATCGAACCATATCATCGGACCTCAGATATGTTGAGATGTTCTATTATTAATTTTGGCAGCTCTTGTAATGAACACTTACCGTTGATCGAGTTTTCTTATAAGACTATTTATCATTCCAAAATAGGCTTTTTTCAAAGCTTTGGATGGTGAGAAGTACAGATTTTTCATCGGTTGGGACAATGTGGGTGAAAAGAGATCGTTTGGTCGTGAGTTTATTCAGAGAAAGTCAAATCAATTCTAGAGTGTCTCGAGATAGCACCCAAAAAAAAAAAAAAAAATTATGCTGACCCAAGTGTTGAGACTTCATAATAGATTTTGAAGCCGACAAAATAAATACGTAGTTTATCTTGAATCTGACAAATGCAAAGAAATGTTTTTCTTCAAGAACTATTTTTGAAGAGAAATTTATATCAATCTTGATTCTATTTAGACTTTATCCACTATGAAGAGAAGTTGTACATTACCGCTAAAGCTTAAGACAGCTACCTCATGGATATCATCATATTATGGTGTGGATATCATGAATGTAACTGTGTGGATATCAACAAAGCTTGCACATGGATATAATCAAAGTAATTGTTTTCTTCAGATTTTGTGCTAAAGTTGAATAGCATCAATATATTGCATGGATATCATCATATCACAATATGGATATCAACAAAGTTTATATGTGAATATTGTCATATGTTCAGACTCTACGATAAAGTTGAATATCATCATATTTTGAGATCTACCTATAGTTATATTCATATACAAATTACATTGATCATATCATCACAGTTAGTAATCTGGCTTGGATTTCCTATATAGAAAGGATTGATTGACCTTCAATCTTAAAGATTGTTTTGCAACAAAATTCCACACAAGACGTCTTAATTGATTGGCAATCACTCCAAAAGACAAGTGACCTTCTTTAACTGAAAAACTCTACTTATGGAAACCAAGATTTGCTTGTATGGGCGACCAAATCAATGGAGATTTAAATGGTATCTTTAACGGCTACTAAATTTTCTTTGTGCATTTGTATCCAACGGGTTGTTTGGAGAATGATCCTCTGAAGACTATACAATAGGTAGATTGGAAGTAGAGGGGTACAAAAGGAGACCAAGGTGCCAAAGAGTAATATGAGATCCAAAATTGAAAATTTCAAAGTTCAAGAGAGCTTCAATCTTACATACTTGTCTTTCGTGAGCTACAAACTATAACCCTTGAGAGGCATTGAAAGAGAGAGCGATAAATATTGTGAAACCTATTACAAAGGTGAGAGAAAAACTTGAATATCTTCACTCACCTTTGTAACCTCTTATTGATTGATTAGTGAAATCTAGTCAGTACGCTGTCAGTGTGGGAGAGTGAACATAAGCTTGTTCTAAGTAAAAAATATTATAAATTTTGTGTGCAATTTCTTCTCTCTCTTAACTCCTGTTCATTTTCCAATGTGGTTTTGCACACTAGTGAATATCGTCATATCATTGTTTATATTTCGCCTATGACTCTACTTGACTTTGATAATACTTATCTAGACAGTTTTACTTCCACATTAAATTGTCAATTGTTTTTTAAATCACCTATTCACACTCCTTTAGGTGATATTGCTAGCTAAAACACCAAGAAGATGCAAATAAGAAGTTGATTTGGGAGATTATGTGTATTTCAATCTTAAAGAGGACAACTCACTTTTCTGCAAACCTTATCCCGTGCCCATAACATATTTCATGTATCCTAGTTGCGGAATTATATTCCTAAGATTTGGAACATGTCTTAGATTACACAACTTTAACTTTGAGGGAGAACCATACCTATGAGGAGCAATCGATTTGCATTATAGACAGCAACGGTCAAGTGTTGAATATGTCAAATTGACGCTGGAGAAAGTGTGGAAATGTAGGAGATAACACAAGTGAGAACTAAATTGGATAGGTCACTCACCACTCGTAGGAATCCAACTAAAAGATAAGAGCACAACAAGAAATTCTTCTTGTTTTCAAACCAAAGGCTAAATAAATTATCACTCAAAATAAATCTACCTTCTTATTCATCATAGCATGCTTATATAGATGAACTTGGAACAACCCTCCAAGCATGAGTAATTACTAAGACTCTTTGGGAAGACAAAAGGACTCATAGGGAAGACAAACTAAATAACATTGACAATTAAATAAGGACTCTAGAAACTTTAAATTTCATTTACTAAACCTTGAAAATATAATAAATAAATGTTGTTAGGTGTAGGTATCCAAGACTTGCTCATTCCAATGCACCTAATTAATGACTTTCAAGTGAATGTGGACACCCTGCAAACACGCGGCTACCGAAGTATTGGTATGGTTATTGAAGTATTAGTAACTATGTGAGGTT
Source organism: Eucalyptus victrix (assembly GCA_016097545.1). Taxonomy (NCBI): domain Eukaryota; kingdom Viridiplantae; phylum Streptophyta; class Magnoliopsida; order Myrtales; family Myrtaceae; genus Eucalyptus; species Eucalyptus victrix. The sequence goes on from CM027842.1 coordinate 9,318,646, forward strand.
ACTGTCGGTAACCATGCGATTAGTAACTCTTTCGTAGAATCGATGTTGTCTAGGAATGCTTCGGCATTAGATGCTTTTGCTGCGCATAAACTTGTCCTTGAGTTTTCATTGTCTTTATCTTCATGGTAGGGAGAAAGATCCGCAACATTGAACGTCGTTGAAACAACATACTCACCAAGGAGTTCAATCTTGTGGGCATTGTCTTCAATTATTTGTAGCACTTTGTAAGGACCATTGGCTCTAGGCTTCAACTGCCCATGAAGACCCTAAGGAAATCTTTCCTTTCTAAGATGTAGCCAAACCAAATCTTCTTCCTTAAAAGATGTGGGCTTCCGATGCTTGTTGGCTCTCTCTTTTGATACTTCGCATTATGCTTTATGATCCTTTCCTGAATTTGCTCATGAAGCTTCTTTAGATAGTTGGCATGATCCTCAGCATCCCCACTAAAATGTTAAGAGATGGGAAGTGGAGCTAAGTCTAAGGGACTAATAGGATTTTTCCCATAAATGACCTCAAAAGGGCTTTTTCCAATTGTTTGGCTTGAAGACCGGTTGCTAGCAAATTTAGCTTCCAAAGTGAGGTCCTATTGATGCAAGTTACTTCTAATTAATCTCCTTAAAAGATTTCCCAAACTTTGATTAACAACTTCAGTTTGTCCATCGATTTAGGGATGATGAGAAAAGCTAAATTGAAGAGTTGTGCCTAACTTTTTTCCAAAGTGTGCACTAAAAATGACTGATAAACTTTCAATCTCGATCGGATGTCATTGTCTTTGAAATACTATGAAGTTTCAAGATCTCATGGAAATAGAGATTCGCCACATGAGTAGCATCCAAGGTCTTGTTACATGGTACAAAATGCACCATTTTGGAGAATTGATCAACGACCACCATGGTCAAGTCTTTACCCCTTTGTGTCTGAGATAAACTAACCACAAAATCTAGGCTCACATCTTCCCAAAGGGCGGTTGGGATTAGTTGTGACATCCTGATTTTCGACTTCGTTTCGATTAAATGAAATGAGCTTTTCATCAACGCGCCTATGGTCATTTTCTCTGAGTTGATCACTCACAAAATAACTAATCTATCATATGAAGCCGTTAAGGCATATAAATGTAACAGACTTGAGAATTCGATCAGAAATCGACTGCTTGACTGTGCTAATCGACAATGGTCAATACAGCACCGTTAAAATCGATTAGAGACTGGAGATAGGTTGATTCAACAGAAGCACGTAATTAAATTGTGGGTGATTCCACTTGATTGCAAAATTTGTGTCGAATGGCACTAAACCGATTTTTCTGTCGATTATGTACCTGGTATCCGTAATTGAAACGTTGAGATTTTTACAACAATTGAGAGTCGCCTACGAGTCAGAGATGCACAAACGTAGATCGAAATTATCGACCATGGGTCAAACGTGTTAAAATTTCCTCAAAGCTACTCGGTAGATTAGGTCACGCTAAAATCGCGTCCGACCGAAATTAACCATGAAATTGAACTTGGTTTTGAAAACTAAAAGTTTGAGTGTGTCATGATTTATTTTTGGGACGTCGAATCATCTTTTGAAGAATTTTTGGCAAGGCCGGAATTTTTACAGAAAAATCAAATTTGGCAAAATTAATTCAAGGAAATTCGGAGGGGCCTCTTTACTTGGATTTTTGGGCTACCAAATTGAAGTAAGTTGTGGAGAATGGGTGCAAATTCGTATGGGTACCTTAATTAGTATTTTTAGAGGCTAATCTGGTTTAATTGGCGAGAATTTGGAGGAAGGATGAGTGCAAATTCGTAGGGTCATGGGGCTGCTGAATTTTGGACTTCAATTTGGCTTATTGGTGAAGTTTTGGGAGGGAAATTTGCTTGTGGCTGAAGCTTGGACTTTAAGGGCTTATTAATCATCACCTAGATATTTTGAGAGCCAAGAGATTGGCCTAAACCTTGACTTCCTCTCCCCTTTGTCCCCTTGGTTCCCCCTTCTCTCCTTCTATCCTTCCCCCTTGGTCAACCAGCAGTAGAACCATTGTCTTCTTCTTCTTCTTCTTCTTCTTCTTCTTCTTCCTTGCTTCAAACTCCATTTTTAGATACAACACAAAGCTAACCAACCAGCCAAGGCTAGCACCACCACAGTCGCACGTCCGACGATCCAGCGATCAGCCGCCTGCGCACCGTCCCTACGCCCGAACTCGACCGCCTGTGCACCGTCCACCAGCCTTGCTGCCGCCTCCCCGCCTCGTCGCAGCCATCGCTGCTTGCCGCTTCAGTCGTCCAACCCACCAACAACCATCCAGCACTGTCCCACCATCTCCAACTTGCTCCACCAGACCAGCCAGCCTGAGCCTAGCCGTTTCAACCCCTTGATCAAAACAGGATCTCAGCCTAGGGCTATGAGCTTGTTGGGCTATTTTCAGCCCTTTCTCGGCCTCCTTTGGTGTCGCTGTAGGCCCGGGTTTTGGCCGCCGTTGCGCCGCCGTCGCCGTGAATCAGTTTTTGCGCTAAACCGGTGAGTTAGCCTCCTAAACTCTAATTAGGGGCTAATTGCACTTAATTGAGGTTTACTTAGGCTAATTATGATTAGTGAGATTTAGTTAGCTTAACTAGATTGGTTAGGATTATTTAGTTAGTCCAACTAGGTGGTTAGATAGTTAGTTAATTTAGTTAGCTTAGTTAGTTAATTTAGTTAGTTTGATTAGATTAAATTAGTTAGCTTAGTAGATTAATTCAATTAGTGCAAATAGATGGTTAGATTAACTTATGTTAATTTAATTAGTGGTTTAATTTAAATATTTTGCAATTTATTTAATTAAATGTAATTTATTTAATTATTTATTAATTAGCGTAAATTATATCGGGATAGCCGGTTGTCAAAATTTTGTGCTGATTGTCATGGTTGTATTGGTTTGTGCAATTGAGTGCTAAATTGTGCAATTGGATGCTCGGTGATGATTTTGAATTATTATTTCAAAAATAGGGAATTTTGGTATTTAATTAGAAAAATACCAAGTGTCGGGTTTTGACGTCAAAAAATATTTTAAGTACTATATCAAATCATGGAATTTGTAAATGGGAGAATAAAAAACTTTATGACTCGATTTGACTGTGTGTCCACGCACAATTATTTTACCGGGTGTTTTTAATATAAAGAAAATATGCCAGTACATTATTGAAATTGAGGCATTTGAGTGCAAAGCACGATATCTTTGGCTGATATTGGATGTGTGTGTGATTGTTATCGGAACCCGTCTTGATGCGTTTACGCGGGACGATGCTTGATTAAGTTCAAATACCCTTGTCAACGGATGTCGAATCGCGGTAGAAGCTGGATCGATGCTCCTTAGGGAATGCCATCTTGATGCGTTTATGTGGGACGTTGCCGTGCTCGATGGGGCGAGACGATACCCGGTTATGCCGGATGATCGCCGACTATTGAGTTGGCCGTGGCCAATGGGTCGTAATTAATTGGGACATGCTTGAATGATTGAAATAGCCGCGCTTAATTATGAGACGAAATTGTGTGGCACGAAATGAGACGTGTCATAACGATTTGGCCTTATAATCGGGACTTCTGTGTTTAATTGATGAGTGATATGGAGTGTTCCAATTATTGAGTGCATTTACGGTACACATATGTTATATGAGCTGTACTAACGTGTAAGGAGGTGCTGAGGCGAGGTAAGTCTCATATGATGTGTATTTAGGCTAACTCTAGGTGAATTTTCTTTCTAATCGGGGTTTAGAGCGTGGACTCGCTGAGACATTGTCTCATCCCATCATGGTTTAAAATTTTCAGGTTCTTAGATGGAGATACATCATGTACGTTATAGGGTCCCGCCGAAGATGGACTTTCAACACTCCTATTTCCTTATTCTCGAGACCAACCTGACCCGCAAGTTGGTTGAGTCCACGGTCTGGGTCGAGGAGAGCCTACTTCAATTGGTACCTCATCGATTCATAGTGTGGTTCATTAACTTTCTTCATGGGGGTCGAGAGGGTCCCATACAGGGTTTTGACGGGTCTCCCGTCAGGACCGGGGAGTGGGAAGTAGGGCATCCTATGGATATTGACACTCCTGATGGTGTCGTGGAGGACCTGGAGCCTATGACTGAAGAGTCTGGGACTTAGGTGACTTAGTAGATCTTTTTTGAGTTAGACCTCTTGAATATAAACTTGGTTTGTTTATAAAATATGTTTTATGAAAAAGGTGTTGTTTTGTTTTTCCCTCCCATGTTGATTGTTGTTTGGAGATTGTTATTTCGCTTCTGCATATGCATAAAATGAATCGGTTGGCGATGCGTCCTGGGAATGTTGCAATTCTATCGACCACCAAGGAATGTTCTCGCGCTCGAGGTTCGGGGCGTGAAACTAGTAATGGAGTACACAAGTTAGTGTTTTGAGTATGACTTTTGGCAATGTGACAAGTTCAACACCATTTCACATGTCTCATAACATCTTTCTCCACATGGGGCCAATAAAAATTTTCTTTGACAAGAGAGAGTATCTTGTCTCTTCCAAAATGTCCGGTTGATCCTCTGCTAAGGGCTTCATTGATAATGGCTTCCCTTAGAGAACTTCTTGGTATGTGCAAACAAGTATTTTTTTTTTAAAAACCATTTGCAACAAGAATTGTTGAGTTGAACCCCTTAAACAATCTTTCCAAACTTGCCCAAAGTTTGGATCATCTTCATAAAGCTCCTTGATCATGTCAAAGCGTAAGACCTTTACTTGCATTGTAGACAGCAAGGAATGCCTATGGCTTAATGCATCTGCCACTCGATTACGAGTCCTTGCTTTATGATTGATAAGAAAAGTGAAAGCTTGAAGAAACTCAACCCACTTGGCATGCCGATTGTTGAGCTTATGTTGAGAGTTTACATTCAGAATAGAGAATAAACTCCTTGAACAATAGATAATGTTACCACTGATCTAAAGCTCTAACAATGGCATAAAATTCTTTATAATAAGTAGAGTAATTATTGCGGGAATTATTCAACTTCTCACTAAAGAATGCAATAAGCTTTTCTTCTTGACTAAGAACCGCACCAATTCCCACATTAGAAGCATCACAATCAACTTCAAAGACTTTATTAAAATCTGAAAGTGCAAGAATAGGAGCCTTGGTTACCTTCCTTTTAATGAGTTAGAAGCTTTATTGTGCCTCTTTAGTCCACTTGAAACTTCCTCCCTTCAAGCATTCGGTGATAGGAGAAATAATGGTACTGAAATGCTTGATAAAGCGGCAATAAAATGATACCAAACCATGGAAACTCCAAATATCATGAATAGATGTTGGAATGGGTCAACTTATGATAGCCTCTACCTTGCTAGAGTCCATCTTGATGCCTTCCTTAGAAACAACATAGCCTAGGAAGACAAGGCTATCGGTAAAGAAGTCACACTTCTTTAAGTTGGCATAGAACTTTTGCTCTCAGAGAACCTTGAAAACTTGGAAGAGATTCTCCAAGTGTTGCTCTTGAGTATAACTATAAACAAGAATGTCATCAAAATAAACAACAACGGAGCTACCAATAAATAGTTTAAAGATATGATTCATAAGGCGCATAAACGTACTAAGAACATTAGAGAGGCCGAAAGGCATGACCTAGAGGCCATCTCTTGTTTTGAAAGTAGTTTTCCATTCATCTCCAGCTCTCATTCGAATTTGGTGATATCCACTTCCAAGATCAATCTTGGAAAAGATAGTAGCACCATGGAGTTGGTCTAGAAGATTATCAAGTCAAGAAATAGGAAAATGGTACTTGATGGTTATCTTGTTCACCACTTGACTATTGATGCACATATGTCACGATCCATTCTTCTTTGGCACAACAAGAGCAGGGACAACACATGGACTCATGTTTTCCCTCACCATTCCTTTAGCCATGAGTTCATCCACTTGTCGTTGAAGCTCTTCATGCTCCTTAGGACTCATTGGATAGGCTGCCTTGTTTGGAATGACTCCTCATGAGACAAAATCAATGCAATGTTGAATGTCTCTTATAGGTGGAAGACCGGGCGGAATCTCTTTCGGAGCAACATCCTTAAATTCTTGAGTAAGAGATTCTATTTGAGAAGGAATATCAAAATGTTCTTCATTCTTTTCTAACACCACAAGAGCATATGCCTCCAAGGATTATTCCAAGGCTTTATCAACTTCATATTTAGAGAGTAAATTATTTCCTTCCCCATTAGATAATTTAGGACTACTCACTATTTTGGAAGGACCCCAAATGATTTTGACTCTTTCTTAAAAGTGTAAGTATTCTTGAACCCATTGTACTTAGTTTTTCTATCAAATTGCCATGGCCTCCCAAGAAGCAAATGGCAAGTATCCATGAGAACAACATCACACCATACTTCATTAATATATGCTTTTCCAATGGAGAATTGAACGAGACATTGCTTATCAACCCTTACCTTGTTCCCTTTGCGAAGCCAAGAGAGTTTGTAAGGTTGTGGGTGCTTTTCCATCTTGAGGTGCAACTTGTCCACCATTGTTGTAGCTACTATGTTCTCGCAGCTTCCTCCATTGACGAAAACATCACGCACCTTTCCACGAGAAGTGCATGTAATATGAAAAATATTATTGCAAATCCACATACTGTCCTCACTAGAAGTAACATTCAAGACTCAATGAAGAATTAGAGACTTTCCTTGGTCTCCATAGACAACTTCATCTTTCTCCTTGGATATTTCATTAGTACTGAGGAATATTCACATTGCTCTTCCTCAAGCTCTTCTTCTACTAGAGAGACGATCTTGTGATTTGGATATTCAAATGCAATATGCCCAAACCCTTGACATTTGAAACACCAGATAGAGTTTGGGCACTTGGAACTTGATGCTCCATCATTCTTAGGAGTTGATTGTGAAGCGGTCATCCTAATCTTAGAAGAAGATGCCCTTTCACCCTTAGAAAAGTCTTCTTTATTTCAATACCGAGAGGTATGACCACAAGCCTCTTGAGGTTGCCGTTCCATCTTAAATGCAAGTTGACAAACATCATTGTAAGTCCAATAAGGTTGAAGTTGGACAACATTACCGATTTTAGATTGAAGTCCACCAAGATAGCAGGCAATAGTTTGCTCCTCTCCTTTGGAAACATCACAAAGCATCATGATGTGATCAAATTCCGCGCCATATTCTTCCACCGACGGCTCCTTTTGTTTGAAATTATGGAATTGAAGGAAAGTATCTTGACAATAGTTTGGTGGTAAAAACTTTCTTCAATTCTTTCCTCATCTTCTCCCACAGCTTCTTCCTTCACGAGCTCTTTGTTTCTTCAAGCGCTTCCACCAAATAGAAGTGTGCCTTTTGAGTTTGATAGCAAGTAGCTTCACCTTTCAATCATTCGAAATGTCTTTGTAGTCAAAGACTCTTTTTACAGCATGTAGCCAATCCATAAATTCTCCTAGTTGCATCTTCCCCTCAAATTCGGGAATATCAACCTTTATAAGGAATCTTGCTCAATTCCATGGAACCTTCGATATTGATGTTGGGGAAGCTCTCCTCACTCGAAGCATGACTTCGAGCTCTGACAAAGGGGTTGATGTCCTCTTCATCAAAGGAAAGATCTTCTGAATCATGATGCAAATCATTACGTTCCAGAAGTTCGAAGAGTTACAAATGCTCCTGCAGTTGCTGCACTTGTCTCCTTAAATCATCCACCTCCACGTCTCATAGGTCTCTTTCCCAAGCTGTAGAAGACTCAACGTTTGGTCCATGTCAATGATGACTAGCCATTGAACCAAAGTGTTGATGCCAATTTGACGCCGAAGAAAGTGTAGGGAAGTAGGAGGTAACACAAGTGAGAAATAAATTGGATAGGTCGCTTGCCATTCATAGGAATCCACATAAGAGATAAGAGCACAACAAGAAATCCTTCTTGTTCTCAAGTCAAAGGTTAAATGAATTATCTCTCAAAACAAATCTACTTTCTTATTCCTCATTGCATGCTTATATAGACGAACTTGGAACAACTCTCCAAGAACGAGTAATTACTAAGACTCTTTGGAAAAACAAAAGGACCCATAGGGAGGATAAACTAAATAACATCAACAATTAAATAAGGACTCCAAAAAATTTAAAAGACATTTACTAGACCTTGAAAATTTAAGAAATAAATATTGTTGGGTGTAGGTATCCAAGACTGGCTTGTTTTAATGCACCGAATTAATGGCCTTTGAGTGAATGTGGACACCCTTCAAATGCGCGACTACTGAAGTATCGGTAACTATGCAACTTCGGTAACTATGCGATCAGTAACTCTTTTGTAGAACCGATATCGTCTAGGAATGCTCCAGCATCATGAACTATAACTAGAAGAATTCAATGGCAATGCCACACCGAAAGAAAACCACCCGGGATTGAAAGGTAGGCGAAGCGGCAAATATCCTCCTCCTTTTGAGAAGTAAGGTACGTAGGAAGATTTTTCCTTTTTAAGGGGATGGAATGTAATACAAGGACAAGAATATGTACATTTTCTTGGCCGACCGAGTCATCCTAGGTAGCCAAGTTGAGGAAATAGTTTTGTTCCTTGTGGCCGACCAAGTCATCCTCGGTAGCCAAGTTGAGGAAAGACTACTGTTCTTTGGGTCAGATTTTTTAAGGAGTACATTATTCTCCACGATTAGGTCCTAGGGCTGAATGTCATCCCTTGGATGCAGTATTGGTGTCTAAGACGACAATAAGTCATACGCATCCGCTCATATGACTACTTGAAACGTGAAAGAGAAGGATATATGATTTCCGCTGCAAATATTTTCGCATCTTAGATTGGCCTCCTGCTATGAAATGCTATTCACAGGCGTTAACGCAAACGAAAACCACCGCTCGTACATAGTTCTAGTTCATGCATAGAGATTTGGCGCTAGGATTCCGAACGACCCCAAGTCATCGTTCTCTCTACGCTTAAAGGTGAGCCACGATCTCACAAATCTGTTTTCTTAAAGCTCTTCAACTTCAGTCTCCGCGTCGCCATCATTGGAATAGTGCTCACCTTGTTCCCTGGCTGTGCTTGATCTGCCACTCCTGGTTTCGCTCCTAATGCCAAAGATGGAAATGCAGAAGAGGCAGCAGAAACTCTGCCGAAATGGATTTCAATTTGCCCACTTCAGTGCTCACCAGGTGGTTGGCGTCCATGTCAATGCTAGCCAATCAAAATTGGCTGGATAAATTGAATCGGCACAAATGCAAAAGGTTTAGAATTAAATTGACCAAAAAAAAGTTTATGACTAAATAGGCATAATTACAATAGGTTTTGAACTTTTTTGGTAATTTTCCCTTCTCTTATATTAAATAAGATTTTATGAGACCATTACCAACTATTGTTAATGCATTTAATATTTAAATATTCTACACGAAATAATTTAAGTAGAATAGAGGCTTGAAAGGCAAACATTCCGAAGGTGCTCACATTGCGGTGGTACACGTCATGAGGGTGTTGCATTATTTTTTAGGCTTACTTGGTAATCTAAAGGCAAAAAGGTTTCCAAATGCATCGTCCTCAGCACACTTGGGTCACCAAGGGAGTTGATCGCGTGGTTTTGTTTCGATCAAAGTTTATAGTATGATTGTTTGTTTTATAGTCACGTCTGATCGATAAGTTCCTTCGATAACTTAGCATGATGTGCATTGGCAAACCTTCTAGCCCTTCATCTGATTATGGAGAAGTATTATGTTCTATTTACTTTTATGTCTGAAGTTGGAAATGCAAGAACTTTGGTTAATTTATTTTAAGCTTCTTGTGAAAAGCGAAGTTTTAGCATGTAATCGACTAAATGTTTATGTGATGGGACCATCAAAGTGGTTGATTTAATGGTAAGTGAGTCACATTTATTGTCACGAGATCACAAGTTCGATTCCGTTGTAAACGAAACGTTCAGTTTGTTCTGTGTTGCTTGACTACCACGTATCTTGTATAAAGCGACAACGTGGTAGGACTATGGTGACAAGCTTGTCAAATTTCGGACTTTTGGATTGGAGGTTGCTGTAGAGCAATTATAACCAAGTCTGAACATTTCGTTTAAGATATGATATTCTTATAATATGGTTAAATGGGGTTGTTAGGGTCCCTCAGCTTTCCCCGCCCTATTCACCCATAAAAAAAATATTACTTGGTGGTGATGATTCATGCACCATGATATGGGTTATACCAATGAAAGAAGCCGGAACCATCTAACACGTAAAGCACAGAACGTCCCTTCTTTTTAAACCCCCAAAACTCAAAGAAAGAGTTATTTATTGATAAAATAGATTAAAAAAAGAGCTGGAAGTCCAAAATGAACGAGATGGAATTTCTGGCGGTAGAAAAGAAGGTTTTTGATATTTTTATTATGTCCATTTCTAGTGAAGGAAATACATTACTCTTTCACGGTTGGAGGATTGACGTGTGAATGAATTTAGTTACATAACTGTCTTTAAGCACACATGCCATTCCCTGGTAAAGGTGAACATTGTTATGTCTGTGTTGCCTAAATCAATCTCATCTTTTTAACCTGAAATTAAAGGGTGGGATTAAAAAGGAAAAATGTCTAATCATGGTTCCATTTATTGCGAGTCTTATAAATAAAGTTTTGGACAGACACTAAAAATGAAAATAGCTCTTTCTTTCGTGAGATTATATAAACAAATGCTTGAACCCAAATATGTTGTTGTTATGGGAGCATGTACAATTACAGGGGGATGGGAAGGTTACGATTTTGAAGACGCGATACTCATTAGCCATTGTATGGTATATTAAGATATTTGTACTTCTTTTGACATACGGAAATATAAATAGAATCGTACTTGGGAAAGGGAAGTGAATCCCAAGCTTTTTATACCTATGAATTCCATTTGGTACATTGGAAGACCCAATCGCTAATCTTGGGCTTTCAGGTTGCTGGCTGGTGTGAAGTAGTTATAGCCAAATCTGAGTATTTTGTAGCGGACATGAGACCCTTAAGATAAGGTCAAAAGCGGTTGTTAGGGAAAATTGTTAGAAAAGTCTTAAATTTATTGCATTTATATTAATTTAGTCTCAAACCTTTCAATGATACCAATATAGTTCTAAACGTTTTGACCTAGTGCTAATTTAGTCATAAATCTTTTGACATTGTGCTAATTTAGTTTTCTCAACTAATTTTGGCCGGATAGTGTTGACATGGAGGATGGTCGGCTTATGTGGCATGGCTAACGCTGATATGGACAAATTTTAATATTTGTTTGATTTTTATTTTTTTCTTTTTCCTTTTTTGCTTTCTTATTCCTTTTTTTTCCCTTCCTTCTCCCTCTAATTGGTTGTCGGGTTGACAAAATGCTAGAGGCAAGGGCCGGCAAGGCTCGCCCTTGCCAAACACCGCAAGGTCATAGTGTTCGACCTCACAGCCTCTAGTGAGGGCTTGAGCCTTGCTTGGGCTAGGTGAGGCAATCAGAGGCTAGGTGAGGCATGACATCATTGGATTTGACAAGGTCCCTCACCAGCCCTCGCTAGTGGCCTGTCACCCGGCTCGGCGACCGACTAGAGTAATAGAAAGAAAATAAAAAAAAGAGAAAAAAAGGAAAAAGAAAACAAAAGAATAAAAGAAATCGAGAAAAATTATTAGAAGTTATCCACATTAATGTTAGTCGTGACACGTAAGTTGATCCTAGCATTCATGTCGGTAATATTTGGCCAAAATTAGGCCGAATGATTGAATTAACACTAAATCAAAAGGTTTATGATTGAATTAACATCAAATCAAAATGTTTAGAAGTGAATTGATACCAATAAAAATGTTTAGGATTAAATTGACACAAATACAATAAATTTAAAACTTTTCTAACACTTTTTTTGGGATTGCTAGGTTACCTCAGCCTTCCCTACCCTATTCACTTATGAAAAAATAAAGAATGACTTGATGATGATGATTCATACACCATTATATGGGCTAAACCCAAGAATGAAGCCGGAACTATCGAACGCGTAAAGCACATAATGTCCTTCTTTTCAAACCCCCAAAATTCAAAGAAAGAGTTCTTTATTGAGATAAAAAAATAAAAAAAGAGCTGGAAGTCAAAAGTGAAGTAGATGGAGTTTCTAGCGGCAGAAAAGAACGTTTTTGGTATTTTTATTTACACGGCTAGTGAAGGAGACATATCACTCTTTCACTGCTGTATAATTGACATGTAAATGAATTTGATTACATATTTATCTTTAAGTATAAAGAACATCCATTTTATAGTGAAAGGTGTAAAAATTTCTTTATATGGGTCATGAAGCTAATAATATCCATATACTTATTATTCTAAATTTGAAGCATATTAGCTTTGAGGAGAAAAAGGTAAGATTAACCAAACGAAAAGGGTTCGAACCAAAAAAAAAAAAATGCCAAACGAAAAGGGAAGAGAGTAAAAGAAAAAATTAGGAAAAATGACAAATTTTATAAAATTAATATAGGTTTGGTTTCTTTACTATGTTTCGTGACACATTTAGTTCCCAAACTTATCTCTTATGAGAAAATTCAATATTAATTCAAATGCGGACGGAATATGTTGAGTCAGTACCAATAAATCGACACGTGATGCCAGCACACATGAGTTAATAAAGTCCACATTTTTGGTCCTTGTACTTTTGGGAATGTTCAAATACAGTCCTTGTAAGTGTTTTTGTAATAAAAACACACTATGTCCTCATACCATCGATGAAATGTTAACATGGCTACTCGAAAACATAGAAAGAGAATGAGAGAAGATTTTTGGGCATAAGATTTTCCCATGTTAGACTGGCCTCCCGCTATAAAATCCTAGCGCTTGGGGTTAATAATACAATCGAAAACCGCAACACATAACACAACACAGCTTAAGTTCTTCAAGCAGAGAGACAGGCGCCAGGACTCCGAAAGACCCCAAGTCATGTTTCTCTTTTCACTTAAACACGAACCGCAATCTCACAAAGCTCTCTTCCTAAAGCTCTTCCGTTTCAAAGTTGGTGTCATCATCGTGGTAATGGTGCCCACCTTATTCCCTGGCCTTGCTTCAACTGCCACTTCTGGTTTCCCTCTTGATGCTAAAAATAGAATTGCAGAGGAGGCAGCAGAAACTCTGCTGAAATGGAAATCCACTCTTGACAGTCAAAGCCAATCCCTCCTGTCCTCATGGCGGGGGGAGAATGCTTGCTCTAGTAATTGGACAGGAGTCACCTGTGACCGACCAGGAGTGGTCACTAGTCTAAATCTTTCGAACATGGTCTTGACAGGTATGCTCGGTGCTCTAAATTTCACAGCTCTTCCTCATCTAATTAGCCTGGATCTGTCGAACAACTCATTTCGGGGCCCCATTCCATCATCCATCGGAAACCTCTCTAAACTATCAACCCTTAATCTCTCAGTCAACTTTCTCTCCCAGAGCATTCCTTCTGCTCTTGGTCGATTGACCAGTCTAAGGCTTTTGTACCTTCGTCAGAATCTGCTGAGGGGGCTTATCCCGGAGGATATATTTACGTTGAACTCCCTTTTGGAGCTTAGTTTCTCGGTCAACAATCTCACAGGTGCTCTTCCTACTTCTATTGGCTTACTGGGGAACCTAACGATTCTGGACTTGAGCTGCAATGGCCTTCAGGGATCAATTCCTCGTGAAATTTGTGCCATCAATTCTTTGTCTGTACTTCATCTTCGGATGAACAAGTTAACTGGTTCAATTCCCACTTGCATAGTAAACATGACCCGGCTAACTGTTCTTAAACTCCTGGAGAATTATCTTTCTGGTTCGATTCCTCGGGAAGTTGGGAAATTGAGATCCCTTACTCGCCTCACTTTGTATAGGAACAATCTCAGTGGTTTCATCCCTACATCTATAGGGAACTTGAGCAACCTACTTGAACTCTCTCTTGCCTCTAATGATCTTTCGGGACCTATTCCCCAGGAAGTGGGTGACTTGAGAGCTTTAACACTACTAGCTGTTAGCTGGGTTCACTCCTATGTGGAGGAAGTCCAATGAGTTGCAAGCCCAAAAAGGGCTTGAGCCCATATAATAAGTTATATGAGGAAATAGGGTTTCTCACTATTTATATAAAAAGAGGTAGCAGCGAAAAAGGAAACGAAACAAGAGAAAAGAGAAAGCGAGAAAATCGGGGTTTAGGGCAATATCGATTTACATCAAGCTGGCGTTGGAGGTTGATTCGTGATCCGATTGAGCTGAAATTTTGTCAGCATGTTCGTGGCGCAATTTTATCGAATCTGAACGGTTTGATTTTCGTTTGAAGCTCCCTACATCAGGTTTTTCGTGGATTGATCAAAACTTGCGTTTTTGGTCAGATTTATCCTTGATCTCTTGTGAAGTTCATGTGTATTGCCAAGAATTATGTTCTTGAGGTGTTTGCTGCTATGTACCTCTAGTATTTGCTAGAGAAGAACAATTTTATTGATAGTGAAGATTTTCGGGTGGACTCCGGTCCTGTGGTTTTTTATCTCCTCACATTGAGGAGGTTTTCCACGTAAAAAAAATCGTCTTGTGTTCGCGTGCTTGGTTATTTTACTCTACTATATCGATTCCTATTAGGTTTACACAAGAGGGGAGATTATTTTATTCCGCTGCGTTAATTCGATATTGTTCGAATTATTACCGTTCTCCCATCAGAGTGGTATCAGAGCATAAGGTTATTGCTTGATTTTTCTGCCTTGTGTTAAACAATGGAAACGAATATGAGTAGAATGGTTACACTTTGAATGGTTCGAATTATCATATTTGGAAAGGAAAGATGGAAGATCTTTTATATGTAAAAGATTTTTATTTGCTGTATTTTGAGGAGAAACCAGAGAATAAAGCGATGTTGAATGGTCTATATTTCATCGTCAAGTGTGTGGTTATATCGGGCGGTGGGTAGATGATAATGTTTTGAACCATATTATTGAGGAAACACATGCACTAGCGGTTTATGGGATAGGCTCGAACAGTTATATGCTCGAAAGACGGGAATAATAAATTGTTTTTGATAAAACAGATGATGGCTCTGAGATATCATGATGGTACTCGTTTGACTGATCATTTAAATTCTTTTCAAGGAATTATAAATCAGTTGGCTGCGATGGGAATCAAGTTTGATGATGAGATACAAGCACTATGGTTGCTTGGTACTTTGCCGGACTCATGGGAGACGTTCCGAACATCTTTGTCTAACTCGCCCGGATGGTACGATTACCATGGATTTAGCCAAGAGTAGTATTTTGAATGAAGAGATGAGAAGGAAGACACAAGGATCGTCCTCTTCACATTCGATGCCTTGGTTGTTGAGAAAAGGGGGAGAAGTGAGTCTCGAGGTCTCGAGAAATAGAGATAAAAGTCGAGACAAAAGCGAGAGGTAAGTATAATAAATTTGCTAATGTTGAGTGCCATTATTGTCATCGAAGGGACATATTCAGAGGTTTTGTCGCCGAGTTAAAAGGGAGAAACAAAAGGAGAAAGGTAAAGAGAAGATAAGTGATAATGACAAGTGATGACAATCGTGTTGCTGCACTTAAAGAAGACTTTCTCACTATTTTTGATGGTGATGTGGTGAATTTTGTTTCTCATGAGACCGGTTGGGTAATTGATAGTGGTGCATCCGTTCATGCTACGTCTCGTAGAGATTTCTTTACATCATACGGTCGGGTGACTTCGGATCGTGAAGATGGGAAACAATGGACTAGCTCAAGCTATAGGCATCGGTGATGTGTGCCTAGAAACCAGCAATGGCACAAGGTTAGTATTGAATAATGTTAAACATATAGCTGATATCCGCTTGAATTTGATTTCTACAGGCAAGTTGGATGATGAGGGGTATTGCAGCACCTTCAGTAATGGTCAATGGAAACTTACCAAAGGTTCTCTTGTTGTGGCTAGAGGTGAAAAATATTCTTCGTTATACATTATGCAGGCAAAGTTATCTACAGACAAAATTAATGCAGTAGATAGCGAAGATGCAGCTGAGTTATGGCATAAGAGGCTCGGTCACATCGTGAGAAGGGTTTGTCAATATTGGCCAAGAAGAAGCTCCTTTCGGGATTGAAAAGTTCGGTGCTAAAGAAGTGTGCTCCTTTGTTTAGCGGGAAAACGAAACGAGTTGCATTTAAAAGCACCCCTCCTTCAAGAAAGTCGGGTATATTGGATTTAGTGCATTCGATGTTTGCGGTCCTATGAAAACAAAATCACTTGGTGGCTCTCTTTATTTTGTTACTTTTATAGATGATTTTTCAAGGAAAATTTGGATTTATACCTTGAAAACTAAAAATCAAGTGTTAGATGCTTTTAAGCAATTTCGGGCTTCGGTTGAGAGACAAGACTGGAAAGAAATTGAAATGTATCGGGCGATAACGGGGGAGAGTATATTGGACCTTTTGATGAATACTTTGCAGACAACAAGGTATTCGACATCAAAAGACACCTCCCAAGACGCCTCGTTAAATGGCTTAGGCGAGAGAATGAACAGAACATTGGTTGAAAGGGTAAGATGCTTACTTTCACGGTCAAAGCTACGGATCCTTTTGGGGTGAGGCTTTAAGTACGGTTGTGCATATATTAAATCTTACTCCATGCGTTCCTTTAGAGTTTGATGTTCCTAATAGAGTTTGGACAAGCAAAGAAGTTTCTTATGATTATTTGCGTGTATTTGGGTGCAAAGCATTTGTGCATATTCCCAAAGATGAGAGGTCTAAACTTGATGTGAAAACACGACGGTGCATATTTATTGGTTATGGACGGGATATGCTTGGCTACAAATTTTATGATCCACTTGAAAAGAAAATTGTAAGAAGCAGAGACGTTGTGTTTATGGAAGATCAAACAATAGAGGATATTGAGAAAGCGGAGATGATTTCAGCACCACGGGTTAGTGATAATCTGGTTGATTTAGATCCAGTTCCTCTTACAAATATCCCTACACGGGTTGATGAAGAGCGACGGGAAGTCAATGTTCCAAATAACGAACATGTTCCTGAACATGTTGAGATAGATAATACTATTCTGAACCGGAGGCTCAATTAGATGTTCCTTTGGATGTTCCGGTCCAGGAGATCCATTAGAGACCAACGACCTTCCACCAGGTATTCGGAAGATGAGTATGTATTATTGACCGATGCGGGTGAACGAGTGCTATGCGAAGCAATAGAAGATGAGTACAAAAACAATTGGTTCGATGCTATGCAAGATGAGATGCGATCACTTTATGATAATCATACTTTTGAGTTGGTGAAGTTACCTAAAGGTAAAAGAGCTTTGAAGAACAAGTGGGTATATAGGTTGAAGCAAGATGAACATACTTTACAACCACGGTACAAAGCTAGATTGGTTGTTAAGGGATTCGGTCGAAAAAGGGTATTGATTTTGATGATATATTTTCTCCGGTAGTAAAAATGTCTTCTATCCGTGTGGTACTAGGCTTGGCAGCTAGCCTAGATTTAGAAATTGAGCAAATGGATGTTAAAACAGCCTTCCTACATGGTGACTTGGAGGAAGAGATATACATGGAACAACCCGAGGGTTTCAAAGTGAAAGGGAAAGAGGATTATGTGTGCAAATTGAAGAAAAGTCTCTATGGCCTAAAACAAGCACCGAGACAGTGGTATAAGAAATTTGCGTCAGTTATGACAGAACAGGGCTATAAGAAGACTTCCTCGGATAACTGTGTGTTTGTCCAAAAATTTTCTGATGGTGACTTTATTATTCTCTTGCTTTATGTTGATGATATGCTGATTATTGGCAGGAATGCTTCAAGAATTGAGTTATTGAAGAAGCAATTGAGCAAGTCTTTTGCCATGAAAGACTTGGGCTCGGCGAAGCAGATTCTTGGCATTAGAATTACCCGAGACAGAGATGCTAAGAAGTTATTTTTATCGCAAGAGAAATATATTGAGAAGATCCTTCAGAAATTTTACATGGACAAGGCTAAAGTGGTTAGTACTCCTCTTGCTGCCCACTTTAAGTTAAATATAATGCAAAGTCCTACGACTGATAAAGAGAAGAAAGATATGGAAAGTGTTCCATATGCTTCAGCTGTAGGAAGCTTAATGTATGCGATGGTATGTACACGCCCAGACTTGGCGCATGCAGTTGGCGTTGTTAGTCGCTATTTGTCAAATCCAGGTAGAGAAACCTTTGGAATGCGGTGAAGTGGATTATGAGGTATCTTCTGGGAACTTCAAATTTGAAACTCGGTTTCGGGATTTGGAAAACTTGAGTTAGTTGGATACAGATTCTGACTTGGCGGGGAGATATTGATACTCGTAAATCTACTTCGGTTATTTGATTTCTTTTGCGGGTGGAGGCTGTGTCATGGAAGTCAAGATTGCAGAAGTGTGTTGCACTTTCTACAACCGAAGCTGAATTTATTGCGTGGATCGAAGCTAGTAAAGAGATGCTATGGATGAAGAAGTTCTTAGAAGAACTTGGGTTCAAGCAAATGAGGTATGTGCTATTTTGTGATAATCAAAGCGCAATTCATCTTGGTAAGAATTCATCTTTTCATTCTAGATCGAAACATATTGATGTTAGATATCATTGGATAAGGGATGTTCTAGATGAAAAGTTGTTGGAACTTGAGAAAATTCATACGGATCATAATGGCTCCGATATGATGACGAAGACTCTACCAAGAGAGAAGCTTGAACATTGCCGTTTGATAGCGGGGATGGTGAATCCCTCCACATTGTCGTGAGGGGGAGATTTGTTAGCTGGGTTCACTCCTATGTGGAGGAAGTCCAATGAGTTGCAAGCCAAAAAGGGCTTGAGCCCATATAATAAGTTATATGAGGAAATAGGGTTTCTCACTATTTATATAAAAAGAGGTAACGAGAAAAGGAAAGGAAACGAATAACAAGAGAAAAGAGAAAGCAGAAAATGCGGGGTTTGGGGCAATATCGATTTACATCAAGCTGGCGTTGGAGGTTGATTCGTGATCCGATTGAGCTGAAATTTTGTCAGCATGTTCGTGGCGCAATTTTATCGAATCTGAACGGTTTGATTTTCGTTTGAAGCTCCCTACATCAGGTTTTTCGTGGATTGATCAAAACTTGCGTTTTTGGTCGATTTATCCTTGATCTCTTGTGAAGTTCATGTGTATTGCCAAGAATTATGTTCTTGAGGTGTTTGCTGCTATGTACCTCTAGTATTTGCTAGAGAAGAACAATTTTATTGATAGTGAAGATTTTCGGGTGGACTCCGGTCCCGTGGTTTTTTATCTCCTCACATTGAGGAGGTTTTCCACGTAAAAAAAAATCGTCTTGTGTTCGCGTGCTTGGTTATTTTACTCTACTATATCGATTCCTATTAGGTTTACACAAGAGGGGAGATTATTTTATTCCGCTGCGTTAATTCGATATTGTTCGAATTATTACCGTTCTCCCATCACTAGCTTTGTCCATCAATAGTCTCAATGGTTCGATCCCTACATCAGTTGGGAACTTGGTTAATCTAACCGTATTGCTTCTGCATTTCAACAACCTGTCTGGTTTCGTTCCTCGTGAATTGAATAATCTCACTCGTTTAGTTCAGTTTACTCTGGCTCAAAACGAGCTAACAGGGCAGCTTCCAGAAAATGTATGCCTCGGGGGGTCACTGGAAGTCTTTACAGCATTTGACAATCACTTGAATGGTCCCATCCCAAAGAGCTTGAGGAACTGCAGCAGCTTAGTTAGGCTTTGGCTTGAAGGAAATCGACTTAGTGGAAATATGACGGAAGATTTTGGTGTGTATCCCAATTTAAAACTCATGGACTTAAGCCTTAACCAACTCTCTGGCAAGCTCTCCTGGGCCTGGGGACTGTGTAGGAGTCTGGAGAGCTTCCGTATCTCTGACAACAATCTATTTGGTGAGATTCCCTCCACGATTGGGAATATGACTCAATTGAGAGTGTTGGACTTATCTTTGAATTACATCACTGAGGGGATTCCTCATGAATTGGGAAGACTAGTTTCATTGATAGATCTTTCTCTGCATGGTAACAATATTTCAGGTGACATTCCTCATGAGATTGGGCTTTTCTCAAGTTTAGAAAAGCTCAACTTGGCAAGCAACAGTCTGAGTGGTCTGATTCCTGCACAATTAGGACAGTGTAGAAAATTATGGTACTTGAACTTGAGCAGAAACGTGATTCGAGGAAGAATTCCTTCAGAAGTTGGAAGTATTCAATTTCTGCAGATTCTCGATTTATCCAGTAACTTCTTGGAGGGAGAACTACCCCAGGATCTTGGAAAGCTGACTGCATTAGCTGACTTAAATCTCTCCCATAATGGCTTGTTCGGTTTCATTCCGAATAGTTTCTATCATATGTTAGGTCTCGTGTCTGTTAACATATCATATAATGATTTGGAGGGGCCACTCCCAGACATTACGGCCTTTCGCATGGTTCCATACACAGCAATACAGAATAACAAAGACGTTTGTGGTGTTGTGGCTGGTCTAAGAGCGTGCACTACTTCCTCGAGCAAGAAAATCAACAAAGATAGAGGGAACAAGCTTGTGGTTGGAATAGTTCTGTCGCTTACAAGCACCTTTTTCCTCATTTTTGTCATCGCAGGGATCATTCTTTTGGCTGGCAAGAGATGCAAGAATGGAAAATATAATTTGAATAAGGTGCATACTGGAAATCCCTTTGTGGTGTGGAGCTACGATGGCAAATTGGTTTATCAACTTATTGTTGAGGCCACCGAATGGTTCGCACCAAAATACCGAATTGGAGAGGGAGGATTTGGAACTGTTTACAAAGCTGAGCTGTCCCCTGATCGAGTTTTTGCAGTGAAGAAGCTTCATTTATTAGAAGACGGTGAAGTGGTTGGGGTTACAACTTTGGAGAGGGAGGTAAATAGCCTAGCAAATATATGCCACCGCAACATTGTGAAGCTATATGGATACTGCCTGCATTCAAAGCATTCATTTTTGGTTTATGAGTTCCTCGAAAGAGGAAGCTTAAGAAGAATCTTGAATGACGATGAATTGGCGATGGAACTCTACTGGTACAGGAGGGTAAATGTTATCAAAGGAGTGGCGAATGCATTGTCCTATATGCACCATAATTGCCTCCCCTCATGGATTCATCGAGATATGACAAGTGACAACTTTGCCTCCCCTCATTGTTCTGTTGGATAGTGATTACGAGGCTCACGTTTCTGACTTTGGCATTGCTAGGCTTCTCAAACCAGATTCATCAAATTGGACTTCTCTGGCTGGTACTCTTGAGTACATTGCTCCAGGTACAGATTCTTGGTCTTATCTTAACCTCTAATTGACATTTAAGTTACGGTAATCAACGTACTTAGACATAGCTTTGACTGCTAGTTCTATAATCTCTGCATTTCCAAGCAGCCAGTGCGTTGTCTTTCCTTGTTATCTGCGAATAACATTTCTTCAGCGTTCTAGATTTAAATATGTTCTCTTTTCCATGCTTAGAAATTATTGCAGCCTTTGCTCTATCATAACAACAAATTCAACATGAACATGTTAGTGTTTAAAAAGCCACCTGGAAATCAGCTACTTCAAATATTGAACTGAGATATGCCACTTTTGAATTCTAGAGCTAGCATACTCACCAGCAGTCACAGAAAAATGCGATGTTTTTGGCTTTGGAGTGGTAGCAATGGAAGTGATTATGGGACAACACCCGGCAGATCTCATCTCCATTTTGGACCCATCATCTTCATCGCTGGCAATGATTGGCTCAGACTTTCTACTCCAGGATGTGTTGGATCGACGCCTCTCCCCTCCTATGGGTAGAGATGCAGAGGACGTGGTGTCGATCGCAAAACTGGCGTTTGCATGTTTGCAAGTGGATCCTCGCAATCGCCCAAGCATGAAAAGAGTCTCGCTACTACTTCCAGTTCAGGTGCCCCTAGCAAAGCCATTTTCTGAGGTCACATTGGGTGAACTAAAAAGTTTCTGCTGTTGAGCTCAGTGCATGAAAGAGATGTATTGTTAAGTAGTCGCAAAAGTGAAAGCACCATAAAAGAAATGGTTAATTTGGGGAAGCTCAGTAAGTAATGTATTCATTAATCAAAAAAATTTCATTTTGGGAAAGACAGCGTGATCCTTTCAAATATGTTGATCGAGACAAATAAATTCTAGATGAACCAATCTTGATGCTTCGTCAGAGTTTTAGTGCTTGCTTGACTTGAAGATACTTACCCAAAACATAAGGTGCATATTGCTGGATTATCACTGGCTCACCATGAGTGAAACCATGAATCCATGAATAGTCTGGTCTTAGGTGCAGAATTTCCACGCCAACTTCAACTGAGACTGACGGCGCAGGAGGCACAGATATCTAATTATGAAACTCCATTGAGCGCGAGAAGGTCCACTATTAGTTCATTTCTGGGGTAGCGATTGGTCGGCAGGTGAGTGGATGACACAATTTCTGTCTGCGTTGAGGTGTTTGGTTTGATGATAATGATTCATGTACGGCGTTAAGAAAGAAGGTAACCAATAAAGCACGCCAAAGTCTCATTTGTTCATGAAAAAGTGAAACTTTAGAAAGTAGAGAAGAAGGGAATTCCTAAAGCAGAAATGAAAGAGGATGATTTTCTCGGTTTTTTCTTCCTCTTTGTGCAAACTCTGGCTATAAAATCCGAAACTGCACAACTAGTTAGTACACTCAAACAACACTACATACCACAAAAAGTTCAAGCAGAGAGACAGGAAGTCTGTGACTTCTCACGACGCCATCTTCTTAAAACTCTTCATCCTCAGTGTCAAAACCATTGCAATGTTCCTCCTCACTTTCTTCACTGGCCGCCATTCAGTGGCCACTGGTCCAAATGTATATGCGGAGGAAGCAACATTCTTTTTAGGGATTCAGAGCAATTCTTCCCAGTAATCTTTTGGGAGCAATTCCTCGAGAATTGGGAGACCTATGAGCATTAGAGGAGCTTTCTTTGTCAAAGATCAATCTCAATGGCCCAATCCCTTTTCCAATTACAGGGGAGTGGGAGGATTCAGATCTCTAAAAACATTCTTTTTAGGAATCCCTGGTTTCTGGGGAAGTTGGTTGATTTGAGTGCACTTGGTTTGCACGAGAACCATCTCTCAGTCAATCATTCCTCATGGAACGAGTAATCTCACAATTTTGAATCAACTTTACTTAAGTGGTAATGAATTCGTAGGGCAGCTACCGGAGAATGTGTCTTCAGGGGTCACTGGAAGGTTTGACAGCAAGCAACAACTTCCTTGATGGTCACACTTTAAAGAGCTTAAAGAACGGCAGTCTCTTATGGAGGCTTCGACTTGAAGAAATCGCTTCACTGGGAACTTAGCTGAAGAGTTTGGTGTCTACCCTAATCTGAGCTATGCTGATATTAGTTCCAGCTGCATTTATGGCGATCTATCCTGGAAATGGGAACTATGCCATAATTTGACAAACTTGAATATATCCCACAACATCACGTGTGGCAAGATACCACCCATGATTGGAAATGGTACTTACCTCAAGGTCCTGGGTTTATCTTCATATCCAACAAGCGGAGTCAGCGCAAGGGAATTGGTTTAGACTGACCTCATTATTAGAACATCTTGCTCCACAAGATTACTGCACGAATTGAACATCTCCTCTCTGGTTTACTCCCGCACACATCAGATTATTCGATTAGTTTCGCGTTTATTGACATATCGTATAATGACTTGGAAGGGCTGTCCCAGACATCTGAGCCTTTCGCAGAGCTCCAGAGGAGGCCGCTCGCAACCTTGTCTGGATATGCATATCCATATAAACCTAGTCTGGATATTCAGAACAGCTCCTCATATCTGTAAGAGTACTTCAGACTGGTATTAATCGTCTCATTAGACAAACTCTTATTCATTGTAGCAATTGAATCACGCTTCTGACAGACTAATGTTTGATTTGGTTCTTACCAAGACAGGATTTATCTTAGTTCACGGTACATTTATTTTGCAGAATAAGTCGATAAGTGGACCGACAAAACTGACGTACGTCCGATACTAAACCCTGTCTGGGTAGAAAAACCTAGTTTGATTCCATCTGACATTAGTATTCAAGCTCAACCTCACACGGTAGGGTGGCTCTGACGGCACTGATTGGTGCTTCTTGTTTAAGTGCACATGAGGCATGTTCGATTTTTCACGATGTTAAATTCGAAAGAATCGAGATTGGTCACTCATTCAAATGAATGTCCACGTCTTTATCTTATTGACGATGTCATTGGGTGAAGTCCGAGAATTACTTATTGTTAGTGATATTTCTCTATGATATTTTCTTCTCTTAGAAATAATTAGATTATTTCTCTTGATAACCTATATCTCAATCTAATACCCTAAAAAAAACCACAATTGTAGATTTAGTCTCAATTATACTTAAAAAAAAATTGTCCCATAAAAACCCGAACTTTAAATTCAGTCCAAATTCCACCCTGAACTTGTTTTTTGTCTCGTAAAAAACCACCGATTTTTACTTGAGTCACAAATCTGTTCTTTTTAATTGTCCGTCCAAAATTTCTAGTTGAGAATCGAGAGTTAGAAAAAACTCCCGAATGCAAGTTGTTTAAGTGTCTTGAGTCAAGTGTCTCAAGCGAGAGAGATTGAAGACTGAACACTTGAAGATCCTTAATCAAGATGGAAGGAAGATTCTCTTAAGACTCCGTTCGTTTTGCAAAAAATGTAACGTTTTAAGGAAATTGTTTTCTAGAAAGCTATTTTTCAGGAAAATAACCATATTTTTTGGTATTCGGCTAAAATTTGAAAATGAACTAGAAAATATTTTCTGCTGTTCAACAAGGAAAATCTTTTCTTGCATGCACTCATTTCCAATAATTTTTTTAAAATTTTTTAAAATTGATTTTTTTAAATTTTAAATTTTTTTCCTTTTTTCTTTTCTTTCTTTTTTCTTCTTCTTCTTCCTTGGCCTTGGCCGATTGCCAGCTACATAGGATTACTAAGGGTGGTTTTGACGGAGGGTTAATAGGGAAGATGTGAGACTCAAGTAAAAGTTAATGATTTTTTATGAGAAAAAAAAAGTTTAAGCTAGAATTAAGACTTGAGCTAAAGTTAGGTTTTTTTTTTTTTTTTTTTTTTAGGGTATTAGACCTTTATATCTTTCAGGATTGTGTGTATATCATCTTCTTGATTATGCATATCATTGATTGATATGTTATTTTAGATAATAATAATATAAATAAATTGTTTTTTTCCTTTAGAAAATAATGAAATATTAAGAAATTTCATAGTGACACCCTATTATTAAGAAGGGTTAATATTACAAAAAACTCAAAAGTGGTACATCTGTCACAAATTTATCCCAAATTAATTTTTGGATCATCAAAAATTCCAAACTAGTATGTCTTTGATAAATTTACCCCAAATGGGTACAATTATGACAAATTCTACTTGTTTAAAATTTACTATCAAATTATTGAATTAGATAATATGTAACAATTGACCAGTATGGGATTTCACTTTCCGTTTGTCATAATTGTACCAATTTTGTAATTTTTTGTAGTATTAATCCCATTTAATGGAGGGATATTTGTCATAGGTATACCGGTTTTTATGATTTTTATTGTTATTTGGGATAAATTTGTTACAAATTTACTTGTTTTTGGTAAATTTATTATAAGTATATTCGTTTGAATTTTTCGTAATATTAATCACATTAAAAAGGAGTTAGCTTATTCGAGATGTGACCTATTTTTTATTTTTCTTTTTTCTAAGACCAAGTTAAACTAACATGATTTGACTTGACTTAACTCGACCCAAATGACAATAAATTCCAGCTCGAGCTAGAGCAACTGACCATAACCGTTGTTCTTCCCATTTGAATAAACTTTGTCTGGATGGGCATCGTGCTGGTCGTAAAATCTATACTAAATATTCTTGCCCCTTAATTCTAACTGAGGAAAGCTTAAAATCTTGTTCATTCCTTAATATAACTTAAATTTGCCACCCTACGATGAGATTATATATCAAGAATTTGACTTATGATCCTAGCGCTTGACGATGCTAGTGCTACTAAAGGAATTGACTCTTATTTGTCCATCACTTGAAATATCTTTGCCTCATTAAATTAGGCAGTCTCACCTATTGCAATATCTTCGATTTGGGCATTAATATCTTGAATAATTACTTATATAGGAATAGAAATGCACATTTGAACGGACAATTGTTATCATCATCTTGTGCGAGAGTGCTAAGCAAAAGAAGTCTTGCGTTAGAATATGGTGTAATATAGAAAAGCTAATATTTCTTAGCTAATTTATAACTTATTAACTAAGTCAATATGTTGAAAGATTCGGATTTAAATTTGTTCTTGATGATCTTTTTAACTGAAAGTATTCTCGGACTTTTAGCGTGGCGATCTTACAGTAGCTATGGAATGAAAGATAGAGATGTTAATGGATCCAAGGAGGACAAATTCGAAGGAAGACTTGATGTCTCATCATGGACTCTTATGCCGAGTGGATCATAAACCTGTCCTTTTAACTTCTGTTCTGTTTGGATAATAAGCCTGTCCTTTTAACTTCTGTTCTGTTTGGATAATAAGCCTGTCCTTTCACCAGACAACAACGTCTACTTTTCCGGAAGACCATGACACTCCAACAACCCCTGATTCTTCTGCCTCGTCAGAGCGTCTTCGTCAAAGTCAACCACTAAATTGGAGGACCCCTTACCTATTCAAGTTATTGGATTAACATTAGTAACATTAGCGCGGAAGCTACTCGAATCGTGCAACCTATGTTAACACAAAATTACAGAAAAAAAAAATAAAAAATAATAAAAAATATTAAAGATTCACGTTATTTGACATCAAATATTAATACTCAAATTTACGAAAGAGTCAATAATAAATAATCACTAATAATAAAAGAATCTAAGTTATAATCGATCACATATTCGTAAGTGTTAGATCAAATCCAAACTTAAATTATTTGCATGTAAACAACTCAAATGAGTATAGTACTCACAGCACAAATTCACATGTGTAGCTCCTACTCATGACCAAGCAAAGAGCACTACACTTTCTGAATTCAATTCAATTGATTAAGGATGTTTTGTTTCACGAAAGAGTAGAGCACAATGAATGGAAAAGAGCATGAGAGGAAAATATTAGGCCTATCAAATGAATTTTATTCGGGAACATAAATTTTGTATTGTTATTAAATACGTATTTATGCTTAGAAATTCGTTCAGGGAATATAAATTAAAAAAAAAAAATTATCCCTAACAAAACATTATTTCAAAAATACAGAACGGTTACTATTCGTGCCCTAAGCTTTCTTCCTTTTTGTGTGGCTACACTTTGCTGAAGGAACCATCTCCATGCTTCTCAAAGAAAGAAGCCCCTAGCAACCATTCGCACGACGTGAATGACGATAAACTCACTGGCGGCTAGCTCAAGAGAGGCCAAAGCAAAATGGCCTAATTCCTTAAAAGACCTCCAACTTTAACTTTTGCTCCAATTCTATCTTTTATCTCATAAAAAATGTCCAAATTTTGTTGTAGTCCCAATTCTTACCCAAACTTTTTTTTTGTATTGTAAAAAACCCCCAACTCTAGGTCGAATCTCAATTTTACTTTTTTTTTTTTTGTGTCTCATAAAAATACCCTTAACTTTAGGTTTAGTACCAATTCTACTTTAGGTTTAGTACCAATTCTACCCTTCGTCTCATAAAAATCTCAGATTTCAATTTTACTCAATTTTTCTTTTTTGTCTCAGTTTTGCCTCCATTAACCTTTCATCCAAATCACCCTTTGTGATTTTGTGCTTGGTCTTTGATCTCTAGTGTTTGGGAATGTTCCATCTCTTGCAATTAGAGAGCTCACGCTTCGGACACTCGAATAGCTCGTGCTTGGAAGTTTTCTATCTCTCAGCTACCAATGAGATTTTTTTGACGGAGGATTAATGTGGGTAGATTTGTGATTCAAGTATAAGTTTGTGGTTTTTTATGAGACTATTAAAATTTTAGGGTAAAATTGAGACAATATTTAAAGTTGTGGGTTTTTCATAATACCAAAAAAAAGGTTGAAGATATATTTGGGACAAGACCTAAAGTTGAGAGCTCTTTATGACAAAAAAATTTTGGGACAAGATCTAAAGTTGGATATTTTTTATGAGACGAAAGTAAAATTGGTACAAAAGTTAAAGTCGAAAGTATTTGGGGGTATTAGACCAAGCAAAACCCTATATTTTACATTTTTTGTTGTCATCTCTCATAAGACCTTTTCAACCCCACGATAGATACAATATTAGAATAAAGCGAACCCTTTTGCCCTGCAGTGGCAGAGGACTTCTTTCCTCTCATTCGTCCAACCTTTAGCAAAGGTGAGTCCTCGGATAATTATCAAGTCATGTCGGTTCCGTAACTCAACCTCTAGACATAATTTAACACTTATACGACTATTCTCCAATTTCATATTGCAAATGGACCGGCGCTTAAACTAGACGCTCGGGTCACTTGACTTTGGTTGGAATCATGGCTTGATCTGACATGTGAAACAAATGCACATTTCGGTTGGCTGGACTTGATGCTGATGGTTCATGAACGAGCGAACAGTATAAATGAACAAGCTCGAGTGACTTCGCATCCATCTGGGAGGACTAAGCTTCTTGATCTGTCATCCATAACTTCAGCCATTCTGATACATACAAGAGGACGAATGAGAAAAAAGAAAGAACAACGAAGAGGTTGGGACTTTTTAACCAATTAATGGAGGGCAAATCCTATCTTTCCATGACTCTTTCGAAGACAAGTTGACAAGAAAGATATCATGCATGGTTTTGTCAAAGCTTATGAAGTTCAGGTCCAGCTATATATACTTCAGCATGCCGTTAAAGTAATACCATGCAAATTTTTTAGCCGACACTTATAGCCCAAGTCATGGTCTCTTCAGTAGTTTCAGAAAGACCTCAATCCAGAGTTGCTTCCACGAAGTTACTCCCCTACATCAGTGCAATCACGAACTTCGTTTTCGCCTTATCTCTTGTTCCATCTTTTGCTTCTCCAGCTACTTTCAGTGCTCAAGCGAGCAACGTAACTGCGAAAGGAGAGGAAGCGCATGCTCTGCTGGAGTGGAAATCCGGTCTGGACAATTATAGTCAAGCCCTTTTATCTTCATGGCGAGGGGACGACCCTTGCATATGGAGAGGGATCGGGTGTGATGGCTCAGGAAGTGTCTCGAGGCTTAATCTCACTAACATGGGTTTGCAAGGTTCGCTCAGCAAACTTAATTTCACTGCTCTGTCGAATCTAATTAGCCTCAATCTCTCAGCAAACTCGCTCTACGGTCCCATTCCTCCATCCGTGGGTAACCTCTCTAAGTTGTCCACTCTGTCTATCTCTGACAACTTGCTCTCTGGCACAATCCCTCTTGAAATAGGCAAGTTAAGCAGGCTGAGCATTCTTTACCTTGACGGGAATCGTCTACACGGAACTATGCCTGAAGAAATAGGAATGCTGCACTCTCTTTTGAACCTCACCTTGTATGACAATTATCTCGCAGGTCAGATTCCTACTTCTATGGGAAACTTGAGCAACTTAACATTTCTTGCCTTGGGCCAAAACAATCTCGTAGGGTCTGTTCCTCGAGAAATTTACACCCTAAGTTCTCTTACCTTCCTTTCTCTCCGAAGAAACAAATTAACCGGTTCCATTCCTTCGTCTATAGGAAATCTGAGTAGTCTAAGCGGCCTTTACTTCCAAAGAAATCATCTTTCTGGTCCAATTCCCCAGGAAATAGGAAGGTTGAAACCTCTGGCAAAGCTCCATTTGTCTTTCAATAATTTCAGTGGTCCAATTCCTGTGTCTATTGGAAACTTGACTGCCCTGACTTTATTATCCCTCGCTTTGAACAATCTTTCCAGCTCCATTCCTGAAGAAGTTGGAACTTTGAGACATCTGGAGGAACTTTACCTGTCGGAAAATAGTCTCAACGGGTCAATCCCGAGATCAATTGGAAAATTGGTCAACTTGAGTGAACTGACTTTGCACTATAACCATCTTTCTGGTTTCATCCCGGATGAAATGAATAATCTCAGATTTCTAAGAAGTATCCACATAGGTGGTAATAAGCTCATAGGGCGACTACCAGATAACATTTGCCTTGGAGGGTTACTCGAAATTTTTACAGCTCATAATAATCACTTCAATGGCCATCCTCCTAAGAGCGTGACGAATTGCAGTAGCTTACGGAGGATTCAACTAGAAGGAAACCAACTCACAGGAAACTTAAGAGAAGATTTGGGTGCATATCCCAACTTGAAGTACATTGACTTGAGTTATAACCAATTCTACGGCGAGCTTTCTTGAAATGGGGCTGTTCCCATAACTTAACAAGCCTAAGAATCTCCAGTAACAACATTTCTGGTGAAATACATCCCATGATTGGGAATATGGCTCAGCTGAGCGTATTGGACCTCTCATCAAACTATATTACCGGTGGCTTCCAAGGGAATTGAGAAGATTGACTTCACTGCTCGAGCTTGATCTACATGATAACAAAATATCTGGTACCGTCCCTCCTGAGATTGGTCATTTGTCTACACTGAGGAAGCTCAACTTATGGAGCAACAAGTTCGGTGGCTCGATCCCACCGCAATTAGGACAGTGCGGAAGCTTGTGGAACTTGAATTTGAGCAACAATGAAATTCGAGCCAGTATTCCTTCGGAGATAGGCAATTTGCAGTTTTTGAGTGATCTTGATCTGTCCCATAACTTCCTGGCAGGAAATATACCACGCGGCATCGGAAAGTTGACAATTTTGGAAATGTTGAATTTATCCCAAAACCGCCTCTCTGGCTTCATACCAAAAAGTTTTGACAATATGTTGGGATTGGTGTCTGTGAATATATCCCACAACTACCTGGAGGGTCCAATCCCAAATATTAAAGCCTTCCGTGATGCTCCATACAGCGCAGTCGCAAGCAATAAAGCTGGGTTGTGTGGGGTTGTGGCTGGTTTGAAGAAATGCTCTGACAGGACTTATAGTGAGAAAGGAAACAAGTTTATGATTCCAGTCATTCTCACGCTAGTCAGCTTCATCATCCTCGCGTCTTTAATCGTCGGAATGATTCTTCTAGCTTGCCAAAGGGGCAAAAGAGCAGAGCAAGACTCATTGGAAGCACAAGTGCGAGGAGATGATTTTGCGATATGGGGCTACGACGGAAAAATGGTGTACAAGAACATTATCAAAGCCACGGAAGGATTCGATTCCAAGTACTGTGTGGGAGAGGGAGGATACGGAGTTGTGTACAAAGCCAAGCTATCAGCTAATCAAGCTTTTGCCGTGAAGAAGATCCATGCGCCGCATGATGAGATTCTCGGTTTAACATCACTACAGCAGGAGGTCGCTGCATTGGCAAATATACGACACCGTAACATTGTCAAGCTCTATGGATACTGCTTCCATCCAAGACACTCGTTCTTGGTGTACGAGTTCATGGAAAGAGGAAGCTTGAGAAGGACCTTGATTGACGACGAGATGGCGATGGAGTTTGATTGGGCCAGGAGGACAACTGCGATCAAAGGCGTGGCGGATGCATTGTGTTACATGCGCCACGATTGCTCTCCTCCATGGATTCATAGAGACATCACTAGTAACAATGTGCTTGTGGATGGTGATTTTGAAGCTCGTGTTTCTGATTTTGGCACAGCAAGGCTTCTCAAGCCAGATTCATCTAATTGGACTTCATTGGTCGGTACACTCGGATATATAGCACCAGGTATGTATGTGCTTGCACGTTTGTTATTATCTATCGTCATCTGTAATTTTGGCTCACTTCTTTTTCATAAATTAAATTGCACTGCTAAAATTTACAAGATGACAACTTAATGCTACCCTTATATCTTGCAGAGTTAGCGTATTCAGTAGCAGTTACTGAAAAATGTGATGTTTATAGTTTCGGAGTGGTAGCATTGGAAGTAATTATGGGAAGACATCCGGGGATCTTGTCTCAAGCTCACGTCAATCATTGACATTGCCGATGCAAACCGACTCAGGAACGTCACTGCAAGATGTGCTAGACCGACGTCTCCCGCTTCCTTCAGACAAAGATGCGGAGAATGTGGTCTCGATCGCTAAACTAGCAATGGCATGCTTGCGAGTCGATCCTCATCGTCGACCCACCATGCAAAAAGTCTGTCAAGGACTTTCAATTCAAGTGCCTTTAGTGAAGCCGTTCTCGCATGTCAGATTAAGTGAGCTAGATGGTGTCCAATGGTTGAGGTAGCTGAACGTTCGAGGATTGAATGGGAAAGAGCTTAATCGTTTCTCGCCTGTAAATGTTCAAATTAAATGCAGTTTTTCATTTTAATTGCTGTAAAAAAGGGAAGTGCTAATGCATAAATTATTCTCATACACAACTTCTCATCCACCCTACTCAACTCCCCATTGCCCTTCTTGCTAGAATAAGATTGGGAAAGCACCACAAAAGTTCAATACCTATAATGGAAGGATTCAAGAGATAGTTCATAAGTTGAGCTCATTGATAATCTAGTTGAGCTCACATTCATTTAGAAACTTAAATCATCGCGTGACTCAATCACATCTTATCATTACCAACATCCAATTTGGGACTTTTTTCTTTTCCTCCACACTACTCAAATGTACACACAGGAAACAATAGTAAGGTTAAGGAAATTAATTTATGACTTTCTAGTGGGTTGTTCTTGCTGTGCTTAATACGACACGTTTAACAAAATTACTATATTGAAAGTACTGGCTCATGAACATTAGTACAAGAAATGACGTGGCCGGACAATATTGACTGTTTAACCAAGCATATGCCATCCCGCGCTTCCGATTCCCCCGCTTAAATCATGAACATGACATTACTCTTCGAGGCGTAAAATATTAACTCATCGAGCCATTGTTGCATAGATTGATGCGCACACCATGAGTCCGATCATATAGATCAAGTTCATCTGAACTGCTGAAATGGAGGCCCGACCTGATACAAAGGCTCAGCCAGATTTGGTACATCGCATGGGCACCAAGCTACACGGCCCGATCCAAGCAAGACCCGGTCCATGACCGCTTTTACCGTGTCGTGGCCTCGTCAACGACACGACCATCGCCTTTCTTTTACAGTTCCACCCAGGAAGGCAATCCTGCTTCGGACGAAACGGTGAAGGCGAATTGTCGATAAAGGCGTTCTTTTTCGTTCTCGGACAAGTTCCTTGGGCTCCGTCTCCCACGGCAAAGATCGTTTCTTTTTCGGTGCTCAGAGGGGTCGATTCCGAGTAAGTGCCCGTGTTTGATCACCCTTTTCTTGATCTTTTTCTTTGGAGATCCGAAATCTTGTGGTAGAATTCCTGAGATTCAGCTCGTGCAGTGATCGTTTTGTTGGGAAAGAGTGAATTTTTTTAACTGGGCTAGTCGAAAGCTCTTCAAGATTGGAGATTTCTGGGTTTTGGGTACTGAGTATGGTGCAATTGGAGTGACTGTCTTGTTCCTATTT
This sequence comes from Eucalyptus victrix, assembly GCA_016097545.1. Lineage (NCBI taxonomy): Eukaryota > Viridiplantae > Streptophyta > Magnoliopsida > Myrtales > Myrtaceae > Eucalyptus > Eucalyptus victrix. The sequence continues at coordinate 9,352,021 of CM027842.1, forward strand.
TCGCCATTTCTCGTCTGAACTCGGAATTTTTATGACGAGGGTAGTGCATTCGTCGTAGTCTGATTCTTGAACTCCGTGGCTTTTGGCCTTAGCTGAAAAGGGATCAGTTTGGGACTACATTGGAGTTTGTTTTTCTGAGTGATCCGTCGAGTTGAAAATTGGGATGATGTGTTGTAATCCCAAGTGATTAGCAATCATCTGCATTTCTCGATCTTTTGTCATTGCGCATGCTTTCTAAGTAATAATTACCTTTAAGTCCATTGCGTGAAGTCACCCAGAGGATTCATCTTTTGAGTGCTCTTGGGTGGGTAGAGTGGGTTGGACTATGGAAACATTTTTCAGCAGAATCAAGAGTGTCACCACGATTGAGAGTTCTTTGCGAAGTTGTTTAAGTTTTGGTTGTGCCAAAGATACTCTCCAATACTGGGAAGTTTGTAGTAACTACTTTTTGGTGGCAAAGATAAATCATTCCTGAGGCTCACCATTGGAATTGTTGTGATTGCCGGAGTATCTAAAGGTGTTACTGTTGCATGCGCATCGAGATCAACATCTGTGAGGTCTCTGCTTTCTTGGTGGGCAGTCAAGATTTTTGTGTCTGACTGGTGCTGTATATAAATAAGGCAATCGATTGTCCAAGGTCATTGATCAGATTTCAAGGGTTTCTTTTGGTGCCTGTGTTTTGGATTAATATGGTGTAGCTGACGGCTTTTCTTGTTAGCTATAGCACTGCAATAGAAAATCCTTGGGATGAATTATTGACGTTTTCAACTATCAAAATATGGAATACCTTTTGTTAGACACTTAGATCAGTTTCATAGGTCTTGCTCTGTATATATGTCTGTAGACCTCATATGTGTTTGATGCAACCAACAAGTGTTTGGTTAATTTGTTACTGTTGGCCCTTTCACTTCTTCATGTCTTGGGTGCACTTAGTTTTCCATAATATCTGTGAACTCCTTTTCATGGGTCCTTTTTGCGGATTTTAAGACTTAGTTTCAGGCATCAGTGGTCCTCTTTCAAAAATGGCTGGTTTTAATGATTTTTGCAAAGATAAGATACTTGAGTTGACACCTGTAAGTCCTAAATACATGTTGACCTGAGTCTTGAACATAGTCCTTGGCCAATGGAATTGTATATTTGTGGTGAAGAGTGTCCTGAACAATGTCTCTGGTTTAATATTTATACTTGGACGCTCTCCGTGATTCATGCAATTTTCTCCTACTATAATCTAGTTGAGTCCATTGTTTGTATGATTTTCATAACTTGACGAAGATATGTGCGATGGGTGCCACAGGACTAAAAGACTATTTTGATATTTGAGTTAACACAATAAATAATTAATTTTGACAGTGGATTTAGAAGAAGAAGCCAGTGAGAACCCAGTTAAAGGGGAGAATGGTGACCAAGAAGAAAATGCAATTTCAGAGCCATACGTGGGGATGGAATTTGATTCTGAAGAAGCTGCTGGAAATTCTATATTGACTATGCAAGACGGGTTGGATTTGTGGTTCGTATAATGCAGCATCGATGGTCAGGAATTGATGGCAGAACACTTGCCCGTCGGCTTGGGTGTAATAAGCAGGGTTTCTCACCAAATCAGAAAGGTTCTCATGGACCAGACAAGAAGCCACGGCCCAGTGCACGAGAAGGTTGCAAGGCCACAATTCTAGTGAAGATGGAGAAGTCTGGAAAATGGGTGGTTACAAGATTTGTAAAGGATCATAATCATCCTTTGGTTGTAACTGCGAATGGATTCGGTACAATGGTGAGTTTGCCATTTAGTCTTGTTGCTTGTGGCTGTTGGAGTGGTGGACTTTTCATTTGTAATATATCTGCTTGTCACAAAATGCCTGAAACTTCATTGATTTTTTGTGAGGAGCAATCCATTGGCCAGTAAATCCTTTTTTTACACAAAAAACTTCAAATCATTCAAAGCTGACAAACATTGGCTTGTAGATTTGCATATTTTAAAATTATAAAAGTAAGTTTAAAATTTAAATCTAAGAAAAAGTAAAGAATGATTTAAACTACCACAACGAATGCATGTCTTTATCACCAAAAGCCAATGACTCGTGATTTCAAGTTCCATCTCATACTCCTTGGTATTGCTTCGTGGCTGTTCAAATAGCACTTCTCTGGTCGAACAGCATTTCATGGTTAGTCTTTTTGCTTGTTCATGTCATTCAGTTTCGGATACAAGATCTATGGTGGTTACAGATTAATCCGTTCATAGTTTTAAGTAGTTGAGTTGTCGTGGGTAACATGCCAGTAGATAATTTCTGATGATGGGGCGAATCATAGTCATGATCTTGTGCTTGTCTCGACGACTGCAAGAGATCCTTTCTGCAGAGAAGCTTTTAGCTTTTCGAATAATGCAGAGTCGGGGCCATCAAAGAAGGAAACAGATACTCTAAATTTACTTTCTACTAGAAAATGATGCTTTATTAGATGGATATACGCACTTTGTATTCCGATGCTTCTTGGAGAATTGTTCAGGAATGCATTCCTGCGGGACGCCTCTCAGGGGATTACCGGGGACAGCCCTCACAGGTGGCCACACTTCCTTGCTTTCCGCACAGGCAACTCAACCGTCTGGAGAATTGGGGGTCCTTGGTTGAGAGAACAGGACCCAAATAACAGTAAATTCAAGCTCGAGCTAGAGCAGCTGGCCATAGCTTTTGTTCTTCCCATTTGAATAAACCTTGTCTGGATATGCATCGTGCTGGTCGTAAAATCAAAAGATTCTTCTCCCTTAATTCTAACTGAAGAAAGCTTAAAACCCAGTTCATTCCTCAAAATAACTTAAATTTGCCACCCTACCCGATGAGATTAGATATCAAGAATTTGACTAACGATCTTTTATGCTTGATGATGCTAGTGCTATTGAAGGAATTGACTCTTATCTGTCCATCACTTGAAATATCTTTGCCTCATTAAATTAGGTGGTCTAGCCTTTTGCAATATCTTCAATTTGGGCGTTAATATCTCAGACAATTACTGATGTAGGGACAAAAATGCACATTTGAACGGATAATGATTATCATCATCAAAGAAGTCTCACGTTAGAATATAATATAATATGGAGAAACTAGTATATCATAATTAACTTATAATTTATTAGTCAACTGAATATGTTGATAGGTTCGGATTTAAGTTTATTTTTATGATTTATCAGGTAAAGGAATTCTTGAATTTGCGTTGATCCCAACAATAGCCATGGAATGAAATATAGAGATGTCAGATGGATCCAAGGAGGACTAATTCGAGGTAACCGTTGATGTCTCATCATTTGCTTGCGAGATTTAATCGGTGCTATCGAATATCGAAAGATCGTGTAATTTTCTAAAAGTGATCTTATTTTTCGAAAAAAAAAAATAGCTATGGAATGAAATATAGAGATGTCAGTGGACTAATTCGAGGGAACAGTTGATGTCTCATCAGACTCCTATGCTGGGTGGATGGAAATTCAACTTCTGGATAATAAACCTGTCCTTTCGTCAGACAACAACGTTTTACTTTCCGGATGATTATGACGCTCCAACTACCCGAGTCTTCTGCTTCCTTAGCGGGTCTACGTCAATGTCAAACACTAAATTGGAGGACCCCTCACCTTTTGAAGTTATTGGAGTTAACATCAGTAACATTAGCGCGGAAGCTACCGGATCGTGGAATTTACGTGAAACGCGAAATTACAAAGAAAATGAATGAGGAATAATAAAAGTTGTTAAAGATTTACGTAGTTTAGTATCGAGTGTTGGTACTTACATATATAGAAAGAGTCAATAATAAATAATTCACTAATAATTGAAGAATCAAATTATAATCGATCACATATTCGTGTAATTCCCACACTTAGATTAAACTCAAACTTAAAGTGTTTGTAAATATACAACTCCAATGGATATAATACTCACGCATCACAAATTCACATGCGTAGCTCCGAGCACTGCACTTTCTAAATTCAATTCAATTAATTAAGGATATTTTGTTTCACAAAAGAGTGGAGCACAATGAATGGAAAAGAGCATGGGAGGGAGATATTTAGAAGGCCTATCAAACAAATTTTTGCTTCGGGAATATAAATTTTGTGTGTTATTGAACACATATCTTTACTTAGAAATTCAGTTCAGGGAATAGAAATAAAAAAATTTATCCCTTACAAATAATTATTCAAAAAAAAAATAGTTATCACAGTGCCCTAAATCGTGCGGCTACACTTTGCTAAAGGAACCATCTCCATGCTTCTCAAAGAAAGAAGCCCCTAGCAACCATTCACACGATGAGGAACTCACTAGCTAGCTCAAGAGAGGCCAAAGTAAAACGATCTAATACCTTAAAAAACCTCCAACTTTAGCTTTTGTTCCAATTCTATCTTTTGTCTCATAAAAAATCTAACTTTTTTTTTGTTGTCCCAATTCTAAATCCTAAACTCCAGGTTGAATCTCAATCTACTCTTTTTTTTTTTTTTTTTGTTTCATAAAAAACCCTCAACTTTAGGTTTAGTATGCCAATTCTACCATTCGTCTCATAAAAATTTCCAATTTCAATTTTACTCAATTTTTGTCTCATAAAATATCACAAACTTTTACTTGAGTTCAAATTTGCCTCCATTAACCCTCCATCCAAATCGCCCTTTGTGATTTTGTGCTCGGTCTTCAATCTCATCTTTGGAAATGTTCCATCTCTTGTAGTCAGAGAGCTCATGCTCGGGATGCTTGGACAACTTGTGCTTGGAAGTTTCCCATCTCTCGGTTGTCAACGATCTTTTTTTATGGAGGTTGATGTGGGTAGATTTGTAATTCAAGTAAAAGTTTGTGATTTTTTATGAGATTGTAAAAATTTTAGAGTAAAATTAAGACAAGATCTAAAGTTGTGGATTTTTCATAATACAAAAAAAAAAAATCAAGATAGGTTTAGGACAAGATCTAAAGTTGAGAGTTCTTTATGACACAAAAAAAGTTTAAGGTAGAATTAAGACTAATCTAAAATTAGAGTTTTTTCATGAAACAACTGGTAAAATTGGGATAAAAGTTAAAGTTGAAAGTTTTTTAGGGTTTTAGGCCAAGTAAAACTCTATATTTTATTTTATTTATTGTCTTCTCTCATGAGACCTTTTCACCCCACAATAGATATAATATTAGAATAAAGCAAACCCCTTTTGCCTTGTAGTGGCAGAGGACATCTTCCCCCTCATTCGTCCAACCTTTTGCAAAGGTGAGTCCTTGGATAATTATCCAATCAATACAGTTCCGTAAATGACTCAAACTCGAAATATAATTTAATACTTATACTACTATTCTCCAAGTTCAAATTAGGAATGGACCAGCGCTTAAACTTATCGCTAGGGTCACTTGACTTTGGTTGACTTGCCAGAGAGTCTTGGAATCATGGCTTGCTCTGACATGTGAAACAAATGCACATTTCGGGTGGCTGGACTTGATGCTGATGGTTCATGAACGAGCCAACTTCTGATCAAGAATCCATCTGCATACTCAAACAACATAGATGACCAAGCTTGAGTGACTAACGTCCCGCACATCTGCGAGGACTGAGCTTCTTGATCTATCATCCATTACTTCAGCCATCCTAACACATATAAAAGGACAAATGAGAAAAAAGAAAGAAGAACAATGAAGTAATTGGACGTTTACAACCAATTAATGCAGGGCAAGTCCTACCTTTCCATGACTGTTTCGAAGACAAGCCGACAAGAAAGATATTTTGCATGGTTTTGTCAATGCTTGTGTAGTTCAGGTTCAGCTATATATACCTCAGCATGCTGTTAAAGTAATATAATGCAAATTTTTGTGCAGACACTTACAGCCCAAGTCATGGTCTCTTCAGTAGTTTCAGATAAACCTCAATCTAAAGTTGCTTCCTTTAAGTTACTGCCCTACATCAGTACAATCACAAACTTCGTTTTCGCCGTATCTCTTGTTCCAGCTTTTTCTTCAACAGCTACTTTCAGTGCTCAAGCGAGCAATGGAACTGTGAAAGGAGAGGAAGCGCGTGCTTTGCTGGAGTGGAAATCTGGTCTGGACAATTATAGTCAAGCTCTTTTATCTTCATGGCAAGGGGACGACCCTTGCATATGGAAAGGGATTGGGTGCGATGGCTCAGGAAGTGTCTCGGGGCTTCATCTCACGGACACGGGTTTGCAAGGTTTGCTCAGCAAACTTAACTTCACTGCTCTGTCAAATCTAGTTAGCCTCGATCTCTCGGCAAACTCGCTCTACGGTCCCATTCCTTCATCCATCAGTAACCTCTCTAAGTTGTCCACTCTGTCTATCTTTAACAACTCGCTCTCTGGCACAATCCCTCTAGAAATAGGCAAGTTGAGCAGGCTGAGCATTCTTTACCTTGACGGGAATCGTCTACATGGAACTATCCCTGAAGAAATAGGAATGCTGCACTCTCTTTTGAACCTCACCTTGTATGACAATCATCTCGCAGGTCAGATTCCTACTTCAATGGGAAACTTGAGCAACTTAACATTTCTTGCCTTGGGCCAAAACAATCTCGTAGGGTCTGTTCCTCAAGAAATTTACACCCTAAGTTCTCTTACCTTCCTTTCTCTCCGAATGAACAAATTAATCGGTTCCATTCCTTCGTCTATAGGAAATCTGAGTAGTCTAAAAGTCCTTAACTTCCAAAGCAATCATCTTGCCGGTCCAGTTCCCCAGGAAATAGGAAGGTTGAGACCTCTGGCAAAGCTCACTTTGTCTTCTAATAATTTCAGCGGTCCAATTCCTGTGTCTATTGGAAACTTGACTGCCCTGACTTTATTAGACCTCACTTCGAACGATCTTTCCAGCTCCATTCCTGAAGAAGTTGGAACTTTGAGACATCTGAAGGAACTTCGCCTGTCAGAAAATAGTCTCAATGGATCAATCCCGAGATCAATTGGAAAATTGGTCAACTTGAGTGCACTGAGTTTGCACTATAACCATCTTTCTGGTTTCATCCCGGACGAAATAAATAATCTCAGAACTCTAAGACATATCTCCATGGGTGAAAATAAGCTCACAGGGCGACTACCAGATAACATTTGCCTGGGAGGGTTGCTTGAAAGTTTTACAGCGCCTAATAATCACTTCAATGGTCATCTTCCTAAGAGCCTGAAGAATTGCAGTAGCTTATCGAGGATCCGACTAGAAGGAAACCGACTCACAGGGAACCTGACAGAAGTTTTGGGTGCATATCCCAACTTGAAGTACATTGATTTGAGTTATAACCAATTCCACGGTGAGCTTTCTTCGAAATGGGGCTGTTCCCATAATTTAACATGCCTAAAAATCTCCGGTAACAACATTTCTGGTGGGATACATCCCATGATTGGGAATATGGCTCAGCTGAGAGTATTGGACCTCTCATCGAACTATATTACCGGTCAGCTTCCGAGGGAATTGAGAAGATTGACTTCACTGCTCGAGCTTGATCTACATGATAACAAAATATCTGGTAATATTCCTCCTGAGATTGGTCATTTGTCTACACGGGAGAAGCTTAACTTAGGGAGCAACAAGTTGGGTGGCTCAATCCCGCCGCAATTGGCACAGTGCAGAAGCTTGTGGAACTTGAATTTGAGCAACAATGAAATTCGAGCCAGTATTCCTTCAGAGATAGGCAACTTGCAGTTTTTGCGTTATCTTGATCTGTCCCATAACTTCTTGGCGGGAAAAATACCACGCAGCATCGGAAAGTTGACAATTTTGGAAAAGTTGAATTTATCCCAAAACCGCCTCTCTGGCTTCATACCAAAAAGTTTCGACAATATGTTGGGATTGGTATCAGTGAATATATCCCACAACTACCTGGAGGGTCCAATACCAAACATCAAAGCCTTCTGTGATGCTCCATACAGCGCAGTCGCAAGCAATAGAGCTGGGTTATGTGGGGTTGTGGCTGGATTGAAGAAATGCTCTGGGAGGACTTATAATGAGAAAGGAAACAAGTTTATGATTCCAGTCACTCTTTTACCAGTCAGCTTCATCCTGCTCTCATCTTTTTTCATCGGAGTGATTCTTCTAGCTTGCCAAAGGGCCAAAACAGCAGAACAAGACTCATTGGAAGCACAAGTGCAAGGAGATGCTTTTGCGATATGGGGCTACGACGGAAAAATGGTGTATGAGAACATTATCAAAGCCACGGAAGGATTCGATTCCAAGTACTGTGTGGGGGAGGGAGGATACGGAGTCGTATACAAGGCCAATCTATGTGATAATCAAGCTTTTGCCGTGAAGAAAATTCATGTGCCGCATGACGAGATTTCCGGGTTAATGTCACTAGAGAGGGAGGCCACTGCATTGGCAAATATACGGCACCGTAACATTGTCGAGCTCTATGGGTACTGCTTCCATCCGAGACACTCGTTCTTGGTGTACAAATTCATGGAAAGAGGAAGCTTGAGAAGGGCCTTGAGTGACGACGAGATGGCGATGGAGTTTGATTGGGCTAGGAGGGCAAGCGTGATCAAAGGCGTGGCGGATGCATTATGTTACATGCACCACGATTGCTCTCCTCCATGGATTCATAGAGACATCACTAGCAACAATGTGCTTCTGGATGGTGATTATGAAGCTCATGTTTCTGATTTTGGCACAGCAAGGCTTCTCAAGCCAGATTCATCTAATTGGACTTCAGTGGTCGGTACACTTGGATATATAGCCCCAGGTATGTATCTGCTTGCACGGTTGTTATTATATATCCTTGTCTGTAACTTTGGCTCACTTCTTTTTCATAAATTGGATTGTACTGCTAAAGATTACTGGATGACAACTTAATACTACCCTTATATCTTGCAGAGTTAGCATATTCAGCAGCAGTTACTGAAAAATGCGATGTTTATAGCTTCGGAGTAGTAGCAATGGAAGTAATTATGGGAATGCATTTGGGGAATCTCATCTCAAGCTCACGTCAATCATCGACACTGTCAGTACAAATTGACTCGGGAACGTTACTGCAAGATGTGCTAGACCGACGTCTCTCGCTTCCTCTGGACAAAGACGCAGAGAATGTGGTCTCGATCGCTAAACTAGCACTTGCATGCTTGCGAGTCGATCCTCATCGTCGACCCACCATGCAAAGAGTCTGTCAAGGACTTTCAATTCAAGTGCCTTTAGTGAAGCCATTCGCGGATGTCAGATTGAGTGAGCTGGATGGTGTCCATCGTTGAGGTAGCTGAATATTTTGAGGAAGTGATTGACCGGGAAAGAGCCGAATCGTTTCCTGTCTGTAAATGTTTCGAATTAAATGCAGTGTTTCTTTCATTTCAAGTGCTATAAAATAAGGAAGTGCTAATGCATTGATTATTTTCAGACAACTTCTCATCCACCCAACTCTTTCTCACTAGAAAAACATTGGAAAAGCACTGCAAAAGTCCAATAACTGTAATGGAAGATTCGAGAGATAATTCATAAGTTGATTGAGCTTATTGAAAATCCAATTGAGCTCATGTTCATCAGAAACTTAAATCATCATTGATGAATAAACTAAGTATTACCACATCCAATGCAAAATCTTTTTTTCTTTCAGACTACTCAAATGTTAAGAAGATTAATTTATGACAAAAATCATATACTTATTGTAATTGTGTCAAATTCGATTCTAAACTTTTTTGTTAGGTCAATTTAATCTTAAACTTTTTGTAATTACATTAATTCAACTCATTCGGCTTGGTCAATTCTGATGTGGATACTAGGGGTGGATAATTTATAACAATATTTTAATATTTACAAATTTTTTGATTAATTTTTTTACATTTTCTTTTCTTTTAATTTCATATTTCCTTTTCTTTTTCCTCTTCTTCCCCCTTTTCCCCACTGGAACGCCCGAAATGAAAAGGCAAAAGAATCCCCTGTTCCTGTGATGAACCCAAACTTTCCCATCACGAACTGCGATGATGATGATGATTATTTTCAGTGAGAGACGATGGTCTCGAAGCAGTGGATCCCGTCGAGCTCCAGAGCGAAACGCGGGAAGCTCTCCTTCCCCTGCTTCCACTTCTTCTGCTCTGCAGCGTTGCGCTCTTGCTTTCCTTCCTCGGAACATCGGGTCCCCTTTTGCCGTGCTGAAGCGGCGAGGGATCGCCACCAGCGACGGTGCTTGCTGCCGGTGGGAGTTGGGCCTTCACCTTCAAGCGGAAGAGCTCGGCGCAGAGGAAATCGAAGGAACAGAAGATGGAATTCATGGCCGCGCTTGCTTCTCGCTTTCGTTGGTGATCTGCTGTTTATTGAATCTCTCCATATAACACCATCGATTCCTTCCCACTTCTCCACAATCACCAGCGGTGGGCGACGGCCGCGACCTTTTCGCCAGCGGGCGAGTGATTCGCGGCCCTTGCCCAGTGGCCAGTGAGCCTCGCCGGAGCATTGCCGGCCTCACGGAGGGAAAATGGAAAAAGGGGGAGAAGAGGAAAAAAAAAAAGAAAAGAAAAAGGAAAAAGAAAAAAAAATTAAAAAAATTTTGAAAGGTTAAAATATTAAAAAATTATCCACAACAGCACCGATTGACCAAATTCTGAATTGTCACAATTACATTAAGTTCAGAATTTTTTCGGTAATTCTCTCAATTTACGAATTTTTAGTGGATTCTTATGGGACGCTAAGGTCTGTTTGTCAACTGTCAAGCAGTGTTTATTTCTATTCTTTTATTTTCGAGAGTAATTTTGGAACAGTTTAGTAAAATTTTTGTTTACGGAAATAGATTTTGAGTAAAAACAAGAATAAAAAAAAAAAGTTAATTCTTTGTTTTAGGAAACAATTCTAGAATTAGGTCTACCTATTTTTTCCTTTTCCTCCTCTTTCTTCTTGTTCTTCTTCCCTCTCTCTTGTTCTTCAAGTGCTGCCGCTACAGCCGCCCTCCATCGAACGTCGCCGTTCGCTGCCCACCGCCGCCGATCACTGGCGAGCTTGCCAAAGGCTTGCCTAGCCACCGGCGAGGCTTGGCAAGCTCGTTGAAGGCTCACCCAGCCGCCAGTGAGGCTCGGCCTCGCCCAAGCCTCCCCTGGCCATCGATGAGCCTCACCTAGCCAAGCGAGGCTTGGCCCAGCAGCTGGAGGCGCTTGACCTCGCCAGGCCATTGGCGAGGCCTGGCAAGCTCGCCAGAGGCTCACCTGAGCCTCCCCTAGTGCCTCGCCTGGTGGCTCGGTCGATGAGGCATGGCCTTGCCGAGGGCCGGCGATGCTCCGGTGAGGTCGCTAGCTCTTGTCTAGCTAGTCACCGGTCATCCTAAGCTCAGCAACCAACCACCATGAAGAAGAAGAAGAAGAAGAAGAAGAAGAAGAAGAAGAAGAAGAAGAAGAAGGGGAGAAAGAAAGGAAAAAAAAAGAGAGGAAAAATTAATAAAATTATTTTAAAAATTAAAAAAATGATTTGAAGTAGGAATTGAAATTTTGCTATATATAGAATACACATTTAATTTTGTATTTTAATTTATTATTTAGTATTTATATGTATAGTTTATACAATAGTGTATTATTTACTATTTAATAAAAATTTGATTAGTTAATATTTTTATTACTTAGTATAAATATAATTAATCAACATAATTTCTATGATTTGATCGAATTTTAGAATAGAATAAAATTTTTGAATTCTTTTGAAATTGAAAATATAATAATAATAATAAAATGATTTCTTCACTCACAAGGAGATAATTATATTAGTGAGTGGTCCATGAGAATTCAATATTAAATTTACACTAATTTAAAAAGGTAATTGAAAAAGAATCAAAATAGAAATTTTATATAGTTACCAAACACATTTATATTATTTTTCTATTCCGAATAAGAAATTTTGTGCAATTACCAAGGCAGCGCATGGTAACATTTCTGTTTCTCCCAATTTCTGTTCTTTTGTTCCCCGAAATAAAAAAAAAACAAAAACTCGTGTGGTAACGCCAAGTTCTTTTTTGTTTTTCTATTCCCAGGAATAGAAAGTTAGCCCAAGAATAGATTTGGAGCAGAAATGAGAAGCCAAAAAAAAAAAAATTCTTCTTGTTCCTAGGAACAATTTTTAGAAATAAGCTAATTTTCTTTTTTTTATTTTTCTTTTATTTCTCTCTCTTGCCGCTTGACCACCTTCAACCGCCGAAGCCACCGCCCATCGTCAGTCACCGCCGCTGCTGCTGATCGTCAGTGGCCGATGGGTAGTGTGGCGACGGTCGGCGGTTGTGCAACGGCGGCAGTTGGCGGTCGGCAATCCGTGAGTAAGAATAAAAAATAAATAAATACAAAAAAGAAATGGTTGCGTTACCAAACCCATTTATATTCTTTTTCTATTCCAAGAGTAGAAATTTTGTGTAGTTACCAAACGGGTTCTTTTACTTAAAAATTGTTCCCTAGAATAGAAATAGAAAAGAACTATTTCTGAAAAAAAAAAAAAAAAAGAACTCTTCCCCAACCAAGAAACATTATCATTCACACCCCAAACACATTCTTTTGCTCATAAATTGTTCTCGGGAACATAATAAAAAAGAATCATTTTTGATAAAAAAAATAATTCGAGAACGCAATGGTTACCAAATATGCCCTAAATATGACATGCTTACTTAAAAAAACTACTAGATTGAAAGTATTGGCTTATGAATATTAGAATAAAAAATTGAGGCAGCACAATAATATCAACTAATTAATCAAGTGTATGCCATCATGTGCTTCCAATTCGCCTTCTTAAATCATGAACATAACATTACTTTTCGAGGGTTAAATTATTAACTCATCGAGCCATTGTTGTGATAGAAGTAGCAGAGAAAGTGGAAATTACCATGACGGTGCATATTATGTACCGGTGTATTTCTCACTATGCAGATGAGGTTTAATCTTTGATCCAATATGCAATGTCACTCTCGAATTATTACTTAGAAGGAATAATTACAAAGGTTTCTAAATTTTGATCCAATAGGTAATGTCGCTCATGAATTTTTTATCATTAAACTTTTAGTAAATGTTCAATATAATCCCCAAACTACATAAAAATATCAAATATTATTTTCTATTAATTCAAATTCATGGGCAATATTGAACATTTTCATATTATGAACTAAATTGAACAATTACTAAAAGATTAGAGAGCATATTGAACAAATTTAAAATGTGATGGTATGGATTTTAGTGAACCCGCTTTGCTGTTGAATTAGCTTGGTGAATTTAAAGTTGCCGAATGCATGTGAAGTGGATAGGGTTAAGATCAACATGGCTGCAAGCATAATATCAGGAACTAGTGCTGACACATATGAGAGATGATTTATGAAATTTTATTGGCAGAATTAATGGTGGATTTGTCTCCCGCTAGGCGGGCAATACTTGTTCTCACCGTCTTCCAAGGATGGGATTGCATCGAATCTTTATTGTTTGGTAATTTGCAACTCTCAAGACAACTCTAGTTCTTCATGGCAACTTTCCTTGACAGATTCAATCAAAATTTATTTGCGGTCCTACCCATATGAAGAAAACTTTTTCGTATAAGCATTTTTCTGTTCGTGAAATCAAAACTAAGGGTTATTTCTCTCCAAATTCCAACTAAATAAAGCTTGAACCCCGAACATTCCTCAAAGCAAGTGAAATATATCATCCTAACCGATGAGATTTGATATCAAGAATTTGACATCTGAACTTGTACGCTTGATGATGCTAATGCTACTGAGGAATTAACACTATCTGTCCATCGCCAGAAAAATCTTTGCTTTACTAAATTAGGGAGTCTCGCCTTTTGTAGTATCTTCAATTTTGGGGATTAATATGTCAACAGTTACTTCTATAGGGACAGAAACAGACCTTTGAACAGCCAGCATTATCATCACGTCCTATCTATAGTTTGTTAAGATGCTAGTGTGAGGATGTTGAAAAAGTCCCACCTTGAACAGAAAAAAAAAAAAAAAAAAAAAGTTTAGCTGGCCTATAATTTGTTGGTTCATGATTTTGAGTGACAGTGAGTCTGATTGGATATATTAATGAGCTCGGATTTGGCTGTGATCTTGTGAATTTATAGTCATAGTATGGTGAGTGAGTGCAAGGAGACTAATTTAAGGGGAAGACTTTGATATCTCATCAAGGACTTTTGCTGAGTGGATCATAATATTCTACCTCTTAGAACGGGGGACGAAAATTCAGCTTCTGTCTAGATAATAAACCTATCGTTTTCATCAGACGATAACCTTTTAGTTGCCGGAAGAAGACTGCAAACGAAGAGTCGATATCTCATCAAAAGACTTCTGTGGAGTGCGTCATAATGTTCTACCCCCTTCCGTCCTGATATTAAACCTGTGATTTTTATCAGACGAGAACATCAGACGAGAACCTATACTCTCTAGAAATTCATGACACCCGAGCTAACAAATGCTTTTGCCTCGTTAGAGGCTCTAGGTCAATGCCATGCACTAGATTGGAGGACCCCTCAGGTTTCGAACTGATATACTGCTATTCTCCATCCATGTTCAAGTAGCAAATAGACCGGACCTTAAACTGGACGCTGGTGTCGCTAGACTTGGGTCGACTTGCCTTGTCTTGACCGGGTCTAGGAATTGTGGCTTTTTCTACCTAGTGTAACGCACATCTTCTGGTGGTTGGCTTGATGCTTATGGGTCATGGGTCCACCTTTGATCAAGATCCATCTACATATTCGGACAAATTGGATGACCAAGCTTGAAGGTGACGTCCCCACGCATCCAATTTTGCTCTTGATCTATCCTCCATAACTTGAAGAAGTTGGACTTTTTCAACCAATTAATCAGGACAAAGTCCTATCTTTTCGTGACTGTTTGCAAGACAGGCTGAAAGCTATTATGCATGTCTTTGATATGGTTTATGTGGTTCAGATCCAGCTATAATTACTTCAGCATGGAGTTAAAGTAATATCATACAAATTTTTAGGGCAGAGAATCATGGTCTCTTCCATATTTTCAGATATATCTCAATATAATTTTGTTTCCATGAAGTTATCGCCCTACATCAGTACAATCACGATCACAGTTTTCGCCTTGTCTCTTGTTCCAGCTTATTTCGGTGCTCAAGCAAGCAATGGAACTGCGAAAGGAGAGGAAGCGCATGCTCTGCTGGAGTGGAAATCTGGTCTGGACAATTGTAGTCAAGCTCTTTTATCTTCATGGCAAGGGGACAACCCTTGCACATGGAGAGGGATCGAGTGTGATGGCTCAGAAAGTATCTCAGAGCTTAATCTCACGAACATGCGTTTGCAAGGTTCGCTCAGCAAACTTAATTTCACTGCTCTGTCAAATCTAATTAGCCTCAATCTCTCAGCAAACTCGTTCTACGGTCCCATTCCTCCATCCATCGGTAACCTCTCTAAGTTGTCCACTCTGTCTATCTTTAACAACTCGCTCTCTGGCACAATTCCCTCTTGAAATAGGCAAGTTGAGCAGGCTGAGCATTCTTTACCTTGATGGGAATCGTCTACACGGAACTATCCCTGACGAAATAGGAATGCTGCACTCTCTTTTGAACCTCACTTTGTATGACAATTATCTCGCAGGTCAGATTCCTACTTCAATGGGAAACTTGAGCAACTTAACATTTCTTGCCTTGGGCCAAAACAATCTCGTAGGGTCTGTTCCTCGAGAAATTTACACCCTAAGTTCTCTAAAATTCCTTTCTCTCCGAATGAACAAATTAACCGGTTCCATTCCTTCGTCTATAGGAAATCTGAGTAGTCTAAAATTCCTTGACTTCCATGACAATCATCTTTCTGGTCCAGTTCCCTGGGAAATAGGAAGGTTGAAACTTCTGGCACAGTTCATTTTTTCTTTGAATAATTTCAGTGGTCCAATTCCTGCGTCTATTGGAAACTTGACTGCCCTGACTTTATTAAAACTCTTTTTGAACAATCTTTCCGGCTCCATTCCTGAAGAAGTTGGAACTTTGAGGCATCTGAAGGAACTTCGCCTGTTGTTAAATAGTCTCAATGGGTCAATCCCGAGATCAATTGGAAAATTGGTCAACTTGAGTGTACTGTCTTTGCACGATAACCATCTTTCTGGTTTTTTTTTTTTTTTTTTTGGTAAAAACCATCTTTCTGGTTTCATCCCGGATGAAATGAATAATCTCAGATTTCTAAGATGTATCTACATAGGTGATAATAAGCTCATAGGGCGACTACCAGATAACATTTGCCTTGGAGGGTTACTTGAAAAAATTTTACAGCTCATAATAATTACTTCAATGGTCATCTTCCTAAGAGCCTGAAGAATTGCAGTAGCTTATGGAGGATTCGACTAGAAGGAAACCAACTCACAGGAAACTTGACAGAAGATTTGGGCGCATATCCCAACTTGAAGTACATTGACTTGAGTTTCAACCAATTCCATGGCGAGCTTTCTTTGAAATGGGGCTGTTCCCATAAATTAACGAGCCTCAGAATCTCCAGTAACAACATTTCTGGTGGGATACATCCCATGATTGGGAATATGGCTCAGCTGAGAGTATTGGACCTCTCATCGAACTATATTACCGGTCAGATTCCAAAGGAATTGAGAAGATTGACTTCACTGCTCGAGCTTGATTTCCATGATAACAAAATCTCTGGTACCATCCCTCCTGAGATTGGTCATTTGTCTACACTGGAGAAGCTCAACTTGGGAAGCAACAAGTTTGGAGGCTCAATCCCGCAACAGTTAGGACAGTGCAGAAGCTTGTGGAACTTGAATTTGAGCAACAACGAAATTCAAGCCAGTATTCCTTCGGAGATTGGCAATTTGCAGTTTTTGCGTGATCTTGATCTGTCTTTTAACTTCTTGGCAGGAAATATACCAGGAAGCATCGGAAAGTTGACAACTTTGGAAGTGTTGAATTTATCCTACAACAGCATCTCTGGCTTCATACCCCAAAGTTTCAACGATCTGTTGGGATTGGTATCTGTGAATATATCCCACAACGACCTGGAGGGTCCAATCCCAAACATCGAGGCCTTTCGTGATGCTCCATACAGCGCAGTTGCCGGCAATAAAGCTGGGTTGTGTGGTGTTGCAGCTGGTTTGAGGAAATGCTCCGAGAGGACTCGTAGAGAGAAAGGAAACAAGTTTATGATTCTAATCATTCTCTCACTACTCAGCTTCATCATCCTCACATCTTTATTCATCGGAGTGATATTTCTAGCTTGCCAAAGGGGCAAAAGAACAGAGCAGGACTCATTGGAGGCGCGAGTCCCAGGAGATGCTTTTGCAATATGGTTCTATGACGGAAAAATGGTGTACGAGAACGTTATTAAAGCCACAGAAGGATTTGATTCCAAGTACTATGTGGGAGAGGGAGGATATGGAGTCGTATACAAAGCCAAGCTATTCGATAATCAAGTTTTCGCAGTGAAGAAAATCCATGCGCCGCAAGACAATGAAACTTTGGGGTTAATGTCACTAGAGCGGGAGGCCATTGCATTGGCAAATATACGACACCGTAACATCGTCAAGCTCTATGGGTACTGCTTCCATCCGAGACACTCGTTCTTGGTGTACGAATTCATGGAAAGAGGAAGCTTGAGAAGGGCCCTGAGTGATGACGAGATGGCGATGGAGTTTGATTGGGCTAGGAGGGCGAGCGCAATCAAAGGCGTGGTGGATGCATTATGTTACATGCACCACGATTGCTCCCCTCCATGGATTCATAGAGACATCACTAGCAACAATGTGCTTCTGGATGGTGATTATGAAGCTCATGTTTCTGATTTTGGCACAGCAAGGCTTCTCAAGCCAGATTCATCTAATTGGACTTCATTGGTCGGTACACTTGGATATATAGCCCCAGGTATGTATGTGCTTGCACGGTTGTTATTTTATATCCTTGTCTGTAACTTTGGCCCACTTCTTTTTCATAAATTAGATTGTACTGTTAAAGATTACAGGATGACAACTTAATAGTACCATTATATCTTACAGAGTTAGCATATTCAGCAGCAGTTACTGAAAAATGTGATGTTTATAGCTTTGGAGTAGTAGCTATGGAAGTAATTATGGGAATGCATTTGGGGAATCTCATCTCAAGCTCACGTCAATCATCGACACTGTCAGTACAAATTGACTCGGGAACATTACTGCAAGATGTGCTAGACCGACGTCTCTCACTTCCTCTGGACAAAGACGCAGAGAATGTGGTCTCGATCGCTAAACTAGCACTTGCATGCTTGCGAGTCGATCCTCATCGCCGACCCACCATGCAAAAAGTCTGTCAAGGACTCTCAATTCAAGTGCCTTTAGTGAAGCCATTCTCGGATGTCAGATTAAGTGAGTTGGATGGTTTCCATGGTTGAGGTAGCTGAACATCTTGAGGAAACTGATAGGGAAAGAGCTGAATCGTTTCCTGTCTGTAAATGTTCAAATTAGATGCAGTTTTTTTTTTTTTCTTTTTAAGTGCTATAGAAAAAAGGGAAGTGATAATGCATAAATTATTCTCATACACAGGTTCTCTAATTCACCCTACTCAACTCCGCATCGCCCTTCTTGCTAGAATAAGATTGGGAAAGCACTGCAAAAGTCCAATAACTGTAATGGGAAGATACAAGAGATAGTTCATAAGTTGAGCTTATTGATAATCTAATAGAGTCCATCTTCATTTGGAAACTTAAATCATTGAGCGTGAATCAACTACATATTATCATTACCCACATTTATTGCAAGACTTCTTTTTTCCTCCACACGACTCAAATGTGCACACAGGAAACAATAGTAGGGTTAAGAAGATGAATTTAAGACTTTCTAGCGGGTTCTTCTTGAGGTGCTTAATACGACATGTTCATTAGATTGAAACTGCCGGTTTATGAATGTTAGTACAAAAAATGACGCAGCCCGACAATATCGATTGTTTAACCAAGCATATGCCATCCTGCACTTCCAATTCGCCCGCTTAAATCATGAACGTGACATTACTCTTCGAGGCGGAAAATATTAACTCATCCAGCCATTGTTGCACAGACTGATGTGCGCACCATAAGTCCGATTTGAAATGTAGGCCTGACCTGATACAAAGGCTCAATTAGATTTGGTAACATCGCATGGGCACCAAGCTACACGGCCCGATCCAAGCAAGACCCGGTCCATGACGGCTTTTACCGTGTCGTGGCCTCGTCAACGACACGACCATCGCCTTTCTTTTACAGTTCCACCCAGGAAGGCAATTCTGCTTCGGACGGAACGGTGAAGGCGAATTGTCGATAAAGGCGTTCTTTTTCGTTCTCGGACAAGTTCCTTGGGCTCCGTCTCCCACGGCAAAGATCCTTTCTTTTTCGGTGCTCAGAGGGGTCGATTCCGAGTAAGTGCCCGTGTTTGATCACCCTTTTCTTGATCTTTTTCTTTGGAGATCCGAAATTTTGTGGTAGAATTCTTGAGATACAGCTCGTGCAGTGATCGTCTTGTTGGGAAAGAGGGAATTTTTTTGAACTGGGCTGCTCGAGAGCTCTTCAAGATTGGAGATTTCTGGGTTTTGGGTACTGTGATTGGTGCAATTGGAGTGACTGTCTTGTTCCTATTTTCGCCATTTCTCGTCTGAACTCGGAATTTTTATGACGAGGGTAGTGCATTCCTTGTAGTCTGATTCTTGAACTCCGTGGCTTTTGGCCTTAGCTGAAATGGGATCAGTTTGGGACTACATTGGAGTTTGTTTTTCTGAGTGATCCGTCGAGTTAAAAAATGGGATGGTGTGTTGTAATCCCAAGTGATTAGCAATCATCCGCATTGCTCGATCATTTGTCACGCATGCTTTCTATGTAATAACCACCTTTAAGTCCACTGCGTGAAGTCACCCAGAGGATTCATCTTTTGAGTGCTCTCTGGTGGGTAGAGTGGGTTGGACTATGGAAACATTTTTCAGCAGAATCAAGAGTGTCACCACGATTGAGAGTTCTTTTGCAGAGTTGTTTAAGTTTTGGTTGCTTGTGCCAAAGATACTCTCCAATACTGGGAAGTTTGTAGTAACTACTTTTTGGTATCAAAGATAAATCATTCCTGATGCTCACGATTCCAATTGTTGTGATTGCCAGAGTCTCTTAAGGTGTTACTGTTGCATGTGCATTGAGATCAACATCTTTGAGGTCCCTGCTTTCTCAGTGGGCAGTCAAGATTTTTGTGTTTGACTGGTGCTGTATATAAATAAGGCAATCGATCGTCCAAGGTCATTATCAGATTTCAAGGGTTTCTTTCGGTGCCTGTGTTTTGGATTAATATGGTGTAGCTGACGGCTTTTCTTGTTAGCTATAGCACTGCAATAGAAAATCCCTTGGGATGAATTATTGACCTTTTCAACCATCAAAATATGGAATACCTTTTGTTAGATGCTTAGATCGGTTTCATAGGTCTTGCTCTGTATTTATGTCTGTAGACCTCCTATGTGTTCAGTGCAACCAACAAGTGTTTGGTTAATTTGTTACTGTTGGCCCTTTCACTTCTTCATGTCTTGGGTGCACTTAGATTTCCATATTATCTGCGAACTCCTTTTCATGGGTCCTTTTTGCAGATTTTTAGACTTAGTTTCAGGCATCAGTGGTCCTCTTTCAAAAATGGCTAGTTTTAATGATTCTTGCAAAGATAAAGATACTTGAGTTGACACCTGTAAGTCCTATATACATTTTACCTGAGACTTGAACATAGTCCTTGGCCAATGGAAGTTTATTTTTGTGGTGAAGAGTGTCCTGAACAATGTCTCTGGTTTAATATTTATCCTTGGATGCCCCCCGTGATTCATGCAATTTTCTCCTACTGTAATCAGTTGAGTCCATTGGTTGTATGATTTTCATAACTTGATGAAGATATGTGCGATGGATGCCACAGCACTAAAAGACTCTATTTTGATATTTGAGTTAACATTATAAATAATTAATTGTGACAGTGGATTTAGAAGAAGAAGCCAGTGAGAACCCAGTTAAAGGGGAGAATGGTGACCAAGAAGAAAATGCAATTTCAGAGCCATACGTGGGGATGGAATTTGATTCTGAAGAAGCTGCCCGGAAATTCTATATTGACTATGCAAGACGGGTTGGATTTGTAGTTCGTATAATGCAGCGTCGACGGTCAGGAATTGATGGCAGAACACTTGCCCGTCGGCTTGGGTGTAATAAGCAGGGTTTCTCACCAAATCAGAAAGGTTCTCATGGACCAGACAAGAAGCCACGGCCCAGTGCACGAGAAGGTTGCAAGGCCACAATTCTAGTGAAGATGGAGAAGTCTGGAAAATGGGTGGTTACAAGATTTGTAAAGGATCATAATCATCCTTTGGTTGTAACTGTGAATGGATTCGGTACAATGGTGAGTTTGCCATTTAGTCTTGTTGCTTGTGGCTGTTGGACTGGTGGACTTTTCATTTGTAATATATCTGCTTGTCACAAAATGCCTGAAACTTCATTGATTTTTTGTGAGGAGCAATCCATTGGCCAGTAAATCTTTTTTTACATGAAACACTTAAAATCATTCAAAACTTACAAACACTGGCTTGTAGATTTGCATATTTTAAAATTATAAAAGTAAGTTTAAAATTCAAATCTAAGAAAAAGTAAAGAATGATTTAAACTATCATGACGAATGCATGTCTTTATCACCAAAAGCCAATGACTTGTGATTTCAAGTTCCATCTCATACTCCTTAATGTTGCTTTGTGGCTGTTCAAATGGCACTTCTCTGGTCAAACAGCATTTCATCTTTTTGCTTGTTCTTGTTATTCGGTTTCGGATACAAGATTTATGATGGTTACAGATTAATCTGTTCATAGTTTTAAGTAGTGGAGCTGTCATGGGTAACATGCCAGTAGATAATTTCTGATGATGGGGCAAATCATAGTCATGACTTTGTGCTTGTCTCGACGACTGCAAGAGAACCTTTCTGCAGAGAAGCTTTTAGCTTTTTGAATAATACAGATACTCTAAATATGCTTTCTACTAGAAAATGATGCTTTATTAGATGGATATACACACTTTGTATTCCCATGCATCTTGGATAATTGGTCAGGAATTTGTCCAAAACAAATGCATGTACTGTAGGGCTGTCTGCCATATGCAAGTAAAGATGAAAGGAAGTTCTGCTTGCTGGAGCTCTAGATTGTCCTGTGGATACTAATCTTCCAATTTTTGTTTATCCTTTGCGCACCTCTTATTGCAGGGTGACAAGGAGAAGAAGATCGAAGAACTTACTTTGGAATTGGAACATCAGGAGCAACTATGCGTGGCTTACCGGGAACAATTGCTTAGTTTTATGAATAATGTAGACCAGCAAAATGAAGAACTATCTTCGAAAATACAACCTATTGTTGAGAATCTAAGGAAAATTGAATCAGAAACGCAAAAGCATTCTATCTATAGATAATGTGTCATCCATTTTGCATTGTGATGTACCATAAGTGCATGAAATTCGTGAATTATTCATGGTCAGCTCAATTGAAGCTTCTTGTTTGCCACAAGATTTGGTGTATCGATCCCAGTTCTACATGTTTAGTTTAGCATATTGGGGAGAGGAAGAATGAGTTCTGCTTAGAAGATATAGCTCGTGTGTGATGGTTCTGCATAGAGCAATGGAAAGAAAATGGGACCCAAGCTGCTTTCCTAACTCTAGAAAGGATATACAGTGAACAGAGACCAACCTATATGACCAATCAATTTTCCTGCTTTCCTAACTCTAGAAAGGATATACAATGAACAGAGACCAAACTATACGACCAATCAACTTTCCTTCTGATGTTTGTGTCCCATTTTCTTTCCATTGCTCTATGCAGAACCATCACACACCAGCTAAATAGATGTTTCATCTTAAGGGCGTGTACTCATTCTGTATGGGATGGTCATGATCCGTTTGAGAGAAAGAGTTAACTGAAGACAAGATACATTTTGTATCTGCGCAATCAGATGAGAAGGAATCACCGAACTGTCTCAAATTTCTGAATCTAACCCTTGTATCTACCTCTTTTGGCAAAAACAGACAAATGAGTCAGAAAAGCAATAGATTAGTTTGTGCTCATAATTTCCATTGAATTCCTTGTTATCAGTCTGGATAGTTCAGATATGCCATGCATTTCACGGTTGATATCAAAAGCAAAACACAACTTAAGCATGTCGACAGGAAATGAAAAGAGAAGAAGGGTATGTAGCCAGCGAAAAGCTATCACACGGATGGTAAGAAGGTGCACAACGCGGATGGACGAAACTTCCGTTTTCGCCATGAACAACCTTAAAAATGTGTTACAGATGTAGGGTGTTTGAAATTTAAAACACGAGACGTTTCCATTCTTTATACATGCAAAAACAATATAGACTCTAAGAAAACAATGTTTTTAGAGTATCAAGCCGACCCTAAAGCGGCAAAACCACCGCCCTTCATCATCTGCTTGAACTCCATGTAGTTGACCATCCCATCTCCATCCACATCCACCTTGTTTATCATCTTCTTGCAATCCTCCAAGGTCCTCCCTTGCTTCAACCCCAGCGACGCCAAGACCGACCGCAGCTCCTCCACCGTGATGAACCCGTCCCCATTCTGGTCGAACACGTTGAACGCCTCCTTCATGTCCTCCTCCTCGTCCCTCTCATCCATGATCGTCTGGTACAACGCGCCAAACTCATCAATGTCCACGTACCCATCGCCATTCACGTCGATCTTCTCGATCATCTGGGCCAGATCCTTGTCCGAGATGTGGATGCCCAGGTTCTGCAACGAGTCACTCAGTTCCTTTCTTGTGATCCGGCCGTCGCCATTCCTGTCAAACATCTGGAAGACACGACGAAGCTCAGCCGGATCCATCAACACACCCCTCCGAAAAGCCCGAAACCGGAAAGGCAAAATCCCCAGAAGTTTCTTGATACGAGGGAGCTTATGAACCAGCAAAAGAATGTGGATTGCCAAAAGGAAGAAGAAACGGGAGGACGTGCACGCAACGTATTAAAGGCAGTGCATGGAGCAGGAGATGTTAGGAGGAAGAGGAGTCTGGCGGGGAAGGTGAATTCCAAGCAGATTTTGTGGTGAACGTCGCCACGGGAGTTGGCAAAACTGAGTTAAGCAGTTCATATCACGCCCGTCAAATACGCAAGTTCGTTGCCTAAATATAAACCGGTTGCTTTTTTTGGATTACTTCGGGTGCCTAGTGCCTACCGTCTTTTTCTCGACTTCTTTTCTTTCTTTTTCGGTTCTGCTTGTAAATGTGTCTACATCGCATTCGTCGGCTTGATCTTGCTTTGTCGTAAGCCGTACGTCGTTAAACATGATTAAAGACATTGGACCGACGGAACCTGCTTCTAATTTTGGTAACATGTATAGAATATGCCCAGTAATGCCATAGGAAACGGTCAATACTCTTGAAGAGTCCAAGCCAGTCACGGTAGAGGTGAGATAAGCGGGGAGCGAGCCATGGAGCACCACCAGTTAGGGTGGTGGTCGCTCTCATCGGACCATTCAATGCCTTTGCCCGAACCCGATTAGTTATTGATTACACCTAATCCCTTTTCGATGAGATCGGTTAGGACCATCCATCGAATTTCAGGGAATTACAATGAGCTCGACTTTTTGAAGATGAGATGAGAATACACGGACTTAAAAAAGTCACGAAAAGTCACGACGTTCTTTCCATTTCGCTTGGTGCGAATGTATTTCGTAGAACGTAATTTTATGTCAAACCAAACAGTAATTCTTTCGGGAGGCACGAAATTGACCGTCCAATTTTCATTAGGAAAAAATGGGGAGAAAAAGTCACGACCGGTTTCTTCTCCGTTATTCAATTTGATCTTCCTTCAGGCACTTTTGCTTTTATCAGAGAAACGAGGATACCCAATACCCAAGAAATACAAGGGTTGAAACTTGAATCAAACTCTACTCAAATAAAGTATAACAGAACAAATCAAACTAAACTCTTTAGCCAAAAATAAATATATAGATGAACAAAGGAATAGACAGATAATAGAGCTCTTTAACGTGGCACAGCTTCGGCAAAAAAAAAAAAAAAAAAAAAAAAAAAAAAAAAACGTGGCACAGCACCTCAAGAAGAGGGAATCACAAGAGTTGCCAGCAAAACTCAGTGTTTCGTTCTTTCTTTCCTGGACTCTCAAATAAGAAGTTCCTTGCTCAGTTCTGGATAAAATTCTGTCTTGTTCATAAAATTCAGAAATATAAAATGGGCAGAGAGAGAGACAGAGAGACTGCAAGACCAACGAATTCCATAAGCAGCCGACGCAAATAGACATTACTTGCTCTCGTGATCAACCAATTCGATAAGCTCCAGAAAGTATCGTGAGGAGCATTAGTACGTTTAAACTTCTGCAGCTGCCTCAAAAGTAGTCATAGATCTCACCTCACTTCCTAATGTAAGATTACTGTCAGATCTAAAATGGGTTGTCCTTAGAAAAGTGGGCTGTTTCCTGGTGCAGTTGACAGCGAGTGCAACTTTCAGAAAAGGGAATTGGCTTCAAGGCAAGACATGCATGATATGGAGGAGTTCGTATTAATTTGATTATGTTAATAAAGTAAAAGACCGGAGACAATCCAAATAGGAGGAATCAACTTCTATGCACATGATAGAGCCACAAAGCAGCTCTCAAACTATTTGCTTCAACCACTACATATTGAACGTGTCTACCGAAGGTTTTACACAGAACGGAGCTTCTTCCAGAACTTGTAAGGCTTTACACAGTATAAACCTTCATCAAGAACTCGAGGCACTCGAGAATTTCAAACTGCAAACCCATAAAGGACAATCACTCAACAAAAGCCCCTGCTGAAAGTTACTCTCAGGTCTCACCAACTTTAGCTCACCACTGACTCATGAGATCTGTCTGTCACAATATCCACAGTTGGATGAAATGAAGAACTTGAATTTACTGAGTCTATGATCTCATCTACCTGGCTTATGTCAAGCCCATTCTAAAAGCAAAATAGATATAACTCTAAAGTATGATCGCCATAGAAATAAGAGATGTCATAATCTTAATAAACAAATGTCAAGCCAAAACCACATCATCTTTTCAGTACTTCTCGATGACTACCAGCTATAGGCATGGCTATTATAAACTCCAAGACAATTTCTTTTCTCTAGAACTAGGCAACTGAGGATATCCAACACAATCTTTGCCAGGAAACGTGTTTGCAAAAGAGTAGCTGAATTGCAAATGACATTAGTGTCTACCCATAGATGGTTCCCAACTACCCAACACGCACAAAGAAACCACAAAATACATACAAGGCAACATTGACATTTCTCTACACAAATGTGGTGAAAAATGGCAACGTGCAACCTATAGATGGTTACCAACTCATAGCTCTGATGTTCACAATTCTTCACCCTGAACCTTCCAGACCTACATTTGGAGGTGACAACGACAAACCTTATTCAAATAAAGTATTTGGACACATCTACCGTTATCTGTAAGCAAGTTTTACCATCCAAAACAGAAGCTCCGATCAACCACAGCAGAAAAGACAAAATTAACTGAATATCATGATTTTCCAGGAATATGGGATGGGCTTGGCAGGCATTTCAATCAGATATGATACACATTACATTTTACTATACCTACAGCAAAGAAAGCCACAGCAACAATGTTTGCTGCATTAGTTAGAAGAGTTGGGACCTTCATTTGAGTAATTAATTCTTAATGTAGGAAGTATAAATTTACAAGTTCACCCTAGGCAAGCAATACTTATTGAATTACCTTTAACTGTCCCAATCCACAATCCAAATTCTGCTAGCAGCTTGTGAAAGCAGAAATATAAAAACTTATTAACCATCACCCCAAAAATCAAATGCTCACATATCCTCTTAATGCCAACTATCTATGAGGACACAAGAACAAAAGCTGTAAATGGCATTAAATATGGCTCCGTCCTTAAAACCACATCTCTTGGCTAATTGCCTATGCTAGCCGATCAATTGTGGTTACCCAGGTATCAAATGACAACAATGTCTGATCATATAGATAGTTTGCTTACAATTCAAAGTTGTGACTATTACGTAACCGTACAAGTAGAATTTTGAGTACGCAAGCTTCCCCACTAGTTTTCATTTCATCACCAGCCACTACGTGATCATCAGCAAACCCGTTTTCATTTCTATCACCAAATGAAGCATCTCTACATAACGCAATGAACAACCAAAGCTCTGATCAAACCAGAGAGGCAAAAATCCTTTAATCCTCATACTGAGACACCAGCATGTCCGAACAGCGAAATTCAATTCCAATTTCGGCAGATCCCAAATTGACAAGAAAATCACGAAACAGACCGTTTCTTCCAGAACATTGTTCTCATTATTCACCGACAACACCAACCCCCACCAAATCACAAAGGAACCCCGATCGAAAAACCCTAACTTACGGGATATCCCAGGGCTTAGGCTCGGGGACGGCGACGACCATACCTTGGAGATCCTTCGTGAGCACCACCTGGCACCCCAACCTCGAGTGCTTGTTCAGAACCCTAGCCCTCGAGTTCCTTTTCAGCACGTACTCCTCGTCGTAGCTCCTCGGGGGGAGCCGCTCGAGCCACTCCTGCGCGATGTTGACCTCGCACTCCGCGGAGCAGGCGTCGATCTCCTCCAGCCGGTGC
This sequence comes from Eucalyptus victrix, assembly GCA_016097545.1. Classification (NCBI taxonomy): domain Eukaryota; kingdom Viridiplantae; phylum Streptophyta; class Magnoliopsida; order Myrtales; family Myrtaceae; genus Eucalyptus; species Eucalyptus victrix. The sequence goes on from CM027842.1 coordinate 9,379,528, forward strand.
GACGCCGGGTCGATGAGGCCGCAGTTGGCCAGGGCCTTCAGGAGGGTGTGCCCGGCGAGGCCGACGACCTCGCGCTTGCGGCCGTCGACGTCGATGGCGAAGAGCTTGACGATGCGATCGGCGACCTTCGCGGAGGGGGCGGAGGAGGAGGAGGAGGAGGAGGAGGGAGGGAGGGTGGGACGAGGTGGCGGAGGACCTGGCGAGGACCGGCCGGAAGGAGGAGAGGGACGGGAGGCGGTGGACGGCGGCACCGGCGGAGGAGAGCCTGTGGAGGGTCGAAATCGCCATTGTTGTACGGCGTCGAGGTTCGATGAGCGATTTGCTTATGACGGGAGGGGGGCTGAAGTGGCGCTGTAGTAGCGGAGCAAAACGCTGCGTTGCCGGATTTTATTTTATTTTTTAATGTGTGAATTGGAAATCGCATTTTAAATTTCCCATTAAATTTTTTTAAGAAAATGACACAAATAATTTATATAATCCTCAAAATTTTAATTTATTTAATATAATTTATGAACTTTTTAAAATTTATTCAATTTAGTTATTGAATTATATGAAAATATTTAATATTGTTCTTGATTTTGAATTAATAGAAGAATTATATTGAACATGTTCCTATATTTTGGTGATTGCATTAAATATGTATTAAAAGTTCAGGGATAATATTAAACAAATTTAAAGTTCATGGGCCACATTTAATATTAGGCTAAAATTTAGGAATCTTATTAAACAAATTAAAACATCATTTAAGCATATTACACATTGGACTAAAGTTTAAGGATCATTTGTGTCATTATCCTTTTTTTTTTCAAAAATGAGTGGCATTTTCAATTATAAGAAGACAAATCATAAGAATGAAGTCTTCTGATTTTGTTTCAACTAAAGTTGCTTGATTTATTATTAACTATCACCCTTATAATTGCACAATAGTTTCGATATAATCGTGTTGAGATGTGTTACGGTATATGTATTTAACAATAGATTTCTTCTCGATACAAAATGGAGTCTTTATTATGATTTTATCATGAAGCTAATAGGGAGTTTTAAGTTTAGACAAATGCTTGGTAAGGAAATTCATGATGAAAAAATTTAAGGTTTAGACAAATTCTTAGTATGGAAATTCATAACATTAGAAAAAGGTAAAATCTCCCACTGCAAATTCTTCCCCATCTTAGTATGGAAATCCATAGTAAAATGGAAAAGCTCCCATTCATAGCATCTAATTTGATGAGTACCTTTAATGATATGCATGCTCTCCATCCTAGTCTTGAACAGAGCCTTGCCAGTTTGATTTTCATGTTCAGAGATTACTCATCTCTATTTCCCAACTAGAAAAAGCTGAATAATCCTTCTAATTCAAGGAGCCTCAGTGCCTTACCAGTGATTTTCAAATGAGTATGATCAACTAATTTTGTACAGTTGATCTGCAGATCTTGTTCATCCTTTTTCTTTTTCCTTCTGCTGCAAGATTTGCATAAACAAATTAAAGGGGAATGGAGAAAGGGAGATCTGCTGAGCTCCAAATTGTTCCATGAGTGCCAAAGAAGAAACCTCGGAGACAAGCAATGGATCCGAGGCATAGCTAAAGGCTAAAGATCAGAATGTCTTTATGTTAATTCTTGACTACCCTTCCTTTGCAAGGGTAGTTCAACGCTTCTTTGCAGTCATTCCGGTGTGCATTACAAATCTGGAGAGAGGCCATGAGTACAACCAAAAAGAAACCGCTTCCTTTACTTCTTCGCGTCATGAAGTGCATGAAATCCGTTCACAGCAAAATGACCGACCGTTTGATTATGGGAGCTGCTATTCCCTCCGGACACGGCGTGATCAATGGAGAAATTGTCATCGTGGCAGATCCAGGGCACTCAGGACCCAGTAGATCAGCTTCAATTCGACTTTGTAGCGGCACCAAGGACCCGAGTAAGTAAAGGACACATCAACTTGCCATATATATGCAATTAATGTGCAGAAGGCATGAGACTGCTTCAATTCCCTATATGTATGTTATTATTTATATATATATATATATATATATATATATAGAGAGAGAGAGAGAGAGAGAGAGAGAGAGAGAGAGAGAGAGAGAGAGAGAAAGAGAGAGATCAATATAGTCTCAAGGCTGAGAAGGATTGGTGACACTCAAGTACGTGTATAGTTTCTTTTCATGTTCTCTCAGGTTCTGTGTACCATGGTAATATGCCTCTCTTTTTAGCATCAATCATGAGAATTCTTGTTCTCACCTCACATGGGTGTTACATGATGAAGGACCAAATAGTCAGTCTGTCTTCATTCCTTGAGCCGCCAGCCCATCTTCAGCTTGTCCTTCCAGCTGTTAGTTGTAATATTCACAGTAAAATCACCTGAGGATAATTATAAATACCACCTGTTATATGTTGCATTCTGGAAGTTGGATCTTTCTCCTGAAGAAAATCAAACATGTAGCAGAAAAGGAATATTTAAATCAAACCATGCACATCACCTTCGCCAGTCTATGAAAAGATGCAAGTCTGAAGTTAATGTCATCGTAGACATTCCGAAATAGTTTTAACACGACCAGGAAAACTTTCCATCCAGATTGGATAGAGAAAGGAGTCTACTGTGCAAGATGCACCTTGGAGTTCAGCAAATCAACACCCACTTCCATTCCCCATTCCTTTCTCCTGTAACACTGTGCCATTCATGCGTTATTTATCCCCTCAAAGTTTACATATGTCTAAGCAATACACCCGAAAGTTTGTGATTTGGCAAGTAGAAGAGCAGAGAAAGTATACTGAAAATTCAAGGAACATAGGACACTCGTCCTTAAGGGAGTACTTCATTCTATTTTGGGCCATTTCTAGGTAGTTTTTATTAGATGTGCTTTGCATCAGTGACCAAGTTTCCTGGACCACTGCCAATTCTCTATTATTTAGGAGCTTGATGAGGGAAAAAGGTGACAAAAAAGTTAATAGAAGATTTATTCTTTAGACAAAGCTGGATCATTCACAATTACCAAATGAGTCTGGATTTGGCAGCTTAAATAAATGGACCTTAAAGTTGGTAAAGTTACTTCTGCAACAAGCATAATGGGTTCTCGGAGCCAGAACAACCCATCAAGTAGCAGCTTCTAAGATGTTTGAATTCACAGCTTATATTTTTCATCTTTGTTGATGAACAGATACTGGCAAAGGGAAGTTGAGCAAGAAAGCAAGTCTCAGGCATGTAAAGACTACGAAAGACAAAGGGCTCAACATCATTATGTACGGTGTAAAGTTCAATGTGGAAGCAGAATTTGGAATTCTGGGAGCTTTCCTCATAACCAATGGGCATAAGCATAAATTCTTCCTCCAGTCCGCCACCTTTGAGGTCTCAAGCGTCGAGATCATCCACTTTGATTGCCAATCATGGGTATATCCCATTAGAAGAACGAAGACAGACAGAATTTTCTTCTCCAATACTGTAAGTCATTCACATGATAAGTTAGTTTCTTTTGCCCTCAGTTGAAAATAAAGCACTTACGTCCATCTTCATGATAGTGTTATCTTCCACACCAAACACCCGCAGCCATGGTAGAACTGAGACGAGAGGAACTTCATAGCTTGAGGGGAGATGGTAGAGGAGAGAGGAAGGAATGGGAGAGGATATATGAATACGATCATTATGATGATCTTGGCAATGCCAACAAAGGTCACGAACAAGCAAGACCTGTCCTAGGTGGGACGCAAGCACATCCTTATCCTCGCAGGATTCGAACAGGGCGCACTTGTAGCAATAAGGGTATGATCCTGGTCTATCTTTCTGCATTGGCACCCAGAATCCGGCAATTGCTTTCATAGAAGAATCACCAAAATAAGACAAAGTTGACTTCTTGGAAATATGACTGACATTTATAATTTACCCATGTCTGCTTTTTGTTCCTGCTAATTGTTTTGATCGCACTTTAAAAACTTGATCACTTGCTGACAGATCCAAAAACTAAGAGCCAACCTAAAATGATCGACTTAGATATATTTGTCCCTCCTGATGAGCAACTTCACCCAAAAAAGTTACTCGAGCTGCTATCAAATTCAATCCAGTCGGCGGTACATTTTATTATACCAGAGACAAAATCCTTAATTAAAGAGGACTCAGACAGTTTTGATTCATTCAATGAGATACTTGAAGTGTTTTCTGGCAATCAAGGCCAACAGGCAGGGAAAGTTCCTGATGAAGTTAGGAAGATGGCACCAAATAAGCAATTTAAAAGAATGATTCACACCAGAAAAACAAATCAAGCAAAATTCCCACTACCTCAGATATTAGCAGGTAACTTGGGCTATGCTTGGAACTTGAAGTTTGGGGCATCTTTCACATAACATGCAGAAAATGTGACATACCTATCTCTTCCTTTTGGTACTTAGAGGACAAATGGGCCTGGAAAGATGATCGTGAGTTTGCCCGGCAAATGATTGCAGGAATAAATCCAGCAAGAATTCGAAGGTTGCAGGTGTGTTAACAAAAACCTAGGTTCTCTACCGCTGGTTTAATAGATATATAATTACCCAAATGCTAGAAACCTATCCACCAAGTGATACATGCAAGCGTAAATGCGTGATACACTCATGCATTGATAGAAACAAACATGAAACCTGCACCTTTTTCCTTAGAATCTTTGTTGACATTATAAAAACGCCACAAGTGTGGTGCATAGCACATAGCAGGATCCAACAACAGAGAAACTTAGCTGCCTATGACAGGCTAAGACTTGCAGGAATTCCCACCACACAGCAGAAATGGAGTAAGAAGTTCAATCAAGGCGGCCCATATTGCGCATAACCTCGAGGGCCTGACTATTGAGCAGGCTATGAGTCAACATAAGATTTTCATCTTGGATCATCATGATTATCTTATGCCATTCCTCGACAGAATAAACACAGAGAGCATCTGTGCTTATGCATCTCGGACATTACTATTTTCTAGTAAAGATGGGTCACTAAAACCAGTGGCAATAGAACTGAGCTTGCCTGGCTCTTCAAGCAGCGAGGAGGATCCCTGGGTATTTGTTCCAGCAAGCCAGGGCATTGAAGCAGCATTATGGCAGCTTGCTAAGACCCATGTCACAGCAAATGATTCTGCTCATCATCAACTGATCAGTCACTGGTAAGTAGCATCATCTTCTCTGAAGTTAAAATAGCCACACTATATTTAGCACTCGTAGGCAAGTATCATTTTCTTTTCCCAACTGAAGGCTCGAGGTGAGTGATTACATATCTATAAAGGCAAATGATTCATAATTATCTTCTTGGGAAGTATTTGCAATATGTATCAGGCTCTACTATGAGAAGACTTCACAGCTAACATTGATATGATAGGTTGCATACCCATGCTGTAGTTGAGCCATTCATAATTGCTAGTAGAAGACAATTAAGCACGATGCACCCAATCCACCAGCTATTACGTCCACACTTCAGAGACACCATGCACATAAATGCACTATATAGGCGTATCCTCATAAATTCCGGAGGAGTCCTGGAGAAGACACTTTTCACAGGAGAAGTGTCAATGGAGTTGTCATCCAAGCTCTACAAAGAGTGGAGATTTGACGAACAAGGCCTCCCTTCAGACTTACTGAAAAGGTACTCTTTCCTTATAGATGATTCTTAGTCGCTATTCATTTTCTTGTTCAATTACGTCAGTCGCTGGACGGTGATAGTCCATCCATACCGTAAAATGTTAAGGGAGAATAGGAGATCTCTTATCTCCAGTGTGCCAATGTAAAGAATAACAGATTAATCAATAATACGTTTCTCATGATTAATAGAATGTAAGGGATTAGAGTACTTTAACATGACGTGAAGATCTACCACAGGAGCGAACCCAGAACTGGGGATATTACATTTATAACATAACGATCATAAGCAACCTAGTTCGTCATTTATTCCCCATATAGCATGGTATCTAACTAAAAAATAGTTAAGAATATACATTAGCATGTTCTAACACAGATTATTATCCGCCAATAATTTTTCAGAGGCATGGCTATACAAGATCCAGAGAGCCCGACTGGTGTTAAGCTAATCTTCCACGATTACCCTTATGGTGAAGATGGGCTTGATATATGGCTTGCTATCAAGACATGGGTTAGCGATTTCTGCTCCGTGTTTTACAAACAAGATGGCCATATCCAGTCGGATGAAGAGCTGCAAGCATGGTGGTCTGAAATCAGAAATGTGGGTCATGGTGATAAGAAGCGTGAGAAATGGTGCGAAATGAAAAATCTCACCGACCTCATTGAGGTTCTCACCACTCTTATATGGATTTCTTCAGCCCTTCATGCATCAGTAGCATTCGGCCAATATGCCTATGCTGGTTACCCTCCAAACCGTACCACGCTTTGTAGAAAATTCATTCCAGAAGAAGGTACTTTCGAATTTGCTGAGTTCCTTCGAGACTCTGACAGATACTTCATCAAAATGCTACCCAGAAGGTCTGAGATGACCCTTTGGATAGCACTGATGGAAGTTCTGTCGCAGCACACTTCAGATGAAGAATACTTGGGCCAGAGGTCGATGGTGCAGTGGACTGATAAGGAAGAGGTTCGCCAATTATTTATGAAGTTCAAAAGGAATCTAAGAGACATACAAGGAAGAATAATAGAAAGGAATAGAAATCCAGAACTCAAGAACAGAGGCGGACCTGCCAAAATCCCCTACGAGCTTCTCCTTCCTGTTATAACGGACGACAGATCCACAGCAGGAATAATAGGGAAGGGGATTCCTAACAGCATATCCATTTGATCAATCGTAATGTTTAACCGAAACAACATGAATATTTTGCATGAAATGCTTCCCTCGAGAACCAAAAAAAAAAAATTAGAAGCCATCATGAGATGCCTGCATATTCCACATAGGAATAGCCAAAATGTTGAAGATAACCTGAAATCATGCAGGAATGCAGAACGAAGGCCTAAGTTGAACAAAGGCTGCGTTTGTGGTTGCTGTTATTGTTGGTGCCGTATCAATTTATTGGTCGACCTTGTCGGTATTTTTTCTTTCTTTTGGCCAGAGTCAACCGCATCAGGTTGCAAAGTGAAAGACAAAACAAGACTAACAGGCGGCAAACCTCAATCAGCTCTAGCGTTCACCTTCCCAGGTGGATTTGATATATCAGAATTGTGCAAAGAATCGCCCTCTAACAAAACTCCCGTTCTTGCAGATGCAAACCTCCACATTACCTTTTCCTCCAACACGGACCCTTCAGTCCCTATTGGGTAATATAGCACCATAATAGCATAAATAATGCAGCCTTCAGATGACAATTATCGAACTTGTCGAAATAGAACATATAGCTGCCTTTTAAGAATTATAAATGTTCAGGAATTTGTTTCGCAGTCAGTGCAGCAAAAAGAGGGTACACCTTGATAATCTGAAAGAAACCAACATTGAGAATGACTTGCAAATGAAGAAAATGTCCAAACACCTTAATAAAATTACAACATACAGCCTGAAATTTTGATGGTCTGCTATGCTTCCTAATTATCAAGAAATGACATTGAAACACCAGCAGATTAATGACGACAGAATTGAAATGCCCTCCCATTCTCCCCATTTCTGTCATCCACCAGCAACTCGATCTTCAACTGCAAAAGGTGCAAAATCAACTTTTCCCTGGTTTCCCATTACCATATCAGCAACCATTTCAGCGGTCCCCAAAGCCTGCCAGATGAATTACAACTTGTAATCCCAAATCTAGTACTTTATCAAATTGCTGATACAGTATCATGTTGTTAATTGACAGATCGATCACTGGCATTTGCAACAGGAAGTAGAATATATGAAAAGATCGTAAAACTACAAGTACCGGGGAACATGAAGGTTCAATACATTCTAGTCTTAAAATAACTGCAACAGAAAGAGAGAAAGTGACATTACCAAAGAAAGTCCACTTCCTTCATGCCCTGATGCAAGGAAGACATTTGACAGACCAGGCACAGTTCCAATTACTGGCTTCCCATCAGGCACTGAGACCAGAAATTCAACGGGCAAAAAAATCAGCTCTACTAATCAACTTCTGGCAATATCAAATTTATATAATGGGTTGTAAATCTTCTAAAGTTGCGGAATCCAACCAATTAAAAACTTACTATATGGGCGTAACCCAATTCTCACTTTTCTGTCCTTGCCAATTTCAACTAAATTCATTTCTCTCAGTTTTGGGAAGAACTCTTGCACCCTCTTCCAGATGCTGTCAATGATTGAAGCATCTGCTTCAGTGCTGAAACCAACAAACTGGCGGCTACTCCCTGTAAAGGCAGCTCCTTTATGAAAGAGAAACATGTTTTGCAACTAAAATATGGCCTGCTCTAAGCCCTTGAGATGAGAAGCGGCATGAAAAGAGGGAAGTTGGAAGAACTGGAATATAGACGATCACAGAAACATTCTGCTAAAAGGTTAGAAGTACATCTACAGGCATCAAAATAGCCTTTCAATTGCAAAATGAAATCCTAGCAGTCGCAGATCTTCAGAGAAATGACTTGTCATTATCAATCTGAAATCCAATATGACAATATTAAAGGACAATGGAAGAAGGGTAAACGAGGGTAACACCACAATAGGCATCATTGAAAACATTATTAGATTTATCCTCTTTTTCAACCATGTAATTTTGTTTAACCAACAAATGAAAAGAGGCGCTTATGAAGAAGGAACTTTCTTATAAGAGAGAAAAAAGTACAGTGGGCCACGGATAAGATTGACCACATGAAAGAACTCTTTACCAACTTCTTGTCAAGCCCCAAGCTTCATTCTCAACTCACCAGTGTCTCTGTGTTTAACGCCATTAATCAAGTATTTCATTTCATCTTTAGACAATTTGCCTCAATTCTTTCTCTCTTCTTTCCAATTTTGAAGAAAGAATTGAAGTTAAATGAACATGTCTTCACGCAGTTACAGCAAAAATAAAACTGAAAAGTGCAAGTCAGGCTGAGCTCTTTTTTCATCTGTATTTTGGTGTTGCTAGTAGTTGAATTGTTTTCCTTTTTTTAAGTCCAGCCAAGGGAAGCTAGAACGGAAAACAGATTTAAAGTCTATTTAAGACCACTACATGACTTCTTTGCACATTGAAATTTCAATGGAGAATAGTTAACCCAGTATGGTTGACCCAGTGGTAGCACAAACCCTTCAATAAAAATCCAATCTGTGTTTTTGCTTCCTGTCTTTCCTATCCCACTGACAGTGCTGCCTCCAACATATTAAGCAAGCAAAAAGGGAAAAAGAACACCATTGACTTTCAACAATTAGCACTGAAAAGCTAGGATATATTTCCTTCATTTCCATATGGAGATTAAAGTATGCTATCTGAACCAGCGAACAAAATTAAATGTACCAAGAACTAAGTTTCCCATAGTGTCTGTTGTAGCTGTCATTGAGATGGACAACATCTCCTCATCATTACAGAGCCCTGCAGCTGAATGCTGCTTTATCTGTTGATGACTAACATAACCAACTTCCATAAGGCCATGATTCAGTCGAATCTGATCGAAGTTCTCCAGCACAAGCAGATGACCCTGTCATTCAGATCAAGTTCAAAGAGAATCTCACAAAAGGTAGAAATGTAGAATATTTACTAATATTCAGCATTTCAGAACAAGATCACAGGATTTATTTGAGTGATACAGGAAGTTATTGTAGCTTTCAAAATCAAAAGTCAGTAACTTAACACCTAGGTATGCCACCATTTAAAAAATTAAAGCTTGTCTGCAAGCAAAGATATTTAAATCGCAAGGAGAAAGATACCGAAGTCTCATGTAAAAGGTATGCATTGCTTGTGTCACATTCGTTATTGTGCATGAAAATACTTGGAAAAGGCTTTTGTATTGCCAAAAAACGACATTCACAACTTAAGAGCACAAGGCGAACCTTTCGGGGTTTTATAGGAACATGCACCCCAATATCCAAGTCTCTCATCAAAGATCCAGTCCAGCAACCAGCTGCAACAACAACGGCCTTCTTACAGTAGAAGGTGCTTTTGGAAGTTACGACAGCTTCTACTTCACCATTTTTGCCAGATCTGCAGATTTTACATTCTAACCGTCACCCTGAACACCTAATTAGTTACATGTCTAGAATCCACTCGGATTTCCGTTAGAGAGACCTCCTGGTAAGTTTTTGAAGTCTGATGAAGAGGAAAAGGATGAAGAAAACATTTACCTTAACAAAGACATTACCGGATCATGATAAAACTCCGCATACCTGCCTTGAGACACAAATTGTCTGTTGCCCTACATATAATACACTTTGAGAAATACGGAAAATAATAAAGGATTGTGCAAAGAAAATGCTATTAGTAATATATTAGAGGATATTCATATAAACCTCTTCAATATATGCTACTGTTCGGTGAGCATCCAATTGGCAATCATTGGGCAGCAAAGCAGCCCCACTTTCTTTGTCAACAAAAAGGGCTGGTTCCTCCAAGAGTAACTCATGGCTAGACAAAAATTCTGCTTCCACTCCCGCTTCAGAAAGTTGCTCCACTCTCCTCTCTAATAGGGCTGACTCTTCAACAGTTTTACCAACTACCAAGCTTCCTGTAAATAGAAATCCGATATGGTTGCATGGCTCCAGCTAATCTTTTATAGTGAAAAACTACTTGCATCATCAGATATCCACAAGTTTTTAACACCATGCAATATCCATATAACTACTCGATCACTAAGTTAAAGGAAGATGTGATTCCTCAGATGATTCAGAACTATTTCTGTTCTGCAAGACTAATCAAGTGGTTGAAAAATTAGCAATCCTTACAGGATTTATTTTCGTTTCTTACATAATACTAGATGTGAAACAACTGTTGCTGTTTTGCACTGCTAGTCCAAATGAAGTATATACATTTGCCAATTGCGAATATCATGGGTCTTTACTTCTTTGCCTTTGAACTCTTTGTACATCAATCCATTAGATTAACGCTAACACCTCCATGTTGAAAAAATTAGCAATCCTTACAGGATAAATGTTCCTTTCTTGCATTATACTAGATGTTAAACAACTGTTGCTGTTTTGCACTGCTAATGCAAATGTATATGCATCCACCAATTGCCAACACCATGGGTTTTTACTGCTTTGCATTTAAGCTCTTTGTAAATTAAGCAGATCCACTAAATTAATGCTAGCACATCCATGTTAGTGACATCTCTAGACCATTTGCATTAAAATATATGCTGAAGTAACATCAAAATTTCTGAAAGTCAAGCTTTTCAAATTAGACTGATGATTATATGCCACAAAACAATGGTTTTAAATAGAATGAAAGCAAAAAAAAAAAAAAAAAAAGGTTCAAAACCCCCTCCACTTTTTTCTCATTGAATCTGAGCAGACGTGATTGTCAAGGTAAATGAAAGCTATAAAAGAAATGAAGTTGTTCAAAAGAGGGCAGTCAGGAGTCTTTATAATAAACAGCCAGGAGTATTTGTTTACCGGTCTTTTTCCATCCCAACACTTCTTGAGGGTTCAAGCCTTGACTGTGTAAGTTCTCTGCCAAACTTTCCCACAGTTGATGACTTCTCAGCGCCAGCTCCCAGATGTCTGATCCTGGGGTTTTGGGAGCCATCCAGATATAGCCCTGCCCTACATTCAGCTCAAAAGCCATATAGAAGCCGAAGACATCCTATGACCAATCAGAATTCAGGAAAGAAATTTGCAGCCACCTAATACATTTTAAAACCTCAAATGCTCAGGCAATTCCAACATCATTTCACAAGCGTGAGCTAGAAGAATACACAGAAGCTGCCATGATTTCAGGATGGCCACCAAAGTACATAAGTCAAAATAAAATGATGGACCACCTTAGTGAACAGCAGTACAAACTTTGATCAAATATGCACCAATTCTTTAAATGATCCAGTTCCATATGATATGTACACTGAACACCACTTAAAAACATCTGCATAAAAACCATAGATATATGTTCCTCAGTGAGAACCAACAGCACCAAAAAACAAGTATCATAATTCAGATCAATCACGCATGCGGCAATCAGAAGTTGGCAACAATTTGCGTTTGAAGCTTGTCATCCAAGAAAGCTCCAAAGCTAGAATTTGTATCTCCTGCAAATGTCTGCAAATTGCTGCTGACACTTCACACTTTAAGATCTTTTTCATTTTTCGATCACTGTAAGCATGAACCCAGCCTTTTTTCCCCCTCTATGCATGGAAGACAGATTTAATCAACCAAAAAACTAGTCATCCAGAGTTGCCAAACCGAAGAAAGCCCGAAAAACTACCTGCACCGGTGGCACCGGAACAAGGGACCGCCTTGTCAATAACGGCGACGGACAAGTCCGACTGGAGCAGCAACTGCCGGGCAATGGTCAACCCGATGATGCCGGCTCCGACGATCACGACATCGAAAGAATGCTGGGACGTGACCACCGGCCTCCAGCCAACACGAACGCGCCCGGGTGGTCCATTCAGGGGAGTCCAGGCAGCAGATAGATTGACGGGGATCCTGGATCCCAACAGGCTCGAGCGCAGAGCCAGAGCGCATGGAGATGGTCTCCGAGAAACTACGGAGGACGAGGGTTTGAGGCGGGGTTTGGCGGCGGGACGGTACGTGGAAATGGCGGCCATTTGCAGGGAGTATCTTCGAGCTGTTCGATGCGACTGTTCTCTGGGTTTCTGGTCAACTGCGGCTTCCCGTTCGGAACCTCGGACGCTGCGGGTCAACTGTTTGATGCCTTGTCAATGACCAAATGGAGCTGTCAGAAAGCTACTCCTGGAAGTGCCTATGATTAAGTGCTAACCGACTCCTGCTATTTTGGGCAAATTACACATTCACTCCCTCGTTAAGGCAAAAATGCGATTTGCTTACCAAAGATTAAAAGTTTTTTCACTTCAACCCTTGATTTCATACTGGTATACCCTCGAATGGGGGGGCATGGCTTGCTTTCTTTCTAAAAGGAGACATTGTCTCGAGGTGAATTTATCGCGTTGGAGACATGGATATTGAATCTTTCCAGGACAAATATTGAGTCGACATCCCTTACTTACCGAGTATGTTCCAGTACAAACACATCCTTTCGCACTATTCTTTGAGTGCATTCTAAGGCCGTATAGCCCATTAATTCGAACATATTATGTATTGGTTCCTGCCCTCCAAATGCGGATGACACGGCCAGGATGTTGAATCTCAATTTCCATTCAAAGACGACCGATGTCTAGAAAAGATGGGATCACGAGCTAATATATGCGTTGGATGTATAGAAAAGCGCTCGCATGTTGAAAAAGATCCATTTCATGCAATGAGTCAATTGACCATTGACACTTGAAAACACGTTCTGGCCGTTCCTCGCATCTCATCATCTTCCAGACCGGAAGAAAACTATAAGAGAGGACATCAGAGAAGCTCAAAAAATAACCATTTCTTTCATCAGATAGTACAGAGCATAATTTCATTATTTTGGCCAAAAAAAGGCTCTGCAAATACTACTTTTCCAAACCGACGCGACAAGGTTGAAGATCAAATCTCCGTCTAACCAAAGCAGCCACTTGGCTAAAACATAAGGGGGGAAAACAACAAAGCTAATAGAGGTTTAATTACTGCATAAGAGGGGACACAAATCGATGCATTAATCATAGAATGTTACATCAGCTAGAACCCCAAGTGAAATTAGGCCAAACCAGCTGCTCAGAGAAATTAGGATCTCCGAGAAAATCCCCACCGATTGAGAGCTTCTGGAAAAACAGAAATGTCTTCGAATGATGTTGCAAGGAAGCAGTTGATACCAAACTAGTCACACCTTAAATATTGAGTGACCCACTTGAAATGCCAGGGCACGATAGTTTTCGGGAGCAGCAAAATCAGCCTCTCATAGCGCTGGCATATGATCTCATGAACCTCACGTGCAGAACCTATTGTCTGGCGGAACAGCCATCTATTAATTCAGAGTATAAAACATCACTTCCAACTGTTACATACAAGAGGTTGCCAGAACATTGTGACATGGCCCAAAGGAACTGCAGTCTTGGATGCAAGTCCTATATGCGAAGTAGATAATTATCACAAATCTTCCAAGTAAATCATGGACTCGCTACTGGATTGTATCTCATAATTCTTTCTTGTGGAATGATCTTCAGAATAGTCATCATGATTCGCAAAGTTGCGGTCAAAGGCATCAGCTAAATCTGCCTCAAATAAACCCAGCCCACATAATTTTATGTACGTCTCATAACCTGCAGCTTTTAAGCCTTCCGACACCAAGTCCCACAATGGTCCAGAAATGTCACTACTGTTCATTATGCTCAAAAGAGTTTCAGATAAACCTGGTTGCCAGAATATGACAATAGCACAGCTCTTATCTACCAAGCGAACATCGAAGTTTTCGGAGAAGACTTCGTGTGACCCCTGGAGCTGGCTCTTCAGCAGTTTAGCAGACAACCCCTTTCTAAATCCCCAGAGAAAAACCACATCCTTGCAGTTTACCCTTCTAGTATCATTTCTCCAAATGCTGATAGACTCTTCAAGTGGATCTGCAGAAGGCCATGGTCTGTAGATGTTGGCAAACCGTTCCAGGGTCCCAGCCTGATGATTACCATCAGATTTGCTGCTCTCAGAAGCAGATCTCAGTATGGAACACAGCTTCGCAAACAAGTGACATATCCTTACAACGTTAAGACCATGAATCTTGCCTTCACATCCAGTAACTGATGAAGCCAAATATGGAAAGCAGAGGTCAGTCAAATAAAGGCAACAAGGAATGTTCTTAACTTTAGCGAATTCTTCAGTAAGATATATACATATGTACATTAACCAGCGTATTTCATAAGTCTTCCCCAATCAGAAACTCCAGTGTCAGGTCTCTATCCATATAGATTACAATGTGGACCTTTTAACTGCTATAGGACAAATGTTCATACAGAGGGGCTACGTTAAATGTTGCAATTAGGCACCTTTAAGGTAGGGATAGTTTCCTGACATTGCAGTCAGACAGCAATACCTTTCCACAAGACCACCCCCTAAAGTAGGTGCCTCCAGTAAAAGTAGAAAATGTCCAGAAATAAATGTTTTATGTGCATGCTCACAAGCAATAGTGCATCAACCGACTGACCTGGTGAAACTTCCACATCAATGGGTGCAACAGACCGATTGTTCAGGAAGGAAAGTGCCGTGGGTATATCGGTTGTCTTGCCCAAGGAAGCAATTTCCTTCATCAGATGATTGACATCAAATACTCGGGGGAAAACTAAGCGTAAGGACTGAAGGAACTCATCCACAGTTGAAGGCAGTGGAGCAAGGAACATTGGATAGATTGATGTAAAATCTGTTTAGGATGAAATTAAGTCTTCAAATAAGAAGAAATGATAGATAATAGTAATATAATGAAAATTTTAGAGATGGAAATGGCAACGTATGGAGTTACACCATTAAGAGAATTGTGGGAAACAATAGGTTTCTGAGCAGCAGAAATCAATTCGATCACCTCTCGGAAACCTTGAAATGCCTTTGTTTGCTCATGTTCAAGATTTCGAAGCTCTTGCTGTAAGCCACAGAAAGATCATTCAGACAAGAATGTATAACCACACAAAAGTGTAATCTATTGACCTCACAGACCTACCTCTAGAAGAATCTTGTCCTCTTTCGAACTTGTTAGTATGACACGAACCACCCAGGCTCCAGCACCCTTTGCTGGAATAATTAATGGAACTAGATCTTCAGAGAATTCCGCCAAAACCTCCAGTATGCCAAGAGATTAAGAGAATCAGCAGTACTCAAAGATATTGAACTGAAAAAACTGAACAGTTACCGATAGAGCCAACTCATTTCAGCCAGGTAAATTAAGTAATTCAAAAGAAAGTACCTCAAGTGCAAGTTGCACTTGACGTTGGCTACAAACATCTATAGTCATGGATGGTCTTGATCCATACTCTTCACTCCCTAAGATAAGTTTCCTCATTGATCTTACAAAAGGTTCTGTGCATGAACGATAGAAATTAATTGACCGCATAAAAACAAGAAGGTAACATCAGAAAGCAAATGAATCCACAGCAATGATATGTTTACCATCGTTCCTTGTGCTTGAATCCTCAAATGCATTTTTCCATTGCTTAATGCGAGATCTGATCCTCTCAAGAAAAACTGCATCTGCTACAGAAGGGCTCGAAGAGGATTTCTCCAGATATTGACCATGTACTGGAATCCCCTTCCAAACTTTAGCAAGACATTCTTGCTCTCTGGATAAGTATGAGATTCCTGTAACATAAAGCATCAATCTTCTATTCATCCAATGTTGCTCACTTGTTATCTGAAAGGTTGTCAAAGATTTTGCCTTTCCTCTATAACGGTCTGCAGTGATTTACTTCTTGCAAAACCTAAAAGCGTTACTAGTCATTGATAAAGGGAAAGTGATGCAGACACACAAAACTGAACCCTCCTATGAGGGCTGTCCCTGTCCCTGAAGTATCAGAATGTGAATTATCCATAAAAATCTGACCCACTAAGGAGCATCATGTCAATTTCCAAAAGTGATATCTGTAAGAATGAAAAAACTTCTTAAGTAATGACAAGTTTGAGTGAATCCCAGTTATCAAAAGGTACAAAAGAGAAGCAACAGAGTCTCAAGGCATTAATTGAGGATAAAGGATTATATCAATAGGACAGACATTCTAAAACGAAATCCCATCTACCCAATATGATGCAGTATTGACTAACAGGAGTGAAAATATGGTCCGCAATACAAATCTCAAGAGTTTCTAGGCAGGAATCCCCCGATAAGGACCAGGCTCACCATCATAAATGCAGGCATTGAAGTCAAAACCTTCGTCAACCATGGAAGCCAAATGCGACGACTGACACACGAAGCTGTAAGATGGCCTCTTGATATCCAGTTCATCTCTAGGGAACAAATGGAAGTTATATCTGCATCAAACCAACAGACAGAAACAATCAAAACTTCCTCTTTGCCATTAAGATAGCTGTACAGCAGTAGATTGCACTGCATGGAGCAATTCAATCCAACACTGCCACATTTGAACTTTTCAAGATGCTTAAGGCAAAAATTCAAACGGCAGCAGAGATAACAAGGAACATAAGCACAATCTGGGTAGACTAACTCATCAAGCTCTCTTCTCACAGAACAAATAAGGAGAAGATAATTTCCGAGTCCCATTCTAACACACCAAGCTAATAGCAACTTCAGAAACAACTAAGACCCCATAGAGTTCTGATCATTCCTGTATACTGCGATTCATTCGTTCAATCATACGACGTCGAAGAGAAGAGAACGCGAACGCTCGACTTCTCAAAGGGGGAACAAAGCCCGGCGGCGACGAGACGGGGAACTCACGGATGCGCGACCACCTTGGACGGCCCGACCTCGAACGGGCAGACCGCGAACTGTAGGACCTGGAACCTCTCGGCGGCGTGCCTGGCCTTGGCGTAGGCGGTCTCGAGGGTGTCGAGGCGGGAGACGCGGTGCCACGGGGCGGAGGGCCAGCCGGTCCGCCGCAGCGACACGGCGACGAAGTCGGCGCCGGAGACGTGGGCCCGCAGCCGCTCGAGGGAGTCGGCGAAGTTGGACTTGAAGACCTGGGCAACGCTCCATTTTCGCGCGCTCGCGCTTGCGC
Organism: Eucalyptus victrix; assembly: GCA_016097545.1. Lineage (NCBI taxonomy): Eukaryota > Viridiplantae > Streptophyta > Magnoliopsida > Myrtales > Myrtaceae > Eucalyptus > Eucalyptus victrix. Next base: position 9,397,100 of record CM027842.1, read on the forward strand.
CGGAGGTGTTCGTGCAAATGCGCCTGAGAAAGGGTCCCCCGGCCATTTGCTTCGAGCGCCGGCCGATCTTACTGGACTTGGCCTTTTTATACTGATCATCGAGTGCGTCGCGCGGCGGTTTTGGGCTCAGCAATTGGGCTCCGACTCGTGCCGTCCCAAGTCCACACGAAACAAATCCATCGGAAATTCCATGATTTTTCTTATCAGTGGAGTCGGTTGTCTAAGTCGAACCAAAATTTATTCTTTTTGACCCAATCGAAAGATGATTATAGGCGGATTGATTTGCGGATCATGACCGTAATTTCTCTTGCTTTGCGGCTACTAAGCATGCTCATTGGAATCTTTCGACTGAACTAGCCCAGTCAACAAGAACAAGGCTGAAAAAAACAAAAAAAAAAAAAAAAACGTATCTGTAATTTCATGTGCAGTTATGTCGGAAGTTACATGCTCATGTACCAAGCAGTGAGATGGATTACTTGTGAGTTGACTGCTATAAGGATTTGCATATGCTTTTCTCCTCTCACGTTCAACGTGTGAACTTTACGGGAGAGATGCAGAGGATGAAAAAGGAGAGAAATTTCAATCACTGCCGATTTAACTATGCTGAGAAATATTGTGAGTAATAAGGGTAAAATAGTAACTTAGTTATGGATAGGGTTAAGCGCATATATATATATATATAACCCTTTTCATGTTGATTATCAGAAAATAATTATCCTTCAAATGGTATCAGAGCTACACTTTAAAAAAATAAAAATAAAAACCCTAGCCGCCAGATCACTGGAGACCACTGTTCCGTCAACGGAAAAGGCCACGCCTTTGGCCGGCAACCTACGACGTTGATCAGTGACCCCAGCTGTCATCGTTCGAGTCCCGCCTTGGGAACGCATTGATTAGCCTTGTGGTTGCTGCTGCTCGTTTCCCATCATTGCTAATCCTTCTGTCAAACCTTGCTGATCAGTTCCATATGAGAGTCCTCCAATGAAAATCTTAGAAAACGACATGCATCTTATGGTCTGACCATGATGATGACCTTTGTGAACGGCTTTCCCTGCTAAAACCCTATTTTGATTTTACCGCCTCGCATGGCTCGTGTGAAGAGAATCGAGGCCCTATCTGTGCGCGTGAAGATCTATGGAGTATTGATCGGATTGGTGAGTTTCGGAAGAAGCTAGGCGCTTGATATATCGTCCCCGATCGTTGTTGTGGAGATCGAAGTTTTGATGTCTGTCAAGCTCGACGCTTCGACTTGAGGATTCGTGCGGAGGGCATCGATTCCGGGCGCTGCCCACATCAATTTTTATTTTTTTTTTTAAAGTTCACGTTTGTGATGTGAGGGGTTATTAGGTGGGTCCAGTGTCATGTTTCTATGGTCATGGTGGTGATGTTATGATTTTACCTAATAAGGACAAGGCGCTGCACCCAAAACTTGTAAGCATCAAATTGGTCTTCTGAGAATTGAAGGCCCCCACAATTTCGTCGGCCATTCTCGGTCAGGTCAGGTGCATACTCCTCAAGTTGCTGAAAAGCTATTTGTCTTATTCGTTACCATCCTCGGAAGCTATAATTGGCTTTGCAGTGTAAATTTCTCCTTTGCTTTATTGAGGTTTAGATGTGCAGGGACTCGGTCTATTGTGTGAAAGCTAGATATCCTAACTGCTGGACATGATGGGATATTTTCTGATGGTGGATGGTAACTCACTCCATTATGTGTACTGCACAAAATTTTAGAAGTGGCCATTGTGGATGATAGATTTGCTAGTGATTATAAAAGATAGAGTTGTTGTTCCGCACTTGGAAGTTATTTCCATTGATAAGTATACAGGTGCTTTGGTAATTCGTATGGTGATTCAATTGAAGCCTTTCTGTTTGGAATTTTTTGTGCATCTTTGATTGAATTATTGGAATTAAGTATTGGCGACTGTGAAGTTCATTTCTTGGGCTCAATCATTCTTTATTCACTAATGGCAACCAATGGATCGACTTCTGGATCTCCTTTTGGTCATTTCCAATTAACATCTGTCAAGTTAGATGCAACTAATTATCCATCTTGATCTAAAGCAGTCGAGGTCTATCTTACCACCACCAGACAACGGGATTATCTCACGTCTACAATACCGTCTGACATGAGTAAAGCTGCCGATTGGATTGCAGGAGATGCGATAATTCGGACCCTATTGTGGAATAGCATGGACCCTAAGGTCAGTCCTCACTTTATTCAATGTGACTCCGCTAAAGCGGTTTGGGATAAGTGTGCATTACTCTATTCGGGGCAACATAATATGATGCGAGTATGTGACACATGGGAAAAGTTATTTGATATTCAACGTGGCGATCAATCATTGTGTGATCATTATGCTCGGTTCACCACTCTCCGTCAACGATTGGATACTTATCTTCCTGCCTCAAACGATCCCGATGTTTTGGCTAAACGCCAAGAAGATTTGAGGGTAATATTATATCTTAAGTCATTGGGGCCTGAGTATTCATCTCTTCGTTAGCATATTACATCTCAGAGTTCTCTTCCACAATAGATGAAGTCTTCTCCTAGGCTCTCTATTCTACAATTCCTGAGAAGAGTTCTTCCACGCCGGCAGTGGAGATTAGTGCTATGCTTTCTCGTGGTTCTAGTGGACGTGGAGCTCGAGGTCGTGGTTATCGAGGTCATGTACGCGGTGTTGCTCATGGTGGAAGTCGTGGAAGCCGTGAAGGGGGAGTTGGGACTTGTGGTACCATCAATTATGGGAATAGTCGCGGTTCTCGTTATTGCCATCATTGTCAAAGAGCTGGACATATAGAAGCTCATTGCTATACAAGTTCAAACCACTTATTGCTACATATGCGGAAGTTGAGGATTCTCTTGGTCCTCCCTCAATAGCTCCACCAAGTTCAACTCAAGTTCTAAAGACAGGCGATTCAGTTACATTAACACGTGCTGAGTATGATACATTGGTTGGCTCCCAACAAGTGACAGGATCTTTAGCTCCCACTGCTACTCTGGCACAAACCTCTAAAGGTAGTTCATCATGTTTGTTGTCTGCATCGTCTGATTCTTGGGTTATAGACTCTGGAGCTACCAATCACATGACTGGTAAATCTAACTTATTGTCTTCTTTTCACTCTACATCTCCTTAATTATCGAATTCAGTTACATTAGCAAATGGTACACAGTCTCAAGTTACTGGTTTGGGAGTTGCTCATTTGAGTCCCTCTCTTTCTATATCATTTGTCCTTCACCTATCAAAATCTCCTTATAATTTGATTTCTATTAGCTCGTTGACCAAAGAACTAAATTGTTCTGTGACCTTTTACTCTTCCCGTTGTGTTTTTCAGGATCTAAGGAATAGACAGATGATTGGTGAGGGACACAAATCCAATGGCCTATACTACCTTGATAAGAAGGTGTTAGCTGCTGCAACAGTAAAACAGACATCCACTGATGTATATCGGATGCATTGTCATGCTGGTCATCCACCATCAAACCTACTCCGACGTTTATTTCCTGAGTCTAAGTTTGTGAGTTCCTTTCAATGGGAAGCTTGTCAATTTGGTAAACATCATAGAGCTTCTTTTCCTTCTCGTATTCAGAGTCGTGTGTATAGTCCATTTGAGTTGGTTCACTCAAATGTATGGGGTCCATGTCATGTGTCTGATGTCTTTGGATTCAGATATTTTGTTACATTCGTGGATAATTTTTCCCGGATGACTTGGTTATTCTTAATAAAAGATCATGCAGACATTTTTCATTGTTTTTCAATTGTTCTATTTCGAAGTGTTGAATCAATATAATATCTCTGTCAAACATTTACGGTCAGATAATGCTAGAGAATATCTTGCTATAACTTCTGGTTTCTAGCCCTTTTTGGAATCTCATGGTATTATTCATCAGACGTCATGCTCATACACTCCACAACAAAATGGCGTAGTTGAACGTAAAAATCGCCATCTTCTTGATGTCGCCCACTGCCTCATGTTTCATATGCATCTGCCTAAACATTTTTTGGGCCATACTGTTCTTACGTCATGTTATTGAATTAATAGGCTTCCAACTTCTGTTCTTCAAGGGAAGACACCATTCTCAATTTTACATCCAAATCGTCCTCTCTTTTCCTTACCTCTTCGGGTCTTTGGGTGTGTTTGTTTTGTACATAGTTTTACTCCAGGTCTTGATAAACTAGATCCTCGTGCTGAAAAATGTGTCTTTGTTGGATACTCTCGAACTCAAAAGGGATACAAATGTTATAGTCCTACCCACCGTCGTATGTTCGTGTCTATAGATGTGACGTTCTTTGAAGATCAGTCATATTTTTCCTCTCAGAATGTTCCACAAACACTTGGTGATAGTGATGATTGTGTACTACCAATGCTTCCACTGCCTTCCATCTCTCCAACTACCTCTAGAAAATTTCAGTTTGCTGACTGCACCTATCATCGACGACATACAGTTCCAACTATGACAGTACAGCCTTCATCAGCACTCGATTCATCTGTTCCCCCATCAGTTGCAGTGCCAGCCTTTGATCCTGATCCGCCCATTGCTTCTCGAAAAGGTACACGTTCTTGTGTTGGTCGTCCTATTGATCGTTATTCTGGTCTTTTTGATTGTATTAGTACGCATCATCCTATTTCAAATTTTTTGTCCTATGATCGTTATCTCCTACCTTCTCCGCCTTTGTCTCATCGTTGTCTTCTATTTCTATGCCTAGCAGTGTTGCTGAAGCTCTTGCTCATCCGAGGTGGCGTTGTGCCATGGAAGATGAAATGCAAGCACTAATTCAAAACTAAACTTGGCAGCTTACTTCCTTACCTACTAATAAGTAACCTGTTGGTTGTCGTTGGGTTTTCACTGTTAAAGTTCACCCGGATGGTACCCTTGATCGATTGAAGGCACGATTAGTTGCAAAGGGGTATACACAAACTTATGGTGCCGACTATAGTGACACCTTCTCTCCCGTGGCCAAAATTCCCTCTGTCCGTGTCTTCATTTCATTAGCTATGCAATTTGGCTGGATCCTTCATCAATTGGATGTCAAAAATGCCTTTTTACATGGTGATCTGGCTGAGGAGGTCTACATGGAGCAACCACCTAGGTTTATTACTCAGGGGGAGAATGTGGTATGTCGTTTACACAAAGCTTTGTATGGACTTAAACAATCTCCTCGTGCTTGGTTTGGTAGATTTAGTAATGCAGTTATCAAATTTGGATTAAAGCGTTGTCAGGTGGATCATTCAGTTTTCAGCTCTATGTCTTCGACTAGTTGTATCCTTCTTGTTGTTTATGTGGATGATATCATCATTACTGGCAATGATTCAGGTGGTATTCAAAAACTTAAGCAATTTCTACATAAAGAATTCAGTACTAAAGATTTGGGACATCTTCGATACCTTCTTGGTATTGAAGTATCCTATTCACATGCTGGTATCAATTTATCGCAATGAAAGTATATATTGGACATCCTTGGCAAGGTTGGATTTCTTGGAATAAAGCCAGTCGATACCCCTATGGATCCCAATATGAAACTTGATGCAGAACATGGAGAATTACTACATGATCCAGCAAAGTATAGAAGATTAGTTGGTAAGTTAAACTATCTTACTATTACAAGACCTGATATATCCTTCACAGTTAGTGATATATCCTTCACAGTTAGTGTAGTAAGTCATTTCATGAGTTCTCCTCGTACCACTCATTGGGATGCTGTACTTCAGATCGTCAAATATTTGAAGGGAGCACCAGGTAAAGGACTACAATTCAAGAATTATGGCCATCTAAACACTGCAAGTTTTTCTTATGCTGACTGGGCTAGATGTCCTATGGATAGGAGATTTACTTCAGGCTATTGTGTGTTTCTTGGGAGTAATTTAGTTGCATGGAAAAGCAAGAAACAACATGTAGTTTCCTGATCAAGCGCTGAAGCTGAATATCGTGCTATGGCACATGTGACAAGTGAATTACTATGGTTGAGAATGTTACTATCAAAGATTGGAATGTCACCGTCAAATCCATTAGTGTTGTATTGTGATAATCAATCCGCTATTCATATTACATCTAATTCAGTCTTCCACGAGTGAACTAAGCACATTGAGGTTGATTGTCATTTTGTGCGAGAAAAAGTTCAGAAAGGCAATGTTATTCTTCAACACACAAAGTCGGAGGATCAACTCGCCGACATTTTTACGAAATCTCTACGGGGGAATAGAGTGAGCTTCTTATGTAACCAGTTGGGATTATTCGATATATATATATCCCAACTTGAGGGGGAGTGTTGAGAAATATTGTGAGTAATAAAGGTAAAATAGTAACTGAGTTATGAGTAGGGTTAAGTGCATATATATATATGTAACCCTTTTTCATTTTGATTATCAGAAAATAATTATCCTTCACAAACTGTTTTCCCTCCATTTTGAATGATACTTGATATTAGCCCCCTAAATGTATTACCAGAACAATGCAAGCAGAGTGACCGGTTCTGTTTCGTGTTCAGTCGATAGTTTCACTATCAGCAGATCAGCGGGGAACAACAGCCAGAGCATTTTGATGTTGGGGATTGAAATGCACGTTTGTTGTCCCTCTGTATAAACACTTTGTGTTCTATTGACATCTTTATGTTCCTCCAAATTTCATATCAGAGTGGAAGGAGAAAAGCACGAGATGGAAGAAAGTATTTCTCTGAATCTCTCTCTCCCTCCGCTCTCTATTCTGCAATTACGGGCATTGAAAAGCACGCCACTTTCCCATCATATCCGCTTTCCTGCCAGAAAACGGCTGTAGAAATCCAGTGCCTCTCGAGGTTTGTATTCTGGGACCGTGTGTCCAGCTCCCTGCACCAATGAAGACCAGAAGAAATACTAGTAAGTCGAATATCGTTACAGCTTATTAACGTATTGCGGGAGAACGCATATGCAAAGCACATTTTTTGCAGACCTTGATGGTTAAGAAGGTGAGGTTGTTTTCATATCCTTGAAGGTACCTGCAGCCAAATGAAGTATTAAATATTGCAACCCCGAGTTCACAATAATGGCTCAAAAATCTAAGAAGGAAGTAAAATCTTCAGATTCTGTAGGGTCATGCTGAAATACCCGGCAACTTGATCATTGGAAGTCCAAGGCCGCCACTCATCCACAATTTTATACCCCATAGACCTTGTCCATGCTTGGGTACCGGTGTAGGGAAGGCCCAGATCATGATCACCACTGCCACAAGCAAAACACTTGCAAATTCCATCAGTAGCTGAGGAAGAAAAACTCCGTCACATTCGTGTGATTAATAATGTCAAATTGGCCAGAAGTTCACTGATACATCTGCAGGTGCATGTCAAAATATCTCCATGGTGTAGAGGAGGAAACAGGACCAAGAATCATAGACAAATTCACATGTATAAAGAAATTAGTCTAAAAGCAGTTTAGAGTAGTTTTATTATTATTCCCACAGGTACTTAGTGTCTCAATAATTGTAAAAATTCACAAAAAGCAACCATATGGAGGTTAAAGAACCACAGTAGTTTCCTTCAAATATCTCAAAAATTCAGCGTACACCAGGGACCCTGATAATCTCCTGAACAGTGCTGACAGTGCATTTCACATGGTTGAAGTTAAATTGCAAGGAAGGCATTTAATATAGAAGAATTGCTCTTTATGTTCCTCTGTCACAAGCGAATGAATCAACCTTGAATCTTTGAATTTGATGTTGAGACTTTTTCTACTATGCCTTACTATCAGTGAGTGAATTTCCAATAGTTGCTTTGGCTCAGACCCAGCACTCTTGTATCTTTATTCATCAGTGTGTCCATCTTTCATCAAACACATGCACAAGAATATAGTGGCCCGCTGGGAAATCTTTAGACATCAGCATTCCATTTGGGTGCAGAAAAGCATGACACAAGTATAAGGGAAAGCAACGACTCCAAAGTTGATAAGGAGGGATATATTAACAGCGTAAAAAGGTCGAGTTGAGTCATATTGCCAGAGTAATATATATCTCTCTTGCCTCAATATATTTCAACCATATTTGCACTGTCTGCCAGTAATAAGTCTGACAAGTTTTTGCAAGACAACCATTCTAATACAAAAGCTCATAGGCCTGCATCTTTTAATGAGCTAATAAAGCACTGATACTAAATTGCATTAGGCTTTCTACCTGTATATGAGTGCTCGATACCCCCTAGCAGTGAGGTTTTTGTGGTACTTAATCATGCTTCCAGCATCATGAAAAAACGAGATTCTGTCTGTGCATAACTCCCAAGTGCCAGCCACGCTTTGCTGTTTGTAGTTCAAGGACCATATAAGTAATAAACCAAGAAGAAACGGGAAGTTGCAAGTAATTAATGATATTTGCGAAAGCACACCTCTTCTGCATGAATCGCTTTCCTGACATCTTTATCATTCAGCCATGTGGTCGCAACTTCATCATCCTGGAAAGGTGTATGTAGTTCAGAATCCTCAACTAGTTATCGAGTGAAATAAGATATAGATACTGGGGAGAAGGTTGGGAGGAAACAAGAAGACCAACGAGAACACCTAGATGAGAGTGCCACGTACACCGAATAATAGAACAACAATCAACTGTAGCTGAAGGGATGTCTTACCAAAAGAAGTAAAGAATAACAAACATGTTAATATACTGAAAAGTTTACAGCATATAAACCATGAATACAATGCAAGCAATGTGCAAGGATGCAGATTGATATAATGAAAGCAATTGCATTAATATAACAAAAATGACAAAAGGCAATAGAGTTTTATGCAGAAATAGTTCGTAAGCAAGGTCTTTTAGGCAAGGCAAACTTACAGTTCATGAAAGTGGACAAAAGAATCAACAATAAATAGATGCAGTGTAGGGGGACTTACAGTGCATGGAATAGAGTTGCTATTGAAAAGCTCCGGCCATGTTGGAACACGTCCATCCCTCACAGGAGCTCTAAGAGGCCAGGCACGGCCAAACATCCTCTTTCTCACAGGAAGAGGCCGCTCAGTCTCTCCCAATCGCCTAAAGCTAGCAGGTAACCTATCATTATTAGCCGTAACTGACCACGTTGATGGCCCATGGTAGCATGGTTCTAGGATGTCATATATGTTTAAACCACCTACATCCTGGGATGAATCAAACTCTTGAGTGATAGGAGAAATTTTAACGAAATCATCCACTATCCTCATTTGCATGTGATAAAGGGGCAGTTGTCACACGCACCTGATCAACTTTTGTGAGTTTGCTCTCACAAGTTGAACTGAGCGGCTTATAGTAATTGCCCTTGCATTCCCTCTTAACCTCCTGCGGAATAGCATTATCAATTTTGCTGCTCGATTAATTTAATCACATGACAGATGCATTAGGCAGTTCTTGTCCCTCCCAATTAGAACAGTAGGTTGGTCGGTCAGTAGTCTCCAGGGGACAAGATTAGCCTTTAGCTCTCCAAACCGACAATCATGTGAACAAATTAACAACAGCACAGGCATTAAGAAGAAGATTGAGTAAGCAAATACTGAGGCACTAGAAGGCTATCAACAAAAAGCTTCACAAGAAAAGGCTCGATATTTATGCCCAAAGCAGCAGCCAAAAGGGGCTTTACTCTACCTCAAACAAGTCATCTGAAATCAGGCCCATCCCATGCGCAAATGGAATGACAGCGTTGCCGTCAAATTCCTCATCAGTGTCTCCATTACCAACAATATAACCCTGTCAACTCAAACATATTATTTGACCAAAAAAACTCAATTCTGTTAGAAGCATTTGATCAAATTTGACAATCTGGTTGCCTAGAGAATGTACCTTGAGATTGAGAACGGGCTTCACGCCAGTATCAATACCTGCCAAAGGATTTATATTTGCAATTAAAGGTCAATACAAAATCAGGTACTAAAAACTGCAAGAATGCGTACCATTCGCTACTTCAATCGCAAGAGTTGGCACATAGATCCCTGCATACGACTCTCCAGCTATGAAGAATGGGTTGGGAAGGAACTCCGGGTAGAGCTCAAACCACTGACTCACAATGCAACATGTTGTCAAGACAAATTGATATGAGAGAGAGAGAGAGAGAGAGAGAGAGAGAGAGAGAGAGAGAGAGAGAGAGAATATCATACTTACGATAACTTCAACTTTTGTACCTTGAGGAGAAATGTATGAGAATCAAGAGCGGTCTTTATGTCACCAGTTCTGTAGTCGCTCGAATTTTTGGAATAAGAAAATCCAACTCCGGCAGGAGAATCCAAGTAAATAATGTTGGAGACCTATGATGTCAAAATCAGAGGAGGCAATCTCATTAAAAGCGTGACATTCATAGTTGACAAGAGGAGTTTCATCTTATGTTCAGCTGCTTCAGATTTTTTTTTTCTGTGTTATTGAAAATCCTTTGGACAAATCTACAATCTTACCAAAAAAAAAAAAAATCTACGATTAGGTTTCAACCTTGGACCAGCTGTAGGGATTCAAATGCAGATGCGGTAGGCTTTGCTGTGTCTTTGCGGCTTCAAAATTGAAACATCCTGCAGAACGTCATGTGGTCAAGTAGAAGTGTACAAAATGAAGTCTTACATTCTAAATTGAGCTTAAGATGACAATTTCATATGACTACAATCTCATCCAATCTTTCAGCCAAGATGTCGCTCCAGAGACCTTCGTGATAAAAACAAAGCTTACGTGTTGCATCATGCAGTGAGCACAAAATTGAAACTGCCTATCACGACGAGCTGTGCAAAAGACAAGTAGAAACCTGAGAGAGGGTAATCAGATGATCATCTCTCACACCAGTTAGACAACTTTATTCCCATTAGCAACTCATGAACTTACCAAAACAATAACCAAATTCCAGTGAAGCTCATGGTCTAGAATCCCCAGACAGAACATGATTCCACTACGGTCGGCGATGTGAAAGTTAAATCTTGACAAAATGAGTCAACACGAGTGCGGATAACAAAATGTCTGTACCATGCTCAAACACGAAACCATCGAAGCTCGAGCATCCCGGTCCTCCATTTAGCCACAGAACCACTGGATCCTTCGATGGGTCCCCTTCCGATGTCACAAAATAGTAGAACAAGCGCTTCTCATGGTCCGGATCAATCGTCACGTACCTTCATCCAAAACCCGAATAGGAGACAACAATTACGAGAAGACCCGATACAACAGTACAAAACGCCAGAACCAGCGAGTACAGAGTTTTATCTTCCCCCTCCATATCAATAGTCAAAGACCCTATGTTCTTCCTTTGGCGTGTTGCCTTGTTTGGGTATTGTCGGCCGATTGGCCTTTTTCGGCTTCCTTTCACTCATCATGAGCTTGTTCATCTTGAGTGACAGTTCTTTAGCCGTTTGTCTATACTTTTTTACCTTCCCCTTAATATTACTTACCTTACCAAAAAAAAAAAAAAGAAAAAAATAGTCAAAGACCTAGGCTTCGATAAACGACGTAAAGCAGCGACCTTTGAGTGTAAATCAGAACAAAGTGGCGTACCCAGAATAGTGTTCGGAAGGGAAAGAGCCGTTGAACCCAGGAAGCTGAGTAATCAGAGCGCTCTCGGGAGCACACCGGGTCAACACAAAACAAGAACACAAGAGAACCAGCGCACCACCGTACAAGACAAGACCACTCTTGGCCATGGAAATGTCCTGTCCTCGGTCCCAGTGATGGATCGATCCTCAATGTCCGCAAAAAAACAAGGGTAACGATTGATATGTAAGAAGAAAGACTATTTATATAAATAGATTCCGAGCCAAGAAAAGAGATACCATCTGGAGTGTCGTCGCTTTTGTGCTACGATTTAGAAGACAAGGTGAAACGCTGCAAAAAATTCATGGTCTCTCCACTAAAACTGACACAAACCGGCAGGTGCCGCGTCCGCAATGATTCTCTTCCCACTGTCTGGGTGGTTTAAAGAAAACCCATGTTTTCTTGGAATGATCCGGACATGGGTTTCTTGATTTTCATTGGACCCAACATCATCATCATCATCATCATCATCATCATTACAATTAGCGTGGCTGTGTTAGAGTTTCAGGCTTCCGGTATTCGAGGGTCAAATCCGATCTGGGGCGTGAGGAATCTTGGCGAGGGCGTGAATTAGCAGTCCGGGCAGCGCTGAAGTGGCTTCAACGGCACCAGATGCACGAAGTGCTTCTGTACTTCCCGCTGATCTGCCAACGGCCGTATCAACCCATAGCTTATCCGCGGTTAAATGTATTATGGGCCGGTCCAAAACGCCATGGACTTCCAGGTCCAAGATTGCACTAACCTGATGGGCCAATTAGGAGGAATTATTATCCGTTTTGAACAAGAGATTATAATAAAACGGCCAACTGGGTCGCTAGGCCCACCGAGCCAGCTCTCTCTCAATGGACTGGATTATAAATTCATCCAATTCCCTTTGATTGCTCTTTTGTTCGAATCGATCCTCTTGTAATCCGTCATTTTTCGGCTTAGTAATGAACATCAGTTTTTCTGACAGAAAAAAAAAATAAAAGAAAAAGAAAAAGGCTCTTCTCAGAGAGACAAAGTGTTTGAGTTGTCCTTGCCCATTTGTTGGCTTGCCAATCATGATGGAGGCATCAAATTCCATGTTTCTCTGTCTGGGTTTGGATTGCGGTGGCGGGTTTCTTGGTACAGAGAAACACGGTGAAAAAGTCGCGTGTTAGGCCACAATGATTTCACACAAAATGAATGATTTGAAAAATGCTATCATAAAAGTGATTATTTCTAATGATCATAAAATGTTATCTCTACCGAATTGGTCTTTTATATCAATCACACGTACGTCACACAGCAATTTTGGGCCAGCAAATGGGCTTGGACTTGTATCGTCCCAAGTCCATGCAATTCAAATCCACCAAAACCGTTGAACAACGGCTCCAATAGCCATAATTTCACGAATTTTTTTTTTTTTTATCATGGAGTGGGTTGTCTGTAATGGGCGGCACTCATATCTTTGGTTGATCTGAAATTTAGTATTTCTAACCCGATTGAAAGACGATTATAGGCTGATTGATTTGCCGATCATGACCATAATTTCTCTTGCTTTACGGCTACTAAACATGTTCATTGGAATCTTTCGAATTCACTAGCCCAGTCAATGAGAACAAAGCAAAGAAACAAACAATAAAGTATCTGTAATTTCATGTGCAGTTATGTCGGAAGTTACATGTCCGTGTACCAAGCAATGAGATGAATGCCCGTGACCGCAATAAGGATTTGCATATGCAAATTTAACCGTTTCCTTCCATTTCGAACGAATCTTCATATTTAGCTCCCTAAAAGCATTACTAGAACAATGCCAGCATAGTGGCGCGCCTCAATCTATTCGAGACCGGTTCTGTTCAGTGTGCTTTCGCAGGGAACAGCAGTCGAGAATTTTGATGTCGGAAATTGAAAGGCACGTCCGTTGTTGCTCTGTATAAACAATTCATGTTCTATTGACATCTTCATATCTATCGAATTATCGAAGTCCTCGATATTTCATATCAGAGCGGAAGGAGAAAAGCACAAGATAGAAGAAAGTATTTCTCTGAATTTCTCTCCTCCACTCTCTATTCTGCAGTTACGGGCATTGAACAGCACGCTATTCTCCTATCATATCCGCTTTCCTGCCAGAAAACGGCTGTAGAAATCCAGTGCCTCTTGAGGTTTGTATTCTGGGACCGTGTGCCCAGCTCCCTGCACCAATGAAAACCAGAAGAAATACTAGTAAGTCGAATATCGTGACAGCTTATTAACATACTGAAGGAGAATGCATATGCAAAGCACATTTCTTGCAGACCTTGATGGTTAAGAAGGTGAGGTTGTTTTCATATCCCTGAAGGTACCTGCAGCCAAATGAAGTATTAATATGGCAACCCTGAGTTCACAACATTGGCTCAAAAATCTAAGGTAAGTAAATTCTTCAGACTGTGTAGGGTCATGCCAAAATACCCGGCAATTTGATTATTGGAAGTCCAAGGCCGCCACTCATCCACAATTTTATACCCCACAGACCTTGTCCATGCTTGGCTACCGGTGTAGGGAACGCACATATCATGATCACCACTGCCACAAGCAAAACAGTTGCAAATCCCATCAGTAGCTGAAGAAGAAAAACTCCGTCACATTCGTGTGATTAATAATGTCAAATTGGCCAAAAGTTCACTGATACATCTGCAGGTGCATGTCAAAATATCTCCATGGTGTAAAGGAGAAAACAGGACCAGGAATCATAGATAAATTCACATGCATAAAGAAATCAGTCTAAAACCAGTTTAGAGTAGTATTCTTATTATTTCCACAGGTACTTGGTTTCTTGGTAATCGTAAAAAAATTCGCAAAAAGCATCCATATGGAGCTTACAGAACCATAGTAGTTTCCTATACCAGGGACCCTGATAATCTCCTGAACGGTGCTGTCAATTCATTTCACATGGTTGAAGTTAAATTGCTATAAAGGCATTTAATATAGCAGAATTGCTCTTTACATTCCTCTGTCACAGGCAAACAAATTGACCTTGAATCTTTGAATTTGATGTTGAGACTTTTTCTACTATGCCTTACTATCAGTGTGTGAATTTCCAATGCTTGCTTTGGCTCAGACCTAGCATTATACCTTCATGACCTAGCATTCTTGTATCTTTATTCATTTGTGTGTCCATCTTTCATCAAACACAGACACAAGAATATAGTGGCCCGCCAGGAAATCTTTAGACATTAGCATTCCATTTGGGTGTAGAAAAGCATGACAAGAGTACAAGAGAAAAACGACAACTCCAAAGTTGATAGGGAGGGATATATTAACAGCATAAAAAGGTCGAGTTGAGTCATCTTGCCAGAGTAATAGACATCTCTCTTGCCTCAATATATTTCCACCATATTTGCACTGTCTGACAGTAAAAGTCTGACGAGTTTTTGCAAGATGACTATTCAAGTAAAAAAGCTTGTAGGCATGCATCTTTTAATAGCTAAACAGCACTGATCCTAAACTGCATTGAGTTGGCTTTCTACCTGAATATGAGTGCTCGATACCCTCTAGCAGTGAGGTTTTTGTGGTACTTAATCATGCTTCCAGCATCATGATAAAACGAGATTCTGCTTGTGCATAACTCCCAACTGCCTGCCACGCTTTGCTGTTCGTAGTTCAAGGACCATATAAGTAATAAATCAAGAAGAAACGGAAAGTTGCAAGTAACAAATGATATTTGTGAAGGCACACCTCTTCTGCATGTATCGCTTTCCTGACATCTTTATCATTCAGCCACGTGGTCGCAACTTCATCATCCTGGAAATGGGTAAGTAGTTCAGAATCCTCAGTTATCAAGTGAAATGAGATACAGGTACTGGGGAGAAGGTAGGGAGGAAACAAGAAGATCAATGAGAACCCCTAAATGAGAGTATCACATAAACCGATTAATAGAACAACAATCAACTGTAGCTGAAGGTACGTCTTACCAAAAGAAATAAAGAATAACAAACATGCTAATATACTGAAAATTTTACAGCATATAAACCACAAATACAACGCAAGCAATGTGCATGGATGCAGATTGATATAAAGAAAGCAATTGCAATAAGATAATAAAGACGACACAAGGCAATAGAGTTTTATGCAGAAATAGTTTGTAAGGCATTTTAGGCAAGGCAAACTTACAGTTCATGAAAGTGGGCAAATGAATCAACGATAAAGAGATGCAGTGTGGAGGGACTTACAGTGCATGGAACAGACTCGCTATTAAGAAGCTCCGGCCATGTTGGAACACGTCCATCCCTCACAGGAGCTCCAAGAGGCCAGGCACGGCCAAACATCCTCTTTCTCACAGGAAGAGGCCGCTCAGTCTCTCCCAGTCGCCTAAAGCTAGCAGGTAACCTATCATTATTGGCCATAATCGACCACGTTGATGGCCCATGGTAGCATGGTTCTAGAATGTCATATATGTTTAGACCACCTACATCCTGGGATCAATCAAACTCTTGAGTGCTAGGAAAAATTTTAACAAAATCATCCACCATCCTCATTTGCATGTGATAAAGGGGCAGTTGTCACACGCACCTCATCAACTTTTGAGAGTTTGCTCTCACAAGTTGAACTGAGCGGCTTATAGTAATTCCCATTGCATTCCCTGTTAACCTCCTGCAGAATAGCATTACCAATTTTGCTGCTCGATTAATTTAATCACATGACAGATGCATTAGGCAGTTCTTGTCCCTCCCTATTAGAACAGTAAGTTGGTCGGTCAGTAGTCTCCAGGGGACAAGATTAGCCTTTAGCTCTCCAAACCGACAGTCATGCGAACAAATTAAAATCAGCACAGATATTAAGAAGACGATTGAGTAAGCAAATACTGAGGTGCCAGGCTATCAACAAAAAACTTCACAAGAAAAGG
Source organism: Eucalyptus victrix (assembly GCA_016097545.1). Taxonomy (NCBI): domain Eukaryota; kingdom Viridiplantae; phylum Streptophyta; class Magnoliopsida; order Myrtales; family Myrtaceae; genus Eucalyptus; species Eucalyptus victrix. The sequence continues at coordinate 9,413,431 of CM027842.1, forward strand.
CTCGATATTTATGCCTAAAGCAGCAGCAAGAAGAGGCTTTACTCTACCTCAAACAAGTCATCTGAGATCAGACCCATCCCGTGCGCAAATGGGACGAGAGCATTGCCGTCAAATTCCTCATCAGTGACTCCATTACCAACAATATAACCCTGTCAACTCAAACATATTATTTGACCAAAAAAGAACTCGATTATATTAGAAGCATTTGATCAAATTTGACAATCTGATTGCCTAGAGAATGTACCTTGAAGTTGAGAACGGGCTTCACTCCAGTATCAATACCTGCCAGAGGATTTATATTTGAAATTAAAAGTTGATCCTAAATCAGGTACTAAAAATTGCAAGAATGCATACCGTTTGCTACTTCAAACGCAAGAGTTGGCACATAGACCCCTGCATACGACTCTCCAGCAATGAAGAATGGGTTGGGAAGGAACTCCGGGTAGAGCTCAAACCACTGTCTCACAATGAAACATGTTGTCAAGACAAATGGATGAGAGAGAGAGAGAGAGAACATCATACTCAAGATAACTTTAATTTTTGTACCTTGAGGAGAAATGTATGAGAATCAAGAGCAGTCTTTATGTCACCAGTTTGGTAGTCGCTCGAATTTTTGGAATAAGAAAATCCAACTCCAGCAGGAGAATCCAAGTAAATAATGTTGGAGACCTATGATGTCAAAATCAGAGGAGGCAATTTTATTAAAAGCGTGACATTCATAGTTGACAAGAGGAATATTGTCTTATGTTCAGCTGCTTCAGAATTTTTTTTTTCTGTATTATCGAAAATCCTTTAAACAAATCTACGATTAGGTTTCAACCTTGGACCAGCTGTAGGGATTCAAATGCAGTTGCGGTAGGCTTTGCTTTGTCTTTGCTGCTTCAAAATTGAAACATCCTGCAGAACGTAATGTGGTCAAGTAGAAGTATACAAAATGAAGTCTTACATTCTAAATTGAGCTTAAGATGACAATTCCATAAAACTACAATCTCAGGGAATCTTTCAGCCAAGATGTCGCTCCAGAGACCTTTGTGATAAAAACAAAGCTTACGTGTTGCGTTACGTAGTGAGCACAAAATTGGAACTGCCTATCACGACGAGATGTGCAAAAGACAAGTAGAAGCGTGAAGAGAAAGGGTAACCAGATGATCCTCTCTCACACCAGTTAGACAACTTTATTCCCATTAGCAACTCATGAACTTACCAAAACAATAACCAAATTCCAGTGAAGTTCATGGTCTAGAATCCCCCGACAGAACATGATTCCACTACGGTTGGTGGCGACGTGAAAGTTATATCTTAACAAAATGTGTCAACACGAGTGTAGATAACAAAAAGTCTGTACCATGCTCATACACGAAGCCATCAAAGCTCGAGCATCCCGGTCCTCCATTTAGCCACAGAACCACCGGATCCTTCGACGGGTCCCCTTCCGATGTCACCAAATAGTAGAACAAGCGCTTCTCATGGGCCGCATCAATCGTCACGTACCTTCATCCAAAACCCGACCATGAGACAACAATTACGAGCATACCCGATACAACAGTAACAAACGCCAAAACCAGCGAATACAGATTTTCATCTTCCCCCTCCATTTCAAAAGTCAAAGACCCTAGGCTTCGATAAACAACGTTAAAGCAGCGACCTTTGAGTGTGAATCAGAATTAAGAGGCGTACCCAGAATAGTGTTTGGAAGGGAAAGAGCCATTGAACCCGGGAAGCTGAGTAATCAGAGCGCTCTCGGGAGCACACCGGGTCAACACAAAACAAGAACACAAGAGAAACAGCGCACCACCATACAAGACAAGACCAGTCTTGGCCATGGAAACGTCCAGTCCTCGGTCCCTGGCGATGGGTTGATCCTCAATATTCCCAAAAAGCAGGGATGGCGATTGAATTGGATGAATCAAGACTGTTTAAATAGACGGATTCCGAGCCAAGAACGGAGACACCATATGAGAGTGTCGTCGCTTGTAAGCTACGATGAGGAAGACAAGGTGAGACGCTGCAAAGTTTTATGGCCTCTCCATTAAAACTGACACAAACCGACAGGTGCCGTGTCAGGATTGATTCTCCTCCCAGTGGCTGAATGATTGAAAGAAAACCCATGTCGGATTTCTTGATTTTCATTGGACCAGAATGAAAACTCCTGTAAAAAGATTTTATCAGATTATTATTATTATTATTATTATTATTATTATTATTATTATTATTACAATTCCTGTGGCCGTGTTAGATTTTCAGGCTTCCTGGGATTCCTGGTCAAAATCCGATCTTGGGGCGTGAGGAATCTTAGAGAAGGAGCGAATTACCAGATGCCAAAGAGGCCAACGAGGCCAGATACAGAGAGAGAGAGAGACATCGAATCCCCCCGAAGAAAAAAAAAAGGCTCTTTTAAGAGGGACAGTGTTTGAGCTGTCTTTACGCATTTGGTAGCTTGCCAATCATGACGGAGGCGTCAATTCCATTTTTTTTTTTCTGTCTGGGATCGGCGTGCGTTGGCCCGAGCGTGCAGTGGCGGGTTTCTCGGAGCATAGAAATATCATGAAAATGTTGCGTGATAATGCACAAAAAATGATTTGAAAAATATCGTCTACTTGCTCATATTACTTTAAAAAGAATGGTCCATAAAAATATCTAGACATAAATTGTGATCAATTTCAAGTCGGGCATTCATTACAAAACAAAATTAAAAAATTAAAAACCCATTTTGAGATATTGCTTTTTGACTTTTCCGGTGTTTAGATAATTGAAACTATCAATATACAAACGATACTGATCAAGAAGACCTAAATCAATGGACCATATAATAATTTCTCAAAAGATATAAGTCGCTCTATGTACGTTGGGTCCATTAACATGAAAGAAAAGAAATGAGAAAAAATTAAATATATTTCGTTCTCTCTTCATTCCAAACAATACAAAATAACATAACATATTTCATATTCCAACCAGATTCTCATATTTCTTGCAAACATATGTTAAAGTAGACAAGTTAGTGAGAGTTGCTTATGATACCTCCCTTGATCTAGCAGAGGAGAAAGAAGTATTTGGGAGAAAATGCTTCTATTGCTTCTTGTTGTTTTGGATTTGTAGGATGATATAAAGGGAAGATTTCCTACATAAACTTAAGTCACTCTAATTATTACCACAGATCTCTCATTGATCCGGTAAAGATTCAATCTCGATCTCTACGACCTGCACATTAATTATAAGAATTTCTCAAAAATACAAGTATACATTTTCCATATTAATCTAGGAATATTTCGCAATACCCATAGAGACCTTAGACCTTGCTTTATCATCTTGGCCACCTCTTCGGCCTGTTGAGTTTTGACAAGCTCCAATGTGTGATGAATGCAGCCTTTCCGTGATACTAATCACATGATTCATCATTGGATTGTAAGGAATCCATTAATTGATTTCTTAAGATTATTTAAAAGCACTCTATTCTTTTGGTTCTGTTATATGCAACACACATTTGAAACAACGTATTTGAGACTTATATCGTGCTAGGACCATGCAATATGCACGGTCCAACTTATGGCATGAGTCATTTCGATCAATTTGATATTGACCTTGCAATGTCATATCTCGATTGGTCTTTTGTTTTTCTATTATCGAGTTGACCTTTGATTAGAAATTACTAAATTTGGAGTGAAGGATCGACAGCACGTCACCCTTGCTTCGCCGCAAGCCTATAAGAAATATACCCTGAGATCATCAGGAAACCGAAGCTAGCGTGTGTTGACCGAAGAGAGGGTTCCTTAATCTTCCAGCTTAAACCAGAAGGTAAACACGGATCATATTCACTCAGCAATGCAACCAGCCTTGACTGCCTTTCTTTCTCACCATGTCATGCCCAGAAAGGAAGGGTTGAAATGGCGCTTTCCCAAGTCGAAGCTTTCGACAGAAAACATGCCCTGATGAACTTATCGAATCGCCTTCTCAATTAAGAAATGCAGATCCTGGTAGATCCCCATACGCTAGACAGCTTGATCTTGCATTTTTTTTACTTCTGTATTCGTAAGATGACCTTATTTGTGTCCAACTGTTGCGTGTCCACAGGCCAAGATTTTATATGGCAAGTGAAGAAAGTTCATATGAGTGGCTGGCCATACATAAGATGAGGCCACAAGAAGAAGCTTTCTTGCAAATGCAATCTGCATCAACGACACATCGAAGTTAAGGGAATGATCAAGCACGTATATGACGTTTTTTGATGATTCAAGATCAGTTTGCATGAAGGACCATAACTAGGAGATGTTTTCTACAAGAAGACTTCAAGCATTAATCAAGTTCATTCATGGGAACTTTGAACTACATTCCAACTGTGAATCGCTGAGTATTCTTGATAATAAATTCACCACCAGTCCCCATTTTTTTCCCTAACTGGTCTATATCTTGATCGATAGTCCCACAAGATCTACATGGATCACACGGCGAGATTTGCTTGGATTGAAGTATTACAATGAGTCTTGGGTAATCCGCTTGCCATCACGTTTGAGGATTGCGAAATGGACGACACCGCGTGTGCGGAATTCTATTGTTCTGTGTCCAAAAATACGAATGCTTTTTCATGCTCGTATATAAGTGTTGGTTAGTGTCAAAAAAAAAAAAACACTGTTGGTGCAAAAAATAACTTGTGACCTTTTCTTTAGTAACTTTTTGGTAAATACCAGCATTTTTATGAAGTTATCAGTATATTTTGGTGGTTTTCAAATTCGTGATTTTTGCACTAAGTTAACACCAGATTAGCATGTAAGTCAGGTATCTGCGAACAATATTTAACAGGCAAAACTTTGTCCCTGAGATTATTGGGTTGAGTCTTGAGGCCCCGTGCTAGTCTCATCATAAATCCTCAATTAGTCATTTCAAGAGACCTATAACTAAGACTACCACATTTCTTAGGCTTACATTTCTTAGGCTTGAAGATGGACGCCGAATTCAGGAGAAAAAATCAACATTTGTTGCTAGTGTCTCCCCATATGAAACACAACAATTCTTTTCAATCTCGACAAACTTAAGTTAGAACTTTAGTGTACTATATGTGATTAATATGGTTTGACATAATTGCCAGACTGGGCTAAAGTAATTCGACCTGTCATTGACAAGCTTTCAGATTTCCATCCACCGAGCCTTTTTTTTGTCCTCCCTAATGCAGACTGAAAATGCCTTGAAGAACTTCTATGAATCAAAGGCACTCGCAGATATTTGCCCAGCTCCGCACGTGCACCAAAGCCAGAAATCTCGCTCAAATTATGTCTCAGCCCCAGAGAAGTATTTTTTGAACAGAAAGTTTTAGTTTTAGCCTTGCTCACAATCTATCTTAATCTATTGGAAAAATCACCTAAACATTCCATGATGACATCCATTCGATCTCTCGAAGCCTCCGCCAGTAACAGGAGATTATTCGCAAACATTAGATGAGAAATTTGTTGTCTATTACTTCGAAAGCGAAAAGGGTTCCACTGTTTTGATTTTATTGCATCGTTAATGAGATAAGATAACAAATCATGGGTTGAGAACCTCAATTGGGCCGCCTCCTTCCTTGCGGGCAAAGACTTCTACAAGTACATTGCTTGCTTATCTTTTGGTGTTCTTTGTTATTTTATTTGGAAACACAGGAACGGCATCCTCTTTAGAGAGCAGAGCTTATCCATTCCAGCGGTGAATAATCAACTTATCAAGGTCGTCAGAGACAAGGCCACCACCTTCAGGAGTGTGGACGATACTTTCAGAAACCGAAGGCTGCAACATAGCTGGGGTATGGATCCAATCATTTTTTCAGATGGGGACTCTTCTATTTCTGCAGGGCCCTAGTGGTGCTTGCTATCTAGATACTCTTCCTCTGCGCGGCTGCTTCCTTGACAGTTCTTTACTTTTGTCGTTGGTGGATGCGGGCATAGATTGTGGTTCATATGGTCTTCAATGGCCTCCCACTACTTCCTTTTATTTTGCCATTGTTTTGGCTGTTTCTACTTCTTTAGGCCCGCTCCTGCGGTCCTCTTTTGCATTCGGTGCCCTTCCACTCACTCTGACTTATTATCTTGTTGAGTGCAAGTTTTGTGGCACCGCATCTTTTGTAATTGTTTGTTAAAGCTCTATATATTCTTACCCTTTACCCAAAAAAAAAAAAAGAGATAAGATAACACTTCCATGCTTGACAGAAAGATGTATGGTGGAAGAGCATCTCCTTGACTTATTCCTTATTTGGAAAGAATTTATCTATAGTGTTGCCATTCCACAACAATTGCAAGGATGATGATGTATAATTAAACGAGACAAGTTGCGGAGGCACTTCCTTTAGTCTATTCACGATCACTTTGGTGAGAATTTTGTAAGAATCACTAAATAGACTAATTGGTCTAAAGTTGTAGATTAGATCGGGTTGTTTCACTTTTGGGATCATTACCAAGAGAGTTTTATTAATTTTAGTCCAATTACATTTCCAGATCATGCCTCAACAATAAGTTACCATTTTTTATAAACTTCAATTTTCTTTCTTAACTTACCAACTTTTCTCGTGAGTTTCCAATTTTTATTTGTCTTGGTCAACAACCTATTTTAATTATATACTCTTTTTAGAGATTACCAAACTAAAAACAACATGACCTGCCAACTATTTCCCTATTAAATTACCTGATAATATTGAGTTACCAACTGTCATTGTAATTAGTTAAAAAAAAATGAATATCTCCGATTTTCAATTTTTAGTATTGTTCAAGAATTTTTATTTGAAGGTCTTAGTGTCGCTTTAAATTTACCAATCTTTTTCTAGATATTACCAACCTTAACAACAGTGAATTGTCAACTTTTGTTCAGTCGAGTCACCTACTAATTTTCGATTAGCAACTTTGATTTGTGCCACTTACCGAGTTTGATTTTCTTTCAATTACCAAGTTTTCTGATCTTTCACTCTTTTTTATTTACCTTTCTTAAGCTGCACTTCAAATTTACCAAGATCGCATTTGCAGTATCGGGAGTTACTTTGCCAGGAAGTCCGTCTGCAATAAGTGACCGCGTCAATTATTCGCATTTTTTTCCTTCCATTTCAAAGTCGTAAATTTGTAGTTACACTCCATTTTGAACTCACATTGTGCTAATCTTGTTCATACTTAGCTCACTAAATGCACTGCCAAAACAATACAGGCAGAGTAGCGCGCGTCAATCTATTCGAGACCAGTTTTGTTTCAGGTCCGTTCAATACTTTCGTGGTTCCAAGATCAGTGCGCTTCACAGGAACAACAACAGTCGAGCATTTTGATGTCGGTAACTGAAAAGCACTTGAGCCCCTGAATCATTATTAATGTTCTAGTGACATCTTTACGTTCATCAAATTATCAAAGTCCTCAAAATTCATACCGGGTGAAAGGAGAAAAGTGCAATATGAAAGAAAGAATTTCTGCGAATCTCACTCTCTCTCCTCTCCGTTCTGCAATTACCAGCATCAAAAAGCAAGCTTTTCTTCATATCCGCTTTCCTCTTAGAAAACGGCTGTAGAAATGCAATGCCTCTCGAGGTTTGTATTCAGGGACCGTATGTCCAGCTCCCTGCACCAATGAAAACCAAAAGAAATACACGTAAGTGTAAGTCAATTATCGTTACTGCTCATTAACATAATGCAGGAGAAGGTGAGGTTGTGATCATATGCAAAGCACATTTCTTGCAGACCTTGATGGTTAAGAAGGTGAGGTTGTGATCATATCCTTGAATGTACCTGCAACCAATTAAGTAAAAATAAAAATATCACAAACCCTGAGTTCACAATAATGGCTCTATATTTTAAAACGTAGATTTTTCAGACTGTGTAGGGTCATGCTAAAATACCCGGCAACTTGTTCATTAGACATCCAAGGCCGCCACTCATCCACGATTTTATAACCCATAGACCTTGTCCAAGCTTGGGTACCGGTGAAGGGAATGCACATATCATGATCACCACTGTCACAATCAAAACAGTTGCAAATCCCATCAGTAGCTGAAGAAGAGAAACTTTATCACTTAGTGGGATTGACAACCTCAAGTTGGCCAAAAGTTCACTGATACATCAGCAGCTACATATCATAATATCTCCATGGTGTAGAGGAGGAAACAGGACCAGGAATCGGGGACAGACTCACGTGTATAAAGAAATTAGTTCAAAAGCATTCAGAGTAGTTTTCTTGTTACTTTCACATGTGCTTTATGTCTCGGTAATTGCAAAACTTCACAAAAAGCCTCCTATGGAGGTTCTGTAACCTCTGTAGTTTTCTTCAATTATCTCCAAAATTCAATCTACACCATCGACGCCAATAATCTCCTGATTAGGTGCGGTCAGAGCATTTCATGTGGATGAATTTAATTGCAAGAAAGGCATTTAATATAGTAGAATTGCTCTAGACTTTCCTCTAAATCAGTGTCTCAAGCAAACGAATTGACCTGGATCTTTAAATTTGATGTTGAGACTTTTCCTATTATGCCTTACTATCAGTGTGTCTGGATTTCGAATATTTGCTTTGGCCTAGACCTAGCATTTATATCTTCTGGACCTAGCTTTCTTATACACAGGCACAAGAAAAAAGTGGCCTGCCGGGAAATCTTTCAATGTCAGCATTCTATTTGGGTGTAGAAAAGCATTTTACAAGGATGAGGAACGACAACTCGAAAGTTTTGGAGGGAGGTTGTGAAGTAATGCAAATACTCCTACCCGAGGCTTGACCCTGGGTGGATTGGGGGTAGGGTGTGAAACTAAACGTGATAAACCACTCGAGTTAGTAGGTAGGGATTTAGTCATCTTGCCAGATAATTTATCTCTCTTGCCTAAATATATTTCAGACCATATTTCCACTATCTGAAAGCAATAAATATGACAACTTATCGAAAGACAACCATTCTAATACAAAAGCTTTTTGGTAACCATCTTATAATAAGCTGATGAAGCACTGACATAAAATTGCATTAAGGTGGTTTTCTACCTGAATATGAGCGCTCGATACCCCCTAGCAGTGAGGTTTTTGTGATACTTAATCATGCTTCCAGCATCATGATTGTAAAAGAGTCTGCCTGTGCATAAGTACCAATCGCCTGTCACGCTTTGCTGTTTGAAGTTCAAGGACCATATAAGTAAAGAAATCAAAAAGAAATGAAAAGCTGCAAGTAATTAATGATATTTGCAAAGCCACACCGCTTCCGCATGTATCGCTTTCCTGACTTCTTTATCATTCAGCCACGTGGTCGCAACTTCATCACTCTGGAAATGCGTATGTAGTTCAGAATTCTTAACTGGTTATCGAGTGAAATAAGACATAGATACTGGGGAGAAAAAGGTAGGGAGGGAGCAAAATGATTCAACGACCCCCTATATGAGGGTGCAACATAAACTAATTAATGGAACAATAATCAACTGTACCTGAAGGGACAAGTTACGGAAAGAACTAAATAATAAAAAACTTGTTAGAAAATGGAAAGTAGTACAGCATATAGATCAACAATACAACACAAGCAATGTGCATGGACGCAGATTCATGTAATGAAAGCAGTTGCAATAAGACAACTAAAGCGACATGGGGCAATAGAGTTTTGTACAGAAATAGTTTCCAAGTAAGGGCGTTTATAGCAATGCAAACTTACGGTTCATGAAAGTGGACAAAAGAATCGACAATAAAGTGATTCTGTGCAGGGGGACTTACAGTACATGGAACGCTGTTGCTGCTGAGAAGCTGCGGCCATGTTGGAACAGGTCCATCCCTCACGGGAGCTCCAAGAGGCCAGGCACGGCCAAACATCCTATTTCTCACAGGAAGAGGCCGCTCAGTCTCTCCCAGTCGCCTAAAGCTAGGAGGTAACCTTTCATTATTAGCCGTAACTGTCCATGTTGATGGCCCATGGTAACATGGTTCCAGGATGTCATATATGTTTAAATCCTTTATATCCTGGATAGATCGATCCCTTGAGTGTTAGGAGAGATTTTATCAAAATCATCTGCTATCTGCTTTAGTATATGATAAAGGGGCAGTTGTCACACGGACCTCATGAACTTCTACCATTTTGCTCTCACAAGTTGAACTGCGCGGCTCGTAGTACTTCCCTTTGCATTCCCTCTTAGTGTCCTGCCAAATAGCATTATCAGTTTTGCTGCTGAATTAATTTAATCACATGACAGATGCATTAGGCACTTCTTGTCCCTTCCGATTGTGTTGGTCGGTTAGTGGTCTCCAGGGGACAAGATTAGCCTTAGCTCTCGAAACCGACAATCATGTGAACAAGGAAACAACAGCACAAGCATTAGGAAGAAGATTGAGTAAGCAATTACTGAGGCACGAGAAGGGCTATAACCAAAAGCTTCCCAAGAAAAGGCTCGCTATTTATGCCTTAAGAAGCCACAAAAAGAGGCTCTACTCTACCTCAAACAGGTCGTTCGAGATCAGGCCCATCCCATGCGCAAAGGGAACGAGAGCGTTGCCGTCAAATTTATCATCAGTGGCTCCATTACCAATAATATAACCCTGTCAACTCAAACATATTATTTGACCCCAAAAAGGAAAAAAATACTCAATTATATTAGAAGCATTTGATCAAATTTGACAATCTGATTGCCTAGAGAATGTACCTTGAGATTGAGAACGGGCTTCACTCCAGTATCAATACCTGCCAGAGGATTTATATTTTGCAATTAGATTTTAATCCTAAATCGGGTACTAAAAATTGCAAGCATGCATACCGTTCGCTACTTCAGATGCAAGAGTTGGCACATAGATCCCCGCAAATGACTCTCCAGCTATGAAGAATGGGTTGGGAAGGAACTCTGGGTAGAGCTGAAACCACTGATTCACAATGCAACATGTTGTCAAGACAAACCGATGAGAGCAGAGAGAGAGAGAGAGAGACGACATCATACGTATGATCAACTTTAGTTATCGTACCTTGAGGAGAAATGTATGAGAATCGTGAGCAGTCTGGAAGTCACTTGTACGGTAGTCGCTCGAATTTTCAGAATACGATAATCCAACACCGGCAGGAGAGTCCAAGTAAATAATGTTGGAGACCTATGATGTTGAGAAATCAGAGGAAGCAATCTTAGTTAAAACATGTCATTGATAGTTGACAAGATGAATATTATCTCATGTTCAGCTGCTTCGGATCTTTTCTTTTATGCCCAAGATCTGCCAAGCCCACATAGAACTGCACCATGGCCCCTACTTAAGACGTGTTAACAGCTGCGGAATTTCAACCCTGAGACCTCTACGGTGAAGTACTCAAAGTCTAACCAGCTCAGCTGCCCATCGATGGGTTTCGAATTTTTTTTTTTCTGTATTATCAAAAACCCATTTTACCAATCTATGATTAGGTTTCAACCTTGGACCAGCTGTAGGGATTCAAATGCAGTCGCGGTAGGCTTTTCTGGGTCTTTGCGGCTTCAAAATTGAAAGGTCCTGCAGAACGTTGTGTGGTCAAGTTCAAGTCTTTCTAAAACGAAGTCTTACATTCTAAAATTTTGCTTAAGATGACAACTTCATATAACCACAATTTCGGAGTCTTTCATTCAAGATGTCGCTCCAGGGACCTTCAGTGCGACAAATAGAAAGCTCGCTGTGTTGCGTTTAGTAGTGAACACAGAACTGAAACTGCACATTATGATGAGATGTGCAAAAGACAAGTAGAAATGAAGAGAGATGGGGTAATCAGATCACCATCTCCAACGCCAGTTAGACAACTTTTACCCATCATCAACCTGTGAACTTATCAAAACAATAACCAAATTCCAGTGAAGCTCATGGTCTAGAAATCCCGGGCAGACTAGCGACTCTACTACGGTTGGTGGCAATATGAAATGTCAAATCTTAACAAAACGACTCAACATGAGTGTGGATAACAAAATGACTATACCATGCTCATACACGAAACCATCAAAGCTCGAACATCCCGGTCCTCCATTTAGCCACAGAACAACCGGATCCTTTGAAGGGTTCCCTTCCGACGTCACAAAATAGTAGAATAAGCGCTTGCCATGGTGCAGATCAATCGTCACATACCTTCGTCCAAAACCCGAATATAAGACAACAATTATGAGTAGACCCAATACAAGAGTACCAAACTCCGGAACCAATGAACACAGATTTTATCTACTACTTGATATCAACGGTCAAAGACACCAAGCCTTAATAAATGACGTAAAGCAGCGACGGTTGGGTGTAAATCAGGATAAAGAGATGTACCCAGAATAGTGTTTGGAAGGGAAAGAGCCATTGATTCCAGGAAGGTGATGAACCCGAGCGCGTTTAGGAGCACATTGAGTCAACACAAAGCTACAACACCAGAGAACCAGCGCACTGTACAAGACAAGACCGCCCTTTGCCATGGAGATGTACTGTCCTCAGTCCTCTGGACAATTTGATCTTCAAAATCTCGCCAAAGCATGAACAGTGATTGATTTATACGAATAAAAGACTGTTTACACAGAAAAATTCCTAGTCAAGGAAAGTCACACCATATATGGTATGCACGCGCAACTTGCCTTGGAGGGTCGTTTCTTATAAGGAATGACGGGGAGGACAAGATAAGACAGGGTAGGGCTTATGGCAATCCCATTCAAACTGACAACTGGAGCTGCCGTCTGGGGATTTCATTTCCTTTCCCGGGGCTAAGTAGTTAAATAAGGAAAGCCAACTGTCGCGATCAGATTTTTCGGGTGTGCACCACCTAAGGTTTGGCTAATGGATTGTTAAGCCTAGACTTAACTCGGGCTCTCCCAAGCCCATACCAATTCACGACTTAGGTTCAAGTTCTTAACATGCTACCAATTCGCAACTTAGGTTCAAGTTCTTAACATGCAATTGATTTTATCTGGGAGTCATCACTAATCAATTTTTGGTGGCTCGATTAGAAACTCAAATAAAGTAACGGGAGATTTACTTTACTCCTACGAAGGGTACGGGGACTTGATTACTTAGATTTCTCTAACGCCTTAGATTTCTCTAACGCCCTTTCGGTACCTTTCTTTTTATTTTGAAAAATGTTTGGCAAGCAATTTAGATTGATTTTAAATCTATTTCCCTAACATGTGAGGTGTTCATGCAGGTGCGCAAACTACCAATTTAACACCCAAGAAAGCAATTAAATGATGCAAAACTTACCTCAAAGCAATGAAAGCAGTGTTAAATTAAAATCCACATCAACAATCCTAGATATGGTTTCTAATTAACACGCAATTTCTTTTTTGTTTTCTCTTTTTCAATGAAAATATAGTCCATATGCAATGCAATGCTTTTAATCTAATATGAAATGATATAACATGGCAACATGTCCTAAACTATATGAATAAATTTTTTGTGATCTTTTAATGAACATGCAATTATTAAATATGCAATGACTTAATTCTAATGACGTGTGATGCAATGCAATGACGTACAAGATTATTTTAACTAAAATGACATGTGACATACAATTTAATATGCGAGCTATATGTCACACGACATTTATTAAATGACCTAATCTAATGGCGAACAATTTCTAATTAGAAATGAACCTAATAATAATCACTAAAATAACGTGCATTCCATGAACATAATTCTACATAACATGCAAATGACATTTTTTATTTTAAAAATGCAATCTATCCTAGAAATTTGCAACTAATTTATTCTAAGACAAATTTTATGAAATTTGAAATGATCTAGCTAGATTAAGATTCTATCTAATTTAAACTAGGGATTAAGTCATATTAAATCCTAATTTAAACTAAGACATTATCTAAATCTAAAATGCAATTTATCTAAAAAAGATGATCTAAATTTAAAATGAAACATGCAATTCTAATCTAACATGCACAATGATTTTTTTGTGTTTTTCTTTAAGAAATTCGAAATTAAAACTAACACATAGTGCAATTCAAATAAAAACTAACAACTTAAATGAATGCACTTTCTTTTTCGGATTTTTTTATTTAAAAATTCATAATAAGATTGCAATCCTAAATATGCGAGATGACAACAAACCTAATCTTAATTAAGATTTTTTTGATTTTTTATTTTACGAAAATAAGATTTGACTCAACCAACTTGACGATAAAGCAAATCAAACAAAAAATAAGATTGATATTTAAAAATGACGAACCATATCTCACGCATGAGATCGGGTTAACCAATTTTAAATTAAATCGAGAATCGAATCTCAGGCTTGAGATTGGATTGTCGATTTTTGTAAGGAATTGCAAGTCGGATTTCGGGCGCGAAAATCGAACTGTCAATCCCTAAAGGGACTTTTCATGTCGGAATATCAGTCACATATTTAAGGAACAATTCTACTAAAAATAAGCTATAAAAAAAACAAACAAATAAAAAATAAACAAAAAAAGGACTACCTAATCCTTTTTTCTCTTTTTTTTTCTTTTTCCAAAAGTGGGCTTGCTCGTGCGGCTAGTCACCGGGCAGCGAATTCCGATCGCCGGAGGGCGTCGCGGTCGGAGCTCCGGCGGGGGATCGGTGGCGAGCAGACCAGTGGGTAGAGGCGCGGCGTCGGCGGAGGCAGGAGCACGGTCGCGGGCTGCTGGCTTCGGGCGCTAGGCACTGGCGTCGGGCAGATCTGGCTCGGGTCAATCGGACTCAGGCAGAACAGCGTCGAATCGGAAGTGGTGCGCGGTAGGGCTACAGCGGGTCAGTCGGCTCGGGTAGAAAACTCCGGGTCGCGGCACGGCAGAGCAGCAGGTCGTCGCAGCGTTGCTGGAGCGGTCGTTGGGCGCAGTGGGCTGCAGCAGAGGGCAGACCGGCTCGGCGGAGAGCTGGTGCGGGTTGCCGGAGGGTCCTGAGCTCAGGCGGTCAGAGGCGGATCGACGGACGGGCGACGGTAGCCGCTGGCGTCGGGCTAAGCAGGGGCGTCGATCGCTGGGGCGACGGCGTCCGGTGGTGCGACTGAATCGCGTAGTGAGGCGGAGCTCCAGCGAGAAGGACGGCGGTGCTGCGCGGTGGAGTAAGAACCGGCGAATGGCTGCAGATGCGGACGGTGAGCGGTGAGGGAGACGATGAACAGTACCTATCCTCTCACCTCTCTGCCGCTTGTACCTTCTGCCTTTTGCCTCTTTTTACTTTTGCCTTTTCTTCCCCTCTCTCCCTCTCTCACGTCACTCTCCCTCTTCTTTCGTACTCTTTTCTCTTTTTTTTTTTTTCACTTCTTTGATCAAAAGAAAACCTAGCGAAAAGCCCTCTCCTGCTTTAGGTCCTCGTACACTGTTGCTTTTATAAGGGATAGGAGATAAGTTTCCGATTTTCCTTTCAAATCTACATCCGCGATACCTTTTTACCAACTGATCACTATTGATAAGAATTCAAAATTACAATAAATATTTTTTCGAAATCTAAATCTCGCAAAAATAAATCGCAATATTTTTTTACCCATATGCCCTATCTAAAAAAAGATTCATATCTCGAAAAAATTTTAAAATATTATATTCCCACAAGATAATTTTTAATTATTAAAAAACACGGGCTTGGGCCAACTTTCGCTTCGTGGCCTGATCCATCTAATTCGAACTCATCCACTACCGGTCCAATAAAATGCAAAAAAAATGCAAATAACAAAATAAATGCAACCTAAATTTATATGCTATGCAATTAATAAAATTAACCCCTAATTTCCTATGCAATAAATAAATAAATTAAATTAGCAAAATTTAGGTGTCAACACCAGCGTTTTGGGAATGATCCTACCTCTGTGTCCTGTTATCCCGAATGGAAATCCTGTAAAAATCTTTGATTGCCCAAACATAGAAAAGCTTTTTCCGGAGTGTTGGTGTCAGTGTGCATCTGTTCGCTTGCCCATTATGATGAGGACACCATTTTCTTTTTCTTTTTTCTTTTGGAATTTGAACACGGGCGTGCAATGAGCGGATTTCTCGTGTGAGAGAAAAATTTCACAGGAAAAATTGCATGATTAGATACCATGTGAACCAAGTACATTTGAATCGTGATCTTGTGGATTTTACGGTGTGATCACATTATTGATGATTCAAATAATTTTGATCTAGAAAATATGGATTAATAAAGGGTAGTGCTTTTTCCACTCCTCCTAACTTAGACACTCCATTTTTTGGTATTTTGATCATATTATCTCTTATGGACACACACTTTTGATGTAACTTTACAAAAATAATCTACATGTGCAAGAAGATATATATATGCCTACACATGGTAGAGACACACTCTTTTGATTCTTTCTCTAGGTACCTACATGTCTTTTTGCAAGAAGCTCCTTTCTCTTCTTCCTCCACAAATATATAAATCTCAAGGGGCAATCAAATTAAAGAATTTAGAAAGAAGCAATGCTTCTTTTATATAAAAAATAAGGGATAAATGCAATAGAAGTCATAAAACTTATCACAAAAATGTAATTGAGTCCTAAAACTTACAAAAAAGCGCAATCAAGTCCTAAAACTTATCAAATTATTTGAATCGAGTCCTAAATTTAACACCATCAAACTTATTAACAGAAAATGCTAATGGCGAAGACATGGTATTTAAAATAAATTTTCATTTTCCACGTGGCTTTTTTAATTATTTTTATTCAATTTTTAAAAAAAATAGATTTAAAACTAAAAAAGAAAAGTTAAAATTTATTTTAAATTTAAAAAAAAAAAAGCAGAAAAAATGGCAGCTCCTCCTCCCCCCGCTACTACTACCCATTGTTGAAGGGGTCAAATGGGCGGCGGCGACAGTGGAGAGGAGCTGCCATATTTTTTTAAAAAGATTTTAAAAATGAATTTTTGCTTTTCTTTTTTAATTTTTAAATCTAATTTTGAATAAAAATAATTAAAAAATAAGCCACATAGAAAATGAAATTTCATTTAAAATGACAAAGTTTCCACCACATCAACATTTTTCGTTAGTAAGTTTGATTGTGATAAATTTTAGGACTTGATTGCACTTTTTGCAAATTTTAGGACTCAATTGCATTTTCATAATAAGTTTTAGGATTTCTATTACATTTATCCCGAGTTAAAAAAGAGGAGTGGGTGGCCTAGAAAGAAAAGAATGACCAATGAGAAAACAAGAGAGAAAACAAAGGCATGGAAAAAAAAAAAGAAGGGAAGTGAGATCTACAAGAAAAAAATTAAAATAAAATAAAATAAAAGGCATTCACTGAATAAAAAAAAAAAAGATTTGTACTAGAACTAGCAAGTCCCACAAGGGATTGTATGATCAAAACACAAAAAAAAATGAAGTGTCTAAGCCAAAGGAGGATTAAAAAACTATGGCCACTTATAAATTAGAGATAAGAATGTCGGAAATTCTATAACTTTTTTTTTACTCACCTGAATATCACTTCATTTCAAACAATATAAAATAGTATAAAACATTTCATATCCAAAATACATTCTTTTAATTTTTTTAAGAGTCTCCAGCAATGAGTTCATCCTTTTCTTTGCTCTCAGCACACAGGGCAAAGCAGATTTCCTCTCTTCTCTACGTGAAGCCAACGCTCTCTTATTGATCGAAGCAACTCAATGAGTCTGATGAGGAGTGGAACCTTTGTGGCCAGCTGGTCAAACCGGCTCCCATACTCACCATTGAGGAGTGCCTAAACATAAGGCGAGCTCACAAGAAGAAGCTTTCTTGCAAATTTTGCACTCTACATCCATTTTGCATTCAATCAAAGCGACACATTTGGGAAAAGCATAAAAAAAGTCATAAACCTATTATATTTGTGTTAATTTAGTTCTAAACATTTTGACTTAATGCCAATTCAATTATAAACCTTTTAATGGTGTCATTTAGTCCTAAACATTTTGAATCAATGTCAATTCAATCCTTTTAGCTAATTTTGATCGGATTTTACTAACATGGATATTGGCTGACTTATGTGGTACTAACGATGCTAACATGGATAATTTTTAATAATATTTTAATTAATTTTTGAATTTTTATTATTTTTTCTTTCTCTTTATTCTCTCCTTTTTTCTTCTTCTTCCTTCTATGAGTGGTCGGCCACCAACCATGGCTAGGTGGACTGGCCTCGCGGAGCCATGGTGAGGGGAGCCCTCACTAAAACTCATCCTCACCCAAGCCATATCCAATGAGGTTATTCCGCTCGATCGTGGCCCGTGGCTAATGGCCATTCACCGGTAGAAGGAAGAAGAAGAAGAAAGGAGAGAAAAAAAAATCAAGAAAATAATAAAATTTCAAAATATTATTAAAAATTATACACGTCAACGCTGGCAATGCCATGTAAGCCAACCGACGTCTACGTCAGCAATATCGAGCCAAAATTAGCCCAAAGAACTAAATTGGTATCAAGTCAAAATGTTTAGAACTAAAGTGACACTAGTTCAAAAGGTCTAGAACTAAATTGATACTATTAAAGGGTTTATGACTATTAAAGGGTTTATGACTTAATTGATCCAAGTCAAAGGGTTTATGACTAAATTGACACCATTAAAGGGTTTAGGACTGTTGACACCCAAAAGTGCTTGATATTTAGTTATTATTGATATGCAATGATCATTCGGAAGTAACAAAAGTGGACTCCACAACCTCATAAGCAACTGTCAAAATTAACAAAGAAAAAGGGAAAAGAGCAGAAAATATACTATCCGGGTATATTTGATCATCCATAGAGGAAGCCAATTTAATAGATTGAAGATTGGTCGATATTTTATGTTGATGATCGATTCAGAAGATTGCATCTAAGGCTCAGGCATGTGTAAATCCATTAAGGATATCATGGTGAATAGTTAGGTAAAAATGGAGAATGAGATTGCTATTTTGAAGGGAATTGACAACATAGGAAAAGAAAAAAAAACTCCTTGGAGATAAGGCTGCTATTTTGAAGGGAATTGACAACATGGGAAATAAACAACTCCTTGAAGATAAGCCTACTATTTTGAAGAGAGTTGACAACATGAGAATATGGGACCATTATTTTTTTAAAGTGTCAAACTATAATTCAACTATGAAGAAACTACTCCCAAACGGTTATGATAGAAGGTCTATAAATATCAAAATCTATCAATTGGAAGAGACCTTTGGACAATCACATTGTAATATTTTATTATCTTTACTTTCATGTACTTTATTTTTCCTTAGTTATAGCTTTCCAATGTCGATTAAATTCCGACACGTATGTTTATCCCGATGCTTTGTCATTGATTCAGTTTCAACGTGCATCTCTATCATGGGTGTCACACCGTCAATTAAATCCGGCGTTACATCCTTGCACATTCTCAAGCTTTGTCATCAATTAAATTCCAACACAGTTTGTGCACATGTATTGCTATTGAAATGGTTGTATTTTCAAGCCTTATCGTTGAATGAATTCCAGCACGATTTGTATGTACAATTTGGTTTGGAGTTCAAAATAAAGGTTTGCCATTATTTCTTGTTCGCCTGGATATTTCCTATCTAGAATTGCCACATAACCCATCTGCTCTCATCAAAATTCAAAAAATGACTTTTGGAGAAGATGTTTCATCATCAATTAGATTCCGACGAAACAATGACTAAATTAGCACAAATGCAATAGATTTAGAACTGTTTTGACACTTTTCCCCATCAAAGTTAAGAGAATGATCAAGTACGTATATGAGGTTTTCAATGGCTTGCTTTGAGATCGGTTTGCATTAACTACCATGGCTTTCCCTGAATTAATCAAGAAGTCGGAATCGACGTGCTCTATATGTAAACAAAATTACCAAGAGACGTTTTCCATGGGAGGACTTCAAGTATCCATTGTGTTCTTTCAGAACCACATAGGAACTGTGTCACCGAGTGTCATCGATAATAAATTCGGCACTAGTCCTTATTTTTTCCCCTGAATAGGTGTTGATTAGTGTAAAAAACTTTTGTTACAAAAAAAAAAAAAAAAAAAAGTTATGATTTTCTTCAGGTAACTTGTTGGTAACTACCGACACTATCACGATGTTATCAACTCTCTTTTGTAGTTTTTGAACTCACAATTTTTTTACAAACTTACCAATTTGTGAAAAATTAGAGTGATTTACCTACCTTTTTCAAATTGAATTACCAACTAGTATGAGTCACCAATTCTCATGTAGTTAGTTACTAACTTCAAGGGTCTTTTTAACTTACCAGCTTTTCTTTTGAGTTACCGATTTTTATTTTTCTCGGTTAACTTAACTCTTTTTAAAGATAACAAACTAAATTAGTATGAATCACCAACTTTTACCTCATCAAGTTACCTCATAGCATTGAGTTACCAACTCCATTTGAGTTAATTACCAACATTTAACATTTTTTTTAACAGTTTCCAACTTTTAATATTGTTTAAGAATTTTTCTTTGCAAGCCTTAGCAACGCTTTGAATTTACCAATTTTTTTTTCGAAATTACCAACCTTAAGTATAGTGAATTGCCAGCTCTCCTTTAGTTAAGTCACTTTATTAGCAACTCCGATTTGAGTCGATTATCAAATTTAGTTTTCTTTGAATTGCACATATCATGATCACCACTACCACAAGCAAAATAGTTGCAAATCTCATCAGCAGCTGAAGAAGAGAAATTTCATCGCTTCGTATAGTTAATAACATGAAATTGGCCGAAAAGTTCACCCATACATCTGCGGCGACATGCCAAAATTGCAGTCTGTTGGCTTTCTGCCTGTATATGAGTGCCCGATACCCTCTAGCAGTGAGGTTTTTGTGGTAATTAATCATGCTTCCGGCATCACGATCATACGAAATTACGTCTGTGCATAACTCCCAATCGCCCACCACGCTTTGCCGTTCGTAGTTGAAGGAAAATAAATGTAATAAATCAAAAAGAAAAGGAAAGTGGCAAAGTAATTAATGATACTTGAAAAACCACACCTCTTCCGCCATGAATCGCTTTCCTAACATCTTTATTATCCAGCCAAGGTCGCAACTGTATCATCCTGGAAATGCGTACGTAGTTCAGAATTCTTAAGAGGTTATCGAATGAAATATTGGGGAGAAGGTATGGGAGAAACAAGACGATCAACAAGAACCCCTAAATGAGCGTGCCACATAAACATATCAATGGAAGAATAATCAACCGTACCTGAAATGGACGAATTACCGAAAGAACTAGACAATAATAAACATGTTATAATTCTGAAAATAGCACAGCATATAGATCAACAATACAACGCAAGCAATGTGCATGGACGCAGATTGATGTAACGAAAGTAATTGCAAGAAGATAACAAAAACGACGTGAGGCAGTAGGGTTTTATGCAGAAATAGTTTCTAAGGAAGGACTTTTAGGCCAGGCAAACTTACAGTTCATGAAAGTGGACAAACAATTAAAGATAAAGAGATGCAAATTAGGGGGACTTACATTACATGGAACGCCAATGCTGTTTAGAAGCTGTGACCATGTTGGAACAGGTCCATCCCTCACGCGAGCTCTAGGAGGCCAGGCGCGGCCAAACATCCTTTCTCACTGGAAAAGGCCACTCGGTCTCTCCCAATCGCCTAAAGCCGGCAGTTAATCTATCATTATTAGCCGTAACCATCCATGTTGATGACCGATCATAGCATGGTTCTGGGATGTCATATAAGTTTAAATCATTATATACTTGGATTGACCAAACTCGAGTGTTAGGAGAAATTTTATCAAAATCATCCACTATCCTCGTTACTGTGTGATAGAGGGGCAGTTGTCACATGCACCTCATCAACTTTTGCGAGTTTGCTCACACAAGTTGGAGTGCGCAGCTCATAGTAATTCCCTTTGCATTCCCTCTTAGCCTCCTGCAAAATAGCACTATCAGTTTTGCTGCTCAATTTACTTTAATCACATGACAGATGCATAAGGCAGGGCTTGTCCCTCCAAACCGACAATCTTGTGAACAAATTAACAACAGCACAAGCATTAGGAAGAAGATTGAGCAAGCAAATACTGAGGCACTAGAAGGGCTATCAACAAAAAGCTTCACAAGAAAAGGCTCGAATGTTATGCCTAAAACAGTAGCGAGAAAAGGCTCTACTACCTCAAACGGGTCATCTGAGATCAGGCCCATCCCATGCGCAAAAGGAACGAGAGCGTTGCCGTCAAATTCCTCATCAGTGACTCCATAACCAACAAGATATCCCTGTTAAACAATTATATAATTTGTCCAAAAAAAAAAAAACTCAATTATATTATAAGCATTTGATCAGATCTGACAATCTGATTGCCTAGAGAATGTACCTTGAAATTGAGAATGGGCTTCACTCCAGCATCAATACCTGCCAAAAGGATTTATATTTGCGATTGAATTTTGATCCTAAATCAGGTACTAAACAGTGGAAGCATGCGTACCCTTCGCTACTTCAAATGCGAGAGTTGGCACTTAGACCCCTGCATATGACTCGAGGTATGAAGAATGGGTTGGGAAGGAACTCCGGCTAGAGCTCAAACCACTAACTCAAAACGCAACATGTTTGTCGAGACAAATTGATGAAAAAGAGAGAGAGAGAGAGAGAGAGAGAGAGAGAGACAATATCATACTTATGATCAACTATAGTTATTGTACCTTGAGGAGAAATGTATAAGAATCAAGAGCACTCTTTACATCACCAGCATGGTAGTCGCTCGAATTTTCAGAATATGAAAATCCAACACCAGTAGGAGAGTCCAAGTAAATAATGTTGGAGACCTATGATGTCAAGAAATCAAAGGAAGCAATCTTAGTTAAAATATGCTAGTAATATGTGACAAAAATTTATGATGAATTTGATTGATGCCAACCAAAGTCTAGGTAAGTGTTTTTCTCTTCCATATTTTTATAGATTGAGAGAGCTTTGTGGATCAATATCATCCAAACCATTAATTATAGTCTAGGCAAGCCTAGCCACCAGCGAGACTCGGCCTCGCTAGATCTAGGCAAGGCCTTGAGCCACCGCCGGGGCCGGGCGAGCCTCGCCGATGGCCGGGGCAAGGTGAGCTCACCAAATTGGTTCCGGGCGAGCTCGCCGAACCTCGCTGGACTAGTTGCCGGCAACCGGTGGACGGCGGTGACCGATGGCGGCATACAGCGGCAAGGCGGACAATGGTAGACGGTTGCGGACGGCAACAGAGGAAGGGAGAGAGGAAGAAGAGTTCCACTTTTTTTTTTTCGTAACAATAATCAAGTTTTTTTTTTTATTCTTGATTCTACTCTAAATTTATTTCTGAAAACAAAAATTTTATCAAACGCGATTTTATTCCTAAACTGCTCTCACGAACAAAATATCAAAATCAAATACTGTTTAAATGATTACTAAACAGGTATCTAGTCAATGCAAAATAACAAAATAAGAGAACCAGCGTACCACCGTACAAGACAAGACCACTGTTTGCCATGGAAATGTCCTGTCCTCGGTCCTTCTGATGTCGCCAAAAAAACAAGGACAGTGATTGATATGTAAGAAGAAAGACTATATATACAGATAGATTCCGTGCCAAGAAAAGAGACGCCATGGATTTTTGGGGATTTGTGGGCCAAATCCGATTCGGTTGTACGAAATTTTGAAGAGTGAATTACTAGAAGCCAAAGAGAGATTCCAAAAGAAACAGAAAAAGCCAAAGAAATTATTTTTTTCCCATTTGGGATTGGATTGATCTGTGAACTGTGTTGATAGGAGCGTGGGATAAAGGGATTCTTGTAAGAGTGAGAAATGACACAAAATAGATTGTATGATTCAGATCATATAAATTGTGTCCATCGGAAGTGTTGATCGTGTAGATTTTATAGTAGGACCACATGTAATCAATGGTTCATATAATATGCAAGTGAAAACACTTAAATAGACTTAGATCGACATCGATCAAGTTTATCATAAATTTTTGACATGTAGATTTGATATGAATTTGAGATCTTAAAAAGAAATATAGATTCTTTTGTATCCATTTCAATATACAAGACAGTATAATACATTTCTTATTCCATATAGAAGATTTATACAAATCCCTCAAGATTATGAAAATGGTAGATTAATGGTTTGTTAGACAATCAAGCCAACCATATCGGTGTTGGATGATCTGAAGAATATAGCCGTCCTTTAGTCGAGCAATTTAGTGCACATAAGTATAACATCCGAATGTATTTTGATTTGTCACTTATCTGAAGTTCATAGTAGAAGAAAAAATTGCTATTAGATCATTGCATTTCTTGTAGATCAGAACCATTTTAGTGGATCAAGACTCAATGTTTTCAGAAACAAAGTACGAGTCGAATCGACTTGCTCCCTCAACCACTTGAAGCCGGCAATTCCTAGTCATGGAATCGAAACCAGTGTCGTCCGCCCTTGAGAGAAAGAGGATGCATCATGTCACTCACGAGCATCAATTCAAGGAAGGGTAACTTAAATTGTTCTAAGATTGAGATTGACCTACCTTAGCCAATTTTTCTCGTCATACAAGTATGGGTAGTTATAGCATTACAGCTGGTAGAAGTACTTCAATCCGCTCCAGGATTTCGAACGTGATGGTTTAGTAGTAAGAACAACGAGAATAGTTAGTATGGAAACTTTCTGAGTACAAGCTTAGTGTTCATGACTAAAATCAACTAGAATCAATCCTTTGAAAGAACAATTTGTATTTCATACGAAGCAAAAAATGGGGGGAATCAAGATGATGGTAGACGGGAACACGAAAATTCACGCAGCATTTCACAGTAATGCCGAAGAAGCTGAAGAAGTTGTCTCAGAAGAAGCTACGGCAGTCAAACTTTCAGTATGGTAACCACTTCCTTCACTGCTAGATGAGATCTCACATGCTTTGATAACCGATAACATCCTGGATGGTGGTGCTGGTGCAAGATCTGTTGAACCTGGCGACCTCAGTGGGAGGACCGGAAGCGAGACCTCGAAATTCAAAACGCTACTTACTTCTCTCATGGACGGTCGACGAGTGTAGTCCAGCAACGTGCACCAGAGCCCAACCCTGATCAAGCACTCCACTTCTTTCTCGTCGAAATTTCCACCAAGTCTCGAGTCTACGACATCCAGCAACTGCTCTGCTCCATACAGATCCCGAACCCAATCCACAATGTGGACCTGATCTTCTACTGCTCTCAGCTCAAAAACTTTCCTTCCACAAACTATCTCCAAGAGGACAACCCCTAAGCTATAGTCATCAGATGCCTTACTTTTCTTGCCCAAGTAAACACATTCAGGGGCGATGTAGCTGATAGTACCAGCCAATATAGTCGTTTGCAACCCTTTAACACAATCGACCAGTCTTGCCAAGCCCAAGTCCCCCCAACTTAGCATTAAACTCCGAATCGAGTGTGACTTTGCTACATTTTATATCCCTGTGCACCACGCATTTTTCCCATTCTTCATGAGGTACAACAAGCCTGAGGCCAAGTCTTGAGCGATCTTATACCAAGTCAACAAGCTTCTCCCTTTGAACAGATGCGAATCCAAACTACCATTCGACATGTATTCATAAACAAGGAGGAGTTCTTTCTTCTCGTGGCACCAGCCATTGAGCTGCACCAAGTTTTTGTGCCTAAGTTGGCTAATGGTCGTCACTTCTGTCGCGTATTCCTTGATTCCTTGTTTGGATTCGGAAATTACCTTCTTGACAGCAACAATCAACTTCAAATCACTAAGATAACCCTCGTAAACTCGTCCAAAACCCCCTTTCCCAAGTAATCGCTCATTCATGAAGTTGTTCGTTGCCAGCATCAACTGCTTATACGAAAACTTCTTCGGTCCTGTTATCTTGTCGAAATCTTCATCGATGGCCAGTAACATATCATCATCTTCCTCTGCTTTTTTTTTTCCGACATGCAGAGAAACCAACCAAGACCCACAAAAACTATAAGGGACAACAAGCCAATTTTTTCCTAGTACTACCCATAGCCACGTCTTAGACACTGTTCTTTTAACTCGTAGACTAGAGGAAAACTGCCATAACTCAAAAGGATGCATCTCTTGCAACTCTCCACTACTAGCAGTAAAACCGAAAGTCACCCATTCTGGCAAGGTACGGTTCAAAGAAACTTGGTCCGAAAGACGGGAAGAATGAGGACTGGAGCTCCGGTCACGAGCATCCATCAAGAGGACGCTCAAATTTTGCGTTCTAGAATCGAACGTAATCTGAGCATGAAGGGGTCGACCATAGAGAATATTGTACGTCCACCACTCGACACAGACATTGAAAGAAGAGTTGACAGTGTTTATATCAATACCGATATGTTCGCATGGAGGATCCCATGGATTTGTGGAATGGTAATAGAACGTGTCAAACTCCACCGCAACGAACACGATGGAGCAGTCGTAGCTTGTGCTATTTACAAGAGCTAGAAACCGTCCGTCTGACCTGACTGGCATCTGAGATCCATTGGGAGCGAGAAAGAAAGTCAATCCATCAGCATACAATGTGTCACGTCGGGATTTTATGGTGAACGTAAACTCAGTCGTGAAATCTGCCATGTTGCCCGAGTCCTTATCCCAAAGGTGCATCGGTTGATAATATATTGCGCGACCAGTGCCCTGGGTGAGATTCACATCAACCTCGTTTTTAGTGAGCTGGATGGCGCCATTCACCTTAGTCGCTTTACTTCCACTAGCACGCGATTGTCATTGGGGTCAAAATTTGTGAAGTTGAAGGAAACGCTGTCGGATGATGCTGAAGCTTTGGGCAGGATGATTAGGGAGAAGAAGATGAACACCACAGGCAAAAGCTTTCCCATGTTGCAACCTAAGATCAATAGGCTGTGAAGCTCAACCTCTGACAAAAGGCAAGGTTTTCTGAAGTTGCCAGAGGTGATCTCTTACAGCCTCTCAGGGACAATATGCCTTTAGTTCTTTATATTCAGCGGCTGATGGTTGCCAATTTAAGCAAGTCATAAGGGGTTACGTCAAATCAAAGTCATAAGGGGTTTTCTCTCCTTTTCTCCCCCATGGTCTTCTTCCACCTTCAATCAGGGGAGAGTTTGATCTAATCTCACCCTCCCCTCCATCTCCATCCATGGTTGATTTTATATGAAGTTTTTTTTGTTCTTTTCTTTTTTTTTTCTTTTCTCTCAATCTAAATCTAGGAGTTTTCTTCTCATTCTATATTTGAGAGTCTGAACTCTTCTAATCTTGTTCTTAATCTACAAGTTCTTCTTTCCCAAAATTTTATACTTTAATAATATTTTCAGGAATTCGATACCCGTGCTTTGTCCATATACAAGTCCTCTGTCTCTAGTTTCAAAAATAATTGCAAAAACTCTAGCGTCTCACTAAACTACAAAGAGTTGCTCTACTAAAAATTAGATATGTGTTTATTTCGTATGGCAATGGTATAGCGGAAGTCAAACCTGGGCATGCACCACCAACTGGCAACGCCATAGTTATTGGAGAAGGAATTCTCAACATGTACTTATCACTAACGATAATATAAGATCCGGTGATCGGCTGTCAATTATTTTACTTGACATGTCCAATCCATTCTTATGGAATGAGTGTATGCTTAACCCTACCATTGCTCTATTGATCCTTCTTGTTTTCTGAATTTGGCTTTGCTTTGTAATATTCTGGTCTTTAATCTACTTCGATTTTCTTTGCTATGAAAGTTTATTTACTTTTCATGTATTCTTTTGAGTAATGAATGTAATTTTCTTTCTACAGGCTAAGTCATCTTGGACCCGTTTGAATGAAACAACAGCAAATCAAAACCAGAAAGGAAAAATTCCAAGCTCAGTGAGATTAGTTTATGGTTTGGAAACCACATGGCACAAGACGGCTAGCTGGCCAAGCAATCATTTCGAAATTACTTGGTCGACAATGAGAAAAAATATGAAAGACCAAGTCTAAACTGGAGGAAAAGTTCTAATATTGATGGAAGGAGTAGAAGAAAGATAAACTGGTCTAACTTCTTATAGAATAATAGCGACATTGAACGTCAGATGACAGCGAATCGAACTGTGAGTAAATATTCTAAATGAGGAAAACCAAGGAGTCTCCATTTCAATATAAATTGTCATCATCGCAATGAGATTTAAAATACACTTGACATGACAAACGAAAGATCGAGGAGCATCCACTGTTATAACAGAAAGCTGGAGATATATTAGGAGTATACTACCTGGAGGATGAGAGATCAAGGAACAAGTCAATGAAAGAAATGGAGAATCCTTCCAGGTCCGTTGAATTCGGTTTGACAAATCTGCCAAACATGTCAAAGCGGAATGCCTATATCAAGAAATGAATGAATCAAGCTCAAGTTTGCAATGCAATTGAAACTAATAAGCACGTATCTTCAAACTTAAAGATGAACAGTGCCCTGTGACGCTTACAATGTTCGCGTGCTGGAAGGCAATGTTTGAAGAAGAACCTTAGAAGTGATATCTGATTTGGCTTACAGAATAAACACTTCCATCAACATAAGCCTTCAAAAAGGCCTTCCTCTATTTATGTTTAAATAGAAAACAATACAAATACCCACAAAAAGACGAATGAACAGAGACAGCACTATTAAGTATAGAGATCCCACTGACTCACTTCTAAAAGATTAGTATTCTACAATCCTCTGTTACATGCCTAGCACTTTCAATTGCGTAGAATGATAGATTTAATTGCTGTTAGGAGATTCCACCTCTTTGCTACCATTCTCGACCAGCAAAATTATAGGTTGACTTGTTCTCTTGGCATCTTGACCTCCACAATCGAAGAGCCATAGCTTGCCTTCAACCTCAAAGCATGGAAAATGCTCCCATTTTGCTATAACAGTAAGTCCTCGCTGCAGAATCATTTAACTTGGCGAAAGGACCAAGCACCCAAACGCTACTGCTACTAATGCTATTAGAAATATTTTATGGCCATTAGAAGTAGATGATGCGCTGGAAAACTTGAACCTCTGAGCTTGGTCACTGCAGAACAAGGAACAAAAACGTTATTCTAGGAAAGATGTAAAGTTCCAAACAAGAGAATACTAAATCCCTGGTTGGCCACAGCTCTTTTCCAATATATAATACTCATCAAGGGAGACATACAGTTAGAAAAATCATGAGGCTCTCAGGATGTTTCTCTATTGCATGCATCTGCATGGATGCATTTATGTCAATTAGAGATGGATGCAGGTGAGCATGTAAACATGTGGGCACATGTTTGTGCATTGGCTTTTGCTTTTAAACTATTAAATATAGATGAGTCGAATGCTCAACCAAAATATTAACCTAGTCCATTCCAAGACAAACATCTATTGGAATGGATATTACTTGCTACCAGCTTATTTTCCTCAAATCAATAGGTAGTGATTAACTAAGCTGCTGCCAGTTGGCTTTGTGAGATCTTACTTCTGAAATGAAGATAGTACGCCGCAGTATATGGTATTATCAGGCAACTGAAACTCCGTTGTGTCATTTTCTCGATTGACAACACTCATATACAATTCCTGACCCAGATACCATGAGTCAAGATTCTCAGTGCGGAGATTCCAAATGCCGGCATTGTCAAGTGAAACCAAGATGGCTGTCCAAGCTCCGGGAAAAACCTGTAATACAGATGGAACTTCCTAATCATACAGAGCCTTTTTCGGCAAATTTATAAACTATAAAAATTTCCTTCCAAGTAACAAAGGATGTCTTCAGATTTCCATAACAGCAATACAGAAAGATTCTGATAAAGTAAAGCTAACAGTAGTGCCAACTAGAAGTTTGCGCTAAAAAAATGACTTGTAAAAATTATAACAGGCACCCAACTGATATTCCACACCGTTGCAAAGATGAACAATAATTAGGCGTTCATGAACTTCCAAATATATAAACACTCTGCCAGTGGGAAAACTTTAAATGCAGGATCTTTGCCCCAAGAATTGATTTAATACTCAGGATCAAGCACATAAGATAAAGAGCATAGAGGTACCTGTGTAGTGGAACGAGCAACTCCATCCCATTTGTTATAAGTGGTTCTGCTACTTTCTGTCCACACTCCAAAGTCCATACTGCAGTGCACCACAATATCGCCAACTCATTTATCTTTCAAATTCTAGGGAAGAAAAGGGGGCAGAGTACCAGGCTTTTTAGAAAGACAAGGCTAGAGGCTCACCCCACAACAAAGAACGCATAGCCATCTAGGTGGTAGCTCTGGACATTAGTGCCATTGTTCTGGAAGATGATTTCCAGAAAAGCTTTATAAGTTCCATTTATCAAAGAAGTATCAAGTTTGGCGGGTCTGTTCATTAGTCTATTTGGGAAATCAAGCTTGTAAAGACCAAGAAGGTTGAACTGCTGCGCAAGCTTTAGGGGAGTTGAAGGTGGTAAATAAGATATACCATTCAAGGTGGCACGCCATTTCCCATTGATAAGCTCCGGAGATCTGTTAAGGATGACATACACATCCGTAACAGTAATGTCACCATACCTAAAAGAACCTTGTGGATTGGGACGAGCAGCACCAGCAGAGACATTCCATCTGAATATCAGATTTATTTAACATCAATAAGCCAATGTGCAGGAGAAAACAAAAGGCTCGTAACTAAGTAAAAACACCAGAGTCCAAACATGTTATCTCACCCAGTTGTTATACCTAAGATGGTGAAGAAAATTATGAGCCCAAAGGAAAATAGATACAGACCAAATTAAAGTAAAAGACTTCGACATTAGTTTTGAATTGCATTCAGCACATAATAAAACTAGATGTATTAAATAGATGAGAGTTACCATTAGCTACAACCTTATGGATCTGGCTTGATTCATTGAGGCATATGCATCGTTCTCACCAGGATCAGGGAGAGGGCCCAAAGCCGGCCCTTGAGAGTTGGAGTAGTGCAACACAGCAACTCCAGCGGCTTTACTGAACTTAGAGGAGTTGAAGCTCGGAGAGGCAACTATGAAGTAGTCAGTGCTTGCATTTTGATCCATTGTGACTAAGAATGAGTATGACTGCCCCACATGAATATCTATGTTTGTATAAATTTGCTGAACCGTGTATGATCCTTCAGTCTCCACCAGTAGTAAGTTATGATTCTGTATTCTGAAATTTAAACTAGTGGAAATACCAACATTGTGCACCCTAATGCGGTAAGTTTTTGCTGTTTCACGTAAAACAAAAGGTTGTGTTACTTTCTCCATCTCTAAAAAGTTGAGGATGGTACTGCAAATCAAGTGACTGCCCATAAGTATAACTCTAAAATCACTCACTGTATGGCCAAAACTTATAAGCTCACAGATGTATGCCATAGCTTACCTGGTTCAACATTGATTATCTGATAAGTAATGCCGTCTGGAACAAGTTGCTTGTCATATTGATAGGGACCGAAGCCATTAATTAGGATACCATCAGGAAACCCAAGGTCTTTTCCCTTTTCTAGGTCTTTCCTAAGTTTCTGTTTCCAAAAGGCACATGTAAACTATCATTATATGATGAACCAAGTAGATAGCATGAGACCAAGAGAGACTTGATACTAACCTTATGGCTTTTAGTATACCAGTCACTAATAAAAAATGTAATGTCTCCATCTGGCATTGCAAAAGGTAGGGGAATAACATCTCTGTTGTTTACTATGATTCCCCCATATCCACCCGCCGCTCTCTGGAAGTTCAAGGACGGGAAGTAAAAGAAACTCCCTATTTGATCTTTGACCTGGAATTGGTATGTCCAATTCCATCCAGCAGGAATCGGACAATTTGTCCCCAATACACCATCTTGCCAAGAGTTCTTCCTGTGTTGTATTCCATTCCTGACAAGGGTATGATTTAGTAGCGTTAGCAGTCAACTACTTCTGATATCTGATTACCTAGGCCATATTCAAGGATGATAATTCATATGTAGTTATGTTATAGTTTACCATGTCAAAAGCAATGGCTCATCGAGCCCATTCTTGACATTGATCACAATATTCCAATTGGTAGTGATATTAAGAATGGGCCCTGGGAACAACCCATTAATCCCAATCACCTGAAAATTGGTCATGAGACGGTAGTATTTTAGCATCCTGATGAAGCACGCTTATCTAAGCTAATGTATCACAAGAAATGAAGAAAGCGAAAGATTTTCACACCTAAACTTGCTAGACGTAATACGTGCGAACTTCTATCAGGACCAAAGTGATAGTTCTTAAAGCATCAGAATATATTTGACATGCTATACCCAAAAACACAGCAAGATAAAGACATGTAAACAATCAGCAGCCTGGAAAGAACCCAACAAAAATAACAAGTAACAAACTATACCCAAAAACAATCTTAAAATGAGATAATGAAAGAGTGAACATGGCCATTTTCTAGATACTTCTAACAGGAGGGTTTCTGGATTCAAAATCCATTCACTGAGATTGTACAGAGGAGAAACATAATAACTTCACTGAATAAGTAGTGAAAGAGCCGCAAAGGTCATGAGAGCATTCCCCCTATTCAATAGATTGATCCGCATATAAATTATACGATTGTCAGAACATGGACAGTATCTAGAATCCCAAATGCAGTATACTCTGTAGTGCTTTGTTCAAAAACGGCCAACTAAGCCAGAAGAGAAACCCAAAGGATAAAGTAGATCAGACAGGCTAAATTCTCGCCTATCACTATCCATAGGAAAAAACAAGAGATGGGCCCTCTCCTGTTATAGAGAAAGTATGCACTACGGTTTTAATGTTGCAATGGGGCGCCTGAATACATAATAAAACATATGCAATTTGTCTTGATAAGACATAACAAATTGTACCAGCATTTTGAAGATCCAACTACATACAAAATCATGCTTATATGTTGTCTCTCTTTCGTCTTTTCCATTATCTAAGGTAAATCATAACGTCATTGAGTAGTAAATCAGGAAGATGAAAACTCAATGTACAATTTGGGAAGCTTGACTATAATAAACATTCTGTTATAATTATAACATTCAACACACAACAATGGTGGAGCACATTCTACTCCACACCTACACACAGAGCAAGTTGCTCCTATTCATAGGATGCCATAGACAGATATTTATATCATAATATTGTAGAAAGCTGGCAAAGTGGTGAATGCACCCACTTTGCATCATATAAATTGAGCAACTCATTCCATGTGTAGGTGTGGATTAGAAAGGACTCCACATGGGTGTGCGTTGAGTGTTGTTCTTGTAATAATAATAAGAGAGTGTTCATTATAGTCACGCTTCAAAATTCTGCACTCAATAGATCAATGTACTTCAAAACTGAGAATTTAGCTTGGCTACACTATGAGCAGTCTCTGGAAGTCGAGCAAAAATGAATACCATTGGTTTTTCCTGGGAGGCAAAGTACAGTTCAGGAAACACAGAGCCAGAAAATCACTCATCATTCAGCATGAAAATAGAAATCATCCTAGCAAATCGCCATCAGCAGCTTAACAGCACTACCTCCTCGATCGCAACAGCGAGAAAGAGCGGGGAAAAAAAAAAAACTAACGGTCAAGCTTCAACTAGCGAAGCACGGAACGAAAGCCGAAGGCGAGTAAAACCGAGAAGCGAGAGAGACCTGCTGCTTGGATCCAAGGGGCGAACTGGAGAGATACGACACGGTCCAGTCGAAGTACGCAAAAGGGTCTCCCGCCAAGCCGCTGCCCAACGACCCAAGAACCAGAATTGCCGACAACAGGGACGAGGAGGTAAAGGAGGAGGAGGAGGAGGAGGAGAAGGCCTCGCCGGAAGGCATTTGCAACGCCCTCTTCCGCATGGATAAGGACGGAGGATATCGGCTTTAGCCCCCTTCACCGACAAGGAAATGGGAAGTCGCGTGAGCGAGTGAAGGGATGGTGGAGAACGAGACAAAGAGACAGCAAGAGTTCGCAGAAGAGAGAGAGAGAGAGAGAGAACGGAGAAGGAACGAGACAACTGGGTTTTCAGAGCGGCCAGCGGCGAGGTGGGCCCCCGCGCCGGTCCTTTCTCGGTTCTCCATGTAAATTTAAAAGAGAGAGAGCGAGCGAAGGAAGGAGAGACCCCGCGAGGTGGAAAGCAGCGGTAGCTTTACGACTCCTTTTCTTCCGCAAATGAAAATGGTGGGGCTCCAGCGGAACAGTGGCAGCAGGAGCTGGTCCGCGCGCAGCAATCATGGCGGTGGAAAAGATTCTGGAGCGACTTCGCTGCGTAAACCCACGAGCGATTCTGAGTTCCCACTTGACAGTGGCAAGAACTGCTGCCTGACAATCAGGAAAGAGAGACGCGCCCCAAGACAGTAAAAAGGAAGACTTGAGATCCTTTCGTGGTTCCGTCGAGCACGAGAGTAACATCTTTAGGAAAACGACATAATTCATTCCAAAGTTTTGTCCTAACATTTACATTCTTTAATGTAGTCCAATTTTAGTCTAACGTATAGTGTTATCGCTAAAATTTTAAGTTATTTAATATAATCCATATACTTTCAATATATCTTCAATTTAGTTTATGAATTGTATGAAAATATTTCATGTCATCCTTAAAATTGAATTTGTGAAAGGATGACATGGGAATTAAATTAAACCTACATTAAAAATTTAGAAATCACATTAAATAAATTAAAAATTTAGATATTATGTGAGGATCTTTTGTATCATATGCCCCTACGCGTTCTCACATTTTGATGGCCTTCGGACAGATAAAAAAGAGTAAATTATCATCCACTGATTGTAAAGATTCTTGGGTTAATTATAATCACAAAGAAAGTTAGAGGACTACGAAAAGACAAGAGATCCGTCGCAGCCCGCAGGACGTTCTTGTGCACGGTACGCAACCGGCAAAGCCACGAGATGAAGCAACATATGGGCCTGATATAGGGCCCGGCCCATGAGACCCATTACATCCCACGACCGCTTCTCGAGTGTTTTGTTCGGTTCTTTGGGCTAAGATCAAGCCCAACCAGTGTCGGAACGACCACTGATCATTCGGCAAGTTTTGGGCCGTTTCGCAAGAGGTAGGCAGAAAATTTGAAGGGGATCAATCACAACCGTTAATTATATATGAGTCTTGTATGATTCTCACAGAATTCATGGGCTGTTTAGCAAGAGGTAGGCAGAAAATTTGAAGGGGATCAATCACAACCATTAATTATAGACGAGTTTCACATGATTCTCATAAAATTCAACGGTTATTATTACATCTTATACATAAACAAGAGGCTAGATAAGAAAATCCTGTCTCAAATATCTTGCTAATCTTAATCATGGTGATTGGGGTTACCTTTTAACCTCCAAAAAGGGGGCACGTGAAGTAAATATAGATCAAAGGGTCTTAACCGATCGATTAGTCCAACCTATCAACGGCATTCCGGCATTTTAATTATCTTGCTTTATCACGAGCTCACATTGCTTATACTAGCATCTAAAACTCCATTTCAGTGACATCAAACACATCCCGTCAAAACTTTATGTTCTCCATAGGCACTAGTACTCCAAGATGCCCACTTGAGCATCTCGATCTTTACAGTCCCCCATTTTGATGTCCCACTTAAGCACGAGCTCACTCACAATCCTCTTATCGGCACCCAAAGCCCCGCCCCAGCGGCACCGAACACGTCCCGTCGAGCACCAGTACCTCAAGATGCTCTTCGGATTCCGATGGACGAGTCATTTTTGGCTGTCTTTTCATTTTATTGCACGACCCTGGCCAGTGCTTTGGCATGCATGTTCACTTCATCGGTTGGATTTGCTCATACCATCAATCATATCGAGCCTTCAACAATGGGAATGAGTTAAAGGCGGGGATCTTCTTCGTACGACCGGGGTGATCTTGGTTCTGATTCCCGAAATATTGTAACGTGGTGAATTATTGTTGTCGATCTAATGGACTCGCTGCCAGGGACAGATGGGCTTGTCGGTCATGCGAGGGAACATCGACCCAAAACTTTAGTGAGTGTTGAGGCCGATTGAAAGGACTAAAGGTTTGATAAAAAAAAGAATGGGAAAAACAAAGGACTAGGGGATGTGACCCCAACAGCAATGTGAATTATATAAACTTGTGAAAATAAGGTCGATTTGGAAAGAAATAGAAGTTGAATGCAAGATAATCCACAAGAAATTATCAAAAAAAATTTAAGCTTATCGTGTTTATGTCAATTCGGTTATAAACATTTTAATTTGATAAATATAATGATAATTTTTTTATGATTTACTAATATAATTATTTCAGTCAATTTTGATTAGAAACCACTTACACAAATACTGATTATCTTATATGGTATGAACGGTGCCAATATAAATAATTTTTATAATTTTTTATAAAATTTATAAATTTTTATTCTTTTATTTTATTTTTTTTCACTTTTTTTACTTTTTTCTTTGTTTCTTTTCCTTTTGTTTCTATTGAGCCTAATGAGGGTCATGACCCTCACTCAATGTCTAGGAAGGGTCACCATTCTCACCTGGGGTCGGCAAGGATCGATTAATGATCCTTGCCAAACTTATGGGAAAAAGAAAACAAAAAGAAAAGAAGGAAAAGGAAAAAAGAAAAAATTATTAGAAATTCATAAAATCTTTAAAAAATTATAAAAATTGACATCCTATGTGGGACTTCCGACATCCATATCGGTGATTTATTGCTAAAATTAATCAAAATAACTAAATTGAGAAATCATAACTATCAAAAGATTTATAGTTGAATTGGCCAAATTAAAAAAGTTTATGATTAAATCAACATAAATGTGATATGTTCAAGACTTTTTGGTAATTTTCTCAATAATCAACTATGTTACACTTAGTATAATTTTATAGGATCATTAGCAATTATTTTAAAAAAATTAAAAGATAAATGGTTTAATAAATCATTTAAATTCATATCACAATCTCCACTCAATTTTTGACATAATTATTTTGATTGCAAAATTCAGTGGTTAAATTTGAAAATCGAGCGAAAAACAATGAACGGTATGAATAACCTAGACGACAAATACAATTGAAGATAATGCACGTATCACATCTGTCACTAGTCTCGCCTCACTTGTTCCGATATGTTGTCATTTCACAGAGCAAATTACTAATTCCAAGTCAATTGCCATTTTATCCACATTTGTTTTCTCAAATCTCCAACGGAGCATGATGTGGCGAAACACTCGTATTTGTACAAGCCAACAACACACGTACATATTGCCACATGTCGCGACCCCAATGCACGATACTCCTCGCCTCGCCTAATCACGCCTAACCAAGACCTCATTAAAATCATTATTATCGCCCCCCCACAGTCGGCAACATTCGCATTGATCTTCCTTGTAGCCTCGCTAATGAATGCCGATCGATTCAGCGACTCGGCCGAGGCCCGAAAAGAAGAACTCAGTAGTCTAATCCCACGCGTTGAACGAGGGCCGTACGGACGCATTCCCATTCGAACGAAGGCATCGCCCCCACGCATTTAGTCCTGTTGGTCTCGCGACAAATTAAGACGGTCTGAATTATTGTTGTCTTTCCTTAATTATTCGTGTCAAGACAAAATCATCATCATCATCACGCCACGACTTCCTCCCCACCTCTCACATGCTTTGTCTCCCCCCCAATTTCCGACGTGGAATTTAAGCAAAAAAACAGAGGGAAGCCAGCCTTCCCTTCCCCTTCCCCCACCAATTCGCGATTTTTCTCGCGCCCGTCCACGTCATCCCCGTCCGAATCAGCGTGCTCCGCCCCCCGGCCCACGTCACCCCCGGGCCCCCTCGAAATCACGGCGAGAACCGGGGAGATCGCGACACGCGGCGGCCCGGGATTGGCCCGGGGCCGGAGGAGGGGGCATCATCCCACGTTGCCGCGCGCGACAGCACGGCACGCTTTGTGATAGTCCGGGAGGTAGGGGGGCCCGCGCCCACCAGTCACCACCAATAATTGACAAGCTCTCTTGATCCTATCTGTACTCAAGCTGTCATCACTGTCTCCTTCTTCACTCCACTTTCTCTCTCTACTTTCTCTCTCTTCCGCCAAAAATCCCTGCAAAACCTCGAGCGCCACCGCCATCGCTTGCGGCAGCGGCAGCAAGCAGGAGGCGCGCGCCACATGTCCTGACCCGACCCGACCCGCGATCGCCGACGCCATGCTCCACCTTGCCCTCCTCGCGCTCCTCTTCCACCTCCTCCTCTCGTTCGTCCACTCCCTCGCCGCCACGTCCATCTACGAAGTCCTCAAGTCCCACGGCCTCCCGATGGGGCTGCTCCCCAAGGGGGTGACGGGCTTCAGGATCGACCCCGACGGGCAGTTCGAGGTGTACCTGGATCAGGCCTGCAACGCCAAGTTCGAGAGCGAGCTGCACTACGACCGGAACGTCTCCGGGACGCTGAGCTACGGCCAGATCGGCGCGCTCTCCGGGATCTCCGCGCAGGAGCTGTTCCTGTGGTTCCCCGTCAAGGGGATCAGGGTCGACATCCCCAGCTCCGGCCTCATCTACTTCGACGTCGGGGTGGTCTCCAAGCAGTTCTCGCTGTCGCTGTTCGAGACGCCGCCGGACTGCACCGCGGTGAGGGAGGAGGAGATGGGCGGTTTCCGCGACGGGGAGCTGATCGCCGAGGCCGTTTCCGAGGTCTCTGCTTTACTTTCCTCTGCTCGTTTCGACGGTTTGCACAATTGACAATTTGCTTGCTCTTCAGAATTCGCGCACCAGCTGCATTCCTCCGCGAAATGCTGGGGCGTCTCTTATTGCTTTTCTCAATATACGTTGCTTGTTTGAGCCGAAATTTGTGTCTTTAACGAGCGTGGAATGCGGATTTGGTGAAAGGTTGTGCTTTGAAATTTCTCCGCCAGGCTTCTTTCAAGTGTTGTTTGAGCATCACCAAGCTCAGTTGAGCTCGATCACGCGTTTTTTCCAATCCCAAAACTGTTGCTTGCGAATTTCTAGCTTATGTGACCGACCCAAAAAAAAAAAAAATTCTAGCTTTATTTTCCCTTCTGGTATTATCAGCAGGTATTGGGGAATTCTTTTTATTTTATCTTGCTTGGCCTTCATGAAAGCTGGACAATTTATTTAATCGAGGTGATGTTTGAATCCATCTAAGCTATGATCATTTGTCGTGGGCCGGGAGTCCTTATTATATGAGTGTCTTCCACGTTTGAAGTTTGTAGCTTTTGATATTGTCTGTCCCCTTGTATTGAAACTCTGTTTTTTTTTTTTCCCATAAGCAGGGTCAATCGGGGAAGCTGCGACATCAACTTGATCAGGGGCATTTTGCGAGGGAAGTTCTGTAAGCGTGCAAAGAGAATGTGATCATCAAAGATGTGAGATAGCTCAGCTCCAGGATTGCTCGAATCCCCATTCCCCTGTATATGCAATACGGCGAGTTTGGTTTTTAGGAGGTCCTGCACTTTAATTCAGTCAGTGTGCTTGCTGCTTGCTTTTTCCTTCGAATAGTGCGGAGTGTGCATGTTACATGGCCTGGCTCCAGTCTAAAGAATGATGGCGGATGATTGAGAGGAAAAGTAGTTCAGGTGCCAACTCCATAATAACCAGTGTCCCACCAAGGAAAAGATAAAGGGAGACTGGAGCACCGAGTGAGGTTATCTCAGGTGAAAAGGCTCTGCGAAAGTTCATTTTGTTTGTTCAATTTGTTGAGTTATCGGTATAGTCATGATCGATACCTTGAGGTCTCTTCTTATAGTATAAGCATTTTATTAAAGACACATGCCTCCCTAGCAGAAGAAATCAAAATAAGAGTCTCTGTCCAGTCTCAGTATTTTCAAAATTTAGCTCATCCGTTGCAATACCTGTTCCCCATTTTCCTTAATTGATACATGAATTTTTGGGGATTGTGTTCTTGAGTTCTCGCCGCTGTATGATCTTTAGGGGATATCATGGTAAACTCTGCAATGCCATGTGAGATCTCTATTAAGTGACTCGTGTTCACATTCTTATGCTCAGGTAAAAACTCTAGTTGGAGTTTCAAAAATGGGAGAGTTTTGAGCAAAGGTTTTTTGGAGGAGTGATCGTGAGTGTATATCTCTCATGTAGATTTTCTTGTTAGCATCTTTTCTCTTAAAAAAAAGATGAAAAAACTGGTTTCAGGTCTGCAACTGGATGAGAAAACAGCAGCCGAACTACAATCCATTGGTATCTTGTTTTGTACAGTGGCGCAGCTATCTGCAAATTTGATATTTTTGTAACATTATTCTCCAGCTGAGTTACCTCTGTATTGGGGTACTACATGTTGGATTATGTTGCCACTAAATCTTTTCTGGACTTCAGTTTCAGACATTTTTTCAATTGCTATGTGCATCCTCCATCACTCTCTTTTCTGGACATTTTTCCTCAGTTTTTGCTTTGTAACAAAAGATATATGAGGAGAATCTTATCAGACTGAAGACGAGACAAATTGAAGACTTTTATTCTGGATGAGTGCTGAATAAATTTGGATGACTATTATGTCCTAGTATATATAGTGTTTCTTCATTCCAAACGTAAAAGATCCACCTGCAGTTATTGGAAGACCTTCTGGAACTTGGCAAACCTTTGCATCAACTTTCCCTAACTGATGTCCAGGGATCTTAAAATTGTAGTAGTTGATAAGTCCTGTGTAATTCCCCCTAAATATTTGAGTGATCAGTCTCAGCTGATATATAGGGGACACCCATGGACACATAATTAACAATGTTATATATTTCTGTGAATAGGACGATTGATTCTATTGCTGCTCCAATACACATATTTGTCACAAGCTTTCTAGGCCATCTTCTTTCAGTTTCAGCATTGTCGATAAACTTCATGCTTTTGTTTTCTTGTTCGAAGACATTGTCGTGACCAGCTGCATGCAAAAAAAGAGAATGACAAAACAAAACAAGAACAAAAAGAAGAACTAAGGCAAAATGCCGCCGAGTGAAACATCGACAAGTAGTGGCAAAGATGGAATAAATGTTTTTCTTTAGTGGAATATTTTGGAAAGTTCTGGTTGTTCCTATTTGGTGTTATTTAACGTGCAAGAGCTATAATCAGTAATTGGAAGGAACAGCAGGAAAAGAGATTTAACCTAAGGTAGTGTTGATGCTTTCAAAAGCTTTTTGATAGAATTCTGTTGAGCTGATCCCAGAAGATAAAGAGCAATTTGAGTTTGCAAACTTGATCATGACAATGGCTCTCTTGGTCGTTTCACTTACACCACTATTCATACTATTTTAAGACCGGTGCAAGAGTGTATCATCTTATTGAGCTCTGTTTCACTAGGATAAATATGTTGTATGCTCACATTCGA
This sequence comes from Eucalyptus victrix, assembly GCA_016097545.1. Taxonomy (NCBI): domain Eukaryota; kingdom Viridiplantae; phylum Streptophyta; class Magnoliopsida; order Myrtales; family Myrtaceae; genus Eucalyptus; species Eucalyptus victrix. The sequence goes on from CM027842.1 coordinate 9,454,421, forward strand.
GAAAGAATTATCTATGAGAAGATCGAGTACGCATAAGAGAGATGCTGCTGATGCTGCATCATTAGGGTGGTTATTGCTCCGATATCATTGTTCGCGGATTGCATCATAGTAGGGATCTGCACAATGGTCTTCTGATGCATGTTGTCGCTGTGAATTATTGCGGCTTAGAATGTCTTATTGGCCAAACTGCACGTGATCCGTTATGTATGTTTTGTTTGGGTACTCAGTTTTGCATCTTCATGTCAAAGCACAACAGGAGCTTTGGCGATCCACATGACGGCAACCTTCTTTTTGTCTAGAACCAGCATAATGTTACTTGTTATTAGACCAGCAACTACAGCTGTTACAGGGAACATGATGCTGTATGACAACTGAAGTAGTAAGACTCCAAACGACTTGTCATGTCCTTGCATGAGCATACGAACTCGATCCTCACTGTTCTATCCATTCAAGTACATGTCTAGTAAAAACAAAAAAAAAAAAAGTACATGTCTAGTGACCGAAATTGGCCCTCCAGAGAAGTGCTTTCATCTTTCGCCACGGTGTCCCCCAATGTCCTGTTATTCTTTTTCATCTTTCCTTTGTTCCACCATCCCTTCAGATCAAGAAACTCTGAGATTTCCTCGAACCGTATACATTCTGGGAAAAAAGAGGGAGAAAAATATGCAGTAACTTTGTGGTGGGTCGCCACAGATTTTCCAAGTCAGTCAAATGGTGTCCAATAATTGTTGCAAGAATCGCCCTTCTTATCGTGGGGGAGAATTCATGATGGCATTGCGCCACTAGGAACAAATGGAATCCAACGCCACCGATCCAATCTTAATCTTTATCGCCGACTTATTGGAAACTAGAGCGGGGAGATTAAGTGCTCCCGATGTGATTGGCATCTGTGCACACTAGGCATTGAGATCAAGCACCATAAGAGGGTGAGGAACAGAGAGATCCCCTGCTTTGGATTTTCGCGATTGATCATTAGCTCCACCATCTCTGTAGCGTATATTTCTGCGAGAAATTTTGATTTCATTATAAGTGTAGAGTGCCGAATATGTCAAATTAGAGATCGCCCCTTACCACTGACCGGGTTTCACTCTCCCTCCAGTTTTGTCCAATATGCCCCTGAAATTTTGTTTGGATCGCCGTATTACTATAAATCACGTGAATTGTGGATGACAAAGGATAGTCAAAATGGTTTTTACTTCGGCGATCACGTCACATGCAAATCAAGGAATTGAGTTTTCGTCAAATATTAGAGTAACAGTGAAGTTGTTACATGGTCTAACCGTACTTTGGGTAATTCTGCGCAACTTGAAATTTGGAGGGGAGAAAAATAGGAATTAGGTCTAAAAATAAGGTAACTATTTGTAATATCTCGGTTGTTTCAATGATTAGCTTCTCTCACCAATTAAACACACTGGCGCCAAAGGCCGCCACTCAACCTGGTAGCACCGCCTCTTCCACCAACACCGCCACCGCCACCGCCACCCCCACCCGCAAAAGTGCCACCTTCTAAGGGAATGGCCTCTCTTCATTCCGTCTCTCTTTCACCCTCGCTCTCTCTCATGCGCATTCACCGCAAAGTTACCTATCGAAACCTCCTACTTTGATAAAGCTAGCCCCCACCAAAACAATTCCGCGCATTCAATGCCTGCTTAATCTTTCTCCTTTTTCCTCTTCTTATTCACGGTCCAAAGAGACCACAAAATGTTGCCGGTAACCCGCATTTCGCACGATCAATGTCGTTGCTACTTTTGTCCGAGGAAAGGGATTGGTGAGAAGCAAAGGCAAATGGGCCTTCTAAGGACTTACTTTATTCTACTTTCAGGAACTTTTGGGTTCCGAAAACTTTTTGGGGTAGCTCACTTAGTTCATGATATTGCCGGGCTTTACGTAACAAACCATGTTTGCATAATTTCCGGGTTGGTTGAATAATCATGAGTCCATGACCACTGCTTTTGGCAAGTACTACCCTAACTGCAGCTCTTATGTATTGTTTGATATGGATTGTTTAATCGAAATTGAGTATTGACTTTCACCCTTGAACTCGAGCAGAAAATATCATCAAAGTGCTCGACCTCAACTTTGCAATTGCTCGCGTCCAATCTCCAAGCAACAACATAACATCATGAACTTCGAGTTTCTACGGGGTGTTGCGTTGTATGCACCTGCTCTTGGGTGGATTATGCTGTCGAGAGGAACTAGGCTTTCCATTGGTGACCTTGCTCTAGCTTTTTGAAGGTACTGTCTTCTTCACGAATATTAGAAACTTTTACATCACTGTCTAATCTGGCTTTCGAGATGTTGAAGCTGGTTCTAAATTCCTTGCATTTCCTTCTACTTCAGACCATTAGTACCCGTCTCAAGGGTTCATCGTGCTGTACGTGCAGAAACCGGCTGTAGTCTTTGGAGGCTAATTGCCAGGGAATTTCACAATACTTGTGTTTTAGGGGCTCAGCTACTAAGCTATGCAACTTTTGCTAGTAAAGGAGATGTTGCCTTGAGCAATCTGCTCACCAGCGTCACCATGATTGGATTAGTTGTTACCATTCTCACTCTTCTAATCAGCCTTCTAGCTGGGTCTGTCGCTGAGCTGATTGATGCACTTGCAATGTCTAATTAAAGTGAATATCAAATAGAACTGTAATCTGGACTTACTAAATGATTTATTCAAAAAATTCCATTGAAGATACTTTATGCGATTCTCCAGGCTGTTCTACTAATCTGAAGCCAGTGGCGACAGTGCTATTGATGCAGGTCGTTGAATATGGCTCGTGCCCTATCCCCCTTATGATAAATTGACCAGAATTTTGTTAGCAGAGGGTCTGTTTTATTCTCTTGCGGTGGATTTCCCTTTTATGCTATTGGTCCCAGAAATCTTTGTTCTGGGACAGAAGTCATGAATGCGAGTGAGACTGCTGCACATGTAGTTGACAATATGAAACTGCCTAATTCCAAATTCGGGCCTATTTTAGAGCCTGGCAGTAAACAAGTTCTGTTCGATTGTACTCCTCTTTCTCTGAGCCTCCTTTCCTTTTCATTTCACAGGCAAGAAGAAGTGAGCAGGACAATGTCATGGGCACACAGAAATGCAGAATTTCCCTCTCACAAGGCTTCTCAGACACGGTTCCTTGCACCACTCAGGCCTTGCCATGGCCATCTCAGGTCTTTGCCTAGCCTCTTTCTGGGGGCACCAGTGCTCGAATCTATGACTAGACGCCACTACTCATCATACGAGTCAGTTTGAGGGCAAAGTTATATAGTCATCAGAATGGTTTAGCTGCCAAAACAAGTGTATATTCAGCAACAGTCCCGAGCTGAATCTTTGACATGTTGCACATATGTTCAGTATGTTGTGCGAACCAATGATAAACTTTAAGATTCCAATGTTTCAATTCAACTGAAAGCAATAAGTTTCAGACACAAATCAAGCTTGCTATCTGTTTGGATACGAAGTGAATTTTTTGGTGCAAGTATGACTTGCAATAGGTTGATTGCAGAGCTTGGTTATCCTAAGGTTGACTACATTGTTCAATCCAAACACCACGCTGCATAGTGTAGAGTAACCTCCATACATGCTGGATAAGCTCATTTGTAATGTCCCTTCACACTTGCAATATTCATTGCAACGACCAAACATGACATGATCCAGTCTGGCAGGCTTGCTGTAGTTACTACAGCTACTGGTAATTCTAGTTTGAGGATCCAGCATCGACTTAATTGCCCACAGATTCGCAATGAACTAAATTAAATAACCATTTTGACTGACCTGATGTTATATCATTATAGACCAAACTACGACCATAAGTATTGACAATGGGAAAGCGGGTCCACGTTAAAATTGTCACCTGCAAAAACTTTCCAGTGTTGCAATGTACGCGGTTCTCGCTGCTGGATAGTGAACTGAGCATACAGTTGAAAATCACCATGACTTGATTAATCTGTGATCTTCCGTAAGAAAATATTTTTCCATGATATATCAAACTTCAAATAACCATTTTCGGTTCGGGAAAAATAAGAGGCGATTTTTAATTTAGGGATTTATTGAGAAATTATTATTTGCTATCTCCTCATTTCCTCTTTCCATTTTTTGACGACGAAGACATTTTTTGGAAAATTGGCATCCAACGAAAAATTATTTTGCTTTCACTTCCCCACCGAGAAAGATTGGATCGGGTGGAAACATCTGCATGACAACTAACTCCAAGCTGATCTATGTTTCACAGGTATAGAAAACCAATCACATTCACACCAAATATGCACGTACGCTTATAACATGTTGGACTTAACTGGTACTTCAATCACAATCTGATCCATCGTAAAGGACTGAGGTTACTATATGTCTTTTTCTGCTAAGTCTGAATTCTCTATTAATCATTGTTCATGGCCCACAAAAGCATTTGATTAATAGTTCGAAATTGGACCTTTTACGCACTTTTCAAACGAAATGTCTCGACTATAGCGAATGTCTTATCAAATTTTTCAACCGGATTCACAAAAATTTGTGAAAATGAACTACTAATTCCTGCAACAGTAATTTTCACTGTAATTCCTACGACAGGTTATTAGTGAAGTATTATAAAATCTTTAGCACAGTTGTGAATTCATATTAAAGCAGGTTTTAAATAATTAGTATCTTCAGAATTCTCATGAACGACAAATTCTTTTTAAGTTCCTAACATGTAAATTACGGAAGCATTGGGTCATCAAACATTTTGTTCCTCACATTAATTCTAGCTATAAACTCTGCATTTCTTAGAAAAATTTTGTGTTCCATTTTTCAACTCTACTAAGATTCAAAATTCTCTGACAGCTTAGAGAAAGGCTTGATTTAGCATGGAAATATTTTGGCGATCGCAAATAGAATTATAAAACCTTTAAAGTTTATGCTGTATAATATTGAACTATTAGTGGCTAATTTAATTTCAAACTGCACATAGATCATGGATTCATTTCAATATTACTACAACTTCTACTACAAAAATTATGCTTGGTAATTCACACAGTAAAATCCTGTTCCAAACATATCTGCATCATTCAGTGTCCTCCAAAAAGAAATCTTGATTAGAATAACATGTAGAAAGAATGAAGATTTAAGCCTATAGTTATATTTAAAAAAAAAAAAAAACATTTCCAAAGGTTCTACATAAATTACTATTGAGCAAAATATGTAGTTTTAAGATCATATAAAAGGGAAACGTGACTTTAGGAAAGAAAAAAGAAAGTAGAATAGGAGGACAAGTATCATTTGCCACTTGCTTTGTGACTCAAGGTTAAAAATGAATTCGAAGTGTAAAACTAAATTTTTTGTTAAGATTATTAAAAGACTCATAATATCATTCGAAAATAATTGGATAAAAAGAAAATCATTTTGCAGCTTTGAAGCATGCACCCGAAAGGGCTTTAAAACATGATTCACCAACTGATTCTCATGCTCTGAATCCCTTATAAAAAGATGGCCTCGAAAAGAAAGAAAATGAATGAAAACATAGATTGGCTGTGAATGTTCATTGTGAAAATGGATTTTAATGCAGATTAGTGCGTTTCAGAACATCTAATCTTCTTTGGCCCAAAAAACAGAAGAAAATCTTATCTTCGTCTCATTCCAGCTTGAGACTCGAGAGGATAGAAACGAACACACTTGATCTGTGATGGAGCAACATGAAGGTACAATTCCTGGAAAAAGAAAAATTGAAAGGGCCTTTTTCGCCTTTATCCTTCAACTTTTGAAGCAAAAAAATTATGTCACTCAAGAATAGGCTGGTGAAAATTTTATTTCATCAACACCAGGGAATAACTCAAATTGTTAAATGTATTTTTATGCTGAAAATTGGATTAAATTTGTGACTCAATGCTGTTGTTAGCAAAATTCACCAGCATATAGCATTGAACCATGATTACTAGCTACAAATTACTTTGTATGGGTGAAGTATTATTTTGTTTATTTCTTTTGCTAATGCTTAGAGATTGGACAAAATTTTAAATCTTGGGGCAATATTATAGGATCAATAATTATGAAGGCAGTATGTCTTCCTGTAAGGATTTGAGTCTCTATGAACATTTAATTTCTTCTTGAGCTGTTCATGGTGGGGAAGTGCGGATCTCTTACGCAGGTTCACTATAGAGGCTTTCTACAATCTGTAGTCTAGTGATCAGAAGTTCTCATTTTTCCAAATTTTCAGATGCAGAAAAAGAAGAAGAAGAAAAAAGAAGAAGAATAAATTTCTTTTATGCTATAACCCATGCAATTTTTTGAGAAATAGTGGGTATATAAAAAAACTCCATAAATTAAGTCATGTGGCAGACTATTATCCAACTTTTAATATGACCCATTTGCTTAAAAAGACCACTTACAGTCAATTACTTCACTCTAAATTCCAACTTTGTAGACTAGTCTTGGAACTCCTAATAGTATCCTTTCCTAAAAATATTTAGGATATCACACAGAGAGTAATCGAGAACAATAATGTTAAGGGAAAGGAATTTTTGTTTTTGGGGGTGTGAGTTATGAAGGAATCATTTTGCAAGCAGAATTCAGGTGACTTGAGAGGTGACAGCCCTAAAACATGGAAAATTTGGTGAGACATGCAAGGGTGTATCTCCTAGAGATAGGGAACACAATCATGTACTGCTTGGACCCCACTGTCTCTATAACCAGATTCTCTCTACTAGCAAATTGGAAGTATATTTGATCTCTCATTTGTTCTTGTAAACTTTTTTCACTCAATTAAAGGACCTGAAGATTCTTTTTCCCCAGAACATCATACCTTATTCATAGACTCACCTTGATGAGCTCTTACTGATTCCAGTAATTCCTATACAATACTTGAATAGAAATCAATCCATAAGGTACAGTTAGAAAGAAAACATGAAATGGATATCTTCCAATTAATTGACACGGCAATTAATTGTCCACCATATCCCATCAGCAAAAAGTTAAAAAAAAAAAAAAACACAGAAGCACTTACAGAGAATTACAGACCATTGTTGAAAGACTACTTAAATATACAGACAGTTGCTAGAAACCCGTTTTTTTTTTTTTTTTTTTTTGCACAAACATGGGTCATCACTTGTAACAGATATTTATTACAATATAGCAGTTCATTTATTTCCCAGCTTCTATTTTGTAATCATGCACCTTGGAAGTTTTCCTCTTCTTTTCTTCACTTACCATCAGTTCCCACCCATTATGTAGCATCATAACTCATATCTTGGTCTCATTTACCAGTATTTTTTTCTTTCCACAGTTTGAGTAAGACTCAGAGGGAATAAAAATCTGCAATACTTCTCATCACCTTTACCTGAGTGATCAGACACTTGATGTAATGAGCAGTCTCGTCCAGAAGACAACAAAAGTCCATAGCTTCGCCCCCAGGCACGAGCTTTTGGAGCTTCTTTGCATGCCCAAAACTGTGCTCTTCATTATCCCTCTTCTTCTTCTTCTTCTTCTTCTTCTTCCTCTTCCTCTTTCCAAGAGATCTTTCTCTAGAATTAGATTTCGAAAATCTCCCGTAAAGAAGATTGCGCTGACGCTCACCATTCCGGGCCCTCCAGAGGGTCGCACGGCTCCAGGCTCTCCTCGTCCCAACTGCTCTAGCCATGGAAACGTAGGCTGCGACTTTGACTCGACGCCATCGTTTTAGGAATTCCCCACGAGAAGATGACGAGGACGATGTGGGGTTGTGCTTTCTTATCCTGAGCAAGGATTGAAGAAAGACTTGAGTGAACCTAGATCTCAAAGAACCAGGATTTGTGGGTGATCTCTGAGGATTCTTCATTTGAGGCCTGGAAAGGAGAGTTTTTGTGGTGAAATATTAGGGTTTCTGGGGTCGTATAATGTGGAAATTTTATGGCTTTTTTTTTTTTTTTCTGTGGGGTTTCCCTTTCGACAATCGGATCAAACGACAAACAGAAAGCAGAAAACAGATGGGGAATGAAAGAGGGATCTTCTTCTGACACAGAGGGGCCAATTTGCTCAGAACTCAAAAGTCTCAAGTATAAGAGGAGAATTTAGTTCTGACAATTCTGACACACTGTATCTTGAGCGAGAGAGATGTGGTTGGGGATGTTTATGAAGGAGCCACAAAACCTGTGAAGAGAGGGAGGGAAGGAGGGAGGGAGGGAGCGGGAGAGATGGAAAATGGGAGGTGTGACAGGAGGAGGATGGGGTTTGGGGAATCAAATTATGAGATCACATAAAAATATTCCTTTTACATGTGAGAAATGTAATTTTTTATTGATAGTTTTAGATGTTTGAAAAATTTTATTCTTTCTAACATTATGAATTAAATTTAGAATTCTCTCCTTTGAATTCATATATGTATACGTTATAGATAAGACAGGTCTTGTAAAATTAAACTTTACGCAGACTCGCATAAACGATAAAAAGAACACATTACAATAATGGGATTATGTGGGTTTGGTTCTTTCATTTTCAGCTTAGCATTTAGGGGTGTTAAAGTGAGGGAGGAAGATGTGGGCCTGCAAAGGGCCAACCACCATATGAGTGCACATGGTTCCATTGCCCCACTTGTGGATTGTGGGACCCCCCCTCTTGACTCATTTTGTTCTCTTATAATGGTATTTAACCTTTAAGCTAAACCTCACTTGATAATATCTATATTCATTAGCCTTATCTATCAATACCTTTTGTTAAGCCCTTCACCCCAGCTAACCACCTCCTTTTGGCATCTAATTCTCTTAGGCAATTTTCAAATGGGAAAAGATTGAGGCCCCCTCCGACGTGAGACGTCTCTTCTCTCTCGTTCCGAGAAAAGGAGTAGTAATGAGAACGATTTCTAAATACCAAACGCGTGGATCATATTGAGTATCGTGTATTCATTGCGACTTACGTCGATTCGTGATGATGACTTGTGGATTAGTCAGGGATCGAAAGAAGTTTTTGCTCTCCAATGTAATCACTAAATAACCTAATTGATCATAGTTTCACCTCTTGGGTTGCTTATATCAAACCACAAAGCTTATTAAAGTTGTGGATATTTTCTTTTGCTCAACATGGCTATTCATGCTCACTCATCTAATTATCATCGGGATAATTAACATGTCAAGGCAGTATTATTCTCCTACTCATCAGTGAGATGATGTTATAGTATATGCTCTCGTTTTTCATGACAAAACTATATCTTAATATAGACTATACAAAACAGCAAATAAATGAAAAAAGAAGATATGCTGACTTTGCTGGATTATTTAGGACACTTGACCGAGGGAGCTTACTTTCATCATCAATGTAATTTTAATTAATTTCAAGATAATTGCTAAAAAGAAAAAGGGTCACCCTTTGGGAGTGAAATATGATGCGATAATAGGAAAATCAGAGAGGCGTATTAGGCGGACAATAAAATGAAATAGCACCTAAACGAGATTGGGGTGATTATTTGCGTAGACCGGAATATACTATATATATGGTAAAGTTATATATGGTAAAGTTGCTTTTGGAAACGTTTCCCAATATGGAAAGTAAAAGTAGGGTTTTGTCAAACCATGATGGTAATGATTTAGCAGTTTAGCGCAGCACATTGTTTCCCATGGTTTGAGGCCGGCTGACATAGTATTAACTCATACACTTTCGTTGTCATTTCTTCATGAATTTCTGGACGTAATCCTCTCTTTTTTATATGTCAAAGGGAATTAATTTATTTTTTCCGTGCAAGTAATTAATTTCTCTATATATATCTCTCCTGTATTTGTGGACCTAATCCTAATAGTTTTTATGCGATGCATTTTCTCTTCAATTATATCAATTTAACAGGAAAAGAAATGGAGATGGCATGTGAACCAACCAATTCTTAAAAGATGAGAAAGACAGTATGTAAATAGATGATGATTCGACCGAGATTAGATTAGGAGGTTAGACGGACAATCGACACAATATTCGCCCTTGATTAACGCAAATTACATCAGATGCAGGAGAAGATTAGGAAGATCCGTGAAGCTTTGTCCTTGCCTCACAACATGGCCTTTCTAGAGCACGAAGATAAACATTTAGATTCGCCATGTTTGGCCGAAACAGTACGTGGATTCCGCCACCCATTTGCTATGGCGACCGCCCGTGCCGTGGACCACTGTCAAGTTGGCATGCACGCATGGCATCGGAAAATGAAAGCATTTATATATATAAACAATTGCTGGATTAAATTACTGATATGTTGACAGCTTGAGCTGATTCCAGCTTGGAGATTGAAGGTTGATTTGTGGTCTCGTTTTCAGTCTCCATGATTTGAGGCTATCTAATGCTTAGCCAATCCTTCTTCTTCTTTTTTCCCCTAAATAAGAAGAACCCTAGGATTTTCATTGAGTATGTAGTGGCAACTTCTCTCAGTTCTGGTTTTAACAATGTGTCAATAGCATTCCTTGGCATCACAAATCCTGCAACAATCATTTTCATCTTCTTCTTTTATTTTTTTTTTGTATTTTACCATGTTGTGATTTTTTACTAAATTGATTTCTATTGAACTTTCTCAGAATGATGTCTAGTTTGACATTGGGATTTCATATACATTTTTTTTTCTTTATATAAATACATGCAGTCATACTTATATCAGTGTGTACTTTTCTTACCTAATAACTTAATTGTGACATTCATAATTTTTCATTAGTTGGAAATATAGGGGATATATGGATAATAAACATTTCGCTTGGAGTTTTGGTTGGCACATGTGAACTCTCTATTGAGTCACTAATTTTGTGACGTGCGGAAAGTTTGAAAGATGACTTTCTGCATCTGTGATCGTCCGAAGAGTGATTCCATTAAGATTAAATTAAATCTAGGAAATAAATAGAAAATGTGTGTTTACTAAGTTTATTATACACTTGAATTAATAGATATTAATATATGCGTTGATTGTGTAGAAAGATGGTTATCAACATACTACTATAGTAATTGTTGATGGGTATGGATATCCTCCAAAATATATCTTGGATAATTGTCAAAAATTTACTGAACTAGGTTTTCCAGATGTCCAATAGCTTTAAGCCTACAACTATCCTTTTCAATTTCAACTTCCAATCTTTCAAACATAAGCAAATTCCCACACTTTTGTTATTAAAGCTTTTAATCTCATCTTTCAACTGTCTACAAGGTAAATTCATAGACTTTTTTTTTTTTTATCAAATTTGTTTTGTTGTTTTTAAAGATTGAGAGTTCTTAAGTTTTGTTTTTATTTATTCTACATTGAAGGTGATCAAGTTTTTTTTTTCTTTTTATCAAAATTGTTTTATTGTTTTTAAAGATTGAGAGTTCTTAAGTTTTGTTTTTATTTATTCTACTTTGAAGGTGATCAAGGTTTCAAATTGTTCAAGTCTTTAGTCAAGGTAACTAAAAATTTTAGGAGTTAAGTTAGGTTGACCTAATTAATACTCTTAAAACTTGATGGATTGATGTTGGTTAATTTAGTTCAAGTTTTTGGTCTTTAGTATAATTAGGTTTCAAGAATGGATGTTGACTTATTGTGATTGCTTTACTTGAATGATAAGTTTTTAAATATCTAGGCTGTGGTTGATTGATTCGCAAAAGGTTTGACAGCAATTTGGATGGGAAAATGTGACACCAGTGAAACTAGATCTAAAAGTGGCAATTTTTGTAAAACTAACCAAGTTACTGATTTTCTGGCTAAGCATATAATTAACCAAATTGTCGATTTTCTGACTAAGTGTTGGCTGACTAATTAAATGACTAATTAACTTACCGATTTTCTGACTAAATTACCAATATTTTGACCTAGCTATTGATTGAATGTCCATGATGATCATTTTTTTGTGTCAACAATAGTATAAACTATTTATTCATGTGTCTTTCATATGAAGAATTATAAAAAAAAATGCTTAAATTTTAGATAAAAATGGATTTAGAGTATAACTCATCCTACTAACCTATAAATTGGCGGAAAGAAGATGGAGGTTAATATGTTAAAATGTATTTAATTGCCATTGTTTACATAGGAAATGATAAGAAATTAATGTCTTATTATCAGCGAATGTGGCTACCAAAATATAGATAGCATTTATTATGTACAAATGAATTGTGTGCGAGTGATGCAATGTGATGAAGACCTTTGTTATGGCCTAATTCGCTAGAGAGCGAACCCTTTTGTATATGTATATGACTAACTTAAATAACTAAATTTCATGAAAGGACACCTGTTGTGCGTAATGTATTGTGGCTTCACACTAATGGTTGTCATTATTTATTTAATGTCTTACCAAAATAAATTGTCGAGTTTATATGTATCATTAGTCTCAATTCAATGCCAAATGCTGATTATCCAAAACAAGATATGGTGCAAGATTTTTTTCTTAAATTGTTTTCTAAATGTATTGGTTTAAATTGGGAAAATTATACAATTGTCTTAATTATATGAATGCTAATTTAATTCTAAACTTTTCAATTTTGTCAACTTGGTCTTAAATCTCTGTGCAAAATTCCAATGTAATTCTTTCCATTTTTCTAATTGTATATGGATCTCCATTAGTAAAATTCTCATATATTTACGTAAAATGCACATATGCACATGATTTTCAATAGATAATTCTTCTCCCACGCTTTTGTTGAACTTTTTGTTCTATTGAAGAAAAGCAAATTATACGTGTATAAAACACTCCGTTATACCTAGGTAAAAATACTTTAATTTTGAATTAGTTGTATGCCTTTATTTAATTGTTCCATTACAAGTCTTATTTATTTACCCAAAGTACGAGTGTTTTTAATTCATGTTCACATAAACGTATAATATTCTTGTAGCTTCTCATTAGATGGCGTGGATCAAGAATAAAATTCAATTACTAGATACAATTTATAAAATTTTGCAACTTAAGTAGCTCTATTATTGTATGTAAGCTTTTCATGTTTAGAATACAATTGAAGTGAAATCATGATAATATCATTTTATGATTCTATTATATCGATTCCAAAGTTTTTTTGACTTATTTTTAAGGAATATGACGATATGTATCCATTCATATCCCAAACCATATAATCGCCAACCCGTGTATTACTGCCAGAGATATAGATATTAGATAAGATGTATAGGCGAGTTGATGAAAGTTTACATTACGAGCTCACAATATTTGCTATTTTCAAGAACTCTCCTTCCCTTTATGAGGCGTGACCATCACTCTTCAATTTCCATCATATATAATATAAATATAATTTTATTTTTTATCTTGTCTTTGCAATGGAGATGCATTCGCTATGACAACGAAACTTTTAAGGATCTTGTCCATATCTACCGGTCATGACCACGCAACCTGAGTGTATCGTACGTCAAACATACTTGTTATCAAGAGAACATTATTAAAAAATCCTAACCCATTACATTTATACCGATTTAGTTATAAATACTAATCATTTTTATATTTTGTCAAATAAGTGCATCTAACCAATTTTGAGTGGAAATAGCTAACATAAATGTTGGCAGTGGACATTTTTTAATAAGATCTTTATTTTTATTTTTATTTTCTTTACCTTTTCTCTTTGGATAGAGGGCTGGCAAACTTTTCTGGTCGACCCTTACCGGCCAAAGGCAAGAGGTGAGACACGAAACATTAATTGTACATATCATGAGAATAGTGAATGCATAAGAAATTATGGGTGTTTAGCTTTAAAGTGAGTAGGTTCCAAAGCTAGAACATAGACCTTGTTCTATTATAATCAATTCCTAGTTTTTGGACCCTAGAACCAACCCTATTTGCTCAAAACCGATTTTGGAATCTACCATGTTTTTCCAGTGTAGTTCTGGGGTCTACCCAAGAACCTATTTTCTTTTTTTGTTCCTTTTTTTGGTTCATTTTTTATAACAAAATCATATAAGGCTATGAATAAGAAAACAATTCAAAGTAAAAGATAAACAAAAAAATTTATATTTGCCAAAAATAAAAATAAACGATAAAAAATTCAAACACATAATATTAAACATAAATTTTATAACTCTATTTCTTATTTATCCATAAAAATTCAGGGGAAAAGAAAAGACTGGCAAAGAATTTCGAGGAAGAATAAAGAACAAAAATGTGCTAAGGTTAGAACTAATGGAAAAAAAAAATAGGGTTTCGACTTTTTAACTTATAAAATCGATTCCAAAACCGATTCCAAAACATAATCGTCTGGTCCGATTCTTAGGTGGGTATTTACTTGGAATATCTTCCCAGACTAGTTCCAATTGTTCAAAAAATTTGGAACTTGTTCACAGACCAATTTTAATGGGAACCAGGTTCCCAAACCTGTTTTTCAAGCAGTCTAGTCCGATTCCTAAATAGAACCAATTTGGTTACACTCTCCCATCAGAAATTACACTATATGCTTCGTTTACTTACTCAACAAGAGATCGAGAGGGGACATGACCCTTTTCCCCAAAAGTCCAATTCGATTAGGTAAGAACTCTCGAAAAAGAAAATGATGGATGGGCAAAGAGAAGAGAGAGCCCCCCTCACTCAATGCAAGGTGCTCCATTTGTTTTTTCCGAAAAGGGTCTTTCCCTTCAATGGAGGAAAAAGCAGAGGAACGTGGTGGTGGGCCTGGGTTTGCTTGCGAATCGCCGTGCAAGCGGAGCCTCCGGGGGATTAGACTCCCTAACCAACTCATAATTAAGGGTTAGCGTCGACATAACTATAAGCAAATGAGGGAGTCCCGACCCGACCCCTCCCTTTCTTTCTCTATTGATTTCGTCTCTCTCTCTCTCTCTCTCTCTCTCTCTCTCTCTCTGGCTTTAGGACCACCACCAGTTTTTCGTCTTCTGACTCAGCCACGGGTGTCTTTGAATGGAGACGCCCGAACCGACTTTTCGTTGCCTCGAGGCGTGCTTGCCGACGTCCCTCGCTTTATATATTCTTTGATTGAACTCGGGCTCCAATGGCCTTCCTAGCAGTTGGGGCATAAACAGATTTTTAGTACGTCCTTGTATAGAACGGTATCTTTAATAGGCTAATTATCTACGGCGGGAAAGCGATGTTTTTCGTGCAGATTCATGAACATCCCACTAGATATCTCTAACTTTGATACCATGTTGAAATTTGATATTTTGATGTATACCCTAAAAAATTATACAAAGAACCATGAATTGTACCTCTCATATCTAAGAACTTGTATTATACCATTCCTTTTTTCCATTTTTCTCTTTTGTGATAATTTTCGTAGGGGTCTGAGATTTCTTTTTCATGAGCTGAGCGCTCGCATTTAAAAGGATCTCATTTTAAGCAAAAGCGTTGCGATTAATTGAGTCCCATTTTTTCAAAGGTTACGTCTTAAACAAAAAGCGATTGTGAGAGGAGGTTCTCTCATCGAAGCCTCTTTGATGTTCAAGTAATGATTATAAGTCATTTCCAAACATAGAGAAAGACTTATAACTATATATTCTCGTGATTTTTTTCCGTGGCACTTGTCTATCCAATTAAAATGAGAGAAAAAACTAAAAAATAGAATGACCCAAGTGACATGTCAAGGTGAACTTTTGCCAAATAAATAATCTTTTTAATCTCTAGTGAGCCATCCTTCATAAATAATTTGACCAAATTTCACTGTAAATAATTGCAGCTGATTAACATCAAGTAGCTATGACCGGCTTTTCCATGACATATCAAATCATGGTCCATGATGGCTTCCTAATTTAACTGGCATGGTTTTCTGGGGGTTAATAGAACGGCGTATTATTTCTAATTAATTTATTAGAAGCTTCTAATTATGGAATCAATGTCAATATCCGGGGTCTTAAAATAATCTCAGGAACGTGCCTTCATAATGAGATTGTAGTTTCAAAAGCGCAGCATGCGATTCAGAAGTCAACATGACTCGGAAAAAAAAAATATATATTTAGGAGTCAATTTCAGACCTTGCCGTCTAATCCCCGGAAACAACCCGCGAATATCTTTTTGACAAACACCAAAGAGACAAAGCAAATGCCCTCTGCCTTAAGTTGGTTTCAAATTTTCAATCCAGATTTCAGCCGACATCTTTCCCTTCCTTTCACTCTAAGATATTCACACACAACTGTCCAAGAACCGGTTCGGTGAAACCTCGAACGTTGTGATCATTCAAGTTATATTCCCACAGAAAAACCTAACCCGAAATTTGCCACATGTTGTACCACATCAGTTGAAAACAAAAATCGATTGAATTTGTCCCAGTAGGAACTGGTTAGTGATCTTAACAGTACAGATCTCGTTTGATGTGATTTTCGAGTGGAATGCACATGAGAAGAGAAAAGAGATGATTATCATGTTTTAAGCGAAACCGTTGACATTATGGTGGAAACAAACTTGGCTTGAAAGCACTAGCAAGAAACTTTATCGGAAGGTCAAGCCCCTCAAGGGTAACTGGCTGATTATAGCAATGGGGGTGTGCTTCAATAATCGATGACATCTGTGGCCGTGAACATATAAAGCATGGGAGGAAAGAGATGAGCGCCACAGCAAATTGTGAGTTTAAACCGCTTCTCCTGATTTGACATGCTACAGTTCCAATGCTGTGATCTTGATTTGTTCATTTGCTCTTCCAAAACTCGAGCCAATTGGGCCATTTAATTAAACCATTGTGCTGCAATTTATAAGAAATAAATCAAAACTAGATCGCAAAAGTCTAAAAAACATGCTAGCACATGGACAATACTTTATGAGAACTGGTGCAGTCATGTTATGAGCGATTGGATAGAGATTTCTGGCATCTTAAGCTCACTATGACAAGACACGGAAAGCACATCGTTGAGTAATCAGTACTCTGCCCAGCTAAAGGCAGCAATTCATGTCCTTGTTAGTAGAAAAGGTAAAGAAAAGGTGTAATTGAGTATCTCTGCCCCATTAGGGACAACATTTCGTGGGCAAGTTGTCCAGAGTAAAGATCAAAAAAGCTACAAAACAACACCCAGCCAGGAATTATTAACACAGCATACGAAGGCGCTACTAATACTTCTACACAATTTAGACTACATTGAGACGAACAAAAATGATTGAAACAGAGAATCAGCTACGTACCTTGAGGCTCTCTAAAATGCTATTTCCTGAAGAACTTGAAGTGTCTTCTGATGGACCTAGATGAGAGAAAAGAGGCAACTGGCATTAGCAGGAAGTGCACAAAGATGAGAAAAATTATTTCAAAAGCCAAATTAGGAAGTGAATCGTAAGTAAATTATGGCTGCTCAAGTGTCTGACAACCCCATTTAGCGGTGTTAATTTATTGTCTCTTCCTGTACTGGTTGGGTTTTGAGAACACATGAGAGACAACTGACACAAGCTTTATAAAAAATTTTCAAGAAAGAAAGATAAAGGAGTTAAAAAGGACCACTAAGTTGATCAAGCTACAAAAGCAATTTCTGAGAATCCATCACAATTGAGAGAGAGAGAGAGAGAGAAGAGGAGGAGGAGGATTTCTTTTCTTTCTGACCAGTGAAAAGGATATCAAAACACTAAAATATTACCCATTCTAAGTGCTGGGCTGTGATGCCAGACACATTGCCGGAATATATACCGCCTAACACCTGCAATCAAAGGAAACGCTCAGGTCAGTGACAGAATGGACATTGATCCAGCATGGTCTAGCTTTGTGAAGATGCTTCTGCAACAAGCTTAGTGTCTTCAGTGTCTTCCCTCAAGCTTTTGAGAAATTTTCATAAAATTTTATCTGTAAATATAGAGATGTTTCTCAAGCTTGTCTAGCCCACCAGTCTTTCTAGAATTATATAGTAAGCTTGATTATATTTGCTTTACAATATGATGAGCAAGTACTCAAGAATTAACCAGTACCTTAGTGACAGTCTCTAGAAACATGCCAGGCCGTACAGGAAGTGGTCTGCGTCCAGAAAGACTTGCCTGGAAATATCAGAATTTATGCTTCAGAGCCGGATGTCAGTAGCCAAACGTTCCTCTTCAAAATACAAAGAATGAACCTCACCCTTCCGGTGATGCCACCTGAAACTTTTTCACTGCTATTTTCTTCCAGACTATTATCTGCACCTTCATCTTTTCCTTCCATTACATTCTTTATCATCTCCTGTACAGTTTTTCCTGGTTTCAATGCTACAATCTTGGTTAAGAAATTCACCTGCAACAAAAAAATCAAGAGTCATCCCAGAGCCACCATGCGGAACAAGAAGAAAAACAGGAGCGGTTACATGATAAAAGTACAAAAGTAAAATGTATGCAGAGCAAGTGGCCATGACGTACTTTAGAGTAACACTAAATGTATCAATAAACAGACCTCTGATTCAGGGAGAGTACTAAACCCACGATCATTTCTTTCATCCAGTATTCCTCCACCCATCATATTCCTTGCCTCTTCTCTTATCAACACAAGCCTTGCAAGTAATTTTCTGTCAGGAACAACATCCCGAGTTTCCATTGTCTGTGAATATTGGCAGAGAAGTTATTCATGAATAGGCACAAGATAACAATAAGCAAAGCATATTCACGTAAAGTAGTTGTACAAGAATGATCTCAAAACATAGCAAGTCGATAAGTTTAATGCAGATCTGATGTTAGAATTACAAATTCCAAAGAAAGTTTGAAAGGCTTGGCTTTGTGCCTTCTGCCTTAACAGCAAGACAACATGATATCCACCACTGACCTGGCATTAATTGGAATGAAGCATTTCACAGAATTAGAAGAAGAGAAAAAAGTATTTCCCGGCCACCTTGAGTGTCCATGGAAGGATTATGTATGCAGGGCATTGTACAACAGAACAATACCAACAATAATGGATGAATAAAGGCATCAGAAGATGGAAGATCCCAGAAATAGCGAAAATTGAAAAAAGTACAGAAGGCTTTGTCTACTTCTGCTATTTACCTCCAGCAAATCATCAGCCTGATTTGCAATATCATTTAGATTTGCTCCTGGAATATGAACTTTGGTACCATTTTCACCTTTAAACGCCCCGCCCCCAGCAGCCACCCTGCGCAAAAGTTCATGCCTGCTTTCCTTCTGCGGTGTTCTACAAAGCAAGCCAATTACTTGAACCTAGAGACAAAAGCAGAAATATCAGGCTTTGACATTTGCAGAACAACAAATACTCTCCAGTTAAAGAACGTCCTTACATGTGGGGGGCATTTCTTTGTTAGATGAGCTAGCACAGTCTCCTTGATCACCTCTAACAGAGATTTACGCTGAAGAAAGCCAATTAGAATCAGTCAGTGTTTTGCTTCTTGACAGTTGATTCCATAGTAATATTACAGGCTATAAGTGATTGTGCCATCATCAGAATCATTCAAAGGAGAGAAATGCCAGTGAGAGACCATAAATCCCCACTTTACGTGTTGATATAAATAGAAGGCTCCTCAGATATTGGACTACCAAACAACTAGGACTAGGCAACTTTAACAATTAAAACAATATTTGGCACACGAATACTCAATTCAGGAAACAGTAGAAGACGTATCTCAACACAGTTAAATGCGTATTATTCTGATGCTCAGATGCTCAAGTAGTACCTCATCATCCTGGTCCCTTTCGGCAAGTTGGATCATGTAGTCCAAGGCCATCATAAACCCCGGTTCCATCTCATCGACTCTTTTTCCAATGACTCCTTGTGCAGCCAATTCTACTGCAACCTTCTCAGATGCTTCATCCATCTTCATATCTTCCAACTGCACCCACCAGCAGACATCAGAGACCAGATTCAAGCAAAGCACCCTAATCTTTAATGAGGACAATATTCAAATACGGAAGAGCCACAATTATTGGATTGAAATATGGCACAAGAAATTGTACATGAACCTCCAAGGCGCAATATATGTTGAGAATAGCACAGAAACTTTATCAAACACCTGAACGCTGAGGGCAGCTGTTCCCAGCAGGCCCTTTTGGTCCACGAGTGACCATGAGAAGAAAAAAGAGTATCACCACAGAAATACTAAATGTTGGAGAAGATACATATTACCAACAAAATCTGCAAAAGGAAGAACAAATTGAAAAAGAGCAATAAGATTTGCAATGGCAGACAGACCCACAAGCCCCCGAATTGGCACAGCTGCTCTTGCCACCACATGCTTGACAAAGTTTCCAAGTCAAACATAAGAACATGTTTTTGGTTCAAATAAAGATTCAAGCAAACTTTCTTATCTCACTCCTCTCCCCACCATCCCCAAACACCCCAACCAGGAATGGGGTCCTTAATCTGGATAAGCATAAGCATCCCGATGAATTATAGAAGTGAATTCTCACAACAAAGTTAGCAATGTCCGTTGAAATATAACCAGGACCGATGTCACTAGCTCAACATCTACTCACTAATTGGTTAGCGAACTTTGTTCCTGTTCTATTACAAGAAGCTGTCTGCAGCAAATTCAAACGCAAGGAAACCAATGAAAAATGGGCCATGCGAGGACCCTTCAACTTCATTATCGAAATGCTAGACGCCTCCAATAACCGAACCATGCGCAAAATTGCATTATAAAAAAAAATACAAAATTAGACAAACAAAACAAACCGAAAGCAGTACATCATCTATGCGTTCGACCAAATGCCTCAACCAGCAAATTCACCGCGATTCTCGCACGTGAATCGGAACCGAACTTACGAGGGTGATCATTTCTTGGAGGACGGAGGTGACTTGCTCGCCTCCCTTGAGGAGAGCCTCGTACTGGGCGCTGTCCACCTTCTGATTCCCCTCTTGGGTCGCCCCCAACCGGTCCTGCGGGTCGAGCTCTTCGTCCGGGTACGCCCCTCCGACTTCGTAGGAGCTGCCGGACGACGAGCAGCAGCAGCACCAGAGCCGCCGGCCGCTCCTCCTCCTCTCGGCCGGCCGCTCGAGAAAGCGACGGCAGCGGCGGCGACGGGAGAGAGAGAGCCGCGGTTGCAGGCGAACCGAGGAGAGGCGAGGAGGGAGAAGGGTCGGCTTCGGCGAGGGAGACGGGCGAGGTGAAGCGGGAAGGAGAGGAGTGCTGCTCGGTAGCGCCATTTCTGGAGCTTCTCTCGATTTGGAACATGGGGGGATTTGGGTGGGTTTTCGAGTGATGAAAAAGTATTTTTTTCTTAGAAAAGGAAAAAGGAAAAAAATGAAGAAAAGAAATTAAGTAATGAAAAGTATTTTCTTGAAAAAAGGAAAAAAAATTGGAAATGAGGTTTTTGAGTGATGAAAAAATATATTCTTAGAAAAGGAGAAAAGATTGACCAAAAAAAAAAGAAAGGAAAAAAATAAATGAAGAAAAGAAATTAAATAATGAAAATTTTTTTTTAAAAAAGGAAAAAACTGAAATGAGGTTTTTGAGTGATGAAAAATGTATTTTCTTAGAAAAGGAAAAAAATTGACCAAAAAATAGAAAAGGAAAAAATAAAATGAAGAAAATAAATTAAGTAATTAAAAGTATTTTCTTAAAAAAAGGAAAAAAAATTGAAATGAGGTTTTTGAGTGATGAAAAAGTATCTTTTTTTTTAGAAAAGAAAAAATAAAATAAAATGCAGAAAAGAAACTAAGTAATGAAAAGTATTTTCTTAAAAAATGGGAAAAAATTTGAAATGAAAGCCATTACGCCGTCTGTGGGAATCGAACCCACGACCACATGGTTAAAAGCCATGCGCTCTACCGGCTGAGCTAAGACGGCTTAGTTATTGCTTTGCAATTATTTATAATAAAATTGTTAAATGTTCGCCAAAGCGTCTCCTCGTTATCATGGCATCTAGGCCTGTCGACTAGACTTGATAGATGGTTGAATTAGATTGGGTATCCGACGCATAAAGTCTTACTAGGTTAGGCATCGTTTAAAAATATTTGGGATTTAGGTATTCAAAGCCTTTCAACTTTTTCAACGGTTCGCGAACTTTTATCCATCAAAATTGGATGGAAACGTTCACATAACGATGGTTATCGCCGTTAAATGATAACGTGGTGTTTTAAATGATATTTTAAAGCGAATATAAAATAAGAGATGAGTAATATTAAAAAGATAAATGAATATGTCCAACATTAAAATAACTGGAATTTGGAAAAGAAACAAGAAGAAGAAGGAAATTTGACTCAAGCCGTGCAACCTTAGGCCAAATCCAGCCTTAGTTGAGGTTGCATGACCCCGACAAGGGTGGCTAAGGCTTGGTGGCTCTCATTGACTTGTGGGTAAAACTAACATCACCCCCTTGTAATATCTCCATCCTTTCCCCTTTTCCTCTCCCTTAAGATTTGGGTTTTTGTAAAAAAATTACAATGCTTTCTCTGGTCAATATATGTAAATTACCTTTGTCTATTTAGTGTATAATTGACGTGGTGTTAATATGTCAACCCATGTGGGCATTTTCGTTTTAATTCTAACAAAAAGCCAACTCCGTCTGTAGACTTTAACAACTCAATTGTACATAAAGAAAGTCCAAGCATCAATTGAACGATTTGAAAAAGTTTGGGAGCAATTATGCCTTTATCCCAAAAAATACTTACTAATCAGATATACATGCATCCTAGCAGAAGGTTCGGGCCTAGTTTATCTTCAGCAAAAATTGGAAAAAAAAAAGAAGGAAGTCTTGCCCGTGCTGTATCTCCCTTTTTCTTAGACATTTTTCCACCTTACGTTGTGATGTATTACGCGGTCTTCATGGCAGAATTTCGCAATATGTCAATAATTAGGGTCGAAACAAAAATTCCATCAGGTCAATCATACATATCGACCAAAAGAAACATAAAATGGTAGCCACTCTAAAGCTTTTGTATCCGCCAAAATTATCTTGAAAATAAGTCCTCTGATTACTGGGCATCTCAATTAAATGCATTCCGTTGAAATATATCTAGCACAGACTCCACATTAATGGATTTGCGTTGGCTAATCCGCGCAATATAAACGGTAGATGTTTAACGGAAAAAAAAAAAAAAAAAAAACACATCACAAAGGCTAATGTATTAAAGGCTTCTCGTTTCACCAACGGAAATCTTCTTAAACGGTAGCTAAATTTGGGGAACTTAAATGTGATCTCCAATGCTGCAGAGACATTGATGTGCAATTGCGATAAATTTAGTTGACTACTTTGATGGTAGTAGAATTCTTTATCAAGAAAAGGGGCGTTAGATAAAGAAAAAGTAATGTCATATTTGAAATCTCGGTGGCAAATCGGACTGAAGTTCTCTAGAAATTGTAATCACGCAAATTTTGGCCGATACCACTTATTATTAACTACAAGACACTTCAAAAAGCTTTCCCGATGAAGGATGAAGCACATGCCCACGAAGCAAACCGATGCATAGATGCCATGGTGGAGAAAGAAACGGAGCACTGCAACTTATCTAATTTTAGTACCTTCGATTTTGTTAAATTGCGGATCGCTCTAAATATAGATCCTAGAAGCTTATCCTAGCAGTATTTTCTTTATGCTTGTTTCTAAAAATAAAGGATATATTTATTATTCAAGCAACCCGTGATCAGTAATCTAATCACTACTGTACTGATTATAATGGAAATGTTTATTTTGTGTAAAAATCCCGCTAACGCGGGCGGACGGACAGCACGTTTCCTATGAGCCTCCCCCCACAGCACACGCGTCAACCGAGCAAAGCTGGACATTTCCGTAATTAAGCGAGAAAACCAAGGTCATTCCAGAATATTTGAACGTCTCATTCCCGACTTTACCCCTCACGCTGGGAAAGGCACCAAACGCTTCGGCTTCCCCGCGCTTCTATAAATACCAGCACTATACTCGTACCAAGTTCATTTATCCATTTCCCTCTGTCTGTCTGTTTCACTCTTTCTCTTTCTCTCTCTTTAAGTCTTTGCTTTCTCTCTCCTAGGGTTTCCCAGCTCCCTCTCTCTCCCCTCCTCTCCGATGGCGCAGGCTGAGGTCCTGAACGGCGGAGCGGCCGAGAAGGCCGTCGTGTTCACGGCGGTGAAGCCACAGCTGGTGGTGGAGGCCCCCAAGGCCGGCGACGCCATCGAGTTCTACAAGTCCGCGTTCGGCGCCGAGGAGCTCGGCCGCACCCTCCACCCCAAGCGCAAGGCCGACCAGGAACTCCCCCTCGTCCTCTCCGCTCAGCTCGCGCTCGCCGGAACCACCATCCTCGTCTCGGACTGTACGGACGATTCTGCTGCTCCGTAAGTCTTGCTTTCTCTCTCCGCTGAGGACATAGCTTTGAGTGCTTCTCTTTCCGTAGATCCTGCCTCGAGAACCTGCTCTGCCTCCATGTTGACGAGGCTTTTTGGCTCCTTTGCTACGTTTCTTCGGCTGGTTGTTTTTACTGTTACGTTCTGTCTTGTTAATTACCTTGTCGCCTCCGTGTCGGAACGTTTCGGTTAGTTAGGGAACCTTTTGGACCTTGAGCTTCTTGTCATTTTATAGCGGAGTATGTAGACGTCGCTTTAGTTCCGCCTTGTGTTGGCCTAATGCTTGAGCCTCTGCGTCGTATGTACGCCTTCTCCGCTAAACTCGCGGACATGACGTTTCGTTCGTCCTCGGCTTTCTCATGTCGTTATCCGCTTGCCGTGCTCACTGGCGTCGCCGTGTTATATACGCGCAAATCTGGAATGGAAATGGCTCGATCCGTACGCTCGTGCTCGATATCTGCTGCTAGATGTTCGCCTAGTCTCAACGAGAGTCGCTGTTTCCTCCCCTCGTAGACGTGTCTTTTCATGTGCTTTGTTTTTTAGCTTGACCTTTAGTATTCTCAGTCTCCGATCTATATTTTTCTGAGCGGTCCCTTTCGCGTGCCTTATCTTCGCTGGGGTAATGGGGTCCCGTAAAAATCTACGTTCCGTGTTCTGCGCTAATCTTTCTTTTTATCTTTTTCTCGACATTTTGGACTTCGAGATAATTCATTATTTTATTGTCGTCATGATCTTTGCTCGCAGTGTGAAGACCGCCGGCACCGGATGCATGCTCTGCCTGGAGACCGAGGACGTGGAAGCCGCCGTCGCGAAGGCGGTGGCCGCCGGAGCCGTGGCGGAAGGCGAGCCGGTCGAAGGCGACGGCGCGTGCTGCGGCGGTCGCGTCGGCAAGGTCAAGGACCCGTACGGCTTCACCTGGCTCATCTGCTCCCCAGCCAAAAAGTGCGCCGAGGCGGAATGAACAAGAGGCAAGGCGTCGTATTAGCGAAGTTTTGTCGTTTAACGGCTTGGGAAGGAGGAACTCGTGCAGGACTTTTTTTTTCTTTTAAGTTTTATGCGTAGCCGTCTCCGTTATGTGGTTGTTGCTTTTCCGTCTCTAACCGTCTCGTCTTCGGGGGGCGTGGGACCCTCCTTTTTTAAAAAAATTTCTAGAACCAAGAGCTTCTTTCTCTGGCCTGGTAGGAATTGGGGGATTGGGTGTTGTCATGAATAGGGCAATGAATATGTTGATACGGCCATGATGGTATTTTACCCGCTGCTCATTTTGAAAATCGTCTCTCTCCCTCTCCCTTCCTCTCTATCTCTCTCTCTTTTCTCTGAACTTACGAAAACGCACACCTGCCATTATATTTGACCAGATGAGCACGCTTCTTCGTCAATTTATTATTACTATCTAGAGGAACGCTTGTCGATCCGTTACATGCATCGCGGGGGAAGCAATAAGTTTTCGAAGGGAGAGGGAGGTAATTTATGACTCTTGAAGGAGTGGGACTCTGCTTCCTGGTTTTTGCAACGCGGATACAGACGTTTCTACGGATAATAATAACGCGAGGCTCAGATGGGGACTAGTTATGTTAGTTTTTTGTAGCCAGTGTGCCTCGATGTTGGATTTTTGCAGAAGCTTTTATGTGATAAGAAGCGGTTAGGACAATTCTTTAGTAGGGGTGGGGTGGAAATATTTAATGGGGTTCGAAGCTTGGGCGAATGATAAAGAAATGTCCAAAACTCTCTCTGTGCGAGAAGCCTCGGGCAGTGTTCGCGGGCCTAAACGGTGTCAAGCGAGGGAAGAAGAAGACTTCTACTGGACCCCCCCCCCCCCCCCTTTGCCTTTCCTGTGGGAGAAGTAGACGCGGTTGGTACGGATTGTTGAGCTAGAAATGTTTACAAAAGGACGGTACGCCCAACTTATACGGGGTATCAGCTGACACGCGTCGGCGTGCTAGAAGGTTGCGAAGATTCGATGAAATTTTCGTACTGAGGATGGGATTGGACGAATGGGGGGCCCCCACGGGGGGGTTGCGAAACGACATCGGACGTCGTGCTTTTTCTATTTGGGTCAAGAAATGGGCCTCCGAGAGGAGAGGCGGGAACCTCGTGACGGCAGGCTCTGCCCTGCCCCCTCCCCCGGTTTTGACCATCTTTTCAGGTCACGCGATTTGCAGGGGGAGTCGGCAGTGGGGGCGATGACCTCTCTGCCGCCCTTATTTATTTATTTACACTCCTATAGCGTGGGGCGACGATTCTAACTCGTTCGGCTATCTATTCACTTGTGCTTCGGTGCGTGTTAATCAGGATGCATATATATATATTCTAAAGAAAGTTTTCCATCAACTCGAGACCCGAACTCTGTCGATTCAATAAGAAGTGTGGGAGCGCAAGATGATAATGGGATCAATCTTCTAATGAACAGGACAACCGAGTTGCAAGCACACAGACAATTACACTACAGAAAAGCGGAAGCAGCATCCACTAAGAGCGTTGGAAAACGACGAGCCACATGAGCTTTATGCAATCTGTCTCGGGATTTATAGCTCATTGAGGCTCCCCGAGGCTCCCTTGCGTAACCTGCAAAATAGCAAATGGATTATGGTCCTTCCTGTGTGTTGGATTAGAGGATTTAACCCTATCAAGGCCATGAAAGTTAGTGTCGGATTAGCATTTAACCCGGAAGTAGCAAATTCATGCATTACCCGACACGATCTCGCGTTCCAAACTGAAAATTCAAAGAGGTCTGCTCCGGATTTTAATACCTGGGCCTAGACAGCGCAAGACCCAAAACTCTTTATAGTCCAGGTCTTACTGCTTTACGTTTTCAAAGCCCAAATAACTATCGAAAGGCCTCGCCTATTAAATTCTCTTCTTTAAAAAAACTTATCCGAGGCATCACGTACGAAAGATGGGTTAATATATCATGCTTATTTGCTCATTAGCAATTGCTAAAGTGCTATGACGTGTTCTTATTTGCATATAATCGCGAAAAAAAGTCTGAAATCTTCCGTCATCAGTGGGAGGAGGAGAGCGGATACCTTAGCAATTGGCGGGAGGAGTGAGACCGCACTTAGCAGGCAACCCCATCGCGAGATCGGGATCGATCCCCAGAGCAGGCAATACGGCCGAGTTCTTGTACGAGCAGAGGCAGCTCAGGTCCGCCCCCGAGAGCCCTTGGCAGCACTCCTTCGTCGGCTCCGCCGGGTCCGGCTTCGTCACCGCCGGCTTGCAAGCCATCAGCTGATCATCGCTCATCTTGCACAGCGTTATCGCCTCCGAAACTCCCGCCAACGCGACGGCCACTACCGCCACCGCCACCAACACCAACATCAACCTACCGGCAGCCATCCTTTAGGAGTGGTTTTGCAGGGCGCTCGTGAACTTGTGATTGGCATGTCTACAACGTGTGGTTATGTAGAGAGCAAAAGGTGGGTGCATCATTGCGCAGCAGACGAAAAGGACAACGACCCGTGAAGGACAATTTGGAGGCATTCAGGGTTCACGGGGGCGAGTGGTTTCTAACTTTTGGTTCGTCCCTGTACGGCTTCGATCGCCAACAGCTCTGGTGGGGATTGTTTATAGGGAAAACCGCGACTCATCGAAGAGGTGAAGCGGCAATTCTTGAAGCTTCGACGAGGCCGGTCATACGAGTTCGGATTCCGGTTTGTCTTTTTAGGTTGGTAGCGTCGGCTTGCGAAATAGAGAAAGTGGTTCTCGGTTTATTGGCTTCTTTATGTCATGGGTTTGTTCGTTGATAATGGAGATCCGTTGCCCTAACATGGTTACAGGCTTCATTCATTCATCCGTTCATCTGATTTCTTGAGCACTGCTCGTGAAAATTTGAACACGTTGATTTGCTGCACATGCGTTGGTCTAGGGGACTACTAGTGTTATGTGGTAGTGACAATCTCGAAGCTCAGGAATAACTGATGAGTTGTTAGATTGGATGATAGTCAAATTCCTTTGGTCGTTTCGAAACTCACCCGTCCTTTTCAGACTTTTTGAAATTAGCGGTAGAATCTCACTACCTACATCTGCAGATACATACTATTACCGTGTTGACACCCCAAAAATGTCCGATTTTAGTTATTATTGATATGCAGTGATTGTTCAAAAACAACAAAAGTGAACTCGACAATTTTGTATGCAACATCAAAATTAGTGAAGAAAATGAAAAAGAGTAGAGAATATACTATCCGGGGTCATGTCTGCATCCATGGAGGAAACCAATTAAATGGACTGATGATTGGTTGATATTATATGCAGTTGATGACTTAGATGAAAGTATTAGCATATGTTAACTAGTGGCAAATGATGACGGATTATTTTACCAAAGTTGTCGATAATGTGTTAACTAATGAGTAGATGATCATTTCAGAGGTTTGCATCTAAGGCTCAAGCACATGTAAATCCATTAAGGAGATCGTGGAGAATAGTTAGGTGAAAATGGATATTGACATTGCTATTTTGAAGGGAATTGACAATGTGGAAAATTAACAACTCTTTGGAGATAAGGTTTATTTTGAAGGAAATTGACAATATGGAAAATGAACAATTTCTTGGAGATAAGATTACTAGTTTGAAGAGAGTTGACAATGTGGGAATATAAGACTATTATTTCAGAAGTGTCTAACTACAATTCAACCACAAAGAAATCACTCCCATACATTTATGATAAAAGGTTGACAATCAAAATGTAATCTTCTATTATCTTTATTTTCATGCACTTTATTTTTCCTTAGTTATAACTTTTGGATTCACACTGTTGATTAAATTCCAACGCCTATCTTTATCCCAATGTTTCGTCATCAATTCAATTCCAGCACGCATCTCTATCATAGGTGTCACGACATTGATTAAATTTTGACGTTACATCTTTGCACATTCTCGAGTATTGTCATCGATTAAATTTTGACACGGTTCATGCACATATATTGCTGTGAAAATGGTTGTATTTTCAAACCTTGTTGTTGATTGAATTCCGGCACGATTTATATGTACAATTTAGTTTGAAGTTTGAAATAAACATTTGCAGCTATTTCTTGTTCGCCTAGATGTTTCCTATTCGAAGTCACCACATAACCCTTCTCTTCTCATCAAAAAACTGAAGAACAACATTTGGAAAAGATATTTCATCGTAAATTAAATTCCTATGAAACAAATGGCACGCCCAATGGGACCTTTGTGGTTGATTTGAGGAGATACGATGGTGAAAACAGGAAATCAACTTGATCTTGATGATGGTGGTGGTGACAATTCACACCCGATGGTAATGACAAGAGGGGACACTTTGAATCATGAATGCATTATCGGTGGCGGAGTAAGAGTAGGTCAGAGATGTCGATATCCCAAGATAATGCATCGATGAGCAAAGAAGACAATTAGAGCCAACTCTTGTCTTGTTGGCCGCCATGTGACGGTTCTTCAAGGAGCATAACAATCAATTGACAAACCACATGATATCTTGTCGACATGATCAAACCAATTATCGTCAATACCTTCCATGAAGTTATGAACGGGCAGGCAAATCATGATAATCCTACATTTTCTAGACCTATGAGGTTGGTGGTATCAATTATGGCAATTTGCCAATGACAAGGAGGCACATGATAAGTCTTGGGTTTCCTAATTTAAAAGAATAGAATGATTAACAAATCATTCAATTCTTTTAAAAGGGGGCACATGCTGACACCTAAAAGTGTTCGATTTTTAGTTATCATCGATATGTAATGATTGTTCGAAAACAACAAAGTGGACTTGACAACTTTATATGCAACGTCAATATTAGTGAAGAAAAAAAGAATATACTATTTGGGTATGTTTGGTCATCTGTGGAGGAAACCAATTAAATGGATTCAAGATTGGTTGAATATGCAATTGATGACTTGGATGAAAGTGTTAGCCCATGTCAACTAATGGCAAATAATGGTAGATTATTTTACCAAAGTTGTCGATAGTGTGTTAACTAAGGAGCAAATGATCAATTTAGAGGTTTGCATCTAAGGCTCAGGCACATGTAATTCCATTAAGGAGATCATGAAAAATAGTTAGGTGAAAATGGAGATCAAGGTTGCAATTTTGAACGGAATTGACAATATGGGAAATTAACAACTCATTGGAGATAAGGCTGCTATTTTGAAGAGAGTTGACAATGTGGGAATATAGGACCATTATTTTCGGAAGAGTCCAACTACAATTCAACCACAAAGAAACTGCTCTATACGGTTATGACAAAAGGTTTATAAATATCAAGTTCTTTCAATTGGAAGATGACCTATCAATAATCAAATTGTAATTTTTTTTTTTTTTTACTTTCCTACACTTTATTTTTCCTTAGTTATAGCTTTTCGATTCATGTTATTAATTAAATTCCTACGCATATCTTTATCCTAATGTTTCATCCGCTTTTCAATTATGACATTATATCTTTGCACGTTCTTGAGCTTTGTCATCAATTAAATTTCGACACAGTTCGTGCACATTTATTGCTGTGGAAATGATTGTATTTTCAAGTCTTGTTGTTGATTGAATTCTAGAACGGTTTGTATATACAATTTGGTTTGAAGTTCAAAATAAATGTTTGTAACTATTTCTTATCTGCCTGAATATTTCTAGTTCAGAGTCGCCATAAAACCAGTCTCCTCTCACGTAAAATATCGAATAACAACTTTCGGAAAAGAACTCGTCAAAGATTCAGAAAACTGGCATCCGAAAGAAGGGTCGGAAGCACTACTGGGTTTATTCTTGATCTTGAAAAATTTTGCTAAATTCGTGAAATACGGGCATGAGCTTCTTAGGTGTCGCGCTGGTTTCAAGCTTCCCACTCCCATCACAGTGGGGTAGGGGTAATCGGCTTGCCAAATAGGCAGTGGTGTACAGGATTTACCAACGTTAACCACCTTTCTTTAATGAGTAAAAACTACTAACCATCTCTTTGAGATTCTATGAGATTTTGTTTTAGAAGCTTAAATCGTTCGACGAATGCATGATTTAATATTAAGATATAGCACATGGAAATATGTAATCGGGGAAGCAAATATCTACATGTTGAGAATTGAGATGAAAAGTAGAATGTAATAGTACTACATCACCCAATAAAGAGTATATGATTCTATAAATAGGTTTCACGAAATGACTATATAAAGTAGTAAAGGGTTAATCACAATCAATCATAACTAATCAAATGACATATACAGAATCTCCTAAATATATCTACATCATATTTCGTCGGAGAACAAAGCACACTTTTGGGAGTGTGCACGAAGAAAATAACAATTTTTTATATAAATGTGCAAGAACTAAGAAGAATAGAAATGTCCATTTGAATCTTTGAAAGGTAGTCATGGGTTTAAAAAAAAAAAAAAATCAGCTGAAATTTGAGGTTGAAAGGTACTTCTCGGTGCTTGTTTTGCGTGTAGTTTGGATTAACGATAAAGTACAAAATGCAGACTAGAGCCAAAAAAAAAAAAAACTACTTCTTGGTGCTTGTTTTGCGTGTAGTTTGGATTAATAAAGTACAAAATGCAGACTAGAGCCGAGACCAGTGTCTTTGAAATTATAGGTGCTCGGGCCAGGGCCACACAGTTCTTGTTTGAAGAAAATGAATGGGCTTTTCATGGGACATTTTCACTGGATTGGCCCATAAAGGGCTCATTCTTAGGCCCATGAAGAGGATCTGCTAGCTGTCCTCTCATCTTTTTAAATTATAGCTAATCCGCGAGGTTGGCTTGCCAATGAATAAGCGAATTCACATGAATAAATTGTCTAAATTGACATCTCTTTCGTCTTGGTTAAAATTCTATTTTGATTGGCATTTCTGGTAATCAATATGCTTTTGATAATAAAACTTGATTAAATCTTTAATCAAGTTGTCGATTATGTTGACCCTTCTCTTCGTCGAACAGATTACCGATGTTTAGTTCGCCACATTATGCAATTAGTCCCTATTCAGAGTTGACTATTGTTCAAACTTTCACATTTGGCCAACAATATGTATATGAGAAGGCAACAGTGAGGAAAATACAAAAAAGAATGAGGAGAGTGATTTGAGCAAAATGTTTTGTGATTTTGAGTTGCTCAAAGTTTCAACCATAAGATAGTAACATGGAAATTATAATTTTTGTGGACTGCTTTTATCATGCGGACAATTCTATATTTGGACCAGCTATTCAAGTTTTGACTTGTCTTTTACCTAGTACACGATGTAAGACCAATTGGCTTCTAAGTCCGGTTGTCTAAGATTTGCTTTGCAAATTGAAGGTGACAGGTTTGATTCCCCGGTCCTTAGAAAACCTTGGTTTAGATGGCGAAGCAAGGGCAAGGGCATAGGTATGTTTGCCGGTCTTGAGCTACTCGACGCGCATTGGCTGGGGTAACACCCAATGGATAGTTGATATTTTGCTAATTCATTAAATCGAATGCAACATTCTAAAGCACATTGGGTAGATCCCAACCCCGTCCGAATCCCTTTTTGACGAATAATTCGCTCTGCATCTGCACTAGCAGAGTACGCTCCTAAAATTCAAACAGAGAAAAAAAAAAAACCATAAATTCCCCGGAAGAAGTCAACAGACTTTCACATCAACCAAAAAATATCCAACTAAAATAAAAGGAAAATCACCGAATGGACAGAGAAAAAGAAACCAAAAGCAACGGGGAGTAAGTATTTACCCTCGGTCTTCTTCAGCAGTTTTCTGACCTCAAACATCCTTCGCGGCGTATGTTCACTCTGAGAACAACATCCACCGACCTAATACGATTGTCTTGTAAAGAAAGAAAGATAAAAAGGAGCTCCACTTATAATTTATTTCACGTGTCCACTCCCTACTTTCCTTAATCTTTGTTAGTGAAGAAGGCACTAATGGATCAAAGCTAAAAAGAAGGGAAAAAAAAAGCATTAATAGGAATCTTCTTTTCTTTTCCTTTGCAGGGATGGTGCTGATGGAATCAAATACTTTGCCCAGGGTGGCATATTCAGGAACAAAAAACTGAGAAGTTCGATATTCTCGTGCGAGGACAAAAGCTACAGCAGCACTTGCATATCCTCATCTCCACTTTTGTTTCAAAGCTTCAATTGAGTCGGGGGCCATGGTGGAATCGATGTTTGAATTTCATGTTGAGTCAGGCCTCAGGACTGAATCTTTCCCAAAGGCACCGCAAGTGTACAAATGAAGTGGAATAAAGAGGAAAAGCACAGCCCAGCCATCTCCCCTTATCTGGCTATCTGAAACTCCAAAAAGAGAGACGCCTCTCCCTTGGAGTTCTTCACATTCTCTGCATCCTTTCTTCTTTCCTTCACTCTCCTTTTCATTTTTCGGACTTAAGGGTCGAATCCAAGTAACCGAAAATATTTGGGACCACCGTGAAAATCATGTCTAGTCAAGCCCTGTACCTCGCCAGGGTTCAAGCTTTATCAGGCTCGCGTACTCAACACTCGAGATCAGTATGTACTGCTCGAGCTCAACTTGATTAAATTTAATTACATGTTTGTAGTGCGCTTTTCATCTGCGATTAACGGAGTAAAAAGATAGAAAGTTTAATCTTTCGATCTAAGTGAGGGGCCGCCCCTTTCGAGGCATCTTTAACATACAATTTAGAAGAGGATTATCATACGTTATCTTCTTTTTCGGTGCGTGAAACATGCTGACATCCTTGTATGCCAATAACGAAATTAACCGACTCATTAAATTAACTAACTAAAACGCACTTTGCACTGAGCTCAACAGGGACACCCTTTGCACGTCTCCTCTTTACCAGCAACGGTGGGTATTAGATTATATTATCATTAAAATTAAAAAAACGATAAAAATCAATCAAGCAAGCATGATCAATTATTTTACTCTTTAATATTATTATTTTCAAAAAACATAAAGAACAAATACCATTATAAATTCCCAAACTATACTCATGTAATACAAATATCTTTATCTTTTTTTTTATCAGAAATCTTAAGTTTTATTTCACAAATATTCATCAAAATTTAAACTTATATATATATGTTTATTTTTTCATCCGAAAATATTTTTCAAAATTTAAATTTGGGGTTTTGTATAACGATATTTGCGTCTTAATGATTAATTTACGGGTTTTTAATGATACAGAAAAGTTGAAAATTTTGGTGTGTTTAGAATTTTTTTTTTTTTTTGGCGGTATGAAGTGATTGTATAAAAAATTAGAAGGATGATAATAAAAAAGAGAAAAGAAAAAGAGAATGTTGTGGTAAATGAGAAAGGGACAAGTCATTCTCTGACCTTGTCGCTGCAAGAGAGGACTGCAGCGTGTGCCAACAGTAAAAACGCAGCAGGAAAAACCGATTAGCACTTGAACAGATAAATAAATAAATGACGACTGCCAAAAGGACAAAAATCTTTAAAAAAACACGAGAAGGGAGAAGCAAAATTGTTGACCTCAGCGTCCGTCTGACTTCGGCCGTACCAAATCGAATTTAAATCGCGTCTCCCGAGTCCTCTCTCCCTCTCTGTGCTTTCGTCTTCGCTTCGGTTGACGAGAGAACAAGGACCGAGGGACATTGCGCCATGGCACGGAGCACCAAGCTATTCCCCACCTCTGGCTTAGCCGTGTGGGCTTAAACAAGTGATGGCGAGAGAGACAGAGAGAGGAGAGCAGAGAGGGCATTAATGGCGAGGCAGATGATCGTGTCGGTCATGTGTTTGATATAAGGCTAGCGGATTTGAAAACGGATTAGCGTGTTCGAGCGGAACCTAGAGGAGATGCTCACAGCTTTCCTTATCCTGGTTCTGGGATTGCGCTTAATAGTGCAGCAATAGATGTATTCGTAACTGTATTGTTTCTTTTAAGGGGTTATTAGAAAATGCTCATTGATGACAAAATCATAAGCATGTTTTGTAAATGACAGCTCGAGTTTGGAAGCATCGATCCACGGGTGATACGAGAAATATCAATTGCATTTTGGACGACCTATCTAGTAGGTAATTGCACTGCCACAGTCCATCCTCTTTCGGACGGGGTTTTGCCATAGGAGAAAGCAGCTACGAGGGAAAAAGGGTTTTGAAAGTTTTGAAAACACTCGGTATTTTGAAATAAAAAATATTTCGATGAAATTATCATCGACGGATAATTGGACATAGAGGTGCCCATGTGAAGGCATTGGTTAATTTGCAAAAACACTAGAAATTATGGTATGGGTGTTCGGTGACTATGGAGAGGGATTAACATTCCACAATGCCCTTCCAACCGGGGGAAGACCTTAGACCAGTTGTTTGAGGAACTGTCCCTAAAGGGGTGTCTAAGGTCCTGCAGGCATTTCACCTGCCTCACGTCACGCCAGGTGAGGGTTTGGGGTTGGTTACCCAAAGCCAGCCCAGTCGTACTTGAGTTGCCTCAAGGCAGAGTTTACACTCCCTACCCGTGAGCCCCCTAATTCTGGAGGAAAGCTTTTCTCCCTCCTCCAGTAGGGATATGGAGGACAGCGTGGGGTCTCCCACCCCAAGGTGGTTCTCCCACTTGTTTCCTCCTTGAGCAGTTTAAGGACCTGCTAAGGTCCTAATTAAATCTATCAAGTGGAATTATCGAATAATTTCCTAGAATGCTGATGCAATTTTGATTGTTCAATGACATAATTAGGAAAATCTTTCTTGACATTCCAAGCTTTGGCATGACTTCATGTGCTGTATGAGTTAGAATTTTGAAAATATTACGAATGAGATGAAAATATGCATTATGTCCTAAATTATGATGTGTATGCAGGTGCAATTCACTGTATGGCATTTTATTTGATGATGCGTACTTAATTTTGAAATTGAGCAAGTCGTGTTATTATTTAGCTGACTTATCTAGGGGTACTTTTGTCATTTTAGCATCATATACTATTAGGTTTTAAAAGTTGAAAACGATTTGTTTTAGTAAAATAACTACTTTTTGAATCTTTTTTTGGAAAATTCACGACATGCACGGGTCCTCAATTCACTATTTGAGGTCCCTCAGGTCATCGACTTTTGATCCATCAGCCATCCAGCCTTTGGTCCATTGGGATGGATCCCGATGAGCACGACATGATAGTACCGTTAATCGAACTTTTGATGAAGTAACATTTTTATGTCAAATTTAATCAAACGTTATTCAAAATCATGTGTCTACAGTTATTTAACATTGTCCTTTGGAACATTTATTAACCTTACCTATGTTATGGTGATATAGCAAATGACCCTAACCGTTAGCTTCTTGGATAACGAAGAACACATATGCTGGATAGGCATATAGTGCATTTTGATTTAAGAAGCTCTAAACGTAAAGAACTTCATAGTTTAAACCATCCAGTCGCATACCTAGCTCGCATTCTGCCCTATCAAAAAGATTAACGGGTCACTTCATGAGAGAGAATTTCGGCCTGCTCGCATGCACTAGTCCTTGACCTGACCTAAAGAAGTCACCAATCTAAACCAATGCGAGGGCATGCTCATCGAAATGAAGAGTGCTCCGCAAGAGAAGGGGTTGCTTCGAGAAATGGAGAAACACCCTTTAACTCCACAGAGAAAGAGAGAAGCGGCTTTATTCTAGGGTTGCTTTCTTGATGATGCATGGGAATATACACCAACACGAGCAGACCCCAGCCACTTCAGGTTTTCAGGATCGTCAGCGACAAACTAGGGCAAAAGCAAAGACCCTCTGGGGCCTCTCCCCTGATAAGGAAAAAGAAAAGTTGAGAGAAAGATCGCAGGGGTAGGGACCAGTCCCAGGACTGATGTGGAATATTAGAATAATGGAAGAGAAGGGCATCGAAAAGAGGAGGAGAAAGCAACCTCTCCACACACACGATCTCTCTCTCTCTCTCTCTCTCTCTATCGATCTGGTGTAGGATTTGTGGGGGGGAATGAAGGATCACTCATGACTTAATTACACCAGCCTGTCGTTGTGTCTGCTTCTGTGAACCTTCGTTATCGGTGGGTTCGGTTCGCTTTCTCGCTTTAATTTTTACCACACCGTCTCCATTCTCTCTGTCTTTACTGCTCCCCGCATCCCCCATTCCTTTTGGCCCCTACCTCAAAGCTGCTACTCACCTCCCTGTTTTTGTACCTGCTTCTCTCTCTCTCTCACCTCGCATTGATTAGGAATTCTCTGGACTTGTTTTTGAAACGTATCTATCCTGAATGAAGTGTAAGGCTCTGAGGCTATAGATCGAGGCGAGAGCGGGTCCAATTCTATTCGGAACTGGTTTGGTCAGTTCAATTTTGAACCTACTCTGGAAAGAACCCGCTAATAACTCTCCTGGCTACTAGCAAACGTAACTTTCATGTTAAAAGAATATGCACAAGCTGCTTGTGTAAAATATCATTTACATTGGCGGTGTGTGCTCTAATTTTTTCAAAAGTAGATATCTTAACGTTTTTATAATAAACTCTAATCCAAAATTGAAATCCTTGTTAATTCTAAGTTCAATTTCCTGTTTCGACTTTTTGGAGATCCCTTAAAGTGGGATGAGATAATTTAAACATCTCAAAATTCCATTTTTTCCGTTTTTTCTTCTATAGTGAATGAGCCGGCTTTCGTGCACCTCAAAAGCCCTTCAACGCTTTGTAAATTGAGGCAAAGAAAGAGAGAGTTTTGCGGAGGAGTGACTTGCACTACTTGTTAAATAGTCAAATGGGTAAGTACTCTATTTTTCAACACACCATCAGTAATAAGTACTTTAAAGATAAAATTTTTATTTAAATCTACACGCAAACCGATGACGTGGCAATACAAGGGCAATTAATTAGATTCCATATGGACATCACACCGATATTCTGTCCCAAAAGAAATGATCAAACTTTAGTGAAAGCGTGCCCAAAATTGCAACGGCCTGAAAAGCTTGGAGAGCATGAAAATTCATTAAAGTTAAAGGGATTTTACCCTTTGTTGACCTCGCTGCTTCAAACTTACTGCTCCTCCCCCCCCCCCTTCTCTCTCTCTCTCTCTTCCTGGGAGCTCTTGCCTTTTTAAAGAGCCTCCCGTGCCCACCTGCTTCCATAAAGCAACGAGCGAAAAAGAACACCCGATCTCGAGTTCTCTCGTCTGGCTCACCTTCGCCGTGCTCGCCTCCCTTCCAAAAGACTGCCCTCTGCAACTTCTTCCGCCTCCGATGGACGTAAGCACTTTCCTTCTCTTTGTCTTGCCAAGTTCTTGAGCCGTGTGCATCGCCGATGTTTATGCCATATGTTGGCGTGTGTATGTGTGTGTACAGGACTACAACAGGTTTCACATACCGGCGTTCGGGAGCTGGGACTGCTACGACGGCCTCCCCTTCACCCAGTGCTTCGACGAGGCGTCGGCGCGGCAGGCCGGGCTGCTCCGCTACACCTACTCCGTCGACCGCGACCTCTACGTCGCCGGCGACCTCTACCAGAACGACGTCGTCACCCCCGCCATGATCGTCGTCCCGCGCCGCCGCCGTCATCGACGGGTAAAGTCACGAACGACCGCCGTCCTTTTTCCTTTTTCCTAGTATTATAACGTGCATTTTCTGGTTTACCGATAACCGCCCCGATGTGCATCACTGTCTGTAAGTAAAATGGTACGATATTTAGTTAAAATAAGCTCACGTGAGAGACTATAATGTCTGCTAAGATTCTGTGTTGCATAGTGAGTCATAATCCAATGGTTTTTCTTGGGATATACTCTTTCTTGTGGATGATCCATCGTCTTTTTCTGGACAAAACCCTTTTCTCCTTTCGCTTTGCTTTTTCTTCTCTTTCTTCTTCTTTTTCCCGTTCTTTTTATTTTGTGAATTCTGGCGCTTGCGGTCGTTGCTGCAGCGTGCATAATCATGCGCTCACGCAAGCCCTCTTTTTATCTTTTGTTTTTCCCAGTATGAACAGCTTCAATTATTAAAAACTATTGTGGAAACGCACGCTTTTTGGGGAAAGCGAAAAAAGGCTATAAGTAAAGAAAAAAGGAACGGTCCAGGCCAGGCTTGGGTTAGCTCGACCAGCTAGGGTTTCTGAATCACGTCTTGGGAAAGATCAGAATAAAAAAGACGGTTTTAACGGGAAGTATCGCGAGGGTTTTTTGCTTTTCCTTAAATTACTCCACGTACTTGTCACGCTCAAATCAAATCAGTCAGCTGGGAAAGTTCAATCGCCCGATCGAGAATTTATTACGTAGGCTAAGTTTACAACACTAAAAGTTACGTTGAGATAAGCATGTTTATGTTAGTGTTCATGTCTCAGTTCCTATCATTTCATAACGTAATTATAAACTCTTTTAGTATAAGATTGGTTTTTTTGAATTCGTGATGATCTTTGCCATTTTTCAGATTACCGATATAAGCTTCTATAAACACGAGAAACGTCGTAAATTTGCGTAGATACTGTACGATGCTCCTTTTTCTTGATAATAAGATGAATAGTCATATATAATAAATCGATATAAAATAATCACGGGTTTTGCAATTTCTTTACTACGGCTTTGGGTTAGACTAAACTAAGTCTATTCGTTGGAACTAGGGCATTGTTAACTAGATGAACACATAGAGTTTCTTTGAGATAAAAAGTCAATTATGAATAATCATAATCAGGGGGACAAGATAATGTTGTCTAAATGGTGTGGTGGATGGTGATAATTGCAGACAAAAGTCAGTGACCCGAGTCATGATGCCAAAGAAGGGAAGGAGAAAAGTTGGGCCAGCGACTTTCAGGAGCCGATGAGCCCTCCTTTTGTATCCAGGCCAACCCCAAAACCTGTGGACGAAGACCTGTACAAAATCTCACCTGAGCTCCTTTATGCCGAGCCCAAGAAGGTATCTACTCTTTACCATCTTTTCTCCTCCTTTATTTTAGTTATGCAAAAAGAGGGTACCGAGCATTTTGATGAAAATGATTTAAAGTTCTCTCCTTTTGGACATTTCGCTGATTATTGTTTTGGGTTGCAGAAGAGAGGGTGGAGCTTCTGGTCATGCTGCTTGGTGCCCACTTGTGCTTCATGAATCTGGGAAAGAGAGAAGTGTCTTACAGGACCAAGTACATATAATCTTATATATGATTATAATGATGAGGATGAGGATGATGATAATATAGATGAGCTAAGAGTAGATAGGGACAAAATGTTTGTGTTATGCTGTATTTGAATT
Source organism: Eucalyptus victrix (assembly GCA_016097545.1). Taxonomy (NCBI): domain Eukaryota; kingdom Viridiplantae; phylum Streptophyta; class Magnoliopsida; order Myrtales; family Myrtaceae; genus Eucalyptus; species Eucalyptus victrix. Next base: position 9,494,501 of record CM027842.1, read on the forward strand.
CCCAATTGATGAGCATTGGGATGAGAAAGCTGCTGGTTGAGGGAGGTGATGTGATATGTTGGTTTGTCATCTCATTGCTATGTGAGAGAGTATGATTGATTTTGTCAATTTGGTTATCTTTGATCTTCTAGCAAATTTCGGTCGCTTTTTGTGGTTGTCGATTATCTGCTGCTTTTTTCCAAATGAGACGTGGCTAAGAATTTGATTTGACTTATTAAAGGACTAGAGAAAAGAGGGATCTTTAGTCCTTTTGAGGCGAATGCAGTGGGGTGGAAAACATCGACTTGGGCAAAAAGCAAATGGAGCAAAAGAGAAAAAGGGGAAGATCCCTTCCTTTTTTTCATCAGATAATACTTGATTATGGGCCAGAAAGAAAACGATAGTCTTCCCTAAAACATGATTACATCGTTTTAGGAAAATAATATTCTCTAAAACATGATAACATCTTTAGTCTAATCTGTCCCTCGCTTTATCGGAAAGACTTTTGATCGGTGCACATGAACAGACAATTAGAAGAAATATATCTTTGCTTATGTGTTTGAAATTGCCATTTTATGTCAAATCACTAATGGGAACGGAGAAGACTTAATGATTATAGATGTCATTTCGAAATATGCGTTTCCTATTCAAACTATTATGAGCATCGTACACTTGATAAGGATATATAAATTTTAATTTAGTCTAGAAAAGACATTAATCGATAAATTTTTGAGGGGATGATCACCTCCATGATCATCCACGTATTCCACTATGAGCACCCATCAAACTTCTTATGCCATTAAAGCTAATTCAAAATAGAGATTGATCATTGTTTTTACCGAAATTGTCGGCAAAGCACCATTCAAAGAATGGATCGATGAATGTGACGGGCTTTTGCTTATTCTTGAACAATAAACTAGTTTGATGATAAAACTAAAAGTACAAAACCAAAGGCAATTGCGCGCGTCCACGTAAAGATACAATTGTTGTCTATTGATTGATAGGCCATCCTTTATCCGCACGACTTGTAATACTTATTGCTACTAGAGGGTCAACAACAACATCAAAAGGAAGCAATTGCATTCTATCAACTCATAAAATTCGGAAGAATTACCAAAAAAATCCTAAATCTAGGTCAGATAGATTACAAGAGTTTCGCGCTTGATTTAACACCAAAGCAATTTCTTTACCAATTTAGTTTGTTATGCCAAATTTGACCGGTTGGCATTAACGTGGACGCTGGTCGACGCTACCATCCGATGAACACTGATGTGATAACTTTATAATAATATTTATATTTTTTTGAATTTTTTTGAATTTTTTTCTGTTTTTTTTTCTTCTTCCTCTTTTGCTTCCCTACCTGCAATGGCTGACAAGGCTCTAGCAAAGAGTCTCGAAAGACACTGCGGGGAGGGGGAAGCCAAAAAGAAGAAGAGAAAAATAATAAAAAAAAAAAAAATTCAAAAAAAAATATAATATTATTGAAAAATTGTCACGTTAGCGTTCATCAAATAGGTGTCCATGTCAGCGCTAGCCCGCACAATTTGGTCGAATAGACTGAATTGACGCAATTGCAAAAGATTTTGGCAAAAAAAAATTAAGATTGAATTGGCACAATTATAATATGTTTAGGACTTTTTTTATAATTCTCCCCGTAAAATTCAACACATGTATTTTACAAGCAGTTAGTAAACCCACTACTCCAACAATGATCAATCTTCAAAAAAAAAAAAAAAAAAACAATGCGATCAAAAAAAGTTTTTAAAAAAATGTGATCAAAAGAAAAAAAGGAAAAACAATGTGACCTTGCGGTTCCAACAGCTACCCATATCTCCCGGCCCGGGCACTACAGCTAGGGGGCCTCCACGATCTGAGGATCGTGTTGGTCTTACATTTGTATTGTACTGATCTTCACTACTGTTCTTGAGGTTGCTGGCTCCACGGCTTGGATGACCAACTTGTTTCTAATCCATTACAACTCACATCAATCTTAACTCTCATGTCGACTAAACCAAACCTCGTTCACCGTCACTTACACCTCGTGACCTAGTAATTTCCTTTAGCTTTCTCTACCGGCAAGGCGACCATTCAGTCGTCTTGTCGACTCTCCATATTTGCCAGCTAAAGCCTCTCAACACCAACCAAATTTTACTTCCCGCCGAGTCTGGCGCTCGACAATCTCCTGGTCAGGAATTTTGGCCTTGTTTCGGTGCCGACAGCTACACATGATATGTGCAAATTCCCCGTTCGCCCTTGTCACGGGTGCCAACTGACGTGCGATACCGAACGTCATGGAATTCAACTTTACAAATTGTAATATTATGAATATTTTTCCCGTCAAGTAATGGGACAAAACAACTTTCTAGTGGCTAAGGTATCAGTTCCTCGGGCGCGTGCGAACGACGGGGATCCGAACAAGCTACACGTGTGGCGACACACCGTCGTGCATTGCCCGGTCGTGGTGATCGCCCATTGGCTCCACCTCGTACGAGAGAAAGAGATTTTGGATTTTTCCCCTCCTTGAGAAAAGATCCGTCGTAGCTCTTATCTGTATCGACGTCCAGATCCTACTTCTCAGATTTGATCTCATCTTCTGCTCCAACTTTTTAACATTTTAATCTTTTTTTGAATATCCATTTCTTCCATCCTCTCTCTCTCTCTCTCTGTGGAAGCGAGTCGTGCCTGCTGAGACTCAGACGCACGACTCAAAAGACGACGGCAGACGGCTGCTCCTCCTCCTCGAAGCCGCTGCCGTCGATCCGGTACGTGCATTCACTCCAGGATCGTCTTCTGGGCAAATGCGGAAGAACAAGAGTTCTTCATCGATAACGATTTCGCACCTTCTTGGCTGTCGTAAAATCGCGATTGCATGCATCTTATCTGTTGTTTTATTCTTTGCTGACCATCTATTTAGTTGCACCATCCCGTCATTTCTGCAACAAGATGGAAACATCGGTCTTTTTAAATTCCTCGTGCTTGAATTGAACTGGGTCGTCATCCTCCTCTTTTTCATGACCGATTCGAATGATCCAACCAGTTGCATGATCTCGCAAAATCCTCTCTCTTAGGACGTGTCGAATTCGAATGATGCAACCATAGCGAGTGAAATATGACTGCGGATATCTACTTTAAGTTGATCTTCCACCTTCGTACAGGGCGAGAGAGATGAAGAGCCCGCTCGACCACGGCGAGGAGTTGATCAAGGCGATCATGGAGCGCAAGAGAAACGCCAAGACGAATGCATCGAAAGAGCATGGCAAACCGGCTGCTGCTCCATCGAGCGGCAGAACATGCATCTGCTCCCCGACGAGCCACGCAGGCTCCTTCCGGTGCCATCTCCACAGAGAAAATCAAGCCACCAAATCATCCTCGACGAACTCCGAACAGCCTCCTGCTACCGTAACCGAGACCGAGTTCGGGCGCCGACACTGCTCGTTCGGTAGCCCGCATCTGCTGTCGAGATTCGGGAGGAGCTCCACCACCACGACCTTCATGTGACGGACATTCCCGGGAGTTCTCGGCAAAGGCTAAATGCAGGAGTTCGAGTTGAGGCTTGAGAGGGTGGGGTTTCACAGCCCTCTCAGGTTTTTTGTATATAGTATTTTCGTCATTCTTTTGCAGTTCTAATCTTTCCATGCTCGTCGCACTAAAAAAGTCCTGGGGTTTGGGCGAACTGTTTATGTAAAGCCATGTTCTAGCTCGGAACAGAGGCTGTAGGTATAAAGACGTGCAGTTAGTCGGGAATAAACCTGCATAGAAGTGTCTGCATTAGAGTCCCAAAGATCGATTTTGCCGCCATGAGCGCGGCGATCTCGAGGAAGAATGATATTTTGTCATTCGGCTGGAAGAGCAAAGTCCAGCGTTTTCCAGTTAATTGTAGTACTTAAACTCCTCACATGTTGTGTGCTTGATAAAGCTTGTGAGAGAATGAATGCTAAGTGTATGACCTGGACTTGGCACGAGCGGGGTTCTACTACCTCGGTGTCGCAGGATATATCGGCAATCAGTAGGACTGTGCAATCGGATCAGATGATGCGATTTCGGATCACCGACCGGATCAATTTTAGAATTGGTTTCATCCATCGACATCTTTTTCTCTATCTTTTCATTTTTTTTCTTTAGTTTCTTGGACTTTACTCAAAACACTTTGCGCTTTAACTATAGCGACTCACCCTCATACCTACCCTCCTCGCTCGTTGGCTGGCTGCTTGCTCTCGCTCATTCGAGCTTCACCAGTTCGAACTTCACAATCCTGACTCGTTTCTTTACTTTCTTGTCTTCATTCATCTTACTTTACACCTTTTTTTGGCTCTTATTATTTTTCTTTCAAAAATGAAGCTTAAAAAAAGGGATATAAGAAAAAAAGATTTTCGGGTAGACCCGAAATCGGACTGGAAAACAGAGCAGGTTTTCAAGAAATTTAGATCTGCAAATTATCCGCCTGAGACTCATCATCCCCAGCAATTGAAGCGAATTTTTGGAAAGCTAGCTGTTTTCCGAGAGCAACTTGTAGATTAGATTGAAGGAATGGATCTAGGGGCCTTAACGTGCGACAGGAATTTGAGGAATACAGCAAATGTATTCGAAGGTAACATGTGAACATCTATACACCTCCACGTCTGTGAACAACACAGCAAATTATCTCATTTGCCATGTAACCTGAATGTTCTGCACTTGATATTCACCGCGAAACTTCCACCAAAAAAATAAAGAAAGCCAAGTCTCCCTTTCAGAAAGAGAGATATAAATATACAGCAGAAGTAGGAGCGTACTAGGAAACTTGGAGAGCTCTGACTCGAGCGGTCAGTTCCCTGACTTGGCTTCTCAGACGCTCCGGATTGCAGAAGAAGTCCACGAAGACCCGTCTTTGGAGCTCGACCTCCTGTGTGTGATGTTTCACAATCTGCCCCAAGAACAACCAACATTATTTTGGAAATTCAAAAGGAAATCTATATATAATCACTAGCACTGCTATTACGTAATAATTCCTAAAAGTGTCCTTAGTGAACACCACTCGAACTTCTGACATGCAAATGTTGAAAATTCCCCTTGCAAGGAAAACTTTTTTGCACTCTCCACTTATGCTTCCAACTAGAATTCCTTCCCCTCCTAGATGCTCGTCTCAATCAATACAATTGGTTTTAGTGAGTTTTCATGTAGCAAATTAGCAATGTAACTCTTCCTATAAATCTTTTCCTGCATGAAATTCATTATTTTTTTCTCTCGTTATATAGTTATATAACAATGTGATTAATCCCAATATTCTTCCTATATGATATAAAAACGATAGTGTCCCTGTAGTTTATATTGATATATGATACAAAATGAAAATTTTCCCTTTTTTGTTCAAAATAGAAGACTTGTAAGAATGGGGGATACATTACGTATTGTTCATACTTAAATACATAATTTAAATTTTACACAGATGAAAAGATCCACGCCTGGACATCGCATGGTTACACTGCTCATGACCATGTAAAATAGAATGAACCACCCTCAATAAACATCAAGTTCAAAGTAGCCCCATTGATCACGACATGTTATATGTTATATCTTCATATGGTTAATTTCGGCCAATTGTGTCATTAGATCATATAACATGTCATGATCAATCTAATTCTAAGTCATATCACAGATTGTGAAACTAACAAAAAGACACAGGAGCAGAATAAACAGATTAATGAAGATTGTCACCAAGTACATAGGATGGTGAGTATTCAATATTCAAATGAAATTAGAATTAAGATCAACATTACCTCAATCTTTTTGCAGTGTTCAAGAGTCACCTCTTCAACCGCAGCAGCTAGTTTTGCATTAATCTTCTCCATCTCATCAAGCTCTTTCATCAGTGGCTGAAATAATATCATACTTCTCATAAGTAACAAAACCAGTCTCCAATAAAAGATCGGCAGGCATTAAGATTTTAACATTTGCACCCATATGCAGTTGAAATGTGCCACCATTGCAAACAACTTAAGATTAACAAGTGATGAACTGATGTAGGCAACAAATATTATTAGATAACATATGATGAACTAGGGAGAGGGATCAGTGGATTGCAGCAAAAGATGACTCCGGCAGACGTACCCGAGGTGTGAGAATTGGTTGTGCAGTTGTTGAAGATGCAAAAAGCAATTGCTGCATATTTTGAATTAGGGTGCACCTGAAACATATAAAGGAAACAATAAACGAAACCGACTGAGATTTTACTCAACATCATTGCGTTTATTAATCACATGTGTTATAAACACGTCGCGTGTAAGTAAAGACATTTGAGTGAAAAAAGAAAAACATATGTGGAGGCCACAGAGGCTGTTGCTCAAATATTAATCAGCATAGCAGAGTCTCTCTTGAAACTAAACCATTATCCTTAAAAGACTAACTATGTTGACATTTCAAAAGTCGCACAACATTATTCAAATATTCTAAGCAACAAAACAACTACAGAGCCTAATTGCAAAACTACAAAATTGGTGTTAGAGTGCCTTTAAGAAGAAATGATAATCACCTCAAACCATAGAAATTCACACAAACATCTACGTCGAGTACATTTTTGATCTAACAAAATATGGAGGCCACAGAGGCAATTGCTCAAATTTAATCAGCATAGCAGAGTCTCTCTCCAAACTAAACCATTATCCTTAAAAGACTAACTATGTTGACATTTCAAAAGTTGTACAACATTACTCAAATATTGTAAGCAACAAAACAACTACAAAACCTAATTGCAAACCACAAAATTGATGTTAGAGTGCCCGTAAGAAGAAATGATAATCAGCTCAAACCATAGAAATTCACATAAACATCTATGGCAAGTACATTTTTGTTCTAACAAATTACTACTAGTGAAATTATAAACCCCTAATAGCAATTTCAATCAAGTTACATTATATTTAGAGTGACAAGCTAGGACCTTGACAACAATGGCCTTATGGGGTTGGTTAACAAAAAAAACAATCAAATAATTCTCTTTATGCCATAAGGAAAATAAATGGCCAGGTTTGTGTGCATCCGTGGGGATTCCTTGAGTTCAGGTAGTTGTGTTATCATATAAGAAAAGAAATGGCAGTACCTCAAGTCTGCATTTCTAGCAATTTCTTTACTTCTGCTTCACACCACTTGTCAGATGAAGAAACCAAATTGTGGAAGAAAGGTGTTGAAAAATGTCTATTCATGCAAATTTGGAACGCCAGCATAAATGTAGAAGCAAAGATCATTCCTTATAGTAGAGCGTACATATCAAGACTTCCACCCAGCATTTTCATGACTAGCATCTTTCTATTTCTTAAAAGCATCTTCTTCTCATTTATGTAACAGACATTCATGGAACAAAAAATTACCAAAAACTCAATAAATAAGCAAATAAAAAAGATGGATGATGGTAATTTATGTAGTTGCCAAGTAGAGGATTAACCAAAACCCAGTAGTAGTCTGATTATGATTAGTAAGACGAGGTGACATGAAAAGGAATAAGCTATTTCGACATGCATTCATAGCTCTGCAGCATCCTGGAACTTACAGCTCATTGATGCATTTATTCCTTTCCTCTGGGAGGGAATTCTCAAGGTCAGACTTTAAGGCCATGAGATCTGACTGAAGACCAGATATCTGCTGAACAATGCCTGGAGCTGAGACATATGTTGACAGCCCTACTTGTGCATCTAGGATGAAAAGAGCAAACAAAAGATTTCGATATCATTACTCCAACATTCACAAAAAAGTAAGAAATACTTCTTGAAAAGAGGACCAGATCATAAGAATAGATGGATACTTGAGTAAATGCTTAGTAGGTCTCGAACACAATGTAGAAAAGTATCCCGATCATCCACTGCGCCCTGTTCTTGAACTTCAGAAGCTGCTTGAATAAGTACCATGCACCGATCCTATAACAGGCAAACATAGTTAGCAGAAGCCAGAAGTGGGCTTTCTGAGAGATTCAAAATGAAATTAGGCATAAACCACCCAGCTTTGAACTTTATATCTAACACAGTGCATAATTTAGTGAGCTGACACTTCCCAAATGTCAGAATCTGTCCCACAAATCACTTGAAAAGCTGAGCTTAAGTCTGCAAAAAAATCTAAGGAGCACTAGCTACTATAATCTCAGTGGGCAGAAACCATCATAGGTATATTTTAGCAACTAGATTGAAAAATTTAACAAAAGTAATTTCTCCTAAAAACTTCAAACTATTTATCCTATACCCTTTTTTGAGGTAGTATAGACATTGACTGACATAAAAAGCAATGTCAAACCCAAATGGCAATTGGAATCTACATTTTACGACAACCTCCTGCTAAGCATACCACAGAAAGAAAGAGCACAGAAAGAAAAAGAGAGTACAACAAGAACTGCCAGCTTGACATACCACTCGTCCCTTGGTCGAAGAGAAGTACCCCTGCAATTCTGACTCGATGACCTTAAGCAGTGAATATGCTCCGAGCATGTTCTTTTTTTCCAGCTGACAAGCTATTTTCAGAAATTGATGCCTTGCAAGCTGATTAATGAGATGATGTATGAACTGCCAAAAACAACAAAAAAGTGTATATGATTATGCGTGCACAGAGAGACAAAGAAATCACATAAGCTTAACAGCAGGAGTGTTGAACAGTGTTAAGCAAAGTCTATCTTTTTCATTGTCAGTGTCACACTTAGACAGTTGGTTAACACAATAGGTTTCATAGCCAGACAAAAGAAACAACATGTAGGCAGTAGCAACACTTACCTACCCTGATCTTCTGACCTACAAGAATATTCATAACCAGTGTCTCAAAACCTTCAGGGCACTAGCCTATCAAAATTGTCCACTCTATCTTGTTTCCTATTAATCAAAATCAAAATCAACTTGACTAAACATATCTATACAGTACTGCACTGAAAAAATCTACTGGCAACATGACATCACCGGATACAGAACATCAACAAGGAACTTCTTTCATGAAAATTCCAAAGATTTTTCATTCCCCTTTTCCTCTTGTTTCACCTTCTAATTTTTCATTTCGCATTTTTACCCTCGCTACTGTAGGTTGTTCTGACGTACATGTATAAGCTCTGCCAATTTGTTCAGCAGATTGCACTAGAGGGATAGCTATATAATCATGTACAATATGAAGTTCAATGAGTTGTACAAACAAAATTTGAAAACCTTAACAAGTGACAAGAAGCCTCTCAAAAGTCATCCTGGTTGAGGTCATCATCACACTGAATGTTTACTTGTGCTATTAAAATTTTCCACAAGACTTCACTTCCATAGTTATCTTCACTTCTCTTTTTGGTGAGAAGGACAAGAAATCCTCATCAAGGAGAACGAAATAAGTTTTCTTAGAAATTTTAAACATTGATCATGACTAGTGAGCCAAAGTTGAATCCAGATCTAGAACTGGAAAAAGAGGAGAAAAAATGAAGAGTATTACTCATCCGTAGTTGTACTTGCAAAAAATGAAGATCAGTTTCTTCTCTTCCCTGTTCTTTAAATGGTTTTTCAGTACAGTACGACAGCAGTAAACCGAGTTGAAAAGATGTCCAAAAGATTCAAAATCAATCATTTATCAGCAGCAATATCATTTTAAGATATGGCAAACAATACGCTCAAAAAAAAAAAAAGTGCTTCTAGATGTGATCTCGACAGATAGAAGGATCATTTGGCTGGGAATTTCAAACACAGGTGCAATCTCAACTTAAAGAAGACAGGAACTTGAAGACTTAGGAACATTCAATATTTCCAAGCGAAAGTAACAGCAACAATGCTTCTGCTGAAAACAGCATAAAAGGATGTAAAGTCAGGTAAGCTTACCATCTTCTGCCGATTAATGTAATACTCTTGGCGCATGACCTTCAAATCATAATCACCTAAGTATATAGGTTAATTGAACATAAGAGTCAATACTTTTTATAACCAAAAACAGGATTTATTTTTCTCAAGAGGGAAAAATGAATGAAGTACCTTGCAGAATATATGTATCTTGGAGTTGAGCTAACTCCCAGCAGAGACTTGGAATTGTCTAGGAAAGAGGAAAGAATAAGCAGTTAATAAATAAGCAAAAAAAAAGCATTGCAAGAATAAAAAACAGCCCTATTAAGCAACTAAATCTGGAATTGTAAGTTTGTTTGTGACATGAGTACGATTATTGTGTTCCTTTTACAGCATTTCATATACCTAAATACCATTGCTTGATACAAACAACTTGGATATGTTCTTTCTCAGACAGAACACATTATAGTCCACCAGTTCAACCCCATAAATCAATGTAACCAAGATCACTAGATATTCTTGAGCTTTTAAAGGTGTTGATCTTCTCATAATATATCAACTATCAAAATTTTCACACTCAGAAACAAAGTAATGGACAGATAAGAAGTGATCCAACTCAGATAACCAAACAAGACATTATAAGGAGACATTATGTCTACATGTTACATATCATTATAAAGATGTTATGTCCTTTTACATAAAGTTTGTCCAAAGCTCATCTATTAAACTGTTTTGTGATTCCTAGACAATCAACAATTTTTCTTTTTAAATGCCTTTTAAATACATGAAAACAATGCCTTTTAAATTGAAGACGCCATTGAGCTTTAACTTTCGTAGCAACGGACACCCAAACACAAAAAGATCGAGATCAACAACAAAGTAAAAATGATACAATCATGCTTTCAATATGGCCAATGAGCAGTCAACAGGGACATATAAAAATATTAGATTGGGTACATTTGTTGAAGAAATTAGGATATCGCACAGCACAGAGAAGTGCATACCTCAGAGAGCAACTTTTCTTCTTTGTGGCTAAGATTTGAAATTTCTCCCACCAACTCAGAATGCTTCCTCCTGCTCAATATGCCAGCTATTAGCACCAAATATGAAAATGAAAAGCATTCAAAACAAAATAGAATAACCAAAATCAATTCTGAACTTATGGTGCTAGCCTCAAGTATGAGACAGGCTATATGTCATTATTTGTTCATTCCTGGCATGGTTGAACAGAAAGATGGCTTCTTTCAGGAAAATTTAGAAGAAGCAAAGGACTCTCTGCGGACAATACTATGACAAAGACATTAATGTCTACACTGTAAGGCCTAAATTATAGGCTGAGACATCCTTCATTTAGGGCTTGTTTGATATAACTGAAAACAAGATCTAAAACTTTAAATACCAAATCTTAGATGCTGATGATCTTAAGTGCTGAAAATAGAAACACAAAAAGTTGTTTGAAATTTTATTAAGTTCTTTCCAAAGATAGAACAATGACCCTAGTCGATAGGTTGTAGCATTATATTTGGCAAGATTTTAGTTGCAATCAACTGTTTTGTATCCCCTCCCTTACTTACCACATTAAGTGGATTTTTAACTTAATGTCTATCAAGTCAATGCTGATTAACTTTAGCCAAACGAAAAAAAAGTCACTGCTGATTTAGGTTATCAAACAAGCTTGATCTCATTTAAATGTCGAAAGGCTCCAAGAGTGGTGAGATACCCAAAACTATGGATTGAACAATCTTTATGCAGAGAAAAATAACTTTCCTGCATGCAACCTACTTCTAAAGAGGAATTTGACAAATTAAACAGTGTCATCAAACAGTGAAAGTCAAGATCTAGACACAACATCAGCCATTTTGGCAACAAAATCTTGTTACTGCACATACGACTGAGTAATGAATCGGCAACCACCGACTATGGAGACAACAAAAGACCATCCTCTGCAAATTTTTTCTGTCTCCTTAAAGTGCCAAATCAATGAACTCATGATTTATTTCTAATGAATTCCAAACACAAATCAAAGAGAGTGGAGCTTATATATTCATTCTCTCCCTGGATACCAAATATTGAGCATTCCATATAAGCCAAAGTTAACCTTACTGTTTTTTTTTTTTTTTTTTTTTGGGCTGAAGGTAACCTTATCATTTAACCGAGCAATTTATGTTGGCAACAGGAGGGATTGCTCCATGAGATAAACTTAACAGGTTCATAATAAATATGCCACTTTATTGGTTTCAAGTTCTTAAGGACATGTAGAGGAACTTCTTCATTATTGACAGTTTCCTTTTGGCACATTCAGTGTAGCATTTAAAGTTTCCATGCATACAAGCCAAGAATTCAAGCAGTTCAGCCAGTACAGGAAGAACTTTCCAGAAAACACCCATACTCAAAGAACTAAATAACTCACCTCAGAGAATGAAGATCGAGGTGAATGTGTGCTTCATCTGATGTTACCTGAGCCTTTAAGGCCACAAGAATAGCTTGCTGCTTAGCATTCTCAACTTGGGCTTCAACCCATTGCTTCTCACTTGTGCCAAATCTGTGCAAGGAAGAAACAATAAGGTAGGACTTATTTTCTCTTTCTGATTACTAGCTAAAGACTGCATCCATGCATGTGAAAAAAAAAGGTGAAAAACTTTTAAATATGAGAGAAACCAAATATTTATGAACTCAAATCATTTTACAAGATTAATATATAGGTGGAGAAATTCAAATTACAATTTTGTCCGTACTATAAAATGGATCATTATCATAGAATTTTAATATCATATGTGAGATTTCATTAGATATTTGAGCAACAATTCAAGGCTGAAATCCTCCTGCAACTTTGCTTTATTATCTAAAGAGATATTTAAGAACTGTCTGACATGTCCCATCACCGAGTCACTACTGTTTACTTCTGTTGAAGTTTTGCACTGGGAAGGAGGGCTTTTTACAAACTGAACAGTAAGATCACATACATGGAACGAAGCCTTTGCAATTCCGATAGTCGTTGATGCTGAGGCTTTTCTGAATCTGTTGAATTGTAAAAGCCAAAAAAAGGGGGAAAATCAGCATTTCATTACTCTAAAAATAGAAGGCAAAATACTACATTGAACAAGATAATTGTAAAGTTTACTATTTGAAAATCAGACTATATACACAACCCATAATATCATGGGGTGAGCAGCACCATGCAAGCCCAATAGTTTTAGGGCTAATGATCCGGCTGGGCCCAAAATAATCATTATGTTGAAGTAAAGACCAAAAAGTTTAGATAAATTCAAGCCTAAGTATATGGCCTAAAAAAGAAATTCCACCAAAGACCAACCACTTCAAAACATTTCTAAATTACCTCGTACTAAAACATCTGAAGCATCATCAAGACTCACCCACGAACATTTGGATTTGCCATCCTCGGCAACTAATCGAAAAGGACCCTGAAAAATTCATTCAAAACAAGACGATGAACATTACCTACATGTTTCAAAAAAAAGCAAGCCAAAATCTAAGTGCTATAAGCCACAAAACTATGTAACTCTTTTCTATAGGACACAAAATGAACAATCTAAAACTAAACTATGTTAAGGAAATCTTGAAGATGACAAAATAAATCAAAGGCTACTAACGTGTTTAATATTGAGTAATAGACTATGCAGATAATAGAACATGTAAAGGATATTGTCAAAATCTATACTTAAAAGAACCAGAAGATAGACTCTATGCTGAAGACAAAATATACTCAAACTTTATATCTAGAACGAGACACAAGTCTAGAATGTGACAAGGTTCAAAACAAACATGTTCAGAACGAAACAACTTGACAAAACATAACACAAGCCCCAAACATATAATGGCTAGTGATCTAGTTTGGGATTCTACTTGTATCACTCAACGGCTACTAAATCTTCTAAATACAGATCTGTCCAATGGGTAGATTGGAAGACGATTCTCTAGATACGGTCCAACGGCTAGTTTGGAAGTGGAAGAGTATTTAAGGAGATCAAGGACTGATGAGCAAATAAGAGACAAAGTATAGAATTTATAATTTCAAAGTCTGAGCGATCTTTGATCATACACTTGTCTCTCATGAGCTTAAACATTTGTGATCGTGAGATAAAAATTAGAAGAGTGACTTAGAGAGATGGTGTGATCTACTACTAAGTGTTTGCACTCAAAGTTATAATCTTTTGTTAATTACATAATAGAATCCAACCAGAAGGCTGTTAGCGTGGGAGAGTAGACATAAGCTTAATTTAAACCAAACCACTATAAATTTCTTGTGCAACATTCTCTTTCCTTAACTCTTCATATTTAAGTTTGTTACATACTTACAAGTTATTTCAGAAATCTGTTCCATCACATAACAAATTCTAAACATCTACTAGAAGTTTGGTTGCTCATTTAAACAGACTCAAATCCTTATTTAGACTTTGCTCAAAATTTATTTTATTTTGCATTTATTTGCCATGACTTCTTTTAAACACCTATTCACCCCATCTAGGTGTTCATACTAATACTTTCAAACTATGCCACAGACAAATTGATAACAAGATTGATGCTAATTTCAGATGCTTAGACAAGTAAAAGTTAAAACCATCAGAAACTACTACTACTTCTCTCCCTCATGCCCATCAAAGCTCACATACGAAAAGTAGCAATGACATGTGCAGCCAAGCAAAAAGTTCATCAAGCACTTGAATATATGTAAATTAGAGACCAAAGAGTGGGATTATTTCATGTTTGGAAGTTATTACACCAGCACCACTCACTTAAAGCATTTAAGGCTTTTTGCAGTTTTTTTTTTCCATTCACTATCTTCTCTTCGAAGTGACTAATTTGACACTAAAATTAGTTTACCAATTGGAAAGCCAAGCTAATACTGAGAAGGTGAAAACCAGCTAGAAATGTCCTCTATTCATTTCATCTACTGTATCGGATCAAACCTTTGCAAGCCAAGTATGCATCACTTCATTCCAAGCATAAAAAATAACAGTGGAAATAGTTTCTAATATTTAAACTGTCAACTCCACAGTAAACTGTTATATCTATGCTATTATAGCTTTCCTTTATTTGCACTGATTATTTTCCATATTTAACAAGGAAAAGGCTTCTCTAGTTGTTTATTCTTAAAATCTTTAATGACTGTAGTGTAATTTGTCCTTACATATTCACAAGCAAAGACTCAAAATTTCACTTACAATCACAAACTTACTTCCATTCCATGCATTCTTAGCAATCTTAACTACCAAAAGAAACAAAAAATTATCTTATTCACAGGCTTTACTAGCAAATATAACCAAACAAAGTCTATTTATTGAACTAGCTTCAGAGTTCAGCATCCAACTGATAGTCCCTCACCAACCAGGGCTTGGCTTTACGGATTTCTTAGTGAGCATGTATGTTTCCAAATGACATGTTTGATAAGCCTCTCAAGCATCAAATAACTTGTCAAGGACAAGCATACCGATTGGTGTTGGACAAAGCTAATGGAAATTCCTTTAACAATCAGAAAATTAATTTATAATTCCACATTGTTGGATAGCAGTGCCAAAGTTTTCTTAGTTGCAATGACATCTCAATGTTTCTTCCAGAACAAGGGTATGACAATTTCAAAAAATATACTTACTGTGTCCAGTTGCTTAGAAAACCATTGATTTAGTTCCTTCATACAGGATGAATCTTCAAGCAAGTATGGATGGAAGTCAGAATATGCAAGATAGATTCCATCCTCTGCATGGACAGAAATTATAAAACTTAGTAAATAATCCACAATTTAACAGGATGACTCCAAATACTTTTATACTGCAAAAGTCTGAGCAATCAAAAATGTCAAAATTTTACTTGCAATTAGAGAGAACTGAGTTGAAAACATCTCAACAAGGAAGGCAGAAGGAGCAAAAAAAAAAAAAAAAAGAACAAAAGAACGCAAACCAATTCATGTTATGCATTGAGAGTACCGATATAGTTGGATAATAGTCCAATTTTGGTGTGAGATCATGAAGACTAGAGATTTGATTATTTATGGCCAGAGAAGTGTTTTCATTCAAACATATGAGAACTAAGAACATATAAGCTATAATATGAATTGAGGCCAAGTAACATGGAGTAACTTAAGGAGTAACTAAAAGTGGATTTTAGACATAATGCTTATCTATATAATTCAAGTTAATGCCAGTGAAACTGAGGGAATCGCATGCTTGAGAATTTCAAAGAAACGGGGAACAAGAGCAGAGAAGTAAAACTATGCCAAAGGTGGTGCACAAGATCATAGGCAAAACAGAAGTACACTATTCTACTATATAATTAAACGACAGTTGACCAAGCTACAGTCTTGTAACTTTGGACTACATAGTTATACAAGGCCACATAAATGTCTCCCTTGATTCGCTTGATGTGGATAAATCATGGAAAACATACAGCACAAGGCCTTGGGCAGTGTGTTATCTTCCAATCTTCTTGTCGTAACTTACACATTTAAGAAAAGGCAATCATTACTATATTCTCAAGATACAGGGAAAAATAGTCTCATGAGTGTCAAATAATTCACATGTGGAAATTGACCACAGCATATTGAAAAAAGTGTGCCATGATTCACAAAAAGATGAAAGAAGGTAACTAGGGATTATATAGGAAGATAAATTAAAGTGACCCTAAGGAAAACAACGCCAATAACGTGACTTAAATTGATGAATATAAAGAATGAAACGACATCTAGATCATACTCTGCATTATTTCCATAAAACATGAGAATTCTTAGAGAAATTTAAGACCAATTGTAGAATAACAAAAATGCTTGGATATTGGTATTACAGAATAAATTATCTATCACAAACAAAATGAGGAAAGACAAGGAGTATTACCATCTCCAGAATGATAATGGGCCAACTCTTGAGCAGTAGAAGCAATCCTTCCAAGAACTGCATTCATCTAAATTGCAAAAGTAGCAATAAAAAAGCTTGTTATTTAACGCCACAAGTTTAGCCCTAAAACTAAATACCCATGATAAAACCATCTTTTCTGTGAGCGTGTTATTGTGAATTCTTTGGCTGAGAACTTGAGAGGGCAATGCCAGGTTTGATAGTAATCTCAATTCCGTGGTTATCTCATTGCCACCAATTAACAGATAAATTATCATCGTGGACACAATTACCTGTAAATTCCTCGCTGAAAGGCTGTCATCTAGCATAGTAAGTTGTCCATTTACAGTAGATGTTGCAGCAACTCTAGCTCGTCTCCCTTGGATCAAGGATGAAGCCTGTACAGTGAGCATGTCATACTGAGACTGCACATATCTGAGCTGTCTTTGCAACTCCAGAGCTTCAGCTTTGTATGCCAACGTCGCATCCCTTACAAAAGCAATCAGAGCAATGCAAAATATGCACAATTGTCAAAGCAAAAGACCGGCCTGGATAATTAGCAACCAAACAGTACAATAAACTTGCTACGCAAAGGACCAATGACAAAAGCTCTAGAAGAGAGGGCCACAAACTAACTATGTGCACCTTATATCTTTCAACCCTTCCTCCGAACCGAAAACCGCCTCCTGGTTGTCTCTCCTGGCAGAGAAAGCCGAGATGCTATCGAAGGCGGAGTCCAGATCCTCCCCCTGTCAGATCACATCATAAGCATCCAAATTCCACGAAACTCGCCCTCCCCTAAGCTCGACTATAACAACAGAAATTCCGCAACCGGACGCAAATGCACGGGGGGAAATTTACCTCCAGCAACTTCCCTTCGTCCACGAATTGCTCATACCTGAAGAAGCAAGCACAGAACGGTGAACAATCGCGAGACGAGAGCATCGAAACGACAGACGAACGAGGATCAAATCAAATCCTAAAAAATGCACAATCCCTAGCGGTTTTCCCACTCGATTAAAGAATTTCACACAGGTAGATTCTAGAGAGAGAGAGAGGGGGTGATTACTGGGAGAGATCGGAGAGGGAGAGGACGTTGGAAGGGCGGAGGTTGGTGCAGATCCAGTCGAGGATGGGGCGGGCGTCGTCGTACTGGAAGGGCCACTCGAAGCTGTCCGGGTCGAGGGAGTCGGCGCCGTCGTAGCCCAGCTCCCCGAGCAATGCGCACAGCCTCGCTCCGCTCATCCTCCTCCTCTTCCTCTTCCTCTTCCTCTTCCTCTTCTCCTCCTCCGCAGCATCAGAGGGGAGTCCTCTGCGGGAGTTTTCGAATATCGATCGCGCGCTTTTCTTCGAGGACGACGACTCGCAGGCCAGACACAGAGAGAGAGAGAGAGAGAGAGAGAGCTTTTCCTCCTCGTATTTGGCGCCGGCCTTCGATTTGGAAAATGGATGGGCGAGTGGCCGGCTCGGCGGTTGGTGCACCGAACCTGCGCTGGTTCGGTGCCCCGTACCTCTCCGAGCCGGGTTTGCCCGCGTGGAATCGGGTCCAGCCCTTTCTGGAGTTGGGGCAAACTCGTCATTTTGGCATTTTTTTGAATGAAAAAATTGGAGCCATATGCGTTGGGTTAATTTGGTCGCCGCTAGTTATTTTCTGACGACTCCCTCACGGTGCTGAAGCGGCCGTCGCCAAACTCAGTCAATTTTTTCACAAACCCGGCTCATAAGCCATGGACTTGGGGCGCGTTTTGAACAAAAAAACGTGTTTGATAACTGCACAAAATTTATATTTCGAAATAGAAAAAAACCTAAACACGTTTAATAAACTTGTATAATTTTTTTATTTCTTTTAATTTTTTAATTTTTTAATATTGCAAACAACAAAGCAGGATTCTCAAGTACCTCAATTTTCAAAAGTAAGAATATTTCAATTGATGCATGGATAATCAACTTTAGTGCCAATGACCACATAATTTGTGAAGAAAGTTTTTTTTTTTTATATGACAATAGAAAAATACACCCTTCCTTGTCTATTTGTCTTCCCAATGGTACTATTACTTTTGTTACTAAGATTGGTACAGTTTATCTTAACTGAAACATTACTCTTAAGAATGTCCTATACATACTTGAATTTCAATTCAATCTCACATTTGTATAAAAAATATGTGAGGACAACCATTATCATGTTGAATTCAATTCTGAAAATTATTTCTTTCAAGACCATTTGACTGGCAAAATGATGGGCTTCGGTAGTGTTGCACAATGACTATTTTTGGATCAACTTTCCAAAGGACTATGATTTTTCATTGCTAAATAAAAGCATTTCTTGTAATGCACTACTAGCAATAAAAATTATATTTCTCATCAACGTTTGGGTCATAGTGCACACTTTCCTTGTCCAAATTGCCCAATTTGCCTTTAGCAAAACAATCTCATTCATCATTTCCTATAAGCACATCTTGAGTTGCAAGTGCCTTTTCTCTTATTCATGTTGATATATGGGGTCCCTATCATATCCCTCATCGTGATGGGTCCTGACTCTTCCTAACTATTGTTGATGATCATACTCGAGCTACTTGGGTCTTTCTCATGCAATCCAAGACTCAAACATTCTCCAATCTAGCAAAATTTCTTTCCTTGGTTAAAAATAAATTTAATGCATCTGTTCAAAAATTTGAACAAGCAATGGACAGGAGTTTTCCACCATAGAATATAACTCTTTTTTTGCTTTTCATGGAATAATTTATGAATCTCATTGCACCTACACTCCTTAACAAAATGGAGTTGTAAAGTGGACATATCATCATCTTTTCGAAGTAGCTCCAGCTCTTAAGTACCAAGCATCAATTCATGAAATTTTTTGGGAGATTGTGTGGTCACTACAGTATATTTGATTAATTGCATGCCAACTAGAATTCTTAATAGGCAGTGTCTATTTGAGTTGCTTTTTGGGAAACCACCGGAGTTAAGACACCTACAAGTTTTGGTTGTCTATGCTATGTGACAATTGTGGGCCTAGGGATAGATTGGACCCATGTGCTCTTCAATGTGTTTTCATGGAATACCCTCCCCTCCATAAAGGATATAGGATCATGGAAATATCCACAGGTTGTTTTCTTATTAGTCGGGATGTTGTTTTCCATGAGGATATTTTTCAATTCTAGGAATCAAATTCTTCATCTTTGACGACTAAATTGGCATCAAACAATTGACAGTTTCTATCAAAAGAAGATTTCTCTATGACTTCACCACACTTCTTGGTTCCAACAAGAAATACATCAATCATCCTAAAAAACTTGAGTCTAGCAACCAAGTCATTAGTCTCGCATCAAGAAGAAGCAGATCCTTTTATTTCATCTCCTTTGCTATAGACTGAGACATTTCCTCTGCTGGTGCCAACCAAATAGCCAGTTGAGCCACCACAATACTCTGGACATCTCACTCATCCACCTACATGGACCAAGGACTATATATGCCCCACATCATATTCTCCAGGTACACATGTCATCTTACGTTTCTTTTGGTCGACTATTGCTAAAACATGTGTTGTATTAGTCGCATGTCAAAAGAACATGAGCCTTCATTATATGAGGAAATAATGCACATCCATGGTGGCAACAGGCCATGGAGGTGAAACTAGATGCTCTCATTAGTAATCATAATTGGGATATAGTTCCAATGCATTCATATAGGAAATCGATTGGTTGCAAATGGGTATATAAAATCAAATAAAATGCAAATGGTTTTGTTGAGCATTATAAGGCTAGATTTGTTGCTAAAGGATTTACTCAGCAGGTTGGTTTCTATTATCATGATATTTTTTCTCTTGTAGCTCTAAAGAGATAACCGTCCATTCCTTCCTATCTATTGTTGCATTCCGAAATTGGGAATCACATTAGATGGATGTTCATAAGGTTTCATTCATAGTGATCTCAATGAATCTTTTGGGCCTTCACGAACATGGGGAGTCTCAAGTATGTCATCTATGTAAGTTCTTGTACGGACTCAAGCAAGCTTCTCAACACTAGTACACAAAATTTAGTGCTGCACTTACAAATGCGGGTTTTCCGCACTCCAAACATGACTATGCTTTATTCTCTTGGACCAAAAGTACCTCATCAATTTACTTGTTGATATATATTAATGACATACTAATCATGGGAAATAACGACTCTGCCATTACAAAATTTAAAGAATACCTACATTGAAATTTCCATATCAAAGACTTAGGATCTCCCAAGTACTTTCTCGAGATTAAGATAGCTAAATATAATAAAGGGATATGTCTTAGTTAGCGGAAATTAGTCTTGGAGATTCTATCTAAAACGGGTTTATTAGAAGTAAAAGTACAGCTCAAGTGCCAAAATTTAGCATGGAGGGACACTTAAATGCTAAAATCGGAGCAAAATAAATTACTTAAGTGCTAATCCGGCCAAATTGCTAATTGGCAATTTTTCGGCAAGGTAAGTGCAAAACGGCATCATTTTGCACGTTGACGTGGCTAAAAAATGCAAAAACAATGTCGTTTTGTCTCTACGTAGTAAATAAATAATATAAAAATTAATTAAATTAAATTTAAAACTAAAATTATTTAAAATATTTACAAAAATTAAAAAACTTTAAAAAATTTGGGGGGGGGGGGGGGGAAGGGGAGAGCCCTCAACTCCGCCGGGAAGGGCCGGTGATGGAGGGAGGAGGGTTGGCCGAGTGGCGAGGGCTCACAAGCCCTCACCCAGATCGCCGGCCCTTGGCCAACTTGTGGCGAGGGCCCACAAGCCCTCGCTAGATTTGGGGCGAGGGCATTGACACTTGCCCCAGATCTGGGCGAGAGCTCGCGGGCCCTCGCCGTTGGTCGGCCGATGTCGCCAGGCCCTAGGTTGGGCCCTGGCTAGAGCTTGGCGACCTTGGCCAACGCTCCCCCAATGTCGCTGGCCCTTCCTAGCGACGACAGGGAGGTGGCAAGGGCTCACAAGCTCTCGCCAGCCGGTCAGCCAAGGGCCGGCGACCTCAGCCGACCCTTACCCCTCCGTCATCGGCCTTCTCGACTACGGAACTCAACCCTTAGCCACCTCCCTTCGGCCCCCCTTTTTTCTTTGTTTTTTTTTTTATTTTAAGTTTTAAGTTTTTTTATATAGACATTTTAAATAATTTTAATTTTAATTTTATTAATTATTTACTACATTAGAGATAAAACGATGTTGTTTTTGCATTTTCTAGTCACGTTAATGTGCAAAATGACACTGTTTTGCACTCATCTCGTCGGAAAATTGCCATGTTAACAATTTGATTGGATTGGCACTTAAGTGATTAATTTTGCTCCGATTTTGGTACTTAAGTATTCATTTCGAAGTTTTTGGCACTTAAGTGTCCCTTCATGCCAAGTTTTGGCACTCCAGGTGTTTGTATCTCGTTTATTAGGATACAAGCCAGCTATTATTCTTATTTAATAAAATGTCAAGCTCACAACATTTGAATATGACAGAGGTACTTCATCGTCTAGCAAAGAATAGTTGCTTCAAGATCCATTAGTTTATCAACAACTTTTTGGGAAGTTGATCTACCTCACTATGATCGGATTTGATATATGCTTTGCAGTACAAATACTCAATTATTTTATGCATAATCCAAGACAATCCCATATAAATGCAAGCACTGTATGCTGTAAAATATTTGAAGGGATGTTCAGGACTTAGAGTTCTATTGTCGCATGATTGTGACATGAATATAATGGCTTATTATGATACTGATTATGCAATTTGCCCAAAAAATCTGTTGCAGGTTTTTGCGTTAAATTAGCAAAATCTCTTATTTTGTGGAAGACTAGGAAGCAATCAACCGTTTCTCTATCATCAGTTGAATCAAAATAACAGGCTATGGCAAAGATGGTTTGCGAAATAGTCTAGATATGGGACCTACTTTTGAATCTTAAAGTACAACTTGATGGAGCAATCAAGCTGTCTTGTGACAATGATGTTGCACTTAAATCGGTAACAAATTCAGTCTTTTATGAAAGGACAAAGCATATAAAGGTTGACTATCATTTCATAACTCGAGAAATTGGAACAATGGAACAACATTCAATTATTTTCACTAAGCCCTAATGCTAGAGACAACACATTTATTTATTAAGCAAGCTTGGTGTCTTTAACATATATAAGCCGCCTAGCTTGAAGGGGAGTGTTAGAGAAAGGGTTAATTTTATTCTTGATTCTGATTTTAGTTGATTCAGTTATGGATATCCGAAGATAGAATAGGAAAATGTGATCATATTTTATTCTCTCTTTTATTTTCCTTTCTACTATAAATATGAGCATACTTTGTACAAAGAATCAATGAAGAAATAGTATTATATTCTCCCAAATACATATTTTTTCACGTTCTTTCATTATCCTCCACACCGGAACACAAGACATAGGCAATATTTTCTTAGAGAAAACGGTTCTTTCTTTTTCCATTATTCGAACCGGTAATGAAAACTTCGGCCCAATAAATTGGGCCCACGTTTTGCCGAAAACGGGCGACTTCTCCCTTCCTCCCGAGCACGCTCTCCACTTCTCGTACCGTCTGGACTTACTACTTCCTCCTTAGCAAGCCACGCTCGAAACGCAGCGAATCTCCAACGCCTTCAAGAATACGAATACCTTAACCACCGTCTCTCCCTCTTTCTCTCTCTCTCTCGCGCGCCATCTTTCCGTCTCCCTGCGATCATCGTCGTCACCCGGATGTCGAAGCTCGGAAACAATCCCTTTCCTTCCCCTCCATCCTCTCCTACCATGCCACGCTCCCTCCCCCAAGCAAAGCATCCCCCCAAGCGCCTCCTTCTTCTATATCACCCCCACCCCATCCTCCCGCCATACGTACAAACCCGCTCTACACGCTCTGCGCGCTTCGCCATCTCGACTTGATTCTTTTCTCTTCTCATTTGACGCTGCAACATGGCCTCCGGCGAAGCAGCTCCGGCTGAGGCTCCCCCTCGGGTCCCCTCTCCAGCTCCGGCTCCGGCTGCCGTCGTTGCTCCGGCGGCTCCGTCCAAGTACTCGAGCCGAGTGGTGCTGCGGACGGTCCTGGAGAGGAGCGACGGCGGGCTGGGGCTGGTCGGGGAGAAGCTCGTGGTCGGAGGCTGGGTGAAGTCCTCCAGGGAGGAGAAGAAGGAAGCGCCGGCTGCCCCGGCGCCTGCGCCGACGGTCCAGGATAAGGTTGTCGGGGCGGAGCATAAGGACGTCAGCTGCGGGGAGTTGTTCCAGACTCGGATACCGATCTTTAGGTCGATCATGAAGGTCTTCGGTGGAGGCGGCCATTCTACACGGCAGAGGATCGAAGCTGCCGGCGCTAAGCCAGGGCCAGTGCCATCGCCGCAGCCACCCCCACCGCCACCATCTGTTGCCTTTTTGCAGATTAGCGACGGCTCTTGCATAGCGACCTTGCTGGTACGTGAGTTTTCTTTAAGTTAAGAGCTTACGCGAGATTGCTCTCAATTCATTACAGGTTTAATTAGACAGTAAATGAAGGCTTATATTGTCCAGCACTCTCCCTGCACGGCAATTTATCGCGTATCTGCCAGAATTATGATAATCTAACTCCGACGCCATGCTATGAATGACAGCGAGTCACTTTGGATGAATTCTTGGGTTCAGAGACATACCTGAATAGGCAGCAGGAGGTCTCTAGGGTGGATGACTAGGAATTAGGAGGTGTTCTTATCATCTCTTAGGTGTCCTTCTCTGACCCTTGTGACAGAATAAGATGGATTCGACATGATAGGATAGGCGTGAATGCATAAGACCTTGTGAGTGAGTCGTGACAGATTTGACATGGTTGTACTGATTCAGGAAGTGGCCTGAAGTTAGCATCACAGTGTTGAAATGGTTTTTCTTGATTTGTCATGTTCAGCGGTGGCTATTGGATCAATGGTAGAAATGGAAGCTTTTGGCTGTAACTCCTACATATGAATAGTCGTTCGTTATTTTTTAGATACAAGTCAATTACTAAATCCTAATTATACATGCCCTGACAGCGACTTTCCTTGCTATACAATGTTTCAGGTAGAGGTAGACTCCTCATTAGCTTCCCCAAGTCTGCTCCTCCCTACTGGGACATGCTTGTTGGTCGAAGGCACATTGATGAAGCCAGAAACACAAGGCAAGCACACCGTCGAGCTTAAAGCAGAGAACATTCTTCACATTGGGACGGTAGATCAGGACAGTTACGTCTTATCAAAGAAGCGACTGCCTTTGGATTCTTTGAGAAACAGCTTGCAGTTTAGACCTCGTACAACTACGGTAAATTTCCTTTGTCGATTCAATATTAGTAGTTTAGAGCAGCAGTTGAAGAATGCTGGTGCTTCTTTTGAGGAGATTTTACCTATACTTTAGGGGCAAACAAGAGAATCATCCTGTTTAATTTCAGATACTCAACCAACTTTCAGGTTATTTCCTGACAGAAAAAGCTTGTTCGACCAAAGTTTGCTAACAACTTAATGGAAATGTTTCCGGCTCATGCAGGTGGCATCTGTTATGCGTATACGAAATGCCCTCACTTTTGCTACCCACTCATTCTTTCACGATAATGGTTTCCTCAATGTGCAAGTACCAATCATCACAAGTACAGATGATGAAGGATCTAGCCAAAAGTTCCATCTAGTTGTACTTCCTGGGAAAACAGATGTCGTGAAGGAGAGCGATGGTATAAGTGTTGAAGCCATAAAGGCTGCTGCAAGGGAGAAAAGTAAGCTCGTTGAAGAACTCAAGAGAACCGACAGCAATAGGGAGGCACTTGTTGCTGCCCTTCAGGATTTAAAGAAAACAGATGGGCTAGCATCACAATTAGAAGCGAAAGAAAAATTAAAGCGTGGAACTCCTATGAATGCCGAAGAAATGAAATTCTTTGAAGATTTCTTTCCAAATAAGACTTACCTAACAGCTTCTGGTCGGTTACATCTGGAAAGTTATGCCTGTGCCTTGGGACAGGTTTACTCTTTTGGACCCAGATTTCAAGCAGATAGATCAGAATCACATAAAGAAGCTGCAGAGATGTGGATGGTTGAGGTTGAAATTGCATTTTCCGAGTTAGAGGTAAAACTTATAAATTCCTGCTATCAATATCCAGTCACTCCACATTAAACCATAGCTGTTTTGTGAATAGCACGACCGTGTTGAATAAAGCACTGTAAGGGCTACTCATTATATTTTCTCGCTAGAAATTTGTATGCATGGAAAAACTAAGGCTGCAGCCAGCTTTTTCTGACATCTTGATTTCTATGTGTAGTCTCCGTTACTGTCATTATCGGAAGTTCTCATCAGTATATTGCAGAATGTACATCTGTGTTTATTGGCTTGGACAATTAGATCTGGGATTTCGGTCTATGTTTACTAAGAGTTCGCCTATTGACTAAGTTAAAACTGTGTTTTGTGTAATCTCTTCTCTGAGGATCTTTAACGTATGTCCGAGGATAATTAGGCGAAGGTAGTGAGAGGGCCTCCACCATTCTTTGTTCTCCACTTGATCTCATTATGCCTTGTGATTATTTAGGATGTCATGAAGTGTGCCGAAAATTTCTTCAAATTCTCCAGCAAGTGGATCCTGGATAATTGTGATGAAGACTTGAAATTTGTTGCTAAACGAATTGACAAAGCAAGCATAGATCGCCTTCAATCAATACTGTCGAAACCATCTGTCAAGATCACCTACAGAGAAGCAGTGGAGGCTTTGAAAAAGGTTAGTCTATATGCTTCATCATCTTGTTTGTCAAAATGCAATTGCATGTAGAGCGGGCGCTGTCAAATCTGAGTCTCACTAATGTTCTGGTTTTGCTTCTAGGCTGATAAGGAAATGAAAATTGAAGAGGGTGGTGCTCTAACCGCAGAACACCTCAGGTACTGTAGATAATGGCGATAATATAGACCTGTCGATTACCTCGGAAAGGACCTTTCTTTTCCAGTGAATGTAGCTCCTGTTTATGTTATGACAGCTACTTGGCGGATGAGATTCATAAGAGCCCTGTGATCGTCTACAATTATCCAAAAGAAGCAAAGCCATTTTATGTACGCCAAAATGATGATGGAGAGACAGTGGCTGCTTTCGATATGGTTCTTCCGAAGGTAAGGTGTTGCTTTTGTGAGCACGAATTCATAAAAGAAGGGATTCCGAGTTGCTCTCATTCAGGAATTAGTAGCCCTGGTCCTAAACCCGTTCTGTGCGTCTGGTTTGCAGGTCGGAAGACTTCTGACGGGTAGCCAAAGCGAGGAACGAATTGATTTACTGAGCAAAAGGTGAGCAACCCAATCTGCTGTCTTCTTTTGCCTAGAGATTAAGGCAATCTATACGATGCTCTCTGAATGGAGAACATCAAACATCGAATTAGATGGATAGTTCCAGGAAGTGATTAAGCTGGCCAGTGCATGAGATTATCATAGCTCATTGTGTTTTCTTACCAGCGTAAGAATTGTTGATAACATGATATACTGCTGGGGTTATCTTAATTTTCAGGATGAAAGATAGGGGAGTGCCTCAGGAGCATTACGAGTGGTACCTGGATCTTCGGAGGCACGGAACCGTCAAACATTCGGGATTCAGCGTCGGTTTCGACCTGATGGTCCTGTTTGCCACCGGCCTCACGGATGTCAGGGATGTTATCCCCTTCCCCAGAAGTTTTGGCAAAGCCGAATGCTGAAAATATATACGAAAACGAATAATTTGGATTGATCATTATACAGTTATTACCCGGAAAATAAAAAAAAAAAAAAGAAGGAAAAAGGATAGCCATGGCGGAAACCGCACCATTGCAGATTGCAGGACGATCATGTTTCGCTGTAACAATTTTTTTTTTTATTTTTTTACCGAATAACCCGAAGTAATGGAGACTCGGGATATCACAGATGTACAGTATTTAAAGGGAAATGACAGGAGATGTATGTGTGCATTCGTTTCTTTGACGCCTGCTTTCAAACCCGGAGATGCTTCTCGATGGACATCACCATTGTCGAGCCCGTTCTTGGGTTCGAGTCAGAAAGCTGGATGTGCGCTGGAAAATTCGATGGGAGAAAAAGCGACGGACGGGATCGTTCCGATCCGGAAAGCGATTGCACTGCTGATATATAGAATAGGGCAAAGGCTTTTGACGATTGTATGGCTGGAGACCATAGTGAGACGACACGACACGCGACACGACACGACACGACACGCGATACGTCATTTCTTAAAAAGTAGAGAATTCCGACACGTTCCGACACGTTATATATTAAATAAATTTTTTTATTTTTAATTAATTTAATTCAAATTCACAAATAAATAAATAAAAACTTATAATAAATTTACACTATTTATTCATAAAAAAATTTAAAAAACATATTCATACGTATGCATATTTGTTAATATATTTTTTATTTTAACAAAAATTATTCCCTCTCAAATCCTCTCTCCTCGTTTCTCTCTCCCCCTCTTTTCCCACGCCACCACCCCCAAAATCCTCCCCTTCGATTTCTGCAATCTGCCCCCACTCCCTCTCTCCCCCTCACCTTCCCCCTACGCCCACTTGCTCCCTGCGCCCCCATCAATCACCCCCAGCCCCCTCAATCTCTTCCCCTCTCTCTCTCTCTCTCTCTCTCCCTACGCTACCACCTGCTCCCTGCGTCCCCATCACCTGCGCCCCCATCCCCTCGGTTTCTTCCCCTTTTCTCCTCTCTCCTCTCCCCCTCCCCCTCCCCCTCCCTTTCCCCCCACGCCACCATCTGCTCCCTGCGAGGCTGTGCCCCCCATCACAATCCCCTCCATCCCCGTTCTTCCCATTTTCTCTACGCCCCCCCCCCTCCCCCACGCCACCACCTTCTCCCCGCCACCTCAGGTTCTTCCTCAAGATCTTCTCAACTCTTTCGGTCGCCACATCGCTGTCGCCTCCGCCCTTCCTCCTTCGCAGCAGCTGCAAGCTGTAGCCTCGCGGCGAGGCCCTCGCCGCCGGCCCTCCATCGCTCAGTTTATGCTCTTCCTCTCGCCGTCGCGGTCTCACCTCCGCTTCCTCGGCCTCTTCCTCGACCTCACCTCTCTACCCACCATCGTCTTCTTCAACAATCTCTCTCGGACACGCGTGTCGAAGCGTGTCGAGAAAAGTTGACCACGTGTCGGATTTCTCGATATGCGTTGACCGCGTGTCCGAACGTGTCCGAGCGTGTCGGACACGTCGACACGTGTCGGACACGACTCGGGAGGCTCGGCAACGTGTCCATGCTTCATAGATGGCTGGAGACCATAGGGAGACGACACGACAAAAAGAAGGGAAATTTCCGAATCGGGACAAGACAACCTTGCACGACTTTCCAGATGCTTTAAACGATGCTCTTCTTCTTCGCGGCTCACGGGTCCGCGGACAGAACATTATAAAAATGGATCTCGAAATATAAAGAAATATAAAGTGTTAAAATTTGTCAAGAAAATATAATTAAGTTTTAAAAATTTTAAAAAATACAATTAAGTCCTAAAATTTATCAAATTAGTATATTCAAATTTTAAAGTTAACATTATCAATTTGATTAACGAAAAATATTAAGATGACATTTTCAATTAATTTTAATTTTCCACATGGCATTTTTATTATTTTTATACTAAAAATGAAAAGTTAAAATTTATTTAAAAAATTGTAAAAGAAAAAAAGGATAGGGTCACCGACCACTCCATCGATGGGTGGTGCCAAGGGAACGACTCTAACTTTTTTTAAAAGTTTTTTAAAAATAAATTTTAGCTTTTCCTTTCGAGTTTTTAAATCTAATTTAAAAAATGAATAGAAAATAACAAAAAGTCCATGTAAAAAATACAAATTAAACTAAATATGCCATGTGGAAATTAATAATTAATTTAAAAATATCATATCAACATTTTTTGTTAATCAAATTGACGGTGTTAATTTTAGGATTTAATTACACAAATTTGACATTTTGTGACTTGATTGCATTTATTTTAAGTTTTAGGACTTAATTACACTTTCATGATAAGTTTTACTATTTATAATAAATATATCCCAAATAGAAAAATGGCTGTTCATAAATTAGCAATGAAAAAATGAATTTTTTTCGATCATTTGATCAAACCCGATGTCATATCAATAATTAATCGGGTCCCTCCATATAATGCCTTCTTTTAGTCAAAAGGACGCGGACATGGTATCGCCCAAAAATATAAAAGTCAAATATTCGAAACCCTTCTCCTGAAAAAAGGAAAAAGAAAGAAGATTAACCAGTTAATCAATTAAATTAATCCGCACTTAAGAATTAAAAAAGAAAAAGTTTTTCCCACCTCAATCAAAAAAACCCCGCCAATCACGCCTAGTGTCCGCCCCACCGTCTCCCCTGCGCTTCTTGTCAACGTCAAGTTTAACTCCCTCCCTTTTCACACTCCACATTTTTCACTCCCTCGTCTCCCTTCGTATAAAACCAGTTCTCCTCCTCCTCCTCCACCGCGAAGAACCCTGACCCGAACCAGCTCCGGCATTGCCCCGAACCGACCCGGCCCGGATGGAGGACGACGAGCGGGGGGAGGAGTACCTCTTCAAGATCGTGCTGATCGGCGACTCCGCCGTCGGGAAGTCCAACCTCCTCTCCCGGTTCGCGCTCGACGAGTTCGACATCAACACCAAGGCCACCATCGGGGTCGAGTTCCAGACCCAGGTCGTGGAGATCGACGGCAAGGAGGTGAAGGCCCAGATCTGGGACACCGCCGGCCAGGAGCGCTTCCGCGCCGTCACCTCCGCCTACTACCGCGGCGCCGTCGGCGCTCTCATCGTCTACGACATCACCCGCCGCACCACCTTCGACAGCGTCAAGCGGTGGCTCGACGAGCTCGATAGTAAGCCTTACTCTCCCCTCCCCAATCGCGTGCGCATTACGCTTGCTTGCTTGATTGCTTCGCGAGCTTAAGCTGCTTGGGAGGCTGTGTTGAATTGCGTGGTTGCTGCGGGCGAAGAGGCGATCGGTTAGGGTCTGGTTAAGCTTAGCTGTGTCGATGTCGTTTCTTTTGTCTCTTTCGGTTGAAATTGAGAGGCGACTTGAGTCGAAGCGGATGCAGGGATCGCTCGCTGCTCTTTATTTGGTCCGTGTGCGTGATGCTATTTTCAGTCTGGTCGCCTGCTTCCATTTATAGAGCGCAGAAAATCTGACTTGAAACCAACCTTAGTTTCTCTGCAAAGATGCATAAGCATATATAAACGGGCATTCTTGGAAGCAACTAATTAGTGCTACTGTTAGGGATGTGAATCCCATACTCCCTCGTTCCCTTTGCCACCGAGTCAAGCGCGAATGGAATGCAGGGTAGGCTAAAGGAATAAGATGTTCGATGGTTAGATTTGTTGTGGGGAGTTAATTTTAGCATGTGTAATTTATTGAAGCACAACGGAGTTTTCTATAAGGAATTTATACCGCTATAGTTAATGGTATTTAGTAGTTTTGTTGTGCGCTAAGATGGATCTGACCAACAATCTATCCACATCCAATTGGAATTGTTGCTTGTAATTGTATTGTGCATATCAATTCACATCCCAATTGAAAGCAAGACAGGTTTGGTTAATTTAACTATTTATGTTCAAGGATCGTTTAACTCCTTTGATATTAATGGGCTGCCCATTTTAATGTTACCCTGGATCTAAAGTTCCTACTGATAGTGGAAAGCTATCTGCATATATTGAATGATGTTTCCCTGATTGCCCATGAGCTTCTCTACTCTGGTGTTTCCATTGTCATTATCTCCATGAAAATGCCCTAGTTCGTTTCACAGAAGTTTCTTGTCGTCCTTGACATATGAAGAACTTGTCTGTTTGTGTCTTGCCTCCACATCCAAGTTTAGAAACGGTTAAAGCCTTTCAGAACCTAACTTCTTCAAACCTCCTCGTGTTTAATAATACCGTCTGTCCATGGAAGGGTGCCTCGCGTAGAGTTGTTGGTCTCTGATTTGATTTGCATCTGAAAAAAATGAAACTTGTGTATTGTGATTGATTTGTGCTAAACTAGCTACAATTATTGCCTATGGTACCCCAGCATTCTTAACAAATCATGACTTCAAAGAGAATGATATAGACAGGCTAACTGAGATGATATTGATTCTACTTCCCTTGGTATTGTGACTGCCTATGATAAAGTTACTTTCCTAATATTGACTCTGATGAACTGTGCTCTGATCTAGTAAACTTTTAGCAGCAACCGACTAGCCAGTTTCTCCAAGCATTTTATTGCCTCTACCTTGCCCTTCTGACCCTAAATTCTAGAGGGCTCATGGCGCCAAAACATGATGTGGTGAAGAATGCGATTGCGTTCTGTTTTCTAGTCAGAAAGGCTGACTGTATTTTTTTAACCATGATGCAGCTCACTGTGATACCGCTGTCGCAAGAATGCTTGTTGGGAACAAGTGTGATTTAAACAATATCAGAGAGGTGAGCACCGAGGAGGGCAAAGCCCTTGCAGAAGCAGAAGGGCTATTCTTTATGGAGACCTCCGCCCTCGATTCCACGAATGTTCAGATATCGTTCGAGATTGTTATCCGCGAGATATACAAGAATATCAGCAGGAAGGTCCTCAACTCCGATTCATACAAGGCGGAATTGTCCGTAAATCGAGTGACCCTCGCCAAAAACGGTGCGGACTCGTCAGGTCGGAGTTTCTACTCATGCTGCGCTAGATGATGTCTGATCCTTAATGTACGCTCCATCAATTTTTTGGAGTCTCTTGTACTGTTTTATTTCATCAAATTTTGGGAAGTGTCTTGCACTGTCTTATTTCATCAATTTGTATCCTCATACGTGGCCAATGAACTTTACGGTTTTCTTCCTTTTTGTCTGAAAAACCGAAACTCAATTTTATTGAGGAGAGAATTTTCCCGGTCATTGATATCAAGCATGTATCGTTGCATGGGATCTCCCTCGCTCTCTTTGGTATCCATTTTCGGTAGGCGATTTACGTTTTCTAGTGGCATTTCCTTTATCGGTTCGTTACATCCATCCATGCGACCAATTTTATTTCCAAATTCTGGTGCCATTAGATCTCAACAAATCTAATCTAAATTTTCGCTTCAGGATTTCATTCCCTTTACCAAAAATTAAAGTTTTACTTCTTAAATTTATGAAGAAAAAATTATTCGAATCTCCATGTCAATTTTTGCATTTTGTGGGAGTGAGGCTTTAGATTAGGATGTGTTTGGTAATCCTCTTGTTTCTTTGTTTTTTTTTATATTTTTTTGCTCCAGGAACAAAAAACTTTATGTTTTTGTTTTCAGGAACAAATTTGTTTCCGGAAATAATTTTAGAACAAAATCAAGAAATAACAGAAAATTGCCTCTTTATACCCAGAAACAAATCAAGAATCAAACCCAAACTATTTTGTATTTTTTTTCTCTTTTTTTTTTTTTCTTTTCCTCCTCTTTTGCTAGTTGATCGCCGACCTCAACGATGGCCAAGGCTAGCGACCGACCAAGACGAGGACCTAAGCCTCATCGACTCTCATGGATCAAAGCAACCCACTAGAGGAAGAAGAAGAAAAAAAAAAGAAAAAAAAATATAATAAAATTATTAAATACATTTTTATTATGAGCATACAAATTTTGTATAATTATTACACACATTCTTCTACTTATAAATTTATCAGAGAAAAAAATAAAAAAATTTATTTTAAATAAAAATTGATTTGAAAATAGAAATGTTACCATACACATGGTAAATAAATGATTAATATCACAAAAACCTCAAGCCAATACATTTATGTTATCTAAAACTAATTTTCTACCACAAATAATTCCCAAATTAGTACACCTTTAACATATTATTCCTTTATTAGTTTCCAATTAAATTTCATTGTCAAATTACTAAATTGGATAACATATGAAAATTGAAGAATGTATTAGTTTGTTATAGGTATATTGATTTGTGTTTTTTGTTAACAAAAACCAACGAAAGGTTAATTTGTCACAAATGTATTAATTTAAAAAAAAATTATGCTCAAAAAATTAGTCTGAGCTAAATTTGTCAAAAGTGTATTAGTTTGAAGCTTTTGGTTTGAAGTTTTTAGTGATATTGACCCTTAAGCAAAAGATGAAACTTACATGTCGACCTGACACGTCCCTAGAGGAAAAAAAAAACTGCAGAAATCTAGAGAAGATGCTGCTGCCTACTTAACATAAAACAAGAAATGGAGAGATGCTGATGAGAGCTTCACATGTTAAGTTAGAAAACTTGGGCACGAACCAAGAGGAAATACATTTCTTGGCAGTGAATAATTTACATTAATAGAATGAATCAATGGCCGGCCAATTGCAGCTAGTACCTCTAGCCTACCTCATCACCTAACGTAAATTATACCTCACATCTAGATAAACAGCTAACCATAAGAAAATACACTGCGACATACCAATCCTATGGCTTCCTCAAGGCAGATGTTGCACCCATGACCACGGCCAGCGCAAGACCGAGACCAGCTCCAAGAGAAGCACCAATAGTTGCAGCTGACAAAGAGGACTTACCTTGATCATCTTGGCCCATGTCAATTGACATGGTGCCCTCTCGAGCCAATTCTACGGCAAGTCTTTCTTTTGCAAGCTCCTGTGATTTAATTCAAATGAAACAGTGTCGTAAGAAGCAGCTCCAGGATTCGAAAGGGATACAGAAGAAAAGAGACTATGGTATGATGGCAGCCATGCTTTTTAAAAACCATATACTCTTCATACAAGTGGTACCATGGGACATGACCCAGATGCAAAAGTCAATTAACTAGAAAGAAATTAAAACGAGAACAGCAATCCATGAAAGTGGTATTCATTGAACTGCCAAAATGGTGAAACATCCACAGAATTCCTGGAAGCTTGACCCTTTGTACATAATTTCCATCTTTGATTCGCACTTGATCACTATTCTGAAACCAAACAAACCGCATCGACGTGCTAATATATCTAAAGAGTACAAAGTAATATAATCCTAGTGTCCCATTTGCAAGTACCATTCATGACAGCAAAACCACAACAGATTCATAAACGTGAGGTTAACTGAACTTCTGAAATGATTAGATGTCCACACGATACCCGGAAGGTTGACCCTGGAGTAATTTCCATTTATACTTTACACTCGATCACTAAACTGAAAACAAACCAACTTCATTTATATGCTGATAAAGCATAATCTTTTGAACAAAGTAATATGAGAAATGAGTCCTTTGCAAGTATAATTCATGACAGATTGTATATCACTAAGCAAGAAAAGTGAGGGTAAGACCTGCACCAAGCAAAACCAGTAGAGATCCTATATGTCAGACCTTGTCTAATCTATAGTCATCATTAAGATAACTGGAATTTAACATGACGATTTCCAAATTATGCTTACAGACAAAAAATTGATTAATCACACGAGGAAACCAGGTCAGCATACTCTCCAACTATTCCTCCCAGAAAACCATACAATTCAAAATATGAAGAGAAAATAATCTTTTGGTAGTTTACCTCTAAAGAGGCTTCCTCATGGTTCCGAAGCACTCTATGGATAAGATGACATAGAGAGTTCACTCCCTCAACTGGAAAAACAGTGTCCTTCCTCTGGAAAGGCAACCTGACAAGATTAATTGGACCAAAGATTCGCCATTGTGTATTCACTTGCCCATCAGAGCTTCCTGTAGCTGCGCTCCAAGACAGAGAAGTGGTTGCAGCACCAGGCATGACATAAGGGCAGGAATTGACAACCTCAGTGTGGCTTGGCATTGCTTGATACTCGTGAAGAACAGTATCAATGGCTGCTTTTTGCTGGTGTGCACTGACGGAGAACTTGTTCGTTATGGCAAGAACCCAAGGGATTCCAAGAGCCTTAGCCTCGTCTAACAACAATAAGAGAGCTGGCCTCTTCTCCATTCCATTTGGACTGTTAGATTGAGGTACTCGATGGGAGAGATTATGCACAAGCACAATTAAATCTGTCTTCCGACTGAGGTCATGGATTCCCTTCCATAATTCATCCCTAAATCGCGAGGTCTCCATTTTCAGCTCCTGCACCAAATAAAAAATATAAAAAATATAGGAGAACGTGAGCCAAAAATACTCAACTACACAATTAACAAAAGAAACAAGTTCAATTAAACAGAAAGAGGCTAGATTCTCATTCAAGCTGGCTTGGGACATAGAAAGGAAAGGAGGGAGGGGACACATTGCTTCTGTCAACAGCAAACGTTTCATGAAGCTAAGAAGAAACAAAGAAGGCAATCATGCTCAATGCCAAAATTGTTAGGTAATTAGAAGATACTCATGTCAAATAGAAATAATGTATCAAAATAATCTTATCAATCCACAAATATTGATTATATTGCATCTGTAAGTCTGCACAACAGCGTGAACTTTATGAAAAGTTCTAATGGCTCTTAAAAATTGTGATAAGAAAGGAAAACCGGAAAGCAAAAAAGTTACCTGAAGATTAACTCCCACAGAGTCCGAGTAACAAATGCCACCAGCAATGGCTTCTTGGACATCAGGCCCTGGAAGCAGAGTCTCAATATTGGCAATTGTCGTTGTTCTGCCATGTCCCATTATTGCCTTGAATAGAGAAGTTTTACCAGCACCCTGCACCGACAGTATATGCAACACTTAGTGATATTCTTGGCTTAAGAAACTGAGGAAAGGTATAAGTTGCACATATTAGAATGACACGGACACAAGTACCACAATGATATTAAGAATTATTGAGAACAAGTCTACCTCAAGGCCAAGCAGTCGGACTCTCCGAGTTCTAAGATGAACCTCCCTGGAGACAGTTGTAAAGTCACTGGTACAGAATATACACAAATCAATTGGATCGGCTGGACACGTGAAACTCCCTTCCTTTGATGAATCTGAGTTTTGCATGACATTCATTTTAACAGATTCTGAACGGATCGAAGAAAATGGGGGCATCAAAGGGTCTACAACAATCTGATGCCGTGGTGGTCGTTTCAATGGAGCGCCCACTAAGACTCGCATCTTTTGTAATTCACGCTCATCATGACCAGAAGAATATGATGGGGCAGATGGAAAACTCTCCACCGTTGTTGAGCACCTGTAGAAGATTTATTAAGTCGAGCGAACAATTGTCAAAGAGGGTAAATGATTGAGAATGACAAAGTGAACACACAAATGTTAACACCAAAAAAAATAGAGACAGAGCGTGACAAAAGTGGGGATAAAAAAAAAAAAAAATACTAATGTTGCGTGAGGAAGATGTCCACTACCATTATTATAAACAAAAGCAACTTTTGCTAAAAGAAGAAGAAGAAGAAGAAGAAGAAGCATTAGACACTCAGAGCCCATCCCCTCTGCTAATTGAAGTAATCATAGTGCTCAGGATATATGCTCAATCTTCTCCTCGTACATCAAACTATCAGAAGCCACTTGTCACGGCTCCCGCTAGAAAATCTGCGCTAGTAGAAAATGAAGGCTTCCACTAACATGTCTGGAAGTTATACATCATAAGCATATTTAGGCTGACCGCACTAGGGGGTTTTACAAAAATTGTAGAACCATTAATCAGTCTGAATATTTTCCAAGAAACCACTATTTACAAACCGGAACACAGGTTGCAAGAAAAATAGCTCCTGAACATAGGTGTAATTCCCATCATCCACCTATAAGCAACTGATTTAGTGAATTGACACTAGGCCAAATATATCCCACAGGCGGCTAGGAGAAGCTACAACTCAGCTTGGAAAAAGATGTTTCTGTCCAAGGAAATATTCTTAACAAAATTGTCAGAACCACTAATGTAAATAATGGCAATCGGTAATGTGAGTTTGCCATCAGTCTTTACTTCACATGTTCTGTCACTCAAGTCTCAATCCATAACAGGTACCAAAAGCCAATAAATGCAACAGATAATAGATCGAATATATAAACCTCATGCTAGAATAAATAACACCATGACCATATATACATATCATCCCAGAAGGTCCGCTAAAATGCTCGTGGAACAGAAATTGCCCTGCACCATTTCACATCAGATGCGTGTTAAAGAAGCAATCAGGCAAATGCATGTTACAAATCTCCAGTAGAGGGGAACATCAACCTACACTTCACTATAAATGATCCCATGCAGCATAAGTGGGTACATGTTTCACTTCATGATAAAACACCATTGAGCTTCTTATGTTTCTACATGAGGCTGATAGAACTATCACTGCATTTCACGGTAGTCTTTACTTTCAATAAATTTAAATTAGAAAATAGAAAGATCTAGAAAAAAAGTCCGACATGGAAAGTCCAGTGTATATAATATGAGGTGAAATGTGCCATACCAGGTACCATTCACTTGAGCATGTACGAAGGTGCACAGATGCAAACCAAAGCCAGTGATATCTATTTTAAATGGTTCTCTGTTCTTTTCTCCAAGACTACCACTCCAACCCAGAGGAACAATTGAAGTAGCCGAGCGAATGGTTGGGGCCTCTACAATGTGCCCCAGCTCTACAGTGTCAGCAGCAGCAAGACCAAGCCATTGCTGTAGATGAGGGAATTGCTGCATTTGTTCTCTTCCTAGCAAAGCTAAGGCATTATCGCTCATGCAAAGGTCATAGATCCTGCCAAGGAACAGATGCACTTAAAAAATGACAACATGAGGGTAGCAAAAGTAAAACCATCAATCCTTGATCCATTTGCTCATCCTTTTCCGAATACAAACCTAAGTCACCAACAATTCGTGTTGATAAGCCAAAAAAGACCCAAAGGCACTAGTGCCAGAAATATGCTCACAACAATAGCAGAATTGGATGACCAGTAAAACTATTTCCCCAAAAAGGAAATACAAAAAGAGTTATGCCTGAATAAAACAGTGAATAACTATCTTTCTTCAAAAATGTTAAGAGAAAATATACTTCGTTGCTGGAAATCGAAAAGTATGATACACTGAATTTTAGGAGAATGTGAATATTGCAGTAACCATTTTAGCATACATTTGTCAAGTCCTCAATATGCAAAATAAGAACGCATCTTCTTAGTATTAAGCTCCTCCAAAAATGCCTAAAAATATGGTCCAAGCTTTAAAAATTGATTTAAATGAGTTCAAATGTTAAGCAGATTCCACCCAAAAAGGATAAGAATGTAAGAAAATAAGGTGAACTTCATATGTTGTGTTTATTTGCCAAATTAAAAGAACTTCAAATGTCATGTTTGCCTTAAACCATTGTAATAAAGTATCTAGGACCTTAAAAGAATAGCTGCTCAATGTAAGGAAGAGAACTCCTAGTTGAACAACATGAAAAGACATAATGCCACATTATGGCAAGAAAACAAAAATGCATTTAAGCTGCAAAAATGGGAAAAACAATAATAAATTTAATAAAGATAGAAACTGACGGATCCTAAAGTTGTTAGAATGTCAATGGCTGATAAGATGAGCAGGGTAGGTTCTGATTCTCTGGCAAATTACCTCTGAAATCGAGATCGATAAGACTTCATAGAATGAGATTGAAACCGTTCTCTTAGCTCTGCAATCACAGATCTAACCTGAAAATGCCTTTGCCAGAAGAAGCAAAAAAGATCAGAGATCCTACAAGACACTATAACACTCAAGAAGAAAAAAGAACAATCATTAAATATCACAACTACACTAATTGCCCAAACATAAGAAGCGATTTCATGGCAATAAAAGCTCGTACCGATGTCAGCTTCGAATACTCCGCTCCTGACAGTGATTCCACGGATATATCACGAAGAAGATACAACTGTTATAAGCCAGAAATTCCCAGATAATTTTATTATCAGAAAGAACTTGAAATGAGCAAAGCCTATGAGACAGATAAAAAGCAAAGCAACAAGAATGCTACTATGCTTCTCCAACAGATGAGCAACCACAAAAATAAAGTTACTTTTAACACCCTCCATTACTCCGTCAAGAAAACAAGAAAAGCTTACTGAACAATCAAGACGTCCCCACCACAACGTAAATGCTCCTACCAGGTCTAAAAACTGACACACTACAGGTGCTTAAAGGAATGTCTTATGACCACATACAAACATATGCTTGATGTCGGCAGCTAACCAACAGGATCCAACCAGTCGGCATTGACCAAAGAAACTGATGTAGATTGACATGTA
Source organism: Eucalyptus victrix (assembly GCA_016097545.1). Taxonomy (NCBI): domain Eukaryota; kingdom Viridiplantae; phylum Streptophyta; class Magnoliopsida; order Myrtales; family Myrtaceae; genus Eucalyptus; species Eucalyptus victrix. The sequence goes on from CM027842.1 coordinate 9,534,126, forward strand.
AACCTTAAACCAACTAGTTGCCATTGACCAAAGACACTGATCCAGATTCACATGTAATCCTTTCCATTATTAAATTAAAACTCATGCCACTACTTTCCACAGAAGGATCAATTGAACCTGACAGCTGACAACACAAACACTCAATCATCTAGCGAAATAGCTCATATGCTAGAAGTACTAAAAGTCCACTAAAAGTAGTTAATATTACTCAATGGTGTCCAAACTTAAAGGGAGTGTATCATCTACCCAGATAATATATATGCCAGAAGTACTAAAAAGCCTTCAAACTTTAAGTGAGTGTTTAAACAAGTGAGGCATATGCCAAAAGCAGGTGGCTTGTTTAAATACCTAATAAGACTTTACCACATTACTTAGTTAATAACTTATGGTATACTTTCTTAGTACCTCTACTATTATTAAAAAAATTCTCCCCCACCCCCCCCCCCCCGGGGGACCCTTGCACTCAGATTTCCAGCTAAATCTCAGAGAGCAAAAGATGAAAACTTCAGCGCCAGAACACACCTGCCCAAATGGTACATATGAAGGTAAATAAGGCACCCTGCGCCAAGTCCTGCTATCCCCACCTTTCTTGCCATTGTTTTCCATCATCTTTCCGGGCATTGTCGCATCTGGTGACCCCTTATCTATGTCAGAGAATGGTTTTAAAGAAATACCATCAGAACCCTCTTGGATCTCAAGAGACTCTGCTTCGATTACTTCATCTTCAGGCACTGCAGGATTCTTAGTAGATGTTTCTAAAGAATCAACTTGCTTTCCACTGAACTTGTTGAATTGTCTTCTCATGCCTTCCAAGGGAACAAGTCTTGAAAGTCTCCAGAAAGATTTTTGCACAGGGCCCAATCCCAGAACCAACTGTTCACCGTCATTTCCTTTCTTTAATTTCTCTTTCGGTCCCTCTCGTTTCATCATTAGATTCTGGGAACCCTCAGCATCACCTTCAGTAGGTGTCAATGGCAATTGAGTATTATAATGATGAAAATAAGCAGGAGATAAAATACGGGGCACCAAATCTTCCGGTATACAGTAACTCTTGAAGTACTTCTGCCACCCTTTTGTATTGACATAGCTGAAAGGAACATTTAAAAAAAAAGGCTCTAAGAAACATTATGAACTACAGTGTCTACCAATATATCAATCAGAGCACATTCAAAAATATTGGTCATTAACAAAAGCAAGAACGTGGAAAGATGAAGGGAAAGCGACAACCCAAAATCAACTTAAATCACAGCAGAAGAACTCTGCAACATACTCTCTCAAAGCGGCATTTCCAACGGGGGGCTGTGAGAATGTTATGCATTTGACTGGAACTTTTTCAGTTTCCTTTGATGAAGAGCAAGCAGATATAACCCTCAAAATGGCAAGCGTAGCCAATGCTGCTACCTAAATGTACAGGAGAAGGAAGTAAACTGAATCTTAGTCTCGCAAAGCACATCTAGTTAACTAAAAGTCTGACCGTACTTACTGCTCCACCAAGTGAATGTCCACATAAAACAAGTTTCCTCTTCTTCTTCTTCTGAGCTAGATGGTACAACTCCAAAGCAGGTATTCCTTTGGCACGAGCCATAAACCCCTATACGATAAGACAATTATGACCCTCATAAGTGAAAACAGGATGGGTATTGGGCAGAAAGTTTAAGCAATAAAACAAAGCATAAGATAGAAATTATTAACAGACTAGCTGAGATCTGCTATAGAAATTAGGTATTAAGAACTTCAATGTGCATCTTACCCGATGAGCTGCTGGTTTAGGCACATCTTTTGGCTGCTTAACCCTAATCCCGACAAAATTTGATGAATGTTCCACACTTTTCTTCGAACCATCAACTTGGACAGCTTCGGTGACTTCAATACTTTCAGAATCGTCCACATCATCATGAAAAATAGCACTTTGCAAGATATTTGCATCAGCCATGAGATCCCTTCAACGTGGCAATTCAAGGGAAAAAACACTGTTAGAACCAGATAAGGAGCTAATGCATGCTTATATTGTTCATTGTACATACTTGTACTGCTTTGTGCCAGCAAAAGAAGCAAATAATGTATCACCTGCTTCAGCCAATAAGTACCTGCAAGAAGAAGAGGAGCGGAGATACTTGACAGATTAATAGGCAAGAATGCTTAAAAAGACAACAGCCATAAAAAATGCACCATTTTAATGACAAGCAGTTTTACCAATTAAAAAGTAACCTTGAAATTAATTTCATTTCACAGGAACAGGATTGCAAGTTTGAGGGGATGAAAGTTGAGCCCTGAAGCAGTAGGCTAGCCACATATGCAACAACACTCAATTACTGAAGCACTGTAAAGTCATCTAACAGGGGCACCAATGCAGTGATCTTCAGTATGTATACCGTCAGATTGGATAAAATGATTGCATGGAAGCACAAAACGCATTAAAATCTAGACTCTGTTATTCTCTCGCGGAATATTAAACATTTCTATAAGACATCAAGAGAAAGTGTACTTCACATATCATATCAGAAGGAAAGAAGAAATGCAATGCATGCAGTTAGGTAATGGCCGTATTGATACAATATTCAAAGAGAAAAACCTGTGAGGAACATGATCTGCTGAAGGTTGAACACGCTCCAGAGAAACGACCTGTCCTCCAAAATCAGCCTTGAATTTGTTTACAGCTCGAACAAGCTCTGTAGAAGGCCTCTGCAAAAAGAAAATTATGTGATCTTTCTCTCCATACAGATACACAAAGTAAATATATAGATATACATATATTGTTATGTATAACTGGCTTTTCTTGAATTTACTTATAGTGCTCTTGCTTCAACTTTCTATTTCAAGACTAATGGACTTTTCAAGTCATGTGAAACTGGCTTTCTGGTTAAGCGATCACATAACAAGCACACTATATGCATATAATGCATCTCATAACACTCTCTCTCGCATCAGGTCCACCACATTAATTAAATAGGATATGGATGAAAGACATCAACCAAACGACCCAAGGTTGGAACACTAGAATATTAAAACTTGTAAAATAGTAATTCAGGAGAGTTTCCGGATTTAAACCCCTAGTGTATTATATGAGAGGATCATTTCCCCCAAAATGCAAGCGGTTTCTCGTTAGAACAAAAAATGACAAGAAAGGGGCCAACAATGTTGTATACAAAATATATTTCTTAACACTTAACAAAACTAATTCTCATGTATAACTTTAATATTGCTACATTCTGCTGCAACTACACACTAATCATCAAGAACTATAACCAAAAACTCCAGCTTCTGTTCAGACCACACTCCTAATACTCCATCCAACTGTTGAGAAAGCAAGTACAAAGTCTATCAACCCAATCCACCATCCGGATTTAAACCCCTAGCGTATCATATGAGAGGATCATTTCTCCCAAAATGCAAGCGATTTCTTGTTAGAACAAAAAATGACAAGAAAGGGGCCAACAATGTTGTATACAAAATATATTTCTTAACACTTAACAAAACTAATTCTCATTTATAACTTTAATATTGCTACATTCTGCTGCAACTACACACTAATCATCAAAAACTATAACCAAAAACTCCAGCTTCGGTTCAGACCACACTCCTAATAGTCCATCCAACTATTGAGAAAGCAAGTACAAAGTCTATCAACCCAATCCACCATCTGCTCTTTCAGTGTTGTAGGTAAACAAGGTTCACCTTCCCGCTATAAAATAATTACACTGTCTAGACGCCATCTGACTACAAATATTTTGGGAAGAAATTTAGTACTTTCTTCTTATGACAGCAGGCCAGAAGCCCCTTTCAGCTATTAAAAGAATATTACAGTAACTAGCCAACATCTTCCTACTTTGACTACAAATACATGGGAAAGAAGAACTTGTCACTTTTGCATCATGATAGATACCATGCTAGACGAGAGCCCATCAATTAGACCAAAAAATGGGCTCTGATCAAGCATATGGTTCCCTCCAACCCGTCCCAACTATTCCATTGTGAATAGATCATCCCTGTTTACATCTCAATATCCCCATTCTTTGTTTGTCCACTAAGGGTGCGTTTAGTAACATTTCTGTTCAAAAATTGTTCCAAGGAATAGAAATAGAAAAAACGATTTTTGTTCCGAAAAACAACTTTTGAACAGAAGAACGCATTTGGTAAACTTGTATAATTTCTGTTTCTGAAATAGAAAAAGAACAGAAACACATTTGGTAAACTTGTATAATTTTTTTGTTTCTTTTAATTTTTTAATTTTATTTTTTTTTAATTTTTTTAATTTTTAATTTTTCCTTTTTTCTTTTTTTTTTTTTTTTTTCTTCCTTTTGGCTGGTCGCCGGCCTCGACGAGGGCCGGTGGCCTCACTGAGCCACGGCAAGGCTCACCAGCCCCGGCGAGGTCGCCAACCAAAGAAAAAAAGAAAAAGAAAAGAAAGAGAAGAAAAAAATAGAAGAGAGAAAAATCACTTCTCGGAAGTGTTCCGAGAACAAGAAACAAGTTTTTCTTGTTTTGTTCCTAAGAACAAAAAATCTATTTGTTTGTTCCCAAGAACAAAAGTATAAACAAACGCGTTTCTGTTCTTTTTTTGTTTCCAGAACAAAAAAAACAGAAATTGTATTTCGAGGAAAAAAGAAAACAAACAAACAGGCCCTAAGCCTTCAAAGACTACTCTCTCCATTATATGGATCCATACGTATAAAGTCACCATGGATGGATCGGAAGTATACAAAAACATCAACTATAAGAATGGGGGGAACAGTGCAACAGGGACAATCCGATCGAAGTAAAAGCTTTAGACTAGTCCCCAAAAGAACAATATAACCTAATTTAATTCTTCCAGGTAATGTGCATGCAAGTCCCAAGTTGCTTCTTAGTTGCCGAGTTCATAATCCCCCATTAAAGTCCAAAGTCCAAATCATTCCAAGCATTCCACAGCTTATCTTGGGATGATGACAATCACACAAAGAAACCAAACATAACGATCACTTTTCCATACTCCCCATGGCACAACAAGAATGCCGAAACAGTTGTACAAAAATAGAAGACAAAATCCAGTCAAAATGCTGACTCCTAGCAATACTTGACACCTCAAACACTCCGCATGCAGGATCTCTTTCATGCCTAGAATGGCTAACGTTATAGACCATCCAGCAAAGCTATTAAAAGATTCTGGGAGGACATATAATCTCAGTTTTTTCCATCCCACCTTCCACATAATGGAAATCCAATCCGCAATAACATCCCCAATAACATCCACACCACCACAAAAAACAAGAAAGGACCCCAACTTCCAAGCAACAAGACACTCTACCTCAGACCCTGAACTACTGTAGTCACTAACAAAACACTAATAAAGAGCTCCAACCAGCCCTTGGTTTACAAAGCTTTCCAAATCGGGAATGCCTCATTCCCAAGCAATGGCGCCATTTCTCTTGCGCTAAAGTAACCGCAACTTCCCCAGACAACTTTCCAAACATGCCCGGAGTCAGCCACCAGCTCCAAACCAAAGTCAAGCGAATGTCACTCTATTTTCTCCAGATTCACCAACACAAACAAACTCTCTCCCCTCAATTTCAACGGTCTGGCAATATAATCGCAGCAGAACACGCCAGCCGAACTCAACTCCCGACGAGTTAAGGCCACGGCGCCACACGCGGCACCGATCGCAACCACACGGAAACGAGCGTACCTTGTAGGCGCACTCGGAGAGGACCATGCAGCAGAGGATCTCCTGCACCTCGGCGACCGAGTCGGCCTTGACGGCGAGGCAGAGATCCTGGAGCTGCCGCTTGCGGCGCTCGTACTCCTGCTGGATCCGCCTCCGCTGCTCCCGGCTCTCGTGGCCGTTCCACGGCGGCCACCACCGCGTCGGCCACTGCAGCGGGCCCCACGCCACCTTGGGGAGCCGCGCCCGCTGGTCCCTGATCCACGCCTCCACCCTCGTCTGCACCGCCTCCATGGGGCGCCGGACGACCGGACGCCGCGATCTCTCTCCGTATCGGCGCCTTCGGAATCTGAAGATGAGATAGAGAGAGAGAGAAGAAGAGAGGAAGGTATCGTGCCGAAGGTGAGCAAGCTCGTCTGATCGCAGGAGGAGAAGGAGGAGGGGAATATGCGAAGGAATAAAAATAAATCGAGACGGTTATTATCTGATTGCGAAATGAGAGTGTGAGGGATAGAGAGAGAGAGAGATTTGCTTCTGCGATCTTGTGCTTTTTTCTCTCTCTCTCTCCCCCGCCTTGCTTGCGGTACTCGCCTTCCGCGTCCCGACGATCCGACTTAGCATGTAAGATTTGGATAAAGAATAAGTGCGCAAGAATCCACGAGTAGTGATGGTCGGTTCCTAATCCGGTCCCATTCTAAAAATTTAAAATCGGGAGCCAGTTCGATTAATCTTAAGATTGAGAATTGAATTGACCCATTAATTTGGCCTGATTCTAGTATAATCCAATTAAATCGATTATTTTATTTTTTTCATTACTTTTTTTTGCATAACCAAAATAGTATTTAGTTCACATTTTATTAATTTTATGAAAAAATAATAAAATAAAAAATATATTTACTCAATCTCGTCCTGTCCGATTTAGTTTCATTTGGAACTGAGAACCAGACCGATACTTCTCGAAATTGGACCAAATTGGCCAATAGGGTCTAATCCAAGTAATTCATGGCTCAGAGAGCCCGTTTTGCACATCTCTATTTATAAGTGCTATAATTTACAACAAAAATGCAATTAAATCCTGAGAAAATATCTATTTTTACCGACAAATAGTATCACTCAACTCTCTTATCTAAACTCAAATTATATGAAAAGAGAACAAAAAAGAAAACACCACACATGAAATAGAAAAGAGAGAGCACCTCATGTCAAGCCAAGTGCCCTGCCTTGACCACCTCGTTCGGTGGCGGCCCTGGCCAAGAATCAAGGCAGGACTCCTGTCGTCGGCCACCGGATCTTCCAACCAGCGCCCCCCGGGGGATAAGATGAGGCGGGGGCCCTCAAATGCCCGGCATGCAGACCGGAACTCTAAACTCTCGTTTGGAAACATGCGGGCCATCGACTTCCAAATGGGCCGGACAAACCACATCCCCCGACACAACCCACATCCACACCGCCGGCCTCACAAAAGGCCCATTCGCTTGCGGCCCCTGCCCTGTCTCTCTCCCCGCCGCGCGACCGTAGCTTTGCGTCGCTGTTCGATGCTTCATCGCATTAAAACATGTCGTTGTCCTCTCCGGCGAAAGGAAAAAGGCAAAAGTGGCCTTCTTTTGACTGGGCGGAGCGTGGCAGCTTAGCATCCCGGGGACGACGAAACCTGTGAGTTTGGAGCCGTGTCGAGAGTGGATTCCCGATTAACTCGTATGTCGGGCGTTTGCCGCCTCGTGTCGTGAGACCTCTTGGCATTCAAATGGGGTTCATCGACCTTAATACCTTTTCCCAGATGAACTGAATAATCATGGCTTGAAACCAAATACTTTGTAGCAAGTCTAGGATTTTATGTAAGGTTTAGAGCGGATAGTAGCGCTGATCCTTTCTCTTTATCCTTTCGGTTGCGCATAGAATAAAAAAGAAAAACATAAATATGAAAAATCAAAGAGCACTATATAAATAGTATAATATCTCGGGCTTTTTATGTTCAAGGGAAAAACATGTATAAACTTGATCCACTATTAACGATAAATTATGACCGTCCAACATAGAGTCCATCATACCCCCACCAAATTAATGGTTGTGATTCAGACAGATTGATGGACTAATGAAGGAGAAACTGTTCTGGACCAAAAAGAGAAGGAAAATGAACAAAAGAAAGAAAGAAAGAAAGGAGGCGGATGGAATTGGATGAGGATGGACTACCATTGAAACTTGCTGACTCCCCCAAGCCCAAATTCCACTCCGGTCCAAACTGAGAGAATCAAGGCCCAAGCCCATGCTGGCTCGCCGGCAGCGAGAGATGACGGACGAGTGACGCAAAGGTGACGTAGCGCTGCACGTCACGCGGCGATCACCATGACGTGACCACAGATCTTTCTACCACTACTAGCAGACAAAAGGAGAAAACTTTCGCTCGATTGAGAGAGGTCCCCCGCCAGCGTCGACGGGAGGACCCCGCCAAAAAGCCAAGAACGTATCGGAGGCTCCGAATCGGCATGATTCCGTCCGTGCACTTCAACGCTCGACGTCTTAACAAACGAACAAAAGGGACACGAGACGAACCCCGTGAATGATTGGCCACGCGGCAGCCGAACCCTCGCCTAACCCGTATCGTCCGGGTCAACATATAATATACCCAGAAACTCGTGAATCATTTTTTGGGGTAAACATCGACATCAAGTCTAATACGATCAGTCAAGCACTGAAAACAAACTCCCGCGATTGATGGATTATATTGGCCCTCGGCAAGAGTCACTATCGTGACCCTCGGCTATTTAATTTAAGCTGTTCGACGTTAAAATTTAGAAAATATTGAGGCATTAATCGATCATTAAGCGAAGAGAAAATGTTGCAAAACATAGTTCATCAATACCGCGGTCCCAAATTCATTGGACGGAGGATCATGGGTAATTAATTTTGTCGCGGCGAACGATCATGATGCTTTTCATGCGTTCCAACATCTCCCATGCTCTCGCATGAGGAGAAAACTCCATCCTCGTTGCTCATGATGCCCCTCAACCACCAGCTTTTGTGAGCAAATTCCTTTTGTCCATGCAATGCCAGTTGCCAATGATGACAAATCCAAAAGTCAGCACACGTCGTCTCCTTTCATGGAATGGAAATGCCTATTTTCTCCTCTTCAATTCGCACTTTCACTAGTAATAAAAGCCCAAAACCACAACTCCTACGTGAACGTGTCTAAGAAGTTGCTCGAGGAAAACAAATGGAGGAAAAGTGAAAAAGTAAAATCAAAATCAAAATCATGCTAACTATAACGCATTTCAAGATATCAAAAATCCAAATTATACATTAATGCAACACATTTATCTCAAATTTTGAGATAAATATATAGAATTTTTTATTTTTGGGTAAATGTGACATACAGATAAAAAATTTGGAATAAATGCGTCATGTGGATATCGATTTAGGTTTTTTATTGTCAAAAAAAAAAGTTTTGAATAAATGTGTTATACTGAACATAGTTTAAAGTTTTTATGGCTTTTCATGACTTTTAATTTGGATAATTCTAATGAGATCTTCTAGTGGGTATTGAGGGGTTCAATTGATTCTACGAGCGCTCCAATCAAGTGCCGCATGCAAATTCAGTTCATTTTCTCGCACGACTTGGAAAAACGGTCGGTCGAATCACCGATAGCCGTGGACGTCGGTGTTGTCCTGTGCAAATTTAGTATTTAGTCAGACCAGGAAACAAGTACGCAAAACAATTATCATCGGCATCGAGACCTCGGGAGGGATCCTGGCGACTTCACGTGGACCGAGACAGCTCGAATTATAATAGGATTTTCCTTACAAGAAAGTTGGTACATCTTTAAGACGAAGGGAAAAAACAAAGTTCTAAACCCTCCACTAGTCTCCCCATCATTATGGTGGCCTTGACCATGCCCTTTGCCCCCCTCAAGGCTTTAGCCCTCTCCGCCCCGCGTTAATCTCGACTCTTCCCTCCACGTGTTCTCCATAGGAAGAAGACAGGGACAAGCTAACTACTACACGCGACGTTTGCCCAACCCCGCCCAACGCGCACGAAGAGATGAACAGTAAAAGCGACCTCTTTTTCCCCCCTAAGAAAACTTTGGGTGGGCACGACAAATTTAGATGGAGCGCAAGTCAGCTAAATTTGATGATTGCCGTAATATCAATAGCTATGATTCATCCGATGAGTTGAAATAAGTTTATGCTGTCCCAAGTGAGGAGAACAGATGTTACACGAGAATCCTAGAAAATAAAAAGGTAATGATGAAACACGTACGAAATTGATAATAATATAAATGATTCATGAACTTTGATTAATATGTAATATAAATTATTCATGAACTTTGGTTATGTGCAATGTGACCCATTTTTAATTTTTAATTTATTCAATATGCAATATCGATATCGTCCTTGAACCTTTAACCTTTAATTCGTTTAATCAAATTAGTTCATAAATGATGTGAAACTATCCAATGTTATCTTTCTATTAATTTAAATACAGGTTTAGTTTGAACATGTATTAAAAATTTAAGGTTCACATTGAATAAATTAAAAATCAATTGAGGATATTACATGTTGACTTAAGTTCAAGTATCACATTAAACAATTAGTCAATGTTTGATAATTATCTGTGCCATTTTACTTTTACAGAAAGCAAAGAGACAGGCAAAAGAGGGCAACTGATGAAAGCCAAAGCGAAAGCACTCCAACAACCACTTGGCATCGCCTGATAGAAAGTCAAGAAGATCCATCAATTAGATTAGGCCCCGGCAGTGGGTCACGAGTTGATTTTTGTGCTTAATCCATGTGCTTCGGACCCCAAATAACTTAGGAGAAGAGCTTTGCTTTATTAAGCTTCGATTTTGAAATTCGACACCTCGTTCCATCACTCACCTACCTTAGTTACCCACTTCCCAATCCCATGCTGCCCCGTCGTTCTTTTTAGGCATTCGACACGATGTGACGCAACCTCCTTTAATACCCGCGTTGAACCGAGTCGTGATCTAAGTCAAGATTAGGACATTCAATTTAAAATAGCCACGCATCTAATTTGATGATTCGTAGGCATAGAAGTCGCGATCCCTTTATCGAGCCGAACAATTTTTCCCCGAAATTCTTTCGCCGTGGAGACCACGCGGGTCGAAAGTGGCGCCAAATGTAACCGACGAAGGACAGTCCCCATCAGCTTTTGTTAGTCGGAGATAGAGCATGCTTTTTTTTTTTAAGGTAAAGTATTGCCAAAGGCACCAGGCAAGGTCCATTGATGTCCCCATGGTGGCTGTCTCCATCGCCTACATTATGCAAAGCCCGAATCGCTCAAATGGCAATGGCTTTAGATAGTGAAATGGTCCGAAACTATTTTGACCACACACTAACTTTTTAATGGCAATCCACGTCTCGTTGCGTCTCGATTATAACTAAAGAGTAAAGATTTATTTGCTAACCATTCTTTTTTTTTATTCTTTTATTATCTGAAATAAAAAAAAGGAATAAAAATTCATTTAGTGACGTTAACTACTTTATTCCCTGAATTATAAAAGTGAATAGAAAATAAATTTAAAACAGAAGGAAAAAAATAGAAAAAAAAACTTCTTTATCCTTAGAAATAAAAATGGAAAAAAAATCATTTATTAATAAAAATTATTCCAAGAACAAGAATGTTACTAAACGTATCCTAAACTAAACGACTCCTCTTCATAAGGTTTTAAGAAATTTCATCTTTCAACCGAAAATTGACAATCCTACAAGTCGCAGGAAATTGACAATCCTACAAGTCGCAGGACCTCGGCCGGGCACAAAACGTTAATCAGGAGATCACGCCGTGACGACGACTTAGAAAAGAAAGAACGATGCGCGGCGCAAACAAACGGAGAGAAAATGGCACACTACACAACCTGTGAATATATATATTGCAAAAAGAATTAACCCGGCGTCGAACAAGAGTCGTATTATACAGAGGCTAGAACTATGAATGACGGACATAATAGAGAAGACTCTGCAGTAAAATAAGGAGGAGACTCGTAATGATTTCTGTACGTGAGGTGTAGCGGACCCTACATGACCCGAACCGACGGCGGCGCTGCGCTGCTCTGCTCTGCTCCGTTGGTTATATGGCGAGCGGTTGTTGCCTCCCTTGCCCGTTGTTGTATCCGTCGTACGGCTTCGTGGGCTCACCCGACTTCTTCCTCTTCAGGACGACGATCCACGTGATCAGTTCCAACACCACGGCCACTCCGCCCAGTACTGATATCAAGATGATGTACGCCGATTTCCACTTGTTGTCGGGCCGCAGGATGTTGAGGCCTTTGAACACATTGAGGATGCCGAGGATGAGGATGGTGTACCCGAGGCTGTGGTGGTAGATATTCCAGTAGAACCGGTACTTGTGGTCCTTCTTCGGTCTCAGGAACAACGCAAATATCTGCCCGGGCAAAGACGAAGAAATCAACATCGGACGCATTCGATACACACGCATCGGCACAAAATTACAGACCTCGCCATGTCACATCGCTCTCGCTCCATATCAGCAAGAGTCGCAAGTATCTGCATATAGAATTCGTCTTGCAGTATGTTTTCATTCGGAATCACAGAGTTTCTCCACAACTTGCAGTTCTCGAAGATTTCTAAGATCGCGTGTAGATAAACATCAATCCATACCAGTCCAATTTTATAGTCTATTTCTTTTTTGGATTCGGATTCAGCGTAGTAAACATCAATGGGACCATAACAAGACACAACTCAAAACAGTCCGAAGAAAGGAACCAAAAAGGAATTACGGTCGATGTTGGGACGGGAATTTTACCTGCACCGTCGCCAGAGCAAAGAGGGCGATCCCAATATTCCGGTGACCGGTGTACTGGATTCCCGGAGACTGACTGCCCAGCTTCAGGCCAGTTCCCCAGCCGGCGACCCCGATCGCATAGGCCGAGGTCTGGCAAAAGGCGTGGAGATAGAACCATGCCGGGTCGGCAGACGGGAAAGCCCTCACGTACCTCGCGATGATGGCTCCGATCGGGAACATGATCCCCCAGCTCACAGCATTGAGAATTCCATGGATCTGACAAATGCAAAAGAGATTAACATCAGGGTCACCGCAAGGACAAGAACCGCAGACATGATCGACGACAGAACATCCAAATTCAAACATATTCTAAACAATCCTTTCCGGTGAACGAAATCAAAAATCGACAAGAACAAGCTTCCCCATCGACACGGGTCCATCGAAAAATCGACTCTCAATTCAGGAAAGCAATCCGTTCACAATCAAGCTTCTTCATCAGCGCCCTCGACAGAGGCTTAATCGCTGAACCATAGTTTCTCCCTTCACTCCATCTTTTTTCTTCTCGAATGCTAGGACTTTTGCACATAACTCGCCTGTTCCACTCAATTGCAGCAAGACTAAAAACCGAGAAATGAAAAATCCTCAGTCAAATCTCTACTCACGGGCCATAATCTAAGCACGCATCCTTTTCTTCTTTACCCGCTTTACCCGCTTACGGAAAATTTGCAAAAAGCAGAAGGGAAAAGAAAAAGAAAGAAAAAAGATTCTCCTCCTCTCTGATCATGAAAGACAGACACGGATGAAGAACCTCTCCTAGAAATCCGCGTAAAAATCCCAACCACTTGAAACCCACCTCAGATCTGCCCATGCATGTCTTGATAAAAGGAAGAAGAGAAAAAAGAAATTTTGAGCGCAGAATCTCGTTGAACCCAGCACAACAAACACGAGAAAGAAAAATAAAAAATAAATCCACTAATAAAAAACCGAAAAAAAGGCAAAAAAAAAAAATGAGAGAGAAGAGTGAATTATAAAAGCACGGGCTCACATTCTTCTTCTTGATCCCGGATCCGCCGCCGCCGGCCGTGCTCGTCCCGGAGACCAAATCGAGCGTCCCCTTCGCTCCGAGATTTGCCGCCACCATCGCGTGAGCGTCCGGCACGCCGTTCGTCACGCTCGACCCCACCTGCCACACCTGGTTCAGCTTCGCCGGGTCGCCGGCGGGCACCTTGATCTTCGCGTAGATCCTCATCGTGCCGTCGGCCGAGTTGTACTCGGCGGTCCGGTCCCACGTCTCGAACGAGATCGGCGACTCCCTGACTGTGGTGGACGTGATGTTGTAGGTCTTCACGGTCATGACGCCGGCGTCGCGGAAGGCGATGAGGGCCTGGGCGCCGAACATGCCGGTGGCGGTGGGGTTGAGGGCCCAGGAGGCCCAGCCGTCGTCGCCCTTGGGCGGGGCGGCGACGAAGGCCACGGCGGCGGAGGAGTTGGTTCGGTTGTAGGAGAAGTGGAGGGAAGCGGAGAGGGTGGGGAGGTCGAGGCAGGTGGAGTAGAGGGCGCTGTTGGTGAGCTTCTGGGAGGAGCAGCCGAGGGCGTCGGCGGCGGGGGCGAGGAGGAGGAGGAGGAGGAGGAGGAGGGCCGCCGCGGGGAGGCGGCGGAGGAGGGGTTGCGGAGAAGGGGAGGAAGCCATTGATGAGAGAGAGAGAGAAAGGGAAGGGGGGCGGCTCCGACTCCTGAGTGCGAACTAACGGTTCAGACAGGAGAGGGAGACAGAGAGATAGGGAGAGAGAGAGAGAAGGACTTTATAGAAGGACAAACATGGACATGACATGGAAAACAAGGAGGGAAGAGGACTGAACTTCCGGTTTTTTTTTCTTTTCTCTTTTTTTGGGTCGGTGGGACCGGACCATTTCAGGAAGTGGACAGAGAGAAAGATGGGGAAGGGGGGAGACGGGAAATTTCTGAGTAATTTTTGGGGACTGGAAGCGAAATTATGGGTGGAGATAGCCTTTGCCCAAACGGGGACGAGGAAAGAAATAAATGTTTGGTAATTCATTTGAGTTATGTTTGGTGGTTTGGATTTCTAACTATAATAAGATTGGATAATATAATATATGAAATTTATGGGACTTTACTATATCTCATTCAATATCCGGTGACTATAGCAATAAAATAAGTTATATTCAGGTCATATCATAAATGAATCACAAATTTTATAAACATAATTAATAAAAATCTCTCCTGACACTCTTATCTACTTTATTCCTCTATTTTTAGAATAATTTCTTTTTTATTTCTTTCTTCCCATTCCATCATCTCTAGTGAAATTTTATTAAATAGAAAACTACACTAATATACCTAAAACACTAAAATACATAAAATATTACATAAATATATATTTTATATATTTAATATATATTATAAAATATAATTAAATTGGAAAATATAAATAAGAAAAAGTTTAAATTTAAAAACTAAATTGTTATTTTTTCGATTTCTTATATTAGAATTCAAATATTATTTATATTGAAATATAATTTTAATTAATTTAAGAATGTTGCTATTTGAGAAAAATAAATTTCTTATTATGAATATTCAAACATAGGATAAATTTTATCCCAACCACCATTCACAATCTTAAAGTTTTAGAAGTATATAGAGGTTTAGACATCCCAAGTGCTGAAATTTGACATGGGTGGATGCATAAATGCCAATATTTCTAAAAAGTGCACTTAAATGCTAAAATCATAGAAGAAATGAACACTTAAGTATCGACAGCAAGCCACATCGGATTTTTGAGAGTCATGTAAATTTTTTTTATCATTAAAATAACACAACATCAAATTTCTAGCAAGCCTCACAGAAATTGGCATTTGAGTGCCCATTTAATGTATATGTATTTAAGTATACATTTTGAAAATTTTGGCATTTACGTGTCTTTTTATTTTTGTACGTCTTTCGAAGAATATATAAAGGCTACAATGTTTAACTAAAAAGGCGATATTATGTACTAAGGGTGCGTTTGGCAAGACTTTTGGGAAAGTTCTTGAGAAAATGTAAAGGCCTTTAAGTTAAAGGAGTTTTTTAAAATGCAAATTGTGCTTGGTAAATCATATTTGTGAAAATCCATTTTGAAATATTGTTAAGTAAAATAGTGTTTGGACAAATAAACTTTGCAAAAGACTTTTGTTATTAAAAAAAAAGAAAAAAAAAGGAGAGTTGGCTGGCCAAGGGCTTGGTTGATTACTGTCGGCAAGGGGCAGGCGGTTCAACAAGGGTGATCACAACTCGGATCGTGCAATCTAGTTGCGGCAACCTAGATCACAACTAGATCGCGAGATCCAAGTTGTAGCAAGGTCGTGCGACCCATTGCATCGCAACCTCCATGCGAAGGTCACCAGGGCCGCTCGATCTGGTTGCAGCCTAGGTAGCACGGACACTCTTCGAGACCCTTTGTGTCGTGTCCGACACTCCGACACGTGTCCGACATGCTCCGACACGCAGTCAACACGAGTCGGAAAAACCGACACGTGGTCAACTGTCTCCGACACGCTCCGACACGCGAGTCGAAAATTCCGACACGTGACTCCGACACGCACGGGGTTATTTTTATGAATTTTCAAAACTTTGGGGTTATAAATATAAATATATGAAAATAAAAAAATAAAAAATAAAAAATAAAAGGTAAAACCTCGTCGACGCATAGGTTTCCTTCTAGACTCTTCTCTTCCTCTTCAGTCGAACTCGTGCGCACCTGAGAGCAGAGCACTCCAGTTCTCTTCTTTACCCGTGAGTGTCGCCGCTCGCCGGTGTCACTTTGCCGGCCGCGCGGCCCACCTCACTAGTCGGCGTTGCCAACTCGCCATAGCCCCCGCGCCTCAACCCTACCCGTCGCCACAGTCCCCTCTGACCCTACCTTTGTCTCTCTCGCAAGCATCGAGCCGTCGCCCCGATGGCGAGCCGTCGCCTCCACCTCTCAAGCGTTGCTGTGTTGGTCTTCTTCATCTTGCGATTTCGCTCATCTCAGGTTAGCATCTTGGATTTGCGATTTGGGATTTTTCGGCAAACCCTAGAGTTTGTTGATGTCGAAAAATTGGAGCAAGAACCCTCTGTCTAATATTTTTTCTTTTCTTTTCCGAAGAGGAAGTCCGTCGATTTGCTAAGGGCATTGTTTGGCGACAACTACATCTATTGGTTTCAGGTGAGTGATCATTAGAGACGTCATTGTGGGTTGATTCGGTTAAGAAAGCGAGACATCTTACCTTCAATCCCATCCTCTGCAGATCTCCATCTTCTCACATTAGGGTCATGCTTCGCTGGGTTGACATCCTATGATTAGGGGAACTTACTATGCTCTGGCATTCTCTGTTTTTTGTTCATAGTTATGTAGACAGGCTGAAGTCCATCTTATCTTGTTGGTTTAATCAGTGAACTAGAATTCGTCACTGTGATCTTTTGTGGTTAGCCACGCTTTGTTCATTCTACAATTCTTTGATAGAACACTGCTGGAGTCACCTCAAGTCGCCACAAACGGGTGATAGGATACCTAGCGACACCCCATCGCAATATGGCATGTTATCGGGTTGATAAATGAACGCAAACCTTTTAAAGCTCTCGCCAATACTTTTATACCGTCTCTTCTTCAATGACATCATGTCATTGACATGTCTATTTTCTGATATTGAAATAGCAACAAGGTCTTCAGCCAGTGAAAGCGAGTAAAGTCATCTTCATGTTGAAATGGTATAGTTTGAAACGTGGCAGGATTTTCCTGAGCAACATCTTTGTAGCATTTGTCATAGTAGATACTCAATTAGTTGCCAATGCTAGGTCAGTAGTGGAATAAATTACTTGAGCTAAAGTGAAAATAGTTACGTCCTATCATGCGTCATACCTTGAGTTTGCTGTGGCACCATTTGAGTAGATATATAGGCGGATACTAGTCTGCTCATTCTTGCTGCTGTTCTTTGCCATTTGCTGCTATATAGCTGCTGTTCTTTGCACACTAAATTGATAATCTGCTCATTCTTGCTGTTGTTCTCTGCCATTCGCTATTGTATAGTTCCTGTATTGCTGCTATATTGTTGTTGTTCGCTGCTGTTGGCTATTGTATTACTAAGAAACTTTATAGCAATTGATAATAATATGTTTATTTATTTATTTATTTATTTTGCAGAATGTCTTCAAGTTCAAACATGGCTAGTAGTACTTCAAGCACACAACAACCTACTTCTAGCAATGAAGTTGTAAAACAACCATTATAGAGGTATGTTACTAAGTTAGTTAATCATGCGATGGGGGAAATTTGTCTTGGAGATGCAACTTTTGTCAAAAAGATTATAAGAGTTCATACACAAGAGTGAGAGGCCATTTGATGATGATAAGTGGAAAAGGAATTGGAAAGTGTACAAAAGTAGAAAAAAAAGATCTTTTGGAGATGGAAAAATTAGAGGAAGAGGTCCATACTCAATTAATGAGTATTGCAACTAGAAATGTACCTTTGCCTCTTGCTAGTTATTCACTTAGTGGTGGTGGTGGTGACGGAATGGATTTATCATTGAACTACAAAAAAAGGAAAGGTGGAAGTGGTAGTGGAAAATCACTTGAAAATGCATTTAATACGACTCAACGGGAACGTCTGGATTGTGAGATTGCTAGGATGTTTTATTCGGCAGGCTTGCCGTTTAATCTAGCAAGGAATCCTTATTTTCAATCCGCTTTCACTTATGCTGCTAATCATAATATTGCGGGTTATGTACCACCAAAATATAATTTGTTGAGGACCACTTTGTTACAAAAAGAGAAGGCAAATATTGATAGGTTGTGTGCACCTAGCAAAATCATGTGGAAGGAGAAGGGTGTAAGTATTGTGAGTGATGGATGGAGCGACTCACAAAGAAGACCGCTTATTAATTTCATGGCGGTATCGGATGGAGAATCGATGTTTATAAAATCAGTTGATTGCTCGGGAGAAACAAAATATATGCATTTTATTTTTAACTTGCTGAAAGGAGTTATCAATGAAATTGGGCATGAGAATGTGGTTCAAGTAATTACGGATAATGCTTCAAATTGTAAGGGTGCGGGACAACTCATTGAGCAAGAATTTCCATCCATTATGTGGATGCCTTGTGTGGTGCACACTCTTAATCTAGCTTTGAAGAATATTTGTGCTGCGAAAAATATGGAGAGCAATCAAATAGTTTATGAGGAATGTAGTTGGATTTCAGATATTGTTAAGGAAATTATGCAAATCAAGCATTTCATCATGAATCATTCTATGAGATTAGCAATATACCATGAGTTTGTTAGCTTGAAGTTGCTTTCTGTAGCGGATACACGTTTTGCTTCGATGATTGTGATGCTTAGAAGATTCAAGTTGATAAAAAGTGGTCTTCAAAGTATGGTGATTTATGACAAATGGAGTATCTATCGAGATGTTAATCAAGAGAAAGCTAAGTTTGTCAAGTAGAAGGTGTTGGATGATTTTTGGTGGGATTTGATTGATTATATACTTTCCTTCACGGCTCCTATTTATGATGTGCTTAGAATTTGTGACACTAATAAGCCTTGTCTTCACTTAGTTTATGATATGTGGGGTTCAATGATTGAAAAAGTGAAGAAAGCTATATATACACGTGAAGTGAAGAGGCTAGATGAGAAGTCCACATTTTATGAGGTGATTCACACAATTCTTGTAGATTGTTGGACAAAGAACAATACTCCACTTCATTGCTTGGCACATGCTTTAAATCCCAGGTAAGTTCTAAAATTGTATGAAATTATTACTTTAGTAGTTATTCTTTCGTAATATGATAATATAATACTCTTCTTCTTTATTGTTGTTTTCTAATTTTATTTTATTTTATTAAATAAAGGTACTATAGTGATCAATGGCTTGATGAAGATCTTACTCGAATTTCTCCATATAAGAATAAGGATATCAACCAAGAAAGACTGAAATGCTTCAAGAAATACTTTCCTAACTTGGATGAGTGCAACAAGGTGAATTTGGAGTATGTAGATTTTGTGAGTAAAAATGGGGATTTTAGAGATTTTGATTCCATTCAAAATCGATATTCTATGAATCCTAAGCTTTGGTGGGTTAATCATGGTGCATGTTCACCGATGCTTCAAAGCATAGCCTTAAAACTTCTTGCACAACCTTCTTCTTCATCATGTACTGAGAGAAATTGGAGTACTTACTCATTTGTGCATTCGGTGAGTAGAAATAAGATGACCCCAAAACGTGCAGAAGATTTGATTTTTATTCATAGCAATCTTCGTCTTCTATCAAGAAAAAGCTCAAAATATGCAGAAGGAGAGACTAAAATGTGAGATATTGCCGGAGATGCATTTGACTCGTTTGAAGATGTTGGGGTGCTTGAAGTTGCAAATCTTTCACTTGATGAGCCGGATATGGAGTCTGTTTTTTTTTTTTCAAAAGAAGTGGATAATATGGATGAATGACTTTTTGTTATATTACTTAATGTGGAGAAATGACATTTTGTTATATTACTTAATGGAATATTGATTGTTTTGTTGCTTATTGTTAAATTTTTAATTTAATAGTGGAATGTGGATTTCTTGTTTTTTCCTTCAAGTTTTATGGATTATTACAATGAAATATAGTTGCATTTGTCAAATTAAAAAAAAAAAAGAATGATATTAACAAATGTAGGATTAATGTTTTTAGTATAAATCAATTCTAGGCTATTATTATTATTATTATTATTATTATTATTATTATTATTATTATTATTATTATTATTATTATTTAGTTATTTATGCATTTATATATAAAAATATTTATTTAATATTTAACGTGTCGGAACGTGTCGGAATTCTCTACTTTTTGAGAAATGACGTGTCGCGTGTCGTATCGTGTCGTGTCGTGTGTCGCGTGTCGCGTGTCGCGTGTCGGTGCTACCTAGGTTGCAGCGACCCAGATCTAGGTAGTCACTTGAGGTCGCGCGCCAAACCTCCGACTACTCAGATCTGGGTGGCAGCAAGGTTGCGGCAACGCGACTTGCAAGGGGTTGCTGAGGTCACACGACTTGCCCCCCAACGATGGCCATGACCACACTAGCCTCAGGCCAACCTTTGTTCAACTCGTCGCCGGCCCCTCGCAACTTCACTGGCCAACCTTAACGAAGAAGAAGGTGAATAATCACAAGAAAAAAACCGGAAAAACGAAATGTTAGTTGGGATATTTGTGGAAGATAATTTTTTTTTTTTTTTTACTCTCCTCTCAGCATTCCGAGAAGGTCGAATGTCTAAGGCAGCCTTGAGCTTTCAACCTTCCAAAAACTCACTTTTCCCCGAATATGTTTACAAAAGAAGTTTCCAAATACCATTTTTTAGCCCAACAAGCTTTGGGTGCCCAAAGTGGCTTGGCAAAGCCACTCCCAAACTAACCTTAAGATACAGTAGTTTTTGGACGGACCATCCAAAAAAAAACCCAACCGAACAAAGTGTCCTAACGGAAGATCTGTTTTCGGGGCACTGAGGATCGGACACGCACGAGTAAGACTTTTATGTTTTTAAGTGTTGCCAAAAAATCAATGGAGTGCTGTCCAATTAAAGGTATCTATCGTGGCCAACGGCGAAAAAATATTAGTGGTATGCCTTTTGATAATAGAATAATCCCCCCGGCCCCCAGGTCACCCCAGTCCAGAAATCACGCGCGGCACATGGAATCGCGGCGCTGGAATGCCAGCCACAAGCACCGGAATCGGCACGTGGGCACCGTTCCCGTTCCTAATCATCTTGTTCCGAAGCTGGAGTTCTTTTGTTTCATGGAAAACTCAAAATTGAAAAAATATATATTTTAAAAAATAATTAATTATATCATTAAAAAATATTTCAATAAAAAAATATTTTAATTATTAATGATAATTTATGTATAAATTATTTGCATGACGGATGAAAATATTTTGTATTCGTTCATTTTTTTAAGTGATATAATTTTTTTCTGAGTTTTTCATGAAAGAGATGCATATTTAATTTGAAAATATAATTGTGGATTTGTTAAATAAAGACAGGAGCACACCCAATCTCAGGGACTGAATTTGAGTCCGCGCGACTAGACTAGCCTTGTGCGAAAATGCTGTCGTTGCGATTTATGTGGGATCGGAGCCCCTTATGCTCTTTGCTTGCGAAACGTGCTGTAGCTGAGTTGAGCCCAAGACATTTTTGAAACTCATCCCGCCAGAGCCCGAACAAATTGAAAGGGCTATGCTATACTTTTTAACCAATTTTTTTTCTTTCAAATTTTGCCGTTCTCGTTATCTGATTTTTAGGAATGCCAAAATGCTCGAAGATGTATAGAGATTAGCATGTCAGGTCGCATGTAGATTTCCATAACTTTTCGAAATTTTTCTGGATTGAATCGCTATGCCCGCATTCTTTGAATTAGAGAAATTCGGAACTTGTATAAAGGGTTTTCTTCTTCTTCTTTTTTTTGTCAAATTTTTATACTAAAATAACAAGTCAAATGTGTCCCAACAATAATTTTTGCTAAAATACGCACCCCACACAACATGGCCTTCACTGGCTCCCCTCCCCCTCTCCACTGCATAATTATTGGCGGATATATAAATTATTATTTTTTTCCTAAATGACATTGATCTGATTTAGCAAATCTAAAGCTGGCTAATCTGTGGTCGTATGTGTTGAAGTACTATGAACCGAACCGATTAATGGTCATCATTTTCTCGTTTTCTTGCTTGGAATCTTTTATTTTTCTTCATTATCTTGGCCTCATCATTTTTTCTCCATGTATATGATATATTTTCTTCTAAGAGTAGTATGACTACCTTGACTTTTATTTGGTAACTGCAGCGACTTGAGGCAATCATATGAACTATTGGAAGCCATCCCAATGCCGGGACTTCAAAGATTTCAAGAGATCAGAGAACCTCGGAACATGACACCTGGATCTGGCCGGAGGCGAAAAGACAATAAGATAAAAATAAGTCAAAGTTTGACCAAAGGCTTGCAAAGGCAAAATGTGAAAGGACTCAAGGGAGAGGGAAAAAATGTTAAGCTTTCAATAGTGGCTCGCCGGCCGAAAAGTTGGGGGACGTTTATTTCTAGTGCGTCATTCATCCTTAAATTTGTAGGCAAAAGCAAATTCAATTTTAATTTCACTCGCCGGCTATATTCCAACATTTTTCATTGAAACTCTTTTCTGATTAATTATAATGAATTGCAACTAGACGTCAAATTCATTAGCCGAAGATATAGACCCATGCTATAAGATGTCAATGGAAACCTCTTAAAGGAGAAGAACTCCACTTTCAAGTCAAAACCAATAAATCGCATGGTGTTATACCGCTCTTTGCTTAAAAATTCAAAAAACTCACTTCCTTTTTTATATGGCAAATCATCATTTTAGTGAAACATAACAAGCTCGTTTGTCAATGTTGACCCTACCTTCGGACTAGGTACCTTTTATCTTGCTAGGGCCAAAGGTGGCAAGCTCGTCTCTCACTCGTGATAAAAATGATTCGTTTGTAATCAACTTAAAAGACCTATTTATTATGTGGATTAAAACTGGATCTATCTTAGACCCACTTAGACTCATCTATTTTTGCTTTTTTTTCCTTTTTACATACCATTTTTAGCCCATATTTCACCATTGAGGTGATCTATTTACAATTTGCTACAATCAAAATGGTTTAAAATATGGGTCTATGACCTATTTTGACAAGTCTAATGAATGAAAACGAAACCCCACTTTGAGAATATTAAAATAAAAAAACTTGTGAATTGCTTGCTCGGTGTCTTGACTTCATCATTTTCTCTCCATCTTTATATACACACACGCACACATGTGTATGTGTGTATGCATGCTTGTGAACTATAAGCCATATTTCACCATCGAGGTGATCTATTTACAATTTGCTACAATCAATATGGTTTAAAATATGGGTCTATGACCCATTTTGGTAGGTCTAATGAATGAAAATGAAACCCCATTTTGAGAATATTTAAATCAAAAAACTTGCGAACTGCTTGCTCAGTGTCTTAACTTCATTATTTTCTCTCCATCTTTATATATATATATATATGCGTGTGTGTATGCATGCTTGTGAACTACTTGCTTAGTATATTGATTTCATCATTCTCTCCATATATATATATAGAACCTCGGAACATGACATCTGGATCTGCCCAAGGGGGAAAACAATAAGATAAAAATAAGTCAAAGTTTGACCAAAGACTTACAAGGCAAAAGGTGAAAGGACACAAAGGAGGAGAAAAAAAAATGTCGAGGACTCATATGCTTCGATAGTGGCTAGCCGGCTGAAGAGTTAGGTGACGTTTATTTCTATTACGTTATTTATCCTAAAATTCGCAGGCAAAGAGAAAATTCAACTTTAATTTCAATCTCAAACTATTTTCCATTTTTTAAAAATTGAAACTCTTGTCGATTAATCGTAATAAAATGCAATTGGAGGTCATAGTCATTAGCTGAATATGTAGACCCATGTTATAAGATGTCTTTCGAAACCTCTTAAATGAGAAGAACTCCAGGTCAAAACTAATAAATCACACGGTGTCATAACACCTTTTGCTTGAAAGTTCAAAAAACTTGCTTTCTTATTCATCACGGCAAATCATCATTTTAGTGAAAAAGTAATCAGCTCATTTGTTGATGTTGACCCTACCTTCGGAGTTCGGACTAGATACGTTTTATCTCCTCCTTAAAAGCGAGGGAGAGTTGAAATCAGAAAGATGCGCCTCGTTCCTTGGGCTCTCTTACTTTATAATTTTTTTGCCTCTGTTATCTTTTAGTTTTTTCAATTAGGTCCTTCTTATTCCCGTGATCCATGAAGAAGCGATTTTTAAAGGAGGATAACTCCACTTTCGGGTCAAAACCAATAAATCGTAGGGGTGAGCATGGTCCGGATTGGTCCAGGCCACCCCCTAACCCTATGACCAACCCGTACAGTGTCGGTTCTCAATTTTTAGGACCGAGGACCGACCCTATTGAGCCTGGGACCAAGGATCGGACCAGCCCAATGGGTTCGGTCCGGTTCCAGGGTCAACTCGGGACTGATCGATAATTTTTTTCGTCTTATTTTTTATACTCCCTAAAAAAGCAAACCTACAAATTCAAATTACACGTCCATTGACAATGCGACATTGTGCAACTAAATTATAAATACCAATACATATTTAGCAAATTTAAGATGACATAATAGAAATTTCGTACTTGCTAACCGCTTATCGAGATATGGGACAAGATGGAAAGTTCTTGTAATCATCTATCTTTAATATTCATAACATCATATGCAAAAGCATTTTTCTGCATTTGATCATGTAGAGTCCACTTAACCAAAAAATGAGCTTCACACCACTTGACTAGTAAGTCACCGTAACAACTGCAATACTACTCTACTTTTTAAAAACTTCTACCATTTGACGCAAATTGAAAAGCAAAGTGCAGTTGAAATTCATTAGTAAAATATAATTAAACTATAAAAAGTTCAAAATATTTAATATAAATCATGAATATATAACTTCACATCTTGTTAATTAAACACCTGAAAACAAAACAAACAATACATAATTAATACTCAACAAAAGTTTTAAATTGAAATTACTATTAGTGTTATTGATAAAACACTTCAATATAATATAATATAACAGACATTTTACTTAGGTTTGAATATATAAAAGAATTATATATAATATGATATAATATATAGGGTTGGTCCAGGGTTTGACCGATCGAAAACTCCTAGGATCGAGGACCAACCCGCACAGTGTTGATCCTGGAATTTCAGGATCGAGGACCGACCCAGTCCCCTTGGAAACCGGATCAGGACCAGCAGGGTTAAGCCGGTCTGGACTCAATCCTAGATCATTGCTCACCCCTAATAAATCGCAGTGTTATACCGCCTTTTGCTAAAAAATTCAAAAACTTGCTGTCTTATTAATTACGGAAAATTATCTTTTCAGTAGAAGCTATTCAGCTCATCTGTCGAGGTTGACCCTACCTTCGAACTAGATACATTATCTGTCTTTTTCCTTCTGCTCTCTGGTTTCATTATTTTTTTGCCTCTCTTATCTTTTATTTTTTTTAATTAGGTCTCATGGCTGCGATCCGTAAAGACGGGACCGATGTATTGGTCAGCTACGGCAATTAATAAGTGCCGTGAGTTTTGACGATAGTGGTCAGTTAAGCGCTACCGGGAAAGCACCGTCTGCTGGAGACAAGACATGAAAAGCAAGTTCAGCGACCCTGTGTCGTGTCCATATCAAATTGATGTGGGTTTGGAAATTGGAATCAATGAAGTAATTAAAGCCAATGAATAATTAGGTACTTCGAAAGAAACTCGTACATTTTATTTAACTCGATTTTAGTACGTTCTAGACGTATTAAAAGTAGCTGGATAATAAGGGTACATGGCAAACGCCATGCATTTTCGCAAATTACCTAAAATAGATGGTATGGTATGCTCCTGTCTTGACACATGAAATGCGACCTGATGGAAATGCCCGTGTTGCTCAAGTTTACAACTTGTTTGGGCCCATATTCCATGCATGACTGCAGAGAGAGGTAAAGCTTATCGATTCCAATTAAACTTTGAACTGAGAAACCGCCCCCCCTCCCCACAAGCTTTCACACGAAAACCATGCATTTTCCCTTTTGAAGAGCGTCACGAGGGAGCGCTCCATCATCTTTGGAGTTTGCTCCCTTTTGGGATGAAAATAATCACCAAATGTATTTGCACTTTTTTGAGATAATTATCTATTTTTTTATAAAAAAAATTATTGTACCTATATCAATTTAAGTATAACTTAATGAATGAGGCTATTCATGAATATTTAACTTTATCCATGTGAGTTGTCATTTCACATGAACATGGACTAATTATGCATATTTGTTTAGTAGGGGTGCAAGCGAATTGAGTTATTCATGTACTATTGGAGCTCGAACTAGATCCTCTTATTGGTCGAGTCGAGTTCGAGCCTCGAGGCAGCTCCAAGTGCCTTGGTCAAGTCAAACTCGGAAATACTTTCCTCGGATAGGTTGCAAAGCTTAATAAAGAACTCGCATTACGTATTTTAATCTTATGTAAGCTTCTTGTTATAATTTTGTAGATAGTTCCGATTTTAGCGCATTCATGGTATACAAATTCAAGCCGAGGTTGAATTCGAGCTCAACTAAACTCGAGACTAGACTAAAATTGATTGGCCAATCAAGTTGAGCACAACTATATTAAAAGCATAATCAATTTGTCTGAACTTAAGAAGTCCAGCTCAATCAAGATTTCATACTTTGCTAGCGCGGGTCTAGTTCTAGTATTGAACCGGATTTAGTTGTTTTTCCTTGCAAAGAAAAAATATGGAGATGACGTCGAAATTATTATGGCAAAACCAAAAAAAAAACAGTCTCTCAAATTCAATTGAGGAACGTGAACATCCTCAGGAAAAACACATTTACTAAAACCCAAGGAAACAACTAACGAGAAAAGCAAAGCTCAAGACCAAGAAAGCACCGTTGCTGCCCTCCCCAATCCTCGAAACCCCACTGGGCGGGGGTGCGACCAGTGTCGGCGTCGGGGGTGGGACCAGTGTCGGCGCCGGGGCTGGGACCAGTGTCGGCGCCGGTGCAGGAGAACGACCAGTCCCGGAGACCAAATCGAGCGTCCCCTTCGATCCAAGATTTTCCGCCGCCATCGCGTGCTTGTCCGGCACGCCGTTCGTCACGCTCGATCCCACCTGCCACACCTGGTTCAGCTTCGCCGGGTCGCCGGCGGGCACCTTGATCTTCGCGTAGATCCTCATCGTGCCGTCGGCCGAGTTGTACTCGGCGGCCCGGTCC
Source organism: Eucalyptus victrix (assembly GCA_016097545.1). Taxonomy (NCBI): domain Eukaryota; kingdom Viridiplantae; phylum Streptophyta; class Magnoliopsida; order Myrtales; family Myrtaceae; genus Eucalyptus; species Eucalyptus victrix. The sequence goes on from CM027842.1 coordinate 9,561,366, forward strand.
CACGTCTCGAACGAGATCGGCGACTCCCTGACTGTGATGGACGTGATGTTGTAGGTCTTCACGGTCATGACGCCGGCGTCGCGGAAGGCGATGAGGGCCTGGGCGCCGAACATGCCGGTGGCGGTGGGGTTGAGGGCCCAGGCGACCCAGCCGTCCTCGCCCTTGGGCGGGGCGGCGACGAAGGCGACGGCGGCGGAGGAGTTGGCGCGGTTGTAGGAGAAGTGGAGGGAGGCGGAGAGGGTGGGGAGGTCGAGGCAGGTGGAGTAGAGGGTGCTGTTGGTGAGCTTCTGGGAGGAGCAGGCCAGGGCGTCGGTGGCGGGGGCGAGGAGGAGGAGGAGGAGGAGGAGGAGGAGGGCCGCCGCGGGGAGGCCGCGGAGGAGGGGCTGCGGAGGAGAGGAGGAAGCCATTAATGAGAGAGAGAGACAGAGGGGCTCCGACTCTGAGTGCCAACCGACGGTTCAGACTGGACAGGGAGGCAGAGAGATGGGGAGAGAGAGGTTTTATAGGAGGACGAACATGGAGATGACATGCAAAATGCGGTGCCGGTGGACAAGGGGACGTAACTTCCGGTTTCTTTTTTTTTTCTTTTTTTTGGGGTCGGCGGGACCGGACCTATTTGAGGAAGTTGAGAGAGAGAGAGATGGGGAAGGGGGAGATTGGAAATTTCGGAGTAACTTTCGGGGACTAGAAGCGAAATTATGAGTGGAGATAGCCTTGCCGGAACAGGGACGAGGAAATAACAGTGCATTTGATTCGGTATTTTGAAAGTTCATCAAAATAATATAAAATAGTTTAGTCTAAAAGATTTTGAGTAAATATAAAGGCCGTTTAATAAATGAAAAACAACTTTAAGAAAAATGTTGTTTGATGGGAAATACATTTAAAAAGTCCTTTGAATAAGTAATACTAATTTTTTTAAATGTACATATAAATGCTAAAAAATCAAATATATATAATTAAAAAAAAAAAAAGAGCAGGGCGGCAGGTGTTCGATATAAAAATAATAATAATTAAACTCCATGATTTTTGCTTACACATACGGCGGATGTTTTTGATTTATGAGTACACGATGGAAATGGGAGTGCAATTGGTGTTTTGAGAGTTGATGCCACTAGGGTTTCAATCGTTTCCAACCCGTTTTACACGCCGTGTGATTAGAATTACAATAACTTGTCTCTTTATTAGTCGAAGACTTGTCATTTTCAAGAAAACAAGGTGTAGGCTTGTTAGTCAAAGAATAAAATGGCGAAAAAATCAGTCCATAACCTTTCCCTTACGATGGGTTAGAAATTTTTAGAGCCAAACATGATTGACTAAAAGTGTCATAAAGATCACAACTTCCAATGTACCATTGACCATCTACTGATTCAAAAATCAACACACGTGAAACCCCAAAAGATCTCGACCTTTTGATGGATGTGTGCAAGATCCATCCTTACATGGTTTAAATCATTTTCTTTCGGCCAATATGCTTGTCTAAATTCTAATTGAATCATAAAATTGGGAAATTACATTGATGATTGTCCTTACTCAAAAAACAATTGTGACATTAATTTAATATTAAATCACCAATGTGATTTGCCAAGAATCGATGCCACACATGTATTCTCAGTAAAAAAAACCTATGCAACTTAAGCGATTTAATTTTTAAAGATATGATACTTAAATGTTTGCTTTAAAAGTTTTAACATTATTCATGTCTTTATATAGTCCAATTTTAACAAGCAAGCGATGGTGACCAATGGCTACCGTCTTGCGACCCTTGTGGGACCTAGGTGAGAGCCACTTAAGGTTGTGAGACTTAGGCAGCGGTCGCATGGGTTGTGCGAGGTCGTGCTACCTTGATTGACAGCCGCTAATGCAAGATTTAGCTCATTCTGGCAGCCGTAGTCCTTCGCTAGACCGGTGAAGGGTTGGTCTTTTTAAAATATATATATAAACATTTGATTTTTTTAGCATTTATATATATTTGATTTTTTAAGCTTTTTTAGCATTTAAAAAAATAATAAGGGTAAAATCATAAATTTGAAGAATGAGTAATGGTAGTTTTGGAAAAGAAATGAGTTTTAGCCTTTGGTAAAATGCTAAAAGCTCAATGTTAGTTCCTATTAGCATTGGGCTTTCAGCCTTTCCAATGCTGACTTTAACTTAAAAACTATTTTAAAATGGTTGCGAAATGATTTAGCGTTTCTCGAAGGGGTTTTGGAGGCCGAAAGCTCATTGGGAATGTTAAACTAAATGCACCCTAAATAAATCTTGAAAATGCATTATTTTTATGTTTGGTCGTCATGATTTCTAATAAATAAATATATTAAATTTGTTAATTTAAGAAGTTTGTTTTTCAATAAAAAAATAACTTTTTTATTATAAATATTAGAAATTCTATTCACCTTTATCCTACCTTCCCATGGGATAATTGTACTCGTTTTATTTATTTTTATATCCAACTTTATCCTATCTTAAGTAAGTATCAAACGTAAGATATGATAAATTTTATTCTATCATGAATTTTATTCTAACCACCAAACTTAGCCTTATAGCTTTTGAAGTATATATGAAGGCCACCCCGTTTTACCTAAAAGGCGTGATAATAGGTATTAAGATACAGTATTTTGAGTTTCTCATGAAATTTGAAAATTTAATTGCGGATTTGTTAAATCAAGATGCCTCCCATATCGAGGACCGGATTTAGGGTGGCGCTACCAGACCAGCCGTGTGCGAAGATGCTGTCGTTGCGATGTATGTGGGAGCAAAGCTCCCCTTGTTTTTTGCTTGCCAAAATGCGTTGTAGCTGAGTCAAGCCCGATGCGAAATTTTTGAAACTCGTCCCTTCAAAGCCCGAACAAATTGAAGAGCTATGTTATACTTTTTAATCGATTTTTTCTTTTAAATTTTGCAGTTGTCGTGATCTGATTTTTAGGAATGCCTAAACACTTGGAAATGTCTAGAGACTAATGGCAAGGCCAATAGACGAGCATGATCCAAGACGTCCAAAATGTTGGGGCCATGTCCGACCTAAGGGCCAGCCCACGTGCTGCCCATAAATTGATCTGCGAGTGACCCATGAACATTACAAGGATTGACCCACGATCTATGTGAGGCGGCCTATGCGCAATTCAGGAACAAGCCCGTGACCGTCCACCTACTCATGTCAGGCGGTCCTGTCCTTGCTTCTGACACATGCCCCTTAGGCCTTCCCCAGGCCTAGGGCCATCAAGTAGCCTATATGTACAGATTTGTAATGATGGTATAAATTCAATTATCACTGTTAGATTGGAGAAGAGATCAATGGCTGAGATTGGACTCGTCCGTGTATAAATAGGGGACCCTCCCCTTTAGTTGTACACACTAGTTCATAAGCAATACAACCGAGCTTCACTTCCACATTTCATTCTTGTGAACTTAGTGTGTGTAAAGCTTACTTGAGATTGGATATTCTAAGGTTGCATGGGATTTCCTAAGGTGGCACGGGTGTGCGATTGCTTGAAAACAACCTACCCGTGACACTAGCATGTCAGGTCGCAAGCACATTTCCATAATTTTTCAAAAATTTTCCGGACCGAATCGCTCTGCTCGCGCTCTCTGAATTAGAGAGATTCGGAACTTGTGTAAAGGGCTTTCTTTCTTTGTCAATTATTTTATACTAAAGCAAAAAGTCAAACATGATCCTGCAGAAATTGTCGCCAAAATACGCAGCGCGCACCGACCGAGAAATGAACGTGGCCTTCGCTCGGAGAAAATATTGGGTACGTCTGGTGCTCCAGCGTGGCAAACAAGAAGGCGGTAGGAAGGCGACACGTGTACTCGTGGGCCCACAATCCGGACAGACTGAGCAGGACGTGAGTGAGGCGCCATTTTGAAAAAATTTCGCTCCTGTAGCTACAGCAAAAGGACGACAGACCCTCTACTTTCTTCACGCCTCCCTTCTCCCTTCTTTCGTAAATTCAAAATTTCAGGGTTTCCTCTCTCCGGTGCTCGCTCGCTCTCTCCAACGCTCGTGCTCGTGTTATATTTGAGCCGACGTCACTGGCAAGACTCCTGCTCCCGTCGACGTCCGCCACAAGCTCGCTCGACCTCACCTCCATCTTCACCGTCACTCTCGGCCTCTCCCTCGCTCCCATTCTCCCTCCTTCGATCTTCCCCCGCCCAGCGCTGCCCCTCCGTGGGTCACGCTGACAGCCGTGCCGTTCGAGAACTCGAACCCTCCGAAGTTGGTGTTCCGGAGGACGGCTTCCCCAACTAGCGACGCAGTCGAGGGAGCTGAGAAGGAGGCCGTGGTGGAGTAGTCGAGGGACTTGACGTCAACGCGGGGAAGCCTGAGCTCGGGGCTCTTGATGCGGACGGTGAGGGCGAACCTGAAGAAGGCGGCGTGGAGGATGATGATCGGGGCGAGGACGTAGACGAAGCACTTGCTGCTGCTGCGCCTCTGGTTGCGGCGAGGCGGCGGCTTCACGAAGTGGGCGAGCTCCACGTCATCGCTCCGGAGGGCATGATAGGGTTGTTCGGATCTTCTTTAGGCATCGCGAAAGTCGGAGTTCAAGCGAATGCGAGAGAGCACGGGTCACTGTTCTTGATGGTGGTGCTTTCGCTTTTCTTTTTGGGTTTGCCAGATGATTGTCATCGTGTTCATATTATTCAAGAAATCATGAACAGAGAGCTTTTAAATACTATATCTGGTCTCTCTTCCTCTCTAAACCTTTTTCTTGCTGCTTCTCGTTCTTTTTCAATCTATATTTGGGATAGCATATTGGATCATTTGTTTCCGGAGATCATTTCCCGTCAATTTCGCTCAAGGGTCAATCTTTATCAGCAGAGGAGGTGTCCAGATTGATGCAAATAAAGGGTCAATCTGAGTCTTTGGGTTGTTCCATGGATTACTTAACCCACAGGGCCAAAAACATGGATGTATCATCCTAGAACGCCCCCTGGAGAAAATGACATAAAACACCTACTAGTCCATCCTTCTGTTGAGTTAAAAAAATGTGCCATGGTCCTTAAAACAAGTAACCATGCTTTTGGAAACATATAATAAGCAATCCAGATTTGTTTTGCTTTCTCATGGTTGAGTTCATTTAGATTGGAACATAAAAATTTAGTAAGGGTGACTTGATTAGGCCAATCTCAAACTTTACCTATCCGAGATAGAAAATGTTAATCAAGCATCCACATGTTTTTCCTCGCTTTCACCACCAGAATGTATTGGATTGGCTCCAAACCATTTCAATCTGGTCGGCATCTTCTAAGAGAGAATGCAGAAATTTCTGGAAGCCCAAATCCAGCTTGATGCACAATGGTGGACGCTAAAAATCATTGTTTATGTAGGGACATGCCTCTACAAACGAGAGAATGCCGGTCCTAAAAAATTGTGGGCGATCTTCTCGTTGTTTATTTTGTGTGGACTGATGTTTTTCAAAGACACAGTGGGCTTCAATTCAAGCGCTTGCTAAGCAGAACAAAGGTCAACTTGAAGAAGTTGGTTGTGGAAATTAGGACTAGAAATGTCAGCCACGTAATTGGCCTATTATGAATATTTCAGCCATATGCGTTAAACATGTAATTTTGTGGTAGTTCTCAACCAAACTGACGTATATCACATATATCTAATATTTGGTTTTAAACCAGATTCGTTCGATTCCCCCTTATGTGCACGTTATGTTGGTATTCATAAACACCGTAATTTTCTCGGAAAGACAAATCCTTCAAGAGGTGAAGTTGAACAAGGGGCGGTGGCAAAGGAGGAAACTCCCGACGGAGGAAAAACTATTCCTATGGTTGATGGAAGAGGCGCAAGGCCGCTCGATGTGCTCGGTTTCGAAGCCCGCACACTCGTCAAGCCGACACTTGAAATTTCGAGTGAGTGACTACCCATCTGCTCTTCTTCCTCCACCCTCCGCTGCCGTCGATCTTGCCTTGGGCTTTAGCACCTTCCTATGCTGCCTCGAACACCCTGCGCAAGTCATCACTGGCGGAGGTTCAAAGAGCGATAGCGACAGAGCAAAGACAAGACACGGACCCACTCGGACCCGGCTTTCACACGGTCCCGCACGTCCGACTAGCAAAAACCTCGGACGACACACAGGAACACATCAACCCCTCAGTGAGTGACCCGTGCTCTCTCGCGTTCGCTTGAACTCCGACTTTCGCGATGCCTAAAGAAGATCCGACCAGCCCAATTGTGCCCGCCGGACGCCGCCTCCGGAGCGACGACGTGGAGCTCGCCCACTTCGCGAAGCCGCCGCCTCGCCGCAACCAGAGGCGCAGCAGCAGCAAGCGCTTCGTCTACGTCCTCGCCCCGATCGTCATCCTCCGCGCCGCCTTCCTTGGGTTCGCCCTCACCGTCCGTGTCAAGAACCCCGAGCTCAGGCTTCGCCGCGTCGACGTCAAGTCCCTCAACTACTCCACCGCGGCCTCCTTCTCAGCTCCCTCGACAGCGTCGCCGGTTGGGAGGCCATCCTCCGGAACACCAACTTCGAGGGGTTCGAGTTCTCGAACGACAAGGCTGTGAGCGTGATCCACGGAGGGGCAGCGCTGGGTAGGGGGAAGATCGAAGGAGGGAGAGCGGGAGCGAGGGAGAGGTTGAGAGTGACGGTGAAGATGGAGGTGAGGTCGAGCGAGCTTGCGGCGGACATCGACGGGAGCAAGAACCTCGCCAGTGACGTCGGCTCAAATATAGCACGAGCACGAGCGCCGGAGAGAGCGAGCAAGCGCCGTAGAGAGAGAGGAGACCTGAAATTTTGAATTTAGGGAAGGAGTGGAGAGGCGTGAAGAAAGTAAAGAGGGTCTGTCGTCCTTTTACTGCAGCTACAGGAGCGAAAATTTTCAAAATGGCGCCTCACTCACGTCCTGCTCAGTCTGTCCGGATTGTGGGCCCGTGAACACGTGTCGCCTTCTTACCTCCTTCTTGTTTGCCATTTGGAGCACCCGACGTACCCAATATTTTCTCCTTCGCTAGCCCCCCGCCCCCCCTTCCCTCCCCGCTGCACCATCATTGGTCCAATACGTGAAAGTATTATGTAGCGAATCGATTAATGCTCATCATTTTCTCGTTTTCTTGCTTAGAATCTTTTATTTTTTTCAATTCATTCATGGAAAATAATTTTTGAGAAAACGTTTTCTGAATATTTTGGCGTTCATTTAACAAAAAATGAATTCATTAGGAAAAACATTTAAAAAGTCTTTTAAATTAGGAGAAAATGCTTTTCACTTTTCAAAAATGAAAAATATTTTCTTCACTTGATCTCTCTTATCTCACACTTTTACAAATCCCCACTTCCTCCTCTCCTTTCTTCTTCTTTTTTTCTTTTTTTGTTCGAGTTATTTTTTAATTTCCTTTTTCTTTTCTATTTCTATTCTTTGTTTTCCATCTTCTTCTTTCTTAGCTAGTTGTCGGCCGTTGCAAGGCAAACCTTGAGCTTGTCAATCTCAAGCTCGCACTTGTCAATCTGGCAAGATTTGTGCTTGTTAGCAAGCTCGAGGCTTGCCAATGCCCAGTCACAAGCCGTCGCTATAGTCGGTGACTAGCCAAGAAAGAATGAGATGGAAAACAAAGAAAAAAGAAAAGAAAAAAAAAAATAAAAAATTTAATAATATATTTAAAAAATTAAAAATAATTAAATTCGTTTAAAAAGATAAAAAAATGAAAAGAGTATATGGAAGAAAATATTTTCCTCACTAAACAGCGAAAAATATTTTCCATTTCATTTTCAGGTTTCACCGAACATCGAAAAATAATTACATTTTCCTGGAAAATAACTTATTGGAAAATATTTTCCAAAAACGGCACATTTTTCGTGAAAGGATTGGAGCTTCGGTATCTTGACCTCATCATTTTCTCTCCATGTTAATATATATAGATAACATATATATCTTTTTTCTAAGAGTAGTATGACCACCTTGATTTTTATTTGGTAAGACTGCGGCGACTTGAGGCAATCATAGGAAATATAGGAAGCCATTGCCGTGAGTTTTCATGATAGTGGTCAGTTGAGCGCTACTTAAAGCCAATGAATAATTAGGTACTTAAAAAGAAACTTGTACATTTTGTTTGACTCTATTTTAACACGCTCCAGACGGGTTAACAGTGGCCGGATAATAAGGATATATAGCAAATACCATGCATTTTTGCAAGTCGAATAGCTTGAAATAGATGATATGCTCTTATCTTGACGTGTGAGACATGACCTAATGGAAATGCTTGTGTCGCTTGAGTTTATGACTTGTCTGGGCTCGTATCTCGTGCACGGTTACAAAGATAGGTATAGCTTATCAATTCCGATTAAACTTTGAATTGAGAAAGCCAAACTATCAACTAGAGAGAGTAATGCGTTCTACTCTAATGAGAAGTTGTCGATGGTCATGCTTAAGGCTCCTAATTGCTTGGACCACAGGTTAGAAAGCTCACTAAAATCGCCACGAATTTTGTGAGCTAAACGGTAATTTAGAGGCGATGTAGATGGATCTGAGCAAGCGATTCCCCCCATGATCTCCCAGTACCGCCTGAGCTTGGGCAAGGGTTTTTAGGTCCGCCCCGTCCGAGCCCTGCCCGTCGAGCCCGTTCGAATGGTATGCACATGAATAGCGACCTTCCAAGTTTCAAAACGCGGTCAACAACGAGACATGGGTTGGACCACCGAGCAAAGCAGGCGGAGCATGGGTAAATTATCCAGCGCCAACATATCATGAGTCCAACGCCCCCACAAGCTTTCACGCGAAAACCATGTATTTTCCCTTCTGACGAGCGTCACGAGGGAGCGCTCCATTATCTTTGGAGTCTGTTCCCTTTTGGGATGGAAAAAATCACCAAATGTATATGCACTTTTTGGAGATAATTATCTATTTTTTTCTTAAATTTATTGTACATATATCAGTTTAATTCTAACTTAACGAATTAGGCTATCCATAAATATTTAATTTATCCATGTGAGTTGTTATTTCACGCGAACATGGACTAATTAAAAGCATAAAGCTTAAGAAGTTCAGCTCAATCAAGATCGAATTGAGTTTCATACTTTGCTATCGTGGGTCTAGTTCTAGTAGTGAACCAGATTTAGTTGTTTTTCCTTGCAAAGGAAAAATATGGAGATGACGTCAAAAAACTATTATGGCAAAAAAAAAAAACAGTATCTCAAATTTAGTTGAAGAACGTGAACATCCTCAGGAAAAACACATTTACTAAAACCCAAAGAAACTGCTAACGAGAAAAGCAAAGCTCAAGACCAAGAAAGCACCGTTACTGCCCTCCCCAATCCTCGAAACCCCACTGGCCGGGGCTGGGACCAGTGCCGGCGCCGTCGCAGGAGAACGACCAGTCCCGGAGACCAAATCGAGCGTCCCCTTCGCTCCGAGATTTTCCGCCGTCGTCGCGTGAGGGGCCGGTACACCGTTCGTCACGCTCGTTCCCACCTGCCACACCTGGTTCAGCTTCGCCGGGTTGCCGGCGGGCACCTTAATCTTCGCGTAAATCCTCATCGTGCCGTCGGCCGCGTTGTACTCAGCGGCCCGGTCCCACGTCTCGAACGAGATCGGCGACTCCCTGACTTTGGTGGACGTGATGTTGTAGGTCTTCACGGTCATGACGCCAGCGTCGCGGAAGGCGATGAGGGCCTGGGCGCCGAACATGGCGGTGGCGGTGGGGTTAAGGGCCCAGGAGACCCAGCCGTCCTCGCCCTTGGGAGGGGCGGCGACGAAGGCGACGGCGGCGGAGGAGTTGGCGGGGTCGTAGGAGAAGTGGAGGGAGGCGGAGAGGGTGGGGAGGTCGAGGCAGGTGGAGTAGAGGGTGCTGTTGGTGAGCTTCTGGGAGGAGCAGGCCAGGGCGTCGGTGGCGGGGGCGAGGAGGAGGAGGAGGAGGAGGAGGAGGGCCGCCGCGGGGAGGCCGCGGAGGAGGGCCTGCGGAGGAGAGGAGGAAGCCATTGATGAGAGAGAGAGAGAGAGAGGGGCTCCGACTCTGAGTGCCAACCGACGGTTCAGACTGGTCAGGGAGGCAGAGAGATAGATAGGTAGAGCGAGGTTTTATAGGACGACGAACATGGAGATGACATGCAAAATGCGGTGGAGAGGGAGAAGGGGACGTGACTTCCGGTTTTTTTTTTTTTTTTTTAATAATCTTTTTCTTTTTTTTTGTTGTCGGTGGGACCGGATCTACTTGAGGAAGTTGAAAGCTAAGGGAGAGAGAGAGATTGGGAAGGGGGAGATTGGAAATCTCTGAGTAACTTTCGGGGACTAGAAGCGAAATTATGAGTGGACACAACCTGGCCGAAACGGGACAAGGAAATAAAAGCACGTTTGATTCGGTATTTTGAAAATTTATTGAGAGAATATAACTTTGGGTAAATATAAATGTCATTTATTAAATGAAAAATAATTTTTAGAGAAGAAAAGTTTGGTTTGAAAGAAATCACAATTAAAAAGTTATTTGGATGAGTAGTCCATATTAATTTTCTATGATTTTTTTCTGTTTAAAATTCATAACGGGTAATTTTTTAAATATAAATTTTGATAATTCATGGGCATTTTTTATTTTCCTAAAAAAATCAAATCTAGGAGGGATATATATATAAAATAAATATAAAGATATAAAAATAATTATCCATGATTTTTCTACACAAAGAGTATTTAGTATGACCATTGATGGAAAGGGGAGTGAGGGTTGCTATCGTTTTTAGGAATAATCCTACTATAGAAAAAGTAAATAAGTGAGAATAACATAAAATAAATAAATAAATAAAATAAAGTAAATAAAGAAAAGAAAAGAACCCGCTTTACACGCTGTGTGATTAGAATTATAGGAATCTGTTTTTTTATAAGTCGAAGGTTTGTAAGGGGCGCCTTCGTATCTTGACCTCATCATTTTCTCTCCATGTTAATATATATAGATATAAAAACATATCTTTTTTCTAAGAGTAGTATGACCACCTTGATTTTTATTTGGTAAGACTGCAGCGACTTGAGGCAATGGTGCATGGAAATGCTAATGTAAATGCATGATGTCAAAGGAAAGAATGTACCTACAATTACTTACCAATTACCAATCAGTGCAGTAAAGCGGTACATCACAAGTCCCTATTTACTCCACAAGTACCCAACTCTCACTCAAGTTCCTTGAAAAGCATAACAGGTAAGAACATTCACATCCAAAGTGAAATGTTCAACGGAAAAAATTGAGACATCCAGATCAAGACTGAGATGTCAAGATTTTTGAAAAACTCAAAATACCTAGATCCAGACTAAGGTTTAATGAGAATGATTGACAAACATTCACATCCAGAGTGAAATGTTTGAATGAAAATAATCAAGACATCCAGGTCCAGATTGAGATGTCAAGATTTTTGTATTCGAGATACCTAGATCCAGACTAAGTATAACGAGAAAGGTCGAAAAAACATTCACATCCAGAGTAAAATGTTTAGACGAAAATAATCAAGACATCCGGGTCCAGACAGAGATGTCATGATTTTAGAAGCTCAAAATACCTAGATCCAGACTAAGGTATAACGAGGAAAGTTGAAGAACATTCACATCTAGAGTGAAACATTCAACGAAGAGAATTGAGACATCCAGATCCAGACTGAGATGTCAAAATTTCAGAATGCAATTTGTATGCAAATGGTAAAGGAACCTACCTGGAATATCTTACCTTCAAGGAGGGTAAAGTGATTTAAGATAGTTGGTGTTACATGTTTAGGACCTGTACCTTTCTACGATCGCCTAAAATAGTAACGAAGAGACTACTTTCCTAGGACCCGTACCTTTCTACGCTCACTTAGTAGGGCAGCAAGGTTTTGTAAAGAAACTACTTTCCTAGGACCCGTACTTTTCTACGGTCGCCTAGTAGAGCAATGTTTGGTTGTGTCTAGGAACCGTACCATTCTACGGTCACCTAAACGGGGGTTTACCTTCCAAGACCCGTACCATTCTACGGTCGCTTGAATAGAGAAATAGGTTTTTGTCTAGGACCCGTACCATTCTACGGTCGCCTAAACAGGGGTTTACCTTCCAGGACCCGTACCATTCTACGGTTGCCTAAATAGAGAAATAGGTTTTGTCTAGGACCCGTACCATTCTACGGTCGCCTAAATAAAAAACAGGTTTTGTCTAGGACCCGTACCATTCTACGATCGCCTAAATGGAAAATTGATTTTTTAGGACCCGTACCATTCTACGGTCGCCTGAATAGGGAAATTGCTTTTCTAGGACCCATACCTTTCTACGGTTGCCTGTTAGAGCAATAAATGTTGTTTAGGACCCGTACCATTCTACAGTCGCCTAAAGTAGGTTTTGCTTGGCTAGGACTCGAACCATTATTCGGTCGCCCAGCGTTGCAATCTAGGGAAAAATCTTTGGGGACAACTCCATCGAGTGTCAATGTACTCAAAAGGGAAAATACCCGTACAACGACAAGTATTTAAGGTATGGATAGAGATATACTTACCTGGTATCATCTCTATTCCTAAGGGAAATGTCTTCTACAAAACATGGTCATAGGAGAAGTAATATGCATTTATGATCACAAACGTGCATTAATTTAAGGGAGGTTCGTGCGCAGTGATTTATATCAAGCCTACATCACCTAACTTCCATTGGAAAGGATTTCACAAAGAATGTTCCAATCTGAACACATAAGTGTTATGGATGTGCCAAATGGGGGACCTCTTGGTCTACAAGGACTTTTCACACATCCTCATTAAAATGGGTTGTTTTATCCTGACCTTTGACGCAAGATTTTTGACAATCACTCTATCTTTTCATCATCATGCCAAACAGGGGTTTGAGCAATAAATATAACTGAGAGAGGTCTTTAACGGGGACTACAACATTGGCTTGGTCAACTGCTTAGCAAAAGATATTCTTTGAGTCGAGGCTATTAAAAAATGAATGATATTTCACAATCATCTTGGAGTTTACAAGCCAAGAAACATGAGAAATGAAAGATTATCTTAACTTCTTCAAACGGTGCTTCCAAACATATGAACTTTTACGTTAATTCAAGTCATAATGCGAAGAGATTTGTAAGGGATGTAACGTAGATTGGGTTCATGGGTTGAGAAACGAAAAGATCATTTCGCTCAAAAAGTGTTTATTGGGTCAAAGTTGGTGATCATCTTGACATTTCCAACAATTTTCCTCCCCATCGTTGAAGATTTTCTTTACATCACAACTCCACTGATTGTAACATCTCAACATTTGAGTTTTTTTTTTTTTGGGTACCGCCTTCTTGGAGATACGACTCACTTCATCAAGTGTTTGATTTTTTTCTTTGGGCATTGGCCTTACTTTTACTAGGCACACTGCTTTTTCATGCCCCATTTTTTGCACTGTTTCTTTAGACAAAGTTGCCATTTTTTGTTGGTATTCTAGTTCCTGCCACTTGGATGGTTTGTTTTTTTTCTTGCCTGGTGTGGAGGATGATCACCAACCGGGTTTAATATGAAATGAATTCATAAGCTCAAATAGGCTATGCAATGGATAAAAGTGTACAGGATAGAGAAAAAACTGCTCTTCATCATCCTAAGGCACTTCAAATTATCGTACAAGTTACACTGCGAAAACAATACTCGAAGATTGATGCAAGTGTGAGCAAGAAAGTTCCCATCATTCATTTCAAATTTGTCCCAATGTGGGATGATTCTTGACAGGGATAATTTAAAAAGCTATTCATGTGTGTGGGCTCAACGGGCTACAATGGGTATACCTATAGTGTTTCAGGTAGAAGAAGAATTGCCTCTCATCACTTCGATTGACATACCCTTTGCGAGATCACCCTTTTCCTCATGGGCATGGAATTTTTCCACACAACTCACCAGGGATTAGTGTATGAAACAGTGTATGGAATAAGGTTTGCCTTTCGTCATTTCAAAGTATCCCATATGACACATTCAATTCATCTCACACAATTCATCAAGGAAGACGATTTTCAGCTCCGGTAGCAGATCTGGGCGAAGGAGGGGTGATGGTTTCGATTTTCAGCTCCGGTAGCAGATCGGTGGCTTCGCGGGGAATGAGCGGAGAGGAGTCAGCGCCAGCGACCGTCGGGATGGCGTCCGGTTGTAAACTCAGGTAGCAAGGGTGAGGAAGACGATGAACAGTAAACGTCTCCTCACCCCCTGCCAATTGTACTTTTCTTCTGTTTTTTTATCTTCACTTTTCACTTTTTGTTTTTCTTCCTTGGTCAAAAAAAAAACCCTAGAAAAGCCCCCTTTTAACTTTTTTCCGTGCACTCCTTATATAAGGAAAACAAAATGCAATCTTTTGTAAATATTTCATCTCTTACGGACATTGCTTATAACCCTACGATCATGAAAATCCTTTTCTTTAAATATCTTCTACGATTTTTAAAGATAAGATTGTAACCTCATTTTCTTAAATTCCAAAAATCCCCATTTCAAATCTTAATTTAGGCTCAGGCTAACTTGTAGTCTTTATGGGAATCAATTTGAACCCAACGGGTCCAAATAAATAGAATGCCAATTAAAATAAAATGCATTAAATCTATATGCTATGTAATTAATATTTTTTTGATAAAATTAAACCCTAATTTTTTAATGACTAAACGGGCCGTTAAAATTTAGGTGTCAACAAAAGGAAATATAGGAAGCCGTTGCCGTGAGTTTTCATGATGGTGGTCAGTTGAGCGCTACTGGGAAAGCACCATCTACCGAAGACAAGACATGAAAAGCAAGTTCGGCACTGTGTTGTCATATTGTTACACCTAAATTTTGGCGGCCATTTAGTCATTTATCGATTAAAAAATTATGAGTTAATTTTATCCTTGAAAAAATAGTCAATTGCATAACATATAGTTTTAGGTGTATTTATGTTTTAATTTGCATTTACATTGGGCCAGTGACAAATGGGTTCAAATTGATGGTTAAGAACTTTAACTTGATGAGTCGGGCTAAGCCCACGAAGAAAAGCAAATAAACCTCCATATCCCGGAGAGAAGATTTATCTTTGTAAGATTTCAATTGAAAAAAGTAAATATTCCGTTAGGAAAAAAAAACATATTCGTTCGAAAAAATCTACGTGGAGATGAATTTGGAAAATTTACTAAAACCCTAATCCGTGCCCTATAAATATGTAAAAAATACCTAGGGTTGGAGGAGGCCACGCAATTGAGACATTCGGTCATATCAAAGGAAAAAAATTCAGAGAGAAGCACGAGAGAAGGGGGTCTTTCCGTAGGTGAAAAAAGTACACAAAAAAAAGCAAAGGTGAAAAAGTGAGTGGAGAGAGGAAAAGAAAAAAGAGAAAAAGAAAAGAAAAAGCGCTCGAGCCGTCGGTCTCTACCCGCAAGCCCCGACGACCTGGGTCGCCCCGACGCTGAGCCCCCGGAGCCTCGACGACATGCCGCCGCCTGCTCTGGCCCGCGACCCGCCGCCTCCGCCTCACCTATGCTTGCGCCTGCAACAGGAAGGCCCCGGACGATGCGCCAATCCCTGCCGTTGCAACCCTCCTCTACAGATCTGTCTTCGCTGTCAGATCCCAAGCCACCGGTGACCTACAGCTGTAGCTGAGCCCGAGATCCAGCCGCTGGAGTCCCTTCGCTTGCAAATCCGAGGTCCTCGACGACAGAAGGCCTGAGCCCAGCTCGACGCTTCCCTTTCACCGGTGCCGAGCCTCGTTGAAGACCCAGATCTGACGCTGCCCTTGCTCCGCGCCGCGACGCTCACCCCCGATCCGGTTCTCTTACTGGACACAGCGCTCAACAGCCCGATCCAGACACCGGAGCTCCTCATTGCAGCCACCAGAGGCCTCCCGCCGGCTGAAACCCATGATCCGAGCGCCCCGACGCCGCCTCCGCTTCGTCTCCAGCCCGAGCAGACCCGCGACGCTCCCTGCTGCCTCGCTGCCGACACGCCGCTCCTAGGAGCCTCGCCGGAACCTGATGATCTCCCCTCGCCGGACCGCCAACTTTGTTTTTTGTTTTTTCTTTTTCTTTTTTCAGAAAAAAAAGAAAAGAAAAAAAAAGAGAAAAACAAAAGAAAATTTAGGTATTTCTTTATCTTATTTTTGTTTTATTATTTTTTTATCTTTTTAGTGTAATTATTCCTTTAATGTGAAATTGAAATTCCATGATATGAAATTTAAATTAAAGTGATTGTCAGTCTGAAACAAACATGTAATTACTTAAAAAATTACGGTAATCCGATCTACTCGCATTAAGATCCGAGATCGTTAAGTGATTTATGTAAAATTGTGTACAACCCGATCTTCACGCGAGATATGGTCATCGATTTGGGTATCAATAAAGGAAATATAGGAAGCTAAGTCATGTTGTTGTCATATCATTTCATGTTAAATTAGTGGCATGTGATTGTTTTCATGATGGTGGTCAGTCGAGCGCTACTGGGAAAGCACCATCTGCCGAAGACAAGACATGAAAAGCAAGTCCAGCGACCCTGTGTCGTGTCCATATCAAATTGATGTAGGTTTGGAAATTGGACTAAATGTAGTAATTAAAGCCAGTGAATAATTAGGTACTTAGAAAGAAACTCGTACATTTTTTGTTTGACTCTATTTTGACATGCTCTTGTGTTAACAGTGTCTGGATAATAAAGATATATAGCAAATACCATGCATTTTCGCAAGTTGAATAACCCGAAATAGATGATATGCTCTTATCTTGACGTGTGAGACGTGACTTGATGAAAATGCCCGTGTCACTCGAGTTTACGACTCATCTAGGCTCGTATTTCGTAAACAGTTACGAAGATAGGTATAGCTTATCAATTCCGATTCAACTTTTAATCGAGAAAGCTAAACTATCAACTAGAGAGAGTAACGCGTTCTACTATAATGAGAAGTTGCCAATGGTCATGCTTAAGGCTCCTAATTGCTTGGACCATGGGTAGAAAGCTCATTAAGGCTGCGTTTGGGAACTGAATTTCCAAGGGACTTTGGGGGTGTAAAATTGCCAAAAATTTTGTGAGCCGAATGGTAAGTCAGTGGCGATGTAGATGGATCTGAGCAAGCAATTCCCCTTACGAGCACTCGGTACCACCCTCGGCCCAGGGTTTTCAGGCCCGGCCCGTCCGAGCCTGCCCATCGAGCACGTTCGAATGGTATGCACATAAATAGCGACCAAGAGACATGGGTTGGACCACCGGGCGAAGCAGGCGGAGCATGGGTAAATGATCCAGCGCCAACAAATCATGAATCCAACGCCCCCACATGCTTTCACGCAAACACCAAGCATCTTCCCTTTTGACGCGCATCACGAGGGAGTGCTCCATTATTGTTGGAGTCTGTTCTCTTTCGGAAGGAAAAAACCACCAATTGTATTTGCACTTTTTCGAGATAATTATCTAATTTTTTGATAATTTATTATACATACGTCAATTTAGTTTTAATTTAACAAATTAAGCTATGCATGAATATTTAGCTTATCCATGTGAGTTGTTATTTAACATGAACATAGACTAATTATGCATTTTTATTTAATAAGGGCACGAGCGAATTAAACTATTCTTGAATCATTCGAGCTCGAACTCGATTCTTTTCAAGATCGAGTCAAGCCAAGTTCGAGGTGGCTCTAAGTAACTTGGTCAAGTCAAACTTGGAAACACTTTACTCGAATAGCTTGCAAGATTAAGGGAGCACTTGCATTTTACGTATTTTAATTGTCTGTAAACTTCTTATTATAATTATGTAGATAGGCAGTATTGAGCCGAATTCAGTTGTTTTTTCTTACAAAGGAAAAAATATTGAGATGATGTCAAGAAACTATTATGGCAACCACGAAAAAAGAAACTCTCGAATTTAATGGAAGGACATCAACATCCTCAGGAAAAGCACATTTAGTAAAACCCAAAGAAACTACTAACGAGAAAAGCCAAGCTCGAGACCAAAAAAGCACCGTTACTGCCCTCCCCAATCCTCGAAACACCACTGGCCGGGGCTGGGGCTTGGACCAGCGCCGACGCCGGCGCCGGTGCCGGAGCAGGGCCGCTCTCTGCCCCCAGTAGCTTAAGCTCCGCCTTGGAGTTCTTGTTGGCATCCGTCATGTCATGGATCTTCGGCCTCGTTCCGTTGACCGCACCGCCCACTTGCCACACCTGATTTAGGCTAGTCGCCCCCGCCGGCACCTTCACCGACGCGAACAGCCTCATGGTCCCGCCGGCGGCCTCGTCGGCGCTCAGGTCCCACACGTCGAACGACAGCTTGGACTCGACAATGGAGTGGTAGGAGGAGATGTTGAAGGTCTTGGCGACGACGGAGCCGGTGGAGGTCTTGAGCGCCATCAGCGCCTGCGCCCCGACCATGCCGGTGGAGGTGGGGTTGATGGCCCAGGCGACCCATCCGCCGGAGGAGGGCCGGGCGGCGGAGAAGGCGAGGGAGAGGGAGGAGTTGGCGGGTCGAAGGTGAAGTGGAGGGTGGCATTGAGGTAGGAGAGGGCGGCGCAGCTGGAGTAATTCTTCTTGTTGGGGAAGGACGGGTGGGGGTTACAGGTTAGAGCGAGAGAGGGGGAGAGGAGAGAGAGGGCGGTGGCGAGGGAAAGGAGAACGGAAAGAAAAGTGGTGGCGGCGGCACCGGCGGCCATTTTTCAGCGGAAGATATGGTGAAGACGATCAATGGCGGTGAACTGGTAGTGTGTTTAGGGTTGGTTTTAGATGCATGTGGAAGCCTGGAAGGTAGGGAGGATGAATATATAGTGAAAACAAATGCTGGGGGTGTGTTTCACGCATGATTCAATCGTCCGAGACTTTTAGGTAAAGTATTGGTTTTTAACGGGAAAAAGTCATAACAAATTCCGAACTTTATTAATTATGGCTAATTTACCTCAAATTTTTTTATGATGCCAAACTTGTATTCATATTAAATATTTATCTCAAACTTTTTTTTGTGACATCAAAAACCTAAACTTATATTTATGTGATATCAAAAATTCTAAACTTTTATTTTGTAACATAAAAATCCCGAACTTTTATTCATATGATAGATTTACCCTAAAAAATTGACGTCATAGAAAAAAATTGTGATTTTTAGTGTCAAAAAAAAAAGTTTGGGATTTTTAATTTCACAAAATAAAAATTAAAAATAAATATGTCATGCTACACAAATTTGGGAGTAAATGCATCATATAAGTAAAAGTTTGGGGTTTTAATCATCAAAAAAAGATTTGGGATAATATATTATAATAAACATGATTTAGAATTTTCGGTGGTTTTTACCTTACTTAATTATATATAATCGAAATTTATTGCTCCATGGAGTCACGGGAGAGACTGACAGCAACTCAAATCATGCTAGATGTACAAAATAAATTTCTCATTAAAACGCGTTAAGTTTACTAATTATTCTTCTACTGGCCACGTCGAAATAATTATTGGGACCCATGTGATTAATGAAGGACGGCATCCCTCCCAATTTTCTCGATTAGTGTCGCTGGAATAATGCAATGTGGGCCCAAATGAAAAGGTGAAAAGATGGCAGCTTTGGACGTAAAAGATTAGCTTTCATTTAGCATTGATTATAATGATGTTTTTAAGGCAAGACTAAGCACGTGCACAGTAATATGTCGGAGATGGCATCCTGCATGCCATGAAGCGAAGAGAAAAAGATCGGATTTGGACAACAGGAAAAGCCGGCACGTGCTTGCAGCGATGATGTTCCCTGGACAGGAATCGAGAGTTTTATTAAAACACAGAACAGACAAACTTGAATGCCGGTAATTTGCAGAACTCCCGTTCTTAAAACAGACAGCTCTTAAAATAGACAGCTCGGCCTCGCACCTTAAAACACGCCAGCAGACCCGTTCTCGGCTTAATTTAAACTCGCAGTCTCTCGCGTGTAGAATTGTATTAATTCATGGCAGATAATAAGGAATTTTTTTCTCTTCCTCTTAAGTTTAAATAAGTATTGATAAGTATAAATAAATTTGATAAATGAAATGGCCAATAACCAATTTTTCCAAAAAAACTTGATGATAATTTAATAATATCTTTTGAAATTATCAATTTTTTTTTTCATGTTTTGTAAATTACCAGATCTTATTTGCATAATTAAGTAATAATTTGAACTCGCAAACTCTCATATGCACCAACTTAAATAAGAGTGATTTACCAATTTTCATCGGACTAAATTAGCAACTAATTTGTGGCTACCAAATTAGATATGAGTTATTACCCACTTTTAATTGCTATTTAGTATTTAACTATCTATAATTAATAACCCCCCATATTTATAACTTTCATTTATAGATTACAAATGTTAGTTAGAATGATTTATCAATTTTTACTTGATTAAATTATCAATTGGTTTTGAATTAGGGTTAACACAAAGACAAACCTTAAATTGTTACCCTAAACTAATTTTTTAATCCCAAAAACCTTAAATTGATATATTTGTGAGAAATTTACATTGCATTGTGTTAACTTAATTATCAAAAATTATTACAAACTAATAAACGCTAGTGACAAACTAATATATTTGTGAAAATCTCAAACCGATGAAAAATCACAAACTAGTATATTGACAAACGGAATGTAAAATTACATATTATCTAACTTAGCAACTTTAATTTGATAGTAAAATTTAATGGAAACTAATAAAGGTAAATTTGTTATGGGCATATCAATTTGATGGTTTTTCTTAATATTAACCCTTTGAATTACTACTAACTCTTTAAGAATTCTACTAACACAAAAAAAGAAAAGAAAGAAAACCTGGAAATAGAACGACAAAGTCGTTTGTCATGCATTTTCGCGATAAAAATGACAAATTTTGTAATGGTGATGCTAAAGATGTAAGAAATATTTTAATATTTTATTATTTGGCTAAGTATAAGGATAAGATCGTAAGTTTATTTAATTACAAACTTATACATCCAAAATTGAATTTTGGATCTCAATACCTCTTGGGCCCAAAAATGTAATTCGGGTAAAAAGTGCCCACGCTCCTCATGCTCCCCAGGGCCGGGAGTAGAAGAACTTGAGCATCTCGCCCAGAATGAACATGTCCAAGGCCCCAAGCAGCCAGTACCGCCACGCGAGCCAGAACACGGACAGGACGGCCCCATTGGCGTGCCGCGCTTGACCTTAACGACCATGGCGATGGCCATGGACCGGGACGCGAGGGCCGGGCTGACTGGGGGCTCGAAGATCCTGTGCGGCTTCATGCGAGGTTTGTTCCCGACCGCGCCGCGGAAGCGCCCGTAGATGGGGATCGAGGCGAGCATGATGATCAGCGGGAGGACCGTGAGGGACTGAGTTGGGATTTGGAAGTTGCGGATTCTTCTGTCCATCATGGCGCCTTGCTCGGCGGAGAAGGTTTGGAGCTGAGTCGTGCTCGCGAAAATCGGGATTGATCCGATGAAGGCCTTGTCTCTTCGACCTCGGACCTCGGACCTCGCTTGCGCTTACCGTGCCGTCGCCCAGCATTTTGTCCTGCAAATCATTCACACGGCATGACTTCGTTCTACAGATCAATTGGAGAAACGGGGTACCTTTAGTATTGTCCAGAGAGATGTGATCTTTGCCAATTCGATTAGGCGAGAACGAGGAATGCCGATTAGTATTTGCTCGATCTTTGTATAAGAGTGGCATCGATCGGGCCTCGTCAACTGGAAAACTAAGAACTCGATCTTTCTTGAACCTAATTGCAAGCATATTGACCTCTCAACTTACACCGACTATTCTTATACATCTTTGTCGAGGAAGCTCATCAATTCCGAATTGTTGATGCGATACTTTATTCAGAGAAATGAGAGCAATATCCTAAATTTTGTTTGTTTATTTATTTATGACTTAACTGCACAGAAAATTAGGATTATTTATTAATCCCTAGCAAACAAAATTTCATTAAAATGCATCGCATATAGATCCTGGGAATATTTGTATTACTAGTATTATAAATTATTTTAAAAACTGTAACCGGGCCGGGCTCGGGCCAGCCTTAGCTCAGCCGCTCCTTCTTTCCCCTTTTCTTTTTCCCGCCTAGGGTAGCCCAGCCCATTTCTTCTTCCCTTTTCCCTGGCCCAGCTCTCTCCTTCTTCCCCATTCCTTCTCTACCCTGCCCATGGACGATAGCTCAGCGACCACACAAGGAAGGACAAGGACTGGCCAGAGGTAGGCTGGCAGCACAGCTGGCATGAGAGCTCAAATGGAGAGAGGAAAATTGGCTCGAGGGGTTTTGTTGAAGATATGGTTTGTTTTGAATCTTGGAGATATGGTTCCGCAGATGATTGTACAAATCAGAGATTGATAGATTAATTGATTCACTCTTTTCAAATAGGAAAATAGTACTTTACATATTGTTTCCTACATTATACACTTTTGAATTATATATTTTTTGATGTACAAGAATGAAAGATATGATAGAATTCCTCAAAATTTCTCCAATTTCTGTCATAGTATTAGAGTCTTTGATCCTAACCTAGCTTTTGCATTTTTTTCAAATTGCCTCTGTCTCATTTCTATCATGTCGTTGCAATTTCTATTATGCAAAACAAGTAGGAATTCATTCTTGACACCATGACAAAAGATCAACATTCAAGCAAGGAGGAGAACAACTCACCTCAAAATCAAAGTTCGAATCAAACTGATCCGATTGAATGGGAGACCCCTTCTGTTCAACACTCTCAAATTGATTTGATTGAAGGGGAGAACCCTTTTGCCCCAACTCCAGCCCAATTTTCGAGCCCAGTCTAATGGCCTTCGGTTCAGTGGATGCCGGTTCAGGGCCAATGGGACACTAGACCAAACCAAGCATGGCACAACAAGGCCCATCTGGATATGGAGGACTGGGTCAGACGGGCCTGGATCCTAGATCCAAATCCACTCAAACAGGTTATGGGACAAAACTCTACTCGATTTCCGACCCGGATTGCTGCCCCATGTAATCTTGGCCAACGGCAACTGCTCGGAGCCTGGCGACCCCCTCCACACTTCGTGGCCAACAGACCAAAGCTCCAGCTCATAGCTTTGTAGCTTATTGGACTGGATAATTACATCGCTTGGGCTTGCAATTTTTGACAAGCTTTGGTGACGAAGGACAAAGACGGTTTCCTAGATGGAGTTATCCCATTTTTGACCAATGATCGGTTTCAATGACATTGGTGCAAATGCAACCAACTCGTTCGTACTTGTATTGGGAATTATATCACTCCCGGAAGTCATCATTGGGCTCCCTCCAACCGAAGACCCCAAGGCATTATGAGACAACATCAAAGAGATGCACGGGAAATTAGATTAAGTTAGAATTTTTTCACTCACTTAGGTCTCGTTGAATACCTATGATCCATAAAGATGCGATTCTTAATGGAGGAGAACTTCGCTTTCAAGTCAAATTCAATAAATTGCATGGTGTTATACCACTTTTTGCTCAAAAATTCAAAAACTTTCTTTCTTATTTATTATGGCACATCATTTTCATGAGAAAATAATTAACTCATTTGTCGATGTTGACCCTATCTTACGACTACATATATTTTAACTCTCCTTGAGCGGGAGGTAGAGTTGAAATCGGAAAGATTTGCCTTTTTCCTTGGGTTCTGTGGCTTAATTATTTTTTTCCTCTTTTATTTATATATATATATATATTAATTAGGTCCTCTGCATGCCTGTGATCCATAAAGGTACGACTCTTGATGGAGAAGAACTTCAATTTTAGGTCAGAATCAATAAATTGCACGATGTCATACCGCTTTTGCTAAAAAATTCAAAAACTTAGGGACTGTTTAGCAACTTGCCAAACAGTGCTGGATTCGATTTTTTGTTCCTTAATCAATTTGGGACGAGAATCGCGTTTGGTAAACTTTTTGTTCCTGAACGATTTTGGACAAGATTTGAGAATAAAAAAAAAATTTGATTCTATGTCGAGAATCGAAAAAAAATCAAAACGGTAAAACCCTTGTTCTTCTCTTTCAACATTTCGGTTGTTGTTCGCCATCGCCGCCGTCATGGGCCGCCGCCGCCACGTCGCTGGCCGTCGTCCGAGGTCGTCCGGAGGCAAGCCCGGCCATTGGACAGGGCTGGCGAGCCCGCCGGTGGCCAAAGCGAGCCTCGGCGGCGGGTAGCCGGGCGAGGCTCGGCCTCGCCAGATTGGGCGAGGTCGAGCCTCGCTAGTGGCCGGGCGAGCCTCGCCCGGCCCGCCGGGTGAGGCTCGCCGTGCCAGCGGCCGAGGCTCGGCCGATGAAGGCCGACCTCGCTGAGGGCCGGCGACGCTCCGTGAGCGTCACCAGCCAAATGAAGAAGAAGAAGAATAGGAAAAAGGGGAAAAAAAGAAAAAAAAAGAAAAAAAGGAAAAAGAAAAGAAAAAAGTAAAAAAGTAAAGAAATTATTTAAAATTTATTTAAAAATCAAAAGAAATTAATTTGGAACAGAATCAATTAATACGGTACCAAATGCAATTCTATTCGGAATAAAAAATTTTGAACAATTACCAAATGCGCTTTTTTACTTCGTAATCGATCGGTTCCGGGAGCGAGAATAAAAAATAATCATTTCTAGTTAGAATCAGCTCCTAGGAACAGAATCGTTACCAAACGCGTCCTTACTTTCTTATTTATTATGACAAATCATTTTTATGAGAAAATAATTAACTCATTTGTCGATGTTGACCCTACCTCATGATTATATACATTGTAACTCTCCTTGAGCATGATGTAGAGTTGAAATCGGAAAGATTCGCTTTTTTCCTTTGGCTCTCTTGCTTTATTATTTTTGCCTTTTTATCTCTTATATTTTTCAATTAGGTCCTTCGCATGCCTGTGATCCACAAAGAAGCGACTCTTGAAAGAGAAGAACTCCACTTTCAGGTCAAAACCAACACATCGCACAGTGTTATACCGCTTTTTGCTCAAAAATTCAAAAACTTATTTTCTTATTTATTATGACAAATCATTTTTGTGAAAAATAATTAGCTCATTTGTCCACGTTGACCCTACCTTGGACCGCATGCATTGCTCCTCGAGCACAAGGGAGAGCTGAAATAAAAAAGATTTGCCTTTTTCCTTTTTTTTTTTTTTTTTGATACTGAGGAACCGTCGGAATCTCCTTTTGCTTATGCTATTCGGGTTCATGTGACCTGTCGGTATCCAGTGACACCATCGGGCCTCGCTAATTCCTTCCCAATTAGGCTCTCTTGCTTCATTATTTTTTGCCTATTTTATTTTCTTTTATTTTTTTTTCAATTAGGTCCTTCCCAATCCATAAAAAAGTATGACATTTAGGTCATTGCTCAATATAATCATGTACCCTCGGGTACTAAACCTATCATTGCCGTGCCACCGTTGCGCCAACTCGCCGCACGACGTGGTCTCTCATCGCGCCTCCACGGCACTGCCTCACGGTCCTGTGTCTCCGTCGAGCCGCGCCACCCAATCCACTGCCCTACTTGCCGCTCAACACACCAAGCAGGCCAGCGCTGCCTCACCACGACCCAAGCCCACCGGCCGTTTCACCTTGTGTTGCCACGAGCCTCGTGACGTGGCTATGAAAAGGTTTACCAACGCTCCTAAAGCTGTCAGAAAAGTAAACAAAATTTACTCACAAACACCCACGTCTACCTCCACCAGTCCCCTCCTTAGGATGCCACAAATCGAAGACTTTGACCACGACGGTTCAAAGGCGGTGGGCCCAGCTCACTCACCACCCATGTCCCGGCTGGCGTCCTCCTTAGATGGCCAGATTAAACTCATGTGGCGTTTTAATCTTAGGGGTGTTTGGTTCAGCTTTTTCAAGGGGCTTTGAGCCCCCAAAGCCCCTTGAGAAAAATTTAAAGGTGTTTGGCTCGGCTTTCAAATGCTACTTGACAAAATGTTTGCATTTGGAATGCTGAAAGCCCAAAGAAGACAGGTGGGGACCTGCTTTGGGCATTTCAGCATTCTCGGCATGCTGATGGGAGGCTTAATAAATTTTTGTTTATTGTCCATTTTACCCTCAAAATTTTGTTAAAACTCCAATTTTACCCTACCCCAAAACAAAACCCTACCTTCTCGACTGGACGCTCTTTCCTCTCCTCTGTTCTACAGTCCATCACGCGAAGCTCTTTTCTTTTCGTCGATTCTCGCAACATCGCATCCGCTCTCGCCGATTCTTTTTCTCTCCTCTCTTCTACCTGGTATGCCCCTCTCTCTCTCTCTCTTCCTCCCTCTTTATTCCTTTTCGTCGCTGGATGGTAAACGCTATTTCGGTCTTCTTGGTTTGTTCCCCCTCTCTCTCTCTCTCTCTCGCACACCCGATCCCTCTCTCTTTTCTCTCCCTGTTCTTGTTCGTCCGTTCGGGTGTTTGTTCAATTTCGTGGGTATGATTCTATTTTTCTTGGGTCTGCGCCGGAACCGCGTGATTGGGGTCGGACCGGCGTTGTCAGTTCGTTTGGAATTCGATTGATCTAGGAGTGTTGTGGTTTTTCGGTTCTTGAATTTCACACAGGGTTGGGTGTGCGATGGGTGTGTGCTTGGTGGAGTTTGCTAGCTGAATTTCGGGCTCTTTCATTCTGTTATGTGCGAACTCGTTTCTCTCAGGAACGCCTGACCGAAGAAGGCGAGGACGAGTTGCTGTGTGGCGCCGAGTCTGGGTGGGTCGAAGGTCGGACGTGGTGCGATCACTTGGCTTCCCTGTGCTTCGATCTCGTTCACATTCCGACCCCGACACACCCTGCAACTGGTTTGTTCCCTCTCTCTCTCTCTCTCTCTCTCTCTCTCTCGCACACCCGATCCCTCTCTCTTTTCTCCCCCTGTTCTTGTTCGTCCGTTCAGGTGTATATCTTGCCTCATCTTCATAATTTTTCCTGGCAAGATTTCTCTTATACCGAAAAGATGGAAAATCCAATGATTTGGCTTCTTGGATGCCTGAGATGGATTGATTAGGATCCAATAGAATGAGCCCAAATGCCAGATAATTACTGCAGAACCACCTAGTTGCTTTCAGACGAGATGAATTGTCTTTCAGCTTATTCAGCTTGAAGACAGCAGTAGTTCATGGTATTTGTCTAGTACTGTGCCATGGGAAGTTTGATATAGCTGTTGTTTTCAGTTAATTTCAGGCGACATGGGGCTTAGGATGCATATATATACATGTGCATATTGTGAATGACCAAATCCAGTTCATTATGTTTTTCATCATTTTCCTAAAAAGTTGACTGGAATCCTTCTGCAGCAATTACATGTATTTTGCGGTCGAAAAGTTTCAGAAAATTGATTTAGTCAAAACAGGAATATCATCAGTCCAAGAAGTTGATAGTTCTCTGCTTAATTGCTTTTATCAGGATTAGAAAATATAGTTTTTTCAAAGTTCATATCCAGTACTGTTAATTGTTACAAATCATCCACTTGTAGGCAATGAGGCAAAGGGATGAAGCTTTAGAGAAGGAGGTGGAACTTCTTAAGCAAAAACTTAAAGAGCTTGAGCAACTTGCCAAGGGATGAGGCCTTTCCGGCCTTTTCAACTTCAAACAGGCTATTAGTGAAGATGCAAAAATAGCGAAACCAGTTTGAGGTTTTGACCAGCAAAGTAGGAGCCTTTACTATAATAAAAACAGGATTCATCCATACCATCCTCTCAACTGTGAAAAGCAATTCTTCCGGTCTCTTTTTGTCAATTCTTTGATTTGTATCTTGCTTGGTTTGTTTCTTCAAAAATAGAAGGCCACATGGTCAGACATTTTTGGAAGATGAGAGGAAGGTGCTTACTCCTCGAGATTGTAACAATTGTTCCTTGCAATAACATTAGAATTAAGAGTGCCATTCCTGCAGATAACTGTTATATATTGTAATTTAACTTCTGTTGACCCAGAAATCTGATCATGCCAATTTCACAGGCAATTGAATGCAACGGTGGAGGATCCGTGTCACCAGAACAATTAACATTGAAGAGTTTGTTTTCTTATTTCAATTGCATCTTAGCTGAAAATCGGATTCTACAACAGATTTGATGAACTAATTGCAGAAAGTCACCGACATAATAATCTCGTAGATTTTGCTTTTCATCTAAAACCGGGTCATCATGGTCTATAGAGGACAATTTGAGCAGCAATGCCTGCATATGCAGGATGTGCATCAAAATAAGAACAACCGTCGGTTGGGGTTCCGAGAAAATCTGAAGAAATTTTACCGCTCATCAAGGGCAAAAAGTGCTTCTTTTTTTTTTTCTACCAAAAAATTCAAGGGCAGCAAATGTTCAACCATAGAAATTTCATGATAAACAGTCAAGAAATCATCATTTAAGCATCTCAATAAATGTTTTGGGACATCAATCGGTCTCAATTCTTAACAAGAATGACAGTCTCCAGTTATTTTCTTTTTTTTTTTGACAAAAGTCTCCAGTTATTTTCAAGCAATATAATTTCTTCTGAACTTATGTTCAGACGAAATGGTGAACTTAGTATGTATTTCTCATGTAAAAACATGTAATTTTACTAATATGTATCTTTTATATTACTTTCAACATGAAAATGTAAAATGTTATATATCCATTATTTCTTTTTTGCAATTTTAAAAAAACTAAAACTAAAACACTTAATTTTAAATGGTTGGCTTTTCAAATGCAAGTTTACCAAACAGTTTTGCATTTCCCCAAAGTACTTTTCAGTTTTAGTTTACCAAACAGTCAAAGATTTCAGAGCAAAAACCTCTTTCTCTCAAAGGTATTTGCATTCTCCCAAGGGCATTTCCCTAAAGTTGAACCAAACGGGCCCTTAATTTGGTCCATGCAAGGCGGTGGAGGATGAGAATATAAGCAGCGACCAGCGCTGACTTCCCCTCACCCTTCAACTTCAACACCACCTTCTTCCTCTTGGTTCCCTCTCCGTTCCCCTCATTTTGCCACGACCTCACGTCGTTCGGTCGCCGGCGACGCGTCTCATCTAGCCATTCGGTCGCACCACCCAGCCGTCGTCTAGCCGCTCCATCAACTCGCTGCAGAATGGCCGAGCGACCAGCCACTCCGAAAAAGTTCAAGGCAAGTAGACGTCTACCATTCGATATTATGTGAATTCTGTTATTGCTCGACGAGACGTATTCCTTTGGATTTCCGAAAATTATTATTGTTACCATACAAATTGGTACTATTTGCTCAAGAACTTACTCGGGTTCCGTCACTTACTTTGAAACGTTGTCGACTCTCTATGCGGCAAACTCGGTATCTATCTATACAAGTATACACCCTCGATTTCTTTGCTTTTGTTCATGAATCGGGTTCGAATCTTTCCGCGTTCTCATCTTTTTCTTTTTGAATCGATTTAGGGCCTCCTCCTTTTCCCCTTTCCTTTCCGTTTTCAATGAGAAACTGATCATTTTGACTTGCGGGATTCATAATAAACGTGACTTGGAATTGTCTCTCGGTTTTTAAGTATTGTTAGTTCAAATGCTGCCGATTTTGGGGTCGCTATTTTTGGGGCTTTATTTACATTTGATTTTACATTATACTACGACTCTGGACTTTGAAACTAGAAGTGTTTTATTTTGCATTGACAATTTGAAAGATATTTCAAATTGAATTAGTGAATCGCTGTGCTATGGTATAGATGTGATGGAAGCCGTTGGTCCTCATGACAACAATGCCTTGAGTGTCATGATGTCTAGAGAAGCATAACATGATGCCCTCCGGATGCCTGAGGTATGTAACAGGGGTCTCTTAGAGGTCCTTGCAATATCAAGTGGGATGCAAGATACTTAGAGAGGTATAACACGGTGCCCTCAGGATGCTTGGAAATGTAACAAGGGTCTTTTGGAGTCCTCATGATGCTTGGAGAGGTGTAACATGGTTCTCTCCGAAAGATGGTGGCAGTTGAACTTAAGCCATATATAATTATTGAAGTTTCTCAAATTTCCATTCGCTTATTAGTATACTGTTTCCATAAGTTTCTTTTAGATCAACTATTACTATGAGTCAGGAAGGTTCTCGGGCAAGTTGAGTTGAAACTCAACTTTCAATTACGTATATCTTATATTTGGGATTTTCTTGTTTGAGTAGTGGTGGATAATTTTATTAATATTGAATATTAAGTAAATTTTTTATGAAAATGAAGAAAAAAATTTAATTATTATTACGTATTAGGATAATTTATATGCATAGAGCAAATAATTTACATAGTATAGTCTAGTTGACTTTTACTTGTTAATACTTTTACTTGTTAAGTTTTGCACTCACTTGTGGTTGGCTCGTCTTTTAGATCAATAGATATGTCACTACCTCTTACCTCCTCCATTATCTGATTTGGTATCCCAATAGATGTCACATGGCACCAGACTGTGATTAATAATAAAAAAAATAAAAAATAACTTTTAATTTGAAGCGGGTCGAATTTGGTTAGGCGGATCAGGTTAGAGGGTTGGACCAAGAAACCCAATTCAAACCCCTTTTCCAAATATAATCATACAATTTTTAATATAAAGAAAGGGATATAAGAATATTAAAAAATTATAATAATAAAAAGGGTTAATAACCTGAAAAATCCTAAATTAATACAACTATAACAAATTAATCTCAAATTCATTTTTTGATCACAAAAAATCCCAAACTGATATACTTTTGACAAATTTGTCCCAAACTAATATATTTTTGATAAGTTTACCTTATGTTAGTTTCCATGAAATTTTATTATCAAATTATTAAGTTGGATGACACGTAAGAGTTGACTAATATATTAATTTAAGATTTTATTATCTATTTGTCACAATTATACTATTTTTGTGATTTTAATTTAACGGAGGATATATTTGTTACAAATATACTAATTTGAGGTTTTTGGCGTTAAACAAATTAGTTTGAGATAAACTTGTTGCAAACATATCAATTTAGGATTTTTTATTGTCATTTGAGATAAATTTATTACAAGTGCACCAATTCGGGGTTTGTCGTGATCAAAAAGTTAGTTTTGAGTAAATTTATCATAAGTGTACTAGTTTGGGTTTTTCAGGATATTAACCCTAATAAAAAAATTCAAAATTTTCGGTATCGTTCATGTTTTCTCTCAAACCAGGCTCAAGCACTATTCGCGCGGTTTGCTGTGAGCTTCATTTCCAGCAATTAGACTGGTAGTTGGGGTTGATTCTTGGTGGGAAGAGGCGCCTTCTACCACCCTACAAAACCCACAAGCTGTTTTCTTTGGTATGTCTCCTTCTTGGGCCGTATGGCTAATCTCGGCTAAGGTTTTTTCCTGCTTCTGGTTGAGCTTTCTAATATGGCTACTGAGATGAGTTCAGCCCGAAATGCTGCGGTGCGGCTGGGTATTTAGGACACTTTTAGTTCTGGAATGGACCTTGTAGCTTAAGATGTTTTGTCTGAGGTAGAATTGGAACGTGACCATGCATCTGGTACTGCTGAGAGGGAAGGCCCTTGTGCGAATCACCCCCCCCCTCATTGGGCCTGTTGTCTCGAGAGGGCGGGGAAGGGATTGATCGTGTTCTAAAATACCACAGCTAGGTAGGGATTCTAATGGCTCGACTCGTACTTGGGTTGCGGTGGCGAAGTTCGCAGAAAAAGGCTACAACTTAGAGTATTTTCTCCTGAACTTCGTTGATAATAAACCTGTGGTGGAGATGACGAATGACGAAATGGAAGCTATTGATTCGAAGCTATATAGTTGCCTTGTTGGTTATTTCATTGGTAGGAGACTACCTTTTAAAACAATTGAAATGGTGCTTAAGAATGCATGGGGACATAACCTTGTTGAGGTGATGTCGAATGGGAAGGGCTTCTTCTTCCTACACATCCCGAATGTTAAATTCCAAAGGAAAGTCCTTGAGGGAGGACCGATTACAATTGCTAGAGTGCCCCTTATGCTACAACAATGGAAACCAGCGTTGGAATTGAAGAAGGATGCTCACCTTATGGTACCGGTGTGGGTTAGGTTGACTAATCTCCCACTCGTGTTTTGGTCTGCTCAAGCGATAAGTAAGGTTGCTAGCGCGGTTGGCAGGCCGTTGTATGTTGATCAGCTAACTAGTCAGATGAAAATATTCACTTTTGCCAAAGTTTGCGTCGAGATAACTACTGACCAACCATCCTGTGACTCTATTGAAGTTAAGCACAAGGAAGAATCTTGCTTTGTGGGTGTAGAATATGAATGGAGGCCGAAAGCTTGTGCGGGTTGTGGCATCTTTGGCCATAGGTGCAGTCCCCCTCCTACAAGACCAAGTAGCATAGGAAATACTCGATAGAAATCAAGCCCTTTACCAAGTGCTCCTCTACACACTGTTCCTACACCGGTTATTTCAACACCGGTGTCTGGTGTGTGGGGGGATTTGGGGAAACAGGTTGTGGCAGTGACAAAAGATCCACCATTTGAGAGTAGGGGTGGTACTGCTTATGGTGGAAATTCTCCTCGGTTGAAGTTTATCGTGGTCCTGAAGGATATCGACCTACCGTCTACAAGCGATAATGACCGCCCTGGTTCGGATGCTGTGCCTTCTAACATTGAACTTGATGCCGTGTCTCAACCGAAGGATAATACTGGTTGAAAACAAGTCAGAGGAAAGAAGAAGAAGGCCTTTTCTAGCAACGATGCGGCTTCCTTCCGTTTGGTTCCTCCTTTTGAATGGAGACAATCTTTGAAGTTAAAAGATTTTGTTTATGAGAAGGCTCAATCTATTTCTCTCTCTCGGACCTCCAAGGATGCTGAGAAGGGTGGGGAAGATTGTATCTCATTGGTTAAGGTGAACGTTGAGACTTCATGTTTGCTTGTGCCTCATTTTGGTGTGGAGGAAGAGATCTCTGATGATGATCTTTTATCTATTGGTCCCTCCTCCTCGAAAGTTCCTCCCGTTAGTGTAGTGGCTAAAACTATGCAGGACAAACTCTTGAAGTTGAAGCCTGACCCCCCAATTTCAGAGACACTTACCTCAGCTCCTAGCCATCGTAAGCCTTCCAAGAAGAGGTAACTTGTTTCCTTCCTGCTTGTAAATATGTATATAGGTGTTTGGAACATTAGAGGCCTTCTTAACCCAACGAGACGAGCTGAAGTTAGGAAATTCATTTCCACTAATAAGCGCTGCTTTATTGGCTTAATGGAAACTAAAGTTCTGCTTTCCCTTTTTGATTCTATATCTTCTACTTTCTTAAGAGGATGGAAGTGGGTAGCTAACTATGAGTTCTCCTCGCGAGGTAGAATTTGGGTTGGTTGAAACCCGGATGTTGTTTTGTTTGACACCTTAGCCATTAATGATAAGGCTATTCATGGTCGCCTCAAATTTGCTTCTACTCGTGACTGTGTTATCTCTGTTGTATATGGGGAATATACTTTTGTGAAATGCCGCCCTTTTTAGGAGGATATTATATACCGGAACAACCATTTATAGGACTCAGCTTGGTTGGTTGCTGGGGATTTTAACGCCATTAAAGATCCATTGGATCGTGTGGGGAGTTCCAATGCCTGGATATCTTATTCTGATGAGTTTAATCTTTGCTTAAATCAATCAGAATTTGTTGATCTTAGATATGTTGGTCTCCAGTTTACGTGGTTTACCTCAACCGGAACTGGCAGGACGATGAGAAAAATTGATCAGGTCTTGGTGAATTCCAAGTGGAATGTGGATTTTTCCTTCTCAGAAGCTTCTTTTCTCAACTCGGGCATTTCTGATCACTCGCCCGTGATGGTTAGAATTCTTAATCCGTCAAGAAGGAAGAAGTCTTTTAAGTTCTTTAATTTTTGGACTGATCACTTGGACTGCAATTCTATAGTTCAACAAGCCTAGTAAAGCCCGGTTGAAGGTGTACCTATGTTTAAACTTGTCTCCAAGCTGAAGATTGTGAAAGGTCGTCTTAAGCGCCTTAACAAAGAAGTCTACTTTGACATTTCGGAGAGGACCAATGAAGCTCGGAATGCTCTTCGGCATACCCAAGTAGAACTCCAGCAGGATCCTAGTAATGTTTTTCTCTTGGAGTTGGAGAAGTCTCAACGTCAGATTTTTGTTGACCTGCGTAGTCATGAAAAATCTTTCTATAAACAGAAATCTAGAATTTGTTGGCTGAAAGAAGGTGACCAAAACACAATTTTTTCACCATTTTGTCAACTAAAGACAAATGGGAAATAGGATTCTTTCGATTAAGGACCCTTCCGGGTGCCGTGTTTGATGATCCTGAGCAGATTCCGCATATTTTTGTCTCTTTTTATGAGGATCTTCTTACCTCGAAGGCTATTATTGGCAAACCTTCTTTGCAGGAGCTAAAAAAGGCTATTAGACATCCTCTGTCGAATGATCAGGCCTCCATCCTTGTTCGTCCAATCATTGACTCTGAAATCCTGGGACACACTCTTCTCTCTTGCCCGTGATAAGGCTCCAGGACTAGATGGCTTCTCTGTTGAGTTTTACAAGAGCAATTAGGGAATTGTGGGTCCTTTGGTTTCAGAAGCGGTGAAGGACTTCTTCGCCTCTGGCCGCCTCCTAAAGGAGGTAAATAATATTATTCTAGCCTTGGTGCCGAAAGTTCTGAATGCTACTACTGTATCTAATTTTAGGCCTATCTCTTGTCGCAATACAATCTACAAAAATTATCATATAAATTTTGGCGAATCGATTAGCTTCTGTTTCGGATGGCCTGGTTAGTCCCTCTCAGAACGCTTTTGTGAAAGGGAGACGTATTAGGGATAACATCCTCTCTTTGCCAATTTTCACCTTAATCCGTATCTACCTAAATGTGCGATAAAAGTAGATTTTCAAAAGGCTTACGATGCGTTAGACTGTGATTTCCTTGAGCTTACTCTTCATACCTTTGGCTTTCCTGATTAGATTATTCAACGTATTATGGTCTGTATTCGTACCTGGAAATTTTCGGTTGCTATTAATGGTGTGCTATATGGTTTCTTCTCAGGTGGCCAAGGTATACGTCAGGGAGATATGATGTCTCCTTATTTATTCACACCTATTATGGAGATATTCTCAAGTATTATTAATGCTCGCACCTCACACAAGAAGTTCAATTATTTTTGAAGGTGTAAAGCAGTTAAATTATCGCACCTATTCTTGGCCGATGACGTCTTTCTTTTCCGTAAAGTCGATTGGGCTTCGGCGGCGTCTCTTAAGAGGGCTTTGGACATCTTCTCTCGTGGAGTGGTTTATTACCAAACAAGAACAAAAGTGAAGTGTTTATTTCTGGTGGACCTTCTTCCATTAAAGATTATATCATGTTGGCTTTTGGATTCTAGGAAGATAAACTTCTGGTGAGGTATTTGGGAGTACCTATTATATCTACCAGGTTGGGGAGAGCTGATTGTACTGTCCTCATTGACCGAATTATTGCTAGAGTCCAATCCTGGACACAAAGGTTTCTATCATTTGTTGGTAGACTTCAATTGATCAGGTTAGTACTTCACTCTATACAAGCTTTTTGGGCAGTGTATTCTCGCTACCTTTTTCGGTTTTAGATCGAATAGAACAGATTCTATGACAATTCCTATGGAAAGCTACTTCTGGGCCGGGGAGGGGCTAAAGTTTCGTGGGATGATGTTTGCATTCCTAAGGTTGAAGGTGGTCTGGGTATACGTAGATTGAGATACTGTAATAAAGCGGCGATGGTTAAGGCCGCGCATGGTAAAATTTTTGAAACAGAAATTAATTTCTGGCTAGAAATCAATTTCTCAATTTCTATTCCCCGAACAAGTTTCTGAGCAAAGAAACCCGTTTGATAACGACTCAAAATTTCTATTTCGAAATAGAAATCCATTTGATAGAAAAAAATTTCTATTTCTATGAATCATGTTGTTCCCATCCTTTTACCTCACTCTTCTTGGTGCTTGTGATGGTAATTTAATTTGATAAAAGTTGGTAAATCACTTTAATTTATATTGGTAATTCGATATAGTTAAGAACTTCAAAACATTAGCAATTTATGTAAATAAAAGCTAGTAATTAGTATAAAAAATGCTAATATGCAAATTATAAAAGATTTGGTAGTTTCAAATGCTAATATGCAAATAGTTAATGTATTTATTCTCCTCATTCAAGATTCGGGTTTAAGTCACTACATTTTTTTGCATTCTTTTGAGACCACGAAGTGATTTTATGGTAGGTACTAGTTGACATGGAGGTAGGCGCAATTTGCGAGATATTCGAAATTAATAAAATGGAAATTGTGCTAGAAATAGAAATTGATTAAATAACAACATAGGAAATCCTCAAATACAAAATTATAGTCGAAATAACTCTAATGTATTACAAAAGTTGAAAATACAATTTCATGGAATTGCCGGCATATTATTATCCCTTGCCATTTTATTGGCAATGGTTTTCCTAGGCGTATTTATTTGGTTTCCCTCCTCGGTCAACTGAATGTTTGCAAGGTCATCCTGCGTAGGTTCAGCCAAGTACATCGGATCTCCATATAGGGAAAAGTTCCTATCCATCTTGTCTTGATCACGGATGTAATTATGGATGGCACAACATGCAATTACGATACGTGCTTGCTTTCGAAGTGCAAATGAGGGCATGTGCCTCAAAATGAAAAAGCGATTTTTCAATGCCCAAAATGATCTTTCAATGACATTCATTACAGAAGAATGCCTATAGTTGAAC
This sequence comes from Eucalyptus victrix, assembly GCA_016097545.1. Taxonomy (NCBI): domain Eukaryota; kingdom Viridiplantae; phylum Streptophyta; class Magnoliopsida; order Myrtales; family Myrtaceae; genus Eucalyptus; species Eucalyptus victrix. The sequence continues at coordinate 9,597,811 of CM027842.1, forward strand.
AATTCTCTTGCAGTTGTTGGCCATCTCGCTCTACTCCTATACTCATTTAAATGATACCGGTCACCTCTAAAAGGAGTTAAAAATCCCAGAGTTGCTGCATAACCAGAATCTATGACATAGTATTTGCCTACAACAATGTATTCATACATTGGTCATAATTTGTAACTATAAATATGATCATAAAGAAAATTACTCCTTAAAGGACAAACAAATACCTAGTGGCAGCCGAGGAAATTCCAAGCGAGGAGTCTCTAGTGCTGCTGCAAGCACTCGACAATTGTTGGCAGAGCCTTCCTAACCAGCATATACAAAAGTAAATTTCATATCAAACGAACAAACGCACAGCACATTCTAAGTGGTGGTGCTTTTCCTACCTCTAAATGGGATTTGCTTCAACACAAGTACAAAAGCATGAATATGGGTGCCATCAATAGCGCATATACAGCACTGTCATTTTATCAAAGACTAGTATTATACAAAATTATCAACTAGATAAAATTAATGGTGTAAAGGAATATATGAGAATTCTACCTAAAGTAACGTTTGTGTTTATGATCAATAAGAATCTCTTGTGGAACAACATCAAAGGAAGGTGGTATGATAACCTCTTTTGCCAATTTGAGAACTGCTTGCAATACTATAGTGAAGTATTTGCTTATAGTTTGTCCCGAATGTTGGAATATTTTATATAAATCTCTATTTGAGTTCTTGTGACAAATCATAGATAAGAAAATCCCGATTTGTTCATCTACCCCAATATATCGGGTATCTTCCAACCAACCTTTTTCCTTCATTAGACCCCAAAGGTTGAGAAAGACATGTCTTTCCATTCTAAAAGCTTCATATACTCTATCGGAATGCCCATGAAAAACCTCCCTTATCCATTGCCCTCTTGATAATGAGCTATCCCTAATAGATTCTCTCGTGTGCATAGACATATCCACTGTAACAGTGGCCAACCATGCTATCAGTATATCAAGATCAAAATCATCAAAATCCTGTCCAATTGATTCAACTGATGCTACTTGACCATTAGACATGCTACTTTCACCCTCATCCATATTACCTATATCATCACACAAAATAAAAATATAAACCCATTAGATAAGAACTCAAATATTAATCAACAATAGCAATAACATCATCATAATTGCAACATAAAAACATAAACAAACAAAGTCTCAAATACATAAGTCATGGAATGAAATTAAATAAAATAGAAATCTATAGCATGTTTCTTAACAACTACTCAAAGAGATTCAATAAATCCACACCTTATTTCAGGTAAAGCAACCATGAAAGCCTCTCTCCAAGTGGCATTAAGGCATTGCCTAATTCACAGCCTTATTGTAAAGGTTCTGCTCCAAGTCAGGCATGCCATTTAGAACGGCGACCACAACTGCTATGGAGTAGGGGTCTACAGGAGGTGGGGCCTCTGAGGTTATGGAGTCACTTGTTGATTGGGCAGTCCTTAATTTGATCATTTCTTGAATGGCTTTCATGGTGACACCGAGTTCATGGTTGTTACTCTTTCTTCTCCTCTTGGAATTTGGAGTCCTATTCAACTTATGTTTCTCACGAACTGGGGTGGGAGTCGCGTCAGATGCAAGGACTTCCATATCAACATCGTTTTCATTAGATTCCTCCGCATCACCTATGGTAGCACCACCACCATTGTCGCCACTAACACCATTGTCTTCTTCATCTGACACCACATACTCTTCTGCATTTTCTTCTGCATTTCTTGCTGCATACACCCTAGTAGCATTTGTATCACCAAACACAATACAAAGATCTGGATACTAAGGAAACCCATCATTCTTGAATTTAGCCCATTCAGTATTATCCTGCAAATTTCATTGAAATGACATACATGAACAATATAATTGAAGCTTACACCCACAATAAGAAAAAATGGACCCAAGTAAAGTGATACCTTGATGTGAGAATCCCATACACTTGAATCCTCCACAGTAACTATTTTGTTGACATTATCCCATCCAAATCCAGATTGGGAAATAAGCTTCTTAAAACTACTATATTGCTTTTTTAGTTTGTTTACCTTATTTTTCAATTGAATTACATTATAGTGGAGTTCTGTTTGTTTATTGAATTCGGCATGTATGTTATTCCACCCTACTTTGTTGTAGGTGCAAGTGGGGCGATTTCCCTTTTTCACCTCTTCCACCAACAAACTTATAAGCACATTGGTCAAAGACTCAATCCACTTTGCTATAAATGCTTCTTTGTGGGGTGCCATTTAACCTTAATTGAATCGGTATTCAATGAAATATATCAGATGATGCACCAATTCAAGAACAAAAGCTTGTGATTAACAAGCATATCATGAAGGATAAGCTGAAATTATAAGTTAAAGAGTAACGAATAACAAGAAAAACAGTTACATAAGATTAATAGAAGCTAAAGAGTGAAATTTATGATACAACAGTGAATGCTTTATTGCACAAAATGCATGGAATCCAAAAGCAAGTCACTCTTGGCCAGCAAGCACAGTCAGTGAAAGAAATCTCAATGACTTTATGTAACACCCAACATTTCTCATGGAAAATTTTTATTTGCTATTTATATGAGATAATATGCATGAAAGGTGACACATACACAAGCAATTTAACGTGAATCCAGTAAAGTCTTGACAGTCGATTGTAGTGTCACAATTCGGAGTTCCGATGAGGACGACTATACTGAACAACAATCAATCCAAACAATAAGCATAAGAATACTTCTCAGATTAGTTCACGCATTTAATTCTGGCATTTTAACAAACACAAAGGATCAGTTCAAAAAAGAGATCTAAACGCAACATTGAAGCAATTGTTATGATCCAAGCTCATCACTACAACATCAAAACAGGTGGAGTCCATTAACAAATCCTAAGTTAATATAATAGGTTCCAAGTGTCAAGGCAATGTATTGATCATCTTGGTAATAGATCTCATGTTGGTAGTTTGTGCTTTCCAACGGGACTCCTAGGCCTTTTGCTTAGTCATGTCATGTGCATTGGACTTGTGGAGTTGATTGTAATTATGACTGCCATCCATAAAACATCAACAATACAAGAAAAGTACACCATTTATCCTCATTTTTAAAGGATATTGTCACTTCTTTTATTTCTGAATAAATTTTCTCAAAAAAATACAGCATGAGCCAGAAATTCCCTTTTCTAAACCTTTCAGTCATCACTTTTAATTGACTGCATAGACTACCAAATCTAGTCCACCAGTGCAGGTCCCAACCAAAAAATAAAGAGTAATTGAAGCTCTAAGGTTAATCTTGGTATGAAAAGGAGCCTCAAAGTGAGTGCTACATAGGACCACATTGAATTGGATAGAAATAGAAAGAGTATCACATCTCTTCTGTTAGCTGTAAAAAGAAGCGATGCAGCATTGATATGAATTTGATCTTTCCATTCACATGTTCAAAAGGTAAGGAATGGACATAGCGTGAATCTATGAACATGAACCTAGCATAGATCCTGGAAAAGGTAGGTCATGACAGGAATTCAACATGGAATTACATGAGGTAGAACCAGCATGGGCACTACAAAGATTGTCAAAGAGAGTTTCACTATGGAGATATACATCTAACAAGTTTAAGTATGCACCAATTCATGACACTATAACTCAGTAATACACTTCCTTTGTTTTAGCCAAAAGCTCAGTAGCACACCTTGCAAGTTAGGAATTAACTCCTTAATGATTCGTACCTATCAAGTAGCAGCACCACAACAAAATTATATACAGTCTATAACACGAACCTAACATGTGAAATGCCGAAATCACGATAAAATGAGTAAATGCCAAACAAGATGGCTCTAAACTCACATATTTGCCTCCTCACAGATCAACAAGTAGACATCAATTGCTTCTGCACCTACCACCAAATGCCACAAGACTTGGGAGCTGTTCTTGGATGCCAAAATATTACCAATTCGGTCGACATTCTTTAAACTTTGAATTTATAGAATAAACAGATAGCAGGGACAACATAACTATATGACAACCACTCAAACTATAAAAGCCCAAAAACTAGGGCATTGAAGAAAGGGTTGAAGCCAAGTACCCCCAAAACCGAAGAAATGAACAAGAATAGAGACAACACATAACCCGAAAAAAATATGAAGCGTCCATCTGACCTACCAGTCTTTATTCGCAAAGCCGATTAACAACACAAAGCTAAGCAAGAAAGTACTGCTTTGCCATACAAGTGAAGATCAGACCAACTGGTGCCAAGGTACTCTTCCCTGTTAATTGAAAACTTGAACCCATGTACCAGAGAAAAAGCACTAGCAGTAGGAGTATTGAAGACAAAAGAGCACCATTTATTAACACAGTGATTATGCACAGAAACAGAGTAGCCCAGACTTGCAGCACAAATTGCAGAGCACAAGCACAGAATAAGCATAGAACAACCAAGAAAGAGGCGAAAAGGGAAGGATCGATTGAACCTCGTGAGGAATCGAAAGCAGAAAGGGGCGATGGCGACTGGATCCGCGGAATCGAGAGCGGAAGGGGACGCGGACGAAGATGGGCGACAGAGATGGGTGACGGCGACGGGACTGGAGTTGGGCGACTGGATCTGCGGAATCGAGAGCGAAAGGGGACGCGGACGAAGATGGGCGACGGAGATGGGCGCGACGACTAGAGTTGGGCGACGGGGACTGGAGATGGGCGATGGCGACGGAGATGGGCGACGGCGACAACTACTGGAGTTGGGCGACGACAACAGCTATTGGAGTTGGGCGACGACGACGGCTACTGGGCGATGGCGACTGGAGCGCGATTGGGGATGCGGACGGACGAGGCGGGTCCGATGGGACGACCGGAGCAAATTGGCCGGTCGAGATGAGCAGCGACGACGAGGATGAACAATTTCGGAGTCGCTAGGGTTTTTGGTTGAGGTGAGGAGAAGGAATGGGAAAGCTACGGTAGTGAGGAGAGAAGGAGTCGATGTTTGCTGAAGGAAGAAGGGGGATGGATAAGAAACAATTTCTATTTCTACTTCAGAAATAAAGAAGCTAAAATTTTTAGCTTCTGATTTCTCACCCAAAACAATTTCTGAAATAGAGAAATCAATTTGCGTTACCAAACGGATTTCTGTTCCAAACCTGTTATGGGGAACAGGGAAATAGAGAAATTGAGAAACAGAAATTTTACCATGCGCAGCCTAAATATATCTGGATTCTGTCACTAATAAGAAATCACTCTGGTGCCATTGGATTCATTCCAATTTTCTGAAATGGGATAATTTTTGGTTTGTGTAAAAACCGTCGGCATGTTCTTGGGCATGGAAAAATATCTTACAATTAAGGAGGGAATTCAAGTATTTCTTTCTCTGGAAAGTTGGCAATGGACTTTTAGTTTCCGTGTGGTTTGATAGATGGCATCCGATGGCCCACTAAGTTCTTTAGTTTCGGATTCCTTCATTGACAGCTCGAGTCTCTCCAGGTGTGCTACCCTAGCGGATCTTGCTGCACCGTTGGCCTATACCATAAGATCATTCTTACTTTGTTAGGATATTGATGTGCCGTTATTATCGAATGCCCCGGATCGTTTCCTTTGGTGCGGTAACTCTTTAGGTATCTTCTCTGTGGGATTGGCGTGGGATATCATTAGAAACAAGAGGAGACAAGTGCATTGGGCCTCTTTTATTTGGGATAATGCCTTGGCCCCCAGATTCCAGTTTCACCTTTGGCTTATCACAAAAAATCGCTTGCCTACCCAAGTTTCTCTCCTTTCTTTTGTTAGGATTGATTATAGCCTTTTTGTTTTTTATAATACCGTGCCAAATTCCATTGAGCACTTGTTTTTTGAGTGTCACGTCTTTGCTACTATTGCTTTCTTCTGGGCCACTAGGGTAGCGCATGGTAACACTCTTGTTTCTCCCAATTTGTTCTTTTCTTCCCGGAACAAAAAAAGAACAAAACCTGTTTGGTAAAACATTTGTTCCGGGAACAATTTCTCAATTTTTTGTTCCCGTTTAGTTCCGGGAATAGTTTTGAGAAGCAAAAAAAGTTGCTTCTTGTTCCGGAACAATTTCAAGAAGTAAGCTGATTTTCTTTTTTAATTTTATTTTCTTGCCGCGACCACCGTCAACTGCCCGGAGCCACCACCCATCATCACCGCCGCCTGTCGACTGATCGCCGCCACCGCTGTCGCGGTCGCCGCCGCCGACGCCGACCCGCCAACCGTGGCGGCGACGACTGCGAACTGTCGGCAAAAATAAAAAATGAATAAATAAATAAAAGAAATTGTTGCGTTACCAAACGCATTTCTATTCTTTTTCTATTTCAGGAGTAGAAATTTTGTATCGTTACCAAACGGGTTCTTTTATTTAGAAATTGTTCCCTGGAGCAGAAATAGAAAGGAACTATTTCTGAAAAAAAAACTCTTCCCAAGAACAGAAGCGTTGTCATGCACAGCCTAGATGTAATCTACCTTGGCGAAATAAACCGTGGAGTGATAACCTCTTTTGGGCAATCAAACACTTATCCGAGAAGGATTTCTTTCATAGAATTGCTCGGTTCTTGTTTGAAGCTATGTGCCACCTTATTTGGAAGAAACGGAACAATATTATATTTCGTGGTGATACTTTGGTGATCTCGGAAGTTAAGAATCATTTGATCAAGGCTGTTAAAGATAAGGCGCTCACCTTCAAGAATATTCCTGACAATACAAGAAATAGAGGACTTTAGAAATGTTGGGGTTTTGATCCCTCTATTTTCATGGGTGCTTCGTATTCTACTTAGTTGCTTATTAGTGGTGGCTCCTTTGGCCTTCTTTGTTCGCCAGCTTGCTCTTGGGTGTCCCTATTGACTCCGGGTTTTTGGGTTTTCTTGTATTTGGCTATTTGCCTTTGTTCTTTTCTCGCGCTTATCTCTCCTTGAGCGCGAGGAAAGTAAATCGGAAAGATTCGCCTTTTTCCCTCGGCTCTCCTGCTTTGTCATATTTTGCCTCTATTATCTTTTATTTTTTTTTCCAATTAGGTCCTTCACATGATCGTGATCAATGATTAGCTCAAGTCAAAACCAATAAATCACATATGGCTATGCCACGTATTAGCATTTTTTCAAGATAATTATTTAAAAAAATCTTAAATGTATTGTATGAATGTCAATTCAATTTCGATATTTTCAATTTGGTCAATTTAATGAATTAAGCTATTCATGCATATTCATCTTATTCATGTGAGAGACTAATTATGCATATTTGTTTAGTAGGGATGCCAGCAAATTAAGCTATTCATGAATTATTTGAGCTTGAAGTTAGATTCTTTTTTAGGTCAAGTCAAGTTTGAGGCAGCTCCATGTACGTTGGTCAAGTCGAACTTGGAAATACTTTTGCTCGAATAGCTTGCAAAGGTTAATGGAACACTTGTACTTTACATATTTTAATTATGTGTAAGCTCTCGTTATGATTATGTAGAAAGATAGGCAGTATAGATTTTCGATTTTAACGCAATCTTGCTATGCAAATTTGAGCTGAGGTCAAGTTCGAACACTTGTACTTGCCACACCAGATTCAGGCTCCTCCCGCACAACTTCACCGACGCGAACAGCCACATGGTCCCGTCGCTGGCCTCATGCGCGCTCAGGTCCCACACGTCGAACGCCAGCTTGGACTCGACAAGGGAGTGGTGCGAGGAGATGTTGAAGGTCTTGGCAACGACGGAGCCGGTGGAGGTCTTGAGCGCCATCAGCGCCTGCGCCCCGACCATGCCGGTGGAGGTGGGGTTGATGCCCAGGCGACCCATCCGCCGGATGAGGGCGGGGTGGCGGCGAAGGCGAGGGAGAGGGAGGAGTTGGCGGGGTCGAAGGTGAAGTGGAGGGCGGCTTTATGGTGGAGGTACTCTGTACAGTTCGAGTACTTACTCGGGTATGGAAATGGGGGGATTCCGAGTCTGACTTGGGAGTGGCAGTCCGTGGCGAGAGAGGGGGAGACGAGAGAGAGCGTGATGGTGAGCGAGAGGAGAATGGAGAGAAAAGTGGCGCTGGCAGCATCGGCAGCCATTTTTCAGGGGAAGCTGGCTGTGTATTTTGGGTTGGTTTTGAATGCATGGGGAGGTGCGGGGGAGCACGAATATATAGTGAAAACAAACGCTTGGGGGGGTGTTTTCAGGCGTGGTTCATTCGTTGGAGAGATTTAGGTGGAAGTAATGTCTTTTAATTACATATAAATGTGGATATAAACTCGTTGACTATCTAATTTTAAGAGGTCATTAATCTCAACCACACACAGTCGGGCGGAAACGTGGAAAGTTAATCAGGTTTCGATTTCTATAGGGAGAAATCGACAGATTGATCACTTTAAGTTTTGAGGAATTATTGCATAATATTTGTGAAGATTTGATGAGACTTATAACAACTGTTTTAAAAGTTTAAGCTATTAGATAAAAACGCAATTTAATATTTAATTAAACTAACACCTCCTTATATGTCTTGGACTTTGGTCTAAGCCTAAAGCATGGATTATCGTGTAATATCTTTGGACCTTTGCCAACCGTTCGAAAAGCTTAAATTATTAGATAAAGACATAATTTACTAACACTCCCCCTCATGCTACGAGACTTTGGCCTAAGCCTAAAATGTGGGTTATTGCGTAATCTAAAGAGTGGATTGGGGAAAGCAAATAGAGACTTGGAAAGATTTGAACTCAAGAAGATATGGTGGAAACTCTGTCGGCTATTTTAAAAATTTAAACTGTTAGATGAAGATATGATTTAATATCTAATTAAACTTACAATATCGATATGCATATCAAATTGAATTTCCTACATCTTTCAATATTCCAATTTGGTATCTCAATCATCTCAACTATTGACTTATATAGAAATTTATTCTAAAATTTTTGCTAGATGGGGTTATGGTGGAGACTAAGGATTTTTTTGCGCATATAATAAAATTTCTCTCGATTTCTATTTCTCTAGGAATATGTTTAAATGTAAACCGTTTGGTAACGCAATTTGATTTCTCTATTTCAAAACAAATTTTTATTCCATAAATAGAGAAATCAAAGAAATCGAGAAAAGCTGGAATTTTTAGCTTCTCAATTTTTGAAATAGAAATAGAAATTTTTTCTCAACTTTTCAATTTAGTTAATTTAGTTCAAAATATTTTAATGATTTTTTAATATAATCATTTCAATCAATATTAATTGAAAATCTTAACCATTGGGGCAGATGGTGGGAATTGAATGAACAAGGCTTCATTTGTTGCACGCTTCATTTGTTGCACGCAAGAGATTTCACGCATGGTAATAGTCAACTTGCCATATTCATCACCTACTCTTCGGTAGTATGCCAGCAGCTCTATCTGGCTACTATTTTTTTAATCATAAATTTCATATTGAGGTGGTAAAAAGGTGTCAAATCATTAGGGTTTCATCTAATTTTTCTTTTATATAGTGTCCTCACTTATCAAGACGCAGGTAAAAAGAGATCTAATAAGGAATAAGGAATCTGTTGTTCTTGTAAGAGTGTTGATGAAAATATAGATTTTGATAATAAATTTTTAAATAATCCTAGTGTTGATAATTTTGAAAAAAATTGGTGACGATTTTTGAACATGGTGAGGATTTTTTTAACAAAATTTGGAAAGAAATTGGAATTAGACTTGAAGGTAAGATTTTTTTTAAGGAGATTAGACTATTATAATCATGGCTATCATTAGACTTATTTGATTAATGCGAAATCAAATTCGGCAATAACATAGCGACATATTCACTACAATTGAATTTCAATTGATTTTTTTTTGCCACATTGTTTATTTTTCGAAAAGAAAATATTACATAATAGGAAACGTAAGCACATGTAATAGGAAATTCCATGCAATTGTATTTTCAACTTTTGTAATGTATTAGTATTATTTCGACTATTATTTTGTATTTGAAGATTTCCTATGTTGTTTTAGTATTATTTCGACTATTATTTTGTATTTGAGGATTTCCTATGTTGTTATCAAATCAATTTCTATTCCTAGAAATAGAAATTTTATTCTCATTATCAAATGGATTTTTATTAAGAAATAGAAATTTTGAATCGTTATCAAACGGGTTTCTTTGCTCAAAAACTTGTCCGGGGAATAGAAATTGAAAAATCAATTTTCGGCGTAAATCAATTTAAAACAGAAATTTTGTCATGCGCACCCTAAGGGGCGTATAATAAAATTTCCACTTCTTTTTTTTTTTATTTCTTTGTTTTTCGGAATGGTTTGGAACAGTAAATCCGTTTGGTAACGCAATTTTATTTTTCTATTTGTAGAACAGATTTTTATTCCAGAAGTAGATTTGAAGAAGAAATCAGAAGCTAAAATTTTTAACTTCTCAATTTCTGAAATAGAAATTGAGAAATTAGAAATTGCCATAAATCAATTTTTGTTCCAAAAATTTTGTTATGCACACCTAAGAGTGATTCAAGTAGTAGTTAGATGTACCAAAAAATTTTCTTATAAAACACGTTAATCTACTAATTACTATTTTTATTGGCCATGTCGAAATAATTAGCGGGGCCCACATGATCAATCAAGCAGGGCGGCCCTCCTGATTCTCAATCTAGAGTCGGAGGAATAATGCAATGTGGAGCAAAGATAGCAGCTTTGGATGCAAAGGTTTAGCTTTCATTAGTGAGTGATTATAATGACGTTTTAAGGCGGATTAAGCACGTTCACAGTGATATCTATATATGCATATCCCAAGAAAATGGACTTTTCCGTAAATTTGGATTTGGGATAACAGCACGAATGATGCCCAAACTTTAATATAACCAGTAATGTTGTCTCCAAATTTTTATTTTGTGTAATGCTGAACCTGAAATTTAGAATTTGATAATATCCCAACAAAATATTCGATGTGATCTTTGAGCTATTAGACCACGTTGAATATTAGATCAAAGTTTAGGGATTGTATTAAACAAATTAAAAGTTTAGTGGTGATATTGTATATTAGACTAAAGTTTTGGGACCCCATTGAACAAATTAAATATTTAAGTGCAATACTACATATTGTACTAAAGTTTATGGATCATTTGCTTTGTTTTTCCATTTGGGACCTACTGGGGTAGCATATTGGACTAAAGTTTTAAGGCCACATTATTCAAGCATGATACTACATATTGTACCAAAGTTTAGGGATCATTCCTAATGAACTTCAAGAGGCTTTATTTTTTAAAAAATTATTAGAAGATGAATTATAGAATATGGATGATTAGGTCCAATTTGGACTTGAATATGCCCTTAAACCACTTCATCTAAATTCTAGGATGTAAAACTTAGGAGTATTCCGTCCTAGGTAGGGAAGATAAAGATATACCTAAGAATTGAGGGGCTCTTTTAGGTAAGAAGGGTAAATTCCACCGCAACTTCTTTGGAAGTTGTTTGAGAGATTGGTAAACTTGTATAATAGCTGCCCACATCAATGAAGGTGGGAGAGGAAGGTGAAAGCCCTCTTGCTAGGCTAATTTGTGCTTTGCATAATGTCTTTCAACCAACTTTTCAGTCTAGTATCCCTAGTTGTACACAATTAGGGCCAATTATGCATGATTCCAATAGCATGAAAAGTCAGCACGTGCTTGCAATGATGATCTGAAATTGAGAGTTTTATTTAAAAAGAGAACAAACAAACAAATTTGAATAGCAATAATTTGCAAAACTTATGTTCTTAAGATAGAGAGCTCGATCTTGTACCTTTAAACACGCTAGCAAACATGTTCTTGGCTTAATTTAAACTTGAAATGTTCGGCGTTTAGAAATGTATTGTTTCGTGTCCAAAAAAATGGAATTTTTTTTCTCTTCCTCGTAAATTTAAATAAGTATTGATAAGTATAAAAGAATTGTTAAAAATGAGATGGCCCATAACTATTTTTCCATAAAACTTACTAATAATTTATTCATAGTTTTATGAAATTATCGATTTTTTGCGGTTTGTAAAGTATCAATGTTTATTTGCACAATTAAGTAAAATTTGGAACTCACGAGCTCTCATGTGAACCAACCTACATAAGAGCAACTTACCAACTTTTGTCAGACTAAATTACCAACTAATTTATGACTACCAAATTATATCTGAGATATTACCAACTTTTAATTGCTATCTCCAATTAGCAACCCTTATACTCATAGCTCTTATTATAGATTGCTAACCTTAATTAGAATGATTCACTAATTTTTACCCCATTGAATTACCAATTAGTTTTGAATTGCCACTAGTTCTTTCAAAATTCTACTATCGCAAAAAAAAAAAAAAAAACTAAAAACTAAAAACTAAAAATTCATCAATAAAATTGTCAGTCATTCATTATCGCAGGAAACATGATAAATTTTGTAATGACAACAGTATAAATGTAAGAGATCTTTTAATATTTTATTATTTGGCCAAGTATAAGGATAAGATCATAAGTTTATTTAATTACAAACTTATACATCCAAAACGGATTTTTGGATCTCAATACCTCTTGGCCCAGAAAATGTAATTCAGGAAATTGAGGAAATTAAGAACGCAGAGGACGGCGTAGTAAAGATCCAGGCGTGCCCGATTCAAATCGCTCCCGCCGAGCCACTCCCTCCCGTACCTCCCGGTCGCCGAGTTGATCGCCGACACCAGTGCCGAGCTCAGGAAGAACCCCATCGAGGTCGAGCACCACGCGAGCGCGGTGCACACGCTCCTCATGCTCCCGGGGGCCCGGGAGTAGAAGAACTCCAGCATCCCGCCCAGCGTGAACATGTCCGAGACCCCGAGCAGCAGGTACTGCCACGAGAGCCAGAACACGGACAGGACCGCCCCGTCCGCGGCGGCCCTGCGCCTCTTGACCTCCACGGCCGCGGCGATGGCCATGGAGCCGGACGCGAGGGCCAGGCCAAGCCCGATCCTCGGCAGGGGCTCGAAGATCCTGCCCGACTTCGCGCGGGGTTTGTCCCCGACCGTGCCGCGGAAGCGTTCGTAGATGGGGATCGAGGCGAGCATGATGATCAGCGGGAGGACCGTGAGGGACTGAGTTGGGATTTGGAAGTCGCGGATTCTTCTGTCCATCATGGCGCCTTGCTCGACCGAGAAGGTCTGGAGCTGAGCTAGGCAGCAGTTCATCAGGATGGTGCTCGCGAAAATCGGGATTAGTCCGATGAAGGCCCTCGTCTCTTCGACCTCGCTCGTGCTTACCGTGCCATCGGCTAGTGCTTTGTCTAGGAACCTGCAAATCATTCATGCAGCACGACTTTGTAATGAGATCAGATGGTGAAATGAGGCAGCTTTGAGTGCTTACCAAGAGCAAAGACCTGATCTTTGCCATTTCGATTAGGGAATAACGAGGAATGCTGATTAGTATTTGCTCGATCTCTGTACAAGAGCGGCATTGATCGAGCCTCGTCGACAGAAAAATAAGAACCCGATCTTACCTGAACTTTTCAGGATGCCTTCCATTGGCTGCAAGTGTATTATTGACTTCTGAATTCAAACCAATTCTTCTGTCTACCTCTGCCAAGGAAGCTTTTCGATTCCGGGCTGCCGATGCAAGTACCTTACACAGAGGAACAAAAGCGGCATCAGTTTAACAAAAAGCAAACACGAGCATTGAATTTGCGCTTTCGTTTGGTAAGAATCGTTAATCAGATGCATAGCGATGACGCAACCTCCATGCTCATCATCACCTTGAAAATTCTAGCGAATGCGCTTCCCTGGGGAAGCTTGTACTGGTAGAGACGAAGCCCGGACACGAAAATGGCGAGAGCCAAAAACAACGCCACGACCGATATCTTGAAGCTCCAGCGCCAGCCCAAGTTCTCCTCCACCCAGACCATGACGGTCGCCGACACGAGGCCGCCGGTGCACAAGGAGAAGAAGAACCAGTTGAAGAAGGTGGAGATAAGCCTCTGATTGCGATGGTCAAGCTGGTCGGCACCGTGCGTCGGCAGGGATGCCTTGATCCCGCCGACTCCCGTGGCCATCGCATAGAGGCCAAAATAGAGGACGGCAGCTTGGGACTTGCTGGGTGTTCTGTGGATTGGAGGTTGGAGCGATTTGGAGTGAGCTTGAATTGTCAGTATGATCAGTCCCTATAGAGCAAGAATTGCACATCTTACACGCACATTTTGGGCAAACAATCAAGTTAAATCAGAGCGTTCGGGTTCAATCGAATTAGCAACCGTCTAACCGTACCAGCAACTCGACAGCGCAGGAGGCAACAAAGGTCGTGAATCTGGTGAGGAAGGAGTCGCTGATGAAGCCCGCGAAGATGGTGAGGAGGAAGGAGGTGCCCATGAAGTTGGTGACCATGTTTGCGGCGACGGCGGTCGGGTAACGCATCGTCCCTATGAAGTAGGCCACGAAGTTCGTGGCGTTCGACAGGAACACCATGTTCTCCAGCACTTCCACCACTAGACATATGCCCCGAAAATCAAAGTGCTTAGCAAGAACTGGTTCAGAAGTACATGCAGCGTCGCAAAATTACATGAATTTTGCAAGATCAATCTGAATTGATGCATGCACGAAGAGAGGCCTTCTAATGTACTTTCAAAGGATGAATCTTTTAGGAATTCAGAGGATCCAAATTACAACAGATATTCGGGAACACCCTCTCGAGCTTCGCAATTTCTTATAGCATTCAAAATTCGTAGAATCGGAACAAACGATCTGGTCTGGGGTTACCATAGAAATGATTCGTCGCCCTCATGCATATATGAAATAAATGGAGTCTAGTGAGAATCGAAATAAATTACCGCAAGTCAGGGACGCGGGTCTTATGCCGCCGTGCTCCTCGGAATTGGCTTTCCTTCCTTTCCAATCCACGAATTCATCCTTCTCGTCTGCTCTCATTTCGGTATCCTGCACTTCACAGCAAGATCATTGACCGAAAGATCGACTTCGTGATCAACTCAGCGATCAGGACGCGAAGAACCACCAACAAATAACGAAAACGTGGAGAGTAAATCGGTATGAACATCGGCGAAAAAACTTACGGGTTCTTGGCGGGTCGTCCCCGAGAACACAACGAAACGAGCAGAGAGAGCAAAAACGAGAAGAAACGAAGCTTACCATGAAGAAGAAATCCACTGAAACTCAAGCCCCTCTCGCCAGTACAGAGCTGCTGCTTCTTGCGGAGGGATCAAAGGTGGCTCCAAGGCAAAAATACATGCACGAGAAGAGCCAGGATGAGGACATTGCGCGAGGCCAAGACGGGCGTCTTAGCTGGTGCATCCGGAATGCCGAGGCGCCGCATTGATTGCCTTGCAAATTAAATGGATGCTCAAACCAATTGAACTTACAATCCCAAGGAATTCCGAATCCATTTGGTGTTTTTCCGGGGTGACCAACCCGGTTGGATTAGGTAGCGAGAAACGTGCCTTAATCGGGATGGGCATTGAATGACCTGCGTTCGTTACAACGTGATGCCCAGATTTGACTTTGCCTTTTTCCATTCTGGCCCCTGCATTAATGTCCTTGCTGACTTCGTTCCAGGGTAATCTAACCATGCCTTGTTTATTTGAATTTTGTGGGCATGATTTTTTAATGTGTATGCCACAAACTCTCATTGTATTTATCTAATTGTCGGCTATTATTGGTCTCATATATTTATTTATTTTGCTTCTAGTTCTGGATATCTCTGTTTTGGAAACTTTAGGGTCGTCGATTCATATTCCTTAATGAGAGGAGTAGAAGCTATTAGAGATAAGATTTCTTTTTCTTGAAATGATTGAGTAAATTGATTTAGGCCCCATTTGATTCAACTTTGGGGAAATGCAAAGAAAATATTTTGAATGAAAAGGCATTTGGCAAAAGCAATAGTGTTTGGATACTCATTTTGGTATATATTTTACGAAGCAACTTTAAGGTGAAAAGAAGAAGAAGAAGAAGAAGAAGAAGAGGATAAAAACAGAGAGGGGCAAGCATAGGCAAAGGCCTGGATTAGGTGAGCTTTGCCAGCGTTGACTTCAAGTGAGCATAGAGGGCGACCAGGGGCAATCACCCGCCAAGGTCTCGTGAACCCAGGCGAGGTGACCCTTGGGGTCACGCGACTCAACAAGTTGCAAAGGCTTCACCAACGACCAATTTCGTTAATTCTAGGGTTCCTAATTTGGACATTGGAACGTTAGAGCTTCACTAATGACCAATCCCACAACCCATTCGAGCACTTTGACCGTCCGCAACTCAAGCGACGATCGCCAAGGATGCCAATGGCAAAGACGCACTACATTGAGGTTGCATGACCGTGGTCGAGGGTTGAGGTTGAAAGCCAAATCCGAGTCACTCAACCCTCGACCTCGACCTCAACCTCAAACCATAGCAACTTCGGCAAAGACAACAACTCTAGTGAGTGGCTCGACGACATGTGCGATCCTCGACCTCGACCTCAATGACGTTAACCTTGACCTGGACCTCACCTCAACAACGAGCCAACAAGCCGAATGATGAAGATGAATAGTGATTTTTTAAGGAATACATAATTATTAGTGAGCCCAAAGCAGGTAAGAACCTACTTTGGGCTTTCAGCATTTCTAATGCTGGCATTTGATTTGTCAAACACTTTATATTTTCTCAAGGGGTTTTGGAGGGTTTTGGGGACTCAAAACCCCTTGAGAAAGTTAAACCAAACGGGACTTTAGTATGGAATTAAATTATATACCTTCATGAGAGTATCTTCTTTATATTTTTCCTTTGTTGTGTACATATATTGTATTGTAAATAGTCTTAAACATAGAATATCACCTTTTTCTTTTCTTTTCTTTTTTAATGGATTTCCCAAATCCGTTGTTTCTTGACTTTTTCGTGTCACGATATCTGGCCTAGCTTCCACAACCCTTTCTGATGCCTTTCTTTTTTTTTTTTTTTGTTACTTTGTTGTGGTGAAATCACGCTAATTTACAAAACAAAGTTAGCACTCCGGTGAATGAATTAGAAAAACAGAAAAAGCTTCCTTCCCTCCTTTCATACCAATACCATGCCGAAAAATAAAATCTCAACATCTAGGAAGAGTCAGGATCTAGATGCGCCGATTCTGAAAGATGCGCTTGACTTGCTTTCAAATGGGAGCATGTTGACTAGTCCCAAGGAGAACAAGACCCAACTCGACAAACCAGTTCCTGGGTTAGGCAGGAGCAGTTTTTTAGACCCAACCCATTCGGTGGTTTACCTGTCCAAGCCTTGTCCAGAGGAGGTCCATTCAACATGAGCCCTGGGCCAGGTTGGTTCTTCTCGGGTTAGATGCTCGAATTGGTTTCATCGGATTCTGGAGGAAATCCATGCCTGTCTCTTCAAATCTAGGAATGTTCCTTACCTGTTTTCTTCAGCCAATGGTTGTCTGAAGCTGGCGACCCACTCACTGTACATGTCTACAGCTACCGGAGCTGCGTCTCATCTCCCAATAGCTCTTTGGATCAGAATATTACTCGATTTAGTCTTGAGAGTTCTGGCAAGCCCTTGTTATCAGAGATAAGCACAGTGAAGGCTTTATTTAATTAAAGGGCTTAAGGCCCTATCCGCCCAAGCTGGGCCCAGAAACCCGGCCCATGGGAAAAAGAGCCCGTGGAAAGAATAGGGTATAAAAGGGAGGAGAGAGAGAGAAAAACATACCGTTTTGTTAAGGAAAAGACGTACGTTTTTCTCTCTCAACGCTCTCCCTCCCTTACGTTGTTCTTCAAAGCAAACAGTGAAGCGCTTGAAGGATTTTTGCCTCCCCGGATCGAACAGGACCGGATTCTCTCCCTCCATTGGCGTCGGTGTTTAATCTGTGGCTAACAAGGTACGCTCAAATCCGTGGTGTGCTTTACGATCGGTGATACGTGTCGTTTTCTTGGGCTTCGCTTCCGCATTGATTTAGGGGTTCGATTTAGTGTCGAATCCGGTGTTTCGGGGATCCCTTATTCCCAACATTGGTATCAGAGCCCTAGTTCACGTTTTCCCGATCAATTTGATGTGTTTTGGTTGATTTTTCGCAAAAGGAAGTTCTGCCGTACGGATCGGGGCGAGCAATCCCGACACCCGAGACTTCTTCGGCCATTTTCATGAGTTTTTGAATGTCAAAACCAAATTCTGAAAGCACTGGGAGAAAGGCGACGTCGAGACGAGTCCGGAGATGCCTCGAGCACCGCCGGGAGACGCCGCACGCGCCCACACGCGCGGCCGGAAGGCGCTGCGCGTGGGCGCGACGCGCCCGGAAGCGCTCGATCGCCAGGCGCGTGTTCCGCACGCGCCGGTCGGCGAATCGGCACGTGCGCGTCGCCGGCCGGCGAACCGGCACGCGCCGGTCCGCGGACCAACGCGTGCTGACGTCATCGATGACGTCAGCAATGACGTCGGTTCACCGAGGCGACGACCCGACCCGGAACCCGACCCGACCCGACCGCGGACAGGCACGCGCCCGGCACGTGCCGGATGACGTCTGCGTGACGTCATCCTGCGCACGCGCACGGCACGTGCGGTCGATCCGTTCGACCCGGTCCGACCGGCCCGAGCGGTCCGACCGGCCTGTCCGGTCCGACCGGTCCGGCGACCGACGACCCGTTGACGACCGTTGACCATTGACGATCGTTGACCGTTGACTGACCGTTGACTGTTGACTGACCGTTGACCGTTGACTTTGGCCGTTGACTTTATAAAAAAAAAAAAAGGAGTAAAAGAATGTTTTTCTTTTTCAATTAAGTCTATGTGGATTATATGTAATCCCTTATTTGTTCTACATTTGTTGCAGGAACAATGCCTCCCCTGAGGGTGCGCACACCTATTCGCGCAGTTACCGATGAACAAAAGGAAAGGCTGTCTAAACTGATAGCTGAGCTGACTGATCATCGATGGGAGAGCGGTGACTTAATTGATCACGTCCTTGAAGTCAACGTGAAAATTCAAAAGGTCATATGGAATGGTCGTCCAATGTCACAGTCAGAGATGGTGCGATTTTACATAAACACTCTTCCACCTGAATGGCAAGATGTGTTGAATCGCATATGGGATGTCAACGGAGCTGCTTCCTATAAGAAAATTGTGATGGATTTTGCAAATGAATATTACTGTATTGTTTCAAGGGAAAAGATCAAGAAATTGAAGAAAATAGGATCTTTCCCAGTTCGTGTGCTGACTTGGTGTTAGTTGTATTGACTGATATATGTTAAGTGTGATTTGTGAACATATCATGTAATGATTACTACCTATTTGTATTGATTGAAAGCATTATTGTTTTATTGGAATTCAATTATTTGTTGCTTTCTGTTATTGCTGGTTGCTGTGGGTAATTAGCTATGGGTAGTTATAGAAGTTTTTGTAACTTCATAGAATTGATTTTGCATATGACAATTATATTAATGATAATTTTAAGTTAGGATTTTTGGAGGATGATTGGAAACGTAGTGACCTTTTGATTATGAAGCCTTACTTGAAATTATTTATTAATATGATGGGTCTATGCAAATAGGGATGCATAAATGATAGGCATTAATAATTCGTGCATATTTGTCTGATGTGTTCAGATCAATGGCTTCAGCCACAAAAAGCATAGTTGCTAAGCTGAACAAAGGTGAAAAACTCACTGGAGACAACTATGAAATTTGGCAAATGAAAATCCAGTATGTGCTGGAAGAGCAAGAATCACTTGAGGCTCTTGTCATGACCATGGTAGAACCTGAAGAGGGACCCACTGAACAGCACAAAAAGGACAAAGAAGCTTTTCTTGCGTGAAAAAGAATGAACTCTCTAGCTCGCATCACGTTGCTAAGCAGCATGGAAAATGACGTCATGCGAGAGTTTCGGCGTTTTGACAATGCCAAGGAAATGTGGGAGGCATTGGAAGCTAGATTTGGTCACACTTCGGTGACTAGGCGAGGCAGCTCACTATCGGGTTTGACTCCTATAAGAAGCCTCATGGTCGAGACCATGAAGCAACATCTTAGAAAGATGTCAAACATGATAAGCGAGCTAAGAGATGCTGGCCATGTCCTCACGGATGAGCAGCAAGTGCAAGCGGTGATTCGTTCCTTGCCTCGAGTTGGGAGCATATGAAGGTGCACCGACTCACAATGAAAACATCAAAACCTTTGAGGATGCAATGCGTCATCTTGAGCTGGAAGAGGACCTTTGTTGGCGGCTAAGCCGGATGCTGAACTTTATCATGCTAGTTCTAGCTCAAATGGAGCTTCGAGCTCCAAGCGCAAGCGCCCTAGCTGGTTTGATAAGGGGAAAGGCAAGGAAGAAGCTGGTCCTTCAGGGAAGAAACCCAAGTTTAACCAACATAATAGAGGAAAGCGTCCTCACATGAAGAAGTTAGCAAGGGTGAAATGCTACAACCGTGACAAGAAGGGTCACTATGCTCGCGACGTCGTGAGCCAAAAAAGGTATGCACCCCTTGTACTTTTCAGAACTTTGCTTATGTGTCGAGTTACGTGTTTCTAATCGAGTCTAATCCTTTGTGGACTGTGGATTCGGGCGACGGACCATGTAGCGAAGGATAGAGGATCCTTCGTGGAATTCCGACGAGTACCAACCGGAACTAAGTGGATCTATGTGGGAAATAACTCAGCTGAAGTGAAAGGAATTGGCACATGCCAACCGAATATGCGTGGTGGACGCACTTTATTCCTTCATGATGTGCTTTTGTATGCTCCGGAGATTCGTCGGAATTTAGTGTCTCGTATTAATGTTGGTTAGATTAGGTTTTAATGTGAACTTACGTAGTAGAGGTGTGAATTTGTTTTTGGAGACAAATTACTATGGTTGTGGCTATTTTCTAAATGGTTTTATTGTATTAGATGTTGATTATATTAATACTAATGTTTGTTATTCCCTTCTCACGTCTCCTAATAAATATGATAATGATGTGAATGTGTGGCATGCTAGACTTGGTCACATTGGCCAACAGCGTATGAATAGACTAGCCAAAGAGGGCTTGTTGGGCAATATTGAAAAAGTCGATTTGCCCGTATGTAAGCATTGCCTAGAAGGGAAAGCAACACGAAAACCATTTGGAAAAGGAAAAAGAGCTGAATTTCCTCTGCATTTAATCCATTCCGATGTCTGTGGTCCAATGAATGTGAGAGGAAGGCATGGGGCTGTTTATTTCATCACCTTTATTGATGATTATACTCGATTCGGATATGTCTATTTGATTTCTCACAAGTACGAAGCAATAAGTTGTTTCAAAAGGTTTATGAACCTGGTAGAAAATCAATTAGACAAGAAAATAAAAGCATTGAGATCCGATCGAGATCGAGAATATTTATCTGATGAGTTCAGAAAATTATGTGATGAAAAAGGAATAGAAAGACAGTTGTCTATTCCGTATACTCCTCAACAAAATGGTGTTGCGGAAAGAAGAAACAGAACCCTACTGGAAATGGTTAGGTCCATGATGGCACATGCTAATTTACCTATCACCTTTTGGAGTGATGCGTTATTAACTGCTGCCTATATACTTAACCGGGTGCCTTCCAAATCAGTTACTTCCACTCCATATGAGTTATGGACAGGTAGAAAACCGGACTTAAGTTTTCTTAAGCCATGGGGTTGTGCTGCCTATACACATGAGTCCTCTCACAAGTTTGAGAAATTAGGTCCCAGAGAAAAGAAGAGTATTTTCATAAGATACTCAAAACACTCGAAAGGGTATGTGTTCATTGGTGAGCAGGAAAGTGGGAGTATAACTGAATATGAATCACGAGATGTCACATTCTTAGAGGATGAGTTTCCTAAGAAGGGCGAAATAGGGGAAGATCACTCCCTATTTGAGACTTTGGATCAAGATAATGACATTGGTGGAGTTCATCCAAGTGGGAGCATAATAGGGAATGATGTGCAAAATGTACAATCTCCTATACGGCGAACAAGTCGCCAAAGTATTCCCCGTCGACGTTTTGACATTGAAGGGGAAACTTTTATGGTTGCTCCACAAGATGAGGATGAGCCAAGAAATATCAATGAGGCTCTGAAGTGCCCTAGTAAGGAAAAATGGATTGATGCAATGGAAGAGGAAATGGAGTCAATGGAATCAAACCAAGTTTGGGAACTGGTTGATCTTCCAAAAGGACGCAGAGCTATTGGGAACAAATGGGTTCTCAAAATAAAGCGAAAGGCTGATGGCTCGATAGAAAGGCATAAGGCTTGCCTTGTGGCGAAGGGGTATAATCAACAGGAAGGGATTGATTATGAAGATACGTTTTCTCCTGTAGTGAGATTTACCTCGATTCGCATTATTCTGGCAATAGTGGCTAGTCTGGATCTTGAGTTACATCAGATGGATGTAAAGACTGCTTTCCTCAATAGAGAATTAGAGGAAGAGATATATATGGAACAACCTGCTGGTTTCATAGTGAAAGGCCAAGAAGAAAAAGTATGTCGACTTTTGAGGTCGATATATGGTCTTAAGCAGTCATCAAGACAATGGTATATACGTTTTCATAATGCCATAATGGCATATGATTTTACAATGATAGATGGGGATCATTGTGTATATATCAAAAGATCCAAGGATCAATTTGTGATCATATCATTATATGTTGATGATATACTAATTGCCAGAAGCAATATGGAGTTGATTAGTACTGTCAAGAGATGGTTATCTTCTAACTTTGAGATGAAGGATATGGGTGAGGTTGCATACATTCTTGGAGTTAAGATTTCGAGAGATCGTTCGAAGAGATCGTTGTCTCTTTCGCAAGAAACCTATATAAATAAGGTTCTTGAACGATTTCGTATGCAAGACTGTAAACCCATAGACACTCCTATTGCAAAAGGTGAAGGATTGAGCCATAGACTGTGTCCAGGGACTACACAAGAGAATGAACAAATGAAAAATGTTCCTTATGCTAGTGCTGTTGGGAGCTTGATGTACGCTATGATGTGTACAAGACCCGACATATGTTTTGCGGTTGGAATGGTGAGTAGATACCAATCCAACCCAGGTCCAGCACATTAGAAAGCCGTGAAGAGAATACTGAGGTATCTGAAGGGAACTGCTGATTTCAAGTTGAATTACCAAGGAAAGGATATGCGACTTGAAGGCTATTCGGATGCTGATTGGGGAGGAGATTTAGATGAAAAGAAATCTACCTCTGGATTTGTTTTCTTACTGAACAATGGCGCCATATCATGGAGCAGTAAGAAGCAAACGTGTATAGCCTTATCCACGATGGAAGCTGAGTTCGTGGCATTATCAGCAGCGGTACAAGAAGGAGTTTGGCTTAAGAGATTTTTGGATCATTTAGGTGTTATTGAGAAAGCTGCAAATCCATTATTAGTTAACTGTGATAGCCAAGTAGCTATAGCGTACACCAAAGATCCAAAATATCATGGCAAGACCAAACATATAGATACCAAGTATAACTTTGTGAAAGATATGGTTGCACGAAAGGATGTGAACTTACAGTACATATCTACGCATAGAATGGTAGCAGATCCTATGACAAAGCCAATACCTAGAGATGTGTTTTGTGGTCATGTAAAATCTCTAGGATTGCGTAGAGTCTGATCTACTGAATTGTAATTTCCCTGAGTTGTTCACATTTATGAGATTTTGTTTTTCATTGATTAATGCCTATGAATCTATTTATGATCTTTATGCATCTTAAATGCTCAGTGCATTATTTTTAAGTTGAGAAGTATGTCGGACAGATATAAGATTAGCCCACTCACACGGGTAATCGCCTCTGTTTACTGTGTGATAAATAGAGATGAGACTGTTTTTAAGCTTATTATCTAGGTGATAATCGAGAGCTCAAGCTTAAAATACGAATGTCGCCTTAACTGAGTGTTAAGATGAGGACATAATTCTTACGATGTTCGAAAGTAAAATACCCCACAAATTTTACTTTATCTGTCTAAGATGCCAGAGTTGAGTTCTGATGAATTTTGTAAATGAGTAGATAGGTGAACTCAAGTTAGACATTGGGTATGTCTAAACTATCATCTGTACGGTATAGAACAGTGTAGACATACGCTCCATGGGAAAGGAGTTAATACCGTAATACGTATTTCATACTGCGTATGCATGAGACGACCAATAAGAGTAGCAAAAAGTTTGATCTCAACTTTTATGACGTGTGAGACTCTTGAGGAAAAGAGTTCATCAATTTTTTAGTCCCCTTAGGACTCTTACTTATTCTCAAGGTTTCTATTTAGTGTTTGCTATCTTAAGGTGTTGCCAATGGTCATGAGATGATTCGATCTAATGGGGCATTTCTAGAAAAGCAAGCTAGACTGAAATTGAGAGTTTGAAGGAAAGAGGAAGATCGATTTTGGAGAATCACATTGTGGTTTTGTATTCACTGGTCGACCAATTATGACTGTCTTTGTGATAATTATAATTGTGAATACAATATATATATCGTGTTTAAAAGAGATCAAGAGAGATATAAATGTGATCGATC
This sequence comes from Eucalyptus victrix, assembly GCA_016097545.1. NCBI lineage: Eukaryota > Viridiplantae > Streptophyta > Magnoliopsida > Myrtales > Myrtaceae > Eucalyptus > Eucalyptus victrix. The sequence continues at coordinate 9,622,157 of CM027842.1, forward strand.
GATCTAGAGTACTGCATACTAAATCTACTCGAGTGAGACGCCCATTATGAGCTGCTATATATTCCTAACGAGATGTATAGCAACGAGCTCTCAAAGTATCTTTGGTCGCACGGATTATTCACCGTATGAATGTTGAAGAGAGGTAAAGAGAATTCTGTTCGGCCCACCTTGTGCGAGTGGGAGATGAAGGCTTTATTTAATTAAAGGGCTTAAGGCCCTATCCGCCCAAGCTGGGCCAAGAAACCCGGCCCATGGGAAAAAGAGCCCGTGGAAAGAATAGGGTATAAAAGGGAGGAGAGAGAGAGAAAAACATACCGTTTTGTTAAGGAAAAAACGTACGTTTTTCTCTCTCAACGCTCTCCCTCCCTTACGTTGTTCTTCAAAGCAAACAGTGAAGCGCTTGAAGGATTTTTGCCTCCCCGGATCGAACAGGACCGGATTCTCTCCCTCCATTGGCGTCGGTGTTTAATCTGTGGCTAACAAGGTACGCTCGAATCCGTGGTGTGCTTTACGATCGGTGATACGTGTCGTTTTCTTGGGCTTCGCTTCCGCATTGATTTAGGGGTTCGATTTAGTGTCGAATCCGGTGTTTCGGGGATCCCTTATTCCCAACACACAGTTTTCTTGATGGAAGCCTCTTGTTTCTATCCAATGAAAGGCTCGCACAATGTTGGAGAAAATGCAACCACCTTGTTCAGACTTAGAATGAAAACTGCATCACTTTGGAGATCACAGCTAGGCTCTCTCCAACAGAGGACTCAAAGACCATTTGGGAGAACATCAAAGAAATGTATGAAATGCTCAATCACGTAATAATTTTTTCACTCATCCAACAGAGGATGCAAAGGCCATTTACTTTATGTTTTTAGAAAATATTCATGTACCTTTAGGAAAGTATTTCCTGTAAATTTTTTTTTCTTTATTGTGTACATACATTGTATTTCAATTAGAGCCCTATACATACAAGGTTTCCAAGAGAAAGCAATACACTTCTTGACATATTTCCCAAATCCTCCGTATCTTCTTTATTTCGTGTCAAAAGCGGCACCCCAGTGTGCGCTTCCGCTTCGTAATGTTCCTTAATCAAGCCGAGAATTGTAATGGAAAGAGAGAAAAACGTTATGTTTTGCAAATTACCCGATGAAGAACACAAGACCCCTAATAAAAGAGGGAGAGAACGCAATTAGACTAAATTACAATAGCAATCGCTTGGTAGATCTGGGATGAGCTTTCAATTGCTTGTGCTTGTGGAAAACGTGATGCCCGGATTTGCCTTTGCTCTCTTTCCAATCGGGTCACTCCTCTTCATATGGTCATTCATTAGTCATGTAATTAGCTCATGACACTTGATTTCACATCTATATCCTTGCTAGTTGAAAGCTACTGGACAACAAGAACAAGCCGCGTTGATCATTCCCTTACTAAGTAAAATCATTGCAAACCGTGTCTTGCTTCATTTGAATTTTGTTAGGATGATGTTCGATTAAACATGCAGGTGAAACTATCCATATTTAAAAATTTTTCCATTTTTTTTTGCATCATATTTAGCTAATTACCGGCTATCGGTACTGTATTTTTCTGTATATTTTCATGTGAGGAGATTCCTTACACGGCTTCTATGAGTGGAAATGAATAAGACGGCATAAAGTAATGATAAGATCAACAGGGAGTTCTTTTTATAATTTTTTTTTTCACGAAAAATCATGAAATTGTAACTGCTTTGCAATATGAGATTCCTAAATGAAAATTTAAATTTATAATTACGTATGAGGGTATTGAATTTTAATGACAAAATTATAGCCAGGTATATTTAAGGAAACAAAAAAACCTCTCAATCAAGAATTTAAGATTTGTTCTCACGGGTGGGCTTTTATCAAGAGCAATCGGCCCAAAAGACACGATCATTCAAAATCAACGAACGAGAATGGGCCTCAGCGGCCGACGTGATTGGGCTTGGCCCATCCTCAGGCCCATCATCGAGACGGAGCCTCAGCCACCTCCTCGCTCCAACGTATATAAGGCGGTCGCTAAACCCTAGCTGCCTCCTCGTTCCCGTCTTTCGGAGTTTCGCAGCGGAAGAAGCTCGGCGCCGTCTCCCTCAGGTCCGTCGCTCTCTCTCTCTCTCTAGACGGAGTTCGTACCTTTGCCTCGTCGACGCTCGATTGCGTTCCGCTCTACTGTTCTGTGAAATGTCGATTTCGCGTTCTCCGATCTCCCGTTTCGGTTCTGGCGTTCCGTCTAGTTTCGTTTCGGGGCGCGCGCGCTAGGTTGTAGTTGCTGCTGTTGCTGTTGTCGAGCTTGCGATTCTCTTTGAGGAATAAGGATGTGCTCGGTCGGCGGAGCGTGCGATTAGGTTGTGCCGAGTCGAGTTGTTCTCGCTAGACCGAGATCTCCACTTGGAATCGCTTCGCGATGCGCCGTCGCTGATTCGATCAATTTTTGAGCTAGTGACTTTTTCAGTGGTTTTGCGCTGCTGTGGCGTTTAAGGTGTAGGTGATTGTTGCGTTGTCTTGGGGTGATTATGCGTGCTGAATGTCTTGTTTCTTTTTTCTCTTTTCGGCGTTTGAATGATGCAGAAGCAATGGCCGTCCCTCTGCTAACCAAGAAGATCGTGAAGAAGCGCGTGAAGCAGTTCAAGAGGCCTCAGAGCGACCGGAAGATTTCTGTCAAGGTATGAAAATGGCCAAAGAACGCGCATTTTTGTATTTTCTAACCCTCCAGGGATCTGTTAGTGTCTTGTTTATATGGGAGCACGCCAAATCATTTTGATGCGGAGTTGTCTTGTTTAGTTTGCCTTCGTATCCAGGGTTTAGGAATTCGTTAGTTTTGTTTAAAGCTTGCTTGAAGGATGTTGGATGGCAATATAGTATCGGAGCATTGGAGGCTTCGATGGGTTTTGAATTTTATTGTGTCTGGTGGGATCAGTAGATGTTTTACAAGCTTCATTATCATGAATGTCTCTTTACAGTTGTCAACACACTCTGAGAGGTTCTGAACTGTAGAATTTGGGTAGTAAAATCTGTCATGATTTATACACTTGATGGAAGCCTGGGGGTACTCTGGGAAAATAGGGCTGATCATTCGATTTTTATTGACAGGATTCTGTTGTTAGAGTCTTCTCTATATTTATCACGGAAATACTAGCAGATAAATGATGTTTCTTTATACAGAGTGCTGCATTTGCTGATGCCGGCTTTTTTTTTTTTTTTTTTTTTCTTTTGAAAATAACTCGTGGGAAGGATTGAATTGATCTTTTTCATTTGTTTGGTTATCTTGGTTTTGTCTGGTTGCTGAAAGATATTTTGCAACTGATTTTTTAATATGAATGTCCCTGCCCTAAGATATTTTGCAACTGATTTTTAATATAAATGTCCCTGTATGATTGCTGAGATAAAGATTATTGGGTTAATCTGTCATCAATTTTGTAATCTCCGAATAGATATACTGGTTGAAAAAGTCCATCTCATTGATGAATTAACTCATGTGCAGACAAACTGGCGGAGGCCTAAGGGTATTGATTCACGTGTAAGGAGAAAGTTTAAGGGATGCACTTTGATGCCCAACATTGGTTATGGGTCAGACAAGAAGACCCGCCATTATCTTCCTAATGGATTTAAGAAATTTGTGGTGCACAATGTCAGTGAGCTGGAACTTTTGATGATGCACAACAGGTATGTTGCTGGTCTCCTTTTTTGTCCTTACATCTTGAAAATGCTCTTCAACAGAGCCACACTGTGGCTGTTAACTATGTGAGGTTTGCACTATCTTAGTTGTGATTGCTTGCTCACAGTCTCTTGACTTGATTTCAGGACTTACTGTGCCGAGATAGCACACAATGTGTCAACCAGGAAGAGAAAGCAGATAGTTGATCGGGCAGCACAACTTGACGTTGTTGTTACCAACAAGTTGGCCAGGGTGCGCAGCCAGGAGGACGAATGAGCCCAAGACGCGTCTTTTTATGTTTTCAAATGGCAGTGTATTAGTTGTGATCGTCGTAATCCTTGGATGGGAATTTTCCTCATGATTTTGTTTTGGTTTTGAAAGTAAACATTTAGGTTTTTCATTGATCAATGCAGTTGTTGAACATCTTGCACTGGCTGGCTATCTCTAATACTTTATTTGATGAGGGTATTAAATCTTATCTGCCTCTTGTTTTCATTCCCCCATATTGTTCAGTTACGTAGAGGCGTACTCGACTGTCGTTTGGGGGTGTATGGTTGCCCCGAGTATCACCAACATTACACTTGGTGTTACTCGGAAGACTTGTTACATTTGATAGTTTGGAGCGCGCTACAGAAGTGTTCTGAATTGTTGGCTCGTGCTTTGGATGTCTTTACTGCTGTTACTGGTTAGAGAGCTTGAGACTGTTGTTTGGAGGTGTATGTTTGCCCCAAGTATCACCAACATTTCGCATATCGTGTGACTTTGGCTATTTCAATGTGGTACACTTCGTATTATGTTTAGACTTTTAACATCGGATAGCTTGGAGCGCTCTGCAGAAGAGAAGTGTTCCAAATTTGTCGTGCTTTTGATGTCTTACTGTTGTCACGGGATAGAGAGCTTGAGCGAGTGTAATCCTGCCTGGTTTTGATATGGATGTTTGAAGTTCCAGGTCTTGCACTCCATCAAAATTTTCGATAGAGATGCAGACCCATAGCTGCAGAAATAGAACTAATGGCTTTAGAGACAATATGATTTCTACGAAGTAGAGAGAGATCCAGGAACAGGTTTTGTGAATCCCATCAAAATTTATTGGAGGAGTAGCGACTGAGGCAATGACGGATACAGAATTTGCAGACAATAAGGTAAGGGGTCATCAAAACTCGAAACCATTATCTGATGCATTAAACTAAATTTTTTCCCAATGCCCTCAATAGTCCCTAGGTTTGCTTTTTCTAGGGAAGTCTAGTTATGTTAAAGAGTACGACGAGATTATGATGTTTGGTTCTTTGGCACGGGGTCGAAAGCCCGTACAAACTAAGAGCTTCTTTAAGTCTCTACACGCTTTGTTGAAAATTTTACCGACACCTTAAAAAGATGGCAGTTTGAATGGCAATTTTCAAACGAGGTGTCCTGACTTTTTAACATGTCACTGAATTTCAAACAAGTAGATGGGAAAGTAGCACGCATCGACGCGTGATTTATGTCGTTCGACATGACCTGTTGGTGCATCACTGAAGGTTAAAGAAAGCATGGCGCCGATAATTTTCCACATCACTTTTTCGACATCCCACGAGGAGTTCGGCTCGGGTGCCATCTTGTCGACACGGTTTGGCAATGCAGCACTGACTTAAGACTTAAGGAGGTTCGTCAAGCTTCACTCGCGCCCGTCACCTTCGGGGTCATTTTCACTCGAACAGACCCATAGAAAATTCATCCCGAAAGGGCGACTTTTATCGGCCTCTAATTTTCGCCTCCTTTTGGAAAATTAATGACGCGACAAGCACTCAAGAACAATGAATGACTCGGGTGTGCCGTAAGATGCCAAACACGATTCCACCGTCTTGAGGCAATCCATGCGAGCATGATTGGTGAGCACAGCCTCGGAGACCACGTTAAGTCGGGTACAACATAGTCAAGACAATTATTTCGAGTCGAGGACTCCTCCTCCTTCCCCTTCTTCATGGTCCGATTCAAAATCCGACTCATATTCGTCGCTTGATAAATTTCTAGAAGGGCTCGTGTAACGTGGGAAAATCTAGGAAACGGGAGGTGGGAATAGCTAATTAAGTGAGCGGGCGAGAGCTCGGATTGAGATTGAGAGAAGAGATAGTCGAAGCTTCAAAGGAAAGAAATTGCCCTTCTCCGGTCTTCTCGGGGTACTACGTTTGGCGACCATTTCATCCTCCCTTCATGGACCGTCCTGTGTTTTCGTCAAGTCAACAGTCAAGGACGTGGACGACTCCTGGGGCATGAAATCTTAGACCATTTAAGGGGCCAAGACCCGCGGGGGGAATATCCTCGTCCTAGAACTTAACTGATATCTCAACACACCTATTTCATGGCCGGACGACAACGACCCGCAAATGGTAAAATTAATGTACATGAGGTTCTGATAGATGATTACCCATTTTTTCTTCTGTATGGTTTACATTCGACTCGTTTTATAATGCCCGTAGAAGTCTTCATCGTGCTTGTCTATACGTCTATGATTCATCCAATTTGTCAAATTTGGAATAGAATCTTTCGGGCAACTTATGGATGACAATTTGACCCAAAATTCCAATGGACAACTTCTCCATGAGCTGTAATCAAGTGGGCAGCATCCTAAAGAGAGAAAAAGGGGGTGAGTTCATCTAATTTAGTTTCTAAGTGGTCTAATTATTAGTTGTAAAGTGGGAAATAATCTCACAGACACTCGAGAGCAACCTTGAGAGATCAATTATCATGGACCACGTCAATGTACTTAGGCTTAGCACGTGAACTACATCAAATGATTTAGACCAAAAAAAAAAAAACTACATCAAATGATTTGGAAGACAAAACGGGAGTTAGCCAATACACGTCAAACCCCCTAGGTCAAATTTTTTATTATTAAAAAACCGAAGAAAATAAAAAATTAATAATTTGAATGCTCTCTACAATTATTTATCAATTTTTGGGAGGAAAAATAAGCAAAATTATGACTAGATGGGATTGAAAAGGTGTGCTTGAACTTGTGGGAGTATCCACTATAATATTTATTACTTGGGACGGAGGGAAGTCGCCTTGCAATTTGGTCAATTTTTGCTTTCCCAACTGCAATTAATATTGCTCTTAATTTAGTTAGGCACGAACCCTACTCTACATAACCTTTTTCCAAATCTTTCAAGGACGATTTGCTTGATAAAGCCATTCACTTCACATCGTCATTGTCCTATAGTATTTTTGACACATATATGTGACACGAGAGTGGGGAAAAAGGCAAATTGGACGGTTGGCTAGTCACGAATTAATGTCATGAATAGTGTCAATTAAAAGAGGTCTATTCTCTTTTAGTAACATATAAAAGAAACAGTTAGACCTATTATATTCATATCAATTCAATATTAAACATTTTGATTGTGTTAATTTAACCCTAAACATTTTTTCATATTTTGTTAAGTGAGTCAATCCAGTCAATTTAGCTGGATATCACTAACGTAGACGTTAGATATCTTACATGATACAATCAGCACTGGCATAGATATTTTATTGTAAATTTTTTTAAGTTTTAATTTTTTTTTTAACTTTTGTTTTCATTGAGGGCCAACAATAGTTGTTAATCAACCCTTGTTAGCCATAAGCAAGGGTCGCAACACCCTCGCTAGTCACTACGCGAGGGCTCACTAAAGCAATAACTACAACAACCTCATTAGATTTGGCCAGGTGAGGGTCTTGCTTATGGCTGGCCGGCAAGGGTTGGCTAACAACCCATGCTGACCCTTAGTCCAAAAAAAAAAAATGAAACAAAAGTAAAGGAAAGTAAAAAAAAAAACTAAAATATTGTAATTATTTTCTAAAATATCCACATGAGCACCATTCGTCTCACATAGGATAGTTGGTGTTTATGTTAGCAGTTTTGGCTTAAATTAATGGATGGATTCAATTACTAAAACGTAAAAAAAGTTTATAGGCGAATTTGCACAATCAAAAAATTTAGTATTTTTCGCATAATTTTCCCTATATTGATATAAGGCTCTATTTATTTTGTGGAAAAATGGATAAATTAAAAAATGTTTTCCTAAAAGTGATTACTCGTATTATTTACGAAAATGAATGAACGAAAAATATTTTCATTATCCGCAAAATTGTCTAAATATAAATTATTGTCAATAATGAAAGCATTTTTCATTATTTATTACTTCAAGCAATATAAAGAATCATTTTAAGAGAAAAAAATTTCATTCATTTTCGGTGAAACAAATGGAGCCTAAATCATGTAATTTTACCACCGGCCGTGGTGGCTCCGCTGGGTAGGCTTCAGGTTTCCATGTTGAAGGTCTAGAGTTCGAAGCCCCTTCAACGCAAGTTGAAGGGAGGCTGGTGGATTACTGCGTGGCGTCTTAAGTGGGTTGTCGGGGGGTGGTCCTCCTCCCTTTACCTAGCCCCAGGGTTTACTCCTCCATTGCCGCCGTGCGGGGGGTTCCTGGGTCACCAAAAAAAAAAAATCATGTAATTCTCATCGACCTCCACTAAGACTATGACTAATCATTAGGCGGAGTCGAGTTGAGTGAATTAGAAATCAAATTTTACCTTGCACGAAAACTAAAATCAATAAAAAAGTATTTCTCGCTAATTAATTTCAATAAACTATTCAAGCGATCACGTTTAAAAAGATGTTCTCCCAAACGTTGATTTTTTTCGCCAAACGAAGGCTATCCTAATCGAGAAGTCCGGCATCACGAGTTGGTGGGCATGTACCATACTCTACATGTCCTTTTTCCAAATCTTTCAAAGACGATTTGCTTGATAAAGTCATTCACTCCACCAGTCATTGTTCTACACGTGACACGATAGGGAAAAAAAAAAAAAGGCCAATGGTTCGGTTGGTTGTTCACATATTAATGCCATGAATAGTGGCAATTGAAAGAGGTCTATTCTCTTTTAGTAGCATACGTTGTTGTACTCTCTATATATACAATTATTAAATCTTTCAATTGTATCAAATTAATCATAAATCTCTTCCCTTTTTGTTGAGTGAGTCCACTTAATCAATTTTTATCAAAATTACTTATTTGGATGGCAATCGTCCTACGTGACATAATCGATGCAGAGTAAATATTTTTTAATATTTTTTAATAATTTATTCTTTTTTTATTTTCTTTACTTTTTATAGGGGACTAGGGGGCTAGCAAAGGTCGTCAGTCAACCCTCATCTGGCACTAGTGAGGGCTGCAACGCCCTTGCTAGTCACTAATCAAGGAGTCTGGCCACTCAGGTTAGGTAATTAGGCACAAGATGATGAAGACATGCCCTAATCAAGGTGAGATCCCTGCTGAAAAGCGTAGCAAAATCGACTTAATCAGTCGCTTTGAAGTCTACCCAACTAACCAAAAGCGACTATTATTGCACCAAACACGAGATTAATTAAATTAAGCGGGGATTATAGAATAGTGCACAGTCGCCAGAAGTGACGCTTTCCACTAGCACGTGAGAAAGGACCTAACTCCGAATATGCGCCACGAGCTTTGGCATCTCTCGTGATTGTAACTTAAATGGGTTGGTGAATAATTACACTTTCCTTACGGACATGCAATTGATGCCGATGGAGACGATTCTGTAGGTCTGTAGGCCGGCACGTGAAATTAAATGTTAGAAAAATATCCAACTCGAGATTCTATGGCTGTACATAGGAGGAGCGGTCCAAACAAATCCGCACGACTTTGACATTTATGGTCATCGCCAATCGGATTTCGTCCCCCATATTAGGACGAGCGCGCACCCGGCGGGAGGGCATTTCACACCGGCGAGCATAGGGCACTCGGTCGATTGGTGTTGGATCGGCTCGGGAAGTCTGCGCGATGCCGAGGTTAGGCCGTGTGCATCTTTCGATCGTTAAGTTGCTGGTACAACATATGGCCCCCAGCATTGGGTAAGTCGTGAGTTAATATGGGGACCGAAAAACATACAGCTGCCTATAGTGGCCACCGAAAAAGAGAAGACGCCCGCACCCGTACATTACAGCTGCGGGGAAATTAAAGTAGGACATTGCTTGAAGCATGTGCAGAGGGACATCTAGCGAATGTAGAGGAAAACTGTCAGAGAAGACAATATCTTATGTCCCTCTCCCACAACGGTCATCCCAATTTTGAATTTTTCAATTTGTCCGACATAATTCAATAATTTTTTATAATTTATCAATATAACCATTTTGATCAATTTTGATTGAAAATCTTTAACTTGATGATATAATCAACTCCAATAATTTACATGATATAGTTGGTTTTGACGTAAATAATTTTTATAAAAATAATAAATCAATTTCCTTATATTTTTATTTTTTATTGTTTTCCCTCAAAAAATTAGATTGATTGGTCACCGGCCATAGATGAGGGTATTGTGGTCCTCACCAAATTTGTGCGAGGGCCGCCCCTCATTTAGCGAGGTGCAAAGGCTATCATGGCCTAGACAAGTGCAAAGGCCATTCGGTCCTTGCCTTGCGAAGCTGCGCACGGCAATGCAAGGGCCGTGTCCAACTTCGCGAGCTTTGCTTACGGCTGGCAACCTCCATCTGCCCTTCCAAGAAGATGAATAGTGAAAAAAAAAACAAAATCAAAGTAAAAAAATCAAAAATGTTAAAAAAATTGCAAAAATTATTCACGCCTTTGTCAATCATATCATGTGGCACGATCAATATTTACATTAGCGATTTTTAGCTAAAATTTAATAAAAGCACTATATTAATAAATTGTTGAAAGGTTTATCATTACATTAATCGTCATCAAATAGATTTGGAAATTATTTTGACACTTATTGATGTAAAACAACATGCAAATGCCATTATGGAAATATTGGAGCATCATAAGAGCAAACGGTCCCATAAATCAAAGAGGATTACGTAATCTTCGAAATTACAAATTGATTACAATATTTAATTCACACGTTTTCCTTAATTTCCGAGATGTCACCAATTTTAAATTCGTTTTTCAGATTTTTAGTTGTGTTTTAATAACTTTCCTTTTTATCGATATCTTTTTCTTAATTTTATTATTTAATTTCAGCTATTTGATTATTTTCTAGATGGCGACCTTTTTATAAATAGGCCTTTATTATTCAAAATAAACATTATCTTTTGAAATCATTTCAAAATATAACTTCCTCTGCACCAGGTATCCCGTCAAAATAGATGAAATTGGAAATTAATCGAAGCACGCGAGACGACTTAGGGTCCACGCCAGTTCGATCTTCGGCGCGTACAGGAACGTGCTGCACGGGTCTTCTTCCAGGGAGAACGAGTGGTCCCCCCATCGACCTTTAAGGTGAGAAAACAAAGACGGAGGACGTTAAATCGACATGACCCCATTACACCGTCGAAGAAGCGACGCAGATCATTTCCATTTTCAGGCCCGGATCCACTCAAGATTTCACGTCGTGAAGAAGCAGCTTCTGTAGTAAAGTCAGGTAAAACGAGGACCGGACCGAATAAAAATGCGTCGCACTTTACAATCAGGTAATAACATGCGACGCGACACCCTCACCCTCTACACAAATTCTGCGGATAAATTCGAGTGGATATATAGAGACTGTAAGACAGATTCAAAACACCGATCTATAAAATCGGCAGCGACGGACTCTTCGTAACCTCCCGAGAACGTGATTTCGCAGGCCGTGAAAACGACCATTTCCGGGTCAGGAAGTTTTGCGAGACCAGCCGTGCGACATCAAGCTTACTTTTTTTAAAGATTACTTGGGGATTAAGGTGGCGAGGTGCGGCACGCGTTTCGACCCAAGATCTGGGATTTGGTCAAAAACCGAGACTCGTTCTTCTATCCTTTTTATATTTGGTAAATTGCATGAAAGGGAAAAAAGAACAAGAAAAAAGAGCGACGGAACAGCTGCTTTCCGTCGCGGGGACTTGCCAAGCACCTTCCCCCCAATCTTTGTTGGATTCTCTTCCACGTACATTGCATTTTCCTCGAAAATGAGAACGCGCACAGCGCGCGATGATCCGGGCAAAATTTGAAAATTCCCTTCCAACCAAACGACGAACTTGGAATTTGCTATTGTCAAAGGAGGAGGAGACGAGGTCGACGAAGAACAGATAAAGAGAGAGACAGCGGTGTCATGCGGTCGGACGGTCGGCAGACCGGGCCCCACCGAGTGCAAACCCTTCGTGTTTTCTCTTGAATTGCCGTTGCCGTCGGGAGGAATCGTTCTTCCCTCCCTACGTTGGCGCGATGCCTTTGTGTTGTAATATGCCCATGTTGGCGCGATGCCTTCGTGTCGTAATATGCTTTGATGCGCATCTCCTCTCCCAACCTTTGAGCAAATCCGATTCTACACTTACTAAAACTTAAAGAATAAGCAGCTTTGGTACTATACAGCCAAGCTCATCATGATTTCGTCGCCAAAATCATGTTTTTAATACTATCGATAAATTTCATCCAACACCACCACGGAGTATACCCAACCACTTCACTTCGATGCATTCATAAAGCACACAATTCGAGTCAATCACTATTATTACTGACTACTTTCAAGACATTATAAATCAGAGAATTTTGTTTATAAAAAAGAGACACCGATTCCAATTCGGCAAATAAAAAATTGAACTCAAAATCGTCTTGGGAATCAACATGATATATACACATTGCCCATATAATTAAAAAAAGAATATGTCCTAAAGTTAGAAATCCAAGAAATCATTAGGCTTGGAGGGATGCTCGCTCAGCTCCTCCACCCAAGCCCGCTTGCTCGCATGATCATCCTTATTCCCACCTTCGTCGCCGTCCTTTCCCTTTTCCTCGCCGCCTTCTTTATTCCTCTCGCCCTCTCCTCCGCTCCTGAATATTCCCTCCACGAACGTCACCACGTCGAACGGGGCCTTCTTCTCGCCACGGCCGCCGCCGCTGCTCCTCCTCGCCGCCTCGAGCTCCTCCGCCGGCGGCGGGACGTACGGCGGCCGCTGGATCCGCAGCACCGTGTCCCACCTCACCCCGCGGAAGAACTCGTGGGCCTTGATCCCCTCCGGCCCGATCCGCCGCCTCGGGTCCTTCTCGAGCAGCCTCCTGATCAGGTCCCGCAGCGGCGTGGCCTCGCCCACCAGCTCGGGCTCCTTGGTCAGGACCCGGTAGAAGGTCTCCTTCCGGTTCGACCCGCGGAACGGGGTGGTCCCGTACAGCATCTCGTGGAGGAAGATCCCCAGCGACCACCAGTCCACGGCGAAATCGTGGCCGTCGCCCAGGATGATCTCCGGCGCCACGTACTCCTCCGTCCCGACGAACGAGTTGGACTTCCCCCCCGACCCCGCCCCCGACCCCGCCGCAGGCGGGGCCCCGGCGCGGCCGGGAAAATGGAGTTTGGGCCGGGCCTGCTCGAGCGGGACGAGGAGTAGTCCGGCAAGATCCCCGAGCCGCAGCATCCCGGGAACGGGGAGAATCGCCTCCTGGACTTCGCCGCCTGCGGCATGGGCTTGGGCGCTCGGTCGGGGACGATCGGAGAGCATTGAGCGGATTCGGAAGACAGCTTAGTGGAGAGGTCGAAGTCGACGAGCATTAAGTGGCCGTCCTCCTGGATCATCACGTTCTCTGGCTTCAGGTCCCTGTACACGATCCCCAGGCCGTGCAAGTACTCGAGCACCAGAACCAATTCCGCCGCGTAGAACCTGCAGAACGCGCAAAAGACGGTGGAATCTGAGAAACGAGTCGCGACGATTGGCGCTTGCGGAACATGACATTGGCGATGCCGGAACGAAATCGAGAAACCCGAATCTCTCGGAGCGAGAATGCCCGATCGGAACTCGGGAATCTGACAGAAAAAAATTGCGGAATAATCAATCACCTGATGATTTCATCGGAGAACATCTTCTCGGTCTGCTTCTTCCGGAGAGAGTTGAGGTCGCGCCCGGGGCAGTAATCGATGGCGTAGCCGAGGATCTTCTCCGTCTCCTCCGACACGACGGCGCGGAGCTTCGGGAGCAGCGGGTGATCGAACTCTCCCAGGACCTCCTGCTCGAAAGCGATCCGCCGGTACTCGTCGCCGCCCTCGCTGCCGCCGCCGCCGGCCTTCGCCGCCGCCTTGTCGCTCTTCTTCTCGAGGTTGTCCCTCAGTATCACCTTCAGCGCCCAGGCCTGGTCCAGGGCCTCGTCCCGGACCAGGAACACCACCCCCTTGGCCCCGCGCCCCAGGGCGGAGACCACCTCCAGGCCCTCCAGGCTCACCGCGGGCACCTGGCGGCCCCCCACCTCCGCCGCCGCGTCGCCGCCCATGACAGAACTCGCCGGCGGGAGGCTCCGGTCAATAGTCCTCGCTTCTCGATTCTTCGGCTTGCTCGGGTCGGGTCGGGTCGGTCTCAGGTGGATCCTGGAGAGTCGGTAGGAAAACTGCTCGCTCCCTCCTGGGGCGGTTCCGCTTATATAGGGGAGAGAAACTCTCTCTCTCACATTCTCAGACCACAGCGAGTGGCATTTTCCCCCAATTTCCTTTTTTAAATTATTTTTTTCCTTTTTTGCGTTGGTTTTATCATTCCGTGGTGAGGAAGTTATGGCGAGAGCGAAAAGCAGGAGTCCCGAGCCACCCAAGTCACGCCGTCGGACGGTCGATCCCTACGACACGTGTCGGGCAGCCTCGAGGCTTGGCGACGTGGCTGCATCCGGAGCGTTTGCCCCGCGGACGCGCCAGGGGAGGCAACATTTAGCTGCGACGCCAGCATAGACGTCACAGCCCCCGCCGGGGGGGGAAGGGGTTATTACCTATCACGCGCGTTTAATAGGTCCGCTTCTAGAAGGAGATCCGGACGCCGTCGTTTTTTAATTCAGGTTGGGGGTAGGTCAAACGCTCAATCGGTCAAAACCTTTTTTAAACTACCGAGAGAATTTTCAGCTTCAAATGTGACGGGAGCGTTTGGAAAAAATAAATTTAATTTTGAGTTACTTCCATGCCAAGTAATGCGCCCTGAGTCAAAATTCAAAATTTTAGTTAAATATTTAATTTTGAGTTACTTCCTTTTTTTTTGCCAAGTAATGCGCCCTGAGTCAAAATTCACTCCATTCGAGTTTGATTTTAGTTAAATATAAGTAAACTAGCTCGGCCTCGCCGGATACTTTTCGCCCCAGGGCGAGGCCAGCTTCGCCCGGCGCGAGCCTCGGCCCCACAAAACGGCCAAAAGAAGAAAAAAAAATGAAAAAGAAAAAAGAAAAAAATAGAAAAAATAGAAAAAAATAGAAAAAATAAAAGAAATAAAAAAATTATCAAATTTACCAAAATCTGTTTTATTTTTTACCATAAGCATTTTGTTCAAAAATTGTTGTTTCGAACAATTTTTTAAATCAATTGAATTTTCAATTGAATAAAAAGTAAATTGCAGGAGTCGATCCAAATGAACGGACGTTTAATATGAGCTAAGTTACTTCGTTGGAAAGGACTCTTTGCAAATCGGTATTGTACGAAACATGAAATCGAGTAATTAGGGAAAGTGGATAATCTATTGGTAGCTCTTCACGAAAAGAAATTTGAAATTAAAAAAAAAAAATGGCGTTCCGTGGAAAATTGATTCCTATGACATTTCGTGAGGTGGGGCATTATTCGTCGCACGACTTTACACACCAATCGCGAAGTGGAAAGATAGTTGGGAGTTGAAAACCGGAGGATCTATTAATGAACGGTGACAATCGCATGCCACGACTTAGAAAGGCCAATATGATGATTTCCGTTCATGGGGCTGTTGGTTTCAATTATGGTCGGCCAAAAATGGTGATGCAATTCCTAGTGGAACTTGTCCACTAAAAAGTCTTCATTCTTGTGCTCTAGAGACGGGCCACGTAGCATGGGGATGCCAATGAAGGATCGCGATGCAACTTTTGAGCCGACTTGTCTACTTTTTATTTGTCGATACTACGCCTCACTGCATCATATAAATGGTCATCGATTAGATGGTAGACTTCATGTTTGATTTAGAGCTCTCATTTGTTGTCTTGTATGAAAACCTAGAATAATGTGCGGGTGATTGTAGTGGATGGATGGGGATTATTGTTTCGAAGGAATATCCCAAAGATTTCTTATGGAATGCGCACCCTGATGAGCTCATCTAATAGGGACTTATTCTTTACTAGGTTGGCAATGGGGTGGCGTTGAGCTGTAAAATCTTATTCGTTTCGAGTCTTGATCTTGTTAGTTTCCTTAGAATTCACTCGGCACGTAACTTTTCCTTTAATGATGCTAGTATACTTCAATCTCCTGGAACATCTGACTAACTTGACTGATCACAACAAGCTCTTCATTCCCTTTTTGTTTGGGAAGCACCACGCAAGTCCAAGTTTTTCCCCTTCACCGCTGTGGATCCAAACCTTTGATATTGTCAACATATGGCCCGTTTGTTCGCAGAATATGAGTAATTTAAAAAAAAATTCATAAAAATGATTGCTTGTTTTGCTTACAAAAATGAATAGATGAAATTATTTTTATCGTCCACAAAGATATTTAGGCATAAATTATTACTAATAACAAATATATTTTTTTGTTGACTAATTATTCAAAGCGATAAGAATAATTATTTTTAGGAATTTTTATTTTCAAAACGTGCAAGATAAAAAGGGTATTGGATCCAATGTTCGATTGAAACTGATTTTCCCTAAAATTCTCATGCGAAAGAGGTTTAGCCGAGCAAAAAACCGTGGTGCATATTCCGCGATTGGGTTTGTCCACCCATTTGAGCATATGTTGTGGGCTGGTATTGCTACGGACGTGGCCCAGGTCCAAAAAATCAATTTGCATAAACGAATCTCGATGTTCGAAAGTCTAGCTGGTGGTCTGCTGGGCCTAAATGAAAAGGAAAGTGGAAATCATGGGGGTTTGATCTCTAAATAATGAATTGTGCAGGCCCTCTAGTGCAGCGACTTAAATTGGTGGCCAACACAAACCCTAGCCCACCTCAAGCCCAGTTTTAGTGGATTTTACCAAACATCTAGATTGCTATGATTTTACCAAACATCTAGATTTGCTATGCCAACATTAGTGTATACATAAATGTACCGTTAGCGATATTAGATATTTACTTGATTCCACGTATCTCTCAAAATTATGTATATATTTTCTTGATAGTGCATACCATTTTAATTGATTAGATTCGATATTATGTCCATCTTGTTACCTCAAGTAATTATCCAATTTAGGTGATAAATAGTGTAATTTTCCCTTATGTCCTTGATTTATCAAAATTATTTATATTCATAAATATATTGAAAATTCCCATTTTCTATTTATCTATTTTGCATTTTTACAAACAACTTGTACGTATTTATCCCTACATATACATTTTAGATCAAATGAAAGATCAGGTACCTCAAAGATCAGGTGCTCTCATGAACTTGATCGAATGATCTACCTTTCGTCCGTTCAAATAAGTCGTTTTCAATTAGAGAAAGCTTTCTTTGACATTTACTTCTAAATGAAATCATATAGCTAAAGTCATGTAAATCATCCTAAATTGATCAGTCAAATTGCTCTACGTTACAGGTGTGTTTCTCCATGTTTATCGGGTTGGGAACGGCACATCTGGACGGGTATTAATCGGATCGCGACGTGCTGCAAACTATTGAGCACGAGAAAGACTAAAAACCTCAAATCCAGACACGCACAAAGGATTAAGAAAAAAGAGAGAGAAGAAAATAAGAACAAGAGCAAGACTAGTTTATTGATCATAAAGATTATCGGCCGTCCTTAGGAGATGATTTATTTACGTAAGACATGAACTTATAAGTTCGTGCATATGCAAGGATGCATTCGATATTACGTGAGACATAGACATGTTAATATAGGTTATAAACTCATTTATTAATTTATATATGATGAGCTAAGTAATTATATAAATTAATTATATTCAGTAAATAGGTCATAGATGGATTTGAGCATTATAAGTGGATTATAAATAAGTTTACAATTTACTTAGATCCAATTTAATTTTATGAGTCTATTTTCATTCTCTTTGACTCTCGTTTGATATTGTGCTCACTTATTTTGCATTCTCACTTTAGTTTAGGTATGAATTTCTTTATATTAAATGAGTTAGGTATAAGTTAAAATGGATATGGGTTATTACATTTACAACCAAATTAAAAAAAAAAAATTGCAAACGAATTAATGGATTCATTTAGATTGGATTATGTGTCATTCGTCTTAAATTCGATCCGACCTATCCATGTGACAGATTTAATGAGGCAGGATGAATGACCATCCTTGATTTCAATCGATAAAATGTGAGGTTGCGACCCATCGTGGTCGATGGCGGTGCACCGGGCTCACATGAATCGGACCGGTTCGTGTGACAGGGAACGGACGGAGCGAATCATAGTCGAAACGCCTGCCACGTCACGGGCGAAGGCCCACATGTGGCTGAGCCGATCCGGAACGACGACGTCGACGACGACCAGCCCGCCCGCCCGCCCGCCCCCACCACCACCGGAGAAAATGCCAAAACATCGCCAACATTCTCCTCGTGCTTTCAAAAAATCATTTCCAATTTTCAATCCCGGTATCTCAATTTCCAATTTCCAACTTCGAAGCCGAATCTCCTCTCCACCACACAGAACGCAGCTCGGAATCCATGGCGGCTCCACAGAATCTCGCTCGCTGAGACCGCCGCGCGAGCGCGATGGAGAACCGGCGGCTCGCCGTCCTCTGTTCCCACCTCCGCCCCGTCGGCCGGGGCTCGAGCTCCGGCTCGGCCTCGGGCTCGGCCTCGGCGAGGCTGTCCACTTCCGGCTGCTCCTTCGGCTCGGGCGACGACGATCGCGGCGGCAAGAAGAAGCAGCGGCCTGGCGATCCCGGCGACCGCCGGAGCTCGGCCGAGGACTGCGTCTTCTGCCGGATCATTCGCGGCGAGGCCCCCGCCTTCAAGGTATTTTGATGGATTTTTGATCGCGGTAGAATCCGAATTCGAGGATGGATAGGAATAGGATAGCTGTTTTCTTCGGCGTCGAAGCTCGTCTCGGTTGGCTGTTTCTTGCCGAACCATGCGAGTGGAAGATTTCGCATTCGCATATCGTGTTCGCGTTTCGCCGCGTAATTAAGTGTTGCTGATGTTGGTTTGTGGTGGACAAAGATTATCAGTATGAATGACCGCTATAATGGTCGGATTCATTGACGGGATTAATTTGTTGATTTGCTGAAGGAACGGTGGAAGGGGTAGAGAAGCGTTTGTATTATATTGCAAACATGAGTAGCACTTTTTGCGGCTTTTTTTCAATCTCCTTCTATGGTCTGCTCTCGTCTTGGCTTGCAAATTGGAGTTTTTCATGGAAAGTTGACATGGGGACTTATGTGCTGTTAGCATTGTCGAATTGCTGAGAAGAGACCATTCATCTGTAAAAGATTAGAATGTAGCGCTGCCTTAGGTAGATTTGACTTCTTAGAGAATGCTAGAAGATGAATGTATCTGTTGGGTATCGTTATCTTCTTCTCCTGGAATAGTTTGAGTAATTGGTAGCTGTCGTTCTGGAAGAATGGCATCTTCATTCATTGGATCTATTTGTTTTGTACTTTTGTTTTTTTACAGCTCTATGAAGATGAAAAGTGCCTATGCATATTGGATTCAAACCCTCTGAGTCATGGGTAAGGTATTACACATCCAACAATCTGCAGTAAAATGAGCATGGTTATATTACATACATCACTTAGATGACCAAGCGAAGTTATTGTTCTGGCTCCTACATCCACTCATCATTGGCATGTTCATCAGAATGCAAACACAAATGGATGAGGCAAAAATATAAGTTTTACACTCGTGATTAACTCTTCTGTTGTTTGGCCAGTACTTCATATAGTCTCATCTAATTATCCTCTCCAGACTTTGTCACCTTGCTTCGTTAAGAATAATTGAGATGAATTCATGTGAACTAGGTGAAATATGGTTGGCACATGAAACTATGTCACTGTTAGTTGCAGATGCTGCCATCTGGTTTTCACTTAATGACCTATGTGCTTGGTATAGCATCCTAGATGACAAGTGTTGGTCTGAACTTGTTTAACAGTTTCACTTGCTCATGACAACTTTCTTATTGTCAGCTTAGATCCTAGTGGTTGTTTGTATGGCCTGAAGAACCCATATCATAATTAAAAAGACCTGTACATGCAGATCACCGCAGGGGCTGGAAAACATTTTGTGGTTATGAGAAAGCTTTACATGAGATGTTGGAGAATAGGATTCCTACCTTTCCACTTAAACCCCAATTGTGGTTGGTTTAACAATTACACCCAATATCATCTGCCTCAATATGGTTCTCTCTGTTTTTGGCATTCTTTTCTTTGTTTACCAAGGGTTAAATGGGCTTTAGATCTGCCCCTTTGTTGATTGATTTATGACAACTGGTCGCTCTAGTAACTTCCCGTTGCATTGTTCTTCTTACTGTTTTGACACAAATACCTACGGAGTTAGAGATTGAATGATCGTTTTAGATTAAATATGATTAAGTTAATAGTTTCATTCAACTGCTGTTACATCAGATCTGTTTTGTTCTTGTTTTTGTACTTTTCTAGAATAATCTTTATCTGAGTTTGCTTTGGTTGTCATACTTGTTGACAATTGTCATCATGCCTTTCTTGTTCTAGGCACTCTCTGATCATTCCAAAATCTCATTACTCTTCCTTGGAAGCCACACCTTCGGATGTAAGTCTAGTCTATTTTACTAGATTGTTTCTGATTTCAACTAGAATTTACTATAACCTGTTATAATTAGATTTTATTAACTAGCATCTATATATCTTGTTTGTGAAGTTTTTGTCCTTTGATGTATCCAACCTGATTTGCAAGGTACATGTTGAATTACAATGAGCTTTCAGTAAATTGACTCTGTTGTTACTTCTTCCTGCTGTGTGCTGTTTGTTCTTCCCAAAGTAACTTGCAGAACTGTCTTACTTAGTAATTGGCAATGCTCATACTCTTGTGGCACATTTTTTGTTCATTTTTTCTATACTACTGGCTTAATGAACTTAAAAGATTCCACTGTGTAGGTGGTTGCTGCAATGTGCTCAAAAGTTCCATTCATTGGCAGTGCAATTATGAGAGCTGCTGGTTGTGGTATGTATCAGGGTTCTCGACTCATTTATTTGCATCTCATTGTCTTGCAGTTTAATTCTAAAATTCTTGAAAAGGTTGTATCCTACATATTAACCTGCAAAAGTTCGTCAGTTAGAATGACTCAGGCTAAACTGAGAACTCCACCTTCCTTATGTGTCCATATCAGGACCTTTTATATCGATGACGGTTATGGATTTGATTGGGCATTTATTAAGAAACCATTAATAAAGAAGTACTTGTAGCTCCACCGGAGAAAAAGATGAAGAGCACTTAAGTACTGGGTATCAAGATTCTCTGGCAAAACAACTAGGACATTTCTAGGCAAAACCTGGATCTGCTTTAGTTTATTTCTTTAAAAACTGTCTGTAGCCCTTGCAACCTCCAGTCCACCTGATCCAGCTCTTTGTAAATTAAAAGCTGAGGAAAGGTGAAATAGAAGAAGGATAAGTTCTCAGAAATGGCAGAAATTGAATTTTGAGTTAAAAGTATTGAAGCAAGAAAATTTTCTCTCTGGGTGAAAGGGTCTGTTAGGAACATATAGAAACATTGGCTGGCAACTTGTGGGCTTTGGGTCAATTTGCCAATGCTTTTGTGCTTTCTCTGGTGGTATCATATCATCATGTTGTGATACCCTGAACCTTCTACTTTAACAAGCACTTAAAACTGTTAGTGCAATAATACTTACAGTCTATATTTCCAATCCAGATTCTTTCAACTTGTTGGTTAATAATGGTGCTGCTGCTGGACAAGTCATATTCCACGTAAGTTGATTGTCTCCTCTGGATGTTGTCTTTGCTCCTTGCCTAATCTCAGGGAATTGTATTTTGGTTTCTTTAAGCTGATCTATATGAGACATTCCCCTTCGCTTCATAGCTTTGTCAAAGATGAACAGTTGTATCATTTATATCTATGATGCTTTAGCTACCCATTCAGTCTTAGTTGGGAGTTCAAACTTACCGTTGCACATAGTATGATCAAATGCAGACTCATATTGCCATTTCTGCGTATTGTATGCAGACCCACATTCATATAATCCCTCGAAAAGCCCGCGATTGTTTGTGGACTTCAGAGGTATGGCTGCTTTCTTTATGCTTCTGTTATGCGAAGCCAAAGAAGCTTGTGAATATAATACCAACAATTGTTTCAAATTCTGGCAGAGCTTGCGAAGGCGTCCCCTTAACTTCAACCGGGATGCCTCTCGACTCGTCGACCATGTGAGAGAGGAGTTGTCAAACGTGTCAAACGTGTCCAACAATAGCAAGGGCCAAGAACCTACTCTCTCATGACATTATTGGGGTCAGTTTTCTTCTTTTTCGTTATGTGCGGGAAAGAGTGTATGATTAGGAGGTTTGACGATATAGGCCATTCTTTTGTGTACTTCAGGTGACTCAAAGGTGCATTCGCTTTGTAAATTATTCCCTTACATAAGACACACTCAAAAGGGTACATTACACGTGAATCTGGTGTGAAGAGTCGTAAACTGGACCGGTGGTTTGCTTCATATGCGACGTGGCGGTGATTTTGAATGTTCATTCTCTTCTATTCTGTCCTTTTCAAGATGATGAAACGTAAGCATCCTCTTATCCCGGTGCAGAGAAGGATAAATGATAACGTGGTGGCCAATGCCAGAAATACATTATAGGTTTCTTCTGCTTGTAAGAGGGGGACCAGCATAATAAACAAATCCACGCTTCTCCAAAGTCACATTTATAACGCTTATGCAAGAACAGGACTTAGTAGTGATGATGAGCTAATATACTTATCTGGCAAAATGTGCTGAGTCAATGTCTACTCAATGGGAATGTGATTAAATACGAAGGTTGGGAAAATCTACATAACCAAGTGATTGTAGAGGGCACGAGTGCAGTTGAAGCTGCTAAGCCCTGCACTAGTTGTTATTGGATATCGATCTTCTTTATCTGATATATATTTGTTTTGGATATCTAACCATCAGCCCTGTCTATAAGCAAGAGAATAGAGAAAGGGTTCCTTATATAAGATAGCAAATCTAAATTCTCTCATAGATTTAAGTAGAGACAGACGGCCATATCTTTTTGCCGCATTTGAAGAAGTCGGACCTTTTCCGAGCTCGTCAAGAACCAGCATGTTGACCTGTTTCTGCTATATGAATGGCCGCTTCATCCTGTGCACCGCGTCTCCCAAGTTATGCATTTTTGAACGTGTCCAATTCCAGAATTAGAGAGCTGCATAAGATTCCTCGTCTTCTAGCGTGTCTTAATTGATTTCTTCAGAGAAAAGACCGGCTTTTGTTACTGGAGATGTTCTGAATTAGGAACTTTGGTGAAGCTGGTTAATTTACGGCCATGTTGCAACTCTAACCTGCTCGGAGCCATCCATTCTTCATGATCAAGGAAAATACGACTCGTTACCTTTTATAGCTGATACATGCATTTGCTCTTTCTATCATGTACACGAGACTGGTGGAAAGTGAAAATTCCCTAGTTCATCCCATGCTTTTGGAAACACAAACATGTACAATGCAAAAAACATGTACAACACAATGATTTTCGACAAAATGCTAGGGGAGATGGTAAGTTATCAAATTACATCTCATGGCTTTCAAAATCTACCGATATAATCTAATATCGCACTTCATCAGTTACTAACTTGCGCTCATATAAACATACTAAAAGTCAATTAGTAATTATATTCAACCTTACTAGCGATATGATCTGCTGTAAACATTTGAAAATTTGAAGTTGCCCAATGCAAATGAATTATCAACCTATATTTGAACCTTACTTGTGGGAATCAAAATGTGAGTTGGTAAATTATCGATTAACTCTATGTGGGGGATTTTAAGTGAAATATAGTATAAGCCTCGTTAAACAGCTTTTTCATCTCTTCAACAAATTTGGAGGGACTAACATATAATTATCTCTTTGAAAAATTTTAAACAAATAATTTTGATGAAATCTTGCAATTCCTTATTTGAACATCCAAAATTGTATGATTTCCTCTATCGTTGTCATACATTATTGATTATAATGCCTTTATTTTATTAAAAGCACTGTTGGAGGAATGCCTTATGTGGTGCCAATGCTTTGATAACTATGTACAGTTTCAGAACGTTTTGATTCATATTCCAACTTGTCACATGGAATGATTTTGATTTCTTTTATGTGTGACTAGTTTGAAAATTAATCACTTAGAGCGCTTGCTTAGGTAATTAAAGAGCTGTTTCTAGATGGCTTAGATTTAAACTGTTCGCTTCATCATTCTCATTAGATAGAGTTAATCAGTAATCCATCGAGGTCAAAACTGGTTGAACATAGGTGTAGTACCATAGACAAATGAGCCATGATAATATATACATATGTCGATTGTAATTAAGGTGATCTTTGCTCAAATAGCAGTGTCCTCTCCTAGTCCTCGCTCTGCTCGACTTGTGCAGAGTTGCTTCGCTTCTTTCGTTCCGACCCATTGACGAATTATTATATGATACATCGAATCACATCGATCACCAGCCGTCCGCGGAAGTCCGCCCACCGATTTACTAAAGCAGTGCTTTCTAGAAGGACTGTCAATCTTTATCCAATGACAGCAGGTAAAAGCCAATCCGAGACGTACAACCATCTCAAATCAATTAAAGTCAAGAGTCTTATCCATTCACCACGGGGACCCACTTCCTAGACAAAACGCAAAGCAAAGCGACGGACGACGTCGATTCCATCTTCGTTCTCCTCCCAGACACGATCACATCCGTCGCACGTCGTACCAAATACGAGTCCCAGGCTTGATCCAACGGCCAAGCGACGTTGCACTGCTCTCGTGTCCACCGAATGTATCGTGCACCCTCCGCTACCCGATGGGAATTTCCCGCGTAAGTTCCCCTTGCTATTTTAAATGTGGAAAGTTTCCCGAATATATTTCCCCCTATTTATTAAATAATAAATTTTCACTTTGATGTCATCTCGTGCGAACGGAGACGCGGCCGTTGACGGCGTACTCGTCGAAGCCGACGCGCTGGCACTTCACGCCGGCGGCGGCGGGGCTGCCCGCCGGCTCGGGATTGACCGTCCGCCGGTACGGGCCGAGCCACTTGTTCGTCACGTAGCGGCTCTTCCGCCACGGGGGCACGGACAGCTCTCGGCTCTTGAGCGACCTCTTGGCCTCGTCGCACATCACACTGGCGATCCTCTTCAGCTCGTCGCCCGTCCCGACGAAGACCTCCGGCAGCGACCGCAGCAGCCTCGCGTACCGGCTCGTCGGCCTCGCGATCTCGAACCCGCCGGCGAAGTCCAGATCGACGAAGTACCGGGTCTGCTGCTGCTGCTGCTGCTGCCGCGCGGCGGGGGCGGTGGCGGTGGCTGGGGCGGAGGCCGGAGCGGAGCCCAGCACGTCGATGAACTCGTAGTTGCCGGCGGTCAGGCCGCCCGAGGACTCCCACCGCGACTTGCAGACCGCCGCATTGTGACCGATCTCCCGCAGGGACGACATCACTCTCCGCCTGAGAAGAGACTGGCTGGCGCGCAGGCCGGAGAACGCCTCCACCGTCCTCAGGACGTGATCCATAAGCAGATCTCGGTAAGGGTCCTTGGCTCCGGCGGAAACCGGCGCCAGGGCGTCCTCGAGCGAGTCGGAGTCCGAGTCGGCTGGGTCCGAGTCGGGCTCGCGACCGGGGGAGTGCACTTCCGAGCCGCCGTCGCCCTCCTCGAGGAAGCACTGGACGAGCTCGGAGAGGCGGGGAGTGCAGTCCTCCCCGTCGTGCTCGCTGCCGCTGCTGACGTAGCTGAGCTGGCGGCGGCCGGCGAGGAGCCGGGCCCGAGCCCGCTCGTCGAGCGGGCCGGTGATCCGCTTGGCCCGAGAGAAGCCCTTCATCTGGTTATCTCAAAACGCTTTTGGTTTAGGGTTTTCTGGAAAGACGGTGGTGGTGGTTTTCTGGGATATTTTCTTCTTTCTTTCTTGAAAAGTGGCTCTGTTAAAGCTGAGGTTTTGTCTCGATCGGACAGGTGGTGATGTATCGAGGGGTCGAAGCGAAGGGAGTTTATAAAGAAGCCGAGGATTGTCCATGCAGAGCAAGATCGGGAAAAGAATGTGTTTGCGAATATTCGCTTAGTAAAATATTTTAGTTAAAATTTTCTCTCTTTGGCCAGAAAGTTCAAGTCAGTTGATTTGACTGCTCTTAGTTTTTCTTCTTCTTTTTTAATCTTTTTAACCCTTTAGTACGCATGTATCCTGATTTACGTATTTATTTCATAATATCAAGAATAATATCTTGAATTTTGATGGGAAAAATAAACACATGCTTCTTTTATTATTAAGAAATTGAGAAAAATGATATCAAACCATTTCCCGCTAGGGTTGGATACTCGAGTTTTTGCAAAATATAAACATTATCATTTAAAGTTCATCGTACGTTGCTTTATATTATCTTATGAGGTGAAGATATTTTATGCTATTGAGATCCACTTCATTTCCACTAGGTTGACAAGATGGTCCTTGGCTTCTGTTTTTGCATAGCTCCTTCAACTTTGTTATTTTCCTATCATATATTTCCTGCAAAGTGAAACTTATATTTGTTTAAAATATATAAATCGTAGCCTCTTCTTCGCCTCAAAAGCCCACTTCTGTGCTAAATTTATTATTTCTTATTGGGTTAGTCTCACAAAGGAGAAAAGAAAAAACGTCAAGTCTCCTCAGTTCTATATCAAAGAATCGAGACTTTTCTTTAAACCATCAATGAGACGCTTTCACACTAAAAACAATGACGTAAACAAGTCATGCACGCTGAGGCACCTTGATATGTCATCATAAAATTTCGTGGATGATACCACTTTCTATTAATTCAAAGTGAATGAAATTTAATTATCCTTTTAATATAGTTTCTTATTTAATGCAAAGACTTGATTTAGTTTAATTTCATCTTTTAAGTTTTCGCAATGGGGAATATGTTTGTGCTTTTTATTTTGACAAATCTATAAAGAGGGCTCTTTTTTTTTTTTTTTTTTTTTCATTTCATCACCCCGTTATTAATTATGTGCGTATAAAGTTCATAAATATATGACTACGCTAAAAAGTTGTCTATGTTTAAAATCTTCTAATTCCCACTCGATTAGTGATTCATAAGTTTGCTCGGCAATGTGGAAAAAGATTATGTTTGTTGGAAAATTCTCTGGTCGAGGAAGCTAACATGTACAAAAGTAAAATGCAAATCTGTAAAAAGAAAACGGGTGATATTCATAATTATGATAACTGGATTTTACATAGGCTTATAAAAAGTAGACAAAAAGAAAGTGGATAAATTTGGGATTTACTGGCTTATTTGCCAATTGGATGATGAAGGATAATTACTGTCGCTTGGCGAGAAAGGAGGGTATTTTAGTCATAAGAGTGAGGAAATTGAGGATATTTCCTCACTCTTTCTCACAACTTAAAAGTAACTTTCTGATCTTTCCGCTGTATTTTTCTATTCTTAAAAGCCACCAAACACAAGTTTGTAATCAGGAGAGTTAGGACTAAGATAATGGTTTTTTACTTCCCACTTTCCTTCCCCTCTTTTGTAAAAGGCAGGATTAGATTGAGTGGAAAAGGATATGCGGCAGAGATATCCTGCTTCCTACCCTCACTGCGGGAGCATATCCGACGGCACCTGAGAGGGTTTATTCGCCGAATACGGTCGGGCCGCTTGCGCTCTCCGGATTGGCGACCGACGTCGACGTGGACCTACGGCTGACGAAGTTGAGAGTACAAAAGAAATATTCGAGGTGACCTCTTTTCCTTCTATTACTGGTAGAGAGCATATTCTTTGTTGAAATAAGATTTGATCTGATGCGGTTCGTTGTCCTCGCGTGCCTTGAATTGGGATAAAGTTCATCTAAATCATTTGGTCATGTCGACACCAAAAATGTCCAAATGTTCAGATGAATGCGACTGAAGAGAGGTAATGCGATCGAAGAGAGGTAATCATCACGTAACGGACGTTCTCGGATGTCATGTAATTGTCTAGTAGCGGAGTCATGTGAATGTCAAGATAGTGGAGTATTAGTAATTCTATGAAGATAGTGGAGTATTAGTAACTCTATGTGTAGCCATTGCTTGTGGGTTATGAATACCCTATGACTACGTTTGTCGTCCGGATTCGGAATGGCATATGATCGGATAAAAGGACATTTGAAATCCTCCACATATCTCTAAATTGTAAAAATATCCTATCATATGTTTAGTGCAACTTAAGATAGGATTTGGAATATTTGAAAAAAATATTTGATAATTTTCAAAAATTCGTAACTTAAAATGAGATTAAAAATCTTTGAAAATTCTCTCACTTGAAAATCTTTAAAAAAAAAAAAAATCTTTGAAAATCCCATTTTTGACTTTGGTCCTCCGGTACCTGAGCCTCAAACCCTCTCGAACATGTCTCTGGGAAGTCGACCTCGGGGTCATGAGATCTCTAAACGGACACGAGTTCACTTAATTTGGGACGGCCTCGTGGATAGCGGGAGGCACTTCATGTGGGTCGTACAACTGGATTCCATGCCGAGGAAAGCAGCTAAGAGAGGCGACAGCGGAGAAGGTATTTGTCGTGGGATGGGTACACATGAGAAGGTTTTGCACCATGTTGCCGTTGCACCGTTCTAGAACTCGACCTTGACGCTCGAGAGCGTGGTTACTAAGTGTGTGTTTGTTTGTATTTTTGTTAAAAAATTGTTCAATAGAATAGAAATAGAAAAAACTATTTCTGTTCCGGAAAATAATCTTTGACCAGAAAAACGCGTTTGGTAAACTTATTTCGGAAATAAAAAAATAACCGAAACACATTTAGTAAATTTGTGTTCTTTTTTTTTTCTTTCTTTTAATTTTTAATATTTTTATTTTATTTTTCTTTGTTTTTCTTCTTCTTTTGGCACACATCGACCTCGGCCATGGCCGACGAGGGCCGGCGGCCTCGCCCAACCACAACTAGGCTCGCCGGCCCCCAGTGAAGCTCGACCTTGCCTTGGCTGGGTGAGCTCAGGCTCGCCTAGATCCGGCAAGACCTAGCTCGCCCAACCACCGATCGCCTGGCGGTGGCTCGGCAAGGTTAAGCCTCATCGATGGCTGGGTGAGCTCGACCTCGCCGAATCTAGGCGAGGCCGAGCTCGCTTGGCGGTGGCCCGGCAAGGCTCAACCTGCCGGTGGTTGCATGAGCTCGACCTCGCTGGATCTAGGTGAGGCCAAGCTCACCTAGCCAAGGTGAGGTCGAGCCTCACCGGTGTCGGCGACGCTTTGGCAAGGTCGCCGGCCCTCAATGGCGTCACCGGTCGCCGAGGCCGGTGACCAACCGAAGAAAAAATAGGAAAGAGAAAATTTGTTCTTAAAAATTGTTTCAAAAACAATAAACAAGTTTTTTTTTGTTTCTTGTTTCTGTTCCAAATGTGTTTCCGGAAACAAAAAAATGGATTTGGAATAAAAATGCAAACAAACGCGTTTCTTTTTTTTTTTTTTGGTTCCTCGGAATAAAAAAATAGAAATTGTGTTCATGAACACAAAAAATGAACACAAACATGCAAGTCCTAAGAAGTTGATGGTGTGCTGGCCAATCTAGATCAGGAGTCATGCGTGAAAGGACGGGTTTGATGTTAAGGATGTACACGATTGGAGTGGAAAAGCTAATCTGTGCAAAGCTGACATGATGATTGTCTTTACGTTCTTTTTCATCCTCACTCGTTGGTACACAATTGCCGGCCAACAGTGATGACCAAGGTGGTTAGAGGTGACGGCAATCGTGCATGGTGGGAAGTCACGATGAACGGTAATTTTGGTGGTGGTCATCGGGTGGGCAATGCCGGCAATTCAGTTAAAATAGAAAATTAAATTTTTAGTTTTTTTTTTTTAAATTTTATATCCAATCCAAGTTTATACCGTCCATAGGCGGAATTTCATATTTGGCATTTTATCCTAGCGTATCCATTCCGAAATATCACCAAACATCAGATGAGATAATTTGGACTCAAATCGGGACTACCAATGCAGCTTAAGTGTACTCTTTATAAGGGCCCACCCTTAATTAATCACAAAACTCAACTTTTTTTCACAAATTCATCTTTATCTTTGCTTTTTAGTAATTTACATGGCCTATACCTTTAATTTTTTTGTCATTTACTTTCCTATCCAAAATCAACAAATGACCTTTCGCAAATTTTATTGGTCCACATTTCAAAAGATACTTTGTCAATATTTTTCAGCGAAATATCTATTTAGCACGTCTAGTGTGACTCATTTTGTTGATTTGAAAAGACTAAGATGGCTAGAATATAAAAATCAACGAGAGTCAATGATGTTGCTGGCAACAAGTAACATCAACCCATTGCCACAAACTGGTAATGAGGCTGCTGCGTACTCTGAGCTTAGCCGACAGAAGAGAGGGAGAGGGTAGTCAATGGGAAAAGTCCGATCTTCGAAGGCACCTCAACGAAAAACTGCTGGGGAAGTTGCACCAATTCCCATGTTGATCATGAGAAGATTGCTCAAATAACAGTAAAAATTTGGCTAATTACATGGTGAGTCATATGTGATCAGACCAATTGTCATCAATTTTGAAATGATGCTCTGTCAAGACTAGTATTGTCCAATCACTACCAATATTCTAAGCCAATCTAGTGGTATCATGGTATGTTACCTGTTGTTATGCTTTTATAATGGATACAATGATCGTCAAAAGAATCTAATTGATAATAACAAATTAGATTGGTCAATGGATTGAAATTTAAAAATGTTAGGTCCACAATCTTTATGGCACCATCAAATGCCAACATCCTAGCACAATTTGCCGAAGAAATTTGACAAGAATTTGGTTCAAACGGGAGAATTGTTGGGCCTGCTTATAAGAAACCTTATCTCGAATAGGTTGATAATCAGCTTTTGCCTAGAAGTTATAAAATTCCTGACTTTGTCATCTTCACTAGTGAAGGTGAATAGTCGACCATTGAACACATCGGTTGATTCTTTGCTCATCAAGAAAGAATGCATTTTTAAGGCTTAGATTATTTCCTTTGTCCTTGTTGAAAATTATTTTCACTTAGTATACTAATTTGCAACCTATTTTGGTTTATAACAGGGCATAAATGGAAAATATAATTCCATTCTCAATTTTATGGAAAGATAGTTGAGGTATCGATTATTGACAACTAGACTTTACCAATGCAATAGTGAGTTGTCAAATTAGCTTATTACTCAATTTAAGAAAGTTAAGAATAGATGCCTTACTTCTCTCTTTGGAAAAAAATTGCAAATTTAGCCTTTCATGGGTTGAAATTTAATTTAGGAGAGATATTTGAAGGTCGAGGCTCTGTTGATTTATTTTAATTGTCAACAAGAGCATCTAAGTATGAACAATTGCTTAAAGTCGGAGATGAAGGCCACATAAAGACTTCATATGAAATGTGGCTTCAATGGAAAGATACAACTTAGATGATAAAGCTGACAAAGATGAAATTCATCAAGGAAACGACAAATTTGCCAATGACAAAGTGCATATAATGACTCTTGAACATCTAATTTAAAAGATGGTTGATGAAGCATTCAATTCTTTTGAAAGGGTTATATGTTGACACCAAAAAATGTCAAGTGTTCAGTTGACATTATCATATGCAACGACCATGAGGAAACAATCGAGGAAGTGTAGGTGACATCACCTTCAAGTAATGGAGTCCATGATATCAGATGCAGCACATCAAAGAGGTAACTATCAAGGTAGTTGAGTCAATGCAATTATCAAGTGGTGGAGCTAATGTAACCATCGAGTAGTGAAGTCTTAATAACAATTGCTTATGGGTTATAAGTACTCTTTGTTAGTGCGCACTTTCAATCAATCACAGAACTCAAAGTTCTTGTGCAAATTTATTTTTATATTTACTTTGCTGCAGTTTACATCATTTGTCCCAATTGCTTTTGGTTTTCGTAACTTTAAATTTCTTATTATTGACTTTGCTATCCAAAATCTACATAGAACTCTTCCAAACCTTTGCCAATTACCATAGTGATCCACATTTTGAAAAGTGCTTTGTGGACACTTTTCAGTGAAATGGTTATATACCAATTCATGAACATTTTAGCTGAGTTTATTTTCATTTGATCCATTAATGTGGTTGTTTGAGGCGTTGTCGTGAATTTTAATATACTTAGGATGGAGATGGTCGAACCGCTCCCTCAAATTGCCAATGGTCGTCTTGCCGCGTCGCCTTGCCAAAAAAATCACAAGTGGGTGGACCCTTTGAGAAAAAAAAACCGAAGGCACTATGTCCGCGACAACGACAAAATCCATTACGAAAAGGATCCTCAGGTGAACGGTGGATACAACAACAGTTGCAATAAACCAAGTCTTCTACCAGTCAGTAAGGTCGTTCTGAATCTTCATCATGCTGTTGCAACATCTGCCACAACCTTCTATATCTTTCTCTTATCTCTCCATGGTCGTGTGTCCATTTTTTGCTCATTTGAATGTTTGAAGTGAAAATTGTTATGACAAATATTTGACATGTTCTTCTAAGACTCTAGACTCGAAATAAATTGACATGGAACTTGGCTTTGATATTACATTAGGTCCTCCAAAAAGTTTAAATTTATAAGATAAAAAGAGAATATAAATCTCGTAAACAAATAACAAAATACACGTGTCACCGTCATTTTCCTTCTTCAAAATTATTCTTGGAAAGTTGGCTTGCATGAGTGGAGCAACGAGCTGCACGAGGTGGCACGACGCACTGCCTGCGGCGAGAGTCGCGATTCGTGTGTACAACATGGGCTGGCTGCGGTGGGGCTGCTGCCGAGGCTCTTCGACCACGAGCAAGTAAGCCACAAGACGTCCTCCATTCAAATTTTGTTAGGACAGCTACAAAATGACGTACTTTTTTGTTTGCGCTCTCATGACAGCTTTCAGGAGCTGGAGTAGGTCGACTATTTGCGCGTGTCAAATCTTGATTTGATTACGATGATGTGAAACTCGCCTGTCAAGATCGCCACTAAAAGGACAAGCAAAGATCACTTCTGCTTTTTTATTGGAAAGATAACATAAATAATTTCTAAGTTTTAACTCAATAAATAATATAATTTCTAAATTTTTAATTTTTTTATGATCAAAGGAAATCTACAAGCCTGATAGCAAATTCGAGGCCCACAGAGAACCCATCACCCCCGTGAAGCAGGTAAGTCCATCTGCGACGTGTTGAGGATTCAAATTTCTCTCTTTCGTAAGAGAGGGGAAGAAAACCCGAAGTCAGTATATTCATTCAGTGCGGTGGTTATTTTTAATTTATTTGATAAGATCTCTAAATTTTAACTTAATATACAATTTAATTTTTGAATTTTCAATTTATTCAATATAATCCTTAAACTTTTAACATATACTCAAGTTAATTTTTAGTCTACTGTGAATATTTTTTAAACAAGTAGCAAAGTTTAGTCTACCATGATCATATTGGATAAATTAAAAGTTTATGAATCACATCAAACATTAAGTTGAAGTTTAGAGATCGCATTGAATGGAATAAAAGTTTAAGGACTATATTACACATTAAACTAAAATTCAAAGACCATTTGTGTCTTTATTGTTTTAGAGTTTAGAGCCAAATGTTATTCTTCGTGTACCATGCCACTCGAGTAGCTCAAACTCACTTATGTATGCTAAAGTATTGGATGAGTTATGTTTACATGGCGAATCTCATCATGTGTGTGGTGTGCAGATCATCTGACGAACCAATGAAACCTCAATGGAAAAACAACTCTTAATCGAGCATACATTCTTGCCTAGACCCTAAAATCATAATTGGGTGCGATCACGACCTTTGATTGTGTTGGGTCCATGCGACCCTTTCGATTATGTTGGTTCCATGTGGGTTTCACGTCATCGGGCATGGCCCATGTGCACCCAGGTCCGAGTGATAGGGTTTTTATCATGCATTCTTGCTCCCTTCCTCCAAGTCTAATAAGGAAAATTGTCCAAAAAGTTTTAAACTTATTGCATTTTTGTCAAATTAGTTTTAAACTTTTCAATTTTTTCAATTTAGTCATAAATATTTTCACATTTTACCAATTTAGTTTTAAATCTATTCACTTTTTGCAAATTGAGTCAATTCGATCAATTTTGTAATGAAATTGGTGACACAAATGGCCAACGCCGACATGATAATTTTTAATAATATTTTAAATTTTTTATGGATTTTTTCTTTTTATTTTTTTGGAGCTAAGGTTGGCCAAGGTTGTTAGCCAACCCTATGGCATCAAGCCCCTCGCTAGCTCTAGCCAAGGGCTGCCATGCCCTTGCCAGATTTGGTTGTGTGAGAAAATTATTAAAAACGTATTACATTAGTGCCGGTTGTCCATGTCAGCAAATTCCCATCAAAATTGGCTAGACAAATTCAATTAGGGAAAATGGCACAATTAGTCCCTGAAGTTTTATATAATGTTCAATTTCGTCCATGTACTTTTGATTTGCTCAATTTGATCCATGAATTATCGATAAATGTCCGATCTAGTCCCTGACTATTTAAAAATTGATCAATTTCGTCATTCAATTAACTTTCCATTAGTTAAACTTAATGGAATGGGGGTATTTTGGTCTTTTTATCTTTTAAATATTTTTATCTTCTTTTTTTTTTAATCTTTTTCTTCTTCTTCTTCTCTCTTCCCTCCGCCGGCCATGGTGGAGCCGGCGGAGGGAAGCCGGCGTCCGGCAAGGGGGGCCCTTGCCAGATCTGGCGAGGGCCGCCCTCGCTGAGTTGCTAGGTTCGTAGGTCATGCCATAAGGGAGCGCAAGGCTTGGCGCAGAGGCCGAAGGGGATCGTGGTGGTGCCGATGAAGGGAGGCCGAGGTTTGAAGCTGGTGCAGGGGGATTGGGTGCTGGCATCACTGGAGCTATGGTGAGAAGAGAAGAGGGAGGCCGAGGAAGTACAGACTTGGTGGAGGAGCCATGCGGTCGGCGTCCTCATCTCGTGGCCTCGTGCAACAGGGCTCAACGAGCCGCGGCAGGGGGAGGCGTCAAGGTCCCTCCCGTCGGCCAGCGAGGGCGGTCCTCGCCTGCGTCGGGCGAGGACGACCCTCGCCAGAACTAGCGAGGACGGCACCCCTCGCCCGATGCCGGTAGGGGCGGCCCTCGCCTGACGCAGGCGAGGGCGGCCCCACGCCGGTAGGGCCGCCGCCGGCGTCGGGCCGGACATCGGCTTCCCTCCGCCGGCGCCAGCAAAGGGAAGAGAGAAGAAGAAGACGACCAAAAAAAAAAAAAGTAACGGAAGGACTAAACTAAACATTTCCTAATAGTTTAGGGACTAAATTGAGCCAATTAAAAGTATAGGGACAAAATTAAATATTACATAAAACTTCAGGGACTAATTGTGCCATTTTCCCATTCAATTAACAAGAAGTGTAAATGTTTATGACTGAATTGATAAAAGTATAATATGTTTAGGACTTTTTGAATAATTTTTCCAAGTCTAACGAAGCTCGTTCGCTTATGCATGGTGAGCTTTGCAATTCGAGCTTGGGCTTGTAATATCGTGAGGTTCACGTGCCCTAAAATTGGTTTTGCATATCGTCCGTGGCTTGATGAAGCCCAATGCTTCACAAGACGAGTGGTTCTCAAAGTCTCGATCCAAGTGGAGCTTCTTGGGCCAACTTCATGGTTCGCCACAGGCCAGTCCAATAGGCCACCATGGTAACTGGCAGCTACTGCTGCTCATTAGCATGTGTTAAGAGGCGGTAAACGACGCATCGACGTCAAATAATTCTTTCATCTCAACGCCATAGGTTAGAAGTAGAAGCACTCCTAAGGCGAAGATCGAGGGCGATTGTGTCTAGAGATGGAAGATGCACTGTTGCTCGAGCTATTAGCCACCCAAAATGTCACGATTAGAAAGGGTAGCGTGAGCAAATGCATTGTTACTCGAAGAGGGAGCCTGAGCTTGACGTTCAAGCCGGCGTTCCTTTAAGCAAGATTTCAGTTTCTTGCTGTGGAAGTTGGAGGAGATGAAGACTTGTCACGTTGAGAAAGATGGTAGAAACTGCAAGAAAATCAAGGTACGAAACGGGTTTTTTGCTTCTTCTTGTTATTTATTTGCTCTTTGTCCAGGCTTGTTGCACAGGCATTCTGACATTACGGATGGAAATGGAAGTTTAATGCCTTCTTGTAATCTGTATCAGTTTCTGATTCTGGAGAAGCATGAGTTGATATTAGGAACCTGCAAGACGAATCATCTATCTACAGATTTCAAGTCTCGGGTTGGTGTTTTCTGTTTTGATGACGCGTGTCAATACATTTTTCAATGCTAAAATATCAATTAAAATAAAATAACACAAAATCAATTTTCTTCATAAAGCATAAACGTTTTCTACTCAATACAAGATGGGAAGGTATGACTAGCACTATTGATCCCCTTTGAGCATTACCATAAGAATTTCAGACCAGCTAAAAAAATATTTGGATCTTGTCTAGTAACTGTGCACTAATCACGACCTGAAGATTCAAGGTTGGCGAGCTCGTCGCCATAGCCTCCCTAATATCAAGGTGGAAATACAATTTTTCGTGATCATAAAAAATGGTAAGTATCCTAAAGTTTTACAGCAATACAATCACAATCGCAATCGCAATCTTTTTAACAATTCCCAATTACCCTTCTTGATCGCAATTCGACAATCTCATGAATTCAGTAAAGACCCGATGTGAAAAATCATATCGACAAAAATAATGATCAAGCATGGTCGACATGGGGGTGTGTGGATCTCCTCTACGCGGCCATAAAAAGAAAACTCGAATCTGCTCCACCGACCGCTTAACATAAGCATTTCTTCAGACAAAACTCGAATTTTATATGAGACACAAGCAAACAGTGCAGAGCTTTATGTTTTGATTGTCACCTTCATAAGCACTTAAATAAATAGGACTGTTAAGATAAGAACTGCAACTTCCCCAGCATCACCTGCAAAACATTGCTCTAATAAAAGCAACTGCTCCCCCAACCTCTCCCTCTCTTGAATGCTTTGTCTCAAACCATGTTCTTTCCCTTATACAAATCTGCGATTTAGTAATTAAGTTGGGTGGAGGGGTGTCATTAAACTGAATAAAGTGGAATCAGCAAACACTTTTGTCTGTTCTCTCAATGCAGCACCGAGGACAGGACAAAGCCCAGACCACGGACGACGAAACCAGCCAATCGATTTCAAACCCTAGAATATAATTCGAGTACGTACGAGGGGAATTGAATATGGCATGGCCCAGAAGTGATTCCATTCCAAGAGAAGTTGAGTGGAGCATATGGGGTTGTTCTCTGATCGGCCAACAGTCCATTGCGCCTGATCTGTTGGACCTATATTTTTCCCAAGATGCCCTAATTTTTTTAAGGTTTCCAAGCTCACTGGTTCCTCAATTGAAAAAAAGATGAATACTTGGACCCAATTATTGGGTTGCGCTTGTCCTCTTGGCATTGATGCTGGATTTATCTGCTCCAACATAAACTAGGTTATCTCTTTAAGCGGGGGCTCGAGTTTGATTCGAGTTGATAAATCCCATGAGCCGGTAGATAAAGATGATGCATACCCACTTCTTGGATCTTTTTAGGGCCTTCACGGTGTGGAAAAAACACCGGTGGCACGTTTGGGCAATTTGATTTTAACTTATTACGCACGCATTATTCGATCGGCGATACTTGTAGACCAATAAAATTAAGGACACTAATGGATTTGCGTGTTTTGAATTCGTGCTAGTTCTCGGATATTCGTGACAATCAATTTTCTAGTACGGGTTTTTCGTATCAATATAGGTACGGAATCATACATGAGTACTTAGGAGATGGGACGAGCATGCATAATCATATGTTTACCATGTTATTACAAAATTAGACCGGCAATGATTGCTCGCTGACTAACTTTAGATTTTCACATTCTTACTTTAGAATTTGACATATTTGTGACACTCATAACTGCTGGTAGGGGTGTCAAGACCCGAACCGAAAACCGAACCGAACCGCGAACCGAACCGAACCGAAAAATTTGGTTTTTTCGGTTCGGTTGATTTCGGTTTTCGGTTTTCATCAAAATCCGAAATTTTTTTATCGGTTCGGTTTTTATCGGTTAACCGAACCGAAAACCGAACCACAAACCGAAAACCAAAAACTTTTCTATCGGTTCTCTTCTCTCCCGACTCCCGTCTCGGCGTCTCTGCCTCTGAGAGTCTCGTGTCTCCTCTTGGTTTTATCTGTTCCCATCTGAGTACTCTGAGAAGGAAGCAGCGCTCACCGGGGCCGCCACCGTCCCTCCGATTCTCCCACCATGTAAGTCCCTCCCTCCTCTCCTCTCTCTCTCTCTCTCTCTCTCTCTCTCTCTCTCTCTCTCTCTATGCTTCGCCGCCGCCACCGTCCCCTCCGATTCACCGAATTTTGAGCGTCGATTCTCTGTTTCCATCGGATGAGGAGTCGTTCGATTGTCGATTCAATAGTTTGTAGGGTGTGTAGTTGTGACTAGATGCGAGGTCTTTCGCCGCGAATCGTGGGTGACCGGCCGATCGAGCTCGAGGGTAAGTGAGAATCGGTGTTGGGGGCTTGCGTAGTGAATTGATGTGTGGTGGAAGACTCGTCGAGAAGTAGCAAAGGGGCTGTTTTCGATGGAAGTTTGGGTACTCGCCGATTCGGCTTGTTGTATGTGGGATTTCGATGGAAGTTAGGGCCGATGCAAAGGGGCTGTTTTCTGGTTTTCTTGGTGGGAATTTTTAGGTCCTCTTTCATGTTCAAGTGTAGTTCATCCTTGTTTAACATTGTAGCGGTGATGAGCTACAATGTTAACATTGTAGGGGAGATTTGCTGGTATGAGCATTAACTTTATGGTGTCTCGTTGATGGTTGTTCGGTGTAAAATTATTTGCGTATGATCTTTATTTCTTTGGCCTTTCAGGGACTTGGTTTTGATGCACCTGATGTTCTTCCATTGAGGAAAAGAATGCTTTAGCCTTGGCAATAGTTCCCTCAGAACCTGGTAAGCATTTTGTGTATGACTCATGTCTACTTTTTTGTTGTTATGCTTGCTTGAGAGAAGTTTGGTGGGTTGACAGGTGCTGCTTCTTCAGCATTTGGTTTCGGTGCTACTCAATCTAAAGACTTCAATCCCACGGATGGGAGCTTGCTCGGTCTCTACCCCAAGTACTAACATCTCTCGCGGCTAATGAGAGGCAAGCGGTAATCTCTCGTCTTTATCTTCTATGATTCTCGTTGCAAATGAATTCGTGAGCATTAACATCACGAACTGTTTGTTTCTTTGCTGTTGCTTGACTTTTATTACATGGTTAGGAATTCAAAGGGCAATTTCAATGTCTTTTCTTCGGCCTCGGTAGTCCAAAAAACTCGAATTAGTAATAGCAGTTCTTTTTGTCATTCATAACGCTGTTATGTTGTTATATTAGTTGTGCTTTGGGTGCTCTGGTCTTTTAGTTAATGACTATGCCTCCATAGATTCAATGGGAACTAATAGTTTAGTTTGAGGCTTTAAGACTTCCAAAAAAATGTCTTTTAGCACATGCATACTCACATCTGCTTACACTTGGACAATACATAATTATGTAAATGGTAAGTAGCCATGAGCTTTGATACTAGGTTACATTTTTCTTTTCAGCTTTCTGTTTTTGAACATTCTGAAAATGGCTTGCAATGCTCAAACTCTTGATTGCACTTTTCAGAAAATGAAGCGGTCTTTGTCCCCGCTTGAATCTCAAGGTATAAGGGAAATCTAAGCTCGGCTTCAAGTAATTATTCAGACTAGCCTAATAATTGCAATCCTAATTTGTGCTTTTTGCATTGTTGCAGGGTTACATTCTTGGATGCCCACGAGTTGATGCAGACATTAACGAGAACTAGAAAATTATATTTTCTCATCGGATTGGCCTTATAAAATGATGAGCTCTATGAGGTATTTTGCTTTGTGAAATAGCCAACTTGATGTATTGAATTCTTGGGAAAATCGTATTTCAAGCAATAAATAGAATTACAAAGTTGGCCAACTCCTCTTGCGCTGAATGTCTTGATTTGAACCCACAAGCATGCTGCTAGGGTCACATGTTTTCTTGATGGATCATCTTTTACGTCAACATTATATGAGACCATCATGAAGTTATAGCTTTAGTTGGTTTTGTCACGATGTGGTAAAATCATTTTCCTGGGATTGCTGAATTTAATGTTGATCATGTAATGTACTCGTGCAGACGTTGAGGGAGAGTTGCAATGCTAGTTACACTGACATCGATGAAAGCACATCCTCCCCTGAATGCTATGAGGCATATGAATTTTATTCTCGGGTAAGCGATTTAAACCTTGTTCTTATGCATACTACATGAAGTACATGACATTATATCATTGTGGAGATTCTTGTTATTGAATTTGCATTTTCTACGTGCAGCTTATCGAAGACATAAACGAAAACAACATTTTGGAGCCCGAATGCACTGGGCATCCCCTAAATCCGGTGGAGAGCTCGTTATAGATCTCTCGAAGAGAACCCCAATAACTTCATTCTCTCGCCTCCCAAGATCCCTGAATTTTATTTCAATTGTTTTGGTCGGGGTATACAAAAGAAAGGAGCAAAGCATTGCGGTTATTGGGCTTAGCGTGCACACAACTCCTGTGGAGATGCGTGAGAAACTTGCCATTCCGAGGCAAAATGGCCTTGAGCCATTGGAGAACTCGTAGTTTGAATCATATAGAAGAAGCGGTTGTAATATAATGGAGATATATGTTGTCGCTTTGTCTCAAAGATCGTGGGGTTAAAGAAGTGACTCGAATGGATGTCTAATGTGATTTACTTTTACTCGTTGCCATGACTATAATTTGGATTCTTGCAATAATTAATTGCCCTATGATACTTGTTTTGTGGATGAAAAGCACTAGTTTCCTTTGAGTTCTTGTTAAATTACTTAGTAGGACGCATGTAACGAGTTCGGGGTATATCGATTTGGAGTTTTAATTTATGTTTGTTATGGGTGTATTAATTTGAAATTTTCTTGGTATTAATATAATTTAACGGAAATTAACGACAGCAAACTTGTTGTGAATAAAAATTAATTTTGGATAAGTTTATCACAAATATATTAATTTGAGATATTTTACGATACAAAAATTAGTTTGAAGTAAATTTATTGCAAACATATCAATTTAATCTGTAAGATTTTGTAACTATGCTTATCTTTTTGGCTCCCGATTATATATATATTTTCAATCGAATTGGCCACATTCTACTAAAAATGAAGTGATCGCTTAAAAATAGTTAATCGATAAAAAATTAAATATTATTTCCAAAAAGTTTTGTGGACGATAAAAATACTTTTCATCCACTCATTTTTATAAGCACTCAAAGTTATCATTTTTTTAGGAAGATATTTTCTCGATCATTCGGTATATAAAGGCACTCAAAATGTTCTCTCAGCATCTTGGGTGATTTTCTACTTACTTTTATCGTACAAAAATATATGAAAGAGAATAAATAATTAAATAAATGAACTGACCTTTATAGACAAGGAAAAAGAAAATTAAAGAAAAGGCCAAATGGTGGCCCAAAGTAGCGCCACTTGCAGCGGTGGTGGCCGCTCCTACTCCAGGCAACCACGTTCGTTAACTTTGGAACATGTCTCATTTACATTTTTTTTTTTTATTTGCAATCTTACTTACATTGAGCTTATTTCCATTTCTTCTTTTTGATATAAATAAAGTAGTTATCACACACACTAAAAATAAAATAAAAGATAAGTGATGGCTACATTGGCTAGCGGTGTTTCATCTCAGCAAGTGATTAAAAAAAAATAATAAATAAATAAATAAATTTAAAAAAAAAAAACGGAAAACCAAAAACCGAAACCCAAAATTTGAAAACCGAAAAACGAACGAACGAACAACCGAACCGAACAGTTCGGTTCGGTTCGGTTCGGTTCGGGACTTATTCTTCGGTTCGGAAATTTTCTCAAACGGTTCGGTTCGGTTCGGTTTTCAAAAAACCGAACCGAACCGAACCGTTTACACCCCTAACTGCTGGTAAAGATTTATAAAGTCGTTACATGAATTCAACTAGAAGCATAATATTGCCCATGGAAAATTTCAAAAGCTTAGTGGGGTCGACTGGGATAAACTTTTGGGCTCGTGAACGAGAAGTTTAGAATTCTTGAACCCGAAAAAAAAAAAAAAACAAGAAGTTTAGAAACTTGTGTTGATTATTCTGAATTGTTTCTGTTAGAAAATTCAGAGAATTGTCATGTTAACTTTGCAATCGAATCCGCATGTTGTCTATTTATACAATCTTGTCCTTAAATTTGTATCAGTCATACCTTTGATTAATTTTATTATTAGGACACTTAGTCATGTAAAACGATTGTTGACGCAATAATTTTTTCCATACTCAACAAAAGGATTAAAAACTTGAGCATTTGAAACAACATCATTTTGAGTAAATTTGTCCACGTTAGATCACTAGTATATCACATAAAACAGTTGGTGATAATTAGACCGCCGAGTTGGCAATTTTAAGCAAAGATTTATAACTCCATAAAAACAATTAAAAGGTTTAGCATTGGAATATGGACAATAAGTTTAAGACTAAATTATCTCATGCTTGAAATAGCTTGACTTGCCCTTAAAAGATAAGGGGATATCCCGAAATCTCAACGCGGGCCAATCCGTGCCCGAAAAGTCAGCTGAGTCGAGCTTTGGAAATTTGCTCACCCCTAAAGTGTAATGAAATATGAATGTCTTATTGTATTGTTAACCTATGAAACTCACAAGAAAAACTTTAGCACGATAAACGGAGTTGGAATTGAGCATTGATAACACAGCAACGATTTTCGTCTCGAATTGTAAGCCTCCAGACAAAAGAGCAACAATAATTTAGAATAAATTTGAATGCCTAATCAGTGTCAACTCGTAACAGCTGGCCCCAATTTATATGTTAAATACACAATTGGAAGTTGCTTTTTCTTTCTGATAGTGGAGAATTTCAGTTTATCAAAACAAAAAAGGTATTCATCGGGCCTCCTATATTACAAGGCCTAAGAATTTTAATTTCTTGGTCACGATGAAAATTGAATCAATATCGAGAATTCAAGTCATATAATAAATTAAATTTAGTATATCATAAAAAGGTGATCAATAAGTCGGCAATCCATCTAGATCCAAAAGACAAAAGGACAGGATTCGATATCGTCTTTGCATGAAAAAACTCAGCTTGCCCCACCTTGATTTGAGTTCAGACCCTAACCCAACACGAATCTTTCAATGTTACGATCCGGCTCAGCTCTGTCCCGTCCGATGATCACCACACGCAGAGAGAGATATGCGGTTGCCCGGTCAGCCATGCCACCGGAGTAATGAGGGAGCAAAGGTCTGGTGGTTGTTGGGGTTTGACCGGTTTCAAGAAACAAAAGAAGACAAGACCCCCACGACAGAACTTCAAGGACAATAATATGATCTTGCTACGCGCTTCTTAAAGCACAAATCTTTGCATGTGAAGTGCCGGCAAATTGTAATTTCTCGGTAATTCTATTCGAGATCCATCCAAAGTTTGTTTCCCGGCAGCTATTTCCCCCATCATCTTCTGTCTCTTTCCACCAAGCTGTCGAGTTCTTTCAGTAGAAATTTCTTAGCTAAATAACGTGTGTTTTCAAGACCCCACTTTCAAGATTTTTCTGATATCACTCAAAGTACGAATCTTGGTTAAGATCCCGTATCTAAATGGGAGCCAAAACAGGATCATTCTATACAAAGTACCGCTCTCAAGTCTCTCAATTAGCGTCACATATCATGAGAACGACGAGCCGGTGCTGATTTTACCATGCAGGGAAATGACAAAAGCGTTTGTGCTCGCTAGGGCATGCTCTTGGTTAGGGTATGGAGATGTTTCTATATAGCTCGCAAAACTATTTCTGAAAATGACTGGGCACTCACTGATCGTGCGTTGCGGGTCGGCCATGAAACCCCAAATCTTTCTTGAACCTTTCGTGGGAACCAAAAGTGCAAGAGGGGGTTCTCTTTCTTTCTATGAATGATTGTGCCATTACGTGACTTGGGGATTTTATCTTATACTCAAGGCGCAGAAAGATAAAAAAAGACAAAACAGCATATTAACAACAGTGTTTCCGTCACACCCAAGAAGAGACACTTTGGCAATATTCATCGACTGGTTTGATCTTGCCCACAGTATTACCCCTTCTCGTGCACTGGAAACTGGTGGGGAAAGAGTGATGAAATGGCTAAGGGTGATGTATCTGCGGACCAATTGGCATTAGAATATGTCTTTTCTAGTTGAACTACCCAGACGTAATGAAGAAAAATTAGAATTTGCTTCTGAATTTAGCAATGGTAATGGGCCTTAGGTTTCTTATGTGGCAAACCCACGCTCTGCACTCTTCCATGCCAGGAAAAGAACAAATTAGCAGATCTCCGATAGTGATTGATTGTGGACTGCGATTATTTTCTTCATTTCTGCTTCGCTCGTGCAAAGACAATGTCCTCAGCTACTCCACCAGCTGCTTCACTAGACATAGTCGATCTTTGAACTTAGGGAAGCGACACGAAATTATGGTTTTGCCGATGAGGATGGCGAAAGAAAGCAAATCGAGCATATGAGGGAATAGTCTCTTGCTGCATTACTTAGCAACAACTGCTTGCAGACCCCATAAAAGG
This sequence comes from Eucalyptus victrix, assembly GCA_016097545.1. Lineage (NCBI taxonomy): Eukaryota > Viridiplantae > Streptophyta > Magnoliopsida > Myrtales > Myrtaceae > Eucalyptus > Eucalyptus victrix. The sequence continues at coordinate 9,666,484 of CM027842.1, forward strand.
GCATCTCCAATCTTTTCAACTGTGATTTGTTGGTGGATTTATGTACGAATGGGAAAGGATAGCTCTCTAGCTCTTTCTAGGACCAATTCCCAGAAAAGGCAACTTACCAATAAGAAGAGGAACCTCATAATACCAACCAACTGATAAAAAAACAATACCCACAGAAAACAAAAGTCATTATTGAATCATTAGCCCCGTGAATATTGAATCATTGCATGCTCGTGTCTTTTCTCGGTTGCCAAGGACAGTGGAGGTGACAACGTACGAGTATGCAAAACAAAAATTCACTGTGCTGATTACACAATAGGCATCAATTAGTCCGAACACTTAAGATATGACATTACGGGATGAAAAGTTGAGTCCTCTCAAGAGTATCTTTGCTATACCCTTTCCCTCAAAGTCCATCACGCTAATACATGGGCCTGCTAAAAGCCACATGTCGAATATGTGATCAGACATTAGTTCTGTTTGACTGATTGCTCTTTTAGCAAATTACATGAGGGAAGAGTCTCTTGTCGGTGACAAGCTGCGGGCTGCTGTAAATTTCGGTTAAACATGTGATTTTTCTTTTTGTCTTTTTTCAAGATCAACCATCATTAGACACCCTTTTTCTTCTTCTGCTTCTTCTTCCTTTCTCATAACAATTGGCGGTGTGATTTTTCTGAGCTAGCTTGTAGCCGCTTTCTTTGATTTCCACAACCCAGCTTCTTATCTTGAGTGGATTCAATGCCTCGCCCGCCCGTGCGCATCGCCAATGTCAAGAAACGAGCTAACCGAATTCAAAACCGGTGAATTAAATAAAGGACGCCGGTGAAACATCGCCATCCCGACCCATGCACGGCCCTGAACTCGCTCACCGACTGAACTATCGAAACGTCTGGCGATGCTGCCAAAATCTTGTTTACACTCCAGATGCCTTTAATGGCCTGGACAACTTCCTTTGACCGGTGCAGCTGGTGGAATTTAATGGGTCGGAGACCCAATCCAATGACGGGAAAAGAAGGAAAACTGCAGGTGGGAGCTGGAAAGATCTGCGGGGAAGATTGTCATGTAGCAATCGTCCTCGGGATGTTCACTGATATCGGCAACATTGATTGCCGTGACATCCCTCAGAATCTCCTCTCTCTCTCTCTCTCTCTCTCTCTCTCTCTCTCTCTGATTTTCTTTTTATTTTCCTGATTGACTGGGAACAGCAGTGGAATATCCCTTTCAGAGATCCCATTGGAAGGTCATTTTAGCTTGCGAGGATGTCGCAGGCAATTATGGAATGCATACGTTTGCAAAAATGGCTGAGGAGCGAGGAGGAGTCGTTTTTGAGTTGGATTTGAAAAGAAAATTGGAAGTGTGACAGTGTCAAGCATTTGGGAAGCGCCATAGACAAAGCACCTCGCGTGCACTTTCTTTTGTGGAACTTGTGAACCCGGAAGAACGTGTACTTCCCGTGCTCGCATGATGGATTCGATCTGGATTGTTGGAATCGGTGGGTCTTATATGGAGTAGCGCCAGATTTCAATCAAATTTAATGATCTAGATTTGATTTAACACACATACATCATCAAACACACTAGCCAAATGATTTTTCTTTCTATTTGGTCAAATTACTGTGATAACATTTTGTATTCGCAGAAAAGAGTGAATTCATTGATAAGTAAAATGGATACATGTAATATAATATGTATCGATAACTCTATAAAAATTGAGTTATTTTATCTATTTTTAGACAACAAATAATATAATATTTATGAAAAATAGTTAGATTTCCTTTTGATTATTCGAATTTTTCTTATTTGTGTAGCATAATAAGATATGAAGAATATAAGAAAAAGAATGGCGAAAATCGGGATTCGTTAATTTTGCTCCCTAATTTTATCTCAAAGCGTTGAAAGATGGATATCAAATAAAATATCCTTTAATTTACTCACTAATTTTATGCGAAAAATCAACAATTGCATGGAGAAAAGAGTCTTGGATGTATTCTATAAACAAGAAAACATTGAGAGCTTGGGGGATAACAAGGTTTTTATTTTTGGATCGTTTTTCACTGTTTTAGGAGTCTTTCAAGTATTTTTGAAGATAAGACAAATCAGTGATAGAATTCTTGTTCTTTGATTCAAAATATTTGGTTTAACTTATAATTTCCTTCCTTTTTCTATGATGAATTTATCTATTTTTAATATTTAGGTGGTTTGTCATTCATCAATCTCTATGAGATAATATTCTTTTTTCATTATTATATTACTTATTTGATTGTTCACTTGCATTTTGAATTTTATGAACATGTAACCCTCATAATTGAATATAAAATTACCTAATCAATGTAAGACTTGCTTACAATAGTGAAAAATATCACTTTTTTTAGAAAAGTAAAATAACAATAATAACGCCACGTGGATTTGTGGACGCAAGAGTAGTAGAAGAAAGCCCCTAATCTGAGGTTCTAACGAAAAAATAAGTCAAATAAAAGGTAAAAAATCCAAGGGACGAAAGATGGGGAAAGAAGGAAGCGGTGATGTACATTCATTGGACGGCCCAAAAACAAAATATATTGCGGCGAGGGCCCACAAATAAATATATCTATATACAGACATATATATATAGGTAGATTACATATGTAAGTATGTATAGTGTCGAAGGTTCATTAAATTTGTAAATGCTTAGTAAACTCAATTTTTTTTTACGTCTGCATGACATTGGAATGATGCTCCCCCGGGAAAGATCATCATTTTTTTTCCTCAATGTATTGATATGGTCAATATAGGAAATATAATTTTTTCTCCTTCAAAATTTGGGAACGAGTTATACAATATGGTTCGAATATTATACTCCGTTTATTTCGCGGAAAGCAATGATTTGAAAAATATTAAATATGTTCGATTGAAATAATTAATCAAGTTCAAAGTTTTCGAAACCATCTTGATGTGTATGACAATGTAATAACGTATGACAATGTAATTACGTGAATAAAAGAAATTGCTTTGAAGGAGGAGTCGGTGCTCCATGTGAACCCGACAATGATCCGGCTGCCCGGAGCGGGCGAGAATTTAAATGGGTCATTGACCAAACCCGAAGCCCACGTTTGAGGAATTATGCTGAAATGGGATTATTTCTCCAATTCCACTTTCCACCTCCTTGGAAAATTAATGAATTTTATTTTTCAAAATTGACCCCTTTTTTTCTTATCCTATTTTTTTTTTTTTAATATAGTAGTGCTTACTTCCTGCTACAATCTGGTCGGTGGATATGCCTTAAAAGTCTGCATTAAACCTAAAATAAAATATCAATTGTTCTAAGGATGCGTATTTCGAAAGTCAAAAAATATATTTCGAAAGTACAATTAAGTTCTAAAATTTTTAAGAAGTGCAATTAAATTTTAAAACTTGTCACAAAATTACAATTGAGTCCTAAAATTTTCAAAAAGTGCAATCAAGTCCTAAAAGTTATCAAATTAATTCAATTAAGTTATTCCATTGATTGCGGTTTTCAAATATTCTAGGACTTGATTACACTTTCATAACAAGTTATATAACTTAATTACATTTTCTGAAAGTTTTAAGACTTGATTGCACTTTCTTAATAAGTTTTAGGACTTCCATTATACTTATACCATTGTTCTATATTGACCACAATCATGAGGCCCTAAATTAGGGCAATCAATTTAATTATTTTCAGGCAAATATTATTACATGGGATTGAAATTTAATGCTAGAAAATATGATGAGAATTTTGCCAACTGCAGAAATAAAAACCCTCTTGAACGTGATATTGATAGAGAGAGACTAGTCAAATTGTTCCTCACTCCTCAGGGTTCAGTCAAAACAATTGTGCAGCACACATCGATCTGTTGCGACTGCATTTATGATGTTTTGAGACGTGAAGTTCTTGATTTATTGCGACTGCAAAAGAAAAAACAAGGGATCGGTTCGCAAATCATTTTCATCAATAATGCATTTGAAAATTTTTCTAGTGCATCATTTTTCGCCAGGCTAACGAAGAAATGTGACCTTAAGAATGCTCAAAGAGATATACGAGTCAAGGCGTGTGAAAGTTAGTTCGGACATCATACGACTGTCATAAAAGAAAACAAGGAAGTACACAAGATGCACCTCATTTTTCAACCAATATACTTATAATTTTGAAATACAAAACACATGTCTAAATTTTACATTTAGAGACCAATTTGTATATTTACCGTCAATTATCTTTGTGTTTCTTTGTACAAAAAATATCATTTTTTAAAAAAAAAATATGTATCCCAAATCCTAAACTTCAAATTGAGAGATGCGTATCAATCTTGTTCCAATTCAGGAATCAAATCAGACCAAACTAAAAAGTCTTTGGTACTTTCCGGGGGGGCCCAATCCTCTTCTCAACTCCATATAAGGAACTAGACAAACTGATGGACTATCCAAAATTTCTTAAGTTTTTATTGTTTTAAAGCAAATCCTAATTAGTAATTTTTTTTTTCAATGCCGAAAGCTCCCGCTTGTCGAGAATAGAAGAAACCCCAAAAAAGAAGAAATCATCGGTCTCCATACTGAACTTGGAACAAAACCAGATTAGTTGGTCAAGTTCTCAATTTCAAAAATCAAGAATTGACTCTGCTCAGTATAGTTTTAAGGTACGAATCAATTCTCCTGAAATCGATCACCTCTATATTTTTTGATACAAAAATATCAAAATAAATTTAAAATTGGATCATCCAAACCCTAATCCGGCCCGCCCAATTTAAGGACTCATGATGCGAAATATCAATAAATTGAAGGCATTACGGTTCATGATTTGGTTAATTGATGGAATTAAAAGAACCTTTCTAAGCTTCTATTCCTTGTCTTTTCGAAGAGGACAAGAACTAGAGACAGAGACCACGGGGGGGAACAGAGAAAAAGTTGGGAGTGGAATCATAAGGTCTTGGAGTAAAGCTTTTCCATAGCTTGGCCTATAGAAAGAAATTGCATAGGGAATCGAGCTCATTTGGATCATTAGCTGAGGCATGAAACACGGCCATGCACCGATCTCTAAAAAGCATAGATTGTTTTTTTTAAAATTTTCAATTGAAGGTGTTCAATCGAATAACCCTTTAACAAAACAAGGACATTCCGTGGATCACGTAGTTTCACGACTTTTATTCTAGGCTCGAATAATCGATGACAACCGTAAGGATGATTGAACTTGATATCTCATATCTCTTATGATGTCAATGTCACTCAATGTATGAGAGTAATACTCATTCAACGACTTTAGTGTATCTCGTCATCGATATCCTTATTAAATGACCTTACTCAAGGACCAAGACTACCTCTATTTTGGCAGCATTTTCGACTATTGCAGCACATTTGATTGTCTTTATTTACTGCCTTGGTCCAATCTATTCGGTTGTGCATGGACGATTTGAACCCACTATTGTCGGTAACTGGCAGGCTCGATTGTGCATTTTTTTTCTCAAATAAATGTGTATATATAAGATAAGCAGTAGCCTTAGCTTATATGTAAGGCTAGGGAGGAAAAGCACTTACTTATTGAATAAGACAAGCCCACATCTATAATCAACGTATGACATTCTTAAAATGAATTAGAGAGAGAGCGATGAAAATGTGAGGATATTTCCAAAAAAGTTATCTTCTTTCCAATTTCAAATGGGTAAAGAGAAGACATTCATCACCATCATCATTATTATCATCATCATTTTTGTAATTGTGCACGGTGGCTGAATCATGTTAAGCAATGTCAAAACCATAGGTTGAAGTTTTAATAACAAACAGTCAACACCTTCTAGCCAGAGAAACAAATAGTCAACAGGCTCCACGCCATCGAGCACATCCCGTTCCTCCTCCCACGGTCGATCGATTTTGGGCGATCCACGACTTCCGTCACGAACCTTCTTGGCAGAGCAGGAGAAGCTGTGAAACACGAACCTCTCTCTCTCTCTCTCTCTCTCTCTCTCTCTCTCTCTCTATCTCTCTCTGCTGTGAACTGTGAAACACCCCGACCGAAAAAAAAAAAGAAAAAAAACCTGTGAAACACGACCTCTCACTTTCCGTACATGCGTGTCCAAGGAGGCAAAGGAGCTAGGAAATTTTGCGAGGGGGCTGACGTCGACCTCTCCGGTTTGCCTTGACCTCCAGGGGCCGGCGGCGACCGCGTCCGCCATTTCCGGACGAAGAAGGAAGACGAGAGACGCATAGCAGTACTTGCTAACTTCACATTCGGGTCTACTCGAGGGAACTCGATTAGAGTACTTCGCAATTTCGAGAGAGATATCTGTCCATCCTGTGCATAGAGTTTTGTCCTTTGCGATACACGTGGACGGGGGGATTGGCGTGCGTTTCGGTATTTCCACTTTTTAAAAAGAAAAGAAAATTTTACTTTGCATACTTTATCTTTTGTGTCTTTTTCGTCATTTTATATTAAGAAAATGTCAAACAGGAACTCGCCTCTCCCCTCCGCTATATAACTCCAAGCACGCCCGCTTTATTTCCCTCCCCCTCGCCCTCTTTTCTCTTCTTCCTCCTTTTGATTAGTCCTTTTTCTCTGTTCTTTAGCCAAGCCCTTTCTCGACACCAAGCCCATTTTCCCCAAGTTGGTCGCCCACCACTTTCGGTCGTCAGTTCACTGCAGCTTCGACCAGCCATCACTGGACCGAACCCACCATCTCGCTTCTGCTTCCCCCCCCCAAGCTCAAACCCTGCTCGATCTTGAATTTTCTGCATTTAGATTCTTGACCCTGAACTGGGTAATCGTTAAACGGTACAAACAACGACGTTAGCTGAGAAAGTTTTTATTTTTCTTTCTGGGTTTCTTGGAAACATGGAAAATGACTTCTTCATGTGTGGAGGAGCGCTCGTCCCAACACCACCGCCACCATTGCAGGTTGAATTACCATCCTCATTATCATTTTCATCGTCATCGTCAATGTTGTTGTTAGCCACTTGTCAATCACTCTCTTCTGCCATGGATGCACAGTGCGCGGAGATGAATTGCTTCTACAACCCCAGCTGGGAAAAGTCAACAGTAGATCACGGGGTGGCCAAGTTTGACTCTGCCCTGAGCGCCATTGGGTCCTCGCCTGCAGGGTCCACCTCTAACTCCAACTTATCCAATGGCAGCTTCGTGATGAGGGACCTGGTTGGAAAGCTCGTTGGCGTTGGCAATTCCAGCGAGCTTCCGCCGCATTCTCATCACGTGTTCTCTGCAATGCCGGCGAAGGCGGATTCTCACCTTGGCGGAGATAACAGTACCGGGAATTCATGTTACAGCACTCCCGTGAACTCCCCGCCCATGACGGATCGCTTGTTTCAGGACAATCATCACTTGCCCAAATTGGGACATGCCGTGATGCCTATGAACTCTGGCCTAGCAGAGTTCTCGCCTGATCCTGGGTTCGCGGAGCGAGCGGCGAGGTACTCTTGCTTTGGCAGCAGGAGTTTTAATGGCAGGTCAGGCCAATTCAGCAGGAAATATGGCGAAATCGTGAATAGATCGATGCCGCCGATGGCGAACGAGAAATTGGCTCGGGTTTCCAGTGGCCCGTCTCTCAAGGCGCTCGAGTCTCAAATGGCTGCTGAGCAGAGCAAGAATTCGCCGCCGCAGGACAGAGGCGAATTGTCAAATTCCCAAGAGGGATCCTCATTGTCAGAGCAAATCCCAAGCGTGGAAATTGGTCTGAGAGCTTCCAACGATGCGGGCTTGAGGAAAAGAAAGGCAGTCCCTAAAGGGAAGGTAAAGGGATCTGCAGGAACCTTGCCATCTTCAAATGATGCGAAGGTAATGAAATTAAAAAAACTCAGACGCATATGGCAATGTTTCAATTGTTTATATTCATGAACTGTTCGTTGAAGTTTGGAAACTGCCATTCCAGGTTGATGAGGCTAATGAAAATTCCGATGCCAAGAGATGCAAGCCGGATGAAAGTGTAGGAAATGAGAACTGCTATGGTAAGGCCGAGCACGATCCGAAAGAGAGTACTGGAACTGCATCAGAAGACAAACAAACCAAGACCGAGGAGAAAGACTACATTCATGTCAGAGCAAGGAGGGGTCAGGCAACTGATAGCCATAGCCTTGCTGAGAGAGTAAGAATTGCAATCGACTTTACTAATTTTCGGCCACAGATTAGACAATATCGTGCTATGCCAGAGCTGATAATGGCTTCGTGGGCCATTTGTTTTAGGTGCGTAGAGAGAAGATCAGCGAGCGCATGAAAATTCTCCAAGACCTCGTGCCGGGCTGCAACAAGGTGTGTTCGTGGATGATGATCCTGAAAAGGAGAAATGTTCTAGTTGCGCAATAATGCGAGTTTCACTAATTTAGTTTTGGGTTTGCAATCTCAGGCAATTGGAAAGGCCGTCATGCTTGATGAAATCATCAACTATGTCCAGTCGTTGCAACATCAAGTCGAGGTGATAAATTTATACATAAAAAGCTCCCGTGCTCATTTTGATTGATATTTTTGACCTAATAGTTTTGCGGGTTTTGATTGTGCAGTTCCTTTCTATGAAGTTGGCTTCTGTAAATACTGGTCCTGATTATAAAATGGATGCTCTTATGTCAAAGGAAGTGAGTATAGTAACTTCTAACACAGACCAATTTCCCTATATTCTGAGAAGGGGACACTGATATATGCACATCATGTTGTCGTTTCAGATGTTTCGATCAAACGACCCAATTCAATATCCTATCCTTCCGCCAGATTCCTCGGCAGCATCCGTCTTATATGGTCACCACAGGCACCAGAAAAACTCAGCAGCACATAACCACATCACGGAGGGGACAACTGCCCAATATCCGATGGACCCACTAAATGAACCGCATTTTCCTCCCCCGGACGGATTAAATGATCACGTTCTCGCGGTAATTCATGTTTCCCTGAGGCAGTAATATGTTAATTAACTCCATTCAGAATCCAGATTATCTTATTTGTTTCTGATTAATCATCTTTGGACAGTCCTTTTGCGGAGATGACCTGCAGATGCTGGTTCAAATGGGTTTTGGCCAAGACAAGCTGACAGAAGCACCATTGGATCATCAAGATTATCACGGTATGCAGAAAAAATGCGAAATTTAACCAGTTTATGGTCATGAGAGGCGTTACATTCTTAGTAATGCAGTGGAAACTCTGGCTTGTTTCAGGTCAAAACCTGGTCTCCCATATGAAAATCGAGCTCTAGCAAAGCTACTAAAATTTACCTCACTGACTGCCTGGTGACGGAGGCCCTGTAGATACAAGCAGTGTTGTTCGGAAAGTTTGCAAGATTGCCGAGCAAATTTGATCCTAGGTCCGACGAAGAGAAATTTTTTCGCCCTATTATTATTCTTTCCCTGCTAGTATAGTCGTCCCTGATCTTGCCTATTAGTTCTTCAGAGGTAGTCTTCTTGCCGTATAGTGTTGGTACAATTGCGTCTTGGTCTTACAATGCTGTACAGCTTAGAGCACCGAATGTAAAATAATATCCACGAGTAGCTTTCGTTTTCCTATTTCCTACCTATTGGACATTATCACCTCAGGATTCCAGGAGGGATTATTTAAATTGGACTTGACGTAAATTGTTTTCGTTTTCTAATCTCCTCCCTCTCAGTCGATCTTTCAATGGTCATGTCAATCGATAACAACTGATTAAACCGCGTAATCTGGTTGTTTTGATTCTCACTCTTGTTTGTGGAACCAGCTGTTTGGTGGTGTCTTGTTTCTATCTGCTTTGTCCCACGCGAAAAGTCTTCATCTGAATGATTAGGACATTCGGTAAAATCTCAATCAGCCTCTCGTCTGGGGTCAACAAAATCAATCCCCACGATTTCTGCCATGTCCTGGGGCCCCTGTAACTTTCATTTGGTTAACCAAATTAACAGAGAGAGAAACAAACATTGAAGCATCCGTGTTCTGTCCACCACCTTCTTTCAACCGTGCAATTAAAGAATTCCATCAAGTGAAAAGGGCTGGAAGTTAGGAGTAGAACCACTCCTTTTAAGAACCCCTTTTCTTCACCACTATTCACCATGGAGATTATTCTAATTTGCATCAAAAGAACCCCAGGTTGGCATTTAAAGAGATTCTGACATGACCCAATAAATCGAAGACCTTTATAATCACATCAACTTTATTGAATATACAAACTTGCGGACAGGGAAAAGAGAGGGGTAATGTAGTGGGAGTTCATGTATGGAAAAGAAAGATACCCTGAAATAAACTAGACTGTCATTGTTTTTCTCTGGGAGGTTGTTGGTGAAAAAAGCCCAGTTTATGTCATACTGCTCTGCAGCCTTAAGCACCAATTATAAAATATTGAGGGTGCATTATTGGGCCCTGCAGATTGATGTAATATAATTAGAGAGGAAGATGCTCTGAATGTGGCTTTGCATGGAGGGCATTTACTGACAGCATGTCCTTTAATATTGCTGGAATATGTTTTAGGTAGAGTAGCAAGTCCTGACCCCACAGAAAGTTGAAGAGAGGCCCAATCATGGAGCTTGTTTTATACTGGATTGGTTTCTTTTGTTTTCTTTTGCTTTACTTTACTCTTTTTTCCACATTTCTGTCTCCTTGGGTTTACTTGATTTTTTTAAATTGGCCAAGAGGGCTTCCACAGGAAAAGGGTTACGGTTCTTTACAACTGGTGGAATGTATGACAAGCTCGAGACTTGACAGCAAAGGCAGAGTGAACGTGGGGGTGAATTACATAAGGCGTTCGGTTAATTTGACTCTAATGGAGTTCAGTGGAGTCAATGCTCATTTTAAACTTCAAAATAATGTCATCTAACTTTGAAATCTGTACACTGGACAGGCGAGTGAAAGTGAAAAGTGTGATGCAGGGTCAAGTTCCTCTTTTTCCTTTTGGGTTTCTGTCGCTTTAATGGAGGTCAAGAGGGTTGTTGGATCAGTAAGTCAGGCGGATGCCTGGCAGCCTCTCTAAGATTGACCTGGGAAATTTGGGGGAAACAGTGCTTAGCTCCTAAGAGATATGCTACTTCTCTATTGGAATCTAGCCAGAGAACCAAGTTTCCAAATGAGTAAGAAAACGATGGCAAAGGAAGTGGTGATTTTAAGGGCAATATTTACTTACGTATCGCTTCAGAAGTCATCTTCCATAGTCACGCGAGACATTAAATGCTGTCACCTCACCTCCTTGACCTTAGTTCTACCACCATTGGCATATGAGAAAAAGATGTCGAATGGTTCGTAGATCATATAATGATTTCTCCAGCCATCACGTGTGGAAAGTCATGGGCCCGCCGCCACAGCCACCGCAATCTCAATCCAGAACGATAAAAAGGCCTTCAAAGAGTCCTGCTCTGATATCGTTCGACCCGACCCGACCCAGTGGGTAAAAGCCCTAGAACCTCTCTCTCTTCAAACTTTCTTTGGGAGTGTTGGGCTTGGGGAAGAAGAAGGATGGGCCACATGGCGATGGGAATCTGCACCAAACCTTGTGCTTCAGAAGCGCGAAACTACAATTCGTGGCAGGCTCAAAGACGCGCACTAGAATGGCCACCAGCCCATCAGGATTCATGGAACCCAAAGGGCCGAATCCCCACTCAACCCTGTCTTCTGCAACCTCGCTCGGGCGGTGGTTTTTCTGCCGCACCCAAAATGATCGACCGTTCTGATGTTGAGTTCAAGGAGAACTCCACCGTAGACTTCGGGTAAAAAAGCAGCTGGGCAACTGTCTCGAGCTTCAAATATGGTCAAGACAAGGCTCTGAACTCGAAGAGTTTCGGAATGTTTTCGCCACACGCTAAAGCTTTCGGGTCAAGGGAGCCTGGGACTACGAACCTGTAAACTCGACCTCCCCAAACTCGCCCCGAGGCCTTCGCTTGTCTAGATTTGGTGCGTTGTGGATCGGCTGCTGCAATTATTAGTCTCATGAGATGTAGAGTGCTTTGCCAAAGGCTTTGGGCAAAAGTTAAGCTGTTTGGCATATATATGGTATTTTGTAGCATTTTGGGAAAATATATTGCCTTTCCAAGCCCTTCTAAAATCCCTTAATCAAAGGCGGGTCTGTAGGAGATCTGTCCTTTAGTATTTTTGGAATATTTCCTTCCAATTTTGTCTAAACTTTCTAAATTCTAAAAATGCCTTTATCACTTGATTTCATAGGCAAGTCGTATTTGGCACAAGTGAGGACAAATACCTTATAGGCGAGATTGACTGGCACTAGATTATAGCGAAAGCCTTTGCATACGTAATTTTTCTCCAAACAGTATTAAAACAAAAATTGCTTGTCAACGTACTTAGAAATCACATTTTTACCGAAGGATTTAGATAAATCCTTCGTCGCATTTCCCCGATTAGACTTCAAGTCTCACCAAACGCAAACTCCAATCGATTCCGGTCCATAAATATCACGCAGCGGAGTCTCTCCGAAGACGAGCAGCTCAGCAGGAGGTCATCAGCCAATCATGGTCGTCAGATGAAGAGGCTCCCTTGAAGAAATTCACGTTTCTGTTTCTTTTTCATGCCTCCTTCGCCTTTTGCAGTTGAAAGCGTTCGGTCGGTACTCTTGTCTTTCACCTGTAACAACTTCACCGGAATCATCACCCCCCCACGCGACACAAAACCGACACAGAGAGAGAGAGAGAGAGAGAGAGAGAACCGTCACGCGCCCACGCGCCAGCGGCCCTCTCACTTCCAAGTTCCAACATCCACCACCCGACTCCCCCCCGTAATTCCGCCATTAACAACCGCCACCCCCTCTCTAGCCTTTCTTCTTCTTCTCCTTATTTTAATGGTAATTTTATTTTATTTTTTATAAAGAAAAAAAAAGAATTTCTTTTCGTGTTCTGATTTGTGGGGGGTTTGTGTCAGTAAGAGAGAGAGAGAGAGAGAGAAAACACTCGCACATGTTGATGTCCATGTCCATGTCAATGTCCGGTTCCGTCCTTCAAATCCCCCTTCCCCCAACCCAATGGCACCAACTCCCCATCCTCCCCCCACCGCCACCGCCACCCGCTGACGTCATCGCCGTCGCCTCATTCGTCATCTTCTTCGTCGTCGTCGTCGTCTTCGTCTTCGTCGTCGGCGTCGTCCCTGCCGCGTCGTTCTCCGGATCCCTCGCACTGACGATGCCCGCGCTCCATCGGGGCGAATCCGCGCTGTGATCCTTCCCGCTCCCCCCGCCCGCGCCGCCATTGATGTCTCGAGCGCCGAACCGCGAGTTCCAGGAATGGTGGAACAAGCAGCGCGAGCGCGGCCTCGACCTCTCCTCCCCCTCCTCCGCCGACGGCCCCTCCACCAGCGGCGGCGGCGGCGGCGGCGGCGGCCCACTCCTCGCCGTCGAGATCCGGACCCCGCGGTCCGATCAGGCCGTCGAGAAGTCCCGCGCCCGCAGCGCCCGCCAGCTCTCCTGGGTCTGCCTCCTCCGGTTCCAGCAGATCGCCTCCCTCCTCGCCTCCGCCGCGGGGTCATTTCTCTCCGTCCTCCGCACCGCCAACCGGAGGATCGCCGCCTCCCCCGCGGACTCCTCCTCGTCGCGGCTGTACCGGATCATCAGGTTCTTCCTGATCCTCGTCCTGGTGCTGCTAGGGTTCGAGCTGCTGGCGTATTCCAAGGGGTGGCATTTCAGCCCCCCCTCCGTCGGGTCCAAGGAGGTGCTGGGATTCGTGGAGCTGGTGTACGCGAATTGGCTCGAGATTAGGGCTACGTACCTGGCGCCGCCGCTGCAGAGCTTGACCAACGTGTGCATTGTGCTGTTCCTGATACAGTCCGTGGATCGAGTGGTGTTGGTGTTGGGCTGCATTTGGATCAAGCTCAAGGGGATAAAGCCGGTGGCGTCCGCTGATTATGAGAAGAAGGAAGATTTGGAGAGCGAAAGTGGGGATGAGGCGTATCCCATGGTGTTGGTGCAGATTCCGATGTGCAACGAGAGGGAGGTAAGAAGATGTAGGTCTTTTTCTTCTCTCCTGAGACCGCCGACTTTGATTCGTGCATTACTGTTAGCGCAATGCGGTGATAGTTTAGCCGTGATTTCAATCTGGTCCTTTTGTTCTCGTTTTGACTGTTGCTCGATTACGGCATCTACTTACTAGAGTATTGGCAGTTTCGGATATAGTCCATTTTGAGAATTGCAAGCTTAATTATGCTACTTCATCGCACCAACCTATCGTTTTAGTCAAATTTGGGAGCTCGGTCTAGCTGTTTGCTGTACCTTGGGCGTTGGGCTTTAGTTGTTAAATTCTTGAAAAGTTACTGCTTGAGACGTTCAAGTTTATCTTAAGATTAGGATGCAATAGTTGACATCATGTTAAGGTCACTCCATTCTGCACCCACAGTCGTGAACCTGAGATGAGTAAGCTTTGAGCATTTTGAACATTATTCCAAGTAAGTCGGGGAAGGTTATTGATAAATAAAGCTGCTTTAGAATTTCTTCCAGGATTTTTTTTTAGGCATTAGTAAGAAAATATTGTTTTTTGGTCATCTAGTAAGCATCTTCACTGTGTGTTTCCCGCACTCTAGGGGATGCTCATATGTAAGACTGGATATAGTGCTAGTGACGGTTTGTTCCTGTGTTCTTGACGCTCTCTTTTTAGCAGCAGCATTCATATTCTGTTTTCTGGTTATGGAATTGGTGTGGTTTGTATTAGGATTGAGACTCGTGGATTGATTGCAGGGATGGATCCAGAAAGCATTTTTAGCAGAGTCAATATATTATATAAATAATTAAAAGCAAGAGTTATGAGTTACAACATCATTATATTTCCTTTGACAATTAAGAAAATCGTAATAAAATTGTGAAATTTTTTTAGCAAAGAACAAAGCAACAAAGATGAACTTAAAATATGCAATATACATTTCATTGGGTGATATCATCTCTTAGAACTTAAAAGCGAAGAGAGTGAAACTAAGCTTATCTGTCATAGTAGAGTTTCATATGTCTAAGATGTTTGGTAATGGATTTCTTGAGTATTGTTTACATTTCCTAAGTATAAGGATTTACCTAAGACCCGCTCAATGAAGAAATGAAGTTCAACCAAAACCATCTGATGGCAATGGCATGACAAGGGCTTAATAAGTTAGTTATTGTACTTAAATCTATCTACATTTGAATTGATTGAACGATTTTTGATTAGTTTTCTCAGATAAAATTTTTCAGTAACAGAGAAATTAGTAATGTCACTGTTGTTGTCAATAAATGACTGGACAATTGTCCATTAAATATCACGTTGACTCAAGTGAATTACGAATATTTGGGGTAAGTATAGCATCTAAACTTTAACTTTTCACTATTTTTTTAGTACTTGACCTTTGAAAGCTCCAACTGACTGAGAGATAATGGGATCATCTTTCTTGGATTAAAAGGCTGAGTGGGTTCAAGCTCCATAAACTGATTAGATAAATATTTTTTTCTTGACAAAATCTGCACATATTGCAAAATTTGGCAATCAAATGGGGTCAGTGGACCCTCTAAGGTTCATTACTCTCTGTCCCTGATTGATTGTTCATCTTTTCAACATTGTTGTTAGTTTACATGCTCCATTTAGTAAGCAAGACTGGCAATTTATGATTTCTTTGGCCATAAATAGAGTTACAAATGGATGCTTGATCATATAATTTCTTCTTTATATAGCATTGCTGGGGAAGCTGGTTGAGATGAATTGCATGTGATAGTCTAATCTTTCAGTTTTTGCAGATCCTTTTGATCGTATACTGTTTCTCATTTGGTACCTCAGTATAATAGTACCACTACCAACATATTCTCTCGATGGTTTCCAACAGGTTTATCAACAGTCTATTGCAGCAGTATGCATACAAGACTGGCCGAGGGAAAGAATGCTTGTGCAGGTTCTTGATGATTCTGATGATTTAGATGTTCAACTTCTGATCAAATCGGAAGTTCAGAAGTGGCAACAGAGAGGTGTACGGATAGTCTACCGTCACCGTCTTATACGCACAGGATACAAGGCAGGAAATCTCAAATCAGCAATGAGCTGTGACTATGTGAAGGATTATGAATTTGTGGCAATCTTTGATGCTGATTTCCAGCCAGGACCAGATTTCTTGAAAAAGACCATTCCTTATTTTAAGGTAACTCTAGAACAAACTTTTATGAAAGCCAATGCATAGTTGAAGTGTTCTGCTGGGAATTGATAGGAATCGATAGAGGAAGCTTGTCAATGAGTTCTGGCCAAACGAAGGAAAAGATAGCATAAGGGCTTTGTTGGTTGAGCTGATCATTGATGGGGAAAATGTTTGGTTGTTCTCCTTGTTGACTGTCACTAAATAAAAATTTAAGTGTAGGAATGATGTCTGTCAACTTGATGATTTACACTTCTGGTTATCTGACTATAAGTTATTATTTTCCTATAAGGGAAACGATGATCTAGCATTGGTCCAGACGAGGTGGGCATTTGTGAACAAAGATGAGAACTTGCTTACAAGATTACAGAACATAAATTTATCATTTCACTTTGAAGTTGAACAACAAGTTAATGGAGTGTTCATCAACTTCTTTGGCTTTAATGGGACCGCTGGCGTATGGAGAATAAAAGCACTTGAGGAATGTGGTGGCTGGCTTGAACGAACAACTGTTGAAGACATGGACATAGCTGTACGTGCTCACCTTTGTGGATGGAAATTCATTTATTTGAATGATGTTAAGGTGGGTTGTGATTGACTTCATGTTTCTTGTACTTCATGATGCCATATTTTATGCTCATTTTCCTATATCATGGTGCAGTGTCTTTGTGAACTTCCAGAATCTTATGAGGCATACAAAAAGCAGCAGCACCGCTGGCATTCCGGTCCTATGCAATTGTTTCGATTGTGCTTCTTTGATATAATCCGTTCAAAGGTAAGGTCATCAAATTGGAGGTATTCGCATGTTTCTGAATACATTAGAGACTAGAAGATTGTTGAAAGAAATCTTAAGGCAACGACGAAAGACCAGAATCAATTTTTGAATTCAACAATTCAACAATTAGTTGAGGATGCTGGGCCCTTTTTTTCTTTTCTTTTGTTTTTTTTCCCGTTGCTTAGAATTTAGGATCAATTATGTCTCAAAACTTTGGAAGGTAGTACATGTTGCTCATATAGGCAGTGTTAGTAGGGAGGTCTAGATTTGATAGTCATTAGAGCCAGGAGCTCCCCTAACCATTTCTGTTTTGCACAACCAGCTTAGAAGCTAACTCAATGCTACAGTCACTAATATTCACCAATTATCTTTAGCTGTCAAGGCAGAGTACATATCAATGCACTTCTGTGAGATTTTTTTTGGCACATGTAGGTAATTTCATCTACATGTTCTCATGGATGGTAAAGTGGTCTACCTTAAACGAGGCACCGTCTTTTCGATTTTGTCTCTTTCGTGTTTTATCTGTTTTTACTCATACCATATCTCTTTTTCATTACAGGTGTCCTTGGCCAAGAAAGCCAACCTTATATTTCTGTTCTTCCTCCTACGAAAGCTTATCTTGCCCTTTTATTCATTCACACTTTTCTGCATCATTCTCCCATTGACGATGTTTCTGCCAGAAGCTCAGCTACCAGCTTGGGTAGTTTGTTATGTTCCTGGGGTTATGTCCATTTTAAACATCCTTCCAGCTCCTCGGTCTTTTCCATTTATAGTTCCTTACCTTCTTTTCGAAAACACCATGTCAGTGACCAAATTTAATGCCATGATATCTGGACTGTTCAAATTTGGAAGCTCCTACGAGTGGATAGTTACAAAAAAATTGGGAAGATCATCAGAGGCCGACCTACTTACCTTTGGTGAAAAAGGATCTGATCCTCTGTTGGAGACTTCAAATCTCCACAGGTCATCATCAGAGTCTGGCCTTGCTGAACTGAATAAGATGGAGATGACTAAGAAAGCTGGAAAACTTAGAAGAAATCGGCTGTACAGGAAGGAGCTTGGTCTTGCATTTATTCTATTGACGGCAGCTGTTAGAAGCTTGTTGTCTGCTCAGGGAATTCATTTCTACTTTCTTTTGTTTCAAGGTATAAGTTTCCTAGTTGTTGGCCTCGATTTAATTGGAGAGCAGGTTAGCTGATTTTTTTTTTTTTTTTTTTCCTTAAATTGCCAGAGGCTCTGCCTATTTATAACTGGTTAGTTCACATGCCTACGTTTTTATCCTTTTTTTTCCCCTCTGATATAGAGCTGTGGCAATTAGTGCCTGTTTTCACGGCTAAAAGACACAATTGCATTGCTTTGTGATTGGGTCACCTTGTGGACTGGTTATTTACTCGTGACCAAGGGACTACTATACCATTGTTGTTGTCAATCTGCTACGTTGTGTCAAATCTCTATTTCATTAGGCTCTCGGAGGTCGGATAAAGACTCGGAAGTTGAGGGGACAGTGATTTTTTGCTTGGAGTTAATTGCTCAGCCCATTTTGTTGTAGAGTCACCAGCCTGCATAGATTGAGGCAGGCACTTTCAGATTATAGGTTTGGAATTCTTTCAATTTGTCATTGGTAATCTATGTACTGGAAAGCCTGTTCTTCACAAAACTTTCCTGGGTTATCAATGGATAGTTAGATATACGCTATTTTGGCTGTGAAAGATTTCATGTATGCTTTCTACATACTAATTGTCGTTTACTTTTCCCGCTTATGGGGCTTATGGCTGAGAGCCTGAGACTGGATTGACGTTGAAGTTTGGACTCCGGACCTGTGAAACTTTTGCCCATTTTTGGTGCTCATGCTAAGGCTGTGATGACATCACTAATTCCCCCGTTCTGCTTTTCCAGTCGACATCTCAATAAAAATTGCATTTTCTCTTGTTAGACAGAGGCCAGTAGGTATTCCACTATCCATACCACTACCCATATTAAAACTTGATAAAGAGGTAATCAGGAGTTTAAGCATGCATATAAGTTTTTCGACTTTTTCGTGGCATTGTCCTAGCAAAAATAAGATGACTTTTTCATGTCATTTGACATTTTCATGTTAAGTGATATTTCTCCTGATGGCTTAAGGAGGACACTTTACCTACTAAATAATATGGGATGCTACAAGCTGAAAGAATTCTTGCGTTACTGGTGTCTCTTTACTTGGGAGGTGAAATTACAGATTGCTCTTGAGTGGAGACCTCAATGCAAGGTCAACTTCCAACTTTTTACGACCAAGTTCTAATTTGCCCCCAAGTGTTCGATTAAGGTCGGATTCGACCGAAATTTCATTGACTTGTATATAAGATATTTCCAAATTCAATTTCACCTCATCTACAGTTTGTACAGGAAAATTTCAAATAAGAATCTGAAGTTAACCAAAATTTTCAAATAAAGAACCGAAATAATCATTGTCTTAAATAAGGATCTGAAGTGATTGAATTAATTTCAAATAAGAACTTGAAATTGTTGCTCAGCCAAATATTCGCTCGGAGTTGAATCAAGCATGTGACATTTCCGACAACTGAAGTTTGGGCAATTTTGTCTAAAAAAAAATATAGAGAAAATTAACAAATCTTAAAACAGAACCTTAAGTTTTCTATGGTCTCCTCATTTCTTATACCTATCCTCTGCAAAGTCAAAGACCAAAGTTCTCCCATTCCTTGTACTCATCCTCTGTAAAGTCGAAAACCCAAATTCTCTGTCGATTGAAGCATGAATTCAAAAACAAGAAGAAAACCATATGCTTCTTTTTTTGTTTGTGGAGACCCAAATTCTCCATCGGTCAAGCAAGGCGAGGAGCGACGAGAATCGAGTCGCGATGATGACTGGAAAGCAATTTGGTTGAGGAGCAACGGGGGAGAAGAAAGCAAAAAACGTAAACATCTAAATGAATAACCTAAACTTAATTAATTTAGAATTTTCTTTTTTTTTTCCAATCACAAATTTCTAACAAAATTGCCTCTATTTTAATCATCGAAAAATGCCTGCAAATCCTTAATAGAGATTAACTTGATTACTTCGGGTTTTTATTTGACACAAAATTCACTTCAGATTCTTATTTAAAACAATGAGTCAACTTTGGGTCCTTAAATGACACAAAGTTCACTTTGAATCCTTATTTGAGAAAATAGATTCACTTTGGATCCTTATTTAGAATTTTCGCTTGTTTATACCGATGAAATGATACACCAGGACAACCTCCCATGGTAGCGGCGTAGTGGTTGGGCGCTGGTTTCTTTCGCGAGAAGTTCAGTGTTTGGAAAGGAACCCACGACTTCCCCGGGAAGCAAAGGTGGTGGTGACTCTACTCCCTTCAGGTTTACTCCAACCGCGAAGTGGCGCACAGAAGTTCCCCGGGTTACAAAAAAAAAAAAAAGATACGCTAGGACAATGTCGTTTTGTTAAAATGGTGGTGCTCCACACGGGCCAATTTCTTTCAGAAGTATGTATTCTGCAAATCGGGTGATCAAACTACAACATAATTTACAAGGCCGTGGCGTGCTACGAGAAGACAAATAGAATTTCGGGGACAGACCCAAACTTATGAGGGGCAAAATCAGATTAGGTCAAAAGTTGGAGACAACATTGGGCCCTTTATTAACGCAGGCTCAGCAGTAGAATCGGGAGGACGCCGTGATGGAGTCACCATTACCAAAATCCCTAGAAACCAGACCCTTACTGAAGTAGACCATCATCATTGACATCTTTCATCTCCCTAATATCCCAATGCAGTGATTCACCGCAGACTATCATAATCCGCATAAGGGACGGTGTCCATGGATTTACCGCTACCATAATCGGCAAATGGTACCCTCTCGCTGAAGTTGACCATTGCTATTTGACCCCTTTCATCCCCTAATGCCACAATGCTAGATAAGCTCTAAACCAACAGGGCATCAGCAACGTCTGTATCGACAACTGGTTGAATTTGCTCTATAGTCATCACAAGCACCTTATAATAAAGAGTTCGGCAAAGGGAGAGGATTGAGAAGAAAGGCCTATATGTAGCCGGTTTAAACCTTCCTCCAGTTCGTAGTACTGCACTTCGATCGTTTTGTTTCTTTAGATGATTCCTTCATGCAAGTATTTGTCAATGTCCAAGGAAGAGCAATAGCATCAATGCTTAACGAGATTGTTTCGTCAACAAGCCGGAACCATATAGCAAAGAGAACAAAGAGAATAGTAATCATATGGTCTAAAGGACAAGCTACAAAAATGACATTTTGACCACACAGGCCTCAACTTAGCAGTTCTTGAAGACCGGATCACAAAAATTATAATCCAAAACAAGCTCCTCAAAATGGTACCAAATCAATGAAAATGGTACACTCAAGCTGCACCAGCTCCAGCCTTGCCCTTCTTCCTCTGGATCTTCTTCATGTAGAATTCCAGCTCTTTTCCCTCCAGAATATACCTGAAGTAGGATGTAATTGGATTAAGGTTTGAAGAATGAAGAAACAAAATGCATATGTAAATCAACCATGTAAACATAATGTACTTCTGACAAAAAAAACTATAGAACATAATGCACTTACCCGTCAGCTCTGCCACATTGACCAGGTCGGGAAGAAATGCAGGCCAACAACCTACCAGATCCAAATTGTTCTTCAATATGTGCATCAAGTTGACGGTCCTTCTGACGCTTCTCAAGCTTCCTCAAAACATGAGCACTCTTCTTTGCTTCCTCAGCAGGTGCGGCTTCACCCTCCTGTCATTTTACCAATTCATGAAACCATCACACATCTATAAAGAGATAATGAGCTCCTGAATTTGAACAAAAATGACTGTGCTCCCCCCAGATCATCTTGTATAAAAATGTTCAAGCAATAAAGCCTTCCAATTTGGATATAGGAAAGAATAAGATCTCGTATTACCTCGGTAGCTTCCTTCTTAGCTGCTGCCGCCTTCTTCTTCCTACCAATATCGACACCATAATGCTGGAGGTACCACTGCTTAAATGGAGCCGCATCAACCTGAACAATTGCACTCTTCACCAGGGTCTGTGTTCTCACAAGCTCGTTGTTCGAGGAATTGTAGACCACATCAAGGATACGGGTCTTGCGGGTGACAGCCTCGCTACCCCATGAGTAATTCCCAGTGTCCAGCCTCAAGGCTCTCCACTTGACATTGCCTCCTCTCACACGGATTCTCCTTACAGTCTTGTTGCTTGAAAGTTTAGTGTTGGCTGGCTGACGACCCAACTCATACCTTCATTTAGCAATGAGAAAGGGAATTAATGAACAGCATCTTGAACAGATCAACAGCACATCATAAAGAATGGATCCGCAATATCCCACTATTTTCAAAGTCCACGCGACTTCTTAGGGGAAGATCCTGAGCTATGTACTAGAAAGTAAGTCTGCCTCATGGCATGCGATTTGCAACTATATGACTTCACTGAAAGGCAAACGACAAATGCCCTTTTCTCTCGTGCGGAGGGAAATGAACAACCTCACAATGCTCAAACAAATCAATGACAAGACCAATAGCCAATAAAGCAACATCACAAATTCCGCTCAGCTAGAATGGTTTCAGAAAGAAAAGGACACCCAAACCGAACTTTCATGATGAATTGATGAACGCGCCACAAAAGAGTGGCCGGTGTGACCATTAAGAGTGGCGCCACATCCTCTGGCTACACGAGCCAAACTCATCCATATTTACCGCTCCGCGGCACTAATTAACCATCTCGGCATCCTCAAGCCGCCGAGCGAACATAAAAAAAGGCCTACTTTCCCAACATATTCGGCAGCAGAGACAGAAAATCATCCGACCAGACTCGAATCGCATTTATCCCACATCTATTTCAATAACCCATCACAATCTGCTCCGTTCCACTTCCACGCGCCAATCTCCACAGCCGACAAACCCCCTAGACGCGCTACGACGCATTCCGACCACGAGAAAGCGAGCCAAAAGCTAAGCTCGACGAGGAATCGAATGAAACCCACAAAGACCCACGAAGCAAAAGAGAGGAAGAGAGAGAAAAGGAGTTTACTTTCGCTTCTTCCTCCAGGCCTTCTTCTTGCCACCGGTGGCGCGCCTCTTGTGCATGGAGTCCCGGGAGATACCTGCGTCACGGAACGCGACATTGATGAGGACCCAAATCCACAAACGCCAAAGGGTAGAGCAAGAGACGATTCAATGGCGATGCGGCATAGGGAGAGGGAGAGAAGATCTCACCCATCTTGGCTGAGCGGCGAGGGTCTTCTCTGCGTTCTGCAACTCGGCTTCGCTTACCGAAAACCCTAGCTCCTCCCACCACGTGCTTCTTATAGGGGTTCTTACTGTGACGAGGAGGTCATTATCGTCACTTTGTACGACCCCGCATTTCTAATAACAAGCATTTTTTTTTTCGCCCAAAAAAAAAAACAAGCATTTTTTTTTTCCGTCCGCCACTTCTTATAAGTAGTAATAAAATTCATAATATATTTGTTTCGATAATTATAGGAAAATATTGTTTTTAAAGATCTTGTGATTAGTAAAATAATTACATTTTGCAAGATTATAATGCCTAAAATATATGAGCTTTCTATCTAATCTCAATAAGACCAGGATATTTATTAATATAATTTTATTAGCGAATCAATATACTATTTATCCTCACATTTTGCACACCCGATACTTAGACTATTTCGAATTAAGAAATTATCCAAATTCTTATTAACAAGATCCATATTAATAAATAAAAAATTATATTGTTTTTGGATTTTGGAAGTGGACATCAATTAATCAAAAGCATATATCTAATTTTAACACACAAACACTTTGTCAATGTTGTTATTACATGGGTTGATGGAATTATCTTTCTTATGAATCCCGACACATAATTCTCAAAATGTCAAATTGGCTTGCAATTGTTTCAGATACATGAATGTGCATATCATGAAATTTTCTGTTCCATGGCACAAGACATTCAAGACATTCAATGCTTCCAGACAATCCTACCGATTCTCATTGCACTCTCCTTGTCCCACAAAACCAAGCGAGAGGTCGTCCATAGTAGCTAGGGGTGTGCAACCGAACCGGGTATACCCGGTTCCCTGATCGGCCCACTTGAAAAATAGGGTTGGGAACCGGTTCCCAAAATTCGAAACTGGTTTAAACCGGTCCGAGAACAAATTCCGAGTGATTACCCACCTAGAAACCGGCTCCTGGACCGACTTTGAAACCGATTTTATGAGTAGAGGTCCAAAAATCCTTTTTTTTCCTCCGATTCCTATTTTTACTCTCGCAATCACACGACATTTTCCTCTTGACTCTTTTAAACACGCATGGCACTCCTTCTTTGTCATTCATCTTTCTCACTTGCTTCCCTCCTTCACCGGCTTCCTCTCACACCGTCCGACCATCGGACGGTGTTCATCGCTGCCAAATTCTTATTTATCATATGGATTAGCTCGCCTAATTTCTCTTTTGTATGAGGAGTTATGCTTGCACAAATGAGTAACTTCATATAATAATTGTGAAAATAAGACTAAGATTAGACCCATGTTTGTTGCTAATTATTTATCTTATGATTTTATTTATTATAATTAGTCTTGTGGATCCTTAATTTTTCGTTTAGTAAAAAAGTTTATATATTTATTTATTACAAGTGCTTAATATTTCAATATAAATTAGAACAATTGTGTTATTTTATCACATATTAATATAAAATTCAAAGTCGTATAGGATATCGGAATATTGCAAAACAAGTTCCAGCGGAAACATAATTGACCCTAAAATCGGATCGGAAAAATAGGGTGAATTGGGTACAGGGTTACAAACAGGGTCGAGTAGGGGGTCTTGAAAAGAGGAACTGGTTATAATAGGATTTGGTACAAAGTCCATGTCTAGACCCTATCCAACGTGAACTTGATCACCCCTAATAGTGGCATTAAGAAAGTTAATTTACATTCACCAAGATTCGAACTCACAAGTCATGATGAACGTTTGAGTTTTGCCTCAGATCTATAGTGACCTAACATAACCGGACGATCTTGTACGCATATCTCCACAACTCATTTGCAATCCTCCATGCACAAAACCCATTCGCAGATCCGCATTATGGGAAGCTAGCATAAAATACCGAGTTCTTCACTTCTCGGTCAGCTTCTTTGTATCGGACAAGCTCACTGGGACTTGTGAAAGAAAGGGCAAATGCTTGACTATGAATAACTTATGAACTCATTCTTATACCAGGTACACACCATCCATCCACGAAGAAGCAGCGCAATGTTTCGGTCCAGTAATGCCCAAGTCTCATAAGTTTCAACTCTTCCCATACCTAGAAGCTGCGTCGCATTTTGGAAGATTCTGCTTCCTCCTCCAGAAGGTTTTAGGTACAACTAAAGGGTTATACAATTACTTGCCGGAATCGGGAAACAGAGATCAGCTATAGCACATGTGCATCCTTCTTATGCACTCGTTATCCTAATTACCTGCGCCCAATGGACATGGATGATGCGCATGCACAAAACCAAGATACATGTCATGAGCACATAGTTAGAGTAGAGGAAAGGAATGAAGGAGCGCCGGAACTGTCCAGTAAAATAATATAACTATACTCTCAACAGCTCCAAAATTAAATTATGGAAGTACAATCTGTAAGAGCTAAAACCAACTTGGTAGCTAAGGTTTCGAAGGTTGTTGTTAGGCTACCACACAGAAATGAAAAGGGGGGAAATTTGCTAAAGCTCTCGACGGGAAAACAAGCCCATCTATAGCTCACTGTCATCCACAGTTGCATCGCTCGGCTTTCCGTTCACAGAAACAAGCTCAGTGTCAAAGATGAGTGTTGCTCCACCTGGTACAATTCACGCTCAAGTTTCAGGTCTTTTTTTTTTTCTTTAAATGCATGAAGATATGCAAACATCAGGTCCGCAAACATATGCAACTATTTTCAATGCTATACAATGATATTTAGTTCAAGATGACATCATTGAGGGAATATTGTCGACAAGAACCCTCCAGCATTTATTGAGCTACACTAAAAGTTGAAAAAAGCGTGAGAAGATATCTTGTTTGATTGAAGCATTTGTTTCTATCTCTTAGTGGTTTTCTCTCGTTACCAAATTTTTTTTTTTTGGTGATTCTCCACGGTCAATTACTTGTCATGGTAAAGCTCAGCACCCTGTTGGCAAGATAGTCTAAACAAGACAGGACAAAGGAAAATCCCTACCAGGAATAGTCGGTGGTGAACCCTGGGCTCCGTAGCCAAGTTTTGCTGGAATTTTAAGCTTTCTCTTCTCACCGACACACATACCCAATAGTCCCTGGTCCCATCCTGCGTAAATGCAAAGAAACTCAGATGGTTAGTGACCATTATACACTACTCTACCGACACAAAGGGAAAGATACAGCGGCCACGAAGAGGTTCCAGTGCTCTCTAAACCACTTGAAGTTTCATAAGGACATGGAGATCAGGCCTTGGCACCACACAAGAGATGTAATAGGATTGCCACCCCTCTTCTGATAGTTGAGAACTTAAGTCACCAATTTCGGCTGCAGAAAGTAAGATAAGATGCTTCCCGCTAGCCCAACCATAAATCTCATTTGATAGAATTCGTCCAGATTCTTTTTTCATTTAGGAATTAGTTACACTTATATTCTTAAGAGTGCTAAGAGAAAATAAAAATTTGAGGGAAAAAATCAAGTTCCTCATGGATAACAAACCTCATGATGACACATTTCCTAGACTTCCTTCACAAAAGTGTGCTTTGCATAAAAGCATGAATGACTCTGGAGTGCTTATAATATCAGTAGTCTGATCAGATGCATAAAGCTATCTGGAAAGGAGTTTGTACATAAGAGGCATTAACTCTTAAAGCTAATATAAGGTTCGTGTTTAACAGAACACCACTGACCTTTTATTACTTGACCACTTCCAAGCTCGAATTCAATGGGATCACCTCTTTCAAAACTGGAGTCGAAAACAGTTCCATCAGTCAGCTTTCCCTGCCAACAATGACTAGAGTCATCACTTACCACTAACGATAGCCAAGAAAGGAATTACACAAATTATACAATTTGACACAGTTCTTATATTCGGATTTTCCTTACAGATCAAGTACTTGAACTAACTGAAAATACACAAAGGAAAGGGCTGAATGAAGCAAAAATTTACCCGATAGTGTACTTTGACTTTATCACCTTTGTGAGCCTGGATATCACATTTTTCTGGCTTGTACTGTACAGTGGAAAACAAAAATTCAGGTACCAAACAATCAAATTAAGACATCTCAATAATAGGTTACTAGTCTTTGCCATGCAGTATCATGAAATAATAAGTGCTTCTCCTGCAAAATGTCAGTTCATATAGTAAAATGATATTGGTTTTCCCCCCAGATCAATGAAGTGCTATAATTCTTTATTCACTTAACTCCATCAGAAGTAACCATAGAAATCAAACACAAACCAACGTTATTTTATTTAAAGTTTGTTTGGTGAAACCAATAGCATCAGCCCTAGCCCTAACCCAGATTGGAAATTAATGCATTTCAATGTACTCTGCAGCAGAGCATTTACATGAAGAAAGTCCACAAAACTATATCATCTTCATACATGTCGTTTAGCAGAAACAAAAACAAAAGGGACGCCTCAACAGGTAGACAGTTGGACTAACCAGGCCATTGTGTCATTCATAACAAATCAACAAAGAAACAAACAGCCTAACTCCTGTAGTTGTGGCATATATAGAATTACCCAAGCAAGGCTGCAAATGAACTCACATAACTTTCAGTTAAGGATAAAAGAAAGAACCCAGATGGAACTTGTGTGACAAATGCAGTGCATATCCAATGACAGGAGGCCAATTAACCTCCCTCTAGCTACGTCATCACTCTACTTGCTCTTAGCCAAGCAAAGCACGATAACATTGGTATTTTGTTTTCAACTATCAAAACCCGGGACCCGAGAGAAAACTTAAGTGGCTATGACTACAGAATCACTCGACTGATAACATCAAAAGTAAGAACACAACGAAGAGATTGCCATTCCCTTATTCAGAACAGAGCCTAAATTGGGACACCTAAACACAAACCAAATGCAAAAGTCTCACGCCCTAAAAAAAGGTCACGTCTCAATCCCTCGGGTGCAAACGACCGCCACGCCCTCACGTGATGTCCTCACATTCCCTTCTCACACGAATACAATGTATTATGTACCTCAATCGAAAAATTGCCAAATAAGCGGAATTCATTCCCGGCACAAAAACCCACGTCGCGAAGCGCCGGGAGGCGAGAAAACACACAGCAAAAGCGAATTACACACAAAGCAGAGAGCATGTTTCTCCACAAGAAGATCCCATCCTCGAGACGACAGGCCTATACGAGCTAAACCCATCAAGAGAAAACGACGAACGAGCGAACGAAAGCGGAGCTGCGGAGGATTCTCACCTTCACGCCGATTTGCAAATCCGTTACGTCGCGGGTCTTGGCATTGGCTGCAAGTCAGGACATCGCGACGCTCAGTCAGGCGCAACATTCGAAAATTACGTTGCCATGCCTGCCCTCATCATCAGATCTAGAGAGAGAGAGAGAGAGAGAGAGAGAGAGAAGAGTTACCGAGGGCCAAGAGAAGCAAGAGAAGCGTAATGGAGAGGACGCTCGTGGCGCATCTGCTGAGACCCATCTCTCGAGCGCCGGATCGATTCCTGGAGAGAAGAAGAGAGAGGGAGAGGGAGAGGAGACCGACGAACTGATGAAATTGACGAGCGAGAATTTCTGAATCAACTCGCCTTTTGAGCTCAATCGATGGAATCGCCGAGTCCTGGAAAATTGCACCATCGGTCCCTTAATTCACACCTATTTGCACTCCCGCCCCACTTCAGCAACATCCAAAAAATAAAAAAGCTTGAATGATAATTTAATTTGTGAATTATTTTCAGAAATATTTGAGGGACAATTTCGATTTCTTAAAAACTTTGGAATTATTTTCACACTCATTCTGTCAAAATATATTGGGGTGTGACGATTTCATTTCGTGAAAGTGGGTTTATTTGACCACACCTCGCACGGCAACGCAAAGAAATCGAGAATGAGTGTTAGAGTAGGATTAGAGTAAGACCGATAAAAAAAAAAAAAAATTACACATGAGGGAGAAGAAGAGATCACTTTGTGAACATAATTTAATTTGTGAATTTTCAATATATCCTTCTTATAATGATAAAGCAGTTGCTGCATCCTTCAACCATGGTCTGTCATCCAATGAGATGTACTTGAAATTAGACGAGTTACATGCATTTGCGAAGTTTTTCTATATAAGAAATTTTAGGTATCCAATTATAGAATATTAAAGATGCGAATAATGCCGAGGCGGCATCCATCAGACCTGTAATAGAGTTCAATATAAACAATGCACAAAACCAAAAAAATTCAAGCATCGAATGGTTATTTAAGCGAAGTTAATGATGCACTTTTGATTACTAAACTTGCAAAATTGCGGACTCATCTCGATTGGTTCTATTGCAAGGGAAATGTGAGGGTCCACTTTACTATGCCATGTGAATATCACAATTGCGAGCTTGAGACGATGTTGACGGTATGGCATCAGAAATGCAAAAAAATAACATGTACAGCGATCACACCACACATCATGTCGACATGTCATCACTGTCCTAATCAAATTTCAAAACTCAACGACGGTTGGCTAAGAGAAATTATGCCGCCGGACCATGAAATGATACGCCAGACAGCGTTGTTGTGACACCACTGTTGTATAAGATGCATTTTCTAGGGCCAGTTATGCAATGTATCGATACACCAGACAGCGTTGTTGTGACACCACTGTTGTATAAGATGCATTTTCTAGGGCCAGTTATGCAATGTATCGAGTGTCAAAACCAGATGATCTTTGATCTTCAAGTACTCACGATCCTCATCAAACTATACAAGTCTTCACCAATTACCTCAAACAAGAATCATGAAGTCATTCGTTTGAAATACTGTGGACAGATAAGCTGCCGTTTTCTATCATCACCAATATCAACCATCAACCAACACCGTAGCATGAAAACTCTCACTGAATGCATCATCATCAATAAGTATGCATATTCCTTCATTTCTAAAGTCCAACAAGACTGATTATTGGCACAGTCCCAAGTGATATTGGAATAAAAAAAAAAAAGAAACCTCAGCCTAATCTTCTTCTTGAGCACACCCTTCTCGAAATCTAAGAGGCGCAACGCCAGATGCCCATCAATTTGCAAGTCCAAAGAGACTCGGATAGGCACCTGAGACGATTGCTGCAGAACTTTGAAAAGATCGCTCTTTCTCCAATCTTCTTCCCAGTGGCAAGACTCGGATAGGCACCTGACACGGAGGTTGCCAGCAAAACAGCATCCTCATCACCAGTATCAATCCTAAGGACACAGTTTTATAACATAGCAAGTCTGTTTGCAACTCTTGCATGCCAAACAAGCTAGCCTTGTCCTAAAGGCAGTCGCAGGAATTCATCTCTGTTTAAGAGCAACTGCAACTAGACCAGATCATCTGTTTCTGAGGTAGATTATCCAGGAGATGTGCGAACTGCAAATTACACAGGCACAACATTGGACGATTCCCTCAACAAGTGCCATGTTGCATATCAAGAATGCTGGTATAGGATAGACACCGGTCGTCTCGCAGGTTGAAAGCTTCTCCTCCAGTGTTATGGGCACAGCATCAGAAATAATTGTGATACCATTTAAGAGGCAGTGCAGACTCGCCACATGTGATTCAGCGCTTTGCATGCACTCTGCTCTCTTTTAGGTCTTGACAGCATCAGCATTTCCGCTCTACACCAACAAAATTCGGAGCCACACGATCATGAACATAGAATTCTACTCTCGTGTAATAAAATTTATGCCATTCAACAGAATCTTGTGATTCTTCTGGCCCATCATCGTATCCATCTTCCTAAATTCCTCCAGCAAATCAAAGGCTTCACTTCCCTTCCCTTCCCTGCACAATCCTTCCAACAATGTCTTATAAGTCAAAAGGTCCGGAGCCATTGCTTCACGCAGCATATCAAACACGGCCTCTGTCGCCTCCTCAAATCTCCGCTCCATCGAAAGACTACAGATCAGAATCATATAAGCACTGCTCTTCGGCACCAGCCCTTTACTCCTCATTTCCTTATAAAACCCTAACCCTGCCCGACCCTCCCCTTCTCGCACAACCCCTTCACAATGTAACTATACGTATACGCATTCGGTTCGCACCCATACAACCCCATCTCCCGGAACACCCGGATCGCGTCGTCGACCACGAGGCACTTGGAATAGGCCTTAATGATCATGTTGAGCACGAAAGTGTCCGGGATGACCCCGGACGCCTTCATCTGCTTCGCCATCGACCGGACGGCGTGCAGGTACACGTAGCACACGTGCAGCTTATTGAACCTCCTAAGCAGGGAATTGAACAGCAGAGTGTAGGTCTCGAGCGTGGGCTTACAGTCCTCGGAGCGGAGCATCTTCTTGTACACGTCGAAGGCACGGTTGAAGAGGAACTTGCGGCCGCAGCAGAAGCGGATGACCGAGTTGTAGAGGGGCACGCTCATCTCGCAGGCCCCGGCGACGACCTCCTCGACGAGGGTCTCGGCGTGGCGGTAGCGGCGGCCAGAGATGAGGATCTTGATCATGGCGAGGTAGGCGGCGGCGTCGTGCCGGTAGCCCCGCTGCTGGGCGGCCCACCGGAAGATGTCGAGGGCGAGGTCGGGGTCGGACTGGGCGCGGAGGGCGTCGGCGACCTCGGGCGGGCCGAAGCCGGGCCGGAGCTTGTCGATCCAGCCCTCGAACTGCTTCTCGAGAGGGGTCCGTGTTCGTAGGCTAGGGTACGACGGCGGCGGCGGCGGCGGGGGTTGTGCCGGCGCGGTGGCGATCGGGCGGCGGAAACGGAGGGAGACATTGAGGAGGTGCGGGGAGGAGGAGAGGCGATTGGGTTTCGCGAGGAGTCGGAGGAGCGCCGGCATTGCAG
Source organism: Eucalyptus victrix (assembly GCA_016097545.1). Classification (NCBI taxonomy): domain Eukaryota; kingdom Viridiplantae; phylum Streptophyta; class Magnoliopsida; order Myrtales; family Myrtaceae; genus Eucalyptus; species Eucalyptus victrix. Next base: position 9,698,236 of record CM027842.1, read on the forward strand.
AGAGAGAGAGAGAGAGAGAGAAACTGAAGGAGAAGCGAAGAAGACGAAGAGAGCAAGCAGCAGATGGAGAGGAGAAAAGGCCCTGTTTTTAACTGAGTTTTTATGGAATAAGCATATGCAACATCTTTATAATTTGATTTAAATTTAATTAAGTGCTAAACATAATGTGCAATACCTAATTACAAAAAAAAATAATACACATTTTTAGGTTCAAGAGAAAGTTTCTTTTAAAAGAGAGATTTGGAATAAAATGTGTTACACAAATCATCATCGCTATCGCTCCCTTTTCGAAAAAGAAATTACTAAGGTCCTGTTACCACCGGCCGTGATGGCTCCACTGGATAAGCTACAAATTTCAAACGGGAGGTCGGGAGTTCAAAGCCCTTATAATGTAAGTTGCGTAGAGAGGCTAGTAGATCTTAGGCGATTTAAGCGTGGTGTCGGGTGGTGGTTCCCTGCTAGCGTCACTAGGGGGTTTACGACGCACTGTCGGTGTAAGCTGGTTTCTCCTGTCACCAAAAAAATAAATTACTAAGGCCCTGTTTGTTAATGTTCTTTATTTTTGTTTATGAATAAAATTTTTGTTTTTTTGTTCCAGGCAACAAAAAAAGAATAGAAACGCGTTTGTTTGCATTTTTGTTCCAAATCTATTCTTTTGTTCCTAGGAATACATTTGGAACAGAAATAAGAAACAAGAAAAACGTGTTTATTATTTCTGGAATAATTTTTAAGAACAAATTTTCTCTCTCCTCTCTTTTTCTTCTCTTTTTTTTTCTTCTTTTCTTTTTCTTTTTTCTTTGGCCGGCGACGCCGTCAAGGGTGGTGACCTCGCAGGAGCGTTGCCGGCCCCTGACGAGGCCGAGCCTCGCTGGCGCAGGGTAAGGCTGGGCTAGGCTAAGCCTCGCCGAGGGCCGGTGAGCCTCACCGTGGCTAGGCGAGGCCGCCGGCTCTTGTCGGCCGATTGCCGACCATGGCCGAGGCCGGTGATCGGCTAAAAGAAGAAAAAAGAAAAAAGAAAAAAGAAATAAAAATATTTAAAAATTAAAATAAACAAAAAAATAACACAAATTTACCAAACGTGTTTCTGTTAATTTTTTATTCCCGGAATAAGTTTACCAAACGTGTTTTTTTATTCAAAAATTGTTCCCCGGAACATAAACACTTTTTTCTATTTCTATTCCCTAGAACAATTTTTAAACAGAAATATTACCAAACGCGTCATAAATTTCTTATAATCGGCCACTCTAGTTAACGTTTAAACTAGTGTAGTTTATTTAGAGTAATTCAAGAGGCGACATCCTTGACAAGGCTCATAATCGATGAAGATATTTCTTACAAAGTTGGGCATGATTTGTTTCAAGAAAAAACAAGCAATTTTGAGAATATTTTCTTGAAAATGATCTATTGTTATCATTAAAAATAATTAATTAATAAAAAATATTTTTATTGTTAATAATAATTTATATATAAATATTTTTTTGAATGATGAAAATATCTTCTATTCATTCATTTGAACAAGTGATACGATCAATCATATTTAGGAAAATATTTTTTGAATAATTTATTTTTCACAAAATAAACACACCCTTAATGTTTTAAAACATTTTTTTGGACATTTTGAGCTTTGCTTAAGGAGACATTCAGGACTATCTTTCAATCATTTGAATTGTATATGCATGACTATCGAATCCTCAAACATCAATAGAAAAAACGACACCCAAATCCTTGAAGTGCCAAAACTCGATATGAGAAACACTTAAATATTAAAAGTTAGGAAATGTACATTTAAGCCTCAAAATTAGAACAAAATATATTAGTTAAGTACCAACAATATGAGAAAATCCAACCAAAATGTTGACGTGACGTTTTCTCGGCTAGAGAAGTGCAAAATGACGCCGTTTTGCACACAAATGTGGTTAGATAATCAAAAAATGACATCTTTTTGCCTTGGATTTGAATTTTAATATAAATATTAATTAAAATAAATTATTAAAAAAAGCCCTCGCCCACCTTTTGCTACTTCTTATGTTTTTTTCTTAAATATAATTTAGTTTTGAATTGAATTTAATTAACATTTATATTAAAATTCAAATAAGAGGCAAAACAACATGGTTTTGGCTCTTCTTTGCTTGTTCAGCTCTCCGACAAGCCATATATGTGAGTTATATTAATTAGAGATTGTCATGTAGGATTTTCAAGAAGTTTCACCGAATTTGGTACTCAGATTTCCCAATTTTCAAAAAAATTGACATTTATATATATATACCTTTCATAATTTTTGGCACTTATATGTCTCCCATGCCAAGTTTTGGTACTTGCGTTGCATTTTTGCCTAGAAAAAAACTATTCAATCTCAAAAGAAGTAGAAGTATATGATCGGTTATGTATATCTAATTCTCTCGAGGGTAATTCTCAGTTGTTTATCCGTTCATATATTTTTTGTACATTTTAGAATAGACAGATTTAATAAATTCTATATATATTATAATGTTTCTACCTCGTATGGTTCAATTCTAGCACAATACAGACTAACTTCTCATTCTAATGAAGCACCAAAAGATCATGTAATCTCTTGCAGCTTATTAAAGAAAAACACTGGTGGAAACCAGCTACAAGGCCAGAAGAATGGAACAAATCCAATGTCATCTCGCTAATTCATGAACAAAGAATGGACTATTGTAAATGACTGCTGGCTTGCCTCCGGAGCTAACGGTTATTTATTGGCTCGCATCATCTGACCACGATCCGCTCGTTCCGGCGAGAAGGGCAGCGAAGCAGCTCGGAAACTAGCTGACCCTTGGGAACTTCTCCTTCCTCAGAGACTCGGCGATCCTCTTTGAGATGCAATAAGCCGTGGACTGTATGGTGATCATGGGATTGACTCCTACTGCGCTCGGGAGCATGCTCCCGTCGCACACGAACAGGCCTTTCGCCTCCCAACTCTCCCCATTCTCGTCGACTGCGCCTACGCCCTCGTTCGCGCCCATCCGGCAACTCCCCATCTGGTGCGCGGAGCAGTACATGGTCCAGTGTTCCTGTCTCGACCCCAGGCCTCCAGGAGTAGTGATCGAGTCCAGGAATTCCTCTATATCGTCTTGCTTAGCCCCTCTGCATTTGATTCTCTGCCCGTCGCTTCGGTATGTGCCGACTTCGACAGCACCAGCCGCAATCAGGATCCTCAGTGCCTGCCTCAGCCCGAGCTTGAGGTTTTCCTTGTCTCCTTGGCTTAGCCTGTAAGTGATTACGCCCTCCTCTTTGACGACTCCTGAGCCCTGGTCTCTAACTAATGCGAAAAGGTGAGCAGTTCTTGAATACTTGACCATGCTGTTCTTCACTTCAGCCCCCGATACCCACGGGAACAGCGAGGCAAATGAACCGGGCCCGAGAGCTGGAGTTTCTATGATGGCCTGCACTTCAGAGGAATCTTCTGATACCACCTTGTGGACTGACGTGATGATTCCTCCATCATAGCTTCTGCCTCTGTAACCAGTTGAATTTTCAGGAAGTAACCCCAAACTAGTAGAACTGGATGAAGGCGGAGGTTCCTGCCTATGTTAGGATTCTTCAACCCACTGGAGATAAGCAAAGGAGGTGTCAAGAGAGAGCCGCATGCCGAAATTGTCACCTTGGCCTCAATGCGGAGCTTCTTAAAGAAATCCCTACTCGAGACCGTTGCAGTCACTCCTGAGCATCTGTGACCCACCTTCTCATCATCGCTGGTCTCAAGTATGAGTTTGTCTGCTTTGCATCCTGTCAAAATCACTGCACCGTGCTCAACAGCATCGACGAGCCATGTGCGGTCGGTACCACGCTTCTCTCCCATTCGACAACCGTAGCAGCACCAGCCGCAGTAATGGTTCTCTGGGGAGTTCCTCGGGACAGTTTCCACGTGTAAACCGAGGTTCGAACACCCTTTTCTAAGAATTTGATTCTGGAAGCCTTCCTCGGAGCAGTTCTCTGTAACGCCGATTCTTTGCACACAGCGTCCATTGCAGATAAGTACTCAGGGGTTCCAAAAAGTGGGATTTTGTGATCCACAGACCATTCATGAAGTACAGAGCTTGGAGTCTTGATGGAAGCTGACCAGTTCACAGCAGAGCCTCCGCCTACAGTGGACCCTGCCATGATCATGAACTTCCCGTCGACGGTGGAGAGCAGCCCACCTGACTCGTACATTTGATTCAGCGAGGGGGCCTCCAGGGAGGAATAATCCTGCGGTGTGAAATAATCCCCTTTCTCCAGGACAACCACTTTCTGGCCAGACTGAGCAAGAACAGAGGCAGCGACTCCACCACCACAACCAGAACCAATTATCACGGCATCGCATTTAATATTGCAGCTATTCGTTTTGGAACATTCTGAGACTTTGAGGCCTTTTCCTGCCAGAGACTGAACAAGGGATGAGCCACTTTCATACATGGTCTCGATAGTTCCCTTTTCTAGAGGCCTCTCCCTCTTGGATTTCACTGGCTTCTCTCGAGTGTCAACCTCATATCCAATCGCTTCCCATGACAGGTTCTTGGAGTTCTCATCCGTCTGCAAGAAGAGAAATAAAGAGATCAATTTCTAAAAGCCTTAAAGCTCAAGGGCCGCACAAATGTTTAGCAACCTAAAAGCAGATAGCAGTAGAAAACAGAACAATAGCAGTTATGCTGAATTATAATAAATAGAACTTCAGCACAAAGAAGAAACGTAAATTTCCTGAGAAAACAAAGAATTGTCATCTACATAGTATCAGGTGAAGATATAGAAACAGATGGAAGTAACCTAACTCTCTCCAGATCACTGTTTTGGTAGGAAATCAAAACAGAAAGTTTATATCAGTGTTATCATCATCTTTGACAAATGTATGGAGAACTGTATCCAGAGTCTGCATGGAAAGCATTTATTTTGGGTTCTTTGAGCCTTGCTTAATCAATAGAGCTCATCGCCAGCTTTTTAATCAAACATCAATTTACACGAGTGCATCCTTTATTAAGATGAAAGAAAAATGCTGCAGTACTCTAGTTTAATAACTGGTATGATGTCTTAGTCAGCGTACCAACTCCCTAAACCAATCTTAGTAATGGATGCTTGGCATTGCTTGAGAAGAGAAACGACAAAAAGAAGACTTGCCCCAGCAAGACTCGTAGTTTTAACAAAAGTGGGGCCAGCCACCGATGTCGCAATCTTCCAATGGGCTTGGTTTCTATTACAGTTAGCCTAGTATACTTAATTCAATACAGTCTAAAGTCATTCCTCACGTCATCATCATTGTAGAATCTCCACCAAGACAAAGCTAACTTCCATGACTTTAGCCAACATCATAACCTAACATCACCCGGACACAATATTCAAACACCACCAAGCACATGGATTTGTCTAAAATTCTCACCAGTCACCACCACAGCATTAACTAACCCTGAAAAGTCCAACTTGGATTTTAAAAAAGAAAAAAAACTGATACAGTTAAGAAAAGAAGGAACATTACCCTTGAGAAGAAGTGGAACAAGCAGAACAATTTGACCATCGCGAAGGCAACTTTCAGAGGGATCAGTTTCTTCTGCCTTGACCACCTGTTGAGGACTATCTCCCTCCTCTCCAATGGCATCTCGTGGAACTTGCGAATGAAGGGCCATCTCCAGTCCAAGCATAGAAACCCACAGAGCAATAAGGTCCCCAATCTGTAGGAGAGAATCTTCAAGACAAGGCTCACAACAAGCACAGCACTGCGCTGACCCCTCTTCGCCAGACGCTCTGCAATCTGCCCTCCATTACAGAAGCAAAGGAAAGAAATCAGCTTCTGGTCCCAATCCGGGAATAAATTTTTCTTGGAAAAAGAAGCTAGCGTGAGAGACTCGACGCTCATATCGATGAAGAAGAAGATACCCTTTCGAAAAAAAAAAAATCGAAGTCCTGAACAGAGATGAAATTATTGCAACCACGCCAGAAAGCCTTTGACTTTCCGCTTCAAATTGACTTGAAGATGATTCGCAGCTACATTTTAAAGAACTACCTCGAAAAGGAACGTTGCCCAACAAAGAAGGCAACACAATGATCGGCCCACACCCAAAAAAGAAAGAAACTTTACCATGGCCGGGCATGGGTTATAATTCTACTTGCAGAAGTATGCATCAAACTGCTCTAAATCACTAACAGAAGCAGCTGCAACCAGAAAAGAAAATTTAAAAAAAAAAAAAAAAAAAAAAAAGCAAAAAGGGGAGCTTTCCGACCTCATCAGGAATCGGATGCTGAGACCCAGAAGCCCGGAAGAAGGAGTACACGGCCTCATTGCGAGGGCCGTCCTCGTCGATGCTGTCCGGCGAGAGGGGAGGCAGGAGGGTCTCGCACATGGCGGCGAGCGACTGGATTTGGTCGGCGGAGAAGCCATGGCTGAAGCCGGCCTCTCTCCCCAGTCTGCTCAACAGAGGATGGCCGTCTCTTCCCATCGTCCCGAGCGAAGCGAAGCCTCCTCGTGATGAGGATGACGCACGCCTCTCCGCACGTGAGAGAGAGAGACAGAGAGACAGAGAGACAGAGACAGTGACAGAGAGTTCTTGCAGAAGTGTGCGGGTTAGTTCTGGTACACGACTGACGACGAAACCTGTTCAATTTATAGACCTCGTGGAAGTCGGCCATTAATTATTCACGGATCTCAAGCGTGCTCCGATAGGACTCTCGTGCCTCCCTCTGATTTCCCGATCGTCCGTCTTCTCCCGATCGGGAACGAACTCGGAAGTACAATCCAAACGGGTCGGTCCAGAATCGAACCTGCCGTCCTAAAAAGACTAACGACGCGTTTGATAATATTTTTATTCAAAACTTGTTTCAAAAAATAAAAATAAAAAAATATTTCTATTTCGAAAAATAATTTTTGATAGAAAAACGTATTTGGTAAAACTTATTATGAGAATAAAAAATTAATAAAAACACGTTTGGTAAATTTATATTCTTTTTTTATTTTTTTAATTTTTTAATATTTTTTTTTATTTTTTTCCTTTCTTTTTTTTTTTTTTTCTTTTGGCCGGCAACCGGCCAATGGAGGCTGGCGAGCTTGCCCAGATTCGGCGAGGCCGGCGACGCTCCAACGAGGTCGCCGACCCTTGACGGTAGGTCGCAAAGAAAAGAAAAAGAAAAAAAAAAAAAAAAAAAAAAAAGAAGAGAAAGAAGTGTTTATTCAAAAGTGTTTTTAACAAAATTTTTTTTTTTTGTTTCTCATTTCCTTTTTTTTTGGAAAACAAAAAAACAAATTTTTCAACAAAAAACACGAACAAACACGTTTTTATTTTTTTTTTGTTTAAAAACAAAAAGACAAAATTTCTATAAAAAAAAAAAAAAAAAAAAAAAAAAAGAACATTACTATGCAACCCCTAATCTTTTTGCCCAAAAGATAGTGTGAACTTACTGTCAATTCGATGAAACCACGAAGCATGGGGACTCTCCATTGGGTTGTCATCAATTCGTGTGATTGTCAACTTCCGATATATAAATTTGTATTTTTTTTTTTGGTCAGGCAACTTTCAATATTGAAAAGAACAGGAATTGGGTCAATTTTGAGAATCGGGACACGACGGAAAATCTGTGGCCTAGAAACGGAAATGCACCCATCAATTGGTTAACTTCAATGGTCGTTTTTGGGGGGATTGGGGTTGCGTGTCCAGTGGGTGCGCATTGGAGAAGACAGGTACATCATGGCAAGCACATCGTGCCACAACTAGTACCTTTCGAGGTATTTTCTTTTCTCCAAGAGAAAAATGGCCTAAATAATGTTTGAGTTTTAATTTAATTTGTAATGTGATCTCTAAATTTTTATTCATTTAATATTTATGGACAAATTATATGAAAATATTATATGGACCACATTTTAAAGGTATAAGGACCACACTATAAATTATAAAATTTATGGACCACATTACATATTGAATTAAAGTTTGGAGATTACTTTAAATAAATTAAAATTTAAGGATTATTATGAAATTATATATATATCATTATTCCTTCCTTAAAAAAAATTGTTGGATTTGGGCAGGCCACATGAGCTCCAAAAATCAAAGTCTCATCTTGTTGCGACACGTCTAACTGTCTCTTTCTAGGAGAAATGACAATTATTGTCATTAATGGCTGCTTGATTTTTTTGGTAAGGAAAAACGAAAGATTATCACTTTTGGCAACCTGTTCGTCCTCCTCCATAATGAAAACATTGAAAAGCCCCCCCAAAATCATGTTCGATCCGGTGCGGAATCTCTCTCGAAAGATGGAAAAGTTTTGTCCGGAACCATGGATGGCTGCATATTCTCCATCTAGTCTCCCACTGCTATAGGGGTTTGAAAGTGTTTGAAAAGGTCAGATTTGCAATCACATCTAATAGAAATCGCTAAGTTTTATTGCTCTGTACTTTCAAATTTGCTCATCATCGCGTTTTATGTAGGCTTTCATTTTCTTGAATTTTAGGCTACCTTCTAGTGTGCCAATAATGCAGTCCGTTGTGTTATAACTTTTCACGACTTTTATGAAAATAGATAAAAAAAGGGGATGCTTCTTTCGATGATATGATGAAAAGAATATTTGTGATATGTAGGGGTGATCGGTTCTCATCTAGTAACAAGAACCCAAATCACACAGAGTTGGTTAGCAATTCCACGAGTCTAGAATGTATCCTAAATCAAACAAGCCTCTAACCTCGATCTTTAAGGATAGATTTGGCATTGCCAAGAATATGATATATGTATAATCACCATGGTAGATCCTCAACATTGGTTCCCACGCCCTATCAACATTCAAGATCAGCAATCGAAAATCCCATCACAAATACTCAAACCACAACAAAAACAAATAGAAATTCAAGACGTTACCAAATAAGAAAATCCAAGATCTTCCCTCCTAACCCCCTCCGAAGGAATAGAGACAATGAAGACTCAACATTTATCCCCAAAAATAAAAAATCGACATCGCCTAATCTTAACATTTAGCAAATTCTTAATTTTTCGCAAAATTCTTAAAATTGCAAAAAAAAAAAAAAAAACCTTCTGGAAAGCCCACGTCTTCACGTTAAAGACATTTTTGCAACTGCCCAATCTAAGTCGAGATCAACCATACTAGGGGCCCCTCCAATACGCTAATGTCCACTCGAGGCCCATGTTATTAAATGACATTCGCTGTGTTGCTCTCATGTTCAGGAATCAGTCGACTTCCTCGGGACTCCTGTTCACACGACGAGACACCGATTTCCATTTAAAACCCATCACCCATTTACATTAAATTATCGGAAAAAGCCGCTGAATGTTCCACATTATGCCGTGTCTATGTCAAGATCAACCATATTAGGGGCCCATCCAATGCCCTAATGTCCATTCCAGAACCGTGCTCTTAAATGACATTCGCTCTATTTGTTCTCGTGTTCAAAATCAACCGATATCCTTTAGTCTTCCCACATGGGACTCTTGTTCACACACGAAAACACCGATACCCATTTATAGCCATCACCTGTTACATTATAATTACGAGAAAAAGCCACTCAAAACTCCAAATTATGCTGTCTCTAAGACATTTACCTTTAACTTTTTTTTTTACGATATCAAAAATCCCAAATTTATATATGCATGGCACATCGGAGCCATCAATGAGCATCTTTAAAATTTTGCTTGCATGAATAACGGAAGGTAAATGATGTTGACATGGCGCTCATGTTAAGTTGCAACCTTTGTTGACTATGACCCCTTAATGGGCTTAAATGTGACAAGTTTTAAATAGGGACTTAATTATGCTAGATTACTCTAGATTACTTTGATACATTTCTAGTACTTTATTTTGTTTCAAAAATGTTTGGCAAACATATTGGATTCCATACTACCTACATGCATCATACGTTATTGCATTGAAAATGGGACTTTCAATCCAAACAAAAATAACATTCATCGCATTTCCGTGGGCAAAATTTAGGTTTCAATTAAACTTTGAATAAAATCTTAGCAAGGTCACCTTCAAAGAGGGCCCACCAACGCTGGTCGATCGAGGGGGTAGTTGATGGGAACATTTTCAATTGGTGATGGTCCGAATTAAACTTGATCTTGGCCCGTCTCCTATGTAAATTTCGACCAGCCCCGTCGTGCTCTGTCGGTGGCCGAATTTTGGCCCCTTTGTGGGCTTAAATTTTGGTTGGAAAAATCATACGAGAGAACCTCGATAAAGGGCAAATTTATCATTCAGGTATGAGTTGGAGGTTTTTTTTTGTGGCTTTCTACCTAAAATTATTAATGCAAGTTTCTACTTCTTATAAAATGCAATGCGTGTATATCATTTATGGTTCATAAATAATACTTACACGAGTGATTAAGAATGTTTGTAACAGACAAATTAAATTTCCGATCGAGGTCGGCCGACCCTGACGAGCGAAAGGGCCGCACCATCCAACGCTTCAACGAATTCTCAGGAGTGAAAATTTTCGTCGATGTGCAAATAATTCATGTCAAATACACGTAAATCCCCCCCAATTTTTTCTCTTCTTTTTTGCCCAAACGAAAGCGTCTTAGACAACGATGGTCTCTCGTCATGGAGGACCGCTGCGGCACCAGTTGAATCTGGCACACGGACGGGTGTAATTTTGCGCCGGCATGGGAGGAGCATGCCGACTCTGGCAATGTGGCGGAGGGTGGGGCCTTTTGCAGGGGTCGATCACTCCTATCACAATTGACCGGGACCACGCGACGCGGCGGAGTTCTGCCTCAGCACCGGGGCTCATCGCCGGCTCGAGGCTGGGGCTCCCTGCCTTGGCACGGCAAACCGCCACCGTGCCGATGAGCACCAAGATGAGGAGCCCCAGCTTCATGATCTTTCTTCTGTTCTCAAAATGATTGTGAGGGTTGTTGTCGTACTTATAGCAATTAAACAGTATTCCTGCAATTATGAGGCTTCAGTTGCCTAAATTTACCAATTCACTATTGCTGGATTGAATGTACATTTAATGTTATTATTGATCTTTTCCTGATTTGATAGTTTGGGAATGTAATTAAAACCGTACGGTGATATAATTAAAAGGTTGCTTCATAATCATTATGAAAAGAAGGAAAATTTTAAATAAGGGTACAAGAGGCCTTCGTTTTTTTCAAATAAAAATTCATAATGAATCTTATTTAAAATAAAGGCCAAAGTGATCAAATCGACTTAAATAAGAACATGAACTTCTAAATCATCTTAAATAAGAGCCATTGGCCCGCAGGTGAGCATTTCAGTTATCAGAAAATGGGTATTTTGGTCAAAAAATTATAACTATATTTTTAAAATTAGAATTTTTTTTTTCCTTTTTTTTTCCTCCCTCAGCCTTTGCTTGAGTTTGGCGATCTCTGCCATGACCGACAAAGGGAAAAGGGAAAAAAAAAAGGAAAGAAAATAAATAAATTTAAAAAATTAAATTGTAAAAAAGATGAAAATATCCATCAGTTTGAGAGGCTACGCCCTTTTTTGAAATCAATATTTTTCAAAATCTAATACGATTTGACTCCTTCAAACTTTTATTTAAAACAAAATCACTTTAAGTTTTTATTTGAAAAAACAATGACACTTCAAGCCCTTCTTTGACATTTTACTATGAAAATATTCTAATAAATTATAAAACGTGTGCTATTTCTTTTTTAAGATTTATCAAAGTTTCAAAGTTTGTTTGAGCAAGTAATTTTTTTAATTACCAAAATCTTAAGGATAATACCCAAAAAGGCATAAACATTTTCATATTTATTTAGTTATAAATATTTTTAAATCTTTTTATATTTGTATCATTGAGTTCATCTAATCAGTTTTGATAAAAAAAAGTCACTGACTTTGATGTGACTGTCTTATGTGGCACGGTCAATGTTAACATGAATATTTTTAAATAAATTTTCGAGATTTTTATTTTTATTTTTTCTATCAAGAGCCAGCAAGGAGCTGCCAATCAACAACCCCACCGGCCAGTGGGCGAGGGCCTTGCAACAGGCAAGGACAATAAGCCCTCGTCGGCCACTAGACGAGGGCCGCGGTATCCTATTGTATTTTGTTCGTGCTTACATTTGAATCTTATCTGGACCGTGAATAGATACCACCACCAATTCCGAACCATTATGTCCTATTGGGGGGGACATCCAACAGGCCCATGAGAATCGAATGGGGCCCGACTAATCATCAATCTCGACCTCTCGTTTGTGTCCTCGGGTCGCTTCGGACATGTTGGACCGAGCTCTTGGAAGATTGTTCTATTTCATTTATTTATTTATTTTCTTGATTTTTTGCATTTATTGGCTACATATTAAGCGCATTGATCAGCCTTTTTTTACTTTATTTTATTTTATAATTCGATAAATAAACATCATCGGACTTCAAAACCTTACTATCCCTTGATTGGTTTTTGAAGATGCAAACGAATTCGTTAGAAAAAGGCCGATAAAGGGTTCCTACCAAAACAATTACTAGAGAGTATCATTTTGTGGCCAGCAAGGTCTTGTTGGACTTTTCGTTTCTTGTTAATGAAACTAGAGATTTGCATGGTAATATTTCTATTTCTCCCAATTTCTATTATTTTTTCTCTCTGTTTTTTTTTTCCCGGGACAATTTTGGAATAAAACAATAAACAAAAAATAAAATAAAACTTTTTATTCCCGATAACAATTTCTATAAATAAGCAATTTTTCTTTTTTATTTTTCTTTTGTTTGTCTCTCTTGCCATGGCCACTTCCAACCGCCGACCGCCATAATTGGAGCCACCACTGCTGACCGCCGCATTGCCACCTCCGTCCGTCGCCGTCGACCATATCGCTCGTTGCCGCGCTCCAATCGTCACCGCCATCGCTACCTCCGCCATTGCGTCGCGCCGCGTTGTCGACCATTGTTTGTCAACCGCCACTACCTAGCGTCACCCACAGCCCGCCACCAATGGTCGTCAAAGCAATGGCGACAACCGACGTCGGTGGTTAGCAATCCGTGAGCAATAATAAAAAACAAATAAATATAAAAAAGAAACTGTTTCGTATCAAACACATTTTTATTCTTTTTCTATTTTAAGAGTACAAATTTTATGTAGTTACAAAATACCTTATTTTACTCGAAAATTGTTCCCGAAATAGAAATGTAAATATAACTATTTTTGAAAAAAAAACTCTTCCCTAGCCAATAAACATTGTCATGCGCAACCTAATTTTGCAAGATTTTTCTTTCCATTTTTCTAAATATATCATCAAAGAGCAGTTTGTAGAAATTTGATCAATGATATTAGGATTTTTAATTTATTGTTAAGTTTTAATAGGTGATGAGTCCGTCGACAATCTTGAGTAAACATAAAATATCGTTCTAGTTTTTGTCGACTTTGTCTTGATTGGTTGGTTAAAGGACTGAGAGGGACGGTGAGTCTTTCTGACCTCCTCGAATCATTATCTCATACTTGCCGCATCAAGTTATAACTACTCAACATCACCTATAATCTAAATCTCTGAAATTGATAAGCCTATTGTCACAATCCGATCAAGATGCTAGAAATCGAGAATTTCTCTCTACATGAGGCGGCCCGCAATCAGGCACCATGGCACAAGTTGCGAGGTAGACCGGATTAGCGGCCGACTCATCCTTTTCCATCACTCGGTCAAATGAATGGCGGGGGCAGCGGTCGATAAAGAAACCACCAAAATCTCAGGTTCCTTTTCCATCGCTCGGTCAAACGGATGGTGGGGGCAGCGGTCTATAAAGAAACCGACAAAATCTCTGGCGGCCTCGAACGTTAGTTGCAGCGCCCGGTCCGAATGTCCGCTCCTCAATGTCGGAAATGCAGTTTCGACCCGAAAGTAGGAAAGCATCGACGGAAAAGCAGTCAAAACGACTCGTGGGCCACGGTCGTTTTGATGGTTTTGGACTCCGGACCCCGGTTTCGCACTCCAGCTCATCGAATTCCCGATTAAATAAATCGAGTTTTATTTTTATTATTTGATATTTTCGGTGTTATAAGTTGCCCTCCCATGCGAGCTTGCCTGGCTGCGCATGCAAAAGGGCCGACGATTTAAATTATATCTAAAGGTCAACCCAAGCCATGTGACGTCGTATATCGTAGGTCTTATCTTATTGGGATTTTCGTTTCGGCCAATGCGTCCCTTCCATCAACGCTAGAGCTCTAATCCAAAATTGGCGTCGAGCAAGAGAAAAAAAAAAAATTGGTTTTTAGGGTTTGCGCGTGCCGTTGGGAATCACGAGCCAACGACTTCTCATCGTGTTTTTCAAAATGTTCGATTGAATAAAGAGATAATTTTCTTTTTGATTATGTCGTTTTTAATGGAGTCCGATGGTCCAATGCACCGCAATTATTTTTTCTTAATTCTTTATTTTGCAATCCTATCGTATTGTGCCTAATGTGATCGCCAATTGAATCATCTATCTTACTTTTTTAGTAGATCTATCGAACGTCCTATAAATGTGAGAGAACTAGCGACGATCAATAACCCTATCTATAATCATCTACTTAGATGACAGAGTATGTGATTTGGTCCTTTGAAGATATACTAGAAGCTTGAATTTGAGCAACAAGTTCTCAAAGGAAGAGGATCAATAAATTCGCACCAACATGAGATTTGTAATAATAATATATTGATGAGCAATTTGGATACTCATTCAACATCAAGCATGACGCTTTTGGTTGAATGTTATATGACTTGTCTCATCGACTAGCTGTTTTTTGAAAGATTGGTTTATACACTTAGCATTGCTTGTGTGTATCAATCCACATGGTTAGGTCAATGGCTCAACCGCTTAGTGACAAGAGCAACTAGTGTTAGAGGCAGTAGAAAGAAAGAGGCACATGCTCGGAAAAAAAGTGATCTATCATCGCCTGAATTTTTAGATATACGATTTCATAAAGTAATTTGAAAAATTCTCAAGATGTATATCAAAAGTGTCCATTTTCACATTATACAGACGCACCATACAGTCCTATTTTTCTATCTTTCATCCTCATCAATCATGGAATGGTGAGTAATCTTTAATTAATTATTAAAAAAGAAAAAAACAATTCATAGCACTCACTACTCAAGATAAGCCTAAATAGACAAGTGAGATGTTGACAATGACATGATCACTTATCCCATCTGAACTTCTCCTTCTTGCTTTCTATTTTTTATTCTTATCCCAAATACTAATATACTTTGTCCCTATTGCAAAATTAGTATATGGTAGCGTATATCTGCCATATACTAATATACTTCACCCAAAGAACTAAATTTACTTAGGAAAAAATATCTCAAAAAATTATCTTTTGGGATATTTATTTATTCTTCCCCCAAACCAAACCGCGGGCCCCACTCCCAGTCACCACCCAATCGAACCGGCCAATACGTTTCGGCGCGGGTGGCTGGTGGGCCCCATCTCATCATCTTTTTTTCCCTCTCCGCAAACCCTATCCACTCCACTCCATCACTCTCTCTCTCTCTCTAACTTTCTCTCTCCTCTGCGACGAACTGACCGCATCTTCGACCGAATCCCTCCCCAAATCTCTCTCTCTCTCTCTCTCTCTCTCTGGAGTATTCCCTTGCTGTTGATGGACAGCCGCCTCTTCACTCGCGCCACCCGGACGCCGCCGCCGCCGCCGCCGCCGCCGTCGCTCCTGCGCCCCGCCGCCCGCGGGCCCTGGCCCGAGAAGCCGGGCTTGGCCGCGCGGATCGCCGGCCGCCGCCCGCGGCGATCGCCGGCCGTCGTCGCCAGCGCGAGCCGCTGCGAGTCGAGCAGCCTGAACACGCCCCTGGTGCCGGAGTCGGCCGCGGGCCGGTACCTGACGCGGGTCCTCCAGAACCAGCGGCAGCTGTTCCACGCCGCCGTGGCGGAGGAGCTGAAGCAGCTGGCCGACGACCGCGACGCGGCGGTTTCGCGCGTGCTGCTCAGCGCCGGCTCCGACGAGGCTTGCCTCCACAGGTACTACTGGCTTGCTTTGTCGATCGATCGTTTGGGTTTGACTGTATCTAGACAGGCATAGTTTGAACCTTGAGGTTTGCCGGATGATATTCGATGGGAAAAGAAAATTCAATTGGATTACATGATATAATGCTTTGTTTGGCATTCAGATTGAAGGAGGGTTGTTTCATTAACTTACTGGCTTCTAGATTGAGATATAGTTCTCAAGTGATCATTCTGTCGTGACATCGAAAGACAAATTACCAAACCATATTTAGCAAACAGGAACTGTCAGACTGGTTTGCTGAATTTGACTAGTCTTGTCTGTTGAGAGAATTTAAGGAATACAGTGCATGGAGCTGGCTTAAACTTTTCATGATGGCAATGAGAAACAAAAGGTGGTCCTTTTGTACGTTTTGACAATAGGCAAATATGACTTCTGGAGTTGAATTGGACTTACTGGTCATACTTCAACATGCTTATCTTACACATATGGTCTCCAACCTGACTCTTTGATTTTGTTTATGGAAATCCAAGATGGATTAGTTTCTGCTGGTATTGTCTAAATTGTTTGAGACATCAGGGCTGCTTTGCCTAAAAAGAAAATTTTGGTCGATATAATCATTATTTAGCATATTGTTTGCAAGAAAAATAGAGAAAGAGCTGTTCGCTTTATAGGTAATGGCAGCTTATAAGATGAGTAACTGAATTGGGGTACAACATGCCACTGATGGTTTACTTATGCTCTCTGTGAGTTCTGTCGTTTTGATAAAACATTTGGGCCCCAGAATGCAAATTCACAAGCACGAGAATTTGTGTTTCCTTTATATGATGGAGAAAAAGCTGAAAGACGAATCCATCCTCTGAAGAGTCTGAAGATGACCCCATTTACTTCACTAGCAGCCTTTTGGTATTTTTGCCTGCATAGATGGTGGTGCATAAAAGGTGTGTATCAATGATGATAGAGTTAACCATCAATAAGAATTTGAGCTTACTCATGAAGTTTTGGTCTTGTATATTCTTCCAGACTTATACAATATGGCCTGCCATTTGTTAGCATTCACAAGCAAATATGACAATACTCTGAGAGCTGTACTCACAACCAAAGAATTAGTCAAAGTCTTCATGTCTGCACAATAACCCTAAGTTGCTAGCTCCACATGTGCCTTATACGTTGCCTTTGTCCATCTCCTTGCTGCTATACTTTCCAACAGCTAAGTATTTCTGCTCGGATATGGTGCCATCTTGAGGGATAGATAAATGGCTTTCTGGAAGTGCATGACAGAAGATAGTGTGTTTTGGCTAATTAAGTAAATCTGATAGAGCAAGATGAAAACTCGAAGCTTGATAGTGAAGAATGGTAAAAAGCAAGCGTGATTCAGCAAGAGAGTGCCCCGCTTTACCCACTCTACACCCTTTCCCAACAATGCTTGGACTCATTTTTCCCTATTATAGAAGTGTACTGTCAAAGTTCTTTTCTGACCCGCTAAACCTTTACTCGACTACATATTTTTCTCAGTGCGATATTCCTTACTAATTGTTTCTTCTGGATCTCATTATGACTTTGTTCAGAACTATATTATCTCTCTGCTGTTTATCGAGTTTGAATGAGTTTTAGTTTAAACAGTTTTTACTAGGATAGTTTTTGTGAATAATGCGCCTGCTGCAGTTCTTAAAGAC
This sequence comes from Eucalyptus victrix, assembly GCA_016097545.1. NCBI lineage: Eukaryota > Viridiplantae > Streptophyta > Magnoliopsida > Myrtales > Myrtaceae > Eucalyptus > Eucalyptus victrix. The sequence goes on from CM027842.1 coordinate 9,715,786, forward strand.
AGATACATGACTAGTGGTATTTCGTCATCGGTCATTGATATAGCGTACATTATTGAATTATATCTACCGTCTCGCATATACAGATTTTTTATTTATTGTAATAATTACAGTTTCAACTCGCTGGCCCATTAAAAGATATCATGCCAGCACCACAGATCTTCACACTTTTATGACATAAGCAGTTGTCAACAATTTCGGGTTTTAAATATCTTCCCAAGATCGAACTGTACATTTGAAACGGTTCAAAGCAGGAGGATCACTTGGAAATGGGGATGATGCTAGAAGCAGCTTTCTTAAACATCTGAAACATCAGAGTATGAAAAGAGCATCATGCCAATTTCCACTTGACTGTCTGGCCTGCGTAGTAAGCAGTGAGGAAAACATTGGGTGTTAGAAGTAGTAGCCATGATTTCCGGGATTCGTTGTGAATTGAAGGCATGATGATGCTCAATCAGAAGCAAGAAAAATGCCAGATTGCCTGCATGTCGATTAACTGAAGCATGTATTTCTGAAATTTCATGTTTCAATTCTGGCTGAAGCTTTAGATCTTTCCTTTGATCTGATTAAACTGTGCATGTGAAACCCAGGAGGATTGCAGAAATCAAAGAGCGCGATCATCAAGTTGCAATCAAAGATGTTATGTACATGCTTATACTTTACAAGTTCTCGGAAATCAGAGTTCATTTGGTGCCCAAGCTTTCCAGATGCATTTACAATGGCAGACTAGAGATATGGCCTGCGAAAGACTGGGAATTAGAATCCATTCACGGCGTCGATGTTTTGGAGATGATAAAAGAGCACGTTGCTGCTGTCATTGGCCTGAGAGTAGATTCTAGTGTTACAGACAACTGGGCGATTACTCACATTCAACGACTCCAACTCGGCCAACTTTATGCAGCCTCTGTTTTATATGGTTACTTCTTGAAATCTGCTTCTTTGAGGCACCACCTTGAGTGTAGTCTAGCTTTAGCTCCCCAGGGACACCGCATCTTACACAGGAACTCTCTTCACTCTCCAAAAATTTGGCCGTATGGGTGGAACAATCTTGTTTGTGGTCGTGTCAGCAACGATAAACTCTCTTTAGGCCAAGCATCAATTCAGGATGGAAACCATGGAAAGTTGAGATGTTATGTGATGGGATTTGACCCCGAGACCTTGCAGAGATGCGCAAAAGTCAGATCCAGGGAAGCCATGGATCTAATTGAGAAGCATAGCTGTGCTCTGTTTGGGGATGGGAAGATGGGTTTGATCACTAGTGATGACGTCATACTTACCTCATTTTCGAGCCTGAAGAGATTGGTTCTGGAGGCTATTGCGTTCGGTTCCTTCCTTTGGGATGTGGAAGAGCATGTCGATACTGTTTATAAGCTCAACGATAACTGACAGGAAGGGGCAGGGGTGCAGACCTAACTGGGGGTTCATCTCTGTCAGCCACCGATGTATATAAGAGCTCGACTAAGAAGTGCGAACTGTCCCGTTCACCTCTTGTACATAGGAGTTTCAGGCATGGCAATCTTCTGTTTTATATGACGGTTTCAAGAGTGACGTGTATAGCTTTTGGATGGTGCAAGCTTTTGCTGCACGGGATATAAATTGAATGAACTGGTAGTAAAAACTTCACAAGCACAACCTGTTTCCTGTTTCTTTCATGGACCGAGATTTTGGGATATGGATTTTCAATACTACAACTAAACTTCCGAGGCAAGGTAAAGAATGTTGCGTGGAAGCTTTCTCTCTATCAAGTCTTTTACTTCTGTCTGGTAGACACCTTCCGGTTTCATACCACAAGGCCAGCGCGACATCTAAGCTGATACTTTTACGGAATGTCTAAACCGCGTCATCAAAAACATTATCGTAGGTTCTATGGGGAGTTCTTAGGTCGGCTGAGGATTATTTCGTGAGTAAATATGGACCATCGGATTTGTGTTTGGTCAAATCAAATCCGGAAAGACGAGAGAAAAGTGTTAACCGGTTAAAACCGGTTCATGTCATTGACTTCTTGTTAAAGTCAAGCGTCCCGTATTAAACTCTCCAAACTCTTCTTTGCCCCTTTTTGTGGATTTGTTTCCTTTATTTACATTGATAATAAATACTGTATTCGTGAAAGTTTTAAAACTGTTACATGGGAATTTTTTAAATTGAATTTTCATGCACTATAGAATTCTAAGCGCATGGTTCAAACAAGTAAACTCCCTTACCGATTCTAGTGATTTATATATTTTTTGTTCTTTGGAAAATCTTTATGTATATTAATTATTATTTTATTTTAAAAACACTCTTATGGTTAAATTTTCAAAATAACAAAGATCGTTCAAGCCTCACCGTGGGACGCATGAAGGAAAGACAAACCCGGTTGCCCCCCATTGAGGATTAGATCCTCGAGGGATTGTAGAACTCCCTTTCAGAATTGGATCCATCGAACAGTTGTAATTTCTTTGTTTTCGATCTGATGGCGAAAATCCGTAGAGGCGCAGCATCTACAAGGACCATAGACTCGCCCATTCTTATAATGACACGGTGATGCGATTACAGAAATCCATCTTTTTCGAAAGTCAAGTTGTGAATAATTTTCAATCCACGAAGAAAAGTATTCGGCAAATTCTACAAGATGGACCATTAAGACCGCGCTGATTATAGTGTGTCGTCACATTTTAGTTTCATATATTTGTACGAAATATTAAGCAACGGGAATACATGATCGTTAAAAGCGAATTTGTACAAACGGAGGTCTTGTATTTGTCATGGACGAGTTTTTCAAAATCATTTAAGATGCTGCTTGGCTTTTTTCTACTCTTTTTTCATGTGATGTATGTGCTCAAGCTAATGCATGATTTTTTCGGCCCCCCCCAAAAAAAAAAAAAAAAAAAAAAAGATTAGCAGGTGTTTTTGATATTAATAAAGTGAGTAATCTAGTGAATTATAGACCATTCATACTCTAAAACTCTGTTTGTTTCACGGAAAATAATTTTCAGGAAAACGTTTTCCGGATTTTCCGGCGTTCGTTTCGTGAAAAATAAATTTCCTGGGAAAATATTTTCCATGAAAGGAAAAAAATTTTCTAAGGTCTACAAAGTTCAATTTAATCAATGCGATTTTGACTAAGCTCTCTACCTATCTCTCACCAAGAAGTTTCTATGAAAAAAAGAGGAATAGTTCTACCATTGAGCTCCATTTGATTGGCTACACCAACATCACAAATTACAAAAAATATTATATTTCACGTGGTGAAACCCGAAATAGGAAATCGATGATGAGTCACGACTCAATTTCGACTCATCTCTTACGAAATCAACCTTTGGTGTTCCAAAGCTAAGTCAAAATGACAAACTAGCTTTATATAAATTGATAAAATCCGTGGTCGTTTCCAACTGCCTTGGCTTCGAATCTTCCCTGTTCCAAGAAGTTGCGTTCACAACAACGCCTGCCGAATCTCCAATACACGCAAACAATCCTGACAATGCCAACTCCGTTTCATACAAAAAGAAAAAAAAGAAAAGAAGAAAGATAAAATAATCACAAATACTGCTGACAACTTCCCAGGTTTTTACTTCAACGGTATTAACTCACACAACCTTAAAGCTCACGAACTCGAGCAACATCGCCACCACCTTCATTCCCTCCTCGTTTCCTCCGTGAGAAACATGTCGTACTTCAACTCTTACCCTTCATCCAGCTTCTTCCTCCTCGTCCTCCTCTTCACTGCTGCGGTCGCGCTGTCCCTCTTCCTCTCCGACTCCTCCTCCGCCACCGAGGCCGCCCTCTCCTCCCTCCAGCTCGCCATCTCCACCTCCTACTCGATCTGCCGGGCCGTCTTTGCCGGCGGCGCCTACTTCCTCGCGTTCGTGATCAATGGGCTGCGGGTCCCCGGCGAGGCCCTCCACTCGGCACTCCAGCAGCTCGCGGAGGCGATCCGGTCGCTGGCGAATTACCTAGTAGGGCTCGTCGTGGACGTGGTCAGCTCGCTGGTGTCGTTCTTCCTGGAGCTCGCCAAGGAAGCCGCGGGAAAATTCGTGGAGCTCGCCACGGAAGGAGCGACCGCTTTTGCCGAGAAGGGTAGGGAAGGGATCGAGGCCCTGTGTAAAGTCGTGGTGGAGGTGGTGCGGATCATGGCGGAGGCGGTGGCCGGCGCGGTGGCGCAGATATTGAATAGTTTCAAGGAAGTGGTCAGCTCCGTTATGGAGAAAGGGAAATGAATTTCGGTGCCATTGACTTTGCTTTCTTTGTAAACAACAAATTAATGTCGTAGGAGTTATCTTCTTTAGGGCAGGATTAGCGAAAGAGAAATGTAAACAATGATAATCAAAGTTTCAGGAATGTAATTACTTGTACCGAATGAGGCTGCCATTTTGCTTATAATATTTGTGTTTTTTTTTTTTTTTTTAAATATTAATTTGAGAATGTTATTGTTTGTTGCTGTTGAACATGTTGCAGAAAGTAATATTTTTTTTAATTAATAATTAGAAAAGAATAGGCAAAGGAAAGAGATGATGCAAACTTATGAAAGAGACCGCATTGTTTAGATGGAAGTAATCCAGATTGTTTTGCATCCTGACTTCACCACCAAGTCTTTCGAGAAAAAATATATTTCCCAAGGGAAGCTTCCTTCACTATTTCTATAAGTCATTAGATATTGTTCAAGATAATGACACTTCATCTTTTCTTCGTTATAGTTTCTTCTCCATGACAACCTTCATCGAAAAGTCTTGCTTGATTTCTCTCATTTCGCATCGATGAAATCCCGACTGAAATAGAATGATGTAGATTCATCACCAGTCGTCCTTCCCCACCCTTTTATTTGGTAATAATTAGAGGGGACAGACTTTCTTTATTAGAATCGAACTCGAGATTTGTTGCTTTTAAAGGCGTGATCTCGACTTTCGAGTTTTCCCCTCGCCGTATTGATTGCTAATGATAAATCTTCATTTATCGTGGTGTGTCTAAACATTCCACCTTCGCAAAGGCAAATTTAAAAGGAAAAGAGATCATCAATCTTAGATTGGACCTCGGACACGTTTCCTTTTCCTCATTTAATAAAAGACTCGAAGCTTGTTTCCAAGGCTCTATATTTTCCTCAATCTCGATTGCTTGAAATTTCCTTCCAACAATGCATTTAATTTGAGAAAATCACTAAAAAAGTCATAAACATTTTTATAACTTTACCAATTTAGTCATAGACCTTTTTTTTTTTTTGCCAAGTCAATCCTAATTTTTTTTTTGCAATTGTGTCGATTTAGTTCATCTTGCCAAATTTGGCCAAGCGGCAATGATGTGGACATATTGATGTAATCAATTTTTTAATAATAATTTTATTTTTTGAATTATTTATTTATTTATTTTCCTTTTTTCTTCCTCCTCCAGTCATTCATTAGATCTTAATGATCGATAGAGACAAGGGTCTACGAGGCTTGCCCAACGACGGCAAGACTTGACCCCGCCATGGGTGGGCGAGGTCAAGCCTCATTAGATTTGGCTCGACCTCACGGTGAGGTTGAGCTTATCAGCAATTTGATGATGTTAAGCCTTGTCAAATCTAGATCAGCCTCAACCAACCATGGTGAGGCTGAGTTCGTTGTGGCCTCACCAATTTGATGATGGTGAGTTGCGCCAAATCTGACAAGGCTCGACCTTGTCTAGTCATGGTGAGGTCGAGCCTCGTTGGCCCTCACTTGTTGGTCATTGAGGTCGCGATCGATTGGTTAGAGGAAGAAGAAAGAAAGAAATTTTAAAAAGAATAAAATAAAATATTATTAAAAAAGCAGCCACATTAACGTCAGTCGGCATTCACGTCAAAACAATTGGTGAAATTTTTATTGGATGAACTGAATGGTATAATTGCAAAAGATTTAGAACTTAATTAATAAAATTATAAAAAAATTTAGGATTTTTTAAATAATTTTCCTCATTTAATTCATGGGCTACAAGTCATGGACATAGAATTAATAAAAATCAAAGGCGGTTGATATCCATATCGATGTTCAATAAAGAAAAGAGAGTGGGGTTACTTTCGGCTGATGAAAAAATACACCTCTATTTTGTATTTGTCAATATGATGATTGTCACATTCATGGATCGGCAAATAAAACCTTCACAGGAAAACTTCCGCCTTATACTTTCATTTTTTTTTTTTATCTTAACCAAATCCATGTATTTTTTTATTTTTATTAATAAAATCTTTCCATTAGTGTAAATTATCTAATCAAGTACCATCGCCCTACATCCAGTTAAATCCAACTAATGTGGCCGTTGACAACTCCCTATTATAATGTGGTCAATAGTCTAGTGATGTAAATGATAACGTGAAAGATAAATAAAATAAATTAAAAGAAATCCTCTTCTTTCACTCATGCTCGCCCCCATTTTCAACATGTACATGAGTTTTTGAGCCTAAAAAATATTGTCCGCACACTCTCTGACGTTATCGGACAGATGCGTTAGCTTGATTTGATCGAATTTGGTATGGAGGGATTTGACTAGATAACTAGTGCAGGTAGATAGACTTGATTGGAAAAAAAAGTTAAAAATACAAGAGTTTGATTAAAAAAATCTTGCAGAGCAATAACTTATTGGTGCGTAAAAAATTTCTATATGAGGAATTGGAGGTTGCTCGTTCAAATTTCACTAATTACATATAGATTACTTTGGATTAGATTGTCGATACAGTTGAATGCTCAGATTTAACTGACAAGAATAAAATGAATGAATTAATTAGAAATTTGAGCTAGACAAGCCATTCAAGCATGTCATGGCTTAAGAAATCATAGCGCATGAGTCATCTTTACCTCATCCCATGGTCCATATAGGAACGAAACGACTCGCATGATTTTCCTCCTCTCTTTCGAGGACAATGCTCGCGGACGTCAGCTCGGCACCTTCCACGCCCTACTTTTGATCGCACTGAAAAAGGGGAATCAAATTCGCCGCATGAAAATTTCACATGATAATAATTCAAGGATAATTTTTCATATTCAGTATGGCTTCTCATAGCTGCTTTAGCTGTGAAAAGAGAAGTCACAAGCCTCAACTTTCCTGTAAGTTGCTTACCAAATTCATTACAACCGCAACAATTTATAATAATTTTTTAAAAGCACTTTGAGGTGACGCGCTTTTAAATAATATATAACCAAATACAAATCACAGCATAATCTCGATTCTTATCGTTAGTAGACTCACTAATTGAGCGTGCCATTTGATTGCTAGGCTCTAAGGCTTAGCTTGGATCATACCCAACTTTGGCTTGTCCATAATTCGGCGTCGTTGCTGTGAATTTTATGTAAGGCAGGTTGGATTTAGGCTATATATATATATATATATATATATATATATATGTGTGTGTGTGTGTGTATGTGAGTGGATTACTATTACAAAATTTGAGCAATATAGTAGTGGTGTCGAAGACCTCGACTTTTTAAGCTGCTTATCAAATTCATGACAACTGCAACAATTTATAACAATTTTTAAAAGGCGGTTTGAGACGACACGCCAACTTATTGATTGAGCGTGCCATTCGATTGCTCGACTTCAATGTTCGACTGGGATCCGATCCGACTCGCCCGTTTATAATTCGGATCTGTCACTGCGGATTTTGTGTAAGGCGAGTCAAGTCCGCGCAATATTTATATGTGTGCGCGAGTGCATTTCTATTACAAAATTTGAGTAGGACGATGGTGGTGGCTTTATTCCAGGAGATGCTTAAGCAGTAAGATAAGCGAAAGAACCACCCTTCTTCTCCTCCCCTTTTCCCTCGCTGCTTCCTCGGTGGGAGCACCCCGCCTGGCGAAGGTGCCATCTGCTTCCTTCGCGTCCTTCTTCACGCCACTGTAAAAACCACTCTCTCTCTCTCTCTCTCTCTCTCTCTCTGTCTGTGCGAGTTTATGTTGTGAAAGCTTGAATTTTGGAGCTCAGTCCGCGAGAACTCGATCATGGGTGGTGAAGCCGTTGACTCCGTCGTCTCCAGCGGCTCTTTATCCGGTAGAGTCGTCGCTCTCTCTCTCTCTCCTCCTGCTCGTTCTCGTTCCATTACAGTCGTCGCCCGATCAGTAATTTTTGTTAGTACCCACTTCGTTGCTCGGTGTCGTGATCGCTTTCCCGTGAATATTTGTGAATGATCTCCCTGCAGACGGCGAAGTGTCACTGGACGAAGGCTTCGCTACTCAAGTTCCCACTCATTTCAGGTGCTTAAATTTTTTGTCTTTTTTTCTGGGTTTCGCGGTGGAATTCTTTGACATTAAAAAATTCAGAATTTCAGATTTCCTTTGGCCTCGTTTGGTTCATCCTAGTGCAAGAATTGTTCGTGTTTGAATTGGAAATCTTATCCTGGAGTTGAATCTTGCAAAAAAAAAAAAAAATGCTAAATCAAGTGGGTTTTTGGTTTGATTATCAGTCAGACATAGAATGTGGGCCTTTTTGCTTGTCAGGGATGGTCTCAGCAGCAACGTTGGGAGTGAAATCACGAAGAAAGATGATGTTTTTGGACTTGGGGATTTCGAGGGGGAGGATGGCGTGTTTTCTTCTGCTCTGGAATCTGAAATTTACTTGAGAAGGAGGAGCAGTGCTTATAGAGAAGTCTTGGGGAGCTATGACACCTCGCGGGTTCCTATTGAAAGTCTGGGCCGTGCAAAAAGCAAGATTCTGAGGTATTAAATTCTTAGAAGTGTCTCATGTATTCCACCACGATAAAAATTATGATCGTCTAATTCAATTTTCTTTGTGAAAAATTATGTTTCGGTGCTCATTTTCCCTTCTATGTGATGTGTACGGATGTTGCATGTCATGTAATGAGCTGGATGTTCGAATTCTGTTGGGTGGAATTGGTGGACTATGTTAAATTAGCATGCAATTAGTGTAGCTTGTATTGTGCTCACCTGATTTTACGAACTTTACTTTGCAGCTACCACCCTGGAGCATGGATCGAGGAAGTAGGTGGTACAAGATCTTTTGACTATAATGTACCACAGACGATGTCCCTTGTCTTGATTGGTCCAAGAGGGTCAGGAAAAAGCAGTCTTGTCAACAGGATATCCAAGTTGCTGGAGGACGATAATTTTGCCTCAGAAAGAGCCCAAGTATCATGTAAATGTCACTTCATTGCTTTTGACCTGTTAAATCTAGATTAATGTTCTATGAGATGGTGTAGTTCATCCAACCGGTTTCTTCTTTAATTGTCTTTTACACCAGATAATCCTTCTGTGGGAGATGGGACATACTTCCTCCAGGAGTACATGATTCCAAGGGGTTCGACATCCTTCTGTCTTTATGATACCCGTAGTCTGTCTATGGACCCCTCTGAAGACAATAAAATCATCAAACGATGGATGACAAAAGGCGTTCGTCATGGTGAACTTGTCATCAGGTGCAAAGATTTTACTTCAGGCTGGAGTTGGCTTTATGAATAGGTTTATCCATTCAAAACTATAATACTTCTGCATTCTACATTCAGGGAATCAGATAATTGGAGTTTAAGGAAGAGAATGAGGTGCAAAGCTCGCTGGAGTGGCCATCCGTTCTCACTAATAAGGAGGGTGAATTTTGTGATATTTGTTGTTAATGGCCTAACAGTTCTCAAATCCATGGACAATAACCATGATGGCCAATCACAGTACACGCAGTTGATTGCAGATACCTACAATTGCCCATATTTGTCATTTAAAGGTACCAAAACATTCATTAGTTTAATATAACTGCACTTAAACGAGGGAAGGTTTAAATTGGCAAAAGAAGTGTCAGAAAACCTGTAGTGTGAGGGTAGAAAAGTGAGGCATTTTGCATTGAGACAAAGGGTTTATCCTTCTTTGGTAAATCTTGCCAGATGGAAATGAAAAGGATTGTAAGGAGAAATCTGCTGATGCCAACAGCTCTTGTGAAATAGGCCACCCAATTGGTCTAAAAAAGATTTGAGATGACAATTTCAGTTTAAGAATGATTTCAATGAATGGTCTTATAACACAAATTGCTATTTCAAAGGACTAAGTTTTATGCTGGGACTAAATGATGTCATGGGTAGTTGTTTAACATGGGAAATTGTCAGGCCACGGTTATCGAAAGTGCATATCCTGAGAAATTGTCTGCGACTCTTTAGAGTCAAGCTAGGAGAACGGGAAGCATGTTATGTTAATGGAGAAATGATGTTGAAGGTTGTCTTTTTCAATGAAAAGATGGTGACATCTTCGTTGCAACAGAGAACTATCAACTATTCAGAATTGTTCTTGAAGTTCTGCCTGTGCTCTTTTATCTTCTTCAGTTGGTCCGTAAATGTTAATATCTGAGTTTGTACGAACCAGCAGATAACATTTGCTAACGTTGCTTTCTTGTACCATTTCTGTTGTTCTCTGCACAAATATTACAAATGAGCAGTCAATTGGCGTGCTACTTACTGGTTAAGAATCTCAAGTAAAAAGCATTAAGAGCATTAGGTAACTCTCTATTTGTATGTTTTTTCCTTTTCACAGATGACAAGCCTGTTGTAGTTGTTACACATGGCGATCTACTTTCAATCCCTGAACGTGCTCGTGTTCGTGTATACCTGGGAGAGCTGTTTGGCATCCCTCCTACAAAGCAGATATTTGATATTCCAGGTATTTTGGTTCAGCTTTCCAAGTCTTAGCACTTCATTTGTGCAGTGGAAGTGAAATGTGACTCCTTGTTGCAGATAACTCCGATCTTCTAACGCAGTTCACAATAGTTGACATGCTGCGCTACTCCCTTGAACATGCTGATAGAAATCTACCTCGTAAGACTTGGGTGTTAAAAAGGGTAAGGCTCATCCAGCTATATGGGAATCATCATTCACAACTATCCTCCTTTATTCCGATTATAGTTTGAGAGGTCTAAATTCTTTCTTCTTTGAATATCATCCACTAGAAAAGTTTTATTAGTAAAGCATACATGAGCATGTTAGTCCAAATTAGCGCATTTGAAAAGATAGAGACAATATTGCATAAGTGGCTTTTGATATGTGTCTTGACTCTTCCTTAGAATCTTTTAAATTTTGACCATTTTATTGGTTCTTAATAAGGAAAAAAAAACGTCGTAATATGCTCTAGGGAAGGGTACAGCGGTGGCAGCAACTTGAAAAAGCTAAGATTGATAAGAACAGAAACACGGTGATGAGTACAGATGCACGGATGTACATATCCCTCAATAGCAGTTGCTCAGATAGGTCTGTGAATCCACTGTATAATGTCAGAAAATTATTGAAGGCAAACCATTTTAGCTTTGCTAAGTGGGTAGCTTCCCGCCCCAGACTTTTGTCTCTGTGGATGGCGGCCAAATTATTGTTGAGCAGAACAGCAGACCTCGCATTTTTGTTTTATCTACTGTTGTCACTGTCTTTGTATTTCTCTCCCCTGTTCTCCTTCCAGTTGGATGATTGCCTTGATATGTGGATATGAATGCACAGATATCATGAGCACATTTACATGTCTTCAGAAGTGAGCTGACTGTATGTTCTGCCAGGAATGGAGAGTGCCGGTCTCAGCATGCCTTTATCTGGCTCTTATTGTCGGAATCGCTATCATTGCAGCCTGCGTAAAAAGAGCACACCCCAGTTTAAGAGGAATGCGCCCTGTACATAAATCAAAGATCCACATTGATTGGCCTAAAATTCGGCATTTGTGGCTGGGATGAGAAGATTGCTTTAATCTTTGCTATATAGTCTGTCCCACTGCCACACCTTTGAATCTGAAGCAATCACCGAGCGTTCATTCATAAAAGACCAGTTATTGTACATGAGCACTGGCAAAAACTTTCAGATGCGTGGTTATGAGCAGTTCTTGTGACGAATAAATTGCTTTTATGTATCCAAGCTCCCAAACATGTTCCTTCGAAGTAGACTTTTCATTGTTTATATATGGGGTTAAATCGCTTGCGGATATGAAAGATTATATTGCTTCTGATATCATCTTTACTTTTGATTTGTTTTTTACATTTTACCGTTGGCAATTCTTGCCTCTGCTAGTAAATAATTCTCTGTTCCCTATTAGGAGCTTCTTTGCCATTCTCATTAAAGAAGGGAGAAATTCCATCGTTGTGCTTCGCAGGCTATGCATATAGATAAACTGCACGAGTTGGCTTTTTACTGTCACAATGGATCTATTAAAGAGAGGCTGTGATTATTGATATGCATAACTAGGAGGATGGACATTTCTCTTCTTTTAGAATGTCATGACGAGTGTACCAAGAGAGCTGGATTCTCATAACTGCAAATTTTTCTTTTGGGTATGTGAGATTAGTAGACCCGATAAATTTGTCATACATCTCAATTAAGTTTGATTGGCTCTTGATTGGCTCAACTTTCGAGCCCTCGGTCCCAGTCAGGCAGATGCGTTGCTGAGGATCGGCGGATCTGCCCAGCGTTTCATCTTTATAGGTTTCACCACTTCTTACACAGCAAATGAATGCCTCTTTCTTCTACCATCTTGTCTTATACCCAAGAATCTGTCTATTGTCTCAAGTGGTTTTCAGCATTAAGGCGAAGTGATGCATATGGTCAATGAGTGAGCAAAACTGCTGTAACTCGAGTAACGTTGGGAATCAGGCAGTAAGGGCACAAAGCCAGGTGTTCCTTCAACAGAAAGAACATAAAACAAAGCGATGCAAACTAGAAATATTGCCTAAGAAAGACCTTTCATAGAAAATGGATAAAATTCCACGATACAATGGTTGTGGGGAAAAGAATGGGTGAAGAGCAACCTCTCGGGATCTCTGATGTTTTCTTTCCATCTTGATCATCTCGACAATCTGCTCGGTACAAACTCGACACACCGCCAAATCAAAAATTCGAATGAGACCCTCAAGTCTTTAAGTATACCGGAAATGACTCACAAATTATTCCTGTTATCTGAAGACCACCTGACAAAAGGCGGTAAACGAATAGAGAAAGCTCGTATGAATCCTATCAGTTCAATTTCTCACCCTCCATTTGTCTCTGAAATGCTGTCCAAAAATTTAGCTCTTGCAACTGAATCAGTTGAGAATCGGCCGAGCACAGCAATCGTTGCTGTACTACTTCCAAACTTCTCAATCCCTCTAGATATCATACAAGTGTGGTAAGCCTCAACAACTACCATCACATCTCCTCCAAGCAGTGAAGAAACCGTCTCAGCAATCTGCCTAGTGAGTCTTTCCTGTACCTGGAGCTTGAAGCCGTAGAAGTGTACTATCGACTGCAATAGAGATTTCACTGATGGGCCAAATCCTTCCCTGTGGAAATATCCTATGTGAACATTGCCGTGAAAGGGAAGCAAATGGTGCTCGCACTGAGACCAGAATGGCAAGTTCAGCTCTGAATGAATCTGCTCCATCTCACCATCAGCTTCCCCATTGGGTAACGAGTCTACTTTATGAATGGTGCAGCCGTTAAGTTTCATCGGTAGACTGGTATTCTGGAAGTTCATGAGCCACTTTACGAAGCGACTGGGGGTTCCAACAAGCTCTTTCCTTGATGGGTCTTCCCCTAATGACCGAATAATCGAAGTTACTGCAGTAACCATTCTGGGATTCAAAGATCCAAAGCTGGAGCATGTTGTAGGGCTCGAGGGAGATCGGGAGGGGCACCAAGATTTGCCACTTGAATCCGTATTGATATTAATGCCCCTGAATTTAAGAAGACTCAAGAAATCACCCCAAACTCCGGCCTTTTTGTCTTTGAAAGCACCTGAGCCAGAAGAAACCTGAATCTTCACCCAATCTTCGTGATTAGAGGTGTGAGAGGCTGGAAATTGGATGTGTAAGCATTGGAGTACAACAGCAACACCTGCAGGCTTGATACCATTCTGCAAGGCTGAAGCTATTTCATCGGCTAGACGCTGTGGGTCTTGGAGTCTTTTAGCAAACACATCAGACACTCTTGAGAGCTTACTTAATCCTACAACCTGCTGTCCAGAAGGGACATAACCCACATGACACTTGACCTGGAACGGAAGAAGACAGGATTCGCAATATGAGAAAAGGTTCAGATCTCGAACTATCACAAGCCCACCAGCTCCTCCCGCATGACCAACATCCTTGTCAAGACCAACTTCAGGGAACAAGGCACCTTGAACAATGTCCTTTACGTATTGTCGATAACCTTTGAAAAAAATATTATATGATTCAATTCTAGAGATAGAGAAAGAAATATTTACTTGTCCTGATACCATAAATCTATTAGCAAAGTGATAAAAATACATGTATCCAAGAGTCATTGTATTTAGAGAAACCAAACTATGAGAAAAGGAAAAGCCAAAGAATAAGTGGATGCCATAAAAGAAACGCTTTGAGCTATACAAGAAACACTTTGAATTATACAGAGTGGAGAAAACAAGATTTCTGTATGCAATTGACAAGAGGACAATCTTACTCAGTTGCTCCAGAAAAATAAAGCACAATTCATTTTACTATACTGCTTGTGGAAACATGGAAGATGGCAGAAGTTATCCAGCAGGCTTTGATAGCACTAAATGAATCAACAACTGCAAATCTACACTTCACCAACTCACCAAGCAAGGGGGAAGAAGACTTATCAAATAAGAAAACTGAAACACAAGGATATGAAACCACGAAAAATTTGCATAATGCCTTCTTATGGCAAACCAAATGCTAATAAATCCACAGAGATAGAATGCTTATGCATTGGAGTAAGCAAGCATCTGCAGACTCTGGACCCCTTTCAGCTCATTAGATTCTGCTAGAAAATATGGAAGGTGGAATGTACAGCAGGAATTTTGACCAAGTATAAGATCTGAGATTCCCTTCCAACTTCAGAAAATTGCTATCTATGAAAAACAGAGGAAGCAATAGACAGTATACTGAGGTGTTCAGAAGCAACAGAAGGATCATTTTGGGAAAAACCACCAATACATCAAATTGCTATCCATCTATTTTGTGTTGCAAGAAAAAATGATTGACTTAACCCCGAGGTGAGACCAAATAAAGCAGCATTGGAAGGAAAGGGAAATCCAACCAGATGATGTTAAAGTCAAATATTCAAAACCAGACACACCTAAACTCATAGAAGACAAACGTGAACGGTAGAGTATATTTTAGCAATATTCACATAATATACATGTGACAATTTTGACCTTGTAGTCATTTCTTCGGTTACACATGTTGACATCCTAAGTTGGTGGACGACGGCTACCAACTACCCGTAGAAAATACCAAACATCTCAACAACCTAAGAAGCTAAGTGTCAAGTGTCATTGTCCAAAAGTCGGGAGCCAGAATTCACAGCAAAATAACAAATATCCCAGCACACCCACAACAGAAAAAGAAGATAATTTTACCAAGATTCAATGACGCAACATCACGTTGGTGAAACAAGAAGCTGAAACTACTCGTGCTATGAGGAAACGATAGGCAAGTACCTCTAGTTCCTTCAAGAAAGGCTTTGGCGACGCGAAGCGGGGTCTTCTTGAGACCTTCTCTGTTCACATCTTCACCCAAACCCTGCAACAGAACTTGGACAGCATCCTGAATAGCCGAAGTATCAGGCACTTCCTCCCCACCTAGCTCAGGACAACCTAGCTTCACTCCATTTTCCAGCTCCACATCGAAATGCCCCTCATCCAAAGCTCCCATTGACAAGAACCACCAACACCCTCAATCACCAAACCGACCCAGATCCCTAATGCATGCAAATGCGTTAAGTCCTCATTATAACGACATATAAAAAGGGAAGGAAAACAGAAGCGCGTCGAAAAAATAATCAATTACCAAATTTTTCAGATTCAGACAAGAAGCAGATTAAGATAACAGCGTCATCGACAGAGAAGGGTCAGAGCACAGGGCATACACGACGCACAAAAACAATATAAAAAAAGGCGAGATTTTGAAGCCACGAGGGAGGAGCAGGAGACAAAAGCGCAAAAGGGTCGTCGTTCCACGCGGAGAAGAGCACGCACCTGCGCTGGATCCGGTCCGAGGAAGCTGGTGCGGGCTATATCATCACAACAGGTGCAGAGGAAAGAAGAAGAAGAAGAAGAAGAAGAAGAGGAAGAATGAACGAATGAATGGAGAGAAGCTCCAGGGGGGGAGGGAGGATGATGAGAAGGAGAGAAACGTAGGGTTGGCGTCGATAGAGTGCCTAGATCCGCACGATCCTTATTTGAGGCAAGGGTCCTACCGAGCGGACGCTTTATTTCATTTCTTTGAGGGCGGCGAGTCGGTCCGGTCTTTCTCTTTTATCCCCTGCTTCGACTTTCTACGCATACAAAAGGAAAAATGAAGAAGAAAAAAGGCATGAGAGAGAGAGAGAGAGAGAGAGAGAGAGAGAGAGATTAGTTCGACCATGACCATTTGAAGGATCGAGCATTATCGGATGTAAGAAAATTCCCGCACGGAAAGCGACGGCTGGATCCTCCGGAATATGCTCTATTCTGTACTGAATTTGAAGAGAAAAAAATCTTCAGGGAAAAGCCAAAAAGAAAACAGGAAGATTTTACTCCGACCAGATCCACGTTGATTTGAGTGGATCTGAATTACTACATCCAACATGAATTTTATAGAAAATTATCTAAAATGTCATACATTTATTGAGGGCATTTTACCAATTGAGTCTACTTAGTTAATTTTAATTGAAAATAGATAATGTGGGCATCAGTCGTCTTATGCAAATTGACTAGATGGATTTAATTGACAAAACATGAAAGGATTTAAAACTCAACTAATAAAAGTGCAATAAATTTAAGATATTTTTATAATTTTTTCTCAAACAAGTGACATTGAAGCAGGATATTAGTTGCGTGGATGACTCATATGAATGACATGTGATCGTAGATGTCATATTTCATGATATTGACATTATTATTCGGGTTTCGACAAACTCATGACTTTCAAGGATTGACTAATTAATTAGGACGTCATCAAAGTTTTTGATTTGGAAATTGAAGGTCAGACTTTCAAACTCCCACTAGATTAAGGCCATTTGCACATGCTTAAACCTTGAAGTTAGACCATTCATGTAGTTTGAAGCGTGTCTTATGATCTTCCAAGCAATCGAGTCTCCACATGCATGTCTTGAGGGCCTAGCTTCCCCCCTCTAGAAAAGAAATATGTATATTAGAAATCTCAAAACTTATCATAAAAGTACAATTGAATCCTAAACTTTTTAAAGAGTATAATTGAAAGTATAGCTTAGTTCTAAAATCCATTATAAAAGTGCAATTGAGTCTTAAAATTTTTAAATAGTGCAATCAAGTCATAAACTTTTTTTACGAAAGTACAATCGAATCCTAAAACATTCAAATAATATGGCCAAGTTTTAAAATTTCTTATGGAAGTGTAAGTGAGTTTGAAAACTTATTACTAAAGTACAGTTGAGTTTTAAAACTTTTAAAAAGTGCAATCGATAGAATGATTTGATCGGCATTTTCTGACAAATCTTAGGATTTAGTTGCACTTTTTGAAAGTTTAAGATTTCAATTGCACTTTTTGACGAGTTTTAAAGCTTTCAATACGTTAATTTTAAATAAATAAAAAAGAGGAAGGTAGATTTAACAAATGGCGTTGAGAGCAAGGGAGAAGTGGTCCAAGTCCAAGTCGGGGTTGGGTGAATAAGAAATGGTAAACGTGCCGCCACCACCACCAACCCCCATTATCAAGAAAAAAACAATTGCAAGAAAAACCCTTCCACCAACCGCAAAACCAACCCTCCCATTACCGAAAAAGATAAAGTTGTTAAATCTTAAAATGCCGCAAAATATCGGATCTCGAGGGCCGCAACACGAGAGGTCGCGGATTTTTGTACTTTCTCGTGAACATCTGTGGAGGCCCAATGAGCAGGCGTCAACGTCAAACGTTGCCGTCTCCTTGTCTTCCCTTCGGTACTAATGCTTCCCTGCCATGCGCCCAATTTCCTACCTGCCTCTTCTTTGTTAATTTTTATTACACTATTTCAGATAAGAATTCCTAACGACGTTTGGGATTCGAACTTCTCCTCTTTGTAAGAAGGAAAGAGCCCAAATTAGTTGCGCCGTTGAAAGCAGTGATAAACTCTTTTTTGCTGATTTTTATAAGGCATAAATGTGGCAAACCGTTAAAGGGTGTAAAATGCCATTGTTTCGTCAAAATTTATCTCAACATCAAAATATTTTTCATCAAAAGTGATTTTTTTTTTTTTTTTCATAAAAGGAAATGGTTTTTGTCACGATTTCAGATAGCATATATCAATGAAGCAAAAAAAATTGATATAAAAACTATAATAGAATTTAATCAAAATTAAATCACGCGATACTATGTTGGAATTTGATCAATGATAAAGTGATCATAATTAGCACAACACCAAACGATGAGATTTCTTAGAACTAAAGCTTCAACTACGAAAGAAGAATTAAAAAATAATTGAAAGATAACAAAATTGTTTGTTTATTGGGGTTTCAAAAGATACCGTGCGTCATTTAATTCTTACGATCGACAGTTACAAACAGTTACCAAAAAAATAAAATAATAACTTCATAATGAAAAATGCATTATCAATAAGAAGTTCCCCATGGTCTCATATCATCTAGAAAATCCTAAAATAGCAACGATAAAAAAACTAATTACTTAATTGTTCTTGTGTCATTGCTTGCCCTTTATATTAATGACTCCATCAATTGACTTCAAGGTTCCTATTGATCACTTCACACTATATGCTGTTGATTTCACTAGTGAGTTGTTAATTCTCTTTAAGTTGTTGATAATTTTATTCATAAATCACTAAACCTTGCTCTCATCAGCTAAAATATATCACATGTCAATAATAACAAAAAAAAATTAGTAAATAGATCTAAAACATGTTTTTCTACCTCCTCTCTCGTTTGAAAATATTACAATTGTTTCGTAGCATCCAAATGTACGGCGTCGCGAAATTAATGAATCGCACAATATACTTTTGCTCCGTGAAAAAGTTCCTTCCACTATGCATTTTAATAAAAAGACGAGTTCTAATCAATTGCTGTAAATTATATAGTTTATTTTATAAATCGGTTTTGGTCTGCACAGCACTTCTTCACAAACACACACACACACACACACACACACACACACACACACACAAAAAAGAGAGAGAGAGAAAAAAAAAAGAATAAGCTACGATAGAGACGGAAGTAAAATCCCAAGAAACCCTGGAGCATGGATCCACGTGCACGTGTAGAAACATGTAATAATGTCCTGTCAAGCTCACAAAAACTCAGCTGCCTATCGTTGCATGAAAACTGAATAATTTAAAATATATATCTTACAAAATAGTTGATTATATTATTTAAATAATTAGTTGATAAAAATATTTATATTATTGATAATAATTGATGTCTAAATACTTTCACTAAAATAAAATGTTTTTCAAAATTATTTATTTTTCATGAAATTAATTAGGTGATTTTATATTTAGATTCGGTTAATAAGCAAGCTAAGCCAAGTATAGGATCTCAAAAACCTTATCAGGATTATCATTAGAAAATTGTCGAATCTTTATGCCAAATCGGTTGGGCCTGGCTGAAAAAGAGAATTGCTTACTCTAATATGACCATCTTGCCGTTGAACCTCTGAGCTATGATCACCCAACCTACTTTTTTTACATAAACAAGGTGCACCTTGAGATTTGAAAAACCCAATAGCCATAGAAACTAGGGGTATGTATGATCCGGGCGGGTGGTCCCGATCTAAAATCGGGAATCACCCACTAAGAATTGGTTCCAAAAAATTGAAATTGGAAACCACTCGTTAGTTGCATAAATCCACTTGAAAACTGGATTGCCGGTCCAATCCGGTTCCTAGGTTGATCCATAGAATCGGTATCATCAATAATAATATCATTTTCCAAATCCCGTCGTGAATACTCTTCATATCAAGTAATATTTTTCTTTAAATTGAATTGATTTAAATAAATGTACCATTTTTCTTTATTTTATTGGAAAACACTATTAAAGAAGAGAACAAGTTTTTTTTTTCCTATTTTTGAATCATTTAAGTTAAAATCTAAAATATTCTTTAAGTTCAAGGTTTTGGACTATGTCTTACATGGAATATATTTTCCTTTATTTCCTTACGGTGCTCAATCTCTTATAACCTTTGTTTTATTAAATTCTTTCTACAAAAACAATTCTCTCGGTACTCTACATACTCTTGAACACGGTGTCCTATATAAGTCCCGGAAATATCATTTTAAAGAGGGTTAATATCCTAAAAAACTCTAAACTAGTACACTTATGAAAAATTTACCAAAAACTATTTTTTAACCATGAAAACTCCAAAGTGGTACACCTGTGACAAATTTACCCCAACTGACCATAAAAAACCTTAAATTGCTATATTTATGACAAATTTACCCTAAACTAATTTATTCAACCACAAAAAACCCTAAACTAGTAAATTTGTGACAAATATACCCTCCGCTAAATTAGATTAATACCACAAAAAAATCACAAAAATTGTAAATTATGACAAACGATGCGTAAAATCCCAAATCGGTATATGAGTCAATTGTTACGTATTATTTAACTTAATAATTTAACAATAAAATTTAATGAAAACTAACATAGGATAAATTTGTCAAAATTGTATTAGTTTGGAGTAAATTTGTCAAATATATATCGGTTTGGGGTTTTTTGTGATAAAAAATATAGTTTGGGATAAATTTGTTACAAGTGTACAAGTTTGTGATTTTTCAAGGCATTAACCTTTTAAAGAGTCACTTGTTGAGTTGCTGAAAGGCAGCTTATGCACTTTACTAAATTTTTATAAAAACATGAAACCGTGAGAGGAGATAGAGGCATAAAATTTAGGTTTGCTAATTAGTAATTTTGAAATTTATTTTTATTAAAAATTAATATATTATTATAATATAATCGATTCAGATCGGGTGGGTGATTTCCATATATTGGAATTAGAACTAAACCAGTATCCATAGGTTCCCATATATTAAAATTGGGAACCGAATCGGTTTCCTCGATAACTATCGATTTCGGACGATTCCGATCCGATTTGAGGCGAGTCTCGGTTGCCTTGCACATCCCTAATAAAAAAAATACACGAGGACGCTACCATGTCCCAAAAAGTGCCAAGAAAACCAACGAATCAAACTCGTCAAAAAAGTTTTCGGTGGAGGCTGAGGTCTGTTTGAATTTTGGTTCGGCTTACGTCATAGATTTGATGTAAAAGTCCAACTTCTAATTTCTTTAATTAATTTAAAGATCAATCTTACTGATGAGCAACATCTACAGCTCCTTTGGACCTTAATTATAATGTATTAATTATCGTAATAAATATATTATAGAGTGTTTTCCCAGTGCCGTATGGTTTAGGTCACAAAATCATAATGTCAATCAGAAGTAATGTAATTTGAAATTTCGCATTCGAGGGACAAATAAAAAAGCACCACCCATGGCCACCGCCAAGAGCTCGTCGACGGCGACCAGCTTCTCCTCCCCACCGTGCTTCCACCACCACCACCACCACCGCCACCACCAACACCTGTTGCTGTGCCCTCGCCACCACCACCTCTACAATCACCACCACTTCCTCCACCGCCATGACGGCAGCAGCTGTAACTTTGGCGGCCACGTGCGCCCTGCTTCTTTCACTTCTCTTCCTCCTCCTCCGCCACCTCCTCTTACCAGCGCCGCTACCCGGTATGACGCCGCAGCTGCGCTTCGTGTTGCTTTGCCGGCAGAGCTCAGTCCCCTAGAGGCCGACTCTTCCCCTCAGTAAGTCCCTTCTACTTACTAGCATTACTGTTTCTTGATCTTTAGACGGGCTCCGTCGCCATTCATGTGCTCTCGAATCGGCTGCCAACTGAATTCGACGGGATATTCTGTACGTGGGAGGATTTTGGTGAAGGCCCAGCTCCATTAAGTTCTGCTCTTTCGTCGTCGCTAGTTGTTTAGTGTTCGTGCAGGAAGGTGTTTGTTGTATTGCGCCAGAGAGCAAACTGTCCTTCAAGCTCGATCCTTTGCTGTCTCTTGGGCGCATGACAACCGTCTCGCTTTCGAAATAGTTTAGAGAAGAAATAGATTTTTCAATTTCTATTCCTAAACGAGTTTTCGAGCAAAAAAAATCTGTTTGATAATGATACAAAATTTCCGTTTTAGAAATATAAATTCGTTTGATAACAGTATAAAATTTCTATTTCTTAAAATAATTTTTTTTTTGGAGCAAATGAGATGTCCATTCTTACAAATTTCATATGCTTATGAACCCATTAACCCAAATACAAAGTAAGAGTTTTTTTTTTTTTTTAGTAAAGTCTCCCTTTTTTGAAAAAAAAATACAAAGTAGGAGTTGTTATATCAAATTTTCTAAATTTTCACACAAAATTCTTTAGCATCCGCCTAGATCAGCAATTAC
Organism: Eucalyptus victrix; assembly: GCA_016097545.1. Taxonomy (NCBI): domain Eukaryota; kingdom Viridiplantae; phylum Streptophyta; class Magnoliopsida; order Myrtales; family Myrtaceae; genus Eucalyptus; species Eucalyptus victrix. The sequence goes on from CM027842.1 coordinate 9,738,085, forward strand.
GGTCAAACAATATATTTATCAATAGTCTCCATACAATAGAAAAAAGAAATTAATATGCATTACTTTTGAGCATGATAGAAGGTTCTCAAAACTCTAGTAAAATGAAGGTGGGCAATCATATTCTAATCCCCTTCATGCTAGTATGTCATGTCGATCACCACCATGGTTTATGATATCGAGCAATCGTTTTAGAAAAAAAAAACACAAAGAAGTGTATTGGACAATTTGTGGCAAATTTTACAAAATCGGCGAATTTTACAAAGTGTAATAGAGCTTGTCATAAAGGACCATTACAAATAAGGGAAATCCTCAAGTAGAATATCACATTACAAAAATTGAGATAGGAATCATCAAATACAGTATCACATTACAAAAGCAAAGATTGGGAATCCCCAAATACAAAATAATAGAAATACATTACAAAAGTTGAAAACGCGATCTCATGGAATTTTCAGCATATTATGATCTCTTTCCATCTTATTGGTAATACTTTTTCTAAGCATGTTTATCTTAGTAGAAAATTTCATGGAGAAATTATTTCGATTTCCGTTCGAGAAAATAGAGAAATAGAAAATTTTCTATTTTTGATTTACGATCAAAATCTATTTTCGAACAGAAATCTATTCCGTAAAATAAAAAACGGAATAAGTTTATCAAACAGATTTCTATTCGAAACAGTCGGAATAGAAAAATTGTTTCAGAACAGAAATTCTGGTTTGTCATGCACCCCTTTAGTCTCGTGTTGTTCCTTTGGGAAAAGCATGGAAACTAATGAACTATCATTTTGAGGAGAAGTCCACTGAGGACTTAAGTTTGAACTGGCTGAGTTTGACATGGATAATGTATCTTAAAATGCGTTGGCTCCCTCCATTTGACGTTTTCATTGCATTTTGTTTGATTTCCAGGATGTTAGTGCAGCAGGATTATGAGCAGCAAGAGGAGGTCTTTGACGACGATGAAGAGCCTGTTTTTGTTTTGACCGATGAATGGAGGGAGTTCTTCGCGAGGTCCGAAGCAAAGAGGAAGTTAGGTAGTGCTAGTAGCTTTTGCACTCCTCTGTTTCTTCGCCTCTCGATCGTGTTCGTATTCAGGTTATTCACTGTCTCACCCTGGATTTTCGCATGTGCAATGTCTTTGTGCAGCTAAGAGGGAGGCTAAGAAGAAAGCCAAAAAGTGAATGGACGACTGTTTTCATGTTCACCTCACTGGATCTCTACGTTCCTTGGGGAACTTGTATCTGATTGACAATCCACAAGTCTAAAATGCATTATATCCTGGAGCTACAGAGTGATTAACATGATTTGGGTCTTCTGTTTGTCGCATATATTAGGATTTCAAGTATTCCGAAACCTGAAAATTTCATAATGAAAGAAGAAAACCTTACCATGTGCTTGGGAGAACTTATTGGCATGGAAGATGCATCTAAGTTTTGGAGGATGATGCTTTGGTTGCCATATCTTTATTGAGAAAATTAATTCCGAGTTATCGATATCTACCTTGTATTAGTGTCACAGATTCGGTTCATACATAAGCACTGACAACGGAAGCGAGAAATCGAGAAAACTAACCAATTAGTGACCCTCATTCTTTAGGCAGAATTGCACTTTTGGATCCCAATGGACAATGTAACCACGGGCGCTTTCTTCCTGGGAAGAGTGATGAACTTGCAGATTTCAAAAGTCTACAGGTCACTCCAAGTGATTGTGTTGGCACAACAACAACAATTACAGATATCAGTTTTTCTAGATGCGCTCAAACTGAAGACACCAAGTTTCTCAAACGACAAATAGACCCTGACAAATATTGCAATCTGGGGATCTTGCATTCTCCACTTGCTGCTGAACTCTTTAACACCATCATCGAGTCCTTAGTCAGGTCTAGAAGCTAATGATTTTGGCAAGTGCCTCATGACATTATCCATCGCAATCTCAAGTGGCAGATCAGCAAGGCTTACAGTCTTCAGGTTCCTACTTTGACATATCCCCCTTGCGAACGTCCACCTTCAAGGTTAAAACACGTGAACAGCCAAACAGAAATCAGACCATTTGTACAAGTTAAATCCTCACATGAATCTCTGGGCAAGTGAGCCATTGAAGCTACAATAAATTGCAGACAAGGCTACATCCAACTTGCAAGATATACCATCTCTTTATATCATCTTCCACAATATCAGGTCTCAAGACAATAGACAACTAAACAGATGAATGGGTTTGACTTTCTGATTTTCTCAGACTCTACTTCGATGATCCAGCCCTCAAACAAAAAAATGAGATACGGAAGTTCCCTCCTGACTCAATTTATTAATGAAAAGATGTCCAATAAGAATTTCCAACAGTGGCAGATGCTCGTACTTCATTGAAGAGAGATATCACCAAACTATTTGTCAGAAGCTACTTTTCAGCGTGTCATACGGTAAAGCAGTCCAAGAGAACTTTCAGTTGTGGCATTGGCAGGAAAAAATAAAAGGAAATTCCAGTGGCGGTAAATGTCTTAGTACATTAAAGAGAGGCATCGTCAACCACTTTCTTATCATCCTATACAGCCAATCTTTAATAATTAGAAAAGAGAAGGGAACATTCAATGGTGTCAAATGTCTCACTTCATTCAAGAGAGCCATCACCAAACTATTTTGAGTGTCTTATGTCACCAATAACCAAATTTCAATCGTATCATATGCAACAGGATCTCTCACGGCGAGCATAAGACTCACCTAATGTTTATGGTTTCATAGCCAACTTGTTCAAAGCAGCATGTACTCTCTCTTCTGGGATCGATATACGGTTCTCATAGAAATCCAATATCTCCACTGCTATATTCTTCACCTGTTCATGAACACATCAGCTCGGTTTGTTAAAAAAGTCAAAGAAACATTATACAAGAAATGACAAGATGACAAAAATGAGCCTTGTAATGTCAGAGTTATTCTCTGGGAAACAAAATGTTCAAAGTATACCAATGGCATGGCTAGATATGCAATGAGCAGTTGATGTGGGCATTAAAGGTTCTGAGCCTTTCAACCATGCAACTTTAAGGGAGATTAGGAATACACCCATATCATTTATCAATTCACAGCAGCTCGTCAGAAATACAAGTAAACAGACACAAAAAATCATGCCACTAAGATTTTAAGATTGATGCATCAGAGGAATGCTGTTACACTATATTCCCCTTTCACATCTTTCCCAGAAACAATTTCAACTTATGAGTATCATGTTAGTCTGGCTACTCTTGAGTGAAAGGGCTACAACAATGCAAAACTCCACCTTGCATGACCAAGAGTTGAACTCATGCACACTAGAGTGCTGACTTTGAAACCGTTCACTGGCCACTCACTATTTATAATCTCTTAAAAAGGCAACTATTCTCATATTCATAAAGACCTATAGCAAGAAAAAAGTAGCTAAGCAGAGATGGTAAAGTTTTATGTCCCTTGGAAGCTTTAACTGAATTAACATGTCATTGAATCAAGTTGCCAGATTCAATGACCAGTTATAAATTCTTGAAACCTGGATGATGAGGACTTATTGTCAAGAAATACAATCAATGGGAAAGGGCATTCGTACCAACAACCAAATCCAAAACCTCAAGAAGAAGAAGCTATATGTTTTCCTCTTAATTGCTGATAACAAAATTGGATTGAGAAGTTCAATAACCTTGATTGACTAAGAGAAAATAGAGAAAGAAGAGGAACTACAAGAGAGTTGTGCAAAGACTAACTTAAGGTATATAAACATTCTTGATATCAGATTTGACAAGAATTGATAAAAACCTAACTAAAGCTTTCTTAGATGAAAACGTGCTCAAATTTTACCAGGCAATCTAAGGATTGAACAACTCAAAAATTTTCCCTTGGAAATTATTTGCACATCTTATTAAAGAGCCATAAAATTAAAGTACAAGGTACAAGGAAAAACCAAGATAATCTTCTTTAGGCTTATGCAGTGGGTATAGATATGAAAAAGGAAGAAAACTTAAGAGATTTGAACTCACAACATTCATGTCAACCCGAAGCTCTTCAAACCATGAGGTAGTGTCCTTCTCTTTGTATACGCTCGCAATGTATATGCAAGCCAGTGCAATCAAGTGAGGAGGATGCACAAGAATGAGGTCCATCTTGTACGTATCATTCACAAGTCCCCTGTATATCAATTTGGCATACATAATCATTTTTCACTATGAAACAAACTGAAAGCAAGATCATGGCATCAAATGACCCACAGTACAAACAAAAGTTCATTTGCTCTATACTTATTTACATGCGAAAATTATAGTGCTATATTCGCGTTGCAACTATAAGACTGAGCACCATATCAATGAGGGGCAACTTATTGAGAAGTCACTGAACTAATAAGCTTTTCTCTGAACATATGAAATCCTGAAAAGTCGCACTTATTTGTCTTGATGACCAATTATATTTTCTTGAATGTCATATAGACGTTTTATTTTTTGAGCACATTAGAAGAACTGCATCATATATTAGCTATCTAGGTGCACAGAAAAGCCAGCCACATGGTCAAGGGAACCCAGATGGGAGCAGTTAATGAAGATACTGCACTAGATATGAATAGGATAATTGATCTTTAGATATCCCGAAGGCATATAACTCTCAAGCACCTCATCTCAATAGAATAAAAATCCAGTTCAAGGAATAAATTTGAGTCACAAATATCTAAAGCTAAAGGGTAATGGCTCTGCAGCTATTTCACTTCAAGAGATCATGCACCCAAAGTAGAAGAAGCCTATGCATGATTATTCCATTACTATTTTGAGAACAGCTTACAGGCAGTGTCTGCAGAAATCTAAGAGTGGAAGTTTTACCAAGTAAAATGGGTCATATCTTCCATGCCCGCATCCTGAAGCAAGCTGCCAAAAAATGAATATGAGAGAGAGAGAGAGAGAGAGAGAGAGAGAGAGAGAGAGAGAGAGAGAGTTCAGATTGTGAGTCCTCAGAAATAATTAGATTGAGTAGCATCTTAAAAGTATTTAATTGGGTCTGATCATGCATGAAGGACATACATGAACTCTAGATCTTGGCATAAAAATGGTTGTGACCAGTAATCCTAAAACATTAGGAGACACAAAAAATGGTTGGAGCCTTTCCTCTGATAGACTTCACAATACCCTTTCCCCAAGTCACGGATTGGAATAGCAATTCTCAAAAGTACCATCAACTTCAAAAGGCAGTGCAGAGGATATACATAAACTCTAGTTCTTGGCATAAAAATGGTTGTGACCAGTAATCCTAAAACATTAGGAGACGCAAAAAATGGTTGGAGTCTTCCCTCCGATAAACTTCACAATACCCTTTCCCCAAGTCACGGATTGGGATAGCAATTCTCAAAAGTACCATCAATTTCAAAAGGCAGTGCAGAGGCAGAAGAACCATAGCAAAGATGATGAAATGAAGGACTTACTGTGTCAAAGAACGGTAAGGATGGAATACAACCAAATAATATTGAGAGCTTCCAATATCTTCATTTCCATTTCAAGAATATCCTTCACCTCGTATCTATACTTCTCATCAGAATCTGGATAGAATAAGTAAAGGACTCTTAGCAGTTCTCACATTTGAGCTATGGTTGCTTCGTCCATCTTGCTGGAATTTGATAACCACAAAACACGATTGATTACAACATCCTTACATATTTTCCTGATGTAGAATGCAAGTGCTTTGGCCTGCACAGTGCTTTCTTCTGCTTTTGCTGCCAAGTACAGGCAGGCTGGAGCCACTAGGCGTGGATCATACTCTGACATACTCTTTCTGGAATAGAAAAGGAAAATGGTGACCTAACGAAGTCATATGACATCGTGATCTCAAACTTCAAAAAGACCACAAACAAAACTGGCAGCCAGCTCATACAATAAGACATAATAGGAGAAAAGCTTGTGAGTTCATGCAAATAAAAATGGAACAAATTCGATTCCCACACAGTATAAGATAACAATACATGCCTTTTGAAAGAGGGATAAAGTATATTCGAAACATAGTTGAATATCTGGGCATGAGTTGTTGACCTCCAACTCAATATAATTTACGCTCACCATACGGCACTTAAAAAGCATAAAGTTTTCACAGGAAAACTTGTCCAATATGATAGGGAACACCAATCAAAAGAGGAGTTATAGAAAAAAAAAAAAAGCAGTTAAAATCTTTCACAATCAATATTTGTTTCCATACAATTTCAGATCACTCTGAAAAAATCAATGTCTTTTTTTCTGATAAATGCTCTAATATGAATGCTTCAAAAGTAGTAGGTAGAACCATAACCTTCCAGGCATTGCTACAATGCCTGACCAGTTCCCCCTAAATGGCAAAGTCTATTACTTCCAGACCTTGAAAAATGCTACATGGAATCCCTATATAGAGGGTAAAACAACTTCTGAGTGAGGAAAAGAAATGATATAAAACAGGAACTAAGCAAGCCAAAGTGGAACAAGCGTAAATTGTGACTAGATAAACAGAGTAACATAGAAATCTTATCTTGCATGACCATGTTAGCAAATAACCAATGCATCTTTTCAATACAGTCTACAAAATCTTTTGTTGGTCAACATTCACAACACAATGTAGACATTGTCAACATCATTAATTGTAATATATAGCCACCTACCTGGTATAAACTCGTCTCATATATGTAACTGCAGTGGCTATGACCCTAGCAAATAAACAGTTCATCAGAATTAAATAGTATTTTCAAACAAAGGGATCACCCACATCACTGACTTACAATCAATACTCCGATGTTCAAGGCAATAAGCTCTTTTGGTAAGGTTTTGATATTACTTTAAGCATTATAAAGAGAACAAGTATATATCTCACCTTTGCCTGACTTTAACACTCTGAGCCAGTTTCCATATATCTGAAAAAAAAAAAAAAACAGGATCAATGTGCTTGAAAATATACCCATATAACATGTGACGACAATGAACAACCTTTTGGTCAAACGGGTAAGAGCAAGCAGGAACTGCAAGTCAACTATTCCTAACTTTGCACGAAAGTCCACTGCTGCATTAGTTACTCCAGAAAAGCAAATAAAATATGGGAAAAAAAAGGGGGAAAAAAAACCTTCAACTGGGTTAAGATATCATGCAACCACTGCCGACAAGACAAAAATTCGACTGGCAAAATTTTTTTCCCCAACATACGAGCGATGAACAAAGCCACTATTTTGTATTTAAAGTACATGTTCAGATGAAAGAAATACGATGTGTAAAATTCTCCCTCATGCCTGGTTTGCCGTAATTCCAGTGATCTTAACAAGCATCATCAATTTTCAGGCTCGAGATGCGGTTAACACTGAACATGGCAATCAAGAATCCTCTTTTCCTATACTACAGTCAGAATGTTTACCAATGTACTCTTTATGGGAAGCCAAAGAACACAAAAGAGAGTATATTTCTATCCATGGTACCCTCTTGATCACCAAATGAGGCCTTCATTAGTCTCATATTTTCAAGGTTCCAAGGTTCCTGTCACATCCTGATACTAATGATCGATCACTATCCTTCACTTTTTCACGCACCTGATTCTGAACACAGCGAGCATGACAGCAATTCTACTGCTTAGCCGGCCAATTAAAGTGCTGTCAATCTTGCTAGACACAAAACTACCTACTTTCATCAAGTCCAAATAGATTCCCTTTACACGACATTACTTTCACAATTCAATAACTTACACGAGCGAAAAATTGAGTATTGATCCATAATTAGCGGACGTTTCCATCGCGAAACCAAGAACCTCAGACCACGAAAAGCGTTGCGGGAAGGGCAAGGGGGGGGGGGGGAAGCGTACAATTGGCCATTTGCATTTTGATGAGCTTGAAATCTTCGACGGTGATGCCTCTCTCTCTGTCCCGCTGATGCACCACGTCCGCCTCCTCCGGGTCCAGAAGTTGCTTGCTGCAGAGCCCAAGACGAAAGGGGCGGGGGGGGGAAATCGAAGAAAAAAGTTCCTCAGGGCCCAAGAAAGTGAATCGAGAATCGACGAAGATCAAGGCGCGGAAACAGAGAAGAAGCACGGCGCAAGGACCAGGGGAGTTCGGGAGACTCACTAGTGAGTGGAAGTCCAGAAATTGGCGGCCATTGCTGACGCGGAATTGCAGGAGCTCGGCTGAGCTGCTGGCTATGGCGAGAGGGATTCGATGAAGAAGACGAGTCCTCCCCCTCTCTCTCTCCCCTCTATTCGGGTTCGGGCCGGGGACCCGAAATGCGAGAGGAGCGACGTGTCTGGACTTTTGATGGGCCTCGGGGGAAATTCGTTGCCTGGCGTTTTCCTTAGCCATACTCCAAAGCCAATTTCATTTATTTTATGGATTTTTTTTTGGTCGATTATTTTATGGAATATGATTTACCCAATCTTGATACATTTCGTTGAGGTTAATTTTCCAAAAGACAAAAAAAACCTCAAATACGTTTGTTTCTTTTTTTTTTTTCATGTAAACATAACTTATGACATATCCTTTACGTGATGAATCCCGCCATGAACAAGTAGATGACTAAGAGAAGCATTGCATGTAAGGTTATGGATCAAATCCAAGTTCCCATTTTGTAGCCATTTAGATGCGCACACCTGGAATTCCTTAGTTGAAATTCAAGGATCAATAAGTTTCTCGTAATGTTTTATTTTCTCATTTTTCACTTCAGCATGTCAAACATAAATCTAAAAAGACCAACCAATTTCATTTTGAGAAGAAATTAGGAATCAAATATAAAAAAGAAAAAGTCAATATGAGGTAAATTATCATCCAAATCGACGTCAACGACATAAATGCCATCACCTGCTCCGATTGCATTTGCCATCTAGTCGGAAAAATCTTGCAAATTGCATTGCCCTGTGGAGTTGGGGTTTTCTATGGGCCAATCTTTTCTATTTTTTTTATAAAATTTATCAGGAAAACGACAAGATACTACCCATTTAGTCCAAAAGTCAAACTATGACAAAACCAATCTCACGCCTCAAGGCTAATCATAATTCTCGCCTACTCCACCGGCCGCCGTCTCCTCCATTTGATTTTCCCATCTTTTCACACCAACCTCTATCGCTGTCGTGTCGATTACGACAATGAAATCAGGCATTTTTCTTGTCTTGTGTAAATGCTATATAATCAGTGCATTATGTTATTATTAGCTCTTTTTTTCTTTGAAGCGAAGAAGCGAAGAAGAAGGGAAAGGAAAGAGAAAGGATGAAATAAATCATACAATCCATTCGATACATAATAGTCCTAACTCTCTTCATTCACGCACACCTCTCTTTCTCTCTCTCTCTCTAATCCACCATGCTCCTCCTCAGTCATCTCCTAGCAGCTCTAGGGCTTCTGATACTCCTTGTTTGCCTGTGGAGGGCATCCAACAAGCCCAAGATTGCCAATTTACCCCCGGAGCTCCCGGGCGCATGGCCGATCATAGGCCACCTCCACTTGCTCCATGGCGAGACCCCACTGGCCAAGACCCTGGCCGCCATGGCCGACGCGCAAGGCCCGATGTTCCTGATCCGGCTCGGAGTCCACCCGACGGTCGTCATAAGCAGCCAAGAGGCGGTCCGGGAGTGCTTCACCACCCACGACAAGGAACTCGCTTCTCGTACCAAATCCAAGGCGGGAGTCCACTTGGGCTACGGGAACGCCGCTTTTGCCTTCGCGGAATACGGGGACTTTTGGCGCGAGATGAGGAAGATCACCATGCTTGAGCTCCTGAGCACTCGGAGGTAGGACTGTAAGAATGTAGTTTGAATTTTCAGTTTGCTTTCGAGTTTGATTTGCATATCGAGTTTGACCACCTCTGGAACTCTACGCATTGAATCTGCACCCCGACCACACTGTTCACTCATCATCAACTGATGAAGGCTCTCAATATCTCTCTTGCAGGCTTGACGACCTAAAGCACGTTCAAGCATCAGAAATCGACACCTTCATCAAGGACCTGCACACTCTCTGCAGGACCAACCCTGACAACGCCCAAAATGGGTCCTCCAAGGTGGTGATCATGAGCGAAATGCTCGAGCTTCTGACCTTGAACATCATAACCAGAATGATCGCGAGCAAGAGATACTTTGGACTATCGTCGGCATCAACCGGGTCCTCCTCCGACGACGGCGAGGCGAGTCACCTGAGGAAAGTGATCAAGGACCTTATGTACATTTCTGGGTTCCCTGCGGTTTCAGACTTGCTGCCCTTCATGGGATGGACCGACTGCGTGGGGACCGTGAAGACCATGAAGAGGGTGGCGAGAGAACTGGACGTGATCATTGGGAAATGGGTCGAAGAACACAAGCTGAAGAGAGGAGAAGCAATCGATATGAAGGAGGATTTCATAGACGTGATGCTGTCTGCGATGGGGGAGGATGGTTTCGCCTCGTTTGGTTACTCTCCCGAGACCCTCGTCAAGGCAACAGTAATGGTACGACTTTTGTGATTGAAATTGTATCCGGTAGTTATTCTGTTTTCAGAAATAATTTTTTCCCATAAATGATTTTTTCTGATTTTATTATTTAAATTTTTTTTTGAGTATTTAAAAGCATTTGTTAATTACACAAAATTTCTATTTTCGAAATAGAAATGTGTACCAAATACGTTTGGTACGATTCTTAATTTTTTTTAAATTTTTTTAATAATTTCATTACATTTTCTCTTTTTCCCTTTTTTCTTCTCTTATTCTTCTTTCTCCTCTGACGGGCAAGGTCATCAACCTTGAGAGAGCCGGTTGGGTGAGGCCGACCCTCACCTAGATTTGGCAAGGCTGACCTTTGTTGGTGGTTGGGTGAAGGCTTGCCTCGCCAAATTTGGGGAGGCGAGGCTCTAGCAAGGTTTTTGGACCTTGTTTGGCCGGTGGCCGGCGATCAGCTAGAGGAAGAAAAAGAGGAAGAGAAAAAGAAAGAAAAGAAACGAGAAAAAAGGAAAATGATTTGAGCTTGATTTTGGAGTTATTTTCGAGAACAAAAAAGTAACTTTTTTTACTACTTGATTCCTTCCAAATTCATTTTCAGAAACAAAAACGTTACCAAATGACTTTTTTTTTTCTTCAGAGAATCAAGAATAGAATCAGATATTACTTAGCGCTCTCTCCATTATTACCATGAAGTCTGCATATCTTGATTCTGTTCTTTATGGGCTTCTGGGCTGCTTCTTGGCAAGTTTTCCGAATCAGCCAGAAAATGGTGAAAGGCTTCACCTCCACTCGGTTCTTTTGGGTTTGTAGTTTTCATGGAATCATCCAAAAGAAAATTAGAATTGGGCCGGATCTAGCTCACCTTCATATTCAAACCTTCGACAGCTTTTTCTACATTCTTTAAATGGTGTATGGTCAAAATTATATCTTGTAAGTCAAGCTGCAACCCCGGTGGGTACTGACCCATATTCTTGGTCCTCTGTAATTTTTCATCTGGTGGATTTACATGCTGAAGAACATTATAGTGGCCGCATCGGACACAACATCTCTGGCCTTGACGTGGGTTCTGTCTCTATTGCTCAACAACAATCATGTCTTGAAGAGAGCTCAAGAAGAGGTGGACCTCAAGGTGGGCAAGGGCGAGTGGGCACAAGACTCCGACATCAAGAGCTTGCCCTACCTCCAAGCCATCGTAAAGGAAAGCCTACGCTTATATCCACCAGGTATTGATATTAACACATCATTGTGACCGTGCGATATTCGAAACCCAAAGTATGATATCTAAATGTAATGCTATATGATGTGTGTTTTGGAAATGTACCCAATTGAATGAGAAACGATGAGTGGTATGAGGTGTGTTTTTGAATTGCCATTTCGTGCACCAGCTCCCGTGTTGGTTCCACATGAAGCGAGAGAGGACTGCACCATAAGCGGGTATCTCATTCCGAAAGGTACTTGGATATTCATCAACGCTTGGAAGCTGCACAGAGACCCTCGAGTCTGGTCCGATCCAGAAAAATTCTCACCCGAAAGGTTCTTGACAAGCCATTCAGGTACGAAGAACTGCCCATTAAACCTCCACACGGGGAACTCATAAGAAAAATGTCAGGGACAGAATGGTTTAAAAGTGGTTCATAAAGCAAAGGTCACAATGAATTCCAATTCAGTTATAAAAAAATGACCCAAAAAACATGTCAATTTGATTTGTTTGATTTTTTCCCGAAGGCGTGGATGCTTTGGGTCAGCATTTTGAGTTCGTTCCATTTGGGTCGGGTAGAAGGTCATGCCCGGGAGCGTCGTTTGCATTGCGGGTGATCCACTTGACACTGGCTCGTCTTCTTCAAGGATTCGACTTGGCAACACTGCCGGACAAACCGGTGGACATGACCGAAGGCTTAGGAGTCAACTTGCCCAAGGCCACTCCTCTTGAAGTTGTTCTCACCCCAAAGTTGCCTTCCAAGCTATACGAGCAATTGACGCGAAATTAAAAACTATATTCGGTCAGGAAGAGAAAAATGGTCTACGCATATGAGTAATTTCTATTCATAACATAATTACTTGTGAAGATAATAGTATGGATTAGATCATACATGGCACAATTATGTTGCTATCCTTATCATTAAAATCATGGTTGATATAAACCGATTAAAATCAAGGGACGATAAAAGTTTTTTTTTTTTTGGGTAACCCAGGGAACCTCGTAAGCCGATAGCCGGCGAGCAAATCCTGGGGGAGCAACTACAGGACCCCCACCGTACTCCAGGTAAGGGACGATAAAAGTTTCTACTTGAAAAAACAATTATTATTTCTCCATATTGTCCAATTAAAAAACTCAAGCTAATTGTTTGATAGAGATGACATGAATCTAAAGAGTATATTGACTTGCTTGTCAAGCGATGTGGGACAATTTCTCAACAACACTCACATGCAAGCCGTGTTAAAAGCGACGCGAGGAATTTGACTTATAAGAGTGGATGCACAAACGCGAAAGGGATAACGTTGAATCTGAAAGGAATTTTTGATAATGTGGAACACTTTCACTTCATTCAAGAGAGATATAACCAAATTATTTGTCGGAAACTACTTGGTGTCTTATATAGTAGAGCACTCTAAGGCTCCACTCATTTCGTAGAAGATAATTTTGAGGAAAACATTTTCTGAATTTTCTAACGTTTGTTTCATGAAAATAAATTAACCACGGAACACACTTTTTGTTAATAGAAAAAACACATTCAAAAGTGAGGAAAATATTTTCCATATTTTCTTTTACCTCATCAACTTTAATGAAACGCATGTTCCTTTTATTTTTATGTTTTATTTTTCTTTTTTTTTAAAAAATCAAAATTTTAATTACTGTTTATCCTTTTTTTTTTCCTTCTTCCTTTGTTGGTTGTTGGCCACAAGCCAAAGTGAGGCAAGTGAGGCTCGAACCTTGTCAATGTTTAATGACCTTGGGTGAGGCCCGAGTTTGCTTGACCTGCCTTAGGCGAGTTGCAAACTCACCAGCCTTAGCAAAGTGTGGGCTTGCCTAGATTGGTTGAGCTTCAAGCTCGCCGACTTACGTCTTGGCCAGTTGCCAAGCTGCCTCCACATCGTTGAGACAAGCAGCGGTGGAGGAAGGAGGAGGGAGAAGGAGGAAGGAAAAGGAAAAGGAAAAAAAGAAAAAAAAAATAAAAAAGAAAAATTATATTTTTAAATAAAAAATAATAAAAAATTTATTTTTTAATATTAAAAAATCAAATTTTTGGTGATTTTTCTCAGAAAATAAAATCAAATCAAAATGGAAAATATTTTCTAGTTTATTTTCGCATTTCAGCTGAATACCTAAAAATATTGCAATTTTCTTGGAAAATGGCTTCTTAGATAAAACTTTCCAAAAACGTGATATTTTATGTGAAAAGAATAGAGCCTAAGAGAACTTCGACAAACGTTTCGCTGCATTAAAGAGGGGCATCATTTCTAACAGAAGACATCAAACTGGAGGGGAACTGCCGATCTGCAAGAGAACTTATGCGTGGATGAGCTCTTATTAGGCAAAGCCCAAAGTCCTTCGATCCTCGGAAACTTTAATAGATGAATGCATGTGTCTTTCGGCTCAGCTTAAAGGAGTGGTAGTTGTCCATTGTCCACCAAAAACAAATCATCGTGCGAATTGAATTGCAAAAGCCCAATAGAATAGAATCCCTCCCTCCTAATTAGCTTCCTAAGCCCCCTAACCCCTTTGGGATTTGTTATGCTTAGACGCTAACTGTAGCTGTTCTCCTAATTCTGCTTATTAAATGAAAATTGGTTTGTTCTGATATATATATATATATATATATATATATATATATAGAGAGAGAGAGAGAGAGAGAGAGAGAGAGAGAGAGAGAGAGAGAGAGAGAGAAAGAGGTATCATTAACCAATTTTCTGGCATTTTTATATCACAAAACTTTAAAAGTTAGAAAAGAAACGGAAACTTTCAATTGCGTTAAATGTTTCGCTTCCTTCAAGAGAGCAATTACCAAACTATTTTTGAGCGTCTTATATCACCAATGACCGAACTTCAATTGTCTTTATACGGAACAAGAACTCTCATGGCAATTATAAAAACTAACTCGCGCATAAAATAATCTCAAAGTGCCGTCGATCTTGATAGACCCAAAGCCAGGGACTTTTATCAAGTCCAAATAGCTTCCCTTAAAGACCACATCGCTTTCACAATTCGATAACTTACGCAAGCGACAAATCAGGTAGTGATCCATGATTACGAGTCCATGCTCGACCATACCGCCCCAGCGGACTTTTCTATCGCAAGACCAAGAAACTGACTACGAATTTGACATGAAACTAGACCAAAAGGGAAAATTGTTTAAGAAGTCCTAGACCTATTGTATTTTTGTTAATTTAATCATAAACATTTCAATTTTGTCAATTGAGTCTTAAACATATTCACTTTTTGTCAATTAAGTTTATTTGACCTTAGCCGGCATTTGGTAACGTGGATGTCATGTCAGTTATCCTACATAGTACAACTGATGCTAATGTTGATTTTTATTGATGAATTTTTGATTTTTTAAGGGAAAAAATCACAAAAAATCCCAAACTTTACCCAAAGTGATAAATTTACCCCGATTTTTTTTTTTGTGATAAGAAAAACCCTGAAATTTACCAACCATGACACATTTATCCAAAACATTTTTTTGTGACACAAAAAACCCAGTGTGACACATTTATCCTAAACTATAGAGCATTTTGGTCTTTTTACTTTTTAAATTCTTTTTCTTTTTTTCTTCTTGTTCTCTCTTCCCTTCGCCTGCCATGGCTGGCGGAGGGAAGCTGGCGTCCAACGAGGGCTGCCCTCGCCTGGGCTAGTTAGGGTTGCCCTTGTCGAATCTAGCGAGGGCACCCCTTGCCCGAGTCTAGCGAGGGCATCCCTTGCCAAGCCCTCGCCAATGTCGGGCAAGGGGTGCCCTCACTAGGTTTGGCGAGGATTGTCCTCGCCAGACGCAGGCGAGGGTGGCCCTAGCTAGCCCACGCGAGGGTGACTCTCGTCCGGCGTCGGTGAGGGCAGCCCTCGCCGGACGTTGGCTTTCCTTTGCTGGCTCTGCCATGACCAGCGGAGGGAAGAGAGAAGAAGAAGAAAAAAAGAAAAGAAAAAAAAGACAAAAATACTTTTGATGGGATAAATGTGTCACAGTTTGCAAAGTTGAGGGTTTTTTATATCACAAAAAAAAAGTTTGGGGTAAATTTATCATTTTGAGCAAAGTTTGGAATTTTTTGTGGTATTTTCACGCACTTGATTTTGAAAACAATGAGCATGACAGTGAGCATGACAGCAATTCAACTGCTTAGCCGGCCAATTAAAGTGCTGTCGATCTTGCTAGACACAAAACCACCTACTTTCATCAAGTCCAAATAGATTCCCTTAACGCAGCGAGCATGACAGCAATTCAACCGCTTAGCCGGCCAATTAAAGTGCTGTCGATCTTGCTAGACACAAAGCCACCTACTTTCATCAAGTCCAAATAGATTCCCTTAACGCAGCGAGCATGACAGCAATTCAACCGCTTAGCCGGCCAATTAAAGTGCTGTCGATCTTGCTAGACACAAAACCACCTACTTTCATCAAGTCCAAATAGATTCCCTTAACGCAGTGAGCATGACAGCAATTCAACTGCTTAGCCGGCCAATTAAAGTGCTGTCGATCTTGCTAGACACAAAACCACCTACTTTCATCAAGTCCAAATAGATTCCCTTAACGCAGCGAGCATGACAGCAATTCAACCGCTTAGCCGGCCAATTAAAGTGCTGTCGATCTTGCTAGACACAAAGCCACCTACTTTCATCAAGTCCAAATAGATTCCCTTAACATCACATTACTTTCACAATTAAATAACTTACGCAAGCGAAAAATCGAGTATTGATCCATAATTAGCGGACGTTTCCATCGCGAAACCAAGAACCTCAGACCACGAATTCGACGCGCAACCAGATTCAAAAAGCGTTGCGGGAAGGGGGGGGGGGGGTGGAGCCTACAATTGGCCATTTGCATTTCCATGAGCTTGAAATCTTCGACGGTGATGCTCTCTCTCTGTCCGGCGGATGCACCACGTCCGCCTCCTCCGGGTCCAGAAGTTGCTTGCTGCAGAGCCCAAGACGAAAGCGGGGGAAAAATCGAAGAAAAAATTTCCTCAGGGCCCAAGAAAGTGAATCGAGAATCGACGAGATCAAGGCGCGGAAACAGAGAAGATGCACGGCGCAAGAATCAGGGGAGTTCGGGAGACTCACTAGTGAGTGGAAGTCCATAAATTGGCGGCCATTGCTGACGCGGAATTGCAGGAGCTCGGCTGAGCTGCTGGCTATGGCGACCGGGATTCGATGGAGAAGACGAGTCCTCTCTCTCTCTCCTCTATTCGGGTTCGGGCCGGGGACCCGAAATGCGAGAGGAGTGACGTGTCTGGACTTTTGATGGGCCTCGGGGGAAATTCGTTGCGTGGCGTTTTCCTTAGCCATACTCCAAAGCCAATTTCATTTATTTGCGGATTATTTTTTTTGGTCGATTATTTTATGGAATATGATTTACTCAATCTTGATACATTTCGTAAAGGTTAATTTACCATAAATTATTCCAAAAGAAAAAAAAACCTGAAATACGTTTTTTTATTTATTATGTAAACGTAACTTATGACATATCCTCTAGGTGAGGAATCCCGACACGAACACACAGAGGACTAATGGAAATACATGTGTAAGGTTGGGGATCGAATCCATGCCCCATTTTATAGCCATTTAGATGCATGCACCTAAAATTTCTTAGTAAATTCAAGGACCAATAAGTTCCTTATAATGTTTACTATCTCCTTATTTTTCACTTCCACATGCGAAATAGAAATTTGATAAAAACCAATCAATTAGTTTCATTCCGAGAAGAAATTAGGAATCAAATATAAAGAAAAAATAATAAAAAGTCTATGAGGTAAATAATCATCCAAATCGACATCAGCGACATAAATGCCATCACCTGCACCGATTGTATTTGCCATCTAGTTGGAAAAATCTTGCAAATTGCATTGCCTCGTGGATTGGGGTTTTCTTTGGGCCAATCTTTTCTATAAACAGTTTTTTTAATTTATCAGGAAAATGAAAATATACTACCATTTAGTCCAAAAGTCAAACTATGACAACCAATCTCACGCCTCAAGGCTAATCATAATTCTCGCTTTTGCCTTCGCGGAATACGTGGACTTTTGGCGCGAGATGAGGAAGATCACCATGCTTGAGCTCCTAAGCATTCGGAGGTAGGACTGTAAGAATATACTTTGAATTTTCAGTTTGCTTTCAAGTTTGATTTGCATTTGATAATCTACATTCTGCCACTATATTATCAAAAAAGAATTCTACTAATATAGATGAGCTAAATAATGTCGATACCCGTGACATTCAATCAATTTCCCCGATTAGGTTATAAAGTTGCGGAAAATTTATACGTGATAACTTAAATGTGAAACTATTTACATTCGATGATATAAAAATCGAAATTACATAGCATGCTTAGATTATGCGACTGCCTTAATCATTTGCTCTATTTTCTTAAAATGATAAACATATTATAGTATGCTTCTTCTTTTTTACTCTTGGCATGTGACAGTGCTTGCTTAACAAAAGAAATAGTGGGAAAAAAGAAAGAACAGAAAGCAAAGCAAAGCAAAGCAAAGCAAAAGGACGAAATGAAATTATATAAACCATTCATGTCCAACTCTGTTGATTACCACATACCTTCTCTCTGTTTCTGCCTCTGTCTGTCTGTCTGTCTCTCTCTCTCTCTCTCTGTGTAAACCACCATGCTCTTCCTCACTCATCTCCTAGCAGTTCTAGGGGTTGTGTTGCTCCTGCTAATTCTATGGAGGGCAAGATCTTCTCCGAACAAACCCAAAGGTACTGCCTTACCCCCGGAGCTGCCGGGCGCATGGCCGATCATAGGCCACCTCCACTTGCTGGGCGGCGAGACCCCGCTGGCCAGGACCCTGGCCGCCATGGCCGACAAGCAGGGCCCGATGTTTCGGATCCGTCTCGGAGTCCACCCGGCGACCATCATAAGCAGTCATGAGGCAGTCCGGGAGTGCTTCACCACCCACGACAAGGACCTCGCTTCTCGCCCCAAATCCAAGGTGGGAATCCACTTGGGCTACGGGTATGCCGGTTTCGGCTTCGCAGAATACGGGGACTTTTGGCGCGAGATGAGGAAGATAACCATGCTCGAGCTCCTAAGTACTCGAAGGTAGGGCTATAGGATTACAATCTGAATTCAGTTCTAATTCGGTTGAATTTGGTTTGGAATATGAAAGCCAAAGTCAAACTCGAAAGCTTCTCTTTTCAACTTCGATTCGCGTATCAAGTCTGACCCAACCGAACCCCGACCGCACTGTTCCCTCATAATCGATTGATGAAGGCTCTCTCTGTCTCTCTTGCAGGCTCGACAACCTAAAGCACGTTCAAGCATCAGAAATCGACACCTTCGTCAAGGACCTGCACGCCCTTTGCAGGACCAACGCCATCGACGCCCAAAACGGGTCCTCCAAGGTGGTGGTCATAAGCCAATTGCTCGAGCTCCTGACCTTGAACATCATAATCAGAACGATCGCGAGCAAGAGATACTTCGGACTGTCGTCAGCGTTGACTGGGTCCTCCACCGACGACGATGAGGAGGCGAGTCACCTGAGGAGGGTGATCAAGGAATTCATGTACATCTCCGGGTTCCCCGCGGTCTCAGACCTGGTGCCCTTCACGGGATGGACCGACTGCGTGGGGACCGTGAAGACCATGAAGAGGGTGGCGAGAGAGCTGGATGAGATCGTCGGGAAATGGGTTGAAGAGCACAAGCTGAAGAGAGAAGGTGATCAGAGAGGGGAAGTGATCGGTGATGTGAAGGAGGATTTCATAGACGTGATGCTGTCCGTGATCGGGGAGGATGGTTTAGCCCAGTTTGGTCACTCTCCTGAGACACTCATCAAGGCAACAGTAGTGGTATGCGACTCTTGCGATGGAGCTCTTTCCATTATTAGCATAAAGTAATTGGGTTCTCCATTCTATTCCCTTCCCTTAGTACTTTATTGATGATCCTTGATTGGAAGAAAGGAAAGGAATCGATGGTCCAAAGGCTCCCACCGAGCCCATTATTGGCCTTTTCTTGACCAAAGGGTGTTGGAATATATCTTATAGTCAAATTTTACTTTTCATAGCAAAAAGTCGTTGCTATTATGTCTGCGATCTATGTCATCGGAATTTTAAATTATGCCTATTTTAACATCTAGCTCAAATCTTTATTCTGTTACCACTATACGCACTATATATTAACATCCCAAACTTCTTTTTTAGCAATATCTCAAACTCGTACGAACATGACAAAAATACTCTTCATCCGCCAAAAAATCCAAACCTTGGACTCTTAAGTTCAAGAGTATTGGTGTTATAGTGGGCAAAGTTTAGAATTTTTTTTTGTGATAGATGGAAAGTATTTTTGTAAAACTAGTATGTTTGGTATATTGGTGTCAGTGTGAGAATAATTTATGATGTTTTTATGGTAAACAAAGGATACATTTTGTCATACAGATGCAACTTTGGGCAGTTTTAGTGACTTAAAAGAAGAGTTTGAGATATTGATGTCACAATCAATATAATTCAGGACTTTTGGCCGTATGTTTCCTGAAATCGTCTAAACTTCTTCTTGACAATTTTTCCAATTGATCCAGAACAAGGGTAACCACTCAGTTTTTCTGGGTTTATTGTTTTCATAGAATGATGTAAAAGAAGATTAGAATTGGGCCAGATCTAGCTCACCTTCATATTCATACCCTACGGTAGCTTTGTCTTTCTAGAATTGATCTCTGGTCTAAACTATATGTACTTATTCATATTCTTGGTCCTCTGTAATTTTTTGTCTGGCCAATTTACATGCTGAAGAACATTATAGTGGCCGGATCGGACACAACGTCTCTGAACTTGACATGGGTCCTGTCTCTACTGCTCAACCACAAACACGTCTTGAAGAGAGCTCAAGAAGAGATAGACCTCAAAGTGGGCAAGGACAGATGGGTACAAGACTCTGACATCGGGAGCTTGCTTTACCTCCAAGCCATCGTCAAGGAAGCCATGCGCCTATATCCGCCAGGTACCTACATTTTCATGTGAATCGCAATGCTTGACACGACTTGATATTAACACGTCATAGTTGCCATGCAACTGGAAGCACCGAGGATGACATCCAGATGTCACGCAACATGATGCATGTTTTGGAGCTGTAATGAGATGAAATATATGAAAATTTGAATGATCATTTCTTGGTATCAGGTCCCGTTTCGATCCCGCATGAAGCGAGAGTGGATTGCA
The DNA here is from genome assembly GCA_016097545.1 of Eucalyptus victrix. Classification (NCBI taxonomy): domain Eukaryota; kingdom Viridiplantae; phylum Streptophyta; class Magnoliopsida; order Myrtales; family Myrtaceae; genus Eucalyptus; species Eucalyptus victrix. The sequence goes on from CM027842.1 coordinate 9,758,836, forward strand.
ATGTGAGAGGCTATCTCATCCCAAAGGGCACTCGGGTATTTGTCAACATGTGGAAACTGCACAGAGACCCTCAAGTCTGGTCCGACCCAGAAAAATTCTTACCTGAACGGTTTTTGACAAATCATTCAGGTATGAAGATCTGCCCATCAACTCTACACATATGAAACTCATGAGAACACCTTTAGGAAATGGTTTGAAAGTAGCTTTGTAAAGCAAGGTTGGCCATGAATCCCAATTTAGTCAAAAGAAATGACCAACAAAAAATATGTTGAATTGATTTGTTTCATTTTTTCCCTCGAAGGTGTGGATGCTTTGGGTCAGCATTTTGAATTCATTCCGTTTGGATCGGGTAGAAGAATATGCCCGGGAGCCGCGTTTGCATTGCGAACGACCCACTTGACGTTGGCACGTCTTCTTCAAGGATTTGACTTGGCAACATCGTCGGACGAACTAGTGGACATGACCGAAGGCATAGGGCTCACTTTGCCCAAGGCCACTCCTCTTCGAGTCGTCCTCAACCCGAGGTTGCCTTCCATGCTCTATGAGAAATTGATGGCGAATTAGAAACTACTTTCGTCGGGAAGAGCAAAAAGGGTCCATGTATGTGAATAATCTCGCATAACAAAATAGTTACTCGAGTAGATAATATGGATTAGATGAGTATTAAACAACCATCTTCTTAATGTAGATGCACCGATTGTTGAAATAATTTGTTATCATAAAAGAGATGTCATTGGTTAAGAGAATATGTGACTCTTGATTAAGAGAAGAAATTACTTTTGATCAAAGAATACGTGACTCTTGCTTATGAAAAGAAGTGAAAGGAGATTATCGGTAATTACGAAAGGAAATTATTCTTGATATGAAGAGTGGTGATGGTTGGAAATAAAATACTTATTCCCAATAGATGTGTTGATTGGTTGTCGTGAATAAAGACCAATTCACATATTATTTTTGATAACAATGACTATTCATAAATTCTTCTTTTCAATAACTCTCTTTTTCTTTTTTCATATATGCAACTTTAATGCATTCAAGATGAAATTTCAAGATAGAAATTGAGCAATTGCCGAACTGATTTCTTTGCGGCTTTGGTGTATATCCTGGAGGTATAACAATAATGTTGGCAAATAATACTTTAAGAACAGTGATTGTCATCTCACATCAAGAATTTATTACTAGTTCTCTATCTTCATTAGCAATCAAATTTCTCCAAGAATCTTAAAGTAATATTATTTTCATGGAATTGGAGATAGCGGATAAATTCAGTGCTTACAATCTTGATAGATTAAGTAATTTTCCTTGTGGCATACTAGATTATCTCCCGTTGGCTATAGTATTTTGAAATTTATGAATAAAAGGGTGTGATAATCTTGAAGAGAAAAGGATAATGAAAGGAAGTGCCGATGAAAGATTTCCACTACTCTATTAGATCATCCATATTAAATGCTTTGGTCTTACGCAAATATTGGTGTCATTTGAAATGCCTTGGAGATCAAATATAACATGGTACCACGATTAATGGAAATTATGTCTCTTAACAACTGAAGCAACTACAAATACATGTTGCCAAATTCAAAAACCTTATTGATTGAAGTTTATGAGTCTCTTCAAGTTATTGTAATTATTTCAAGATTGCCTTAAACTTGGAATGATTGTTGAAATAAACTTCTTCACATGATCGAGCACCTGATTGTGGATAATGTGATAAAATAAATTCAAATTGAAGAAGGTTCTTGAGGTCATGAGGCTAATTATGTGAAAGAAGTTGTAAATAATGGGCATTTTGTTGAGAATGACAACATGAGAAGAGACAAAGAAAGCACCGAAACAATGGCATGTGATAATTTGATTCAATGGTATTATCATATGGATTTAAGCATAACAATACTTATAAGTACATTCACTTCACCAAAAAATATGGAGTTTATAATTTGCTTATCTGTAAATGATATTGTAATTGTTGGTACAAATATGCTTGGCATAAATAAAACTAATAGGTATCAATCTTCTTAGTTTAAAATGAAAGATTTGAGAGAAATGGATACTATTTTAAGTGTCAAAATGGTTAAACATAGTGAGGGTTATGCTTTAAGTTAATACCACTATGACGAGAAAATCATTCAAAGATATCATCATTTGAGAATTAAAATTCAAATGTATCATATGATGTGCAACTAAAATGATGAAAACACTGGACAACATCTAGCACAATTAGATATGTCAGTGCAATTGGAAATCTGATGTATGTTATGCGTTGTACTAGGTTGGATATAGCCTTTACAAATTGTATAGATTTATTGATAATCCTAGTATTGCATTGAAAGGCTATAAGTAGAATTCTTGGCTATTTAAAGAAAATGATGCATTATGGTCTATTTTATGAAAGACAACCAACGGTACTAGAAATATATTCAGATGCTATTTGGATAACTAGCATAATTGATAACAAGTTAACATATTGATGGATTTTTAAGCTTGCAAATGGTGCAGTTTCTTGGGCATCAAAGAAGCAAACATGTATAACTTATTCAACAGTGGATTTCAAATTAAATTACTATCAACTATTGGTAAAGACGATGAAGGGCTACGGAATTTGCTATTCTATTGGATATATAGTTGTGCCCACAACCAATGGTAACTATATCTTTACATTGTGGTAGTGAGGCAATTATGTCCAAGGCAAACAATAAAATATATAATGGAAAATTTAGACATATTAGTTTGCGAAATAAGTATGCTCGATAATTAATTACTGATGGAGTTGTTTCAGTAATTTACATTTGGACAAATGATGACTAATCCATTTACTAAGGAACTCTCAAGAGGTTTAGTAAGCAATACTACCAAGGGAATGGGTCTTAGACCAATTGATAATGGTCAAGTATAATGGAGACCCAACTTTAATAATTTCTAATGAAATTATTTAAGTTAAATGGGTAACAACAACCTATTGTAACTTGACAGTGATTGAGTACCAGGACACGAGGTTAGCACTCACAAAAAGTTAGGAGGATAAGCGTAAGAAAACACTATTGATGAAGTTCAAGGTTTTAGCAACGCAATGCTAAGACAACAAATTTAGGAACTTCACCAATATAAACATAAGAAGTAGTGCCACTTCTAACAAAATTCAGATGAACTTTTGTAGATGTTCATGAATGCAGGAGGAGCACAAGGCCATAAAAGTGCTTAGGCATATGAAATTTCTCACTGAATGTGTATAAATTCATATTGTGATGATTTAATTAACGAGTGAAATCAGGATTCACTAATTTTGTTAATAGAATTATTTACACTAATTCAAGATTCAAATTTTAATAGATACCTTCTTGTATGTATGAATTTATGTAAATTAGTGTAGATAACAAACTAAGTGTGGGATTGTTGAAATAGTTTATTATCATAAAAGAGGCGTCTTTTGGTTAACAGAATGCATGACTCTTGCTTATGAAAAAAAGTGACTCTTCATTCTAAGTGGAGGTTATCGGTAGTTATGAAATGAAATTATTTTTGACACGAAGGGTGGTGATGGTTGAGGATAAGGTATATATTCCCAAGAGATGTATTTTTTTTTTTTTTTCATGTAAACGTAACTTATGACATGTCCTTTACGTGAGGAATCCTGACATGAACACGCAGAGGACTAAGAGAAGCATCGTGTGTAACGTTGTGGATCGAATCCATGTCCCCATTTTATAGCCATTCACATGTGCACACCTGGAATTCCTTAGTCGAAATTCATGGATCAATAAGTTTCTCGTAATGTTTTATTTTCTCATTTTTCACTTCAGCATGTCAAACATAAATCTAAAAAGACCAACCGATTTTATTTTGAGAAGAAATTAGGAATGAAATATAAAAAATAAAAATAAAAAGTCAATATGAGGTAAATTATCATCCGAATTGACATCGGTGAGAAATACCATCACTCGCATCGATTGCATTTGCCATCTATTCGGAAAGATCTTGCAAAATGCATTGTCTTGTGGAGTTGGGGTTTTCTATGGGCCAATCTTTTATATTTTTTTAGTGGGATAAGTGCTGCAGAAGTCCTAAAACTTGTCACGAAAATGTAATTGAGTCCTAAAACTTGCAAAAAGTGTAATCAAGTCCTAAAACTTGTCAAATTATTTCAATTGAGTCCTAAAGTTAACATCGTTAGCCCGTTTAATGGAAAATGCTAATGTGGTGCCGACATGGCCTTTTAAATAATTTTTCTTTTTTCAAATAGATTTTTTTAATTATTTTTATTCATTTTTAAAAAAAATAGATTTAAAAACTAAAAAGAAAAGAGAATTTATTTTTTAAAATTGTTAAAAAAAAAAGAAGAAGATAAAGCAGCTCCTCCCCTACCACCGTTTGCTACCACACCGTCGCCGCTAATCGCCAAAGGGGCCGATGACGGTCGTCGGCCCGTTCGGCAAGGCTGCCATTTTTTTTTTTTGAACCGTTTTCTTTTTAGCTAAATTTTCACTTTTCTTTTTTTAATTTTTAAATCTAATTTAAATAAAAAATTAAAAAAGCCACATGGAAAATAAAAAATTAATTTTAAATGCCACGTCAGCATTTTCCGTTAAAAAAGTCGACGACGTTAACTTTAGAACTCGATTGAAATAATTTGACAAGTTTTAGGATTCAATTGTATTTTCGTGACAAGTTTTAGGACCTCTGTAGCATTTATCCATTTTTTAATTTATCAAGAAAATGACAAGATAGTACCCATTTAGTCCAAAAGTCAAACTATGACAAAACCAATCTCATGCCTCAAGGCTAATCATAATTCTCGCCTACTTGCGAGCCGCCGTCTCCTGCATTTGACTTTCCCATCTTTTCATACCAACCTCTCCAAATCGCTGTCGTGTCGATTACAACAATGAAATCAGGCATTTTCTTGTGTAAATGCTATATAATCAGTGCATTCTGTTATTATTAGCTCTTTTTTTCTTTGAAGCGAAGAAGTAAAGAAGCGAAGAAGAAGAGAAAGGAAAGAGAAATGATGAAATAAATCATACAATCCAAGGAAATTCGATACATAATAGTCCTAACTCTCTTCATTCACACACACCTCTCTCTCTCTCTCTCTCTCTCTAATCCACCATGCTCCTTTTCAGTAATCTCCTAGCAGCTGTAGGGCTTCTGATACTCCTTCTTTGCCTCTGGAGGGCATCTAACAAGCCCAAGAGTGCCAATTCACCCCCGGAGTTACCGGGCGCATGGCCGAGCATAGGCCACCTCCACTTGCTCTGTGGCGAGACCCCACTGACCAAGGCCCTGGCCGCCATGGCCGACACGCAAGGCCCGATGTTCCGGATCCGGCTCGGAGTCCACCCGACAGTCATCATAAGCAGCCAAGAGGCAGTCCGGGAGTGCTTCACCACCCATGACAAGGAACTCGCTTCTCGTACCAAATCCAAGGCGGGAGTCCACTTGGGCTACGGGAACGCCGCTTTTGCCTTCGCGGAATACGGGGACTTTTGGCGTGAGATGAGGAAGATCACCGTGCTTGAGCTCCTGAGCACTCGGAGGTAGGACTGTAAGAATGTAGTTTGAATTTTCAGTTTGCTTTCGAGTTTGATTTGCATATCGAGTTTGACCACCTCTGGTACTCTACGCATTGAATCTGCACCCCGACCACACTGTTCACTCATCATCAACTGATGAAGGCTCTCAATATCTCTCTTGCAGGCTTGACGACCTAAAGCACGTTCAAGCATCAGAAATCGACACCTTCATCAAGGACCTGCACACTCTCTGCAGGACCAACACTGACAACGCCCAAAATGGGTCCTCCAAGGTGGTGATCATGAGCGAAATGCTCGAGCTCCTGACCTTGAACATCATAACCAGAATGATCGCGAGCGAGAGATACTTTGGACTATCGTCGGCATCAACCGGGTCCTCCTCCGACGACGGCAAGGCGAGTCACCTGAGGAAAGTGATCAAGGACCTTATGTACATTTCTGGGTTCCCTGCGGTTTCAGACTTGCTGCCCTTCATGGGATGGACCGACTGCGTGGGGACCGTGAAGACCATGAAGAGGGTGGCGAGAGAACTGGACGTGATCATTGGGAAATGGGTCGAAGAACGCAAGCTGAAGAGAGGAGAAGCAATCGATATGAAGGAGGATTTCATAGACGTGATGCTGTCTGCGATGGGGGAGGATGGTTTCGCCTCGTTTGGTTACTCTCCCGAGACCCTCGTCAAGGCAACAGTAATGGTATGAATTTTGTGATTGAAATTGTATTTGGTAATTATTCTATTCTAGAAATAATTTTTATCCATAAATGATATTTTTTGATTTTGTTATTTAAAAAAGTTTTTGAGTATTTAAAAGCATTTGTTAATTACACACAATTTCTATTTTCGAAATAGAAATGTGTACCAAATACGTTTAGTAAAATTCTTAATTTTTTTTAAATTTTTTTATAATAATTTCATTACATTTTTCTCTTTTTCCCTCTTTTCTTCTCTTATTCTTCTTCCTCCTCCGACGGGCAAGGTTGTTGACCTTGAGAGAGCTGGTTGGGCGAGGCCGACCCTCACCTAGATTTGGCAAGGCTGACCTTTGTTGGTGGTTGGGTGAAGGCTTGCCTCGCCAAATTTGGGGAGGCCGAGCCTCGTCTAGCCATGGCGAGGCTCTAGCAAGGTTTTTGGACCTTGTTTGGCTAGTGGCCGGCGATCGCCTAGAGGAAGAAAAAAGGAAGAGAAAAAAAGAAAGGAAAGAAAAGAAACGAGAAAAAAAGAAAATGATTTGAGGTTGATTTTGGAGTTATTTTTGAGAACGAAAAAGTAACTTTTTTTACTACTTGATTCCTTCTAAATTCATTTTCAGAAACAAAAATGTTACCAAATGATTTTTTTTTTTTTTCAGAGAATCAAGAATAGAGTCAGATATTACTTAGCGCTCTCTCCATTATTACCATGAAGTCTGTATATCTTAATTCTGTTCTTTATGGGCTTCTGGGCTACTTCTAGGCAAGTTTTCCGAATCAGCCAGAAAATGGTGAAAGGCTTCACCTCCACTCGGTTCTTTTGGGTTCGTAGTTTTCATGGAATCATCCAAAAGAAAATTAGAATTGGGCCGGATCTAGCTCACCTTCATATTCAAAACGTTCGACAGCTTTTTCTACATTCTTTAAATGATGTATGGTCAAAATTATATCTTGTAAGTCAAGCTGCAACCCCGGTGGGTACTGACCCATATTCTTGGTCCTCTGTAATTTTTCATCTGGTGGATTTACATGCTGAAGAACATTATAGTGGCCGCATCGGACACAACGTCCCTGGCCTTGACGTGGGTTCTGTCTCTATTGCTTAACAACAATCATGTCTTGAAGAGAGCTCAAGAAGAGGTGGACCTCAAGGTGGGCAAGGGCGAGTGGGCACAAGACTCCGACATCGAGAGCTTGCCTTACCTCCAAGCCATCGTAAAGGAAAGCCTACGCTTATATCCACCAGGTATTGATATTAACACATCATTGTGACCATGCGATATTCGAAACCCAAAGTATGATATCTAAATGTAATGCTATATGATGTGTGTTTTAGAAATGTACCGAATTGAATGAGAAACGATGAGTGGTATGAGGTGTGTTTTTGAATTGCCATTTCGCGCCCCAGCTCCCGTGTTGGTTCAGCGAGAGAGGACTGCACCATAAGCGGGTATCTCATTCCGAAAGGTACTTGGATATTCATCAACGCTTGGAAGCTGCACAGAGACCCTCGAGTCTGGTCCGATCCAGAAAAATTCTCACCCGAAAGGTTCTTGACAAGCCATTCAGGTACGAAGAACGCCCATTAAACCTCCACACGGGGAACTCATAAGAAAAATGTCAGGGACAGAATGGTTTAAAAGTGGTTCATAAAGCAAAGGTCGCAATGAATTCCAATTCAATTATAAAAAAATGACCAAAAAAACATGTCAATTTGATTTGTTTGATTTTTTTCCCGAAGGCGTGGATGCTTTGGGTCAGCATTTTGAGTTCGTTCCATTTGGGTTGGGTAGAAGGTCATGCCCGGGAGCGTCGTTTGCATTGCGGGTGATCCACTTGACACTGGCTCGTCTTCTTCAAGGATTCAACTTGGCAACACCGCCGGACAAACCGGTGGACATGACTGAAGGCTTAGGAGTCAACTTGCCCAAGGCCGCTCCTCTTGAAGTTGTTCTCACCCCAAGGTTGCCTTCCAAGCTACATGAGCAATTGATGCGAAATTAGAAACTATATTTGGTCAGGAAGAGAAAAATGATCTACGCATATGAGTAATTTCTATTCATAACATAATTACTTGTGAAGATAATAGTATGGATTAGGTCATACATGGCACAATTATGTTGCTATCCTTATCATTAAAATCATGGCTGATATAAACCAATTAAAATCAAGGGACGTTAAAAGTTTTTTTTTTTTGGTAACCCAGGGACCCGTAAGCCGATAGTCGGCGAGCAAACCCTGGGGGAGCAACTACAAGACCCACCACCGTACTCCAGGTAAGGGATGATAAAAGTTTCTACTCGAAAAAACAATTATTATTTCTCCAGATTGTGCAATTAAAAAACTCAAGCTAATTGTTTGAGAGAGATGATATGAATCTAAAGAGTATATTGAATTGCTTGTCAAGCGATGTGGGACAATTTCTCAACAACACTCACATGCAAGCCGTGTTAAAAGCGACGCGAGGAATTTGACTTATAAGAGTGGATGCACAAACACGAAAGGGATAACGTTGAATCTGAAAGGAATTTTTGATAATGTGGAACACTTTCACTTCATTCAAGAGAGATATAACCAAATTATTTGTCGGAAACTACTTGGTGTCTTATATAGTAGAGCACTCTAAGGCTCCACTCATTTCGTAGAAGATAATTTTGAGGAAAACATTTTCTGAATTTTCTAACGTTTGTTTCATGAAAATAAATTAACCACGGAACACACTTTTTGTTAATAGAAAAAACACATTCAAAAGTGAGGAAAATATTTTCCATATTTTCTTTTACCTCATCAACTTTAATGAAACGCATGTTCCTTTTATTTTTATGTTTTATTTTTAAAAAATCAAAATTTTAATTACTGTTTATCCTTTTTTTTTTCCTCCTTCCTTTGTTGGTTGTTGGCCACAAGCCAAAGTGAGGCAAGTGAGGCTTGAGCCTCGTCAATGTTTAATGACCTTGGGTGAGGCCCGAGCTTGCTTGACCTGCCTTAGGCGAGTTGCAAACTCACCAGCCTTAGCAAAGCGTGGGCTTGCCTTGATTGGTTGAGCCTCGAGTTCGCCGACTTACATCTTGGCCAGTCACCAGGCTGCCTCGCGTCGTTGAGACAAGCAGCGGTGGAGGAAGGAGGAGGGAGAAGGAGGAAGGAAAAGAAAAAGGAAAAAGAAAAAAAAGAAAAAAAGAAAAATTATATTTTTAAATAAAAAATAATTAAATTTTATTTTTTAATATTAAAAAAATCAAATTTTCGGTGATTTTCCCCAGAAAATAAAATCAAATACCGTATAATGGAAAATATCTTCTAGTTTATTTTCACATTTCAGCTGAATACCGAAAAATATTGCAATTTTTTTGGAAAACGGCTTCTTAAATAACATTTTCCAGAAACGTGATATTTTTTGTTGAAAAGAATAGAGCCTAAGAGAACTTCGACAAACGTTTCGCTGCATTAAAGAGGAGCATCATTTCTAACAGAAGACATCAAACTGGAGGGGAACTGCCGATCTGCAAGAGAACTTATGCGTGGATGAGCTCTTATTAGCCAAAGCCCAAAGTCCTTCGATCCTCGGAAACTTTAATAGATGAATGCATGGGTCTTTCGGCTCAGCTTAAAGGAGTGGTAGTTGTCCATTGTCCACCAAAAACAAATCATCGTGCGAATTGAATTGCAAAAGCCCATCGAATAGAATCCCTCCCTCCTAATTAGCTTCCTAAGCCCCCTAACCCCTTTGGGATTTGTTATGCTTAGACGCTAACTGTGGCTGTTCTCCTAATTCTGCTTATTAAATGAAAATTGGTTTGTTCTGATATATATATATATATATATATATATAGAGAGAGAGAGAGAGAGAGAGAGAGAGAGAGAGAGAGAGAGAGAGAGGTATCATTAACCAATTTTCTGGCATTTTTATATCGCAAAACTTTAAAAGTTAGAAAAGAAACGGAAACTTTCAATTGCGTCAAATGTTTCGCTTCCTTCAAGAGAGCAATTACCAAACTATTTTTGAGCGTCTGATATCACCAATGACCGAACTTCAATCGTATTTATACGGAACAAGACCTCTCATGGCAATTATAAAAACCAACTCGCGCATAAAGTAATCTCAAAGTGCCGTCGATCTTGATAGACCCAAAGCCAGGGACTTTTATCAAGTCCAAATAGCTTCCCTTAAGACCACATCGCTTTCACAATTCGATAACTTACGCAAGCGACAAATCAGGTAGTGATCCATAATTACGAGTCCATGCTCGACCATACCGCCCCAGCGGACTTTTCCATCGCAAGACCAAGAAACTCGACCACGAATTTGACATGAAACTAGACTAAAAGGGAAAATTATTTAAAAAGTCCTAGACCTATTGTACTTTTGTTAATTTAATCATAAACATTTCAATTTTGTCAATTGAATCTTAAATATTTTCACTTTTTGTCAATTAAGTTTATTTGACTAATCTTGGCTGGCATTTGGTAACGTGGATGTCATGTCGCTTATCCTACATAGTATGACTGATGCTGATATTGATTTTTATTGATGATTTTTTGATTTTTTAAGGAAAAAACCACAAAAAATCCCAAACTTTACCCAAAATGATAAGTTTACCCCAATTTTTTTTTTTGTGATATGAAAAACCATGAAATTTGCCAACCGTGACATATTTACCAAAAACCTTTTTTTGTGACACAAAAAATTCCGTGTGACACATTTATCCTAAACTATAGAGCATTTTGGTCTTTTTACTTTTTAAATTCTTTTTCTTTTTTTCTTCTTGTTCTCTCTTCCCTTCGCTTGCCATGGCTGGCGGAGGGAAGTTGGCGTCCAACGAGGGCTGCCCTCGCTTAGGCTAGTTAGGGTTGCCCTTGTTGAATCTAGCGAGGGCACCTCTTGCCTGAGTCCAACGAGGGCACCCCTTGCCAAGCCCTCGCCAATGTTGAGCGAGGGGTGCCCTCACTAGGTTTGGTGAGGATCGTCCTCGCCAGACGCAGGCGAGGGTGGCCCTAGCTGGCCTAGGTGAGGGCGACCCTCGCCCGACGTCCGGCAAGGGCCCGACGTCGGTGAGGGCGGCCCTCGCCGGACGTGGGCTTCCCTTTGCTGGCTCTGCCATGACTAGCGGAGGGAGAGAGAAGAAGAAAAAAAGAAAAGAAAAAAAGATGAAAATATCCTTGATGGGATAAATGTGTCACAGTTTGCAAAGTTGAGGGTTTTTCATATCACAAAAAAAAGTTTGGGATAAATTTGTCATTTTGAGCAAAGTTTGGAATTTTTTGTGGTATTTTCATGCACTTAGATTCTGAAAACACAGCGAGCAAGACAGCAATTCAACCGCTTAGCCGGCCAATTAAAGTGCTGTCGATCTTTTTTTTTTTTGGTCAGAAATGATACTGATTATCATTCAAGGAGGACGAAATGTACATCCCATAGATAGGGCATCTATACATAGTAACGTCACTAACTGAGCAGGAGGAAATTTGGGCCAAGAAGGAGAGATAGATTTGCGTGCGTGGGCCTTAGCGGCCCAATCGGCTGCTGCATTTGCTTCTCTTCGGCAATGTCGAATCCGCAAGTGAGGAAAGGAAAGACGCAACACAGAGACGTCTGCGACAAAAGCTCGAATCTCCCATGGTGAAGCACGGCGATCGTTGAGCGTTTCCACGAGGGTCAGACAGTCAGACTCAACAATAAGGTGCGCTTCTTGCTTTCCCTGTTCTAGCAAATAAGTGAGGGTGAAAATTAGGGCTTGAACTTCACATTGCAGGGGTGAAGACGCCCGAACAGTGCTGCTAAATCCATCGATCAAAATACCGGCATGATCCCTGAGGACACACATGATTGCACCCGTGTTGGAATTAGGGGTAAAAGCCCCATCAATATTTGCCTTGAAACTGCCTTGATCCGGTGGAGTCCAAAGTCAATTAGGGTTGAGCAGAGGAGATTCCGGAATAGCCGATTGTTGCAAAGAGTGTTTGTACAGCGTTTCTTCTGCGAGGGCCACACCTACAAGCGGATCAAGAGCTGTCCGTTGCTGGCAAAAAGTGAAATGGTTGCGCGCCTTCCATATATGCCAGAGGATGGAGACGATGATCTCTTTGGAAGGTAAACCGGACTGATTTTCAAAAACTTCCTCTAGCCACACTTCTATTCGATTTCTATTGTAGGCTGCATGATAAAGCTGTATTCTGTGATGAGACCAGATTTTTGATGTCCATGGGCAAAATAATAGAATGTGTTCAGTGGTTTCCGGGGTGTGCATAGAACAGAGCTGACATATAGGGTCCGATAAAATGTGTCTTCGGTAGAGATTAGCCTTAGTAGGGAGAGCATTATGACATAATGACCAGATAAAAACTTTAATCTTGGGGGGGGTTTGAGATTCCAGATATGTCGCTAGAGACGGGATGGCTGATAAGAGGATGATGGTAGATTGAAGTTTGGAGGGTGAGCTGATTGTCTAAGGATGTGGTAGGCAGATTTAACGGAATACTGACCTGTTTGTGTGCCTGTCTAGATGAGATGATCAGCTGAAGGAGCATGACTTAATGGAATATTACTAATCTCCTCAACGATGTGATGGTCGAAGTGTTGTTGAAGAGGAGGGATATTCCAAACCTGATCGTGAGAGACTATAAAGCCAACAACCAGTTTGGATTCTGCTCGAGGAGCTGGTCCGCCAATGATTCTAGAGGTAAGCCATTTATCCTCTCGAATATTTATGTTTTGTCCGTCACCAACAGACCACTGTAGTTTAGAAATAATAGCATCTCGACGTAAAAGTAAGCTCTTCCATCCCCAAGAGGAATTTGTCTTATTCATTGCATGCTAGAAATTGGTAGAATGATAATATAGGCCTTTGAATAGTCTAGCCCATAGTGAGGATGGGTTTTGAAAAAGTCTCCATGCTTGTTTCCCTAAGAGGGCTTTGTTTAAGGTTAATAGATCACGAAAGCCAAGGCCGCCTTCTACCTTCCTCTGTTTTAGAATATCCCATGCTCTCCAATGAATACCAGTTGAAGTGCTGCTTGTTTGCCACCAAAACTTAGCAATTTTCTGCTAAATGGATTTACATATAGAAACGGGAAGTTTAAAGATAGACATTGCATATTGCGGGAGAGCTTGTACTACCATCTTTAACAAGATCTCTTTTCCTCCTTTAGAAATAAAATGCTCTTTCCATCCTTCAAGTTTGGCACTAACATGACCCAAAACCCATACAAACATATCCTTCTTAGACGCACCCCAGTCAGATGGAATACCCAAGTACTTGCCTATCTTAGATATAACAAGAACTCTTAACTCAGCAGCAAGGTTTTGTTGTAAAATGAGAGGACAATCCTTACCACAGAATAAACTAGATTTGTTTTTGTTGATAGCTTGGCCCGTAGCAAGACAATACTGATTTAAAATATTGGCTAGATTCTGGCTTTCTAGGATAGTTCCATTCAAGAAAAAGATTGCATCATCCGCAAAAAATAAATGGGAAAGGGTAGGGTAGTACCTATTCAGCTTGATTCCTTTGAGAGTGCCTGATTGGACAGCTTGATGCATGAGAGTAGATAAGAGGTTGGCTACAAGAATGAATAAATATGGAGATAGTGGATCTCCCTATCTAAGACCCATTGTAGGATGAAAGTATTCCAAGGATTCACCATTAAATTTAACACTGAAAGTGGCGGTGGTGACACATTGCATCACCCATCGAACCCATTGAACATGGAAGCCCAGTTTTTTTAGATAGTCCTCCAAAAAATCCCACTCAACTCGATCGTAAGCTTTCCGCATGTCTAGCTTTAAAACCGCTTGAAAATGTTTTTTCCTTTTGCTGATTTTTAAATGATGCAAGACCTCCTGCACAACCATAATATTATCTTGAATCTATCTACCTGTGACATAAGCACTCTGTTCTGTTGAGATGAGTTCTGGGAGAAATTGCTTTAAACGGTTGGCCATCACCTTAGAAATGATTTTGTATATAAAATTGCATAGACTAATAGGGCGATACTGTTCTAACCTTTCCGGATGTGGAATCTTGGGGATGAGAGCAATGAGAGTTCTATTAACAGTAGAGGGCATTACTCCTGAACTGAAAAAGTTGTTGACTAAAAGATAGATGTCCTCTTGAATAATATCCCAGTCATTGTGAAAGAATAATCCATTGAAACCATTCGGACCAGGGGCTTTGTTGGCTCCAAGATGGAAAGCAGCTTGCGTAATTTCCTCCCTGGTAACAACTGTAATTAAACTGGTGTTCACATTTGCTGCGATGACCTGGGGGCATTGTGCAATAATGGGCGCATAATCTCTAAAGCCAGTTGAACGATAGAGTTGTTTGAAATATGTATGCGTAATGCACTTAAGCTGATGAGAATCACGAATCCAGCCAAGGTGCTCGTCTTTTAACATGCTGATGCGATTTCTTTGCCTGCGTTGGATTGTTGTTGCATGAAAAAACTTTGTATTTTTGTCGCCCTCCCGTAGCCATTGAACTCTCGAACGCATTGCCCAATATGTTTCTTCTCTTTGCCATATTCTGTGAATTTTGTCTTGGAGGCTAGATACAAGTGCCTTGTCATAGGTAGAACCTGGTTGATTAATGTGATTTTGAATCTGCTGTTGTAACATATAGACTTGTTGCTAGTTGTTGCTGAAAAGGGATTTACTCCACTTGGCAAGAGCAAATGAAGTGCGTTGAAGCTTGCCGGTCAAGGATTGAGGTCGCGTTGCTGATGAAGCCCATGCATTGCTAATGATCGATTTACAATCTTCCTCTTGAAGCCAGAAAGCTTCAAAGAAGAAAGTTTTCCTCCTTTTAGAAGAGGTTGGTTCAGTGAGTAAGAGCAGAGGACTATGATCAGAGGCTAAAGCTGGGAAAGCAAAGACTTCTGCCGCCAGGTAAGATAACCGCCATTCAATTGTGCACAGAGCTCTATCTAGCCTTTCTTTAATGGCTTCATCACTATCTCTTTTATTCACCCATGTGTAAAAGCAACCTTTGCTTTCAATGTCCATAAACATGCAATCATTCACAAACTCTCGAAAGGAATTTAATCTGTATGGCTCCATAATCTTTTTCCCCTGCTTTTCCCAGTGGTAAAGGATGTCATTATAATCGCCTATGCACACCCATGGAAAGGAACTTGAAGTCCGAATCTGTCTGATATCTGCCTAGACTTGCTGTCGATGATGGTAAATGGAAGGCGCATGAAGACAGGTAAGTCTCATAGTTTTAGCAATTTGATTCTTGGTACAAATTGTGTCGATGAAGTTGCAAGGAGAATGCTCAACAGTTAAAGTCACCTCCTGGTCATTCCAAAAGATTACTAAACCTCCAGCCAAACCCATAGGGTTTACTACAAAAGAACTTGAGAACTTCAGCTTTCTCTTAAGATTCTGGATCAGCATTGCTTGATTTTTTGTCTCCATCAAAAAAACGATATTAGGCCTTTCGCTGGCCACTAGGGCCCTTAATGCTTGAATTGTCAGGGGATTACCCAGCCCCTGACAATTCCAACTTATGATCCTCATTTGTCATGTGGTGGCTTTTTTGGGCAAGCCACCTCGGCCCATGTTCCAACCCCTTCAGTGGAAAAGATATGGGTATCCAGGAGAGTTGAGTCATCGAGAACTACATTTGCATTAGAAGAAGTCCCATAAGGAGTATATCTTTTGTTTTTTTTTTTCCTTCAGTGGACTAGATTTGGAGATTGACCTTGGAGTCTTGATTTTCTTACATATGGAGGAATTCTCTGTTGCATTGTGTGGTAACAACGGCTTGTTGAACATTGGAGATTTTTGTTTTAGGTCAGCAGGAGGAGAAGGCTGCGGCGTAGTTGACGATTGTTCTGCTTTATTTGCCCCTGTTTCTGAATGCTGATTATGAAGCTGAGGAGTTGGAAGGAGTAAAGGAGCTATCTGCGGTTGAGTTTCTGGTACAATTTCTTCAACATCTTCTTGATTCGGATATTGCTGATAAAACACAGACCAAAATGGACTATGTTGATTGACCTCCGCCCTCAACCATTTACCATAAGACAAGTGATCAATGCCTTCAAGTTTTGCTGCATCATAAGGGATGTCATTGCAGTACATGGCATAATGGCCAAGGATACCACATGAATAACAATAATGTGATAGACGTTCATATCTAAAGTCAAGCCATATGTGTTTCCCGTTCACCCTGATAAGTTTTCCATATTGTAGGGGTTCTTTTAGGTTAAGTTCAACTTTAACCTGCACTGATCTAACTGAAGAACTATTATTGCCTTCAATTCTCACCTCCTGAACCTTGCCAAGTTGTCGGACAGCTTTTGTAATCATAGTTTCAGTGCATCGTTCCAGAGGAAGACCATAAATTTGCACCCAAAACACACAAGTTGTAAAGTCATAGCAGTGCAAAGGGGTATTGGGCAACCAGGGTTTTAGAATAATCAAATGATGTCCAAACAACCAATGGCCATTGTCTAGGATTCGCTGCTTTTCCCCTTCAGTATTGAATTTAAAGATATAGAATCCTTCTTCACGTTGAGAAATTTCAACATAGTCATTGCGCCAGACTCTTCTTAAGGTGCTCTGAAAAGCGGGAAAGTTAATAGTCGGATTGGACAGAATTTTACCGATTAATGTGAGTTTGTATTCTTGCAGTTTCTCTGTTGGTACTTCGTCTTCCCAGATGTCCATGCCGTGTTCAGGCCAGAGTCGTCCAAGTCGTTGGCAGAGAGCAGCAACCCGAGCATCATCTTGTTGAGGAGAGTCGGCCATGGAAATTATGAAGGAAAGAGGAGTTGCAGCGACATGCAAACACCGATAAAGAAAACACTGGATGCGATGATAGTAAAAAAGTGAAATTGAGCTGAAATGCACTCTGAAAGATGCGATGGGAAACAGAGAGTTTGTGCATGTAAGGGTTTCAAACAGAAAGATGAAGATAGAGCTTGGGAGGATGGAAATAGAGATACGGCTAGAGAAAGTGAAAGTGAGCGGGCTATAATTTCATGAAGAACATGAGGAAAGAGACGGATGACAGAACATGGATTATGAAGGTGAAATTGGAGTAGAGAGAGTTGCGATGGGGTGGAATGCAGTGTAAGTAGAGGAAAATTGCCATTATGAAGACAAAGGAAGAAGATGTAACAGACTACCATGGCGGTAGAAACAGACTCGACAAAACGAGAGCTTTTTCGAACCCCATCTCCAGGAGCTCCACTAAGACAGAAGTTTTTAAGTGCTGTCGATCTTGCTAGACACAAAACTACCTACTTTCATCAAGTCCAAATAGATTCCCTTAACATCACATTACTTTCACAATTCAATAACTTACACAAGCGAAAAATCGAGTATTGATCCATAATTAGCGGACGTTTCCATCGCGAAACCAAGAACCTCAGACCACGAATTCGACGCGAAACCAGATCAAAAAGCGTTGCGGGAAGGGCAAGGGGGGGGGGGAAGCGTACAATTGGCCATTTGCATTTTGATGAGCTTGAAATCTTCGACGGTGATGCCTCTCTCTCTGTCCGGCGGATGCACCACGTCTGCCTCCTCCGGGTCCAGAAGTTGCTTGCTGCAGAGCCCAAGACGAAAGCGGGGGAAAAATCGAAGAAAAAATTTCCTCAGGGCCCAAGAAAGTGAATCGAGAATCGACGAGATCAAGGCGCGGAAACAGAGAAGATGCACGGCGCAAGAATCAGGGGAGTTCGGGAGACTCACTAGTGAGTGGAAGTCCAGAAATTGGTGGCCATTGCTGACGCGGAATTGCAGGAGCTCGGCTGAGCTGCTGGCTATGGCGACCGGGATTCGATGAAGAAGACGAGTCCTCTCTCTCTCTCCTCTATTCGGGTTCGGGCCGGGGACCCGAAATGCGAGAGGAGCGACGTGTCTGGACTTTTGATGGGCCTCGGGGGAAATTCGTTGCTTGGCGTTTTCCTTAGCCATACTCCAAAGCCAATTTCATTTATTTTATGGATTATTTTTTTTGGTCGATTGTTTTATGGAATATGATTTACTCAATCTTGATACATTTCGTAAAGGATAATTTAACATAAATTATTCCAAAAGAAAAAAAGCCTGAAATACATTTTTTTATTTATTATGTAAACGTAACTTATGACATATCCTCTAGGTGAGGAATTTCGACACGAACACACAGAGGACTAGTGGAAATACCGTGTGTAAGGTTAGGGATCGAATCCATGCCCCATTTTATAGCCATTTAGATGCATGCACCTAGAATATCTTAGTAAATCCAAGGACCAATAAGTTCCTTATAATGTTTACTATCTCCTTATTTTTCACTTCCACATGCGAAATAGAAATCTGATAAAAACCAATCAATTAGTTTCATTCTGAGAAGAAATTAGGAATCAAATATAAAGAAAAAATAATAAAAAGTCTATGAGGTAAATAATCATCCAAATCGACATCAACGACATAAATGCCATCACCTGCACCGATTGCATTTGCCATCTAGTTGGAAAAATCTTGCAAATTGCATTGCCTCGTGGATTGGGGTTTTCTTTGGGCCAATCTTTTTTTTTTTTAAAATCATCCCATAAACAGTTAATAAAGACTTTTTATCCGGAAAATGACAAGATACTACCCATTTAGACCAAAAGTCAAATTACAACCAAACCAATCCACATCACAAGGCTAATCATAATTATTGCCCACTTACTTGCGGCCATCCCTTCCATCTCACTTTCCCATCTTTTGAAGCCAACCTCGCTATTCATTCAAATCGCTATCGTGTTGATTACGACTACGTAATCGGTCATTTTTTCTGGTGTAAATGCTGTATAATCAATGCATTCAGTAATTATTAGCTCTAGGGATGTGCAACTAGACCAGATATACTCGGGAACCGGACCGACCCATGTGAAAAATAGGGTCGGGAACCGGTTCCCAAAATTTGGAACCAGAACTACTCTGCTAATCGGTTTTGGGTGATTACTCACTGGGAACCGGTTCCAAAGCCCTATTTTTTTCCCTTGATTTCTATTCTTACTCTTGTAGTTGCATGGCGTTTTTTCCTCTTGATGCTCCTCCTTTGTCATTCCTTTTTCTCGCTTGCTTCCCTCCCTTGCCAGCTCACCATCGCATTGTCCATCGTCGGCTCACCATAACACCGTCTATCGCTGGCTCCCTCTCACACTGTTTGACAGATTGCATCCGTTGCCGCCAAATTCCTATGATTTGATTCATACTGTTGCAGAACTAATGTGGCAAGACTTGCCTTATGAAATACTACGTCCCCCTCGAGGTCTCGAGAAGCACAAGCTCGAGTATGAGGTAGCCCCCTTTGCTCGATTTTTTGCTCATTCCCGTTTCTTTGGCTGAATTGGCGTTTTGCTTGGTCGTTATCTTTGTCTTCTCTTGTGTGCGTGGTTTGATGGATTTTTAGATTCATCGGTTGGTGGTTAATAGATATTCCAAGTTCACCAATTTTATTGAGGTTAGGAATTTTTGATTTTTTCATCTCGAATTTGTTAGGCTCTTTTCGCTCAGCCATTCCAAAATTTGGTGTTGCCCTTAGTCTCCCCCAAGATGTTCTAGCGTATTAATGTATAATTCTAAGCCTTATGGGATAT
Source organism: Eucalyptus victrix (assembly GCA_016097545.1). Lineage (NCBI taxonomy): Eukaryota > Viridiplantae > Streptophyta > Magnoliopsida > Myrtales > Myrtaceae > Eucalyptus > Eucalyptus victrix. Next base: position 9,778,623 of record CM027842.1, read on the forward strand.
TGGGCGATTGCAAAATAGTACCAGTGAAAATAAGGTTAATCCTGGAACCAGATTTGAAAAGTAGAATAGTTCGGGTATAGGGTCCAGTGCAAATAGGGTTGAGTACAGAATCCAGTTCTAGACCTTACCCATCCCGGACCCGATCATCCCTCATTAGCTCTTTTTTTCTTTGAAGCAAAGAAGAAGAGAAAGGAAAGAGAAAAGATGAAATAAATCATATGATACATACTAGTCCTAACTCTCGTCATTCGGGCACACCTCTCTCTCTCTCTCTCATCCACCATGCTCCTCCTCAGTCATCTCCTAGCAGCTTTAGGGCTTCTGATACTCCTTGTTTGCCTCTGGAGGGCATCCTACAAGCCCAAGAGTGCCAATTCAGCTCCAGAGCTACCGGGCGCATGGCCGATCATAGGCCACCTCCACTTGCTCCGTGGCGAGACCCCACTGGCCAAGACCCTGGCCGCCATGGCCGACGCGCAAGGCCCGATGTTCCGGATCCGGCTCGGAGTCCAACCAAAAGGTCGTCATAAGCAGCCAAGAGGTGGTCCGGGAGTGCTTCACCACCCAAGACAAGGAACTTGCTTCTCGTGCCAAATCCAAGGCGGGAGTCCACTTGGGCTACGGGAACGCCGCTTTTGCCTTCGCGGAATACGTGGACTTTTGGCGCGAGATGAGGAAGATCACCATGCTTGAGCTCCTAAGCATTCGGAGGTAGGACTGTAAGAATATATTTTGAATTTTCAGTTTGCTTTTGAGTTTGATTTGCATTCGATAATCTACATTCTGCCACTATATTATCAAAAAAGAATTCTACTAGTATAGATGAGCTAAATAATGTGGATACCCGTGACATTCAATCAATTTCCCCGACTAGGTCATAAATTTGTGGAAAATTTATACGTGATAACTTAAATGCGAAACTATTTACATTTGATGATATAAAAATCGAAATTACATGCTTAGATTATGTGACCGCCTTAATCATTTGCTCTATTTTCTTAAAATGATAAACATATTATAGTATGCTTCTTTTTTACTCTTGGCATGTGACAGTGCTTGCTCACCAAAAGAAATAGTGGGAAAAAAGAAAGAACAGAAAGCAAAGCAAAGCAAAAGGACGAAATGAAATTATATTAACCATTCATGTCCAACTCTGTTGATTACCACATACCTTCTCTCTGTTTCTGTATCTGTCTGTCTGTCTGTCTGTCTGTCTCTGTAAACCACCATGCTCTTCCTCACTCATCTCCTAGCAGTTCTAGGGGTTGTGTTGCTCCTGCTAATTCTACGGAGGGCAAGATCTTCTCCGAACAAACCCAAAGGTACTGCCTTACCCCCGGAGCTGCCGGGCGCATGGCCGATCATAGGCCACCTCCACTTGCTGGGCGGCGAGACCCCGCTGGCCAGGACCCTGGCCGCCATGGCCGACAAGCAGGACCCGATGTTTCGGATCCGTCTCGGAGTCCACCCGGCGACCATCATAAGCAGCCATGAGGCAATCCGGGAGTGCTTCACCACCCACGACAAGGACCTCGCTTCTCGCCCCAAATCCAAGGTGGGAATCCACTTGGGCTACGGGTATGCCGGTTTCGGCTTCGCAGAATACGGGGACTTTTGGCGCGAGATGAGGAAGATAACCATGCTCGAGCTCCTAAGTACTCGAAGGTAGGGCTATAGGATTACAATCTGAATTCAGTTCTAATTCGGTTGAATTTGGTTTGGAATATGAAAGCCAAAGTCAATCTCGAAAGCTTCTCTTTTCAACTTCGATTCGCGTATCAAGTTTGACCCAACCGAACCCCGACCGCACTGTTCCCTCATAATCGATTGATGAAGGCTCTCTCTGTCTCTCTTGCAGGCTCGACAACCTAAAGCACGTTCAAGCATCAGAAATCGACACCTTCGTCAAGGACCTGCACGCCCTTTGCAGGACCAACGCCATCGACGCCCAAAACGGGTCCTCCAAGGTGGTGGTCATAAGCCAATTGCTCGAGCTCCTGACCTTGAACATCATAATCAGAACGATCGCGAGCAAGAGATACTTCGGACTGTCGTCAGCGTCGACTGGGTCCTCCACCGACGACGATGAGGAGGCGAGTCACCTGAGGGGGGTGATCAAGGAATTCATGTACATCTCCGGGTTCCCCGCGGTCTCAGACCTGTTGCCCTTCACGGGATGGACCGACTGCGTGGGGACCGTGAAGACCATGAAGAGGGTGGCGAGAGAGCTGGATGAGATCGTCGGGAAATGGGTTGAAGAGCACAAGCTGAAGAGAGAAGGTGATCAGAGAGGGGAAGTGATCGGTGATGTGAAGGAGGATTTCATAGACGTGATGCTGTCCGTGATCGGGGAGGATGGTTTAGCCCAGTTTGGTCACTCTCCTGAGACACTCATCAAGGCAACAGTAGTGGTATGCGACTCTTGCGATGGAGCTCTTTCCATTATTAGCATAAAGTAATTGGGTTCTCCATTCTATTCCCTTCCCTTAGTACTTTATTGATGATCCTTGATTGGAAGAAAGGAAAGGAATCGATGGTCCAAAGGCTCCCACCGAGCCCATTATTGGCCTTTTCTTGACCAAAGGGTGTTGGAATATATCTTATAGTCAATTTTTTACTTTTCATAGCAAAAAGTCGTTGCTATTATGTCTGCGATCTATGTCATCGGAATTTTAAATTATGCCTATTTTAACATCTAGCTCAAATCTTTATTCTGTTACCACTATACGCACTATATATTAACATCCCAAACTTTTTTTTTTTTTAGCAATATCTCAAACTCGTACGGACATGACAAAAATACTCTTTATCCGCCAAAAAATCCAAACCTTGGACTCTTAAGTTCAAGAGTATTGGTGTTATAGTGGGCAAAGTTTAGAATTTTTTTGTGATAGATGGAGAGTATTTTTGTAAAACTAGTACGTTTGGTATATTGGTGTCAGTGTGAGAATAATTTATGATGTTTTTATGGTAAACAAAGGATACATTTTGTCATACAGATGCAACTTTGGGCAGTTTTAGTGACTTAAAAGAAGAGTTTGAGATATTTGTGTCACAATCAATATAATTCAGGACTTTTGGCCGTATGTTTCCTGAAATCGTCTAAGCTTCTTCTTGACAATTTTTCCAATTGATCCAGAACAAGGGTAACCACTCAGTTTTTCTGGGTTTATTGTTTTCATACAATGATGTAAAAGAAGATTAGAATTGGGCCAGATCTAAGTCACCTTCATATTCATACCCTACGGTAGCTTTGTCTTTCTAGAATTGATCTCTGGTCTAAACTATATGTACTTATTCATATTCTTGGTCCTTTGTAATTTTTTGTCTGGCCAATTTACATGCTGAAGAACATTATAGTGGCCGGATCGGACACAACGTCTTTGAACTTGACATGGGTCCTGTCTCTACTGCTCAACCACAAACACGTCTTGAAGAGAGCTCAAGAAGAGATAGACCTCAAAGTGGGCAAGGACAGATGGGTACAAGACTCTGACATCGGGAGCTTGCTTTATCTCCAAGCCATCGTCAAGGAAACCCTGCGCCTATATCCGCCAGGTACCTACATTTTCATGTGAATCGCAATGCTTGACACAACTTGATATTAACACGTCATAGTTGCCATGCAACTGGAAGCACCGAGGATGACATCTAGATGTCACGCAACATGATGCATGTTTTGGAGCTGTAATGAGATGAAATATATGAAAATTTGAATGATCATTTCTTGGTATCAGGTCCCGTTTCAATCCCGCATGAAGCGAGAGTGGATTGCAATGTGAGAGGCTATCTCATCCCAAAGGGCACTCGGGTATTAGTCAACATGTGGAAACTACACAGAGACCCTCAAGTTTGGTCTGACCCAGAAAAATTCTTACCCGAACGGTTTTTGACAAATCATTCAGGTATGAAGATCTGCCCATCAACCCTACACATATGAAACTCATGAGAACACCTTTAGGAAATGGTTTGAAAGTAGTTTTGTAAAGCAAGGTTGGCCATGAATCCCAATTCAGTCAAAAGAAATGACCAACAAAAAATATGTTGAATTGATTTGTTTCATTTTTTTTTCCCTTGAAGGTGTGGATGCTTTGGGTCAGCATTTTGAATTCATTCCGTTTGGATCGGGTAGAAGAATATGCCCGGGAGCCGCGTTTGCATTGCAAGCGACCCACTTGATGTTGGCACGTCTTCTTCAAGGATTTGACTTGGCAACATCGTCGGACGAACTAGTGGACATGACAGAAGGCATAGGGCTCAACCTGCCCAAGGCCACTCCTCTTCGAGTCGTCCTCAACCCGAGGTTGCCTTCCATGCTCTATGAGAAATTGATGGCGAATTAGAAACTACTTTCGTCGGGAAGAGCAAAAAGGGTCCATGTATGTGAATAATCTCACATAACAAAATAGTTACTTGAGTAGATAATATGGATTAGATGAGTATTAAACAATCATCTTCTTAACGTAGATGCACCGATTGTTGAAATAGTTTGTTATCATAAAAGAGATGTCATTGGTTAAGAGAATATGTGACTCATGATTAAGAGAAGAAATTACTTTTGATCAAAGAATACATGACTCTTGCTTATGAAAAGAAGTGAAAGGAGATTATCAGTAATTATAAAAGGAAATTATTCTTGATATGAAGAGTGGTGATGGTTGGAAATAAAATACTTATTCCCAATAGATGTGTTGATTGGTTGTCAGTGAATAAAGACCAATTCACATATTATTTTTGATAACAATGACTATTCATAAATTCTTCTTTTCAATAACTCTCTTTTTCTTTTTTCATATACGCAACTTTAATGCATTCAAGATGAAATTTCAAGATAGAAATTGAGCAATTGCCGAACTGATTTCTTTGCGGCTTTGGTGTATATCCTAGAGGTATAACAATAATGTTGGCAAATAATACTTTAAGAACAGTGATTGTCATCTCACATCAAGAATTTATTACTACTTCTCTATCTTCATTAGCAATCAAATTTCTCCAAGAATCTTAAGGTAATATTATTTTCATGGAATTGGAGATAGCGGATAAATTCGGTGCTTACAATCTTGATAGATTAAGTCATTTTCCTTGTGGCATACTAGATTATCTCCCGTTGGCTATAGTATTTTGAAATTTATAAATAAAAAGGGTGTGATAATCTTGAAGAGAAAAGGATAATGAAAGGAAGTGCCAATGAAAGATTTCCACTACTCTATCGGATCATCCATATTAAATGCTTTGATCTTACGCAAATATTGGTGTCATTTGAAATGCCTTGGAGATCAAATATAACATGTTACCACGATTAATGGAAATTATGTCTCTTAACAACTGAAGCAACTACAAATACATGTTGCCAAATTCAAAAACCTTATTGATTGAAGTTTATGAGTCTCTTCAAGTTATTGTAATTATTTCAAGATTGCCTTAAACTTGGAATGATTGTTGAAATAAACTTCTTCACATGATCGAGAACCTGATTGTGGATAATGTGATAAAATAAATTCAAATTGAAGAAGGTTCTTGAGGTCATGAGGCTAATTATGTGAAAGAAGTTGTAAATAATGGGCATTTTGTTGAGAATGACAACATGAGAAGAGACAAAGAAAGCAACGAAACAATGGCATGTGATAATTTGACTCAATGGTATTATCATATGGATTTAAGCATAACAATACTTATAAGTACATTCACTTTACCAAAAAATATAGAGTTTATAATTTGCTTATCTGTAAATGATATTGTAATTGTTGGTACAAATATGCTTGGCATAAATAACACTAATAGGTGTCAATCTTCTTAGTTTAAAATGAATGATTTGAGAGAAATGGATACTATTTTAAGTGTCAAAATGATTAAATATAGTGAGGGTTATGGTTTAAGTTAATACCACTATGACGAGAAAATCATTCAAAGATATCATCATTTGAGAATTAAAATCAAATGTATCATATGATGTGCAACTAAAATGATGAAAACACTAGACAACATCTAGCACAAATAGATATGTCAGTGCAATTGGAAATCTGATGTATGTTATGCGTTGTACTAGGTTGGATATAGCCTTTACAAATTGTATAGATTTATTGATAATCCTAGTACTGCATTGAAAGGCTATAAGTAGAATTCTTGGCTATTTAAAGAAAATGATGCATTATGGTCTATTTTATGAAAGACAACCAACGGTACTAGAAATATATTCAGATGCTATTTGGATAACTAGCATAATTGATAACAAGTTAACATATTGATGGATTTTTAAGCTTGCAAATGGTGCAGTTTCTTGGGCATCAAAGAAGCAAACATGTATAACTTATTCAACAGTGGAATTCAAATTAAATTACTATCAACTATTGGTAAAGACGATGAAGGGCTACGGAATTTGCTATTGGATATATAGTTGTGCCCACAACCAATGGTAACTATATCTTTACATTGTGGTAGTGAGGCAACTATGTCTAAGGCAAACAATAAACTATATCTTTACATTTTGCGAAATAAGTATGCTCGATAATTAATTACTAATGGAGTTATTTCAGTAATTTACATTTGGACAAATGATGACTGATCCATTCACTAAGGAACTCTCAAGAGGTTTAGTAAGCAATACTACCGAGGGAATGTGTCTTAGACCAATTGATAATGGTCAAGTATAATGGAGACCCAACTTTAATAATTTCTAATGAAATTATTTAAGTTAAATGGGTAACAACAACCTATTGTAACTTGACAGTGATTGAGTACCAGGACACGAGGTTAGCACTCATAAAAAGTTAGGAGGATGAGCATAAGAAAACACTATTGATGAAGTTCAAGGTTTTAGCAAGGCAATGCTAAGACAACAAATTTAGGAACTTCACCAATATAAACATAAGAAGTAGTGCCACTTCTAACAAAAGTTAGATGAACTTTTGTAGATGTTCATGGATGCAGGAGGAGCACAAGGCCATAAAAGTGCTTAGGCATATGAAATTTCTCACCGAATGTGTATAAATTCATATTGTGATGATTTAATTAACAAGCGAAATCATGATTCACTAATTTTGTTAATAGAATTATTTACACTAATTTAAGATTCAAATTTTAATAGATACCTTCTTGTATGTATGAATTTATGTAAATTAGTGTAGATAATAAACTAAGTGTGGGATTGTTGAAATAGTTTATTATCATAAAAGAGGCGTCTTTTGGTTAAGATAATGCATGACTCTTGGTTATGAAAAAAAAGTGACTCTTCATTCTAAGAGGAGGTTATCGGTAGTTATGAAATGAAATTATTTTTGACACGAAGAGTGGTGACGGTTGAGGATAAGGTATATATTACTAAGAGATGTATTTTTTTTTTTCATGTAAACGTAACTTATGACATGTCCTTTACGTGAGGAATCCTGACATGAACACGCAAAGGACTAAGAGAAGCATCGTGTGTAAGGTTGTGGATCCAATCCAGGTCCCCATTTTATAGCCATTCACATGCGCACACCTGGAATTCCTTAGTCGAAATTCAAGGATCAATAAGTTTCTCGTAATGTTTTATTTTCTCATTTTTCACTTCAGCATGTCAAACATAAATCTAAAAAGACCAACCAATTTTATTTTGAGAAGAAATTAGGAATCAAATATAAAAAAATAAAAATAAAAAGTCAATATGAGGTAAATTATCATCCGAATTGACATCAAAGTGATGTAAATACCATCACTCGCATCGATTGCATTTGCCATCTATTCGGAAAGATCTTGCAAAATGCATTGCCTTGTGGAGTTGGGGTTTTCTATGGGCCAATCTTTTATATTTTTTTAATGGGATAAGTGCTGCAGAAGTTCTAAAACTTGTCACGAAAATGTAATTGAGTCCTAAAACTTGCAAAAAGTGCAATCAAGTTCTAAAACTTGTCAAATTATTTCAATTGAGTCCTAAAGTTAACACCGTTAGCCCGTTTTTAACGGAAAATGCTAACGTGGTGCCGACATGGCCTTTTAAATAATTTTTTTTTTTCAAATGGATTTTTTTAATTATTTTTATTCATTTTTTTAAAAATAAATTTAAAAACTAAAAAGAAAAGAGAATTTATTTTTTAAAATTGTTAAAAAAGAAGAAGAAGATAAAGCAGCTCCTCCCCTACCACCGCTTTGCTATCACCGTCGTCGCCAATCGCCAAAGGGGCCGGCGATGGTCGTCGGCCCCTTCGGTAAGGCTGCCATTTTTTTTTTGAACCGTTTTCTTTTTTAACTAAAATTTCACTTTTCTTTTTTTAATTTTTAAATCTAATTTAAATAAAAACTTAAAAAAGCCACATGCAAAATAAAAAATTAATTTTAAATGCCACGTCAAGTATTTTCCGTTAAAAAAGTCAACGACGTTAACTTTAGAACTCGATTGAAATAATTTGACAAGTTTTAGAACTTAATTGTACTTTTTACAAGTTTTAGGATTCAATTGTATTTTCGTGACAAGTTTTAGAACCTCTGTAGCATTTATCCATTTTTTAATTTATCAAGAAAATGACAAGATACTACCCATTTAGTCCAAAGTCAAACTATGACAAAACCAATCTCATGCCTCAAGGCTAATCATAATTCTCGCCTACTTGCGAGCCGCCATCTCCTGCATTTGACTTTCCCATCTTTTCATACCAACCTCTCCAAATCGCTGTCGTGTCGATTACAACAATGAAATCAGGCATTTTCTTGTGTAAATGCTATATAATCAGTGCATTCTGTTATTATTAGCTCTTTTTTTCTTTGAAGCGAAGAAGTGAAGAAGCGAAGAAGAAGAGAAAGGAAAGAGAAAGGATGAAATAAATCATACAATCCAAGGAAATTCGATACATAATAGTCCTAACTCTCTTCATTCACACACTCCTCTCTCTCTCTCTAATCCACCATGCTCCTTTTCAGTAATCTCCTAGCAGCTGTAGGGCTTCTGATACTCCTTCTTTGCCTCTGGAGGGCATCCAACAAGCTCAATAGTGCCAATTCACCCCCGGAGCTACCGGGCGCATGGCCGATCATAGGCCACCTCCACTTGCTCTGTGGCGAGACCCCACTGGCCAAGACCCTGGCCGCCATGGCTGACGCGCAAGGCCCGATGTTCCGGATCCGGCTCGGAGTCCACTCGACAGTCATCATAAGCAGCCAAGAGGCAGTCCGGGAGTGCTTCACCACCCATGACAAGGAACTCGCTTCTCGTACCAAATCCAAGGCGGGAGTCCACTTGGGCTACGGGAACGCCGCTTTTGCCTTCGCGGAATACGGGGACTTTTGGCGTGAGATGAGGAAGATCACCGTGCTTGAGCTCCTGAGCACTCGGAGGTAGGACTCTAAGAATGTAGTTTGAATTTTCAGTTTGCTTTCGAGTTTGATTTGCATATCGAGTTTGACCACCTCTGGTACTCTACGCATTGAATCTGCACCCCGACCGCACTGTTCACTCATCATCAACTGATGAAGGCTCTCAATATCTCTCTTGCAGGCTTGACGACCTAAAGCATGTTCAAGCAGCAGAAATCGACACCTTCATCAAGGTCCTGCACACTCTCTGCAGGACCAACACTGACAACGCCCAAAATGGGTCCTCCAAGGTGGTGATCATAAGGGAAATGCTCGAGCTCCTGACCTTGAACATCATAACCAGAATGATCGCGAGCAAGAGATATTTTGGACTATCATTGGCATCAACCGGGTCCTCCACCAACGACGGGGAGGCGAGTCACCTAAGGAAAGTGATCAAGGACCTTATGTACATTTCTGGGTTCCCTGCGGTTTCAGACCTGCTGCCCTTCATGGGATGGACCGACTGCGTTGGGACCGTGAAGACCGTGAAGACCATGAAGAGGGTGGCGAGAGAACTGGACGTGATAATTGGGAAATGGGTTGAAGAACACAAGCTGAAGAGAGGAGAAGCGATCAATATGAAGGAGGATTTCATAGACGTGATGCTATCTGCTATGGGGGGAGGATGGTTTCGCCTCATTTGGTTACTCTCCCGAGACGCTCGTCAAGGCAACAGTAATGGTATAACTTTTGTGATTGAGGTTGTATTTAGTAATTCTGTTTTCGAAAATAATTTCTACCCATAAATAATTTTTTCTGATTTTATTCTTTAAATAAGTTTCTGAGCATTCAAAAGCATTTGTTAATTGCATAAAATTTCTATTTTTGAAATATGTACCAAATACGTCTGGTATGACCCTAAATTTTTTTTTTTTTTTTGTAACTTAGAATTTCTTTTAATTTTTTTAATAATTTCATTACATTTTTGCTCTTTTCCCCTTTTTTTCTTCTCTTCTTCTTCTTTCTCCTCTAACCGGTAAGGTCGTCGACCTTGAGGGAGCCTCACCATGGTTGGGTGAGGCCGACCCTCACCTAGATCTAGCAAGGCTGACCCTTGCTAGTGGTTGGGCAAAGGCTTGCCTCGCCAAATTTGGGGAGGCTAAGCCTCGTCCAGCCATGGTGAGGCTCCAACAAGGTTGTTGGACCTTGTTTGGCTGGTGGCTAGCCATCGTCGTGGCCGGTGACCAGCTAGAGGAAGAAGAAGGGGAAGAGAAAAAGAAAGAAAAGAAAAGGAAAAAAAGAAACGAGAAAAAAGAAAATGATTTGAGTTTGATTCTTGAAGTTATTTTTGGGAACAAAAAAGTAACTCTTTTTAACTAGGTTCCCTCCAAATCATTTTCAGGAGCAAAAGCGTTACCAAATGGATTTCTCTTCTTTTATTTCGGAGAATCAAGCATAGAATCAGATATTATTTAGCGCTCTCTCCATTATTACCATGAAGTCTGCATATCTTAATTCTGTTCTTTATGGGCTTCTGGGCTGCTTCATGGCAAGTTTTCCGAATGAGCCAGAAAATGGTGAAAGGCTTCACCTCCACTCGGTTCTTTTGGGTTTGTAGTTTTCATGGAATGATCCAAAAGAAATTTAGAATTGGGCCGGATCTGGCTCACCTTCATATTCAAAACCTTCGATAGCTTTTTCTACATTCTTTAAATGATGTATGGTCAAAATTGTATCTTGTAAGTCCAGCTTCAACCCCGGTAGGTATTGACACATATTCTTGGTCCTCTGTAATTTTTCATCTGGCGGATTTATGTGCTGAAGAACATTATAGTGGCCGCATCGGACACGACGTCTCTGGCCTTGATGTGGGTTTTGTCTCTATTGCTCAACAACAAGCATGTCTTGAAGAGAGCTCAAGAAGAGATGGACCTCAAAGTGGGCAAGGGCGAGTGGGCACAAGACTTCGACATCGAGAGCTTGCCTTAACTCCAAGCCATCATAAAGGAAAGCCTACGCTTATATCCACTAGGTACCGATATTAACACATCATTGTGATCATGCGATATTCGAAACCCAAAGCATGATATCTAGATGTAATGCTATATGATGTGTGTTTTAGAAATGTACCAAATTGAATTAGAAACGATGAGTGGTATGAGGTGTGTTTCTGAATTGCCATTTCTCGCACCAGCTCCCGTGTTGGTCCCACATGAAGCGAGAGAGGACTGCACTGTAAGTGGCTATCTCATTCCGAAAGGTACTTGGGTATTCATCAACGCTTGGAAGCTACACACAGACCACCGAGTCTGGTTCGATCCAGAGAAATTCTCACCCGAAAGGTTCTTGACGAGCCATTCAGGTACGAAGACCTGCCCATCAAACCTCCACACGAGGAATTCATAAGAACAATGTCAAGGACGGAATGGTTTAAAAGTGGTTCATAAAGCAAAGGTCGCAATGAATTCCAATTTAGTTTTTTTAAAAAATGTGACCAACAAAACATGTCAATTTGATTTGTTTGGTTTTTTCCTCGAAGGTGTGGATGCTTTGGGTCAGCATTTTGAGTTTGTTCCATTCGGGTCGGGTAGAAGATCATGCCTTGGAGTGTCGTTTGCATTGCGAGTGATCCACTTGACGTTGGCTCTTCTTCTTCAAGGATTCGACTTGGCAACACCGTCGGACAAACCAATGGACATGACCGAAGGCTTAGGAGTCAACTTGCCCAAGACCACTCCTCTTGAAGTTGTTCTCACCCCAAGGTTGCCTTCCATGACAGGAAATAGAAAAGAAAGAGAGGAATTTTACTGTGTATTCATTGATTTGTATACAAGCACATTAATTACATTTATAGTGCATGAATGGAAGAGAATAAAAGGAAACAATATACAAAGAATTTTAAATTTCCTATTTATTAAAACTTCCTATTCACTAAATCAATCAATCGACAAACATAATCAATCACAATCTCCAACACTCCCCCTCAAGTTGATGGCCTATATATGTTGAGGACACTCAGCTTGCTCAGTAGATAACTATGTTGTCTCTGATATAATGGCTTAGTGAAGATGTCTGCAGGTTGATCCATTGTTCCAATACCCTTTGTTACAAGGATTCCTTCTTTGATCTTATCCCATGTGAAGTGGCAATCAACTTCTATATGTTTCGTCCTTTCGTGAAAAATTGGATTTGCTGCCAATTTGAGTGCAGCATCGCTGTCACAAAATAATTCAGTTAGTCTACTAACTTGTAAGCCGAGATCTGAGAGTTTTCCTCGAATCCAAACCACTTCACAAGTAGTCTTGGCCATGACTCGATATTCTGATTCAGCCGATGATAAAGAGACAGTTGATTGCTTTTTTGTCTTCCACGAGATTAGTGACTTTCCCAACTTGATGCAGAAACTAGCAATTGATCTTCTGATCATTGGACAAGTAGCATAATCCGTATCACAAAACGTTGTTATCTTCATGTTGCAGTCACGAGATAAGAAAATTCTAAGTCCTAGACATCCCTTCAAGTATTTCACAACTTTTAAGGCTACGTCCCTATGAGATTGTTTTGGACTATGCATGAATTGATTGAGTATCTGCACTGCATAACATATATCGGGTCTTGTCATAGTAAGATATATTAATTTACCAACAAGTTGCTGATATTGACAAATCTTTGAGCACCGGATCCTCAAAAGATGAAGAAGAATTCAGATCATATTCATGAGTAGTCAACTTGGCATTTTGCTCAGCTGGTATGATAGTTAGTTTGCATCAGGATAATCCAGCTTCAGAAACAATTTCAAGGATGAACTTCCTTTGACTGAGATTGATACCTTTGTTAGATCGAGCAATTTCAATCCCAAGAAAATATTTGGGCGGTCCCAAATCCTTGATATGGAAAGTAGAGTGCAAATATTTTTTAAATCTTGCAACATGAGAGTCATTGTTTCCCATAACAAGTATATCATCAACATATATCAGCAAATAGATTGATGAATTACCTTCACTCCATGTAAACAGTGCATAATCATGCTTAGAGTGCCGAAATCTTACATTAGTCAACGCCGTAGTAAACTTAGCATACCACTGTCTAGATGCCTATTTCAATCCGTACAGGGATTCGCGTAGATGACATACTCGAGACTCCCCCTGTCTGCGTAATCCCTGTGGAAGCTCCATATAGATTTCTTCATCTAGATTGTCGTGAAGGAAGGCATTGTTAACATCCATCTGATGTAAAGACCAATTTCTGATGGCTGCAATGGACAAGAAAGAACGGACGGTGACTTCTTTGGCAACGGGTGAGAAGGTTTTATGATAATCGAAGCCTTCTCTCTGAGTAAATCCTTTAACCACTAGCCGAGTTTTATATCTTTCAATTGAACCATCTGCCCAAAACGTGATTTTATAGATCCATTTACATTCAATGGGTTTCTGGTGCGGGGGAAGAGGAACAATGTCCTAGGTATGATTCTCGATCAGGGCAGTAAGTTTTGATTCCATGGCGTGCTGCCATCTTGGATCATGAGATGCTTCATGGAAAGAAGAAGGTTCGTTTTCTTCCGAGAGATGGCTGAGGCAACACATATGTTCCGGTGATAGTCGATTAAAAGACACATATGAAGAGACAGGATACTTCGTACCTGGAGAACATGATGCGGAACAAATGTAATCCTTAGTCCACGTGGGTGGACGAGTTTGTCGTTCAGAATGTCGAGGTTGCTCATCAGCTGCTATTGGTTCAGGTGCTGAGAAAGACTCAAAATTAGTTTATGAGGGAGCCGAGACAAAAGGAGGATCTTCAGGTAATTGCGAAGGTAAGTCGTCTCCGAAAATGGTAGCATTCCTTGGAATCGAAATGGATGGTTCTGGAGCAACGAATAGATATTGAGGAGCCATAGATAAACCTTCTTCACATAGTAAAGGCCTATGACTTGGGGACGATGATGTAGAAGATGAAGATATCATATCTTTAAAAGAAAAAATATCCTCATGAAAGATGACATCTCTGCTGATGAAGAAATTTCCCATAGAAATCTACATAACTCGATAACCTTTTTGAAGAGGTGGATATCCCATGAATATGCATAGTGTGGCCCAAGGGCCCATCTTATCCAAAGGACCGGCATTTGCCACATAACACAGACAACCAAATACTCGAAGATGATCATTGCAAGACTGTTTATTATAAAGTAGTTCATAAGGAGTTTTCCCATCCAAAATACGAGTTGGCATGCAATTAATCAAATAGGCAGCAACGACCACACAATCTCCCCAAAAACCTTTAGGAATAGAGGCTTGATATATTAATGCACGTGCTACTTCTAAGAGATGCCTGTGCTTATGCTCTACAATTCCATTTTGTTGTGGTGTGTAGATGCAAGAACTCTCATGAAGTATCCCTTGAGAAGACAGGAATTTAGTACAATCAGAAGTGAAAAATTCACGCCCATTATCTGTACAAATTCTTTGCACATATTGATCAAATTGGTTTTTAACCAAGGAAACAAAGTTTGACAGATGAGTAAATGTTTGACTCTTGGATTGCATTAGATATACCCAAGTGGCCCTTGTATAATCATTGACAATCGTGAGAAAAAAACGAGATCCATCATGATGAGAAGTATGATAAGGTCCTAAGATATCTATATGAAGTAAAGAAATTTTCTATCTGCTCGAGATGTAGTTTTTGGAAAGGATATTTGAGATTGTTTGGCCAAGGGACATATTGGGCATTTAGGATGAGGAAAAGATGCACTATGACCAATCTTTGATGCAAAAGAAGATTTTTATTTCGACTGATAGCATTACAAGAAATGCCTTTATTTAATAATTCTACATCTCTAGGGGAATCAATCCAGTAGTATAATTCTTGTGCAACACTACCCAAGCCCATAAGTGTGCCAGTTGAATAGTCCTGAAAGAAACAATTGTTGGAGCTGAATATTGCATGACAGGAACAATCTATGCAAACTTTTGAGACAGAAAGTAGGTTGAATTCAAAATTAGGAATATATAAGACATTTCTGAGGACAAAATTGGGACCAATGTGAACAGTGCCAGTCTTGGTAACTTGAGTAACGTTTCCATTTGGAAGACGCACTGATATGGGAAATTCTGATTGTCTACTGACATGGAAAAAAAATTGCTCACTACAAATTATGTGGTCACTAGCCCCCGTATCGATTATCCATGCATTCATAGAAAAAGAATTCTCATGAAATAAAGTACCTGAGAATCCTGCACTTTTGTCACCCATCTTCAATTGATTCAGAATCTGCATGATATTCTAATACTGTTCTTGAGTAATTGTCTACTATACCCCATCTATCCTTTGTGTTGAGACCGATAAGCTGACGATTCTTTTTCTTTTCTATTTTTATCAGTAGGCTTTCCATGCAATTTCCAGCACGTTTCAACAGTATGATGTGGGCGTTTGCAATATTCACAATATCTATTTTTGAATTTAATATTTTGCCCACTGATCTTTCCTGATGATGTGGCGCCACATGGATCGTAGGATCCTTTAAAAGAAGTTGACGTGGCACCATAATAGTCTTCGGATATATTTGAGCTAATGGAAGATTTGTGGCCGTTCATTCCATTTCACTGATCTGAGCCGTCCATTAGCCCTCCTAAATCGAAGCCGCTGGATCTGCCGTGCAAATCTGGGCCGTCCACTCGAAAAAAAGTAGGGTTAGGGTTTCTGTCAGGTGTCTTCTTCGCCGTAGCCACATTACCCATTTTTGGGTATCCCAAGCGTGCGGTTTTGCTGTTGCCTTCGGCCACCGCCTCTCGTGAGGCCATGCCGGACGGAAAAACTGCAAGGCTCATCCCCTCTCCCCCTTGAGTGTGCTCGGCCACGGCAAGGCACTGAATTTCTTCTTGGACAGCGAGTTGATAGATGCGTTCGAGTGGCGGTGATGGTTCCATGGCGAGAATCTGAGATCGGAAGGCCGAGTAAGAGTCGTTAAGGATGAGTAAGAATTGTGTGCTCTTTGTCCTTTCCCGTATGTCTCTATGCTGCCTTAGTGTGGCTTCGGGTCCCTGGAGACGCTCCTTGGCCGACTCCAACTCGTTCCACAGAGAGGAGAGATGGTTGAAGCAAGCGGTAACCGAGAGGTTCCCTTGCTTCAATTCTGTCAGGCTTTGCATGGATCTGGGTTCCTGACCCGGCGGCGTGGATTTAGGTTGAGATCCCGGGTAGAGATTAGTCCCTTGACCCGGGACAGCTCCGTATCCTTGGCTTGGCACAGATGCGAATCCTTAGCCCAAGTTTGTCTGGCCGATGCTTCAGTGGGGCCTATTACAGACATCATTGGTCCTTATGGATATTGGGTCCACATCTGTCCTAGCCCAGTAGCCCACTGATACCAATTAACTAGTGGGAAATTCGCAGGCCATTGTGTTGGGCCGGAGATCTGGCCCATCGTAGGAGCCAATCTTTCCGAAAGAGTTTCTTTTGAAGATCTTTCTTCTCCAGAGGGGATAACCGGATTTGAGGTGGGTGTTCCCTCTGTTGAAGAGCTCTCAATATTCTTTGTCATGGTACCCAAAAAAGAGTTGAATTCCTAACCGGTTTGCTGGTCTGTTTCGCAGGTGAGAATCATGCAATAACAGCCCAGAAGATGAAGCGGTGGCAATTCAAAAAATGCGGAAGCTAACCAGGAGTATCTACTCGATACCATGACAGGAAATAGAAAAGAAAGAGAGGAATTTCACTGTGTATTCATTGATTTGTATACAAGCACATTAATTACATTTATAGTGCACGAATGGAAGAGTATAAAAGGAAACAATATACAAAGAATTTTAAATTTCCTATTTACTAAAACTTCCTATTCACTAAATCAATCAATCTACAAACATAATCAATCACAATCTCCAACATTCCAAGCTATATGAGCAATCGATGCAAAATTAGAAACTATATTTGTTGGGAATAACGGATCCCCGAAAAATGGATTCGACATTAAATCGAACCCCTAAATCAATGCGGAAGACGAAGCTCAGGAAATCACGTATCACCGATCGTAAAGCACACCACGGATTCGAGCGTACCTTGTTAGCCACAGATTAAGCACCAACGCCGACAAGAGGAAGAGATTTGGCCCTGTTCGATCCAATGACGCCTTGAAGGGAAGAAAAACGCTTACTGTTTTTCTTTTTCTTGTTTGAGAGAGAGAGCGCGCAAGAGAAGGGAAAACTTACGTACGTTGAATTGCAAAACATTGTCTTCTCTCTCGCTCTCTCCTCCCTTTTATACCTTCCCCTATCCACGGGCCCTATTCCCGTGGGCCGGGCTTTTTGGGCCCAACTTGGGCGGACGGGCCTTAAGCCCTTTAATTAATAAAACCATCATCTCCCATTCGCACATGGTGGGCCGAACAGTATTCTCGTTACCTCTCTTCAACATTCATACCGGTGAATAATCCGTGCGACCAGCATACTTTGAGAGCTCGTTGCTATATATCTGTTAGGAATATATAGCAGCTCATAATGGGCATCTCACTCTAAGTAGATTCAGTATGCAGTACCCTAGATCTATCGATCACAAAGACAGTCATAATTGGTCAACTAGTGAATACAAAACCACAATGTGATTCTCCAAAATCGATCTTCCTCTTTCCTTCAAACTCTCAATTTCAGTCCAGCTTGCTTTTCTAGAAATGCCCCATTAGATCGAATCATCTCATGACTATTGGCAATACCCTAAGATAGTAAACACTAAATAGAAATCTTGAGAATAAGTAAGAGTCCTGAGGGGACTAAAAATTGAGGAACTCTTTTCCTCAAGAGTCTCACACGTCATAAAAGTTGAAATCAAACTTTTTGCCACTCTTATTGGTCGTCTCATGCATACATAGTATGAAATACGTATTACGGTATTAACTAATTTTCCATGGAGCGTATGTCTACACCTTTCAATACCGTACAGATGATAGTTCAGACATAGCCAATGTCTAACTTGAGTTCACGTATCTACTCAATCACAAAATTCATCAGAACTCACATCTGGCATCATAGACAGATAAAGTAAAATATGTGGGTTATTTTACTTTCGGACATCTTTAGTATTACGTCCTCATCTTAATACTCAGTTAAGGCGACATACGTATTTTAAGCTTGAGCTCTCGATTATCACCTAGATAATAAACTTAAAAACAGTCTCATATCTATTTATCACATAGTAAACAGAGGCGATTACCCGTGTGAGTGGGCTAATCTTATATCTATCCGACATACTACTCAACTTAAAATAATGCACTGAGCATTAAGATGCATAAAGATCATGCAAAGATTCATAGGCATTAATAATGAAACAACACTAGTTCATAAATGTGAACAACTCAGGGAAATTACAATCCAGTACATCAGACTCTACGCAATCCTAGAGATTTTACATGACCACAAAACACATCTCTAGGTATTGGCTTTGTCATAGGATCTGCTACCATTCTATGCGTAGATATGTACTGTAAGTTCACATCCTTTCGTGCAACCATATCCTTGACAAAGTTATACTTGGTATCTATATGTTTGGTCTTGCCATGATATTTTGGATCTTTGGTGTACGCTATAACTGCTTGGCTATCACAATTAGCCAATAATGAATTCGCAGCTTTCTCAATAACACCTAAATGATCCAAGAATCTCTTAAGCCAAACTCCTTCTTGTACTGCTGCTGATAATGCCACGAACTCAGCTTTCATCATGGATAAGGCTATGCACGTTTGCTTCTTACTACTCCATGATATGGCGCCATTGCTCAGTAAGAAAGCAAATCCCAAGGTAGATTTCCTTTCATCTAAATCTCCTCCCCAATCAGCATCTGAATAGCCTTCAAGTCACAGATCCTTTCCTTGGTAATTCAACTTGTAATCAGCAGTTTCCTTCAGATACCTCAGTATTCTCTTAACGGCTTTCTAATGTATTGGACCTGGATTGGATTGGTATCTACTCACCATTCCAACTGCAAAACATATGTCGGGTCTTGTACACATCATAGCATACATCAAGCTCCCAACAACACTAGCATAAGGAACATGTTTCATTTGTTCCTTCTCTTGTGGAGTCCTTGGACACAGTCTATGGCTCAATCCTTCACCTTTTGTAATAGGAGTGTCTATGGGTTTACAGTCTTGCATACGAAATCGTTCAAGAACCTTATTTATATATGTTTCTTGCGAAAGAGATAACGATCTCTTCGAACGATCTCTTGAAATCTTAACTCCAAGAATGTATGCAGCCTCACCCATATCCTTCATCTCAAAGTTGGAAGACAACCAACTCTTGACAGTCTTAACAAACTCCATATTGCTTCCGGCAATTAGTATATCATCAACATATAATGATATGATCACAAATTGATCATTGGATCTTTTGATATATACACAATGATCCTTATCAATCATCGTAAAATCATATGCCATTATGGCATTATGAAAACGTATATACCATTGTCTTGATGATTGCTTAAGACCATATATCGACCTCAAAAGTCGACATACTTTTTCTTCTTGGCCTTTCACTATGAAACCAGCAGGTTGTTCCATATATATTTCTTCCTCTAATTCTCCATTGAGGAAAGCAATCTTTACATCCATTTGATGTAATTCAAGATCCAAACTTGCCACTATTGCCAAAATAATGCGAATCGAGGTAAATCTCACTACAGGAGAAAACGTATCTTCATAATCAATTCCTTCCTGTGATTATACCCCTTCGCCACAAGGCGGGCCTTATTCCTTTCTATCGAGCCATCAGCCTTTCGCTTTATTTTGAGAACCCACTTGTTCCCAATAGCTCTGCGTCCTTTTGGAAGATCAACCAGCTCTCAAACATGGTTTGATTTCATTGACTCCATTTCCTCTTCCATTGCATGAATCCATTTTTCCTTACTAGGGTAATTCAGAGCCTCATTAATATTTCTTCGCTCATTCTCATCTTGTGGAGCAACCATAAAAGTTTCCCCTTCAATTTCAAAACGTCGACAGGGAATACTTTGGCGACTTGTTCGCCGTATGGGAGATTGTACACTTTGCACATCATTCTCCATCATGCTCCCACTTGGATTAGATAATGATGACGTCATCTCATTATGTGGTTGCAATTGATCACTTCTCATATTACTCCCACTTGGACGAACTCCACTTATATCATTATCTTGATCCAAGGTCTCAAATAGGGAATAATCTTCCCCTATTTCGCCATTCTTAGGAAATTCATCCTCTAGGAATGTGACATCTCGTGATTCAAACTCAGTTATACTCCCACTTTCCTGCTCACATATGAACACATATCCTTTCGAGTGTTCTGAGTACCTTATAAAAATACTCTTCTTTCCTCTGGGACCCAATTTCCCAAATTTGTGAGAAGACTCATGTGTATAGGCAGCACAACCCCATGGCTTAAGAAAACTTAAGTCCGGTTTTCTACTTGTCCATAACTCATATGGAGTGGAAGTAACTGATTTGGAAGGCACCCGGTTAAGTATATAGGCAGCAGTTAACAATGCATCACTCCAAAAGGTGATGGGTAAGTTAGCATGCGCCATCATGGACCTAACCATTTCCAGTAGGGTTCTCTTTTTTCTCTCCGCAACGCCATTTTGTTGAGGAGTATACGGAATAGACAACTGTCTTTCTATTCCTTTTTCATCACATAATTTTTTGAACTCATCAGATAAATATTCTCGACCTTGATCGGATCTCAATGCTTTTATTTTCTTGTCTAATTGATTTTCTACCAGGTTCATAAACCTTTTGAAACAACTTATTGCTTCAAATTTATGAGAAATCAAATAAACATATCCGAATCAAGTATAATCATCAATAAAAGTGATGAAATAAACAGCCCCATGCCTTCCTCTCACATTCATTGGACCACAGACATCAGAATTGATTAAATGCAGAGGAAATTAAGCTCTTTTACCTTTTCCAAATGGTTTCCGTGTCGTTTTCCCTTCTAGGCAATGCTTACATATGGGCAAATTGACTTTTTTAATGTTGCCCAACAAGCCCTCTTTGGCTAGTCTATTCATACGTTGTTGGCCAATGTGACCAAGTCTAGCATGCCACACATTCACATCATTATCATATGAATTATGAGACGTGATAAGGGAATAACAAACATTTGCATTAACATACTCAATATCTAATACAATGAAACCATCCAGAAAATGACCACAACCATAGTAGTTTGTATCCAAATACAAATCTACACCTCTATTATGGAAGTTCATATTAAAACCTAGTCTAACCAACACTAAAACAGATACTAAATTCCGACGAATATCCAGAGCATACAATACATCATGTACGAATAAAGTGCGTCCACCACGCATATTCAGTTGGCATGTGCCAATTCCTTTCACTTCAGCTTGGGAGTTGTTTCCCACATAAATCCACTTAGTTCCAGTTGGTACTCGTCGGAATTCCACAAAGGATCCTCTATCATTCACTACATGGTCCGTCGCTCCTGAATCCACAGTACACAAAGGATTAGACTCAGTCAAGAATACAGAACTTGACACAAAAGTAAAGTTCTGAAAAGCATAAGGGGTGTTTACCTTCTTTGGCTCACGACAGTCGTGAGCATAGTGACCCTTCTTGTCACAATTGAAACACTTCACCCTTGTAAGCTTCTTCATTCGAGGATGCTTTCCTCTTTCATGTTGGTTAACTTTTGATTTCTTGCAACAAGGACTTGATCCTTTGCAATCCCACATATTGAACGAATCAATACGCTTGCGCTTAGAGCTCAAAGCCATTTCTGAGCTAGAACCAGTATTGTAAATATCTACTTTCGACTCAAATGCCGTTAGATGATCCTCTACTAGCTCAAGGCGGCGCACGACATTCTCAAGATTTTCCATAATATGGTCAAGAGCTTTTAGTGCTTCTTACTTTTCCAGCACATATTGGACTTTCATGTGCCAAATTTCATAGTTGTCACCATTGAGCTTTTCACCTTTGTTCAGTTCGGCAACTATGCTCTTTGTGGCTGAAGCCATTGATCTGAACACATCAGACATATGCACGAATTATTAATGCCTATCATTTATGCATCCCTTTTTACATAGACTCATCATATTAATGAATAATTTCAAGTAAGGCTTCAGAATCAAAAGGTCACTATGTTTCCAATCATCCTCCAAAATCCCAACTTAAAACTATCATTAATATGATTGTCATATGTAAAATCAATTCTATGAAGCTACAAAAACTTCTAAAACTACCCACAGCTAATTACCCACAGCAACCAATAATAACAGAAAGTAACAGATAATTGACATACAATTAAAAACAATAATGCTTTCAATTAATACAACTATACATTACACTAAGCAATATATACAAAGAAAAATATCAACATAGAAAGAGATATTCAATCATAAAAACATCTCATAACTAATCTAAGAAATAAATAGGGAAAGTCCCTTATAATCTATCAGTCAAAACATTTGAGAAAATTGAAGGCACATTTGCCAACCATGGAAAAACTTTTGGAGAGCTTTCATGTTGCCACCAAGGCGCATTTACTCTACGCCATGTGGCGCTCAATCTAAGGGTTGAAGTTTTGGCTAACTCAATCCTATAGTACTCTTTTACAAAAGCTTACACTAGCCTCCTATAATCCGGGACCACGTTGACCTCCCATAGCCGATCTAACACTGCTTGCCATTCAGTTGGGTTGCTTGCCGGTGATCGCCCGGTGAAACGTTGTCGGCGATGACGTCATCGGTGACGTCATCCCAGTGGTTACTGATCGTTAGATGACGTCACGATGACGTCATCGCGTGACGCCAGCATGCGTCGGTTCGCTGACTGGCGCGCATGTGTCGGTTCGCTGGCCGCCGGCGCACATGTGCCGGTTCGCTGCCGGCGCGTGTGGCGCATGCGCTGGCATTGGCAGCGCTTCGGGCGCGTCGCGCCCATGCGTAGCGCCTTTCGGCCGCGCGTGTGGGCGCGTGCAGCGTCTCCTGGCGGCGCTCGACGTATCTCTAGACTCGTCTCGACGTCGCCTTTCTTCCTATGTCATCAAAATTCGATTTGGACTTACGAAAACTCGGAAAAAAGGATGTACAGTGCTCGGGTGTCGGGATTTCTCACCTCGATCCGTACGGCCGAATTGCTTTTGCGAAAAATCAATCAAAAAACATCAAATTGATCGGGAAAATGTGAACTAGGGCTCTGATACCAATGTTGGGAATAACGGATCCTCGAAAAACGGATTCGACACTAAATCGAACCCCTAAATCAATGCGGAAGATGAAGCCCGGGAAATCACGTATCACCGATCGTAAAGCACATCACGGATTCGAGCGTACCTTGTTAGCCACAGATTAAGCATCGACGCCGACAAGAGGAAGAGATTTGGCCCTATTTGATCCGATGACGCCTTGAAGGGAAGAAAAATGCTTACTGTTTTTCTTTTTCTTGTTGGAGAGAGAGAGCGCGCGGGAGAAGGGAAAACTTACGTACGTTGAATTGCAAAACATTGTCTTCTCTCTCTCTCTCTCCTCCCTTTTATACCTTCCCCCATCCATGGGCCCTATTCTTGTGGGCCGGGCTTTTTGGGCCCAACTTGGGCGGACGGGCCTTAAGCCCTTTAATTAATAAAACCATCAATATTAGGTCAGGAAGAGAAAAAGGTCTACGCATATGAGTAATTTCTATTCATAACATAATTACTCGTGAAGATAATTGTATGGATTAGACCATACATGGCATAGTTATGTTGCTATCCTTATCATTAAAATCATCGCCGATATAAACCGATTAAAATCAAGGGACGATAAAAGTTTCTACTTGAAAATACAATAATTATTTCTCTAGATTGTCCAATTAAAAAACTCAAGCTAATTGTTTGAGGGAGATGACATGAATCTAAAGAGTATATCGAATTGCTTGTCAATTAATGTGGGACAATTTCTCAAAACACTTATGTGCAAGCCATGTTAAAAGCGACACAAGGAGTTTGACTTATAGGAGTGGATGCACAAACGCAAAAGGGATAATGTTGAATCTGAGAGGAATTTTGATAACGTGGGGCACTTTCACTTCATTCAAGAGAGACTACTTGGTGTCTTATGTAGTAGAGCACTCTAAGAATCTGCTCGTTTCGCAGAAGATAACTTCTTAGAAAACATTTTTAGGATTTTCTAACGTTTGTTTCACGAAAAATAAATTAGCCAGGGAACACATTTTCAGTTAATAGGATAAACACATTCAAAAGCAAGGAAAATGTTTTCCATATCTTCTTTCACCTCACCAACTTTCATGAAACACATGTTCCTTTTATTTTTATGTTTTCTTTTTCTTTCATTTTTTTCCTTCTTCCTCTGTTGGTTGTTGGCCATGGGCCAAGGTGCGGCAAGGGAGGCTCAAGCCTTGTTGATGTTTGGTGACCTCGGGTGAGGCCCAAGCTTGCCCAACCTGCCTTACTCACCTAGCCTTGGTAGAGCTTGGGCTCACCTAGATTGGTCTAGCCTTGAGCTTGCTAACTCGTGTCTTGGCCAATCGCTGGGTTGCTGTGCATCGCCGAGACAAGTGGCGGTGGAGGAAGGAGGAGGAGAAGGAGAAGGAGGAAAAAAAAGAAAAAGAAAGAAAAAATATAAAATAATAAAAATTCGATTTTTTAAAATAAAAATAATTAAAAATTTATTTTTTATATTTAAAAATAAAAAAATCAAATTTTTGGTATTTTTTCCCATAAAATCAAATCAAATACCGAATGGTGGAAAATACTTTCTAGTTTATTTTCACATTTTAGCCAAATATCGAAAAATATTGTCATTTTCTTGGAAAATGGCTTCTTAGATAAAATTTTCCAAAGACGTGATATTTTTCGTTGAAACAAATGGAGCTTTAAAGAGAACTTCGGCAAATGTTTCGCTGCATTTAAGAGGGGCATCATTTCTAACGGTAGACATCAAACTGGAGGGGAAGTGCCGATCTGCAAGTAGAAGTGCTTTGTGATGACTTATCCGTGGCTGAGCTCTTATTAGGCAAAGCCCAAATTCCTTGGATCATCGGAAACTTAATAGATGAATGCATAGGTCTTTCGGCTGAGCTTAAAGGACTGGTAGTAGTCCATTATCCACCAAAAACAAATCATCGTGCGAATTGAATTGCAAAAACCCTCCTAATTAGCTTTCTAAGCCCCCTAATTCCTTTGGGATATGTTATGCTTCGACGCTAACTATAGCTGTTCTCCTAATTCTGCTTATTAAAAGAAAATTGGTTTGTTTTGATAAAAAGAGAGAGAGGTACCATTAATCAATTTTCTAGCATTCCATATCACAAAACTAAAGTTAGAAAAGAAACAGAAACTTTCAATTGCGTCAAATGTTTCGCTTCCTTCAAGAGAGCAATTACCAAACTATTTTTGAGCGTCTTATATCACCAATGACCGAACTTCAATCGTATTTATTCGGAACAAGACCTCTCATGGCAATTATAAAACTCACCTAAGATTTTGTGATTTCAAAACCAACTCGCGCATAAAGTAATCTCAAAGTGCCGTCGATCTCGATTGACCCAAAGCCAGGGACTTTTATCAAGTCCAAATAGCTTCCCTTAAGACCACATCACTTTCACAATTCGATAACTTACGCAAGCGACAAATCGGGTAGTGATCCATAATTACGAGTCCATGCTCGACCATACCGCCCCAGCAGACTTTTCCATCGCAAGACCAAGAACCTCGACCATGAATTTGACGTGAAACGGGAAAATTATCTAAAAAGTTCTTAATCTATTGCACTTTTGTTAATTTAATAATAAATTTTTCAATTTTACTAATTAAGTCTTAAACATTTTCACTTTTTGTTAATTAAGTTTATTTGACCAATTTTGGCTGGAATTTGGTAACATGGATGCCAATTATCCTACATAGTACGATTGATGCTGACTTGGACTTTTATTGATGATTTTTTGAATTTCTTTTATGATTTTCTTCTTCTTTTTTCCCTTTTTATTTTTTTTTTTTTTTTTTTTTTTTTAAAAGGTTTTTGGAGAGAGAGGCGACGACCCTCGCCAACCACAAATGAGGGTTGGTCGATCCTCACTAGCTCTAGGGGAGAGCGTCACCTCCCTCGCTAGGTTTAGGCAATGGCTGCGAAGGTTTGTGTGGCCTTGCTTCGGCTGGTAAGGATGTCATGCCCCTTGCCTAGAGCTAGTGAGGGAGGTAACACCCTCGCGTAGAGTTGGCGAGGGTCGGCTAGCAACCCTTGCCAACTTTCTCTCCAAAACCTATAAAAAGAAAAAGCAAAGAAAGAAGAAAAAAATCATAAAAATTTTAAAAAATTATTAAAAATATCAACGTTAGCATCGGCCATCCACGTCAACATTTTTTGGCCAATTTTGGCTAGATGGACTCAACTAGCAAAATGTGTAAATGTTTAGGGCTCAATCAACAAAATTGAAAAGTTTATGATTAAATTGACAAAATTGTAATAAGTTTATGACTTTTTGGATAATTTTCTTGGATAATTGTTCCTCCAAATCAAAGCCTGTTGAGAAGGGCAAAAGGGGGAAAGGCATGCAACTGGTCATGTGCAATTTGATGAGGTTGAAATCTTCGACGGTGATGCCCTCTTTCAATCCGGCGGGTGCACCACGTCCACCTCCTCCGAGTTCAGAAGTTGCTTACTGCAGAGCCCAAGACGAAAGGGGGGAAAAATCTAGTGAGTGGAAGTCCAGAAATTGGCGGCCATTGCTGGTGCGGAATTGAAGGAGTCTGGCAGGCGGGATTTGATGAAGACCCCTCTCTCCCTCTTCCAGCCCGACCAACCCCCCCAGGGCAAAAATATTCGGGTTCAGGCCGGGGACCCGAAATGCGAGAAGAGTAACGTATCTGGGACTTTTGATGGGCCTTGCAGAAATTCATTGCATGGCGTTTTCCTTAGCCATAGTCCAATGCCAATTTCATTTATTTTATGAATTATTTTTTTGGTCGATTATTTTATGGAATATGATTTACCCAATTTTGATACATATCGTTGAGTTTAGTTTAACACAAATTATTCCAAAAAAAAAAAAACTCAATTATGTTTTTGCATATAAACATAACTTATAACATGTTGTCTATGTTAAGAATCCCAACACAAACACGTAAAGGACTAATGGAATTATCTTGTGCAGGGTTGGATTCTACATCCCCATTTTCTAGCCATTCAGATGAGCACACCTGGAATTTTTTTAGTTGAAATCTAAGGATTAATAAGTTCCTCGTAATGTTTACTATTTCATCATTTTTCACTTCAACATGCGAAATAGAAATCTTAAAAAAACCAACTCGTTAATTTCATTCTAAAAAGAAACTAGGAGTCAAATATAAAGAAAAAAGATAAAAAAAAGGGTTCATATGAGGTAAATTATTGTCTAAATCGACATCAATGACAGCAATGCCATCACCTGCCCCGATTGCATTGACCATCTAGTTGGAAAAATCTTGCAAATTGCATTCCTCGTGGAATTGGGGTTTTCTTTTGGTCAATCTTTTTCATTTTTATTTTTTAATATTCAGTAAACAGTTAATAAAGACTTTTTACCCGGAAAAAGAGGAGATACTACCCATTTAATCCAAAAGTCAAAGTACGACAAAACCGATCCTAAGTCACGAGACTAATCATAATTCTCGCCTACTTAGTAGCTGCCATCTACTTCATTTCGCTTTTCCATCTTTTATTATTATTGGGGTTTTCTTTGGGCCACCTCTCTATTCATTCAAGTCATGTCGATTATGGGGATCAAAAAAAAAAAGTCATGTCGATTATGGCTATGTAATGGATCATTTTTCTGGCGTTTAGTGCAGTGCAATCACCTTCGTTTAGTAACCACTAGCTCTATTTTTCTTCAAAGCGAAGAAGAAGAGAAAATGAAAGAAAGAGAATGCAATATATCATCCTGACCATTCAAATGAAATTTGACACATAATAGTCATAACTCTCTTCATTCATCTCTAAAGGAGCATGCTCTTCCTCGGTCATCTCCTAGCAGTTCTAGGGGTTTTAATGCTCCTTGTTTGCCTTCGGAGGGCATCCAACAAACCCAAGAGTGCCGATTCAGCCTCGGAGCCACCGGGTGCATGGCCGATCATAGGCCACCTCTGCTTGCCATGCGGCGAGACCCCACTGGCCAGTTTCCTGGCCGCCATGGCCGACATGTGAGGCCCGATGTTCCTTATCCAGCTCAGAGTCCACTCGACGATCGTCGTAAGTAGCCACAGGGTGGTCCGGTAGTGCTTCACCACCCGCGACAAGGAGCTGGCTTCTCGTATCATATCCAAAGCGCGAATACACTTGGGCTACGGGTATGCCGCTTTCGCCTTCTGGGAATACGGGGACCTTTGGCGCCAGATGAGAGGATCACCATGCTCGAGCTCCTAAGCACTCGAATGTAGGACTATAGGATTACAATAGTCTGAATTCAGTTTGCTTTTGACTTTGATTTGCATATCAAGTTTTGTCGGTTGTTTGTCTGTAAAACAAATAAAATTTGTTTTTTTTTTATCCCACGTAAGAAAATTATGAGTATGTGAACTACTATAATAACCGTGGATATATTTTTCCTTGTCCGACATTGGGCTAACTGGGCTACATCCACAATACCCACGTGTAGGTGTGACAGTTCGCAATAGAGCATGCTTATTTAATTTCGAATTTTGTTATTATTTTACTTAATAGTTATTGAGCGCTCTTACAATTTTGAAAAATTGTTCTATTTGGGAATAACCTTCTAACATTTACAGAGTTGTGTTTATTCAGATATAACTTCTCCTCCTAGAAATGTTGTAAATTTTCATAATAATGAAATTCGGAATTACAAAAAAAAAGGCATTGCCATTTCATCCCATTTTGGTTAAGACACTTTACCAAAATACCCTCCTCTCTCTCTTCAATTTACTGTTTCCTCTTTTATCAAGTTAAGCCACAAAACTCCCTCTAAATCTATCATCTCTCTTATATTATTAGTTTCACAATATAAATGTCAAATTAAATCTAACAATATCATGCATCCTATTATCACTTTGCCTAGAGAAGGTTGTTAAATTTAATTTATAATCTCATATTTTTTGTCACAAAAGCTGGACAAAAGATTAGAAATTTCTAGATATAATGATTTATGAACATATAATTAATTATTCTTACCAAAAAAAACAACATATAGTTAATTACCTCTTTTTTATCAAATAGTTTGAGGGGAACTTTACTTAAATTTGAAAATTAAAATCTAATCTAATTATCTAACGGATTTTGACATTGTGGGTGTTTTTTCGGAATAAGTATGTAGGTTTTAAAAGTTAAACACCAATATTTTGTGCATATTTTAGATATGGGGGTAGGAAATTTATTTTACACCTTCAAACTCACATTAGATTTTTTTCAAATGAAAATTTTTAGCATATTTTAAAGTTTTGATCCACTCAATATGAGAGGGCACCCCTTGCTCGACGCCGGCGAGGGCCGCCTGTCGCGACCAGATTTTCGCGTGTGGACCACCTAAAACTAGGTTAATGGATTACTAAGTCTTTAAGCTTAGCTCAGGCTCTCCTAAGCCCATACCAAATCGCGACTTAGGTTTGAATTCTTAACATGCAAATGATTTTTAATCAGGAATCGCCACTAATCTATTTTTGGTTGGTCGATTAGAAACCCAAGCAAAGTAATGGGAGATTTACTTTACTTTTACGAACCAGAGATTTATGAGTTCGGGGACTTGATTACACCAGACTATCTTAGTGCCCTTTCGGTACCTTTTTATTTCATTTTCAAAAAATGTTTGGCAATTGAATTGATTTTAATTTAACTTCCTAACATGTGAGGTGATCATACATGTGCACATACCACCAATTTAACACTCAAGAAAACAATTAAACATTGCAAAACATACCTAGAAGCAACAAAAGCATCTGCATTGTTAAATCATGATTCACATCAGCAACCCTAGATATGATTTCTAATTAACACGCAATTTCAATTTTTGTTTTTGTTTTCACTTTATTTAATGAAAATCATGCGATGCATGCTAATAATCTAATATGACATGGCAGCATGACCTAAGCTATATAACATGATGAAATGTAATAATTAAATGCAATCTAAATGACCTAATTCTAATGACATGCAATGCGATGCAATGACATACAAAATTATTTAAACTAAGATGACATGCTGCATATGATTTAACACGCGAGTTATATGTCATGCGACATTTATTAAATGATTTAGTCTAATGATGAGGAAGTTTTAATTAAATGAACCTAATAAAAACTAAATGACGTGCATTTGATATTTCTTTTTAAAAATGCAAAAATGATCTAGCTAGATTAAAATTCTATCTAATTTAAACTAAGGATTAAGTCACATTAAATCCTAATTTAAACCATGCAATTTATGACATGCAAGAATGCCCTAATTCAACATGATATATGCATGATAGTTTTTTTTATTATTTGAAATTTAAAATTGCCATGTAATTAAAAATGCAACTTAGATTAAACAGAAACTAAAAATCCTAAATGAATGCATTTTTTATTTTTTTGGTTTTTTTTTTTTTATATTTTCCGAATTGAAATCCCTATCCTAGATATGCCGGATAACAAAAAATATTCCAAAACAAACTAAATTCCTAATTCAAATATTTTTTAGATTTTTTTTTGTGGCTTTTCAAAAACAATCAATTATCAACCAAACATTAAACCTAAACAATCAAGATATTCAATCAAATAAAGGATCAAAATAATCGAAAAAATAACCTGTTGTCTCACATGTTAAATTAACGATTATTCTATCCCTAATTATCACGACGAAGAGTTCAAAGTAACTAAAAATCTGATCCGGATTCTTACGGATCAAATTAATAATTATATTGATTCAGTATTTAAAAACTATCAACAAACCCCAAAAATTAATGTAATTAAAAAAATAACCCGACATCTTACGGGTCAAATTAATAATTACAATAAGTTTAGGGATAACTCTTTTGCGATAATGCCTACAAGATTCATAAAGTGAAC
This sequence comes from Eucalyptus victrix, assembly GCA_016097545.1. Lineage (NCBI taxonomy): Eukaryota > Viridiplantae > Streptophyta > Magnoliopsida > Myrtales > Myrtaceae > Eucalyptus > Eucalyptus victrix. The sequence continues at coordinate 9,809,912 of CM027842.1, forward strand.
ATTGGATCCAATTAAGTAAATAACTAAAGAATATAAACAAAATAAAGTAAAATAAATGAAAAAATAAAAACAACCTAATTGATTTTGCTTTTTCTGTTGTTTTTCCTTTTCTTCTGAGCAAGGTAGCACGTGGTGGCCGGTCCGGTGAGGAGTCGCCGACGTGAGGGGATGATTGTCAGAGCTCCGGTGAGAGGAAAACAGCAGCAAGCGATCGGCGAAGAGGTGAATCGGTGGTAGCTTCGCGAACGGAGGCGCTGCAGGGGCGTCGGCTCGGCGTCCGGTGGGGCGAGGCGGTGGCAAGGACAGAGCATCGGCGTGTAGGCGCCGATCCGGTAGGGACTGCGTTGCAGCTGAGGAGGAGGCGCGGCGGACAAGTCGGACGGCGTCTCCGCAGGGGGCTAGCGTTCTGTTCGGGACTTGCTGGCGGAGCAGCGAGCTCGCGGGCGATGGAGAGCTCCGGCGACAGGCGAGATGGCGGTGCGGGTGCAGCGGTCGGTGGTTGCAGCAGCGTTGTCGTGGTGTGGGCGCGGCGTCGGAACAGACGCGTCGCGGGTGGAGGCGCTGCAGGGGAGACGGCAGAGGCGAACGACGGGGGTCGTCGGGGCTCGTGCGGAGGAAGATCCAGGCGTCGGACGGGAGTGGCTTCGAGCTCCAGGCAGCGTCGGCGTGCGCGGTGAGGCGGTTCGTCAGGGAGCGGAGCAGGGGCAAGGCTCGGCGCGGCACGGTGGCGGAAGCCTCGCGGACGGAAGTTGCAGAGGAGGGGCAGCGATTTGGGGAAGATGATGAACAGTAGAGGTCAAATCACCTCTTTACTTTTCTCTCTCTCTCTCTCTCTCACGTCACTCTCCCTCTTCCTTCGTACTCTCTCTCTTTTTTACTGCAGAAACAAAACTTCTCTCCACTTTTCTGAATTTTTTCCCAAAAGAAGCTCCCTAAAACTCTACGTACACACCCTTTTATAGGCCAAGATAAAATGTTATCATTTTGTGAATATTTCATCCGACGAAAAGATTGTCTATAACCTCATAATCATCAAATTATTCTATTCTCCTTATCTCCAAAATATTTTTTACTGATTTTTAAAGATAAGATCATAGCCCCGATTTTCTTAAATTCTGAAAATCCTCATTTCAAATCTCAATTTTAGAAAATGGGCTTGGGCCAATTTGTACTCCCCATGGGCTTAGTCCGACCTGTTAATTTAAAACTCAAAAACACCAATTCGACCCATCCGCCACCAGTCCACTAAATAAAATGCAAAATATGCAAACTAAATGTAGCTATGCAATTAATATTTTTTCAGGGATAAAATTAACCCCTAATTTTTTATGCAATAAATGACTAAATGGATCGCCAAAATTTAGGTGTCAACACCGTCCTCGCTTGAGTCTGGCAAGGGGTGCCCTCGCTTGAGTCTAGTGAGGGGTGTCCTCGCCTAACGCCAATGAGGGCCACCCTCGCCTGAGTTCGGCTTCCCTTCGCCATGGTCGGCGGAGGGAAGAGAGAAGAAGAAAAAAGGGAAAAAGGGAAAAAAGAAAAAATAAGATGAAAATGTCCCGGTGGGGTAAATTTGTCACGTTTAGAAAAGTTTGGAGTTTTTCATGTCACAAAAAAAAAAATTTGTGATAAATTTGTTATTTCGGGCAAAATTTGGGGTTTTGGTGGTCTTTTCCCTTTGATCAATTTTCCTCTTGCATTTTTGGTCATGATTGGCTTGATAATTAAATTGATTTTAATTTTTGAGTTCAAGATACAGTTTTGCTAATACTTGTTTGATAAAAAAAGACAATTAATTGTGTATTCATAAGCTATCATAATAAAAGTATCTTATGATCCGACACTGGCTGGAGGAAAAGAAAGGAGGGAAAAAAAGAAAAAGAAAAAATAAATTAAATAGAAATTTGAATAAAATATAATATAATAAAAAAATTGATCACGTCGTATCGACCAAATTGTTAGCGTCAATGTTTTGTGCATATTTTAGATATGGAGGTAGAAAATTTATTTACACCTTCAAACTCACATTAGATTTGTTTCAAAGGAAATTTTTAAGCATATTTTAAAATTCTGATCCACTTGATATGAGATTATATCTACAATTACTATTAATTACTTTGTTCATAGTAAGAGTAGAATAGCAAGAAGTTTCCTTCCTTTAAAAAAAAAAAAAAACTTTATGTGCTTATCTTTTGCTAATAGTTAGATATGATCTAAATGTAAATATGTTTGACATTTGATCATGCTTCTGAAAAATTAACATTTTTTTAATTTTTTGATCAATTTTCCTCTTCCATTTTTGGTCAAGATTGGCTAGATAATTAAATTGAGTTTTAATTTTCAAGTTTGAAATATAGTTTCTCTCATATTATTTGATAAAAAAAAGAGACAATTAATTGTGTATTCATAAGCTGTCATAGTAAAAGTATCTTATGATCTGACGACTAGTTGGAGGAAAAAGAAAGGAGGGAAAAAAATAATACAAAAAGAAAAAATACATGAAATAAAAAATTCAAATAAAATAAAATATATTTAAAAAAAATTGGCCATGTTAGTATCGACCAAACGGCCAGTACTGGCTAGCTAAATTTGGCCAAATAGATTTCGTACAATTGTAAAAGATTTAGGACTGAATTGATAACATTATAAAATGTTTAACACTTTTTTGGTAGTTTTCCCGTTCAGTGAGTATTTGCTTATTTATCCCCACGAGAGAGAGAGGATGAGGTATGGGTGTGAAAATGAACAATAAAGTGGGGAGGACGATGAAGCTTCTTTGACTGTTTTGAGTTGATTATTTTTGCTAGTGTAGAGAGCTTTTTCACTTTGACCTTGGTTTGGCAAAACAATATGAGTTAAGATGATTTCGTTTCCACTGGGTGGTTGTCCCTTCTACAGTGGATAAATTCAAGAGCTAGAATTTGAAACTTATCATATTATAACTGGTTTCAAGTTTTTGGACCTTGAAACCTATCTTGTTTCCCTAATATGTTTTGAAACCTAATGTTTTTCCAGTCCAATTTTAGGGTTTACCTGAGAACCTATTTTCTTTTTTTCTTCTTTCCCTTTCTGGATGATTTTTTTTACAACAAAATCATATGAGGTTGTGAGTAACAAGATAAATAATAGAATCCCTATCTGCCAAAAACAACAATCCATAAGATGAATATGTAGTCACGTATAATTATAAACGATACAAAATTCAAACACGTAACATACAACATAAATGATAAAACTCTATAATCCATTCATCCATAAAAATTGAGGGGAAGAGGAAAGAGCCGAGAGATTTTTGAGGAAGGACAAAAGATGAAGGATTACTGATGTTAGAATCTAGGAAAAAGAGAAATTAGGATTTTGGATTCTTAGTTTATAAATCCAATTTTGAAACCGGTTCCAAAACAAGACGGTCCGATCTAGTTCCCGAGTGGGTATTCACTCAAAATCTATTCCCGGACCAGTTTCAACGGAAATCAGTTCCCAAACCTATTTTTTTGAATGATTTGATCTGATTCCTAGACCTATTTTGAATGCAATTGATCAACGCCCAATTTTAAGTTGGAATGCAGTTCATGATATATGGATGGCCAAGAACTCATCTACATTTAATGGATAACCAAAGCTGAGACCCGTTTCATGATTTGTGGATGGCCTTGGCTGAACTTTTACCATCAATTTCATGCCCTTGTTAATAACCCAACTTCCAAGCTCCTTTATTAACTCGATGAGCGGGGCCATTTTTTAAAGGCCACAATTTAAGGAGCAAGTTGCTAAGTATGAATCATTGATCGAATCAAATTGGGTATAAGTCGCTGAATCTACATTGTATATAAATGATACAGTTTTGGATTGAATAATTTTTTAGCCAACTCAATCCAATCCAATTCACCCGTTTGATAGTTCTAGCCATATCATACGAAACAAGACCTCTCACAGCAAGCATAAAACTCACCTAGGATTTAGGGTTTCAAGGCCAACTTGTGCAGAAAGCGTTCCAAAAATTTCCTCCAATGTGATTTTCGCTTAAAAATAACTTCTAACATGGTTAATGCGTTAGGAGTTCAACACTAATAGTAAGAGCACTAATCTAATTATTCAACAATTCTCGTAGTGCTATGAGGTCATCGACATTTGCAACTGGTTCATGACTTTTTAGAGCTCTCGGCTTGTCATGCTTACCCAACAGTCTTCTCCAGTCAAGATGCATTAAGACACTAACAGGAAAATTACTAAATTTTTGTCAATCCAGTCTACACTTTTCAATTATGCTAATTGAATCTTAATCTTTTTTAACATTTTACCAATTAAGTTCATCCAAAAACCACTAACATGGATATCGATCGTCCTACGTGACATAATTGGTGTTAATATAAATAATTTTTAATAAATTTTAATATTCTTTTGGCTTTTAAAAAAAAATTGTTTTCTTTTCTTCATTTTTAATACAACTCTAGCTGGCAAGGGCCGCAATGCCCTTGCCCTTGGCTGACTACCTCACCGACTAGAGTTGAAAAAAAAAAACATACAAAAGAAATTAAAAAGAAAAACTAAAAGAAAAGATAAATAAATAAATCCTAAAAATTATTGTTAGAATTTTACTATGTCAGTGTCGGTCATATCACATAAGATGATTGCCATCCACATCAATGATTTCTAGTCAAAATTGGCTCAATGGATCTAATTAGTAAAATGTAAAAAAATTTATGACTCAATTGGTACAATTAAGAAGTGTAGTTGGTAAAAAAAATAGATTTAAGATTTTTTTTAGTAATTTTCCCCATTAGTGTCTTAATGGCTCATCGTTGAGTGAGGATGAGAAGTCGAGAGCTCTCAAAAGCTGTGAACTGGTTGCAAATATAGATGACCTCATAGCACTATGAGAATTGTTGAATAATTAGATTAGTGCTCTTACTATTATTGTCAAACTCCTAACGCATAAGTCGTATTGTTGGAGGTAATTTTTGGAATACTTGATGCACAAGTCGGCTTTGAAACCTTACATCTTGGATGAATTTTATATTTAAATATTTTCGTGAATGATAGAAATATTTTTCATTTATTCATACGATTTTTTTTAAGAAAATATTTTTCAAATCATTCATTTTTTATGAAATAAACCAAACTTTAGTTGAAAAAAAATCATCTCATTGGTCCCAACATAATTGCGTTTACTTGTAGAAATTGTGGTTCTCTTTGGACCAAAATTTTCTTTTTCTGTAATCAATTAAGAAAAGACTTTCCTCCGGAACAAAGATGGACCTCTCGCGCAAGACACGACCATTAGTTGGTTGACTAAGTCAACGGCCGACAAAACCAATCGACAAATAATTCATTTATCGCGTAGTTACCTGTCGCTTTCCCTTATTTGACTCTTGTGCATCCCGTCCACTTTTCTCCCTTTGTGTAAGTTAAATCAAGGGATAGTGCATCATTCAATAACCTAAATTCTGCCACTATATTATCAAAAAAGAATTCCACTAATATAGATGAGCTAAATAATGTCGATACCCGAAACATTCAATTAATTTCCCCAACTAGGTTTTGAAGTTACTAAAAATTTATATGTGATAACTTAAATACGAAACTATTTACATTCGATGGTATAAAAAATTGAAATTACATAGCATGCTTAGATTATGCGACCACCTTAATCATTTGCTCTATTTTCTTCAAAATGATAAACATATTATAGTATGCTTCTTCTTTTTAACTCTTGGCACGTGACGGTGCTTGCTTACCAAACGAAATAGTGGGGAAAAAGAAAGAATAGAAAGCAAAGCAAAAGGACGAAATGAAATTATATTAACCATTCATGTCCAACTGTTGATCACCACATACCTTCTCTCTGTCTCCGTCTCTGTCTCTCTTTCTCTCTGTCTCTCTGTAAACCACCATGCTCTTCCTCACTCATCTCCTGGCAGTTCTGGGGGTTCTGTTGCTCCTGCTAATTCTATGGAGGGCAAGATCTTCTCCGAACAAACCCAAAGGTACTGCCTTACCCCCGGAGCTGCCAGGCGCATGGCCGATCATAGGCCACATCCACTTGCTGGGCGGCGAGACCCCGCTGGCCAGGACCCTGGCCGCCATGGCCGACAAGCAGGGCCCGATGTTTCGGATCCGTCTCGGAGTCCACCCGGTGACCATCATAAGCAGCCGTGAGGCGGTCCGGGAGTGCTTCACCACCCACGACAAGGACCTCGCTTCTCGCCCCAAATCCAAGGCGGGAATCCACTTGGGCTACGGGTATGCCGGTTTTGGCTTCGTAGAATACGGGGACTTTTGGCGCGAGATGAGGAAGATCACCATGCTCGAGCTCCTAAGTACTCGAAGGTAGGGCTCTAGGATTACAATCTGAATTCAGTTTTAATTCGGTTGAATTTGGTTTGGAATATGAAAGCCAAAGTCAAACTCCAAACCTTAACCTTCTCTTTTCAACTTCGATTCGCGTATCAAGCTTGACCCAACCGAACCCCGACCGCACTGTTTCCTCATAATCGATTGATGAAGGCTCTCTCTGTCTCTCTTGCAGGCTGGACAACCTAAAGCACGTTCAAGCATCAGAAATCGACACCTTCGTCAAGGACCTGCACGCCCTTTGCAGGACCAACGCCATCGACGCCCAAAACGGGTCCTCCAAGGTGGTGGTCATAAGCCAATTGCTCGAGCTCCTGACCTTGAACATCATAATCAGAATGATCGCGAGCAAGAGATACTTCGGACTGTCGTCAGCGTCGACCGGGTCCTCCACCGACGACGATGAGGAGGCGAGTCACCTGAGGAGGGTGATTAAGGAATTCATGTACATCTCCGGGTTCCCCGCGGTCTCAGACCTGGTGCCCTTCACGGGATGGACCGACTGCGTGGGGACCGTGAAGACCATGAAGAGGGTGGCGAGAGAGCTGGATGAGATCGTCGGGAAATGGGTTGAAGAGCACAAGCTGAAGAGAGAAGGTGATCAGAGGGGGGAAGTGATCGGTGATGTGAAGGAGGATTTCATAGACGTGATGCTGTCCGTGATCGGGGAGGATGGTTTAGCCCAGTTTGGTCACTCTCCTGAGACACTCATCAAGGCAACAGTAGTGGTATGTGACTCTTGCGATTGAGCTCGCTCCATTATTAGCATAAAGTAATTGGGTTTTCCATTTTATTCCCTTTCCCATAGTACCTTTTGATGATCCTTGATTGGAAGAAAGGACAGGAATCGATAGTCCAAAGGCTCCCACCGAACCCATTAATGGCCTTTTCTTGACCAAAGGGTGTTGGAAAAATATCTTATGGTCAATTGTTACTTTTCCTAGCAAAAAGTTGTTGCTATAATGTCTGCGATCTAGGTCATCGGAATTTTAAATTATGCCTATTATAACATCTAGCTCAAATCTTTTTTCTGTTACCACTATACTCACTATATATTAACATCCCAAACTTTTTTTTTTTTTTTATATTAGCAATATCTCAAACTCGAACATGACAAAAATACTCTTCATCCGCCAAAAAATCCAAACTTTGGACTCTTAAGTTCAAGAGTATTGGTGTTATAGTGGGCAAAGTTTAGAATTTTTTTGTGATAGATGGAGAGTATTTTTGTAAAACTAGTATGTTGGGATATTTGTGTCATAGTGAGAAAATTTTATGATATTTTTATGGTAAATAGAGGATACATTTTGTCATACAAATGCAATTTGGGCGGTTTTAGTCACTTAAAAAAAGAGTTTGAGATATTCATGTCACAATCAATATAATTTAGGACTTTTGGTTGTATGTTTCCTGAAATCGTCTAAGCTTCTTCTTGACAATTTTTCCAATTGATCTAGAAAAAAGGGTAACCACTCAGTTTTTCTGGGTTTATTGTTTTCATAGGATGATGTAAAAGAAGATTAGAAGTGGGCCGGATCTAGCTCACCTTCATATCCATACCCTACTGTAGCTTTGTCTTTCTAGAATTGATCTCTGGTCTAAACCATATGTACTGATTCATATTCTTGGTCCTCTGTAATTTTTTGTCTGGCCAATTTACATGCTGAAGAACATTATAGTGGCCGGATCGGACACAACGTCTCTGAACTTGACATGGGTCCTGTCTCTACTGCTCAACCACAAACACATCTTGAAGAGAGCTCAAGAAGAGATAGACCTCAAAGTGGGCAAGGATAGATGGGTTCAAGACTCTGACATCGAGAGCTTGCATTACCTCCAAGCCATCGTCAAGGAAACCCTGCGCCTATATCCGCCAGGTACCTACATTTTCATGTGATTCGCAATGTTTGACATGACCCGATATTAACACGTCACAGTTGCCATGCAATTGGAAGCACCGAGGATGACATCCAGATGTCATGCAACATGATGCATGTGTTGGAGATGTAATGAGATGATATATATGAAAATTTGAATGGTCACGTCTTGGCATCAGGTCCCCTTTCGGTCCCACATGAAGCAAGAGCAGATTGCAACGTGAGAGGCTATCTCATCCAGAAAGGTACTCGGATATTCGTCAATGTGTGGAAGTTGCACAGAGACCCTCAAGTCTGGTCCGAACCGGAAAAATTCTTACCTGAACGGTTTTTGACAAATCATTCAGGTATGAAGATCTGCCCATCAACCCTACACATATGAAACTCATGAGAACAATTTCAGGAAATGGTTTGAAAGTAGTTTTGTAAAGCAAGGTTGGCCATGAATCCCAATTTAGTCCAAAGAAATGACCAACAAAAATCATGTTGAATTGATTTGTTTCATTTTTTCCCTTAAAGGTGTGGATGCTTCAGGTCAGCATTTCGAATTCATTCCATTTGGATCGGGTAGAAGAATATGCCCAGGAGCTGCGTTCGCATTGCGAGCAACCCACTTGACGTTGGCACGTCTTCTTCAAGGATTTGACTTGGCAACATTGTTGGACGAACCAGTGGACATGACCGAAGGCTTAGGGGTCAACCTGCCCAAGGCCACTCCTCTTCGAGTCATCCTCAACCCGAGGTTGCCTTCCGTGCTCTATGAGAAATTGACGGTGAATTAGAAACTACTTTCATCGGGAAGAGCAAAAAGGGTCCATGCATGTGAATAATCTCGCATAGCAAAAATAGTTACTCGAGTAGATAATATGGATTAGATGAGTATTAAACAACAATCTTCTTAATGTAGATGCACCGATTGTTGAAATAGTTTGTTATTATAAAAGAGATGTCTCTTGGTTAAGAGAATATATGACTCTTGATTAGGAGAAGAAATGACTTTTGATCAAAGAATATGTGACTCTTGCTTATGAAAAGAAGTGACTCTTTGTCCTAAAAGGAGATTATCGGTAATTATGAAAGGAAATTATTCTTGATATAAAAAGTGAAGATGGTTGGAAATAAGATACTTATTTACAATAGATGTGTTGATTAGTTGTTTGTGAATAAAGATCAATTCACATTATGTGGCACCCCAATCCAATAAGGTCGCCACAGTGCGCTTTCCACTCTGTTACCTTGACTTGAAGGTCTATAAGTCCTGAGAGTTTGTTATTTATTTTTAACGGTCCCGGCGCAACGTAAGAGGTATAGCAGAAGTGATTTCACATCTCCCCAACCCATTCGTTTCGAAATGATACACACTTACTAGACATTTTCATAAGATAAACCGAGCACTTTTATTTACATAACTTGATGGACAACATGAGTTGGTATAAAAAAAGGCCAAGGCTTTTCTAAAACTTGGCTATAACCAAAAGTGCCCAACTCTATAGCAGCCATAAACTTCAGTCCATTGGATAGTGATGGCAGTCCAAAAAAAAGCTCCATCAGCTACCCATCACCCGAGGTCAATCACACCCAGCCCGGTCCATCGACTGGTGGCGGCGGCAGCATCCCCATCATGATCCCGTCACGGCGAGCATGCACGGACAGGAACTCCCACACCATGGGGCCTTCAGGTGGACCCACATCATACATGACTAGGACTCGAACGCGGACGAACACCAACCCTTGCACACCAACACAGATGTACTCCGAACACGAGCACTCAACATCGACCGGGACGCCATAAAATGTGCCACGTGTGACAGGTAACAGAGAAATCTCTCAATTTGAAATGTTAGTCCCCAAATGGGGTGAGGACAACCACTTAGTAGCAAAAGATTCAACAAGCTATGTCGAGCATAACAATCAGTATCTAATTTCATACAAGATAGACAAGGCAAGAAATCAAGGGATAAATGGATATCAATATCATGGAATTCTTCAATATTAAAGCAATTGCAATTCTATAAGAATCATATGCCACATAATCATATCACATATCATTTATTTAGCCTTCAAAAGATTTCATTCCCCAGAGGACCAATGTTTGCGTCCCTCCGGGCATCCGCATCTACCCTGGCATCGCGAAAGCCTTCGGCATTCAGCCACTAAGGCCATCGGGCATCCGAAGCATATCAGGCCTCCAGGCATCTCGTACCCCACTTGGCATCACGAGGAAAACCTCCGAAGCTCACCATGAGGATGGTTGCTCGGTTATTCGGGTTTATGTACTGATGGTTTTAATTGGTGATGGGCTTAAGGCCTGTCCGCCCATGCTGGGCCCAAAAAAAAGGCCCGACCCACGGGAATAGGGCCCGTGGATGGGGGAAGATATAAAAAGGAGGAGAGAGAGAGAGAGAGAGATGGCACCTGTTGGAGATAACGTATGTACGCTTTCTCCTGTGCCCTCTCTCTCTCTCCAAAAAAAAAAAAGAAAAGGAAACAGTAACGCACAAGGCGAATTTTCTCCTCTCTTCCAAGCGAATTGTTGTCATCGGATCGAACAAGGCCAAATCTCTTCCTCTTATCGGTGTCGGTGTTTAATCTGTGGCTAACAAGGTACGCTCGAATCCGTGGTGTGCTTTATGATCGGTGATACGTGTTTTTCCCTGGCTTCGTCTTCCGCATTGATTTAGGGGTTCGATTCGGTGTCGAATCCAGTTTTCGGGGATCCGTTAATCCCAACATTGGTATCAGAGCCCTAGTTCACGTTTTTCCCGACCTGTTTGACGTTTTTTGATTGATTTTTCGTAAAAGCAATTCGGCCGTACGGATCGGGGCGAGAAATCCCGACACCCGAGCGTTGTTCGGCCATTTTCCGAGTTTTCGTAAGTCGAAATCAAATTGTGATGGCATAGGAAGAAAGGCGACATTGAGACGAGTCTGGCGATACGTCGAGCGCCGCCGGGAGACGCCGCACGCGCCCACACGCGCGGTCGGAAAGCGCTGCACGTGGGCGTGACGCGCTCGGAAGCGCTGGTTCGCCCAGCGCGTGCGACACACGCGCGGTCAGCAAATCGGCACGTGCTTGCTGCCGGCCGGCAAACCGGCACGCGCCTGTCTGCGGACTGACGCGTGTTGACGTCACGTGATGACATCACCATGACGTCATCCAACGGTCGGTAACCGCTCGGATGACGTCACCGATGACGTCATCGCCGACGACCGTTGGCCGGCCGGTCACCGGCCGGCGACCCAATCCGACGACAACCCGACCCGAACCGCGTCGCCCGGCACACGCGCGGCACGTGCCGACTGACGTCTGCGTGACATCAGCCCGTGCACACGCACGGCACGTGCCGTCGGTTCGCCTGAGCCGGCCCCTCCGGTCTGACCGATCCAACGTCTAACGACCGACGACCGTTGACCGTTGACCGTTGATCGATGACCGTTGACCGTTGACCAAAAAAAAAAAAGAGGAAAAGAATGTGTTTCTTTTTCAATTAAGTCTATGCGGATTATAATGTGATCCCTTATTTGTTCTGCATTTGTTGCAGGAACTATGCCTCCCCTAAGGTTGCGCACACCTATTCGTGCAGTTACCGATGAACAAAAGGATAGGCTGTCTAAGTTGATAGCGAAATTTGATCGATCATCGATGGGAGAGAGGTGACTTAATTGATCATGTCCTTGAAGTCAACGGAAAAATTCAACAGGTCATGTGGAATGGTCGTCCTATGTCACAGTCAAAAATGGTGCGATTTTTCATAAATACTCTTCCACCTGAATGGCAAGATGTGTTAAATCGCATATGGGATGTCAACGGAGCTGCTTCCTATAAGAAAATTGTGATGGATTTTGTAAATGAATATTATTGTATTATTTCAAGGGAAAAGATCAAGAAATTGAACAAAAGAGGATCTTTCCCAGTTCGTGTGCTGACTTGGTGTTAGTTGTATTGGCTGATATATGTTAAGTGTGATTTGTGAACATATTATATAATGATTACTACCTAATTGTGTTAATTGAAAGCATTATTGTTTTATTGTATGTCAATTATCTGTTGCTTTCTGTTAATGCTGGTTGCTGTGGGTAATTAGCTGTGGGTAGTTTTAGAAATTTTTGTAGCTTCATAGAATTGATTTTGCATAAGACAATTATATTGATGATAGTTTGAAGTTAGGATTTTGGAGGATGATTGGAAACGTAGTGACATTTTGATTCTGAAGCCTTACTTGAAATTATTCATTAATATGATGGGTCTATGCAAAAGGGGATGCATAAATGATAGGCATTAATAATTCGTGCATATGTCTGATTTGTTCAGATCAATGGCTTCAGCTACAAAGAGCATAGTTGCCGAGCTGAACAAAGGTGAAAAGCTCAATGGTGACAACTATGAAATTTGGCAAATGAAAATCTAGTATGTGCTGGAAGAGCAAGAAGCACTTGAGGCTCTTAACCTGACCATGGTAGAACCTGAAGAGGGGACCACTGCACAGCACAAAAGAGACAAAAAAGCTTTTTCTGCGTGGAAAGAAAGAACTCTCTAGCTCGCATCACGTTGCTGAGCAGTATGGAAAATGACGTCATGCGAGAGTTTCGGCGTTTTGACAATGCCAAGGAAATGTGGGAGGCATTGGCAGCTAGATTTGATCATACTTCGGTGACTAGACTGAGGTAGCTCACTATCAGGTAGCTCACTATCAGGTTTGACTCTTATAAGAAGCATTATGATCAGACCATGAAACAACATCTTAGAAAGATGTCAAACATGATAACTGAGCCAAAAGATGCTGGCCATGTCCTCACAGATGAGCAGCAAGTGTAAGCAGTGATTCGTTCATTGCCTCAAAGTTGGGAGCATATGAACGTGCACCTGACTCATAATGAAAATATCAAAACCTTTGAGAATGCAATGCGTCATCTTGAGCCGGAAGAGGACCGCCTGTTGGCGGCTAAGCCGGATGCTGAACTCTATCATGCTAGTTCTAGCTCAAATGGAGCTTCGAGCTCCAAGCGCAAGCACCCTAACTGATTTGATAAGGGGAAAGGCAAGGAAGAAGCAGGTCCTTTAGGGAAGAAACCCAAATTTAACCAACATGGAAGAGGGAAGCGTCCTCGCATGAAAAAGCTTGCAAGGGTGAAATGCTACAACTGTGACAAGAAGAGTCATTATGCTCGCGACTGTCGTGAGCCAAAGAAGGTATGCACCCCTTATACTTTTCAGAACTTTGCTTATGTGTCGAGTTCTGTGTTCTTAACTGAGTCTAATCCTTTGTGGACTGTGGATTCAAGAGCGACGGACCATGTAGCGAAGGATAGAGGATCCTTCGTGGAATTCCGACGAGTACCAACTGGAACTAAGTAGATCTATGTGGGAAACAACTCTAGAGCTGAAGTGAAAGGAATTGGCACATGCCAACTGAATATGCGTGGTGGACGCACTTTGTTCTTTCATGATGTGTTGTATGCTCCGAGATTCGTCGGAATTTAGTGTCTGTATTAGTGTTGGTTAAATTAGGTTTTAATATGAACTTCTATAGTAAAGGTGTGAATTTGTTTTTGGATACAAATTACTATGGTTGTGGTTATTTTCTGGATGGTTTTATTGTATTAGATATTGATTATGTTAATGATAATGTTTGTTATTCCCTTCTCACGTCTCCTAATAAATATGATAATGATATGAATGTGTGGCATGCTAGACTTGGTCACATTGGCCAACAGCGTATGAATAGACTAGCCAAAGATGGCTTGTTGGGCAATATTGAAAAAGTCAATTTGTCCATATGTAAGCATTGCCTAGAAGGGAAAACGACAAGGAAATCATTTGGAAAAAGAAAAAGAGCTGAATTTCCTCTGCATTTAATCCATTCTGATGTCTGTGGTCCAATGAATGTGAAAGGAAGGCATGGGGCTGTTTATTTCATCACCTTTATAGATGATTATACTTGATTCGGATATGTCTATTTGATTTCTCATAAATCTGAAGCAGTAAGTTGTTTCAAAAGGTTTATGAACCTGGTAGAAAATCAATTAGATAAGAAAATAAAAGCATTGAGATCCGATCAAGGTCGAGAATATTTATCTGATGAGTTCAGAAAATTATGTGATGAAAAAGGAATAGAAAGACAATTGTCTATTCCATATACTCCTCAACAAAATGGTGTTGCGAAAAGAAGAAACAGAACCCTACTGGAAATGGTTAGGTCCATGATGGCGCATGCTAACTTGCCTATCACCTTTTGGAGTGATGCATTGTTAACTGCTGCGTATATACTTAACCGGGTGCCTTCCAAATCAGTTACTTCCACTCCATATGAGTTATGGACAAGTAGAAAACCGGACTTGAGTTTTTTTAAGCCATGGGGTTGTGTTGCCTATACACATGAGTCCTCTCACAAGTTTGGGAAATTGGATCCCAGAGGAAAGAAGAGTATTTTCATAAGATACTCGGAACACTCGAAAGGGTATGTGTTCATTGGTGAGCAGGAAAGTGGGAGTATAACTGAATTTGAATCACGAGATGTCACATTCTTAGAGGATGAGTTTCCTAAGAAGGGCGAAATAGGGGAAGATCACTCCCTATTTGAGACCTTGGATCAAGATAATGATATTAGTAGAGTTCATCCAAGTGGGAGCATAATAGGGAATAATGTGCAAAGTGTACAATCTCCTATACGGCGAACAAGTCGCCAAAGTATTCCCCGTCGACGTTTTGACATTGAAGGGGAAACTTTTATGGTTGCTCCACAAGATGAGGATGAGCCAAGAAATATCAATGAGGCTCTAAATTGCCCTAGTAAGGAAAAATGGATTCATGCAATGAAAGAGGAAATTGAGTCAATGAAATCAAACCAAGTCTGGGAACTGGTTGATCTTCCAAAAGGATGCAGAGCTATTGGGAACAAGTGGGTTCTCAAAATAAAGCGAAAGGCTGATGGCTCTATAGAAAGGCATAAGGCCTGCCTTGTGGCGAAGGGATATAATCAACAGGAATGAATTGATTATGAAGATACGTTTTCTCCTGTAGCGAGATTTACCTCAATTCGCATTATTTTGGCAATAGTAGCTAGTCTGGATCTTGAGTTACATCAAATGGATGTAAAGACTGCTTTCCTCAATGGAGAATTAGAGGAAGAAATATATATGGAACAACCTGCTGGTTTCATAGTGAAAGGCTAAGAAGAAAAAGTATGTCGACTTTTGAGGTCAATATATGGTTTTAAGCAGTCATCAAGACAATGGTATATACGTTTCATAATGCCATAATGGCATATGATTTTAAAATGATTGATGAGGATCATTGTGTATATATCAAAAGATTCAAGGATCAATTTGTGATCATATCATTGTATGTTGATGATATACTGATTGCCGGAAGCAATATGGAGTTGGTTAATACTATCAAGAGATGGTTATCTTCTAACTTTGAGATGAAAGATATGGGTGAGGCTGCATACATTCTTGGAGTTAAGATTTCAAGAGATCGTTCGAAGAGATCGTTGTCTCTTTCGCAAGAAACCTATATAAATAAGGTTCTTGAACGACTTCGTATACAATACTGTAAACCCATAGACACTCCTATTGCAAAAGGTGAAGGATTGAGCCATAGACTGTGTTTAGGGACTCCACAAGAGAAGGAACAAATGAAACATGTTCCTTTTGCTAGTGCTGTTGGGAGCTTAATGTATGCTATGATGTGTACAAGACCCGACATATGTTTTGTAGTTGGAATGGTGAGTAGATACCAATCCAATCCAGGTCCAGCACATTGGAAAGCCGTCAAGAGAATACTGAGGTATCTGAAGGGAACTGCTGATTACAAGTTGAATTACCAAGGAAAGGATCTGCGACTTGAAGGCTATTTAGATGCTGATTGGGGAGGAGATTTAGATGAAAGGAAATCTACCTCTGGATTTGCTTTCTTACTGAACAATGGCGCCATATCATGGAGCAGTAAGAAGCAAACGTGTATAGCCTTGTCCATGATGGAAGCTGAGTTCGTGGCATTATCAGCAGCAGTACAAGAAGGAGTTTGGCTTAAGAGATTTTTGGATCATTTAGGTGTTATTGAGAAAGCTGCAAATCCATTGTTGGTTAACTGTGATAGCAAAGCAGCTATAGTGTACACCAAAGATCCAAAGTATCATGGCAAGACCAAACATATATATATCAAGTATAACTTTGTAAAAGATATGGTTGCACGAAAGGATGTGAACTTACAGTACATATCTACGCATAGAATGGTAGCAGATCCTATGACAAAGCCAATACCTAGAGATGTGTTTTGTGGTCATGTAAAATCTCTAGGATTGCGTAGAGTCGATGTCTTGAATTGTAATTTCCCGAGTTGTTCACATTTATGAAATTTTGTTTTCATTGATTAATGCCTATGAATCTTTGTATGATCTTTATGCATCTTAATGCTTAGTGCATTATTTTAAGTTGAGAAGTATGTCGGACAGATATAAGATTAGCCCACTCACACGGGTAATTGCCTCTGTTTACTGTGTGATAAATAGAGATGAGACTGTTTTTAAGCTTATTATCTAGATGATAATCGAGAGCTCAAGCTTAAAATACGTATGTCGGCTTAACTGAGTGTTAAGATGAGGACATAATACTAAAGATGTCCGAAAGTAAAATAACCCACATATTTTACTTTATCTGTCTAAAATGCCAGATGTGAGTTCTGATGAATTTTGTGAATGAGTAGATACGTGAACTCAAGTTAAACATTGGGTATGTCTGAACTATCATCTGTACGGTATTGAAAGGTATAGACATATGCTCCATGGGAAAGGAGTTAATACCGTAATATGTATTTCATACTACGTATGTATGAGACGACCAATAAGAGTGGCAAAAAGTTTGATCTCAACTTTTATGACGTGTGAGACTCTTGAGGAAAAGAGTTCCTCAATTTTTAGTCCCCTCAGGACTCTTACTTATTCTCAAGATTTCTATTTAGTGTTTGCTATTTAGGGTGTTGCCAATGGTCATGAGATGATTCGATCTAATGGGGCATTTCTAGAAAAGCAAGCTGGACTGAAATTGAGAGTTTGAAGGAAAGAGGAAGATCGATTTTGGAGAATCACATTATAGTTTTGTATTAACGATCGACCAATTATGACTGTCTTTGTGATAATTATAATTGTGAATACAATATATATATATATATATATATATATATATATATATATCATTGTTTAAAAGAGATCAATAGAGATATAAATGTGATCGATCGATCTAGGGTACTGCATACTAAATCTACTCAGAGTGAGACGCCCATTATGAGCTGCTATATATTCCTAACAGATGTATAGCAACGAGCTCTCAAAGTATGCTGGTCGCACGGATTATTCACCAGTATGAATGTTGAAGAGATGTAAAGAGGATCCTGTTCAGCCCACCATGTGCGAGTGGGAGATGATGGTTTTAATTGGTGATGGGCTTAAGGCTCGTCCGCCCATGTTGGGCCCAAAAAAAAGGCCCGGCCCACGGGAATAGGGCCCGTGGATGGGGGAAGATATAAAAGGGAGGAGAGAGAGAGAGATGGCACCTGTTGGAAATGACGTACGTACGCTTTCTCTTGTGCCCTCTCTCTCTCTCCAAAAAAAAAAAAGAAAAGGAAACAGTAACGCACAAGGCGAATTTTCTCCTCTCTTCCAAGCGAATTGTCGTCATCGGATCGAACAGGGCCAAATCTCTTCTTCTTATCGGCGTCGGTGTTTAATTTGTGGCTAACAAGGTACACTCGAATCCGTTGTGTGCTTTACGATCGGTGATACGTGTTTTTCCCGGGCTTCGTCTTCCGCATTGATTTAGGGGTTCGATTCGGTGTCGAATCCGATTTTCGGGGATCCGTTAATCCCAACACGTACCAACAAGCATACAACTGGGCATCCCGAAGCTCCCGGGGCATACCTCCAGCATTTAACCTCTTAGGGCCACGGGGCATCCACAAGGCATCGACTCTTTCGATCCTTTGGACCTCCCGATTCCCGAGGCATAATTAACCCAAGGGTTCAATGGTAACAATTAGCATTTTAATTCACAAAAGCACCTTCATGTATCAAACAAGATATCTCATGGACCTTTTATCAATCACAAGGTTCCACCATCAGCATCATCATATCACATAGCAATTCGAAATATATTCACCTATAGGACAAATTGTGTGAAAATTCGAAGCAGCGGTTTAATTTCCACATTCGCACGGTTTTGGTAACAATTCCGAATTAATTACTAAATAGGCTCAGAAAATTATGAAATTTTGACATGTTATCAATGAGACCTAGAGGAAGAAATTTTATCAAGAACACCAAGTCAGATTCCTTACGTACTGAGGGTAAAAAGCTTGATTTTTCATAACTATCATTCTGTAAAATCTCCAGATTTGGTGTTTTCATAGAAAAATCATTTCGATGGTCATCCCTTGTTCTTTTATTCTGAATTTTTGATATGTTTTTCATGAGGATGTTCCATAAAACTTTCATCAAGGAATCAAAGTCAAATTGTGGCTAGATAATTACAGAAAAATCGAGGAAGCACCGATGGTCGTTCTGTCCCTTGCAAAACAGCTTACTAGCCAAAGGGAAATTTGCTCCTATTCCATGGATTTCGACCTCCAACACCCACAAGCAAGTATATAACAGCATACTGCATTTCAATATACCCTCTTTACTTCCCAAAAATCCATCATAGTCAGATCTTTAGATCTTAATTTCCCTTCTAAAAATTCGAAATCCAATACATGCACTGTTTTTGCTTTGCTTCTAGCTCTAACTTCATCTAGTGTGATCGCAACCAACATGCAGCTCTAATTTCTACACTTCCTCACATCTACTAACATTCCACAGACAATTCTAACATGCAAGGCATAGATAGGTGAACTTCCACTTGCCTTGATGTGCTACGGTTCAACGGCGTGTGGTGAGACGGTGAGGGGTGCGCGGCTCAACGACGGCGGGCTTGAACGGCATCGATGGCGGCAACGCGCACGCACGGCAGGGACTAATCTCCTTCTTCTTTCTTCACCGACTCACTCTCTCGGTTTCTCTCACTCAAGCCCTCTCTTCGCTCGCTGGTTTTCCTTTTTCTCTATCTCTCTACCTCTCTCGACTAATCCGCCTGTTTTCTAATTGATTTGCAAAAATTTGCATGCAAATCATTTGGTGGCTGCAGGGGGAACGGACAGCTGGAATGGACTTGTCTTCAGCATGCCTCCCCGTGCATTTCGCTGGCTGTCCATACGCCAGCAACGAGGCATCACCCAGCCAAGCTTCAGTCAACGTCTCTTTTTCATGGTTGACTCAAATGTCGACCCAATTAGGGGTTAATGCGGAGTGGTTTCGGGCCGGTGGGCTGCGGTCTCATTATTCTAATTGCATAGCCCAATCTCTTCTCTAATTAGTTGCCTTAGTCTCCGCATATGGGTGAGTTAAGTGTAGTCTACTTATATGGCCGTGTGATGTCGCGACAATAATCAAGGGGCTCCGATTCATAGGATACACGACTAGATGGCCAAGTATCTTATCTATTCTTCTCATGAAACAAATCTCGGTCTTGCCAGTGATAGTATGCAAGGATGGGACTATGCCTTATGCAACAATCAAAATATTTCTAAACGCGGCCCATCAGTCCAATGATGGATTCATGCAAAATACTAATGGCGCCATCCAACAGTACTTCTATTGATTTGTCATGGTCATCGTACATTCGAGGATTGTCAAAACTCTCGGGTGCCACACATTATTTTTAATAACAATGAATATTCATAAGTGTTTTTTTTTTCAAGAACTCTCTCTTTTTCTCTTTTCATATACTCAACTTTAATGCATTCAAGATGAAATTTCAAGATAAAAATTGAGCAATTGCCAAACTGATTTCTCTGCGGCTCTGGTGTATATCCTAGAGGTATAACAATAATGTTGGCAAATAATACTTTAAGGACAGTGATTGTCATCACGCATTAAGAATTTATTACTACTTCTCTATCTTCATTTGCAATCAAATTTCCCAAGAATCTTAAGGTAATATTATTTTCATGGAATTGGAATTAGGTGCTTACAATCTTGACAGATTAAGTCATTTTCCTTGTGGCATACTAGATTATCTCCTATTGGCT
The DNA here is from genome assembly GCA_016097545.1 of Eucalyptus victrix. NCBI lineage: Eukaryota > Viridiplantae > Streptophyta > Magnoliopsida > Myrtales > Myrtaceae > Eucalyptus > Eucalyptus victrix. The sequence goes on from CM027842.1 coordinate 9,830,261, forward strand.
ATAGTATTTTGAAATTTATGTATAAAAGTGGTGTGATAATCTTGAAAAGAAAAGGATAATGAAAGGAAGTGCCAGTGAAAGATTTCTACTACTCTATCGAATCATCTATATTAATGCTTCGATCTTCACAAATACTAGTGACATATGAAATGCCTTGGAAATCAAATATAATATCTTACCATGATTAATGGAAATTCTGTCTCTTAGCAAGTAAAGCAACTACAAATATGTTTTGCCAAATTCAAAAACCTTATTGATTGAAGTTTATGAGTCTCTTCAAGTTACTGTAATTATTTCAAAATCACCTTAAACTCGGAATAAGTATTGAAATAAACTTCTTCACACGATTGAGAACCTGATTGTTGATAATGTGATAAAACACATTCAAATCAAATTGAAGAAGGTTCTTGAGGTCATGAGGCTAATTATGTGAAAGAAGTTGTAAATAATGGGCATTTTGTTGAGAATGGCAACATGAGTAGAGACAAAGAAAGCACCGAAACAATGGCATGCGATGATTTGATTCATTGGTATTATCATATGGATTTAAGCATAACAATACTTATAAGTGCATTCACTCAAAATTTACCAAAGAATATGGAGTTTATAATTTGCTTATCTGTAAATGTTATTGTAATTGTTGGTACAAATATGCTTGGCATAAATAAAACTAATAGGTATCAATTTTCTTAGTTTAAAATGAAAGATTTGAGCTAAATGGATACAATTTTAAGTGTCAAAATGATTAAACATAGTGGGGTTATGCTTTAAGTTAATACCACTATGACAAGAAAATCATTCAAAGATATCTTCATTTGAGAATAAAATAGTCAAATGTATCATATGATGGGCAACTAAAATGACGAAAACACTGGACAACATCTAGCACAATTAGATATGGTAATAGATTTGGAAGTCTGATGTATGTTATGCATTGTACTAGATTGGATATAGCCTTTACAAAATGTATAGATTTACCGATAATCCTAGTACTATGCATTGAAAGGCTATAAGTAGAATTTTTGGTTATTTAAAGAAAATGACGCATTATGGTCTATTTTATGAAAGACAACCAATGGTACTAGAAAGATATTCATATGCTATTTGAATAACTAGCATAATTGATAACAAGTTAACATCCGAATGGATTTTTAAGCTTGCAAATGGTGCAATCTCTTGGGCATCAAAGAAGCAAACATGTTTAACTTATTCAACAGTGGAATCTGAATTAAATTACTATTGACTGTTGGTAAAGACGATGAAGGGCTGCAGAAAGTTGTGCCCACAACCAGTGGTAACTATATCTTTACATTGTGGTAGTGAGGCAACTATGTATAAGGCAAATAATAAAATATATAATGGAAAATTTAGACATGTTAGTTTGCGAAATCAGTATGCTCGATAATTAATTACTAATGGAGTTATTTCAGTAATTTACATTTGGACAAATGATGACCGATCCATTCACTAAGAGACTCTCAAGAGGTTTAGTAAGAAATTCTGCCAAGGGAATGGGTCTTAGACCAATTGATAATGGTCAAGCATAATGGAAACACAACTTTAATAATTTCTAATGAAATTATTTAAGTTAAATAGGTAACAACAACCTATTTGTTGAGACCTAAATTTCGGGTGCGCCATCTAGGGTTTAAGCTAATGGACTGCTAAGCCTAGACTTAGCTCGGGCTCTCCTAAGCTCATACCAATTCGCGACTTGGGTTTTCGTTTTTTAACATGCAAATAGATTTTATCTAGGAGTCGCCACTAATTAGTTTATGGTAGGCCGATTAGACACCTAAGTAAAATAACGGGAGATTATTTTACTCCTACGAACTAGAGACTTTGGGTACGGGAACTTGATTACACTAGATTTCTCTAATACCCTTTCGATACCGCTCTTTTTATTTTCAAAAATATTTTTGTAGGCAGTATGGATTTATTTTAACCTAAATTACTATCATACAACAGGGTGATAACATGGGTGCTCAATCATTATTAAACACTCGATGAATCAAATGAATTGCATTAAACGCACAAAGCAAACAATTTTTTGGGTTTTCTTTAATTTAGAACTTCATCATAAAACATGCACCTTAACTACATGACCTAATTTTACTAACAAATAAATTCTAATTAAATGAACCTATTATGCAAACTATTTGACATGCACTCAGTATTTTTGTCTTTTTTTTTTTATTTGAAATTCGTAATAAATAAAAAAAATTAAAATTTCTAAAATTAAAAATTTTCTAAAATGTTTTAAGGGTTAATTTGACTTAAACCCTATCCTATCTTAGAATACCCTTTTAAAAAAATGAGATTATTAAAATGTGCAAACTTTATCTAAGACCCTTTTTTTTTAAATTATTTAGATTCAACCCTAACCTATTCCAAAAAAAATTATCTAAAAGAGCAATCCTAAAATGTAATCCTAATTTACTAACACACCCTGATGCAAGATTTGATTTTTGATTTTTTTTTATTTTTTTTTGTTTTTTAAGATAAGCAATTATTAGATAAATATTAAATTTAAACTAATCAAGATGTTCACCAAATGAAGAATTAAAATAATTGAAAAAATTACCTGTTGTCTCATGGGTTAAATTAACGATTACTCTAACCTTAAACATCACGACATATAAGAAAGTTCAAAATAGTTAAAAATTTGATCCGAAGCGTTATAAACCAAATTAATAATTATAATGATTTAACAATTAAGATATTATCAAAATTTCCAAAAATTAATATAATTAAAAAATGATCCATGATCTCGGGGATCAAATTAATAATTACAATAATTTTGAGTAGGACCCTATGGATAATGCCTACAAGATTTATGAAATGAAAATTGACATATCGTGTTCTAATTTAAGCAATAATAACAAAACTTAAAAAAATTAAATTACATAAAACAAAATAAAAATAAAACAAAAAAATAGAATTAAACTACCTATGGAGATTCAAGAAAACAGCGGGGTCAACCAGGGAAGCGCATCGCAGGGCGGTTGCTGGCTGGCGTTGGAGCTCCGGCGAGGGCTGGGCAACGGCAGCAGCAGGAGCGAGCGGAGGTCCAGGTGCGGGGATGACGGAGCACTGCAATAGGCGCAAAGAGGGAGGTCGGGCACTGTAGGTGAAGCGGGGTGCGGCAGAGAGGGGCGCTGCAGGTGGTGGCAAGCAACGGGCTGGACTGGGTGACGAGTGGGGGCGCGAGTGGGGGCGCGAGCTACAGCAACAGCGCGACGGTAATGCTGCTAGTGCTCGGGATGAGATGGTGCAGAGCTAGGCAATCAGCGGTGACAAGCGGGCTGCTGCTGGTGCTCGTGGGATGCAGTGGCGGCGAGTGCAGTGGTGTCACGGGTTAGCAGCAGCTTCTGGCGTTACTGAGTGGTGTGGGCGCGATAGCCAGCACAGGTGTGCTTACGGACGGAGGCTGCCGGTGGCGTTGGCAGCTACGGAGGCGAGCGGCACGGCGGAGAGGTAGGCGCGGTCGTTAGGCGTTGAGCACAGTTGCTGGACGCTGGGCGCGGCGGTGCTTGCGAGGACGTGCAGTGACGGAGGCTCGGCACCGGCGAGGGAAGCGCGAACGAGGACCTGTGCTCCTTCTTCTTCTCCTATTTCTGTTTTTCTTTTTCCCTTTTTTCCTTTTCTCTCTCTCCCGTTACTCTCACGTCTTCTCTCAAGAAAATATTGGCTGGGTTTTATGCTCCTAGGCAAAGGGTAAGACCACTCAGAATTCGACACAAGTTCAAAATTTGCGCGGCGCGCTCCTGGGGCCCACCACTCTAACGCTCTCTCTCCTTTGCTCTCCTCTGCGACTTGTCGACTCGTCCTCTCTCTCTCTCTCTCTCTCTCTCTCTTCATTCTCCATTCCGTTGCGGGGGAGAACAATAATCACAAGTGCTTCCATATGCTTTTCCCCTCCTCTACTCTATCTCCTCCGTTGGTTGCCCGTGACGCCAATAGCCTTTTCAGTGAACCGCAACGCTGACGCCCCTCCGCCGGTTGCCTCCATCGCCCCCAACTCAGATGTCGACGCCGATGCCGACGTAGCCTTCGCCTCCGCCCCTGAACTCAACTTGGACGCTGACACCCCTCCGCCGGTTGCCTCCGTCGCCCCCGACTCCGACACCGATGCCCCTCCACCTCCGCCTTTGCCCCTGACGCCGTCACCAATGCCCTTTTGCCTCCCTCTTGCAACCTCTGCTCTGCTCTCTCCCTCTTTCCTCTGTGGAGTGCCCTTGTTGGCCAACCCCGACGCCGACGAACCCCTGCTCGCATTTTGGCCTCCGTCTTCGTGAATGAAGGTCGCTCTCTCTCTCTTTCCTCGGCGAAGCGCCCCCTACTCCTGAACAAGAACGCCGTCGACGCCGTAGCCTCCCGCTGACACCGTCGCCTCCCGCTGTCGCCTTTCCAAGCTCCACCGATAGGCACCCCATTGGCAACTCCCGTACGTCCGAAGGTTTTTTTTTTTTTTTTTTTTTTTTTTTTGGGGATTCCACTTAGTAGAATTCATGTTAAGGTTTATAGTCGGATGAGGATAGAGCACACTATAATGTAGATTGTGAGGGAAGATTTTCTTTGCTTTGTATCATTTTGATAAACCTCTTTGCTTTATATTCTTATAACCTAAGATTCACCTTGCCTTGTGATTTGTTGCAATTCATTTGCTTATCATACATTTCTCTGATTCTTCTTCACCTGATGTAGCATGAGTAATAGGTAGAGATGGTTGGTGACAAAGGTGGAGGCATTTGTTCATCTAGTTTTATTCAGTGATTGTTTGTTTGTTTTTCATGTGGAATTTAGTCCCAATGTCTCATTATTAGCCCATGCATATTATTAGTAGGATTATGTCATTTTACTCATAAATGATAATGATTGAGATATTTTATTCCCTTAGAATATATAGTTAATTAGTGTAGGTGTCAAACAAGTTGGGCTAAATATTTTAAGTTTAGTTTTCTTAGAACTTTTTAATAAATTGGATATTCCATCTTGACAATCACATTTGACAATTTCATAGGAGAAAAAAATCTCATATACTTATGTTTGCTAAAGTGCTATTATAATAAAGTTGTCTTCATGTGTAATGATGTCTTAAGTCTAATTAAATGCATATGTAATTGTAAAGCCACAAAGATATTAAGTGCTTCTCTCTCTCTCTCTCTCTCTCTCTCTCTCTCTCTCTCTCTCTCTCTCTCTCTCTCTCTCTCTCTCGGTCCAAATGTGCACACATGCACGAAAAGTTTGTTTGAAGCTGGAGATGCTTAACATTTTAGTCAGTTTGGTGCTTGAATGGATATTTGTCAATATTGCTTGAATATATTAATACTCACAATTGGTTACTTCACTGTCTTCACTTGAGAGGTTCACATATTGCATTTTTCTTACCTTTTTGTGATCATGTTATTTTTTTCTATTTGGGTGATAATCCAACAGTAGACCATCATTGTAAGTTTGCAATGATGGTCTACCGTTGTATTTGATCAACAACTTGAGTTTTGCAAGGTCTGCCGCTTGTTCTGCCGAAATTACATTTTGCGTTATTGGTGGTGGTGGTGGTGGTGGTTGGTGTTCTTATTTTATTTTTTATTTTTTTAGGGGGGGTCTGTGGTTTAATAGAGATTTGTACTGATTATTTCATTGTTCTCCCAAAGCTATTTGATATGCGCACCGAGAAAATACTCGTAATGTTCTTGTGAAGATTTATGCATCTGAAGGGATGCTTTGGGAAGTTATTATTAATGAAAGAGATAAAAATGGTACAAGAAAAGATATCGAGAGGGCATTTGGAATCTAGAGACAGTTTAGAATAGGTTGGCATAATGAATCAATTTTATCTAACAACAAAAATGTCAACTTAGTGTATGAATAATTGGGTTTACAAATTGATGTGTGCCCTTGCTAATTTTATTATGTGGTCACTTATTTCGAGCATCTTGTTCACACTTTAAATAATCAGGTATTCTGATTTGTATTCTTCATCTTGGATGTTTTTACATGGTGACTCTCTCAGCAATTGTAGAGCATCTCTTCCATTGGATTGATTCTTAAGCTGAAAGGATTTGAAATACATTAACTGCAAATCTTTGGATTACGTTTCTAATGCCAGTTGTAACTTTGCAGAGAGCTCGAGCATGGATGCTTTTGGTGGAAAAGCTACTTCGTTTATCTAATCATTGTTCGTTGAGACTAATATGCTTGAGCATAATTGCAAGGAATATTGGTACCTTCATCCTCTATGAGTTTTGCTACTTTTGTCTCAAGTTGTGGAATAAAAGGAAAATTAATTGCGATTGTACATTATCTGGTTGGAGTCTTTTCTTGCGGTCAGCATTTTGTCTTTCTGGACTTCCATAGAAATAATTTTTGGAAGACTTGTTGTCTTGTCTCTCTGCTAAGGTTACAATGGTATCTCATATTTGATTAGTTTTGTGTTGCTTAGTTAAGGAAGGTGAGAATAAATTCCCGTCTTCAACAGCTCAGTTTCAGTAAGGCTTGTTTTCTCCCATCAAGATAACTTGGTTTGACCAAGTCAGTCATACTAGGTCATGCTAGTTCCCATTTTATAGCATGATGCTGATTAGTGACGGATATACTATTGAGGTAGATGTCAGCATATCGTCAAGCTAAAATGTTGCACTAAACTCTCCCTTGGGATATTAGTTTGACGTTTTAAGTATGGAGGTTTCTATGCTTTTCTTTTGGTACTTTTATTCTTCAATCATGAGATCATGCAATTAAAGCAGGTTCCCATGCCAGGACTGGACTCCTTTTTTTTTTTTAATATAAATTTGAGGGGGGCCTACTTCTTTCATTTGCATCTGAGTCAGTTTTTTAACATGTAAGCATATTAGTCTCTGTCCTATGAATGTACTGAATGGTGCTATCAATTTGCAGGTGGATGACAGCGACGCTAATTGACTTCAACGTCATTGCTCTTTCTGTATGTCTCTAATGCTTCTATTGGCTAACTTTGGTGCATGCAATTTTTTTGACTCATCTGATAGAATAGAGTACATGCATAAGGACTCTGTGTCTGTTAGAAATGGATAGGACAATTGTGAAGCGATATCATATGATTTCATTAACTTCAGATTTTATCCTTCATAAGCTTATGGAACCATTGCCTGCAATCATGCCTATTAGATTTGAGAGCAGCACCTTTGGTTTGACACCCACAATTAGGAGTTCTTGTTTGATGGCGACAGTTTGGGGATGAGACATTTGTCTTGTTTTACCCTGTGTAACTCATTTTCTATTTCGATCTCATGGTCTTTCAGGTTTGGTTTGCTTATAAGAAATCAAGTTGGCATAGTGCATTTGTGTGGATCCTTCTCTTGATATGCTTTGGCAGGTAATATATCCATATTTACCAAGTTTATGTTACTGCTATGAGTATTGTCCGGAGCATCGAAATGACCGGTTAACAAGCATTAGAGAGAACTTGAAAATTGTTAGATGATTATTGATCATATTATGGGGTGGTACTCGATTGTCTTTTTTTATCGTTTATATGCTGATGATCAATGACAAAGACCACCTACCTACATTTTCCAGATTTCTATTGTAGCCCAGTGATGCTGTATCTGTACCTAAGCTTCAATATACTGGATTCATAGCCAATCATTTGGTATTGCTGGTAGGTAGGTATAACCTTGCAGCATGTATGCAATAGACTACGTATATTTGGCTTTTTCCTTAGTGAGGATAGAGAAAGGAGCATTTGAGATAGAGATTAATTGGTTTTTCATGATTTTGCAAGTTGTTATAGATGGAAGCAAGTTTAAGTTTACCATAATTATCAACTTATACATTTGCAAAACTATCTGAGTTCTTTCGGATGCTTTTAAATAAATATCTTTTTTTTTTTTAAATAATTATCACTTACAATTGCATAAGTGAGTGTCTTAAAAAAATAAAAATCTTTGATCACATATTCTAGAATTGGTTAATATCACATTTGCATTAAAGTTTTAAACATAACCTAGAATTAATTGGTTGATATGTACAAGTGAATATGTGAAATCAAACTCCATTGCAACTTATATTCAGTCATAATCTGTTTTTGTTCAGTGGTTTCTATAGCTAGTTTTGTCATGCAAATATATGTCAAAACTGAAAGAGCACAGTTGATCAAGAAACTTGCAAAAATATAGGAAGATCATGGTCTTGTAGCAGAAGTTACTAATTTGATGCAAGAAATTGGGGTTAACTAGAAGTTGACTTCTGTTGTCACTGTTCTTGTGATTAGTCTTTCCTTGTCCAGCATTTCTATTTTGCTGGTTCGTTTGTGCTTAGATCACCAGGATTATGTATGTGCACAGCACATATCCTTTCTAGGAAGATCAGCCTCGGTATGTTTGATGCAATTCCTTCCAAAGAGAAAAAAAAAAGTGCAAAGAAGGAGAAAGCATTGTGGAAGAAGCTCCAGCTGATATTTTGTTACTTCTGGAGTTGAAATGGATAAACTATGACTCATGATACGGTAAATTGGTCTTCTGCTTTTTCTAGTGTTGTGCCCACTATCTTTTAACTGATGTGTTTTTGCCGATCAAGCGCCACCTGGTGTTCAGCTTGTGGTTCAAACAACGGCACATTCTCTTGTTCCTTTCTCGTTTTAGCGCAAACTCTGGCGTTCCAGATGTACTTGATAGATTTGTATTCGCATCTTAGTTTACTCTGCATTTATGTTGTTAACAATGTAGGTATAGGTATTGCTCGCACAGCAATGATTAACTTGAGATATGTCGATGCTACAAGCCAACAGGTGAGATTCCATCAGTGAAAGGAAACCCGGAGCAGAGTACACCAGTGAATCTTTTTCATTGTTAAGTCTTCACTGCGTGTTTCAAGGAGCAGCTGTTCATTCTGTGATTTAATTTTATGCAGATTCCAAGGAAAATCTGCTGGTGCTTGGTTGTAGCACCTCATGATCCTATGTAATCAAGCCTTCTTAATGAGTCTTTAGAGGATAAAAATCTCTTAGAAAATTCCCAATTCAGGTACCATCTGTGAATTGTTGTGAGTAATTGGCTGTGCATCTTGAAATATCACAATAACGTGCTATAGAATTGGTTGACCATGCCTTCGATATTTGAATGTAGGCTGCTTCTGAAACAATTGGTCAGGTTGGAGGTTATCTAGTGGCCTGCTTTTTGAAGTACTTTCAAATATGAATTCGAGAATGAGAAAAACATGTTGGAAGGTGCACCTGTTGAGAAGGCAACAGAAGTTTTTAGACAGAGAATCGTTGAACTTGTACTTGTAGAACTTTGTCATTTTTCTTCTTTTCGGATCATCATTCAGATGTGACTCGATCTATATTCTACATAATATTATCTTCATTCCAAAGTATTACTCGAGGATTACCTTGAAAGGACTTGCAGAGCTGTCATGCCTCAGCATTCAAGCCTGATTGTGTTGAACTTTTAAATTCTATATCAATGTCAATCTTTATGAATTGTTGCTTAGACCCCTCATTTAACCTGAGCAGCCTCCCTGCCTTCAATTCCTGACTGGGGTATGGTTGCTAAACTAGGATACAAGTTCCAAATTAGTGGAAAAGAGTTTTTGGTGCATTGAAAGCCAAAGGCTTGTCATGAATTGGTGGAGATCCATGCTTACTCTATACTCAAAACATAGAGAAATTTAATGAATTTGTTAGTTGCTTTTTACTACATAAGCACTAAGTTATCCCTGCTGACATGTTTACAGGGGCTCCATTTCCGGGCAATTTCAAAGATGTTGTCAAAACCATTTTCAAGCGCTTGTTCCGTGTCTACGCCCATATCTGCCTTTCACATTTTCAGAAAATCGTGAACTCGAAGGAAGAAGCTCATCTAAATACTTGCTTCAAGCATTTCGTTCTCTTCACATGGGTAAGTAAGCATAGCTGGTAAGCTTTGCAGATACATATGATTCTATCATACTTTTTAGATTGGCTTCGATATGTTCTTAGTCTTATTAAGTTTGGGTCAAGGAAACACTTTCAATTACTATATTAATGAGTCACAAGCAGTAGTTTAGTTAGGTTATCATCTTTACAACGAGAGTCTAGTACAAAAAAGACTTGTGATGGCAAATCTTGATTGGCTTTAATTTGATGCAGGAATTTCGGTTGATCAACAAAGAGGAGCTTGCGCCGCTTAATGAACTTGTCGAATCTATTCTTCAATTGCAGTGGTTTGGGGGGGGGGGGGGTGTTGTTTATCCTTTGATTTCTTGTTTCCCTTTTCCCCCTTCTTTTGGATATATCTAGATTGAGATTTTTTGGCGAACTTCTTTTCTTCGTTTGTGAATGAGATATCTTGATTCAGTTCATCGCCTTGTCTTTAGTGTGTTTATATATGTTGATTTGGTGTAAATTCTGTACATCAAACAAGAAAACTCTTGGTCTCCCAATGTCATTTAGTACAGTTTTAGAGCATGCGGTGAATTTTGTGATCCTTCTGTAGAAAGAAGTTCGTCCATTCAAGACGTTTGAGGGACTTGCAAGAGAAGCCCTTGCTTGTCTATCGATAGAAAATGCTTGAAACAGCATGTCCATTCGCAATTCTCTGCAGCATAATAAGAATTGATATCTACAGATTGGGTACTCCTGTACTTTGAAAATCTTCCATTTGAATCATCTCTCAAAACTTGTAATGTTCGGTAACATATCACGAGTTGGCATTGAATACGAAAAGTATTTGCCGACCGCAATCTCGTTCTGAGACCAGAATTCCTCGGGATTTGATGCTAGTGATCATTGACACTATAGCAGAGACATAAAACTATTAGTCTAGTAAGAAACTACTCCAGCTATTCAAGTCATTTCTCGCGCCTTGTAGATCTATGCTTGAAAGTATGCATGGCATTCGCCTGTTCTGTGCCGACTTCATATATAACCCGAAACCTGATATTGTTGATAAGCATGGTACAGGAACTATGAGTGAAATAACAACCTTGCATTCGAATATGGGATGTAACTAAACCAGATTTTAACAACCCAAAGTGAAAAATTACAGATAAGGATATAGAAGGGGACATCTTTCATTCTTTGTAATTTGAAGTATTACAAGGTCTTCCGTGCCACAATCGAATTCACTATAATTTAACTTCATGGGATTTCTCCAATCCCCTAAACAGAAAAGTCTCCTATCATTTTGTTTCTTTTTTTGGCACCATGGGCTCATAATCTTTCTTTCAATGGTATTCTATAAATTTTCTATCTGAATAAATTATTCACCAGAATCCCTTGAGCAGGCTTAAATTCAGCAGCTCAGTGACGCTAATGTAATTCCGGCCAGCCTGAGCACTAGGCCAAGGAACTTTCTGATTTAGCTGTGGCATCATCGGCTGCCAAGATTTATTGAACCTTGACAGCATGCGTTCGTCTCTCTTATGCACCCAAAATTGCATCACGGAGAAAGGAGACACTTCTCCTTTTAGCCTTACTTCCTTCTCTTTGTTGATTCGCAATTGCACCCAGGGAGCAGATTTGCATAAAAACTTTCCTCTAGTTTTGGGAATTCCCTGGACTCCCTCAAATACAGAGCTCCTGTTCGATCTCTGTGAAGTTTCTTCACTTTGGAACTGAATTTCTTCCAAGAAATCTTCCCCTCATCTAGTTCATCAACCAGTTTAACAAAATCATCCTGCATGCACAAAGAGGAGATGAAGATGAGATGCCTGTCGATGATCCATATCAGGACAGAAACAAAACCAAATATCAAAATGGGGAGAAAAATAAAACAAATCAGACAAACTGAAAAGAGTAGGAACAGGATAATAGTTACTTGTCTGGATTAATTGTCTTCTTGAAATTCTTGAACCGCCTATGGCCTTGAACTACTTTCGCCACATTCCCATCATAAGTATAAAGAAACACATTACTCTGAAGAGCAACAATGTAATCTATACCGGCAAGCATGTTTTGATGATTCTTGAAAGGAGCAAGCTCTTCTTCTGTTGCCAGAGTAGAATGTGAATATATGTTGGGGTACTCGTCCCTCAGATATTGCATACTTCCTTTTCCATAAGCATCACCAGCCACCAAATAAATGTGGGTAGTAGATGGGAATCCAAGAGCCTTTACCAGAAGTGAAGTCTCCCTAGGAGTCAATGGACAGCCGCCAAGTAACCTCCTCTCTGTTCCATTAATCTCTTTCTCCTTCCAATGACTTCAAATCTCATCAACTGTAGTTCCTCGTCCTCCTCAGCTGTCAAATTGTGACTGCAGCCAGTAAATGCCAGCATATCTTTCTCATACCTGTGAGGAATCAATAAAAGATGAGTTGTGATGCCTCAAGGACAATGGTACGTCTCCACAATAAAGATGCAACATTTTCAGATAGTAATCTTATCATGGAAGTGCAAGCTATTATGAAAAAATAAGCTATTATGAAATTATGTATATCTCTTTCAACAGTCAAACATACCACGAGAAGATTCCCAATGTTCTCCTCTGAATTGGTCCATGGTTGAACTGCAAATGGTCTCTTTAATCACACAGACTGAGGAGGAAAGGCACTCAACGAATCTAAAGCATAAAACTTACATTAAAGTTGCATGGACAATAGAAAACAAACAGTAGCATCTAGAGTTGGAATGCCCAAAGAAAGGCAGGCAGACAGGAACGCATGTCTAGGGCATGAACCCTTTCTTTGAATTTATTTTAACTAGAATGACATAATATCCTAGGCCAAAGCGACGTTGGAAATGAAATGAAATGAAAGCGTGCACGCATACACATGGAGGCATGCGCCTGCTTATGTACATACGCATGTATACTCAATTACCAGAACAGCACCATACAACAAACCAGAAACTCTTTTTTTTTTTCCCCGTGTAACTACAGAAACAAGAAACAGTAACAAGAGATACATGTCTCTGCATCTATTGGCTATAATTTCAAGATGTCAAAATCAGCTCCTTTACTACAAAATGACAGCATGAAGCAAATTCAAGTGCAAGGAAATATAAACCAGATCCTCACCTCTAAACGTTTCAGTAGAAACAAATCCCTCATTCTGTAGGCCAATTCAGTTTACTCGTCTGGTCCTATAAATAAGTCACAAAAATTCACAGCAAAATACATCACTTATGATGTTAGATTATGTAAAGGATACCATTGTAGAAACATTCTAGAAATACGATTTAGATTAATTGGAGAAAGCTTTACCAGATACAAGCCTGAGTTGAAAAATTGCTGGGAGCAGGTAGGAAGTTTTCAACTTAACAGAGCAATGTTCACTTTACAATCAATTGAGTTGGCTAAGCGAAATAAAAATTGTTCAACTTTATTTGCGAGAGTACCCGATACATTTTCTTCAGAGCAAATATCTAGGGCTATTTTAAGAGAGCTTATGATAAGTATTTATATTGCTTTCCCTCCAAATTTTTGCTTTCCCACTAAAATAAAATAATTATCGTGAGCTTAGAATTATAAGAACATTTTTAAAAACACAATATGACAATATTTACACGTTTTTTAAGATTTTAAGAAATGAGTAAAGCAAAAAGGGGAGAGAATGTCACCCCAAACACACCTAAGATTTACATAATGCAGAATGCCCCCAGAAGTCATTTATCTGACCCACAGAACGAAGTGAGAAATAAGTTAAAGCAAAGCTTACTTTGACATAAATTGGTAGATGACTAATGTAGGTATACCGAGAATGTGTCAAAATGGGTACACTAAATTAATTGACATGAATTAAATTGGTGATGACAGGAGTAGATTCAAATCACAAGATGGTGACTTATTCATATATCCAATGTTAACATCATTTAGTATGATGGTAATTGTATAACTTTAGTATATCTAGAATTATTTTTGACAACAATGGAACACCAGTAAATTTTCTAGAAAGGATCAGGCCCTATTTCCTTTCTACTAAATTTAAGGTACACGATAAAAACAGAGCATAGGAATTTAAAAGCTTGTCTTAGCTACCATAGAATCCTAGTTAAAACAACAATATCACACAATCAATGAATCAATGGACTGAAACTGGTCTTAACAGTAATCGCTATAAAAAAGCTACCTCTGAACAACTCAAGGTTCTGCATAGTGGCATGATCAAGAGTAACAATTGAAGGCAACCCCTTGCTTGCAGCGGCCAATTCCATCAGCTCCAGCTGTTCATCCTCCATAAGCTCCATGGATTCCTTGGCAATTCTGCGAGCAGTGGCCTTCTCCACTGCAGCTTTTCATCTCTCTGCTTCTTTTTCTCGACGAAGCTCTTCTTTTTGTCTCTTTTTCTCCGCCTTCCAAACAAAAAACCAGAGAAGTTGGTAAAGAAAAGAGAAAAGAAGAGATGCTGCTTAACCAATCAAATAAAGCAAAAAAACTAACTAGTGAAAATGCAATATCAAGCTCAAATACTTACCTTAATAGATTCTTTCTGTAAATACTTCTCCCGTCGCTCTGATTCTCACCTTTGCTCACATAGCAATCTCTCCTCCTCTCTCTGCTGTTCACGCATCAACCTTTCTTCTTCCTTCCTTCTTTCACGATCAAATCTTTCCATCTCTTTCCTCATTCGTTCCTCAGCCTGCAATAGAAAAATACAGGATATCAGTACATACCAAAGTTTTCTTCACAAAGCTCACATATCCTTAAGTGATAAATGAAAACCTTTCTCCTCAAAATATTTTCTTTCTCTAGTGCTTTGCGAATTCGGTTTTCATTAGCTTCAACTTCCCTAGCGATCTGGGCTTCTTCAATCTGCAACAAAATGACATTTTTGGTCACCCTAAAGCTATATCAAAAAGTGATGACAATACTCCGCTCTCAGAAGCATCAGAATTACCTTGCGTTTTCTCTTGACATGCAGGTCAGAAGTATCATGCAAAATTGTCCTGTCAGGCAGGGTAGAAGAATCTTCTTGACCGATAAATGGATGGCTTCCTTGGTGAGCATCCATTTGGATGTTAACAAAAGACTCTCTTGGCTGAAGGGAATGATCATCTCTCAGAGTGGATAAAACACTGTTTCGCTCTCTATCTTCTTGCGAGACACGGCATACTTGCAGTCGGTGACCTCGAACACCATCAACACTAGGCAGCTTCTCACTTCCATGAATAGATGACACTCTGGTAGTTGGCCCATCCACCGGGACATCAAGATAGTGAGTTTGGGCAATCCGTCCAGAGGTATGGTATCTTGCAGGCTGGTCATGCAGCAACTGATCCTCATGGTGGAGAAGTCTTGAAGCAGCCTGGATAATCACACATAACACAAATATTGGCAATCCACATATGACTTCGAAAATTGAATGTTAACAAGCGAAACTATCATCAGAATTTTATTAGATTCTTCTAAGAGCAGTAAAAGTTCTTAAAATTAAAAAAGACAATTCCATTTTTCATACAGAAAGACAAGAAGAACAAACTTGTAAAAGTATCGAGAAAGGACATGCAGGGTGTAAGTATATAGGCAACTACCTACATCAACCTCTCAAAATAAAATTGGCATGAAAAGGTAAGTTTGAATTGAGAATTACATCCCCTCCAATTTTCAACAAAGTATTAGTACCAAACAGTTCTTGATAACTGCACTAAAAGGGACTGAAACTATTCAATATTTTTTCCAAGCAGAACACTCATGTTATCATAAAAATATTTGTGACGACATTTCACAAACATATTCTTAATTCACAAGCACGAAGAAGTATGATCCTTGTAAACTTCCATTAACCCATGCAAGTGTAATCACAATAGAATATTTGCAATAGTTAACCACAAAACAAGGGGAAAAAAAAATCACACAGGCAGAGCAGCAGGTAATACAAGATACACAGTAAAAGCCAGCAAAGAGCACTAGGACTCATTTTATAGAGATATTGATGCATAAGTACCTTTCCTCTAAGTACAGTATGCACCTGTCTCAGCTAGCCTAGATTCATTTCATGGAACTAACATTTATCGTAATGAGTAGTACCTTAGAGTCTTAATGGATTATAGCCCTATAACAGTCAGCACAACTCTTCAAAAAGATTGAACCTTTGGAAGATGACTACATCAAGGAAATAGGAGCAAATAACAAATTAAACGTCACACAATCTCCATATGACAAGTAATGACCAACATACTAGAAGGGGTTCCTCTTTCTGTACAAAATTGCATATGTGTGGCTTTTCTTTTGCAGCCGTTTTGTATGAGGCAGTACCCCCTTGGTACCTTCTTAATGGAATTTTCTTTATTGTTCAAACAACAACAACAACAACAACAACAAAGACATCTCAACAGGGAAAAGAAGCCACTGACTTTATTTGACATGGCATCCCGTCGAACATATACTTTGCCATCATAAGGATTCACGGTTCCTTTCTGCTCCTCATCTGCAACTACACAGATAACATGTTAAAGTCAGATAAGTGATGGAGTAAACATGAAATGAGAACTAAGAAGAGGAAGAACTCAGATAGATAGATGTGGCTGTCCAAATAAGATACCCCAAAGTTTACACTCATATCCCGTTCTATCCATGGAAGTGTCAGTACTTACTATAATGATCTCGATCCATTTAGCACTTGCTATATTACCCAAGCAAAAAAAGCATATGACTTCTCAAAAAAACCAGAAAAAGTGGTGTTTTTACATGAAAAGACAAGATTCTCAAGACCAAACAGCTGATCTTTACTAACCCATTACAAATAACGTAGGGCACCTTCACATTATACATGGGATCTTACTAGTAAACCATAGTAAAACAGGAGCTCCTCCCTCCACATCAGTAAGCAACAATACTGTCAGAACAGACATGGACGAAGGCGGAGGTCGCGAGAGGGAGGTGAAGGGGCGTCAGTGTCGGCGTTGGCGTCAGGGGCGAAGGCGGAGGCAGAAGCGTCCTGAGTTGAAATTGCACCGGATTAGAAGGAGAAATATTCTCTTTATTAGAAGGAAGGGAGGTGATAAAGCTCAAAAGGTATTAGGATGACCTCTGCAATCTAGAAAAACTGCATGGTTAACACTGAATTACCATTTACCAAATTTGCAATTGCTACAGCACTCGTGTTCAGTGTTGGCTGTGAAAGAGTACCAATCACCAAGCCTGGGTTGATTGTAACCATATCAATACCTTTTTCTTTTCACGAATTTCCAGGCAGCATCCTCAGCTAAAGTCTTTGAGAGTGCATACCACAACTGTTGGAAGAAAAAGACAGGGAGATAAAGCATTCTTGACGAAACAGAAAGCCACTTCCAAATTGACGACATTATGATAACTTCTGAGTTGTGCCGAAATGGAATGGCAGGTTTTAGTTAATTACCAGAAAGATTCAACAGGAAAGATCACATCAAGGAATGGTTAACCATGCAATGTTGACACTCACACTCACGTTGATCATCTCAGCTCCAGTCCAATATAACACTTGAGACAAGAAGAGCACTGAATTGGACAAGACGCTTACGTTTCTTTTCCTGCAGAACTCTGGATCAGAAAACCAATTTTCATCAACTGTCAATGGTTGTCCAGTGAACGCAACTGCAAGCATAGATGATGTTAAGACCACACGCTTGACAGAAGGTGCTTTGGAACACGACTTCAGAACATTAATAAGAGTCCCCTTCAAGGCGGGAGGCCAAAACGCGGGCAGGGTTTCGTCGGCGTCGGGGTTGGCCAGCAAGGGCGCTCCGCAGAGGAAAGGGGGAGGGAGCAGAGCAGAGGTCGCGAGAGGGAGGCGAAAGGACGTCGGCGACGGCGTCGGGGGCGGAGGCAGAGGGGCGTCGGCGTCGGAGTCGGGGCGGCGGAGGGGTGTCGGCGTCGTGGTTCACTGGAAAGGGCGTCGGCGTCGCGGGCAACCAGCGGAGGAGGAGAGAGCAGAGGAGGGGAAGAGAATATGGAGAGAAGCACCTGCGATTTTTGTTCTCCCCGCAGCGGAACGGAGAACAGAGAGAGAGGAGAGAGGGTACGAGTCGACAGGTGGCAGAGGAGAGCAGAGGAGAAAGCGCGTCAGAGTGGTGGGCCCCAGGAGCGTGCCGCTCTGCCCTGCAGCTTGTCAGAGAGGAAGAGACAAGACTACTCTTGTACGAGAAAGAGGGGGAGTGGGGTTTCCTCTTCTTCTTTTTTTCACGAATTTTTTTTTTGCGAATTCCCCTTCCCTTTTGTCTGTACGCGCACAGCACCTTTTATAAAGATAAAATTTAGATCTTTTTAACATATTTTTTTCAATTTTACTTGTCCATAATTTCTTGAATATATCATTGAAATATATGAACTCACGCAATATTCTCTTTTGTATTTTTTCAAATATTTCATTAGAAAGTTTCATTTCTACTCAATAATATGCCCCTCCGTGTATCTTATATGAATATGTAAAAAATCCGTTGGTCTAATGCAAATAATAAATAAAATATAATAAAATAAATGTTTATAAACTATATGTTGTGTAATTTATTTTTATTTTTTGGGGTAAAAATTAACCCATTTTTTATGCAAAAATTTAGGTGTCAACACTATTATAGCTTGACAGTGATTGAGTACCGGGACACAAGGTTAATACTCATAAAAAGTTAGGAGGATGAGTGTTAGAAAACACTATTGATGAAGTTCAAGGTTTTAGCAAGACAATGCTAAGACAACAAATTTAGGAACTTCACCTATACAAACATGAGAAGTAGTGCCACTTCTAACAAAAGTCATATGAACTTTTGTAAATGTTCATGAATGTAGGAGGAGCACAAAGTCATAAAAGTGCTTAGGTGCATGAAATTCCTAACCGAATGTGTATAAATTCATATGTGTGATGATTTAATTAACAAGTGAAATCATGATTCGCTAATTTTGTTAATAGAATTATTTACACTAATTCAAGATTTAAATTTTAATAGATACCTTCTTGTATGTATGAATTCATGTAAATTAGTGTAGATAACAAACTAAGTGTGGGATTGTTAAAATAATTTATTATCATAAAATAGGCATCTCTTGGTTAAGAGAATACGTGACTCTTGGTTATGAAAAAAAAAAAAAGTAACTCTTCATTCTAAGATTAGGTTATGGGTAGTTATGAAATAAAGTTATTCTTGACATAAAGAATGGTAATAGTTAAAAATAAGGTATATATTCCCAACAAATGTATTGATGAATAAAGACAATTCACATATTATTTATAATAACTACAATTATTCATAAATGGTTTTTGAAAACTCTATCTTCTTCTCTTTTCATACATGCAATTTTAACATATTCCAAATGAAATTCTAAGAGATAAATTAAGTAATTGTTAAATTGTTTCTCTGCGACTTTTGTGTATATTCTAGAGACATGGTTGTTCTAAACCCAACAACAACAATAGTAAGGGCAAACAATACTTCAAACATAGTGATAATTTATTAGTACTTCTCTATCTTCATTAATAAATAAATTTCCTCAACACCGATGTCATCCTCTTGTGCACAAGAAAATAGCGATTCATGTCCTTTTTTCACCCTCTTGTTAGGCGAAGTTTGACATCCACAAGTCTAGGCACCTCCGAGAGGTGACTTCCAAGAAATTTTCTAAGAAGCCGTGCCCAGTAGGGTTATGTTGCTAGCCTTATCATTATATTTTCTTTGAAAATATAAAACATATTATGGTATGTATTTTTTTTTTCTCGGCATGTGGAAGCATTTGCTGATCCAAAAAATAGTGGGAAAAAGAAAAAAAAAAGAGAAAGGAAAGGATAAGGTCAAAGATAAATAATATTATCATTCAACTTGTTCATTTGCACATGCCTTCTCCCTCCCTCTCTCTCTCTCTCTCTCTCTCTCTCTCTGTGAACCACCATGCTCTTCCTCACTCATCTCCTAGCAGTTCTAGTTTTTCTGTTGCTCTTACTAATCCTATGGAGGGCAAGATCTTCTCCAAAAAACCCAAAGGCACCATCTTACCCCCGGAGCTGCCGGGCGCATGGCCGATCATAGGCCACCTCCACTTGCTACGCGGTGAGACCCCACTGGCCAGGACCCTGGCTGCCATGGCCGACAAGCAAGGGCCGATGTTCCGGATCTGGCTCGGAGTCCATCCGACGACCGTCATAAGCAGCCGCGAGGCGGTCCGGGAGTGCTTCACCACCCACGACAAGGAGCTAGCTTCTCGTCCCAAATCCATGGCGGGAGTCCACTTGGGCTACGGGCACACCGCTTTCGTCTTCGCGGAATACGGAGACCTGTGGCGCGAGATGAGGAAGATCACCGTGCTCGAGCTCCTATGCACTCGAAGGTAGGACTGTAGGATTATAGTCTGAATTTAGATTGGTTCCATTCAGTTTAGAAGATAAAAGTAGTCGTGTTTGGCTTTGGCCTTAATCAAGCAAAACTTCACTGAATTATAGACGGGTCGAACCAAATGGAACTCAATCCTTCTTTGGGCCCCGTTTAATTCAACTTTGGGAAAAAGATTTTGGGAATATACAAATATCTTTTACGTAAAGGGATTTTTCGAAACGTTACATTGTTTAATAAGTTGTAATGTCGAATAGTATTGAAAAGTAACTTTACATTTGTACATTTATAATTTTTTTTTTTTTTTTTTCAAGTCTAAAAATCAAATTCGGCAATTTGCCGTCGGCCAACTATAGATGGCTAGATTTGACCGCCGAATCGCTAGATTCGACAACCTGAGGTCGCGGAGGCCAAATTTGGCTGTCCGGTGGCTAGATTTGGCCTCTAGATAGCCAAATTTGGCCGCTGACGAGCCAAGTGACGCCACTTGGGTCCACATGACCTTAGGCGGTGTCACCTTGCATGCACGAGCCAGGCGACGTCGCGTGAGGTCCCACTTGGGTCGCGGGTCACCACCCCAAGTGGTGGTCACTAGGGTCACCTGGTGTGCGCGAGCCAAGCAACGCCACATGAGGTCCCACTTGGGTCGGGAAAGGACGAATGGGGAAGAAAATGAACAATGACAGAACTTACATTTCCAAAATGCCCAATGCTCAAAAGCAAGTCTTGAGGGCCCTATCTGGGTTTAGCACCCCAAGTGGTGGTCTCGAAACATGACCCTAAGGAAAAAATTTAGATGTTTGGCGGCATTTGTATCATTGGCCTGGCCTTTGAAATGCAAGTCCACATCTATTATTTATCCATTGACTTCTTTTTCTTTTTCTTTTTTAAACTGATCATCTTTCCTACACCCCAACCAGTTGATGGGATTTTATTTTTATATTTAAAAAAAAATAATAAAAACTCTTTGCAAATGTTGGGTTCGCCCTTTTTTTGTCATTTTTATCTTTTGACAATCAATAGCCCAACTTTTTATCAATACACTAGAATGATCATTAATTAATGAAGATGATTAATACTACAATAATTAAAAAAATTATTCAAAGTTAAAAACAAACCTAAAAGAACTCTAGGCCAAAAGTTGAGCTTTGCATCTAGTTTATAATCAAAATTTTTAATATAATTTTTAAATAAATTTATTAATATATATCTTTTACATTACTCTCATGAAAATGTAAAATGTTACATAGTCATTGTTTCTTTTTTACAATTTAAAAAATATTAAAACTAAAAAACTTAATTTGGTTACAGTAAAGGGCTTTCAAATATATGTTTACCAAATAATCTTGTATTTTCTTAAAGCACTTTTCAGTTATAGTTTACGAAACAGTCTAGCATTTCGGAAAACCTATTTATCTTTGCATTCTCCCAATGACATTTCCCTAAAACCAAACCAAATAGGCCCGAGGTCCACTGGGCTTTTAGCATTGGGAATGCTGATATTTGGCCAATGAGCTTTCAAAATTGTTTGCCAAACACAATATTTTCTCCAACCCTTTGGGAAAGCTTCAAAATTGTTTGCCAAACACAATATTTTCCCCAACCCCTTGGGAAAGTTGAACCAAACGGGGCTTCCTAGGCATTAAGCAAGGTTGCAACAGGGATTCTCCAATTGGAGTTCCATTAAATACTTGTTACGAATACTATCTCTTCGTAATGGATCAAGAAACCGAACTCAAATTGAAACCATAACCTTTTCTTTTCGACTTTGATTTGCATATCAAGCTCGACTTTCTGATACTCTACACGTCGAATCCACCGCACTGTTCACTCATAATCTTGTGATGAAGGCTCTCTCTGTTTCTCTTGCAGGCTTGACAATCTAAAGCACGTTCAAGAATCAGAAATCGACTCCTTCGTCAAGGACCTGCGCACCCTTTGCATGACCAACACCGACGACGCCCAAAATGGGTCCTCCAAGGAGGTGGTCATAAGCGAATTGCTCGAGCTCCTGACCTTGAACATCATGACCAGAATGATCGCGAGCAAGAGATACTTCGGACAATTGTCAGCGTCGACTGGGTCCTCCACCGATTACGACGAGGCAAGTCACCTGAGGGAAATGATCAAGGACTTCATGTACCTTTTTGGGTTCCCTGTAGTTTCAGACTTCTTGCCCTTCCTGGAATGGACCGACTGCACGGGAACCGTGAAGACCATGAAGAGGGTGGCGAGAGAACTCGATGAGATCGTTGGGAAATGGATTGAAGAGCACAAGCTGAAGAGATGTGATCACAGAGGAGAAGCGATCGATGTGAGGGAGGATTTCATAGACGTGATGCTGTCCATGATCGGGGAGGACAGTTTCGCCAAGTTTGGTCACCCTCCTGAGAGGCTCATCAAGGCAACAGTAGTGGTATGACTCTTGTGATAAAGCAATTGGGTTTTCCATTTTATTCCCTTCCCTTCATATTTTCTTGATAATCCTTGATTGGAGGAAAGGAAGGAATCAATAGTCCAAAGCTTCCACTGAACCCATTAATGGCCTTTCTCGGCTGAAGGGTGTCGGAAAATATCTTGTGGTCAATTTGCACTTTTCCTAGCAAGAAATTGGTGCCATAATATCTGAGATCTATATGACTGAAATTTTAATTTATGTCCATTGTGATGTCGATATCTGAAATTTTTTTTGTCATCACTGTACTTCTATAATATCAACAGTCCAAACTTTTCTTGTATCGTCAATCTCTCAAACTCATATGAATGTGATCCCAAACTTTGGACTTTCAAGTTTAAGGGTATTGATGTCATAGTAGGCAAAGTTTATACTTTTTTTTTTTTTTTTTAGGTGATAGACGGAAAGTATTTTTGTAAGATAGTATGTTTGGGGTATTGGCCTCACATAAGAAATGTTTTATGATTTTTTTTAATGGTAAATAGAGGATGTGTTTTGTTATACAGGTACAATTTTAGGCGGTTTTAGTGACTTACAAAAAGAGTTTGAGATATTAATGTCATGACCATTAGGACTTTTGGCATATTTTCTGAAATTGTCTAGGCTTCTTCTTGACAAATTTTCCAAATTGATCCAGAAAAGGGTAAAAGGGTCCACTCAGTTTTTTTTTTTTTTTTTTTGGTTTATAGTTTTCATAGAATGATTTAAAGAATTCACCTTCATATTCAAACCCTGCAGTAGCTTTATCTTCTTTCTAGAATTGATGTGTGGTCTAAATTATATGTACTGATTCATGTTCTTGGTCCTCTGCGATTTTTTATCTGGCCAATTTACATGCCGAAGAACAATATAGTGGCCGGATCAGACACAACATATCTGACCTTGACATGGGTCTTGTCTCTGTTACTCAACCACAAACACGTCTTGAAGAGAGCTCAAGAAGAGATGGACCTCATGGTGGGCAAGGACAAATGGATACAGGACTCCGACATTGAGAACTTGCCTTACCTCCAAGCCATCGTCAAGGAAACCCTACGCCTATATCCAATAGGTACCTCCATTTTCATGTGATTCATAATGTTTGATATGACTTGATATTAACACATTATAGTCATCGCGCAATTGGAAGCATTGAGCACGACATCCGAATGTGAAGCGACATGATGCGTGTCTTGGAGATGTAATGGGATGACATATATGAAAATTTGAATGACCATTCCTTGGCATCAGCTCCCCTTGCAGCCCCGCATGAAGCGAGAGCGGACTGCACCGTGAGTGGCTATCGCATCCCCAAAGGTACTCGGATAATCGTCAACATGTGGAAACTGCACAGAGACCCTCAAGTTTGGTCCAACCCGGAAAAATTCTTGCCCGAAAGGTTCTTGACAAATCATTCAGGTACGAAGATCTACCCATCAACCCTATGCATATGGAACTCCTAAGAAAATGTTAGGGACAAAGAATGGCTTGAAAGTAGTTTTATCAAGCAAGGCTTGCAATGAATCTCAATTCAGTCAAAAGAATTGACCAACAAAAACCATGTTAAATTCAGTTATTTCATTTATTTTTTGGGTCCCCTTGAAGGTATGGATGCTTTGGGTCAGCATTTCGAGTTCATTCCATTTGGGTCGAGTAGAAGATCATGCCCTGGAGCCATGTTGGCATTGCGAGTGACCCACTTGACACTGGCTCGTCTTCTTCAAGGATTTGACTTGGCCATACCGTCAAACAAACCGGTGGACATGACCGAAGGCTTAGGGGTCACCCTACCCAAGGCCTCTCCTCTTCGAGTCATCCTCACCCCGAGGTTGCCTCCCACGCTCTATGAGCAATTGACGGCAAATTAGAAACTATTTTCGTTGGGAAAAGAAAAAAAATCCATGTATGTGAATAATCTTGCTTAACAAAATAATTATGTGTGTAAATAATATGGATTAGACGAGTGTTAAACCATGATCATCTTAATGTAGATGCATCGATACTATCCTCTAATATACAAAAAACTTTCGTTTCATCTCCTTTTTCCCCCTTTTGTTAGGTAATTGGCACATTTAAGTCCAGGCATTTCCGGGGGTTGAAATTTGAGAAATTTTCTGAGAGATGATGCATGGTACAATTATGTTGCCATCCTTTTCGTTAGGATGTCCCATGCTTGATTCAATGGTTGACATGGATCGGTTAAAGTCAAAGGATGATAAAGTTTCCTACTTAGAAAAATAATTATCATCTCTTGAAGCCTTCAATTGTAAGTTTTAATTCCATAGAAGCGAGAAAAGGGGTAATCTTCTTTTGGAGCCCAAAGTAAAGGACCTAGCAAAATCACATAGGTAGGGGGATCCTAAATCCAATCACATTGGTCAATTTTAGTAATTGCATTCCTATGGTTGAAAATTTGGGAAAGGTATCGCCAAAAAAGGAGGGAGAGAGAGAGTCTACATTAGATCTGTTTGGCCTTCAATGATAGATTTGTTACCATCTACTTTCAAAGAGGAGAATTTTCAATGATGGATTTGTTACCATCTACTTTCAAAGAGGAGAATGGATCTCTTTTTTAGATTGAACATTAGTTTCAAAGAAAACCCAATTTAGTTACCTTCTCCAATTTATTGTCTTGCCTTGCAATAACAAGCACAAGAAAAAAACTAATCAACTTTTCTTTTTAAATTGTATGGAATTTCTTGTATTCAAAGCACTGATTGACAAAGATACGTCAATAATAATTAGATTCATGATTGAACGGAAGGTATTACGAAGAAGTTTGGCATCGACACGGTATGTCACGAACACAGTCGCATATGAATCTGTCAGCCAAACTTCGTGACCAAATTTGGTGGCGAAAAGAGGAAAAGGATCGTCCCCTCGATTTAGTCAACTCCCCCTTTTTAAGTTAAGCAATTTCCTCCATCATCCGGATCTTTAATTACCATCTTATTCCGGAAAGAATATCAGTAACTCATAATTGAGATTCCACACGTGGCAGGGCCTCACTGGCGTATGAGAAAGTGGGGAAATTCGTTTAGATGCAATTGCCTAATAAATAACAAAAATATAACAGTAACACCCTCTGCATGCACTCTATTTGTCTGTACATAACGCCCCTCCCTCTCCCTCTCTCTTCTCCTTCTCCTTCTCCTTCTTCTTCCTCCTCCTCTGTCCAGACACATCATAACGCCACTCTCTCTCTCTCTCTCTCTCTCTCTCTCTCTCTCTCTCTCTCTTCTGTGAAAAGGGGAAGATGGAGAAGAAGAAGAATCTGCCGGTGGTGGTCTGGTGGCTGAGGAGGCAACCCATGAAGGTGAAGGTCACGGTGGTGGCGAGCCTCATGGTGGCTTGCCTGGTGGCCCTGAAGCTGACGGTGAAGAACCACGGCCACTTCTTCGTCGCCTCCGAGCTCAGCCATGCGGTCGGGCTGCTCGTGCTCGTGTACAAGCTCATCCGCCAGAGGACTTGCTCCGGTACAACTCCTCTCCTTTTCTCCCTCCTTTTTCTTTTTCTTTTTTTGAATGTTTTTTATTTACATGCTCTGTTTTATAGCCATTGAGTTGCTTTCCCTTGCTTTTATTTCTTGACTTTTGGCTGAGTGAACTGGGCAGATGTCGATTCAATTTGCATTGATCGTTTGGACCATGCACCCGAAATTTCGGCTCGTGTCTATGGTGTAATAGGTTTTCTAGTGGGGGCTATGGAGATATCGGCAATCGGAAATTATTGTGTAGACCGGATTGGATGCATTATGTGCCCTTCGAAGCTATCAGAAATCGAAATCTGAAATTTGGTCAATTTAGGATGTGTGCGCTCGGTCCATACAATAAATTCTATTTCGAAAGTATTTTCCAATGACTCAATGCGAGCTTGAGGCCTCCTTTGATGAGTAAGCCAGCAATCTAGAACAAGTAGATTAAGCCTTGTGGGATAATCTGATCCATTGTTCCTAGTTAATGATTCGAATTTGCTTGAAGGATCCACTTTCATGATCATAACCATGAGGATGGTCCTTCTAGAAAAGTCAATTGCAATGAAACGATAAGTAACAACTCTTATTGGGACTAATCATTCAATGACTTCTAGTGTTTTGTAATGTCTCTGGGGACATTGCATAATCGACAGTAAAGTGTGCCTTTGCTCTTCGAAAAGAGTTCGTGGGATGCAATTTGCTCGATGCTGTTGATGTTATAGGTTAAGATTCAGTATAGGGGAAATGTTCCTTGTATGTCGGTAATTAGCACAGATCGAAGTTTAGTAATTGGAAGCTGCAGTTTGTCTCTCCAGGATGAATTTAGTTTATGCTTTATACACTAGCATATTTACTGAGATCGTGGGGTACCGCGGTTAGGTATAGGTAATGGAAATAGGTAGGACCGTCATCGTCAAAATGGTGGTATATACTTGTTCAGAATATGGGGACTGGATATGCCGCCCATCATGAAAGTGGCCATGGCATGGTGATCAGTAATCTAACCCAAACATTACATGTATCTCATAATTCTAATCCCATGGATTCTTTTTCAGGCTTGTCTCTAAAGACTCAAGAGCTCACGGCTATCTTCCTCGTGGCAAGGTTTCTCTCTAGTACCATCTCCGAACAGAACATCCATACCGTGTTGGATTTCGTTACTCTCGCGTCAACCGCATGGGTCATCTACATGATGCGAGTCAAGTTGAGAGCAACGTATGCAAAGGATCTAGACAATTTTCCTATATATTATGTGGTAAGTACATAGAATACATTGCGAAATATATCTGATGTTACTACTTTGAATCTCTGCTAGTGCTAACATATTGTGCTTCGACATTCTGAATGTCAGGTGGTGCCCTGCATCATCCTCGCTGTCCTGGTTCATCCTTACGTTCCCACCTCTCGCCACATTGAGATGCCATTTGCATTTGCTGTCTATGCAGAAGCTTTGTCCGTGCTGCCTCAGCTTCGGCTAATGCAGAATATGAAGGTCGATTATTCATGCTACCTTAGTTTAACGTGCTCCGGATTGGGCTTGAGTTTTCTCATTCATGTCTTTCGCAAGATGGTTTTCAGATGATCGAGCCATTCACAGCCCACTACGTTTTTGCTCTTGGGGTTGCAAGATTCTTGGCCTGGGCTCATTGGATTATTCAGGTCAGCTTTGTTTCTCGTATGAAAGCAATGCAATTGAAATTGCATATTTCTCATCTTCCATTCCGAAAATGTCTCATTTGGAGTTTAGATCAGTGAAAATGACGTGGTTGTTTACATAATGTCTGGTGAACACATGTGCGCAGACTATCGACACGCAGGGGGCGTTTTTTTACTTGCTTGGGAGCGGTTCCTTCTGGTTCCTGGCGATCTTCCTCGCTGAAGTTGTGCAGTCCTTCATCTTGGTCGACTTTTGCTACTACTACATCAAGAAGTAAGCTTTGTTTCACCGCCATTTTCTGCTATTATTTCTCTTGGATTTCGATGACAAGGTTTTCTCTGTGTTTCCAGTTTTATAGAAGGCCAACTGGTGATGACGATGCCAGTCTAGACAATTTCAGGTGGCTGGCTTTTATACTTTGATCTTGAGAGGCAAAGTCTTTTTTCTCTTGACCAAGTGAGACTTAGCTACTTCTTCTCTGTACTTCATTTCCAAAACTAGATTTTGAGAATCGATTGACCTGACTCTCTACCTTTTTTTTCTTCTTTTGAGAGTTATGGCAAATCGAGCCATGTTGGCATAACTTGTTGTCTATCTGAACTCTTGACTTTCGATCATCGAAACCCGGCTTAAGCTCTGTTCTTGGATTTCGAGACATGTTTACGTGCTGATATGTAAAATTTTATCGGGCTCCTTGAAAGACACAAGGCATGTATTTGATGTTTACCAGGTAACAGCTCAAATACCCTCTGAGTAATGTTATAAATTTAGGGGGAAAAAGTCACGTTCACGTCACTTTGGAGAGATTCAACAGGTGAATTTGAAAGGGAAAAATGATTAATTTCCCGTGATTGGTTTGACATTTTCACTTGGTCTTTGAGAATTTTGTATCAATTAGGCTCAATTACATCCAAGGCAGTAAGAGTCTGTAAAAAAGACAACCCGAACTGAAAACCGCCGGAAACTACATATATTTATGATTATTTCTTTAAAAAATTAAAAGTAACCAGCTTTTTTATTTCAATTTCTTCATTACATAAAACAGCAGAAAAAAAAAGTTATCCGTTTCATTGGACCGGACCGGATTGGGAATTCCCTATAAGGCATGATTGAAACAGGGTCGTGCTAGGCATGGGCCATGGAGCGCCGGCCCATGCATGGCCTCTAGCCTGATTAGGCCTGAGCCAATTCAAGCCCATGGACCCTAATGGGCGATCCCAGGCCCTACTTTTTCTTCTTCGGATTCATCCTCTGAGGCCACGTGTGCAGGACACACAGGTCCAAGCTCAAAGGCACCAAAAGATTTGAACGACCGAAAAACGAAACACTCCTCTATAAATTGGCTCCCCACCCTAGTGATTTTTAGTCAATCCCCACTCGCATAACACTTCCTAACACTCTCTCCTTCCTCCTTTCAACGATTTTGATATTGGTCTAAATGTCGCCATGGAAAACAACAACGGCAACGATGACTTCCGAACACTCGAACTCAATTCGGACTTCACCTTGAAAAGGCCGTGAGAATTATTCGTTGAGTTTTGCGACGACATTGTTAGACTCCACTCTAGCAACAAGCCGAATTGGGAGAACGACAAGGCACAACAACCGAACGACTAGGAGCAATCATAAAGGCGAACATCGCACGTTGGTCCCTGCCAAGACTGTACATCAAAAGAAAACCCTCCCCTCGAATAAAACCTCCAGGCAACTGACACTAGAAAACTGCAAGTCACTGTACAAAAAGAAAACGGCAGCGTTGGTGCATGTAAGTAGGGGTGAGCATATTGAACCGCCTGGACTGAGAATCGTCCAGATTGGACAGACACTTTTTTTTTTTACAAATATTTTTTCATTTATTAAAAAAAAATAATAAACCCTAAAATTATAATGACTCTAGTTCTTTTTTTAATTTTTTAAATTTTTTATTATGAGTAGCCGGTTTCTTTGGAACAGACCTGGCCGGTTGGTTTGGTCCAGTTTTCAGTCCCTGGTCCCAAAAAATGGGAACCGATCCTCGGGACCAATCATCCCTACATATAAGAACAACTCTAGTTAGAAGTACTCTACATGATACAAGGAAGAAAAGCTGAGAATTTCTCTCTTAGACTTAAGGTGGGAGGTGGCATTCCACGCACAAGATATTGAAGAAGGAATGCAAATAGGAGATGAGTGGGGTAACGCTCTACTCCAACACTCATAAAGGAATTGCCGGTCACTCGCCACTCATACCACAAGATTAAAGAGCCACCGAAATTCATAGGGATTGCTTTCAGGTGTTCAATGATGCAATGAATGTTTTGTATCTAGCAATTATTTATCAAGTAATCGTGCCGTTCCATTACTATATGATTTGTTGGATGAGCTAGTGAACAAAGAGGTTGATTCCTTCTTCAACGAAGTAGTACACTTCATGAAAGTAGAATTCCTCAAAATATTAAAAGGACTTATCTGCTTTTTTTTTTTTTTTTTAATAATTGTTGCCCCTATCTTTGATCCGAGGGTCCAGTTGAAGGGGCTCAAAACTCTTCCTGTTTCATGTTACCAAAGATTTGGGGTTGGATGAGGTCCGAGTCGAGCAGATAGCCAAGATGTTGATGGATTGGCTTCGCAATAATGAGGCCTCATATTATAATAGATTTGATACAACGAACACAGCCCCACAGACGGAGACGGCATCCTTCATCAAGCAATCCCAAAAATCAAATTGAAAATGTTTTTTTATTGATTGCTCACAAATAATTGTTAAACAACAATTAATATCTATGTCAAATCAAGTTTTCGATCAACCGTACGTAAATGCGTCTTGTTTTGAATGTATTGTGTAGTGTATTAGTCATGTCACATTGCATATTTATTAATTGCAATTTATAAAATCAACTTATAGTATTATTTCGAATTCTCTTTCAATTTTCCTTAAAATTCATATTTAAAAAGAGAGCTGGAGCCAATCGTTTACTGACGCGTAGCCACCCCTCATTCCGCCCTTCCATTATTTTATTCTATTTTATTTTTTGGTCTGCGAACTTACTTAAATTGTCCCACCGAAATAATATCTCCGTTCATAGAGATTGTTCCCCTCCCCGCTAGGGACTCCCCGTCGCCTCCACGTATCACACCTCTCGTTATCCAAACAGCTCAATCCACGTGCGCTCGACCGCTCGGATGCCGACACGCAGGATCGCCGCGCGTCGCGAAACCGACCCGACGCGGGCCCCGCCCCGCCCCGCCCGCCGCTGTCGCTCCGGAGAAACGCAAACGTGGCCTTGACCTGACCCCAGCCGTACGGCGTTTCTGTTTTTGGCCGGCGACGTGGAGATCCGCAGGGGGCGCCAGATCTCCCTCCTCCACGTGGCCCCCTCCCCTTGAAAGCGAATTTAGATTCCCGTGTCGGGAAGAGAAACGGAAGGAAGCCCTTCCCCTCGCCCCCCACCCCGCCCGCCCCTCGCCATGCAACCCCGCCACGTGTTGCCGTAGGCCCTACCCCCGCGACGCGCGCGACACGTGCCCCTCCCGGGAAGGAAAGAGGGCGATCCGACTTGCGTCTATGGAAATTCTCGTTAGCTGTCAACGAGGATTCGGTGGGGCTTGCCTTGTTTGTCTCGCGACGCATCCCTCGCCCGTCGGTTTCGACGCGTGTCGCCCCCTCCCGCCCCCGCCCGTCGCTATTATTACTCTACGGAGGAGCTAACGTTGTCCCAGAAGGAAATTCGAGAGAAAAAAGGACACAGTGAAAGTTCCATCTTCTTCTTCTTCTTCTTCTTCCGTCCTTCCTTCCTTTGTTGCTATATACCTTGCGAAGAGAACGAGAAAAGTCTCGCCTTTGTCCGTGTTGGAGGCCTGAAACGATGTTGGAGATCACGGGCGCGAGCGAGGTGGGGTCGCAAGAGGGAAAGCTCGAGGAGGTCGAGCTCGATTTGGATTTGTCGATCGGGGGTTCGTACGGGAAATCCGAGAAGGCGAGGGAGTCCGCGAAAGGCCTCGCCTTGGAGAGCGCGTTGGGGTCGGACGGCGCGTTCCCCGGCGGGGCGGATACGGGGGGAGCTCGGAAAGATCGGCCCGTCTCTCCGGAGCTGACGGGGTCGGATCTTGAGACGGGGGGGTCGGAGTCGGACCCGGAGAGGAAGCGGGCAATGCAGGCCATGAGGAGGTTCGAGGCGAAGAGGAAGAGAGAGGAGAAGCGGCGGAGGAAGGGCGGCGCGGACGGCGCTGGGAGGTCCGACCTGGCCGGAGAGCCCGCCCGGAAAAAGGCGAAGGAGGAGGGCGCGGATGGGAAGCCCGGCGGCGAGGGGGCGGCGGCGACTGCTCATCCCGTGTGCCCGCCGTACCTGGTGGTGCCGGTGCAGTTCCCGTATGGTCCTTTCGTTAACGGATACGGGATCCCTTACTGGGTCCCGGGTCCGGGCAAGAGCGATGGGGTTTGGGGGTTGGGGCAGAATGTCTCGGAGCAGAGCAGCAGCGGGAAGAAAACGTCGTCCTCGAATGGGTCGCAATTGTGCAGCTCTTCTGGAGTTTCCGATTGCCAGGGCTCTTCTCCGCGCCAAGGTACTGCCTTTTGGGCTTCTTCTTGATTTTAGAAATTAAAATTTGGTTCTCTGGTCCGTTGATGATTTGTTGATCTTTTATTTCAAAATTCAGTTCGAAAAAGTTTGTCCCTTTTCTGGGATTCTTTGTTTTCTGGATGTTGGGAAAGTACGAACCTGCTTGGTGTTTGCCACTGAGAGAGAAAGGGGATGAATGTGTGTGTATTGCCAAGAGAGACCTTTACAGAGAAATAATACTTTATTGCATCACCGATCTCGTGAGCCGATGTTGTTCAGGCATTCGTGTTTCTAGGAAGTTGATGTTTACATGGATTGGCTGGTCGGAACGGTTTCCATGTGATTAACGCGAGAACTAATCCCTTCCAGCCTCCTAGCGCAGGCTGAAATTCGTAGACGGCACCTACCCGTTTTTGTTTCTGAGCGACGCTGATGATCTTTTCTTTGATTTTTCGCAGGTGGCACTAGCTATGATGCCAAAAGCCGTTCCACCGCGAGCAGCAGAAAGAGACGATTGCCTGAGCGGAATTCTTCCCACCATACATCAGAATCTGCTGAACTCACGGACGAGGCAAAGAACCTTTCTGATGAGAAAGCCGATTCCACAAGTCCTACCAGGTCAACAGACCTGACTAAGCCAAAGGAAGACGCCGGTTTTATAACCCAAGGCCCACCTCAAAATCCCGATAGGGAGTGTGCCAACCCAAGGTCTGCTTCGCCCAACGGAGGCGCCGGAAAGCCTCCGAGGCCTTCACCTCCTCTCATTCGGATGCCGCGTGTTTCAACAACAGGAAACGGCCCGAATGGCAAGACAGTCAATGGATTCCTGCATAAGTACTCGAAGGCAGAGGTCAGCATTGTTTGCACCTGCCATGGATTCACTTTCTCGCCGGCTGAGTTTGTGGAGCATGCTGGGGGCACAAACGTGTTGCATCCTCTCAGACACATCACGATGGTAAACTAGGTGCTCTTTTTACGGGTACATCGGGGTAACATAAAGTTCATGTTCAAATTGTGGGCTTTTTTGCGCACTTTTACATGTCCCTCTTCCTAGAAGCTGTATAGATAGATAGGCGATGGCGGGCAAGGGTGGAATATCGATGTAGAGCTGAGATCGCTAGAATGTGAGGATATTGGTTTTGTAATTGTTTCTCCTTTTCTTTGATTCGATTCGAGGAGCATTTAGATGGATGAAGTTGTGAATAGCTTTTTGCTTGCTTCGAAAGAAAAGAAAAAGTATGTTCCTTAGAAGTTTGGCCTTTCTACACCTTATGTTCAACCGGAGGCTGAAAATATCGGGTTCGGTCTGATACCCTGACAGTGATTAAACGCATGATGTCTTGGACATAAGATGGGTCGATACGGGTCAGAATGTTCTATCTACGGCTAGACTACATGTACGTGAAAACTTGACCGAACCACAGGTATGTGGACTGCGGCGAAAACGATTCACGATCAGGACATGATCGCATAATGGTCCGGCCTTGGACAATAAACCGAGGACCTTATCAAAGGTTAGCCTTCGGATTTGGTTTTAGCAGCGTCCAATGAAGTAACTATAAGAGAAGAAAAGATCAGCGGACTTCATGTACCTAGAGCAGTTACTCAGGCTGCGCATGATAAAATTTCTGTTTTTTGATTTCTCTATTTCTCTGCGTTTAGGAGCAACGGTTTGGGCAATCCGTTTGATAACGCAATTTGATTTCTCTATTTTGAAACAGATTTCTATTTCAGAAATTGATTTGAAGGAGAAATCGAAGCTAGAAATTGTAGCTTCTCGTTTTCGAAATAAAAACAGAAATTATTTTTTTCTCCATCTTTCAAAAATAGAATTTTTGTTCTTAAATTGACAAAATAAGTTATCATACCACATTCCTTTGATATTGTCCCACAAGAGATTCTTATGGATCCTAAGCATAAACGTTACTTCAAAGTAGAATTCTCATATATTCATTTACGCCATCAATTTTATTTTGTTGATAATCTTGTATAATACTAGTCTTTGATAATATCGATGGCACCCACATTCATGCTTCTATACCTGTGTCGAAGCAAATCCCATTTAGAGGTAGGAAATGCACCACTACTCAGAATGTGATGTGCGTTTGTTCATTTGATATGAAATTTACTTTTGTATATTCTGGTTGGGAAGGCTCTACCAACGATTGTCGAGTGCTTGCAGCAGCACTGGAGACTCCTTACTTGGAATTTCTTCGACCACCACTAAGTATTTGTTTGTCCTTTAAGGAGTAATTTTCTTTATGGTCATATTTATAGTTACAAATTATGACCAATGTAGGCAAATAATATGTCATGGATTTTGGTTATGCAGCAACTCCGTGATTTTTAAATCCTTTTAGAGGTAACTGGTATCATTTAAATGAGTATAGGGATAGAGCGACACGGCCAACAACTGCAAGAAAATTGTTCAACTATAGGCATTCTTCTTTAAGGAATGTCATTGAAAGATCATTTGGGACATTGAAGAATTGCTTTTTCATTTTGAGACACGTGCCCTCATTTGCAATTTGAAAGCAAGCACATATCATAATTGTATGTTGTGCTATCCATAATTACATCCCTGATCAAGACAAGATGGATAAGAACTTTTCCCTATATAGAGATTCGATGTACTTGGCTAAACCTACGCAGGATGAGCTTGCAAACATTTAGTTGACCGAGGAGGGAAACCAAATAAACACGCTTTGGAAAACCATTGCCAATAAAATGGCAAGGGATAATAATATGCCAAAAATTCCATGAAATTGTATTTTTAATTTTTGTAATGTATTAGTATTATTTCGACTATTATTTTATATTTGAGAATTTCCTATGTTGTTATCTATCTAATTTTTATTCTTAGAAATAGAAATTTTATTCTGTTATCAAACGGATTTCTGTTTCAGAAATAGAAATTTTGAGTTGTTATCAAACGGATTTCTTTGCTCAGAAATTTGTCTGGGGAATTTTCTAGGCAGAAATCAATTTCTATTTCAGAAATTTTATCATGCGCAGCCTCAGAGACTAATAGCTTTCCAGGGTCGAAAGACGGATGACTAAATACAATGATTGTTGACTTTATTTGTGGGAAAAGTATAAAAAAAAGTCATAAACTATCAATTCAGTCTTAAACTTTTTAATTTGATCAATTTAATCATAAACCTTTTAATATTGGTACCAATTCGGTGATGTGGACGTCAACTGGTGGCCAAACGCTAACATGACAATTTTTATCATTTTTTTATTAAATTTTTTTTTTTTTTTCTTTTTCATTTTCTTTTCCGGCCACTAGGTGGGCTCACTAGCCATCACCAGAAAATAAAAGGAAAAATAAAAAAAAGAAAAAAACTAATAAAAAATTCAAAAAATAATAAAAATCATAAAAATTGCCACGTTAGCGTCGGCCATCGGCCGACGTCCATGTCAGTGCCGGCTAGCCAAAATTGGCCGGATGGATTGAATTAGTACAAATATTAAAAGGTTTAAGACTAAATTAATCCAATTGAAAAATTTAAAACTGAATTGGTACCAATTTAATAAAATTGGCTGGATGGATTGAATTAGCACAAATATTAAAAGGTTTAAGACTAAATTGGTCCAATTGAAAAGTTTAAAACTGAATTGGTACAAATGTAACATGTTTAGGACTTTTGTGATACTCCCCTTATCTGTGGCTGAAATTGCCACCAGTCTTTTTGTCCATTTTGAGAGACATTATGGAGAAACCTACAAATGCCAGCCTCAGCAGTCCACCTTTCTGTTATGGCTAATGAATGTGCGGTTTGGCATTAACTTCCCTAGTCTCAAGGTGAAATTACTCATGTAGCTAGTGCAAGACATCGCTCTTTTTAGTTATAGTAAGGGTGATATAGATATCCAATTGATTGGTTATGAAATACCATTAATTATCTGCTTGTAGATGCATTCTCAAATTAGCCACTTATTCGGACATGGTGTTCTAAGTACCATGTTAAGCACTGGTTTCAAAGTGCTTCGAGGTCTACGATGAAAAATCAACTCAGACTTTCACTCTACACCGTGCTTAAATTGGAACTTTGCTTTTCACCGCCCCGTGGTTTTAGCCGGATTACTCCCGAGTGTCTTTTGAGCATTTCTATGGTGCGTCGGGTGTACCTTATAATATTACGATGTGTCGTCATAGTTAAGAAATTGGAGATTACAAATTGCCTGGTACGTAGATATTTTGCAAGAATCCGACAGCTTATCGTAGCGAACAAATCCAACTTTTCATGAATGAACCAAATGTTGGGAGTTCATGGTACTTAACACTTGACTGATACCACGTAAAGCCATTTCTTTTTTGCACGATTGGCCCTGCAAGTAAAAATCACGGTAAATTCCTCCTAAGTCGACAGTAATCTTGATTGGCTTATCCTCGAACGTTTCACGGCAACCTTCTTTATAAGCATCTCCTACGAAACAACGTCAATGCTTCACTGAGAACATCCAACAAACCACAGCAGTTGCCAAGGAAAATCTTAAAACCATGGCCTTGTTCAGTAACCATGTCTTCTTGCTCTTATCACTCAACCTTGCGTTCTCAAGTGGTGCGACCCCCCTCTCAAGGAATGAAACCGGTGGCGCCCGCGGAGACTTCGTGATCAGCCCTTTCAAGACCGTGGTGCAAGTGTTTAACCGCCTCTACGGCACGAGCTTCACGATCCATTGCAAGTCCAAGGACAACAATCTAGGAACTCACATGGTTGGCCCCAAGGGGAACTACCGGTTCAAGTTCCGGGCCAATTTCTGGGGCACCACGTTGTTTTTCTGCAGGGTTTCGTGGGCGAAAGGGTGGACCGTGTTCAATATCTACTCGACCAAGAGAGACATCGGCCGTTGCCAGACTTACTGCATGTGGGAAGTCCTTGGTGATGGCCTCTACGGCTATAGGCAAAAGGATAAAGTTTGTGACCTTAAACTCCCATTCAAGAACAAGCCCTAGTCCGATACTTTGATGGCAAGGATTGGCATGAAGAATTCCGTGGTTTCATGTAATAAACATCCCTCCGCCGGTCTTTGTATCAATCGCTTAAATAAAAGCAAATTGACAGCGATTGTTCTTGGCTCAATTTCAAACGTTCCTCAAGTATTACAACAATCGTAAATTGCCAATATTTTGGCCTATCGCGAGGCGTTCGCTTCCTCTCCCCCTCAAATGCCGCGCATCTCAGTGACGGGATACGGCCTGGACGGCCAGACGATGGACGGGCTCTTGCACAAGTACACGGAGGCAGAGACCAGCATCGTCTGCGCGCGCCACGGGTGTGTTCTTTTCTTCGCCGGCCGAGTTTGTGGAGCATGCTGGAGGTGCAGATGTGTGTCGTCCTCATCCACAAAAATTAGGTCAACCGGCATGAGATTCTCAATTTTAGTCTCGTAAAATCTCTGACAGCGACTAGCTTGAAAATGCGCCTACCTTCAGCTCGACAGGGACATGCTTCAGTCAGTTCACGGTGGGAACGGCGGCATTCCGTTCCTCTACATGTTTGTGAAATTTTAACCGATCTGAAGGAGCACGGAACACTGCGAGCACAGATCATGATCCGCGCACATATCAGACCAAAGCGAATCTTGTCTAGGAGGGTTCTAAAATAAGGATTCAATCACAATGTATGAGGACATCACAGACCGCATGCACATCTTCTGAATGTTTGGTCCTTCAAAATGTTTTTTTCTTTTCTTTTTTTTCGGTATTGGAAGAATCGGCTTGCACCCGACAGCCGCGCCATAAACCCTCAAGTGACACTTAAGCAGGAGGACCCACCACCCATGAATCACACTTAATACACCTAGAGCCCCCCCTGGGTTTTGAACCCTTCACCTCTTCGTTGAGAATCAGCAGAGTCTTATCCAGTGGAGCCACCACGGCCGGTGGTTTCAAAATGTTGTCGACTACATTTTGGCTAAAGTTATTACAATCTGTCCATATTATGAGACCAGCAACAACTCAAGCTCGGTTTCAATCAATAAGGGTCAGCCGTTACAAAGAAAGAAACGAAAAGTCTGTTCCGCCTCATAAATATGCGGTCTGGCATTTGCCTTCCCTAGGTCTGAACAGATTTCTTCATTTTGTCGGTCTAATTTAACTTCACAGTATGCTCACCAGATTAGTCCTATTTATGTAGAACTAATTAATATCAACCGTCGGTATTCAAGCTAGTGGTAATGGCGGTGGCGGTGGGCCGTGGTGGGTGGTGGGTGGCGGCAGGGATTTCTTAATCAAAAAAGGAGTTCATGTATGGAAGATGAAGAAGAGAGATGACGTGGATACATCCCAACCGTCCACTGCATGTTTGGTGACGTAGCATGATCTTAAGAAGGCAGGTTGATGTCTCCAATGTGTACAACTAATAATGAGACGATGGCACAACCATCCACATCAACGGATGTTAGGTTTTTTTTTTTTAAATGAAATCACTAAATTAAATTAAACATCGAAGATGTCAAGTTCGTCTAAAAAAATTGAAAAATTGAAATAAAAATTTGAAACAAAATCGTTTTCTTTAAAGATGACTCAGGATGGATTTTGTCTCAAATAAGATTTAATGTGATCAAGTTAATCTCAAATAAGACTAATTAGAGTGTGTGAAAATGTTCCTTGACTTCCAGATCCCATCCAACCACCCTTAAAATTGAAGAGAAGCTCAACAAGCTCAAGTCAGGGGATGCCATATCGACTCTCTGTCATTCAAGTCGATCGGCGTGGCTCTCGGGCCTCGAGCAAGTATATGGGCACGTACAACCTCTACAATGCCCACCGGGACACCACACGGTGTCCGGATCTCTGCAAATGGTCGGTTGAAGAGAAGGGCATGCAAGGGTTCAGGCATAGCGACGGAGGGAGAGATTTGTTCTTCCCCTTTACCTGACCTGAGGGGGATTTGATTTTGCTTGTGGAATAAAAGTTCAGATTCATGTGGCCCAATTTGTATCCTGATGAGTGCAAATGTTGATGTTTGTGCAGATCAGCGTGTACTTTGGTCCAAGAATAAAGCATCTCAACTTCTTATACATTCAGATTTTGATCTCACCACGGTTTAAATTCATAGATTACTCTACACTTTCTTCAGCTTTTGAATGGAACGTGTCAGTGGCACTCTCGACTTGCCAATTATGTATTATCTTCCTCTTTTGATAGTTCAGTTGAAACAAACATTCAAATGCCATAATTTTTTTTTAAAGGTCAGATTATAGTCAAAATTAGATATGTGATACTGTAACTTATTACTTTAATAATTATGAAGAGGATTCAGCTTGAATTCGAGATCACGTATAATTATTGGAAAAAGATATGCTTTCATCTTCTCTTGGTAAATATAGATTGTTTCCCTGATCTCAAAACTCCTTTCATCTATTTTGATTCGGATGAGTTCTTTACAAAAGTCTTTAGTTTACAAAAAAAATAGAATGCCTATCTTTGAAGAGAGAGGGAGCACAACAGAACAGACGGTTGAGCCACAGCAACATAAGAGGCCATCTTGAGCTCCAGGTACAGAGAATTGCCATATTATTGACAGTGAATTTCATCGAATCAGTCGCTTGAAGTTTGCCTTTTCTTACACAGAAAAAATTCTTCAGTGCCAAAATTTGAGTTCAGTTCTACTTGCTATGCGTAGCCACCTGATGCAACCTCCGAATCCCTCTGATGGCCCTGGAAATCCTGACCACATTAGGCCTCACCAGTCCCCGATTGTTCACCTTCCCAGCTGATAACCTAAATGCTTCCAAGCAACACATTTCTTCGCTCACTCCAACTTCGTCATCGTCCTCGTAGTCGCCTGTCTGTCCTCTTTCCCTCCCGGACTCTGTCTCGCTGCTCTCCTCGTTCCATTCGTCCTCGTACAGCTCCCACAACCGATCCATCCCCTCTCCAGTATCATCCCCGTTGCCGTGCCGCTCCTCGTAGAGCTTGCACGCCAACGTTCTCCTCCATTCCTTTCCCTTCCTCGCCGCTGACCCGAAATTCCAAATATTCGAAGGCATCGCTTGGAACCTCCCGTTTTCTTGGGATTTCTTCCCTTCAATGTTTCCAGCAACAATTGTTTCACCGCCAGATGATGCATCGGATGCTGTTTCCAACTTTGGCTCTTCTTGTCGATCATCTTTCTTGAATTCTGGGGCAGGTAGGTTGACTTCTCTGGATTCCATTATGGAAGTATTAGGCGGAC
The DNA here is from genome assembly GCA_016097545.1 of Eucalyptus victrix. Classification (NCBI taxonomy): domain Eukaryota; kingdom Viridiplantae; phylum Streptophyta; class Magnoliopsida; order Myrtales; family Myrtaceae; genus Eucalyptus; species Eucalyptus victrix. Next base: position 9,870,747 of record CM027842.1, read on the forward strand.
ACATCGCTTCGTTTTCCTGTAAAATTTCGTGCACCAGATTATTGTTCATAAAATTCTAAATGTAAATGCCGAACAAGTAATATGATGATAAGAAAGAATATTGTCCATATATATTGGTAATTAATAAACCAATTAAATATTAAAAAGTGACTAATTAAAATTTATCTAGCAAATCAAAATAGAATTGAGAATAACTTAAAATTGATAATCTCAAACAAAATTTCAGAAAATACAGTTAATCTATAAAAAACAAATATGTTAAAGCATCCGATTTTACCATAACCACTATATATGAATTCCAAACATTTCATATACAAAAACGATATCAAACATGTGACAGTAGAATTTCCTAATCTATTTAGTATTCTAGGCATTGCAAACCTATTCAGTTTATCAGTCCACCAAATCTCATATAAGTGCATAAAAATCTTGAACATTCTTAACGTACAATGAATCTTTTGGACTACCTTATCACCAAAAGCCACAAAAATAACATGATGTACCTCTATCCACATTAAATTCACGATTATATATTATAAAGAACAATTCACGGTTATATATTATAAAGAACAATGCGATAAGTGCTGCAGAAGTTCTAAAACTTGTCACGAAAATGCATTTGAGTTCTAAAACTTGCAAAAAGTGCAAATAAGTCCTAAAACTTGTCAAAATGTTTCATTTGAGTCCTAAAGTTAACACCGTTAGTATTTTTCGTTAAAAATGCTGAAGTGGCATTTTAAATAATTTTTTATTTTCCAACTGGCTTTTTAAAATAATTTCATATTCAATTTTTTAAATTGTATTTAAAATCTAAAATTCAATTTTTAAAAACTGTTAAAAATAGAAAAGGGTAGGAGGAGCCCGCCACCAATCGCCGGAGGGGCCGACGACCCTTGCTTGGCGCAGGCAATCAGCGAGCCCTCGCTTGGGGGCTAGTGACCGTCGCCAGCCCTGGGCGAGGCCTCGTCGGCTGCTGCTTGGATTTGGGCGAGTCCCGCTAGCCCCAGGCGAAGGCCACCGAGGCCTCGAGGGGGGGTGCCATGGTGAGGGGGAGGACGCCGCCATGAGCATTGAGGAGCTGTTGAGCCGAGTAGGGTCGGTGTGTGAGTCGGCCTGCAACGACGCCGAGCTGCAAGAGACGTTCGAGTTCTTTGACGCGGACCATGACGGGAGGATCACGACGGAGGAGCTCCTTGAGGTGTTCGCAGCATTCGGGGACGAGTGGTGCACCCTCACTATGAGGGTGCCTAGATCTGGGCCCGCTAGCCCTTGGGGGGGCGGCGATCGTTGCCAGCCCTTGCTTGGAGCCAACGAGGCTCGCCCAGGGTCGGCAACCATTGCTAGCCCCTCCGGCGATGGGCGACGGCGGCGATGAGGGAGAGGAATGCTGATTTTTTTTTAAAATAAATTTTTTAACTTTTCTTTTTAGTTTTTGGTGAAAATAAAATAAAATGAATAAATCTAATTGTTTAGTTTTTAAATCTAATTTAAAACAAATTAATAAAAAAAATTAAAAAAATCCATGTGGAAAATAAAAAATTATTTAAAATGCCATGTCGGCATTTTTAATGGAAAATGCTAACGGTGTTAACTTAGGACTCAAATGAAACATTTTGACAAGTTTTAGAACTTATTTGCACTTTTTGCAAGTTTAGGACTCAAATGCATTTTCGTGACAGGTTTTAAGACTTATGCAGCACTTATCCCAAGAACAGTTGCATATTATCTTTTTTCAATCTCAAACATACATATTAAATCATTCAAATGATTGCCAGTCACTTAAAAGTACTAAGAAAATAATATATAACTCACATAAATGAAATCACTTGCAAAACACAAAAAGCAAGAAATTCATATCGTCATGGTCAAGTTACATTATAGCCCTAACAAAAGAAAATTAAAGCATAATAGAAGAAGAAACAAAAATATAAATTAAACCCAACATCTTGAATCAAAGAACAAGAATTCTATAATCACCTTTTGTCTTCTCTTCAAAATACTTGAAAAAACTCTTAGAACAATGGAAAATAATCTAAAAGTTAAAATCTAATTGTTCCCTAAGCTCTCATTGTTATCCTATTTATAGAATACAATCCAAGACTCCTAACAAAAGCCAATTACTTATCTTTCACATAAAACTAGGGAATAAATTACAGAATTCCTAATTTGGCATCCATCTTCCAACGCTTTTGCATTAAATTAGGGAATAAATCATAGAATTCCCGATTTGGTGTCCATCTTCCGATGCTTTTGCATTAAATTAGGGATTAAATCACGAAATTCCCGATTTGACATCCACCTTCCAAAGCTTTTGCAGATGGCATCTTCCTTTTCTTCTTTTTGCCATTTTTTCCTTATTTTCTCCATGTGTCATTATGATGGATAAATACGGAACATTTGAATAAATAGAAGAAATTCAAATTCTTTCTACAAATATTGCATTATTTATTACCTAAAATAAGTAAAATAACTCTATTTTTATAGAGTTATCAATTATGATGCAATTTTCCCTTCAAAGCATCATTTGTACTGTCATTTTTCATCACTACCATTATGAATCAAGAACTCGTCAGCCAATGATTTGGGTACTTTTGCATTACTCTCAGCTAACTGTAAATCAGAAAGGGAAAATGCCACAAATGGTCCCTATACTATTACCTAATGTGCAATTTGGTCCCTAAACTCTCAATCGGCTCAATTTGATCCTTGAACTATTGATAAATGTCCGATTTGGTCCCTGAACTTTCAATCGGCTCAATTTGGTTCCTAAACTATTTGATAAATGTCTGATTTGGTCCCTGAACTTTTGATCGGCTCAATTTGGTCCTTGAACTATTGATAAATGTTCGATTTAGTCCTTAGTTATTGTTTTTCTTTTTTAATTTTTAATTTTTATTTAATTTTTTAAAATTTTATTTTTTTGCTTCTTTTCTCTTCCCTCTGCCGGCTCCGGCGAGGGTTGCCCTCGCCGGCTAGCCCTCGCCGGACGCAGGCGAGGGGCTCCCTCGCAGATCTGGCGAGCGAGCCCCTCGCCCGATGCCAGGCTGCGAGGGAGCCCCTCGCCCGACGCTGGGCTGTGAGGGAGCCCCTTGTAGGCATCGGGCGAGGAGCACCCCGACGTCGGGCCAGGGGCTCCCTCGCCCGACGCCGGGGAGGGGCTCCCTCACCAGATTTGCGAGGGAGCCCCTCGCTCGATGCCGACACCGGCGAGGGGCTCCCTCGCTCGACTCCGGGGACGGGCTCCCTCGCTAGATCTGCGAGGGAGCCCCTCACTCGACGCCGGCGAGGGCCGCCCTCGCCTGCGTCCGGCGAGGGCGACCCTCGCCGGAGCCAGCGGAGGGAAGAGAGAAGAAGCAAAAATAATTTAAAAAAATTAAAAATTACAAATTTTAAATTTAAAAAAAACAGTAATTAAGGACTAAATCGAATATTTATCAATAGTTCAAGGACCAAATTGAGCCGATCGAAAGTTCATGGACCAAATCAGACATTTATCAAATAGTTTAGGAACCAAATTGAGCCGATTGAAAGTTCAGGGACTAAATCGGACATTTATCAATAGTTCAAGGACTAAATTGAGCCGATTGAAAGTTTAAGGACCAAATTGCAAATTAGATAATGGTGTAGGGACCATTTGTGACATTTTCCCAATCAGAAACTCTAAATAGAGAATTGTGCACTTCAAGCTCCACACAGACCATGTCCAATCTAAGCTTCTTTGAAATGCCGCAAGACGATCAAAATATTTTCTAGGACAAGTAACACCTCTATATTGAGAAAACTCCTAGTAGATTTTGAAGTTGACGAAATTGGTCATAAGATTTTAGTAAGTTTGATAATTATCTTGAAGTTTGTTGATACAAGAAATAATCTTAGAATGAAGTCATCTCACTCTGAGGGAATTACTCTCATTCCCATCTTGATGCGAGTTCAAATGTGGAAAGTTCATAACGAAGTAAGGCCAAAACGTAAGAGGTCCATAACGTAGCCAATTCATAATGTATAATGACTAGTGATCTAGTTTGGGTTTCACACAGAAAAATTCGATTGACTCAATTGAATTGATTGGAAATCAATCTTGAGACAAGTTCCTTTTAAACGAAGAAGTTCTACTTATGGAAACTAAGACTCTAGTTATATGAGCGACCAGAATCAAAATGGAGATTATGATTCTATCACTTAACGACCACTCAATCGTCTTGATACAAACCTATCTAACGAGTAGATGGAAAGACAATCCTCTAAAGATTGTTCAATGGCTAGCTTGGAAGTGAAGTAGTATATAAAGAGACCAAGGTGTCAAGAAGCATGTTAGAGAGGAGGCTTGGAACTTGAAATCCCAAAGTTTGAGTGAACTTCGACCATAAACATTTGTCTTTCGTGAGCTTTAAAGTTTGTGATTGTGAGAGAAGTACATAAAGAGTGACTGAGTGAGATAGTTTGATCTATCATTAAGTGTTTATACTCAAAGTTATAATTTCTTATTGATCATGTAGCAGAATTCAGCCAATAGGCTGTCAGCGTGGGAGAGTAGACATAAGGTTGATCTAAGCCGAATCATCATGAACCTTGCATGCAATTTCTCTAATCCCTAATCTCTTGTTGTTTATTGCTATAATCTATTGCACCCTTGCTAGGTGCCTTTGAAATATGTTCTATAGCATAACAGATTCTAAAACTTGTTTCAGAATTTGATTTTTGTTCAGATTTTGATCTTGACTTTAAATTGTCAAGATTTCATATAATCACCTATCCCCCTCTAGGCGATACTTGCTAGCCTATTCAATTGATATCAGATCAAGGTGCTTATTTTTATTGAAGTGTTTTTACTTTTGAGCCAACGATCTTCTATAACTAGCATTATAACGTGAGGTCTCATTGAAGGACAAAGCCACACCAAGCCTCCATATTCGATGGAAAGGACTGCAGTATCTAGAGAAATAAGATGAAGGCATTCTTTAGATCTAAGGATCCTTTGGAATCAAATGTTGAAAAAGGAATCAATCACAATGTCACGTCAGCATCCACTGGAAAAGAAGATGGCAAAATGCCTAAACCTTATGCCACTCTATCTAAGATAGAATTAACAAAAAGAGAAACTCTAGATGCAAAAGCTATCAACTCTTTCTAATGTGCTTGATCTCTTGCTGTGTATAACAAGATATTTTCTTGTGAGACAACTAAAATAGTATGGGATAGACTTCATGTCGTGAATGGATCAAGTGAAAGAACAAAATAGTAAACATACTTCTTGGATAATACAAGTCTTTCAAGATGAAGTCGGGAGAATACATTACGAAACGTTAACAGACTCGCTGACATAGTGAACAGTTTAGCATATCAAGGGCAACCTATTCCTAGACAAATGAAAGTGAACAAACTACTACAAGAACTCTCAAAGGATCGGAACAACATCCAAACGTCATTTCGAGAGACTCAAAGAATCATGCCATTATTAGTCAATACACTCGTTGGAACTCTTTAGTCACACAAAGTAGAGCAATTCACTAAGGGGAAGATTCAAAAGGTAAGAAATCAACTGTTTAAAATCTAACACAAATGTTGATGATACGTATTCAGAATGTGATGAAAAAGATGAAGAACTAACTCTTCTAATAAAGAAATTCAGGAAATTGAATGAAATGGGGGAGGAAACTCAATGGAAATAAGAAAAATGCAAGCAAATTGGTTAGAAGAAAAGTTGAAGAAGATGGAATAGGTAAGAATGTGGTCTGCTTTGAATGTAGGAAACATGGACACATAAACCAAATTGGTCCCTCCTAAAGAAAAATAAATGAAAGTATGAGAAATTCAATAAGGCCTTGATGGCAGAAACGTGGAGTGACACTAAATGTGAAGAAAGTGATGAGGAGTATGCAAATACTTGCTTAATGGCACACTTGGACTCAAAATTTGACTTAGACTCATGCTTGGAATCAAAATTAGATTCAGAGAGAGAATTTGAGGCAAGTTATCCCAAAATTCCTATTAAGATATCTAATTATATTGATGAGCTTTGTTTTAGTTACATATGTGCTCTTAAAAAGATCTCTGAATTGAAAAAGGAAAATTCTTGGTTAAGACAACATAATTCTTCTCAAAAAGGCAAGATTGAAAATTTTGACAAAAGAATTTTATCGAAAATTCTTCTCAAAAAGGCAAGACTGAATTTTTGCCAAAAGAATTTCATCTAATGAGAGAAAATAAAGATTTACTTGCAAAAGAAAATGACGCTTTGGAAAAGGAATTTCTAGATATTTCAACGAAATTTTCCCAAGGTTAAAAACAATAAGAACATATCCTTTCCATGCAAGTTTCTCACTACAATAAGTCTAAACTTTGTTTCATTATGGAAAGTGATCTTCTAATTGTTTTACCAAAGTCAAGGAGAGGATTAGACAAAGACCTCCAAGACTTACTTACAAAACTGTCTTCAAAAGAATTTTATAAAACCCGTTGGCTGCAATGCCCTCAAGTGCTCAAAATGTGGTGATCCAAAGCACGTTAAAAGTCAATGTTCAAAAGTTTGGAGACCAATTTGGAGAATTGGTTAAGAACAACATATTATACTAACTCATATGGACCTAAGCAAATTTGGTACCAAAGAAAACTTGTGTCTATTTTCACTAATAAAGAAGAAGAATAGATGGCACTTGAATAGTGATTATTCAAGACACAGGATAGGAGATTCAAATATGTTCATCAAACTTGAAAGACTAAATGAAGGAAGCTTATTTTTTGGAGGAAACAACAAAGGAAAGATCATTGACGAAAGAACTGCGAAAATTGAAAGCCTCATCATCAACAATTACAACCTAATAAGCATAAGTCAATTATGCGATATAGGTTTCCAAACCAATTTCTTGGAGAACATTTGTTCTTGCACAAGTAAAGGCTATTCTTAATCTTTTATTAGACAAAGAAATGGCAATATTCATCTTTTGGGTGTAAGTCTAACACTGCCCAATGTCTTGTATCTATTAAAGATGACTTAGATTTATGGCATAGAAAGCTAGGATATATCAATATGAAACAAATATTCAAACTCTCTTCTAAGAACCTTGTTCATTGACTTCTTGACTTGAAATACAAGAAATCTAATTTATGCACAACTTGTACATTGAGAAAATAGGTAAGAAGTCTTTTAAATATATAGATCATGTTTCTACTAATCATGTATTATAGCTTTTATACATGGATCTTTTTGAACCAACAAAAAGCCAAAGCATTGGTGGCAGGAAGTACTGTTTAGTAATCGTTGATGACTATACTAGGTTTACATGAGTTTTCTTTCTTGTGCACAAAAACGAGACACTTTCTTATTTCTCAAGATTTGCCTAAAAGGTTTAGAATGAAAAATATTACACCATTTTAAGTATCAAAGCTAATCATGGAGGAGAATTTGAAAATCAAATTTTTGCAGATTTTTGTGATGAAATTGAGGTTTAGCATATTTTCTGTTCTCCTTACACTTCATAACAAAATACAATTGCCGAAAGGAAAAATTGTTCTTTACAAGGGATGGCCAAAATCTTTGATAGAAAGCAAAGTCTATTCTCACTTTTGGGCAAAAGCAATCTCAACTGCTTGCTACATTATCAATAGAGTTTTTCCAAGACCGATTTTTGAGAATACCCCTATGAGATTTACAAAGGACAAAAACCAAATATTTCTTAATTTCATGTTTTTGACTGCAAGTGTTTTGTTCTTATAGAAGCAAATTATTGTCCTAGTAAGTTTAATGAAAAGTCATATGAAAGGATCTTTGTCGGTTACTCAACTACAAGCAAAGCTTACAGGATCTTCAACAAAAGCACTTAGACTTTTAAGGAGACAATGAATGAGAAGTTCCAAGAGAATGACCAAACTCAACTAGATGATTCTAAACATCTTCCAGATACAACAGACATTAAGATTTTTGAACAAAACTTGACTCTTGAAAAGAATGGTTCTATTGAAGAAATTCAGGAGGATTCTATGCAAAATCAAAGTCTTGACTCTCCTCAGATGACAAGAAGAGGATGGTAGATTTAACAAAAACTAGGAGCATAAGTCCAGTTATCCTTAAGATCTCATTATCGGAAATATGGATGATGGTATTCATACTCGCTCCAAGTTCAGGGAGAATATAAGCACTCCGGCACTAATATTTGAGATAGAACCAAAAGGAATTGATGAAGCTCTAACTAATGAAAGTTGGATAAAAGCAATGCAAGAAGAACTTCATCAGTTTAAAATTAACAAAGTGTGGGAGCTAATACCTAGACCGAAGAATCATCCAATGATTGGAACTAAATGGGTGTTCTAAAATAAACTAGACAACAAGGGAAATGTTACCAGAAAAGTGATTGAGTAAGATAGTATAATCTATCACTGAGTGTTTGTACTCAAAGTTATAATATCTTGTTGATCATATAGCGAAATTCAGTTAGTAGGTTGTCAACGTGAAAAAGTCGACATAAGCTCGATATAAGTTACTATAAACTTTGTATACAATTTATCTCATCCTTAATCTCTTGTTTTTCATTGCTATAATCTATAGTACACTTGCTACATGCCTCTAAAATCTATTATACTACATAACAGATTTTGAACTTGTACTAGAACCCGATCCTTGTTTAGACTTTGTTTTTGACTTGTTCTATTTCACTTTAAATTGTCAAGATTTTATATAATCACCTATTCACCCCCTCTCTAGGTGATACCTGCTAGCTCTTCACTCTATACCACCAATCTCCACCAACATGTTTCATAATGATTCTAAGATTAATGTATATAATAATACAACGAATTTGACCAAATTGGTGCACGTCCTTGCACATTAATGTTAGAAATATTTGCCATTGAATTTTTGAGATCTTATTGTGAGAAGGCATGCCCACAGAAATTAAAAAACTTTTCATCTCTTAGTAGAGAAAAACCTTGAACATGGCCCTAAGTACGATAATAAATTTTTGATATTTCAAAGAATTTGACCAAATTGCGTGCCACGGGTGAATTCCTTTTTCACCGGCCGAGTGTGTGGAGTATGCTGGAGGTGCAGATGTGTCGCATCCTCTTAGACACATCCACAAAAATGAGGTGAATCAGCATGAGATCCTAAGTTTGGTTTTGCAAAATCTACTCAAACATGCCCGTACCTCGGTTCGTACAGAGATGTCCTTCAATCTGTTCTGGATCACTACGATGATGTTCCTCGACATGTTTGTGAATTTTAACCGATCTAAAGGATAGTTCATGATCTGGACACAATCGCATAAAGCAAATTATCCTCGGACCATAGTAATAATCTATTTGGTTTAGCAGGGTCTGCAATAAATATACAATCACAAAGTATGAGGAGATCATAGACTGCATGCAGAGCATCTAAATGTCTGTTGACAGATCAGTGATTCAAACAATGTTGTTGACTTGACTTTGGCTGAGATCATTACATTGGTTTGTCTGTATTATGAGTTCCAAACAAGTCAGGTTCAGCTTCATTGCATGAGGGTCAAACGACATGAAGAAACTTACAAAAAGTCTAGCTTCAGCAGTTTTGCTTTCTGTTTTGCCTCATAAATATGTGCTGTGGCATTTGCCTTCCCCCGGTCTCCATAACTTTCTTCGTTTTCGGGGTCTAGTCTCACTTCATAATATTCTCACCAAGTAAGTCCTATTCATATAGAATTAAGCAATATCAACCAAGGACTTCAACAATTAGTCCTCACAACAATTAATGGGTGTACTCACTAGCTGCTCCTTGCTGGCTGCAGTCGTCCTACTTTCTCCAGTGGAGGGGTTCGCCTGGAGCATCGGGATCGGAGGTCTCCAGATGAGGCATGTGGAGCTGCACAACAACCTCACTTTATGGGACGCGACCTTCGCAGTCTGCTGCAAGTCCAAGGAGGACGACTTGGGGATTCACATGGTGCCGTGCGCACAGATCTACTAGTTCAAGTCTAAGACCAACGTCTGGATTACGACCCTCTTCTTCTGCAGGGTCGGCTGGGAAAAAGGGTCGGGCACATACGACATCTACAAGGCCAACTGGGACACCACACAGTGTCCGGACCTCTGCAAGTGGTCAGTCGAAGAGAAGGGCGTGCAAGGGTTCAGGCAGAGTGACGGAGGGAAAAATTTGTTCTTCCTCTTTACTTGACTTGAGGGGGATTTCATTTGGTTTGTGGAATAAAAGTTCAAATGCATGTGGCCCAATTTGTATCCTGATGAGTGCAAATGTTGATGTTTGTGCAGATCAGTGTGTACTTTGGTCCAAGAATAAAGCATCTGATCTTTTCACACAATAAGCTTTGATCTCGTCACGGTTAAAATACATGGATTACTCTTTCTTCAGCTTTTGAATAAACTTGTCAGTGGCACTCGGCTTCCCATTATGTATTCTCTTCCTCTTTTGATTGTTCAGATGAAGTGAACATTAAAATGCCATAATTCTTTTTCTATGTCAGATTATAGTCGAGATTAGCTATGTGATACTATAACAGATTAGTGCAATGACTATGAAGAGGACTCTGTTTGAATTTGAGATAAGATATAATTACTGGAAAAATACGATTTCATCTTCTCTTGGTAAATATAGACTGTTTCACTGATTTCACAACTCCTACTGTCTATTTTGATTTAGATGAGTTCTCTCAAGAAGATACAAGAGTCTTTAATTGGAAAATGTAGAATGCCTATTGCTGAAGAGAGAGAGAGAGAGAGAGAGAGGAGAACAGGACAGATGATTGAGCCACAGCGACATTATTATTGACAGTGAATTACATTAAATCAATCGTTTGATGTTTGCTTTTTCTTACACAGAAAAATTGTTCGGTGCCAAAATTTGAGTTCAGTTCTTCTTGCTATGCGTAGCCACCTGATGCAACCTCCGAATCCCTTTGATGGCCCTGGAAATCCTGACGAAATTGGGCCTCGCTAGTCCCAGATTATTCACCTTCCCCGCTGATAACTTAATTGCCTCCAAGCAACACAATTCTTCGCTCATTCCAACTTCATCATCGTCCTCATAGTCGCCTGTCCATCCTCTTTCCTTCCCTGACTTTGTCTCGTTGCTCTTTTGGTTTGATTCGTCCTCGTAACGCTCCCACAACCGATCCATCCCTTCTTCATTATCATCCTCATTGCCGTACCGCTCCTCATAGAGCTTACACGCCAACGTTCTCCTCCATTCCTTTTCCTTCCTCGTTGCTGACCTGAAATTCCAGAGATTCGAGGGCATCGCTTGGAAACTCCCGTTCTCCTGGGATATCTTCCCTTCAATGTTTCCAGCAACAATTTTTTTGTTGCCAGATGACGCATCGGATTCTATTTCCAACCTTGGGTTTTCTTGTCGATAAGCTCTCTTGAAATCTGGGGCAGGTGGGTTGACTTCTCCGGATTCCATGCTGAAAGTATTAGGTGGCCACTTCGTTTCCTTTTCCTGGAAAATTTTATTCTGCAATTCTTCCTTCAAATCGTCAAATGCACCAACACCATCATGGTCATCCTCTTCGACATCATCACCATCATTATGAATGAAGAACTCGTCAACTGGCATTTCGGGTACTCCTGCATTACTCTCGGCTGACTGCCAACGGGAAACTCCAAGCAGAAACTGGTGCACTTCAAGCTCCTCACGGACCATGTCCAGTCTCAGCTTCTTCGAAACGCGAGATGCTGCATAAATGAGACCCAGTTTGGATTCAGATTCCGTTGGACTTGCAAGAAAGTCGTGTAAAGGGACAAGTTGGGTAGAGAAGGTAGGAAGAGCGATGAGGAAGAGGGATGAGGTCAGATGAAAAGCAGGTGAAGCAGCAATTGTATAGAAGGTGACATAGAATGAAAGTCCAAACGAGGGTTAAGTATGAAAGAAGCAGACCTAGAGATTTCATTTTTCCTTTAATTTTTTTAGTGCACGACATGCGGGTCTCAGAATTCATGTGTTATTTTTTTGTTTGGTTTTGTTTTGTTTATTCATTTATTTATTTATATCAAGTGCTGAATCAACCTCTGAAAAAAGAATCAGAATATTTTCTAGTTTCACATGAGCCTATGTGCTGAGGTCGTGGCCTATAAAGTAGAATAGCACCTCTCGACCACCCAATCGCCGCCTACATGTTTCACAATAATTGTAAGATGAATGTATATAATAATGCATCATGCCTCTAGACAAATTTGATCAAATCGGTGCATGCCGTAGCATATTTTCGATATTTTATGACCCTGTGTATGAGAATGACATATACCCGGTCGATATCATATGGCAAGCTAAAGATACCCTCCCATGCATGATGGTCCAAGAACACCGCTAGCTGCGCCGTGGGCGCATGGTTGGGTCGTGGAGTTCCCGCGTTGCACTGTCCGCGGATGTGAGTGCGGTGGCTGTTAGGATGTCCAAACAAAATGGTAAGCTTATAGGCGGAGGAAGACGATGTGTACACAAAGACTAGATTTGGTAGTCTGGATATGAGACCAAATAAGATAAAAGAAAAAATTATCGTGTCTAATGTTTGGCAAAGTCTGAAATCCGAATTAGGGGGTGGGATAGAGTAGGATTGGATAAAAAAGTTTTATAAACAAACATAACAATTCCTTAGAACAATGGAGTGATGGAGTCTAGCTTTGCCAACTACCATGCAAGGACTACCGCCAAAAGGGTATCACTCTTCTAGTCGTCATTGTCTCCGACCAATGCCAGCATCGTCGTCGTCCAACTGATTGTCCTGTGACGATTGTCGAACTAAATTGGCTACCGCTGATGAACGATCGAAATCAACGGATTGACTTGAAAAATCATCTTTGAAAACAAAAGAAAAAAAAAAAATCAAAACGCCCAAAATTTTGGGCATTTGTATGTTGGTCCTAAACAGTGGTCACTTGACTTTGCCGCGATGCTCTGACGTCCAATCTTGTCCTTCACTTAAATATGAGACTTTGTGCTAACAAATCGGAAGATTTCAAAGGAGGATCTCGGCCGTGCGAGATTAAGTCAATAAGATGCTGCCCTAGATTTGGAAAATATCACCTCTATGAGCAAGTGAGATTTTCAAAGATTTTGAAGGATTTTTTTTTACCCAGGGAATATTTGAAGGATTTCTAATCCCATCTTATCTTATCCTATTCCCATCCAAATTCGGGTAACCAAATGTAGCCAAAGAGTATATTCATACGCGGTATGGTAATCTGCACGTGTCGAACTAATGGATAGTGTTTCTCACATGTCAAGAGGCAATTAGCTATGGTTAGGTGGCCTTCACGATGAGAACCTTGATTGATTTCAATCCTACTAGGAAAAAGGTGAGGAGCATGATAGGATAGGCCTTCCCTAACGAGTCTCATCTTAAGCAAACCAAGTCAAAATTCTCTGAAGTTTTCCAAATACACAGGATTAATGCCGCGCATGGGCCCTTGCTGAAGTACACCTTCAATAGATCTACGGCCCTAAATCCTTGTTAAAGAACTCCAGAAATTGTAATACATCAATTTACTTCCTCATGCGTGAGTATCAATTACAATGTAATGATAGAGTTATTCGTCTACATCTTAGCCCCTTGAATTTGGCACCATTTTTAGTCCCACAAAGATAAAATTTCATGAAAAAATTTACTATATAATAAGAACGAATTTCAATACTTTGTGCAGCAATGACAAATCCATTGTTTCTAACAATAATTTTTAGTTGAGACCGTGAGAGTCCAATCTTGCATCTAATTTAATTTCAATAAACCTGGATCGGGCCGAGGGTGTCGATTACGGCCCACGGATAATGGATACCACTGCATACCAAACCCGACGTTTTCCATTTCGACCCGAAAGGATAAAAAGAAAGAAGCGAGCCTCAGCTCGGAATCACCGGGCGCCGCCACTCTGCGAAGAGCTCGCTCCGTCGGTCGCGGTCGTGCCGTCGCCTCGGAGGATTCCCCGCGACAGGTGAACGATGTCTGAACTCGGGATTCCACATTGATTGGGTCTTCATATGTGGGTTCGGATCTGAACGTTCCGGGGGATCTTGCATGTTCGGGCATTTGACCTTCTCTCTCAAAGTTACGATTTTTAGTTTGCCTGTGGGATGGAATCGTTTGGTGTACTGGTGGGGTTGTGCCTTTTGGTTGATAACTCCTAGCTAAGTGTCGAACGTAGGTGGTCTCTGTCCGATTCCTGCGATGGGTTCTCTCATTCTGCTTCTTGGGATCTCGCTAGTTGTAGTTAACGAGCGAGCCTTGTGTGGTCTTTCTGATGCTGATGGGGGTGAATTCTTGTGTTGTCGCTAGTTGAAGAAGAAACGCACATATCGAAGGCTTCCCAGGCTATTTGATTGAAGCCTGAGGAGCTCATATCTGTGCAATACGAAATCATCCATCCTTGTATGCAGTCAATCCTCTTGATGTCTTTTTCCTTGCATTTAGAGGATTTCAAAGAGGTTGATGGACATTTGCTTGTATATATCGATGCGTCTTCTGTCTTCATTGGGACAATGTCTTGTTCCATTTGTTTCCTCCTTTTGGTAACATAATATACCCTGCCAAATCTGTGAATGACAATACTGACGTAGGATATACTTGGAGTTCCGCATAGGAGCTTTTATTTGGTCACTAGAAATGGGAGGTTTGGTGTGCTCATATAAATTTGTGCAGCATTGGACTCCTTTCTGGTTCATTCTCTTACTTGCCTCTAGCTATATTGATCGAACGCTGCTTGAGAATGTATTGTCGGGATGAAATAGATTCTCAAGGACAACCAAGTTTTTTGGGTGAAATATATTCGAAGTTGGATGCTTGTTGCTTGAATTTTATAAATCGCGTCCTCAATTTGTTGTTACTAAGGGTTTGTTTTGCTATTCGGTGATGATTTTGAGTCAGTACATTGTACTTAACTAGATTTACAGGAGAAGCAACAAAAGCAGTTCTGTCTTTCAGCACCCTGCCAGATGATGATTGGGATATTGCGCATGGGCTTTGAGTTCCATAAGGATGGAATAATGAAATATTCTTATAATTTGTCCCTGCTGATGGCAAAAATCTGTCAATCTTTCTCAGGGTATCTTCCCGTTAGCAACTGTGGAAACATCTCATTGTTTGTGATGGATGATTTTTATTTTTTTTATTTTATTTCTTTTGCGGTACTAGAGCGGTAATTTCGTTCTGTTAAAGTTACCTGTATGAGTTTCTCTTTTCATGAAAAAATTCATCTATTTTTAGTTAGTCCATACTTCAATCTTTTGTTTCTAGGTCTCTCTTCCCAAAATACTGTTCTTTTTGATCTTGTACAGAATGGCTGGCTGATTGGATTGGTCAGAGAAAATATCAAAAACATGTTTACCTGCTCTCCCAATATATGTCCTCGATGCTCATAGTGACCAGCTTGCATTTTCCTTAATCATCAGATGGATGGGAAATATGCTTGTGCTTTGATAGGTACATGCCATCGTCTTTCATTTACATGAAATGCACTCATTTATCTCTGCGTGAGCGCTGCCTAGCGTATATGAATTAAGATTTTGAAAATGTCATGATTTTTTGTTTAACCCGAGATGCCTTCTGCCGTTGCCTCTTCTCATCCTGTGGATTTGGTTTACTACTAAAGCTTTTTTGCAAGTAGCAGTTGCTAGTTTTCTTCCTTCAGGGTCAGTTTTGCAATCTTCATAGTCAACAATCAAGGTCAGAGGTTGAAAATTAGTCTACTTTAAACTTCATCAGGGCCATGTGAGCACTGAGAAGGAGATCTATGAGGGCATTGTGTGGTTAAGGTCGTGAAAACTTTGATGTCCCTCACTAAAGTTTATGATCATGTGAGTTCTAATTTTGCATTCAGGCTTCCTAAGTGCCACACATTCACGATCTTTTTCCCCTCGCAGCGTTGGTTAAATACCGTGCATTGTGTACAAGTAAGAAGTGTCTGATTCCTCTTTGAGCAAGCTGGCTAGATGATGATTGGGATATATTGCGCATGGGCTTTGAATTCCACTTTGATGGGATATTGAAATAATCTTGCTACATTATCCCGTCTGATAGCAAAATTTCAATCTTTATACATCTCTTAGCACTGAATTCTTGCAATAATTTCACAATGATGGCATTGTCTCCGTGGATGAATTGTTTTCCGAGATGATGCAACTGTGAATTTATGACATCATTTTTGGCTGGAGGTGTCCTCTCACTACTGATGTTTTCTTAGCTCTCTTGTAATTTGTTGGATCAGAAAAACAGAAAGCCTCTCTTTTTCCGCCTTTCAGCATATTGAGTTTGCCTGCGCAGCATGCCTCTCACCATAGTATGTCACTCTAAGTTCAAGAGACGTTCAGGTTTCTCCGCCATGACCATGAGCATGTCTTCTTTCTCCACCTGAAGACGGCAACGCAAGTAACTCTCCTGGGTGCTCAGGGATTTGGCATGAGGACACAGCAAACCCTTGACAGTGCTTGCTTTCTGGAAGTGCGACAACTGAAGTTGAGAGTGAGAGAACAAGTTACAACATTGTTGGTCATGTCTTCATATGCTTGGTCACTCTCGTTGAACCGTTTGTTGAAATCTACCCTTAACTCGTCTCTCAAATTTATACTCTCTTTTTTAAGCTTTACTACGGTTGGATGTGTCATAATGTAGAGGTCAATAAAATACTCGTTTATAGATAATTCAAGCCTAATTTCTTTCTATTTGTCACAAGACTAAGACTAGAGAGTCGAGATAATGGAAAGTAACCTTAAAATGTAACGTTATATCTGGCCATCCTCAAACATACAGTTAAAACAACAAAAACTGCAAAAGACACAAACTTTATTATCAATAGAACTACTGTGTGGGAAAATTTTCATGAATGCCCACAGTATAAAGGAAAGAGAAGATATTCCTAGAATTCTCAATTGTGCATATAGTCTTAGAAGTCATTACGAAATCAATTAAGTCAATTAGATGTCAAGAAAAGTAAGGTATGCATCCAGTCCAATTAAGAAACACACAAGTTCAATGCAAATTTGACAATGACAATACGATTGTGATTTTATCTCAACTGGAGGTGATGCAAATTTGACAATGACAATACGATTGTGATTTTATCTCAATTGATAAATTTGAAGAGCTGCACTATGTGGTTTAACAAACCAATATGACTTGAGACTTGATATGAAATATGAGATAGGTCTCTACTAAGTTACCAATAATTGTGACAGATTTATCAACCCTATCAATAGCTTTTCACGCATAAGATGAGTGTCCATCTCCTGTCCCACAATTTTAGGGATGCTTAAACAAACCCTGAGCCACATAAAATGAAATCCTGTGAATGGGAGAAGGGGCAAAAGAAAAATATGAAGAAATTGCTTCTCTCATTAATTTGGATAAAAAAAAAAAAAAGATTTCCAGGGAAGGACGGACACGTTAGAAAAAAATGGTTAGCAAAAAATAATAATGCTAACGAGTATTTAAGAATTTTAATTAAGTAATAGGTTAAAAATTTTTGTAGTCATCATATATCGGTTATCTTCGAGTAATGTACGATGAATCCCTTGAAAATTGAATTGCTTCAAGTCAAATAGATTTACCAAAGTACTTTTGAGAGAATTTGCCCTTGGGACGCGAAATGAAAATTAAAAAAAAAAAAAAAAAGGTCAACTATGGGGAGTGGCAACTTGTGTAATTTACGTTCAAATCTAGGGGCACGACAGGAAATCTGTCTAGAAAGCATCGAGTCCTTCATCGGCGTTCAGACACGAAAGCTTCGACAGTTCCGGTGTCGCTGTCGCGTCGCGTCGCGAAATACGTCGGAATCCAAGGTCAGGATGCCGGCTATCTCCGCGATGGATTATATTTACACTCCACGTCCTCGTTCCCATCGACACATCGCCGTCCGGGCCCATAAAGCTCCGCCGATCCCACCGTCGCCTCGCATCCGCCATCTCCATCTCCAAGAAACTCGCCGCTTCGGAAACCAGCAGGAAGCCTCTCCGCATCACCCGCGCACGCTCACGACATGTTGAAGTTCTCCTGGAACGCCACGGACCATGTCAAAGCCCTGGCCCCATGCAGATTCCTCGACGCGCCGAAGCCCGGGCTCCTCCCTTCCAGGCGGAGAGCCGCCGCCGTCGTCTCTTGCTATCCGGCGAGCAAAGCCCCGACCTTGGCGGTCGTCTCCGACGGGTCGGGCCTGGTCGAGCCCGGGTCGGGCAGCTTGGTCGACCGGCTCAGGTTGGGCGGCTTGACGGAGGACGGGCTGTCGTACAAGGAGAGGTTCCTGGTGAGATGCTATGAGGTGGGGATCAACAAGACGGCCACCGTCGAGACCATGGCCAATCTGTTGCAGGTTTTTACGATCGGGTCTCGAATTGATTTTCTTTTAATGGGTTTTGGGCAAAGATGAGATTTTGGGTGTGATTGGTCTATGTAAGGGGTCTGGATAGTCAGATTTCCTTGGATAATCATTCTATTTTTGGAAATATTTGTACTAGTTTTTGAACTTTCATAATTGCATAAAATTCTATTCTTGAAATAAAAATATATTTAGTATAATTCATAAATTCTTTTATGACTTACTTTTTTTAATTTTTAAATAATTTATTTTTTATTCATTTTTTTCTTTCTTCTTTTAGCTAGTCGCCGACTTTGGCAATGATTAGCGACCAGCCAAAAGAGAGCATGTGGCCTCATTAGCTAACAAGCCTCACCTAACCATTGGCAAGGCTTGGTCGACAAGCCGGCAAGGTCATAGGCTCTCCTCTAATCAGTTGCTAACCATTGTCGAGGCCGTTGACCGATTAGAAGAAGAAATTAAAAGGAAAATAAAAAAGAAAGGATTAAAAAAAGACTTGATTTTAGAGTTATTCTCTATGATAAAATATAATTTCATTTTTACTTCTTTATTCTCAAGAATAAAAAAGTTACCAAACGTATTTCTATTTTTTTTAAGAAATAAAATAATATAATTAAGCATTGTTTAACCAATTATCAAATAGGACCTGAATATTTGCATAATTTGAAATTGAACTTTTTAAAGCCTATGAATCCAACAGTCTTTTTTGTGGCTGTGGGGGAGCGGGAGAATAATATTAAGAGTGCCAAAATTTTCGCCAAGCATTCACTTAAATGCCTTTTTTTTTTTTTTTTTTTTTTTTTTTTGCTTAATTGAATACCAATTCCGATTTACCTAGGTTACTGAAAAAAAAATCAATTTACCTCATTAAAAATAATATGAACGCTAGTCATCCAACATGACTTTATTATCATAAAGTTGACAATTTTTTAATATTATTTTATTATGTTTTTGAATTTTGAATTTTTATTTCTTTGGCTTTTTTTTTTCTTTGGGGCCGACGAAGGTGACCGGCGACCCTCACCGGCCACGAAAGCCTCACCCAATCTGGGTGAGGGCCGCCTCGCCCTTTGCCATGAAGGCCCTAAGCAAGGCTGTCGGGGCCTCATCGGCTGTGGAGGACATCGCCTAGAGCTGGCGAGGGCATCATGACCTCGCCAACTACAGGCAAGGCTTCAACGGCCTCAGTTAGGGCCTTTGTAGCCAAGAGCAAGGTGGCCCTCACCCAATCTAGGCAAGGATTTCACAGCCGGCGAGGGTCGCCAGCGACCCTCTCCAGCCTTGAAGGAAAAACCCAAAAAGAGGCAAATTAAAAATTAAAAAATATATATTAAAAAATTCAAAATTTTCCTTATAGGACTTTTGGCCAAAAGTGGCACTTAAATGAGCAATTTTATTCCAATATGGCAAGTGAGCTAAAAAAAATGTTTTTGCACTAAAATAACCACGGTATGAAAATTTTGACGCTCCTAGTGTTCTTCTCCCCCAACAAACAAGCATGTACCTTGGGTTAACTGTAGCAAATCTTTAATTATTGCTGCGAATTGCTTATAACTTTTGGATTTTGAGAAATTCAGTAATAGAGCAGTTGGTCTTTATTTATGTCTCGTCTGCCATCTCCTAGATCAGAGTTTCTACATGATTGCTTGTCACTGGGTTTAGGATTTGGTTGATGATATTGACTACCCCTCATGGATTTGCTAATTCTCATTTTAATCATCGTTTCTCCTTTCGACGAAACATGTTGATCTAATATTTGGATAGATTGATAGGCTCATTTATGGCAATAGGAAAATTTTGTTTTTCTCTATTTGGAAAGAATTGTCTCAAGTTGCAATTGCAGTAAGGATTTCTGGTCAAACTGAATGATATCTGCATTGCAGGAGGTTGCGTGTAATCAAGTTCAGAGTCTTGGATTTTCGACTGATGGATTTGCGACGACCTCTACTATGCGGAAAATGAATCTCATATGGGTAACTGCCCGCTTGCATATTGAAATATACAAATACCCAGCTTGGTGAGTTTGGCTACTTTTATATTCCACATCCAACATTAAATGACTTGCACATTGGGTTTAGGATTGTTATTCATGCCCTGATAGTAGTATCTCATTTGTGTCAGGAGTGATGTGGTGGAAATAGAGACGTGGTTTCATGGAGAAGGCAGGATCGGAACTAGGCGAGACTGGATACTCAAGGACTATGCAAATGGTCAAGTTATTGGAAGAGCTACTAGGTAAATTTGTTCATTTCTTTGAAGTGCGAGCTGCTATTAGGGATGCTGCTCTCTCATGTCCGTTGCCCTAAGTTACCTGCCACGTCCAGGAAGAGTTGAACTGGTTTTTTGTATTCCGTTTCCTTTTACGAATGGAGTGAATGCCATCAGATGGTGGAGAAAATAATATTTCCCCTGCTTGGCAAAGGCTTTTTGTAGCGATCAATTAGCTTGTTGTCAATTACCTTGGGGCCGCAGGGCAACATTGCATCAGTTCTGCGTTGTTCTATATCTAAGTTTTTACGACATTCGTATTCAAAATACTTTTGAGATTAGCATGAAGGAACTGTATCTTTGACAGAAGTATTGGCGTTCCTCTCTGTCTGATGCTATCTTGGGGTTTCTTGGGTGAGCCATAGGTTTATAAATTCTTCTCTAACACTTCAAGCAGAATCTTGGGGTTTTCTTGGGTGAGCCATAGGTTTATAAATTCTTCTCTAAAACTTCAAGCAGAAGAGATAATTTACAGACATGTATATGGGATATGTAAGTGCGAGAATATTTGTTTATAGGCATATTTTCCCTTTATTAGATTTTGAAGCTCTACCTAATATAAGCTCCTTACGAAATAAATTTCCCCTGCAACAAAAGTTAAAAATGCATACTGTGGGTACTTTTTTGGTTTTGATTTGCTGACCGGTTCAACCATTTGATTTCTCAGCAAGTGGGTCATGATGAATAAGGAAACTAGAAGACTTCAGAAGGTCAACGATGATGTTCGTGATGAGTATCTGATTTTCTGTCCACGAGAATCAAGGTACATTTGTGTTCATATCATAGGGATAAACATCATCTTTGTTGAGTATAATCTCTCATGCATTTCTTGAATTTGAGTATGATCACACTGGAAACTGCAGCATGCAATTCAATCTCAGTATATTTGACAAAGGAGGTTATATCAGAAATGGGCCTTTTGCCCTGCTGAAGTGATACCCAGATTAGGTGATAATGTAGGTGCAGGAGTGATAAAAACAATGTAACTATGTGCATGGATGTGTGAAAACTTTGCTGGTTGGTTGGTGTTTTGACTCACCTCATTAGTCAGAAGTTTCTCCGAATTCAATGAACATGCCAGAAGTCGTCTACTGTGCTAGTTCTGTGGACTGTGGACCAATCTCAAAAAGTGGTGTCATTATGAATTTGCAGAAGCACAGCATCGCGCCTTATGGATGCCTGGGACTATAATAGTGGCATTGCAATATCTAGCCAAGGATCTTCAGAATTTTTCTTATTTCTAAAAGTAATAATTTATTGGGGTTGTGTAAAATATAATTATATGCTCGAGATTCTCGCATGTCTAGAGACATACCTCAGAATTACCAATGATTGACCAGATTCCAAAATCACTTGGCCTTTTTTTCCTCCCAAAATCTGGGAATATAAATACAATATGAAAACGAAATGACTCTGCATAACAAAATGTAAGCCACATGTTTGGCCTATACAATTATGCCCCTGAGTCACTGCAACTTTGTTTGATGGATATTTTGTTATTGTATCAAATATACAGCAATGGTGGATGCTTTCCTTCAATTCTGGGGTGGATCGCTAATGAAGTGAGGGAGACACAAACACAAAGTTCTATATTTTCACTAACTCAGATTACATAGCTTAAATAGCATGGAGAGCTAACTTACTTAATACCCTAGCCCTGGTTACCTTGTTTAAAGTACCTAATGCACATTTACTAACTGTAAATCTCTCATTTTTACTGAATATTCCTTGACGTACACATTAAGGCTCCTGTTTATTTGATTTGCAGACTAGCGTTCCCAGAGGAGAACAATGGCAGCTTAAAAAAAATAGCTAAGTTGGAAGACCCTGCTCAATATTCGAGGCTGGGGCTTGTTGTAAGTTGATTAACCCATCTGAGTTGCCCAGATTTATTCATGTCTGTTCATTAATTATTGTGCTCCCCGCAACCACAGCCTAGACGAGCTGATCTGGACATGAATCAACATGTCAACAACGTCACCTACATCGGATGGGTTCTAGAGGTAATGGTTGCAGGCCTTCCTTCATATCCATTACGCTGGACATGGCTCATACTTCTAATGTGTCTGAGTCAAGTTTCTTCTTCTAATTGCCTTTGTTTTGCTGTACCAATCTGGCTTTCACGAGAAGTTGTGTTGAGAGTTAAATCGTTTCGATCTGCATCTGGGTCAGGTTCCTCATCGTCATATCTGCCGCTTTGGGAAGTTGAAGTGATAGGCTCACAGTTTTACCAAAGCTTGCCTTTCCTGTGAGAATAGCTTTTTCTTTGTTCCTGGTGTCACCATGTGGGCCACAAAATTTTGTCAGAAACATTCTGTTTTTGTGCTGCTTTCCCGTAATTTGCCAAAAGGTGTCAAGGAAGAAGAAAAGGATAGAGGCTTTGGCTTATCTAGGTCTGAGCATGTATTTGGGTCGTACTTCGTGTTCGGCCTCACATAGCAAGAACCGTTACTGACTGTGTCTTCAGAAGTTTTTCTTGTCCCACTAACTTGTAGAGATGAAGAAATCAGCAGTTTTTGTTGAAATGTTCTTCAAGCCGTCTCTCATGTTATGTAAATACTGCAACCAGCCTTTTTCTGAAATGCTTTCTATGTTGTCATTATGACAGAGCATGCCTCAAGAAATTATTGACTCCTACGAACTACAGACAATCACGCTGGATTACAGGCGTGAGTGTCAGCATGACAATGTTGTCGATTCGCTCAGCAGTCATGAGCCAGATGAGAACTTGGAGCCCATCTCGCAGCTCAATGGAACCAACGGATCGGCTGTGTATCCAGCCACAGAAGATTATCTCCAGTTTCTCCACTTACTCAGGTTGTCTGGTGACGGCCTAGAAATAAACCGTGGCCGCACCCGGTGGAGAAAGAAGCCTATGAGGTAACTCGTTTTTGATTGCACATAAAAAGACCATTTGTATTTTGTATTTGTCATTCCTCATGAGGATTTACTGCGCCGCCAAATCTCGCTATTGCTTGCTTGTAGTTTTCCTTCTGCATAGAAAACTGTGATTGTTGTGCCAAGATAAAAACGAGAGAAAGATATGTGTACTCTGCCGGTGTACTCTCCGAGTTTGTAACCTATCTTGCTGTGAGCATAAGGTTTGTTCTTTTTTATTTAAGAGGAGAATTATTAGAGGTAGCTCTTGGTGTTCTGTTTTAACACGGTAAAGAAACGCATGCTGAAATAGAGTTTTTTTATTTGAAATGTCACTGCTTGTGGAAAGTGTTCGACTGAATTGAGGACTTGGTCGTCTTAAAGATAAAAATAATGTATCGTAATCATGTTCATGTTCGTATCTTGTGTGGTCTTGTTTTGGATGACTTACGGAGTTACAATGGAGGCGTTGGGCCTAGTACTAGTCGAATAGTGCCTGAGGAGATAATACTTCTCGGTTTTAACTAGTGAAGATAAAATGCCGAATTCTAGATGAAACTATGTTGTTGGTTGAACGACATTTTGAGGATAGAAAGCGTCCTATTTTTGACTTCACATATGAGGAATGTGTTATTACGCAAAAGAAGAAGATACATAACTATACTTGGGTAAAGAATTATTCAAATTGCGAAATGGTTGCCATGTTTTTCTTCTGATTGTAAGATGGATGTATATAATAATACATCGTGCCTCTAGACAAACTTGATCAAGTCGGTGCATGTCATAGCATATATTTTATATTTTATTATGAGAAGGCATGTCCACAAAAAAAAAAAAAAAAAAAAAAAAAAAAAAAAAAAAAAAAAAAAAAAAAAAAGAAGAAGAAAATTCCCATCTCTCAATATAGAAAAACCTTGCACATAACCTTGTGTACAAGAATGACATACCTGTTTGATATTATGTGGCGAGATAAAGATACCTTCATATGCATCATTGTTCGAGAACACCGCTTGCGCTGGGGCGGCATGGTTTGGTGGGGGAGCTCCAGCATTGCAATGTTCACAGAAGCGAGTGCGGTGTTGCTAGAATGTCCAGACAAAATGAGAAGCTTATAGGCAGAGGGAGAAGACATGTACACAAAGGTTGCGTATGAGAGTCCAGATTTGAGATCGGATAAGATAACAAAATACCATGTCCAGTGTTTGGACCGGATAAATCGAGATATATAAGGATAAAATGTTAGATAAATCCGGGCTAGGGAGTAGGATGGATTCGGATTGCATAAAAAAGTTCTAAAAATAACAATAGTTTACTTTCAACGATTCGGCTTCGCAGCCACCATGCAAGGACCACCGCCACAATAGCCTATTACTCATGACCACCATGTAGGGCCACCATTGCAACAGCCTATCACTGCCGACTATCGTGCAGTTGTCATTGTCTCCAATCGATGCCGATCGCCATCGCTGTCTTGCCAATTATCCTACGATGATTGTCGAATTGAATCGGCTTTCACTGATGAATGACCGAAATCAATGGATTGATCCAAAAAGTCGTCTTTGAAAAAGAAGAAGAAGAAAAAAAAAATCAAAAAGCTTGAAGTTTTGGGCATTTCGTATGTTGGTCTCGAACGGTGTAAATATTGTAAAGGAACCTTTAAATTTTTTATTTTCCTTGATGCTTCTATTGATGTACATAATGAGTTTAAATAGATACACAGTTATATGATGAGATCAAAGATGATTTCTTATATCAAGGAAAGAATCCTCAAATTAAGGAAAAAAATTTAAATTCAAAATTTGAACTTGAATTTAAAATTTTGAGAGAGGTAGAAGATATCAAGTTGATTGATTTTATGACGATATGTTATCATCCCCCCACAAGCTAGGCATGGTCAGCTAAAATTGAACCTTGTTCTACAAAAATCCGATGCGATTAGAACTTAGACTTTTGTGAATATATTTGCAATTTGATCTTTGCTTGAGATGAACTGAATAGTGAGAATCTTATGCCCAACTAGTTCCAAACAGAATGAAAATCAACAACGACATGCTTTGTTCTTGAATGAAAAACAGAATTGTAGGCGAGAGAGATTGCGGAAATGTTGTCACACCAAATGGTGGGTGATGCAAAAAGTGGGCAATGCAATTCACATAACAAGCAACATAGCCAAATTCATTCAGTTGCAGTGTGAGCTAGACATCGATAGTTAGCTTTAGATGAAGAATGAAGAATGTGCCACGGTGGCTTGCTTCATAGCACTCCAAGAAATGGGGTTAAAATCAAAGAAAACACAGAACTCACCAATAGAGCATCGATCAATGGGGCAGCTTGCCCAGTCAGCATTGTAGTAAGCGGTGAGTTGGTGTTGGCTTGGATGAAAATGAAGATTATGAGTGATTATGCCTTTCAAATAATGCAAAATGCGTTTGACCACCACAAGATGATCCTCGGTGGGAGACTTTAAAAACTGGCAAACTTAATTGACAGCAAAAGAAATGTCAAGACACATCAGAATAACGTATCGCAATGCTCCAACAAGACTCCTATATGGAGTGGGATTTGACAATGGAGGGCCATCACCTTGGCCAAGCTTTTGAGATATAGTAGACATTGGGACTAGTTTACATCTGTCCATATTTGCACCCTTCAAAATATCCATAATTGCCTTTGGAATTACATGTTATTTGAATGCCAAGAAAATAAGAATGAGGTTCGAGGTCTTTCATGCGAAAATGATGCCCAAGATATGAGATTAAATGCTGTGATGCTGAAGTATCATTGCCAAGAGGAGATATATGGTTATATGGCCTTGGTGGAAGATGAATAGTGATGGATTGGAGTTGAAGATAGTGAATCCAAAATCGTGGAATTTTGAATTAAACTTTTTGCACCAAGCTCGAGGGGCTTGACGAAGACCATAAAGGGATTTCTTCATGTGACAAACATGTGACACAGCCCACGCACAAGCATGATCCAAAGCTGTCCAAAGTAGGGATGTGTCCCGTACAAAGGCCAACCCCCGAGCTACCCATGAATGACCCATGGTCAATGCACGAGTTGACCGATGAGTAATACGAATAAGGCCCATGCACAACACAAAACAAGCCCGTGACAATCCAGCTCCCTCGTGTCAGGTGGCCCTGCCATTTCTTGTAACACATGCCCCTTGGGCCTTCCCTAGGCCTAAAACCAATGAGTAGCCTAATTTACGGACTTGTAATGATGGTATAAATTCAATTACCACCATTGGATCAGAGAGGGGATCAACAGCTAAGATTAGACTCTTTCATGTATAAATAAGGGACCCTCCCTCTTCAATTGTACACACACTAGTTCACAAACAATACATACGTGCTTCGCTCCATACTTCGTTCTTGTGAGCTGAGTGCATGCAAGGCTGACTTGGGATCACAATCCTATGGCCACACAGGTGTGTGATCATTCAGAATCAATCGACCAGTGACACATGGCTAGTTTTGCCCGGATCAACATAGCCTAATGGTTGGGAAATGAACACCCTTTCCTACAAATCACCATGTAAAAATGCAAATTCAACATCCAATTGTTGAAGTGGCCAATTGTGAGAGACCGCAAAAGATAAAATAATCCGAATGGTGGTAGTTTTCACCATAGGATTGAAGGTCTCAATAAAATCCACACCTACCTACTAATGGAAACACTTATCAACAAGACGAGCCTTGTTGCTAGGACTGATCGGTTCCCGATTTGGTCCGATCCCGAGGTGGAACCGGGAACCGAATTGGGAGGATCGGTTCCCAAATTCTAGGACCGGAAATCGAACCAACCGATCCTGGAACAGGGAATCGGATTGATCGACTGGTCCGGTCCGGTGGAACCGGTAATAAGTTGTTTGAGGACAAAAAAAAAAATTGCGAAAAAGCTCTCCTAATTTTCAAAACTTGCAATGCCTAGCTTACAGTATCAAGCTTTGATTTTTCAGTGGGTTTTTCACTTCTTCTCAACTTGTGTTCATCAGAAAAGGAAGGTAAATCATAAAGCGAAAACTAAAAAGGGAAGGTAAAGCACAAGGAGGGGAAAGCAAAACCTAAAAAGTATAAAGGGCAAAGGGTTTTTTCTCAATTTTTTTCTTTTTATATTAGCCGGTTTGGTCTGGTTGATCCAATCGGTCCGATAGGTCCAATTCCTACCTTGGAACCAGAAACCGGACCGACCAGCTGGGAATCGGACCGTCCTCTTTGGGAATCACCCAAAATCGACTAGTCCGGTCTGATCCAGGCGGTTCTCAATTTGGGCGATTCCCATTGCGCACCCCTAGTTGTAGCAATTAATAGAGTCATCCAAATTTTGTTTAACTCAAAATACCCATTTGCAACCCACTATGTTCATAGTAGGATCATAAGAGACCAAACACCATATTTGTTGTTATTGAAGAGAGGTAAACTCCTGATCCATAGCATGACACCATCAAGGGTCCTTAATAGCTTAGGAGTAACATGTTGGTTCAGAGATATAATTGGCGATAAGTGCAAGTGAAAATGGGTGAAGGGTATGGGAAAAGGCCTTTCGTTTAGTAATACTAGATTTTGACATTGTTTGCATTAGGTGAGTGGGGGAATGAGGGACAAGTTGATTGTCAATAGGTGGAGGAAGTGTTTGGCTAGAGGTTTGGAAGGTAGGTTCGGTAATTGATGAAGAAGGCACCAGAGAGGTGTTGTTGGATGTGAGAACAACTTGTGAATTAGTGGAAGGACCACATGAACGTACTCAGTTTGAATTACTCCAAAGAAATCAAGACTATGAGGCAGAAGATGTGAAGAATGAGTGGGAGTGAGGAAACTTAGTTTCATCAAAGACGATATGATGAGAAATGGATACTCGATCGGATGAGGATCCATACAACGATACCCTTTATGACTAGAGCTATAGCCTATAAAACAATAGGGAGTAGATCGAAGTTACAATTTGGTAGCATTGTAAGGTCAGAGCCATGGGAAGTAAAGAGAAACAAAAGTTTGCAAATGTGGATAATCAGGAGAGATGTGAAATAAAGATTGATATGGAGAACAAGTATGATGTTGAGGTATGGGCATACGATTAATCAAATAAATGGCTATGATGAAGGCTTCTAGCCAAAATTTAGAAGGTATATTAGCATGGGTCATCATAACTAAACCAGTTTCGATAAAGTGGTGGTGCTTGCGCTCCACCATACCATTTTGTTCTAGCGTGTGGGGGCAAGAATATTCATATGTAATACCATGTGATTAAAGAAAATTGTTGAAGGTATTATTTGTAAATTTGTCACCACCATCCAAGCAAAATGTTGTGATGCTATGCTACAAATTTTCAACCTACTTTTTAAAACTAACAAAGATGTCATAAAAGTCATATTTTAACCTCATAGGAAATAACCAGGAATATTTGGAAAAATCATCAACAAAGAGAACATAATGGGAATAATTAGAATAAGATAATGTGGGAGTAAGTCCTCATACATCACAATGTAATAATTCCAGAGAACGACTAGAGGTAGAATTAGGCTTGGAAAAAGGTAGCTTTTATGACATGAAGAGCAAATGTGAGAGCCCGATTGATTGGAAATGGAAACGACTGAGGAAATGGCTCGTTGAATGTCATGAGAGGAGTGACCGAAACGAGCATGCCATTGGTCCGTGGTGATGGAGGAACTATAATAAGCCTTTGGAGCGGTGGATGATTGTGGAGTACAAAGTGGGTACAAGCCATTCTCAACTAACCCTTGATATAAAATCCTCCCTGTGGCCTTGTCCTTAATACAAAAATCAGAGGCCTCAAATTTAAAGAGATAATTGTTGTCTTTGGAAAACCGGTAAATAGAGAGTAAATTGTATGAGGCTATGGGACAATAAAATATAGATTTGAGGTGAAGTTGTGAAAAAGAGAATGAGATGGTGGTGGAACCAACATGTGCAATGGGCATACCATGGCCATTACCTATTTCAACAGTGTCATTACCATCATAGACGTTTGAAATTCAGAGATTTTTGAGCTTTGGGGTGAGATGGTGAGTGGCTCTAATGTCGGTGTACCAAGTGTTGGGTGGGATAGAACGACTGTCATCACTGCAAGTTTTTTTAGTGGATGGTGACCTTGATAGGTGTAGTTCATTCGATGATAACAATCAATGGCAATATGACCCATACGATTGCAAATCTAACATTGTGAACAAACACCCAAATTTTGAGATTATGTTGATCCTGGGGTGATGGTTGTTGTTTCACCGATCCAGAAGAGGTGGAGGACTGCTAGCTTGGAGGAAATGTACCATAAGATTGAGCATGGCCGCAACCTTGAGATAATTGACGTGGGTTGTCGGGCTTGAAAGGTTTAGAGGCCACAAATTCAATAAATTAAGTTGATCGCGAGAGGTGTATCTGCAGTCAAAGAGAGATCCTCAGTGTATGAAGTTGTTCAATAGATAGGGTTGATGTCCTCGCGCGGATACGAAGCAAGGAACAGAATTGTCGATATGACGGTGGCAGCCCATCGAGTATGTGAATAAGCAGATCATCCTCACTTAGAGGTGAGCCATAGGTTGCTAGTTGGTCAAAAATAACCTTAAATCGCTGGAGATAATCAGTCATAGATTGAGTGCCCTTCTTGAGTCGAGTAAGTAGCCATTTGAGGGACATCACATGGGCAGGTGTTGTAAAGGCATAGCTACTATTGAACAGATCCCATGCTTACTTAGCAAAAGTAAGTCTGATGATATACGAAAGAGCGAAATCACTTAATATGGCATTGATCCAGGATAACAACAATTGGTCTTTTTCAAACCAAGTTGCATTTGTGGAATCATCATATGATGTTGGAGGAATAGAGCCATCAACGTTTTACATTAAGCAATGACAACGCAAAATAAGTGTGAACAAGGATTTTTAAAAGAGATAGTTTGAGGCATTCAGTTTGATTGGGATAAGGTTGCAGATGTTCGAAATCACAACGGTGGGGGATTGAACTAGGGTATTGACAGTGCTACTAGCTTCAAAATCGGTGAAGGTAGTCATGAGGAAGAAGAAGTAGGATCACAGATAATGTTATTACGCACTCTTATACCATAATGATTGTAAAGGATGCTTTTAATTTTTTATTTTCCTTGATGCTTTTATTGATGTACGAAATGAGTTTAAATAGATACATAGAGATCAAAATTATTGGGATGAGGTTGCAGATGTTCGAAATCACAACGGGTGGGGATTGAACTAGGGTATTGACAGTGCTACTAGCTTCAAAATCGGTGAAGGTAGTCATGAGGAAGAAGAAGTAGGATCACAGATAATGTTATTACGCACTCTTATACCATAATGATTGTAAAGGAAGCTTTTAATTTTTTATTTTCCTTGATGCTTTTATTGATGTACAAGATGAGTTTCAATAGATACATAGAGATCAAAATTGATTCATTAGATCAAGGAAAGAATTCTCAAATTAAGGAAAGAATTTTAAATTCAGAATTTGAATTTGAAATTAAAATTTTGAGAGAGGCGCAAGATATCAAGTTGCTTGATTTTAGAACAGACGTGTTATCATGGTGATCACCTGATTTTGCTGTGATGCTCCGACGTCCAATCTTGTCCTCTACTCAAATTTCAGATTTTATGTTGACAATCGAAAGATTTCCAAGGCGAAGAGGAGGCGGAGGAGCTCCGATGAAATTGGTGATCGCTCAAAATGTTGCTAGTCTCGGACCTGCAAGATTACGTCAACAGGATGCTGCCCTAGATTTGGAAAGCATCACCTCTATGAGCAAGCGAGATTTTCAAAAAATTTTAAGGATTTTTTTATAATTCAGAAGATATGATTTATAATCCCACATTTATTCTTTCCTATTTCAATCCAAATCCGGGTGACTAAACATAGTGAAAAAACATATTCGTACGGCCGTATGGTGATCTACATGTATAAGTATCTCAATCCAAATCCGGGCCTCATTCCTTGTTAAAGAACTCAGGAAATAATAAGAGACAACGATCTACTTCCTCCTGCATGAGTATCGAATATAATGTCATGATAGAGTTATTCGTCTATATTTTGCCCCTTGAATTTGGCACCGCTCTTAGTCCCATGAAAATAAAATGTCGTGAACAAATTGACTATTTAATAAGAAAAAATTTAAATAATTTTTCCAGCCATGATAAATTCACTGATTTTAACAATGATGCTCGGAGAGAAACTCGGTGAAATAGACATGTCTACTTAGGTGAGACTGTGAGAGTAATTTGTGCATATGAAGTAATTTCAATAATTCGACCCAAAAAGAAAAATGGATTGGTCCAAGGGATTGTCGATCACGGCCCATGGATGATGGATTCAACACCATACCAAACCCGACGTTTTCTATTCCGACCCGAAATGAAAGAAAGAAGCGAGTTTCGGCTCTGGGCGCCGCCCATCCGCGAAGAGCTCGCTCCGACGGCCACCGTCGTGCCGTCGCCTCGCAGTGTGCCGCTGCAACCGGTGAACAATGGTCTGAAGTCGGTATTCCACATTGTTTGGGTCTTCATTTGTGGGTTCGGGTCGGAACGGTCAAGGGGATCTTGTGAATGTTCAGGCATTCGACCATCTCTCTCGAAGTTTCAATGTTCCTTTTTCTTGCGGGACGGAATCGTTTGGTTGACTACGTGCCTCTTTGATTGATAACTCCTAGCGAAGTGTCAATCAAATGTAGGGGGTCTCTTTCCAATTCCTGCAATGGGTTC
Organism: Eucalyptus victrix; assembly: GCA_016097545.1. NCBI lineage: Eukaryota > Viridiplantae > Streptophyta > Magnoliopsida > Myrtales > Myrtaceae > Eucalyptus > Eucalyptus victrix. Next base: position 9,902,897 of record CM027842.1, read on the forward strand.
TCTCGTTCTGCTTCTTGTGATCTCGCTAGTTGAAGTTCACGAGCCTTGTGTGGTCTTTCTGATGCTGATGGTGGTGAATTCTTGTGATCTCGCTAGTTGAAGGGGAAGCGGATGTATCGAAGGCTTCCCAGGCGATTTGATCGAAGCCTGAGGAGGTTATATCCGTGCAACACGAAATCATCCATCTATGTATGCAGTCAATCCTTTTGATGTCTTATTCTTTGCATTTAGAGGATTTCAAAGAGGTTGGACATTTTCTTGAATATATTGATCCGTCTTCTGTATTTCTGTCCTCTTTCTGCGGTGAACGGTTTCACGGGGATGATGTCTTGTTCCATTTGTTGACTTAATATACCCTGGAAAATTCGTGAATGACAGTACTGAAGTAGGAAATACTTGAAGTTCCGCGTAGGGGCTTGTACTTGGCCCGTAGATATGGGATGTTTGGTGTGCTCATTCAAATTTTTGCGGCATTGAACTCATTTCTAGTTCATTCTCTTACTTGCCTCTAGCTATATTGATTCAATGCTGCTAATGCTCCTTGAGAATGTATTGTCAAATGAAATAGAATCGCAAGGAGAACCCAAGTTTTTTGGGTGAAACGTAGTCGAAGTTGGACACTTGTTGCTCAAATTTTATGGATCGTGTCCTTAATTTGTTGTTGCTTGGGGTTTGTTTTGCTATTCAGTGATGATTTTGAGTCAGTACGGCGTACTTAACTAGATAATTCAGAAGAAACAACAAAAGTGGTCCTCTCTTTCAGCACACCGCCATATGATGATTGGGATATATTGTGCATGGGTTTTGAGTTCCATAAGGATGGATTAATGAAATATCCTCATAACTTGTCCCTGCAGATGGCAAAAAATCGTCAATCTTCTGACAATATCTCCCCAGTAGCAACTTTTGAAATATCTCGTTGTTTGTGATGGATGATTTTTTGCACGGAAAATTTGTTTTGTCAAAGTTACATGTATGAGTTTCTCCTTTCGTGAATAAATTCATCTGTTTTTAGTTAGTCCATACTTCATTCTTTTGTTTCTGGGTCTCTCTTCCCATAATACTGTTTTTTGGTCTTGTACAATATGGCTGCCTGATCGGATTGGTCAGAGAATATCAAAAACATTTTTACCTGTCCTCCCAATATATGTCCTCGACACTCGTAGTGACCAGCTTGCATTTTCCTTAATCATCAGACGGAGGGGAAATGTGCTTGTCCTTCAATTGGTACATGCCATCGTTTTTCATTTACATGAAGTGCGCTAATTTATCTCTGCATTAGCAACAGCCCGGTGTATATGAATTAGGATTTTAGGAGTTCCTTGATTTTTTTTTAAAATTAAGTTAAGATACCTTTTGATTTAGCCTTATCTCATCCTATGGATAACACCTACAACGCTTGGTTTACTAAAGCTTTTTCGCAACTAGTGGTTGCTAGTTTTCCTCCTTCAAAGTCAGTTTTGCGATATCCATGGTCAACAATTAAGGTTGGTGATCGAAAACTAGTTTTACTGTTAACTTCATTGGTGCTGAAAATAGACTGTGAGCACTGAGGAGGATGAGATCTATGAGGGCGTCGTGTGGCTCAAATCGTGACAACTTTGATGTCCCTTGCGTAAGTTTTTGATCATGTGAGTTTTGATTTCGCAGTTAGGCTTTCTAAGAGCCACATAGTTGCAATCTTTTTCCCCTCAAAGCTTAGGTTATAAACTATGCCTAGCAGATTGTGTACAAGTAAGAAGCGCCCGATTCCTCTTTGAGCGAGCTGCTAGATGATGATTGGGATATTGCGCATGGGCTTTGAATTCCACTTTGATGGGCTATTGAAATAATCTCGCTACATTATCCCGTCTGATAGCAAAATTCTATCTTTATACATCTCTTGGCACTAAATTCCTTGCATCAATTTCACAATGATCGCATTGATTCTTGTGGATTGATTGTTTTCCGAGATGACACGACCATGAACTTACAACATCGTTTCTAACTAGAGGTGTCCTCTCACTACTGATTTTTTCTTAGCTCTCTTGTAATTTGTTGGATCAGAAGAAAAACGGAAAGCCTCTCTTGTTCAGCCTTTCGGCATATTGAGCTTGCCTGTGCAGCATGCCTCACGCAATAGCTCGTCACTCCGAGTTCAAGAGACATTCAGCTTTCTCCGCCACGACCATGAGCATGTCTTCTTTCTCTTCCTGAAGATGGCGACGCTAGTAGCTCTCCTGGGTGCTCAAGGATTCGGCATGATGACATAGTAAACCCTTGACAGTGCTTGCTTTCTGGAAGTGCGGCTACTGAAGTTGAGAGTGAGAGAAACAGTTACAACATTGTTTATCTTGTCTTCCTGTGCTTGTTCACTCTCTTTGAATCGTTTGTTGAAATCTACCCTTGTCTCTCAATTTTATACTCTTTTTTTTTTTTTTTTTTTCGCTTTACTGCGTTTGGATGTGTCCTAACGTTGAGATCAATAAAATATTTGTTTATTGATGATTCAAGCCTAATTTCTTTCTAAATAAAAATGATTTTGTCACATGACTAAGATTTGATAGTCTCGATAGTGGAAAGTAACCTTAAAATGCAACATTATCTTTCGCCATCCTCAAACATACAGTTGAAACAACAAAAACCGCAAAAGATACGAGCTTTATTGTCAATAGAATCACTATGTGGGGAAATTTTTATGAATGCCCACGATATAAAGAAAAAAGAAGATATTCCTAGAACTCTCGATTGTGCATATGGTCTCAAAAGTCGTTATTAAGTCAATCACGTGTCAAGAATGGTAAGGAATGTATCCAGTCCAATTAAGAAACACACAAGTTTGATGCAAATCTAATGGTACAATTGTAATTTTATCTCAACTCGAGATGATAGATATCAATAAATTTGAAAAACCATATTGCGTGATTTAACAAATCAATATGACACTAATGTGACTCGATAAGAGATAAGTCTTTACTACATTATCAACAATTGCGGCTCATTTATTGGCCCTGTCAATAGCCTTTCAAGCATATGAGGTGTCCATCTTCTGTGCCACAATCCTAGGGATGCGTAAACAAACCCTAAGCCACATAAACTGAACATTGTGAATGAGAGAAGGGGCAAAAAAAAAAAAATTGCTTCGCTCATTAATTTAAATAAAAAATTAGTTACCAGAGATGGACGTACGCGTTAGAAAAAAAAATAATGTTAATGAGTAATCAAGAATTTTGATGAAGTAATAGGTTAGAAAATTTTATAGTCGGAATATTGTCTTGAAGTAATGTCCCATGGATCCCTTGAAAATTGAATTGTTTCAAGTAGAATAGATTTACCAAGCTCTTTGACGGCATTTGGTAGTGGGACGCAAAATGATAAAAAAGTCAAGTGTCCAAATCTAGCGGCACGACAGGAAATCTATCTAGAAAGTGCTATTTCTACTCCGCATCCTCGGTCTCATCGAAGAATCAAGTCATCGGCGTTCAAACACGAAAGCTTCGGCAGTTCAGGTGTCGCTGTGCTGTCGCGTCGCGAAAACACGTCGGAATCCGAGGTGAGAATGCCGGGTTTCTCCGCCATCGAGTCCATTCCCACTCCACGTCCTCGGTCACATCGACACATCGACGTCCTGGCCCGTAAGGCTCCGCCGATCCCACCGTCGCCACGCATCCACCATCTCCATCTCCATAAAACTTGCCGCTTCGGAAACCAACAGAAGCCTCTCCGCATCACCCGCGCACGCTCACGACATGTTGAAGTTCTCCTGGAACGCCACGGACCATGTCAAAGCCCTGGCCCCCTGCAGATTCTCGACACGCGGAAGCCCGGGCTCCTCCCTTCCGGGCGGAGGGCCGCGGCCGCTGCCGTCATCTCTTGCTATCCAGCGAGCAAAGCCCCGACCTTGGTGGTCGTCTCCAACGGGTCGGCCCGGGTCGAGCCCGGGTCGGGCAGCTTGGTCAACCGGCTCAGGTTGGGCCGCTTGACGGAAGACGGGCTGTCGTACAAGGAGAGGTTCATGGTGAGGTGCTATGAGGTGGGGATCAACAAGACGGCCACCGTCCAGACCATGGCCAATCTGTTGCAGGTTTTTACGATCGGGTCTCGAATTGCTTTTCTTTCAATGGGTTTTGGGCAAAGATGAGATTTTGAGTGTAATTGGTCTCTGTAAGGGTTGTGGATATTCACTTGGATAATCATTCTATTTTTGGAAAATATCTAAACTAGTCTGTGAACTTTCACAACCGCATAAAATTCTATTTTTGAAATAAAATTGCATTTAGTATGAACCTCAACTCTCAAATTCTTTCGCAATTTAGTCTTTTATAATTTTTTAAAGAATAAAAAATTCTTTCTTCTTTTTTTTTTGGTCAGATTTTTCTTCTTCTTTTAGGCAGCCACCGACGTTGGCGATGGCCTACAATTGGGCAAACAACTGGACAAATGAGTGCATGCGGCCTCACTAGAGTCTTGTCAGCTAACGAGCCTCGCCCAGCCATCGACGAGGCTTGATCAATAAGCTGGCAAGGTCGTAGGCTCTCATCTAGTCATCACCGACCATTGCCGGGTGTTGACCGACTAAAAGAAGAACACGAAAATTAAAAGAAAAAGAAAAGATTAAAAAAATGAAGAAGAAATGCTCGATTTTAGAGTTATTCTCGAGAATAAAAAAATAATTTCATTTTTACTTCTTTATTCTCGAGAATAAAAAATTTACCAAATAGATTTCTGATTTTTTTTTAATTTCGGAAAAATTAAATAATAGAATTGAGTACTATTTAACTAATTACCAAATAAGACCTAAATATTTGTATAATTTGAAACTAAACTTTTTGAAACCCGTGAATCCAACGGTCTTTTGTGTGGGAGTGGGGGAGCAGGAGAGTAATATTAAGAGTACCAAAATTTTCATAAGGCGTTCATTTGAATGCTAAAACTTTTTTTTTGCTTACTTTAATGTCAAGAATTTGAAAAATCGCTAACTTGAGTACCAATTTCAATTTACCTCATTGAAAAATCCAACGTGAACGTTGGTCATTCGACATGGCTTTATCGATGTAACGTCGACAATTTTTTAATATTATATATTTTATTACTATATTTTTGAATTTTTTATTTTTATTTCTTTGACTTTTTTTTTTTCTTTAAGGCAGATGTGGGTCACAGGCAACCCTTGTTGGATGCGAAACCCTCACCTAGATTGGGCAAAGGCCGCCTCGACCTCAGCCACGAAGGCCCTAAGCAAAGCCGTCAAGGTCTCATCAACCACGGACGATGCCGCCTAGAGTTGGCAACGGCATCAAGACATTGCCAACTACAAGCAATGCCTCAACAACCTCACTCAGGGCCTTCGCGGCCGAGGGCAAGGCAGCCCAGGCCCAATCTAGGTGAGGGTTTCACAACCGGCGAAGGTTGCCAGTGACCTTCATCAGCCCTAAAGAAAAAAAAGCCAAAATAAAAATGGCAAATAAAAAATAAAAACAAAAAAATTCAAAAAAAAGTTAAAACTTTCCACTTAGGACTTTTGGCCGGAAGTGGCATTTAAATGAGCAATTTTATTTCAATATGGCAAATGAGTGAAAAAATAAGTTTTTGCACTAAAGTAACTACGGTACAAAAGTTTTGACGCTCTTAATATTCTTCTCCCCACACAAACAAGCATGTATCTTGGTTTAACTGCATCAAATCTTTAATTACTGCTACGAATTGCTTATAAATTTTGGATTTTGAGAAATACAGTGATAGAGCAGTTGGTCTTTGTTTATGTTGGGAATAACGAATCCCCGAAAACCGGATTCGACACTGAATCGAACCCCTAAATCAATGCGGAAGACGAAGCCCGAGAATAACACGTATCACCGATCGTAAAGCATATCACGGATTCGACCGTACCTTGTTAGCCACAGATTAAACACCGATGCCGATTAGAGGAAGAAAACCCGGTCCTGTTCGATCCGATGGCGCCTTGAAGGGAAGAAGAACGATGCCGTTTGCCTTACTGTTCTTTTTGTCTTTTTGGAGAGAGAGAGCGCGCGGAAGAGGGGAAGACGTACGTTATGTACTAACCGGTGTCTTCTCTCTCTCTCTCTCTCTCTCTCTCTCTCTCTCTCTCTCCTCTCTTTTATACGTCCCTCCATCCACGGGCTCTATTCCCGTGGGCCGGGCCTTTTGGCCAAGCATGGGCGGACGGGCCTTAAGCCCATCACCAATTAAAACCATAATCTCCCACTCGCACATGGTGAGCTAAACATGATTCTCTTTACCTCTCTTCAACATTCATACTGGTGAATAATCCGTGCGACCAGCATACTTTGAGAGCTCGTTGCTATACATCTATTAAGAATGAGCTCGTTGCTATACATCTATTAAGAATATATAGCAGCTCATAATGGGCGTTACACTCCGAGTAGATTTAGTATGCAGTACCCTAGATCGATCGATCACATTTATATCTCTCTTGATCTCTTTTTTAAACAATGATATATATATATATATATATATATATATATATATATATTGTATTCACAATTATGATTATCACAAAGACAGTCATAATTGGTTAACCGGTGAATACAAAACTACAATGTGATTCTCCAAAATCGATCTTCCTCTTTCCTTCAAACTCTCAATTTCAGTTCAGCTTGCTTTTCTAGAAATGTCCCATTAGATCGAATCACTCATGACCATTGGCAACATCCTAAGATAGCAAACACTAAATAGAAACCTCGAGAATAAGTAAGAGTCATGAGGTGACAAAAAAATTGAGGAACTCTCTTCCTCAAGAGTCTCACACGACATAAAAGTTGAGATTAAACTTTTGCCACTCTTATTGGTCGTCTCATGCATACATAGTATGAAATACGCATTACGGTATTAACTCCTTTCCCATGGAGCGTATGTCTACACCTTTCAATACCGTACAGATGATAGTTCAGACATACCCAATGTCTAACTTAAGTTCACATATCTACTCATTCACAAAATTCATCAGAACTCACATCTGGCATCTTAGACAGATAAAGTAAAATATGTGGGGTATTTTACTTTCGGACATAGTAAGTATTATATCCTCCTCTTAACACCTAGTTAAGGCGACATACGTGTTTTAAGCTTGAGCTCTCGATTATCACCTAGATAATAAGCTTAAAAACAGTCTCATCTCTATTTATCACATAGTAAATAGAGGCGATTACCCGTGTGAGTGGGCTAATCTTATATCTGTCCGACATACTTCTCAACTTAAAGTAATGCACTAAGCATTAAGATGCATAAAGATCAAACAAAGATTCATAGGCATTAATGATGAAAACACAAATTCATCAAATGTGAACACTTAGAGAAAATACAATATTCAGTACATCAGTCTCTACGCAATCCTAGAGATTTCACATGGCCACAAAACACATCTCTAGGTTTTGGCTTTGTTATAGGATCTGTTACCATTCTATGCGTAACATGTACTATAAGTTCACATCTTTTCGTGCAATCATATTCTTGACAAAATTATACTTGGTATCAGTGTGTTCGGTCTTGCCATGATATTTTGGATCTTTGGTGTACACTTTTGCTGCTTGGCTATCACAGTTAACCAATAATTAATCTGCAGCACTTCCAATAAGACCTAAATGATCCAAAAATCTCTTAAGCCAAACACTTTCTTACACTGCTACTGATAATGCCACGAACTCAACTTATATCGTGGACAAGGCTATACACTTTTGTTTCTTACTGCTCCAACATATGGTGCCATTATTCGGTAAGAAAACAAATCCAGAGGTAGATTTCCTTTCATTTAAATCTCCTCCCCCAATCAGTATCAAAATAGCCTTAGAGTCGCAAATCCCTTTCTTAATAACTCAGCGTATAATCAGCAGTTCCCTTTAGATACCTTAGTATTCTCTTAACGGCTTTCCAATGTGCTTGACCTGGATTGGATTGGTATCTGCTTACCATTCCAACTACTAAAACATATGTCAGGTCTTGTACACATCATAGTGTACATCAAGCTTCCAACAGCACTAGCATAAGGAACATATTTCATTTGTTCCTTCTCTTGTGGAGTCCTTGGACACAGACTATGGCTCAATCCTTCACCTTTTTGCAATAGGAGTGTCTATGGGTTTACAATCTTGCATACGAAATTGTTCAAGAATCTTATTTATATATGATTCTTGCGAAAGAGACAACGATCTCTCCAAAACGATCTCTTGAAATCTTAACTCCAAGAGTGTGTGCAACATCACCCATGTCTTTCATCTCAAAGTTAGAAGACAACCATCTCTTGACAGTATTAACCAACTCCATATTGCTTCTGGCAATCAATATATCATCAACATATAATGATATGATCACAAATTGATCCTTGGATCTTTTGATATATACACAATGATCCTCATCAATCATTGTAAACTCATATGCCATTATGGCATTATGAATACGCATATACCATTGTCTTGACGACTGCTTAAGGCCATATATCGACCCCCAAAGTCGACATACCTTTTCTTCTTGGCCTTTCATTATGAAACCAGCAGGTTGTTCCATATATTTCTTCCTCTAATTCTCCATTGAGAAAAGCAGTCTTTACATCCATTTGATGTAACTAAGATCCATACTTGCCATTATTGCCAGAATAATGCGAATCGAGGTAAATCTCACTACAGGAGAAAATGTATCTTCATCATCAATTCCTTCCTATTGATTATACCCCTTCGCCACAAGGCGAGCCTTATGCCTTTCTATTGAGCCATCAGCCTTTCGCTTTATTTTGAGAACCCACTTGTTCCCAATAGCTCTGCGTCCCTTTTAGAAGATCAACCAGTTCCCAGATTTGGTTTGATTTCATTGACTCCATTTCCTCTTCCATTGCATGAATCCATTTTTCCTTACTAGGGCAATTCAGAGCCTCATTGATATTTCTTGGCTTATTCTCATCTTGTGGAGCAACCATAAAAGTTTCCCCTTCAATGTCAAAACGTCGACGGGGAATACTTTGGCGACTTGTTCACCGTATGGGAGATTGTACACTTAGCACATCATTCCCCATAATGCTCCCACTTGGATTAGGTAATGATGATGTCGTCACATCAGGTGGTTGCAATTGAGAATGAGTTGAATTCAATTCATCACATCTCATATTACTTCCATTTGGACGAACTCCACTGACATCATTATCTTGATCCAAGGTTTCAAATAGGGAGTTATTTTCCCTTATTTCGCCCCTCTTAGGAAATTCATCCACTAAGGATGTGACATCCCGTGATTCAAATTCAGTTATACTCCCACTTTCCCGCTCACCTATGAACACATACCCTTTTGAGTGTTCGCAGTATCTCATGAAAATACTCTTATTTTCTTTGGGACCCAATTTCCCAAACTTGTGAGAGGACTCATGAATATAGGCAGCACAACCCCATGGCTTAAGAAAACTTAAGTCCGGTTTTCTAACTGTCCATAAATCATATGAAGTGGAAATAACTGATTTGGAAGGTATTCGGTTAAGTATATTGGCAGCAGTTAACAACGCATCACTCCAAAAAGTGATAGGTAAGTTAGCATGCGCCATCTTGGACCTAACCTTTCCAGTAGGGTTCTGTTTATTCTCTCTGCAACACCATTTTGTTGAGGAGTATATGGAATAGACAACTATCTTTCTATTCCTTTTTCATCACATAATTTTATGAACTTATCAGATAAATATTCTCAACCTCGATCGGATCTAAATACATTTATTTTCTTGTCTAATTGATTTTCTGCCAGGTTTATAAACCTTCTGAAACAACTTATGCTTCGGATTTATGAGAAATCAAATAGACATATCCGACTCGAGTATAATTGTCTATAAAAAAAGTGATGAAATAAACAGCCCCTTGCCTTCCTCTCACATTCATTGAACCACAGACGTCCAAATGAATTAAATGCAGAGGAAATTCAGCTCTTTTACCTTTTTCAAATGGTTTCCTTGTCATTTTCCCTACTAGATAATGCTCATATATGGACAAATCGACTTTTTCAATATTGCCCAACAAGCCCTCTTTGGCTAGTCTATTCATATGTTGTTGGCCCATATGACCAAGTCTAGCATGCCACCATATTCACATCATTATCATATAAGGTAGAAGACGTGAAACAAGGAAATAACATATTGACATCACCACAATCAACATTTAGTACAATAAAACCATCCAGAAAGTGACCACAACCATAGTAGTTTGTATCCAAATATAAATCTACACCTCTATTACGGAAGTTCACACTAAAACCAAGTTTAACCAACACCAAAACAGACATTAAATTTCGACGAATCTCTGGAGCATATGAAACATCATGTAGGAACAAGGTGCGTCCATCACGTATGTTTAATTGGCAGGTGCCAATCCCTTTAACTTCATCTCTAAAGTTATATCCCACATAGATCCACTTAGTTCCAGTTGGTATCATCGGAATTCCATGAAGGATCATTTATTCTTCGCTACATGGTCTGTCGCTCCTGAATCTACAGTCCACAAAGGATTGGATTCAGCCAATAATTCAGAACTTGGCACATAAGCAAAATTCTCAAATGTACAAGAGGTGTTTACCTTTTTCGGCTCACAACAATTGCGAGCATAGTGACCTCTCTTGTCACAATTGTAACACCTCACCCTTGACATTTTCTTCTCTTGAGGACGTTTTCCTCTCTTGTGTTGGTTAACTCTTGATTTCTTGCAATAAGGACTTGATCCTTTGCATTCCCACATATTAAACGAATCAATACGCTTGCGCTTAGAGCACAAAGCCCTTTCTGAGCTAGAACCAGCATAGCAAATGTCTATTTTCGGCTCAAATACCATTAGGCGGTCCTCTACTAGCTCAAGGTGGCCCATAACATGGTCAAGAGCTTCTAGTGCTTCTTGCTTTTCCAGCACATATTGAATCTTCTTATTCAATATTTCACAATTGTTACCGTTCATATCAGCAATCACGTTCTTAGTTACTGAAACCATCGATCTGAACACATCAACATATTTGCACGAATAATTAATGCCTATCATTTATGCATCCCTATTTCCAATCATCCTCCAAAAATCCTAACTCAAAATTATTATTAATATAATTGTCTTATGCAAATCAATTCTATGAAGTTACAAAAACTTCTATTACTACCCACAGCTAATTATCCACAGCAACCAGTAATAGCAAAAGGCAAATAAAATCTTAACATCGAATAAAATAACAATGCTTTCACATGATACAACTAACATATCGGTTGCTACATCAACAACAATCAGGTAGTAAACATTACATAATTAATCAAAGAAATAAATAGGGAATGTCCCTTCTAATCTATCAGCCAAAACATTTGAGAAAACTGAAGGCACATTTGCCAACCATGGAAAAACTTTTGGAGAGCATTCATGTCGCCACCAAGGCGCATTTACTCTACGCCATGTGGCGCTCAATCTAAGGGTTAAAGTTTTGGCCAACTCAATCCTATAGTGCTCTCTTACAAAAGCTTCCACCATCCTCCTATAATCTGGGACCACGTTGACCTCCCATAGCCGATCTAACACTGCTTGCCATTCAGGTGGAAGAGTGTTCATCAAAGCCGGCACCTTCTCAAAATCCGGCATAAGATAACCATTCTAGATGATTTCCTGTATCATCTGATTGACCCTGACCACATGTGATACTAAATCACCGTTATGCCACCGATAATCAGCAAACTCTGTCATCAGCCTCTTAAGTCTTGCATTTCCCTCTTCCGTTCTCGGGATTGCAGGTATCCTTACATAACGCATCATAGTTCCTGCAACAAATGCAGAACTAAAAATTGATCACTTATAATCCATAATAAATATAAGGGAAAATATATAATTTTCCAAAATTCATGCAACAAATGCAGCATTAAAAATGGATTACTTATAACCCACATAGGCATGACTGAAAAAGAAACAAATTCTTTTTTTTTTTGTCAATGGTCAAAGTCAACAGTCAACGGTCGGTCAACGGTCAATGGTCAATGGTCGGTCAACGGTCAACAGGTCGGGTCAACGGGCGCGCGGGTCGGACCGGTCGGGCCGGTCGGGCCGCTCGCGCGGATCGACCGCACGTGCCTCGCGCGTGCCTGCGTCCGCGAGTCGAGTCGGGTCGCCGGTCAGGTTGGGTCGCCGGCCGATGACCGCCCGGCGAAACGTCGTCGGCGATGACGTCATCGGTAACGTCATTCGAGCGGTTACCGACCGTTGGATGACGTCACGATGACGTCATCGCGTGACGTCAGCACGCGTCGGTTCGCCCGGTTGCCGGCGCGCATGTGTCGGTTCGTCACCGGCGCATGTGGCGCACGCGCTAGCCATTGCCAGCGCTTCGGGCGCGTGCGGCGTTGTACGGCGGCGTACGACATGTCGCCGGACTCGTCTCGACGTCGCCTTTCTCCCCATGTATTCAGAAAACGATTTCGACTTACGAAAACTCAGAAAAATGGCCGAACAACGCTCGGGTGTCGGGATTTCTTGCCCCGATCCGTACGGCCGAAAAGCTTTTGCGAAAAATCAATCAAAAAACATCAAATTGATCGGGAAAACGTGAATTAGGGCTCGGATACCAATGTTGGGAATAACGGATCCCCGAAAACCGGATTCGACACTGAATCGAACCCCTAAATCAATGCGGAAGACGAAGCCCGAGAATGACACGTATCACCGATCGTAAAGCATACCACGGATTCGAGTGTTACTTGTTAGCCACAGATTAAACACTGACGCCGATTAGAGGAAGAAAACCTGGTCCTGTTCGATCCGATGGCGCCTTGAAGGGAAGAAGAACGATGCCGTTTGCCTTACTGTTCTTTTTGTCTTTTTGGAGAGAGAGAGTGCACGGGAGAGGGGAAGACGTACGTTATGTTCCAACCGGTGTCTTCTCTCTCTCTCTCTCTCCTCCCTTTTATACGTCCCTCCATCCACGGGCTCTATTCCCGTGGGCTGGGCCTTTTGGCCCAGCATGGGCGGACGGGCCTTAAGCCCATCACCAATTAAAACCATCAGTTTATGTCTCTTGTCTGCCATCTCCTGGATCAGAGTGTCTACATGATTGCATGTCACTGGATTTAGGATTCGGTTGAATGATATTGACTACTCCTCGTGGATTTGCTAATTCTCATTTTAATCTTCGTTTCTTCTTTCCACGAAATGTGTTGATCCAATATTTGGATAGATCGATAGGCTCATTTATGGCAGTAGGAAAATTTTGTTTTTCTCTATATGGAAAGAGTTGTCTCAAGTTGCAATTGCAGCAAGGATTTTTGGTCAAACTGAATGATATCTGCATTGCAGGAGGCTGCGTGTAATCATGTTCTTTTTTGAACAGGCGTGTAATCATGTTCAGAGCCTTGGATTTTCGACTGATGGATTTGCGACGAGCTCTACGATGCGGAAAATGAATCTCGTATGGGTAACTGCCCGCATGCATATTGAAATATACAAATACCCAGCCTGGTGAGTTTGGCTACTTTTCTATTTCACATCCGACATTGAATGACTTGCACAGTGGGTTTAGGATTGTTATTCATGCCCTGATAGTAGTATGTCAATTGTGTCAGGAATGATGTGGTGGAAATAGAAACGTGGTTTCATAAAGACGGGATCGGAACTAGACAAGACTGGATACTCAAGGACTATGCAAATGGTCAAGTTATTGGAAGAGCTACTAGGTAAACTTGTTCATTTCTTTGAAGTGTGAGCTAGTATTAGGGATGCTGCTCTCTCATGTCTGTTGCCCTAAGTTACCTTCCACGTCCAGGATGAGTTGAACTGGTTTTTCATATTTCGTTTCTTTTTACCAATGGAGTGAATGCCATCAGATGGTGGAGATAATATTATTTCTCCTGCTTGGCAAAGGTTTTTTTGTAGTGATCAATTAGCTTGTTGTCAATTACCTTGGGGCTGCAAAAGCAACATTGCATCAGTCCTGCATTGTTCTATATCTATGTGTTTAAGACATTCATATTCATAATACTTTTGAGATTAGCATGAGAGGAACTGTATCTTTGACAGAAGTAGTGGCGTTCCTCTCTGTCTGATGCTATCTTGGGGTTTTCGTGGGTGAGCCATAGGTTTATAAATTCTTCTCTAAAACTTCAAGCAGAAGAGATAATTTACAGACATGTATATGGGATATGTAAGTGCAAGAATATTTGTTTGTAGGCATATTTTCCCTTTATTAGATGTTGAAGCTCTACCTTATATAAGCTTTTTATGAAATAAATTTCCCCAACAACGAAAGTTAAAAATGCATACTGTTTAAAAATGCATACTGTTGGTACTTTTTTGGTTTTGATTATATGAACTGTACAGTGCTGACCGGTTCAACCATCTGATTTCTCAGCAAGCGGGTCATGATGCATCAGGAAACTAGAAGACTTCAGAAGGTCAACGATGATATTTGTGATGAGTATCTGATTTTCTGTCAGCGAGAATCAAGGTACATTTGTGTTCATATCATAGGCATAAACATCATCTTTGTTGAGTATAATCTATCATGCATTTCTTGAATTTGAGTATGATCACACTAGAAACTGCAGCATGCAATTCGATCTCAGTATATTTGACGAAGGAGCTTATATCAGAAAGGGGCATTTTGCTTTGCTAAAGTGATACCCAGATTAGGTGATAATGTAGGTGCAAGAGTGATAAAAAGAATGTAAGTATGTGCATGGATGTGTGAAGACTTTGCTAGTTGGTTGGTGTTTTGACTCACCTCATTAGTCAGAAGTTTCTCTGAATTCAATGAACATACCAGAAGTCGTCTACTGTGCTAGTTCTGTGGACGGTGGACCAATCTCGAAAAGTGGTGTTATTACAAATTTGCAGAAGCACGGCATTGTGTCTTATGGATGCTTGGGACTATAATAGTGGCATCGCGATACCTAGCCAAGAATCTTCAGAATTTTTCTTAATTCTAAAAGTAATAATTCATTGGGGTTGTGTAAAATATAATTAGATGCTCGAGATTCTCGCATGTCTGGAGACATACCTCAGACAGAATGACCAATGATTGACCAGATTCCAAAACCACTTGGCCTTTCTTTCCTCCCAAAATCTGGGAATAAATACAATATGAAAACGAAATACCATGCATAATAAAATGTAAGCCACATGTTTGGCCTATGTAATTATGCCCCTGAGTCACTGCAACTTCGTTTGATGGAGATTTTGTTATTCTATCTAATATACAGCAATAGTGGATGCTTTCCTTCAATTTTTGGTTGGATCGCTAATGAAGAGAGGGAGACACAAACACAAAGCGCTATATTTTCCCTCACTCAGATTACATAGCTTAAAAAGCATCGAGAGCTAACTCACTTGACATCCTAACCCTGGTTACCTTGTTTAAAGTGCCTAATGCACATTTACTAACTGTAAATATCTCATTTTTACTGTATATTCTTTGACGTGCACATTAAGGCCCCTGTTTATTTGATTTGCAGAGTAGCGTTCCCAGAGGAGAAAAATGGCAGCTTAAAAAAAATAGATAAGTTGGAAGACCCTGCTCAATATTCGAGGCTGGGGCTTTTAGTAAGTTGATTAACTCATCTGAGTTGCCCGGATTTATAAATGTCTTTTCATTAATTATTGTGCTCCCCACAACCGCAGCCTAGACGAGCTGATCTGGACATGAACCAACATGTCAACAACGTCACCTACATCGGATGGGTTCTAGAGGTAAGGCTGGCAGGCCTTCCTTCATATCCATTACGCTGGACATGGCTTATACTTCTAATATGTCTGAGTCAAGTTTCTTCTTCTAATTGCATTTGTTTTGCTGTACCGATCTGGCTTTCAAGAGGAGTTGTGTTGAGAATTAAATCGTTTCGATCTGCTTCTTGGTCGGGTTCCTCATCGTCATATCTGCCGCTTTGGGAAGTTGAAGTGATAGGCTCACAGTTTTACTAAGGCTTGCCTTTCCTGTGAGAATAGCTTTTTCTTTGTTCCTGGTGTCACCATGTGGGCCACAAAATTTTTGTCAGAAACATTCTGTTTTTGTGCTGCTTTCCTTTAATTTGCCAAAAGGTGTCATGGAAGAAGGACAAGGATAGAGGCTTTGGCTTATCTAGGTCCGAGCGTGTATTTGGGTCGTACTTCGTGTTCGGCCTCACTAGCAAGAACCGTTACTGACTGTGTCTTCAGAAGTTTTTCTTGTCCCACTAACTTGTAGAGATGAAGAAATCAGCAGTTTTTGTTGAAATCTTCCTCAATCCGTCTCTCATGTTCTGTAAATCCTGCAATCAGCCTTCCTTTGAAATGCTTTCTATGTTGTCATTATGACAGAGCATGCCTCAAGAAATTATTGACTCCTACGAACTGCAAACAATCACGCTGGATTACAGGCGTGAGTGTCGGCATGACAATGTTGTCGATTCGCTCAGCAGTCATGAGCCAGATGAGAACTTGGAGGCCATCTCGCAGCTCAATGGAACCAACGGATCGGCTGCGTCTCCGGCCACAGTAGATTGTCGCCAGTTTCTCCACTTACTCAGGTTGTCTGGTGACGGCCTAGAAATAAACCGTGGCCGCACCCAGTGGAGAAAGAAGCCTATGAGGTAACTCGTTTTTGATTGCACGTAAAAAGACCATTTGTATTTTGTATTTGCCATTCCTCACGAGGATTTACTGCATCGCCAAATCTCGCTATTGCTTGCTTGTAGTTTTCCTTCTGCATAGAGAACTGTGATTGTTGTGCCAAGAAAAAACCGAGAGAAAAATATGTGTACTCTGCTAGTGTACTCTGCTATTCTTATCCGAGTTTGTAACCTATCTTGCCGTGAGCATAAGGATTGTAGTTCTTTATTTAAGAGGAGAATTATTAGAGGTAGCTCTTGGTGTTCTGTTTTCACGTGGTAAAGAAACTCGTGCTGAAATATTGAGTTTATTTATTTGAAATGTCACTGCTTGTGGAAAGTGTTCGAGTGAATTGAGGACGTCGTCGTCTTAAAGATAAAAATAGTATATCTTAATCATGTTCATGTTCAAATATTGTGTGGTCTTGTTTTGGATAACTTATGGAGTTACAATGAGGTGTTGGGCTTGGTACCAATCGAACAGTGCCTGAGGAGACAATACTTCTTGGTTTTAACTAGTGAAAATAAAATGCCGAATTCTAGACGAAACTATGTCGTTAATTGTATGACATTTTGAGGATAGAAAGAATCATTTTTTCGACTTCACAAACGAGGAATGTGTTATCACACGAAAGGAGAAGATACATAACTATACTTGGTAAAGAATGATTCAAATTGCGAAATAATTGCCATGTTTTTCTTCTGATTGTAAGATGAATGCATATAATAATACATCGCGCCTCTAGACAATTTTGATCAAGTCGGTGCATGTCGTAGCATATTTTTTATATTTTATTATGAGAAGGCATGTCCACAGAAAAAACAAAAATTCCCATCTCTCGATATAGAAAAACCTTGCACAAAACCCTATGTACAAGAATGACATACCTGGTCGATATTATGTGGCGAGATAAAGATACCTTCCCATGCATCATTGCCCGAGATCACCGCTGCTTGAGCTATGGCCGCATGGTTTAATTGGGGAGCTCCGGCATTGCGCTATTCGCAGAAGCGAGTGCGGTGGTTGTTAGAATGTCCAAACAAAATGGTAAGCTTATAGGCAGAGGGAGACGACATGTGACAACCTGAATTTTCAGATTTCATTTTCAATTAAATAAATCAGGCCTTTCATTGACACGCCGATAGTTCTATTCTCTGAGCTAATTACTCATGAGATAACTAGATTATCTGAGGAAGTAATTAAGGAATTTAAATACAATGGACTTGAGAATTTAATTAGGAATCAACTGCTCGACCGTGTTGATCTGCAAGGGTCATTATGGCACCGTTAAAAATTGATTAGAGACCGGAGATAGGTCGATTCGATAGAGATTTGTGATTAATTTGTGAGTGATTCCACCTAATTGCAAAATTCTCGTCGATCGGCATTAAACCGATTTTTCTATTGTTTCTGTACCGGTGTCCGTATTTGAAATATCGAGATTTTCACGATCACCGAGAGTCGTCAATGTGTTGAATATGTACAATGTGGAAAATCGTTCGAACATTGCGGATAAACAAATGGAAATTCTGATGAGCCAAATTAAAGAAAATTTGGACTTCCAAGCCGAGGTTTTGAATGTCAGGGATTTATAGAAAATTGTTTGGGATTTGCTTCAGTGAAATTGAACCTCGATTTAGGTAATCATAGAGGAAATTGAAGCCAATTAGTGAAATTTGGAATTTTGGAGGGGATTATAAATTTGGCTTTAATTTATATTTAATTGGGACATTATCTTATAAGAAAGTATTAGAGGGGACATGTAATTAATGGAATGGGTGAAATTTGTTGACTTTGCCTTCACCTTCAGCAGCTTCTCGATCACGCGTTCTCCATTCCCATCTCCTTCGCTGCTTTCCTTCTCGGCCATTTCTGCTTTTCATTTTTTTTCATTCGACGAAGTTCGGTCTCCCTCAAATTCTCTCTCTCTCCGTGTATTTCCCTCACGCCAGAAGTCTTCCACTCGGTCACCGCCTGCCACATACGTCAGCCCACCAGCCCTCCGGTCAACAAACGAAGCCCCTCCCTTCCCCTTCGTTGACCGCAAGCAGGGATCGAAGCTGCGTCTTGCAGCTGCCGTGAAGTCAGCCGCCCGAAGCAGCTGTCGTCCACCTCCTCCTTCCACCGAATGAAGCTTTGTTGACCGCCTTCACCGCCCACAATTCCACCGAAGCTCCTCCTTCTGCACGTGTCTTCAACCCCAGTGCAACGCCAGCGAAGCTTGTCCACCGAGCAGCTCCTTCGGCGTCCATCTTCTCCACGCGGCCTCTTGTTCAACAGCACCGAGTCAAGCCCAGCAAGGAGCCACGAACTTGGACTTCTTCATCGGCCCAACGCCTGCAGCAGCCCATTTCAGCCCAGCAAGTCGTTGTTTTCCTCCGGCCTTTTTGCGTTGAAGTCAGCCCAACATCCAGCCCCAAGATCAGCAGCCCATCTTCACTTGTCAGCAGCCCAAGAAGCCAGCAAAGCCCGCGATTTTGAAGCCCACTTGAGGCCTGCGAAGCAGCCCAAGCCCGAAGCCAAGCCTAGCATTTGCTGCGGGCTTGCAAGGTCTTTGGGCCCGGCCCGAGTGTCCGTTGACGCCGCCGAAAATTTGGATTTCGGCCGCCGTTGTTGCGGTGAACCGGTTTCCGCAATAAACCGGTGAGTTTATGCACTAAACTCTTCTTAGTAGGCTAATGACGTCTAAGGGGTGTTTAGATTTATTTAATTAGAAATTAGGTGGTTAGTTAGATTAAATTAGAAATTTAATTATTTAAATTAAGCATGTTAGGTGGTTAGCATGGTTTAGCTAAGGCCTAAATAAATTGTATTATTTATCTAGAAGGGTTCGGCAATTTTCTGGATCCATATTGTTATTTAATTTAGTAATTTTAGCCTAGGTTAGTATTTATGGTAATTAATTGCCATTATTTAATTAATTTTAATAATTATTAATTAATTAATATTTCCCAAAAATTATACCGGGAGAGTCGCTAGATAGAATTTTGAGCTGATCGCAGTGATGTGTTTAGTTTCTGCAATTGAATGATGTATTGTTGAATTGAGTGATGATTGTGATATATTGGTATTTTAATTAGAAAATACCGAGTGTCGGGTGTTGACACCGAGAGTGGGTTTTAAGTACCATTTCAACTTAGGTGAGCATTGATCAGCTTAGGTGAGCAATATAGATCTATAACAATTTCAGAGAGCATTAGTACCATTATAGATCTCTAGCAGCTTCGGTGAGTAATGGCAAGCAATAATGCTTTAGCAGTTTCAGTGAACACTTTAGATATTAGCTTCGGCGAGCAAATGTTATTAGCAGCTTCAGTGAGCATTATTTGATCCAGCAGCTTCGATGATCAAATTTTAGACATCATCTTTGGGGAGCAATGATATATGAATATATCTATCTCAGCTTAGGCGAGCAATGTTCGAATTGATAGAATTTATGGATAACATTGATGACATATAGTCAAATGAATTGACTAATTGATGGTGGATTTGAATTGAATTGAATTGTTTAATTAAGTATTTGAATTGTACTAACCTGCATGGTGGATCTGAGGCCAAGGTAAGCCTCTGTACTTGCATGATTGTCTGATTAGGACGCTTCTTGGCATATTTCCCTCCTAATCGAGGTTTAGAGCATAGACTTGCTGAGACATTGTCTCACTTGTTATTGTATAACCATTTTCAAGGTCGTCGAGTGGATAACCTAGAGTTGAGAGGAGGTGATCAAAAGTGTAAGTCAATTAGGATCGCTTCTTTTTGGAAGGCTAGTCTTTTGTAGTCTTTTGGCCATAGACTTTTGTACATGACTCAGTGTATATATAAAAGCATGTTTGTTTGTGAATCTATTGTCATGCTTTCTCTATCCCGAGATGATTACTGTTAGGGAATATATTATCGCTTCCGCATGTGCAATAAAAAGAAAGAGTCGGCGACTCATCCTGGGAAGTTGGAAAAACTTTATCGACTAGAGAGGAATGGGCGCGCGATTGAGGATCGAGACGTGACACGACATGTACACAAAATTTGTGTCTGAGAGTCTAGATTTGAGACCGGATAAGATAACAAAATATCATGTCTAGTGTTTGACAACGTCTTCTAGACTGGATAAACCGAGATATATAAGGATAAAAAGTCTGATAAATCCGGGCTAGGGAGTAGGATAGACTCGAATTGGATATTGGATAAAAAAAGTTTTAAAGATAACACTAATGTACTTTCAACAA
Organism: Eucalyptus victrix; assembly: GCA_016097545.1. Taxonomy (NCBI): domain Eukaryota; kingdom Viridiplantae; phylum Streptophyta; class Magnoliopsida; order Myrtales; family Myrtaceae; genus Eucalyptus; species Eucalyptus victrix. The sequence goes on from CM027842.1 coordinate 9,923,694, forward strand.
TGGAGTGATGGAGTCCGACTTCGCCAGCCACCATGCAAGGATCACCGCCACAATAGCCTATTACTCTCGACCACCATATAGGGCCATCACCGCAGTAGCCTATCACTCCCGACTATCGTGCAGTAGTCATTGTCTCCAACTAACGCCGATCGCCATCTCTATCTGGCCAATTATCCTACTATGATTGTCGAATTGAATCGCCTATCACTGATGAATGACCAAAATCAATGATTGACCTAAAGAGTCGTCTTTGAAAAAGAAGAACAAAAAAAATCAAAAAGCATGAAGTTTGCGGTATTTTGTATGTTGGTCCTGAACAATGTAAATATTGTAAAGGAAGCTTTGAATTTTTTATTTTCCTTGTTGCTTCTATTGATGTACAGAATGAGTTTAAATAGATACACAGTTTTATGATGAGATCAAAATTGATTACTTATATCAAGGAAAAAATCCTCAAATTAAGAAAAGAATTTTAAATTCAAAATTTGAATTTGAATTTAAAATTTTGAGAGAGGTAGAAGATATCAAGTTGCTTGATTTTATGACATTATGTTATCATCCCCCCACAAGCTAAGCACGGTCGGCTGAAATTGAACCTTGTTCTGCGAAAATTTGATGCTATTAGAACTCAAACTTTTTGTGGATATATCTACAATTTGATCTTTGCTTGAGATGAACTGAATAGTGAGATATTATGTCCAACTAGTTCCCTAACAAAGTGAAAATCAACGGCGAAGTGTTTTGCTCTTGAATGGAAAATAGGATTGTAGGCGAGAGAGATTGCAGAAATGATATTACACCAGATGATGGGTGGTGCAAAGAGTGGGCAATGCATTTCACATAACAAGCAGCATTGCCAAATTCATTTAGTTGCAGCGTGAGCTAGACACCAAAACTCAGCTACAAATGAAGAATGAAGAATGTGCCACGGTGGCTTGTTTCTTAGCACTCCAAGAAATGGGGTTGAAATCGAAGAAATCACAGAACTCACCAGTAGAGCGTCGATCAATGGGGTAGCCTGCCTAGTCAGCATCACAGTAAGCAGTGAGTTAGTGTTAGCTTGGATGAAATTGAAGATTATGAGTGATTGTGCCTTTCAAATAACGCAAAATGCATTTGACCACCACAAGATGATCCTCGATGGGAGACTTTAGAAGTTGGCAAACTTAATTGACAACAAAAGAAATGTCAAGACACATCAAAATAACGTATTGCAACGCTCCAACAAGACTCCTATATAGAGCAGGATCCGACAATGGAGGGCCATCACCTTGGCCAAGCTTTTGAGATATAGCAGGCATTGAGATTGGTTTACATTCATCCATATTTGCACACTTCAAGATATCCATAATTGCCTTCGGAATTACATCTTATTTGAACACCGAGAAAATAAAAATGAGGTCCAAGGTCCTTCATGCGGAAATGACGCCCAAGATATGAGATTAAATGCTATGACACTGAAGTATCATTGCCAGTGAATACAATATTATCAATGTACAAGAGGAGATATATGGTTATATGCCCTTGGTGGAAGATGAATAGTGATGGATCAGAGTTGAAGATAGTGAATCCAAAATCATGGAATTTTAAATTAAAATTTTTGCACCAAGGGGCTTGACGAATACCATAAACGGATTTCTTCATGTGACAGACATGGTTAGTTTTGCCCGGATCAACATAGCCTAGTGGTTGGGAAATGAACACCATTTCCTGCAAATTACCATGTAAAAATACACATTCGACATCCAATTGTCGAAGTGGCCAATTGTGAGAGACCGCAAAAGATAAAATAATTCTCATGGTGGTAGGTTTCACCATAGGATTGAAGGTCTCAATAAAAATCCACACCCGGTTGCTAATGGAAACCCTTAGCAACAAGACAAGTCTTGTAGCGATTAATAGAGCCATCCGAATTTTGTTCAACTTGAAATACCCATTTGCAACCTACTATGTTCATAGTAGGATCATAAGAGACCAGACACCGTGTTTGTTGCTATTGAAGAGAGGTAATTTCTCAATCCATAGCATGATGTCATCAAGGGTCCTTAACAGTTTGGGAGAAACATGTTGGTTCAAAGATATAATTGGCAATAAGTGCAAGTGGAAATGGGTGAAGGGTATGGGAAAAGGCCTTTAGTTTAGTAATATAATATTTCGACCTTGTTTGCATTGGGTGAGTGGAGAAATGAGGAACAAGTTGATTGTCAATAGGTGGTGGAAGGAGTTGGCCAAAGGTTTGGAAGGTAGGTTCAGTAATTGATGAAGAAGGCACCGGGGAGGTGTTATTGGATGTGAAAACGACCTGTGAATTAGTGGAAGGACCACAATGAACATACTCGGTTTGAATTACTCCACAAAAATCAAGACTATGAGGCAGAAGAAGTGAAGAATGAGTGGGAGTGATGTGGGAGTGAGGAAACTTAGTTTCATTAAAGATGATATGATAAGAAATAGATACTCGATCGGATGAGGATCCATACAACGATATCCTTTATAACTAGAGCTATAACGGATAAAACAACAAGGAGCCAATCGAAGTTACAATTTATTAGCATTGTAAGGTTAGAGCCATGGGAAGTAAAGAGAAACAAAGGTTCACATATTCAGGAGAGATCTTAAATAAAGATTGATATGGAGAGCAAGTATGATGTTGAAGGATGGGCATACAGTTAATCAAGTAAACGGCTATGATAAAGGCTTCTAGCCAAAATTTAGAAGGCATATTGGCATGGGTCATCATAGCTAAACCAATTTCGATAAAGTGGCAGTGCTTGCGCTCCACAATACCATTTTGTTTTGTTGTGTGGGGGCAAAAATATTCATGTGTAATACCATGCGATTAAAGAAAATTGTCGAATGTATTATTTGTAAATTTGCCACCACCATCCAACTAAAATGTAGTGATGGTGTGCCACAAAAAAATTTCAACCTACTTTTTGAAACTAACAAAAATGTCATAAAAGTTATATTTTAATTTCATAGGAAATAACCATGAAATTTGGAAAAATCATCAACAAAGAGAACATAATAGGAATAATTAGAACAAGATAATGTGAGAGCAAGTCCCCATACATTACAATGTAATAATTCTAGAGAACTACTAGAGGTAGAATTAGACTTGGAAAAAGGTAGCTTGTGACTTTTCACCTGACATGAAGAGCAAATGTGAAAGCCCGATTTATTAGAAATGGAAACAACTAAAGAAATGGCTTGTTGAATGTCATAACAAGGGTGACCGAGAGGAGCATGCCATTGGTCCATGGTAATGGAGGAACAGTAATAAGCCTTTGGAGCAGTGGATGATTGTGGAGTACGAAGTGGGTACAAGCCATTCTCAACTAACCCTTGATATAAAATCCTCCCCGTGGCCTTGTCCTTAATACAAAAACCAGAGGCATCAAAGTTAAAGAGATCATTGTTATCTTGGAAAAGCGGTAAATAGAGTAAATGGTATGAGACTATGGGACAATAAAAGATAGTTTGAGGTGAAGAAGAGAATGAGATGGTGGTGGAACCAACATGTGCAATGGGCATACCGTGGCCATTACCTATATTGACAGTGTCATTACCATCATAGACGGTTGAAATTTGGAGATTTTCGAGCTCTAGGGTGAGATGATGAGTGGCTCTAGTGTTGGTGTACCAAGTGTTGGGTGGGATAGAGTGATTGTCATCGCTACAAGTTTTTTTAGTGATGGCAACCTTGATAGGTGTAGTTCATTCGATCAAAACAATTGATGGCAATATGACCCATATGATTGCAAATCTGACATTGTGAATGAACACCCAAATTTTGAGATTTATGTTGACCATGGGGTGATGGTTGTTGTTTCACCAATCTAGAAGAGGTGGAGGATTGCCGGCATGAAGGAAATGTACAACAAGATGAAGCATGACCACGACCCTGAGATAATTGACGTGGGTTGTCGGGCTTGAAAGGTTTAGAGGCCACCAATGCAATATATTGAGCTGATCGCGGGCGGTGTATCTGCAGTCAAAGAGAGATCCTCAGTGTATGAAGTTGTTCAATTGATAGAGTTGATGTCTTCGCGCGAATACGAAGCAAGGAACATAATTGTCGATATGATGGTGGCAGCCCATCGAGTATGTGAATCAACAGATCATCCTCACTTAGGGGGGAGCCATAGGCTGCTAGTTGGTCAAAAATAACCTTAAATTGCTGGAGATAATCAGTCATAGATTGAGTGCCCTTCTTGAGTTGAGTAAGTAGCCATTTAAGGGACATCACATGGGCAGGTGTTGTAAAGGCATATCTACTATTGAACAGATCCCATGCTTGCTTAGCAAAAGTAAGTCTGATGATACGGAAGAGCGAAATCACTTAATGTGGCATTGATCTAGGATAATAACAATGGGTCTTTTTCAAACCAAGTTGCATATGTGGGATCATCATATGATGGTGGAGGAATAGAGCCATCAACGTTTTACATTAAGCGATGACAATGCAAAATAGGTGTGAACAAGGATTTTTAAAAGAGATAGTTTGAGGCATTCAGTTTGATTGGGATGAGGTTGGAGATGTTCAACATCACAATGGGTGGGGATTCAACTAGGGTATTAACAATGCTACTAGCTTCAAAATCGGTGAAGGTAGTTATGGGGAAGAAGAAGTACGATCACAGATAATGTTATTACGCGCTTTTATACCATAATGATTGTAAAGGAAGCTTTTAATTTTTTATTTTCCTCGAAGCTTTTATAGATGTATAGAATGAGCTTAAATAGATACATAGAGATGAAAATTGATTCCTTAGATCAAGGAAAGAATTCTCAAATTAAGGAAAGAATTTTAAATTCAGAATTTGAATTTGAAATTAAAATTTTGAGAGAGGCGCAACATATCAAATTGCTTGATTTTAGAACGACATGTTATCACGGTGATCACTTGATTTGGTGTGATGCTCCGACGTCCGATCTCGTCCTCTACTCAAATTTGAGATTTTATGTTGATAATCAAAAGATTTCCAAGGCAAAAAGGAGGCGGAGGAGCTCCGATGAAATTGGTGATCGCTCAAAATGTTGCTAGTCTCGGACCTGCGAGGTTACGTCAACAAGATGATGCCCTAGATTTGGAAAGTATCACCTCTATGAGCAAGCGATATTTTCAAAAAAATTGAAGGATTTTTTATAATTAAGAGGATATGATTTCTAATCCAACCTTATTCTTTCCTATTTCAATCCAAATTCAAGCACTAAACGCAGTCAAAAAGCATATTTGTACGGTCGTATGGCGATCCACATGTATAAGTATCTCAATCCGAATCCGGACCTCATTCCTTTCTAAAGAACTCAGGAAATTATAAGAGACATCGATCTACTTCCTCATGCATAAGTATCGAATACAATATCGTGATAGAGTTATTCGTCTACATGTTGCCCCTTGAATTTGGCACCGCTTTTAGTCCCACGAAAATAAAATCTCGTGAACAAATTGACTATTTAAAAAAAAATTAAATAATTTTTCCAGCCATGATAAATCCACTGATTTTAAATGATGCTTAGGTGAGACCGTGAGAGTAATTTGTGCATATGAAGTAATTGCAATAATTCGACCCAAAAAGAAAATGGATCGGGCCAAGGGATTGTCGATTACGGCCCATGGATGATGGATGCAACACCATACCAAACCCGACGTTTTCTATTCCGACCCGAAATGAAAGAAAGAAGTGAGTTTCAGCTCGGGCTCTCCGGGCGCCACTCGTCCGCGAAGAGCTCGCTCCGACAGCCACCGTCGCGCTGTCGCCTCGTAGGGTGCCGCCGCGACCGGTGAACAATGTCTGAAGTCGATATTCCACATTGATTGGGTCTTCATTTGTGGGTTCAGATCGGAACGGTCTGGGAGATCTTGTGTATGTTCAGCCATTTGACCATCTCTCTCAAAGTTTCAATTTTCATTTTTTTTTCTTGCGGGATGGAATCGTTTGGTTGACTACGTGCCTGTTTGATTGATAACTCCTAACGAAGTGTCAATCAAATGTAGGTGGTCTCTTTCCGATTCCTGCGATGGGTTCTCTCGTTCTGCTTCTTGTGATCTCGCTAGTTGAAGTTCATGAGCCTTGTTTGGTCTTTCTGATGCTGATGGTGGTGAATTCTTGTGATCTCGCTAGTTGAAGGGGAAGCGCACGTATCGAAGGCTTCCCAGGCGATTTGATCGAAGCCTGAGGAGCTCATATGCGCGCAACACGAAATCATCCATCTATGTATGCAGTCAATCTTTTTGATGTCTTATTCTTTGCATTCAGAGGATTTCAAAGAGGTTGGACATTTTCTTGAATATATTGATCCGTCTTCTGTATTTCTATCCTCTTTCTGCTGTGAACGGTTTCACGGGGATGATGTCTTGTTCCATCTGTTGACTTAATATACCCTGGAAAATTCGTGAATGACAGTACTGAAGTAGGAAATACTTGAAGTTCCGCGTAGGGGCTTGTACTTGGTCTGTAGAAATGGGATGTTTGGTGTGCTCATTCAATTTTTTGCGGCATTGAACTCATTTCTAGTTCATTCTCTTACTTACCTCTAGCTATATTGATTCAATGCTACTAATGCTCCTTGAGAATGTATTGTCAAATGAAATAGAATCGCAACGACAACTCAAGTTTTTTGGGTGAAACGTATTCGAAGTTGGACACTTGTTGCTCAAATTTTAAGGATCGTGTCCTTAATTTGTTGTTGCTTGGGGTTTGTTTTGCTATTCAGTGATGATTTTGAGTCAGTACGGTGTACTTAACTAGATAATTCAGAAGAAACAACAAAAGCGGTCCTCTCTTTCAGCACACCGCCAGATGATGATTGGAAGATATTGTGCATGGGTTTTGAGTTCCATAAGGATGGATTAATGAAATATCCTCATTACTTGTCCCTGCTGATGGCAAAAAACCGTCAATCTTCTCACAGCATCTCCCCAGTAGCAACTTTTGAAATATCTCATTCTTCATGATGGATGATTTTTTGCACGGAAAATTTGTTTTGTCAAAGTTACATGTATGAGTTTCTCCTTTCGTGAATAAATTCATCTATTTTTAGTTAGTCCATACTCTCCTTTCGTGAATAAATTCATCTATTTTTAATTGGGAGAAGTACACTAATAGAGCCATAAGTTGTGTACAGCGCTCACCTTGGTGCCAAAAGTTTCCGTCGGATCACTTTAGTGCTAAAAATTTTGAAAAACGATCACTTTGGTGCCATCGCCGATTTGGTTGGCTGAAAATCCGATGTGGCAGTTTTTTATTAATTTTTGATGCCGACGTGGATCGTCGGAGAATACAATCAGCATACAAAAAACAGAATGATGCCGTTTACCATTTTTCCCCAAATAAGAAACCCTAAATCCCCAATTTTGATTAGAACCGAAAGTTGAAAACCCTAAATCCCCAATTCGATCATTTCGAGTACATACTTCGATTTTCTCCCAAAGTTATCAGCTCGCTCTTGCAAATGGAGGACAAAAGCTTCAGTAGCGGCTCACATTCCTATAAGAAAAGCGAATTAGATGGTGAGTATTACTGTTATTGTGGGTTACCGAGTCCGAGAAGAACATCTGGACTAGGTGGAATCCCGGGAGAAGATTCCATGGGTGCGGCAGATATAGAGAATGCTCGAAGTGCCAATATTTCAAATGGATTGATAGAAAATTCTCTGATCGAGCAACAGAGGTGATATTGGAGTTACTTGAAGGCCGAAATCAACCTCCACCTATGTTAATAGACGAGTTAGAGGATGTCGACTCAATGCAAGCTTAAATGAAGGGTTTAACATCTCTAGTAGACCATTTAAAGAGGGAGGTTTCAAGACTGAAAATCGAAAGAAACTTTTATCGAGTGTTAATTGTGTTCTTATTCTCTTGGGTAGTTTATTCAAATGTAAAGTGAGTAATAAGAAGAAGTTTGTATATCTACCATAGTTGAAGACGTGGAATATGCACTTGTATTGGATTATTTATAAGTAAAATGTGTTTTTTGGTTTGTTGCAATTTTTGTATGGAGCGGAATGTTTTGTTGTTGTAATCTATGGGTAGAAATGTAAGGTTGGACTTGGAATGCATGAATTGTAAGCACTTAAAAGTTTTGTTGTTTAGTTGTGTATTGTCAATGTTTGTTTTGGTTAGTTTTTGCTTCAAATATAATGGTTTGTTGCATTTTTTATTTGGTAATAGTTTGCTGCATTGAAAGCTTTTAGTAATGGTTTGCTGCATTTTTTTGTTTGGTAATGGTTTGCTACATTTTTTATTTGGTAATGCTTTGCTGCATTGAAAGCTTTTAGTAATGGTTTGCTGCATTTTTTTGTTTGGTAATGGTTTGCTGCATTGAAAGCTTTTGGTAATGGTTTACTGCATTTTTTATTTGATAATGGTTTGCCGCATTGAAAGCTTTTGGTAATGGTTTGAAGCATTTTTTTATTTGATGATGGTTTGCTGTATTTTTTATTTGGTAATAGTTCGTTGGTTTGCTAGTTTGCTAGTTTGCTGCAACTGCAAACCATGGCCGAAATTAAATGATGGTGGCAAATTCATGATTGACCATTTTAGTGCCATAAGTTGTAAATAGTGATCACTTAAGTGCCAAGTTTTTATAAAAGTGATCATTTAAGTGCCAGTCGCGATTACAAAGTGATCACTTATGTTGCACAAGTTTTTTAAAAAAGAACATATTAGTGTCAAACGTCACATTCCAAATGCACCTTGTTCTTGCACCAGTTGAGTTGCTGGTGCATCTTCTTACACCAGCCCAGGTGCAACAAGATGTACCAGCACCCAAAGTGTTCTTGTAGCAACACATATAATTAGAACCCCACAAACTTTAAACAACAATACTGACAGCAACAGGGCAGCAACAGCAAAAATAAAATATACAGCAACATAACTAACTTGCTAGCATTCTAGCCGAAACCAACACAAGGGAAAATGAATAGTCATTCTAGTACTTGCCATTAACATTGATTGATAGTTTACAAAAAAAAAAAAAAGCATGTCTAACTTCACTCCCCAATCATCGAAAGTTCAACACTCTCTTAAAAAAAACAATGGTATTGCAGGCAACAACTACCATCAATCCAGCACACTCCTAAAAAAAGAAAACATGAAAAAGACCATGTCCAGCATCACATGAAAAAAAATCATGTCCAACATCACATAAAAAGAGATTATGTCCAGCACCCTCCCATCAGTCAATATTGACAACACCTTGATCTCATTTTCCTCTTGGAGCTTTGAATTGATTCATAATCCGAGCACTCTTTCGAACTGGATGTGCAGGTTCTTTAGCTCGGCTTTCTGTCACCTCATTTTCCTTTTCCTTGTCTTTGACGGCGGCTATTTTTGTTCTACCATGTGTCATGTGTTGGTCTATATCATCACTACTACTCCTAATTGTTGGTTAAGATGGAACTGGTGCTGAGTTCTTTTTAGATGGCTGTTTCGCAGCTATACCCGATGTCTTCTTCTTCTTTGGAGCACTCTTCTTTGGCTGCGCCCTTGATTCTTGAGTTGGCCCACCTTGAGAGAGAAGTACCTTCGAAGTTCTCCCAAACTACAAGAACATAGTGATATTGTCAACCAAATGAATTGAAATACAACAAATTAAATGCATGAGGCCTATAAATCTTACATTCAAAATAGTCATTCCAGTACGTTCATATGTGTAAATCCCATAACCATATTGCCTTAATCTTTTTCCAAGAGCCCCTCTTGTTCGTTGTGGTGCATCGTTTTCAACAACAATAATCCTTGTAGCAACCTCTGTAACTTATGCAGTTGCCCGTCTTCTCACTTGAGAAACACATAACAAATGTAAATTTTAGCCCATAAAAGAAGAAACACAGCGATGTACAACTTACAGGATATTTTTTTCTTATTTACTCAATAGTGGACTCAGTTGTTGTTGTTGCTATCCTGCCCATTCAAGTCCCTATCCCTGCACTTGAGCCTCCAACATGGCCTTTTTCTAGCCCTTTAGTAGGCCTTACAATAATGTACTATATTAGGATTATGACCAACAGCACTATCGAATAAGAACTGTAAAGTTACTAAGACAAAGATGATACTTACCTTACAACATGGCTTTCTATTTGCCCTTCAGTAGGCATTACAGCAGGGCCTTCTGTCCTCCCTTCAATAGGCCCAACAAGAAACTCTTCAGTAGGTTCTGTCCCTAGCACTGAATCAGCCATTACATCTTGTTGTTGATGCTGCTTTTTCAACTCACAACCTTTCTTATTGTGCCCTTCCTTGCGGCAATAGGAGCATTTCATCTTTGATCCAGTCCTACTCATCCTTTGACTTGATGCCTCTTCCTGCTGCATTCTTCATCTCTTTTTAGGCCTTCCTATTTGCTTCTTCAGCGGTAAAGGTAGAGGGCTTTCATGATTTGTTGGCTCCTAAAATTTGCTGCTTCTGATAGGCTGCATCATGAATTGGTATGAAGCAAGGTATGAGCTTTTTTTGTACCAATCATGTAGGTAATCATCTGGGTTTTCTTGCTTCATCTGAATAGCACAAATGGCATGGGCACAGGGAATTCCATTCAGTTGCTAGGCTCGGCATGAACACTTTCTTCTATCCAGGTTGACAACATACTTATCCTGATTTTGAATAATCTCATATCCATTATCTCCATTCCAAACTGGATGGCAACACCTACTAGCAGCAATATTTGCATCCAATCTCTTCACAATCCTAGGGCCACAGTCTCTACTCCATTTTGTAGCCTCATCTCTTTACCTATGCAGTCTAGTCATAACCATAACTCGAATATCATCAAGCATGCTGATGATTGGTTTGCACTTGGCATCTAAAATTCTACCATTAAAAGCTTCATTGAGGTTGTTATCAATGATATCGCATTTGAACTCTTCACTGAAGAAGGCCCGACACCAGTGCTTAGCTTCTGTCTGGAAGAGTGCATCAAAACCTTCCTTTGTCAGCTGCAACAATCCTTGTTTGGCTAATCTGAAATCAGCCATATTTGTACTCTTTGCTATCTGCCAGAACTGCTTCCGCGGCCTATCTCCTTTGAAGTTCCTTGACCAGTTTGCATATATATGCCTCGTGCACATTCTATGCTCAGCATGTGGCATCAATTCAGTCAATGCAGGAATAAGTCCCTACAAAAATTCAAACCAATAAATACAAGTAAAGAAAAATATGCAAGTGACTAATATTAAAAGGGAGTGAATTAATTGACAATGAAATTACCTTCTATTGGTCTCTCATGAATGCCCATCCTCCTCCATCGGTTATCTCAAGGTCAGCCATTAAATTTTTTAGGAACCAGGACCAAATATCCTTGTTCTCTATCTTTACCACCGCTCAAGCTATCGGGAGCATTTGATTATTGGCATCTCTCCCCACAGCAGCCAACAACTCCTTCTTGCATAAACCCTTTAGAAAGCATCCATCCAATCCTATAACTCTTCTACAACTAGCCAAGAAACCCCATTTGCATGCATCAAAACAGATATAAAATCTATCAAATCTAGGCCCAAGATTAGGGAGTGGCCTCTCCACAACCTCTACATATACCCTACTAGATAGGTTTTGAAACATACATTCATCATCACAATCACATACATGCGCATATTCTTTCTTATATCCACCCATCAATATCTTCATCACCCTCACCTTCGCTCTCTTACATTGATTCCTCGACACATTAACCCCCACTTGCTCCTTCACTAACTGTTGAAATTGAGGACTCTTGATCTCGGGCATTGCTTTGATAGTATTTAAAAAATGCTTTGATAACCACACACTTATTACCTTTTTATTGTTAAAGATAATTAGACAAGTATGCTCCTCCTGAAAGGACCTAATCTTGAATGACCCATTCTTACTAAGAGCAGCATAGAGTTTCCACGAACAATTAGATTGTGAGCACTTAGCTCTCACAAACTCCTTCATGTTTCTAATAAATTTAACACTCCTCTGTTCACCAATTGAGTTCTTCACAACAGCTTCCTTGAACTGTTTGGCATTATCAAATCTCATGCCCACTGACAAAACAGGTTTATCAACAGTCGGATTATAGCAAGGGTACTTACTTTTTCTTCGAGGAGCAGGTTCTTCATCATCATTGTCAAGCTTATTTTCCGAACCAGCAACTTCATCGCCACAGCTTTTTTCATCTTCACTTCTATTACCCTCAGCTGGATCTCCATCCCTATTTACTGACTCGGGCCTTTTTGCTGAAGCTGCAAGTTTTTTTCTCAGAAATTCCCTTTGCTTTTGTCTTGACTGTGCGAGTTCATCATCATCTTCGTCACTTGGGAAATTTACTAAAGCCAAACATTCATCTTCCGATTCACTAGATAAAGCAATTTCCTACTCTAATCCAATGAAGTCTTCATCGCCCACATCTTCACACAAATCTTCATCCAAGATTTCAGGACATCTCCCTCTTTGTCCATATCTATCAATATGACTTATCTCCCTATCATTTTGCCCTCCATCTAACTTAAACTCATCCCCAACCTGATTACTCGCTTGAACAGGATCCCTCACTTCTCCTCCTTCAGTGGTGGTCTGCTCATCCCCATCCTCATCCTCATCCTCATCCTCACTATAATACTCAACATATACCTTAACTTCTTCACCGTGAAGATAATGGTAAATGATATCCTTAATACCATTATCGTCATTAAAAAATCTCAACCCATCCTTCAATTCTTTCCCAGGAACACAGTAATGTAGTTTTTGCTCTTTGCATCGTAAAAAATATACCAAATCCCTCATAAAATCAATATATGATGGCTTCCAAACATTGACATAAATAGACCTTCATTTCCACCACTATATTCTCAATCTTCAATGCCAATAACAAACTCTCCACCATAGCAAACAATGACGCCTACCTAATTTGCGTCCATGTCGATATTGCACCCAATGAAAAGAAAAAGAAAAAGAGTCATTGTCGTTTTGTTGGAAACACATGACAGAATCGACAACTTCACATGCAGGTTCTTGTCGTTTTGTTGTCAAGGAACAAATGCGACTAAAATCTCCCCAATTCGGTGCATTTATAGAAACAAAAGAAACCGAATTAAATAAACAAAGTGAGGTCCCCACCACCCATTTTTCAATTTAATCACATTCACATTTGGTCCCCCACAAAAGCAGTCCAATTAATTAAACAAACAAATTTGGTCCCACCATTGTTTCCATCCGAGTCAAGCCCCTCCGCACCCTGTTTTTCTATTCGGTCCCCACAACAGAAAGCGAACGAACAATGGAAGAATCAATTTTTCTATTTCGTCCCCATAAAAGTGACATCCCCACCACGTTTCCAACTACTTTCCCCTTGAGCCGAGCCCTCAATTTGCCCTCCGTGCCCTAACTTGCCCGTCGGAACCCTAAATTTTTCGCAAAATTGATCCACGTAGAGAACATGACAAACCTGAACGATCGTGAACGATGGCGCAACTACAGCGATGGCCGAGCGACGACAGGCGAGCGACGGCAGGCGAGCAACGGCAGGCGAGCGAACGGCGGTGGATGAACAACGGTGGGTGAGCAAGCTACGGCCGGCGTCAAGGAGAACCGTATACGAACCCTATTTTACTCCCTCTGCAACGACATCGTGTTTTGCTATGGAGCAAGGCGGCGTCATTTCTTATGTGAATCCACGATGGATGGCAAGAAACGACGTCGTTTCTTACGAAGAAAGGAAAACAACGTCATTTTATGCTATCCACCGTTGACAATCTTAAGCCACATCGATTTTTTTAAAAAAATATAAAGGCCACGTAATTATTTTGGCCGGAATTTCTCGCCAATGACACCAAAGTGATCGTTTTTCCTCCGATTTGGCACTAAAGTGATCCGACGGAAACTTTCGGCACCAAAGTGAGCGTCGTACACAACTTATGGCACCATTAGTGTACTTCTCCCATTTTTAGTTAGTCCATACTTCATTCTTTTGTTTCTGGGTCTCTCTTCCCATAATACTGTTTTTTGGTCTTGTACAGTATGGCTGCCTGATCGGATTGGTTAGAGAATATAAAAAACATATTTACCTATCCTCCCAATATATGTCCTCAACACTCGTAGTGACAAGCTTGCATTTTCCTTAATCATCAGACGGAGGGGAAATGTGCTTGTCTTCAATTGGTACATGCCATCGTTTTTCATTTACATAAAGTGCACTAATTTATCTCTGCATTAGCAACAGCCCGGTGTATATGAATTAGGATTTTAGGAGTTCCTTGAATTTTTTTTATTAAGTTAAGAGTCCTTCTGATTTAGCCATATCTCATCCTATGGATAACACCTACAGCGCTTGGTTTACTAAAGCTTTTTCGCAATCAGTGGTTGCTAGTTTTCCTTCTTCAAAGTCAGTTTTGCGATATCCATGGTCAACAATTAAGGTTGGTGATCGAAAACTAGTTTTACTCTTAACTTCATTGAATATGAAAATAGACTGTGAACACTGAGGAGGGTGAGATCTATGAGGGCGTCGTGTGGCTCTAATCGTGACAACTTTGATGTCCCTTGCTTAAGTTTCTGATCATGTGAGTTTTAATTTCGCAGTTAGGCTTTCTAAGCGCCACATAGTTGCAATATTTTCCCCCCAAAGCTTAGGTTATAAACTACGCCTAGCAGATTGTGTACAAGTAAGAAGCGCCTGATTCCTCTTTGAGCGAGCTGCTAGATGATGATTGGGATATTGCGCATGGGCTTTGAATTCCACTTTGATGGGATATGTGATAGCAAAATTCTATCTTTATACATCTCTTGGCACTGAATCCCTTGCAACAATTTCGCAATGATCGCATTGATTCTTATGGATTGATTGTTTTCCGAGATGACGCGACCGTAAACTTACAACATCGTGTCTAACAAGAGGTGTCCTCTCACCACTGATGTTTTCTTAGCTCTCTTGTAATTTGTTGGATCAGAAGAAAAATGGAAAGCCTCTCTTTTTCAGCCTTTCGGCATATTGAGCTTGCCTTTGCAGCATGCCTCACGCAATAGCTCGTCACTCCGAGTTCAAGAGACATTCAGCTTTCTCCGCCATGACCATGAGTAGCTCTCCTGAGTGCTCGGGGATTCGGCATGATGACATAGTAAACCCTTGACAGTGCTTGCTTTCTGGAAGCGCGGCTATTGAAGTTGACAGTGAGAGAAACAGTGACAACATTGTTTCTCTTGTCGTCCTGTGCTTGTTCACTCTCTTTGAATCGTTTGTTGAAATCTACCCTTGTCTCTCAATTTTATACTCTCTTTTTTTTTCTCTTTTTTTTTTTTCGCTTTACTGCGTTTGGATGTGTCCTAACGTAGAGATCAATAAAATATTCGTTTATTGATGATTCAAGCCTAATTTCTTTCTAAATAAAAATGATTTTGTCACATGACTAAGATTTGATAGTCTCGATAGTGGAAAGTAACCTTAAAATGCAACATTATCTTTGGCCATCCTCAAACATACAGTTGAAACAACAAATTGGGTAAAGAGATAGGAATTGATGTAGGAACATGTTATATTAGTTAGGGCAGTTCACTTCTATCATGTAATAATGACTATAAGCAGAGAGATAGAAAATGTTGCACGCAAAGCTTTATACAAGCTTAGCTTGATGTAAGTTTATGTCCATTGTTCCAAACTAACAACCTACTAACTAAATTCCACTATCAATCTTTGAGTAGTTATAGTAGAGTGTGCCCCTAATACCAAGTGTTTCTTCCAAAGCTGGTGCTGCTTATCCCCAAGCAGATAAATCTACTATCTCACACCTAAATACAAACTATAACACTAACAATACTTCTCAAGATATTATAATTTCAGTATGCTCGAAAAAACAATGTAAGAATGTAAAACTTTCTCTATATTTGTATTTTTGCACTCTAGATCTCTCTTTTTTTCTCAGCATTTTGTTAATCTCATTTTATACTCTTCAACATCCAATCTTCCTATCGGGCAATCTTCCCTAGGATCAGTCTCCAAGCTATTCGTTGGACAATTGTTGAGCAAATCAATTTAGCTATTCAAGTCAATCAATCTAAGTTCCCGATGATTTGGTCGCATAAATAATTAACCTTTGGTTTCCAAAAATTCGCAAAAGATACGAACTTTATTATCAATAGAATCACTATGTGGGGAAATTTTTAAGAATGCCCACGATATAAAAATAAAAAAAATAAAAAAGATATTCCTAGAATTCTCAATTGTGCATATAGTCTCAAAAGTCGTTACTAAGTCAATCACGTGTCAAGAATAGTAAGGAATGTATCCAGTCCAATTAAGAAACACACACGAGTTTGACACAAATCTAACAATACAATTGTAATTTTATCTCGACTCGAGATGATAGATATCGATAAATTTGAAGAACCATATCGTATATAACACTGATATAACTCAATACGAGATAAGTCTTTACTACATTATCAACAATTGCGGCTCATTTATTGGCCCTGTCGATAGCCTTTCAAGCATATGAGGTGTGCATCTTCTATGCCACAACCCTAGGGATGCGTAAACAAACCCTAAGCCACATAAACTGAACATTGTGAATGGGAGAAGGGGCAAAAAAAGAAAATTTTGCTTTGCTCATTAATTTAAATAAAAAAATTAGTCACCGGAGATGGACGTATGCGTTAAAAAAAATAATAATGTTAATGAGTAATCGAGAATTTTGATGAAGTGATAGGTTAGAAATTTTTATAGTCATAATATATCAATTATCTTGAAGTAATGTACAATGGATCCCTTGAAAATTGAATTGTTTCAAGTAAAATAGATTTACCAAGCACTTTGACGGCATTTGGTAATGGGACGCGAAATGATAAAAAGTCAAATGTCCAAATCTAGCGGCACGACAGGAAATCTGTCTAGAAAGTGCTATTTCTAGTCCGCATCCTCCGTCCCATCGAAGCATCTAGTCATCGGCGTCAGACACGAAGGCTTCGGCAGTTCAGGTGTCGCGTCGCGAAACACGTCGGAATACAAGGTCAGAATGCCGGGCTTCTCCGCGATGGATTTTATTTCCACTCCACGTCTTTGGTCGCATCGATACATCGATGTCCAGGCCCGTAAGGCTCCGCCGATCCCACCGTCGCCTCGCATCCACCATCTCCATCTCCAAGAAACTTGCCGCTTCGGAAACCAACAGAAGCCTCTCCGCATCACCCGCGCACGTTCACGACATGTTGAAGTTCTCCTGGAACGCCATGGACCATGTCAAAGCCCTGGCCCCTTGCAGATTCTCGACACGCGGAAGCCCAGGCTCCTCCCTTCCGGGCGGAGGGCCGCGGCCGCCGCCGTCATCTCTTGCTATCCGGCGAGCAAAGCCCCGACCTTGGCGGTCGTCTCCGACGGGTCGGCCCGGGTCGAGCCCGGGTCGGGCAGCTTGGTCGACCGGCTCAGGTGGGGCCGCTTGACGGAAGACGGGCTGTCGTACAAGGAGAGGTTCATGATGAGGTGCTATGAGGTGGGGATCAACAAGACGGCCACCGTCCAGACCATGGCCAATCTGTTGCAGGTTTTTGTGATCGGGTCTCGAATTGACTTTCTTTTAATGGGTTTTGGGCAAAGATGAAATTTTGAGTGTGATTGGTCTATGTAAGGGTTGTGGATAAGTCCCTTGCATAATCATTCTATTTTTGGAAATGTCTAGGCTAGTTTCTGAACTTTCATAAATACATAAAATTCTATTCTTGAAATAAAAATACATTTAGTATGAACATTAAATTCTTTCGTGACTTAATTCTTTTTAATATTTATATAATTTTATTCTTTTATTCTTTTTTTTCCTTCTCCTTTTACCTAGTCGTTGAGCGATGATCGGCGACCAACTAGACGAGAGCATGTGACCTCACAGGAGTCTTGTCAGCTAACAAGCCTCGTTTAGCTGCCGACAAGGCTTGGTCGAAAAGCCAACAAGTCCATAGGCTCTCGTCTAGCCGGTCACCGACCATCGCCGAGGCCCGGTCAGAAGAAGAAAAGGAAAAGATAAAGAAAAGATTTTAAAAAAAAAGCTTGATTTTAGAGTTATTCTTGAGGATAAAAAAATAATTTCATTTTTACTTCTTTATTCTCGAAAATAAAAAAAGTTACCAAACAGATTTCTATTCTTTTTTTTTTTATTCCGAGGAATTAAAGAATATAATTAAGCACTGTTTAGCCAATTACCAAATAGGACCTGAATATTTGCCTAATTTGAAACTGAACTTTTCAAAGCCTAAGAATACTTTTCAAAGCCTAAGAATCCAATAGTCTTTTGTGTGGGAGTGGGGGAGTGGGAGAAAATATTAAGAGTGCCAAAATTTTCGTAAGGCATTCACTTGAATGCAAAAAAAAAAAAAAATCCGCTTACTTAAGTGTCATAAATTTGAAAAATCACTCACTTGAGTACCAATTCCGATTTGCCACATCGAAAATCCAACATGAACACCGGTCATCCGACATGATTTTATTGTTGTAACGTTGACAATTTTTTAATATTATTTTAATATTATATATTTTATTATTATATTTTTGAATTTTTTTATTTTTATTTCTTTGATTTTTTTCTTTCGACCAACAAGGGTCACCAACAACCCTTGCAAGAGGCGAAACCCTTGTCCAAACTAGGCAAGGGCCGCCTTGCACTCAGCCATGAAGGCCCTAAGCAAGGCTGTTGGGGCCCATAGATCGCAGACAACGCCGCCTAAAGCTAGCGAGGGCATTGTAGCCTAGCCAACTACAGGCGAGGCCTCAACAGCCTCACTAAAGGCCTTCTTGGCCGAGGGCAAGGTGGCCCTTGCCCAATCTAGGCGAGGGTTTCGCCGGTGACCCTCGCTGGCCCCGTATAAAAAAAAGCCAAATTAAAAATAAAAACAAATAAAATAAAATAAAAAATTTCCACGTAAGACTTTTGGCAAGAAGTGGCACTTAAATGAGCAATTTTATTCCAATATGGCAAGTGAGCGAAAAAAATATTTTTGCACTAAAGTAACCATGGTATGAAAGTTTTGACACTCCTAGTATTCTTCTCCCGAACAAACAAGCATGTATCTTGGTTTAACTGTAGCAAATCTGTAATTACTGCTGCGAATTGCTTATCACTCTTGGATTTTGAGAAATATAGTAATAGAGCAGTTGGTCTTTGTTTACGTCTCTTGTCTGCCATCTCCTGGATCAGAGTTTCTAAATGTTTGCTTGTCAATGGGTTTAGGATTTGGTTGAATGATATTGACTACCCCTCATGGATTTGCTAATTCTCATTTTAATCTTCGTTTCTTCTTTCGACGAAACAGGTTGATCCAATATTTGGATAGATCGATAGGCTCATTTATGGCAGTAGGAAAAATTTTGTTTTTCTCTATTTGGAAAGAGTTGTCTCAAGTTGCAATTGCAGTAAGG
Organism: Eucalyptus victrix; assembly: GCA_016097545.1. NCBI lineage: Eukaryota > Viridiplantae > Streptophyta > Magnoliopsida > Myrtales > Myrtaceae > Eucalyptus > Eucalyptus victrix. The sequence continues at coordinate 9,943,049 of CM027842.1, forward strand.
ATTTCTGGTCAAACTGAATGATATCCGCATTACAGGAGGTTGCGTGTAATCATGTTCAGAGTCTTGGAATTTCGACTGATGGATTTGCAACGACCTACACAATGCGGAAAATGAATCTCCTATGGGTGACTGTTCGCATGCACATTGAAATATATAAATACCCAGCTTGGTGAGTTTGGCTACTTTTATATTTCACAGCCGACATTGAATGACATGCACATGGGTTTAGGATTGTCATTCATGCCCTGATAGTAGTACGTCATTTGTGTCAGGAGTGATGTGGTGGAAATAGAAACATGGTTTCATGGAGAAGGCAGGATCGGAACTAGAGGAGACTGGATACTCAAGGACTATGCAAATGGTCAAGTTATTGGAAGAGCTACTAGGTAAACTTGTTCATTTCTTTGAAGTGCGAGTTTGTATTAGGGACGCTGCTCTCTCTTGTCTGTTGCCCTAAGTTACCTACCACGTCCAGGAAGAGTTGAACTGGTTTTTCATATTTCGTTTCTTTTTACCAATGGAGTGAATGCCATCAGATGGTGGAGAAAATAATATTTCCCCTGCTTGGCAAAGGCTTTTTGTAGCGATCAATTAGCTTGTTGTCAATTACCTTGGGGCCGCAGGGCAACATTGCATCAGTTCTGCGTTGTTCTATATCTATGTTTTTACGACATTTGTATTCAAAATACTTTTGAGATTAGCATGAAGGACCTGTATCTTTAACAGAAGTATTGGCGTTCCTCTCTGTCTGATGCTATCTTGGGGTTTCTTGGGTGAGCCATAGGTTTATAAATTCTTCTCTAAAACTTCAAGCAGAAAAGATAATTTAAAGACATGTATATGGGATATGTAAGTGCGAGAATATTTGTTTATAGGCATATTTTCCCTTTATTAGATGTTGAAGCTCTACCTTATATAAGCTCCTTATGAAATAAATTCCCCCTCTGGAAAAAAAGAAATGAAGAAATAAAAGAAATAAATTTCCCCTACAACAAAAGTTAAAAATGCATACTGTTGGTACTTTTTTGGTTTTGATTATATGAACTGTACATTGCTGACCGGTTCAACCATCTGATTTCTCAGCAAGCGGGTCATGATGAATCAAAAAACTAGAAGACTTCAGATGGTCAACGATGATGTTCGTGATGAGTATCTGATTTTCTGTCCACGAGAATCAAGGTGCATTTGTGTTCATATCATAGGCATAAACATCATCTTTGTTGAGTATAATCTATCATGCATTTTTTGAATTTGAGTATGATCACACTAGAAAATGCAGCATGCAATTCAACATCAGTATATTTGATGAAGGAGCTTATATCAGAAAGGGGCCTTTTGCCTTGCTAAAGTGATACCCAGATTAGGTGATAATGTAGGTGCAGGAGTGATAAAAACAATATAAGTATGTGCATGGATGTGTGAAACTTTGCAAGTTGGTTGGCGTTTTGACTCACCTCATTAGTCAGAAGTTTCACCAAAAGTCGTCTATTGTGCTAGTTCTGTGGACTGTGGACCACTCTCAAAGAGTGGTATTATTACGAACTTGCAGAAGCATGGCATCGCGCGTTATGGATGCCAGGGACTATAATAGTGGCATTGCGATATCTAGCCAAGGATCTTCAGAATTTTTCTTAATTCTAAAAGTAATAATTCATTGGGGTTGTGTAATATATACTTATATGCTCGAGATTCTCGCATGCTTGGAGACATACCTCAAACAGAATTACCAATGATTGACCAGATTCCAAAACCACTTGGCCTTTCTTTCCTCCCAAAATCTTGGAAAAAATACAATATGAAAACGAAATAACTCTGCATAATAAAATGTAAGCCACATGTTTGGCCCATGTAATTATGCCCCTGAGTCACTGCAACTTTGTTTGATGGAGACTTTGTTATTCTATCTAATATAAAGTAATGGTGGATGCTTTCCTTCAATTTTTGGGAGGATCGTTAATGAAGAGAGGGAGACACAAACGCAAAGCGCTATATTTCCACTCCCTCAGATTACATAGCTCAAATAGCATAGAGAGCTAACTTACTTAACACCCTAACCCTGGTTACCTTGTTTAAAGTGCCTAATGCGCATTTACTAACTTGTAAATATCTCATTTTTACTGTATATTCTTTGACGTGCACATTATGGCTCCTGTTTATTTGATTTGCAGACTAGCGTTTCCAGAGGAGAACAATGGCAGCTTAAAAAAAATAGATAAGGTGGAAGACCCTGCTCAATATTCGAGGCTGGGGCTTGTTGTAAGTTGATTAACCCATCTCAGCTTCCCGGATTCATAAATGTCTTTTCATTAATTATTGTGCTTCCCACAACCGCAGCCCAGACTAGCTGATCTGGACATGAACCAACATGTCAACAACGTCACCTACATTGGATGGGTTCTAGAGGTAAGGCTTGCAGGCCTTCCTTTATATCCATTACGCTGGACATGGCTTATACTTCTAATATGTCTGAGTCAAGTTTCTTCTTCGAATTGCATTTGTTTTGCTGTACCGATCTGGCTTTCAAGAGGAGTTGTGTTGAGAATTAAATCGTTTCGATCTGCATCTTGGTCGGGTTCCTCATCGTCATATCTGCCGCTTTGGGAAGTTGAAGTGATAGGCTCACAGTTTTACTAAGGCTTGCCTTTCCTGTGAGAATAGCTTTTTCTTTGTTCCTGGTGTCACCATGTGGGCCACAAAATTTTTGTCAGAAACATTCTGTTTTTGTGCTGCTTTCCTTTAATTTGCCAAAAGGTGTCATGGAAGAAGAACAAGGATAGAGGCTTTGGCTTATCTAGGTCCGAGCGTGTATTTGGGTCGTACTTCGTGTTCGGCCTCACATAGCAAGAACCGTTACTGACTGTGTCTTCAGAAGTTTTTCTTGTCCCACTAACTTGTAGAGATGAAGAAATCAGCAGTTTTTGTTGAAATCTTCTTCAATCCGTCTCTCATGTTCTGTCAATCCTGCAATCAGCCTTCCTTTGAAATGATTTCTATGTTGTCATTATGACAGAGCATGCCTCAAGAAATTATTGACTCCTACGAACTGCAAACAATCACGCTGGATTACAGGCGTGAGTGTCGGCGTGACAATGTTGTCGATTCGCTCAGCAGTCATGAGCCAGATGAGAACTTGGAGGCCATCTCGCAGCTCAATGGAACCAACGGATCGGCTGCGTCTCCGGCCACAGTAGATTATCGCCAGTTTCTCCACTTACTCAGGTTGTCTGGTGACGGCCTAGAAATAAGCCGTGGCCGCACCCAGTGGAGAAAGAAGCCTATCAGGTAACTCGTTTTTTATTGCATGTAAAAAGACCGTTTGTATTTTGTATTCGCCATTCCTCACGAGGATTTACTGCGTCGCCAAATCTCGCTATTGCTTGCTTGTAGTTTTCCTTCTGCATAGAGAACTGTGATTGTTATGCCAAGAAAAAAACGAGAGAAGATATGTGTACTCTGCTAGTGTGCTCTGCTATTCTTATCCGAGTTTGTAACCTATCTTGCCGTGAGCATAAGGTTTGTAGTTCTTTATTTAAGAGAAGAATTATTAGAGGTAGCCCTTGGTGTTCTGTTTTCACGCGGTAAAGAAACGCGTGCTGAAATATTGAGTTTATTTATTTGAAATGTCACTGCTTGTGGAAAGCATTCGAGTGAGTTGAGGATGTGGTCGTCTTAAAGATAAAAATAATGTATCGAATCATGTTCATGTTCAAATCTTGTGTGGTCTTGTTTTGGATGACTTATGGAGTTACAATGGAGGTGTTGGGCCTAGTACCAGTCGAACAGTGCCTGAGGAGATAATACTTCTCAGTTTTAACTAGTGAAAATAAAATGCCGAATTATAGACGAAACTATGTCGTTGATTGTACAACATTTTGAGAATAGAAAGCATCCTTTTTTCGACTTCACAAACGAGGAATGTGTTATCATGTGAAAGGAGAAGATACATAACTATACTTGGTAAAGAATGATTCAAATTGCGAAATAGTTGCCATGTTTTTCTTCTAATTGTAAGATGAATGCATATAATAATACATCGCGCCTCTAGACAACTTTGATCAAGTTGGTGCATGTCGTAGCATATTTTTTGATACCTTCCCATGCATCATTGCTCGAGAATACCGCTGCTTGCGCTGTGGCCGCATGGTTTAGTGGGGGAGCTCCGGCATTGCACTGTTCGCAGAAGCGAGTGCAGTTGTTGTTAGAATGTCCAAACAAAATGTTAAGCTTATAGGAGGGAGACGACATGTACACAAAAGTTGCATCTGAACAGATTTGAGACCGGTTAAGATAACAAAATATCATGTCTAGTGTTTGACAACGTCTTTTGGACTGGATAAACCCAAATATATAAAGATAAAATGTCAGATAAATCTGGGCTAGGGTGTAGGATAGACTCGGATTGGATATTGGATAAAAAAATTTTTTAAAAATAACAATAATGTACTTTCAACAATGGAGTGATGGAGTCCGACTACGCCAGCCACCATGCAAGGATCACCGCCACAATAGCCTATTACTCTCGACCACCATATAGGGCCATCACCGCAGTAGCCTATCACTCCCGACTACCTTGCAGTTGTCATTGTCTCCAACTAATGCCAATTGTCATCTTTGTCTTGCCAATTACCCTATGATGATTGTTGAATTGAATCGCCTATCACTGATGAATGACCAAAAATCAATGATTGACCCGAAGAGTCGTCTTTTAAAAAGAAGACGAAAAAAAATCAAAAAGCATGAAGTTTTGGGCATTTCGTATTTTGGTCCTGAACAGTGTATATTTTGTAAAGGAAGCTTTGAATTTTTTATTTTCCTTGTTGCTTCTATTGATGTACAGAATGAGTTTAAATAGATACATAATTATATGATGAGATCAAAATTGATTCCTTATATCAAGGAACAAAATCCTCAAATTAAGAAAAGAATTTTAAATTCAAAATTTGAATTTGAATTTAAAATTTTGAGAGAGGTAGAAGATATCAAGTTGTTTGATTTTATGACAATATGTTATCATCCCCACACAAGCTGAGCAGCTGAAATTGAACCTTGTTCTGCGAAAATTTGATGCTATTAGAACTCAAACTTTTTGTGAATATATCTACAATTTGATCTTTGCTTGAGATGAACTGAATAGTGAGAATCGTATGTCCAACTAGTTTCCGAACAAAGTGAAAATCAACAACGATGTGTTTCACTCTTGAATGGAAAACAGGATTGTAGGCGAGAGAGATTGCGGAAATGTTATCACACCAAATGGTGGGTGGTGCAAAGAGTGGGCAATGCATTTCACATAACAAGCAGCATAGCCAAATTCATTCAATTGCAGCGTGAGCTAGACACCATAACTTAGCTTTAGATGAAGAATGAAGAATGTGCCACAGTGGCTTGTGTCTTAGCACTCAAAACCGAAGAAAACACAAAACTCACCAGTAGAGCGTTGATCAATGGGGTAGCCTGCCTAGTCAGCATCACAATAAGCAATGAGTTGGTGTGGGCTTGGATGAAAGTGAAGATTATGAGTGATTGTGCCTTTCAAATAATGCAAAATGCATTTGACCACCACAAAATGATCCTCAATGGGAGACTTTAGAAACTGGCAAACTTAATTGACGACAAAAGAAATGTCAAGACACATCAGAATAACGTATTGCAATGCTCCAACAAGACTCCTATACAGAGCGGGATCCGACAATGGAGGGCCATCACCTTGGCCAAGCTTTTGAGATATAGCAGGCATTGGGACTAGTTTACATCCGTCCATATTTGCACACTTCAAGATATCCATAATTGCCTTCGGAATTACATGTTATTTGAACACCAAGAAAATAAGAATGAGGTCCAAGGTCCTTCATGCAGAAATGATGCCCAAGATATGAGATTAAATGCTGCAACACTGAAATATCATTGCTAGTGAATACAATATTATCAACGTACAAGAGGAGATATATGGTTATATGCTCTTGGTGGAAGATGAATAGTGATGGATCGGAGTTGAAGACGGTGAATCCAAAATCATGGAATTTTAAATTAAACTTTTTGCACCAAGGGGCTTGACAAATACCATAAATGGATTTCTTCATGTGACAGACATGGCTAGTTTTGCTTGGATCAACATAGCCTGGTGGTTGGGAAATGAACATCGTTTCCTGCAAATCACCATGTAAAAATGCATATCCAACATCCAATTGTCGAAGTGGCCAATTGTGAGAGACCGCAAAAGATAAAGTAATTCTCATGGTGGTAGGTCTCACCATAGGATTGAAGGTCTCAATAAAATCCACACCTGGCTGCTGATGGAAACCCTTAGCAACAAGACAAGTCTTGTAGCGATTAATAGAGCCATCCGAATTTTATTTAACTTGAAATACCCATTTGCAATCTACTATGTTCATAGTAGGATCATAAGAGACCAGACACCATGTTTGTTGCTATTGAAGAGAGGTAAACTCCCGATCCATAGCATGATGTCATCAAGGGTCCTTAATAGCTTGGGAGTAACATGTTGGTTCAACGATATAATTGGCAATAAGTGCAAGTGGAAATGGGTGAAGGGTATGGGAAAAGGCCTTTAGTTTAATAATAACAGATTTCGACCCTGTTTGCATTGGGTGAGTGGAGAAATGAGGAACAAGTTGATTGTCAATAGGTGGAGGAAAGGGTTGGCCAGAGGTTTGGAATGTAGGTTCGGTAATTGATGAAGAATGCACTGGGGAGGTGTTGTTGGATGTGAGAATGACCTGTGAATTAGTGGAAGGACCACAATGAACATACTCGATTTGAATTACTCCAAAGAAATTAAGACTATGAGGCAGAAGAAGTGAAGAATGAGCGGGAGTGATGTGGGAGTGTGGAAACTTAGTTTCATTAAAGACAATATGGCAAGAAATAGATACTCGATCGGATAAGGATCCATACAACAATACCCTTTATGACTAGAGCTATAGCCTATAAAACAACATGGAGCCAATCGAAGTTACAATTTATTAGCATTGTAAGGTTAGAGCCATGGGAAGTAAAGAGAAACAAAGGTTCACATAATCAGAGGAGAAATCTGAAATAAAGATTGATATGGAGAGCAAGTATGATGTTGAAGTATGGGCATACGGTTAATCAAGTAAATGGCTATGATGAAGGCTTCTAGCCAAATTTTAGAAGGCATATTAGCATGGGTCATTATAGCTAAACCAGTTTCGATAAAGTGGTGGTGCTTGCTCTCCACAATACCATTTTGTTTTGGTGTGTGGGGACAAGAATATTCATGTGTTATTCCATGCGATTAAAGAAAATTGTTGAAGGTATTATTTGTAAATTTGCCACCACCATCCAAGTGAAATGTAGTGATGGTGTGCCACAAATAAATTTCAACTTGCTCTTTAAAACTAACAAAAATGTCATAAAAATTATATTTTAATCTCATAGGAAATAGCCATGAATATTTGGAAAAATCATCAACATAGAGAACATAATAGGAATAATTGGGACAAGATAATGTGAGAGCAAGTCCCCATACATTGCAATGTAATAATTCTAGAGAACGACTAGAGGTAGAATTAGACTTGGAAAAAGGTAGCTTGTTGTTGACACCTAATTTGTCTTTCCAAATACATATTAAACAAAAATATTTTAAAAAATTATTTAAAAATTAATTAATTAAAAAAAAAAAAGGTGGAGAGGCCGGGTCAGGCCAGATTTGACCTTGGCCCGGCCCGCCTTTCCTTCCCTTCAGCCCAGCCTCTTTTCCCCTGCGCAGCCCAGGCCCTTTTCCCTTCAGCCCGGCCCGCGTCTCGGCTTGTCTTCTTCCTCCCTGGTGTTCTTCGCGCGCGGACCTGAAGAAAAGAAAAAGGACAACAGCAGGGGGGCAGAGGGAACAAGGACAGAGGGGGAGCGTCAACGGAGAGTAGGTGGTTGGGGGGTCAGGCCGGCACTGGCAACCGGTGTCGCAGGAGGCCACGCGTACAGCCGATGCAGAAGAAAAAGAAGAAAAGGGGGCACCACGGGGGAAAATGGGGAGAGAGCAAACAGGGGGAAAAGAGAGGGAAAGAGAGAATGAAACGAGGGGAAGAGAGAGAGCCGCGGGCGAGATTCGAGCGAGAGCGAGAAGTAGAGAGGGTGAGGTCGTGAGTGAAGGGCTTCCCCCGGTAGCCATCATGCTTGAAACTGTTAAATTACTAAAGGAGAGAGATGAGACTGAAACTTCATCTTTTTTTAGAACAGCGAAGTCTTTTTACAAAAGGTAAATACATAACATAAAAACAAAACACCACTAAAAGATGACCCATAATAACTCATGTTTTGCATAAAGCATTTACTCCACTAACACCTAAAAATTAGGACAATTAACACATAAATTAGCTAAACCTAACTCCTCTAACTTCAACAGCTGAAAAACCAAATCAGCAAAACGTGCAGAAAAAAAAATACAACTATTATTTCAACAGGAACTTGGCTGTTGACCCCTGCCGACACACGCCTCTCCTTACGGTAGGTCTCGAGTGTTTCTTTTTCATTTATGCCGAGTTGCGTCGGCTTTCCGAGGATCCCGGTTCGGAGGCGTGCAAGGCGATCAGACGTCGTCTGACCTATCGAACTCGCCCTCCATACGTGGTCGTCGAGCCGGGTAGGGCCACTGCTGCGACCGCCCTTATTTTCCTATACACCGCGAGTCCCTTGCTTCTGCCCCGTTTTAGGCGATGTCGGGCCGGCGCTCGCAGCCGTTCGGCTCGCGCGAGCTCCGGGTCACGTCACCCTTAAACTTTGTGTGGGTATCCCTGGATGTCATGCGTTGAGGTCGCCGACGTAAGTTCGAGTCCTCGTTTGGGCCGGGAACCCCTCACTCAGTAGCATATGCCGACTGTCTGTCAAAATGCCTGAAGGAGATATGAATTCCGTTTGTTGGTTTTGGCCATGAGACTTGTTCTTTTTTGTTAATCCATATGCATGCGGGGCTTTTACTGCGCCTTTATTTCTGATTTCGAGCATGTTTGAAGTCTGGATGCGGATTCGAGTTTTGCAATATGCTTAACATGCTATCTTCAATCCACTGTTTGTCACGTGCTCGACAAAGCGTTCAAACCAAGTTCGTGTGGATTTACCTCCGATTTCGACTTGCTTCGAATGTGTAATGGTGGGAATCACTTTGACGGTAATCCATCATTAACCTCAACACACATTTGTGTTTCTTTTTTGTTGTTTTTGTCACCATGGTTTAATAGGCTTAGGCTACGTTTGGTAGTCGGGATAAAATTTAGGATAGGATATGATTTATCCTATCTTACGTTTGGTGCTCACTTAGAACAGGATAAAGTCGGATATAATGGGAATATAGGCAGGATAAAATTATCCCATTGAGATATGAGATAAAGATGGATAGGATTTATAACATTCATAATAGGAAAGTTATTTTTCTCGAATAATAAAATTATTTAAATTAACAAAATTGAATTTATATTTCAATATAAATAATATTTGAATCTAATTTAAGAAATTAAAAATAAAAAATATTTTTAATTAATCTAATTTAAATTTATATATTCAACTTTAATTCTATCTTATAATAAACATTCAATATATAAATTAAATATTTATATTTATTAAATATTTAGGTATGTTAGTACAGTTTACTATTTGATAAATTTTATTAAAGAATGATGAAAGGGAAAAAAGAAATAATAAAGAAAATAATATAAAAAAGAGGAAATTTTAAATTAAATTAAATTAAAATTAAATTAAGAAATAGTGTTACGAGAGATTTTCACCATCTCTCGTTTATGAACATTTAGGTTCATTTATAATGATATGCCGTTTATATCAAAAAAATATACATTATAAGATGTGAATATATCCAACTTTAATACTACAATTCACCAAACAATAAATATGATATAAAAAAATCCCAAGATTTCATACCATATCATATCTAGTCATATCCCGATTAAAAATCTGGACGATCAAACGTAACCTTACTTCTTTTCTTCTCAAGTCTTGTTTAGTGCTTATGTGGTGTTGTGTCGGAAAAGGCCGGTGAGGGAATGAACCGAAGACTCTTGATGGTGAAGTGTACCATTATTGGACTCGGGATAGAATGGGTTTGGGTTGTCGTTGAAGTGCCGGCGCTTTATGGGATGATCTGTGATCTTAAGCAGTTCTGGGATTGGAGAATCGATGAGGAGGGAGCATCCAAGAGAAGTAGACTTTGGGCTCATTTAGGTTTTAGCGAGCCTTGGCCTCGGATTGTTTTTTACGGTGAATTTGGGCTTAGTTTTTATTACAGGAGCAGTCAGTGTTGTCCTTAATTCGGCTTGATTGGGTTTGTTTTCAGCTGAGTAGGCCTGGTGGCCGGATTAGGCTTGATTTCAGTAAGCCAGTTCCTTTTCTAGGCCTTTGGCGTCCGTGGTTCGACCTGAAAGTCCACAACTGCCCAGGTCGCTATTTTTCCAAATTAAAAAATTATTTTTGTTTTAAGAAAAAAAATCAAATATTAAAATAATAATAATAATAATAATAATAATAATAATAATAATAATAATATCCTGAAAATTCAAAAAAATTGAAAAGACATAAAAATTTGATAAAAATTTGATTTTGAATTGTTTTCACTTAAAATGTGTGAAAATCTTTGATAAAAAATCGTGTTCAAAATTGGACAAACTCCTAGGGTTTTGTGGTAGGGTGTCAATGTTTCCTTTTCAGGTAAATTATCAATTGATTGAGCACTTTCATTATACTAATTGTTGATTACCATTGGCCTAGTTAGGAATGGTATTCTTCTTATTTATTAGTATTAGGTGCTCATTTTGTCTTGTAGTTTATTTGATGCTTCCTTGGTTGCCAATTATTATTTTAATAATTGTACATCCATATGATTACCTCACATGTTAGTAGATAGGTATAAAATCAATCCAAACTGTCTAACAAAAATCTTTTTTTTTTAAATGAACAAGATTAGATACCGAAATGGCACTAATTGATTAATTAGTATAATCAAGTCCCTGACCCTAGATTTTTTGGTTGTGTAGGAAGTTAGATATACCTTCATGCCTCACTTGGTTTCTAGCCAAACCCAATAGGCTAGTGGCAACTCCTTATTGCGAAATTCTTAAGAACACTCCAATATCGCGTGAAGTATAGACTTGGCAACTCTTTATTGCGAAATTCTTAAGAACACCCAATTGTCGTGTGAAGTATAGGCTTGGGAGAGTCCGTGCCTAATCATGGGCCATGAGCCTGTCTTTAGACAATACCCCTAAACATATTCCCTCCTCCCGAGGGGTAGGTCGCGACACTTGTGACTCTTCACCTACTGACATGAAGAGCAAATATGAGAGCCCGATTTATTAGAAATGGAAACAACCGAGGAAATGGCTTGTTGAATGTCATGAGAGGGGTGACCGAGACGAGCATACCATTGGTCCATGGTAATTGAGGAACTGTAATAAGCCTTTGGAGCGGTGGATGATTATGGAGTACGAAGTGGGTACAAGCCGTTCTCAACTAACCCTTGATGTAAAATCCTCCCCATGGCCTTGTCCTTAATACAAAAACTAGAGGCATCAAAGTTAAAGAGATAATTGTTATCTTGGAAAAGCGGTAAATAAAGAGTAAATGGTACGAGACTATGGGACAATAAAATATAGTTTGACGTGAAGAAGAGAATGAGATGGTGGTGGAACCAACATGTGTAATGGGCATACCGTGGCCATTACCTATTTCAACAGTGTCATTACCATCATAGACGGTTGAAATTTGGAGATTTTTGAGCTCTAGGGTGAGATGATGAGTGGATCTAGTGTTGGTGTACCAAGTGTTGGGTGGGATAAAGTGATTGTCGTCGCTGCAAGTTTTTTTAGTGGATGGCAACCTTGATAGGTGTAGTTCATTCAATGATAACAATTGATGGCAATATGATCCATATGATTGCAAATCTAACATTGTGAATGAACACCCAAATTTTGAGATTTATGTTGACCTTGGGGTGATGGTTGTTGTTTCAGCGATCTAGAAGAGGTGGAGGACTGCTGGCATGAAGGAAATGTACCACAAGATGGAGCATGACCACGACCCTGAGATAATTGATGTGGGTTGTCGGGCTTGAAAGGTTTAGAGGCCATCAATGCAATAAATTGAGTTGATCGCGGGCAGTGTATCTGCAGTCAAAGAGAGATCCTCACAGATTAACAGTGTATGAAGTTGTTCAATAGATAGGGTTGATGTCCTTGCACGAGTACAAAGCAAGGAACAGAATTGTCGATATGATGGTGGCAGCCCATCGACTATGTGAATAAGTAGATCATCCTCACTTAGGGGGGGAGCCATAGGCTGCTAGTTGGTCAAAAATAACCTTAAATTGCTGGAGATAATCGGTCATAGATTGAGTGCCCTTCTTGAGTCGAGTAAGTAGCTATGCGAGGGACATCACATGGGCAGGTATTGTAAGGGCATATCTACTATTGAATAGATCCCATGCTTACTTAGCAAAAGTAAGTCTGATGATATACGGAAGAGCGAAATCGCTTAATGTGGCATTGATCCAAGATAACAACTGGTTTTTTTCAAACCAAGTTGCATATGTGGGATCATCATATGATGGTGCAGGAATAGAGCCATCAACGTTTTACATTAAGCAATGACAACGCAAAATAGATGTGAACAAGGATTTTTAAAAGAGATAGTTTGAGGCATTTAGTTTGATTGGGATGAGGTTGTAGATGTTCGAAATCACAATGGGTGGGGATTGAACTAGGGTATTGACAGTGCTACTAGCTTCAAAATCGGTGAAGGTAGTCATGAGGAAGAAGAAGTAGGATCACAGATAATGTTATTACACAGAGCGCTCTTATACCATAATGATTGTGAAGGAAGCTTTTAATTTTTTATTTTCCTCGATGCTTTTATTGATGTATAGAATGAGTTTAAATAGATACATAGAGATCAAAATTGATTCCTTAGATCAAGGAAAGAATTCTCAAATTAAGGAAAGAATTTTAAATTCAGAATTTGAATTTGAAATTAAAATTTTGAGAGAGGCGCAAGATATCAAGTTGCTTGATTTTAGAACAACATGTTATCACGGTGATCACCTGATTTGGTGTGATGCTCCGACGTCCGATCTCGCCCTCTACTCAAATTTGAGATTTTATGTTGATAATCGAAAGATTTCCAAGGCGAAAAGGAGGCGGAGGAGCTCCGATGAAATTGGTGATTGCTCAAAATGTTGCTAGTCTTAGACCTGCGAGGTTACATCAACAAGATGCTGCTCTAGATTTGGAAAGTATCACCTCTATAAGCAAGCGATATCTTCAAAAAATTTGAAGGATTTTTTTATAATTAAGAGGATATGATTTCTAATCCAACCTTATTCTTTCCTATTTCAATCCAAATTCGAGCACTAAACGCAGTCAAAAAGCATATTCGTACGGCCGTATGGCGATCCACATGTATAAGTATCTCAATCCGAATCTGGGCCTCGTTCCTTTCTAAAGAACTCAGGAAATTATAAGAGACAACGATCTACTTCCTTGTGCATAAGTATCAAATACAATATCATGATAGAGTTACTCGTCTACATGTTGCCCCTTGAATTTGGCACCGCTTTTAGTCCCACGAAAATTAAATGTCGTGAACAAACTATTTAATAAGAAAAAATTTAAATAATTTGTCCAGCCACGATAAATCCACTGATTTTAACAATGATGCTTAGGCGAGACCATGAGAGTAATTTGTGCATATGAAGTAATTTCAATAATTCGACCCAAAAAAAAGTAATTTTGGATCGGGCCAAGGGATTGTCGATTATGGCCCATGGATGATGGATGCAACACCATATCAAACCTGACGTTTTCTATTCCGACCCGAAATGAAAGAAAGAAGCGAGTTTCGGCTCGGGCTCTTCGGGCGCCGCCCGTCTGGGAAGAGCTTGCTCCGACGGCCACCGTCGCCTCGCAATGTGCCGCCACGACCGGTGAACAATGGTCTAAAGTCGGTATTCCACATTGTTTGGGTCTTCATTTGTGGGTTCGGGTCGGAACGGTTAGGGGATCTTGTGAATGTTCAACCATTTGACCATCTCTCTCGAAGTTTCAATTTTCTTTTTTCTTGCGGGATGGAATCGTTTGGTTGACTACGTGCCTGTTTGATTGATAACTCCTAGCAAAGTGTCAATCAAATGTAGGTGGTCTCTTTTCGATTCCTGTGATGGGTTCTCTCGTTCTACTTCTTGTGATCTCTCTAGTTGAAGTTCACGAGCCTTGTGTGGTCTTTCTGATGCTGATGGTGGTGAATTCTTGTGATCTCGCTAGTTGAAGGGGAAGCACACGTATCGAAGGCTTCCCAGGCGATTTGATCGAAGCCTGAGGAGCTCATATCCGTGCAACACGAAATCATCCATCTTTGTATGCAGTCAATCCTTTTGATGTCTTATTCTTTGCATTCAGAGGATTTCAAAGTAGGGGTGTGCAAAATACCCGAGATCCGCCCGGACCGCCCGGAACCGGACCGGAACCGCCCGGAACCGGCGGGTCTTGCGGGAACCGGTCCGGTTCCCAGTTCCGTGGGCGGATCCGCCCACCCGGACCGGACCGGAACCTTTTTAATACTAAAAAAAAAAAAATTACTAAAAGAAACCCTACATCTCATCTCACTCTTTAGGGAACCTTTACCTTTGGTCAAAGAAAATTGAACCATCTATGGTTATTTGCAAGTAGGAAATGGGAGAATGTTGCATTCCATTTGTTCGCGTTTTTTTTATCTACGAGATACATTTATAATTACAACAAATAAATATTTGTTCCACGTACTTAAATTTAATTTTTCTTTCTTTAGCTTGCTTTGATGTCACGTAATTGTTTTTTTGTTGAAAACCAAAAAAATTTCGCGTCAAAATCGGTTCCATGGATCCACCCAGGAACCGGACCGGACCGGCGGTCCGGTTCCCGGGTGGATCCACGCAACAAACGGGTGGATCCCGGTTCCAATTTTTCAGAACTGGTCCTTAGCGGGCGGTTCCCGGTTCGAGGTCGGGAACCGCCCGCCCGGACCATGCACGCCCCTATTTCAAAGAGGTTGGACATTTTCTTGAATATATTGATCCGTCTTCTGTATTTCTGTTCTCTTTCTGCTGTGAACGGTTTCACGGGGATGATGTCTTGTTCCATCTGTTGACTTAATATTCCCTAGAAAATTCATGAATGACAGTACTGAAGTAGGAAATACTTGAAGCTCCGCGTAGGGGCTTGTACTTGGTCTGTAGAAATGGGATGTTTGGTGTGCTCATTCAAATTTTTGTGGCATTGAACTCATTTCTAGTTCATTCCCTTACTTGCCTCTAGCTATAGTGATTCAATGCTGCTAATGCTCCTTGAGAATGTATTGTCAAATGAAATAGAATCGCAAGGACAACCCAAGTTTTTTGGGTGAAACGTATTCGAAGTTGGACACTTGTTGATCAAATTTTATGGATCGTGTCCTTAATTTGTTGTTGCTTGGGGTTTGTTTTGCTATTCAGTGATGATTTTGAGTCAGTATAGTGTACTTAACTAAATAATTCAGAAGAAACAACAAAAGCGGTTCTCTCTTACAGCACACCACCACATGATGATTGGGATATATTGTGCATGGGTTTTGAGTTCCAGAAGGATGGATTAATGAAATATCCTCATAACTTGTCCCTGCGGATGGCAAAAAACCGTCAATCTTCTCACAGTATCTCCCCGGTAGCAGCTTTTGAAATATCTCATTGTTTGTGATGGATGATTTTTTGCACGGAAAATTTGTTTTGTCAAAGTTACATGTATGAGTTTCTCCTTTCATGAATAAATTCATCTATTTTTAGTTAGTCCATACTTCATTCTTTTGTTTTTGGGTCTCTCTTCCCATAATACTGTTTTTTGGTCTTGTACAAAATGGCTGCCTGATCGGATTGGTCAGAGAATACCTAAAACATCTTTACCTGCCCTCCCAATATATGTCCTCGACACTCGTAGTGACCAGCTTGCATTTTCCTTAATCATCAGACGGAGGGGAAATGTGCTTGTCCTTCAATTGGTACATGCCATCGTTTTTCATTTACATGAAGTGCGCTAATTCATCTCTGCATTAGTAAAAGCCCGGTGTATATGAATTAGGATTTTAGGAGTTCCTTCATTTTTTTTATCAAGTTAAGATGCCTTCTGATTTAGCCTTATCTCATCCTATGGATAACACCTACAGCACTTGGTTTACTATAGCTTTTTCGCAACCAGTGGTTGCTAGTTTTCCTCCTTTAGTGTCAGTTTTGCGATATCCATGGTCAACAATTAAGGTTGGTGATCGAAAACTAGTTTTACTGTTAACTTCATTGGTGTCGAGAATAGACTGTGAGCATTGAGGAGGATGAGATCTATGAGGGCGTTGTGTGGCTCAGATCGTGACAACTTTGATGTCCCTTGCATAAGTTTTTGATCATGTGAGTTTTGATTTCGCATTTAGGCTTTCTAAGCGCCACATAGTTGCAATCTTTTTCCCCTCGGAGCTTAGGTTATAAACTACGCCTAGGAGATTGTGTACAAGTAAGAAGCGCCTGATTCCTCTTTGAGCGAGCTGCTAGATGATGATTGGGATATTGCGCATGGGCTTTGAATTCCACTTTGATGGGATATTGAAATAATCTTGCTACATTATCCCGTCTGATAGCAAAATTCTATCTTTATACATCTTTTGGCACTAAATTCCTTGCAACAATCTCGCAATGATCACATTGATTCTTGTGGATTGATTGTTTTCCGAGATGACGCGACCGTGAACTTACAACATCGTTTCTAACTAGAGGTGTCCTCTCACTACTGATTTTTTCTTAGCTCTCTTGTGATTTGTTGGATCAGAAGCAAAAAGGAAAGCCTTGCTTTTTCAGCCTTTCGGCATATTGAGCTTGCATGTGCAGCATGCCTCTCGCAATAGCACGTCACTCCGAGTTCAAGAGACATTCAGCTTTCTCTGCCGCGACCATGAGAATGTCTTCTTTCTCTTCCTGAAGATGGCGACGCTAGTAACTCTCCTAGGTGCTCAGGGATTTGGCGTGATGACACAGCAAACCCTTGACAGTGCTTTCTTTCTAGAAGCGCGACAATGGAAGCTGAGAGTGAGAGAACCATTTACAACATTTTCTGGCTTGTCTTCCTATGCTTGTTCACTCTCTTTGAACTGTTTGTTGAAATCTACCCTTGTCTCTCAATTTTATACTCTCTTTTTTCGCTTTACTGCGTTTGGATGTGTCATAACGTAGAAATCAATAAAATATTCGTTTACTGATAATTCAAGCCTAATTTCCTTTTGAATAAAAATGATTTTGTCACATGACTAAGATTTGATAGTCTCGATAGTGGAAAGTAACCTTAAAATGTAACATTATCTTTGGCCATCCTCAAACACACAGTTTAAACAACAAAAACTGCAAAAGATGCGAACTTTATTATCAATAGAATCACAATGTGGGAAAATTTTTATGAATGCCCACAATATAAAGAAAAAAGAAGATATTCCTAGAATTCTCGATTGTACATATAGTCTCAGAAGTCGTTTCTAAGTCAATCACGTGTCAAGAATAATAAGGAATGTATCAAGTCTAATTAAGAAACACACACGAGTTTGACGCATATCTAACAATACAATTGTGATTTTATCTCGACTCGAGGTAATAAACTATGAAGCACGAACACGTTGCACGTGCTTCCGTGTCATGTTCGACACATGTCAGAGCGCGTCGAACATGTGTGTCAGATTTTCCGACATGTTGTAAATTCTCTTGACACGTTTCGACACGTGTTCGAAAGACGATGGAGGGTGGAGGCTAGAGTGAGGGCGAGGGCGAGGGAGCAGAGACGAGGCCGCGAGCGACGGCGAGAGATGGCGAGAGAAAGAGCAAAGACTAAGGCGAGGGCCACCACTGAAATGCTGTGATGGATCGGCAACGAGGCGAGGAAGGGCTGGAGGCAAGGCGGTAAATGATTGTGATGAGAACTGAGAGCAAGTAGAGATCGAGAGGAAGAGGAGAGAAACGGGGTCGTGTGGTAAGGAAGAGGAGGAGAAGGAGGGTGCTGGCTAGGGTTTTTGAGAAGGAAACTCAAAAAGAATAAAATAAAATTAAAAAAAAAAGGGGGGTTCCATGGACTTGGCATGATTTTTAATTTTGGAGAGAGGGGGAAATGACGGCCTATCTGGTGGTGGGGAAGGGAAAGAAAAGAGAAATAAATTTGGGGGTAGGGGGAAGAGACGAGGGAAAGAAGGGAGTTGGGGTTGGGGTGATTTTTAATTTTGGAGAGAGGGGGAAGAGATAGCTTGTCAGGTGGTGGGGGCGGGGGGAAGCAGGGAGTTGGGATTGGGGGTGATTTTTAATTTTGGAGAGAGGGGGAAGCGACAGCTTGTCAGGTGGTGGGGGAGGAAAAGACAAAAGAAATAAATTTGGGGTGAGGGTGGATCCAAGGACTTTTTTTAATCGAAAAAATAAATAAATAATATTAAAAAGTAATTTTAAAAAATAAAAATACTGAATGTTGAATGATTATAAATTTTAATTATTATAAAAGGTCATGGATTTATTTAAATAAGTTAATTCTAATTTCTTAACTTCATTAATAACTTTTGTTAATTTATTAATATTATTAGGTATAAATTTATTGTAGGCTCTTTTTTAATTAACTATTTAATTATAAATTTGAAGAGAGAGGAAAGTGACTTGTCAGGTGGTGGGGGAGGGAAAGAAAAGAGAAATAAATTTGGGGGTTGGGGGGAGGGGAGAGACGAGGGAAAGAAGGGAGGCGGGTTTTTTTGGGTTGGGGGGTGGGGTGGGGGTGGGTGTGAGGGGGTGGACCCCACGATGAGACTTTTTTTAATCGGAAAAATAAATAAATAGGATTAAAAAGTAATTTCAAAAAATAAAAATATTGGATGTTGAATGGTAATAAATTTTGATCATTATCGAAGATTATGGATTTATTTAAATAAGTTGATTCTAATTTCTTAGTTTCATCAATAACTTTTTTTCAATTTATTAATAGTATTAGTGTGAATTCATTGTGGGCTCTTTTTTTAATTAATTAATTATTTATAAATTTGAATTAAATTAATTAAAAATAAAAATATTTATTTAATATACAACGTAAGCCCTATTAGTCAAGCTTTAAAGCCGTTGCGCGCTACTAGCGCGCATCCTTCAGCTGGCTTCAAAGTGCTAGTTGTAGCGCGCTAGCGCCTCTATAGAGTAAGGCTCTTCTGTGGAGTCGTAGTCCACGAGCCTTGTCTTCTCTCCAACGACTAGCTTCCCTTTCTTGTTCCGGTCCGACAACGAGGACGCTGCCCTGCCCTTCTCCTGCCGTGGAAGGACTTCAGCCTGTGGTGTGGTCCAACCCATGGGCGGAGTCGCCCTCATCTCCCCCATTGCTCAGTGCTCCCTGCTGCTTCGCTGGGCTTTACCCGTCCCCGGCGTGGACGCGGGCTTCTATAAGAGAATGAAAGGCTCTCAACACAAGAAAACGCGAACCGCACGGATCCCACCCGAGTTCGTTTTCTGCCGCCACTGGCCGGCCGCTGTGGAAAGACAGCGCGGCCCCCTCTCGGGAAAGGGGAGTGGGGGTCAAACAAGCTCTTGCTGCAGAGGGGGCCCACAAGCACCCGGCCCCCCTTCTTCTTCAGTAAAGCCGACCCTTTTTTTTCGCCAGTGCTGACGCAGTGCGCACGTAGATAAGGAAAGCAAAATCCCAGTGGGGGGATGGGGGCCGGTGCCTTTCTTTTACGGCCTCAACTCCTATTTGTCAGCCAGTTGAATGGGGAATTACTAGAGATGCTCGGTCATGGAGATGAAGGGTTAGAAATTTTTATAGGATTATCTTGTACAATGGCCTTGAAAATTGAACAAGTAAAATAGATCAAGCCGATAGGACCGAAATGATAAAAAGGAACTAGCGGAGCAGTTGAGAGGTTCCATATTGCATCGAGCCAAGTCATCGGGGCAGCACTTCGTGTACGTGATCGTAGTATGTCACGTCGTCTTGGTCGTCCATTGATGTCCAGGCCCGTAAGGCTCCGCCGATCCCACCGTCGCCTCGCATCCGCCATCTCCATCTCCAAGAAACTTGCCGCTTCGGAAACCAACAGAAGCCTCTCTGCATCACCCGCGCACGCTCACGACATGTTGAAGTTCTCCTGGAACGCCACGGACCATGTCAAAGCCCTGGCCCCATGAAGATTCTCGACACGCCGAAGCCCGGACTCCTCCCTTCTGGGCGGAGGGCCGCGGCCGCCTCCGTCATCTCTTGCTATCCGGCGAGCAAAGCCCCGACCTTGGCAGTCGTCTACGACGGGTCGGCCCGGGTCGAGCCCGGGTCGGGCAGCTTGGCCGACCGGCTCAGGTTGGGCAGCTTGACAGAGGACGGGCTGTCGTACAAGGAGAGTTTCATGGTGAGTTGCTATGAGGTGGGGATCAACAAGACGGCCACCGTCGAGACCATGGCCAATCTGTTGCAGGTTTTTGTGATCGGGTCTCAAATTGATTTTCTTTTAATGGGTTTTGGGCAAAGATGAGATTTTGAGTGTGATTGGTCTATGTAAGGGTTGTGAATATTAATAGAGCGTGCATGACAAAATTTTTGAAACAGATTTAAGAACAAGTTTCCAAGTAAAGAAACGCATTTGATAATGATTCAAAATTTCTATTTCTGAAATAAAAATTCGTTTGATAAGAGAATAAAATTTTTATTTCAAGGAGCAGTAACGACCGACGTTCGGTAGCCGGAGTCCCACGTCTGGCGTCCAGCATCCGACGACTGGCGAGGAGAGGCTAAAATTCAAAAGTCGGCAACTAGTGCCTAGCGGCCGGAGTCCGAAGTTCGACGTCTAGTGGCCGGCATCCAACATCAGACATCTGTAATTCGACATTCGTCGGTCGATGGCCGACGTTTAACGTACAGAGTCCGATGTCCAATGTCCAACGTACGGAGTCCAACGGCCAACAACAAGCAGCCAACATCCAACAGTCAGTGGTGTGCGGGCAGTTGGCGACGGACATCTGTTAGTCGACAATGGGCCTCTGGCGTCTAGCGATTGGCAATGAGCGGCCAACGATCAATGGTTATTTGGCGACCAACGGTTGGCGACTGGCAGCCAAAGTTCGGTGGCCAATAGCCTAGACCGATGGCCGGCGGCAAGCGTCCAATGTCCTAAGGGTGGCGGGTGAGCGATGGCTAATGACAAGAGTGAAAAATGAGGAAAGTTTTAATTTCTCATTGCTATTTCAGAAATAATAAAGTTAAAAATTTTTAGCTTCCGATTTATAGTCAAAATTTTAGCTTCGATTTATAGTCCAAATCTATTTTGAAATATAAATTTGTTCCAAAAATAGAAAAATGAAATTGTATTACCAAACGGATTTTTATTTTAAACCGCGTTCCGAGGAATAGGAAAATAGAGAGATAGAGAAATCATGCGCGTCTTAAGGGCGCGCATTATAAAATTTATACTTCTCTATTTCTCTGTTCCTTAGAACAAGTTTGAAATAGAAATATGTTTGATAACGTAATTTGATTTTTCTATTTCTGGAACAGATTTCTATTCTAAAAATAGATTTGAAGGATAAATCAGAAACTAAAATTTTTAACTTCTCAATTTTTGAAATAGAAATTGAGAAATCAATTCCAATTCCAGAAATTTTGTCATGCACACCAAAGTCCCTTGGATAATCATTCTATTTTTGGAAATGTCTAGGCTAGTTTCGAACTTTCATAATTACATAAAATTCTATTATTGAAATAAAAATGCATTTAGTATGATCCTTAAATTCTTTTGTGACTTAATTCTTTTTAATATTTAAAATAATTTTATTCTTTTATTCTTTCTTTTTTCCTTCTTCTTTTGCCCGGTTGCCGACCTAGGCGATGATCGGTGACCGACCAATCGAGAGCATGTGGCCTCATAGGAGTCTTGTCAGCTAACAAGCCTCACTCAGCCACCGGCAAGGCTTGACCGAAAAGCCGACAAGGTCATAGGCTCTCGTCTAGTCAATCGCCAACCATCGCCAAGGCTGTTGCTTAGCTAGAAGAATAAAAAGAAAAGATAAAAAGAAAAAAAAAAAAGCTTGATTTTAGAGTTATTCTCGAGGATAAAAAAAAATTCATTTTTACTTCTTTATTCTCGAAAATAAAAAAGTTACCAAACAAATTTCTATTCTTTTTTTTTTCATTCCAGAAAATTAAAGAATAGAATTAAGCACTGTTTAACCAATTACCAAATAGGACTTGAATATTTGCATAATTTGAAACTGAACTTTTCAAACCCTATGAATCCAATACTCTTTTATGTGGGAATGGGGGAGCAGAAGAATAATAGTAAGAGTGCCAAAATTTTCATAAGGCGTTCACTTGAATGTCAAAAAAAATTTCGCTCACTTAAGTGTCACAAATTTGAAAAACCGCTCACTTGAGTACCAATTCCGATTTGCCTCATCAAAAAATCCAATGTGAACGCTAGTCATCTAACATGATTTTATTGTCGTAACGTTGACAATTTTTTAATATTATTTTAATATTATATTTTTGAATTTTTTTATTTTTATTTCTTCGGTTTTTTTTTCTTTATGGCCGACGGGGTCACCGGCGACCCTTGCAAGAGGCAAAACCCTTGCCCAAACTAGGCAAGGGCCACCTTGCACTCGGCCACGAAGGCCCTAAGGAGCGCTATTGGGGCCCATCGGCCGTAGACAATGTTGCCTAAAGCTAGCGAGAGCATCGTGACCTCACCAACTACAGGTGAGGCCTCAACGGCCTCACTCAAGGCCTTCATGGCCGAGAGCAAGGCGGCCCTTGCCCAATCTAGGCAAGGGTTTCGCCGGCGACCCTCGCCAACCCCGTATAAAAAAAGCCAAAAAAAGGCAAATTAAAAATAAAAACAAAAAATTCGAAAAATAAAAATAAAAAATTTCCACGTAAGACTTTTGGCAGGAAGTGGCACTTAAATGAGCAATTTTATTCCAATATGGCAAGTGAGCAAAAAAAATGTTTTTACACTGAAGTAACCATGGTATGAAAGTTTTGACACTCCTAGTATTCTTGTCCCCAAACAAACAAGCATGTATCTTGGTTTAAATGTAGCAAATTATTAATTACTGCTGCGAATTGCTTATAACTCTTGGATTTTGAGAAATATAGTAATAGAGCAGTTGGTCTTTGTTTGTGTCTCTTCTCTGCCATCTCCTAGATCAGAGTTTCTAAATGATTGCTTGTCACTGGGTTTAAGATTTGGTTGAATGATAATGACTACCCCTCATGGATTTGCTAATTCTCATTTTAATCTTCGTTTCTTCTTTCGACGAAACGTGTTGATCCAATATTTGGTTTAATCGATAAGCTCATTTATGGCAGTAGGAAAATTTTGTTTTTCTCTATTTGGAAAGAGTTGTCTCAAGTTGCAATTGCAGTAAGGATTTCTGGTCAAACAGAATGATATCTGCATTGCAGGAGGCTGCGTGTAATCATATTCAGAGTCTTGGATTTTCGACTGATGGATTTGCAACGACCTCTACAATGCGGAAAATGAATCTCATATGGGTGACTGCCCGCATGCACATTGAAATATACAAATACCCAGCTTGGTGAGTTTGGCTACTTTTATATTTCACATCCGACATTGAATGACTTGCACATGGGTTTAGGATTGTCATTCATGCCCTGATAGTAGTACGTCATTTGTGTCAGGAGTGATGTGGTGGAAATAGAGACATGGTTTCATGGAGAAGGCAGGATCGGAACTAGACGAGACTGGATACTCAATGACTATGCTAATGGTCAAGTTATTGGAAGAGCTACTAGGTAAACTTGTTCATTTCTTTGAAGTGCGAGTTTGTATTGGGGATGCTGCTTTCTCTTGTCTGTTGCCCTAAGTTACCTACCACGTCCAGGAAGAGTTGAACTGGTTTTTCATATTTCGTTTCTTTTTACCAGTGGAGTGAATGCCATCAGATGGTGGAGAAAATAATATTTCCCCTGCTTGGCAAAGGCTTTTTATAGCGATCCATTAGCTTTTTGTCAATTACCTTGGGGCCGCAGGGCAACATTGCATCAGCTCTGCATTGTTCTATATCTATGTTTTTAAGACATTCATATTCAGGATACTTTTGAGATTAGCATGAAGGAACTGTATCTATGACAGAAGTATTGGCGTTCCTCTCTGTCTGATGCTATCTTGGGGTTTCTTGGGTGAGCCATAGGTTTATAAATGATTATATGAACTGTACATTGTTGACCGGTTCAACCATCTGATTTCTCAGCAAGTGGGTCATGATGAATCAAGAAACTAGAAGACTTCAGAAGATCAACGATGATGTTCGTGATGAGTATCTAATTTTTAGTCCACGAGAATCAAGGTGCATTTGTGTTCATATCATAGGCATAAACATCATCTTTGTTGAGTATAATCTATCATGCATTTCTTGAATTTGAGTATGATCACACTTGAAAATGCAGCATGCAATTCAACATCAGTATATTTGACGAAGGAGCTTATATGAGAAAGGGGCCTTTTGCCTTGCTAAAGTGATACCCAAATTAGGTGATAATGTAGGTGCAGGAGTGATAAAAACAATGTAAGTATATGCATGAATGTGTGAAACTTTGCTAGTTGGTTGGTGTTTTGACTCACCTCATTAGTCAGAAGTTTCTCCGAATTCAATGAACATGCCAGAAGTCGTCTACTGTGCTAGTTCTGTGGACTGTGGACCAATCTCAAAGAGTGGTATTATTACAAATTTGCAGAAGCACGGCATCGCGCCTTATGGATGCCTGGGACTATAATAGTGGCATTGCGATACCTAGCCAAGGATCTTCAGAATTTTTCTTAATTCTAAAAGTAATAATTCATTGGGGTTGTGTAATATATAATTATATGCTCAAGATTCTCGCATGTCTGGAGACATACGATCAGACAGAATTACCAATGATTGACCAGATTCCAAAACCCCCTGGCCTTTCTTTCCTCCCAAAATCTGGGAATAAATACAATATGAAAACGAAATGACTCTGCATAATAAATTGCAAGCCACATGTTTGGCCATGTAATTATGCCCCTGAGTCACTGCAACTTTGTTTGATGGAGATTTTGTTATTGAATCTAATATACAGCAATGGTGGATGCTTTCCTTCAATTTTGGGGTGGATCGCTCGCTAATGAAGAGAGGGAGACACAAACAGAAAGTGCTATATTTTCACTCAGATTACATAGCTTAAATAGCTCAGAGAGCTAACTCACTTAATACACTAACCCTGGTTACCTTGTTTAAAGTACCTAATGCACATCTACTAACTGTAAAATCTCATTTTTACTGAATATTCTTTGACGTACACATTAAGGCTCCTGTTTATTTGATTTGCAGATTAGCGTTCCCAGAGGAAGACAATGGCAGCTTAAAAAAAATAGCTAAGTTGGAAGACCCTGCTCAATATTCGAGGCTGGGGCTTGTTGTAAGTTGATTAACCCATCTGAGTTGCCCGGATTTATAAATGTATTTTCATTAATTATTGTGCTCCCCACAACCGCAGCCTAGACGAGCTGATCTGGACATGAACCAACATGTCAACAACGTCACCTACATTGGATGGGTTCTAGAGGTAAGGCTTGCAGGCCTTCCTTCATATCCATTACGCTGGACATGGCATATACCTCGTCTGAGTCAAGTTTCTTCTTCTAATTGCTTTTGTTTTGCTGTACCAATCTGGCTTTCAAGAGAAGTTGTGTTGAGAATTAAATCGTTTCGATCTGCATCTGGGTCGGGTTCCTCATCGTCATATCTGCCGCATTGAGAAGTTGAAGTGGTAGGCTCACAGTTTTACTAACGCTTGCCTCTCCTGTGGGAACAGCTTTTTCTTTGTTCCTGGTCTCACCATGTGGGCCACAAAATTTTGTCAGAAATATTCTGTTTTTGTGCCGCTATCCTTTAATTTGGCAAAAGGTGTAATGGAAGAAGGAAAAGGACAGAGGCTTTGGCTTATCTAGGTCCGAGCATGTATTTGGGTCGCACTTCGTGTTCGGCCTCACATAGCAAGAACTGTTACTGACTCTGTCTTCAGAAGTTTTTCTTGTCCCACTAACTTGTAGAGATGAAGAAATCAGCAGTTTTTGTTGAAATGTTCCTCAAGCCGTCTCTCATGTTCGGTAAATCCTGCAATCGCCTTTTTCTGAAATGCTTTCTATGTTGTCATTATGACAGAGCATGCCTCAAGAAATTATTGACTCCTATGAATTGCAAACAATCACGCTGGATTACAGGCGTGAGTGTCAGCACAATGATGTTGTTGATTCTCTCAGCAGTCATGAACCAGACGAGAACTTGGAGGCCATCTCACAGCTCAATGGAACCAACGGATCGGCTGCGTCTCCGTCCACAGAAGATTATTGCCACTTTCTCCACTTACTCAGGTTGTCTGGTGATGGCCTAGAAATAAACCGTGGCCGCACCAAGTGGAGAAAGAAGCCTATGAGGTAACTCGTTTTTGATTGCACGTTTGTCATTCTTCACGAGGATTTATTGCGCCGCCGAATCTTGCTGTTGCTTGCTTGTGGTTTTCCTTCTATATATGGAACTGCGATCGTTGTGCCGAGAGAAAAAGGAGAGAAAGATAGGTATACTCTGCTATGCTTATCACAGGTACCTCAAGGCGACCTCGTCCTCCCGAAATTTGTAACATATCATGCTGTGAGCATAAGATTTGTATTTCACTTTTTAAGAGGAGAATCATTAGAGCTGACTCTTGGTGTCCTGTTTTCACACGGTAAATGAATGCATGCTGAAATATTGAGTTTCTCATTCGAAGTGTTACCGCCTGGGGAAAGCATGCGGGTGACATGTTGAAGAGTTGGGGATCTTGACTTGGGGAGTGAATTGAGGACATGATCATTCTAATGATAAACATAATGTATCTTAATCATGTTCATGTTCATCTCTTAGAATCTTGCGTGGTGGCTTTCAGGGTCCCAGCCGAATCCGAGAAATCAGAGGAAAAGAAGAGCTGTCTTCAAGATGCAAGCTTCCGGGACTATTAGCATAAGGGATCTTTATTAGAAACGCCATACCAGTCGAACACTGCCTGTGGAGATAATACTTCTCAGGTTTAACTCCTCGTGAAAATAAAATGCCAAATTCTGGACAAAACCATGTTGTTGGTTTTACAATATCCTGAGAACAGAAAGCATCATATGTTGGACTTCACAAACGAGGAATGCGTTATTACGTGAATGGAGAAGATACATAATTATAGTTGGGTAAAGATTATTCAAACTGCAAAATAGTTGCCTTGTATTTCTTCTGATCATCAAGACAGTGGTCATCCTGGACGAAAAACCACGGAAGCAGCTTCCTTAAAATCAGTACCAGTCATGAAAAAAACAAGTAAAACAAGTGAAACCAGACCGCGGGAGCGATCGCACAGTAATGACTTGGCTGAAGGTGAATACAAACGGTACCTCCTCTTGGTTGACAAATTACCTTTCACTGATTTTAAAGACCAGATATGGATACACGCTGCTCTGACTCCGCTTGTCCTGTGATCTATTCTGATTCATTGCCCTCTCGATACCACCTTCCCTTCACTTGAGCGTCCACTGGAGTCTGCCCTGTGCTTGGCTCGAAGTGAAGCCAACTCTTGCTTCTTTGAAGAACGGTGGACAAGTTGAAACTGAGTGAAATAACTCATGGAGCTAAAGGAAGAGCTATGTCGTCCTGGCAAGAAAATCTGCTCATTCCGATATATCGCTTTGCATTGCATGCATGACAGTTGATCGTTAGAGAAATTGCTTCTTTTGTGGCGACTTGTCACGTTGGAAGAATTCAACGATGTCAAGACCAACGCTCTTTTGCTCCCAAGAACGAGGACCTGATAAGCCTTTTACGCTGCAAAAACAGCTATTAGACTCATTGGACAAGTCCCTACAAACTAATAGACTGACTTTTACGAGCAGCATCATCGGCGTACTCCTTTCATCGGCAAGAACTTATATAATCTCCAGATTCCCACAAATATGTATTCCAGACCGTAGCTCACAAACACGTGAATAAGAAAGTAACAATTATCGCCAAAAAAGAAAGACCAGCTTATAGAGATCCTGAGTTTGGCTGGGTAGCAAATATGTGTTTACCAGGAAAAATCCGTTTGAAATGGAAATACCATATATATTGGAAATTTATGTCAACGAACTCTCTTTACCATCCGTGCGGTTTTACAGTAATGGCGGAAAAGAAATGACAGTTATCGTAATTCATTGCTTATGTCTCGAACTTGTCAAAACATCTCAGTGGACCTTTTCATCCCTTTTGGTTTGCTCTTTCTTGAACCCTTAAGCCATGCAAAGGCATGAGCCAAATTTGAAGGCCATGCAACTTACGGGTGAGCAAATCTAGGTTCCATACAAATTTCACCTGAAACCTAGAATCTACCCGTAAAAATTATTTATTGAAACCTAAAACCTAGAATCTATCATGCATACCTTGAAATTTGGAATCTACTATGTTACGAGTTTCAAAATCAATTTTAGGTTCTACTCAAAATCAACCCGTATTATTAATTGAATGATTGCAATAAGTTATCACCTTTAACGACCACCGTTTGCTACTACAAGCCACTAAACTCAATTTATATTTAGACACATGAAATTTATGAAACGTGTAATTTTAATTTTAAAATGGAAACTCAGATTAGTGATTTTAAATTATACACTTATTATTGGATATCATGAAATAGCACATGATTGTGCGAAGACAATGACCAAGAAAAATACAAAAGCAGGTTCCAGATTTCAAGTTTCAAGTTCCATTTACTTAGAACCTTGAACCTACCTATTGAAATAGGTTCCTCAATTTTTGGAACCTAAAACCTACCTTACATACCTTGGAATTGGGAATTAGATTACCTAAAACCTACCTTACATACCTTGGAATTGGGAATCAGACAAGTTCCCATTAGTATGGTTCTTTGGTTCCAGTAATCATGCTCACCCCTAATGCAAATCTTCCTCAAATGGGAGTTGCGTGGAGATACCACCCGAAAGTTTGCCTACAAACACCAAATGGAAGGGATCACTTGCATACCTTAGAATTAGGAATCGGGCAGGTTCTCATCAGTCTGGTTCTTTGGTTCTAGTAATCATGCTCACCCCTAACGCAAATCTTTCTCTAATGGGAGTTTCATGGAGATATCACTCGAAAGTTTGCCTACAAACACCAGAAGGAAGAGATCATTGCTCCCACTGATGAGAATAGCATGTCAAATGATGAGGAAAGAAGAGAACATTGCTACACAATTTTCTCTTTATAATTATCGAGAGAGTGAATAACAAGTACAAAGAATAATAATAGATAAATGATTATATGACCATGCAACGGTGTCACAGTTGAACGCTGACCAGAAGTGTTATGAATAGCAAAACAAAAATAGAAATAATTGTGGGACCCACCTCTAGCCTTGTGGCCAACATTCAACCATGACACTGTGACACAGTTATGTTAGAGGTGCTCATGATAATAACTACTTGTTTGTGAATTTTGTTAGAGAAAATTAGGAATTTCTATAGGATTTTCCTATATTAGAAATAATTATTGATATTTACATTGATTATTCGTATTTCTCACGATTGCATATATATTGCATGTACATAGCACATATATTGCAAATATATGACATGCAGATTACAAGTATATCCCCTTTGATTGTGCATATCTTCATTGAGATAATATTTTAAAATAATTATTTAATAAAGCCTGTAAATAAACCAATGTTTTTTTACTAATATATATTGAAATTCTTTAAAAAAACTCCACAGTTCTTTCTTCTGCTTTATTATGTCATAAGTTTGAGTCTGGGTAATAGGGACGCCAAGGAGGTTTTCCCTTATGGCAACGCCCACATTCCCGGCGTGTTGTCCAGCGGTGGAATAAAGTGTTATTATTGAAAAAGACAAATAATAATAATAATAATAATAATAATAATAATAAGTTGCAAATAATTTCGACTCATTCTCCGTTATTATTATTGGACATGATGACTCAGCACGTCTCTGTCCCAAGAAATCAGCTCTGTCTCGACATAATCATGAATCCCCAACCCCCAACGGTCTAGCGGTGGAACAAGGTGTTCGTCATCTCGTACTTGGTGTTGCTCAAAAAAAAAAAAAAAAAAAATCTCGTTCTTGGTGTCTGTCTTTATGGACCCGCGAGCGTTCTTCTCCTCCTCTGCTCACAAGGCGCGGCTCTGTTTCTTACCTTTCTGCTGACTTGCCAGTATTCTCAAGTTCAAATGGCTTGAAAAAAAATTGTTGATTAGTATTGGAGTCCATACGGTTATTATTGTCATATCAATTCAGATATTACGTACTTCTCCATCCTTGAATGCAGGAAGATATTTGCATTGTGCTAAACTGGCCATGACAACGACAATCCTTATTCTAAAAAGCGTGACTGACTACATGCCCCTCCTGCACATACTTTTTTAGATAGGTCGCTTTTCACTGACTTATTTAAATATTCCTTACTTACCCATCCTTGTTTTTCTTATGTTTTAAAAAAGTGAATTGTTATTTCACTTTATGCTTGACCTCCATTGTGCCTTACGCTCAAGGGAGATAAAAAAAAAAAAAAAAGTGCAATGTTGTCATATTAGGAGCTTTTTTGCTGTCTTTCAGTCCTTGACAACTGCTTTCTTTGTCAAATTTTTACGGTTCAGGTAAGTAGCTCCTAATACTATAGTTGTTGGTGCTGCTGGAGACTTGGTTGATCCAAAAAGTATTGCTTTCCGTTATCTACAAGGATACTTCTTTATAAATCTGTTTTGTTGTGATTCCACTTCCACAAGTAAGTCCTTATTTCTCTTATGCATCACCCCTGATTTGTTACTGATATGACTTCCGATCATCAATTACTTGCTCAACTAGTTGCAGATATTGATATTGCTAGTTCTACCAAAATTCAAGATCTTGTCCGCATCATATCATGCAGAGAATCTTCTACACACAAGCCTTCTTGTCCAATACATTCCAAGATTGTGTCGAGTTTTGCCATTACTCATGGGGTTAGTCTCCTACATGCTTCATTTTTTGAGTCGGCGTGGGCAAATTTTGTCATCAACCTTCTCATGTTTGTATTAGCTGGCCATGTCCTGGGATATACTAGTACCTTCTTGGGCTACAAGTGGGTAGCATCACTTGTGTTTCTCTGCCTGATTTGTTCTTTTATGTCACAACCCTGGAAGAATCAGGATAGTATGTTGAACCCTGCTACAAGTCTCATTACCATCTAGATGCCTCAGCTCTATCTTTCCATTCATATTTCTTCTATCTTCTTCGCATTTGGACGAGGAGGTTCTTCCTAGCGTTATCATGAATCCTCAAGCTCAAGCAGCCCGATGGTGGAACTATTGTTCATCATTTCGTGGTTGGTGGCCGTCTTTATTGACCCATTAGTGTTCATCTTCTCATCAATTCATAAGGTGCAGCTCTGTTGCTTAATTCCTACTAGCTTGCTAGCATTCTCAAGTTCAAATGGCTTGAAAAAATCTGTTGATTAGTAGTGGAGTCCGTACAGTCTTTCTGTCATGTTATTTTTCATATTCTTCACTTTATATATATGTACCTATATGTGCAATTTTAAGAGATATGGATAACTAACAAAATTATCAAAATATCTCTAACATGAGAAATTATGTTAAAGAAATTCCTAATTATCTTTAACATTAACCATGTCCTTTCTTTATGTATAATCCCCGGTCATCATACCTGTTTAGGTTGGCATTCCTTTTGCATTAGTAAAGGAAATGTGATACACTTGAGCCAATTCTAACTGCTTTTGAGATAGTCCTGATTAAATATATTATCCATACCGTGACTAGTTGCAGACAAATGTCATTTGATTGTACATCCCCTAAAATTTCTTATGCATTTGCATTTTGGCTTTTGTCCTCATACTTTATTGCTATTGTATATTCATTTGCAAATTCAAATAACCATGTAAGCTTTTTTGTTGGCATGCAATTACTTTCCTTGCCCATGCTTGGGCGAGGCTTGCCAAGCCTCGCTATCGCCCAAGCAGGGCTCGTTGGGCCTCGCCCTCGCCCAGGTGAGGCCCTATAAGACCGCCCTAGCCTAGGCGAGGGTTAGCCTCCCTAGATCTAGTGAGGTGAGCCTCACTTGGCCGTGCCTAAATGATCAATGCCCGCCTTCGCCTAAGCACAGCCCAACGAGGTCAACCATCACCTATGACTAGCAAGGGCAACTTTGAACAAGCGAGGCCAACCATTGACAAAAAGAAAAGGGAAAATGAAAAAAAGGGGAAAATTATCTATAAATTCGATAAATTCAAAAAATACTAAAATATTATTAAAATTGTTCACATCCGCAAATAACTCTAAAATCATGTTCAAACATTTTTCTCTTTTTATCTTCCTCTTCTTCTTCCCCTAAGCCATTAACCAGGGTGATAGCTGGTGACCAGCCAAATGAGGTTAAGTGAGGCTCACCTCACCAGATCTGACAAGGCCGAGACTCACCTAATCATAGCGAGACTCAACCTCACCAGCTCTCGTCTAATTGGTCGATGGCCCTTGGCTATAGAAAAAAGAAGAAGAAAAGGAAAATTATAATAAAATTATATAAATATTAAAATAAATTCTGAGTCATAAAAAAATATTTGAAAATTATACCAAAAATCTTTGAATGCATAGATCTCATTTAGGGAATAAAATCAGAAAAAAATTAATTAAATAAAAATTATTCTCAAAAATAAAATGATTACCAAACATCAATACATTTATGGGAATCATCTACAAAGTCCATTCGGGACTCTATCGTTTGGACCCGAAGTCAGCCCTAGTAATTGAAAACCAACTAACCGATCGAAGATGAACTTCGAGCATTTCGTGCGATCACATGGTTTGGGCCAACCATTCAGGAGACCCGACCGCCGAGAATTTTATCGGATGTCACTGCAATAGATGCTGGGTCCCCTCCCCGTCCTCGATCGCATCGATAACATCGACGTCCAGACGTCCAGGCCCGTAAAAGCCTCCGCCGTTCCCATCGACGCCTCCCATCCACCACCTCCATCTCCAAGGAAAATTTGCCGCTCCGGAAGCCACGAAAGCCTCTCTCCGCATCCCCCGCGCGCTCTCCCCACCGCCCCCCATTCTCGAGATGTTGAAGCTCTCGTGGAATGCCACCACTGACCATGTCAAAGCCCTGGCCCAATGCAGATTCCTCGACGCGCCGAAGCCCGGGCTCCTCCATTCCAGGCGGAGAGCCGTCGTCTCTTGCTACCCGGCAAGCAAAGCCCCGAGCTTGGCGGTCGTCTCCGACGGGTTGGCCTGGGTCGAGCCCGGGTCGGGCAGCTTGGCCGACCGGCTCAGGTTGGGCAGCTTGACTGAGGACGGGCTGTCGTACAAGGAGAGGTTCATAGTGAGGTGCTACGAGGTGGGGATCAACAAGACGGCCACCGTCGAGACCATCGCCAATCTGTTGCAGGTTTCTGTGCTCGTGCCTCGAATTGATTTTCTTTTGATGGGTTTTGGACAAGATGAGATTTTGAGTGTGATTGGGGAGAATTTGAAGGACTTTCTAGCTCTTGAGGTCCTTGTGAGGGTTGTGGATGTTGAGTGTTTGAGTAATTTGAAACTGAACTTATAAAAGCCTGTGAAGAAAAGTGTCTTTTGTGTTGGAGTGGGGGATTGGGTCTATGTCCTACATGCAAACAAGCATGCATCCTGGTTTTTGCTGTAGCAAATCTTTAATTACTGCTGCGAATTGCTTATAACATCTGGATTTTGAGAAATATAGTGATAGAGCAGGTGGTCTTTGTTTAAGTCTCTTCTCTACCTACTCTTGGTTCAGAGTTTTCACACAATTGCTTGTCGCTGGGTTTAGGATTTGGTTGAATGATATTGACTCCCCCTCATGGTTTCACTAATTCTCATTTTGATCTTTGTAACTTCTTTCAATGAAATGTGTTGATCCAATAAATGGATAGATCGATAAGCTCATTTATGGCAGTAGGAAAATTTTGTTTTTCTCTATTTGGAAAGAGTTGTCTCAAGTTGCATTTTGCAGCAGGGATTTCTGGCCAAACTGAACGATATCTGCATTGCAGGAGGTTGGGTGTAATCATGCTCAGAGTGTTGGATTTTCGACTGATGGATTTGCGACAACCACTACAATGCGGAAAATGAATCTCATATGGGTAACTGCCCGCATGCATATTGAAATATACAAATACCCAGCTTGGTGAGTTTGGCTACTTTTATATGTCACATCAGACATCGAACGACAACTTCCGCATTGAGTTTAGGATCATTCATACCCTGATAGTAGTATGTCATTTGAGTCAGGAGTGATGTGGTGGAAATAGAGACGTGGTGTCAAGGAGAAGGCAGGATCGGAACTAGACGAGACTGGATACTCAAGGACTATGCAAATGGTCAAGTTATTGGAAGAGCTACTAGGTAAACAGTTCATTTCTTTGAAGTGCGAGCTGGTGTTAGGGATGCTGCTCTCTCATGTCTGTTGCCCTAAGTTAACTTCCACGTCCAGGAAAAGTTAAACTGGTTTTTCCATATTTCATTTCTTTATATGAATAGGATGAATACCATCAGATGGTAGAGATAATATTATTTCTCCTGCTTGGCAAAGGCTTTTGTTACTGACTAATTAGCTTGTTGTCAATTACCTTGGGGTTGCAGAAGAAACATTGCATCAGTTCTGCGATGTTCTATATCTATGTGTTTAAGACATTCATATTCAGAATACTTTTGAGATTAGCACAAAGGAACTTTATCTCTGACAGAAGTAGTGGCATTCCTCTCTGTCTGATGCTATCTTGGGGTTTTCCTGGTTGAGCCATAGGTTTATAAATTCTTCTCTAAAACTTCAAGCAGAAGAGATAATGTATAGACATGTACATGGGATATGTATGTGCAAGAATATATGTATATAGGCATATATTCCCTATATTAGATATTGGAGCTGTATCATTTATGAGCTCCTTATGAAAGAAAATTTCCTTTGCAATGAAAGTTGAAACCACATACTGTTGATACTTTTTTTGTTTTGATTATATAAGCTGCACAATGCTTACCAGTTCAACTATCTGATTTTTCAGCAAGTGGGTCATGATGAATCAAGAAACTAGAAGACTTCAGAAAGTCGACGATGATGTTCGTGATGAGTATCTGATTTTCTGTCCACGAGAATCAAGGTACATTTTTGTTCATATTTTAGGCATAAACGTCATCTTTGTCAAGTATAATCTTTCGTGCATTTCTTGAATTTGAGTATGATCACACTAGAAACTGCAGCATGCAATTCAATATCAGTATATTTGACGAAGGAGCTTATATCAGAAAGGGGCCTTTTGCCTTGCTAAAGTGATTCCCAGATTAGGTGATAATGTTGGTGCAGAAATGACAAAAACAATTTAAATATGTGCATGAACGTGTGAAAAATTTGCTAGTTGGTTGGTGTTTCAGCTCGTCTCATCGGTCTGAACTTTCTCCATATTCTGTGAACATGCCAGTAAGTCATCTACTGTGCTAGTTCTGTGAACTATGGACCGATCTCGAAAAGTGGTATTATTACAAATTTGCAGAAGCATGGCATTGCCCCTTTTGGATGCCTGAAACTATAATAGTGACAATGCAATACCTAGCCATAGAACTCTTCTTAATTCTAAAAGTAATAATTCATTGGGATATTGTGCATGTTGTGCAAAATATAATTATATGTTGTAGATTCCCACATATCTGGAGACATACTTTTAGACAGAATTTCCAATGATTGACCAGATTCCAAAGCCACTTGGCCTTTCTTTTCCTCCCAAAATCTGGGAATGAATACAATAGAAAATGAAATGACTCTGCATAACAAAATGTAAGCCATGTCATTGGCCGATGTAGATTGTGCCCAAGTCATTGCTACTTTGTTTGATTGAGATTTTGTTATTTGTATCTAATGCACAGCAATGGTGGATGGATGCCGTGGAAAGTTCTTAAAACCTAATTCTTCTACAATGTCGATTGTGGAAGATTTCCCTTTTGTACTGTTCAGATTTTGGGGTGGATTGCTAATGGAGAGAGGGAGACGCAAACACAAAGCGCTATATTTTCACTCACTCAGATTACATAGCTTAAATACTATAGAAAGATAACCTTTTTAATGCCCTAATCCCTGGTTACCTTGTTTAAAGTACCTAAGCACATTTACTGACCATAAATATCTCATTTTTACTGAATATTCTTTGACGTACAAATTAAGGCTCCTGTTTATTTGATTTGCAGATTAGCATTCCCGGAGGAGAACAATGGAAGCTTGAAAAAAATAGCTAAGCTGGAAGACACTGCTCAGTATTCGAGGCTGGGGCTTATTGTAAGTTGATTAACCAATGTGAGCTGCCTGAATTTGTTCATTTCTCTTCATTAATTATTGTGCTCCCCACAACCACAGCCTAGACGAGCTGATCTGGACATGAACCAACATGTTAACAACGTCACCTATATTGGATGGGTTCTAGAGGTAAGGGTTGCACTTCATATCCCTTACACTGTCTATGGCTCATACTTCTAATATGGCTGAATCAAGTTTCTTCTTCTAATTGCCTCTGTTTTTCTGTACCAATCTGGCTTTCAAGAGAAGTTGTGTTGAGAATTATGTCCTTTCAATGAGCATTAGGAAGTTGAAGTGATATGCTTACAGTTTGACTAAGGTTTGCCTTTCCCATGGGAATAGCTTTTTCTTTGTTCCTGGTGTCACCAAGTAGGCCACAAAATTTTGTCAGAAACATTCTGTTTTTGTGCTGCTTTCCTTTAATTTGCCAAAAGGTGTCATGGAAGAAGAGTAAGGATGGAGGCTTTGGCCTATCTAGGTCAAGCATGTATTTGGGTTGTACTTCATGTTCGGCCTCACATAGCAAGAACTGTTACTCTGTCTTCTGGAGTTTTTCTTGTCCCACTAACTTGTAGAGATGAAGGCATCAGCAGTTTTTGATGAAATGTTCCTCAATCTGTCTCTCATATTCTGGAAATCCTGCAATAAACCTTCCTTTGAAATGCTTTCTATGTTGTCATTATGACAGAGCATGCCTCAAGAAATTATCGACTCCTACGAACTGCAAACGATCACACTGGATTACAGGCGGGAGTGTCAGCGCAATGATGTTGTCGATTCGCTCAGCAGCCATGAACCGGACGAGAACTTGGAGGCCATCTTGCAGCTCAATGGAACCAACGGATCAGCCGCCTCTCCGGCAACAGAAGATTATCGCCAGTTTCTCCACTTACTCAGGTTGTCTGGTGACGGCCTAGAAATAAACCGTGGCCGCACCCAGTGGAGAAAGAAGCCTATGAGGTAACTCGTTTTCGATTGCACGTAAAAAGACCATTTGTATTTTGTATTTGTCATTCTTCACAAGGATTTTCTGCGCCACCGAATCTCGCCATTGCTTGCTTGTAGTTTTCCTTCTGCATAGAGAACTGTGACTCTCATGTCAGGGAAAAAAAAAAAGAGAGAGAGATATGTGTACTCGGTATGCTTATCCGAGGTACCACAAGGCCACCTTGTACTCCCGAGACTTGAGTTTGTAACCTATCATGCTGTTAGCATAAGCTTTGTAGTTCATTATTTAAGAGGAGAATTATTAGAGGTAGTTCTTGGTGTTCTGTTTTCACACGGTAAAGGGAATGCATGCTGAAATATTGAGTTTTTCATTTGAGACGTCACTGCTTGGGGAAAGCATTCGAGTGACACGTTGAAGAGTTGGGGATCTTCACTTAGGAAGTGAATTGAGGACATGGTCATCTTAAGATAATCTAATGCATCTCAATCATGTTCATTGTTCATGTTCATCTCTTATAAATCTTGCGGGGTCTTGTTTGGGCTGACTTGTGGAGTTACAATGGAGGCGTTGGGCCTGATGGCTTTCAGGATGCAATGAATCGGTCCCAGCCGAATCCGAGGGGTCGGAGGAAAAGAAAAGCGTCTTCAAGACACAAACTTCCGGGACTATGAAGATAACGGATCTTTATTAGAAATGCCATCGGCTTTAGAAAAAATTAGTTTCACAGGGATTGTTTGGTTGGTGACCAAGGGACCTTTGCAAAAAAATCTGGGCCGTTTTCCATTTCACCACCGTGCCAGTCGAACGGTGTCCGTGGAGACAATACTTCTCAGTTTTAACTCACGAAAATTGAATGCCGAATTCTTGGCAAAACCACATTGTTGGTTTAACGACGTCCTATGTAGGACTTCACAAATGAGGAATGCATTATTACGTGAAAGGAGAAAATACATAATGAAGGATTCAAATTGCAATATGGTTGCCATGTTTTTCTTCCAACCATTAAGACAGCGGTTACCCTGGACAAAAGACCATCTAACGCAGCTTCCTTAAAATCAGTACTGGTCATGAACAAACAAGTAAAACAAGTGTAATCAGACCGCGGGAATGATCTCACTATAATGACGTGACTGACACTGCCCTCTCGATACTGCCTTTCTTGCACTGGAGGCATCCGTTGGAGTCTTTCCTGCTGAAGTGAAGCAAACTAGTGCTTCTTTAAAAAACAGTGGATAAGTCGAAACGAGTGAAATAACTCGTGGAAGTAAAGGAAGAGCTATGTCGTCCTGGCAAGAAAGTCTGCTCATTCCGACATATCACTGTGCATTGCATGCATTGCGTGACAGTTGATTGTTAGGGAAATTGTATCTTTTGTGGCGACTTGTCACGTTGGAACAATTCAAAGATGTGAAGACTAGTGCTCTTTTGCTCACAAGAGCGACAACCTAATAGGCCTTCTAAACTGCAAAACAACTATTAGACTCATTGGACAAGTCTCTACAAAACTAATAGACTGACTTTTACCGGCAAAATTGTTGGCGTACTCCTATCAGCAAGAATTTTCATAATATCCTTATTCTCCGCCGATGTCTCTTCAAGACCGCAGCTCTCAAACACGTGAAGAAGAAAATAAGGATCATCCGTCAAAAAAGAAAGACCAGCTTATGGAGATCCTGGGATTGGCTGTGGTATCAAATCTATCTTTACAAGAAAAAATCCATTCAAAATGGGGCAAACTCAGGAGAAATACACCCCCATGCATCCTAGAACAGTAATGGTGTTAGCCCTAAAAATACTCCAAAAAGAGTCTGGAGTTTCAAACGGAAAAAAGTCTAGGGTAGGCCTCATTAAGGAATGCAATACCGCTCTGTTGTAGCCCTCTCGTTGATGAGATGCTGCGTGTGTCTATGTAGTTCTTTCAAATCCGAGGTCTCTAGATCGGCAACAGATTTAGCGATTCCAAATGATTGGCCTTCGCACATCAAAGAAATAAATACAACTCAATTTTTTGATTAAGTGCC
The DNA here is from genome assembly GCA_016097545.1 of Eucalyptus victrix. NCBI lineage: Eukaryota > Viridiplantae > Streptophyta > Magnoliopsida > Myrtales > Myrtaceae > Eucalyptus > Eucalyptus victrix. Next base: position 9,982,439 of record CM027842.1, read on the forward strand.
CAAACTGTCACGCCCCAAACCGCTCCGTTGTAGCCCTCTCGTTGATGAGACGCTGCGTGTGTCTATGGAGTTCTTTCAAATCCGAGGTCTCTAGATCGGCAACAGAGGATTTAATGAACATCTTTAGCGATTCCAAATGATTGGCCTTCGCATAAAGAAATAAATACAACTCAATTTTTTGATTAAGTGCCCAAACTGTCACGCCCCAAACCCCGGGTACGCGCACATCCCTCGGCGGTCGATTAAATTGCGACATTCTCAGGACTCGTCACCGACCATTTTCATTTTATGCACATGCGGAAGCGAACTCATAATTACCCAACCAACAAGGAAGAGAAAATTTCTAGAAAGAATCTCTCAACAAGAGAATGAAACCTTTACCCCCTTCTCGACGAGAGAATAAAACTTTAATTGTGAAATGGTTGGATGGTTAGAATGAGGGGAATGACACATTTTTATACTTAAGGCTCTCGAATTATAACCATTGATTGTCCTTCGATCCAATGGACAAAATTGTGCCTCCTATCAATTACTAGCATTTATGCCGAGAGAGTTCTAGATCATCAGTGTAATTACCGTCTCGCCCATCTTTGGGATCATTCCAGAAAAACCCTAGGCGATCTTGGAAGGTCTTTTTCGATCATGTACGGTTCCATAATCGCAGTAACCTCATGACTGTGATGTGATAGTCATCTTTTTCTTTATTTCCTACAAAATTGGACTAGTTAGACTCAAGATAATTGTTACAAATTTCATGAACGCTTAATGCCAGCATGGGTCCTCCTCCTCTTCGTCCCATCGTTCGGGGGCAATAAAGCCAAGGTGAAGTCACCCTCATCTCTACCAGTCAACATTAATATCCAAAAAATGTTACATATAAAAAGATGAAACCTACCCAACTTGGGTAATATGTTACATATAGAAAGATGAAACCTACCCAACTCTTGAGTAACCCTTTTATCTCCAAAATATGTGCAGCCTTATTTCGGGTGACTTATGGAGGGAGTTACAATGGAGGGGTTGGGCCTGGTGGCTTTTAGGACGTGTTGAATCGGTTCTAGTCAAATCCTAAGAATTGGAGGAAAAGAAAAGCATCCTCAAGATGCAAACTTCCGGGACTATTAACATAACAGATCTTTATTAGAAACACCATCGGCTGTAAAATTGCAAATAAATCTGGGCCGTTTTCCAATTTACCACCATACTAGTCAAACACTGCCGTGAAGATTATTCTTCTCAGTTTTGGCTGTTGTGATGCCAAATTCTTGACAAAACTACCTTGTTAGTTTTACAACATCCTGAGAATAGAAAGTGTCCTATGTTGGACATCATAATCGAGGAATGCATTATTACGTGAAAGGAGAAGATACATAATTATACTCGGGTAAAGGATTCAAATTGCCAAATAGTTGCCATGTTTTTCTTCTGATCATCAAGATAGTGGTCGCCCTTGACAATAACCATCGACGCAGCTTCCTTAAAATCAGTACTAGTCTCAAACAAACGAGTAAAACAAGCAAAATCAGACTGCAGGAGTAAGTGATCACACGATAACTGACCCAACGACCACAGCCAACTCATCAGTCGGCGGTCATGTAGCACAACCGGGCGTCGTCTCGCTTCGTCAGGCATGACAACGTCTACATCTAGACGACATTCCACACGGGAGCATCAGTCCATCTTCCACTACAACCGACATCTGTTGTTAAAGGCATCTGACCTCAATCACGCATCGCCTCCCCGATTCCCGACGGATGACGGGTTCCAATAGTAACCACATGCACATCCATACTTGGCCAAAAACATCATGCTTTGTACTCAAATACTTCCATTTCAAATAATGGACTTGGTCAATTTTCTTCGTATTAAAAATTCTCGGTAAAATAATTGTGCATGGTCACACTTTTAAATTGAACCATAAAACGTGATACTCAGCCATTTTGAAATTCCACGATTTTAAATAATACATAAAAAAAATTTGTATCAAAAATCGACACTCGGTATTTTTCTATTTAAATACCATAAAATCTAATTTTTGCAATAATAGTCCATAACAACAACCAAGCACCCAATTGCACAATTAAGCAATCAATCTCACATATTATCAAGCATAAGCTCTAAGCATGTCAAAAGTCAATCACATCACCAAATATACATTACCACAAAACTACAATCGGCCCTAACCAACAGAAACTGGGACCACTTACACGTCTCCAAGTTTAATTCCAAGAATATAATCAAAAAAGTTTGGAAAATTCTCAAATTTGACTATGTTGTAAATGACACATAAAAGAACACTTTTCATGAAGATATATTAGCCTATATCTTTCTAGATTAAGAGTAGTAAATCGCTCAATCCGTTACCAAAACTGTGTCCGTTTCCAAAAATCATGTTTTCCAAAACCAGCTTGGTTCGAGATTCAAAACTTGTTCATTTGATCTAAAATTTGACTACGTTAAACTATAAGATGTGATGAACAACTTTTGTGAAGAAACCATTTCGAAAATCAAACCCTAAGAGTTATAAAAATCCATTAAACACCAAAAGGTCACTGGTTTCAGCATAATCCGAGATTCTGTTTTGCAAATAACGAAATTGAAACATCATTCTTTTAAATCCCTAAAATCTTAAGTAAAATATATGTCATAACTGAAGATTTTTAGAACATTTTTCAAAAAGGAAGTAACCTCAAAATCGTAGTACATTTTTTCCCACAAAAATAGCAAATGGCAAGGGTCCAGTAACCAGATCCGAGGGAAATCCACTAAATTATACTAAACCACCCTCATTAGTGCTAATCCAACCAATTAGATTAACACTAATTCATATTAAGGCTAATCTAATCAAACTAGACTAACATTAATCTATATTAAGGTTAAATTAATACTAATTTAAATAAGCTAATTAGCATTAATCTAACCCCCTAAGTGTAATTAACAAATTAATCAAGGATTAGGGAGTTAACTCATTAGATTAGCAAGGTAACAGGTTCACGGCGACGGCGGCGCGACGGCGATGAGATCCTGTGACTACGACATCTCCGACGGAGGGTTGGATAAGGCTGAAAAGGCTAGATAGAACTCACTACTAAGCTGGAGGTTCTGATTCTACTTATGTGGTTGCTGGTCGGGTGAGCTGGAGGTGTGCAAGGCTGCTGCTGGTCGGCGGTGGCATTGTTCGGTGGAGGAGTTGGGCAAACGAAGTGATGGTGGCGATTTAGTGGTGATAGCCGGTGAGGGTGAGGTGCTGAACAGTGATGTTGGCGGCTGTGAGGTGGTGTGGAGCTAAACATGATGAGGGATGGTGTAGATGGAGCTGCTGGTGGTGTGAGTGTGTCTGCTGAAGGGTGATCAAAGTTGACTGCTGACTTGAGGGGAAGAAGAAGCTGGCGGCAACAACAATGGAAGAGCATAAGCTAAAAACAAGAGGAGAGGAAACGTGATGAAGGAGGGGGGAAATGGAGTTGGTCAGCTAAACAAGGGGGGAAAGGGGATGACCATGAGAGAGGGGGTTGCGTTTAGTTCAGCATTTGCAATGGGTTTTGAGTTCAATGCAAATGCTGAAAGCCCAAAGCTACTTGGGAAAATGCAATTGTGTTTAGTAAAAATTATTTGCAAATGGACTTTGAGTTAAATGTACATTTGGTAAAGAAAACTTTCGCAATGGGCTTTGATGGATATAATATATCTATATATATATATATAATTTTTTTTTTTTTCTTTTTTCTTATTCTTTTTTTTTTAAAATTGAACTAAACCCTTCGCCAGACCGGCAAAGGGTTGCCTCCTTTTTCAATTAAAAAAAAATAAACAGGGGCAAAATCGGAAATATGAAAAATTAGTGAGGATAGTTTTGGAAGAGAAAAAATAATTTCAACATTCGGCGGAATGTTGAAAGCCCAAAGTTAGTCCCTACTAGCTTTAGGCTTTCAGCATTTTAAAGGCAAGTTGAAAGCCGAAAGCTAGCAAAAAAAATTGAACCAAATGGTCTAGCATTTCCCCAATGGGCTTTCAATGGAAATACTGAACCAAACGCAGCCTAAAATCTTGTATGCAACCAATCACCTTGCATGTAAAATATCAAGCACTTGAGTGCTTTGTCACACAAGTCTTCAGTCCGAGGAAGTCAAGGCACCACCCAATTGCTAAATTTCCACCATTTCTTCACAAAACAATCCAATTTGGTGACCAAATATGCCTCCAAGGCTGCCCATATGAATTTCCAAATATTTTCTTTCAATTCCTCATAAAATCAATTCAAATTGGTGGTCAATTTATCCCTTTGAAGCTATCATATGAATTTCCATTTTATTCTCCACAATTTAAACCAATTTGGCAACCCAAAAATCCTCTAATTCAGCCCATCCGAATTTCTTCCATATGAATTTGTTAGATTTGATTTTTTCCACAAATTTCCGGGCTCAACAGAAATTTCCCAAAAGATAAGACGATGTCCTAAAAATAAATCTTGACATGCTCGAATGTTCGATTTTCGAAACCAAGTTCAATTTCGTGATTAAAATCAACTGAACGCGATTTTAGCGTGATCCAACCTACCAGGTAGCTTTTATGGATTTTATTGCATTTGATCCGTGGTTAATAATTTTCAATCCACGTTTGTGCATCTCCGACTCGTCAGCAACTGTTGGTTGTCGTAAAAATCTCAAGTTTTCAATTATGGGTACTGGATACAGAATCGACAGAAAATTGGGTTAGTGTCATTCAACGCAAATTATGCAATCCAATTTAATTACGCCATTCCATCAAATCAACCTATATCTGATCACTAATTGATTATAACGGTGTCATATTGACCCTTGTTAATTATCACAGTCGAGCAATCAATTTCTGATCAAATTCTCAACTCTGCCATGTTTATATATCTTAACAGCTTCACCTGATAAATCAATTAACTCGTGAGTGATCAGCTCAGACAAAAAGGACCATAGACGCGTCGAAAAAAAGCCTAGTTCATATTATCGAAACAGGGTCGAATTTTCAAGATGTCACACAAACAACTAAAAAACAAGAAGCAACATATGCATAAAGACTCACAAATTTCAAGAACCTCACACGTGTATGCATGTGTCACGGCCAGAAAGAATGACAATCCAAGAGGTTCCTACATGACGGCCGTGACACGTTTATAGACCCAACGACCCTCGGCTTGTATCTCCGACACTTAGAGTTTTCTCGAGTCTTCTAGAATACTCTTGGGGGCGGGCGATACGGTAATTGTATTCGTATGTAATAAATGCGGGTAGATGGTGGTTAGGGAGATGTAATCTCCACCGTTAGATTGATAAGATATCTACGGATACGGTTTGTCTTATATTTGTATAAATAGGGGTCTTCTCCCCCTCATTTGTATCATTTCATTTTCACAAGTTAATATAATCCAGAGCTTCTCTCTCTAGGGTTTCTCTGTCTACAATCCTTGTGAGTAAGTGTGAGAAAGGCTGAGAGAAAGGCTGACTTGGGAGAAATTCCTAAGGCCGCAAGGGCAAGGAAAAGGGTTTCTCTCTCTACGATCCTTGTGAGTGAGTGTGAGAAAGGCTGAGAGAAAGGCTGACTTGAGAGAAATTCCTAAGGCCGCACTGGCAAGGAAACGCTAGATCGATCAGCCATGACACATGACTTCGACATCAAATCCTAAGAATTGGAGGAAAAGAAAAGCATCTTCAAGATGCAAACTTCCGGGACTATTAACATAATCTTTATTAGAAACACCATCGGCTGAAAATTGCAAATAAATCTGGGCTGTTTTCCAATTTACCACCATACCAATCAAACACTGCCCGTGAAGATTATTCTTCTCAGTTTTGGCTGTCGTGATAACAAATTCTTGACAAAACTACGTTGTTAGTTTTACAACATCCTGAGAATAGAAAGTGTCCTATGTTGGACATCATAACCGAGGAATGCATTATTACGTGAAAGGAGAAGATACATAATTATACTCGGGTAAAGGATTCAAATTGCCAAATAGTTGCCATGTTTTTCTTCTGATCATCAAGACAGTGATCGCCCTTGACAATAACCATCAACGCAGCTTCCTTAAAATCAGTACTAGTCTCGGACAAACAAGTAAAACAAGCAAAATCAGACTGCAGGAGTGAGTGATCACACGATAATTGACGTGACTGAAGGTGAATACAAGGGTTCCTCCTCTTGGTTGAGAACTAACTTCAATTTGACTGATTTTAAAGACCAGATGTGGATACACACTGCTCTGACTGTGCTTGTCCTGTGATCTATTCTGATTCATTGCCCTCTTGATACTGCCTTTCTCGCACTAGAACATCCGCTGGACTCTGTCCTGCGCTGAGCTGAAGTGATAAGCCAACTCCTGCCTCTTTAAAGAACAAAGATAACTCGAAACGAGTGAAATAACTCATGAAATTAAAGGAAGAGCTATGTCATCCTAGCAAGAAAATCTGCTCATTCCGATAGCACTTTACATTGAATGCACAACAGTTGATAGTTAGGGATATTGCATCTTTCGTGGCGACTTTTCATGTTGGAAGAATTTAAAGATGTGAAGACTAGTGCTCTTTTGCTCACAGGAACGACGACCGATAAGCCTTTTAAGCTGCAAAAGCAGCTATTAGACTCACTGACAAGTCCTTACAAACTAATGGACTGACTTTTACCAGCAACATTGTTGTTGTACTCCTATCAGCAAGAATTTTCAGAATCTCCAGATTCTCAACCGGTATCTCTTCAAGACTGCAGCTCCCACACACGTGAAGAAGAAAATAACAATATCCACCAAAAAAAAAGAACAGCCAGCTTTTATTGCTCCTGAAATCTGCCGGGATGCAAATATATCTTTACTAGGAAAAATCCGTTTAAGATGGGGCAAACTCAGGAAAAATACACTACCATGCGTCTGTAAGACTAACAGATACCTGACTGATCAAGAAATCCTAGCGCCAAATAACCGAGAAATTCTCTGCATTCTACAAAACCAACAGGAGAAGAATCGAGAGTAGACCCAGTGAGACATGATAGACGATGGCAGGAATTGTGGCCCAAGATCCAAGAGAATTTTCTCTGCCTGATTATTCTGAATAAGCTATCCATTACATTGCTTAGATAATGACAAGGGCAAACTCAGCGAGCAGCTAGTGAAAATTTCAGCAATGAACTGGCATAGCATCAGATGGCAAAAGAGTTCATAAGCACTTCTTGCCGCGATATACAATGGATAAAGTAATCACATGAAGCTCAAAAGATCCAAAAATCAATAATAACACTCAATATCTGCAGCCAACAAAGACACATGGAACCCATTTTTTGGGTACTCAAGCAATTAGCTGCATCTTTACATAGGACCCCCGACTTCGCTAAAACAATATGCTCCCTACTCTCCAACATTGCAAAATAGAGTGTGCAAAGGAAATCTCACAGGTGGAGAAGAACTTAAAGTACAGAACAGCAATGCACCACAAATGGAAAAACAGGTATCTTTTCTTTCTGGATGGCATGTTTCTGCAGCATTCGTAAATTAAACACACAAATGGTATTAGCCCTAAAAATACTCCAAGAAGGACCTGGAGTTTCAGAGGAAAAAATTCTAGGGTACAAAAAGAAGAAAAGAAAAGTTAAACATTATTCTACAAATCAGTGACAGGAAAACTGTTCCAACTTCCAAGTTATACAATTGGCTAGAGTGTAACCCTTTATTTTTCGTTTCAGCAAGCCAAAGATGTTGGTGAAACATGCCTACTCGACATTTCCATGTTACAATCAGACAAATCAGGGACAAATTACAGTTCTACAGCTTCTCCGTCAACCTGATCATGAAAGAGTTCACTGCACTTGAATCCAAAACTATCCACGAAGATTCAAAGAGCTCATGAAAGAATTCAGCTCCGATTTCCTCAGCTGCGTTTCTGAATGCAATACCAAAAGCATTACCCTGCACAGCCCCAAGCCGAGGCTTCCCGCAAACCCCAACAATTAAAACCTGATTAGGCTCCTGTGATAAGCAAGCACAAAGTAGAGGCTTCATTCTTGCTCCCTTTTCTTTTAGTGCATCCATCAGGAAGTAACAGAACTTAGTCAGAGCCTGTGGATACCCTAACAACTTTGTGTCAACAGAATCTTCAAGCTTCACCCATCTAAATTTCCTGCCACTTCTTATTGAGCCACTCTTGGTAATGGCTGCACTTCCCTGTCTTAGAATAGCTCGCTGTATCTTGATAGCATGTTGCATACCGTCTTTCAGCTTGTCCAAGTTGCTCAAGGACAAGGCGTCATAGGCCACCCCAAACTGCTTGGAAGCACAAGAACCATCAGATTTCACAAAGGACTCAAGCAGTGCGGTGACTCCATATACCACGTCTGCTGCAGACACCCTTGAGCTATAACCATGGAGTCTCAGAAAACTTCTATAGTAGAAGTCGCTTAGCCCGTACTCAGGTAGAAATCGTTCAAACTCATCTTTCATCTTTCTTTTCACTTCCAGGTTCATGTACTGAAACTTCTGTTGGCAATCCACGAGTGCAAAACCCATACGGGCAAGGAGAAGTTTGAGCTTTTTCATCCCATTGTCGCTCCATGTCTTTAATTTAGTCGCTATGTACGAAGAACACAGCATGGAATCAAATAAGTTCCATTCCTGCAATAACATCAGCCTTGGCTCGTCTTCGTATGCAATGCGAGAGGAATCTGGAGCACGAATCTTAGTACCATCCTTGAGAGTTACAGAAGTAACAGCGTCCAAGTTCCCTGAGCTGTTAATGTGCTGCTCAAGCTCCATAACCCCAGCTAGGTACCTCTCATCTGTTAACCGCTCGTGAACAAATTGATCTGTCAAGGAAACGCAAGCTAACCAGAGCAATTCATTCGTGTTCTTCCTCAAAGAATGCGACAAATCATGCATCAAACATCCAGAAGGCTTCCCATGAAAGGTCCCCATACGGTAGTACTCCTTCTTCAGCTTTCTGAAAAGCTGAACCGGGTCATCCGCATTTTCTTCAGAGACCCTCCTTCGCTTCCTAGACCCAGCTCTACTTCCCTCTTCCTCGCTATCACTGTCGTTTTCCTCTTCACTTTCCGAGGCCTCATCATCGCCCTCTTCATCGCTCATCAAATCGCTAGCATTAGCCAGAGCCGACACATCGAAATCATAGGCCAAATCGGCCTGCTGCTCATCATCCCGTGTATAAAGCACGACCACCTGATCATTCCCCTCGCTCAAATTATGCAAATGAATCGGCCGGTGGCTATCCACGACGAAAACCCTAGCTCCGGGACCCAGATCCAAGACCCGGCGCAGGTCGCGGTGGCACCCCCAATTAATCAAAAGGATCGTGACGGCGGCGCCGCCCTCGGCGCTCATGCTGGACCCGGCGTACTTGTGGATCTCCCGAAACGACGACACCGGGTAGCAAGCGTACTGCACCGAATCCGACTCGAGCACATGGAAGATGACCTTGAGAGCGCAGAGCGAGTCGACGTCGGAGGTCGACGGGAAGATGAGGAGAGGAGAATCGGCCGAGGACAGGGCGGACTCGCGCAGCCGAGTGTAGAAGGACTCCACCCGCTGCTCCCTCACCATGATTTTCTAGCTCGCGAATCCGAATTGAGAAGAAAACACGGCGCCGCAGGGGGGGAGCTTCGAAGGAGAGACAGAGGAGGAGGAAACCCTAGAGCGCCGGGGACAGATCCAGCTCGAGCCTCGGTTCGGGCAATCAAGCTCGCCGGCGGTGCAAACTGAGGAAGGAGAGGCGGCGAGAGAACCTCGAGAGGAGCTCGGGATCGGACCTCGCGGAGAGGCTGGTCATCGCCGGAGCGGCCGGCGAGCGGCGGAGCTTGCGGTGGAGGAAGGCGGCGAGAGAGAGACAGAGAGAGATCTGCTGCTACTGTTGTTCTTTCGTCTCTCTACTGAAAAATGAGGGAGGAGGAGGAGGGCGGTTAAGTTTGAAGAGGCGAAAAATGTTTGAAATTTCGGGAATTTTTTTTCAATTTTTAAAAGTTGGCGCCATATCTGTTTCCGGCACGCAGGCTCCTCGCCATGTGATGCGATCCCCACTTTTCATCTTTTATTTTCCCTTTTAACGGGAAAATTAATTTTTTTCTTTTTTAAGCAGTTGGAGGTTGAATCCGTCTGACTGGAAAGTGGGGCAACTAAAGGAAGAAAAATTAGTAGGTCGTTATAATTGAGATTAGTATTTTCCAAAAGAAAATATTGTTAAATTCAAAATGCCGATACAGAAAAATGCGAATTGTTGATGAGAAGAGGAGTTGATAAGTTAATAAAAGATCAAATAAATATTGACAAGTAATTCAAATGAAAGTTAAAAAGACAATATTTTGTGGTAAATTAATAAGAGAAAAGTTTAACGTGTCACGCCAATTTAGATTGTTGATATCTAGAGAGAATTAATAAAGATTAAAAGAAAAGTTGGCAACTCGATAAATCAAAACAATGATTATGATTAAAATTGGTAAATAAATCAAATTAGGATTGGTAAACCAAAAACGTTTTGTAATTTAATCCACAAAAAATTTGGTAAGTTGATCTAATTTAGTTCGCCGGATACTTCACATCCAATTTTCACATGCTAAAGTTGTAGGCCTTGCTATTAATAACCCTCCAATTAATCTAATTCATGGACTAGCCCACCGCTAATTGGCATCCATTGAGGGTTTAAAACGAAAGAGAAAACTTTAAAGAGAAAACTTTATGCATTCGTATTCCATGTATTGAAAACGATTACATTGAAAGGAATCTATAAAAGGCTCCTGTCTTTCAAGACCGGATGGACAGCAAAAAAGCAGTACAGAGATGTTCATCGATGTCTACGGCACAGCACTAGACCATACACAGAGGAATAAGATAGTTTCACGGTCAAAATAAGGAATGATGACCAAAGAAGTAAACTCTCCGAAAGGGGAATGATCCTCCAAAGATTTATACATTTCACGGGCGGCCAGACCCGTCGTCGACTGAATTTGCAGGCCTCGACTTCAGAACCAGGGGAAGCAACAGCCCTGCAAAATGCACGAGGACGGCATTGAGTAAAGTGTAAAAAATGGAGTGAAAATTCACGAGAAGAGTCAATTAAAAACGTGATGTTTCCTCTGTTGGGGGGTTTGGCAGAGTCACGCCGATCAGGTATAATCAGTTAGTCGATTATATAACTCGATGAGAGCATGACCACCGCCGGCCATCACCATTATCAACATCGTTCTCGTGCTGCAGTCATCGCTGATGGGCAGATGCTGATGCCAACATTTGAATCCGCGGCCTAATGTCAGCATCTCAGAGACTCCTAAAAGTACATAAATGAATCTCGCACTGGTTCTAGATGCCGGAGACAAAAGTATTTGTGGTATTGCTTTTGGGATTGAAGTACTTGCCCAGGATTCATGAGTGGGATCGTGCTCCAGAGAAAACCTTGGTCATGAAGTTCGCAAATTAACATGAAATATAAAGTCGAGCCAGGCTCGAGAGTATACCTTGGGATTGTCCCTTGGATTTGGCTTCCTGTTGCCGGTGCATGGCGATGCGCGGACATTGGGACCAGGCGACATTGCTGCACCAGGGCCTCTCTGCTTCTCATCCTTTATTCTGTTGAAAACATCAGTGTAGCCATCACCAGATGCAGGGTCATTCACATTCCAATCACCGAATCGTGGAACTGCAGCACCTCTGCTAGACTGTTCATCGGACAGAACCCAATGTCAAGAGGCCAATATCAATAGAAAGTAGAAACTCAACATCGCTGTGATGATCACAGCTTGAAGATCAAACTGCAGATTCAAAAATGATGATGAGAGGAAAATCTATAAGAATCAGAAAAGGGAGTTAGGTTCAGCTTCGGATCTTACGCTATCGTCTGCTCTCGCTCGGGATCTTCCATGGGCCCCAGAGCTGCTCCCATAAGCAGGTCCGCCTGGAGATTTTGCTTGGTGATGATGAGGTGACCGTTCGAAACTGTGATCATAACCAGGATTGGGTCCAGCCTGCCTCTTGTAAGGCTCACCATAGGAGGCCCCATGGGACGAGTATTGGTGTCTCGAGTCATTGGTCCGAGATGCTGCATTGTCTTTACCTGCCGAGGGGTTGACAGACCGTCTTGGGTCGCTGTCGTCTGCCCTCACCCTCCTCTCCTGCAACTTCCTAGCAGGTTCAGGTCCTCTCGGCTCCTCAGTGGAAAACCTAGGTTTACGGGGAGGAGGAGGAGCAAACTTGGACTCAGGTGCACCTTTGGGATGTAAGTTGGGGTTCTCTTGCGGGTCATTCGGGTTCCCCACTTTCACGCCACCGCTGCCTCGTTGCTCGCGTGCTTTCTCGAAATAGACTGTATAAGCAACGTCATCGCCAGCGTTCCATTTGCCAAATTGGGGTACGCGCGAACGTTGCTGCCACGATCAGAATAGCCATTTTCAGGACGAAGAATATGCCGTAACAGGAATTAAAACGAATAGACCGATCCTGCACTAACTAGAACTCTCTCCAACCAGCGCCCCACACAAGAAAGCACAGAAAAGAACATCGCAATACATAAGTCGATTTTAGCAAGCATTGGCAACTTCCGATTAAGAACAAATTAAGAGCTGATGATTTAATCTACATCCAATCCTTCATTGCCTATTTAAGCAGGTTTTTAAGCAAATGCAGAGGAAACAATTGGAAAAGCCGTAACCAGATAGGGATTCGACAAACTAGGACAGTTAACTAAAGCAGATGTCGCTTTGTTCTGCAGGAGGTGATTGTACAGAAATGAATACACCGTTAAGCGGTGTTGCTCTGGGAAAGCTTTGGTGGATCATCCTGATATTAGCCGCAATCAGACTTGTTATGCAGGAAGCATGTGTCGAACAACACCGTACATAACTTGAGCTGTATAGAGCTATTGGAGAATGCTGTCCTTAGAAAACGAATCCATGGAAAACTAATGGGCGTCATCAAGCTAGGAAATCCGGGTAGGAAATCTAAAGCTCGGTGAGCCTCTGAATTCCAAACCAATCGATCGAATTTCAGCTCTTTTGCACTCAGAAAACCAGAATTGATCCTAGCAAAACATTCGATAAGTGATCAAGCCTATAAAGCATTTCCCAGAACTTTCCTTTTTTTTCTTTTCCGAAAGGATCTGTCGAAGACATTAATTAGAGGGAATTCAGAACGAACGCAGAACCGGCAAGTGTCTGTCATCGATCATTTGAAAAGAATCCGAAATATGTCAGCTCGACGCACTGTTTTGGAGATCAAGAAACGATTTTCTACCAATATCTTTTAAAATCTTGCCTTTTTTCCCCTTCTTGTTTGTTTGATTACCAAAACTTAGCTAAAGGTTGCTTCTTCGCATCTCATGAGCTCAATTCACAATGGTCAACCAGCATGTAAATATAAGCTGATGCAGAACCAACGACAAAACAGAAACAGAAGGACGAACGGATGCAACAGAAAACCTCGGTATTGGACAACAATAACATAAGGCGATAATAACTAGAACTAATGATTCGCAGAAATGCACGAACTACAAGAGTCGTCCTAGGCCATCACGACCGGAACACGTATAATTACGCTGAAGCCGAGACTCGGACGTCGAGACAAAAGCGATACTCACAGCCATTTCTCCTCCGCCCTTCTCCCGCCTGCTTCAAGCGAAATGCAAAGACAATGATCGGAGTCAAATCACGAGACGAAACCGGGAGCTGAGCAGGCTCGAAAAGGAATCTCCGACGACACAACAACCGGAAATACGGGGAAGTGGGATGGAAGGTTGGCTTCTGGAGGCAGGAGAAGTGGGGAGAGCGGAGAGGGAGAAGGGCTTTATATATAGACCGTTGACCCTGGGGGGTGGCCAGGTCCAAGTTTGACTATTCTTTATCCCCCAGCCGACCACGGCTTCTTGAACGAGTCCCACCCCCGCTTCTTCCCAAGCCATCAACGGCAACCGCATCAACGGCCCCGCTGTAAACCGCGTGGCCAACGCCCGCCTCGCTTTCGAGAAAAAAACGCTACCGCCAGTGCGGTTTCTTCTGTTTCTAGATATGGTCAGCTCGCTCGACAATTTGGCCCCAGCACGCTAGCCTTATCCGGAAGGAGAAAAAACCCGGTTCCTCGGATTATGACGGCGTTAGAAAGATTCGACGGAAGCCAGCTGTCCCCTGTCGGGATCGGTTCAAACGTCAAAGGCTTGACGGTCCGGGGGGGTGGGATTCTCCGCGGTTAATTTGACGGGCTCGCCGTGAGCTCGCGCGTCCCGGACTGAAAACACGCGCTCTCTCCAGCTACCTACCGAAGGCCCGACCACCTTTGTCTTTTTTTGCCCCTTTGTCCCTTTTGTCCCTTTTGTCCTTTTGCCTTCTGCCCCGTTCAGAATTCGTCTTCCTTCTGCCGTGCTTCGAAGGGAAATTGAATTTACTTGTTCTTCGTGCTGCTTTCGCAGTCATGATTGCAATTTTTGAAGTGAAATTTAAAGTCCATTTGTTTTGTTATAAATGAGTGATTCGAAAATCGTTATCCTAAAAATAATTGAATATGTCCCTAGAGAAAATCAATTAACAGGAAGTATCTTTGTTATTAATAAAAAATTATGGTTAAGTATTTTCATGGATGATTAAAATATTTTTCGTCTATTCATTCTTATAAAAGATCACAGCGATCAATTTTTTAAAAAGACGATTTCTAAAAAACTTATTTTTTACGAAACAAATGTACTCATAATAAAATAGATATACACGAAATTTCTTGAGTATTTCTATTAGATCGTGTCATGGATGTTCTACATGTCGATTTCATATGAGATTAATTGGGAAGTGGCCATGTTGATGTTTCATATTTGATAAACAAAATTTTCTTTTTTCCTTTTCTTATTTTTGGGTCGACAGGGAAACTTTTGGGATTGGTTAATTTTTTCATTTGAAAGCGATTTTACATTCTATGTAAGACAACGTCTTGCATATCTGCGCATTTGACAAAATTTCGAAACGTAAATTGATTTCGGCCATAAATCAATTTCCTAATTTCTATTCCCCAAATAAGTTTTTGAGTTAAACCCGTTTGATAACGACTCAAAATTTCTATTTCGAAATAGAATTCCGTTTAATAACGAGAACAAAATTTCTATTTCTAGGAATAGAAATTGATTAGATAACAACATAGGAAATCCTCAAATACAAAATAATAATCGAAATAATACTAAAATAACATAGAAAATCCTCAAATACAAAATAATAGTCGAAATAATACTAATACATTACAAAAGTTGAAAATACAATTTCATGGAATTTTCAACATATTATTTTCCCTTGCCATTTTATTAGCAATTATTTTTCTAAGCGTATTTATTTGGTTTCCCTCTTCGGTCAATGTATCGTTTGCAAGCTCATCTTGCGTAGGTTTAGATAAGTAATGCAAAAGCATGAATATGGGTGCCATCAATGACGCCTATACAGCCTTATCATTTTATCAAAACTAGTATTATACCAGATTATCAACAAAATAAAATTAATGATGTAAAGGAATATATGAGAATTCTACCTTAAAGTAATGTTTATGGTTAGAAACCAATCAAGGGAAGGTCGGTTCATTTTGATTCTCAAATTGAATCAATCTAGTTGCTCATCCATAATTTCTTTATTGTTGCTCAATGAACCTTTAATGGCCCTTGCATAAAGCAAAGAGAGAGATTCTCTTGAATCTCTTGCCTTCGAATTAAAATTTAAGATTGTGCAACAATCTAATTATTTTGATTTTGCAAGAATTTTGAATCCGTAAAAAAATAAGGTTTAATTTCTAGGCACGTTTTTTATTCATTTATCAGATAAGAATTTTTTTCTTCAACTGGCCATACGCGTGCCTTTTCTAGGAGGAAAGAGCCCCATTGTTTTTAGTAAGCATTTAAGAACTTTGGTCATTTTTGAAAATTGGGGACCCACTCGATTGCCTTTCATCCTAAAGAGGAAATTATAAAAAAAAAATGAAAAAAAATGCAAAAAAAAAATGATCAAAATAAGAAAAAGAAAATTAGCAATAATTTGTGAAGTTGTGGTTATGAGTAAATTAAGTTAGCAAGAAAGTGCAATGTTCTTTTATATGGTTTGATTTTAGTTTCTGATTTCTATTTTAGAAACTGAGAAGTTAAAAATTTCAGCTTCTGATTTCTTCAATTTATCTATTTCTGAAATAGAAATTTGATTCAAAAATAAAGAAATCAAATTGCATTACCAAACGAATTTCTGTTCCAAACTTGTTCCGGGGAACAAAGAAATAGAGAAATCGAGAAACGGAAATTTTGTCATGCGCGCCCATAGTCATTTGAACGTGGACGGGATGATGTAGATCTTCGGAGATAAATAGAAGAGGTCATCATGAATTAATTCTTTAATATAGGGTTTATAATATCACTGAAAATATCAAACTCGCATCCCTACAATATATTTGCTCCGAATCAATTTTCCCACCTCGCAAAAAAATCCCATATTGATTTCCATAATTTCCGTCTAGAATTTGCATCCAACTAATTTTCGTCTTACAAAAAAACCCAATTTAGTACCTCTATCCAAATCCACCCTCCATCTGCATCTTATCAAAATATCCTATTGAAAGGTGTTTCCTCTTGAAAAATTCACATGTATTGATACGTGCAAATTTGTGGCAAATATACTAATTCCGAGTCTAATAATAATATTGACCTATGAATATATATACAGAATCACAGTGAGTTTTATGATATAAACCTTCATTTAAGATAAATTGGATAAGAATCAAATTGACAAAGGAATGCTTCGCATATGTCTCGACTTCGCCAAGCCCAGCTCCTCGATCTCGTGCTTTATGCCAACTCTATTGTATATAGAGTAGATCTTTTTTTTTTTTTTCCCTAGTATCCTTGTGAGATGTCTAATTCCAGTCCCTAACAACCTTGGTGAAGCGATTCACTGAAGAGGATCATTCTCCTTCCCTTTTTTCGGAAGAAAAGGAGGATTCGGACAAAATCAATGAAAGGGAAGAGATCCGAGTGAATTGAAAGGAAAAAAAACAAGGGATGATTCAACTTTCAAGAGACATTCTATAAAGATAGTCAACCATCCTTGCTGCTATGTACATTAACCTTAACTTGACAGATTCATCCAATTGAACTCACACTCAAAGAGGACCACAAGCTCAGGGCTCGACAAACGAGAAAGTATCAACATTAAGAAACTTCTTGGGGTTAGCAGTGAAAGAAAGAGCGTGGCATTCATTTCTTCATTCATATTCATAGCCGAGTCTACTAAAATAGGGACCGGCCTCATCATGGTGATTAGAGGACATCTCTAATTGTTCACCCACAACAAGAACAACATTTATGCTTAAAGGACTAAGAGCTCTTATTTTGTGTCATATACGATGGGGTTCTCTTAGCCAGACTTTAAAATGTTCAACAGAAGGGGAGACCCGCAGTAGCATCTAGCATATTTCCTGGTGTTCTTGGTGGAAGGTTTCATGGAAATGACTCCGGTACTCTTTCATCCGCTGGTACAGAATCCGTTGCTATTGGACTTGGCAAGTAGTCGCCGAGGGAACAAGTCATAGACCTTACGTTTCTTCTTCTTCTTAGTATGCTCGAAAGGAAATTTAGTCACTTTAATTTGAAATGACTTTAATTTCAAATGAATCAAATCTCCTCAGGTAAGATTCGAACCTACGACCAGTCCATTAACAATCGACTGCTCTACCACTGAGCTACTAAGGAATGTGCATTGGTTGTCATGGGGCCGGGCGGAAGACTGGTCAACGGAGCTGAGAAACGAACGTGACGTGCACTTGGACTCGTTACTCATTAATAAAACTCCTCCCTCGTCGTCCTCTTCGCTTTCAAAGAAAGTCAACGCGGCGTTCGTGCGAGCTGCCAAGTCAGTCGCCCTCGCTGAAAACTGGTACAACGTCTTTTGCTCCTGCCTTCTTCTCCTTAGTCTTCGTCTTCGTCCTCTTCCTCTGTTCTTCACTTGCAAATTTTGATCTTTTCTTTTCCTCTTTTTTGCTTCTTTTTTTTTTTTTGGGTAAATTACAATGGAGGGAATTTAACGAACCGTGCCTTACGGCAATCGCCAGATGACGAAGAGCTTCTTCTTATTTTCCGGGGTGGTGGTGGTTGTGGCGCTGTTAGGTTATGATCTATGGCTATAATTTAGGGCTTGGAGACGATGATTGGAGCGATGCGAGATGTATAATCTAATCAATTGCATGTGGAGATTTGTAAACTAAAGTGATGTGCGATGATGCAAATGGACATTTTAAAAGGAGGGCGGGTTCAATGCATAAGAGTCAAGGGAGCCGTGTACCTACTTATAACTACTTGCAAAGCTCTATTTCACATTAAATTCACTTAAAATTTAGAATTTTAATGACGCAGATGCATTTGGTGTTGAACAGCGGGCAAACTTTTAATGATCATTGGCAATTCAAATGTGAAAAGCACCTTCGATAGGTTTTACAAATTAGAACAGAGATATGCTAGTGTAGAAACATGCGCGTGACTTGGAGTGGGTTAATTATGGAGAGAAATGAATCAATCATTAAAAAGAATCGAGTGGTTTTTAATCAATGTGCATTAGTTAGTCACTAAAAACATAAGAACTGGATGGTTATTTGACGAACGGAGAGTGATGAAGAGTTTTAGCTTTTAATAAAGGGTAATCATGGACAATTAAAAATGAGACAATTTGGGGCTTTGGTTTATCAATATTGACTAATTCGCGAGATACAGGTTATGCGTACGCATGATCGCGGGGGCAGGTTACGTATGAAGAGAGATGAATCGATTTTTAGGAGTTTAATAATGATTCGATTGTTTAAATAAGTGTTGGTTAATTACTATTATTATTTTTATTATTTTTTTCCTAGTGTTGGTTGGTTATTAAACATGTGCGAATTTGAGGGTTCCTTAGTAATTTTTATTTATGAAGAAGGTTGATTATGAAAAGCTAGAAGCGAGATGATCTGGGATTTTCACTTAATGATGTAGATAGCGGTCCTATTTGGTTCGACATTTACAATGGGCTTTGGGACTTTAAAGTCCATTGGCCAAATGTAAACGTATTTGGTTCGTGTTTTTGCTCAATTTTGGAAAAATACAATTGCATCTCCAAAAGGCTCTAAGGACTTTTAATCCAAAATAGGTCTGAGATGCTTTGTGAAGTTGCATTTTCGGAATGCAAGTGTTGGCCTCGGTCACTATGAATCTTCTCTGAAAATCGCCGCACAAAAAGCCAATCGAGGGCCAACAATCGCTAGCCAAGGGTTGCGCGTGCCGACAACCGCCACTAAAGGGTCGCTTGACCCTAGCAACCGTTGTTAGACCTCAGGCGTTGCTTGGGTCGCGTGTCCCAAGAGATTGATGGCTTTGAATCGCGTGACCCCACATGATAGCCACTTGGGGTCACACAACCTCAAGCAAGGCCATCCGGGGGCCAAATTTGACAATTCAACGGTTAGATTCAGCAGTTCGACAACCAAATCTAACTAGTCAGCCATTAGACTTCAAAAAAAATACAAAAATCTTTTTTAAAATTTTCTTTTAGTAAAAGTCATTTACAAATGCAATTTTTACCAAATGACATTTTAACGAAAGTTGTTTCGTAATACACTTTAAAATTACAATTCACTAAACGTGCATTTGGAAAAACTCCCTCAATCTAAAAGTATTTGCATTTTTCAAAAAACATTCGTCCAAAGCCGAACTAAACTAGGCCAACATAACTATTACACACCATCACTTGGGTGGTAAACCGTAATCAACAGGCGGGTTGGGTCCCATATCAGGTCGAAAAGTCCGTACCCAGGCCCGTTCATGCAACTGGAAAAGCACTGCCTTCTTTGTAGAACGGTCCGGCCTTGGCGGGCCCAAGTACTATGGCCTCAGTACGGACGTTGCTAGCTTAGAAATTGTAGGATGCAAAATCAATCGAAAGACAATGTCAGTCCATGCTACCGCGTGACCGCGTGCGTCCGCGCCTCCGGTCACAAGCCAAAAAAAAAACGCTCAACGTATTAGTACAGTCAAAACATTCAAAATCCCCCTCTTATTAAACGACAAACTCTTGCCCCGAGCCACTGACCCAGTACAATCACACTGGTGGATCATCTGAAATTCGCACGGCCAACTGCTATAATAGACCCGATCCACGTGAATCGTGGTCAAGATGGAAATTTGCCTTCTGCAGTGATTTTAAACAGCAATGTAATTACATTTTACAATATAGTACAAAGCGGCAACACATCCACGTAAAGTTTGTCGTAATTCAATGTTGTTGTTGATGGGGATATATGTCGCTTTGTCGTCCACATATGCTTGATATCTAATTTTTTAAATATTTTCCTATCTTGCAAAACGCATTAATTTAATCTAGAAAGTAAGAAAAGATTAATTTAGGTGAATGCACTAATTTAATATATCTCGTATACGATTCTTTACTTTTGCACGCCTCTCTCTCTTGAGCAGGTTGCCTTTCGTATCCATCGGCCCCACAATTTTGGGGTCCTTTATCGGCGATTATAGGGTTAACTCCAATTCTGGTCCTCCCTCTTTTGCTTTTTATACAATTTAGTCCTTCGAGTTTTTTTCTTAACGTGCAAGCAAAGGTCCTCTTTCTTTATACGCTCCGTGCAATCAAATCTTTCGTTATTTATCATTTACTAATGCCGTCAAGCTGTTGATATGGCAGAAATTTCAACGCGTGTCAATGATATGTTTCCACATCAACAAATCAGGAAAATGGAGGAGGGCCGGGCATGACAATCTAGCGGCCTTGCTGAGTATAGGAGGAGTCGATGGCTACTGCCTTACCAAGTAGAGATAAGCATAGTTCTCGGATATAATTGAAAATCCGAGAACCGAATAAGGGGAAATGGGTTTAGTTCCAGGTTCTAAAATATACAAGGTAGATTCCAAGTTTTAAGAAATTAAAAATTTATTTCAATAGGTAAGTTTTAGGTAGAATTGGGATTATGGAACTTTGAACAATTCTTTATGTTTTTATTATTCTATGTCTTTGCAAGGTGTTATGGCATTTTATGATGTCCAATGACGAGTATGTAGTATGAAACCACTAATTTGAACTCTCATTTCTTGCGATATTCATGGCTGAAACTTTTCCTTTATTAATATTTTATAATGTTGTAATTGGTGGAGCTTAGCAAATGATGGTCATTAGAGGCGATAATTTACTACAATTGCTCGATTAAGAGTACATGTGATACTTGAGTAGACCCTAAAAACCACGTCAAGGTAAGCTCCAAGTTATAAAAAAAAAAAAAATCAGGCAACTTGTGTCGACACGTAAGTTCTAAATTCTAAGTGGAATTTGGACGAAATTTAGAATCATTTACCCTTATTACCAAGTCCTAATGGTAAGATTGAGATATAAAGGAGAATATTTTTCTGAAGGACATTTGCCTTTCTTTAAGTAGGCAAGGGTCGATGGCCCCCTCCCACTGACGATGGTGGTTGGGCCCTTGCCGACGGATGGGCAGTCGTGCCCAACCGTTTACCCTTTTCACCAAGTCCCGTATTGAAAAATGCATTAATATAATCTAGCAAATCAAGAAAAGATTAATTTGGCTGAATCTATTAATTTAATATATCTCGTCTTCGATTCCTCACTTTTGCTGCTTTGCACGCCTTTCTCTAAGCATGTTGCCTTTCCTATCTATCGGCCTCAATTTTGCGTTCATTTACTTACGCTTATGGGGTTAACTCCAGTTCTAGTCATCCATGTTTTCCTTTTTATGAAATTTAGTCCTTTAAGTTTTTTTCTTAACGTGTAAGCAAAAGTCCCCTTTCTTTATATCGCTTTCAGCAATCAAAATCTATTGTTATTTATCATTTACTAATGCCATTTAGTTGTTGATATGGTAGAAATTTCAATACATTTTAATTATATGTTTCCACATCAGCAAATTAAGAAAATTGGGGTAGGGGGGACTATCCAGCCACCTTACCGAGAATAGGAGGAGGTCGATGATCATCGTCTTCAAAGTAGGGGTGAACAAAGTTTCGGAGTAAAATCAGGCCGGTGGAAATAGGCTCGGTTCTATATTCCAAAAATTAAGGAATCTATAAAAAAAATTCGTGTTTTTCTTGCTTTATATTTTTGCACGATCTTATGACAATCTATAACGTCTAATGATAAATGTGTGTCACTAGTCCGAATTTCCATTTTCGACGATATTCAAGACCGAAACTTTTGCTTTGTTAATATATCATAATTTTTGTATATCTAAATATGAATTTCATTAGTGGAGTGTAATAAATTGTGGTCATTAGCTGTGATTAATCACTATAATTATTCAATTAAAAATACAAATGAAACCTAAGTAGATCCCGAAACATATGAAATGATAGGTTATAAGTTCTAAAAATGAGAGAATCTATTCCAACATCTCACCCCTATTATCAAGTTTTAACAATAAGATTGAAATTCATATGCAAATATTTTATGATGGACATCTCTCTGTTTTATTAAGTAAGGCGAGGGTCGAAGGCCCGCACCAAATTGACGAAGGTGGTTGGGCCCTCGTCGACGGGTGGGCAGTTGTGCCCGACCCTTCCCCAACTCTCTCTATTTCTTTATCTCTAAATATTTTTTAACATTTCCTCAACTGTGGATGTTAAAATATTTTTACCATGTCAAGAGCGGCACATTCGTAGCTCGATGGTAAATAATGAAAAGACTTAGATCGTACAAAGCGATAAAGATAGAGGATTTAATTGTACAATCAACGATTTTAGAGTATCAATTTGCATAAATAGTAACGTACAAGGACCAAAACCGTGCTTGATCACTTATTATATTTCTGCCCTTTTTCTGCTTCCTTCTTTTTATCCCTAAAGTAATCTCCTTTTTAGCCTGGAAAACAGCAAACGAGTCCTCCTTCCGCTGCTAAATTGCGCAGATCTATGGCCTCGCGTTACTGTACCTTCCACTCCGAAGATTAAAAATCGCTTCTCGGAAGTGGGTTCTCGAGATTGTCCCCAGGGGGTGAGATCGCACTGAAGAAGCAGCTGAATTTCTTCAAGGGGTCTTCGCAGGCCGGATGTTTCGGCCGTTGCTTTTCAGTCGGTGAGAGGGAAAAAGATTGTCCGAACGTGATAATTTGTCATGGCGACGCCCTCTCGAGATCTGAAGAGAAACACTCAAGTCGTGTGATGTTTGTTTGGTCGTTCTCTCTTAGCAAGGCAATGCGAAACTGGTGAAAGTGGGGGCCTTTTCGACTGTTTGGGTGAGGTGGGTATTGCGGGTTTAGTGGGGAGCGAGAGAGAGAGAGATGATTCAGCTTCTGTTCTTCGTTCTGTTCGTGGAGGGGGCTCTGCTGTTCTTAATGCTGGTGAAGATTGGGCCGTTGAGAGAGCTTGTGATGAAGAGCTTGGAGCAGTTGAAATTGGGAAAGGGTCCTGCCACTGTGAAGACGATAGCAGGTACGATGTCTGTGATATTGCTGTCGAGCTTCATGAGCATTGTCAAAATCCAGAACAAGGGCGC
The DNA here is from genome assembly GCA_016097545.1 of Eucalyptus victrix. NCBI lineage: Eukaryota > Viridiplantae > Streptophyta > Magnoliopsida > Myrtales > Myrtaceae > Eucalyptus > Eucalyptus victrix. The sequence continues at coordinate 10,005,929 of CM027842.1, forward strand.
GAAGCTCGGCACCATGTCTCCCATGGATCAGGTCCTGTGGAGGACCCACTTGCTCGAGGCCTCACTCATGGGTACTCTCTCTCTCTCTCTCTCTCTGCGCGGGCGTGTGGGTTTGTGTTTGGGTGGGTGTGTTTGTGAAGTTGAGCTTTCGCGTGAGTTCTTCTATGTGACATGGATGATGCTAATCAGACACCGAAGGTAGTAGCTTTTGAGGATAACATTGTGGTGATTTATAGAATTCTTAATGGGGTACGGCGTTAATGTAAATTGTAAATTGAGGATGTTGGTGTCGTGCTTCTTTACACGCAGTTTCTACGTGGAGTTCTCGATCAGCAAGATGTGATATTGCTATGGTTATGTTGGATATGTGCTTGAAATTGAAAAACCCTACAGCATGACTTATGGATAAAAAAGCTGTAAACACAGGGGGTTTGTTCATTCCTGTGGGCAATCTATGATCTGATAATTGGAGCGGAATAACTTTGAATTATCGGACTAAGTTGGAAATGATGTGGCTTTGTGTCACGAGTGGTCGTGGAGGCATCATAGTTGCCCTGCAATGGTTCCCTTTATACATTTCAAATGTTGGTTCCGTTATTGTTGGGTATGAACTGAAGAACTATTTTGCTTGATGCCCTAGAGGACCCTGCATGTTCTTGTTTGTTAGAAGGAACAGGAAGCCTTTCTATCTGAGTGGTCTTTTTGCTTATATACTGATACTGTTGTTGGGGACAAGGTTCCTCTTCTAAGAAGCGTGCAGACGGCCAAAACGGTCATATTATCGAAACGAAATGTGAGATATTAGACATGGCAAATACAATGGTTGTGCACATCTATGATTGGGCATGCTACTTCTGTGAGTTGTTTTTTCCCCTCAAAAGAAAATATTGAAATTATTCGCTCAGAAGACTTGGTGGGTATTTTCAAATCTTTTGTGTGAAGTCGTGTTTGAAAATTTTTCTTCCATTTCATTGATAGTTTCTGGTTTTGAACTTGTTCCATAAATTTGTGTCTTCTATTACCACAGAACTATTCTTTGGTGATGTTTGCTTTGGGCAGTAAATCAATATGAAAGGGTATGAGTACTATTGTATGTCGAGATTGAAAATGTCATGTAATTCCTCATATCGGGTTGAATGACCTATCATTGTACTTCACCTGAGTGATGTCTCAAATTCATTAAAAATTATTGTAAAAATGGAGTCTTAATCAGAGTATTATCTCCTATCTCCTACATGGTCAATATCCTTGTATTTAACCGACTGGCTGGTTCAATTGCATTCACTTAAGATGTTAATAAAACTTCATCAAGTAGGTTAGATTCATTTCCATTGAGAAGGTTTAATTCATCATTCTTTCTATATCAATCTTTATAGGTTCATGTGATTGGTTTGTTACGATAGGTTCTCCAAGTTGTATGTGAGGTTGGTGTCAAAGTTGATCTGACAATTTCTTTTGTACCCTGTTCTCCGATTCAGAAGTTCCTATTTCAAAATATCTTTGGTTCTTTCATTGATCAGTTCAGAAAGGTAATCCTTTTCACATGTTTCTGAACACATTACATCGATTTTACAGGGTTTACCCTGTTTCTTGGGTTCGTCATTGATCGAGTGCATCATTACCTCCAAAAGTTAATTACGTTGAGGAGTAAAGAGGGCGTGTCCAAAGAGGAGGTTGAAAGTCTTCGCAAAGAACAATCAGAGCTTAAAGAAAAGGAAGGGAAAAGTCTGAAGGAAATAAAGCAACTGCAGAAAGAAATTTCCAATATGTTGGAGGATTTGAAAAAATTGAAACTTGAATGTGAAGAGAAGGACAAGAAAGTTGAAACTGCTGAATCACATGTTGCCGCCCTCCAGAAGCAGTCTGCAGACTTGCTCCTAGAGTATGATCGCCTATTAGAAGACAACCAAAATCTTCAGAGTCAAGCTTCAGGACAGAGGATATGAGTAGTATTGGGATTCGCATATTTTGGGGATCATTTTTGGTAGTTCGGACTCGATCATACCTCTTTTTACTTCAGGAGAACACTAATTGTTTGGCTGGGAATAGCATTGGAAGCAAAGGGGATTGAGTGTGAGTTGTCTTGCCCCCTCCTAGGTGCATGAAATTTTGTAACTGATTTGTAAGTCTCAATTGTTTTCATCCGTCATCTGATCCTGCTGTTTGTATCTGTCTTGGTTTTTCCACATCAAATCTAGGCTGTCAGTTTAAGGAACCATATTGTCTTTCATTGAATATCTTCTATTTAGCAAAACAGAATTTGCAAAATCGAATATGTCGGCAAGATGAGTAAAGATGGTGGAGTTATAAAGTCGAGAAGCGTTGCTTCCTCTGTTTACAATCACTCATGATGATGATGTGGGTGTGTGTGACTGCATCTGTAAGCTTGACCTTTTTTTAGGGACAATTATCTTTTAGGCACACATGTTATAAATTCCACAAGGATGAGCAGTTTGATGAGCCATGCTCACCTGCGGGAGCCATGCTGCTCCTTCTACACAAGTCTGGAACTCTCTTTTCCAAGAAAATATTGCCTTTAGACCTTTTAGGCACCATGACAAATAGGCAAAATTCACATCCTCTGGGGCAGTTTCTTGTCTGGAATCACCAAATGAATTTGGAACCATCAGATGATGAAACGAACCGAGCATCATTCGCAGCAAGTTGTATGCCTCAAGATAAGTCCCCAATCTGGACTAGGACAGGAGCATGTCAGTTCCAGTTTTCGAAGTTGCCGTGCAAATACGAGTTAGTTTCCTCACTTTGTTCAACATCGCAAAACCAACAACTTGGTCTTGGTACATGTCTATCGGGTTTTGTCGCCTGGTACAAATGACCCAACATCTGCACAACAACTTAATAGTAACTATTGCTTTTACCTTCCTTTAAGAGTGCCTGAAGATTCCCATTCAGTTCCGCTACACTTCATCCGGGGGGCCTTCGCGCCTCCTGCCATTTTCATTATCTGCTATACACGCTCTATTTCATCCCACTTCCTCAATGGAGCGATGTAGTTCGAAACTACCGCTGCTCCAAGTTGTCCTGAGCAAGCCAAAAGTTCGACTAGACAAGCGTAATTCGTCTCCCAAGGTTGGATTTTGTATCCTCTGATCATGCTTTCAGACCAGTACCGACCTTGTACGAGACCTATGTGACTCGAGAAGCAGAGCAGACAAGCGAATGCTGCATGATGTGGTTTTCTTCGCCAATCTCTATCATCTGAATAAAAAGCGATGGAGCTTCTGTTCCCTGTCCGTTAATCCCGTAGCCGGAAATTACGGCTATTCCAACAGACCGAGTCCCTACGCTTTACCCTATCAAAGAGCGCAGCGCACGGCCGGTGAAGATAGCTCTGCACTTGGAGTGCATGTCTATCACAGCCGTGCGTAAAACTTCCTCAAGCTCAAACCTTCTTGGACGATATGTATGAACTGACTTTACTCAATTTAAGTAGCTCGACTTGCGAGCCTGCTTGAAGCACGCTTGCCAGGGATGCCAAATCTGGTTTATACTCGCAACTTAAGGCGCGTTTGGCAACCGACGAAATAATGTTTAATTCTATTATTTTGGTCTCGGGAGCAGATTTGAAATAGAAATTCGTTTGGTAAATTTTTTATTTTTGAGAATAGATTTATTCCTGGAAATAGATTTGGAGTAGAATTGAGAAGCAAAAAAAAGTTTATTCTTTTTTCTCGGGAACAATTCCAGAATTAAGCCAACCAAAATTGTTTCTTCTTTTCTCTTTTTCTTTCATTCTTGTTTCTCTTCCTTTTCTCTTCTTCTTCCACTGCCGTCGGTGACCGATTCGGCGAGCTCCAGCGAGCTCGCTAGGCCAAGTTGAGGTCCAACAAGCTCGCTGAAGGTTCCCCTAGGCCCCAGCCACCAACGAGGCTCAGCTTAGCCGAGCGAGGCCGTTCGCCTAGCCAAGGCTTGGTCGAGCCTTGCCCAGTTGTTAGCGAGGCTCAATCAACGAGGGGCAGCCTCGTTTAGGGCTGACGACGCTTTCAGCGAGTTGCTGGCTAGAGCTTGAAGAGGGAGGGAAAGAAAAGAAAAGAAAAAAAAAAAAAGAGAGGAAAAAGTGATAAAATTATTAAAAATTTAAAAAAAATGGTTTAGAGTAGAAATTTTAATGGCAATACTAAACACAATTCTGTTCTAGGAATATAAATTTTGGACGGTTACCAAACGCCTTAAAATACTTAAAAATTGTTTCCGGGTGCAAAATAAAAAAGAATCATTTCCGATCAGGAATTATTTTCGGAAACAGAATAGTTACCAAACATGCCCTTAGTATCTCTGCCAACTGTTCGAGTGCGTTCCCTGCAAAACAATTCTGATCGAGTCTAGAAATCATGAGATTCCAGGATATCGCATTCTTCTGAGACGAGCATAATTCGGCTTCAAATTGACCGGGTTGACAAATTATGTTTCTTCAGTAGTTAACAGAATTCGGGTGCGTAAGCTTGGCTCTAGCGGCTCGGTACCATCACTGCATGGCAGACGGAGTAGCAATTCGTGAACTTCAGATAAATTTAGCATCCCTCACTCATGGACGATATTCATAGCTACGAACTCTCTGGCGATCAATCACCCGCATTTTGAGTACTCAAAGAGCACCGGAAAGGACGATCCATTCATTTCCACCATCATCAACGGATGCCGACCATCCCCTCAACCTATGCAGCTGAACCGCCTATAGCCGAAAAGGATGGCTGACTTGAAAGAAGTGGTGCTTAGAGATGGGAAACTGGAGCTGCACCGTGTTCCAAGTTGTAGCTGTGAAGATAATTAAGTTCTCATGCGTAGACATGTAAAATGTGTATAGAATTATCTAAACATATCTAAATGCATTCAAATGCGTTGTGTCGATAACAGTGCCATGTTCATATGTTTTAGTCACACATGTCTAGAGCGTGCCAAAACAAGAAAATATTAAAAACTAAAAGGGTTAATGTGCAGGCGGCACATTAGTTAATCGTGTATAAGATGAATTGATCAAACTTAGCTCGAATGCGCTCAATTAACATTAGAAAACCATTCATCTTGTTGGGAAAATTAATTTTTGACTTTATGTTAGAATATGGGATTTAAGTGGTTCGGCCTCATTGAAAATGTAAATACTTGGATCTATTTTACAATTCGTGATACAAACAAGTTTAATTTATCGAATTAATGCTGGAGCCGACTACATCAAGAAAAGAAAGCACAAAGCATAAACAACACATTGACATGACTTCCAAACTCCAACGCTTGCAATCTTTCCAATGGTCAAATAGTCCGGTCCGATCCCATTTAGAGATCGATAGCAAATAATACTACCGATCTAAAATTGCGTAGAAAGTAGAAACGACCTCAAAATAATATATATATAAAAGAAGAAATTAGAAAAAAAAAAAAAAAAAGAAGAAGAAGAAGCAAAAAAGACATTCCATTAACGACACTTCGAGAAGCCGTTGGAAGAAGCGGCAGCGACAGCACAAAGCTACGCTGAATCTCCACTGTCTAGCAGAGAGAGAGAGAGAGAGAGAGAGAGAGAGATGTCGGAGAAGGAAGCGAGGACGATCATGCTGCGGTGCCCGCCGCTGTCGAGGACGGTGGCGATCGCCGCGAGGGGCGACCAGCGGCTGGACCTGGGTTCCATCGCCCGGGTCTTCGGGCTCGACCCGGCGTCGCTGAAGCTCAACGGCCACTTCGTGAGCCGAGGCGCCGACCTGGTGTCGCCTTCCGTCACCTGGAGGTCGCTCCTCTCCTACTTCTCGTCCAAGGGCTTGCCCACCGGCGCCGGCGCCGGCGGCGCCCTCGTCGTCGACGGGAGGCTCCTGAGGAGCGGAAGCAAGAGTGAGTGTTCCCCCCCGACTTCGCGAGTTTATTAGGCTCAAGAAGGTTTCCAGCTGATTCGCTTCGATTTCGGTTTCCAGCTGTTCACGTGCTCGGACTAAAGGCTTGGATTTTAGCATACTCGGACGCGTCATGTGTGCTTTGATTTCGAGTGTATTTCTCATTCGGTTATCAATTGGGAATTTTCTTGTAGGAGGACATGATCCTGAAGGAATGGTGAGTCGGAGTTGCGCCGGTGCAAGCGGGGAAGAGGACGATGACCGCTCAGGCCAGAGCAGGAGGCAGAGCGAAGAGGTTCCCGTTTCAAAGTCTAATAAGCGGTCGAAGATCGGCGATTCCGGTATTACTTCCTTTTGGAGAATCTAGATATGCTTATAATAAATCTTCTGAATTGATTATACTGATTGGTGTGTTGATGGATCTTGATTACATCGTGCGCGATCTTGGTTAGTCGAGTATTAACAATTCTAAGCATTGCTCTGTTTTAGACCGGATTGGGGTGTTCTTGTTTAATTCTCAATCCCTAGTCGTTTTGCACTATCATGTAGCTACTTATCACACCAATTGGAAACAGATATGCGCAGTTGCATATTATGGTTTTGGTGTGTTGCGAATGTGTTATAATTGAAGGGAACGAACACGTTGTGATTAGATATCCCTTAATGGAAACGGCAATAATTGAGAATGGCCCGTCTGAGGGAATTTCATCATTGTGCATGATTGGAAGACTATCTCTTGCTGCTTCATCGATGCTGTTTTGACAGACCACACGTGCCGTGGCTTTTCGAGGATAGTCAATGGTTTGGGTTCTAAGAGGAAGTATCTGTCCGAGGAAGTGAGCCTGCTCAAGAGGTTGAAGATAAATGATGCTTCTTCTGGTGAGTGGCAACAGCACGCACCATCATTGAAACTCCTTCTATTGTATGAAATCATTCATGCTTCGCTTGGTTTCAAGCTGAACCCAGTTGCTAATTTTCGTACTTAATCAATGATTAGGCTATGGAAAGTTTTTCCTGTCAAAACAAATGAACTAAATTAGTTTTCTTTCATTACAGATTTTGGAAGTTTTGCCTGCCGATACGTGGGTGAGAATTTGAAGAGACTGAGAGACGATGGTGGCCGAGGGATAATGCATGCATCCTGTAAAAGAGTGAGATGAGATTTTATGTTCTTTTTTCCCCCTTATGTAAGTTTCTGTTTCTCCTTCCTTGTGGCCTGTGGATTATGGGATATTGTTTCATTGCTTGTGCAAATATCCTAATGCAAACGTTGTAAATGACGATAAACGGAAGTAGATGTAGATACTGCACATATGTAGAAGTACTGCTTTTGCATTTAAGGGCAAGCTGATGTTTGTAATCTAAGGTTTTGTGGGACTCTAATTCGTTAAGAATCTGCATCTTCAGCTCAGGCAGTTGTTTCCCGAGTTCTTCAGGGGAGCAAGCCATTGTATAGCTGGACTTGCTCATAGAGTGATGTCTCAGGTCCTGTATTGGGCCTCCTGTCATTTGGACAGGCTTTGGCATAAATTCCTGCCTATAGGCCAGACCAGCCGGCCGAGTCATGTCTCTTAAATTTTTCAAAATCGGCTCGAAGCTGATAACCACTCTTTTACACGGTCTAGCGCCTTGCTTATCATGTGGTTTTCCCATATACTCTGTTAAATTGTCGGATTTGGACGATCCTCTGCGAGTCTAAAGTAGGGCGTCTAGCCAAGACCTCTTGATGGGCACTCTAGAATCCGGTTTGAGTGAAAACATCGCTTGCCTGTCCATTGGTCATCTATATACTGTTGGAGGTAATAGGTTTGAGAGAGAAGAAGTAGTTGCTTGAAGTATTACACCAAGAGACGTCAAGTTTGGAACGCTCAACAGTGTTACCTCCAGCGTAGGGAAACCCTAGAGTTTTTATATGCACGTTATTGGGCTTCGTCCATATGGACCCAAATAACCATGCTTTTACCTATTGGGCTTGTATGTGAACATATTATTTTGGACTATATTAATAATATATCCAACAATCTCCTCCTATGTTCACCATACAAAGACAATCCAATAAGTTGGTCGTGTAATGTTCAAACAAACATGAATCATCCACATTCAGTCCAAGACAATCAACTCGGATCGGTCAAAGAGTATTCCAGCAATAAAGTATTAAACTAAATCATCATGTGCAAACTAAATAAGTGAATAATTCTTATCATGAATCTTTATGAGATTAAAAATCCAAATCCCAAAATAAATCTCAGATTCGGTTCACAACCAATATATGCATATTAATCAAGTATAAGTAGGCCAGTCAAAATAGTCTAAGGCCTTACAAATATAAGAAACAAGCATAATAATGTCCACAAAATAGAAATAGCAAAATGCAAGTCTCAAGTAAATGGACTTCATCAAAATAGGCAATAGCAGGTAAACTGTCAAGTCCTCACACACTCTAAGTGATATATATTCATTAATCAAGTAGGTCATCCTGGTCAGGATCCCACTCATTAAGCTCTCCTCCATCTCTGTCATCCCCTATAGAATGTCAAATATGAATTTCATATTGTCATGAATTCAATTATTTGAATAAAAACTTAGCACAATTTCATCAGACGGAGAAGAACATATATTGATGTCATAAAGCATCATAATATCATGTCATAAGCATCAAGCCAGTTTCATAAATTATGAACAAGACCTAAACAATGTGATTTACAAAGAGCCATCAACTTAAGTTTATTTGTAGGAGAATAACTATTGTCTAGTTTCAAATAACAAGACCAATAGTCAAGTCACTTACAACAACCTAGTCATGTAATGTCAAGTTTCAATTAAGAACAAGACAAATAGGCTTCTTATGTAAACAATTGTTTCTATGTTTCAATTTGGAATGTCACAATTACTGATTCCTTAAAGTCAAATAATCTAGCATCAAGTTTGGAATGAGATCATTTAACCAAAAAGGATAGTCCAATCTAGTTTAATTGTATCATCAAGTTTGGAATGACACAATTTTTCCAGATAGAACATTTGAATTAGGTTAAAGTCATCTTCATCAAATTTGAAATGAGACAACTCACCCTCTTCAAATAGTCAGAATCGTGAACATCAATGAAACATATAAATTTGTGCTTATCATTGTAGCCAATAAAGAAAGATTTGATAATTCAAAACACAGGTAAGTAAATGGTAGTTAAGACTTGCCTATATAGTCTTTAACCCCAGTTCCCCATCGTTTTTGAATAATCGATCTTTAGGCATACCTTTGGTGAGAGTATCGGCTATGTTATCCTTCGATCTCACATCGATCAAGGTGATAACCCCTTGTTCTCTCAGAAAATTCAACAACGCATGTCTCGGTCTCACATGTCTTCTCTTTGAATTAAAGAGAGTATTCTTGACGACTTGGACAGTTTGCTTGATTATCACAAAATAGGCTTAAAGAATTAATCTTTAGCCGAGTCAAAGGAATATCCATAATCAGATTCTTTATCCACTCTGCCTCTTCACCGGTTGAGGCTAAAGCAAAAAGTTCCGATTCCATAAACGACAATGCAATACAAGTCTGTCGTTTGGATTTCCAAGTAATAGCAGCTCCACCCAAAGTGAATACATACCCACTAGTGGACTTACTATTTCCAATATCTGAGCACCATGAGGCATCAGAATATCCATCCACAGTTGGAGGATAACCAGAATAATAAAGAGCATAATCTTTAGTACCTTTAAGGTATCTCATTAGCCTATTAAGGGCATCCCAATGCTCTTTACTAGGATTACTAGTAAAACGACTCAGCATACCAACTGTAAAAGCTATGTCAGGTCTAGTGCAACTCATAGCATACATGAGACTACCAATCAGTTTCGAGTACTTTAACTGATCCACGCTGGTCCCTTCATTAGGACTCAGTCTATTATTATAAACACATGGTGTCTCACTCGGTTTACACTTATCGTATCCCCAAGTAGAAAGTAGCTGCTCAATATAATGAGTCTGACTAAGGGAGATGACTTGCCGTTCAAAGCTTACTTTCATACCAAGAATGGTATTAGCAATACCAAGATCTTTCATGTCAAATTCTTTAGCTAAAGTAGCTTTCACATCACTCACTACAGAATGATCGGAACCAAGAATTAACATGTCATCAACATACAAGCAAATGATGACTATCTTATTTGACATAGAACGATGGTAAAGGCATTTATCTGAATAACTAGACTGAAAGCCATAACTCTTTACCACTTAATCAAATTTAAGATGCCACATCTTAGGTGCTTGTTTAAGACCATATAGAGATTTATTTAATTTACAACCTTTGTCCTCAAGACCTTTCATAACATATCCTTCCTGTTGTTCCATGTAAATTTCCTCATTTAAATCCCCATTTAAGAAAGCTGTTTTTACATCCATTTGATGCACTACAAAGTGTTCAATAGATGCCAAAGCAAGAAGAATTCTTATAGTTGATAGATGACACACAGGTAAATAGACATCAAAATAGTCTATTCCACTCTGTTGTTTATAGCCTTTAGCTACTAAGCGTGCTTTGTATCGGCTATTGATCCATCACTATTCAGTTTCTTCTTCAACACCCATTTACAGCCTATAGCTTTAGCCCCTTTTGGCAAATTTACTAGCGCCAAGTGTGATTCTCGGTAGAGAGCTCATTTCATCATCTATGGCTTACGCCCACGGTAGAGATTCCCTAGATCTCATTGCTTCACGATAGGAGAATGGATCATCCTCAAGATGGTAAGCAACGAAGTCTTCACCAAAACTTTTGGGAATTCTCTCTCTTGTAGATACTCTAACTGGAATTGGTTCAATAGCCAACTATGTGGAATTAGTGTCAGAAGGGCCTACTTCAGATTCTACAGGAGATTCTGAAATCATATCTGTAGATCCAAAAACATTCAAGCCTTGATCTCTGATAAACTTGTTTTCAAAGAACACTGCATCTCTAGATTCTATCACTGTGTTAGTAGATAGATCTAAAAACCTATTTGCAGCGCTATCTTCTGCACTACCTAGATATACACAATTAATAGTTCTAGATCCCACCTTAGATTTTTTAGGATCGGTATACTTACATAAGCAATACAGCCCCAAGTCTTAAGAGTATCATATCTACAAGGGCGCTTATGCCATATCTCATAAGGTGTCATGGACAACTTAGAGTGCGGCAACTTTGTTCAAGATGTGATTAGCGAGTTAGAACTGCTTCTCCCGAGTAGGAGGAAGGCATGCCAGCTGTAAGTAACATAGAGTTTAACATTTCAGTTAACGTTCTATTCTTACGCTCTGCAACACCATTTGATTGGGGTGAATAAGGAGCAGTAGTTTCAAGTATTATACCTTCTAAAGCACAAAATTCCTTGAACCTTGACATAGTATATTCTCCTCCTCTATCACTCCTAAACCTCTTAATTTTCAAGTTGAATTGATTTTCTACTCTAGACTTGAAAATCTTAAATTTTTCAAAAGCCTCATCTTTCGATTTCAACAAATAGACATGACAATATCTAGAAAAATCGTCTATGAATGTTATTAGATATTTCCGACCACCTTTAGTAATGTAATTTCTAAAATCACAAATGTCGAATGTATTAGCTCAAGAAGTTGTGTGCTTTTAGAAATCAATTTAAAGGGTTTTCTAGTAATTTTAGCTTTGTGCACACACTTCACACTTATCAAATCGAATAGAAGTATCTAATGGAATGTTATGAGTTTTAGCTAAATGTTGCATTTTCCTGTAATTCACATGTCCAAGTCTATTGTGTAGCAACTTTGGATCAATCAAAGTAGAATTCACATGGTTTATGCTATCGGCATTTAAACTCAACCTATACATACCATTAACCATGAATGCACAACCAAAATAATATGAGTTAACAGATAAAGTTACTCTACCATTCATAGTTGAAAAAGACATACCAGCTTTATCAAGTAAACTCATAGATATTAAATTTTTCTTAAGTAAAGGTACTACTCTAACATGTTTTAGAGTTAGTAATTTACCTGAAGAAAGCACCAAATTTGCAGTTCTAGCATGAGTCACCTTTGCCTCACCACCATTGCAATTTTCCAGTGTCTTTCACTTCTGTGACCTCAGTGAGTAAATTCTTGTCATTTGTAGCATGACAAGTAGCGCCACTGTCCAACCACCACTCAGAAGAGATGCTGGCCTTTCCATTCTTCATCATTCCAATAAAGGCTCGAGGCTCAGATCCTCTAATTAGCATATTGGCCTCATTATGTGGTGTGTCGTTCTTTGGCTTCCTTGACAACTTACACTCTGCTGCCCAGTGACCCCACTTTCCACAGTTATGGCACTTGCCCTTCTTCTTCTTTTGGAAGATAATCTTTTTGGCCTCTAACTGTAAAGAGGATTCACCTTTTGGTGACTTGGACTTTTTCTGAGGTTTATTGGAGTGTGAAACTAAGTTGGCAACTGACTTTTGTTGTCCCACTTGTTCCAAATTCTTCCTAGTGATATTTTGATCCTCAATGTGAATATACCTCTTTAATTCATCCAGTCCCATCTGTACCTTCAGTCTGTGCATTTCAGTCTTGAAAGAACTCCATTCAGTTGGCAGTTTGCTCAACACAAGACCAACAAAGAGATTATCGGACATATCAGAATTATCATCTTTCAGCTTGTTCCTCATGTTCTCAAATTCAACTAAGCGAGAGGTGATGCTTGAATTCATAGTGAATTTAAAGTCAAAAAATTTCTCCGCTAGGAGGGTTTTAGATAACCCCTCTTGTTTTTGGAACTGAGCGTTCAAGTGATCCCATATCTCTTTCGCCGTCTTATACTCACTATAAGTCATAGCCAAATTAGGATTTAGAGAGTTCAACAAGTAATCTCTACAAAAATCCTCATCTTTGTTCCATTGATATTCATTCACATCTTCAAGTGGTAGATGTAAAATCGCTCAATACAAGATAGAATATGTCACGTTCTTTCATGCCAAATTGAACATGTAATTTCCAGCCATGAAATTCAGTAACATCAAAAGATTGCAACTTTATAATATCATAGGAACTACGCTTTGCCATTTTAATCAAAGCAAAGTGTTAGAAAGAGTGCACCTTGAAGTCCTCAGAGCAACAAAGTTGAATAACTCCCCTAACCTTGATCAAACCGCTCTGTAGAGATGGAATTTGCCAAAACAAACCCCAAAAACGGATCTGGAGCGCCCAAAAACCTTAAGATGGACTGCCCTTGTTGCTGAAACTTGCTGAAAAATTTCGCCCCCCGAAATTCGCTAGAAATTTCGTCCTCAAAATTCGCTAGAAATTCAGATGGAAACTTCCGGGTGACGTAACTTCTTCGTCCGACCTCCGATTGACGCGAGTGACCACTCAAAACGTTCGTAGCGACGAGTAGATCAAAGCCCAAGTGGTTTCACTCTCTTAAATTGGCTATAATTTTTGGGTTTTTGAATCAAAGATTTCGGTCACCCTAATCTTCAAACTCAGATCCTGGCCAATATCACCGTCGAAATCGAAAGTAAATTACAGCCGTGAGTTCGTCTTGACGAAATCTTCAAGAACACACTTTACTCACTCAAATCTGACACACGAAGATAATACTTCAAGATTGTTGGAGGTAATAGGTTTGAGAGAGAAGAAGTAGTTGCTTGAAGTATTACACCAAGAGACGTCAAGTTTGGAACGCTCAACGGTGTTACCTCCAGGCGTAGGGAAACCCTAGAGTTTTTATATGCACGTTATTGGGCTTCGGCCCATATGGACCCAAATAACCATGCTTTTACCTATTGGGCTTGTATGTGAACATATTATTTTGGACTATATTAATAATATATCCAACATATACTCCATCTTCAGTGCGTAAACTTCCTAGTAGACATTTTTTTTCTTTTTTGGGTGATTAAATTGAGGAGGAGAGAAGGACATAGGTGTAGATGGCCTTGTTAGCGATAGTCTACGAGCAACATATAGCTCTTGCTTTCTCCCTAACTTAGGTTGTTTTGGAGCTGACGAGCTATGAATTGCTGATCGGTCTATCGGCACTTGGCTTGCATCTAAGAGCTACGTCTTGCCAAAACACTTGCAATCTCAACGAGCTACAAGAGCTCTCAATTTGGAGTTTTCTACATTGAAGGAAGATGGCCAGTGTCTTTTCTCTTAAGTCTGGCAAAATAACCTTGGGAGAAACATTGCTTTCAGTCAATTCAATATTCATGAAATTCAGAAGATAGACCTGCACAAGTCAATGCCAAGAACGAAGAGAACGGTTTCCTAGGTTTAGTGCTTACTTGACTCCTAGCCCTTCCCTAGATAACTGTTAAGGACACTCTAGGCGGCAGCACGGGATATATGGACCTGTCCATGCAGTAGTTATAGTTCATGAAATTCTTCCTCACGTCCTCGAGTTGCCTGCCTTACTCCTTGTCCAAACTCTAGTGTTTCCACGAGTTCCACCGGTAGGCCGAGGAGTAGCCACGGGGTCTTGGCTTTGGAACACACGACCGAAGACATCAAAGCCTTAGTAATGGGCTTGGAATGGTGCACAGCTCTGGTCTATCTTGGTTTGGCCTCCATCCGTTAGTTCCCGTTCCACAGGCTCGCCTCTATCTGCATGGGCTGTGTTGGGTAGGGCACTCCGATCCACCTGTTGTTCTTGAACGCTCTTATGGGGATGTCATTCACATAAAACCTGTTTCGAGATCAGAAGCTAACAACTAGCAAGAGTGTTCTCTAATGAGAAAGAGAGAGGGATTGTGAGGTGCCTCCTTACACGATCTAATGATGATTCCAAAGGATATTGTAAGAGTGAAAATCAGCTGTCGAATCGAACCAGAGGAGAAACCTCTGTTCTCTATTGCCGACACCATTTGCAAACACATTGGTTTGCAGCGTGATTGGTTTGCCTTCCCTATTTCCTAGGAATTCGAAGTCCAACTCATCATGCCTATCCCCATGCGAAATCAGCTGCCCATATCTCAATATGTCAAGGAGCCATCCAATTTGATTTTCATGGCCATTTTCCTAGAAAAACCCCAAGTTTCAGTTTTATTTTTCTAGCATATACATCTTTTCACAGTTCATATATATGCATTAGAGCTTGAAAAGTCTCATTTTTCAGATTTTATGTACTCAACAAACATTCAAGTGTCACGGGCCGATTGATCTAGCGTTCTCTTACCCGTGCGGCCTTAGCGGCCTTAGGAATTTACTCACTCACAAGGGCGGCCTTAGGAATTTGTCAGCCTTATTCCCACTCACTCACAAGGATCGTAGAGAGAGAAACTCTTTTAGAGAGAGAAGCTTTGGCTTTTCTATTACTCGTGAATGAGATGATTTATAATGAGGGGAGGACCCTTTTATATATAGGTACAAGGCAAACCGTATCCGTAGATCTCCCTTAGATCTAACGGTAGAGATTGAATCTTCCCAACTACCAACTACTCGTATTAATTACATAACGGTACAATTCCCGTATCGCCCGCCCCTAGGATTATTCTAGAAGACTCGAGAAAAACCCTAAGTGACGGGGATAAGCCGAGGGTCGTTGGATCCATAGACGTGTCACGGCCGGCCCATGGAAACCTCTTGGACATGCTCTCTTTCGGGCCGTGACACAAGCCATCATTGCACTTAGTGATTTTGTAGTACGTATTTTTTGCAAGACGATTTGAGTAGATGTAAAGGGGCAAGAGAAAGAGGATTCACGTAAAAAGTGGGGACGACTCTGGCGGAATTCCTCCCTGGCAGCTTCATCTCCATGTTGAAAAATCTAGATTCGTAGCTTTTCTTCAATGCGAACCCGATCCTATGTGAAACCACACCTGTTATTCAAAAGTCAAAATCAAAGTAGTATCAAAATATATGCTGTAAAATGAATTGCCAAGCTCAAAGACAAACCATTAGTATTTTAGTATTACCTTTCCTTATAACCCTTCTAACAAAAAGGGTTTAAACAAGAAATTTTTGGGTGAATAGTAAAAGAAGCAAATGAGATTTTACGGTTAAATCATTCTTCAATTGCAATATGCAAAAGATGACGTTCATGCACACCCCTATGGCGAGTCACTAGGAAGACGTGCATATTTTACCATTGCCATGCAAAAACATTGGAGAGCAATCACCGTCGATTTCAATCCATTATAGAAGAAAAGATCACTACACGCGAAAGGAGCATCAGGAGTGAATAAAATAACCAGAGGAAGCATCCATTGAGAGCTAAATCTCTTGGCCGCTGTCCAAAAGCGTGACATGATCGGAACCTCATGTTATTTGGTAGTTTTCATCGAAGCTCGCGTTACTCGCATGAACCCCTCCGCTGATGAAAAGGAGGAGAAAGGCGGCAAACTTCAAGAGCGTATCCTGTCGTGTTCAATGCAGAGTGTGAGCGTATCCTGTCGTGTTCAGTGCAGAGTGTATATATATATATAAAAGAGAAAAAGTTTGTCGATTATCGATGTCCCATGAACATAAATAGGCAAAAAAAGTGTGAAGGGAACCCATCATCTTGTTCGTCTATTTACTTACCTCTCCCACACGCTATCGACACCTCCATGCTTAGTATTTTCCCCCATGTACGGAGACCATGTCATTAGTGTTCTATCTTTTCTAATCAAGATGCTCATTTATTGTCCATTCACGCGATTTTCTCTCCATCTATAAGCAGGCAAATCTATTCGTAATACCCATCAAAGAGTATTAAAAAGAAGTTATTTGTAATTAGATTTG
Organism: Eucalyptus victrix; assembly: GCA_016097545.1. Lineage (NCBI taxonomy): Eukaryota > Viridiplantae > Streptophyta > Magnoliopsida > Myrtales > Myrtaceae > Eucalyptus > Eucalyptus victrix. The sequence continues at coordinate 10,022,477 of CM027842.1, forward strand.
AGATAACATGCAGGTGGCCCTTCTAATTACTGCTTATTTTTCATCAGGGCTTGGTTTCCAACTTGTATTTTTTATACAACACATTTACCCTCCATTCCTAATCCAAGCTAACTATAATTTACAACTATATATATTTGAAGGTGTTTTGCTAAAAATGAGAAAAACATGCTGTCACGCCCCGAACCCTTAGCGCGCACACGTCCCACAACGGTCGATCAAATATGCGACATCCCAGGACACGACGCCGACCCGTTCATTCATTTACGCATGCGGAAGCGAAACAAATCCCCTGACAACAAAATACGGGATAGAAAAGCAGGAAGCAAAACCACAACATAACACTTTTATAATTCAACAGAATTACAAACAGAGGTCTACAGCCAAAAGTCTACAAAAGACCGGCTCTTAAAAAGGAATTATCCTACGACCTACAAGTCGGACACGTTCTCCAATCCTCCTAACTTCACCTCTGCAACTCCTCAAGGTCAACCAAAGCTATCCAGTCGCTCCGTCCATCAGGGATCTGAAATTTTAATCCCACAACCGGGATGAGACGATGTCTCAGCAAATTCAACCCCCTAAACCCCTATTAGAAAGAAAATATGCCCCGGGTGGCCTAGCCACATCACACTGAAGACTTACCTCGCATTAGCCTTCATCTGCAAGTTAACACAATTTATATAATTCAACCACGTACAATTATAATAACCAAACAACCATGGCACAATCACATCATCAGAACAATTCAACCACTTGGATCGTCTCAGCGATCAATCGACTTGGCCGATTACATGTCAATTTAGTAAATCAATCATTACTCTTAATCACGGCCCCACTCGACAGAATTAAAATCAGTGGCATCATGGCCCCATTCGGCGCGACCTTTATCAAGTGGCAATTCACGGCCTCTCTGGGCACGACCTCTCATAGGTGGTTTATCACGGCCTCACTGGGCACGACCTCTAATAGATGGTTCATCACGGCCTCACTGGGCACGACCTCTAATAGGTGATTCATCACGGCCTCACTGGGCACGACCTCTAATAGGTGATTCATCACGGCCAATCTCCCATCAATTTCGACACTTGGAATTTTATAAAGAATCCATATTTATCACAATCGACACTCAATTCGCCACATCCATTCATCAAATTCAAATTCTAAATGCACAACAACGATCGGCCCGAAATTCTGAGCAAATAAGGTCCCAACGAAAATTTTCGAATTTTAATAAATAATTAATTTTATTCCGAAAATTAATTAAATAATAATATCCATATCTTTCATCATCCATGCTCAATTTATAATATCCAACCATCAATTTCAAAATCGGAACACACAGCAGCGATCGGCACGAAATTCTGAACAACCGGAGTCAAAAATAATTTTTTTTTTTTTTTTTAAAATAATAATATTTTAATAATTTCGGAATATAATATAATATTATAATTTCCAGAATTTCGAAACAATAAAATAATTCAAAAGTAAAACCCTATTATGTCACATCAAGGCTTTATATTAAAAATAAATATACTTAACTTTAAACTAAACACACTTTAACTTAATTAAACACCATAATCTAATCATCAACCAAATAAACTAATCTAACAACCTAAACTTACTTAACTTAGACTAAGCACACTTAGGACATCATTAACCCTCTAATCAAGATTTAGTGAGTTAAATTCACCGGATTAGCCAGCCGAGCGGACCAAAACGACGGGGACGCCGAGGAGAACAACTTTCCTAAAAGCGGGCCGAGCATCCGGGCTCGGGAAGGCGTCCAAAACGGCCCACGAAGGGGCTGCCATACCCATTTTCTTCTTCTCTGCTCGCTGCTGGTTGGGGGCGAAGGAGGGCAGATTCGGGGCTGGTTAGGGCGGAAGAACGGCGGAAGAGCTGCGGCGGTGCCGTGCGGCCAACGGCGGGGTCTCACGGTGGCCGGAGGCGGCCGAACTGTGGCCTGTGATGGCCACAATGGAGCTGAACAAAGGCGAAACAGGGGCTGGACAGCGGCTCGAGCGGACAAGGGCACATGGCACACGGCGGGCAAGCATGAGGCAAACGGCGGCGAGGCGGCGTGCGGCGGCTCTCAGCGGCTGCTGCTCCAACCCAGGCGAGCTGCTTCCGTTTCTGATCGAACCAGAGGGAGGAGAGAGAGGCTGCGACGGGAGAGGAAGGGGAAGACGGAGGCGTGCCGCCAAGGCGGAACGGCGACGGCGGGCGCAGACGGCCAGCGACGAGCGGCGAACGGGGGACAGGCGGTGGCGTGCGGCTTCTCCCACTTGCTGGTTGCTGGGTTTTCAAAGAAGAAGGAGATGACGAAGATGGAGATGGAGGAGTCGCACGGTTGGGAGGAAGAAGAGAAGGAGGAGAGAGAAGATGGGGGGCTTTTTCTTTTCTTTTTCTCTTTCTTTAATCCACAAAAAGGCCCACCATGACCTCATGCATGACATCACACTCCACTATCTCCCACAACCTTATTCCAATAGGTTCACTTGCAATTTCCACCGGGGTCCAATTATTTGTACAATAACTTCTTCAATTTCACTCGATTCTTTTCTAATTGAATTAAATTAAAGCCCATAAAATTAATTCAATATCACCACACTTCAATTCACATCTTCATTTATCCGTAGAGTCAACTTAAGTCCCAAAAGTGCAACCAAAAACGGACTACTAATTTCTCAAGCCAAATTAGCCATTTCTTGATTATTTTGCTAAAAAGCTCGGCTTGCATGAAAAAATCTTCCAAAGATGATTCAATGATCTTGAAATGATTTGTGACACACCCAGACTTCCAATTTCTGAATTCGATCTCAATTCCACGGTTAATTTCACTTTGGTACGATACTAGCGCGGCCCAACCTACCGGGTAGCCTTTAGAAATTTTCATGCATTTGACCTGTGGTTGATCATCTCAAGCCACAATGTACATCTTTGAAATATTGGCGACTTACGGTTGTCGGGGTAATCTCAAGGTTTCAAATACGAACACAGGGTACCCAATCGATAGAAAAGTCGGTCCAGTGTCGGTCGACAAGGATTATGCAATCCGGTGGAATCATCCACACTCGATCACATGCCTCTGTCGAGTCGACCTATCTCCGGTTTTTAATCGATTTTTATTTGTACCGTAATGATCCTTGCAGATTAGCTCGGTCGAAATGTCGCTTCCTGGTCAAATTCTCGAGTCTGATGCATTAGAAACTCTTAACGGCTTCACCCGATAGACTAGTTTTCACATGAGCGGCCGACTCAAGGAAATGAACTATATGCGTGCCAACGAAATGCCCGTCTCAATTAATTGAAAATAGAATCGGAAAATCGGGATGTCACACATGCTCCTCATTTTGCTGATTAAAAGGGTTTTAGATGACCCCTCCCTTAGTCAGCAGAAACAAGAGAAGGTTAGGGCATGGCCACGGTGGAGTAGACATCACACAGCCTCAAAAGTAGTTCTGTCCTAAGAAAAAAGCTATCTAACGTCAAGTTTGTTGCATAGAAACATCATCCGCATAACTAGAATTCATTATACAGATATGACAAAATGCAATTGACTTTGCCCAGTTTGAATTTGAAGATTCCCGTGCCACGATTTGATTCGACGCTCTATAAATTCATTAGATGCATGCATCGTTATACACGTGATTCGTTACTTGAAAGGTACATTAATATCCATACATGCAATGCATTCGTTTATTATTATATTCTTTTTATATCGATATCTTGACATGACATTATCTCTACCTAGAAAATCCGTGTTCGACGTATTACAATCTCAACCTCTGGCCGAAGAAAACGACATTCCTAACTATGAATAATTAAAGTCTAGATGACTATCCAAATCTCTCCCTCTTCATCAATTATCCTCCTAGGAAGCGAATGCCTGCTGTAAATATGCCTGGAATTAGGCATGTGGAGGGACAGGAATGAAGTGTATCTGCAAATTCTGCTAGGGAATTCAGAAGGGCCAGTACCACTTTTCCTTATGTGCCTCTCAATCTTTTCGTGGGTGGGGATTGTATGCAGTTTCGAAAGACAAGGATAAGTCGTTGCATACATGCAGCTTTTATCTTTTGTAGCTATTGAGCTATCAGACAATGAAAACACCTCTACTGATGACGTTTCACTTGTTGCCGATGTTGCATCGATTCCCACTTGGAAGCGCTGCGGAAAAGGTAGGTCGCTGCGGAAGCGGTAGGTCGCCATCACAATCTTGGAGACTTGATCCGAGCGATTGTCTGACATGATTCATCGCGGCACCGATCGGATGAAAGACGCAAGCTTTTGTTGAACATGCGTACGTTCGACGGAAGATAAATGCTAATGGAAGAACACAGACTTCCATAGAAAGCCGATGCGTTTTACTTTTGTTCCTTTATCTAATTCGTATGATGCATGCACTTTTGACTTTCTATAGTCAGGAATACCCGAAACTTCCACGACATTTAAAAATTCGCACGCAGATTGCGAATGTTTTGAATTTCGCCGGAAAAGTTAAGATATACGTTTTGCTTTTAAACAAAAAAGCTCTTATGAAAAACTTTTATGCGTGGTTTTTTTTTATCATCATAAGGCTAATATATTTCGGCAGTAAACAAAAGTAAAATCTATAGTAAGAGCGAAAGAAGATAAAGGTGACTAAGAACTAAAAATCATTTCAGACAGAGACTTGGACTATTTTTACTTTGGAAAAACTTCATAATACAAGAAATTGCTTCTCGAAAAATCAACTTCTAGAAAAATATTTTCCCTTTCAGAATAAATAATTCATTTTCTCAACATTAAATATGCATATATTCTTGGCCATAATTTATTCGATAACTGATTATTTTCAGCAAATCAAAACTAAGCTCGTGAAAGACATACTCCTAGTCCTAAGGTTTTTTCAATCATCATGACAGGCTAACGGGTAATATTTATTTATATGGATGTGTACACGAGTGTGTGTCATGTTGGGTGTTAAACGAAATTGAAAAATTCAAAAAAAGTCAGAGCTGAGCAAGATAGAGGTCAATCAGAAACAAGGAGGCATTTCGGGCACGCCATAGTGCAGGGGTGGAGCTCCGGGCCGGGCTTTAGAAATAGCTACCAGGCCCAATTCAATTTGTGGCCCAGACTTTCTCTTCCTTTAATAGTCCATTAAAATAATTTTAACGAGTCCACATCGTCCCTCACATTTTATTTTATGCTTCGTGGAACGCGCTTTGATTCTTCCGGCGAGTTCAAAGTGACGTTGATGGTAGATTTACATATAATTTTTTTTCTTTATTTTCTAAAAGGGTTAATACCCTAAAAAACCCCAAACTGGTACACTTGTGATAAATTTACCCCAAACTATTTTTTTGACCACCAAAAACCCCAAACCGGTACATATGTGACAGATCTACCCTCCGTTAGCTTCCGTTAGCTTCCGTTCGATTTTTCCGTTAATTTTGCTGACGTGGTTGCGACGTGGCGAGCCATGTGGAAATTCATAAGTTTAATACCATTAAAAACCTCAAACTGGTATATTTATGACAAATTTACCCCAAACTGGTATATTTATGACAAATTTACCCCAAGTTGGTATATTTACGACAAATTTACTCTAAATTAATTTTTTCGATAATAAAAAACCTAAATTGGTACACGTGCGGCACATTTACCCTCTTTCAATTTTCCCAAATTTGACTGAGTTATTTTATTTTCCAGATTACTCTAACATTGCCTCCGTATCATTAATACTTGATTTTTTTTCTTTTATTTGGGAAAATTGAAAGAGGGTAAATGTGTCGCACGTGTATCAATTTAGGTTTTTTATTATCGAAAAAATTAATTTAGAGTAAATTTGTTGTAAATATACCAACTTGGGGTAAATTTGTCATAAATATACCAGTTTGGGGTAAATTTGTCATAAATATACCAGTTTGGGGTTTTTAATGGTATTAAACTTATGAATTTCCACATGGATTGCCACGTCAGCAATCACGTCAGCAAAATTAACGGAAAAATCGAACGGAAGCTAACGGAGGGTAGATTTGTCACATATGTACCAGTTTGGGATTTTTGGTGGTCAAAAAAATAGTTTGGGGTAAATTTGTCACAGATGTACCAGTTTGGGGTTTTTTAGGGTATTAACCCTTTCTAAAATGTGAAATTTTTTTCTTGGAATTTTGGTGGAAACTTTCTGCTTTTACTCAAGCGTGAAGAAACACACATATATTACCTAAAAGGTGATGTTGGTGTCACTTATTTGGGATTTTCGAAAATTACTCGTGTATACTGATAATTAATAAGGAAAAAAAAAAAATCAAAACGACGTTGTCCAATGCTCACTTCCTTCACTTCAATAGATAACCACCCATTTTCTTCTAAACAACCCCCGGCTTGGAGGGACTCGGTTTGATTCGGCTCTGCCACGAGAAGAGCTGCCCGATTAGGCTTGCTTGACTCAAAGATGTTTTTGAAGTTCCAATCAAACCGAGCCAATTTAACAAGGGACCAAATCGGCCGATTGTTGATCTGCAATAGCTCATGATTTCGAGGTCGCTCGTGTTTTTGGTTTTAAGTCTTTTTTTTTTTTTTTTTTTTCCGTCACTAAAATTTGACTTCTAATCTTTTCAAGAACTTCGAATTTTAATAAAAGTATACCTTGACATTTAATTTACTCTCTCGTGTTTTTTTCTTAAATTTAAGATATGACATTTTAAATGGAGAAGCTTAAAAATTAAGCGCTTATTTTAAATCGTCAAAATTATAGATTTTTGCTTAAAAAAAAAGGAATCAAAGAAATGTTCCCTATACCGGTTGGTTTATGATTGAGATTGAATAATAATGGAATGAAATACAAAAAAGTAAAGAAAAGGTGTTCACCTCATTATTTGGGGTGCATTTGGGAGAGCATTTGAGAAAAGCATTTTATGTAAATACAATTGACTTTAGACTTGCGAATTTGTCCAAAATGCAAATAGTGTTCGGAGAACACTTTTTGCCAAACTTCCATAACCAATGTAAAAAGTAATTCTTGCCCATAGGCGTTCACACCTCTTAAATATTTCAAATTCGGCTTGAAGCTGATAACGACACTTTTACATGGTCTAGCCCCTGCTTATCATGTCGTTTTCCTGTGTAAATTGAGCAAGATGACCAGTACGAGGTTACTGTCTTTCCTAGAAGTCTGGCGATATAACCATGGGAGAAACATTGCTCTCGATCAATTCAGTATTCCAGAAATTCGAAAGATCGACCCTCACAAATCAATGGTGGAAACGAAGAACAGTTTCCTAGTTTTATTGCTTGCTTGACTCCTAACCCTTCCCTAAAGAACCGTTAAGGACACTCGGGTGGTGGCACGGGGTATCTGGACCTGTCTGTGCAGTAGTCGTAGTTCATGAAATTCTTCCTCACGTTCTCAAGTTGCCTGTCTTGCTTCTCGTCCAAACTCCAGTGACTCCACGAGTTCCACCAGTAGGCCGAGGAGTAGCAGTGGCGGGGGTCTTGGCTCTGGAACTCGCAGCCGGAGATGTTGAAGCCTCGATATTGGGCCTGGAACGGCGCGTAACTCCAATCTATCTTGGTCTGGCCCCCGTCCGTCGCCCAGCTATCCCCATTCCACAGGCTTGCCTCAATCTGCATGGGCTGCGTCGGGTAGGGCACTTCGATCCGCCTATTGTTCTTGAACACTCTTATGGGGATGTCATCCACGTAAAACCTGTTTCAAGATCAGAAGCTAAGTGATAGCAAGAGTGTTTTCTAACAGGAGAGATAGAAAGTTGTTTCCTTACACGATTTGATGATGGTTCCAGAGGATCTTGTAAGAGTGAAAATCAGCTGTCGGATCGAACCAGAGCAGGAACCTCTGCTCCCTATTGCCAACTCCATCTGCAAACACATTGGTCTGCAGCGTGATCGGCTTGCCTTCCCTGTTGCCCAGGAATTCAAAGTCCAACTCATCGTGCCGATCCCCGTGCAAAATCAGCTGCTCATATCTCAATATGTCAACTAGCATTCCAATTTGATTTTTATGGCCATTTTCCTAAAAAACCTCCTGAATTTTGGTTTCACTTTTTTCGCATGTACATCCTTTTGCGGTTCATATATATAAACATAGAGAGAGAGAGAGAGAGAGAGAGAGAGAGAGAGAGAGTTGTGTTGTAACGGCACATTCGTTGCGTAAGCTGTTGTATTTGAACAAGTTGGCTCTGATCTTGAAAAGTCGCTTTTTTGGATAATATATATATATATGCGACATACATTCAAGCCATGGTTTGTAATTTATATAGATGTCACAAGTTGCAACTATTGATTCTGTTGTTGTGTGTATTTTTCGCAAGATGATTGAAGTAGATGTAAAGGGGCAAGAGAATAGGATTTACGTAAAAAGTAGTGACGACTCCGGCGGAATTCCTCCCAGGCAGCTTCATCTCCATGTTGAAAAATCCAGATCCGTAGCTCTTCTTCGACGCGAACCCCGATCCTACACAAAAAACACACACACACTATTCAAAGGTCAAAATCGAACAAGTAGTATAAAAATATATGCTGTAAAATGAATTGCCAAGTTCAAAGACAAATCATCATTGGTGTTTTAGTATCACCTTTCCTTGTTAACCCGTTTTCTTCAGATGTTTAAAAAAGGGTTTAGACAAGAATCTTTTTGGTAAATAGTGAAAGATGCAAAAGGAGATTTTAGGGTTAAATCGTTCTTCAATTGCAATATGCAAGAGATCATGGTCATGCACACCCCGGTATAGAGTCACTGGAAGACATGCATATTACCATTTTTATGCAAAAACATTGGAGGGCAAATCACAGTCGATTTCAATTCATTATAGAAGGAAGATCACTACAGGCGAGAGGAGCATCAGGAGTAATTATAATTAACCAGAAGAAGCATCCATTGAGAGCTGAATCTCTTGGCCACCATCCAAAGGCGTGACGTGATCGTAACCCCATGTTATTTGGTAGTTCTCATCGAAGCTTGCGCTGCTCGCATGAACCGCTTCACCGATGAAAAGAAGGAAGAGGAGGAGGAGAAAGCCGGCAAACTTCAAGAGCGGCATCACCGTGTCGATCCGATCGGATTTGCACGTCTTGTATCTATCTATTCATGCCTTGTCGTGTTCAGTGCAAAGCGAGCTTTATCGCACGTATATATATAAGAGAAAAAGTCGTCCGAACATCGTCGATGCCCCATGAACATAAATAGGCAAAAAAAGTGTGAAGTGAACCCCTCATCTTCTTCGTCTATTTGCTTACTTCTCCCTCACGCTATCGACTCCTCCATGCTTTGTATTTCCGCCCATGTATCGAGACCATGTCATCAGTGTTCTATCTTTTTCTAATTAAGATGTTAATTTATTGTCCATTCACACGATTTTCTCTCCATGTATAATTAGGGCAAATCTATTCGCAATGCCTATAAAAGAGTACTAAAAAGAAATTATTTGTAATTAGATTTGACATAACATATAGGTGGCTGTTTCTAATTACCTCTTACTTTTCATCAGGGCTCGGTTTCCAACTTATATATATATGGTAATTTGCTAAAAATGAGAAAAACATGCTCCAAATTTTGCTGATTTAAAGGGTTTTAGACGACCCCTAACAAGAAAATGTTGGGCATGGCCCCGGTGGAGTTGACATCGCACAGCCTCAAAAGCAGTTTTGCCCCAAGACAAAAGGCATCTTACGTCAAGTTGGTTGCATGGAGCCATCATCAGCATAACAAGAATTCATCACACAGATAAAGATAATATCCAATCAACTACACGCCTGAATATTTGAATTCGATGAATCTCATGCCGTGAATGGAGCAAATCTTGTGTGAGATCTACCAAATTCAACGCTCTATAAATTCATGAGATGTATGCATCGGTGTACGCACAGTTCATTATTCATAGGTACATTAATATCCATACATGCAACGCAGTAGTCTCTCATTATGTCTTTATTATACCGAAAACCCTTGTTCGATGTATTACAATCTCAAACTCCGGGCGAAAGACTAGGATAAGTCGTTGCATAGATGCAGCTTTTTTTCTTTTGTAGATTGTCGAACTATAAGACAAATAAAAACAGCTTCATTGCTGCGATTCACGCACGGCGGTTTGCCACCGTCACAATCTTGGAGACTTAATCCGAGCGATCATCTGACACAATTCGTGGCCGCACCGATGGGATGCAAAACAGAGACTTTTGTTGAACATGCATGAATTCCCGACGTAAGATAAATGATTATGGAAAAATACAAGACTTCTGCAGACCACATGTTATACTTTTTATTTTTCATCTAATTCTTATGATGCAGGCACTTTTGATTTTTTTTGGTCAGGAATACCTGAAACTTCCAAAACATCTAAAAATTCACGCGCAGATTGGAAATGTTTTGAATTTGGCCGGAAAAGTTAAGAGATACATTTTACTTTTAAACGATGGGGAAAAGACCACCAAAAACCCCAAACTTTACTCCAAGTGACACATTTACTCCAAAAAAATTTTTGTGACGTGAAAAACCTTTTTTGTGACCTAAAAAAACCCCAATTTTTCAAACTGTGACACATTTATTCAATCAATAGTATTTTTGTCTTATTTTTATGTTTTTCTTTTTTCTTTTTTTTTCTTCTTTTCTTTTTTCCTCCGCCGGCCATGGTGGAGGAAGCGGACGTCTGGCAAGGGCTGCCCTTGCCGGCGTCGGGTGAAGGTCGCCCTGCTTGGGTTGGCTAGGGCTGCCCTTGCCGGCATTGGGCGAGGGCAACCCGTGGCTGGGTTGGGCGAGGGTCGTCCTCGCCCATCGCCGGTGAGGGCACCCCTTGCCCGATCTAGCAAGGGCTGTCCTCGCCTGTTGACAACAAGGGCCTGGCAAGGGATGCCTTCGCTGGACTCGAGTGAGGGGTGCCCTCGCTAGATCTTGCGAGGGAGGCCCTTGCCCAATGCTGACGAGGACCGCTCTCTCCAAATCTGGGCGAGGGTGTGAGGGAGGCCCTCTCTCAACCCAACCGAGGGCCACCCTTGCTAGATCTGGGCGAGGGCGCGAGGGAGGCCCTCGCTCGACCCAACCAAGGGCCGCCCTCGCCCTCACCCAACGCCGGCGAGGGCTGCCCTTGCTAGATCTGGGTGAGGACTCGAGAAGGGCCCTCGCTCAACCCAACCGAGGGCCACCCTTGCTCGACGCCGGCAAGGGCGGCCCTAGCTAGCCCAGGCAAGGATGACCCTCGCCCAATACCGGCGAGGGCAGCCCTCACTGGACACTGGCCAGTCGATGAAGGGAAGAGAGAAGGAAAAAAAAAAAAAGTAAAAAGACCAAAATGCCCTTTAATTTAGGGTAAATGTGCCACACGACACAAGTTTAAGATTTTTTGTGTCACAAAAAAAAGTTTACAAAAAAATTTTAAAGTAAATGTGTTACGGTTGGCAAAGTTCAGAGTTTTTTACGTCACAAAAAAAAGTTTGGGGTAAATCTATCACTTCACTTTGAGCAAACTTTGGGGTTTTTCGTGGTTTTTTTCCCCTAAACAAAAAAGCTCTTTTTGAAAAACTTTAAGGCGTGATTTTTCTGATCATCATAATGGCTAATGCATTCGGCATTAAACAAAAGTCAAATCTTCAAAAAAAGGTAAGAGCAAGAAGATAAAGGTCAATTAGGAACTAAAAATCATTTCGGACGGCGTTAGGGGTGTGTTTGTTTCGGTAGAAACTTTATGATCAAGGAAATTGCGTTTCGGAAAATCATTTTTTAGAAAGATGTTTTATCCTCTTTTCAAGTTAAGGAATTCATTTTCCTAACTTCAAGCATGCATATATTCTTTAGCCATAATTGGTTCAATGACCAAGTGCGGGTGAATCTAGAAAATTAAATTCATCAAAATTCACTCCCTCAAAAAAGCACACCCTTACAGGTATTAGTCCTAACACCGGATTTTTGGAAATTTCATGAATTCAATGCTTTTGGCGTGCCATAGTTCAAGAAGGGAGCTTCAGGCTAAGATTTAAAAATGAGAAATAATTAGGTGACAATCTTTAATTTACTCTAAACCACAAAAATCAAATAATAAGTAATTATAAATTGTTATGAGATCTACTCTTTTAAGAATTTGTAAATCATAATAATTTGTTATTCTTACAATAACCCCAAGACAATTATGCTAGCAAAGCCTTTAGAAATAGCCACCGTGCCCGATTCAATTTGTTGCCTAAATTCTCTCTTTCCCCAATCAACCATCAAGTAATTCTAATATATTCAAAATGCTAATTTATTCAAAATGACTTTTGCTTATAATTTCATGCTTAATCTAAGTCTTACAGCTCAAGCACTTTGATTTTTTTTTTTTCCTTAAGAATTCGAAACCCTTGAAACTCTTACAGTACGCTTATATCGACAATAGATTAACATATAAATAATTAAATAATGCGAATGCCCACTTCCTCCGCTTCACTAGATAACCACCCTTGTTTTTTTTTTCCCTTTTCACTGGTTCCTATTTCTCCTTCGTTGTGGCTCACTGGCTCGTGGACGATCCTTCATTTCTTGTAATATGACCACGGATTAGAGGGAAGTAAGGTTTCACGAGACCTTTAGTTCGTTAAGAATTTGCAGGCTCGGCTCTGGCGGTTGTTTCTCGAGATTCCCCGGCGAAGAAACCGTTGTATCGTCGGGCTTGCTCACGGAGTGATGCCTCGGGTGCCCTACCAGGCGGCCCGTCATCTGAGCAGGCTAAGTGCAAATTCCTGCCCATGGGCCAGGACCGGCCAGCCGAGTCGCACCTCTTAAATTTCTCGCCATCAGGTCGAAGCTGATAAAGACTCTTTTACATGGTCCAGACCGTGGTTATCGTGTCGTTTTCCTTTATACTCCGTTAAATGGTCGGGTTTGGACGATCGTCCGTGAGTCTGAAGTAGGGGAGGGGGACCAGCCCACGACCTCTCAACGGGCACCCTAAAGTCCGGTTCGAGCCAAAACCTCGCTCGCCGGCCGGTTCTTTATCTGTATACTTCATTTTCAGTGATGCTTTTGAGTTCATATGACCATCTTTTAGAATCACGTAAACTCCCTAGCGGATATATGTCCTTCTATTCGTGAGTAAAACTGATGAGAAGAGAGGAGCAGGGGTGTAAATGGTCTAATTAGCGGAAGTTTGTGTGAGCAAGTATAGGCAGTCGGCACACATCTAAGAGCTATCTACCGCCAGGCAATTGCAATCTCAACGAGTTATAAGATTTCACAAGCACTCAAACCTTTCACAATATTCAAAATTTCGATGCTAAATTGTAAATTGTTTGAGGTCAGTTTTGGCCAAAGAAGTAAAGAGACACTTTGCTTTTTGTTTGATTTTAAACAAACAAGCTCTCGTGAAAGTTTTGTGGTTTTTTCAATCATCATAAAGGTTAAAGGCCAATGCTCACTTCCTTCACTTCAATAGATAACCGCCCATTTTCTTCCAAACATGGGTAGATAACCTCGGCCTAGGAGGGGGTCGGTTTGACTGGGCTCTGCCCCGAGAAGAGCTGCCCGATTAGGTGCGCCCGACTCGAAGTTGTTGTTGAAGTTCCGACCACGCCGAGTCGATCTAACAAAGGAACCAAATCGACTGATTACTAATCCACAATAGCTCACGATTTCAGGGTCGCTTGTGTTTTTCGTTTTGTGTAATTTTATTTTTCCTTCTGTATTTTTGAGTAACTGAAATTTGACTTTCAACCTTTTCATGAACTTTGAATATTTATAGAAGTACACCTTGACATTTAATTTATTATAATCCCTCGTGTTGTTTTATGGAGAAACTTAAAATTAAGCGCTTACTTTGGAGAAACTTAAAATTAAGCGCTTACTTTAAGTCGTCCAAATTATAGGTTTTTTGCTTAAAAAGAAATTAAAGGAACCAAAGAAATATTCCGTATATCGATCGGTTTAAGATTGAGATTGAATAATAATGGAATGGAATACAAAAAAGTAGAGAAAAGGGTGATCACCTTATTGTTCGGGGTGCGTTTGCGAAAGCATTTGAGAAAAGCATTTTGTGTAAATACAACTGACTTTAGATTTGAGAATTTTCCCGAAATGCAAATATCATTGGGGGGACACTTTTTGCGAAACTTCCATAACCAATTTTAAAAATAATTCTTGCCCATAGGCCGGACCGGCCGGCTGTTCATGCCTCTTAAAATTTTCAAATGCGGCTTGAAGCTGATAACGACACTTTTACACGGTCTAACCCCTGCTTATCATGTGGTTTTCCTGTGTAAATTGAGGAAGATGATCTGTACAGGTTACTGTCTTTCCTGGAAGTCTAGCGATATAACCATGGGAGAAACATTTCTCTGGATCAATTCAGTATTCCAGAAATTCGAAAGATCGACCCTCACAATTCAATGGTGGAAACGAAGAACAGTTTCCTAGGTTTATTACTTGCTCGACTCCTAACCCTTCCCTAAAAAACTGTTAAGGACACTCGGGCGGCGGCACGGGGTATCTGGACCTGTCGGTGCAGTAGTCATAGTTCATGAAATTCTTCCTCACGTCCTGGAGCTGCCTGTCTTGCTTCTCGTCCAAACTCCAGTGACTCCACGAGTTCCACCAGTAGGCCGAGGAGTAGCAGTGGCGGGGGTTTTGGCTCTGGAACTCGCAGCCGGAGATGTTGAAGCCTCGGTATTGGGCCTGGAACGGCGCATAGCTCCAATCTATCTTGGTCTGGCCCCCGTCCGTCGCCCAGTTGTCCCCATCCCACAAGCTCGCCTCGATCTGCATGGGCTGCGTCGGGTAGGGCACTCCGATTCGCTTGTTGTTCTTGAACACTCTTATGGGGATGTCATCCACGTAAAACCTGTTTCAAGATCAGAAGCTAAGTGATAGCAAGAGTGTTTTCTAACGAGAGAGACAGAAAGTTGTCTCCTTACACGATCTGATGATGATTCCAGAGGATCTTGTAAGAGTGAAAATCAGCTGTCGGATCGAACCAGACCAGGAACCTCTGCTCCCTATTGCCAACTCCATCTGCAAACACATTGGTCTGCAGCGTGATCGGTTTGCCTTCCCTGTTGCCTAGGAATTCGAAGTCCAACTCGTCATGCCTATTCCCGTGCAAAATCAGCTGCCCATATCTCAATATGTCAACTAGCAATCCAATTTTATTTTCATGGCCATTTTCCTAAAAGACCTCCCGAATTTCGGTTTCATTTTTCTCACACGTACATCCTTTAGCAGTTCATATATATACAGAGAGAGAGAGAGAGAGAGAGAGAGAGAGAGAGAGAGAGAGAGAGAGAGTTGTGTTGTAACGGCACATTCGTTGCGTATGCTGTTGTATTCGAACAAGTTGGCTGTGATCTTGAAAAGTCGCTTTTTCGGATAATATATATGCGACATACATTCAAGCCTTGTTTTGTAATTTATTCACACGTTGCAACTATTGATTCTATTATTGTACTTGTTTTTCGTAAGACGATTGAAGTAGATGTAAAGGGGCAAGAGAATAGGATTTACGTAAAAAGTAGTGACGACTCCGGCGGAATTCCTTCCCGGCAGCTTCATCTCCATGTTGAAGAATCCAGATCCATAGCTCTTCTTCGACGCGAACCCCGATCCTACACAAAAAACGCACCCATTATTCAAAAGTCGAAATCGAACAAGTAGTATCAAAATGTATGCTGCAAAATGAATTGACAAGTTCAAAGACAAATCATCATTGGTGTTTTAGTATCACCTTTCCTTGTTAACCCTTTTTCTTTAAATGTTTAAAAAAGGGTTTAGACAAGAATTTTTTTTGGTAAATAGTGAAAGATGCAAAAGGAGATTTTAGGGTTAAATCGTTCTTCAATTGCAACATGCAAGAAATCATGGTCATGCACACCCCTGTATAGATTCACTAGAAGACAAGCATATTACCATTTTTATGCAAAAACATTGTAGGGCAAATCACAGTCGATTTCAATTCATTATAGAAGGAAGATCACTACAGGCGAGAGGAGCATCAGGAGTAATTATAATTAACCAGAAGAAGCATCCATTGAGAGCTGAATCTCTTGGCCGCCATCCAAAGGCGTGATGTGATCGTAACCCCATGTTATTTGGTAGTTCTCATCGAAGCTTGCGCTGCTCGCATGAACCGCTTCACCGATGAAAAGAAGAAAGAGGAGGAGGAGAAAGCCGGCAATTTTCAAGAGCGCCATCACCGTGTCGATCCGATCGGATTTGCACGTCTTGTATCTACTCATGTCTTGTCGTGTTCAGTGCAAAGCGAGCTTTATCGGACGTATATATATAAGAGAAAAAGTCGTCCGAACATCCTCGATGTCACATGAACATAAATAGGCAAAAAAAGTGTGAAGGGAACCCCTCATCTTCTTCGTCTATTTGCTTACCTCTCCCTCACGCTATCGACTCCTCAATGCTTTGTATTTTCCCCCATGTATCGAGACCATGTCATTAGTGTTCTATCTTTTTCTAATTAAGATGCTAATTTATTGTCCATTCACACGATTTTCTCTCCATGTATAATTAGGGCAAATCTATTCGTAATGCCTATAAAAGAGTACTAAAAAGAAATTATTTGTAATTAGATTTGAGATAACATATAGGTGGCTGTTTCTAATTACCTCTTACTTTTCATCAGGGCTTGGTTTCCAACTTATATATATACGTATATTAGGTAATTTGCTAAAAATGAGAAAAACATGCTCCAAATTTTGCTGATTTAAAGGGTTTTAGACGACCCCTCTCTTGGTCAGCAGAAACAAGAAAATGTTGCGCATAGCCAAGGTGGAGTTGACATCGCACCGCCTCAAAAGCAGTTTTGCCCCAAGACAAAAGGCGTCTTACGTCAAGTTGGTTGCATGGAGCCATCATCAGCATAACAAGAATTCATCACACAGATAAAGATAAAATCCAATCGACTTCGCTGGAATATTTGAATTCGATGAATCTCGTGCCGTGAATGGATGAGATCGACCAAATTCAACGCTCTATAAATTCATGAGATGCGTGCATCAATGTACACGTGGTTTGTTACTCGTAGGGTACATTAATATCCATACATGCAACGCAGTCATCTCTCATTATGTCTTAATTACACTAAAAACCCATGTTCGATGTATTACAATCTCAAACTCCGGGCGAAAGACTAGGATAAGTCGTTGCACAGATGCAGCTTTTTTCTTTTGTAGATTGTCAAACTATAAGACAATGAAAAACAGCTTCATTGCTACGATTCACGCACGGCGGTTTGCCACCGTCGCAATCTTGGAGACTTAATCCGAGCGATCATCTGACACAATTCGTGGCCGCACCGATGGGATGCAAAACACAGACTTTTGTTGAACATGCATGCATTCCGACATAAGGTAAATGATAATGGAAAAATACAAGACTTCTGCAGAACACATTTTATACTTTTTATATTTCATCTAATTCTTATGACGCAGGCACTTTTGATTTTATTTTATTTTTGTCAAGAATACCTGAAACTTCCACAACGTCTAAAAATTCACGCGAAGATTGCGAATGTTTTGAATTTGGCCAGAAAAGTTAAGAGATACGTTTTGCTTTAAACAGACAAGCTCTTTCGAAAAACTTTAACGCGTGATTTTTCTGATCATCATAATGGCTAATGCATTCGGCATTAAACAACAGTCAAATCTTCAAAAAAGTAAGAGCAAAAGAAGATAAAGGTCAATTCGGAACTAAAAATCATTTCGAACGGCACTAGGGGTGTGTTTGTTTTGGTAGAAACTTCATGATAAAGGAAATTGCTTTTCGGAAAATCAATTTCTAGAAAGATGTTTTTTCCCCCTTTTTGAGTTAAGGAATTCATTTTCCTAACTTTAAGTATGCATATATTCTTTAGCCGTAATTGGTTCGATGACCAATCCTTTTCAGCAAACCAAGCGCAGGTGAATCCAGAAAATTAAATTCGTCAAATTTCACTCACTCAAAAAAAGCACACCCTTAAATGGTATTAGTCCTAACATCAGATTTTTGGAAATTTCATGAATTCAATGCTTTTGGCATGCCAGAGTTCAGGAAGGGAGCTTCAGGTTGGGATTTAAAAATGAGAAATGATTAGGCGACAATCTTTAATTTATTGTGAGAATAACAATTTGTTCTGGATCACAAAAATCAAATTATAGATAATTATAAATTATTATGAAATCTACTCTTTTAAGAATTTATGGCTCATAATAAATTATTATTCTTGCAATAGCCCCAAGACGATTATGCTAGCAAAGCTTTTGGAAATAGCCACCATGCCCAATTCAATTTGTGGCCTAAACTCTCTCTTTCTCCACGACCATCAAATAATTCTAATATATTCAAAATGACTTTTGCTTATAATTTTATGCTTAATCTAAGTCTTACAGCTCAAGCACTTTGATTTTTTTTTTCCTTAAGAATTCGAAACCCTTGAAACTCTTACAGTACGCTTATATCGACAATAGATTCACATATAAATAATTAAATAAATGCGAATGCCCACTTCCTTCGCTTCACTAGATAACCACCATTGTTTTTTTTCCCCTTTTCACCGGTTCCTATTTCTCCTTCGTTGTGGCTTGTGGACGATACTTCATTTCTTGTAATATGACCACGGATCAGAGGGAAATAAGGTTTCACGAGACCTTTAGTTCTTTAAGAATTTGCAGGCTCAAGCACTGGCGGTTGTTTCTTGAGATTCCCCGGCGAAGAAACAGCGGTATCGTCGGACTTGCTCACGGAGTGATGCCTTGGGTGCCCTACCAGCCAGGCGGCCCGTCATCTGAGCAGGCTACACTGCAAATTCCTGCCCATGGGCCAGGATCGGCCAGCCGAGTCGTGCCTCTTAAATTTTTCGCAATCAGCTCGAAGCTGATAAAAACTCTTTTACATAGTCCAGACCGTGCTTATCGTGTGGTTTTCCTATATACTCCGTTAAATGGTCGGGTTTGGGCGATCCTCCATGAGTCTAAAGTAGGGGAGGGAGCCAGCCCACGACCTCTCAACGGGCACCCTAAAGTCCGGTTCGAGCCAAAACCTCGCTCGCCGGCCGGTTCTTTATCTGTATACTTCATTTTCAGTGATGCTTTTGAGTTCGTATGACCATCTTTTAGAATCACGTAAACGCCCTAGCGGATATATGTCCGTCTATTCGTGAGTAAAACTGATGAGGAGAGAAGGGCGGAGGTGTAAATTGCCTAATTAGCGGAAGTTTGCGTGAGCAAGTATAGGCAGTCAGCACACATCTAAGAGCTATCTACCGCCAGGCAATTGCAATCTCAACAAGCTACAAGATTTCATGAACACATGAAACTTTTACAATATTCAAAATTTCAACGCTAAATTCTAAATTGTTGGAGGTCAGTTTTGGCCAAAGAGGTAAAGACACACTTTGCTTTTTGTTTGATTTTAAACGAACAAGCTCTCGTGAAAGTTTTGTGGTTTTTTAAATCATCATAAAGGTTAAAGGCCGATGCTCACTTCCTTCACTTCAATAGATAACCGCCCCTTTTCTTCCAAACACGGGTAGATAACCTCGGGCTAGGAGGGGCTTGGTTTGACTGGGCTCCGGCCCGAGAAGAGCTGCCCGATTAGGTGCGCCCGACTCGAAGTTGTTTTTGAAGTTCCGATCACGCCGAGTCGATTTAACAAAGGAACCAAATCGACTGATTACTAATCCACAATAGCTCACGATTTCAGGGTTGCTTGTGTTTTTCGTTTTAAGTAATTTTATTTTTCCTTCTGTATTTTTGAGTAACTGAAATTTGACTTTCAACCTTTTCAAGAACTTTGAATATTTATAAAAGTACACCTTGACATTTAATTTATTATAATCCCTCGTGTTGTTTTATGGAGAAGCTTAAAATTAAGCGCTTACTTTAAGTCGTCCAAATTATAGGTTTTTTGCGTAAAAAGAAATGAAAGGAACCAAAGAAATATTCCCTATACCGATCGGTTTAAGATTGAGATTGAATAATAATGGAATGGAATACAAAAAAGTAGAGAAAAGGGTGATCGCCTTATTTTTTCGGGTGCGTTTGGGAAAGCATTTGAGAAAACCATTTTGTGTAAATACAATTGACTTTAGACTCGAGAATTTTCTTGAAATGCAAATAGCGTTTGAGGAGCACTTTTTGCGAAATTTCCATAACCAATTTAAAAAATAATTCTTGCCCATAGGCCGGACCGGCCGGCCGTTCACGCCTCTTAAATTTTTCAGATGCGGCTTGAAGCTGATAACGACACTTTTACATGGTCTAACCCCTGCTTATCATGTGGTTTTCCTGTGTAAATTGAGGAAGATGACCAATACGAGGCTACTGTCTTTCCTGTAAGCCTGGCAAAATAACCTCGGGAGAAACGTTGCTCTCAATCAATTCAGTATTCATGAAATTCAAAAAATTGACCCTCACAATTCAATGGCGGAAACGAAGAATAGTTTCCTAGGATTATTACTTGCTTGACTCCTAACCCTTCCGTAGAGAACGGTTAAGGACACTCGGGTGGCGACACGGGGTATCTGGACCTGTCTGTGCAGTGGTCGTAGTTCATGAAACTCTTCCTCATGTTCTTGAGCTGCCTGTCTTGCTCCTCGTCCAAACTCCAGTGACTTCACGAGTTCCACCAGTAGGCCGAGGAATAGCAATGGCGGGGGTCTTGGCTCTAGAACTCGTAGCCGAAGACGTCGAAGCCTCGGTATTAGGCCTAGAATGGCGCGTAGCTCCAATCAATCTTGGTCTGGCCGCCGTCCGTCGCCTAGTTGTCCCCGTCCCACAAGCTTGCCTCGATCTGCATGGGCTGCGTCGGGTAGGGCACTCTAATCCGCTTCTTGTTCTTGAACACTGTTATGGGGATGTCATCCACGTAAAACCTGTTTCAAGATCAAAAGCTAAGTGATAGCAATAGCAAGAGTGTTTTACAATGAGAGAGACAGAGAGGTGTTTCCTTACACGATCTGATGATGATTCTAGAGGATCTTGTAAGAGTGACAATTAGCTGTCGGATCTAACCAGAGGAGAAACCTCTGCTCCCAATTGCCAACTCCATCTGTGAACACATTGGTCTGTAGCGTGATCGGCTTGCCTTCCCTGTTGCCCAGGAATTCAAAGTCCAACTCATCGCGCCGGTCCCCTTGCGAAGTTAGCTGCCCACATCTCAATATGTCAACTAGCAATCCAATTCAGACCCCCCAAACAAAGGGGGGAAAAACTGTTGGATATATTATTAATATAGTCCAAAATAATATGTTCAAATACAAGTCCAATAGGTAAAAGCATGGTTATTTGGGTCCATATGGGCCGAAGCCCAATAATGTGCATATAAAAACTCTAGGGTTTCCCTACGCTGGAGGTAACACTGTTGAGCGTTCCAAACTTGACGTCTCTTGGTGTAATACTTTAAGTAACTACTTCTTCTCTCTCAAACCTATTACCTCCAACAATCTTGAAGTATTAGGTTCGTGTGTCGGATTTGAGCGAGTAAAGTGTGTTCTTGAAGATTTCGTCAAGACGAACTCGCGGCTGTAATTTACTTTCGATTTCGACGGTGATATTGGCCGGGATCGAGTTTGAAGATTCGGGTGACCGAAATCTTTGATTCAAAAACCCAAAAATTATAGCCAATTTAAGATGGTGAAACCACTTGGGCTTTGATCTACTCGTCGCTACGAACGTTTTGAGTGGTCACTCGCGTCAATCGGAGGTCGAACGAAGAAGTTACGGCACCCAGAAGTTTCCATCTGAATTTCTAGCGAATTTTGGGGACGAAATTTTTAGCGAATTTCGGGGGGCGAAATTTTTCAACGAGTTTCAGTGACAAGAGCAGTCCATCTTAAGGTTTTTGGGCACTCCAGATCCATTTTTGGGGTTTGTTTTGGCAAATTCCATCTCTACAGAGCGGTTTGATCAAGGTTAGGGGAGTTATTCAACTTTGTTGCTCTGAGGATTTCAATGTGCACTCTTTCTAACACTTTGCTTTGATTGAAATGGCAAAGCGTAGTTCCTATGATATTATAAAGTTGCAATCTTTTGATGTTATTGAATTTCATGGCTGGAAATTACATGTTCAATTTGGCATGAAAGAACGTGACATATTCTATACTGTATTGAGCGATTTTACATCTACCACCGAAGATGTGAATGAATATCAATGGAACAAAGATGAGGATTTTTGTAGAGATTACTTGTTGAACTCTCTAAATCCTAATTTGGCTATGACTTATAGTGAGTATAAGACGGCGAAAGAGATATGGGATCACTTGAATGTTTAGTTCCAAAAATAAGAGGGGTTATCTAAAACCCTCATAGCGGAGAAATTCTTTGACTTTGAATTCACTACGAATTCAAGCGTCACCTCTCAGTTAGTTGAATTTGAGAACATGAGGAACAAGCTGAAATATGATAATTATGATATGTCCGATAATCTCTTTGTTGGTCTTGTGTTGAGCAAACTACCAACTGAATGGAGTTCTTTCAAGACTAAAATGCACTGGTGAAGGTACGAGATGGGATTTGGATGAATTAAAGAGGTATATTCACATTGAGGATCAAAATATCACTAGGAAGAGTTTGGAACAAGTGGGACAACAAAAGTCGAGTTGCCAACTTAGTTTCACACTCCAATAAACCTCGAGAAAAAGTCCAAGTCACCAAAAGGCGAATCCTCTTTACAGTTAGAGGCCAAAAAGACTATCTTCAAAAAGAAGAAGAAGGGCAAGTGCCATAACGTGGAAAGTGGGGTCTTTGGGCGTAGAGTGTAAGTTGCCAAGGAAGCCAAATAACGACACACCACATAATGAGGCCAATATGCTAATTAGAGGATCTGAGCCTCGAGCCTTTATTGGAATGATGAAGAATGGAAAGGCCAGCATCTCTTCTGAGTGGTGGTTGGACAGTGGCGCTACTTGTCATGCTACAAATGACAAGAATTTACTCACTGAGGTCACATAAGTGAAAGACATTGTGGAAAATTGCAATGGTGGTGAGGCACAGGTGACTCATGCTGGAATTGCAAATTTGGTGCTTTCTTCAGGTAAATTACTAACTCTAAAACATGTTAGAGTAGTACCTTTACTTAAGAAGAATTTGATATCTATGAGTTTACTTGATAAAGCTAGTATGTCTTTTTAAACTATGAATGGTAGAGTAACTTTATCTGTTAACTCATATTATTTTGGTTGTGCATTCATAGTTAATGATATGTATAGGTTGAGTTTAAATGCTGATAGCATAAACCATGTGAATTCTACTTTGATTGATCCAAAGTTGCTACACAATAGACTTGGACATATGAATTATAGGAAAATGCAACATTTAGCTAAAACTCATAACATTCCATTAGATACTTCTATTCGATTTGATAAGTGTGAAGTGTGTGCACAGGCTGAAATTACTAGAAAACCCTTTAAATTGATTTCTAAAAGCACACAACTTCTTGAGCTAATACATTCTGACATTTGTGATTTTAGAAATTACATTACTAAAGGTGGTTGGAAGTATCTAATAACATTCATAGACGATTTTTTTAGATATTGTCATGTCTATTTGTTGAAATCGAAAGATGAGGCTTTTGAAAAATTTAAGATTTTCAAGTCTAGAGTAGAAAATCAACTCAACTTGAAAATTAAGAGGTTTAGGAGTGATAGAGGAGGAGAATATACTATGTCAAGGTTCAAGGAATTTTGTGCTTCAGAAGGTATAATACTTGAAACTACTGCTCCTTATTCACCCCAATCAAATGGTGTTGCAGAGCGTAAGAATAGAACGTTAATTGAAATGTTAAACTCTATGTTACTTATAGCTTGCATGCCTTCCTCCTACTGGGGAGAAGCAGTTCTAACTGCTAATCACATCTTGAACAGGTTGCCACACTCTAAGTTGTCCATGACACCTTATGAGATATGGCATAAACGCCCTTGTAGATATGATACTCTTAAGACTTGGGGCTGTATTGCTTATGTAAGTATACCAGATCCTAAAAAACCTAAGGTGGGATCTAGAACTATTACTTGTGTATATCTAGGTAGTGCAGAAGATAGCGCTGCAAATAGGTTTTTAGATCTATCTACCAACACAGTGATAGAATCTAGAGATGCAGTGTTCTTTGAAAACAAGTTTATCAAAGATCAAGGCTTGAATGTTTCTGGATCTACAGATATAATTTCAGAATCTCCTATAAAATCTGAAGCAGGCCCTTCTGACACTAATTCCACACAGTTGGCTATTGAACCAATTCCAGTTAGAGTATCTACAAGAGAGAGAATTCCCAAAAGTTTTGGTGAAGACTTTGTTGCTTACCATCTTGAGGATGATCCATTCTCTTATCAGGAAGCAATGAGATCTAGGGAATCTCTACTGTGGGCAGAAGCCATAGATGATGAAATGAGCTCTCTGCTGTAGAATCACACTTGGCAGTTAGTAAATTTGCCAAAAGGGGCTAAAGCTATAGGCTGTAAATGGGTGTTGAAGAAGAAACTGAATAGTGATGGATCAATAGCCAGATACAAAGCACGCTTAGTAGCTAAAGGCTATAAACAACAAAGTGGAATAGACTATTTTGATGTTTATTCACCTGTGTGTCATCTATCAACTATAAGAATTCTTCTTGCTTTGGCATCTATTGAACACTTTGTGGTGCATCAAATGGATGTAAAAACAGCTTTCTTAAATGGGGATTTAAATGAGGAAATTTACATGGAACAACCGGAAAGATATGTTATGAAAGGTCTTGAGGACAAAGTTTGTAAATTAAATAAATCTCTATATGGTCTTAAACAAGCACCTAAGATATGGCATCTTAAATTTGATGAAGTGGTAAAGAGTTATGGCTTTCAGTCTAGTTATTCAGATAAATGCCTTTACCATCGTTCTACGTCAAATAAGATAGTCATCATTTATGTTGATGACATGTTAATTCTTGGTTCCGATCATTCTGTAATGAGTGACGTGAAAGCTACTTTAGCTAAAGAATTTGACATGAAAGATCTTGGTATTGCTAATACCATTCTTGGTATGAAAGTAAGCTTTGAATGGCAAGTCATCTCCCTTAGCCAGACTCATTATATTGAGCAGCTACTTTCTACTTGGGGATACGATAAGTGTAAACCGAGTGAGACACCATATGATTATAATAATAGACTGAGTCCTAATGAAGGGACCAGCGTGGATTAGTTAAAGTACTCGAAATTGATTGGTAGTCTCATGTATGCTATGAGTTGCACTAGACCCGACATAGCTTTTACAGTTGGTATGCTGAGTCGTTTTACTAGTAATCCTAGTAAAGAGCATTGGGATGCCCTTAATAGGCTAATGAGATACCTTAAAGATACTAAAGATTATGCGCTTTATTATTCTGGTTATCCTCAAATTGTGGATGGATATTCAGATGCCTCATGGTGCTCAGATATTGGAAATAGTAAGTCCACTATTGGGTATGTATTCACTTTGGGTGGAGCTGCTATTACTTGGAAATCCAAACGACAGACTTGTATTGCATTGTCGTCTATGGAATCAGAACTTTTTGCTTTAGCCTCAGCCGGTGAAGAGGCAGAGTGGATAAAGAATCTGATTATGGATATTCCTTTGACTTGGCTAAAGATTAATTCTTTAAGCCTATTTTGTGATAATCGAGCAGCTGTCCAAGTCGTCAATAATACTCTCTTTAATTCAAAGAGAAGACATGTGAGACTGAGACATGCGTTGTTGAATTATCTGAGAGAACAAGGGGTTATCACCTCGATCGATGTGAGATCGAAGGATAACATAGCCGATGCTCTCACCAAAGGTATGCCTAAAGATCGATTATTCAAAACAGTGGGGGAACTGGGGTTAAAGACTATATAGGCAAGTCTTAACTACCATTTACTTACCTATGTTTTGAATTATCAAATATTTCTTTATTGGCTACAATGATAAGCACGGTTTATATGTTTCATCGATGTTCACGATTCTTGACTATTTGAAGAGGGTGAGTTGTCTCATTCCAAATTTGATGATGACTTTAACCTAATTCAAATGTTCTATCTGGAAAAATTGTGTCATTCCAAACTTGATGATACAATTCAACTAGATTGGACTATCCTTTTTGGTTAAATGATCTCATTCCAAATTTGATGCTAGATTATTTGACTTTAAGGAATCAGTAATTGTGACATTCCAAATTGAAACATAGAAACGATTGTTTACATAAGAAGCCTATTTGTCTTGTTCTTAATTGAAACTTGATATTACATGACTAGGTTGTTGTAAGTGACTTGACTATTGGTCTTGTTCTTTGAAACTAGACAATAGTTATTCTCCTACAAATAAACTTAAGTTAATGGCTCTTTGTAAATCACATTGTTTAGGTCTTGTTCATAATTTATGAAACTGGCTTGATGCTTATGACATGATATTATGATGCTTTATGACATCAATATATGTTCTTCTCCGCCTAATGGAATGGTGCTAAGTTTTTATTCAATTGATTGAATTCATGATAATATGAAATTCATATTTGACATTCTACAGGGGATGGCAGAGATGGAGGAGAGCTTAATGAGTGGGATCCTGACTAAGATGACCTACTTGATGAATGAATATATATCATTTAGAGCGTGCGGGGACTTGACAGTTTACCTGCTATTGCCTATTTTGATGAAGTCCATTTACTTGAGACTTGCATTTTGCTATTTCTATTTTGTGGACATTATTATGCTTGTTTCTTATATTTGTAAGGCCTTAGACTATTTTGACCGTGGCCTACTTATACTTGATTAATATGCATATATTGGTTGTGAACCGAATCGAGAATTATTTTGGGATTTGAATTTTAATCTCGAACAGATTCATGATAAGAATGATTCACTTATTTAGTTTGCACATGATGATTTAGTTTAATACTTTACTGCTGGAATACTCTTTGACCGATCCGAGTTGATTGTCTTGGACTGAATGTGGATGATTCATGTTTGTTTGAACATTACACTGACCAACTTATTGGATTGTGCTGTATGGTGAACATAGGAGGAGATTGTTGGATATATTATTAATATAGTCCAAAATAATATGTTCACATACAAGTCCAATAGGTAAAAGCATGGTTATTTGGGTCCATATGGGCCGAAGCCCAATAATGTGCATATAAAAACTCTAGGGTTTCCCTACGCTGGAGGTAACACTGTTGAGCGTTCCAAATTTGACGTCTCTTGGTGTAATACTTCAAGCAACTACTTCTTCTCTCTCAAACCTATTACCTCCAACAAAAACTAGCGATCCAATTTGATTTTATCCACCTCATGGCCATTTTCCTAAAAACTTCACGAATTTCGGTTTCAAAGAGAGAGTCGTGCTGTAATGGCGCATGCATGCACTTTGCATATGCTGTTGGTTGACCAGACTTCATAGATATCACACGTTGCAACTATTGATTCTCCACTTGTATGTACTTTTTCACGAGACGATTGAAGTAGAGGTAAAGGGGCAAGAGAATGGGATTTACAAAGAAAGTGGTGACGACTCCGGCGGAATTCCTCCTTGGCAGCTTTATCTCCATGTTGAAGAATCCAGATCGATAGCTCTTCTTCGATGCGAACCCCGACCCTATGCAAAAAACGAGCCCGTTATTCAAAAGTTGAAATCGAAGAAGTAGTATCATTGGTGCTTTAGTATTACCTTTCCTTGTAACCCTTTTTCTTCAAATGTTTACAAAAGGGTTTTGAGCAAGAATTTTTTTGGTAAATATCGAAAGATGCAAAAGGAAATTTTAGGGTTAAATCGTTTCTCCAATTGCAATATGCGAAAAGATCATGTTCATGCATACCAATGTAGCGAGTCACGAGTAGACATGCATATTACCATTTCCATCCAAAGACAATGGAGAGTAAAATCACCGTCGATTTCAATTCATTATAGAAGAAAAATCACTACGCGCGAGAGGAGAATCAGGCCTAATTAAAATTAACCAGAAGAAGCATCCATTGAGAGCTGAATTTCTTGGCCGCCATCCAAAGGCACGACGTGATCGTAACCCCATGTTATTTGGTAGTTCTCATCGAAGCTCGTGCTGCTCGCACAAACTGCTCCGCCGATGAAAAGGAGGAGGAGAAAGCCAGCAAACTTCGAGAGCGCCATTACCGCATTAATCTTGTCAGGAAATCTTGGATTATGCGATTTCTTCACGCATGCAATTCTCTGGCGGTGGAATAAAGAATTCTTTTGCCGGTCTTTTATTATTTAGTAAGTGGCCGCTTGAAACCCTACGTAAAAAGAGGAGCCGCCGAAGGATTCACGTGGTGAAGCAAGCCGCCGAGAGGGACGAAAGCCACGCCGTTTTTACTCTGAGTGCTGTGGGTGTTCTGTTCGTGAGAGACATTTATAGGTGCTGGGTGCTTGACTTTGGATCTTCGTGTTTCTCGTGCGACAAAGCTTATTCGTGATTTACATCCAAGATAGATTGGTGTATTTGGTGTAATTGAGGCTTAGGAAACACCGAAAGAGTGTTTGAGTGACTTGAGTGTGTAATCTCCTTGTATCGCTTGATTTATAGTGAAATTCGCTGCTGCTTTCCCCGTGGACGTAAGTCTTTACGACTGAACAACGTAAATCCGGTGTCCGATTTATTTTTTCTTCTTCCGTCTATATTTTGTTCGATCGCTCACCCCATCTCAACAAATGGTATCGGAGCCAGGTTTGGCTGAATTGAAGCGAATCGATGGCGACCGAAAAAGTAAAAGTGAGAATCAACAAATTTGATGGGAAGGATTTTAGTTTCTGGAAGATGCAGATTGAGGATTATCTTTATCAGATGAATCTGCACTTGCCTTTATTTGAGGAGAAACCAGAGACGATGAAGCAAGCTGATTGGGATTTGCTAGATAGACGAGCTATGGGTGTTATTCGGCTGACGTTGGCTCGTAACGTCGCGTTTAACATCCTGAAGGAGAAGACCACTGCTGATTTGATGCAAGCCCTGTCGGATATGTACGAGAAGCCCTCTGCGATCAATAAGGTCTGTTTGATGCGACGTCTGTTTAACTTGAAGATGAAAGAAGGTGCGTTAGTTGTAGATCATATCAATGAATTCAATGTGATTGTTAGTCAATTGAGTTCAGTTGAGATTGATTTTGAAGATGAGGTACGTGCTTTGATTGTGTTATCCTTATTGCCTGATAGTTGGAATACTACCGTTACTGCTGTTAGTAATTCCTCTGGGTCAACAAGTTTGACGTTTGATGGGGTTCGAGATTTGATTCTGAGCGAGGACATTCGTATAAGAGAATCTGGCGAATCTGTATCTATTGCTCTAGTAGGTGAAAATAGAGGAAGATCTGTAACACGTGTGGGTAATGGTAGTACTAATATGAACAGACGTGATCAATCTAGGACTGCTAATGTTGTCTGTTGGAGCTGTGGCAAGAGGGGGCATCTTAGAAGAGATTGCCTTAAGCTGAAGAATGAGAAGGGTAAGGGAATTATGGTTGATTCTGCAGATAATGTTGCAGCTATAGCAAATAATGCCGATTATGTCTTGTCTGTTACTAATGATTCATCTCTTGATGGATGGGTTATGGATTCTAGTTGTTCTTTTCATGTCACACCAAATTGAAACTAGTTTATCGCTTATCAGTGCACGGGTAATGATAAAGTCCAGTTAGGAAACAACGCTAAGTGCGATGTTGTGGGTATTGGTGATGTTAAAATCAGAATGCATGATGGTATTGTGAGGACATTGACTGGAGTGAGGCATATTCTAGAATTGAAAAAGAACTTAATTTCCTTGGGTGCCCTAGATTCAGCTGGTTGCAGGTATTCTTCAAAATGTGGAGTTCTGAAGGTTGTTCGAGGTGCCCTGGTGATAATGAAAGGAATTAAGCACGATGGCTTGTATAAACTTCAAGGTGAGACAGTGATAAATTTCGTTGCGGAGACGTCGGATGCATCTGTTCGAGAGTCTATTGACTGCTCGAAGAAGACCTGGAGGTTTGTGCCAATGCACAAATTTGATACTGGTGTCAGGATCTCGCAGTCAAGAGCTTTGATCGAGACGGAGACTGGTAAGTCGATCAAGCATGTGCAGACTAACAATAGTATGGAGTTTTGCTCGGAGCTGACAAATAAATTATGCATGAAAGATGGCATAGTGAAACACCGCACTAGTGCCAGTAAATCACAACAATTTGCACAATTGATGAGTAGAATATTACTAGAGACGACTCGAAAAATTATCTCTAGTGCTGGTATTGCAGGAAATTTGCTCTCCTTCCCTGGTTCTAAGTCTAGGTCCATTCATGGTATCAGAGCCTGGTTTCATTTTTAGCATTATCCATTCCATGCGCTTGACAGGTGATTCCAGTGCTGAGAAGATTTTTCCATATCATGACAGACCCAGAAATTCTCGAAGCACCTATTTCTCTTGCTCCTTCTCCTTCTTCTTCTTCATCTTCAGCCTTGTCAGAATTTCGTGTTTCCAATGCTTCTAAGATAGATTATCTTTATGAAGTCTCGCTTAGCGATGAAACCAAGATCTCTGAAACCCAGCTTCCTCTTATGAACCCCTATTCTGCTTTTGCTAAACCCACTTCATCATTCTCACCTATCCGCTCCATTCGCCAACTTATTCACCAGACTCCAAAGCAAGTAAAGGAGTACGTCCAGTCCTCCAAATTTGATCAGCATCCTATTCCTGCCACAGAAAAGGAGTATTTTGTTACTCTTCAGATCCCTCCAGAATTTCCCAGGTAATGGGTTCAACAAGGATACTCCCATGTCCATTATGGAGCTGTTTGTCTTGCTCTCACCTTTCATGGCCGAAAAGGTTTACCAGTTGTGGCAAGAATTGCTTTGTTGGATACCAGGTTTTTACAATACCAGCATGCTTGCATTGGTACTGTTCAAACCACTTTAAATGCAGGAGCAGTCTTTGTGACTTTGTATCCAAACTTCAACATAGCTCTATCAGACCCCCAACTACTTTCTTTCATGAAAGTTCAAGTTCAACTCACCGGAGCCCCTCAAACTGCTGAATCTGTAGCTGCAACTCTACATTACCAGATGGTTTATCGAGTACAAAATCATGCTCTCGATCTCAACTTCAACAATGGTAATGAAGATGCGTTGTTTATTTCCATGCAGAATGACCAAGCATCATGTATTCATGTTCCCAGACAGATCCCGAAGGATACGTTGGCCAAGCTCCTCCCAGAGACTTGGATCACCAACTATGAAAAGCTACATCAGCACAACAAACCCTTCCAGTCTACAGACTCAGAGTTCGTAAGAAAAAAAGATGGAACTGTTTCCATCAAATTTGGCAAAGAAAAGGAAGAAATTCCTTCTATCTTCCAAACCCTCTTTATGATTGAACCATGTGTTCCAGAATCCATCTCTGAACCAGACCCAAAAAAGCATGTTCGACACTTCGATGGTGATGGACATCCTGTTCATTACTATAAAGATAAGTATGGTCATTGCTTTTGGGATCCTTTTTGCCAATGTTCCTACTGTCTAAACTCCCCCGACGAAGTAGACCCTTTTGCAAGATCCCCTCCTTGACGGAAAAAGTCCAAGGATAAGTTGTACCAAAGGTACTTAGACGGAGATTCCTCCGTAGATACTCTTGGAGAATGTGATAAGTACCAGTTCATGGTTTCTTATGCACCACCTCCACCACCAGAGTCCAGTACAACGTCCCAAACCCTACCAGATCCACCAAAATCACCTCCACCCTCTCCGCCTCAGAAAAAGCAAGCCCTCTCTCCATTCTATAAGCCGATCCTCAAATGGGCTAAGAAACATTCTTACCCGTTTGAAGTCCCAGCAGAAACACCACCCACTTCTTCTATTGCCATGTTCCAGGATACTGACTTTCCCCCTCTTGTTAAGGAAAGTTCTAAACTCTCATTTCCTGCTACAGAAGAGTTTATTGATTCCCATGGCAGATACCGCCATCTTCCTAAAATCCCTACCCCCACAGATGTGGATGAACATGGAAGACAGAAGAAAACCCCTGCTGCTGAAGCCGTTCTAAACTGGCAATCAGAGACTCTGTTAGCACAAAACAATGCCTTCAAGGCTATTGATTCCAAGATCGGAAATGTACAACAAGATCTCCGAAGATATGATGAAAGTACCAAGAAGATACTTTCTGAATTCCAGAAAAGGCTTCACGCCTTGGAATCAGGACAACATCTTGGGTACCACTTTCTTGAAAGTCCAAAACCAGAAATAGATAAACTCAAGAAGCAGATTCAACTTCTTGAAGAAGGAAGGTTCAGACCTTTTGATCCACTTGCACCCTCTGTTCGAACCGGGTATGTACCCCCAGCTCCACAAACATCTGTTTTTGCCAATATCCCGGAAGATACTTCCAGAAGAGAATCGGATATACGAGACCGTCTCAAAGCCTTGAAAAAAGAAAAAGGCAAAGAGAAAACACCTCCTACAAAATCAAGCTCACTTGTTATAAAAGAGAGACCAGACCAGATGATGTTGTCAAATCCATTAGAATCCTTTTTAAAGGATTTGGGTAAGCAAGAAATTGATCTTAGCACCCAACAGCCTGAGCCTGATCCTGTTGCCCCAGAAAAACCTGATCCTGTTGCCCCAGAAAAGCCGATTATGCTTACTGAACAAACCTCTTCTACCACATCAGACTCAGCATCTCTTTCCTCCTTCTCAGACCATACAGTTGATTTTACCCCTATCGTACCACCAACTTCACAAATATTCATGGCTGACACTCCCTCAGACTATGATTATGAGATGGAATCAAATTATGCTGATCCAGAATTTGGACAGACAAGTAATTCCGCCAGAAACAATTCTGTTAGGCATGTGTCCATGGCATCAAAACAATTCTTCTCCATTGACGATATTCCTTATCCAAAATGGCCAGAAAGACTTGAAGAGTTTCATACTTGGTTGTGTACACAGTCCATTACCAACCATGACATGAATGATGTCCTTTACAATTTTGTTACAAGTTTCACAGGGAGCCTTAAATTTTGGTGGCAAGGACTCACAGAACAAGACCAGCTTACGTTTCTGTTGTCACCCAATTTCAGCCATGCCCTTACTTACCTATATCATACTTTTGTGGGGACACCCGGAGATCTCAAAGAGTTAAAAAGAAGAGAATTCTTCGAAAGAAGATGTTGCTCCCTCCAGAAGAAGCATCTTGATAAGCATTACCGACTAATGCTTCAGCTCTTTTACCAAATCGGCGCAGATCCAAATCTAAAGCATGTCTTCCTCACTTCCATCCCGAAAGAGCTATCACAGATGGTTGAAAGATCTTTCTTTGGAAAGCAAAGAAGGATACAAGACGTTCCCTTGGGAGAAATCCAACAAGAAGTCCATCTATGTCTTGAAGAATTATGCTTAAAACGCCAAATGGTTCGAACGTACATCACAGATGATAAGCGTCTTGAATCAGCCTGTTCTCACCAGAAGTTAAAGATCAAATGCTCCAAACGAGATTGTGATGGTACTTGTGACCAGTATTCCCGGAAGAAAAAGCATTACAAGAAGTATTCAATTAAGAAATCCAGACATGGCTCCAAGCATTTTCGGAAAAAGAAGAAATGGCGATACCTACGCAAAAGAAAAGATCGCACAGGCCATAAGAAGTCAAGCCGTTGCTACATTTGCAACAAGAAGGGACATTTTGCCAAAAATTGTCCTCAGGCGAAAAAAGGTCAGAATCATCTCATAGAAAATGAAACAGGTTTTTCCCTTGAAAATGATGATATTGAATCATTATTATCTGCTGATGATGAACCAACTGACCAAACACTTTGTGTCATTCCTTTTTATCAAACTTCCAGTGAAACTGAGTCTGACTCAGAATCTGAAGATATTTTTCATATATCTCCCACATCTTCAGCTCTAAATCCTGACATATTCTTAAGTCAAACTCACTGTCCTCATTTTCCTGTCAAAATCTTCACCTCAAAGTTTGCCAAGCCTATCAATGTTATTGCTCTTATTGACACAGGAGCAAGTTGTTCCATTCTAGATACAAAAGTTCTACCTGAAGAATTCTGGACTCCTTACATCCGATATTTCAATTCTGCTTCAGGAGATACTTTCTCCACAAATGTCAGAACCACACCAGTCACTGTCCAGTTTTTTCCTCAGTGTTCCATAACAACAAAGATTTTTGGATCAAGCCTTCCCAATAAAGATTTGATAATTGGGTGGGATATCATGACTCAAATATCTCAACTTCGAATCATTCCTGGAAAATGTCTTAGATTCAAAGATCAATTCTCTGAGTTCGTTAACATTCAGAGACTCTTTTCCATTGAGATGAGTTTACTAGATCCAATCATGCAAAAGTTGCTTGAATCATGTTCAGAATCCCATTCAGAATTTGCCCAGAAATGTTCTCATCCTTTATGGGAAAACCCTGAGTTCTTTGTTCGCCTTCCCTTCAAAAAGAACGAAGATATCAATCCCACCAAGGCAAGTCATATGGGAATGAACCCAGAACACTTGACTCTAGCTCAAAGGGAATGCTCGAAATTATTACTGACAAGGCCTTATTGAAATTTCAAATTCTCAATGGGCTTGTGAAGCTTTTTATGTCAACAAACGTGCTGAGCAAAACAGAGGAAAAATGAGATTGGTAATCAATTATCAACCTCTCAACCTCTTTCTCCAAGATGATAAATTCCCTTTACCATCCAGAGATTCTCTCTTTGCTGGTTTAACCAAAGCCCATATCTATTCCAAATTCGACCTTAAAGCCAGATTTTGGCAATTGGGTATTCATCCTGAAGACAGATCCAAGACAGGATTCTGTATCCCGAACCAGCACTTCCAATGGAAAGTTCTTCCTTTTGGACTAAAGGTAGCACCATCCCTTTTCCAAAAGGCTATGTGTCGTATTTTCCAACCAATATTATCAAGTGCAGCTGTATATATCGACGACATTCTGCTCTACAGTCCTGATGAAAAGTCGCACTGTCAACTCCTTGAGCAGTTCGCAGAAATAGTGAGAAAGCATGGCATTATGCTCTCTCAAAGGAAAATGAATATCGCCCAGACATAAATTGAATTTCTTGGTATGCACCTCAACAAGGGTACATACTATCCAGGGCCACATATTGCTCAAGAGCTATTGAAGTTTCTTGAAGATAACTTCACAACAAAACAAGTTCAGCAATTTCTGGGGATAATCAACTATCTCAGAGATTTTGTCCCTAATATTGCAAAGCTTTTGAGTCCTTTGCAATCCATGCTAAAGAAGAACTCCCCACTTTGGGGAAAAACTCAGACCAAAGCAGTTGCTGAGCTTAAGGAGATTATGCAGAATCTCCCACCACTACAAATACCATCAATAGGTAAAAGAATTCTTCAAACTGACGCCAGTGATGAATACTGGGCAGCCGTTCTATTCAAAGAGATTGATGGTAAGAAACATCTCTGTGCCTACAAAAGTGGAAAGTTTTCTCAATCCGAAATGCATTACCATTCCACTTTTAAAGAAATCCTAGCAGTTAAAAATGGAATCAAGAAGTTTGAATTTCATCTCATCGGCCATCACTTCCTGGTAGAATTAGACATGGCATCTTTTCCTCAGATGACCAAGTTCAAACAAAAGCAGATTCCAAACCCCCAACTGCTTCGATGGGCTGAATGGTTTTCAAAATACTCTTTTGAAACCAAGCATATTCCTGGAAAAAAAAATGTACTTGCTGATTTTTTGTCAAGACCAAAAGCGCCAGCCGAGATCAACATGTATATCAAGAGACCTGCGTTCCATATGCTCAATCATGAAGTCAAATACAAGATTGAGAATATCAGAGATTTGCCAAGCTGGAAATATCCTGAGGAAATTATTCAGCAAATCCAGAATGACAGTCTTACTGAAAACCTGGAGAATCTCATGTGGCAATCCCACACAGACCTATTCAGATTCAATGGAGGTTCGATTCTTTATCCTTTTGGGTTAAATCTGAATTATCCTTTCATTCATCCCCTCATCTGGAAAGAAGATGATTTTCCTGACCAGCTCAAAAAGCTGTTATGGTACTTAACCAATAAGTACTTGATAGCCATCGAGATTCCCACCAGAAGATTCATTGCTAATCTCACCAGGATATTTTTGCTCGGAAGAAACATCGAAAAGGAATGTGATAGAAATCTTTTAGATTTTCTAAATTGGTTCTATCACCCTACATGTTGGAAACAAGATCTGGAAAGAGAACTGCGAACCATGACACCAAATCCTGAGGTTCACACTATCCTGTTTTTCAGACGTCCATGGAATTTTTGCAGAAATAATGGTAGTATTTT
Organism: Eucalyptus victrix; assembly: GCA_016097545.1. Lineage (NCBI taxonomy): Eukaryota > Viridiplantae > Streptophyta > Magnoliopsida > Myrtales > Myrtaceae > Eucalyptus > Eucalyptus victrix. The sequence continues at coordinate 10,058,702 of CM027842.1, forward strand.
GGATAAGCCACTTGAAATAGGAACCACATCCTATAAACCCCACTTGAACAGCCGAGAAGCCCGCATCCACAAATCTTATCCAAGATCTGTCAGATTCTGTGAAAACGAGTATCGACAACTCCAGAGAATCCTATGCCAGGAAAACAAAACCATTCCTGAAGACATCTGGAATAATGCACCCACTACGTGGGATCATTATGACCTAGTACCAGAGGCCAAGGAAGCACTTGATCAGTACAGACAAGCTGCATCGTCCCAAGAGCATGAAATGACAAGTGAAGATGACATTGTCCAGTCTACTCAAGACCCCTATGCATGCTTTGGAGGTCCTTTGTCCCAGAATCCCTACGAACAGGGACCTTCGTCTTCATCCCAGCATATGGACACATCCTACTATGCACAGCCCTCCAACTGGCCTCAGCCAAGTTTTCCTGACAACACTACTGACGGAAACACAGACTGGGCAGCAGAAGAAGCATCCCATTGGGCTCATGAAGCATCCTCATCAGGAAGGCTGAACCAGATCCTTTCACCTCAAGATCTTGAAGCCCTCCAGCAGAAATACGAAGCACATCTCCTAGAAGACAGTTCAGATGAAGACTCAGTATGTAGCTACAATGCCCGCGACGGACGAGACCGTTGAATCCGTACAATTTCACTATAGCAGAGTCACTGTTCAGTTAACTGTTCAGTAGCACTAGGCTAGGGAAAGTACTGTTCACAGTACAGTTACTGTTCATAGTGTGCGAATAATTCCCTCCCGGAAATTTCTGGTGCTCCTGTTTGTACCCGGACCCATGAGCTTGGTCCCTAGTTGATGTGCTAAGTACGGTAAGCTACCTAGTGAAAAGATCCCCATCAACTGCTATTGAATGGCAAACTCCTGAAGAAGTGTTGTCAGGTAACGTTGCTGATTATTCTATTCTTAGAATGCCTGGTTGCCCGTGTTATTTTCGAGTGAGTGATGGTAAGCTCAATGGGAGGGCAAGATGCATATTCCATGGCTATGCACAAGGTGAGCGGGGTGATCAATTGTGGTGCACAGATATAAATTCACCTATTAACAGCAGAGAAGTTACCCTTGATGAGTCTCAAGTACTTCCGGCTAGGAGTAATTATAGCAATGTTAATACGGATCTGGACGGTGTTCAGCTTGAGGTGGAGTTGCGACCAGAGACTCCTCCTGAGGTAGCGAGTACGAGCATTAGAAAAATAATCGACATAGATGGTGCTCATAGCGAGGTGGAGCCTATAGAGCCAATAGTTGCTGTAACTGCTGAAATTAACAAGGTATGTTTTCGATCTCTTGATAGATATGGATGCAACAATGGTTTTGCTTTATCTGCGGTTAAGGAGGTTATGTCAGAAAATCCTTGCGGAGCAGTTAAAAGTGCATGTGGAGTTGGTATTCTGATGAGGTCCTCAGTTATAGCGAAGTTCAAGCGAGGCTTGGACTTGAATAATATCTGTGGCGGTTGAGCCCATCGGGGGCTATGGGAAAATAGCAGCAGAGTTTGGATTTTTTGCGAAGCGATTGCGACTTAGCTCAAACGTCGAGCCAAGGTGGAGATTATTTGTCAGGAAATCTTGGATTATGCGATTTCTTCACGCATGCAATTCTCTGGCGGTGTAATAAAGAATTCTTTTGCAGGTCTTTTATTATTTAGTAAGTGGCCGCTTGAAACCCTACATAAAAAGAGGAGCCGCCGAAGGATTCACGTGGTGAAGCAGGCCGCTGAGAGGGAGGAAAGCCACGCCGTTTTTACTCTGAGTGCTGTGGGTGTTCTGTTCGTGAGAGACATTCATAGGTGCTGGGTTCTTGGCTTTGGATCTTCGTGTTTCTCGTGCGACAAAGCTTATTCGTGATTTACATTCAAGATAGATTGGTGTATTGGGTGTAATTGGGGCTTGGGAAACACCGAGAGAGTGTTTGAGTGACTTGAGTATGTAATCTCCTTGTATCGCTTGATCTATAGTGAAATTCGCTGCTGCTCTCCCCGTGAACGTAAGTCTTTACGACTGAACCACGTAAATCCGATGTCCGATTTATTTTTTCTTCTTCTGTCTATATTTTGTTCGATCGCTCGCCCCATCTCAACAAATCTGATCAGTTTGGTATGTCTTATATTTGTTCGTGTCTTGTCGTGTTTAGTGCAATTGAGCTTTATTGCACGTATATCTAAGAGTGAAAAAGCCGTCCGAACGTCGTTAATATCCCATGAACGTATGAATTGGCAAAAAAAGCGTGGAGTGGGCACAACATCGCCATCACCATCCTCTTCGTCTATTTTACTTACCTCTCCCACACGCTATTGACTTCTCCATGCTTTGTATATTCCCGCGTGTACCGACACCACGTCATTAGTGTTCTATCTTTTTCTAATTAAGATGCTAATTCATTACATGTTAGAATATATAAATAATAAATCACACTTTCATCTAATAGCTTAAATTTAGAACAGTTGGTAATAATTTCACAAATCTAACATGATATCAAAGCTTGAAGTCCAATGTTTGAATCTTGATAAGTCTCATTTGCCTCCCCGATTATCTTAGCCCTAGGCAAAACAACCAGACCTGATTAATTATTTCCATACGTGGTGCTAGGCAAAAAAATCAGACTAAACATAAGGGAGAGTGTTAGAATATTTAACTAATAAACAATGTTTTCTTTAATAGTTTAAACTTCTAGAATAGTTGACCGTAATCTCACAAAATCTCACATTATCTATTCACGTAATTTTCTCTCCATTTATAATCAAGCAAATCTATTCACGAAAGCCATTAAAAAAAGAAATAACTTGTAATTAGATTTGAGATAACATGCTTATTTTTTTCATTAGGGCTTGGTTTCCAACTTTTTTCTGTACAGCTCATATTGCACTCCATTCCTAATTTAAGCTAAATATAATTTGCAACTCAATATATTTATTTAATTTTTGGGGCCTTTATTATGTGTAATTTGCTAAAAATGAGAAAAAAAACATGCTCCTAATTTTGCTGATTAAAAGGGTTTAGTTGACCCCTCTCTTGGTCGGCAGAAGCAAGAAGCGGTTGGGGCATGGCCACGTTGGAGTTGGCATCCCACGGCCTCAAAAGTATTTTGCCCTTAATAAAAAAGGCTGTCTCACGTCAAGTTAGTTGTACAGAACCATCATCAGCTTAACTAGAATTTTATTACACAGATAAAGATAACAAAGCAATTGACTTTGCCCACAGATTCGAATTCGATGAATCTCGTGCCGTGAATTGAGCGAACCCGCTTGTAAAATCTACCAAATTTGACACTCTATGAAGATGCATGTATCGGTATATGTATAATGCAATCGTCTATCACTATGTCTTTTTTATATTGATATCTTGACATGATATTCTCTGTTTGGAAAACCCACATACGACGTATTACGATCTCAACCTCCGGTTGCTAATCATGAATAATTAGTGTCTAAATGGGTATTCAGATCTCTGTCTGTCTCTCTCCATCAATTATCCTCCCAGGAAGCGGAAGCCTGCTGTGTAATTTGCCTGGAATTAGGCATATGGAGGGACAGGAATGAAGTGTATCTGCAAATCCTGTTTTAGAATTCGAAAGGGTCTGTACGTAATTTCTGTATGCTTCCCAGGACAATGAAAACAGCTTTTGCAGGTGATGTTTCTTTGTTGCAGATGTTGCATCGATATAAAAACACCTGTTTTCTTCTAAACGTGGGTAGATAACCTCCGGCTCGGACGGGGGCTCAGTTTGATTCAGCTCCGCCGTGAGAAGAGCTGGCCTATTAGGGGCGCCCGACTCGAAGTTGTTTTTGAAGTTCCGATAATGCCAGACCAATTTTTCAAAGGGGAGCAAATCGACTGATTATTGGTCTGCGATAGCTCATAATTTCAGGGTCACGCATATTTTTTGTTTTAAGTTTCTTTTATATGTATTTTTTGGTAACTGAAATTTTTCGGTCCTACTCTAATCCTATTCTAACACTCACTCTCAGACTTTTGCCCTTACCTCCTCACAGGGCGTGGGAGTCGAAACATACTCTTGACATGAAATTGTCTACATCCCAATTCCTCCTGAGAATGTGGGGATTTGAACCCCCAACCTCCCCCTTCCAAATTAAAAGGGTGGCCACTGGGGCGAACCCCATCTTTTCAAGAACTTCGAATAGTTATAAAAGTATAGCTCAACATTTAATTCGTTATAATATCTCTTGTGTTGTTTTCTCAAATCTAAGATATGACATTTTAAAAGGAAAAGCTTAGAATTAAGTGCTCATTTTAAGCCGTCCAAATTATAGGTTTTGTTCCCGTAACTACTGGCTTATTGGACTAGTTTGTCTGATTATGAATATAGTCTATTTTTTGCTTAACAGAAAAGAATAAAGGAATCTAAGAAAAGTTCCCTATATTTGTGAAATGTATGATTGAGATTGAACGATAATGGAATGGAATACACAAAAGTAAAGAGAAGGGTGATCACCTTATGTTCGGGATGCATTTAGGAGAGTCTTTAAGAAAAGCATTTTCTATAGATGCAATTGACTTTAGACTAGAGAATTTTCACGAAATGCAAATAGCGTTTGGGAACACTGTTTGCAAAACTTCCATTAACCAAATTAAAAAGTAATTTTTAAAATAAAATTTAAAAAGAAAAAGAAAAAAAAAAAGAGACAGATAAGATGACTTGCCTAAGGGTTGTGGATTAGGCCACCTAGCTTAGACATTGAGCTGCCATGACCTAAGTTGAGGACTGCCAAAGGTTGCATGACATTGAAGAGGGCTATGCAAAAGATAAGAATGAACCAATGTAAATATTTTATCTCTCACGGTACTATTCTTAGGCCATATCCAAATGGAACTTGCTTTTAGCATTGTGTCTGAATTTATTCGGTGCGTAAGGCTCCCCAGGTTTTTCATGCACAAAAGAGCATATTACCAAATGATAATCAAGACTATGCAATTATGCTGTTTTTAAATCCCTAATATCCGACGCTTTGAGGAAGGCAGTTAGCCACTCATGATTTTGCACACTGAATACTCCGATTTTATCTACTTGAACCCCAAGGTTGCGACACCTTGGCCTCATTGGAGGATGTGTGACCTTAGACAAGGGTCGTTGATGCTAAATTTGGCTTGTCGGCCATATTAAGGTTTATGTGACCTCACGCGATGCTTGTCAAATATGCACAATAAAGCTGCAAGGGTAAAAATGAGAATCTAGATAGCTTAGTGTGGGCAAGGTTGGAGGGGAAAAAAGTTCATTAGCCCTCAAAGTAGCATCTAGGAAATGCTAACTTTTGGCTCAAAAACTTTTGAAGTTAATTTGCCAAACACCTTGACCTTAGTACAAAAGCCTTCTAAAAGCCCCAATTCCCCACCAAAAAAGTTATGTGAAACGCACCTTAATGACAGAATATTCCTCCTATTTCAAGAAAATTTTGGGTCCCCGATTGATGCGAGATCTAGTTACGAACTAACTTCAATGATGCGACTACATATTCTTTTTATTCAGTAAAAATGAAAATGAAAGACAACGTAAGTGTAAATGGGCTATAACAGTAGAAACTCATTCAAAATTCAACATATCAATTTTAAAAGGATACTCAAAAATCAGAAAAGTAGATTATAAGTCCCTCAACATATGTTATATATATATATATATATATATATATATATATATATATTCTCGATGTTACAAGTTCTTTTGAAAATACGGAAAGAAGAATATTTACTCTTTGACCTTATTCAATTTCAAAAAAGAATATTTACTATTTGGACTTATTCATTTGTTTTTTTTAAATAAGATAAGAACAAAACAAACACGTCCTTATCGGTGCGACCGGTTGCCCACATGATAAGTCGGGCATGCTTTTTTTCCTTCCTACGGCGGGGGCCCACCGACATCAGATAAGGAAGAACCCAATGCAAATCTCTTTACCAAATAGTCTTCCCCCCAAAAACAAAAACATCAGAAAAATCGAAAAGAAAAAACCATAGCCATTATTTATTTTTATTATTATTATTATTTCCTTAAAAGGCTTGGCCAAAAAATCTATTAAAAAAAAGCGCACGCGCCCCACGTAGTGGAAAAAGGCCAGATGGCGACCTCCCAACGCCCTCCCCGCCGTTCTTTTCTCACCTGCGAACATTCCCATCCCTCCGATTCTCCTTCCCGTCTTCTCAGCCGTCAATTTCCTCCCCAACCCTGACGTCGTCCCCGCCGCACCCGATCCCTCCCCCTCCTCCCCCCGCCGGACCCCAAAATATTATCCATTTCGATTTTTTCCCCACTCCCCCCGGGGCAGCAATCCGACGCGTCCCCGCCCACGCGTGGTTCCCTGCGCCCGCTCCCATGAACGGCCACGTCACCACTCTTGGGCCGGCGGAATTACCGAAACGCCCCGGGCGTCGCATCTCGAGGACCGCGGGCGCAGGGGAGGGCGTGCGCCGTAGGGGTAGCGTATATATAACGCTGAGGGGAGAAACGGAGCGTTCCCCTCCGTCTCCTCCGCTCCGTCCGCTTGCATATAAAGGCGCGCGCATCGGGCTGCCGGATTCGATTGAATCGGAGAGAAAACCCTAATCGCTTACCAGTAGAGAGAGAAAGAGAGAGAGGGAGAGTGGTCGTGCTCGCGAGGGACAGAGAGAGAGAGAGAGAGAGAGAGAGTAGAGAGAGAATGTCTGCGACGGGCGGCGGCGGCAGCGGTCAGGAGGAGGACAAGAAGCCCGGCGATCAGGCCGCCCACATCAATCTGAAAGTTAAGGGCCAGGTATTATCACCGGTGCCGAATGCCTTCTCTCTCTCTCTCTCTGTGTCTGTGCGTGCGCGGCTCGTCGTGAATCGAGATCGTGAGCGGATGTGGTTGTTTTCTGCGACGGCGGGTTTTCGTTCAATTGTCCCTTTTGGAGGGGTAGTGACTTCGATCGGGCGTGAGTGGAATGCAATTCGGCGCTCCTTTTGTTTGTTTTGCTTGGTTTCGTTGCCGATCATCGTTAGTTTTGGGTCCTGATCGGTTTCTCGCGGAGGTCACCTTTGTTTTTCTATTTGTAATATCCGGTGCTCGAATCGTCTCGGTCGTCCGAGGAGATTTTCTCTGCGAGATTTTGAGTGATATCTGGCGTTCGACGTGAGGGTGGTAATGGAATGAATGCGTACATGCGTGTGCCCTTTTTGAAAAAAGAAGTTGGGGGGCTGGGGAGGAGATAATTGATGGATTGTTGTGTTGTTTTAGCCTCTAGAGTAATCTTCAACCTTATCTAATCATTGCGCCGATGATTAGTATTTACTTCGAGTATTAAGTGCTTTGAACTGATCCCGGTGATGTTTTGGCGGGGTTCTTACCTTCATCAAAGGACAATGGTTGAACGTTAAGTGCTTTGAACTGATGCCAAGATTTGCTGTGGAATGGGGCAGGGGTTTGGAAACTTTGAATTAATGCCTGAAGTGGGCGTGATAGTCATATTGCCTTGTGGTTTCAGCCTCTTGGGAAATCGTCGACCTTATCTCTCATTTTGCTGATGATCTTTATCAATTTAGAAAACTAAGTGCTTTGAACTGATGCCAAGGTTTGCTTCACGGGGCTGTTAGCCTGAAATAGGACAACGGTTGCTATTGCCAACTTGATCAATTGATAGCGGTAGCTTAGAAGCGCTGCTTGGTTAAATTTGGTGCAATTATGTAACAGAGTCAGGTGAATGCAAGACACCAAAATTATGACTTTGCAAATGGGTTTGATTTCGAGTGGCTGCTTGGACCTTCAGTAAGATATTTGGTGATATTGTGCAAGGCAGATGTTGATGCTTCTCAATTTTTGTTGGCTTTGTTCATTGAAACTTAAGTTATAATTTTCCTTTTATTCCCAAAGAAGTTTGATGGATTGTTCCTTATACTATGTCGTTATACTTTATATATGAGCATGCTATATTATGGGATTTTTTGAAGAAAGTTAATTGAACCTTGTGCGCACTGAGACTAATGGCCTTGAACTCATCCTGCTCGGAAGTATTTATGCTTTTTAAGTGGGCAAGAAAATCTGTATGCTCTGGTCTTGATTAGGCAAATTAGTCTACTCTCTCCTTGATCATGCTTCCTTTTTGGTTTCTTTTTTTAATTTCAGTTTGCAGTTCCTTTGTTCTGGATCGGAAGTAGTATTTGTCCCTTTCAGTACTCTCTCTACCGACATAGAGATTGATTTATGAGCATAAGATCCTTTTCTAGTGTTGGAAATATATCTAAGCGATAATTTGTTCTTTCCCTAGCATTGAATTAATTTAATGTGCTTGTGCAGTTGTGTTTCCTTTTATCAACATGCTTACGTTATTCTGTTTGTAGGATGGTAATGAGGTCTTTTTTAGGATCAAACGAAGCACACAGTTGAGGAAACTCATGACCGCGTACTGCGATAGGCAATCTGTGGAGTTAAACTCCATTGCTTTCTTATTTGATGGGCGTAGACTTCGTGGGGAGCAGACTCCTGATGAGGTAAAGCTTTTGTCACACCTCATGCCTGCGTCTTTGACAACTATTGCAGCTACCTCTTTTAGCTTCTGTAATCTCAGCATTTTTTTTTAATTTTCACTAGCTAACTGTCCAAATGATATATCTGATTTGATTTACCTTACACCTGTCTCAGCAACTATCGCAGCTAGCTCTTTTATCTTCTGTAATTGCAGCAATCCTTCGATTTTCACTGGCCTATTGTCAAAATGATATGTCTGATTTGATTTTAAAGCATTTTGATTAGACTATTTAGCCTAGTGTTATTATCTCTCTCAAGGGTGAGAAATTTTGTTTTGCTCGCTGGGAGCAACTCTAGTTGGCATGCATCACATAAATTGGAAAATTATTTACGTGGCATTTATTTTGGCATTACTTTGTGGTCTCAGCACTAATTAGCAGTGTCAGCCTTTGATTTTATCAGGTCAGACACAGTGCATAGTGTTTTTTAAGTATTGTTAGCAGCTATTATACAATAACTAGTCTTTTAATGTTTCATTATGAGTCCTAACTTACTGCAATTTGGTTTGCTGCATGTTGTGCTATTGTTTCAGCTCGAGATGGAGGATGGTGATGAAATCGACGCAATGCTCCACCAAACTGGGGGATACTGATGTTTTTCTTGGGAGGGACATCTATGACTCAATTGTTGAAGTAAATTGTAATAGGGTCTATGGAAAACTTGAGTTGTGGCGTTAATTGAAGTTTAGGCTTTGTTTTATCTATGTGCAAGCCTCTCGTGTGCTTACCGTTACCGGTGGTAGTGGAATGATTTTCGGTGTCATTTGGAGTCACTCTCGTCTCACTGCTGTGGGTGTTCTAGTCTGAAGCAAGTAAATCTTGAGTTTGGAACAGCTTATACTCTTTCGGAAATGACCAGAGCATTATTTTCTTATAGTTGTGGCCTTTATAGATTCATCTCACCAATTGATGAGCTTTTGGTGTTTTGTGGTATGTGGGAAGTGACCTTTTCCCTGGTCTTTTTGTTAGGGAGTGTTTGACAAATTTATAGTCTCTGATTAGTTAGGTGTTTATATATTATGTTTGGAGAAATTTGTCTTGGTTGAAATGGGTTTTCTATTTGCAAGTAATCGATGGTGTTTATTCATACGTGACGGGAATATAATTAAATGGGTTGGTATTTGTAAATTGTTCTGATGGGTACGAATTGCTATCTCTCGCTTTCCTATATTCTGCACTTTAAGCAAAATAAGCTATTGACCACTGAGATTAAGGGCGCTTCGCCTTGTAATATAAAAGTTAGAAGAGCAGCACGCTTTACCTTAAATATTACTAAGTGCAGTTTTTGTTGGATCCAAGGTTCTTGTAAGTGAACATTCAGCGTGACTTACGTATATAGAAAAGCACGGAAACATTGACAATCTTAGACCTGAGTTGCACCACTGGGAACTTTTTGCCTGTTTGAATGCGTGTCGAGATTATACTCTATATAAACGTTTTGATGGCAGTCCTGCGTATCTCATTCCATGACGTCGAAGTTACTCGAACATGACATATCGACATTCTCACGGGAGGCATGTTTTGTTTGAATTTTGATGGTCTGCGTACGATATCTGAAAACGAAAATCTGTCTCCTTCAGAAAATCCTAGTGTGGATGGAAATAGGGTCAAGGAAAGTAAATAACTAATTCGAGTAATATACAATCCCTTATGGCAAAAAATAATTTGACTCGACATCCTTCGCAATTGCAAAGCTTCACCACGTAACTGCAATTAAAGACCCGCCCAAAATAAGTGGAGGATCTAAGCTGGTAGTTCGAGCTTCTTGTTGTTCTTCCAGCTGCGAAAAAAGGTATATCAAACGTTAGAGGGACGGAAGGAGAAAGAAGAGCAAATGGAGCGGAAAGGAGACGCTTTCACCTTTGGAAATAATAGTAGAAGAAATCGGCATAGAGCAGTGTTTGGACAAGCCCAGCAATCCAAGCTGCAGTGAACAAAGAGTCATCACAAATGTCATCAAATTTTATAACAGAAACAAAAGGATTTGGTGTGTTTCCATTTCTCCAGAGGCATCAAACCTCCATGTGATTCATCTAATAGACAAACGGATGATTGTCCTCCTGTCTATCTTTCAATAAATTCTTTTGTTGAAAGGGTACTGGATGAAATGTCTTGCATTTAAAAGAAAAGAATTAACAGCCAATTTGTTGAAAGGGTACTGGATGAAATGTCTTGCATTTAAAAGAAAAGAATTAACAGCCACCAGGGCGTCTAAAAACTTGAAATTTAGATGTTCAGTGCTTACATAAACTATTGCAAAAACTACCAGCATAAACTTGTTGCATAATGTGAGCTGGTACGGTGGTACAGATGTGAGAGAGAGAGAGAGAGAGAGAGACTCACGGATCCAGTGGACATAATGTGGCTCAGTGAAGTAGCGATAAATCCAATTTAGGATATAGAGTGCTCGGTATGCGCTGCATTAAGACATGGTAACATCAAACAGGCATAACAATGGTTTAAAGCAATTAAACTAATGATCAAATTAACAAATAAGCATCACACAATAAGCATCTACCGGGTAATTCTACAACTCATGCTCTTTCAAATTCGGGCATCATAAGCTCAGATATTGCCAGTCAAATATGAAAATACGAGTTCTTGAATAATAGATGCAAAGTTTGTAGCATGCCTAAACAGAGAATAAAAACAAAGCTAAATGTAAAGCAATTCTTTCACTCAAAGGTACTGGACCTAAAACAAAAAGAGTGAAAGTGATGTTTACGAGATTTTAAAAGGTCACAATCTTAATGCTATTCACAATTTTCACAGATAACCCCATTGATTTCATCATCCAAGTTGAGCTAAAGTGCAAAAGAGAATGCTCATTAGGAGCTATGAGCCAAAAGAAATTACAAAAGAAAATAGACAAAAAAAGAGAAACTATGAATTACATTGAAAGCCTCACGCAGGTACTTGGGAACTTTTTAAAAAGAGAACCACAAGTATATTTGCTTTCCTCATGCAAGTAGAATGTTAGACTATCATAAAAGATAGATCATTCACAGTTTCCAGAAGTCCGAGCTCATCCAATAATTTCAGATGGATAATGCCAATAAAATAAGGAAACCAGCAGAACTTCATTTGTTACAGACCAAAGCAGTGTCCCCACAGATTCTTATTATTCTTACATTACACAACTGCATGAGATGTTGCAAAATGTGATGCACATGACATTATTAATTAAAACAAACCTAAGAATAGCTCAACAGAGTCATTTAGGAAGTCAAACCAGCATGCATTTCTCAAGAGTGGAGTAAGGTGTGTAATATAATTTGAAAATGAACAGCAATAATTGGAGCATACCCAAGTAGAAGTACATATTGTCCAGTCAAGTTGTCAATGTTCCTGGTTCTCTGCAACAGTACAAGCTGAGGAAGAATGGCAACGGCTTCCAAATATAATGAAAACGACCACATAACCTGATCCATCGTATTGTAAAGCACATAAGCGGAAGGAAAATTTCCCAGGGCGAAAAGAGAAGAGTTAACATGCCGCTGTCCGGTATCAAGATACATGCAGAAACATCAGCCTTAAAGTTAAAAGGAAGAAATTAAAATCCATCTTACTTCTTTAAAGTTGAACTTCTCATGAATAAGTAATGCAGAGAGAAGGCAAGGCAAGACAAGGAAATAATGGCGAAAGGTGTCTTGATCTTTATCATAGGACCTACGAACAATCTTGTGGCGCCTCATATACCAAACAATTGAAATAGAGCTCCCCAGAAATATCAACTTCATGACGGTATTATAGAAAGATATGAAATCAGTAAAGATATCCAAGTAGCGTGTGATAAAGACAAGAGCATAGAGCTCTTGTGTCTTCAACGAGATACCTGCATAACATGACAATGTCAAAACGTGACTCGTGCATTTGTTTCCACATCAGATAAAAGCCTATCATTGTGTTAAGACACAAAATGTAAGGTTAATGTGGCAACATCCACTGCAAAGAAAAATAAGGAGCTTTCTTTCACCGCCTTTCCCCCCAACCTGCATCGAGCAGGGGGAAACGCCAAAAAGAAAAGGAAAAAGAAGCAAAAGAAAACAAGCTACAAACAAAATAGGGATAGCCCCCACCATAACACAATGCTTATCAGGATGAGACAATGCACCAAACCATAGTTGAATATGCCAGATCTTGAGCAGCGTGAGGAAATATGAGGTTTAGACAAGGCCACCCTGGAACCGTTTCTTGCTTTATTCAGAGAGAGAGAGAGAGAGCAATTACAAATTTGAAGAGCCAAATTCTTTTCTTGGTTAAGCAAAAACGACAGAAAGGTATCCAAGGAGAGGCCTTTCTAGTTCACATTCTATACCAATGTTGCTTGCCAATTACCAATGTTGCTTGCCAATTAACATATATCATAAGAAAACCCATCGATCATTTCACGCACAATGAGGAAGTGGGACCAGAATCTATTAGTAGACTAAGGCTGAGCTTCTGTGATACCAAATTATCTAACTCAAGTGACTCAACATTGGTGATATATTTCCAACACTGCCTGTTTGCTGATGAGTTCAACAAACACCAAACACAACTATATCGGGTGCCTGATTAGGGCTTCAGGATGAGGAATAACTAACACACCTGAATGCTATTAATCTAGATTGAATCTGCAAGATATTGACACTGCCAAACTTGTAAGGTTCCAAGGTAAGTAGGCCAGAGTTACAACCCTATAATGATGAATGGTTAATTGATCCTTTGCAGAAGTCAATAAGATGCCTACAGCCAAAGCATTTTCTTTTCTCAAGCGCTAGTCCAAATACATTTTGTATTTTTCATGTCAGACAACTGCCAGCTTCGTGTGAGCTACACTACGGTTAGAACTCTCTAATGCCAATCGGTACAAATGAATTATGATTGACCTAGCATAGCCTCACATCAACATCTAAGTCATCAAACACATTGCAATGAAAAAAATATCAACTCAACACAGAAACACGAAAAAAGGAAGGTAGCTAATTATACACTATAAACCAGACAACACGCTGCAAAACTCCCATGTAACGCTTCTGTGCAATTGTTTCTTTCACTCTCATTGTGTCGCACTCATTCACCCGATTCAACCCATTTACTTCCAAAAGGCGCATATTAACATGTGAGATCTATAAGCCTATGTAATCCGATCTAATCACCGATCCAAGCTTCACCTAAACTTCACTCGGTTTATCCAAACGCTCCAGGTATACTACCACAATGCTAAGTTAGATCTCACTAAACGCAATCGATTTCACCGGATTTCACTGCATCCAGCGACTAATTAACCGAACCGCCCCAATTTCTCACAACAGCAATCGGCATAGGTCGAATCAAGACAGGAACTTCACACGCCATCCCCCTAGCAGTCCCAATTCGCCAAGAACCTCACAATGCACATCACAGAGCGCGCGCGCGCGCGCGAGAGAGAGAGAGAGAGAGGTACCAACCGGCGCAGGACTTGATGGTGTGAATCTTGAGGAGCAAGACGAGGACGCTAAAAAGGTGCGTCATGTCGCCGGCGAATCTGAATATATTCATCCTCGGAGGATCGGAAGGGAAAAGCAGCCCTAGATCTGATCTGATGACGAGAAATCGCTTCCTCTTCTCCCTCCTCCTTCTTCGACGGACTCCGCTCGCGGGGAACCCGCAGAACCTCGCTCCGGCGATTCCAGGGGCGAAATCGAGCTGCGCACGGGCGGAGAGATCGGCGACGGTGGCAACGGCGGCGGCGGTGGAGTTGTTACAGATCTCGGTTCGCGCTCGCCGAGGGAGACGACGACCGGCACTGAGATTTTCCGGAAATTAAAATAATGAAAGAAGTAAAAAGACGGGGAAATATTAAAGCCCTCGACCTCGAGAGAAACTGGCAGAAGCTGCTTCCGCCCCCGTAAAATCTTAGTTGCTGCACGACTCGATTTTTCGCACGTTCGAAGGTAAAAAACGAGAGATGTCTTTTTTTTCTTTTCTTTTTTACCCAGCATAATGATGCCGTTTCTAAGCGTTGGGCGAATCGGCGGTCGCCACGTCAGCGATCTCGAGCCCATTAAAATAAAAATAAAAAAAGGGAGAGCACAAAAACACAGTCAAAAAAAGGGGAAGCGCCACCTTTTTTCTTTTTTAAAGAGCTATTAGTTTTGTCGATATTGTTAGTTTCAGTATAAGGATTTTAATGTCTTGTGCATTCGGTTAGGTGGATGGCTTGGGCCAATTTGTCTGTCAATTTGCCATTTTTTTCAATTAGTGACAAAACCAAACCAAAAAAAAAAGAAATAGTGATCAAAGGAAAAATATAAAAAAAAGTCATAAATTTCTTATGTTTATATCGATTCAGTTATAAACTTTTTGATTATACAAATTTATTAATTATTGATCTTTTATATTTATGCCAATTAAATCCATCCAATTAATTTTAACAAAAAATTATTGATGTTGACACTAAACATTCTACGTAATATGATTGAGGAGAACATTGTCAATTTTTATAATTTATTTTATTTTCTTTCTTTGTTCTTTCTTCCTTCATTGGTCATTGGGCCTAAGCACAGACAATAATAGGTGAGGTCAAGCCTCACTAGAGGCCCCACCACCATGCGAGTATCGGTAGGCCCTTGCAAACTTCTAGTCCATTCTTATGGCGTTGTGTTGTCATTACCTCGAAAATCATCATGAATACAAAAATTCATGCTTCTTGGAGATAAAGACAAAAAGAGTTTACTTGCTTTTATACTATTAAGATCACCCCGCACATGATCGCATCAATGGCAATGGCTTTTCATTTTTTCCACATAAATAAAAGTAAGCGCCTTTTTCTCGAGTCATTTGAAGAATGGAGACAATTTTGTCATCGTGGTGTTGGGATAGTTGCCCTTTTTCCTTCTTGGTTTTGGCGTTTGAATGGGTTTAAATTGGGCCGGATATGGGTTTGTTTGTACATATGCATAGAATGGACGGGTTAAATGGATCGACTCGGACGGGTTAAATGGATCGACTCGGACGACACATATTCGACCCATCAAATTTCCATCTCGATTAGGCCTGTCAAACAGATGGATGCGGGAAAATATATTTCCTTTTGAGGCCAGCGAGAAAAGGGATTAAGGGCCGAGAGAAACAGGATCGAGCATGAAAATGTCATTAAATAGGGACCGTATCCAGTACCCACGTGGACGGCCCAGCAGGCCCAAATCATCTACTTCTGTCATGTGCCATGGATTTGACGTCACGTGCCTTTGGTCCAACCTATAAAAGCCGTCACGCCGGGTTCCCACTTGCCTAACCTACGTGTTGCCTAACTCAAGCGGAGATGCTGGAGATTCAAAAAAGAATCAGAGCACCGTTGACCGTTGACCGACCCAGTGAAAAGAAGAAAAGAAGGATTAGTTAGGGAGGAAAAACCATGCCAGGATACGTTTGTTTGGCAAGGAAAAAATTGAAAAATATATGATCATTGGAAAATGAATGAATGAAAATTATAGTTATACAAAATATTTTTATATAAATTGTGATCGATAATAAAAATATTTTTTATCGCTTAATTATTTTAAGAGATGTAAGTGATCATCTGCAAATCATTTATTCCATACAAAATATTCTGGCTTAAAATCTCAGGCCCGAAATCAATTCAATATTTGTCAGCATCAACGTGAGACTGGGATCCGTGTTTCCAGGGGATTGTTTTCTGTGGCCTAAACCGCTCCCTCCGACCAAAAACGTGGCGTGTTTTATAATCGAAGATGTTGTGGAGACGGATAGCGCTTTTTTGACTTGGATTCGAGAGTGGACGGTCCACTGAAGGATGACGGGTGGCCAGTTATATTCTGCTGTTGCTGTCTGGCTTTTATGGCAATGGAGAAGTGACGGTCTTATTCCAACGAAGGTTTGAATTCCCGCCCGAACCCTGTCAGGATAGTTCAAAATGTTTAGTCGTTGAAATTTTGCAATCCGAACAGGTGGGAGCAAAGACTTTTTGGTTTTCTTTTATGGTTGTAAAGGCACTTACAAGCAAACGTTGATAGGTTTGGGTTCCACTTAAGTGAAACTTTGATATTGTTCAAGGCTCATAAGGACAAATCAAGACACGCAATGAGTGGCGGGTCGGTTTGGGGTTCAATTTGGATGTTTGCTAGTGGGTTTCACGTGGTTTTATGAGTCATTGTTCCGCGTACAGTCTAGGGCAGCGTTTTATCGGGTTTCAGATAGTTTGGAAGTCGGAATTTCTGAAGAGTAATCTTGAGCTCAATTTTTAGTCATTGGTGTGACAATTTGATAAATGGAAAAAGAAACATACCAAGAAAGGCAGCCTATTGCGACGGCGTACTGCAACTTATCCAACACAATTGAAATGCGAGGGTTAAAGGTGTTTTTCGGAAAGGAAATGCTTGGGGGACAGATTTTGCAAATATTTGCTTTCTCCTTTTTGTCCTACGAACTTTTTTAGCTAATAGTCCACCTTTGAATTAGATCCTTTCATTACCAAGAGATCAAGTTGTTGCTTTTTGTGCCAAGATTTTGTGACTATGGGTGGGGCCAGGACTTAGGCTTCGTTAAATAGATTTGAACATTGACACAAGATACACTTTAGGTAATTACCTAAAGTGATGTCAAGTTGTTTTTTTGCGTGGATTCATTATGTTTATGTCAATAAATATATCATTAGGCTGATCTATTTATCTTATAGTTAATACTATCTCATTCCATAATTCATAGGAAGAACCATGGCTGGCTAGGATAATTAAGCATTATACGTACGAGTGTAACTATCATGCGAAGTATGCCTCAAGTTAGCCTACTGTCGACTTTCGACCGACGACCATCATATCAATTATTGTTCTTCCTAAGCATCTTCACCTGAGGTTATCGCGAGAGAGAACTCAAATTCAAGCCGATAAACATTTTTAATTGGACCCACATCAAACGTATAAATCAATGACTTAGTGATAAGAATTTATACTCTATCAATTGTTCCACATCACACAATACTCTGATATTGGATTTTTTTTTTTTTTTTGAAAAACATAACTCACACACGTATCTCAATAATCTCATTCTCAGGTTTGAGCTTAACGTTAAGTTCGCTTTCCCTAAATTTAGGCATTTTATGTCTCAACTTGAATCACCACTTTGTCATGTGATGACTACAAAAACAAGCCCATCTTCATCTATAGTCTCGTTCTTCAGAAAGAACCATGAAGGTTACCGTTATCTACGTAAAAAGAACCATGAAGGCTACCATCGAACTGTGTTGCTACACCACATATCCACGGCCACCCCTGGGTCTCTTTTATCAAACCAAACCATAAAAGGCTACTTCAAAACCATTGGTCACAAAATTCCTTTCTCGTGATATTCACCACCATACCATTAAATATAAGTAGTGGGCCACCAACCAACCATCGATTGTAACACTATTTGTTATGAGGCGCAATAGAAGGTCGATACCTTCATCTAGAGAGATTGCTAAGATGGAGCTCAAATTTTTGCACGTTAAATATATTCAATTTTACCCACATTTACTAAAATCTCAAGTCAACAAGTTATGGGCTAACTTGTATATATCAATTGCTCTACACCAAACAAATTCTTTAATGGGGGACTTTTCAAACATAACTCACGCATGCATTTTAACAAGTGTTCTCTATCATATCTCCCTAGCTTTGCATTTGATCTCACTTTCATACAGTAGATTTTAAGTAGTCTTGCATTCAATTGAAGTCGTGACATCGAGTCTAATGAATTCATGAACAATTGCTCACTTAGAATCCTCTCTATAACGAGGTAACAAGAATTAAACTCGATATCGCGTTGTATAGATAAGTTTTCGCAAGATACCATGATTAATCCTCTACATTAAGTACAAGTACACATCAAGTTTTTACAACTGGGGAAGTAAATCCAGACATAGCCTTTGATTATAGTAACTAAAATACAATGATTAATCATTTTTCATTTTAGATATCTAAGGTTAAACTCGACACCACATTGTATCGATAATTTTTGACAAGGTACCACGATTAACCCTCTACATTAAACACATGTACAAACACAAACTTTACAATCTAGGAAGTAAAATCCAAACATGACATCTGATTATGACAACTAAGAGATTATGATGAATCCTCTCCCAAATGAGGCATCGAGGGTTAAACTCGACGCCATATCGTATAAATAAATTATAACCAGATACAATGATTAACCCTCTTCACTACATGCAAGACCAAGTACATAACAAACTTGTGCAATCTAGAAAGTAAATCCAAACACAACATCTAATTATAACAACTAAAATACCATGATCAATCATCTCTCTAATGAAATATCAAGGTGAAACTCGACACGACATTATATAGATAAGTTTTGACAAGATACCACAATTAACCTTTACCATTACATGTAAGTACTATTTGGGAAGTAAATCCAAACATGGCATTTCATCATGACAACTAAATATCACGATCGATCCTCTCTATAATGAGGTGTCAAGGGTGAAACTAAAATTTGGGAAATAGATCCAGACACTGCCTCTGACTATAACAACTAAAATACGGAAGTGCATTTATTGACAGTGAACCACTTTAGTTCACGTGAAGTAAGGGCCCTCCATACATGTCAAGAATACCCAGCAAGGGATTTTTCATTTCCAAAGATCGAAATTATCCTTATTTATATTCGGCACATCAGTTGTCAAAATGCCCAAAACAACATTAAAAAAAAAGAGGGAAATTCACCGACGGTTTGAGGGGAGGAGTCGCGAGTTTCGGAAAGTTAGATGGGGGAGAAAGAAAGAAAGAAAGAAAAATAAAAGGAAAAAAGAAGAAATAAAGAAAGAAAAATCCCCACCGGTAACGGATTTTCCCCTTTTTTCAATGGGCCTCGCGGGGCCCGCGAAGCCCGAACCGAAGAGGCGCGACCAGACCAGAGCGAGGAAGCATCGTCCGACGCCGTCGTCCTCGTCCTCGTCATTTGTCATTTCACTCGCAAATTCGCATCCCGACATCACGCCATGAAAGCAACCATATGGAAGCGAGGCCATTAAATGCTCTCCTCCGTATCTACTCTTATTTATTGCCACTCACTGCCCCGTCCCCCATCCCTTAAAATCCATTAAAAAAGGATAAAAAAAATTCTGACGAAAAAGCAACCAGAGCGAAGGGTCGTCTTCTCTTTTTCTTTTTCAATTTTTTCGTGCGGGTTCGCTTTTTCGCTGCTGCTGCCGCTGCTTCTTCTCCGCACAGCACGCATCTCAAGCACGGCCTCGAACAGTTGTGTCTGTCCACCACTGCGCCCCCGCATTATATATGCGCGAGGCCACACCGGTCGCGACGCCACCAGCCGGATCGGTCTTCTCCGCTGCAACGGCTAACTCGCTGCAGATTCGTGGGCTCGCTTTGCAAATGGACCGCAACCACGACGAGTATTTTCCTCCTCCTCTTCCTCTCTCTTCCTCTCTGTGCCTCTGCTTCCGTCTCTCCGTGTACGGGTGCGCGTGGTGCTCATGAGAAATGGGTTTTGGTTACTGATTTAGTTGGTCGCTCGTGTTCTCTGCGAGAAAATCTTTAGTGGGTCGTTTTTGTCTTCTGGGTTCGCGATTTTAATGTGTAAAATGCGGGACTGCGGCGTCGTGGATGGTGATTTTAGTTTTGCTTCCGCATTTAATGGTTGATTTACTTTAACTGGGTCTGTGTTCTGTTGGGTTTCTGCTGATGTTCATTAATTTGTTCGGTTTTTTTCTTTCTTTTTTTCGGTTTTGCAATGTTGAGGCATTGAATGGAGAACATTGTTGGGGCCTGGAGTGATAGTGATTTCTCGCTCCGGGACGGTTTAATATCTTTAATTGCTACTGTGGAGTGAATATGGCGGATGCAAGCCTTTTCTGGCTCTCGTAGGGATAAAAGGGGAGGGAATGAGGGTGTGGAGGCGGGTCTATCAATCAGTTTTGTGGGTCATAATTAGTTTCTCTTTTTTGCAGCATTTATGCTTGATCTTCGAGAACTCGTGGCAAGCATGTTTAATATATTAATTAACTCGCGTTTGGGAAATTTAAGGTTGTCTATTGGGATGTTCGAACTGATTCCGGAATCTGTACTCATACTTGTTTTTTTCTACAATTGGCTGAATGCGAGATAATGGCTGTGGTTGTACACATGTTGTGTTAGTAATCCTTAATCTGCTTGTTGCGAGTCATGACCTTAGCAAGTTTTGACCGATGAGAAATCTGAAAATAAGCTCTATGTGCTGTGCAATGGAGTGCGCCATAGACATGGTTGGGGCATGAGCTCATGTTATTAGGAGTTCCTTCTTCTTCTTCTTCTTCTTCTTCTTCTTCTACGTGCTGTAGCCTGAATTTTGATATTCATGATGTATGACTTGAATGTAACTTTGGAAATCATTTATGTTTTCTATGTGATGCAGTAGCAGCAAGCCGTGGAATTGGAACGAGGAAAATTGTTTCGGGCAAGATATGAATTTTGGTATGCTTATGATTTGACTAACAATGTGGGCATAAAAATCATCGCTGAAGTTTATCGAAATGTGTGTGCAATTTAAGACTGTACTTGCATTGCTGGACAGATGCATCTCAGTGCTTGTGGACTGAAGTGACTCAGAATGAGGAAGATCTTTCTTACATGTTTGACGAAACAACACCGGTCAAGGCCTGTGGTGATTTGGGTTACCAAGTAATGGGGATTGGTATGGCCTTTTACTTACAAATCTAATAATGTGTTACTCGATAATACCTTCTTAGCTTGTTCAACTCATATGACCTTTCTGTCTATTCTTCCTCATTACCTGTAGGTGAGACAAGCAAGGAAGCTGAACAAGGTAAGGAGTCTTGCTCGCAAGTGAAGAGGCGACGCATGCTACAGTTTGATGCTCATGCTGTGGACCCTTCTCTTCGCTGTGAAGAGTTGTCATCTGGCTTCCTGAAATCTGATGGATCCGTGAGTATTTGACAAGTCCCATTGTATCCAAGATGCCATTTTGCAACATGTTACAGACGTTATGTTCAGACTTATCTTCAGTACTCCAATTCATGTTGTAAACTTGATTTGAGCCACGACAAATTTCTTGATCTATGTCGCATGACCCTGTTGAAAGTCTCTCGTCTTATTCTCGCTTTCTTGTCAAAGGTGTATTGGATGGACTTATCTTATAATCTTTAGGCTTCTTTTTCTACTTGTCTGCCTGAAGGTTTATCTGATTCTCCTAATGAAATTCACAATTGAAAGTTGCCTGCACTTTAATATGCCATTATTATTGTCCTTTCACTTCGTTAGGAGAGAGAAGACTCGGCTGAGGAGGTTTTTTCTGAACAATCACAGTGGATTTCTAGACAGTCAGGTTTGCTTTACTTTCTTTTTCTTTTTTCTTTTTTTCTGACGAATTTTCCAGATACACAGGTGAATTTATCATTGCTTTGCAATCCCTTTACTCATTAGAACTTTAATTTGTTAAATTTGTACTAGCTTCTGGCTGCGACGGTATTGATCCGTTGAATGATGGATGGCTTGCTGAATATTTTAATGATCCCGAGATGCATTTTCCTAATGAGGGGTATGTAACCGTGAACTTCTAAGTTTTTGCTCCAGTGGCCTTCTCCTTTGACCTGATTACATATTTCACTTAAAACTCAGGAACTGCTCTGGGGCATCTGATGTTCAAATAGATATTTCAGGTACAAATATGTAATTTGTAGTATTTTACGCATGTTGTATTTCCTCTAGTTTTGTATGCTTGCAGTCGTAACGACTTCACTTCTTGAATCTTTAAATAATTAAAGAAAATGCTTGAAATGATGTGTGCAGAGTTTTGGAGTGATCCGCCTGAGACTGCGATCAATGGGGTCCAACAGCGTGTCACCCGAACTCCTCAGAAAGTGGTGTTTAAAGGTTTTTTCTTGTTCAGATTCTTAATCCTTTTAACATCAGCTTTTCATACATACATACCCAAAAACTAAAGTACGCCTGCGCTCTCTGTAGATTTCCATCATGTCTAGATTTCCAATTCTTCATGCTATATGCTTTAAATTCTGTAGAAATGTCTTTAGTTTTGAAAGAACAGGACTAATTGCTCCGTAATTGGTATATGCCAGGTCGGAGGTCTTACATAAGGACTCCCACCAAGTTAGCTTCTTCAGTCGCTTACCCATTTGCCTTCGTTAAACCCTGCGGCGTTCATGGTGATGTTACTTTGAAGGACATAAATCAGAGAATACGCACCCCTCCACCATCAAAAACGAAATCAAATGATGAAGATCCTGCAGCTTATCCCACCTCTGCCTTTTCTGGGAAACCTGTGGTAGGAAAGACAAAAATTCGTACCGAAGGTGGAAAAGGAAGCATAACCATTATGAGGACCAAAGGTTGAAAGCGCATTGCGTCTTTTATCAGCGAGATTTTCAGGCCCTTTTCTCGTCTCCCAATGTTTCTTGGGTTTTGAGTTTTTGTAATTACCCGGGGGGGCCTTCTGGTATAGAATTAGATAATGTGATTCTTTTGTTGTTCTTGGACATCATAAATCATGTTGCCATAGTAAGCGGTGTTCTAGTAATTCAGTGCCTTTCATCTTGTATATCATGACCTCTGAAACTAGATTGTGCTGTGAATCGTTTCATCATGTGATTTATATTTAGCTTAAATGAAGGCATTGAATGATGTGTTTAAGTCTGAAAGCCTGGTCTGAAGTTAAATGCCAACAAGGCGGGGAAAAAGATGTTTGTCTGCCTGACCAAACAACTCGTGCTTGCATTTCTGCAGAAACCTGTCGTGGCTCTGTGTGTCGCATTAACCTTGATGTCTGGTGCAGATAAATGCTTCTTTGCTTTGATTTTCTGCATTTTGTATGGATATGTACTCTGTAGCTCCAGTGGCTTTCATCCTGCAGATGTAGAAAATCTTAGGCATGCAGACCCAGTTTATTTTCTTCTGCTGGACTTGGAGTACTGAAAGGTGACTCGATGACAATCGATAAACCCAGTGTGCTTCTTTTGTTGGAGTTTTTGAGTTGTGAAGGTGAGTCGATGACAATTGAATTGATGGCTTGTGGAGTCTTTGATACGTGGAATTTCTTAACGAGTGTTCCAAAGATATTTGTTAAATATCCAAATAAAAATATTTGTCACTTTCAACATACCGTTTCTAATCTTCACTGTAAAATAAGCTTCCGCAGTCAAAATAATTCTGTCAAATTGGCATCTTGGCTTTCCTGTGAAAGCACCAGAAGATATCCTAGTCTCTAATCTGAAAGTGATTGGTCCTGCTGTTAGAAATGTTACTCCTTTTAGGAATAGTTGCTGCATGAGAAAAGCTGGAAGGTATCGGTCATATTCATCTGCATCTAACTGCATCTGTATTAGAAATTTTGTCGGGCGATGAGCTTGGCCTCATTCTTCCAACACCCAGTCCTCAGATTGAAGGGCTAGTAAATTTTTTCTGCCAATTATGGAGAGGGGACCGATCTTTACCATTTGCCAGAAAGGATGATGTTGAGGTACAGTGCATATATCGAGAAAGTTTCAGTATAAGCTTTGAGTGGATCCTTGAATCTTATATTTACGGAGGCTCTTCTGTATTTGTTATGCTTTGCTTACGTCTCGGGGCGTAATGTGAACTAGTGGAGGCGCGAATGTGGGGCGTAACTTGGTGTTTGGGAAGGAGATGTTCATTCAGCAGAGTGCGATCAGATGGAAATGCTGATTCATTTTAAGTTCTTTGAGAAGGGTGTGTGCTCTATGCAGTGCTTGTTCAGCTTCTCAGAGTTACAAGTGAAGATATTTAGATCAGAGCTTCAAACTGCAGCAGATTCATGCTGTAAAATGTCATCCTCATCAGCAACCCTTTTGCGCTTCCCTCTTGCGCGCTTCCTTTTCGGTTCAGTTTCATCACAATCGGCAAACCTACCACCGCGGCACGAACGTCATTGGAAATACCAGATGGTATGGGGTGCTAAGGCCAGTGATTTTCATCTACAGTACGACGTTGGACCGTGCAAATTCTCATGTTTTGCAACGAAACGGAATAACGACAGGCGAGCAGAAGCATCGCATTCCGTCACGGCGGTAAATATTTTAAGGCAAACATCGTGCGGCATGCTTGTTTTGCTTATGGACAATAGTTTGGGGGCAAGAGAAAGTTGCAGACATAGGAAGAAGAAGGCCATGCATGCTTTTTCGCTTTAGTTAGTGCTCCTTCCTCGGAACCAGTGTATGAAAAAGTCTGTTTCTCCATGAAAGATAAAAGCTTCCCTCTCTCTCTCTCTCCCTGGGCTTCCTTCTATCTTTGGTGATTTCTTTTCATATATAAAATTCTTGGAGAATAGTGCTGGGGACAGAAAGGAAAATACCGGAGCAACTTCCATAAGGATGAGTCGCGACAGAAAAAAAGTTGGGGGCGAATTGCGATTTCCCCCTTACAAAACTGTATATGTGAAGTGTCGGTGGACAAAAAAGAAAAATACATTTGATAAGCTTCCTCATTCGATATACGGTTTTTTTTTTTCCCAAAGATGTGTTCGATAAATTCGAGATTTATCTATCTAAGATGAATTTTTGTATCTACGAAGATTAGCATTAGAAAAAACAGAAACAAAGGGACTCAAGGTGGATGGATGAATACGGGCCTGTTTGATAACTATCCCAATAGTGCTACATTCTTATTTTTTTTATTCCCAAGAGTAGTTTTGGAACAGTGTTTGGTAAAATTTTTATTTCCAAGAATAATTTTTTTTTTCCGGAATGTAGATTTAAAACAGAATCAAGAATAAAAAAAAAAGTTAATTCTTGTTCCAAGGAAACAAATCTAAGAATCAAAACCATTTTCTCTTTTCTTCTTCATTTACGCCATCCCGCGGTTGTCAAACACCGTCGTCCGCTTGATGATCGCCGACAAATTATTTAAAAATTAAAAGAAAGTAATTTGGAGTAGAAATTTTAAACACGATACTAAATGCAATTCTATTCCAGAATCATAAATTTTGGACAGTTATCAAACGGCTTAAAGTGCTTAGAAATTGTTCTTGGGAACAGAATAAAAAATAATTATTTCTTATCAGAATTTGTTCCCTTGAACAGAATCGTTACCAAACGTGTCATAGGTGTATTAAATCTATCAAGTTTTGGATAGATTGGATTTCAGGTGTGGGGCCATTATATGACATCATTAGTACTCAACTATCTTCTTCAAAGATAGATCGAAGAGTTTGCGATTATGTGGTGAAATATTTTGGAATAATGCTTACCAAAAGATATAATCTTTCACATTCGGCTGTCAACCCAAGTTATTCTTTGTGAGAAGATATTGGAAGCAGATCTTTCTCTGTTTAGTCAGTGTACGAGGTAATCAATGGGGCAAATAATCAAGAATGGATAATATATGGTCCGCTATTTGGAAGGGAAGAGACCACAATGCATTAGAACTTTCCTCTTACTAACTGCTCACAAGAGACTCTTGACTAATGAATTGAACACGTCTCCCAAGTAGGGAGGAAATTAATGTTACTTGAGATGCAAATCTCATGTGGAAATAAATTTACAAGCTTTAAGGGATTGTCCAATTATTTGTAGGACATGGCTTGAGTTTGTCTCATGATAATATTTGGAAGAATTCTTCATAATGATTTTGTCTCAATGAGTAAAATTTCATCATGATTGGAGCATAATTTTCGGAGTGAGAGAGTGGCTTTTTTGGCAAACGAGAACAAGCACTTTATTTTCCCTTGAATTTAGTACAAATAATTTGGTCACGCAAGAAGTAATCATTAGGGCTTCCTCTATAAATACCTCAACATTGAGCTGATCATGCAATTCTCCAATTTTGGTCAGATTGGATCCTCTACCTTCAGGTTGATTAAATTGAATACATGAGACCTCTAGAGGCAATCCAAGACTTGTAGGTGCAGTAGGTTTATTCAATGAAAGAGGCATGGATCCTCCACCTTCAGGGTTGATTAAATTGAATACATGAAACCTCTAGAGGCAATCCAAGACTTGTAGGTGCAGTAGGTTTATTCAATGAAAGAGGCATCTGGCTTGGTAATTTTAAGACATTCAATACGTTTGTGGACATGTGCAAAACTTTAGGCATCATCATAGGATCATAATTAAGGTTAACTCTAAAGCCATCAATGATCTTGTTAGACCGGAAATTATGTTGATGATGCCAGCCCTACTTAACTTAAATGATCATAAAACCATTGAGCTCTCACGATAAGTTTAAAGTGCAACATAATTTTTGGGAAGAAAATCATTTTATTGACCGGTTTGCTATTCTTGAAATCGGTGAGGGCTTGGACCCCAAACGTCTTGAAGGCTTACTTCATATGTTCTATTTGGTGATATGTATCCAGCTTTAGCATTTTTCATAAAAAAATCGAAAAAGAAAAGAAAGAAAGACGGAAACAATGGGCATTGAAACGGATCTTTAAATAATTTTTCCCTTAAAAATTCCTTTTAATTTTTGTATTTTTTTTTTTAATGTATGCTTCTTCTTTTCTTCTCTTTTTCTTATTTTTTTTTCAAGGAGTGACATCGTTTGGCGCGTGTATCCGGAAAAGATGACACGTTCCATGCCTCCAACCGGCACCTGTCGTTATCAACCCTTGCATGCTCTCTTTCTCATGGAGGACGTCCTTCAATGGCTTCCGCACCGACCCGCGTCGCGATCGCGCTGGCACTGCTGGCCGCCGCCGCCCTTCCCGCCGCCGCTCGGGCCGGGATCCCGTCGACGCTGGACGGACCTTTCGCCCCGGTGACGGTCCCCTTCGACGCCAGCCTCCGCGGGAACGCCGTCGACCTCCCCGACACCGACCCCAGGGTCCGGCGGCGCGTCGCGGGGTTCGAGCCCGAGCAGATATCCGTCGCTCTCTCCGCCGATTACGACTCCGTCTGGATCTCCTGGGTTACAGGTTGGTGCGCTGTTCGATCGGTCTCCGTGTCTCTTCTTCGGCTTGCTTGGGGCAATAAAATGTCGCGTCGTAACCGTGAAACGGCGTTCGGAAGGATTTAGGTTCTATGATTCAGCATCCTGTTTAGCGGGTTTTAAGGATGTTCCTCTGCATGCGGCTTTGTCGCGGGAGCGAGTTCGCGTGATCTGGGTGCAGGCAGTACGTGCTGCTCGTGCAATGTCGTTTCGCTGCAACTGAATTCGACTGTGGAAGTTGAAGTTGCGAAAAGTTAATAGAAATGCTAGTGGCTTACCACTGTCTTTTGTTCCATAGGCGGATCATTGCTATAGGTTTCAGCTCAAATAAACGAAATTGTTAGAGCAATGATGATGGCTGTCGTAGTGGAGAAGTTGTATCCCTGGTCGTTTCTTTGGAACTCTCTTATGTTGAGGTAGAGGAGAGGACTGATAGTGATACCAACTTGTGGGTCAATTCTTTATCCTTGGTAATACTGACAAGGATAATGAAAGTTTTTGCATCTTTTTGAAGTGCAGAGTGCCGTAGTTAGGTCAGTATATATGAATGGACTTCTTTAAAACCAAACTTCTGTGTTGGCCATGGAGGTCTAATTTGGTATGGTGGTTTTGCAGGGAACTACCAAATTGGCAGTAGTGTTATTCCATTAGATCCGAAAACTGTCGCCAGCATTGTTTACTATGGGATTGAAAAACGGCTATTGAGAGATGAAGCCAGGGGAACTTCTCTTGTTTATAATCAGCTTTACCCTTTCGAAGGCCTCCAGAACTACAGTTCAGGAATTATCCATCATGTTCGTCTTCAAGGTACGGTTTTTCTGCTCTTTTTTTCTTTTCATTGCATATAGAGTCAAACATATTTGATTCAGCGCTGCTTGAAATGTATGCTTAACTGTTAACTTCTCATCCCCTTTAGTCCACCGTCAGTGTAAAGCAGTATGTATATATAATTAGAGCCCAGGAATTATATCTATTCAACAGAACTTCCCTCCAGGTATCCTTGTGGATAAGCCGTAGCTCTCACATCACATGTCTATCTTTGCTTATCAATCAAAGATCTCTCTCTCTCTCTCTCTCTCTCTCTCTCTCTCTCTGTCTCTCTGTTGACGTGCATGCACGCAAGCAAGAGCAATCCCAATTTTTTTTTTTTAAAGGAAAGTATAAAGGAGATACTGGAACTCGATTATTTGTGTTGCTTTTATGTCACGTAGGTCTGTCTCGTTTCGGTATGGAAATCTTCTTCTTACTTTTGTTGTAGATTGTGTTATTGGCTTTTGGGGAGATTGCTGGAACTGCAGAGTTGTATGTTTGATGTATTGAAAGCTCTGTTGCACGATAAATTAACCTCAAAGTGCTCATAAGAGTGCATTGATCGATGTCATTATGCCCAGGCAGTTGTAAATTCACTCTTTGGCAAATCATTGGCTCATGGTGGACAGCCCAAAAGAAATGAACTTAGAGAGTTTACTACATTGTCGTGTAAATCTCATAATCATGACGTAATTTTAATTGTCAACATTTGCATTTAATTTTCTCAAAGATCTTGAAGGGAAGATGTAAATTGAGCCAGTGGGTCACTTTCTTGTAATTTGAGGACTTATCACCATTAATGTGAAAGCCTTCTGATTATAAATGCATCGTGTCTTTGTAGGCTTGAAACCCAGCATGCTCTACTATTATCAATGTGGAGATCCGAGTATTCCGGCCATGAGTAACATCTACCATTTCAGGACAATGCCATTTCCAGGTCCTCAAAGCTACCCAAATAGGATAGCAGTAGTGGGAGATCTTGGGCTTACATACAACACAACTACTACAGTTTGTCACATAAAGAAGAATAGACCTGATTTTCTACTACTGGTTGGTGATGTAACTTATGCAAATTTATACCTCACAAATGGAACCGGATCTGATTGCTACTCTTGCTCATTTCCGAAAACATCTATACATGAGACTTATCAGCCAAGATGGGATTACTGGGGAAGGTGAATGATTCGTATTTTGTCTCTTAAAAAGTCTTATAATGGACACACTTGGAAAGCTCCTCTGAACTTCGTTAGCATATAGATATGTGGAACTTACCTCGGATCCTTCTCACAGGTTTATGCAGCCTTTATTGTCTGAAGTTCCAATGATGGTTGTAGAGGGAAACCATGAAATAGAAAAACAAACTGGAAATCGTACCTTCGTTGCTTACAGCTCTAGATTTGCATTTCCATCTGAGGAATGTGGGTCTTCATCAACATTTTACTATTCCTTCAATGCAGGAGGTATACATTTCATCATGCTTGGAGCATATATTGCCTACAATTTCTCAGGTAACGCAGTTTTGCCTGTCTTCATAATTTTATGCTGTACTCTGTTTTACGAGGCATCTTTTGCAAGTTTTGCATTATATTCTCATAGTTAATAGGGCTTCATGGGACCACAAAGGGTACATTTGATTTCTTGAAACAAAAACTGAAGCAGTTTTATGTGAAAAAGCACGCTTGGTTCTTTTAAAAGGATCATTTTTTTAATGTAATAACCACGTTAATGTTTGCATTTCAGCTAGTGATAACAGCAAAAAAGTTCAGTTTTGAAGCTTAAAAATGAGAATTTGTTTGTGATCGGAAACGGTTTTCAAAGTTTTACCAAGCGCCTCAAAAAACCAAACAGGCCATAAAGCACTTAAAATACAGGGCATTTCCGCCAGACTTAGTTTTTCTGTTTCATTCCGTTTGGTTGCATTAAAAGTCAGTGAATTACCCGTTTGGTTGCATTAAAAGATGCAAGTGGATATTGCAAAATGTTTTTACAAGAATGAAAAGTTTGAAGACATTACTAGCCCTGGATATGAGAATCTGAATCTGAAAGCTAGAACAAGAGTGAATTTCATGGATATGGAAATTCAAAAATTGAAAGAAATAAGTGACACTGATCGGAGCTGGGTAAAACAGAAAATGAATACATGTTTCCATAGCTGTACTCCTATTGACATATATAAAACATCAGAAACGATGTGGAACTTGCAGCACTCAAATGGCTGGTCCAAAGCATATAGATATCATTAGTTTTAGATCGTTATACACAACCTTAAACTAGACTGGCTGCACTACTTTGTATTTGACATTAGTTTCAACATGTGAGGCCTTTAAATTATCTCCTGCTCTTATACAGCGGATCAATACAAGTGGCTGGTGAGAGACTTGGCTAGTGTTGACAGATCTATAACTCCATGGTTGGTAGCTGCTTGGCATCCACCTTGGTACAGCACCTACAAAGCCCACTACAGAGAAGCAGAGTGCATGATGGTCGCGCTGGAAGATCTTCTGTACTCCTCAGGTGTTGACATAGTCTTCAATGGACATGTAAGTGAAGACGTCATCCTCTAACATAACTGCAATTCATTTTCCTAAGAATCCTTACGAAACCACATTTTCATATTGTCTGAGAAGGATATGGGGCTCTTGATGAACTATCTCGACAATTTCTTAAATCAATTCTAGTTGACAATATAGCAGCTCGTGCCTACAGGCAGAGGAGTTGGGGGAAAATCCAGAAAAAAGTTCAGTGTGCTTAATAAATCTAGTCTCCATTTATTATAATCTGAAAATTGTTTCCATTATTCCAGTTTTGATATATCAGATTACCCAAGCATATGAACTATGTTTGATTGGATTTGATAAAATTGCAGACCTTTAGTTAGACCCAAGTGTTGGAATTATGTTCTATTGGAACCACTGTGGACCTTTTTTGTACTTGTAACTGTGTTTGCTTGATTCTTCATGATGTGCACTGGTTAAACATCCATTTGAGTTGATGAGAAGTCTTCATTATCAACAGATTCATGCCTATGAGCGCTCAAATCGAGTATACAATTATACTTTAGATCCATGTGGGCCGGTTTATATCACTGTTGGAGATGGGGGTAATCGGGAAAAGATGGCAGTGGAGCATGCTGATGAACCTGGAAATTGTCCAGAACCATCAACCACACCTGATGATTATATGGGTGGCTTCTGTGCAGCTAATTTTACATCTGGGCCTGCAGCTGGTAAGTTCTGCTGGGACCGGCAACCTGACTACAGTGCCTTCAGAGAGAGTAGTTTTGGCCATGGGATATTGGAGGTCTCTCTCTCTCTCTCTCTCTCTCTCTCTCTTGCATGCACACACAATAAATAAAGGCCAGTTCATATAGGTAATTCAGAAGCAGAAGCATTCATCTACATTCATAATAATTTATATTCTAATTCTAACTGGAAAAATGAGAATGGTGGCATGAATACAAATGCATTCGAAATATGCTTACATGAAACCACATCTTGGACTAAAATGAATTTCTTGGTCAGATATGCCATGTTTCTCATAATCTATCTGGGGCCTAAGTGGACATGCCATTTACAGGTGAAGAATGAGACATGGGCTCTCTGGACATGGTATCGAAATCAAGATTCATACACTGACGTCGGGGACCAAATATTTATAGTGAAACAACCAGATCTATGCCCTCTACATGAGGAGGTAACCAGCCATTTGTCTTCAGCATTGTAGATTACTTTGTATTCACAAGGAAAGGAAGGAGAATGACGGGTTTGTGACACTTTTCTGAAGGGTGAAAATAGCATATCATCTTCAATCTCACAAGTTTCCCCGTATAAGTTGCAAATACAATTAACAAAATCTAATCTTAGAAGCCAGAGCCATTGTCTGTGTACTGCTTTTACGCTGTTTTCCCCCTTTGTAGATAAAGAAAGAAATTACTGATGCAGGACTCTCTCTCACCCCACGGCCCTCTTTGGTTTGACTACTGAGGTTTGATGTTCTGGCAAAGCTTCCTTGCTGCCTACTGTCATTCTCTTAACGGATCCTATTTTCGGGAGGTCATGTCAAACCATTAAGTATACATGCTTGAGTGGTACACATGCTTGAGTGGAATCACTTAGCATTTGGATGCTCTCCACTCTTCCCCTTTTATGCCATTTGGACTTACTAGTGATGGCACTTTTTCTTGTGTCAAGTCATTCTCCACAGTCTCTATGCTATCATTGCATTTTCAAGGGGTTAGGGGAGAATTTCATTCTAAGTAGTGACAATGTTAAATTTGTCAGTACAGATACTTTGTGCAGCACATATTGGATATTTGACAAGTCAATCACGTGGTATCTGTTGGGTAAAAAAAAAAGAATGTGTTTGAATACCCGATTAAGATCCCATCACATTCCCTCGTAAAAGGGTTTTAGTAATAAAATTTAGTATCCCATGACTAGGGTTGCTCTTTCTGCATGTGAAATTTTAGGGATCTCGTCTTGTTGGAAAGGGCGAAGTCTTTCAGCTACCCCCATCATGAAAACGTGATGAACCCAGAATGAGATTTGAATGTTTGATGATTCTTCCATGAATCTTGTTTTTTTTTGGGCTTTTGATTTAATTAAAAGCTGTAGAATCGCTATTATGTGGCAATGACCATGGAGAGAACATGTCGCCCTTTTTAAAAGTAAGGAAAACAATGTTGTTCAATTGTGTGCTACTCCATAACCCAAAATATAGTAAATTTTGAGATGGTGAATCCAATGCAAGTCTGGCAGATTTCATACTGTATATTGATTTACTGACGTGAAGAAAACTTGCACCGCATTTAGATGTGTGTACGCAATGAGTAAGAAGTAAAATGCTCGAATCTTGCTGCCTCTGTATATTGATTCATCTACAGAAGATGGGAGGCTCCAGGGTATTTTCATGAATTTAATCCACTCCACTTGTAGCTTCAAGCATGATGTTG
This sequence comes from Eucalyptus victrix, assembly GCA_016097545.1. Lineage (NCBI taxonomy): Eukaryota > Viridiplantae > Streptophyta > Magnoliopsida > Myrtales > Myrtaceae > Eucalyptus > Eucalyptus victrix. Next base: position 10,091,868 of record CM027842.1, read on the forward strand.
TTGCCTTGCAGAAACAAAATCCTGAAATGGATAGTTTGTGTCCGGGGTGAAATTCCTCGGGAGTGAAGGTGCTAGTGCTAAATTTTCGATAACAACATCACAAGTTCTAAAATATGTCAATTTCGTGCTCCTCATTTTCAGAACATTCATTTCATTAACTGCATCTGTTATTAAGTCTTAAAACTTGTTATTTGGATGCACTAGTTGATTGAAGACATCGTGCAATCTCTGTTATAGTTTCTTTTTTATTTTTATGGCTTACAATGGGCAACACAAAAATGACGTTGTGAAAGTTTGAGGATTTCCAAAAATGCACGAGCTGGACAAGTTTATGGATTTGTGTTTTAATTAATTATCCAAATTTTGAACGGGTTGGGATTGGTGGTGTGTCCAGAGGGGGGAATGTCTCAAGAAAAGATAGCGAAGTCTTAATTCGAAGAGGGGCACCGCAGCACGAATTGATGAAGCTCACGAGCATCCTCCGTTTTCGTTCATTCAATTCCTGTTTGTTTCGTACCGTGTGTACGGCCAGTCGTTCGGAGCGCGCATGCTGCTTGAAAGCGTCATTAAAGCTCACCTGGAGTGCCATTCGCACGGTGAGCTTTCCGTCCAGCAGTCGTCGTAGTTATATTCCATTAAGGCTTTAGTATGCAAAAGAATCGATACGTCGTAGTTATATTCCATTAAGGCTTTAGTATGCAAAAGAATCGACACGATAAAAGTGGGTAGTACTCGTTCTCGATGTTTAAATATAAACCAATTTGATTAATTGTCGTGTCCGACTTCGTAGATTAAGTCTTGATATACACTCATGATAATTGATACTCCGTGTTGCCTTAGGATCATTTTGTCCATTTACGAAGAAAAGGGATTCCGGGGGGCGAGGGAGGACCGCGACACTCGATGGAGATTCGTCGGGGTCTCTCCCTCGGACTCTTGAACGGCCATTTAATATGAAAAAGGATTAAAAAAAATGAACAGATAAAATAATCAATCACCTAATAATCTTCGGGTATCTTTTTGGCTAAAGACCACAACTACCGAGTTGTTCGCCCCCTTTACTAATTGCCCTGGTTTGTCATTTACGTATCAAAGGAAAATGCCCCCCATTAGAAAAGTTGCGGGAGCTTCCAATTCGCTCCACATGTCATCCCATCACCCATCTGCTCCGTGGAATCAATCAATGCCAAGAATTCATCCCCGATCATCCTCAGCACCTTTTTCTTCGAATCGAGTAACGATGACAGCACGGGACAGTAGCAGGCAGGGCACATTGATGAGGCATTCGATTACCGCTTTGGCTCTTTGTAGGAATTGAAAGAGCAAAACCAAAATTGTACAACGTAGCCCCCAGGAGCAGAACCTGTCAGAATGATAATTCCCCCCCTCTCTCTCTCCCTGGTCCTCAGTATCCCTTCAATCAACTTCCACTAACGAAAGTCTAACTATACTACAAAGTAGGAGAGGAGAAAAGGGCTTCGATTAGGACAAGGAAGTCTTGAATCTCATTTCTCAGCTCATAAGAATGCCAACGATGTCCAGCTCCCATCGGAGTTTCACATGAACGACCCAAAAAAAGAACGCATTTTTACAGATGAATCGGTCCCAATGCTGGGTACTAAGGCATCCCAGAACAAATTCAATCGACAAAAGAAGAAGATGGATTGGATGGATTGGCTTGCTAACGAGCGAAATTGGGAAAGAATCTTCTCTTGAGAGGGTGTGGATCTGAAGGAGCATCACCGACCACACGCCCTTTGATTCGCTTCGGGAATCAGAAGATGTCGAGAATCTCCACGATGAAGTTGTTGCAGAGAGGGCAGTTGCCCCTGCTCACCCAGAGCTCTCTCGAGCACAGCCTGCAAAACGTGTGCCCGCACGGTATGAAGGCCGCTCCTTTGTGCCTCACCATGCACACGCAGCAGTAGCTCTGCTCGGCGCCGCCGCCCCCGCCGCGGCTGCCCTCTTCCTCCACCTCCTCCTCCTCCTCCTCCTGGCCGTTTTCTCCCTCCGCGTACCGCATCCCGGCCAACCCAATTTGCCTGTCTGTCGTCTCCTCCAGTAGATCCATCAGCGACATCCTCGCCGGCTGCACCGCCCCGGCCTCCGACTCGGCTGGCCTCGACGTGGCCTCGGCTTCTGCGGCCTCCCGGGCCGCCGCGGCTTCCCTCGCCGACAATTGCCTCTCCTCTGCCAGGGCAGCGGACAGGCGGCGGGTCGGCTCGCGGGCCGGCTCCTCTGTGAATGGTGGAGCTGGGCTGATCTGGCTGGCATTGTGATCTCCAACCGTTGGCGCGCTCTCGGACCGAGTCAAGGGCAGTGCCGAGTCTCTCCGCAGCGGGGTGAGCGTCGCCGAATTGTGGCCGGAGATTTCTGGCCGGAGACTCTGGGCAGGCGAATTGCCCGGCGGCGAGTCGGCCAACCGAGTCGGCTCAATCGAAATTGGCACGAGAGATCCGAAGCGAGTGGAGGTCCTGCGAGTTGCGGTCGGCTGTGCATCCATCGGGATAGAGCTCTCCGCTCTCAGACTCTCCGACCGAGACGCTTCCTGAGTCGACTCATCGGAGATCGGCACATCGAACCAGGTCGCATCGTGCCTCGGAATCCGCGACGGCGACCTACAATTACCGACGATGACATCCGAAGCCGGGACCCCGCCAGTCGACGGCCAGGCCGCGCCGGCGCGCCGTAGCCGGAGCTTGCCCCTGAGAGACTTCCAGCTCTTCCTGTCCTTGCTGATGTCGTTGCTGCGGCCAGCGGCTGCGTTCAGCTCGTCGTTGCGGATGATGTCCAGCAGGGTCCGGCTCGAGCGGGGCGAGCCGGCCGGGGGCGGCGACCGCAGCTTCTCCGCGCGGAGGACGGCGCGCGTCGTCAGGACGGCCAGATCCCCGCCGCGCCGCCTGCCGACGCCGGCGGCCCCGACGTCGTCGTCCTTGACGCTGAGGAAGTCGCGGAGGTTCGGCGAGGCCTCCACCGCCGACATCTTCGCGCCGCGCCTTCAAAAAAAAAAAAAAGGCCCAGAAGGCGTTCGATTCCGATGAGACACTGGATAGAAAAATTTCACCCGGCGATTATTTATCGAAGCAGCACGAATCGCGAGAAAGTTCCAAGGAAGCGTGAGCCCTAAGGAGGAACATAGGACTCCCCAAGAAAAAAAAAAAAAAAAAAAAAAAAAAAAAAAAATAGAAATTTTCTCGGAAAGCGCGAGGCTTCGCGTGAGCTACAGAACCGTCCGAAGCTTCCGGCTTGGTTTTCCGCGAAAACCGAAGGGCGACGAGGCGCAGAAATTTCTCAGGAAAACCAAGCGCCGAGAAAATCGCAGAAACCGAGAAAAACGCAGACTTTATAAATCTCAAAACAAGTAAAAATATAAAATAACAACTCGAAAAGCAAAAAAGGCAGGGACGGATCTCAACCGCCCCGCCCCGCCCCTACCCAGGGAAAGAACCGAAATTGAGCAAAAAGCAGGACGCGGAAACATCAATCAAGCCGAGCCGAGCCGAGCCTAGCCGAGCGAGTGAGAATGGGAAGCATCGGATACCTGACTGACGGTGCGGTTGCGTGAGCCGAGGGCGGCGACAGTGGCGACAGAGATCCGATGATTGCAGGCAGAGAAAGGAGCTTTGAAATCGTCGTCGAATTTATGTGGGGCGATTCTGATTTAGCCCCCACGATGACGATGACGATGATGATGTCGAAAGCGAGGAGGAAAAAGCGGACGACGATGGGGACGAGAGACAAGACAACTTTTGTATCCCGATCCACCGGGGAAGAGAGAAAAAAAAAGCGAAATAGAGAGAGAGAGCTTTATGGCGCTTTTAATGGCGATGACTGGTGGGGGGAGATGGGGTCGCTCCGGTCGGGTCCTCCTTCCGTTCTTTTGGTGCTGCGTCAATGGCGTCTTCTTGCTTTGAAGCGGAGGATTGGAGGGAGAGGTGGGGAGCGAATCTCACGGGGATCGTGCATTGCGATAACGGCTTCTTTTCCTGCTTCAAATAATTTGCCCTTCTCGCAAAAAGAAAAAATAATAATAATAATATTGTACATCGGGTAGGGTGTTGTCGGGCATTTTGGTCCCGGCGGTCCAATGAAATCGGCTGATTTAGGAGTAGTACTCCCCTGGAATCAGGGAAAGAGGAAAGGGGGGAACGGGAAACGTGAAAAGGGATGGGAAAGAATTTAGCGTGAGAAATGAAAAAATAAAAAATCGTCGGTCCGGTCCGATTCCCCGTGATGGGGACCATACCAAAAATCGTCGGTTCCAATTATTTGGAATTGGAAACTAGACCGCCATTGTGGGAATTGCCCAAAACCAGCCAATCTAGTCCTCTTTGGATGTGCGATTCCCAGCTTAGTCGATCTATATTACTCGTCCTTATTAGTGGCTCAAGCCATACCATGTATGGACGGGCGATCTATTTGATGGAGAGACATTCGGCCGCGTCTGGGTCACCTCGCTCGAGATCTCCCCTTAGCCTTACTCCAAAAATGGTGAGCTGTAGCATTGGTCCGTTACCCATTTCGACTGGCCTATTTTTCAGACAATGACTTATGCTTGCATGCATACAAAATAGTAAATAGTGAATTGTCATGATTTTCTTTTTTTTTTCTCTGGTCCCATGCCACGATGATTTTCCGTATGTCAAACAAAAAATAATAAGTATAGGGCGAGTAGTAGATCATTTATTGATTCATCCGTTAGGTGGGGCTTTAGTACTCGTTGATAAGTCAAAGTCTCGAAGACAAGGGGAAGGGTACATCCAAAAAGCAAGGTTCGAATCAATTCCTCTATATTATATAATTTATATATTTATTTCCAAAATAATGGAAAGACCCCATCACCCAGACCAAGCTATAATGATCATTTTTCCCATCGATAGATTTGTTGGGGCGGAAAAATTCAGGAAATTCCACGTCACCCTTCGTTTTAATTTATCCGGATTCGGGGTCGGGTCGGGTCAGTGGGGGGACCTCACGACCATATTTATAATTATCCCCCACATTCATGATCCGGTACAAATTCGAAATGCCTCTTGGACCCCATCTTGTATTTTGTTAGTCGCGCAAATTACGGTTCGCTTTAATTAATCGCACCATAAGATTTTAAGAAAATGGACATTGCTTTCGAACCTGTCACGTCGTGCAAAGAATTGGTGGATTAGTAGATGATCCGTTTAGTGCGGCCGGTTCATCGTCCCTCTTGCATCATCGATGAAGGTTGGCCACCTAAAAAAAATGAAAGTTGGGCGTGCCGGCCTCCGAAATCCATGCACATGTACAGTGATTTTTTAAAGATCGGGTATATTTGCTCTTTTTTATAATGATAAGAGGGCAAAGGAGCACTTTGTCGAGTTCTTCTTACACACATCAACATGCGTCGTTTTATTTTAATCATCGCTAAGAGCACAGACTTACCACGCTTTGCTATAAGTGGGAAGCTCGGAAGTTCCTAAATGGTTGAATTATCGTCAATATATTATTTAAATTACAAAGATTGTTTTCATAATTAATTCCCCATAAAACCCTCAATTTTATATCAAATTTCAATTCTACTCGAAACTTTTTTTTTCTGTCTGAACAAATTCTCAACTTTTACTTAGGTCACACGTCCAAAACTAGCAACTAATGTTTTCAAAATTACCAACATCAGGACCAATTAGAGGTTCATTATCATATGCATCTTTATTAACATGATCATCTTTGTACAAAACAACAGCCGTCCCTTAATATTAACAGTCTTAAAGAAATTTGTAGCGATTTTTTTGACAAGTAGGCAAATTTGAAACTAAAGTGAAAATTGAAGGTTTTTTTTCCTTAGATAAAGAGAAATTCTGAGTAGAATTGAAATTAGAGCAAAACATAATAATTTTTAAGGGGATTAGCCTCAATAATAACCTGTCTTCACACAATGAGATCGATGGATATCGTTCTGTTTTCTTTCGTTTGTTGCCTTGCGAAGCAAAACGTGACGAGGATACATCATGAGTCGGTCAAACCCTGTTCTTAGGTCTGGGTTTGTTCCTCGGAAAAGCGACTAAAATAAGAGGCATTGCGACACAAAGGTCAATCTCGATGAACCTGTCCATCCGACTGACCGATCCAAGCTGGCAAATCCTTGCCAAGTGGGGTACTTGATGTCTGCGTTAGGGACGTAGCTACAGTTGTTTAGCACTTGGACAGATTCCTAATGATCTTTTCCTTTCCATTCGGTGACAAAACTTAGAATTTTCTTCTCCTGTCATGGGGGCGTAGGTACGGTTGTCTCGACAGCACGCGAGGAACACCTGGCGTTTTGGTAAAAATTATGCAGGCACTTCCACCGTGTTTTGTTAGAATGGGATGATGAGATGAGACGAGCCCCTTGCTCTTGGAATTAGGCAAAGTACCAACCCCACCCAATTTGAAATTGCACTTGGGCCCGTTAAAAGGGTGGATTGAGTGGAAAACGAGACAGACCCATTTAAGGGGTCAAGTTGAAAATAAGTTGACTCAAATAGATCTATTTAATCCGTTTTAACTTAAATAATTGCAATAAAAAATAAAGAGAGGATTATAGAATGAATACAAATTTAAACATGTAGGCTGCGTTTGACTGTTTTTGAACAACTTTTTTATTTTTTTGTTCGATCCATACCCAATACAACCCCATATTGTCAAAGCTCTAATATATTTAACTCAATTTCGAAGCATCGCTTCCACGGATTATATCAAACTTAAATGAGTAAAAAAAAAAAAAAAAGTTGTGTTTTTTGAACAAAATTTAGAAACACTTATCTCTTTTTTCTTCTTTTTTTTCTTTTTTTTCTTAAGCATTGTCGATCAAGCGACGGCCCAGGCGCGGCTCGATAAGAATAAAAATAAAGCTGGCGACCGGCCAAAAGAAGAAAAAAAAGAAAAAGAAAAAAAAGAAAGGGAAAAAGGAAAAATAAAATAAAATTATTATAGAATGAATTTGGTGTAAATAAGTTGTAAACATGTCATCGACCTATTTAACATTTGTATTATGTTTAAATTTAAATTTTATAACCCATCTACTTATATGTATTATTGATCGATGACCCATTTTGACAAGTTTGTGCACGTGATGTAACTCATGATACGACAAGGCATGCACGAATTGTCCATCGTCCTTCGCATTGAAGTGTGGCCATGACCCTCGTACACTCATGCACATGCATGACCATGCAGCCATGTGTAATTATTGAACAATTTATGTGTGCGTCCAGAGCATGCGAGTCCATACCGTCTCGATCATCGAATGTTGTGGGTCATCCTGTGGAATTCGCATGATTTGATGGTCAAATGGATTGAGCTCACTTGCATCGACTTCGTACTAAACTTGGTGCTTGGTCCCTGAGAAACAAGGGCTCAAGAGCGCTGATGGTTTTCTTGCTGAAGCCAACAGAATAGGCCACTTTCTGAGAGCTTTAGGTGTGAATAATCTGAAACTAATGTTTAGGGCTAAATCTCCGAATGCCAAAACTTTAGTAGAGGCGTTTTTCATTCAATCGAATGTCCTGCGAGCATTACAAGTCGAATCATCCGCCGGCGTTATATGCACCAACCAGCAATACGGCGTCGATCAAAATACGTTTTTCTGCCGTCGCTCTAGCTTTGGCTAAATCCAATACACTATAGTATGATGTTGATTGAAAATTTTTCTCTGCCACTGCAGAATGTTAATACAAAGCAGTTGGCGCTATAGGCCCAAGGGATATGTGATATCCACAAAACATGGGCCTGATGGTAAACCTGTGGCCCACGATAACAAGAGCCCAGTGGGCCTGGATGATTTACTGGGGTTCTGGAGCCCAAGGTCGTGCAAATCTCGTGATGTGAAGACCAGATCTAGCATCATTAAAGCAATCTGATGGTCACGCCACCCGGTGCCAAAACAGTCGGCATCAATGCTACTAAACGACGAAAAGTGAGGCATTTATAGTCTTATAGAACAGGGAAGATGCTACTAAAAAGATAATCTTAGTTGTTGAATATTAGCTACGAGACTTCCGTTCTACGGAAACATCTGACTTTAGCTCCTTCTCAATTTATGTCAGGCTTGGAGCTCTCTCTTTATTTCATACGAGACTCTGAACGAGTTGAATATTATTTACTTGCCTGGATGATGATAAAATATTTGGTGATTTAAGAGTTCCGCATTAATGGCCGATGTGGGAAGTATTTATTGAGTCAATTACCGATTGATACGTGTACATTGATATGGAATCAAATATAACAAAATTAAAAATCTGCCCGGACCATTATTTTCTCTATTCTTCCTTTGCCATCTTTAGTTACCTCCAAGCCCAACCTCCAAGCCTCCTCCGGTCGTCACCACAAGCAAGTTCATCGGAGCTGCGTCCAGGCTGACCCTACTGGGCATCCAAGCCAAGTCACCCCTTCATCGTCCTTGTTTGTCCATCGGCGGAGGAGGCGGACACGGAGGCCGGCCGTCGCTGAACAGCGAGATCTGGTCTGCTTCGTCCTCCCTTATCTTTGAGCTTGAGTCGTTGTCGGTAGTCCATGGCCGATGGGAATCATCTCAACAGCTTTGCTGCTAGGCACGACGCCCATGGCGATGCAGCGGGCTCGAGGATGGAGGCTGTGATGGCTTGGGTGGTGGAGACGGTCAAGCTAGATTCTTCATGGATGGCTGAGCAGAGTGGTGGCTGTGGACGAAAGAGGATGAGACTAGAAAATTAAGAGTTTTATTATTATTTTTAATTCCAACTTAATGTCCGTGTGCCGAATTGTGATTAAGAATCAGTAAATAAATGCACGCCAAATCAACTGCTAATGCAAGCACTAAATATTTTCTCCTAGACAACGTGTCGATCGCCAATATGTGATTATTCCCCAAGCCAAGGAAGACATGTGTCATATTGATAACTTATGATCTCAACACCATCGTACAGCAGATCAATCTCGTATAATATAAATAATCTTTAAGAAATGTTTAATATTCTCTTTTTGGAGCAGCACCTTTCGTGACTCGATGAGTCAGGCTTATTATTTCACGACAACAAAAACACTCTTTTTTGCCTGTTTTCTAAGGGATTTCATTAGGGAGAACATAACATTCCATGCTAATGGATTCCGATCCACGGTTCAAGTTTCAACATACGGTATCTCATGACACTTATTGAAAATGCCTTATCAATTAACATTATATAAAAAGAAATTGACTTTGGAAATTGATATAATTAGATTTTCTCTTTATATACAAATTGGAGACTGACAATACCGGATTGATCACTTTTGTATCACTTGACCCATTCTTATTGGATAAGAAGGGTCGTTATACAAAGCGTACTTTTTTGGTATGAGTGATTGCCTCGTAAATTCTACGTCTACTTGTGGGAAGGAAGAAATTATGTGCACTTTTTTTCCCATCGTGCCTTGCTTGACCCGCAATGACCGGAGCGGTCAATTATTAAATTTTTTTTAACCGCGATCGAGTCGTGTACATCGGTTTCTGTCAATCAGAATAAATGGCCTTTTCACCTATGACAAAAGATATGTCGACTTCTTCTTCTTTTTTATTCCCTTTTTGGGCTAAAACAAGGAGATGTCGACTTTATTAATTTTTTTTCCGATCAAAAAAGAAAAAAGAAAAAAAGAAGTTAGGTGCGGTCCGTCGATTCTCCATCCAACCTTAGGCCACTGGAATAGAGAAATACATCCAATTTTACTATCGCCCGTCCTCCACCAAATAGGAAAAATGGATGTTTGATTTATGAAAAGTAAGGCAAATAGGTCGAATATAGACACGAGAGTTAATACTATTGAATCGAATTTTTTTACTGGCATGAGGTAAAAGAGAAAATATGAAAGTCAAAGATGTTAACATAATATAGTGCAACACTGACTCGTATTATGCACTTATGACACATTTTCCTCGTGATTTTATGATTTGACTTGATTAGTCAAAGTTATAATGCTTTACGACCAACATTAATGCAAGTGAGTTATAAGTAGCGATACGATAGACTAATGAAAATTGCTAATTCTATACAAATCAAGGTTTATGCGAGTAGTGCCATTTATATAAATTCTTTTCCAAATTTCCCCCATTAGCCATGCAGCATGCAACAATTGCTTTACTTCATCAACGGGGGTTTGGTTCCTTGCGAATTCACTACATGCCTTGGTAGATTTAGAAGTTATTTGACTCATGAATTAAGATTGTCTTGGCAGATTTAGAAGCTATTCGACTCATGAATTAAAATGGATGTCATTGATAGGTAAAATTCACACAAATAATAAGTTATATGCACATAATTATGATGAATAGATTTCAAAAAACACATTTCTAACTTTATAGGTAAAAAATTCACGTAAATAAGTTATAATGCTGTATGACAAACATTAATGCAAGAGATTTATAAGCAGCAATACAAATAGACCAATGGGAATTGCTAACTCCATACACAGGGTTTATGTAGGTAGTGCGCGTTCATAAAAATTCTTTCCTAAATTTTCCCATTAACCATGCAGCATGCAACAATCGCTTAGCTTCATCAATGAGGATTTGGTTCCTTGCAAATTCACTACACACCTTGGCAGATTTAGAAGCTATTCAACTCATGAATTAAGACGGATTAATCATTAATAGGTTAGTTCACATGAATGTGCATAATTATGATGAATAGATTTCAAAAAACACATCTTTGACTCTATAGGTAAAATTCACGTAAAAAAGTTCAGATGTTGTATGACAAACATTAATACAAGCGAGCTGTAAGCGGTGATACAATAGACTAATGAGAATTGCTAACTCTATACAAAATGCGATTCATGCCATTCATAGAAATTCGTTTATGAATTTCCCCAATTAGCCATGCAACATGCAACAATCATTATGCTTGTCGATAAGGGTGGCTTCCCTGCGAATTCGCTACGTGCCTCGGCATTGAAGCCATTCAACTCATGAATTAAGATGAATCATCCATATTGATAGGTTAAATCCACACAAATAATAAGTTATATGTGCATAATTATGATGAATAGATTTCAAAAAGCACATCTCTAACTCTATAGGTAAAATTCAGGCAAGTAAGTTATAATTTTGTACGACAAACATTAATACAAGCAACAAACATTAATACAAGCGAGTTATAAGCTCCGATACGATAGACCAATGGGAATTGCTAACTCCATACAAAATGGGGTTCTATGCAGGTAGCGCCATTCATATAAATTCTTTCCCGAATTTCCCCTATCAGCCATGCAGCATGCAATAATCACTTAGCTTCATCAACGAGGGTTGCTTCCCTATAAATTTGCTACACGCCTTAGCATATTTAGAAGTTATTTGACTCGTGAATATTCATCGATAGGTAAAATTCATGCAAATAATAAGTTACACGTGCATAATTATGATAAATAAATTTCAAAAATCACATCTCTAACGAAAAAAGAGAAATTTTATTTTTTGGTGAATAAAAGGTACAAAACTAAGAGAAATTAATTTCAACCAAAAAAAAAAATTAAGAGAAATTAACGTCTTTAAGTCTATAATACCAATTAGTTGAGTTGGGAAATCACGCGTGCCTTATTTATTTATTTATTTATTTGTAGAAATAATAATAAAAATAAAAAAAGCCCAATTTTATTGGACCAATTTCGAAGAGAGCCCTCTCCCCCCCCTTTCAACGATCGTCGTCTTCTCCATCCGTGCCCAAGCCCACTCCGATTCGCAGAGGAGCAGCATAGCGTTCCCCCACCCTTCCTCTTCCCCCTTCCCCCCAGCTTCGAAACCTGAAACACCCGAACAGGAAAAAAAAAAAAAAAAAAGAAGGGGAGCAGCGAGCAACGGGAAAACCTAAAAAGAAAAATTCTGCAATTCGCGGCCGGGAAATCGTATTCGCTCCTCGCCGGAGATTCGCGCCTCCGTTCCCGTGCTCTGCATTCGCGGCGGATTTCCCGGATTCTAGGGCAACGCTCGGCGCTGTCGCGCTCCCGAAGGCGAAGGAGGTTCTCGGCCCCCGCGCCCCCTCCCCCCGATTGGAAACCCTAGGAGAGAGAAAGCTCGCGCGCGGAGTCGGGAAGTGCCCGCTGAGCCTCCGGTGGCCGTGCCCTAGCTCCCAATTCGGTGATTCCGCCCCCAATTCAGGTGATTTGGCCGAAATTTTTCTTCTTTCCGGGAAACCCTAGCGTCGGGGAATTCCCGCGCGGGGGTGTCGGGCTCTGGCGTCGCGTTGGAGTGTGGTTCCGTGGGGAATCGTGGCGGGCTGTTCTAGGCGTCGCCGTCGTTCCGTGCATTCGGGTTGAACGCTCGAGGGATTCAGCTTCTGTGGCGTTGTTTTATGAGCATTCTGCTGTGTTCCCTGTACGAACCGTTAGGATAGGGGGCGACACTGCGGGGGAGCTGTCTGGGGTTCGCATTGACCCTAGGCTCTGACGTAGTGGTGTTGGAGGCGACTAATAGAGGTTACGTGTGCAGGTTCTGATGACAGGACTGGAGCTAAGACAATGTTGAATGGGGATTGGTCAAATGGGTCTGTTCTTTTAGCATTCCTCTATGGGCTCTGATTCTATCTACACTTTACATTCCTCTATTGACTTTTAGATGAATGTGACAGCTCTCCCCGTACTAGTGAAGCTTTGGGTACTGGGTTATTGCTTTAGATTACACTATTTCGTGAGCATTAGTAGCTTTATCCTGGTAAATAGTGGGTCATCCATTGTGTAGCCTAATCACGGACAGATTACAGAAAGTAATTCCACATTTCTGTAGAGCTCTTTGTATTTAAATTTACCAAGGGGCAATTGTGATTGGAATGGAACAGTGCTTGCTCTTGCTTGAATGAAGGAAGAAGACAAGCAGTTTTTGGGTTTTGATTGCAGATAACTGCAACTGCTTTGGTCACTGCATTTACCCATAAGATGGGCTAGCATCTTTGCTGCCTTCTGTTTATTCTGTATCCCATCATTTCCTCCCTACTGTCGCAAATTTGCTAGAGGTTCTTAATATTCATTTGTAGCGTGGATTGCGGACTACCTGCACCTGGACAGAAAGACCCTATGAAGCTTTACTCTGCTAGCATATGTAAGGGATTCTGGTTGGCAATAGGCTTACAGCAAGTTTTAGATTTAAGCCTCTGTCTCTGCCTCAATGCTAGATTGGTTTTGTGGATAATTTTGGGGTGGTGTTTGTCTTATAATTTCAGAAGTGTTGTAGTCTTGATGGATGAGAGTGAACTGCAAGTAAAGGTAAAGCTCCTCTATGAGAGGACATTTTAATCTCAAAGTTCTTAATAATTTATTCCCCTCTAGGCCAACAAGTTCTTAATAGGTTGAAAGTAGAGCTTATGAGTATAAATATCTAGAGAAGAAGATAAAGGATAGAAGAAGCAGTTTTGTGAAAAAAATCAAGATTTGGTTGTTCCTAATCGAAATAAAAACAAATCATGAAGTGGCAATGTAGGTACAGGGTTGAGTGATAATTCTTTGTAGGATGAAGGAGAAACTCATTGAAGTTTTCTTGATAAGAGGAAGCTAGTTGTGCTTGAGGAAAACATCGTGGAAGTTTTATGAGGCCTGATTATGCTTCGGGAGTGGAGAATTGGGGAATTAAGCATGGGCATTGTATTATGGATATGAAATGAGTGTAGTTGACTTGAGACAAGGATGCTTGATGGACGTGCGGCAGCCGGAAACAATATTACTGTATTGAGAAAGTTCATTTGGCCTTGTCAAGAGTAATATGATATGAACCTCATCTCAAATGGAAAGATTTAAAAGCAAATTAGGAGGCATCATGTCTCGTGGAATACTTGCTTGAGAAATAGCAGAAGGCTTGAGGATAAGATGAGGTTATTTATTTCTTTTCTACACACCCTTGGAGTTTCATGGTGATTTTTTTTTTCTTGCTATTTATTTTTGTGAAGTTCAGCGGAATTTCATGAATACATTCTTCGAATAGACTGAATTACCCAGGACATGGACAGCCTTGAACTCTTTGGTTTGCCACAGATTTATTGAAGTATAAAATAAAGGACAAGATGGGGGAAAATGCAGTAAAGGCTTAGAAACGTTGAAATGACGACCTTATAAAATGACGAGATATGATTATCATGGGCCTATATCCAGGGAGGAGAGTTAAGGAAACGAGGTAGAAACTTTGTGGAAAAACCTTGAATATAATTTCAGGAGACTTGTTAGTAGATGAGGTGTAATTGCATAACGAGGGCTTAGTGTAGTTGGGGTTGACTTAATGTAGAGGCAAAGTGCCTTATTTTATAATATAATGCTTGTTTACATCAACTCGGTGATGTTTTATCAATTCAAAAAAATGAAAATCAGTGCCTCCCAACCAAAGCTGAAAAAAGAGAATAAGAAAAAGTTAGTAACCATGTGCATTGCTGGTGCCTTAGAGTTTATCAGAAGCATCTTATTAGATTTTTCAGCTGACCCTGTTAAGTTGAAGTAGCTTAGAAGTTCTATCGAATTTTATCATCCCTCCAGTGTGATTCGATTCAGGATATTAATATAGAGAGCGATTGGATTTCCTTTTCATTTTCTTTTCAGATGGTTTACTCACTTCTCATTTTTCCCCTACCTTCCAGTCTGTGTTAGATTTCTGCATCAGTCAGAAGGGGAAGGCTGTTGGAGGTAGTTACTAATGCATGGATGTAGCTCAGTACTTGTTTTATAGTAAATGCTGAGTTTGATTCCATGGGAGGGATTGTTGACGGCGGAGTTGGCATTGGTATCAAAACCTCTCCACGTCGGGCAGCAATTGAAAAGGCTCAGGCAGAGCTTAGGTATGCATTTTGCCCGATATCTCGGTATTGATTTTAATATCTGAATGTTGTAGCAAGACATGCATTAAACTCTTATTTGTGGATAACAGGCAAGAGTATGATGTCCGTGAGAAAAGAAGAAGAGAATTGGAGTTTCTTGAGAAAGTATGGAATTCCTTTTCTCTTATGTTGTTGCAACTTCAAGATTTTCTTCTTGCAATGTTGCTTTGGATGAAGTTATCTTAATATGGTGCATTTTTTGTTTTGTCTGTTATTCAGGGTGGCAATCCATTGGACTTTAAATTTGGAAATGTGGCTTCTGTAAGTGGACAATCCGCGTCACCTATTGATCGACATCCTGAACAGTTTGTCTCATGGTATGTTCTTCATCTCGTTGACATTGGTGGGTCTTCAATGATTTTGTATGACCATTCACCATTGTTTACTCTCTTTTGATTTCCTTCTTTCTGTTTTGCAGTGAAGCTAAAGGTAGTTTTGCCTTGACTGCCTCGCCTCATGGAGATTCTATTGAGAGTAGTGGTCGACCAGCTGCTCCTCCAGTTTGTGAACCCAACAGCGCTGATAATCTTTTACTTTTCGACAGTGAGAATGAACTGCCTGAAGGCAGTAAGAAGTCTATCCGTGCTGATAAAAAGAACTTTATTATGCCTTCAGTGCAATCATCACAAATGGATGGTAGTCGGAGTGTTAAAGATTCTGAAGAGTCAGCAATTTTTCGTCCATATGCTCGGAGGAACAGGTCTCGACTGAACCGTGATGGTGCTCGGCTGAATACAGCTGAGGCACTTCACAGTCGTGGAAGTCATGGATCCTCTATACCTGCCCGTGCGGCTACTAAGGATTCTAGGGGTTCAAATTTGGGATCAATCAACCAAAAAGAACAGAATGTTCGGATTGGAGCAAAAGGGGAATGTGTGAGTACAAATGGCGATTTGGTGTCAAATGTTGCTCCTGAAAATCGTTTGAATGTAGAGGTAGATGATAGTCAAGCTTTAGGATCTAGCGGGAGCCTCAAGCAAATTGGTTCTGTCGAGGGTAAATTGGATATTGTGACGAAAATCTCCAGAGATGAGCAGCATAACCAACCTTTGCAAGCTGATGGCCAAGAAATTCCAGGAGATGTGGCCTGTGGCGGGGAAAATCTCATCAGAGAAGGTGAAAATATCAGTTCAGACAGTTTTGATCATCACCCTTCTATGGCTACAGAAAGGGACGAGGATAAAATCAGTCAGCCTAACAATTCTGTTGAACTACAAGGGAACGATAAACCTATAAGTAATGAAGTTCAGAAAAGCAGCGCAGGATTTAGTACAAAATGCTTAGAATCAGAATCATCCTCTGCTCCTCTTATGGTAGAGGTAAAAACTGATGTGATGAGTATTGATTCAGGTGGTAAAGTAGGAGCGGAGAGTTCAGAACAAGAAGGTACTCAAAAGTTAACTGTTGCTGAGATGGTAACTGAACAAATGGATGAAGAGACCTCGAAAGGTAATGATGTCCTTAAAGACGAGCAGTGTTCGTCTCATCAGAACCACATAGATGATGTCGTGATAGATGGAGTTGAAGAGAATCATAACAGTAGATCTGACCTGCAAAAGAAGGAGAGCCACTCTTTGTTTATTGACAATGTGGATCTGGCTGAAGTAGAACCCGAAAGAGAAGGGACCAAATTTACAGTCAGTGATCCCAATGCATGTCAAGAAAAGTGCAGTGCAAGGAGATCTCAGGAGTCAGTTGATCTGTCACCTTCAGAGATTCAGAAGAGCGGTCAATTGGAAACGGATGTTGTTGCCCCTGCTCAGCTTCAAGTTCCTTGCAAGCGCCTGCAACTGGAAGACAAGGCATATGAAGATTCTATCTTGGAAGAGGCTCGAGTTATTGAAGTATTCTTCTTGATTTGCTTTGTTATAGTTGGAGTTTTCCTCCTAAATTGAATTTTATCCTGTTTATATTCTAGAAGGTCTGACATAAGACTATAACAGGCTAAACGTAAGAGAATATCTGAGCTATCTGTGGGTACTGTTGCACCAGAGAGACGTCAAAAATCTCACTGGGATTTTGTCCTTGAGGAGATGGCATGGTTGGCAAATGATTTTGCGCAGGTTTGATGATAATTGTTATGCTGTTGGGTCTTTATCATAGTATTCCTGTTACTCTTGAAAATGAGCCCATTAATCTATCTTCTTTACATTTATCCCTGCTAATTCAATAGCGTTGTAAATTTTTTTGCTGCATTTAATCCAGGAGCGTCTCTGGAAGATGACTGCTGCTGCTCAATTGTGTCGACATGCCGCGTCTTCATCGCATCTAAGATTTGATAGACAAAGTCAGCAGATGAAGCTAAGAAAAGTAGCATACACCTTGGCAGAGGCTGTGATGTGCTTCTGGCACTCTGCAGAGGAACTCTTAAACAGTGAGGGTGATTGTTCAAGTCTTGATCTGGAAGGCATCCAGCAGGAATTGGATTGTTCTAGACAGAATGGCGGCAATGAAGTGTCTGAGGGGAAAACTAGAGATTCTGTTATCAAGGTGGTAATATATGTCAGAGCCTCACAACTTTGTTCTTCCAGTGATGCAAATAAGTTGCATTTTTCCTACTTCTGGCAGTAGAACTGTGTGGCTCGCTTTTGTGCTTTACTCATTAGTTGTCATGGCTTTTGTCAATGGATGCCTGAGTTAAGACTCTTTATTATATTGAAGTTCATTAACTCAGATGAATAATATATTTAAAGCATGTTCTTTAGCTTGAAGTTGATGAATACACTCAAACATGCCTAGAAAGATTGCATGGATAAGAAAGATGAGGCTGGAGTTATTTCCTTTTATATCTTAACTAGGGCTGATACAGTTTGGCTGGCGTAAATGAACCTAATAATCAGTTGATAGCCATCTTATGTGCAGTGGCAATATAGTTTACATAGGATGAATGTGTTTGTGTTATTAGTACCATCCCAAGAGAATTTGTTAACGGGTTGGTGTTGGAATTGGTTTATACAGCTTTTGTGCTCTAATCATTCCTAGGTCCTCAATGTTTACTTTGTTGGTCTTTGCCTCTTTAATTTTCATTTGTTGATAACATGTCTTGGATATAATTCAATCTAGTTTGTGTTGGAGGTGCTCCTGTCACGTGTTGATGAACTGTTTAATTTGGCCTGTCAGGGATCAAGCAATGAGTTGGCATCGGGAAGTGCCAGAAAACAAATAATTCCCGTACAAGGATATGCTGTGCGATTTCTGAGACAAAACAATTCTCATGCTCCTCTACTAGCGGAGGCACCAAAGACTCCTGATAGAATATGTGAAGTGGACTCTTTGTATATGTCCTGGGATAATAATCTTACAGAAGTAAGATTTTTTTATTTGAGTTTGGGCATGATATATACTCTTTAAGTAGTGTGTAAACGTTATAGTATCTTCTTTTTCACATGTGCAGACAGAGTTGACGCAAGCATTATATGCGCACTTTGCTTTTAGTTACTGCTGGCATATCATGTCTAATAGAATATTCGTTTTGGCAGGAAAGCCTGTTCTATGCAATTCCCTCTGGTGCAATGGAGACTTACAGAAGTTCAATTGAATCTTACGTGACACAGCTGGAGGTAAGCATATCCAACTAACATCTACATCATCATTTCTGGCCATCTTTCCTATATTAGGACGTTTTCCAATTCATCTATTCTTTCCTTTGATCAGTTATTTGTTTTTTGAATTTCTAGCGTGATAATGGACAAGTAAGCTTCTCCTTGAAATTCTGGCTTGATGAATTGATTTCCTTTTTCAGAAAAATGGAAGTAATATTCAAGATGTTGAGAAATCAACATTTGATGTTGCAGGTAATGCAAAGAACTAAATATTTTGTCTTAGTAGTTAAGTTTAACTTCTAATAAGTTGTTTGAAAATAGAGTATGGATATCAAGAGAATTTGTACAATGAAGATGAAGGAGAAACAAGCGCATACTACTTGCCTGGGGCCTTTGAAGGTAGCAAGTCATTGAAACTTGCCCAGAAGAAAAGGAAAAACCCTACAAGATCACACGAAGTAGAAGGTGACTCGGCCAATGTGCGCTACTCAATTGGCAGTCAACAGCCCACCATTGGAAAGCGGACTTCCAATCTGGTTGGTCCTATACCGACGAAGCGTTTCCGTAGTGCCTCTCGGCCAAGGGTTTTAATGCCTTCCAGTGCTGGAGGTAGCATGGGTGTTCAGGCTCCCATGAGAACCGATGCTTCAAGTGGAGATACTAGTTCATTTCAAGATGACCTCACTACATTGCAAGGCACGTCAAGAATGCCAAAAAGTATGGAAGTTGACTCAGTTGCTGACTTTGAAAAGCAGCTGTCCTATGACCAGGGGGAAACATCTATGAAGAACAAGAAGAAGAAGAAGGCAAAAAATATGGTGAGGAGTTGATCATCTGGAAATAGCGGCTTTTATTATTATAATTGTTCACAGCTCACTTAGTTTCTTCTCTACTGGTGCAGAGCTCCCCATTTGAGCAGGGTTGGCAGTTGGATTCGGCCATGCTCAGTGAACAGGTGATTCTTGTTTATTTGGAAGTTGAAAGCTTGGTCAGTGTTGGGTTTGACTGGTGACTCTTGGCCTTTTACTTGTACTTTTGAGTCTTGACTGTTTTACACAAGAAACACTCTAGTCTTTTAAGGACATATAAATGCTAGCATTCACATTTGCCCTAAACTTTGTTTTGTATATTTTAAATTTCCCGGAAACTTCAAATGCGGCTTATTGGAAGGAGTTCTTTAACCAAACAGGCTTATTATTAGGTTGAACTTTCTTATCTGATTTTGAATGGATTAACTCCTGAGTGTGCTCATTTCATCTTGATATTCTTGATATGGTACTCTTGGGGAGCTTGGCTCTATGGACATTGTTGGTTTGTCACTCTCAATAAGCATTTCCTAGGTGGGCTTTCAGTTGCTTGTGTAGCATATCTCGAATAGCCATATCTTCTTAATTCATTGTGGAGATTGTTCAAGTTTTCTGCATCCTTGTTGGGATACATGAGAGTATGGAATTATGTCTCCAAACATGGCTTATCGTTTGCTCTCATCCTGCCTGGCTTTTTGTAAATATTAGGCAAATAAAGTTTCTCGTGGAATCTGTTGCACATCTCAACATGTTACATAGAATTTTTTTCTCCGTTTTAGGTTTATGTAATGGATTTCCTTCTAGCAACTTCTTAACAATTCTGACATTCATCTCTTCTTAATTAAATATTGGATGAATAGCGCCTAACTTTGACCAAGTTTCAGTGGCCTCTTTCTCAAGTTAGTTGCGACTGTTTTTTTATCTTGAGATAGGTTGACAATAGTTTGGGGCTGGGAAAATGCATCATTGAAATAGAAGATTTAAATAAAAATTCAGTGAATTGTTTGGGGGCCTTTCCCTTAGAACAGAAAAATATCGCTGCAAAACATGGCTTTGAATATTTGTGCAATCAGTTGTCAACTTATTTTGCTTATTTTGAGAGGGGTGGTGACCAAAATCCAAAAGAATTATCTAAATACAAAATTCTGGCAGAGCAGAGGCTGTAAATCATTCTTGGGTGTTCTGAAAAGAAGTGTCAATTGTCTTGATATGCTTTGTTATAGCTGCTGCAACTGTTCAGAAGCTGAAGCTTAAAGCAAATGCTGAACTAATATTATTCAGGGTGTATTGGACATAAACTCTGAATTTCATCATGGCCAAGCAGTTAAGCGGAGTTGATGTTCATGGCTTGCATTGCACTCACGCCATAGGATTTACTCTTGCAGCAATGCATTTCATTATCAGTGTTCTTCCTTTGAATTACCCTGGGGTCACCTAGTACTCCACATTTGGTCAAGCACTTATGTTAAGAGAACTCATTTCTTCCCTTGGTTGTGTAGAGGGATCAGTCGAAAAGGAGACTGGAGAATCACCAGCTTGACTCTAATGGCACCAGTGGTAATCTCATCTCGTTTTTCAAATGTTAATGGCAGATTCATTTTAAATCTGTTTTTCTTCCCTCAACCATTTGTTGTATATGAACTGAAGGTCTATATGGGCAACATAATGCCAAGAAACAAAAGATGAAACATGCGCTGGAAAACACTTTCGACAACATCATGCCTATGACTGGTTCAATTCCTTCTCCCATGGCTTCACAGAGTGTTTCCAACCAAAATAAGTTCATGAAATATATTAGTGGCCGCGATAGGAGCAAGAAAGCAAAACTGTTGAAGGTATAGTGTAATCGCTATGCCATCAATGCATGCTCTTGTTAACAGCTTGGTATAAATGTTGCTTGCTTGTTCACTGATTCACATATTTCTACGTTGCATCTAATAGTTTTAAGCATTTGACATGTTTGCAGACACCTTCTATGCAGCCTGGTTCTGGAAGTCCTTGGTCTTTGTTTGAAGATCAGGTTGTTATTTATTCACTCTTTATGTTTTGCAAGTTTGGTGTGCTTGAAATGACACTTTTTTTCATCCTGCTTAGGCTCTTGTCGTCCTTGTGCATGACATGGGTCCGAATTGGGAGCTTGTAAGTGATGCAATCAACAGCATTCTGCAGTTAAAGGTGAAGAAGATCTGAAAAAATTTCTTCCTGATATATATGCAACTCTTGTCATGCACGGCTCAATGCATATCTCTGCATCATATTTTTTGTCTGTAAATAAGTGCTTATAAAGACATATGTTAAAGTCTGCTGCCTGGCGGGACTTGTATTTTCCTCATTGGGTAGGGCAGGAGGGCAAAATTAGTAATGAAAGTGAATGGTACAACGATGTCTGTATATAGTAGTCATTTATAGAAGGTTATGCTATCAGATCTGATTCACTATCTGCTTCTCTTTTCTATGGGGCTTGTATTTTCCTCATTAAGTAGGGCGGGAGGGCAAAATTAGTAATGAAAGTGAAGGGTGCAATGAGGTCTGTATAAAGTAGTCATTTATAGAAGGTTACGCTATCAGACCTGATTCACTATCTGCTTCTCTTTTCTATAATCTGTTGAAAAATTCTGATTACAATTCGCTGGCTTGATTACTCAAAGCGTAATATCCATCTTGTCCTCATTAACGAACTTGTTTTTCCTGTGCAGTGCATTTTTCGAAAGCCAAGAGAATGCAAGGAGCGTCACAAGCTGTTAATGGATAAGACTGCTGGTGATGGAGCTGATAGTGCTGAAGACTCAGGATCATCTCAATCTTATCCATCTACTTTACCTGGAATTCCAAAGGTACTTCTTCCGTATTTTTGAATAGAACAATGTTGACTTGTTTTCTGAATGGCTACTTTGTTAATCATTGGTTATCTTGATGCCGCATCATCTCTTCCAGGGAAGTGCCAGGCAGTTGTTTCAGCGATTGCAAGGTCCTGTGGAAGAGGATACCATTAGAGAACATTTTGATAAAATAATTCAAATTGGGCAAAAGCAGCGTCAGCGGAGGATACAGGTTGGTCCATTGCCGAAGCTTGCATTAGCTACTAGCAAAATTGAGCATGTTCCTAATTTGAAGCCTAGACTTTTCCTGGCTTTTTGGCATGCCTCCTTTGAGTATGCTTGCACAAACCCAGCCTTCCAAGACTCTATGCTCCATGAGTCCATGAGTATTTATCAGAATAATGTCCGAAAGTTTGTTAGACCTAATGTCCACGAGGGCCAGCGTGGCTAAATTCAGCATGATCCATGTGGATCCTTCTCTTCAGGCTGTATTTTGCTTGGCCAGTTTACAAAATGCATGTGTTGTTTTTTCCTCGATGATGGTTTGGTAATGATTATATTTGTCAAACTCCCTACTAAATTTAATGTTTGAAAATTGCATTACAATTATTCACAAATGGGTACATCGGATTTTTTCTTGATAAAATCTACCCCTTACTTATGGCCACTCTAACTGTCTGGAATTCCAATTATTCTCTCTCAGTTGATAACATGGCTGTATGTGTAAGTTATGTGGTGGTTTTCTAATCATCCAAAGCATATTCGAGTAACTCCTTGGTTAAATGTGTTTTGTGATGCTTGAGCTTTTGGATTGAAGATCTGGCCTGGCTAAAAGGTTTACACTATATCTTGCTGCTGACCATTGACTTTAGCCTTTGATATGGGATGCAATAAGTGTCTGGTATCTGGAACCCACCCCAGTTATATTTATGACACATGTGAAGTTAGGATATAAGCTAATTTAAAATGTCGACAAAATGGTATTGCTTACCATTGGAGATATCAGAGAGACGGCTCCAAATAAGTTAAAACCATCTATATTCTTCTTGACTACTTATCCATCTAATTAGGTGATGGAAGTTTTAGATTTGACTTTTAGTTATTTTCTATTATTTAATGTTATACCCATTTCCAACTTCAGGTCCAAATTTGCTATTAATCCGCTTCATGTTGTTTACTTGGCTTCATCCACGTATTTAATGAACTCCTCTTCCATTATCATTGGTCTTTTAATTATTTCAGCATGATACAATGTATTCACATTCTGTGTATATTACTCCATCTCAGATTGGCATGTTTGCATGCCTATTATTCTGTCTTAATTAAAGAAACTGGCATAATTTGCCTATATATATTCTATGTATTGCAGCGACATAATGTATGTATGAAAGGAAGTGATTTAGTATCAAAGTATGTGGACTTTGATGAGGAGTATATAATTTTAAAGCAAATGCCTTTTCTGAGTATTTCTTTTTTAGTGACATTGATCTCATTTTGCAACTCTTTCCTTTTGTTTTCCCTGAAGAATGAGAATCAGGACCCAAAGCAAATACCAGTTCACAATTCACATTTTGTTGCTCTTTCCCAAGTTTGCCCAAATAACCTAAATGGAGTTCATCTCACGTAAGTGCTATCTTTTATATGGTGCAATCTTCTCATGCCTTTCTGTTACTTTTTTCCTTTTAAAAGTATCTTCTCCTGTTCCATTGCTTTCTCTTTGCTTTAAAGTCTCTGCATGGTAATGATGGTTATCCCCCCTTGATCTCTGTGAAGGCCCCTTGATCTCTGTGAGGAAACTTCATCAAATACCGACTTTCTTCCTGTTGGTTATCAAGTGCCTCATGGTGGTAACCTGGCAATGTCAAATCAGGGTGCTGTGGCATCGATGCTTCCTGTATCTGGGGTATATCCGCCAGTTCAAGTATCTGGTGGTATGGGTATGGGAACTAACTTATTATCACCTTCTGGTCCACTCAATGCTTCTCTCAGGTAATTCTGTTTCTTTAATTGTTTTTTGGATGAGTGATCATTACCATTAACACTAAATGGGGAAGCAATATTACTTATTTCTGCTACATGACCACATACATCACATTCAGCCGCTCAATCAAAAAGTTCCATTCCGTATGCTATTTTCATGTCATATTTTCATGTCATTGCAAGACAATCACAGTAACTTCTGTATCTGTGTGCTGAACGTCTGCAGAGATGGCAGATACAATGTTCAAAGGCCATCACCTTTACTGGTTGATGAGCATCACAGGATGCAACAACATAATCAAACCCTATCTGGCAGAAATCTTCAGCAGTCAAACTTGTCTATTCCAGGGAATATTTCTGGTAATAATCGAGCTCGGATGTTGTCTAATGGGAATGGCATGGGTATGTCATCTCCAATGAATAGAAACATGCCAATATCAAGACCTGGTTTTCAAGGATTGGCTGCATCATCAGCACTAAATCCTAACAATATGCTTTCCTCGGGAATGGTGGGTGTGCCAAGCCCTGTAAATATGCACACAGGATCTAGTCCTGCTCAAGGAAACTCCATGTTGAGACCTCGTGAGTTGGTGCATATGGCAAGGGTGAGTTGTTTAATCAAACATGTGCCTGAATGGCAGTTTCTGCTGATTATTTCACTAGGGCTGCTTTTCCTGTGGTTTTGCTTGGATGGTCTCTTTTGAGAACGGGTCCTTCAAATGTGTATGACTCTGTCAATCAGAGTCTTTTTCAATTAAGGAACTGCTAAGGCTTGGCAGGATTTTACTTTCAAACTAAATATTTATTTTTTTATTGTGCCTGTGCCTGTGCCTCTGTGTGCGTGCGCGCGTGCGATAGGGGAGGGTGGGTTCAGCCCCCCTCCCCTTCTCCCGTTTCTTCTTTTTTCTCCTTTCAGTTTTCTCTTTTTTATTTGTCAGGGTATTGGGGGTGGGCAAAGAGTTTGATCCATGTCTTAACATTTTAGCTACTTGAATTTTCCTAGGTATCATGATCAATTAACAATTCTTTAATTGCTATAATCATATCATAGTGATTTTATGTATTAACTATATGGAGATGCCTTATCTGGAGGTTGTGTTTTCTATGCGTTCCTCTTGGTCACCGTTATTCTACTTTGATTTGATATAGTTTAATTGACCAGTGCCTCCTGCTTATGTTGAGATTAATCTGCTTGGTAATTTTGAGATGCTGAGCTATGCTGCTGCTCTGGTGTGTGCTTATAATTTGTGTCTCTCTCGCCAAGGGCATATTTGGCCTTGGTGCCTCAGGTCTGCCTTTTGCCTTCGACTACATTCCCCCCCTTGCGAAGGGTGACAACTTTTATCACATGCAATTTCTCCTTATGAACTGAATGCTGTTGTCAGCATCATTTCAGTATTCAAAA
The DNA here is from genome assembly GCA_016097545.1 of Eucalyptus victrix. Classification (NCBI taxonomy): domain Eukaryota; kingdom Viridiplantae; phylum Streptophyta; class Magnoliopsida; order Myrtales; family Myrtaceae; genus Eucalyptus; species Eucalyptus victrix. The sequence continues at coordinate 10,117,227 of CM027842.1, forward strand.
GTTCTCATAATCATATGGGTGCTGGCATTGCTACTTTTTGGGAGGAAAATTGATTCTTCTATTTACGATAAGTTCTCTATTTGCTACAGCCCAGCCATAATCTTGAGCAGCAAAGACAAATGATGTTGCCAGAACTTCAGATGCAGGCTACACAAGGGAACAACCAAGGTATTCCCCCAATCAATGGACTGGGTGGTTCTGCCTTTTCCAATCAGATGACACCACCTGCTCAGCCATATCCAGGCCATACCCAACAGCAGCATCAAATGCCTCCGCAACAGTCTCATGCACTGAACCACCCTCAAAATCATGTTACTGGCTCACAGCAGCAAGCTTATGCAATGCGATTTGCAAAAGAAAGGCAGGTGCCGCAGCAACGGTATATGCAGCAACATCCACAGCTTGCTGCCTCTGGTTCTTTGATGTCGCATGTACAATCTCAAACTCAAGTTCCCATGTCCCCATCCTTGCAAAACACTCCCCAGATTCAGCCACGACCTTCATCCCAATCAGCATCCCCTCTAACCCCAGCTTCCTCTATGAATCCCATTCCCCCCCAGAATCCACCGAAACATCAGATGCCGCCTCATGGTCCTGTTCGAAATCCTCAAACAAACGTTGGTGGGATGAGTAATCAGATGGGGAAACAACGTCAACGTCAATTGCAGCAGCAACAATTCCAACAATCTGGAAGGAACCACCCTCAGCAACGGCAACCGTCGCAGGCCCAGCAGCAGGCTAAAATTGTGAAGGGAATGGGAAGAGGGAACATGGTGCAACAGAGCATGCCGGCTGAACCTTCTCCACTAAATGGGCTGTCCGCAGCCCCAGGAAATTTGGGTAGTGAAAAAGAGTTTGGGCGAGGTCAAGGCTTGTACTCTGAGACATGTGGAACCCCTGTTCAGTCATCAAAACCTCTGGTTTCTCAGTCCTTAAACCATTATCACCTGCAACAGCATTTATCTCCTGATCCAGCACTCCCTTTGTCAAAGCAACAGCAGGTGCCTTGTCATTCTGACCATGCTACTCCAGTCCAGATTCCACCACCTATTCCTCCTGGACAAAGCTCCTCCACAGATGCAGTTCAAAGTGCTCCATCCACATTGATGGGTTCCAACCATCTGGAGGTACAACTGCAGCAACAGCCCCGGCAAAAGCAGGTTATTCATTCGTCACCAATGCCACAGAGGATGATTCAGCAGAATCGTCCAAATTCTCAAATCGACCGAGTTCAAGGAGACCAGAAGCCAGCCAATAGTACTTTACAAGTGGGAAAGGCTACGGTAACATCTCAGGCATCCAATGATTCTGCTAATAGAGCAACCTTTTCGAGTTCTGCCCTTCCTTCTCAGTGGAAAGCATCAGAACCAGGATATGATACTGGTATCTTGCATGCATCCAGTCCAAAGGGCAACATAGTGAACTCCACTCTTCCAAATCCTGTCAGGAGTGAGCCTTTGACTAGCCAAGGAGCAGGCCAAAGGCATTTATCAGATAGCTTGAATCCTAAAGGGGACACTGTTGGAGGCATTGTTTCGGAGTGGCAACAGCAGCAACCACACTTAAAACAGTCTTCTGTGCCACCTCTACCGCAACCACACTACCAGACAGAGGAACAGCCTTCACAGCTAGAACAGCGATCACCCCCAGAACATTCTCTACGTCCGCAATCTCAGCAGCAAACATAGCATTTGCCAGTGGGCCAAGGCAATCGTTGTACATCGGACAGACAAATCTGATGGGGTGAATGAAGCAACTGGCTGATGTAGCTGTTCTGACGGTAGTGGGTCCTGGTAGGCTCGGATCAGCATGGCCTCATGACAGTGGTGTACAGGTGACTACTCGATTCCCTTTTCTCTTGGTAATTGTTGCCTAATTTTGTTAATAATTAGATGATTGGGTGGGGTGGTTCTGTTGAAATGAACTGTCTTTAGGGTTCATAAAAGTTTCATGGTTCTATGCAAAGATGCACTCTGGAGGCGACAGGTTAGTCTTCTCTAAGTAATAACATTGACAGTCAGTCCACATTGGTCAAGATAATTTCAATCGATGTTACTTTTACTCTGAATTTGTTCTAATTGAGCCAAAGGAGTTAAAAAGAGATGAGTTCCATGCTAGATGGTGGAGAAATTACTATTAGTCCAAACCTTAAGAGAATAGAGAACAATGTTGAGGATCTCTCTGATTGCATTATGATCCAATGAGCTGTTTCCACTTCGGTGCAGATTATGCTGGTTTTCCCAATTGGGACTTCAAGGTAGAGACAGAATGGCAACGGCCGTTTGCTAGTTCTGGAAGTGAAGGGATGTAAGCCAGGCATCATAACTTTTCTAACCTGAATTCTTGTATATTACGGGTAGCCTAGGGATTCGGAGGAGGGAGACAGATATAGAGATTTTGTACAGGTTCTCTTCTCCCCTTTGTACGTTTATCTTTCCTCTCTAGGCTTTTCTAGGTTCTCTCCTCTTAATCAGGGGCCCGCTCGTTTCTGGCCCATTAGATTAGTGCCTGCGTCATTACCCTCATAAATTCAGTGGGTAACAATTATTTTCGCAGGCAAAAAAGCCTCTGCAATTTTGTGAATATATGGGTTTCGGCTGTATAGACTGGTCCATTATGTTATTACAATTATCCCTCACTAGGCTTTTTGCCTTGTACACCTGCAAAAATAGACTGTATCCTGTGATCGCAATTAAGGGTGGAATGCAATTTGCTTACCAGATCCTTGTGTAACCATCCACGTATGGAATTCCGGTAAAGAATAAGGTATGTTATGCACGGCGATTGATCCTTAAAGAGTATGACTTAAGAAGAGTGCGCATTCAATTATCAGCTTACCCCATGCTTCGAAATTTGTTGGGACAATATGAAGAAATAATCTTTACTTTGTCGAGCGTAAACGCCCTTGTGGACAGGTTGTAAGATTTGCGGAGTGTAATTTCCTCCTCGACAGAAAGGTCAATTTTGGTAATGTCTGTATATACCCATGGGGCTACTTCGTAAAGGGATAATTTGAGGCTCGTGCGCTTGTCCCTGCCCACCTCCAACCGTCATGTTCACGAGGAAATATATCTGCCAGTCAGTATCCGCCTCAATACGATAGTTTGATATCCTCGAGAGGAATATTATGGATTTTATTTTAGTTATGCAACAGCCTAGGGTGGACAGTAGAGTTTGGTAACACAAGCGAAGCAAAGTTAGTGGCAGCAAACTGGACTTTAATTGTACCACGTAAGGTGGCGAATTGGCTATACGGCATTTTGGTGTCGACATGATTTCTATTAGTGTTGCCCTTGAAAACAATAGCGTCGTCTGCCATTTCTACTCATCAGCTCATCGCATATCAATGTCGGATGGTGTCACGAGAGAACATATAGTGCTGCAAGTAAGCATTTAATGACAATTAATTTTGAGGTTCGGTAACAAAATAGTAAGCTCTTGAACTTTTATGTCACTATGCGTGTGGTCACGTATAACATCGATTGCTCCGCATGGGAAAAATCTCATTTATGTACAAGAAAATATGAACATGGGGCACATTCGTTTTATGCCCCGACTAGATAAATCTGGGTTCTAAATACACATCAGGGCCTCACGCTGGTCCTTCCTAGGTTCACCTACCAATCAGGAAATGCGTGCATGAAAGACCTGTGGGAAGCAGGAATAAGATGTGAGAGAGAGAGAGAGAGAGAGAGAGAGAGAGAGAGAGGGAGGGAGGGGGAGGTAGATCACCTAGAATTAGAAATATTGCAGTCCAGCGAGCAGTCAAATCTTGTTGCAATTCTCTTCCCAGGAGGTAGGAGATACAGTCGAAAATGATAACTTTCTTCCCGAAAAAGAATGGAGCTCAAGTTCCTGGGGCACATGATCTATATCTCGGCCAACAAGTGTTTGTTCCCTGCTATAAGATAGAGAATTACGATGGAACATGATAAGATCAGTATCGAATTTACATTGAGTGTCTACAAGGGAACGTGATGAATCTACCATTCAATGTCGCATCTTTCCAGTAAAGAAGATGACAAATTCTCTGACCGACAGCTGTGTCTAGCCATTTGATACGACTTTTCTCACCAGAAATCAATATTAATATACATATCACGTTATTTACCAAAAAAATAAATAAATATACATATCACGTTGTTCTACGGCCCAAAAAAAAAAAAAAATGAAATCAAACTCCCCACATTAGGACTACCTATAAGACTAGGAATCTAAGGATGATTAGATGATGGGGAGACCTTCCAGTGACCTTCAAACTCACGCATCACAGTACTTCAAATGAACTAATGCCAGAAGAAAAGTTTTACCAGCTATGAACCAAAGGAAGCTTCATTTGTGGAAAAACAATCACGTTCTCTCGTTCATACATACGTACATATGTGTGTGTGTGTGTGTGTGGAAAAGAGTTCAAAAGTTTCTCGTTTGCTGTTTCTGGGGTATATAGAGACTTACAGCTGATCTGTCCCTCAAATTTTCAAATGATTGAGCAAGTTCCACTTGCTGAGATGCAGTGGCAAGCAGTGCCTGCAAATATACGTTTAGCATCAAAATCAACTTGCACAGAAAGACAAAAGACCTTTTTTTGATAGCTTCCATACCATTTAGGAAAGATACATACCCTTTTTGTCTTCTGTAGATCATATTCTATGGACTTAATGCGACTCATCGACTCGAGAAGCATGTCGTCTTTTTCTGGGGGTATTTTTGCATGTTTATTAGATAGTTCAGTCACCATCATTTCTATGTTTTGCAGCCTCTGCCAACATGGATGGAGCGAGTTCTCTTCTATAACCTGGGATGCGCCTTGTGCTCTTGACTCTTCGCCATGAGGTCTACCCTGGTCTTCTGACTCTACGCCAAGATGTCTTACTGAAAAGTTTCTCCCTACCCTCTGGAACAGTAGATATATACATCCTAAAAATTTGACTAGGAAGCGAACTCCAAAACTTGCTATGTGAGGAAGAGCTCTTCTTGGAGTATTGGCATTGGTCAGATGATCTGTCAATATCACCAAACGAATTTTTTACTGTTTGTTTTATAGATGATAAAAACTCAAGCTAAAGGGAAACGAGTAGAGTGCCTCCATGGGATTAATGTACCCATACATTAAGATTCACTTCAATTTTCTCGCAAAAGACATGCTTCGTCATGGATAATCAGCATAGGTCATGATTGAGAAGTCATCTAATCAAAGCTAAATTCATACCAGAGAACTTTTCCTTTCACTTAAGAACAGAGCATGGCAAGGCTCAGAAGTTACATCCCATATAAAAGACATATTTTTGATGTTTAAAAATGTGAGGTTCTACCTACTACACAAAAATACAGTGAACTGTAAAGCCCAAAGTATTCAATTTTTGCATATGGTTTGCCATGATTGAAATGTGGCAGACTGGTCAAGTACCTGTTGAATTAACATCTCCATTTCTTTCAGTGGCATCAACAGATGTTATTGCATTGGAGGAAACTCCAGGTTCTTCCATTCTTTCCTGGTGTAAGACAGAGACATAGAAATTTGATTTATATGTGGAGGAAAGTACATGGATGGCATAAATATGCTAATCCCAATTATAAGCCTATGTCTTCAATCTTAATTGAAGTTTTCATTTCAGAATTAAGAGAATGATCTCAGAGCAGGTTTTCATCAAAGAGAGACAGCTTCTACATGCATCACCAACAGATACACAGCAGAGTTAAACAGCATGCCAATCAATGTCTTACTGTTATTTTTCTGTAATACTAAGGCATAGACAGATGTTCATATAGATTGTAGGATTTCATGAAGTTACATCAATGTTAGCATTATATTTTTTTCACTACCTGTCCACCTCTATTTTGTCCTACATAGAGGGTTCTATTCTGTGGGCAGTTATGTACATTAAAGCCACAAAATTTGGAAAAATGAGCTTATAATAGCCATGAGCTCAGTGTTTTCGAGAAGCTCTCTCAACTACTTTCCATATACTTTTCCTTCATAGAAAAAAACAAGGTCGTTATGCAATGAAATGTTGAAAGTTTCTTTTTTCCATCAGTAAAATGGCAAATGGGCTATTCAAACCTCTAAATAGTATTTTCTTCTTTAATATTCAATTATAAATCTGAAAGAAAACAATGCTATGAACAGAAGCTATCATGAACGAGAAGAAGGTAATATCAAATTGCAAACGAACTTACTTCATCACAAGGTGGTATCTGAGGCACAAGGTCTGAGGCACCTTTCCTTAACTCTGGTACCACCTCTTCCGTGGACACATCATTACTGGTGTTCTAAAAGAAGAAGAAACAGCATTACAAACTATACCTTGTAGTTCTGCAAATTTTTGAAGGAAGATTTGGTCACAAGTCTTGCAATAAGTTACCTTAGGTGCAAACAGTTCCGCTTCTAAATCATATTCATGGTAGCTTTTTATTTTCTGCAAATACATTGCTTCCCCGATGTGGACTAGCTGCATAGAGTAGATGAATCGTTGTATATATATATCTTGTGGTATGAAGGGTAGATACATTGACAGCAACTCAATAATTTTGTATTTTGAAGCATGCACATTAACTAAGTCGACACTGATAAAAGAAATATGACTCTAGTCATTGAGGAGGGCCATACCTTCATTATTTCTGGATCATTCCAAGGTCCCTTATCAAACTGAAGGCATCCACCTTCACATGAGCAAGTTCCTCCGAGAAAATCTGGCAATTGGCTGCTCCATGATGAAGATCCTCGCATGAGTTCTATTGCCAAAATTAACAACTAATAGGCAAACTTTCCATTAAGTACAGTTTTGAGTGCTGACCTCGAATCTATAACTTCCAACAGCCTACTCTTGTATTTGGTCCCCAGAACCTGGAGGTCAAAGACAGAGCCACTTAGGGATTTGTGTACTTTTCATTTGCCAACAATTAGAACATGTAGCATGAACCATACATGTATCTTTGATGTAGTCCTTGGGTCAAGAAAGCTCTTTGCTGTGTTCCAAAGCAGTTTAAATCCTTGACCAGCATTAACAATGAATAGCTGATGCAATGTCTGCAAAGAGTTAAAAAGATAAGTGAAACTGCCTTGGCATTAGTTTTCCTCAGTCACATTCTTATCATTATGAAGCTACCTCGGGGTAGTTGTCGCCATCAATTTTCTGCATGCGCATAACAAGGTCATGTGCAATCTTTCCAAAGCTCATAAAATTCTGCATTATGTCCAATATGTCACTTGGTTATACACTGAAATAGATATATGACAGGCACTCTTGACAAAATATCATAGTGCACAAATTACCATTCCTTGGACGTCCAGTATGGTGGTTGTAGAGTCGATGTGCCTTTTTGCAGCAATGGAGCATGCAGGGAACTTTTCAGCAAAAGCTTTCTCAAAGCCTTGAACATGGAACCGCAGAAACCGATCCACAGTTGTGATAGACATTAGCTTGCTAGGTTCAACTTTTCCAAGGCGTTCGATATATAAAGGTCTTCCTCCTTTGTCAATACCATGGTAACCATGAGGATAACACGACTTGACTTGCTCATACTCATCATATACATAATCCTAAAATGGAGAACCGTATAGCAGAAAATGTCAGAAGAGAAATTAGAGGCAATGCACAGGGAGCCAAATGAGAGCTTTCAGGAGCAAGCAATCTATCAAACTAAAACCCAAAACGTCAGTGGAACTTGGTTTGGACAGAGACTGAACTAGAGTGCATCAGCCCAATGAACCTCATATGCATCCTCTCCTTGGAAATATACTATACACAAAAATATTGAGATGAGACAACAATGCTGATGCCGATGCCAATTCTACCTGTAAAATAGTATCTACGCCATGCTCTTTCCTCCAGTTGAGCATTTGTTCCCACATATGTACAGTTTTGTCTAGGTCAAATTTTCTTGCCTTTAAGAATCTGCAAAGAAAAGAGGCGATATCTTGGTGACATCAGCTAAGCTCAAAGTGAAACATATCGAAACTGATGAGAGGTAATAGAATTGCACGCTGAAAAAAAGTAAAAGATAATGCAAAAATTGGAATATGGTCTGACAGAACGATTGGAAGATAATCTAAGAAAAGCAATCTCATGACCTGATAGTTTCTACTAGTTGAGGACAACTTACACCATCCATCACTGCAGTCTAATTCTTTTCACAGTTTGAGAACGCTTCTTCATTGTCTATTTACTCATTCAATGTGCTAATTATGGACCCCTAAATAGGACCAGAAAGACAAAGGATGCTCGGTAAACAAGCACTCAGACACTGGAATACACATCCAAATGCTTTACAAATGAGGAAGTACAATGTAGGCTGCAGTGACACAACCAAAACAATGCAATTAAACCAAGTCACTTACTATGGGAACAAACAATATAGCTGGCCATAGAAATGGAACCTATACAACTCCTCCTTCATTCTCTAGATTGAAAATCCTGAATCACATGTCATTTCCCAAGATACTTAAGAAGTACATCTTTTAGTGCTGAACATACAGTCCATCTTAAACGACCCCTAAACCTCCATAGATTTCATAACGAAATTCTAGTTTTACCTCAACATTGTGTGGTAATCATCAAGGAGTAGCGGAAGCAGATCCCTCGTTATCAATATCTGACGGAAAGCCTCGACGGCCCTCTCCTCTTTCGCGTCCCGCACATCGTCGACGGAGATCGACGCGTACCGGCAATCCGCGACTCGCCTGCCCCGCTTTTTGAGCGAGTGCGTGATCTTCGCGGACGCGAGGCTCATGGCCTTCCTCCTGTGAGACCTGGACCGCGTTCTCCTCCTGTCGTCGTCGGATATCTCGTAGTCGGACCTCCTCGCCCTGTCATCGTCGAGCACCGCCATCGCCGCCTCCCCTGCAATCACCACCGATCAGGAACTCAACTCGATGAGCACATTCCCCGACCGAGGCCAAACTCAGATGCTCCCAGAATTCGACAAAAAGGCACCGCAAACTACCTGACATTCTACCGGTCTCTCCCCCGCTCGATCGGCTCCGATCCAGTATCTGCGGAGATCAAGCGCGACCTACCGTTGAGATCGACCTGACGAACTGATTCCAGCGACGGAAAGCGCGACGAAAAGAGCAAAAACGATCGGGATTGAGATAACGGATCGCGGCATTGATCGCCACACTCTCCGATTCAGCTCGGCGGACGCCGAACCGGACGAGAATGCCGGACGGCACCAATCCAGGCGGCGACCGCAAAAGCAGGAGGAGAGAAGAGAGGACAAAACAAAAAAACAGAACGAGCGAGCGAGCGAGCGAGCGGCCAAAACAGAATTCGGGCACGAGCTACGCGACGAACGACGGCTCCGCGACGCACCTGAGAAGCCGGGGCGAGAAATGGAGGCGCGGGATCGAGGCCGGCCGGATCGGTCGAGGCGGAGGCGGAGGCGGAGGCGGATCGGATCGGGCGGCGGAGCTCCGGGGGGGAATCTCGGGAGATGCGGGGGCGGTGGGGAGGTTGGGAGGGCCGCGCTGCGTTCACGCGGAGGGGGGCGGAGGGGAGGAGAGAATATATGCCTGGGCGCTGCTCGCCTCGAATCACTTGCATGCGCCGTCTGAAGACGTATACGAATAATGCTGCAGCTCTCTCTCTCTCTCTCTCTCTCTCTCTCTCGAGGAAGGCGAGGGGAAGGACGGAAAGAAGGTTGCTGCTTTTTTTACTAAGTTGGCACTCGCTCTTTCCGTTGTGGCCAAAAAGAAAAAAGAACAAATTAATATTCTCGTTCTCTTCTCCCTCCCTCCCTCTCTCTCTCTCCCTAGCTTAACAAACTTTTAATCTTTTTAGAATTTTCTCCTTTTTTAATTTTTTTAATTAAATTACTTTGGATTTTAGAGAAAGAGAGAGAGAGAGGGATCGTGGGTCTTTTTCAGAAACAGCGTCACGAGGCGGGCCTCCTTTCTTTTGTTTAAGGAGACGCCGGGCCGTTTCGTTGTCGCTTTCTCGCCTCGTTTTCTCGGGAGCTGGAGCTGCGGAGGGGGGGTTCTCGCCGGCGCCGTTACTTGACGGCGGGGGCGGAGGTCGTCACTCGTCAGGTGCTGCTGCGTAACGGCTCTCGGCGCTTCTCCCTCTATTTTCCTTTCGGCCCCCCCTTCTTTCTTCCCACCTCCCCCTAGAAAATTGGCATTCCCAAATCGAGGAGAGAATTGAATAAAACAGATTTCGAAAGAACAAAACGTCCGGCTCGTGGTAATATTCCGACAGGGATTCTTAAACTCTGCAGAAAAGAAAGGAAAAGAAAGGAAAAGGAAGGAGAAAAGAAATGGGGTCGTTTTTTTTTTTTTTTTTTTTTTTTTGGGGGTCAGAAAAACGGGTCGTGTTTGACCGTTCGTGTTCCGCGCAATTTTGCCGATGGAGAATACGCAAGCCCTTTTCATCAAAAGCTGGTAGCGTCGACCTAAGGAGGAGGGGGCAGGGAATTTGGTCACTCGCGCGGCACGGACCACTTGTCTCGCGCCACGTGGAGCTGCCCTGTCGGTACTTTGCTCCCGGGAAAAAAATATTATTATTTTCGATAAATAATATTATTATATATTAGTATATATATTTTTTATTATATAGGAAGAGTGGAGTCGAAGGAGGGGGATCCAGGGGCACCTACCATGTTGTGTGGGGCTATGTAATCCATGAGGCGGTACATGTACACAACATGTCCATGTGGCCGCTCCTAACTTTTATTATTATTATTATTTATTGTTATCATTATTTAAGCTCTTTTTTTTTTTCTGTAAAGTTTTCTTGGTAGACTGTATTGGTTAAAATCAGGTATTGAATATCAAAAATCTCAAAGTTAGCAGCACAAGGCCGACCATACTCGAGCCCGTTTGAAAATTAGGCAGGTGGAAAGATGTCATCATAATTAGATAATCAGGAGAGAAATCAGATGCGGATTTTCTTTTCCTTTTCTGTGTTTGGGAAATTGCTCTGCTGTGTCAGGAAAACTCCACATAAATCAACGTCAATCTTATAAATAAATTGCAGTTTTATGACCAAGGAGCCGGGGGGGAGAGAGTTTCTAGATTCCGCCGTCCGTTTTGCTGCCGTGCCCTTCGAGAAACCGCAAATTGCGATGCGGGGACGGGCGCCGAGGGGGGGGAGTTGTCCAAATCAAGGAGCTGACTTTCAAAAGATGCTGTGATGCCCTTTCGGATTCTGACTAAATCCGTCGGTCGATTCGATGCGGGCATCATCGTTTGCCAAGCGGGTGGGACACGGATTCGATTGGTTCGCACTCCCCTTCCTTTCGGTTTTCTAGAAACGCACGCTGCCTTGGTTTTTTTTTTTTTTTTTTTTTTCGGTGGCTTTTGCTCTTCTCTAATCGAAAGCTTTTTTCCAACGCGTTGACGGAAGACCGCGTGCTGACGTTGCATTTGCTTTGCTCCCCAATGAATTAAAAAAAAAGGGCGAGGAGAGGCAAGGCAACCGAGGCAGGTGCCCCCTTCTAAAATGGCATGACGGGAGTTGTCCGCGGTTTGGGATTCCTAGGAGAACGTGTCTGTATTGGTCGATCCATACTTCCTCATAAGAAGTCTTAACTCAAAAATTTGAGTTGTTTAGTGGAGGGAAACCGATTGAATATAAAGAGCGTAAAGAGCCTATTAATTTTTTTAGCGATGCGTGAAGGGTGATGCACATATGCAAAAGGGATAAAATTGGAACCTTTGTTAGGGATGTGCATGATAGAAAGTTGATACCTTCATTCAGAAATCGCCTAAGTCAACATACCTTCACTCAAAAGATTTCTCCGACGTGAGATTTTCTAAATATCATTCGGATTCCATCTCTATACAAAATTCGATTCCATTGGTCCCAAACGATGGTCGAATTACTTGGTCCTAAACGATCAATGAATTGCAGTACGATGTGTCCACCGTGGGCACATCCGTAATTTTGGAAGTTCATGCTCTGGTATCCACCAAAAGAGGGCATCTGAAATGTGGTTGGTCCTGTTCTAGAAGAAGAGTTCAAGCGACGCTGTCCCAAGAATTGTCTTTTTATGAAGACCCCACTTCTCTCTTCAATCCCTATACATCGTAAAGCTCCAAATTACCAACGATGTAGATTAAAGCACTCTAGCTTACAATTGTATGGTGCATCTCTAAAAGCACACGATGCAAGAATATGGAAGAAAATGTGGATTTTTGTGGTAATTGTGCTTTGTCAATTCGTTAAAAGGAAAGAAAGAAAAGAATATGCCACGGAAAAAGCAAAAAATGAATTCTCCAATGTACCCTTCTGGTACCGACATAAGCAAAAAAATCCAATATTAATCTGCTTTCATTTCAATGTTACCAATTTAAATAAAACTATCTAGAACGTACCATGTGGAATGACTTAGTCAGCACTGCACAAGAAAATTTTGTTGCTCGCTTGTTATTTTGTAACAAATTTGATTCCTAAACTAATCTTCTCTCACAATTTCAAGACAAATCTCGGTAATCCTATTCCGATTCGATGGAAAGCATTGACCAAGCGTGCGAGGGTGAACTTGTAAAATAAATAATTAAAAGAAAATGAAGAATATTTCGAGAAAAAACTCCTTTCCAATTAAATGTTGGAAATCGTCAACGATGTGAGTAGATATACTCCTGACAGGAGGCTATAGGTATGATGATGTATTTGGACAATGTAAATTGAACCTCTAAAAGTAGTGCTCTAGTAGTGTTCTTAAGGTCATGCTAGTAGCAAGATCTGATCATGAATATAGCAACCTAGCAAGGGCATCTAGTGAGAACAAATAAGGCCTCAAGGACATTTTGGGCAAGGGCATCTAGTGAAAGCAAATGCTTGGCCTGGTCCAAGAAATAAACCTATAAATTTCTTACGACAGGCGTGCTTGACAAGAAGTTAAGCTTGATCATGTGGTCCTATTTGAGCCTATCCAATGGTCACCTCTATTTGGAGCTCATCAATTTTTGCACTTATGTGTCACGGCATTGTTGCGTGTTGATCTCCAATACTCAATCCGCGTTTGTCTATTTAATTTGGATTGGAAAATATGGCATATCGGATCCAAATCAATCCTAAAGTAAAAATACATGAATCAAACCTAGACATAGCCCACGATACACGAATTGTTTCCATCATCTTTTTTTTTTTTTTTTTCGTACAATATTAGTGCTGTATATTCATTTTACGTCACGTCAGCAATTTCCTTTGTCACTTGATCAAGAAAATGGAGTTCATCCTGAAATAATGAACGGAGAAGGGATCACATCCACCACCAAAATGGATCATCTTTTGTATTTCTTCAAATTATTTATTTATTTCACTCACTCTATTTTCCTTCTCCTGAGAAAAGAAAAAGAAAAAAAAGAATGAAGAAGAAGGAGAGAGAACATTGTTGGTAGGGGTGTGCAGAACAGAATGCCCAAACAAGGAACCGTTTGGATTGGACCAAACTAGCTGGCTTGGTCTGGTTCCTGAGAATATCGATCCAATTCTCGATTTTTAAAAATGGAATTAATGTCCAAACAGTCCAATTCTCGATTCCAAGGGGAATGGACCAAATCAACTAAATATGTTTTTTTACTCTTTTAAAAAATTAGTAAAATGTGAAGTGAATGCTATTTAGGCCTGATTTTAAATAATTAAAAAATAAGTAATCATTTCCATTGAACTGACCGATTCAATCCGATTCTCAATTCTAAACCCATCGGTCCAATCCCTAATACCAATTTTTGGAAAGCGGTCCTTCTGGTCCGATTTCTAATTCCATCCTAGAACCGGGCCGGACCGATCAGTCCTAATTGTTGGGTCAAAAAGAAGTGGCATATCCCCTCCCATGATCCTAAGTCCACCATTAGCATGGGAGCACATGGAACCAACGCCCTCCTCACTTTTCTCTCCCTCTCTTATTCTCCTTCTTCTTCACTACGTCGCCTTCTTCTTGCAACTGCTGGGGCATGTCGCAGTAGGCAGTAGCAGCCGCCACAGAGGAAAAAGCAGCTCCCTTTCTTCGTTCTTCTTTTCCCATTTTCGCTCCAGGAATGTCTCCGCCGCTCGCTCTCTCGGGCCGGAACCCGCCCGTGATTCCGAACCCCAAGTCCCTCCGTCCGCGGCCCGTCGCGGGTCGTTCCTGCTCTTTCACTCTCCCCCGTCGCGGGGTGCTGTCTTTGAAGCAGCATGGGAGCTCGGCGACTTCGGGTTTTGACAGAGGTTCGAGTCTCAGGTGAGCTTTTTTAGTTTGGATAGAGGAAAATCTGAAGTGGGTTCTCTTGCTTGGATGCGGGTGTGCGTCCTTGTTGGTTCTCTGGTATCTTCAGCTTCACCGTGGCGTGTATGCTTAAGCGTGGACGCGTTCTAGTACGATTGCTGCAGTTTTTAGTTTTTGAACTTATGAGCGTGTCTTGGAGCAGTTATATATATGGGTCGTTGAGGGAAGCCTGGTCAGGTTCTTGAGCTTCTTTGATTTTAGCTGATCACTTAATGATGGTATGATATGGCTCAGCTGAGTTATTGGATGCCAGGGGAATGTACTGGTTCATCGTGTCTGATGGAAGCTATAGCCTGTGGCCGGGGTTGCATTCCTTGCGAAGTGGCAGTTGTGTTCTGTACAAAGGAGAAATGGGGATATGATTCTTTTTTTTTCCTTGTTAGCTATGCATCCTTTCTGGTAATGCCTCTCATGGATAAATTTGCCACCTTTCCAAGATGCAATTAACCATCTTGTATGTTGGATGTTCTCCCTACAAATTAAGATTTGGCACTAATTGTCAGCTAGCGGTTGTATGGGCCGGCATTCTCAGTTTAACTCTATGGCATTTGTTGGATTGATGCGTTGTTTTTTTTTTTTTTTACTGTGCAGTGCTCGAAGCTTTCAACGGGGGAATGGACTTGGAGAAGGTTTCGAAGCCATCATCTCCAAAGATACTCCGGATGAGGCAGACGTGGTTGAGAATGAGCTTCAAGACAAAGAAAAGAGTGGTGCCATTGGAGGAAGATCGTTGCTCGTTAAATTAGCAATTGCCCTTGGCATAGCTGTATTTGGCACATTGATATCTCTTAGTGTTAAGCGGTCTTCCCCTGGATCATCACTGGGATTTCAGATTTTGGCGGAAGATTCTTCCTCTGCAGTAATGGCTGCATCTCCTGTTGGTTTCAGTTTCAAAGCTTTTGGATACAAGGTTTTGCTTCCAGAATATGCCCCCGGGTAGCGTCTGGTTTCTAAATACTTGCTAGAAGCAATTCTAATTTGCATTGCTGGCATACTATCATAAACTTCACACACACCTCTTTTTTGCTGACAATTCCATATTTTTTGTTTGGTCAGAAGAGTCCCCGGTTCTTTTTATTTTCCTTACGATTTTCGAACCAGCTATGGGTTCAAATCTAAGAGAAATTCTAGAGAATGCTTGCTATCATGAAATTTTTTTTTTGTCTTCCTTTATTAGTTATATTGGTTTTAAGAGAGAGAATAATTTGTTTTTAAATCTTTCACAGAGAAAAGAAAAAAAAAATGGTCATGAAAATCTTCTATTTGTAGAAGGAATATAAAAAGAACTTTGAAAATTTCTCTGATGAATTGATTTTTCAAATTAGATTTTTGGTTCTGTTTTCCTGGCTTGGGAAAAGTTCTTCTTGGTTTAGAGAGCACTTAATTTTTCATAAGCAGCAGTATATGTCCATCTTATGAAGCATAAAACTTGAATAGACTCTTATATTTCATTTCTGTCATGTGCATACTGCAAGTTTTAAGGTATTGTTACTTGCCAAAATGCAGGTGGATTTACTTTTGGCTGCTAATGGCTGCTGGGTGCGGACTTTTCATTAGTGAGGAGGCTTTGAATATATGGGTCTGTCCTTTCTACTGGTACTTCTGTTTGACAAACCCATCATCTACATATTTTCGCTAGTTATTGTTCTCTGCTTTTCCCCATTGGCTTTCAGTTTTGCAAATTCATGAGTGGAGGTAAATACTATAGGTTGGCATAACTTTGTCCCGGATGCTCTCCTTGGATGGCACGTGGCAATTGTTTGCTGAATCTTTCTCAAGAAACACCCCTTACATACTATCGACGGTTATGTGGGTATATTGGTATGTGGTTGCTCCTTGTGCTTCAGTTTTCTCCATTCTTGTGTTGATATTGTGGCAACCAACTCATCCGATTACTTAGTCTTACTTGATCATCTAAATTGTCAGGGGAGTTTGTATAAGCGATATGATTCCCTTTTACCTTGGGAAGCTTTTCAGACAAACCGGGGCATCAGACGATGTTTGTGCAAAGGTTGGTTTTTCCTACTTATTCTTTGTCCTTGCCAATCTTCCAGGAGCATTTGGAAACTCAGCATGCGTGTATGGATTGGAGGATGTGATGCCATCTAACTTGAATGCATTTTTCCTAACAAACTTTTCCTAGCTGTGTTCCTTAACCAACTTTCTGACCATGCAAAAAGATGACTCACCACCTTCAGACATACCCCACCATGAACATTACTCAAGCACTTGGATGAGTATGCATGAAAGGATGTCCATTTTGTTCTCTAATAGTCATAATTATAATCTAGCATATTTACCAATAGATGTCTGAAGAAACAGCACCAGTTTTTTTCTCCACTTCACCTTTTTAAGTTGTATATTTGCAGTTAGGCATCGGGAAGGAGAAGGTTGAGAACATTACTCGTATTGTACAAAAATATGGAAATCTCATCGGTTTTGGTGAGCACTCATACTTTCAGATTCTCTTGAAATGTTCAATTGCTATATTTGCATTGTTGGACGAGCTCAAGTATGGTGGTAATGGGGTAGTAACTTCTGCAGTCAGGGCATCTCCTTGCTATTTACCCCCTCCATCACATGCTTCTTTAGTGCTTTCATTTCCTGAAGAATCTTCTTTGTCAAAAATTGCACCTGCCTTCTACATGGTTTACTTAATTTCTTAGGCTGAACGTTTTAGTGGTCAAAATATAAGAGAAATCTGTTCCGTTTCATGGCCAGAACATATCAGTGTGGGACTACTACTGCACAGTGTAATTCTTTATGAGATGTCTCTTCATGCTTTATGAGTCATAACAGTGATTTCTCTTGGAACCTTATCTGCAGTTGAACGATTTTCCATTGGAGTGAGGAATCCAACAGCTTTCCTCGCAGGCGCCTTGGTACATCATCTTTGATTTGTTACCATATCACTGAATTATTGGTGCTTAAATTAATTTCATGTGCCAAACTTTTACACTATTGAAGCTTCAAAGGAGGCCTCTATTCATAGTTTTGATGTTGCATGACTATTCTATGCCCATTTTCTTGTCTGATTCATGAATGCTAGGCCTACTTATACATAAAGAGTTTCATGGATGTTTGTGATGTGATGGCTTTTTGAGAAGATATTTGCTTATCTTGCCTTTTTTTTTTCTCTTTTCTTTTTCGCATTTCCTCCCAAATGCAACTCTTAAGTTGGGAGGCTTCCTATTTCCTTGTGTTTTTTATTCCATCTCATCTTCTGGTGCTACTCGACAATTTGGTAGTTTTCCATGGATTAGATCAGATGTAATTAGCAAAAGAACCCTCTATTTTCAGTTGCAATCTGGTGATTGGTCTGGGGTAATGCTTTTGAGTCAAGTTAGTGAGAAATTGTGAAGTTATGTGGGTGAGCTATCCTTGAGAGGAAATGCTTAGTTATTTGTGCTCAATTAAGTCTTAGCAGAGAACCTGTCCTTGGTCTCTGTCTCATTGAGTTAATCCTTGGTCAGCTTTAAGGATTTTCTGCTTTCTGGGTGAAAGTGAATTTAACACCTTGGATGAATAATTAATTCTCTGCTTCACATAATTGCACAATATGCACACCATCATAAAAAGCTGTTAATAACCTTGTCATTTGCAATCCAGGCATATGAAATAACAAATTAGAGACACGATTCTTCATACAGTTTGCAGAGATCAATTTACTTCTGTCCAATGTGCAGCAATACTAGAACTATTTACCTTCTAAATCAATGACTGGACATTGTGTAATTGGTTGTATGATATCCTCTCAAAATTCAGGGAATATCTCCAGAGTATTTTTTTGCTGGAGTGTGTTGTGGAGGTTTGATCACACTTCCTATCCAGGTGAGTTAAGTTTGCATAGATTGAAACATGGCGTTCAATTCCTTTTGAATAGTAACATGCACTAGTAAGTTTCTAGAGTTTCAATCATGCCAGTTACCTTCAATTTTCATTCATTCATTTTTTTGCATTTTCTTTTGGGCTAAAAAAAAGGAGTTTATCATCTATTTGTCTGTTGATTTTGGAAATTCTGAAAGTTGGAGAAGAGAATTTGGAATAAAACTAAAAAATGATGAACTGGAGGTGTGCTTCATGAATCATCTTGTTTGGCATACTTCTTCTTTTCTTCAGTTTGCTAATAGTCCTGAAGCTTTTCTCTTCTCTTTGCTTTTGACTTTAGTTGGGAATTGGATTCTTACTGAGGGAGCGCCCTCTATTTGCTGTTGCAACTGTTGCAACTGCAGTGGTATGGAAATATTCCTTTGCCTAAACTATTCGGATTGTATTATTGAGGTAGTAAAAATTACCCGTTAATTGTGTAAATCACGCAGGGAATTTGGACCATCTTTCCATATGCAATAGCTGCTTCTACAGCACTCTTTCTGTTTCTGCGGCAGCGCTACTCCACATGATCAGCTTGTAAGCTTGTTTTCTGCAGCGGGAACTTCTTGTGTAGATTCGTGGGATTTGCTACATCGTGTAAATGGAGAAAATAGCTGTTAGCATCTTATTTAATATTATTTTGGATGGTCATTGCAACCTCCTGTTGAATTACCATCCGCATCATAGCTTTTTCATAATTTGTTAACGGAATAGTCTCTGTCAATTTGTTAGACGCGTGGCCTATGTACCACCAAAAGGGAATAAAGTTATGCTAAGAGGGTACTCTTGTTTGCGATGCTTTCCTGCTCCAGTTTCCCTCTGAGCTAAAGTGCTTGCTTTATAATTTTTTGCAGCTAGTATGATCTTATCCTGTTTCACCAGCGACCATTTTCTTTTCCCCTTTGGATGAGAACTTTGTGATAATTTTGTAGGGCCTCGATTGAAATGCATCAAATTTGTTGGACTCAAGATTTTGGCCATCAAATTGGTCACCGTACCTGTTTCAGCTGCTGTGTCCATTAATTTGTAGTTCCTTGATTATTCTCCTTGAAATGCCGCCCATCTTGAACCTAGACAGTCAGAACTCTCTTCGACGTCAGCCACTTCCGCATTCATCTACTGCAATGGGAATGCGTGCGTCTTTTAGTGGCGAAGTTCGCGTGAGACTTACTAAAACCTTTTTGAAACTTGCTATATTCCATCTCTCAGATGAGTATAGGTATCATGAAAGAAGCTGGATGACCATTTCATCTGGGCAAAGTGTTCTTCTCCCCTAAAAGATTGACTTGCATTGCTGAACCAGCAGTCTTCTGTTAACTGCTACAATATTGGCTTATATATCAAAAGAAATATGTTCTCTTTCAATAGAAGCATATGGGAACAAAAACTTGCTTAATTTCTCTTGCACAAATGAATATTAAATGAAACAAAATCATATGTTTACGTACAATAAATATGATAATTGCACCCGAAACTCTTTCTCTGTACATAGGTTCCACTCAAACGAATGATAAACAGCCTTGTTATCAGGACAAACGACTTCTTTTTATCTCTTTGGGCTGAAAGAAAAAAAAAATCTTGTCTTGGTTGTAATACGAGTAGATTCAGTTCACATGTCCAGAGGCTGCAAGATAAGAGAGCTGAATGCTGTAAGCCTCTTTGAGCACAGACAGTATCTGTGCAATGGTTGGCCTTAGTGATGCATCCCTCTCTACAGACCTCACAGCGATTTTTGCCACTTTCCTCATGCTTTCCACATCGAAACTTCCCCCTAAACTCTCATCCACTATCTCAAATGCACCTGCCTGCAAGTAGGGCTTTGCCTGCAAAATATCACAGGACAAAGGATTTTGCACTGATCAGAGTTCCCTTCAATAGATAAGTAGAAACCATAACCAAGAGATATGGCTAGAATGCAATAAAATATAGAAATATTGCCGGCTTTATGATTTCAAAATATATGAATTCAGTTATTTTGGCTCCTTTGTTGAAAGAAATAATTTGGAAAACAGATAAGAGACTCAAATCTGTTCATGTTTTTCTTCACTGATAGAGTTCATTATAAACAATATAATTTAGAAGGGAATACATTGAAGATGAGACAATCGGCTGAGACTTTTTTTCACCAAATAGGCTCTCATGCAATCAACCAAAGTTGTGGAGGATATTCCTGTCCTTTTCCCATCAGTTGATAGTAGAATCATTTATCATGTAATTCTGCATCATCTGCAGGAACAAAGCAGAGAAGTGTGCCTTACCCATAAAACCAAATTGAAGGAATCTGGAGTTCCTGAATGATTTAACGGCTCTCGTCCACAGATGAGCTCCAGAAGCACAACTCCAAAGCTATAGACGTCGCTTTTCTCTGTAAGTTGTTGGGTGGAGTAATATCTACACACCGAACACACAATTAAGTAGTTACACTAGATATAGAGCATCTGCCTTGACAGTGTTCAGAAGCATACTCAGGGTCGAGGTAACCAGCTGTGCCCTTGACTACAGTGGTCACGTGAGTTGCATCTGGCTGGATCATTTGCTTAGAGAGCCCAAAGTCGCAAAGTCTTGCATTCACCTCCTTGTCCAATAGTATGTTACTGCACTTGATGTCTCGGTGTATGACTCGAGGATTGCTTCCATTATGTAGATAGTCCAGTCCTGAGAAGAAAGACACTGACCATCAAGCTTGGAAGAGCGAGCTATCGATCTTTCATCAAAGGAGCTTCCAACTATATTGAAGTTTCCAATGTAATAAGTCTCAGAAAAGAAGCTTATCCATGTACACCTTTTGCAGCATCAACAGCAATCTTGAGTCTACGAACCCAGCTTAGTGAGAATTTCCTACTGTTTGGACCTAAATTCACATTGCCGTCCATGAATGATCATTACCGAGAGATGATATGTAAGACCACACTAACATAATAGAGACCGAATTTTGTTGCAGAAACCCACCATACAGTTGATCAGCCAGTGATCCACCCGGTAGATATTCATAGACTAAAATCTGACGCTGCGACTCGTAACAAAATCCTTCCAGACTGACAAGGTTCTGATGGCGGACTTGTGATAAGAGACGAACCTACGGAGTATAAATGTATTTAAGGCAATTAACCAACAGACTAGTGATAAAATTCTCAGAAGATATATAAACCTATACATGAGCTAGATCAAGGTCACAAGAATGTAAGAATGATTTTCTTTTATACTTGACATATTTCAAACGCGCTGACTGATGCATGTAACATACAAAAGGGGTACCTGTTTTATAAAATCAGCATTCTTCTTTGATTGACTTATCATGCCACAGGCCACAATATTGTTCAAGACATGCTAGAAAATCTAAAGAATAACAAAATACAACAAGTTGACACCTGAATAAGTGCTATATATTTGCTTTCAGGGAGGACCTCCTTACCTTCGTCATTCTTAAGATAACAGCTGAAGTTAAAATAGCCAAAGATTTCACATTGTGTAAAGATGTTACCTTGAATTTTTTTTGTCCACACGGTTGGACCACATTAATGTTAGCATGCAAATGACTCAGAACTGTGTGCATATGTACACAAACCGCAAATGAGGTTGATTGTTCCAAAAGGAAAAATTTACAGAACCAACCTCATTTATGAAAGAATCTGCACCAAGTTGGGTTTTATCAAACCGCACTTTCACAGCAACTAGTTTTCCATCTGGAAGGTTGCCCAGGTACACGGATCCAAAGCTACCATGACCAATGACTTCTTTGAAGTTGTTTGTAGCTGTTTTGATCTCTTTGTAGGAAAAAATCTTAGCTGCGTTCCAGTTTCTCATGTCTGCGGCTGCCCCTGAAAATTTTGACAGATCACACACCATGAGACTGAAATAATCTGTTTTCATCTGAATTATGTTCGATGCTTTGGTTTACATACTTTCCATATATGACATTTCAGTTCTTCCTCTCCTTCTGTACATGAATATGAATAGCAGGATGAGTAAAATAGCTAGTGATACTCCTCCGACTGCTCCGAGTATAATGGCTAAATGATTATGTCGCCCTTTGTTTCTCTCGGGAACTATTGTAACTTGCGGTGCCTCAATTGAAGGACTAGATGATGCATCACCGCATGCAGTTGTGGAGAAGGAAAGACACAAGTTTCCTGAGGTTCTGCAGAAACTTGACACCTCAGTGTAATAAAAAATAATGGGCAAAAAGACCTCTCTTTTTGTTTGCTTTAGGAACCACTAGGAGTACCGGTTTCTTACCTGACGTCCAAGCTCTGTCTGTTCAAGGAATCTGGTAAGGTACCTTGTAGCAGGTTATTCTCCAAGTCCCTTGCAAAAGATAACAATGGAAAACGGATTTATTTTTGCATATTCTTTTAAAGGCCAGGTAATTCGTTTTTTACTCCACAAGCCCATAACCAGCTTACAGTAGGTGAAGGTCTTTCAGCTCTCCCAAGCCGTCGGGAACAACTCCCTCTAAGCTGTTGTTTTGTACGTCCCTTCATTATTTCAAAAGTAAAGAAGAGCCTCATTAGGTCTAATCATCGGTAGCCAACATATATTCGTAACTTTACAACCAAACTTACAGAACTTGCAGGCTAATCAAGTTCTCCCAATCTGAGCCAAACGATGTCAGTTTATTGAAACTCAGGTTCCTGAAATACCAGAAAGCGTTTAAAGCCAAATCAACCTTCTCAACTATGTAGCAAGGTGTGCACAGGTGAGAGATGCTTACAATTTCTCGAGATTTTGCAGGCTGTCCAAGTTCTGTATCTCACCAGCAAGTGATGCGTTATGCAAATCCCTGAAGGCGAAACAAGTGAGATGTAAGAGATTGCGGCATGCACGGATCATAACAAACTAACAAAGTAAGACACCTTACAGTGTTTTGAGATCCAACAAGTCCCCAAATGTTGGACTGATAGACCTCAGATTGATGTCTGAAAGATCCCTTCAAAGATAGATAAACCAACAAAAACATAAATTCCAGGGTAGATGCCGATTTGTGAAAAATAATGGTGTGCATTTATAAACTCCGTGGCATAATGTTTTTATACAGTGATGTTACTAGGCTTCCTTCACATCCGACATGATCCCACGGTTTTGGTGAGCAAGGATCATCTTCCCATCCCAGGTCCAGGCCAGTAAACTGCTCGATAACCTGAAGTGCTGAAACTGCAACAGAAGGAATTTAAAGGGATAATTATCATATAAAGCAAAATATTCTGGCAAGCGGCGTGATTGAATTTGACATGTAGACACATTAACAGATATTTGCACCTGTAGTTGATGAAGCTTCTGGGGGAATGTCAACAAGTTCATACACCTCAATTGCATTAACCTGAGGAAAGAAACTTTTGCTCTTAAACGTCACGTTCAGCGACTTGATTTTCTTCCTCGTAACATATAGAGCACTGGCTGCTGAGGTTTTCACTGTATAGTTAGATTGCACTATGTCCCCGTTAATTATCACATCGAAAGATGGGGAAATAGGAAGGATCCCAGCGAAATAGAGGACGACGTAATAGTCGCCAAGTGAGTCGAGAGGGAAGTTATACGTCAGGACTTCTTTTCGTGCCAAAACTCTGGCAGTTTGAAGAACAGCAGGAGGAGGACTCTCCGAGAGCCCCGAGAGATTAAACTCGACTTGAATTTTGAACCCAGTAGTCACATGGAATGGTGTGAAGCTTTTATCAGCATCCCATATTCGATCATAGGGATCTGCAGGGTACCTGTATTTCACGAATATTAGTTACTGAAACTTTCACAAATCATACAACAATGTCACAATGCGAGAATGTTCATCACAACATAACCAAAACTGGTTAAGAAAACAATCATAACATCAATAAGTACGTATTGCGCTACAAAAAGTTCGTATGTAACTCACTTCAACGAGCCATTGGTGTAACCGCTATCAATTCGATAAGACTTCCTGAGTAACTTATTCGGGTAATCCCCCATTCCACTTTTGTAAGCTTCAGGAGGAAGAGGCCGCACTTCGAGCAAAGAAATTACCGGAGTCCCACCATTCCGAATACGATGCAAGCAAAAAGAGAGCGTGTCCTTGTCAACTGACGATATGAATTCTTCAGTCCAAGGATCATTAGTGGTCAGGTTAATAGTACTAGCCATTGCTGTCCCAAGAGAAACAGAAAATGCCGGTGGCTTCCCTCGTCCATCGTAGTTCTTGTACACAAATTGGCTTCTTATGAGAATTAAGGAGGATATATTCCTCACAGGTAATCTGTAACAGTTATGGACTTTGGAATCTGGGAAGAACCGAAGCGAAACGCCAGATGAATCGCCCTCGATATTGTCAACATAGGTAGTCTTTCCCGTGCTTATGAAATCACCGTCGGTTATCCACAAGATGTTGGATGAATCCGTGTAATTGGTAGTTCCACCACAAGCTAAGCTCAGAAAACCTATCACATACACACAGATCATTGGACACAGAATTGACTGTTTAAAGAATATGATGGCAGCTCTAAAGGTATGGCTGACGCTGTTGCATTGATGACATATTTTCAGACAAAATTTCAGTAGTTATATGTATGTTCATCGGGAGAAACATTGGCAACTTAAAATAGTACTAGCTAAGAGAAGCAACAATTTGGAGAAGAATTAAACATTTAAAACTTCATTGTTTACTGGAAGAAGTGAAAGAGATCAATTCATTGGGATAGGTTCTTGGAGCAGCCCTCATGCATGATAGAAGTAACTAATTAGCACAATAAATTTGCTTGATTGTGAAATGCATACCGTCTTGATCACAGAAGCCAAGTGAACAGAAGCAACAAAGGAGAGCAAAGCTGAATGAGAATATCTTCAGTCCCATATGGCCAGGCTCTTCTATTTTGGGACTTTTTCTGTGAAGCCAAGGCAAAGTTCAAGAAACAAGCGGCTTTGAGGCTCTGAATGGGACAGATGAGTGAGAGCGATCGGAATTTCAGGTTTATATATGGCATTGCAAGAGAACAAAGCAGAGTCACCCATGAGTTTTCTTTGGTGGGGCAACGGGTTGTTTCAGAATAATGATTAATGACGAGGATTATCTGCTGATTACGGTTGAAGATGCAAGAATAGAACAGTTGGAGATGATTAAGGTGTGCTGGATCGGTAATAATTAAGCTTCTTTGTTTGTTGCCGATCAACACTTTTTCACTATGATTACTTCTATTACAACTACCGCCATTACTAAAAGCAATAATATAGTATTAGTTACAAAAAGCAGCCAAGAAAAGGACCGAAAGTTAGTTAGCTTGCAGAAGAAGAAGATCATTTGGACTCGGTCACTGAAGTTCAAAAGCATTTACATATTCAAGAGACCATCGAATTTCCAGGATTTGCTTAGGCATAAGTTGGACTTTGTCTCCCTCAAAAATCCAAAACTTACCAAATCAACAGCCTGTGGTCTATACGACAACCATATCCAACTCGGTAAAACCGCATTAGGTGTATGCTGCCTCCATTCTCTTCACATCCTGCTGATGCCATTACAGTTTTTATTGCCCGATTTCATGGGTCATTTCAAGAGAACTCATATGATCTTTGGGAACATTTTCTTCCTGGGAAGTGTTTTGTATTATGTGAAACTCGGACATGGTATTTTGGCTTCATACGAGGAAAGGAAAAACTCTTCTAGACCACACGTGCAATGAAAAAAGGAAATGCTTAAATAGCACAACGAGACCATTCTTCCGTGCAGATAGCCACCTGCTTTCTCTTTTGAAATTAATGGGGTTTCTTGAACTGAAAGCCACTGAAAAAGAGAAGTGGCAAAAGGATCCTTTTGAAGAATGCATATATAAACGAATGCGCAGAAGTCAGTGTCATCACTTTGAAATCAAATCCATCCGAGTCTCTTCTTCATTGTAATTCCCCATCAAAGAGATGCACCGAAAGCATGTCTTTAGCATGCTGTTTGCTCGAAGTTTCGCACGGTGACATCGGCATCATGCATGTGATGGTTGCCATAGTATGACACGAATCATCATGACATTAATCGATGGACGCTTGATAGGCCAGCATCCATGCAATGATATCGTGGCACTAAATTTAATTCCACCTTTTCGAAGCTCTTGCTTTCAGATTCGTCCTCTGGATTTCAGATGAGATGCTTCCTTTCTCTGAAAGGAAAGGTCCTATGGAGGACCCAATGCCCAGCAACCCTCATGCACGAATGATGAAAATCTCGTGTCACCTCACCAACCGCCCACACCAAGTGTAAAACATCTCATATTTTTTTCTCTCGGATTTCAACTCGCATAAAATCTGATTCTATAAGGTTAAAATGACTTCTCAAGGATTCGAGATCACCTGTGGAGCTAGACAAACATTGTCAATTGGTGAAAACGCGTGCCATGATAACGGTAGGTCATTGTCTAATTATTAAGCTTCGTAAGCTACCAACCTTAATCAAGCCCATCTGCTTCAAAAGGAGACAATCCGATGTCAATTTTGGCTACTTTTACAACACAATCCATGGGGAGCCGTTGACCAAGTGGCATTTGTTACGGATGAGATACTTCCATTAATTTTGATTTTAAACGTGCAACACATGAGGTATGCTCAGGAAGTGTGCAAAAAATCTATCCGAAAGTTTTTTTAGATCAGAGCTTGTTGGAGTCAAGACCCAAAAAATTTATGGATTCAAAAATATTGAAATTTCAACATGAAATAATTGGAAAGAAACATCAGTTCAAAAAGGGGGTCGATGGACTCTATTGATCACAAAAAAGAATAGTTGCCAAATTCTCTCGCTTCTAGAGGAGTCTTGTGCCGTAACAACAGAGCAAAACATCAAGAATTGGATCAGAAGTTTATTCACATATCCAAAGCAACAGGTTCCCTCATAATCCCCGCATTTTTTTGTCTAGGAACAGTCCAAGGAAGTGGACAACCAGAACTAAATGTATGTAATATTTATTAGGTTTTGTGCCTTTTCGGACAACATGTCGATATGTCCGAGTGGTTAAGGAGACAGACTTGAAATCTGTTGGGCTTCGCCCGCGCAGGTTCGAACCCTGCTGTCGACGCTTTTTTATCTGTCCTTTTTTCATTTCTCCCCATGTGGTTATTATGTTTTTGGCAGGTGATTTCAAAAGTCATCCAAGAAGTCCTGGGGCCGATCTAAAGTACCGTTGCCTCCTCTCTCGAAGGCGATTCCTTAAAAATTTTCACATTTCATTTGCTAGCATCTAGAATGGAGATTGCAAACTCAGTCCGACTCGCATGCGGAGCTTTCCATCACCTCGTTATTACAATGAATCCTCAATCTTCGAGATATCAAATCAACCTGGCAAAGAAATAACATTCTTTGATTGCCTGCAAATTGATCAATTCGTGATGTAGAACGGTGGGCAAATGCTTATATGGAAATCTTTGAGCATCAAGAGAGAGGGCTGTGGTCCCACAAATTGAAAAAAATTGCAAGTTTTTGAAGTTACCAATAGGTTACGAAATGTGACCTCAAATTCATGCATCATTTTCCTTGATTTCCAATATGTCAAAAATTTTGGACGAAGTTTTCTTTGATTTTGCAGACATTAGAAATTTCGAATACATTTTACAGATTTTCTAGTAGTATTTGAAAACTTTTCACTTTATCAGTATCTTTTTCTTAATTATGTTACTTGATTTTAGTTATTTAATTATCTTCTAAATGACGACATTCCTATAAATAGACGCCTAAGATATTATAATCAAAACTTCATTATCCAAATAACATTATCTTTTGGAATTCCTTTCCAAGCGTTTCCTCTCCTGCGTCATTTGGCATCAGTTTCTTTCTCTGCATCATTTGGTACCAGAGCGCCATCTTTTTCAACCTCGCGTGACAGTCATTTGGAGTTTCTTTCTCTGCGTCATTTGGCATCAGAGCGCTATCTCTTTCAACCTCGCGCGACGATACGGGAACCTCATGACTTGTTAATCGGCATGACACAGAGCTGACGGAGCATTTCCTGCCAAGCATAGCATGGAAAAGCAAAACCACGCTTCATACGGTGGTTCCCAAAATCATTAGGCCCAGACTCTTTTACCGGAGCCCTACTATACCAGGCGAATTCAACGGCTAGCCAATTAGCGGAGCAAAAGATCACGACACGATCCATCAAAACAGAGTTATTGTCGGACACCGCATTGTCGGACATTCCCATTCCAGGATCATCCCAAGGCCCAGTTTAAGGCTGCCGGATGTCCGCCGGGAAAGATTTAGAGAATTAACTACGCACGAATCATGTTCAAGATTATATTAAGGAGGTTCATCTACTAAAAGATGAGCAGTATTAACCCAAAAACACCGAGAATAGGCGCACAAAACATCACATTTCCAACTCCTCGTCTTCAGACGCATAAATTGTTTCAAGGAAATTCACGAAAACAATCTCAACAAAATTTGGAACGACTATCATCAAGCTAAACACTCAAAATCCTAGTACTTCACGGTCGCAAGGATGTCGACTTGAGAGCCAAGCTTCTCCTCTGCAGCCTTTTCAGCCTTCACTCTAAGCTTCGTCAACTGCTTCTTCCGCTCGTAGACGGCTTGAGCCCTCTCCTTTCTCTTCTTCTCGAGCTCCTGCATGTCAAATGTAAAATTAAGAGTTAAAACCAACAAAGCGTGATGGAAAAAGGAGAGAAAACATAGTCTGATGGCATTGGCTTCACAATTTCATGCATCGTGCTGTAGGATTTTACCAAGCTGTGATCAGAGAGAAGACAAAGGACTATGTGTTCTTCTCAGCCTTTAGAGTGAGAAAACATCTTTACATCCTATAATATAGAACCTCGAAACTAGCCATGATAAATCCCACATGAAAAAGCCTCTGTTTGTGTGTTGAGATAAAGGTCAAACGGTTAAGAGCACATACATGCACCTAGGGACTGAAGACTTGAGAGGGCAAAATTTGCCACTAAAAATAGGACAAGATATTGTGAATTGTAATGTTGATTTAACGAAAAATTGATATTCTACCATTCACTATGAACCGCCAGATATCAAGTTTTACCAAATTTTACTCATCCAAAACCAAAAGCCCTAGCTTGACTCGATCAAACATCCAGAAGAACAATACAAATCTTGTCCTATCTTTTCACCAAGTATGAGCAGCCAAGAAACTAGATTCGCACATTTTAACTGTATGATGACAAGCAACCTAGTAAAGAATTAGGGGTCATCATTTTGTAAGTAACAGATCAAACAATCCAATACCTAACTTATCTAACCAAAAGTAACGTTTCAGGTAAATCCAATATTAGAAGGCTAGCACAAAAGCCACCAACTCCAAATAAAGGAAAGCCAACTGATACGGCTATTATCTCTCCAAGAAACAGCATGAGCTAGCAATGCAGCAAAAACTCACCCTGATGGTGTCATAATGGTTCCATCCCACTTCAGAAGACAGGCGGCCCAACAAGCAGTACTTGTGCCCCTTTTGAAGCCTCAACACCCTATATAGATCACAATGCAAATCAAACATTAAATTGACATAAGCCACAACAGAAAAGACAGTCCCAAAATGAACACAGGACAAATGGAAATGAGAAACGTACTTGAGAGCATCAGGGATGACCATTCTCTTTGTCTTGTCATAAGGAGGAGGGACACCCTCATAAGCCTTCAACCGAGCGAGCGCACCTGCTCCCCTCTTGGTCTTATGCGGAATCATTCTGCAAATTCACACGAACCAACAAAGATTCAAAATCTCAATCCGAAGCAAGCTCGCAGGTCCAGCATTCACCACATCATTCCAAATTCCAAAATAAAAAAAAAAAAAAAAAAAAACCTAAGAATCCATCGCCTACGAAATAACTATCATTCTGCAACCATTGTCCAGCTCTAGAGTCCAGCATCAGTAGCTCGAGCAACCTAAGCAAGAACTTATCATCGCATTGATACATTAGCCACTATACACAAAACTCACGGAAGCCAAAAGAAGCAACTAGCTATCGAAACATCATTTCCCACCATTTGCGATTCCCACCAACACATTGAAATCGCAATCCAGCCAATAAACAACCATCTCAATTATCCTCGCGCCAATCAATAGTCAAAACGAGAGCTCGAAGAATCAAACAAACAGGCAGAAAACAACAACGTACCCGCAGCCGGTGCGCCCAAGACTCAAAATCACACGGACCAACAAAAACTCAAAATCTCAATCAGAAACAAACGCGCAGGTCCAGCATTCACCACTTCATTCCAAATTCCAAAAAAAAAAAAAAAAAAAAACCTAAGAATCTACCGCCTATGAAGTAACCATTACTCTGCAACTCTTAGTCCAGCTCTAGACTCCAGCATCAGTAGTTCGAGCAACCTACGCAAGAACTTCATCCACCACCACACACAAAACTCGCGGAAGCTAAAAGAATCAACTAGCTATCGCAACATCATCATCTCCCGCCGTTCGAAACTCCAGCTCGGGAACCTCAGTTGAAGGCAAAAAACGATCATTTCGATCATCCTCGCGCGCCGATCGACCGGCGGAAAAACTGAAAACTGAATAGGGAAGGCAATGACGAAAAACGACGGCGTAAGGAGTACCCGCGGACGGTGCGCCAGAAGATCTTGGCGGGGGCGCGGAAGTGGATGGGGCCGTGGGAGGGCTTGGTGTTCATGCGCTTCCGGAGGAACCGCATGTACTTCATCTTCTGCCGGACGAGGCCGCCGGACATGCAGATCTCCTCGCACCGGACCACCACCACGCGCTGCCCGTTCAGGAGCTCCTTCGCCACGATCGACGCCAGCCGCCCCAGCATGTGGTGCCGCGCGTCCACCACCACGCGCTTCGCGCAGATACCCGACCCGGACACCATCTCTCCTCTCTCTCTCTCTCTCTCTGCAGCAGCGCGGTGGCGAGAATCTGCGTTAAGCTTCGAAACCCTTCAGGCGACCGAGGCGTGCGCGGCTTATAAGAGGGGGGAAGTGATGGGGGAGCTAGGGTTTTCGTGGTTTATGCTACGGTGCGGGCGTGCGTACGGAGGCCGGTGGGGGACGGGCTGGGCCCGCTGAGCCCAACTGCGAAATGCGGGGAGATCCTGGCCCGGCCCGGACCGAATTCAGCCCGTTTACGTCCCATCTCGGCCCAAATATAAGTAGGCGAGTTTTTTTTGGTAATGAAATCGGAGGCCCGATCGCAGGGCTGAATGCCAACTGCCCTTCCCTATAGAGATGTGCATGGTTTGGGCGGGCCGTTCCCGACCTAAACTCGATTCTGAAAAATTGGAATCGGGATCCACCCGTTTGTTGCATGGATCCACCCGAGAACCACACCTTCGGTCCGGTCTGGTTCTCGAGTGGATCCATGAAACCGGTCTCACAATAATCGGACAGACAGATGGATGGCTATTGTCGAGGGCAACGGTGATTTTCTAGAGTGTCGAATAGAGAAAGAGACGGACGGATGGACGAACGGTTGTTGTTAAGGGTGATGGTGAATTTTTGAAGGGCCAAATGTAAAAAGGGATGAAGGATTGCTATCGAGGGTTTCCTTGCGAACCCTAGGCCAAGGGGGTTCCTGGGTTTCTTCTTCTCCTCCTCCTGCAACCCTCCTTATTCATGTGCTGGCCTTTTGACTTTTTCCCACTAACTGCCTGCTTTGGACTTTCTCCATTTGTTAGGCGTTTTGTCGAGGGGTTCGTGCTTGCCTTTTGATGTTGGGTTTGTTAATTAGTAATTTTAATTTTTTTTACTATTAAAAATTAATTGGTCCAGTCCGGGTGGGCGGGTGGACGGATCTGCTCATGGAATCGGGAACCGGACTAGTTCTCTCAAAAACCACCGGTTTCGGGCAGTCCGGGTGAATCCCAGTTCTTTTGCACATCCCTACTTCCTCGCCAATGGAGCGCTAGAGAGAAGTAGGGTCGATCCGAGACTCTTTTCAAGGTCTGGAGCCAAGAGAAAATCAAACTATGTTCTTCTTCCGCCACGAACCCAATTGCCCATTGATTATACGAGCTTACGTCGCTTTAATGCAGATAGGACCGCCGACACAATAGTCCATTAAATTGGCCTAGGTCGATCAACCCAAAGCCCGAAACGGGTGGACCTGGGTAATCCTTTCCTGCCTTTGACCTCTAGCTTACCCAATTAGAGCCTAGATCGATCCATCCAAGCTTGAACGATTCTAAAGAAAATTCGAAATGCGTGGCAATTCAAGATCGGATTTGGGTAAGGATTTAGCGTGACCAACACAAGCCCGCTTGCGAAAATCTGACTTTTCCTATCACTATCGAGAGGGCCCGGGAGGTAGATCAATCGTCACCTCAGACTGCGACATCAAACCATAAAAAAGAGTTATTTCAAGCCTAACCCCAACTTTTCATCAACGAAATAATCAAAACCCGGCGTCAAAAAATGTCCAAATCGAGCGCGTCAAGATCGCGCTACCGAGACGGAGCGGTCCAGCACGAGATGCTGACGACCAGAATAAGATCACCAAAGAGACGCCAAAACCGGGGGCGAGCATCGGACCTGCGGATTTCACGAGGAGAATCCCACGTGAATCTGTCCAAAATTTTATGACCCAGGATTAAATTTAGTACAGGAACCAAGTTCCTTGATCCTTTTCTCCGAAATTATGAGCTCCTGATTTGGTGGGTAGTTGAGGACGAGAGGCCCTTCTTCCCCTCCACCAACCCCAACAACAGCCGATCGCCATCCGAAAATCTGCCATTGACCTGAAGCGAGGAAGCCCCCCCAACCCATTTTTGGCTGTTGGGTCCCGAGTTTTTCCACCTCTGCTTTTGGTTCCCCGCTCATAAGGGCGAAAAGGGAGGGGCAGGGTCGATCAAAGATCTTTCTTTCGAACCTTTTGCGAATTTTCTTGCTTTTTGTCTTCCTCTGGGTGGAAGCGAAAGAGCGAGATGGGGGGAGAGGGCAAGGTGTACACTTTGGCGCAGGTTTCCGAGCACAACACGTCCAAGGACTGTTGGCTTGTCATCGATGGCAAGGTGCGTCGGATTGATGATCGTGGTCGTTCTTCTTTTTCTGTTCGATGGGTTTTGTTCGGTTGTTTTGAATGGTTTCGTTTAGGCGTGGCTAGATCTAAGAGTGAATCTTGGTCTGTCGGGATGATTCGGTGGGATCTTCTTGAGTACCCTTTGGTGGAAGATGGGTGTTCTTGTCATTGGTTCTGGTTTCATACTGTTATGTTTCTGTCATGATAGTGGATCAGCTTTGTTTTGTTGAAATATGGACAACATCTAATTTATCTGGAAGGTCTATCGATGTGCAGCATAAACCTTTGGGAGAAGGACAGGCTTATTCACCGCACTGGCCCATTAGTTGCTTTTACTTCCTACTTGTCCTGTGATGGTGGATTTGATGCGCGAATGCCGTGCCTTTTGTGTTTTAGGCTTCATAATTAATGCTATCGGACTAGTGATTGTTTTACACGAAACAGATTCTACAACTTTCCATTTGCTTGGCATAAGGGTGTCACTATCTGTCATATTAGTCTCACGGGTGGAATGCTAATACAACTACTGATCTTAAAGTTATTTAGCCCTCTCGAAGTTTAAGACCTCACCATGTCTTTCCAGTATCACAACCATGGCTTTAGGACAAGTTTCCTTGATAAATTTGAGCTGTTTCTGATGTTAAAAACATCTGAGAGTGGTCCGTGTCGGCCTCTATTGCGGGTATCAATCTTTGGGTGCTCAGAGAAGGGGCACATGTGCCTGTCTATTTGTTCATCTTTGGTTGTTCTCACACCATATTCTGATAGAGCTGGATACGTGTACCTTATGCATTCATCTGGGGCTGCAGATAATGTGCAAGCAGTCCTCACCTGGCTGTTCAGCCATTTATATGTGAATCTAACGGTGTAGAAAGTGCATGCCAGTTTCTGTGTTGAATGTATGATAATGGGAGCTTGTAATTTGACTAAGCATGTTGGTATCATTTGAGCTCTTTCCTATCGATTGACCAACGACAATCATTAAAAGTAAACTTTTTGGATGGTTTTGGGAGCTCAAACACCTGCGAAATTGTTGGAATAGGTCTATGATGTGACTAAATTTATGGAAGATCATCCTGGTGGTGACGAGGTCTTGCTCTCCTCCACAGGTAACAAAGATGTTAAGGAAATCCAGACTTGGAATATTTCCTTTATCCTTTAAATTGTTTTGATCAACGGTCCATTAGGTCGACTGTCTAGTTGATCATTGTCTGTACCCTTTCGCAGGGAAGGATGCAACTGATGATTTTGAGGATGTGGGTCATAGTAGCAGTGCCAGAGCAATGATGGATGATTTCTATGTTGGCGAGATTGATGCATCGACGATTCCTGCTAGGACCAAGTACACTGCTCCGAAGCAGCCTCAATACAACCCTGACAAAACTCCAGAGTTCGTCATTAAGCTACTGCAGTTTTTGGTCCCCTTGCTGATATTGGGATTGGCTTTTGGCATTCGCTTCTACACAAAATCTGCTTGAAGACAACAGCCTACGGCCAAATTGGAAAAAGATTCTTACAGAAAGTCGCTTGCTCTCTTCGAACTTGGATTCGTGTGCTTTCGGTTGATGTAAGACATCTGGTGTTTTCATAATTTCATTGTCATCATGCTCCTTGTTGGTTATCTCCTGTCAGGAGCTTATTGGCCTGTTCCTTGGGACCGCTTGTTTGAAAGATCTTTTTGCCCTGCACTGGCTTTGTGAAAGCTGGTGATATATTCAGAGACTTGATCGAGCCCCATGCGTAGGAGAGTACGAGTGAAACCTTATGGGTGAAATCTTATTACGTTCTGGTCATGATCCAAAAGAGATTCCTGCTCTTTGGATACACATAGATTTCTTGCATCGCACGGTACCTGCTTGCTGCTGGATTTTTTTCTATGGTCCTTCCGACCAGAACTTGATGAATCCAAAAGTGGGTAATTCGATAATAAAAGTTACCGGCATCGAGGCACTAAACTCTCGTGCGAAAACAATCTGGGCGCTGTTACATGATATCCTGTGGAAGCGTTTCTTGATAATGGGATCCACGGACGACCGATGGACATGTACTAATAAACCTAAATTGGGACTAACTTGGAACCAGCAAAAGAGATATCCTTATTTATGCGTCGTTACCTGCCAAAACTTAGAAGAAAATGATGGAGAAAATAAAAGGCAAACGATCCTAAACCTCTGATTTATACACACTAGGTCAATCTATTTCGATTCTATACAAATGAGGGAGTATAGTTGCTTCTAGATCAAGCTGGGGACAAGCTACAGCATAGCCCTCCAAACCTTCACTTTTCGTCAAGGGAGTCATTTTCTACAGAACGAGATAGAGATCAATAGACTATTTTTGTAACATAACCTCAAAAGGAACTCATCGTGTTACAACTTCGCACCCTCGCTGTGTTAATGGCTACGCATCTTGCACGACGTGGAATTCTTCATTCCGGTAAATCAGAAGCAGCAACACTTTGGACTCTACATCCATATCTTGTAGGGGTGTGCAACCGGATCGGGTATACTCGGGAATCAAATCGGCCCACCCGAAAAACAGGGTTGGGAATTGGTTCCCGTTGAAACCGGTCCGAGAACTGGGTCTCAAAATTCGGAACCGGTTTAAATCGGTTTGGGAACCAGGTTCGATTGATTACCCGCCCAAGAACCGGTTCCCGGACCGGTTTTGGAACCGGTTTTGTAAGTATAGGTCAAAACCCTATTTTTTATCCTTATTTCTATTCTTACTCTCCTGATCACACTAAAACACGCACGACACTCCTTATTTGTCGTTCCTCTTCCTCACTTGCTTCCCTCGGCTCCCTCTTGCACCGTCCAACAAACAGAACGATGTTTGTCGCTGCCAAATTATTATGTACTACATGAATTGACTCACCTAATTTCTCTTTTGTAAGAGGAGTTAGGCTTGCAAAAATGAATAGCTTCATATAGTAATTATGGGAATAAAACTAATATTAGATCCATGTTTATTGCTAATTCTCTACCTTATAATTTTATTTATTATAATTAGCCATGTAGATCCTTAATTTTTCATTTAGTAAAAAAGTTAATGTATTTTTTTTTTTGGTGAAAAAGTTAATGTATTTATTTATTACAAGTGCTTAAAATTACTAGCCTCATTTTTCCTCGGTTTTGCTCGAGATTACCTTATTTTCTTGCATATTAATATAAAATTTGAAATCGTATATGATATTAGGAGATTGCAAAACAAGTTCTAGTGAAAACAGGATTGACTTTAGAACCGGACCGCAAAAACAGAGTGGGTCGGGTACATGGTCCAATATAAACAGGGTAAGATACAAGATCCAAGAAAGGGGAACCGATTATAAAAGGGTAGGATACAGGGTCTAGGTCTAGACCTTGGACCCGAGTATCCCTAATATCTTGACAGAGCAGTCATGACTCGCAGAGGCAACTATTCCAGTCACATGTGATTGTGCCAAAGCTGAGATAATATTCTCATGCACTTGAACAACGAGTATCTTGTTCTCGGCTATGTTCCACAGCTCCAAGGACTGCACATAAATTTGAATCAGTCAGCCACAAATCGCAATTTATATTCTTGGCTTCCAAGTTAACCTGTGGTATATGCTTTGTGACTATGTTGATGCACAGTCATGATGCACAAAACATGCTAATGGCTCACCCTAATTATCATTTTTATTATGGTCAGTCGTTCACACTGAATAATTTGGTATACTCATGAAGACAAAAACAGAGATGGCAATTAAATGAAATGAACAGGTGAAATGATGTGATTGACTGGTGTTAAAATTTAGCTCTCCGTGAGAACTGAGATTGCCAGTATTGA
Source organism: Eucalyptus victrix (assembly GCA_016097545.1). Classification (NCBI taxonomy): domain Eukaryota; kingdom Viridiplantae; phylum Streptophyta; class Magnoliopsida; order Myrtales; family Myrtaceae; genus Eucalyptus; species Eucalyptus victrix. The sequence continues at coordinate 10,154,057 of CM027842.1, forward strand.
TAAAGCTGCAACTCAAGATGGACAAGGATAGTTTCAAGTAGTATGCACCATTTTTTACCTCTTTTTTTTTTTTTTTGGGAAGTACAGGAGAGTGAAGGTAAGGAATAACCGAAAACTATATGGATGTTCATAAGATGAACCACTATCGTGCCAAACTCTCATTCACACTAAAGCATACTATCTACATTATAAATTTAAGCGCATTATCTTGGACGTATATTTAAGAACATGATCTATCAGACTTCATCCCCCAAGTCCATCGAAAGCAAATGAGCTGCTGGATATAGACTGAGAAATGTAACACAAGATAGATATGCTACCGAGAATCCACCAATCACCAAGAGATTGGGGTAGCTGGGATGAAATACACAGGAGTGGAATTGGTTTTCTGTCGAGCTCAGCTCCTGGATGCACTCTCCTCTAGTCAAGGACCAAATCTTTACCAGGTTCTGACTGACAGATGCCAAGCAATCTCCACTTGCATCCCAGCTGATATAGTTTACCAAATCAGGATGTCCCTGGGATTGAAGTCAAACATGGCAAGATTGCTTTATTCAGAATGTGCTTCAATGGTTATAAATTCAGATAATTTCACCAACTATCACTGCATTCCAGTATGATCACCAATATGTACCTGCAATGAGTGCATTTGCCGGTCAGTTTCGACGTCAAAGATGGTTACGACTTTGTCTGATGCTGCTGCCAGTAGCTGTCCAACTCTTGGCTGAAATCTTACTCGTGCGGTGCCTCCCTACATCAACAAATAAAGCACACAATGTAATGATTATCTGAGGCATCTAAGAATTACCTGAATACAAAACTCGGAACCAACCTTGGATATTCGACGGCATGAGAATGGATTGACACTACAATAGCGGATTTCATTGTCACTATCACAGAAACATAAGAGGTCGGTCTTCCTTGGGTGGAAATCGAGTGACATAACTGGTGAACTATGGGAAGTGTAAGCCTCCACACAAAAATTTGGCTGCAAAGTGTAAGCCTCCACACAAAAATTTGGCTGCAACAACACATAAGATGAGAAAACTGCATTAGTCAACATTTAGCAACCTTTCATTACATATCAATTTTTGCCAAAAGAAGAGTGCAAAAATTTGTATACCCTTTGTACTTTTAAGTGTTTTCAGTAAGTGACCTCTTGTACTTTGATTTTGGTGATTTTGGTTACTTTCCACGTAACTGAAAATAGTCATTCTGTCCCAACTTCATTGGATTCTAGGGGAAGCAGGTTAAATCCTCTGTGGGACTACCACATAGGATATACTTCCATAACAAACTATAAGAGAAATTTGGATGGAAGCTACCTTTACTGATGCAGAAAGTACACAGATCAAAATCACAAAAATTGAAGTGCAATAAGTCACTTATTCGAACCTAAGTACAGGAGCTGTGTAGTTAGAGAAACAAAGGGCTTTCAAACTGAAACCACATACACTGAGCATACAATCGTACATAATAATGATGGAGCTTAAGGAAATAGGGAAGAAAGAATTACACGTGCAGCATCCCAAAGTCGCACGGATTTATCAACTGAAGCTTTCGCAAGTTGAGACGAATTTGGTCTAAAGCAAATATCGGTTATGACTGATTTGTGCACCTCAGGCGTGCTCACCGTTTGAAGCGTATACATGTTCCGAATGACCACCTAAAAGAAACCCAAAGACTTCAGAATACCATAAAACTTTTCCAGTTGATTTGCTCATTGTCATGTTCTATTTTATTGCTCCTACAATAGTGACAATAGATGTGCAAAGGGGAAGAGAGAAAATCTATTGCACCAAAAAAAAAAAAAACATGTGATATAGGTCTGGTTGCCTAGAAGAAATTGTCCCTGGAAAATTGAAGAGATGGAAATGTAACCATCTATGTAAAGGCTACCATCAGCGGGACAAATGTTCATTAGAGAAACAGCTTCCCCAAACAAAGAATTCCGGTCCATGCTTCCATTATTTGTACCTTCTTGTCATGACCACCCCTAGCTAGTAACTTTCCATCTGAAGAGAAATGACAGCATGTGATTTTGCTATTTCTTGTTCTTATACAACCAACTTCAGCAAAAGTACGACCTGCATTAGAGAATGATATGGCTGGAATAAGAATACAAAAGATCACTAGGACTTATCACATAAAAAGGAAATGCCAGTCAATTACTCTTAGAATGCGTTTGTTTGTGTTTCTGTTCAAAAATTATTCTAGGGAACAAAAATAGAAAATTTATTTCTATTCCGGAGAATAATTTTTGACCAGAAAAAATGGATTTGGTAAATTTATTTCGGGAATAAAAAAACAGAAACACATTTGGTAAATTTGTGTTTTTTTTTTGTTTCTTTTAATTTTTTAATATTTTTATTTTATTTTTCCTTTTTTTCTTTTTTTTTTTTTTGCCACGCAGGGCAACACTCAGGCTCGCCCAGCCACCGGCGAGGCTTGCCTCGCTGAGCCACCGCTAGGCGATGCCGACCTAGCGTGACCCGGCAAGGCCGAGCCTCTCTAATGGCTGGGCGAGCCCGAGCTCATCCAACCAAGGTGAGGCCTAGCCTCGCCAGGGGCTAGCAACGCTCGGCCTCGCCAGGGGCCCGCGACGCTCCGACGAGGTCGGCCCGGCCCTCGACGGTCAGTTGCCGGTCATGGCCGAGGCGGCGACCGGCCAAAGAAAAAAAGAAGGGAGAAAATTTGTTTTTTCAAATTTTTCTAGAAATAATAAATAAATTTTTATTTTTTATTTTTATTCCAAATTTATTTCCAAGAATAAAAAAAATAAATTTGGAATAAAAACACAAACAAACTTATTTCTTATTTATGTTTCAAATTTATTTCTGAAAATAAAAAAATAAATTTGGAATGAAAATACAAACAAAGCCGTTTCTGTTTTTTTTTTGGAAATAAAAAAAACAAGAATTTTGTTCATGAACAAAAAAATAAGAACACGAACAGACAGGTCGGAGGGCTCAGCTTTACTGTACCTCTTCCTTTGGAGACCTCGGAACTGACGCTCTCGCATCCTTCGGAGACCTCAGAACTGACGCTCTCACTTCCAAAGGCGTTGCTTGGGACCTGGAAGCCCTCATAGGACTCAGGCCCGCTCGATAGGGATTGGGTGTTGCTGCTGAACGACCCGAGGACGTTGACGATCAGATCTCCCGCAAACAAGGGCTGCCGTTGGTCATCGCCAGTTTTTTTTTTTTTTTTTTTTTTTTTTTCAGAGGGTCATCGCCAGTTTGAGAGTGAGCGTCGAAGGCATCTCTGAGCTCCTTGGGAATTTGGCCACAGAGCTCCTGGATCTCGCGCTTGCGGCTGGAGGAGAGGCTCTTAGGCCAAGCGGAACGCTCCATTGGTGAGAGAACAATCAGCACATCTGATTGCAATGTCTGAAGCTGAGAAGAAAGAGGAAAATCTGAGGAAAGCTTTGGCTTTTGAAAGGTAGTGCGTGGCAGATGTATGCTACTTCTTGCTGATGGTCTTGCAATTTGAATTTTCTCTTACTTGAATGCTCTAGATTTTGTATTGCATTTTAACTGTCTTGTATTTTGGAAATAGAGTCAATTAGGGTTTGCAGGATAACATTTCTTTTTTATAGAATTTTTATTCCTTTGTTTTCCAAAAAAAAAAAAATCTATTTGATAACGCCGAGTTATTTTCCTATTTTCTGAAATGAAAAGTTAATCAAGAAATAGATTTGGAGTAAAAATGATAAATCAATAAAAAGTTATTTTCTGTTTTCGGGAATAATTTCTAAAAATAAGTTAATTTCCTTTTTTTTTTTCTTTTGTTTCTCTCTCTTGCCGTGGCCACCTTCAACCGCTCGGAGCCACTGCCTATCGCCCGCCACCTCTACCGTCTGCCCGCCGGCCACCACCACTCGCTGCCCACCGGTGGCGACTGATGGGCTGTCCAGCGGTGTTCAGCAGTGACGGTCGGCGGCTGGCGGTTGTGTAGCAGTGGCAGCAGGCAGCAAGCGGTGGGCGGCGAGCGGCAACAGGCAACAGTTTTTTTTTGCATTTATTCATTTTTTATTCTTGCTTATGGATATTTCTATTCTTTTTCTATTCCAAGAGTATAAATTTTGCATAGTTACCAAATCCGTTCTTTTACTTAGAAATTGTTTCTCAGAATAAAAATAGAAAAGAACTATTTCTGAAAAAAAAAACTCTTCCCCAAGTTGCCATGCCCCTAATGACAAGCTGTCTACTGAATTTGTGTTGCTAAAATTTCATTCCGGTAGATCAGAAGCAGCAACACTTTGGCGCAGGTTTCTGAGCACAACACGTCCAAGGACTGTTGGCTTGTCATCGATGGCAAGGTGCGTCGGATTGATGATCGTGGTCGTTCTTCTTTTTCTGTTCGATGGGTTTTGTTCGTTTGTTTTGAATGGTTTCGTTTAGGCGTGGCTAGATCTAAGAGTGAATCTTGGTGTGTCGGGATGATTCAGCGGGATCTTTTTGATTACCCTTTGATTACCCTTTTGGTGGAAGATGGGTGTTCTTCTCATTGGTTCTGGTTTCATACTGTTATGGTTTCTGTCATGATAGTGGATCAGCTTTGTTTTGTTGAAATATGGGCAACATCTAATTTATCTGGAAGGTCTATCGATGTGCAGCATAAACCTGTGGGAGAAGGACAAGCTTATTCACTGCACTGGCACATTAGTTGTTTTTACTTCCTACTTGTCCTGTGATGGTGGATTTGATGCGCAAATGCCATGCCTTTTGTGTTTTAGGCTTCATAATTAATGCTATCAGACTAGTGATTGTTTTACATGAAACAGATTCTACAACTTTCCATTTGCTTGGCATAAGGGTGTCACCATCTGTCATATTAGTCTCAGGGGCGGAAATGCTAATACAACTACTGATCTTAAAGTTATTTGGCCCTCTCGAAGTTTAAGACCTCACCATGTCTTTCCAGTATCACTACCATGGCTTTCGGACAAGTTTCCTTGATAAAATTGAGCTGTTTCTGATGTTGAAAACATCTGAGAGTGGTCTGTGTCTGCCTCTATTGCGGGTATCAATCTTTAGGTGCTCAGAGAAGGGGCACATGTGCCTGTGTATTTGTTCATCTTTGGTTGTTCTCACACCATATTCTGATAGAGCTGGATACGTGTACCTTGTGCATTCATCTGGGGGCTGCAGATAATGTGCTAGCAATCCTCACCTGGCTGTTCAGCCATCTATATGTGAATCTAACGGTGTAGAAAGTGCGTGCCAGTTTCTGTGTTGAATGTATGATAATGGGAGCTTGTAATTTGACTAAGCATGTTGGTATCATTTGAGCTCTTTCCTATTGATTGACCAACGACAATCATTAAAAGTAAACTTTTTGGATGGTTTTGGGAGCTCAAACACCTGCAAAATTGTTGGAATAGGTCTATGATGTGACCAAATTTATGGAAGATCATCCTGGTGGTGACGAGGTCTTGCTCTCCTCCACAGGTAACAAAGATGTTAACGAAATCCAGACTTGGAATATTTCCTTTATCCTTTAAATTGTTTTGATCAACGGTCCATTAGGTCGACAGTCTTGTTGATCATTGTCTGTACCTTTTCACAGGGAAGGATGCGACTGATGATTTTGAGGATGTGGGTCATAGTAGCAGTGCCAGAGCAATGATGGATGATTTCTATGTTGGCGAGATTGATGCATCGACGATTCCTGCTAGGACCAAGTACACTGCTCCGAAGCAGCCTCAATACAACCCCGACAAAACTCCAGAGTTCGTCGTTAAACTACTGCAGTTTTTGGTCCCCTTGCTGATATTGGGATTGGCTTTTGGCGTTCGCTTCTACACAAAATCTGCTTGAAGATGACAGCCTACGGCCAAATTGGAAAAGATTCTTACAGAAAGTCGCTTGCTCTCTTCGAACTTGGATTCGTGTGCTTTCGGTTGATGTAAGACATCTGGTGTTTTCATAATTTCATTGTCATCATGCTCCTTGTTGGTTATCTCCTGTCAGGAGCTTATTGGCCTGTTCCTTGGTACCGCTTGTTTGAAAGATCTTTTTGCCCTGCACTGGCTTTGTGAAAGCTGGTGATATATTCAGAGACTTGATCAAGCCCCATGCGTAGGAGAGTACTAGCGAAACCTTATGGGTGACATCTTATTACGTTCTGGTCATGATCCAAAAGAGATTCCTGCTCTTTGGATACACAAAGATTTCTTGCATCGCACGGTACCTGCTTGCTGCTGGATTTTTTTTCTATGGTCCTTCTGACCAGAACTTGATGAATCCAAAAGTGGGTAATTAGATAATAAAAGTTACCGGCATCGAGGGACTGAACTCTCGTGCGAAAACTATTTGTGCGCTGTCACATGATATCCTGTGGAAGCGTTTCTTGATAATGGGATCCGCGGACGACCGATGGACATGTACTAATAAACCTAAATTGGGACTAACTTGGAACCAGCAAAAGAGATATCCTTATTTATGCGTCGTTACCTGCCAAAACTTAGAAGAAAATGATGGAGAAAAGAAAAGGCAAACGATCCTAAACTTCTGATTTATACACACTAGGTCAATCTATTTCGATTCTATACAAATGAGGGAGTATAGTTGCTTCTAGATCAAGCTGGGGACAAGCTACAGCATAGCCCTCCAAACCTTCACTTTTCGTCAAGAGAGTCATTTTCTACAGAACGAGATAGAGATCAATAGACTATTTTTGTAACATAACCTCAAAAGCAACTCAACACGTTACAACTTCCCACCTTCGCTGTGTTAATGGCTATGCATCTTCCACAACGGGGAATTTTTCATTCTGGTAAATCAGAAGCAGCGACACTTTGGACTCTACTTCCATATCTTGACAGAGCAGTCGTGACTCGCAGAGGCAACCATTCCAGTCACAGGCGACTGTGCCAAAGCTGAGATAATATTCTCATGCGCTCGAACAGACAATCTCTTGTTCTCGGCTATGTTCCACAGCTCCAAGGACTGCACATAAATTTGAATCAGTCAGCCACAAATCACAATTTCTATTCTTGGCTTCCAAGTTAACCTGAGGTATATGCTTTGCGACTATGTTGTTGCACAGTCATGAGGCACAGAACATGCTAACGGCTCACCCTAATTATCATTTTTATTATGGTCAGTAGTTCACACTGAATGATTTGGTATACTCATGAAGACAAAAACAGAGATGGCAATTAAATGAAATGAACAGGTGAAATGATATGATTAACTGGTATTAAAATTTAGCTCTCCATGAGAACTGAGATTGCCAGTATTGGTAAAGCTGCAACTCAAGATGGACAAGGATGGTTTCAATTAGCATGCACCATTTTTTTCCTTTTTTTTTTTTCTTTTTTGGGGGCGGGGGCTTGGGGGGGGGGGGGGAGGTGGGGGTGGGGAAGTACAGGAGAGTGAAGGGTAAGAAATAACCGAAAACTACATGGATGTTCATAAGATGAACCACTACCATGCCAAACTCTCATTCACACTAAAGCATACTATCTACATTATAAATTTAAGCGCATTATCTTGGACGAATATTTAAGAACATGATCTATCAGACTTCATCCACCCTAGTCCATCGAAAGCAAATGAGCTGCTGGATATAGACTGAGAAATGTAACACAAGATAGATATACTACCGAGAATCCACCAATCACCAAGAGATTGGGGTAGCTGGGATGAAATACACAGGAGTGGAATTGGTTTTCTATTGAGCTCAGCTCCCGGATGCACTCTCCTCTAGTCAAGGACCAAATCTTTACCAGGTTCTGACTGACAGATGCCAAGCAATCTCCACTTGCATCCCAGCTGATATAGTTTACCAAATCAGGATGTCCCTGGGATTGAAGTCCAACATGGCAAGATTGCTTTATTCAGAATGTGCTTCAATGGTTATAAATTCAGATAATTTCACCAACTATCACTGCATTCCATTATGATCACCAATATGTACCTGTAATGAGCGCATTTGCCGGTCAGTTTCGACGTCAAAGATGGTTACGACTTTGTCTGATGCTGCTGCCAGTAGCTGTCCAACTCTTGGCTGAAATCTTACCTGTGCGGTGCCTCCCTACATCAACAAATAAAGCACACAATGTAATGATTATCTAAGGCATCTAAGAATTACATGAATACAAAACTCGGAACCAACCTTGGATGTTCGTTTGCATGAGAATGGATTGACACTCCAATAGCGGATTTCATTGTCACTATCACAGAAACATAAGAGGTCGGTCTTCCTTGGGTGGAAATCGAGTGACATAACTGGTGAACTATGGGAAGTATAAGCCTCCACACAAATATTTGGCTGCAACAACACATAAGATGAGAAAACTGCATTAGTCAACATTTAGCAACATTTCATCACATATCAATTTTCACCAAAAGAAGAGGGCAAAATTTTTTATACCCATTGTACTTTAAGTGTTTCAGTAAGTGACCTCTTGTACTTTGATTTTGGTGATTTTGGTTACTTTCCATGTAACTGAAAATAGTTATTCTGTCCCAACTTCATTGGATTCTAAGGGAAGCAGGTTACATCCTCTGTGGGACTACCACATAGGATATTCTTCCGTAACAAACTATAAGAGAAATTTGGATGGAAGCTACCTTTACTGATGCAGAAAGTACACAGATCAAAATCACCAAAATCGAAGTGCAATAAGTCACTTATTCGAACCTAAGTACAGGAGCTGTGTGGTAAGAGAAACAAAGGCTTTCAAACTGAAACCACATGCACTGAGCATACAATCGTACATAATAATGATGGAGCTTAAGGAAATAGGGAAGAAAGAATTACATGTGCAGAATCCCAAAGTCGCACGGATTTATCAACTGAAGCTGTCGCAAGTTGAGACGAATTTGGTCTAAAGCGAATATCGGTTATAACTGATTTGTGCTCCTCAGGCGTGCTCACCGTTAGAAGTGTATTCATATTCCAAATGACCACCTAAAAGAAACCCAAAGACTTTAGAATACCATAAAACTTTGCCAGTTGATTTGCTCATTGTCATGTTCTATTTTATTGCTCCTACAATGGTGACAATAGATGTGCAAAGGTGAAGAGAGAAAATCTATTGCACCCAAAAAAAAAAAAAAAAAAATGTGATATAGGTCGGGTTGCCTAGAAGAAATTGTCCTTGGAAATTTTATTTCTATTTTTATTTTTTTTTTTTTTTTTTAAGAGATGGAAATGTAACCATCTATGTAAAGGCTACCATCAGTGGGACAAATGTTCATTAGAGAAACAGCTTCCCCAAACAAAGAATTCCGGTCCATGCTTCCATTATTTGTACCTTCTTGTCATGACCACCACTAGCGAGTAACTTTCCATCTGAAGAGAAATGACAGCATGTGATTTTGCTATTTCTTGTTCTTATACAACCAACTTCAGCAAAAGTGAAACCTGCATTAGAGAATGACATGGCTGGAGTAAGAATACAAAAGATCACTAGGACTTATCACATAAAAAGGAAATGCCAGTCAATTACTCTTAGAGGACTCCTTCTGAGGCTCAGGAGGGCTCAGCTTTACTGTTCCATAAACATTACTTCCGTCTCCGCTCTCATGTGACAGAAGAGATTCCACATTATCATCCAAAGACCCAACATCTCCAAAACGTTCCGCATCTTCCTGCAGAAAGAGATAACTTTTACATATATCCTAAGTTCCTTATGGAGATATTCTCCAATCCAGAATCTGATTACAAAGAACATGGATGTCGAACATACACTTCTAGAGTTTGCTCACTCAAGAGCCTTAAAAGAAATAAATACACTCAAACGGTACCAATTGACAAAAGAATATCACCTTACTATATGCAAATTTAGTAATTTAAAATGATTTGTTGCTCAGATTGTCTAGGTCATTATGATGTGAACATTTTTTAAGTCATACCAGTAGGTTTGTTGAGGATGCAGGACCTCCACTCCCCTCAGGGGCATGAATGGTCATGCTTTTTGCAGCACCATTAGTGCACTGTAGACTGCTTGCTGTATTTACTCCATCACCAGGTGTATGAGTCGATGGTGGAGAGCTTGGTGAAGGACACGGTCCTGTGCCTGTGCTGTTAGCAGCCCCTGAAGATGAATTTTGTTTTCTTTTCCTATTCTGCATTGTGTTAATGACAAGGTTGATGATTTTCAAACTTATATATGGACGCTGGAGATCTCTCAATATTATGTCCTGAGAATTGAAACACTACTATGCCACGAATGAGAAGTTCAGGTTTCAGATTTAAAAAGAAAATCACAGAGGCAGTCACAAATCTGGCGCACTAAGAACAACCAGTTGCAGTTGCTGCCACTGCATCTAAAAGACATTGAGTTCGAAATGACAACACAGACACAAACATAAAGAGACACATGCATAGTAAGATACATGGAGGGAAAAAGAGAAGAGAACTGAAAAGCTCATATTCAAACGCCCATTGATCAAATCAAAGTGTGGTAACAGATCGATATTCACAAGAAGGCATGGAACTAGGCAAGGAATTCCAGAAAAAGCTATTTTTGGAGATGTTAGAAAAACGATCCTAAAATAATAGGCATTGTGGTCCTAAGTCATGGGAATGAAGAAAGTATTTACTATTAGAGCGTCTGTGATATGTAAATGTTTACTCCATCGTTGTCTTCAAGAAGTTATGGACATTTAGATATTGGAATCTAGAAAAATTTCACCTAATATCTTGCTCTGCATTAAGTTTTGATGAAATCCCTCTACAGAAAGAAAAAACCTACAAGAATTATAGCATGTCATATTCACTGATAAATAATCATATAAAAACACCTTTTAATTTATGCCTCGAGTTATTGGCTGCCTAGAGCAAGAACCGTGTAATTGTAAGCATCTAAAACATTGCGTAATGTCGTTTCATATATTAGTATTTTGGTGTAAAAGGTCCAACTTATTCAGCAAGCTTTCACAAGAGGACTTACCACTGACATAAGCATTTAAAATTTTCTGAACGACCAGAAGACAATGTGGCACACTAGATTGCACTCTATATAATAAGAAAGATTACCTTTGGCGAACTTGATCGCACTGGAAAGCTTGTAGATCCATCATTTTTTGTGGATTGATTATCTTTTCCATTTGAGCCACCTCTAGGCAGTCCACCAAACCGCCGGGAATCCATGTCACTTAAGGTATTTGAATTCCCAGGACCACTTTGTGCCTGAGGTTGCGCCTGGGGCTGCTGTTGTGATGTCAAGAGAAACTGATTTTGGTTTGGCTGGGCAGATTTCTGCATTTGACCACCAACATTTGACCGTATTTGATCAAGTCCCTATAAATTGCGGTAGATTCCTAGGTTAAGGTGAAACTTATAGAAAGAAGAATGGTTGGAAAAAGATACTCTTGGACTGGGAAACTGTAAGACTTACGGTTAAAGGCCAACCTTTCAGAGGAAGGCCAGTTAGCCCTTGATTTAATCCTGAAAAACAAATTTAAAATCACTATGAGACAAAACAAAATCCTCGTATGATAAATTTCACATAGATGCACCCAATCTCCATCAATTTTTTTCTAAAAATGCCAACTACAATCCAATTAGGTGATCTCAAAAATTACATTTTAGGAAGTAACTATTACTGAATCTACTACACAAAAGGGGAAAATCGTTATTGGAGCTTCTACAAAAGCAAATATTACATTTGGCATAAAAAATAAAGCAATCTGCTAGCAGACACTACCCGTACTGTTGAGACGTAAGCAGGTGTTTAAGGACTTGTTCTTTACAATTCTGTTTGGAAAAGGGAGGAGAAAGAGGGGAATGAAAATGATAGTGGAAAATAAGAGAGATTTTAAGAGAAAATTTATGAAAAAAAATGGACAGAAAATTTTAAATTTCAGGCATTTTCTCTCCAAATTCTATTCCACATGCTCCCAAACATAGCAAAAAGGTAAACATAAAATGTTTCATAGTACTATATGGGAACAAAAGTTGAACTTGAGAGCAAAAGCAAGAAACGTCAAGGAACATGCAATCTCATAACTACTGAGAATTCATTCTTAAACCAGATCATAACTAACAAAAGACTTAGCAATTCTTCTATAAACTGCCATCCACCACCAGGACTCAGTCCCTGAGATTTCTTATTCATGAGAATTCCAAATTCAACCAAAAGCATTACAACCTATACTATTATTCCAAAAGAAAAGACATTACAATAAACCATGCTCAAGATGGCCGAAAAGCAAAAGTAGACCATGGGCTACATAATATAACCACAGTGGACTCCCACCAATAGATGCAAGACAGCATGTATATAGCCAGAGCCAGATGTAAAAATCTGGATAAGTCAATTAGATGAAGCTCTCAGTTCTGTGCATACTCCAAAGTTGGTAGTTCAAAAGTATAGTTGCTTTCAAATGATAGGAGTAATGCATCCATGCAAAAGGCATAGTAGGTTAAAGATGCAGTCTGCAGCTATCATCAATGAATGTCCGAGATTTGAGGAAATGGTCCCTTCCGCTTAGCGGGAACCAATGTTCAAGTACTGCTTGCTTATCACTACCATATAATTACGAGCAAGGAAGAGCTTTGAGTCTGTAATTCTATTTCTGAAGTAGATTCTGTAGCACACAATTATGCAACAAAATTTTATAGAACTACGTCTGGGTCCCAGAAGATCGTGCTGTAATAATTATTGAAGTTTTTTTTTTTTTAAGCAAAAAGAGATTTCTCATGTTCAAAGGCACCATTAACTAGGCCAAGGAACATACCTGAAGGAACAGGACTCGATTTTGATTGTAGAAGTTGTCCATATATAGATGAAGGATCCATAGCCGAAGACTTTTGAGTTGCACCCATGTTAATTTCACTTTTGACATCCTGCAAGCTCCATTGATTGCATAACTGGAGAATTATAAAGTATTCCAAGATCCAACCTGTTACAACCAAACTAATTGAAAAAAAAGGATGGACAAAAAAGATGATGCATTTCAAGATAGTTCATACGGTAGCGAGGGTAGGTTGTGGTGCCGTTTGCTGCAAAGATGATGGCATGGTCACAGTATTAGCTTGAATCAACTGGCTGAGTAGATAAAAGATTAAGAAAAGTCAGCTGTTCAATTTTTATCTATTAGGAGAGAAGATATTAGGTTCAAGTACAAAGCTACGCAAGTCCTCTTTACCCTTGACGATCTGTTGCTGCTTTCATATGGGACATTCTATTGGCATCAATCATAGCTGGAGAAGTTTCTAAATCCATAGCATGAGGGTGTTTCATGCGTTCCCCGTACATCATCTTCATGGCCAACAGACTTGGTGATGCCTGCCCCATCATTCCTTCAGAGTGTGCATTGTTGAGAGAACCACCAAGAGTGGGATTATTAGGATCCCTCCGCTGTAGCTGTGCATTTCTCTGCTGCACAAGTTGTAAATGCTGCATTTGAAGCTGTTGTTGCTCCCTAGCCTTTACTTGCTGTACCTGAATTTCACAAACCAAACAGCCAAATACTCTGCATCTTCAGGAAATACCGACCCATGGATGAACGGAAAATGTTGACCAACGACAAACCTCTATGTAAGCTGCAGCAGCATCAGAATGCTTGGCATTTGTCCTTGCAATGAATATGTCCCAGAAGACAGACCACCACTCAAAGAGAAATCCTCCCGGTGCATCAATAGCTACACATTTGAAAAGCTAAGTAATTAACACAAAGTAGACCATGATTTTGAGAGATCATATATCACCTTGGCCACAGATGAAAATACGCAAGTTAGACTTCAAAGAATAAAGAATTACCTACTGGTTCAGTGGCAACTTTCCCTTCAGTCATAAAAGCTTTAGCAGATGCATGCAATTTTCTCTTCAACATATAATCGTGTATGTATACATCAAGCCTGAAGGAAGAAGAGTGCAAGACCGAAACAGAGTGTTTATAGAAGAAAATTTAATGAACAAAGCAATCATGTATGTACACATAAAGCCTGAAACGGAGTGCTCATCAACAAAGTGCTCCCTTATAGAAGAAAATTTAATGAACAAAGTAATCGTGTACATGTACATCAAGCCTGATGGAAGAAAAGTGCAAGACCGAACCGAAACAGAGTATGGAAGAAAATTTAATGACCTCCCTCCTCTCCCCCCAAACCCCACCCCCCCCCCCCCTCCCCACCCCCCACCCCCACCCTCCTCTCTTTAAAATTGTCCAGAAAACTCGTGATTGAGTCAGCTCTGAGCAGGTATTCGATGCAAACTGCCATTAGCAACTATATATAGGGAGTGACTTGTTAATGAATTGCGTTCAACAGTGAGCGCTGCAACAATGACAGCTTAATGTTGCTCCTCTTGACTCTTTGCAACATCGTCCAGTCCTTTGGTTTCATGGCCACCACCTTTCAGTTCAACAGAATTAAATAACACTATAAGCAAAACTTACATTTTATCGGCTTCCCAGTTACTTTGCGCCATGATAGCGCACTTGAACTCCAGCAGATGGAAACAACGGATATCTGCAATCAACTTCAGAAAGTTGAGTATTTCGAAATTTATAGACATCAGGAAAAAGGAAATTTAGTTTGACTCCATCCCGCTGCTAAAGGAAGCAAATTTCATGCGTCCCCTCCTCCCTCCACACAAGCGAGCAGAACAAAAGTTCAACATTCAAAGTGCTTCACGACAGTCACAAACTACGAAAAGGAACATTCCCGTAGACTTTACGTCGTTGACGAGAACCCTCAGAATTCCGAGAATCTAAACCTTACACCGCCTCAAGCGAAGCAACTCCGCCACTAAGCAATCCAAACACTCCTCCCCGCACGCAGTCAAACGGACGCACAGTCCAACCACACAAGCAACCTCCGACAATCACCAGCAGAACCGAAACTCGAGAAACCTCACCTCGCCTCAGGGTCAGAGTCTCCACGCACCAGCGCCGAGCGCCACCATCAGCGCGGCGCGATCTCCGGCTGAAAGAAGCCGAGCCCCCCCGCCGCAATTCAACCGGGACCGAAGCGAACACCGACGCGACCGGCAGGCCGGCCTCGCACCCGCGAAAGCGATCGGAACGCCGGGAATTCTCCGGCGAACGGACGTCCGACGGCGGCGACGGGTGAGGGCGAGGGCGAGGGCGAGGGCGAGTGAGGGAGAGGGAGAAGGGAAGGATCGTTGGTTCGTTGGAGTGAGGAGGGAGGAGAGCTGGACCGGGAAGCTTTAAAACAGCGAAAGCGAAAAAAGTGGGAAGGAATCCAGCGAGGGGTCAGGGTCATGTGGGGGGAGATTTTTCTCAGCTCCCCCTCCCTCTCTTTTCCTTTTCGCTTGCCGAGCCTCAGCCTCGGCGCCGACCGAGCCTCCAGGTCCGGTGTCGTTGCCTAACTAATATGATATCATATGAGATAGAGACGAGATATTGGAATTTCAGCGCCACGCTGGAACGGGGAGTAGAAAGCACATGAAATTTTTTTAAGAGATCTCCAATTTTTTCTTTTTTTCAATAATTTCTTTCTATTTTTATTTTCCAAATATTTAGTAATAAAAATGGTTTTGACTTTTTTGTGTACACGTAAGGTTGTACGCATGTTTGCGAATCATATTTATATCGGTTATTCATGTTGTTAGATAAATTATTTGTGGAGATAGTTTGAATTCAGCCTGTCGAGAAAAATAGTTTGCACACGGCAACTTGACATGTACATGTTGTACAGCGTATTAGTCTATGACCGGTTCGTGTCATGCAAATTAGTACACTTGTGTCATGTCATGAATTGCGGCCTTTGATTTCATTTGCCATTAATATCTTTCATTTAAGATATACCTAATTGATGAGACGGTCAAAATACTTAATATTAAATTATTAGTACGCTCTGATAATAAAATTTCCCGACATGGGATCGTGACAAAGAGAACATGTGGTCCTTTCTAGCTTAGATGGGATGGTGACAATGAACCATTGATGTTTATATGTCATGCACTTCTATTTAAATGGAAGCAGCCTGTTAGTTCTAGTTATTCACGCATTGACTACTTAACACAAAATATAAATGGGTTACATAATAATATACATTTTCGTGTCTAAGAATGATAAGATTTTAAAATGATAATACACCAAATATAAAAATAAAAAGGGAACAAATCGGCTTCTACTTATTATTTAAAAGTATCCAAATTAACAAAAATAATCTTGCATGAGAACTCAAATGTATTGTAATAAAAATAACCAAACTCGTTAGAGAAGTGATAGAGAGAGTATATTATGAAAATAAACAATTGGACAATAAAATAAATAAAAAATGAGGAAACAAAAAAAATATATCATATTTATGTGTTTTGATCAATGAATGCGTGTTTCTTACTACTACAAGATTTATTGACCTAAACACTAAAAGCTCCTCTTAAATTGCTTAAGAGTGCAAATTCACGAAGAAGCCACCTCCTAATCGATCTTCACAAAAAAAAAAAATACACTTCTTACATCAACATAAATAGGAACCAAAACACCAAATCTTTTTTCTTCAAGAAACCTATCAAAATTATAAAATCCATTTAGGTAAGAAAATCTATTTGAATCAAGCTTTATTCGTGAATTCAAATTAAAGACATATTTCAATCAAGTTGAGTGGGCTCGAAGGCGTGTTTTTTCAATGGAAGTTCGAATTTCCGTGAAAATTACGAATAATTACGGACAAGTGTATCTACTTTAAATAAAAATATGGCATACGCGGCACTTTATATCCCTTTCTACGCGATGCCTACGCATAATATGTCGGGCGACATGACCCGAAAATAACCCGATCACATCGGTTCCGTACAGCCCCCAGATCCTACCACTGATTTCCGTGCACGTGCCGCGCATAAAGGAGGGCAAAAAAAAAAAAAAAAAAAGATTTTCTCTAAATACAAATCGAAAAACAAACAAAGGGCCGCCAGCTGGTCCGCCTCCCCACGTGACAGGGTTCAGGTACGGAGCTAGGCTCGGGCACGAAAACGACCGCTTCGGGGGAGGCGCCCTGTGGCGTTCCCCTTCGGTCAACGGCGCTGCCCAACGTCGACCACGTCGGGGTCGATCGATCCGAGCCTGCTTTCCTTTCCTCCCTCGCCAGGCCTACACCACACAGTACACACACCATACAAAACCTGAAGGACGGACGGACGGACGGGGACGGGGACGGGGACGGACCGCCTCGGGAGCCGGACCGACCGCCGGGTGCTGACGTGGCGGCCGGGGGCAGCGAAGGGTGACGTGACGTGCGCACTCGCGTCTCGGGCCGGCTCCAGGGAGAAAAAACCTTGGTCAAACGGTTTGGTTGTGCGTTCGAGGAGGTGGACCGCAGCTTTTGGGAAAGCGTGCACCTGCTTACGTGGCCGGTTCTATATTATATTCCACGGACCAAAATTAAAATTAAGTACATAGCAATTTCTTCTTTTCTTTCTGCCGAAGTATCTTAAGGTTAATTAATTCCCATCGTGACGGTGACGCTAACCTTTGAAAAGCAAAACATAGGAGGTAATATAAATCGACGTGACGGTAGTTATGTTGCCTTGGGAATACATAATTATTTGTTATGTAAAAAATTATACATGGTACACAATTTTTTATTTGTCCATTCTATTTTAACCATCAACTTATTCTACCATGCCTCTCTATAGGATAGGTGTGAAAGTTGAAATTCACACCCAAAAGTAATTTTCTTTACTCAAATTTCTAAAAATGTGAAAATTCAAACTTCTCACTTTTCATTTCCCATATGAAAAGGATAATCACCATCGTTATATACTAATTAGCATGATATCAATTGCTCCTAAAAATATAATTGTTGGTGATAGATAAAAGCTTACATGTTAAATTGTAATGTATTGATGATATATATATGAGGGGGAAATTTTTTTTAAAAAAGTTATAGATTTATTATATGACAATCGATTCAATATTAAAACTTTCAATTCAACTAATCCAATTCTAAATTCTTTAACCATTTACCACTTTATTCATTATAAACGAAATAAATTTTTGTAGACACCAACTGTCCCACTTTGTTGCTATGCAAAAAATAAAAAACGTGAATTTTTTGTATTTTTTATTCTTTTTGTTTTCTTTTCTTTTTTACTATTCTACTTCCTCGAAGGGCCGGCAGGACGTCCGGACATGCGTGAATCGACTCTGACACGCATCAATCAGGGGATATGCTTTTCAGCTTCAATAGAACACTGACATATGCCCATTTTATCGTGTTTCCAAGGTCATGTCCTCACAACGCGAAGAAGCATGGCTCCTGAACTCCAAGTGATGACTGTTAAGCTTTTGGAAAATATTTTCCTTGAATTCGATCGCTCATATGACTCACAAAAATAAATGAAATTTAAAAAAAAATTCCAATAAAAATAATACTTTCTATTAATTAATTATTTTAAGTAATATAAACGATAAATTTTTGAAAAAACATTTTTAAAATTGTCAATTATTTATGATTTAAATGAAGCCTGAAATCACTTTTCATAGTGTCAACATGCATGTGTAATGTATGACTGCAAGTGAAATTTCATCCGGTGAATGTCCAGCGATACCATTAATGGGTAGCTAATTGGGGATGCAAAGCCTCCTATTTAATCATGTATTAGAGTCCAGTGTTGTAGCATTGTTTGGTATTGTTGATGAGAAGAAAATGGTGACCTAAAATGAGCGACATGAACATGACATAGCATCTGCAATTACGTTATGGTGGAGATTAGAGGTGAGCGGTTCCCAATTCCGATTTAATTCCATCTGAAACCTGAAACCTATCATTGGATATAGGTTCCTCATTTTTGGAATCTAAAACTTACCCGTCGAGAATCAAGAATTTGAAACCTACCCCGTCACGGTTCGGGGGTCGGTTCCAGGTTCCAACAGATTCCTCTTTTTTTTTTTTTTTTTTAATTTTCAAATTTGAACTATAACAAAGTAGGAAAGAGACAACAAATGATATGAACACTATGAAAACTTTTAGCTCAACAAATTTTACCAAGTCTTCTATAGAAGAACACTTATTTCCTCTAAACAATTGGCTACAGGGGATCAATAATGAGTTTAAGTGTAACTTACAACTATTGAAACATGAGTATGGTCAGCTGTTGGCCCTTCCCGTGCAAGCCCATAGTCTGAAAGCTTTGGTTTGAAGTCCTCGTCCAGTAATACATTCGATGACTTAAGTCTCTGTGTATCACCTACACGTCCAGAACAAAAGCTAATGGATTAAAATGGAGGATACAAGATTCCTGACAATACGCTGAAGCTTCAAACCTCAGCTCAGTGACAAATGATGCAACTTTTTAGTACATCAAACAATGACCACAAAGATTAGCATCTATACGCAGAAGTAATGAAGAATAGGAAATGACTACTATCAAGTTGCTTGACTAGAACATCACATGGATCCCGAGTATGTTGGACTAGTGAATTCTTAAATTACAGGAACAAAATCTAACAAAAGAAGAATGGAGAATAATAATTGCTTTTTCAATAGAATCCTGAAAGGGCTACACGTATTTGCATACAAAATGAGTTCTTCCACATATTAGAGACATATAGATCTTATTTTCGTCATTCTTAGTCCAATTTATAAACAAACAAGAATTTAGCATCAACCTAATCTAGTGAGTTTTGTTAAGTCGAAGTAATGAACTCTTCAACAATACTAAGTGAGGAACCTAGCTCCAGCATTTTGAAGAAAACCAACCAGCAATATGGTCCACTTGTCATTAACATGAACATAACATGGTCGAGTTAAAATGACTTAAGTTAAATTCAACTATCATCCGTCCTACAAAAACATTTTGCAAGCTAAGAATCCAAATAAATTGAGATAAATCCAACCCTACCATCTTGTCACTGATCAGCCGGTAAGCCCCCATCGAAGTCTCCAAGGGCATCACACGTCGCCCCCCGACCAAATAGGTGGAAGGAGAGAGAGAGTGGGGATGCGACTGAGTTGGAGGTGGAGGCGGAGGCGAAGGCGAAGGGGTGTGGAGTTAAGGCTGATTAGGCGGTTGGGCGAGCGGCGAGCAGCATCGGGGCAACTAGGCGAGCGGTGAGCGACGAGCAGCTTCGAGGCAACTGGGCGGGTGGCGAGCGACGTCGGGGCGGCTGGGTGAGTGGTGAGCAGGGTCGAGGCGGCTGGGCAAGCGAGCAACCTCCACTGGGGGGATGAGCGACATCCAATGGCGACATCGACAACAAGCGGCTAAGTGGCGAGGTGAGTGAGGGTGACGGCATCCGATGGTGGTGTCGAGGGAGGTCCAGTGACGGCGAGCACACGGCGAAGGCGGCGCGACGACGACGAAGACACGAGTCTGACAGCACCAACGGCGGCACGAATGGCACAACAAAGATGGCGGCGGTCATGGCTCAACCCACGGCCAAGGGGAGAAGAGCTCGGTTCGGAAGGAAGCAGTGGTGGTTCGAAGCAACAACGGCCCGGACGGCCGAGCGAGTGATGGCAAGAGGTGGTGATGGTGGCTTGGGGATGGCAACGGTGGCTTTTGGTGGCGCGGACAGCGCGACAGCTTGTCGAGCTCAACGACGAGATGACTCGTCAAACGAGCGGTGGGTGGTGGTGGCTCGGTGGCCAAGAGGTGGTGGTGAGTAGGGCATGGGGCGACGGATTGGTGGTGGGTGAAGCAGTAGCTAGCAAGAGGAAAAAGAATGACCCGTTTGATTCGACTTTTGGGGAAAAATACCTTTGGGTGAAGGGGGTTTTCCAAAATGCAAATATCATTTGGTAAAATTTGCATTAAGAAATAATTTTGGTCAAAATATCGTTTAGTAAAATTTGCATTTGTAATTGATTTTTATTAAATTAAAAAAGCAAAAATATATTTATATTTTTTTATGAAGTCCGGCCACCGGACGTCGACCGCCCTCGAAAGGTCGTCGAGGTCGGGCAACCCCAGGCGATGACCACCTGAGGTCTAACGACGATCATCGGCGTGTCGCCGGCGCGTGCAACCCCCTTGGCCGGCGGTCGTCGGTCTCCGTACGGTGGTTTTCCTCGCTAATGAACAGTAACCGCGAAGTGAATAGTAACTGAAACTTGCATTCCAAAAATGCAAGTTCTCAATGGACCTCCAGATCTGCTTTAGACTAATTCTGGAGATGCAATTTGCGTTTGCCAAAGTCGCCCAAAAAATTGAACCAAACACATTTGCATTTGGGCAAGAGACTTTAGAGTCCCAAAGCCCATTTGCAAAGCTGAATCAAACATGGCCGAAGAAGAAGAAGAAGGGGGGAGGTCGGCCGAGAGAGGGGGAAAGAGAAGAGAAAGAGAGAGAGAAGAAAAGAAAAAAATTGGGGGGCAGGAAGTGACGTGAGGAGGAAAAAGGGGAGAAGAGAGAGAGAGAAGGGGGAAGATCGGCAAAAAGGAGGGGGGGAGAAGAATCACGTGGGGGAAGTGACGTCCTGCTAGAGTTTTTTATTTTTGAACTCCTGACTGGTTCTAGAACCGGGAATGCCGGTTCCTAGAAAAAGGGAACCGGGAACCGGAACCGGTCCTTTAAGAACTGGGAACTGAACTGAACCCCGGTTGGGTTCGCCGGTTCGGTTCCCCGGTTCCCAATTATACTTGGGAACCGTGCTTACCCCTAGTGGAGATGTACTTTTCACCTGCAATCAATTCAATCGACCATCGCTCAAAATCGACTTGGAGAGTTACAAGTATTGCACTAAAGTATCCATTTTGAATCCGCATGAGAGACTAGAGAGAATGAGATTCTTCGACCATTGAAAGGGGAGCAGAGCGACATGTGAATGGCAAGTATTATCATGTTATTCAGCACATTTGCAAAATAATCGACCAGGTGCACTTCGAGCATCGTTCTCCTTGGTGTTCATGACGAGACATAACCATTTCGCATTTTTTCAGTTCATGAATATAAAGAGCAATCATCCACACCATGTCACGAATGAAACCATGCGAAGCAGGCGGATGTTCAATGAATGAAAGTGTGTCGGCAGTGACTTACGACTCTCTCTGTCTCAACCGCCAAAAAGATCTGTTGCGATAAGGATACAGCATCCTATCACAATCTAGTGGATCAGATGCTCAGATAGCTCAGCTCAACAAACAAAATGCAGGAGGTAAACTGGCAAAGAGAATGAGACGATCCATCTTATTATCGACTTACCAAGCATAAAGTGCAATATATATTCTACATAAAGCAGAATCCTCATCCATCATTGGATACACCTACAACAGGGTGATTGCCATCAGAATCTGCATTTGAGTCAACTGAAGGAGAAACCACATTGGGAGTCGAGGATGAGGTGGGTGAAACAACACTGCCGTTTGCTGTATTTGCTGCAGCAGATGTTGGAATCAGCCCCTGAGCTTCCATTGCTTCACGGGCTGCCTTTTCCTTGGCCCTTTTGGCTCTTTCAAACACATCTTCCTGTGGCAAAATTGATATGGGCGTTTATTCATATGAAACAATGAAGTAATTGACTCTTGACATGTACAGTAAAAAGAAAAAGATGCCAAGACCCTATTTGTTACAAGGCTGTTTCAGCTGGTTAATCTGTATACATCTGCTGAAGTGCTGGTAAAGACCAGCTTGAAAGATGACAAGAGACATTGAAACCATCTACAGCAAGATCTAGCAGTCTCCAAAATTCCAGAAGAAAGAGTGATTACAATTTCGTCTTCATACGATCAGGGAATTATCAGCCCATGTTTATTCACTGTGCTAAAAAATGTTAGAGAAGTTTTTCAATTCCTTGTCAGAAGGTTTTAAATTCGCATAACAATTTCAGCTCAGACTCTTACAAATAAGTTCTATTCTACATCCTAAAAGATATTGAGTAATTCCACTAGCGGGATCGTGGTAGTTTTATCCAATTACATCCTTCTCATTCTCAATGATGATTCAGCTTCTCGTGACAATTATTCCCAGATAAAACCCTTTTTTCGTCATCATTTTAGATTCTTTCTGGAGGGAACAAACCTCTCTGACGACTTCAGATCAATGAGCTCCATAATTAAATTGCATCAAGGGAAAATATCATTACGTACAAACATTCACATCGTTGCCAATTACCTGGAATTCTTGCACTTGCTTCTGTTGTTCAGCTTGTAACCTCCCAACTGTGCTCAAAAACTCCCCGACCACAGACTCAACACGCTCGTTCAGCGCTTCAGCCAGAGCCTTCCCCAAGAAGAAAGCGTCCAGCACAGTTCTACTCTCATTTCCACCTACACGATTTCAGCAAATGGGCTTCAGACAATGTAACGAGTGCACCATAAGGACAATCTGCATCCCGATTGGAATAAGACCCCAGGTGACCCAATAACAATCAATTCCAAAACCCTCTTTCCCCTTTCTGGAATCCAAGACCTTTTTACTATTAGAACAATGTTTCCACAGCACTTTGAAAGGGGCACGAGACTGTCTTGAGAAGAATAGGCATAAACGATGGAAAGAAAACTTTGAAAAGAAACTAACAACAGGGGAACCCACGAGAAGCAAGCAAACAAGACCATAAACTCTGCCACTATCGTTTTTTCCCTCAACCATGTAATTAGCAAAGATGCACTGACTTAATTGACAACAGGGCAAGATATAACAAGAGACAAAACACTCCATACTCAGCTAAACAAGAGCTAATTGCACCCATGTAGAGCGTGGGAGCTTAAAGCTTCAAAGTCCGAATTCGCGTCGCACGCATACCAAATCGACAATTACTCTATCTAACCGGAAACATCCGCCGAGATTCATCCTGCGTTTCAATCGATTCAATTAGACATACAACCTCCCCTTCGTATACTTCAAACGGCAAAAATCGAACCCAATTAGCGAGAGAGAGAGAGAGAGAGCAAAACAAGTTCCGAACTTTTTCGATGCGGACTCATGTGGGAAGTACCTGGAGGAGGACCGCCGGGTCTCGTGCTGCTATCGCGTCGGACGCTCGTCCTCTGCGAAATGAGGCTCCCCGCGAAACGCGGCGTCGGAGGAGAGACGGAGACGGAGCTTCGCGAGAAGAACGAGAGCGGCGGAGAAGAGAAGCGGCCGCCGCCGTGATTGCCCGACTCCGGCTTGGGCTTCGGAGAGATTACGGCGGCGGTCGCGGTGTTCAGGCAATGAGCAGACATCCGGCAGCTCATTCTCTCTCCCCGTCTCGCTCAGGCTCTCTCTCTCTCTCTCTCTCTCGGGAAGTGGCCGGGACATTACAGATATTTTTCTTGTACAAGAAAACCCTGTGCCCAGACCGACAATGGAAAAACGAAGGTGTCCATCTATATGTTTTTATTTATTTATTTACTATATAGATCTAAAACGTCATTTGCCTCGCTTTAATATTGTACTTCAATTTAGCTTTTAAGAGAAAATAGTAAAAATTGCCAATGAATATAAATGAAAGGGAAACAGAAAACAAAAGTTAACACTACCATCTTTTTAGTTGACGTTGCACGAGTTGGGAAAAAGTTTGCTTTCAATCATCGAAGGTATAGTAAAAAGTTGAATTAGTGATGAGACACATAATGTTGGATACTTTAATTTTCCATTGAATCATAATTACTGCCTTTATTATTAATCCGTCATAATATTTGCACGCTAATGAAAAATGGCCGTGCGGGCACATAGTGTGCATGAAGCAAGCATCGTCTCAAGTGCATTTCGTAACATTTCTATTCGAATGAATAATTTTTTTTAGAAATAATATTTTTTAATTTTTATTTTCTAAATAATTTATGAGTAAAATAACGCATTTGATAATAACAACTACACAAAATTTATATTCTAAAAATAGAAAAATAATAGGAATATGTTTGATATGATCTATAATTTTTTTTTTTTGTAACATTAGGATTTCTTTTATTTTTTAATAATTTTTAAGATTTTTTTCCTCTCTTCTTCTTCTTGCTCCTCCTCTAGCCAATAGATGCAACAGTGGCATTCGATGACCAACAGCCGACTAGTGGCAACGACAACATGCAGCAACTAGTGGGCCACAAGCGGCAAGGAAAAAAAGAAAAGAAAGAAAATGACTTATTTTTATGAATTGTTCCCAAAGAAAAAGCTTTTTTTTTTTTTTCTTGTTTTTACTTCAAATATATTCCCTAATTACTTTTTTATTTAAGGGAATAGAAAAATTAGGGTCCTTTGATAATACTTCTATTCCAGGAAACAACTTCTTTTTAGATGTAGTTTTTTTCTATTTCTATTTTCCAAAACAATTTCTTAGCAAAAAAATGCATTTAATAACTATACAAAATTCATATTCTCAAAATGGAAAAATAATAAAAATGTGTTTGGTACAAATTATAATTTTTTTTTATAATGTATAATTTCTTTTAATTTTTTTATTATTCTTACTTACCATTACCGTCAATTATTGTCGATTAACAATGATCCATGACTAATCGATGCCGACCATCGTTGCTAACGAACACACGACCACCATTAATGATTGCCGATGTTTGTGGATGGCCATTACCGGCGGTGGTGGGGAGGTGGGGGGTAGCAATAGTTTGAGGCAACAATAGTTGCGTGGTCGTCAGAGGTGACGGTCGGTCGATGGCAAGCAGGCGACAGTAATGAGTGATAGGTGGCAACGATAGTCGAAGACGGTCAGCCGATTGAGATGCTTAGTTTGTGGGCTATGATCGGCCGATCGACAAGCAATAGCGATTGGCAAGTAGCAAGTGACGGCAAGAAGTGGTGGCTGGCAAAGAAAGAAGAAAATAATAAATAAATAAAAAAGAGGAAAATAACTTATTTCTATAAATTGTTCTCAATAATAATAAGTTACTTTTTTCTATTTTTTATTAATGTTCCAAGTTTATTCCTTATCCACTTTTCTATTATACGGAATAGAAAAGTAGTTGGGAAATAGATTTGGAACATAAAAAAAATAATAATAATAAAAAAAAACCTTATTGTTTCCCGAAATAATTTTTAGAAATAATTTTTTTTTTTTATTTTCTTCTTCCTTGTTGCCCCTTCCCTTCGCCATTGCCTTGCTATTCAGCCACCATTCTGCCCGCCCACTGCCCGCCACTCGTCAGCCGACTGCCAGCCAATGTCGCTGCCACCGCCGCTCACCACGGCCCATTGCCGATGACCATTGAGGCCACCGCTCGCCGACTAGTTGACAGTTGGCCACCGTCACCATTGCTAGTTGCCATTACCATCATCGACCACCATCGTCGCTAGCTACCACACCCACCACCGATGATGGTTGACGTCGTCGCTGCTGCCGACTGGCTAGTCAACCAACTAGCGCTAACTGACCGTCGCCACCGCCCGCCAATGATTACCGTCGTCATCGTCTGTCGCCACTAGCCACCGGAGGCCAATGCCGGCGATGTTGGTAGCGGCAATTGGTGGTGGCAAGCGGCAGTCCATCATCAGCAGTCGTCAGTGGCTGGTGGCGATGGTGACCATCAGCGGCGAGCGGCAACAGTCGGTAGTGGCGACGATAAAAAAGAATAAGAAAACGTTTAAAAGAAATTATACATTGTAAATCATACCAAACACATTTTATTCTTTTTTTCATTCAAATAATATGAATTTTATGTAATTATCAAACGCATTCTTTTATTAAGAAATTGTTCCCTGGAATAAAAAAAAAAACTAGTTTTAAAAAGAAATTGTTCCTCGGAACAAAATAATTACCAAACAAACCCTTAGGGTGCACATGATAACGCTTCTTGCCGGGGAACAATTTATTTTCAAAAATAGTTCTTTTCTATTTCTACTATGGGAAACAATTTATAAGCAAAATAAGGTGTTTGGTAACTATATAAAATTTCTACTCTTGAAATAAATAAAAAATAGAAATACGTTTGATATGAAACAATTTCTTTTTTATATTTATTCGTTTTTTATTCTTGTTCACATCGACCGTCGGCCACCGTCGATCGTCATCGCCGATCGCCACCGTCGCCACCAGCGATCCCCCCATCATCCCAATTGCCATTGCATGGCCCCCCCCCCCCACAACGGCGGTGGCCGATAATGGCGTGTGGCGGTGGTCGGCGATCGACAACCAATGGTCATTTGGCGGCAACAACAATGGTCGAGTGGCGGTCGGCGTTGGCGTGTTGGTGGTTGGCGGTGGCATGTGGCGATGGTGGCCGCGCGGTGGTCGACAATGGGCGGGCATGGCTTTGGGTGATTGGAAATGGCCACAGCAAGAGAGAGAACAAAAGAAAAATAAAAAAGAAAAATGGCTTAGTTATAAAAATTGTTCCATGAAATAAGAAGTTACTTTTTTTTTCTTGTTTCTGCTCAAAATCTATTCCTAGGCTACTTTTCTATTTCGGGGAATAAAAAAACAAGTTGCATTACCAAATGGATTTTGTTCTTTTTTTTTATTCTAGAGAACAAAATAACTGAAATCGAAAGGAACATAAATGTTACCATGCAGGCTCTTAGTTGCCTTACTAAATTGATTTATATTCTTTTTTTTATTCGAAAAACAAAAGAATAGAACTTCAAAGAAATAAGAACGTGACCAACAAGAGTCTCGATCTTCAGAAAGGACAGTATGATGTGGCCTAATCTATGCTATTCCATATTGTTATGACCAATGCAGAAATTGAGACAAAATTGAAAACGAGAAAAGCAAAAAAATACACACACAGATTTACGTGGAAATAAATCATGGAGAAATGAAAAGCAAAATCTACTATAGATTTTCAAAAGTTTAAAAAAAAAAAGCAATTTGAAAAAACTTAAGACTTTATCTGTCTCTTTTCAAAACCTAATAAGTTGAGAAAAATTATATTTATACTGCTCCATATTGTAGGTAGCTCTGCGCCTCCCAATGATTAGTGTTGGGCTGTCAAAGCCCAAGCCCTCCGCTTCAAACACAAACTTCTCTTTATTATTATTATTATTATTATTATTATATCTTAAGTTGGGTTGCCACAAATTTCGATTAAAATATCAAAACTCAATGTGGATCGAATACCCAAAACAAAATTCAGGACTTACACAGCAATATATTATATAAAGTAAAAAGAAATTTCCTATTTTTATGTGATTTCAAGTATCTTCTCCTCAGATAATCAGTTACTTATTTTACAAATATCTTATTTATGGAAAAATGTGTAAAATTAATGAAATCTTGCTATAATTTTATATTTTCATGTATATGTGTATAGTTCCTTTGCAAGGGCGTTTTTTCTATCGTATTTTATATTAGCTTGTTCCATTCAAATGTTGCCGAATGGGATGGCTTTTCTTAAATTTATGTCTCTTTCTTGTATATGCGCAAACGCAACGCTTGCACATCTTTGCCAACTATTAAAAATGAACAGATGGTCTCGTGGGGATAAAAATCGAGTCGACTAATTTAAATATCAGTTCCTAATTCTGAATTTTTTATGTCGAGAGGTCCGTGTGGAATATGGCAAAATCGACTTTGAAAGTTCTGCAGTGATTAGATTTTAAGTATTGCAAGATAAGAAAGGTTATTTATATTTAAAATCTACATAAGAGAGATTTATTAATATGATTAAATTCGTAGTTTAAACTATCATATTGTCCTTCGTCTAATTATATGAGCGGCCTTGGATTTTCTCCTCGGTTTTTAATGTAGATTCTTAATTTTTATTGTTTTACGAAATCGATGAAATGTGATCCCTCCGGTGATTGGAGTTCAATGTCATGCGGTTTTTCGGCTAATGTGGCGTCCTAGCTTGGCAAACTAGGGGTATGGATAGTTTCGAGGTAAAAATCAGAACCAAATAATTGAATTGGTAAGAACCTATATGATTTCACGTTTTAGAGTGTGTTGAGTCACTCTAAGTTCAAATTAGGGAAACCATTTCAATAAGAAGGTTTTAGGTTCTAAGTAAGTAAAACCTATAACAAGTTCTTGTGTTTTTCTTGATTTTTATTTTCGCACAATTCTACAATATTTCATGATAAAAAAAATGATGAGTATATAATTTAGAATCACTAGTCTAATCACTAGTCTAAATTTTATTTTATGACTAATGCTTTTACTTGTTAATGTTTTATATTTTTTATGTATCTAAAATAAATTGTGGTGAGTGAATTGTAACAATAAGTGATGGTCATTAAATATGATAATTTACTACAATTATTCGATTAATAATACATGTGGAACTTGTGTAGATCTTGAAACCAATTTTAAAATCCATAACAATATAGGTTTTGGCTTCTAAGGTAGGTTCCAAAAAGTGAGGAATATACTTAAATGGATAGGACCTTGAACTACTCATGCCCAAAGCAAATTGTGCATGAAGTGAAGTTTCCAACCCGCTTAAAGTTGACATTCTGATTTATTTATTTATTTTTAAAAAAATTCTTCCTCTTCATCGCCGCGACGCTGCTTGTTGGCTCATCATTGCACCAGCCATCGCCACCATCCTCGTCTACGTGTCGCCTTATCGTGTCTCACCACTTCAAGTTCCGGACATCAATGCTCTCTCTCTCTCTACTATATCTCTCTACTATATCATATATATATATATATATATATTGGCTAGATACAAAGCCTTCGTGTCAAGTTTAAATCCGAGTCGCGCGATCTATTTTAACCAAAAAACTACGTATCATCGCACGACGCGAGACCCTTGCCAGTTGGCACAACCAACCCAAATATCCAAGAGCGCAAAAATTAACGATGCAAGACAAAAATAGTGGCATTGAAATACAAACATATTCGACCAAACAGAGGACCCCAATTTTCACTCTTCGCCCCCTTCCCCCCGGGGTGAATAAAAAGCACTTATTTAATTCGGAAAAATTGTCGCGATTCCGTCATCTTGTCGGCCAAACCGACATGGATGGCGGAGAAATTAAGGGAAAACAAAAACTTCAAAAGTTCTAAATTTCTCACGTCTCCCCCAAAGCGTTTTTTTTTTTTAATAATAATTAGTATTAATTGTTTCTTGGTGAAATGTCTCGCCCTTACCTTACATTAAACCAATTCTGCCCTTGCAATAGAAGAGAATCCTAGGGAGGGAAACTTGGGTCTCATCAGATCGGTTGAACGATGTCCGATCATCAATACAATATCTCGATTTTTGGTAAGTGGAATTTCATATATTAAAGTATTAAACCTCCTAATTTTTACTTGAATCTCGAATGTGGCTTTATTAGATGCATGCCCAAAAATTCATTTTTCAAGACATTCTTACGATTTCCATCGTCCTGTCAAAGACCCGAACCAAGCATTCCCAACGGACTAACACGATGGAGTCTTCAATGCGATCTTGGTAAAATCTCGAGCCCCTGAAAATAAGCCGCAATTGAAGCCCTGGGCAAGTGTCCTAATGTGGATATACTTGCTACTAAGTAGCGTTTTGGAATAGAAACTCGATACGATACGCCTAATTCACTAATTCAACTTTGAAATGTCTTGTACCCTAGCTTTTCACCGGGCAATTAAATGCGAATAGGTAAATCATCTATGTGCTAGACAAGGGACTTGTAGGAAAGATACTTTATCTCAACCTAATCTTTTCACGCGACATATCGAGCAAGGTTTGGATCTAGAATCTTTGATCACCTTATTTACTTAGCTAACAAGGGAGATACAAAAATTGTAGTGTAAATCCCAACCATCTTGCTATAAGCTTGCTATAAGCCCAAGCAAAGCACCTACAAGTTGATGATGCTATCCAATAATATATACAAAACGGAGTCACGTAAAATTGTATAAAAAAATAGACACAAGATTAAAGCTATACATTTTTACTTATGAATAAATATACTAGTCATTTACGCTAAATCTTCAACTATTTACAATTTCGAATTCTAACGCAGAATGAAGAAAATTATATTATTATTTTTATCTTTGACAACATTTATTTTTTATTCCAGTGAAAAGAGAAGGAGGAGAAAAAAAAGCTGGAGCTCCATGTCATTCAAATTTCAAAAAAAAAAAATTTCGTCCCAAGACAAACAAAAGAGGCCTTTTTGTTCCTCTCAAATTCTCAATCAATCAATCAATATCAAAAAATAACCCGGATGAAATCCTTTTGTTTTGTCGACTAGAAAAAACCGAGTTAAAAAAATCCGAATAAATACGGGGGCAAAAAAAAAAAAAAAAGATGAGCGGGCGACAGCGTTGCATTCACGTTAATTCCGATGAAACCCGAGGTCAGCTTAACAAACCCCCACCCCTCCCCCCACGCCTCGCTCCCAAACTAGAAAATTCAATACGCTACCTTGCTTCGACCGAAGTCCTCTCTCTCTCTCTCTCGACATATTCAAATCCGATTCTCTCTCTAGCCTCCCCCTCGCCGTCGCCGCCGTCGCCGGTCGCCGTCGCAGAGCCGCGGAGGAGGAGAGGGAGAGAGAGAGGGAGAGGGAGAGAGAGAGAGAGAGAGAGAGCGGAGACGCCGGTGCGGGGATGGGGCAGCAGTCGCTGATCTACAGCTTCGTGGCGCGGGGGACGGTGATCCTGGCGGAGTACACGGAGTTCACCGGCAACTTCACCAGCGTCGCCTTCCAGTGCCTCCAGAAGCTCCCCGCCACCAACAACAAGTTCACCTACAGCTGCGACGGCCACACCTTCAACTTCCTCGTCGACGACGGCTTCAGTAAGTCCATCGCCTCCCCGCTCCCCTTCGATCCGTCTCCGTTGGATTCCGGTCCTCCAAGTCCTCCGCGCCTCTGATCCGCGCGAGCGCCGCTCGATTCGGTCCGATCTGTTGCCGCGTGCTTCGTTTCGGGAGAGTCGATCGTGTGCGACGGGGAAATGATGTGATCGGGACGGTCGGACTGTATTCGTCTCGATTCAACGCGATTGGGAGATAGTATTCCGTAAGCGGATGATGATTAGGTCTGCGCGTCTCCCGATGTATTCCCACGGAAAAGTTTGCAGGGAAACACCGCTCGGTAGAGGTCTGTCTGGTTACGTTGACTTCGGTTGAAAAGCTTTGACTAAGCCCTCCGACGAATTCTGCAGTCGGGCGCTTGGTAATCCTTCAGGTGCTCCATGCGATTGCTAGAATTCTGTTGAAGTTTGATTGAAACAATGGTTCTATAGGTAGTACCGGCTGATCCATGGAGATGATACTCTTGCACACGCACGCACGCACTGGACTTTGCTAGTGCTGGGCGTCTTGGTTGCGCCTGTACAAGCTCTGGAGCCAACGCTTACTCTCATACTCATGTTAAAATAGAATCTAAGACAGGATGATTTGCTCTTCTATTTGGCGAGGTAGCAAAGCATATCTTGACTGAAAGAAGTGAATTTACAGATGCAAATTACACTAATGTCGTGGAACCTAATCAGTTAACCACGGTACCATTAACTGTTTGTGCTTACTGCTCGAATTTCCTTGCCTTGTCTTTGGGGTTTGGATTTGGGTCTCTTTTAGGTTACCTTGGTAGCATGCTAAACTGGATGAATAATTGTTTGCAGCATACTGTGTGGTGGCTGTTGAATCCGTCGGTCGGCAAGTTCCAATTGCTTTCCTTGAGCGAGTCAAGGACGATTTTACAAAGAGATATGGCGGTGGAAAAGCTGCAACTGCAGTTGCCAAAAGCCTAAACAGGGAATTTGGGTGAATTCTTTTTCTTAATCCAGTCTAGTTTGATTTTGTTACACAGTTATGCAATATACTTTGGAATTAAGACTCTGTCCTTGACATAGGCCCAAATTGAAGGAGCAGATGCAGTACTGTGTGGATCATCCAGAGGAGATCAGCAAGCTTGCTAAAGTAAAAGCCCAGGTTTCAGAAGTAAAAGGAGTTATGATGGAAAATATTGAGAAAGTAAGGCAGATTAACATCTGTTTACAGTAGCTTGCTGATTGTCTGAATATGAAATCGATTTCTGAATTTCCTATTGGGTTTTGGATTTTATGATGTATATCATCAATCTCGTTCATAGTTCATACAAACTTTAAAGGGTTACAAACTTTTAATGTGTGGTTACATTTCTTACTGATTTTATTCTGCTTTGCAGGTTCTTGATCGTGGAGAGAAAATTGAGCTTCTGGTCGACAAAACTGAGAACCTCCGATCTCAGGTAGGGAAATGCATGTCCTCTTGAGGACTCTCTAGGAAGTCAAAATGGGCACATCTCACAACATTTGTTTAAACACGATCATCCTTGTCCCGTGTATTCTGGTTAAGTTTGTAAGAACCTCCTCTTGTATAATATATATCCAAGCTTGAGCTTAAAGCGGTGATAATACATGGGATCCTGATTTAGATAGAAGATTAGATTAAAGGATTGTATTTGGTTTATAGCCTGTGTAAACTGTGTTGGATACATGACTCGTACCTCAACATGTCAAGACCTGTGCATGTGCACGCCTCTCCATTCAAAATTAGTGCATTGTTTAAGTATCCACCTAAGTAAATCCATGGGGTGAAAAACATAGTTGCTTTTATATGGTTTTCTCATCAAGCACTCGCACTATTCAATAAATTTGCCAAGGGTGATATTGACGTCGTTTAATAGGGTTCCGTTCTGGTAATTTTTCTCAGCTCTTACTGTTCAAAATTTGTCGGAATAATTGCTTTTCTTTTGGAGAGTTCCCCATGCTCTTAAGCTGGAGTTGGATTTGCACTTACGCTCGTCTTTCAGGCACAAGATTTCAGGCAGCAGGGAACTCAGATCAGAAGGAAGATGTGGCTGCAGAACATGAAGATCAAGCTGATCGTACTCGGCATTTTGATCGCTTTGATTCTCATCATCGTCTTATCTATTTGTGGCAATGGCAAATGTAAATAAATTTTGGAGCTTTGGAGAGATTGCATTAATTTCCAGTCACACACAGTATGGACGCGTGTTCTATATGACAGTATTTAATTGCTGTGTATAGTCTTGTACTCTGAACTTTTGTTCTAGCGAGTCTCACGTGTGCTTTTTACTTTCTGGTTCTTGAGATTTCTATTAGTCTTATTTTGGTAGAGTTCTTTGTCCTCATCAGCTTGGAATTTGGACGGGCACCGATTGCCATTTTGTGAATAATTTCCCGATTCTGTCCACTCTGTCATTATCGGACTGGCGATTCTCTAGACCACATTTCTACATTGTTGAATCCCTGGTTTTGAGTGTTTGACATTTTGAACCGATGAATACGTTGGAGCCAATACGACTGATGAAGTCGGACCAGCTTTCAATGTCGTTTGTATATTGACCGTGTCAGCTCCACGGGTGCTTCATAAGATGAATTGAGGGCTGATAATCCTCAAGTGACCAGCCTCTGAACTGGGCCAAAATCAGAGTAACTCTGCTAATCAGGGGGAAAACGAAAATGATGCGTTAACACAGCAGTTATTGTGTAAATGCCTCCGACAGAGACCAGTCATTTCGGCTGCCACAGAAGCAGAAAGAAAAAGAGAACTCTTCCTCATGATGAGATGTGTTCCTTCATACATTGATTTCTATGTTGTCGATCAGCCTGACATTCCCAAACCAGGCGGCTACACAGAAGACGACGGGGCTACTGATTTCTGCAACTGCCTCTAAACTCTCTTGATCTACAATCTGCAGATATGTAACCATGAAATTAATTGATACGTTGGAAATCTAATGAGCGATGACCATCTATTTGCCAGTTTTTGATGTTCCATCGGTTCTTAGGGACCAACGTTCATTTAGAAAGATAACAGAAGCCTTTCTTTAGAACGAATTGCAGCAGACTCGGAGAGTAATGAGCCTTTGTGGATTCCTTTTGTCTCAATGGATTGAAAATGGCCAAATACTTTGCTTGTGCAGATATCAAATCCCAATTTCAACTCATAGGAACAGTAGACTTGAAGGCAAAGATGGCAGCTCCTTGCTCGTTGAATGCAACCTATCACTCTCAAACTTGTCAAATGCCACTATTGCTACACCATGTTCTCATCAACCGAATCACAGAAACATCTCATACCGAAACTTTGTCAATGGATTAAAGAAGCAGGGCATTTGTCTCCATGTGCTATGTTCTATCACCCTTAAAACCATGGCTATTCTACCAACTATATCTTGACCTAATCCCATAGTGTAAATGAAGTAATATCAATTCTATCTCATCATCAGACTGAGATATTCCACCATACAGACAAATATATTTGGCTAAATAAATTAGCACCTCACCTCAGCATAATCAATCTTCCCACCAGCTTCCTGTATTGCTTGGATGACGGAGTCCTTTAGATTTTGGCAGTTAACTTGACCCTTTTCCACGGCAGATTTAGCTCTTGACAATGACCTGCTTATGGACAATGCCTGCATGGTACTGCAGATTTTGAAATAAAATTTGAACTAAAAGTTATCATATAAGCAACTGCATGTCCAATAATTCTCTCGATTGAAGAAATACTGGCTAAAACTTAGTTGAAAGGTAACATGTCATACAAAGCATTCACACAAATGAATAAAAGTCGAGAATTGTTGATGAAATTTTGCCAGAAAACTGAGGGAAAGTGTACTAAAAGGACGAAATAAAAGATTCTCCATCTCCTTGCATGACACAAGATAAAAAACATTTACAGATTCTACTTAGGTAAATCAGATAGAGAGCATTGAGGAACCTTTTCCCTTTCTTCAGGTGAGAGATGCACATTGCGTGAGCTTAGCGCAAGGCCATCATGATCTCGCATGACCTCAGAACCTATCACTTGTATGGAAAAGTCAAGATCTCGAACCTGTGGCAGGCATGAGGAAAGAAATGATTGGCGACAATACTTACAATTCTGTTAATCATCAACGGAGTGATTTCCAATTGGCCCTTAATAGATGCAAGTGTGAATAAACTAGATTGACTACTCAACCAAGCAAAGAAACAGAAGAATTAGTTGAGTGAACATGACCAAGCTCATATTGTAAACTTACATGTTAAGGGCAAGATGGTGAATAGAATAATAAACATCGTAGTCAGATGCAAAACACATTATTGGCAAATCGATTCTCGATCAGTTTAAACAATGTTAAAGTAACTGGCGGCAACATCAATTAATCATAGCATTTCTACCATTCTAGCACCAAATAGCAAGAACATGAAAAGTAAATTTTCGGACTAATGCACAATATCGTTGAAGCTCCTCATGTCGAATTACTCAACATAGTTGTAACAGAGTAAAAATCCCAAACCAGAAATAACGTTCATAGCCAAGCAGCCTCAAACTTTCCGTTCAGAAATATGAAGTAAATGCATCTCCATATGTGGCAGCAGAACATCAAAAGAACAACAGCAATCCAAATCATTAGCAACCAGCCTTCCCAGGAGCATAGGACAGAATCTTTCACCCATGGCCAAAACACCATCAGATTTTCAAATTAAATCTAATACCACCACTCTGCCAACTGAGTCATAGTTGCCGCCAAAAACCGCCAACAACTTCGAAACCGGCATATGCACTGACAATGACTCCATTCGACAAGCAAGGCTATCATACAAATTGGAAGAGTAATGTACTTTTCTCAGCTTCAGCCCTTTGTCCCGCCAACCCGAATTACCGATGCTCGAATTCGAATAGAAGAGACTCACCAACCGCCGAATGATCCGCCACTGCTGGTAATCCTTCTTCCCGAAAACACTCACATCCGGCTCCACAATGTTGAACAGCTTGGTGACCACAGTGGCCACCCCTCTAAAGAACACGGGCCTGCTCTTCCCGCACATGCCCTTCTCCAACCTTTCCACCCTCACCCACGTCTCGTGCCCCAAGCCCTTCTCCTCCAAACAAGACACGGACCCATTATCGCTCTCAACGCCAGAGCCACCAGCCTCGCGT
Organism: Eucalyptus victrix; assembly: GCA_016097545.1. Taxonomy (NCBI): domain Eukaryota; kingdom Viridiplantae; phylum Streptophyta; class Magnoliopsida; order Myrtales; family Myrtaceae; genus Eucalyptus; species Eucalyptus victrix. The sequence continues at coordinate 10,190,666 of CM027842.1, forward strand.
TGACCGTAGTCGTAGAGATTGTGGGGACGAAAGACGACGTCCACGCCGCCGGGGACGGCCCTGAGCTTGCCCAGGTCGCCCTCGAAATCAGATGGGTACGTCGAGAGGTCCTCGGAGGGGGCGAACTGGCCGGGGTTCACGTAGACGGAGACCACGACGGCGTCGGCGCGGCGGCGGGCCTCCCGGACGAGGGACAGGTGGCCCTCGTGGAGGAAACCCATGGTGGGCACGAGGGCTATGGTCCTGCCCTGGCGCCGCGCGGACCTCGACCACTCCCGCATCACGGCCTTGTCGGTGATGACCAGCGGCGCCTTGGAGGGCGCCGCCATTGGAGGAGGACACCGGAAGGGATTGGAAAGAAGGGAATTTCGTGGGGTCGGATGGGAGAGGGAGAGAAGCAGGAATTTGGGTAAGGCAAGAAGGAGAATGCAAGCTGGTCTTCAGTGGTTTTTGGAGGTGATGTTCGGTGGTTGAGTCATTGAAGAGCGCCGCGGAAGCGGAAGTAGATGGAAGAAAAGGTGCAGAGCAGTGGAAAATGCAGGCGTGCGTGCGGCGGCTGGTTGGGTTGAAGTCAAAAAGGGCGACGCGACATCTGTACTTTCCATTGTTTATTGACAATTTAAAATTGCCTCGAACTAGGTGAGCAATTCCAAACCCTCTACGTCTTTCGTCTAGAATTTGAAACTTACACTCACACACAAGTTCCACATTTTTTTAAACTTAAAATCTACCTATCACAGTTACAAAGTTGGTTTCAGAATCCAACAAGTTATTTTTTGCATTTTTAATTAAATAAAACGAAAATGAACGTAATAATAATAAATAAGCTTGTCATTCATTTAAAAGAATACACAATGAACAAAATTATTGATAAAAGAAAATGAATTGTTGGTAAGGAATTTAATTAAATAAAAGTAGGGGTTAATGGTTCCAAATTCAGTACAACTCCCATTTAATCCCTTCAGGGACAACATTTTAGCAAAAAATCACTCAACCTTTTAGTTCAGAGTCTAGAGACACTCAGAGATGCTAGGATAGAAACATTTATAACTGCATTTCTTGGAGGATCCTGCCAAGCTGGAGAAGAAGAGGAATTTAGAAAGCCATAGAAAGGTTTTTCACAAAACACACACTTTACTTCGAGGGATTATGCCCAACACATTACACCCTCATTGCCTTTTATAAATGATAAAAGGTCACAAAGACACTCACAAAGACCAAGCTCATGGGTCCGGATACAAACAAAGGCACCGGAAACTTCCGGAAGTAAATTATTCGCATACTATGAATAGTGACAGTACTTTCCCTGGCTTAGTGCTACAATAAAAGTGAACAGTGACTTACTATAGTAAAATTGTACGAACTTAACGGTCTCGTCCGTCACGAGCATTATAGCTACAGACTAAGTCATCTGAACTGCATTCTAGAAGATGTTCCTCATATTTTTGTTCAGGAGCTTTAAGGTCTTATGGTGAGAGGATTTGGTTTAGCTGTCGTGATGAGGATGCTTCTATATGAGCCCAATGGGATGCTTCTTCTTCAGCCTAGTTTGTATTGTCACTTTTAGTGTTGGCAAGAATGCTTGGCTGGGGCCAATTGGATGGTTGTGCATAAACGGATGCGTCTATGTTTTGGGATAAGGACAAATGTCCTGGATTATAGGGATCTTGGGAAAGAGGACCTCCAAAGCGTGATCTTAGGATGATGCAACTTGTCTGTATTGTTTAAGTGCTTCCTTAACTTCTTGTGCTAGTTCATAATAATCCCACATAGTGAGTACATTATTCCATATATCTTCGGGAATGGTTTTGTTTTCCTAGCACAAGATTCTTTGGAGTTCTCGGTACCGATGTGCATAAAATCTAACAGATCTTGGATAAGATTTGTGAATTTAAGCTTTTCGGCTGTCCAAGTATGGTCTATAGGACGTCGTTCCTATTTCCTGTAGAGCGTTGAAGATGTTGCCATTGTTTTTGAAAAAATGCCATGGACGTCGGAAAAACAGGATGGTATGGACTTCAGGATTTGGGGTCGTGATTCTCAATTCTTTTTCTAAGAGATGTTTCCAGTGAGTAGGATGATAAAACCAATTAAGAAAATTTAAGAGATTCTTATCACTTTGTTTTTCAACCTTTCTTCCGAGTAAGAATATCCTAGTAAGATTGGTAATGAATCTTCTGGTTGGAATTTCAATAGCTATTAAGTACTTATTGGTTAAGTACCATAATAACGTCTTGAGTTGATCAGAGAAATCATCTTCCTTCCAGATAAGGGGATGAATGAATGGATAATTCAAATTTAACTCGAAATGATAAATAATCGAACCTCCATTGAATCTGAATAGATCTGTGTGGCATTGCCACATGAGGTTTTTCAGGTTTTCAACGAGACTATCATTCTAGATTTGTTGAATAATCTCCTGAGGATATTTCCAACTTGGCAAATCTTTAATCTTCTCAATCTTATATTTCATGCCATGATTGAGCATATGAAAAGTAGGCCTCTTGATGTACATGTTGATTTTAGCTGGTGTTTTTGGTCTTGACGTTTCCATCCTGGCATCTCTGAGTGTCTTTAGGCTCTGAACTAAAGGGCTGAGTAGTTTTCTACTAAAATGCTGTCCCTGAAGGGTTTGAACGGGAGTTGTTCGCCCACTTTGGGATGCATACCTGCAAGAAATTTACTCTCCTTCCCTGGTTCTAAGTTTAGGTCCATTCATGGTATTAGAGCCATGGTTTCGTTTTTAAGGTTATCCATTCCATGCGTTTGAAAGGTGAATCCAATGCTGAGAAGATCTTTTCACATCATGACCATGCAACCAGAATTTGCACAACCAGAAATCCTCGAAGCATCCGTTTCTCTTGCTCCTTCTTCTTCCTCTTCAACCCCTCCAGAATTTCGTGTTTCTAATGTTTCTAAGATAGATTATCTTTATGAAGTCTCTCTTAGTGATGAAACCAAGATTTTTGAAACCCAACTTCCTCTCATGAATCCTTACTCTGCTTTTGCTAAACCAAACTCGTCATTCTCACCTATCCGTTCTATTCACCAGCTCATTCATCAAACCCCAAAGCAAGTGAAGGAGTATGTCCAGTCCTCCAAATTCAACCAGCATCCCATTCCTGTTACTGAAAAGAGTACTTTGTTACTCTTCAGATCCCTTTAGAATTTCCCAGACAATGGGTTCAACAGGGATACACTCATGTCCATTATGGATCTGTTCGTTTTGCTTTTACCTTTCATGGTCGTAAAGGCTTGCCAGTTGTGGCAAGAATTGCTTTGTTGGATATCAGGTTTTTACAATACCTGCACGCTTGCATCGATACTGTTCAAACTACTTTGAACGCTGTAACAGTCTTTGTGACTTTGTATCCAAACTTCAATATCGCTCTTTCAGATCCCCAGCTACTTTCCTTTTTAAAAGTCCAAATCCAGCTCACTAGAGCCCCTCAAACTGCTGATTTTGTAGCTACAACACTACATTACCAAATGGTTTATCGAGTGCAGAACTATGTCCTTGACCTCAACTTCAACAATGGCAATGAAGATGCGTTGTTCATCTCTATGCAAAATGATCAGGTGTCCTGCATTCATGTTCCCAGACAAATCCAAAGGATACGTTGGCCAAGCTCCTTCCAGAGACTTGAATCACCAACTACAAAAAGCTACACCAGTATAACAAGCCTTTCCAGTCTACGGACTCAGAGTTCGTACGGAAAAAAGATGGAACTATTTCTATCAAATTTGGCAAGGAAAAGGAAGAAAGTCCTTCTATCTTCCGGACCCTCTTCATGATTGAACCATGTGTTCCTGAATTTATTTCCGAGCCAGATTCAAAAAAGCTTGTTCGACACTTCAATAGTGATGAACATTATGTCCATGACTATAAAGACAATTATGGTAATTGTTTTTGGGATCATTTTTGCCAATGTTCCTACTGTATAAATTCTCCTGACAAGGACGACCCTCTTACAAGACCTCCACCACCAGAGTCCCAGTACTCCATCCCAAACCTTACAAGATCCACCAAAATCACCTCCACCATCTCCTCCTCAGAAAAAGCAAGCCCTCTCTCCGTTTTATAAGCCAATTCTCAAATGGGCTAAGAAATATTCTTACCCACTTGAAGCTCCAGAAGAAGTACCACGCACTTCTTCTATTGCCATGTTCCATGATACTGATTTTCCTCCTCTTGTCAGAGAAAACTCTAAATTATCATTTCCTACTCCCGAGGAATTTATTGATCCTCAAAACAGATATCGTCATGTTCCAAAAATAGCAACCCCCACTGATGTGGATGAACATGGGAGACAGAAAAAAAACCCCTGCTGCTAAAGCTGTTCTAAATTGGCAATAAGAGACTGTTAGCACAAAACAATGCCTTCAAGGCAATTGATTCCAAAATTGGAAACGTGCAACAAGATCTCAAAAGGTATGATGAAAGTACCAAGAAAATACTTTCTGAATTCCAGAAAATGCTTCATGCTTTAGAATCAGGACAACATCTTGGGTATCATTATCTTGAAAGTCAAAAGCCAGAAATAGAAAAGCTCAAGAAGCAAATTCAACTTCTTGAAGAAGGAAGATTAAGACATTTCAATCCATTGGCACCTTCTATTAGAACCGGGTATTTACCTCCACCGCCATAGACTTCTATTTTTGCCACCATTCTAGAAGATCCCTACAGAAGAGAACCAGATATGGCAGAAATACGAAATCGCCTCAAAGCCCTGCAGAAGGACAAAGGGAAAGAAAAGATGCCTCCCACATAATCAAATTCGATTGTTATCAAAGAAAGGCCAGATCAGATGATGTTATCTAATCCATTGAAATCTTTTCTAAAGGATTTGGGTACTCAAGAACCTGATCCTGATACCCAACAGCCTGATTCTGCCATTTTAGAAAAATAGTCATCGTTTCCAATCGAGCAAACTGCTCCAGAGACTAAATCAAATTCAGTATCTCTTTCCTCCTCTTCATCTCTCTCGATTCCTACAGTTGATTCTCTCCCCATAGCACCAGTAACTTCATCAATATTCATGGCTGATCCTCTTGATGATGAGATGGAATCAAACTATTCTGACCTAGAAAATGGTCAGACAAGCAATCCTGCTCGGCATGTGTCCATAGCATCAAAACAATTCTTCACCATTAATGATATTCCTTATCATAAATGTTCAGAAAGACTTGAAGAATTTCATACTTGATTGAATACTCAATCCATCACCAACCATGATATGAATGATGTCCTTTACAACTTTGTTACGAGATTCATAGGAAGTCTCAAACTTTGGTGGCAATCAATTTCAGAACAAGATCAGATTCATTTTCTGATGTCACCTAATTTCAGCCATGCCATCACTCTCTTGTATCATATCTTTGTGGGAAAACCCACTGATCTCATATAGATAAAAAGAAGAGAATTTTTCGAAAGAAAATGCTGCTCCCTCCAGAAGAAACATCTTGATAAGCATTATCGAGTAATGCTTCAGCTTTTTTATCAGATTGGAGCATATCCAAATTTGAAGCATGTTTTCCTTACCTCTATTCCCAAATAATTATCCCAAATGGTTGAAAGATCTTTCTTTGGAAAACAAAGGAGAGTACAAGATATTCCCCTAGGAGAAATACGGCAAGAAGTCCATTTATGCTTAGAAGAATTATGCTTAAAACGCCAGATGGTCCGTACCTACATCACATATGACAAGTGCCTTGAATCAACTTGTTCTCGCCAGAAGTTAAAAATCAAATGCTCTAAGCAAGACTGTGATGGTACTTGTGGCAAGTATTCCCGGAAGAATAAGCATTACATGAAGTTCTGGATAAAGAAATCCAAACGTGGCTCCAAGCATTTCCGGAAAAAGAAGAAATGGCGATACCTGCGTAAAAGAAAGGATCACACGGGCCACAAGAAATCAAATCGTTGCTACATCTGCAACTAGAAATAACATTTTGCCAAAAATTGTTCTCAAGCAAGAAAATGCCAGAATCATCTAATTCATCACATCGAGAATGAAACAGGTATTTCTCTTGAAAATAATGATATTGAATCCTTATTCTCCGCTGATGAAGAACCATATGAACAAACTCTTTGTGTCATTCTCTCTTACCAAACTTCCAGTGAGAGTGAGTTAGACTCAGAATCTGAAGATATTTTCCACATATCTCCTACATCTTCAGAACCATATCTTGACATATTCTCAAGTCAAACTCATTGTCCCAATTTTCCTATAAAGATTCTCACTTCAAAGTTTGCCAAACCCATCACTACGATTGCTCTCATTGACACAGGAGCAAGTTGTTCAATATTGGACACTAAAGTTGTCACGCCCCGACCCTCAGGCATGCACACATCCCTTACTTTTGGTCGATTTTAAAATGCGATATCCTAGGACTATGTATCGTCGACCCTTTCATTTATATATGCACACACGGAAGCAGTTATAATTCCCCAGACAATAAAGTAATGGGATAGAAAAGCAGGTCATATATTTTTCTTACTGAAAATTTACTACTACATCTTTTTACATGCATCTCATAGCATTCTAACAATACTATATATACGCAACTATGGTCTAACGCCTAATCACATGCAAACAAGGTCTGACAAGACAGGACAGGGTTTCGGTCCTCATCTGGGTCGTACTCGATGTCATACTCGGGGTCCTCCTCCACGTACTCCTCTTCAGGTTCCTCAACAAGGATCTCCTCATCAGATTCATGCTCCTTAGGCTCATCATCCAGGTCCTGAAATGGTTATTCAATAACCACTGAGACAACGTCTCAGCAAGTTCTACATCCTAAGACCCGATTAGTAAACTAATACACCTTAGGGCTGCCTACGCATAACATGAGTTAAAGGACTTACCTTAGCCTCAGATTCCACTTGCATATTAGTACAGATTGAATAGGTACACAAGCAATCACATCACAGATCGAAGCATCAATCTAATTGACTTAGTCGATTTCATATCAGGAAGACCACTCACGATCATCTCCCTTCAATCATTCAATTCACAGCATCAAACCGAGGCAATGAATCACATCAAGACACACTCAGATCAAATCATCGATCAATCGACCTAGTCGATTATAAGCCAGTCGAATCATTTCTAGGTCATTCATCCCACACCAAGCAATTCCTTAGATTTAGTGGCTTTACGGTCCCACCTGACCCTCTCGAGATTTAGTGGCTTTACGGTCCCACCCGACCCTCTCATGATCTAGTGGCTTTACGGTCCAACCCGACCTTTCCAAGATTTAGTGGCTTTATGGTCCCACCCGACCTTTTTACAATGCCATTCTATGTCACCGAGCCACGTGCATTATCCAGGAAGACATACTGAGTCTCCGAGCCACGTGCATTCTCTAAGGCTACCTTTTCGCCAAGATGACATATTTAATCACCGAGCCACATGTCTTTCCCGAGTAACATTCCAATTCACTAGGCCACGTGCATCCTCAAGGTGATTTACCAACTCACTTTCGATACTAACAACCGATATCCGACCAATTTTCAATCACAAGGCCAAAATTGCATTATTTAATAACATACTTAAAAGTGCACCATTAAATCAATTCGACACGAATTAAAGCTCAAATAAATAAACGGACTGCTCCACGACAATCAGTACGAAATTCGATCACCGGCCATCGGTTGAATTTTCGGAAATTAAATAATTAAATAATTAATTTCGAAAATTAAATAAATAAACATAATAATTCCAATTTAGCACAATATGAAGCTCAATTAAATAAAGGGATTGCACCACGATCATCAGCATAAAATCCCGGTCATTGGCCATCCCAGTTGAATTTTCGGAAATAAATAATTAAATAATTAATTTCGAAAATTAATATTTAATTCCTAAAAATTCCACCTAGGCCCGATTTGCTTAATTAACACCCGATAAGGGACGGGAAAAATCCCAAGAAGCATCCAATAAATACTATAGGTAATTCTCTATCTAATTACGCTAATCACACAACTAATATGCAAAGCAATTAATTAATAATCACTAATCAATTCTAATCTAACAACCTAATTACACTTAATTAATACTAATCAGCCTTTAAGTATAATTAGCGCACTAAGAAGGCATTAGTGAGCAAAACTCACTCAAAACGACGGGCTCGATGCGAGGATCAAATTTCCTCAAAGCGGGCTGAGCATCCGGGCTCGGGGAAACGATCAAAACGGGCTAAAACCCTCTGCGATACCCATTTTCTGACTTCTCTGATCGCTGCTGGAAAGGGCGGATCCGGGCTCGAATTGAAGCAACAACGGACCTAGATGGACGGAGGGGCTGAACAAGACCTAGGCGAGGCTTCACGATGGCCGGAGGAGGTCGGACGGCTCCGGCGGAGCTCCACCGCGTCTGAAATAGCTGCTGGAATGAAAGGCTGAGTGAGGGGAAGGTCGAGGCAGGCGGAGCACGGGACGGCGAACGGCGAGGCAATGCGGGTCGGTCGGTGGAAGGGGTTCACGCACGAGGGAAAAAGAATAAGAGGGAGAGAGAGAGAGAAAGAAAGAGAGAAAAGGGGGAAAAAGAGTGTTTAGCCAAAAGGGGAAAAAGAAATGGGAAGAAAAAGAATTTCCTCAAAATACAAAATTCTTATCCCAATTTCTTTTGAATTAGCTCATTTACTCACAAAAGAATTTCCAAGCTAGAGTTCTTGGTCCCCTTTTGCATTTCTGCATACAATTTCCCTTTTGAATTTCTCTCAAATAACTCTCAAAATCAATTGATGTCTTACTTATCAAATTGATTATTTTCCTCATCCAAGAATTTCCTCATGCTTTTCAATTTCACAATCTCTAGCTTCAACTGAACGAAAATGGCTCTATTTGTCCAGTCGAAATTAGAACCCAAAAATCTGGATGTCACAAAAGTTCTTCCTGAAGAATTATGGACTCCTTACATCCGATATTTTATTTCTACTTCAGAAGATACTTTCTCCACAAATGTCAGAACAACTCCCGTTCAAGCCCTTCAAGGACAACCTTTTAATAGAAAACTACTCAGCCATTTAGTTTAGAGTCTAGAGACACTCAGAGATGCTAGGATGGAAATGTTTCTAATATACCTAAACTGCATTTCTTGAAGGATTCTACCAGGCTAGAGAAGAAGAGAAATTTAGAAAGCCATGGAGAGGTTTTTCACAAAGCACACTTTACTTCTGGGGACTCTGCCCAACACATTACACCATCCTTACCTTATATAGGCAAGATGAGGTCACAAACCAAGAAACAAGGACCAAGCTCATGAGTTCGGATACAAACAGAGGCACCGGAAATTTCCGGGAGGGAATTATTCGCACACTATGAACAGTACCTTCCCTAGCCTAGTGCTACAGTAAAAGTGAACAGTGACTTGCTACAGTAAAATTGTACGGACTCAGCGGTCTCGTCCATCACGAGCATTGTAGCTACAGACTGAGTCATCTGAGCTGTCTTCTAAGAGATGTGCCTCGTATTTTTGTTCAAGGGCTTCAAGGTCTCCAGGTGAGAGGATTTGATTCAGCCTTCTTGATGAGGATGCTTGTTCATGAGCCCAATGGGATGCTTCTTCTTCTGCCTAGTTTGTATTTTCACTTGTAGTGTTGGCAAGAATGCTTGGCTGAGGCCAATTGGATGGCTGTGCATAAAAAGATGTGTCCATATTTTGGAATGATGACGAATATCCCTGTTCGTAGGGATTCTGGGACAGAGGACCTCCAAAGCGTGCATAAGGGTCTTGAGTAGATTGGACAATGTCATCTTCTCTTGTTATTTCATGCTCTTGAGACGATGCAGCTTGTCTGTATTGCCTGAGTGCTTCCTTAGCTTCTGGTGCTAGGTCATAATGATCCAACGTAGTGGGTACATTATTCCAAACATTTTCAAGAATGGTTTTGTTTTCCTGGCATAGGATTCTCTAGAGTTCTCGGTACTCGTTTTCATAAAATCTAATAGATCTTGGATAAGATTTGTGAATCCGGGTTTCTCGGCTGTTCAAGTGAGGTTTATAGGATGCGGTTCCTATTTCTAGTGGTGTATTGAGAATACTACCATTATTTCTGCAAAAATTCCATAGACGTCGGAAAAACAAGATGGTGTGGACCTCAAGATTCGGTGTCATAGTTTTCAGTTCTCTTTCCAAGTCTTGTTTCCAACATGTAGGATGGTAGAACCAATTAAGAAAGTCTAAGAGATTCTTATCACTTTCTTTTTCCACATTTCTTCCGAGTAAGAATATCCTTATGAGGTTGGCAATGAATCTTCTGGTTGGAATTTCAATAGCTATTAAGTACTTATTGGTTAAGTACCATAACAGCGTCTTGAGCTGGTCAGGGAAATTATCTTCCTTCCAGATAAGAGAATGAATGAAAGGATAATCCATATTTAACCCAAAATGATAAAGAATTGAACATCCATTGAATCTGAATAGGTCTGTGTGACATTGCCACATTCTTCTTCCTAGGAATATGTTTGGTTTCAAAAGAGTATTTTGAAAACCATTCAGCCCATCGAAGCAGTTGAGAATTTGGAATCCGCTTTTGTTTAAATTTGGTCATCTGAGGGAAGAATGCCGTATCTAATTCTACTAAGAAGTGATGGCCGATGAGATGGAATTCAAACTTTTTTATTTCATTTTTCACTGCTAGAATTTCTTTGAAAGTGGAATGGTAATGCATTTCAGCTTGAGAAAACTTTTCACTTTTGTGAGCACAAATGTGTCTCTTACCATCAAATTCTTCAAACAGGATGGCTGCCTAGTATTCATCACCGACGTCAATTTGAAGGATTCTTTTTCCTGTTGATGGTATTTGTAGTGGTGGAAGATTTTGCATAATCTCCTTAAGCTCAGCAACTGCTTTAGTCTGAGGTTTTCCCCATAATGGGGGATTCTTCTTCAGCATGGATTGCAAAAGAATCAGAAGCTTTGCAATGTTTGAGACAAAATCCCTGAGATAATTTATTATCCCAAGAGATTGCTGAACTTGTTTTGTCGTGAAGTTATCTTCAGGAAAATTCAATAATTCTTGAGCGATATGTGGCCCTGGATAATATATACCTTTGTTGAGGTGCATACCAAGAAATTCAATTTCTATCTGGGCAATATTCATTTTCCTTTGAGAAAGCATAATACCATGCTTTTTCACAATTTCTGCGAACTGCTCAAGAAGTTGGCAATGTGACTACTCATCAAGACTGTAGAGTAGAATATCATCAATATATAGAGCTGTACTTGGCAAGATTGGTTGGAAAATATGACACATGGCCTTTTGGAAAAGGGATGGTGCTACCTTTAAGCCAAAAGGAAGAACTTTCCACTAGAAGTGCTGGTTAGGGATACGGAAACCTGTTTTGGATTTGTCTTCAGGATGCATGCCCAATTGCCAAAATCCGGCTTTAAGGTAGAATTTGGAATAAATGTGGGCCTTTGGTTAGATTAGTAAAGAGGGAATCTCTGGATGGTAACGGGAATTTATCATCTTGAAGAAAAAGGTTGAGGGGTTGATAGTTGATTACCAGCCTCATTTTTCCTTTGTTTTGCTCGGCACGCTTATTGATATAAAAAGCTTCACAAGCCCATTGAGAATTGGAGGTTTCAATAAGGCCTTGCTGCAATAATTCTGAGCATTCCCTTTAGGCTAAAGCCAAGTGTTCTGGCATCATTCCCATATGACTCGCCTTTGTTGGATTGATGTCTTCATTCTTTTTTAATGGAAGGCGGACAAAAAACTCTGGATTTTCCCATAAAAGATGAGAACATTTATGGGCAAATTCAGAATGGGATTCTGAACAAGATTCCAATCATTTTTGCATGATTGAATCTAATAGACTCATTTGAATGGAAAAGAGTTTCTGAATATTGACGAACTTAGAAAATTAGTCTTTATACCTAAGAAATTTTCCATGAATAATTCGAAGCTGAGAAATTTGAGTCATAATGTCCCAACCAGTAATTAAATCTTTGTTAGGAAGACTGGATCCAAATATCTTGTGGATATTGAACACTAGGAAAAGAACTGGACAATTATGGGGGTGGTTTTGACATTCGTGGAGAAAGTATCTCCTGAGGCAGAATTAAAATATCAAATATAAGGAATCCAGAATTCTTCAGGAAGAACTTTGGTTTCTACTATTGAACAACTTGCTTCAGTATCAATGAGGGTAATGACAATAATTGGTTTGACAAACTTTGAGGTGAGAATTTTTACAGGGAAATGGGGACAATGAGTCTAACTGGAAAATATGTCAAAGCTTGGTTCTTGAGATGTAGATGATATATGAAAAATATCTTCAGACTCAGAATTTGACTTAGTTTCACTAGAAGTGGGGTAGCATGGAATGATATAAAGAGTTTGTTCTCCTCGATTCTTCATTAATAGAGAATAGCGATTTGATATCATCATTTTCAAGAGAAATACCTATTTCATTCTCAATTTGATGTATCAAATGATGTTGACATTTTCTAGCTTGGGGGCAATTTTTGGCAAAGTGCCCTTTCTGGTTGCAGATGAAGCAGCGATTTGATTTTTTGTGGCCCGTGCGATCTTTCCTTTTACGAAGGTATCGCCATTTCTTCTTTCTTCGGAAGTGCTTGTGGCTATATTTGGATTTCTTTAACCAGTACTTCTTGAAATGTTTCTTCTTTCGTGAAGACTTTCCACAAGTACTATCACAGTCTTTCTTGGAACATTTGATTTTTAACTTTTGGCGAGAGCAAGCTGTCTCGAGTTCTCTATCATCTATGATGTAGGTACTGACCATCTGGCGCTTCAGGCACAATTCTTCAAGGCATAGATGGATTTCTTGTTGTATTTCTCCCAAGGAAATATCTTGTACTCTCCTCTGTCTTCCAAAAATGGATCTTTCAACTATCTGAGATAGTTCTTTAGGGATAGAAGTCAGGAAGACAAGTTTCAGATTTGGATCAGCTCCAATCTAATAAAAAAGTTGAAGCATTTCTCGATAATGCTTATCAAGATATTTCTTTTGGAGGGAGCAGCATTTTCTTTCAAAAAATTCTCTTATTTTCATTTCTATGAGATCAGTGGGTTTTCCTACAAAGAAATGATATAAGAGAGTGATGGCATGGCTAAAATCAGGTGACATCAGAAAATGAATTTGGTCTTGTTCTGAAACTGATTTCCACCAAAGCTTGAGGCTTCCTGTGAACCTCGTGATAAAATTGTAGAGAACATCATTTATATCATGATTGGTAATGGATTAAGTATTCAACCAAGTATGAAACTCTTTGAGTCTTTCTGGCCATTTGTGGTAGGGAATGTCATTTATGGTGAAAAAATGTTTTGAAGCCATGGACACATGATATGCTGGATTGTTTTGAACAATCTCTAACTCAGAGTAATTTGATTCCATATCCTAATATGGAGGATCGGCCATGAATATTGATGAATTTACTAGTGCCACAGGAAGGGATTCAACATCAGGAATTAAAAAATATGAGGATGAGGAAAATGATATTGATTCTAATTTAGTATCAAAAGTGGTAGGAATAGTTTGTTCAACTGGGAGCAGAATATGATCATTTGAAATGGCAAGATCAAGCTGTTTCTGAGTACCCAAATCCTTTAGAAAAGATTCTAGTGGATTGGATAACATCATCTGATCTTGTTTTTCTTTTATAACGATCGAACTTGATTATGTAGGCATTTTCTCTTTTCCTTTGTCCTTTGCAGGTTTTTGAGACGATTTCGCAATTCTGTCATATCTGGTTCTTTTCTAAAAGAATCTTCTAGGATGGGAGCAAAAATGGACGGCTGGGGTTTTGAAGGCAAATACCCAGTTCTGATAGGAGGTGCCAGTGGATCGAAAGGTCTAAACCTTCCTTCTTCAAGGAGTTGGATTTGTCTCTTAAGCTTTTCTATCTCTAGCTTGGGGCTCTGAAGATGATAATACCCTAGATGTTGTCCTGATTCCAAGGCATTCAGCCTTTTTGGAATTCATAAATCATTTTCTTGGTGGTCTTATCATACTTTCGAAGATCTTGGAATTAATTACTTTGAAGGCATTGTTTTGTGCTAACAGAGTCTCCGATTGCCAATTCAGAACGGCTTCAGTAGCAGGAGTTCTTCTCTATCTTCCATGTTCATCCACATCAGTGGGGCAGCTATCTTAGGAGTAAGACGGTATCTACCTTGTAGATCAATAAATTCATTTGGAGCAGGAAATGAGAGTTTGGAACTTTCTTTGATAAGAGAGGGAAAGTCTGTATCATGGAACATAGCAATGGAAGAAGTGGGTAGTGTTTTTGCTGAAACCTCAAGTGGGTAAGAATGCTTCTTAGCCTATTTTAAGATTGGCTTGCAAAACGGGGAGAGAGCTTGTTTTTTTGTGGAGGAGATGGTGGGGGTTATTTTGGTGGATCTAGTGGAACTTGGAACATAGTACTGAACTCTGGTGGTGGAGGTAGTGCATATGAAACCATGAACTAGTATTTATCATACTCACTAAGAGTATCAACGGAGGGATCTCCGTTTAAGTACCTTTGGTGTATGGGATCTTTTGGTTTTTTCCGTCAAGGTGGAGGTCTTGCAAGAGGATCTACCTCGTCGGGGGAGTTTGTACAATAAGAACATTGGCAAAAAGGATCCCAAAAACAATGACCATAATTATCTTTGTAGTAATGGATATGATGTCCATCACTATTAAAGTGTCGAACAAGTTTTTTTGGATCTGGCTCGGAAATTGATTCTGGAACACATCGTTCAATCATGAAGAATGTTTGGAAGATAGAAGGACTTTCTTCATTTTCCTTGCCAAATTTGATGGAAACAGTTCCATCTTTTTTCCGGATGAACTCAGAGTCCGTAGACTGGAAAGGCTTGTTATGTTAGTGTAGCTTTTCGTAGTTGGTAATCCAAGTCCCTGGAAGGAGTTTGGCCAACATATCTTTTGGGATCTGTCTGGGAACATGGATGCATGACGCCTGGTCATTCTGCATTGAGATGAACAAAGCATCTTCATTGCCAATGTTGAAATTCAAATCAAAAGCATGGTTTTGCACTCAATAAACCATCTGGTAATGAAGTGTTGCAGCTACAGAGTCAACAATTTGAGATGCTCAAATGAGCTGAACTTGAACTTTTAAGAAAGAGAGTAGCTGATGGTCTAAAAGAGCGATGTTGAAATTTGGATACAAAGTCACAAAGACTGTTCCAACATTCAAAATAGTTTGGACAGTATCAATGCAAGCATGCTGGTATTGCAAAAACTTGGTATCTAACAAAGCAATTCTTGCCACAACTAGCAAGCCTTTACGACCATGAAAAGTAAGAGCAAGACGAACAGCACCGTAATGCACATGAGAATATCCTTGTTGAACCCATTTTCTAGGAAATTCATGAGGAATTTGGAGAGTAACAAAATACTCTTTTTCAGTAGCAAGTATGGGGTGCTGGTCGAATTTGGAGGATTGGACGTACTCCTTTACTTGCTTTGGAGTCTGATGAATCAATTGTCGAATGGAATGGATGGGTGAAAATGACGAGTTGGGTTTGGCAAAAGCGGAGTAAGGGTTTATGAAAGGAAGTTGGGTTTCAGAAATTTTGGTTTCATCACTAAGAGAGACTTTATAGAAATAATCTATCTTAGAAGTATTGGAGACACGAAATTCTGGAAGGGTGGAGGATGAGGAAGATGGAACAAGAGAAATAGGTGCTTTGAGGATTTTTGGTTTTGTAGACATGCTGGAAAGAGATCTTCTTAGCACTGGATTTACCTACCAAGCGCATGGAATGGATAACCTTAAAAACGAAACCATGCTCTGATACCATGAATGGACCTAGACTTAGAACCAAGGAAGGAGAGTAAATTTCCTGCAGGTATGCATCCCACAGTAGGCGAACAACTCCCGTTCAAGCCCTTTAAGAACAACCTTTTAGATAAAACCACTCAACCCTTAGTTCAGAGCCTAGAGACACTCAAAGATGCCAGGATGGAAACGTTTCTAATCTACCCAAGCTACATTTCTTGGAGGATCCTACTAGGCTGGAGAAGAAGAGGAATTTAGAAAGCTATAGAGAGGTTTTTCATAAAGCACACACTTTACTTTAAGGAACTCTACTCAACACATAACACCATCTACTTTGAATCTATCCGCTAGAATAAGTTCCTTATTTTTTGGAACTTGAAACATACCTTGCTTACCCTAGAATTTGGAACTTATTTTGTCATAGGTTCCAAAGTCTACTCATGTCCCACTTATATTATTATTTGAATAATTACAATTCATTAATCATAACTTATATTTAAATACACGAAAAATATGAATATTAATAAAGTAAAAATCTTAGTCATAAAATGAAAACTCGGAGTAGTGCTTCTAGATTATACAATTATCATTGAACATCATGGAATATCGAAAGATCACATAAACACATAGATAAATATATATATATATATATATATATATATATATTGAAATTGAAATTGGTTATAGGTTTTAGGTTACGGGTTCCGGGTTCCACATTCATCCAACCAAAGGTGTGTTTGATAACATTTCTGTTAAAAAATTATTCTAGAGAACAAAAATAGAAAAAACTATTTCTATTCTGGGGAATAATTTTTGAATAGGAGAATGCGTTTGGTAATTGCACAAAATTTCTCATTCTTGGAATAAAAAAAGAAAATAAACACGTTTGGTAAACTTGTATATTTTTTTTTTTATTTTTTAATTTTTTAATTTTTAATTTTCTTTTTTATTCCTTTTGGCTGGTCGCCGGCCTTAGCCATGATTGGCGACCGGCCGACGAGGGTTGGCGGCCTCGCCCAGCCACAAGGAGGCCCAGCTTGCCCGGCCATCGACAAGGCTTGACCTTGTTAAGCCACCGCTAAGCGATGCCGACCTGGCGGTGGCCCGGCAAGCTTGGCCTCGCCGGATTTAGGTGAGGTCGAGCCTTACTAGGGGCCGGCGAGGTCACCGGCCCTCAACGGCTGGTTGTCGGCCATGGCCAAGGTCGGCAACCGACCAAAGAAAAAAGAAGAAGAAAAGAAAGAAAAGGAAAAAATAGGAGAGAAAAAAATTGTTTCTCGGAAGTATTCACGAAACAAAAAACAAGTTTTTTTAATTTATTGTTTCTGTTCCCGTTACTTTTTTGTTCTCAGGAACAAAAGTGTAAACAAACATGTTTCTATTTTTTTTTTGTTCCCGGAACAAAAGAACAAAAATGTGTTTCGGGGAACAAAAAAAAAGAACACAAACAAATAGCCCCTAAGAATCTAGAACTACTCATTGAAACAAGTTCCTCATTATTTGGAACCTAGAACCTACCCTGTATACCTTAGAACTTGAAACCTACAGGTTCTTATTGGTCTAGTTCTCGGGTTCTAAGTTCTACCCTAGAACCATCCTCACCCTTATTTGGACCAGCGTTGTTTTGATTTAAACAAGTATGGATTGTCTGCAAAGTAACATTTCAATAGCCCTAAAAATTTCAGGAGTTTCAAATTTGAGATAAAAAAAGTCAAAAAGTGTGTGCGTTGCAAGAATAAATTAAGTTAAAATTAAAAAGTGAAAGCCAATTCAGACACTTCTTCTTAAATTAATACATCGATTGATATAATATAACTATTATTATCAAGCATCATGTCGTATTTGTTTGTTTGCAATTTAGCATTCTACTTCTGTCTGTCTATCTAACTATCATTTTTAAATGATAGATTTTGAAATATCTTATACAATGCTTCCTATTTTGATTTTTGGGCTATTCCCGTCCCTATTCAATATTCAACGGATGAAAATTCTATAATCGTGCTTGTACTCCCAATCACTATTTTGATTATTTTCAATCATTGTTGTATTGAGTGACAAATTTCTTAATTGTCACATTTTGCATTGATCAATTATTCAGACAATGATGACATTGAAAGGAAGCATAAATAGGGATAGAGGATATCCACCCACGTGCAAAAAGGCCTATATCATAGCAATGGATAATAACTAATTAGAGTCAGTTGATTTTGACACATGAAAAATATTTGTGCTTTTTTATGTAAGTCTCCATTTATTTCGTGAAAAATATAACATTTTAAAAAAATATTTTTTAGAAAGTTATTTCCCAAGAAAAATGATAATATTTTCAAATGTTTGGCTAAAACTTGAAAAATAAAATAAAATGATTTTTCCTTATTTGGTAAGGAAATTTAGATTTTTCTAAGGGAAAATTACCTAAAAAAGTTCAACTTATTTATTATGTGCCATTTTCGTTTTAATTTAATTTTATTTCTTATCATTTCTTCTTTTTTCTCCCCCTTTCCCTTGGTCAATTGTAAGTCACGGCAACAACTAGTGACCAACCATAGGCGAAAGATAAACTCACCCAAACTGGGAGAGGTAAAAGGTTGAAGCTCAAATCTCGAAGCTTGAAGGTTGAAGCTCAAAACGGCGCGATTGAAGCTCAAAGGTCAAAGCCTCAAGTCTTGCCAAATTGGCGAGGCCTAACCTCTGGCGAGCTTATCCCTCATCGGCGGCCAATTGTTGGCCATCACGATGGCCAACAATCAACCAAGGAAGAAGGAAAAGGGAAAACATAACTATATAAAGAAAAAAGGAAAGTAAAAGAGTATATGGTGGAGACTCTAGGTCTGGGGAAAAGAAAAGATGGAAAAATGATTTTCTCTTTTCTTAAAAATAATTTTTCCACTTTTGAAAATGTTCTTTCCATTGACCGAAAATGTATTCCTTGTGTGGTTTATTTTTTGTAAACTAAATGCTGGAATATTCAAAAGCTTTTTCTTGCAAGTTATTTTTAGTAAAACAAATAGAGCTTAAATGAGAAAAAATTTATCAGATTCATAGAATTTATTGAAACTGTCGTAAGTAAAATCATAATATATAAAGTCAAGTATCCGAAAGTCAAGTATCCGAGTTGTTCTCTATTAGTGAAAAGATATGTTCTTTCACGTGTGATTTCCGGTGAACTTCCGTCTCCCACGCAAATTTATTCATTCTTTTATACAACAATGCAATTATATTGTGCGTTGACGTGATTATGTTATAGCATACCAAAGAATGCTATTCTTATGATTCCTCGACACGAGGCACGTCATGGTAACAAAATGCAAATATGATATTCGATATTTTCACAAATTGTAATATTTGGGATAAAGACAAATGGTCAATGAATTTTCATTTAACGGACAATTTCATCTATAAACATTTGATTCAAGCGATATAGTCCTAAAACTAATGGTTAATGTTGAACGTAATTCCTAAACCTTATAAAAATATTTAAAAGTTTATAGCACCAAATTGAATATTGAATTGAAATTTATAGATCACATTAAATAAATTAATAGTTAGCAACAACATTACACATTAAACCAATTTTCATAAATCACATTAAATAAATTAAAATTCAAGGATAACATTGGACCAAATATTGAATGAACCAAAGTTTAGGGATCAATTGCGTCATTTTTCCATAATCTTTTATGTCGAGGAAGTGCATACCTCGTATAAACCGGGACCCATAAAATTAAACGGAATATTCCAGTTGATTTTTTTCCAAAGTTCCAAGCCTCATTTATGCCTTATGTGCACATGTGCTCATGAGACAAGAAAAAACCAGAGAGAAGGTAAGATTTGGAATTGAGGAAGCACGATCACAATGCCTAGAGCCATGGATGATCTTTTTCGTCTTCCCACCGGAGTTGGACAGGCAGGTAAGAACAAATTTGGTGGGGGAAAGAGGAGATGGCTTGGATCGGGATTAACTTCACCAAGCAAATTAAGATAAGGAGTCTAAGTAAAGAGGAGTGATCGATGAACATGGCTAAGTCTCGAGTTATCATGGCAGAGCATCGTTGCAACACTCAAAAAGGGTTCTCCACTTTAATAAACAATTTTGTGCAAGGAGATATCTTATCCAATGAACGATTTGGGTAGCAACAACTCTGCAAGAACAAGTATCCAGTATGAATTATGTTCTTTGGTCTCGTGCTGAATCTGATATGCTTTACACATCCTTTCCATCTAAAAGGAAACACAGAATCAACGAAAGACAGAAAGAAAGATATGCTTATGAATATTTAACTGTAAAGGCGGCATATGTTCACATAAATCCGTGGAATTTAATGGTATCATTTTGTCAAGTCCAAAACTAAATAGCATCTTCCATCATAGCTTTGTACATGGGAGGTTAGAGAGTGGAGAGATCGGAACGAGATGGGGGTTTGCAAACACCAGAGAAAAATGGTTGGCCAAAAGAACCGACGGGTGGGAAAAGAATTCCACCAGAAGGACTTAAAACTCTAGACTAAAAGCCAAAACTTGACCAAGACCTTCCTCATCCATTTTGCAAGGAAAAAACCCACCAAAGAACACTGTTAGCCGGTACTTGCCTTTTATAAACACCATACTTTGACAGAAGTTCAACTCACTGGTCACTGTAAGTATTCAGATAGATGAGGAGACGGGTCTCCAACTATGCCTGGTAGCCACCACCTCTGGATCGACCACCCATCCTTCCCCTACTACGTCCATAGCCTCTGCCCCTCCACCCCTGCCCCTTTCATACCCAGTGCCTGTAGACAGGCGCAGTCAAGTGTTAGGCATGGATTTGTTTTCTCCAGTATATGCCCAATCGAAAACAAAAAGCCCAACAAGCAAATGACTTGTAAAAAAAGTAGGATCTGGACCAAATGTTTCTTGACAAAGTGAAAGAAATACTGGACATTGACTAGATGCCATCTAAATCAATCACTGGAGTGAAGTGATCCATACTGATCATTGGAAAGGATTGGATAACCAGAGAGAGTAAACAAATATAGCAAACCAGATCACATTTGATTAATTGTTTGAGGATCTATCTAAGTTGTACCAAAACAGACATGACTGCAAGAAAGGATAGGGAGTACTCCCTTAATCTTCTACCACTTCTCCTTAAATATGAAGAACAAGAAAATAAAAAGTAATCAAGCTTACCGCGGTAGCCCCAGCTTCTGCCTCTGCCACCCCCTCGGCCCCAGTTTGCATAGCCACCATTATCTATTTGATGATGATAAAAGATCAATAAACTATAAAAAATTAAAACTAGAGTGACTCAAAAGCTGTTGTTACACATTGTACAGCAATATGAAGATCTACCTTCATAGTATCCACCTTGGTAGTTTCCATATCCTCCTCTGTTCCAGCTCCGCCCTCTCCCTCTGCCGTGACCCCTTCCCCAGCCATATGAGCCTACAACGAAGAAAGCAGTCAATTGAAAATGTCTAAGGGCACAACTATTGCAGGTCATAAGTGTAACCGGTCTTACCTTCATTGTAAGCATTGTAGGTTACACGTCTTTGTCCAGGTTGAAGCTGCCGATAGCGGGTCTGTGGCTTTGCTTGCTCCATGTGAAGGGGTGCTTGGTAGCTGAAAATCAACTTTCATTATATAAAATTAATTGAGACAAATAAATTATCTAAAACACTTCCCGGAGCAATGAGGGAAGGAGGTATTACATACGTAAACAGACATAATAACAGTCGAAACAAAATATATACCACTAATTCTGCTCAGAATGCAGCATACTTAACACAAGAGAGAGAGAGATAGTTTCCATCCAGTAGTGAATTCCTCAAACTTACCCAGGTGAATTCTCGTTAAGCTCCCTAGTGGACAAGGTGATTGAGATCATTGAGACATGCCGAGTCATCTCCACACTGCATGAGCATTCAAAAAGGGCTTCACACCCTTGCCGCACAGTTCAGAGTAAAAATCACAATTATTCAAGGCAAAATTCTTTGGTAGGAACCTACGGTACAAGTCCCTCTTCGATAGGCTCCCACACATCAGTTATGCTGACTGAGCTGATAGCAGTATCTTGATGCAACTGAGGTATTCTTTTCTGCTCAGGGAGGAAAGCGTTAATGAGATGTTGATTTAGTTATGTCATTTTTCCTTTCAAAAGGGAAATTAAAATTAAGAAAGGACATTGGAACTGACACTCACCTTAATAATCTCTGTGATGGCTACTGTTTTGCTGATTGCTTGTCCCATTGCCTTCAAAACAATTTCTCGCATGTGTCTTTCCTTCATACGTGAAATCCTTTTACATCATCAGTTAAGTTGGAAAAGTGAAATGAACCACAAACGTAGTCATTCTCAATGTAAAAACAGCTATATTTTCACCTTGTAAGACAATGCTTTCTATAATTCTTTATTCGCTAATAAATATTGTGCAAAAAATTTTAATGATCATTCCACAGAAAATTCAAGACATGAAGAATGACAAACTTCCATCGCAAAGTTCAACAGAAAACACAAATAAAAGGTAAAGACTCAACCAGAAATAAAACCAAACAACATGCCATGACAATATTACCAACCCCCCTAGTCTTTGCAAGATGTCCTAATAGCAGTAAGCATCCAAAAAGATAGCGAAAGACCCAACGGAATGCACCCAAAGACAGAACAGCTTGATAAGTGGGGAACACAAGTATCACTGAATAGGACAATATACAGAAGCAAAACTTATCACATAAATGGAAAATCGACATGCAAGCAACTCATATTGATCTAAAATATTTCCTATGAATCTATTGATTGTCCTAATGAATAACAGGACTCCGAATCAAATTACTTCTCATCATTAAAATTATTTATTCTCCGAACCTTTTGGGGTTGTTATGCCTCCAAGGAGGACATAAAGTACGAGAGCTGTTCTAAAACAATTACTACTGATTAGCAGCTCTCGGTAGGTGCGACACATTTTCTCTCTTGCGAGCTGATGGCAAAGTGAGGGCAATACAAGGGCCAGATCCCTGTGCCCGGAAATCCAACCTTTTCCAATCAAACGCATAAGACCTTTCCAAGAACTCAGCTTCCCTCTATAAGTAACAGAGAACAAAGACTTCATCCTAGGTCCAATGCTACTGCCTATATTCAATGCTTAGGCATGGTGCATTGCACACTCAATCGAACGATGAAACGCATCAAAGATTCTTAGTTTAACACCTAAGATGTCTCCTACGCTAGTTAGTTCGACACTCACTTCCACCAAAAAGGGGCACGGACTGTAGAAACCTATAGGAATCAAAGCCTTAACCATCCCGCAAGACACTCGAAGGACACTCCCTGGCCATGCTCACGTCAACACTGCCGCGCCGCAATTTCCCCTAATGAAACCAAAAAATCGAATAGCCTATCCTCTAAACGCCACAACAAACATACCGAAACCCAAAAAAACAGAGATAGCGAAAAGCATGCATCTACAATCGAACCCCATCACAACAAGACCCTAGAGCACCGCCATCAGAAGCAGTAGCACCGCGGACCGCGTCCGGCGCAGCACGAACAGCTCCACTCCCTAACGAGGAAAACCCCCCCGAAGAAACGGCCACAAAACGCGCGCGCGCGTGCGAAAACGGAGAGAAACGCGCGGAGAGAAAGGGGGACCTGAAGGAGAGTGGAGGCGTAGCCGATGTAGTTGCGGATGAGGCCCTGGGCGGTGATCCGATCTCGTTCTCGTGCACCGGCGACGCCGCCCGCCTCGGCCTCTCCACCTTCTGGTACCTGTCCATCCTCTCTCTCTCTCTCTCTCTCTCTCTACCCCCCTTCACTGCGATCGCGCGCAGCGAGGGAGAGATTTTCCGGAACCGAAACCCTAGGACGACGGCACAGAGAGAGAGAGAGAGAGAGAGAGAGAGAGTGACGATGTTGCTGTTCTTGAGAGCGCGAGGAGGAGGAGAGGCTTTCTCTCCGGGTTCAACGGCCTCGGCGCGATGCGGCGCCGTTTCGAAAGGGGATTCCGTTTTCACGGGATTGCGTCGGAGCTTGCGATTCCGTTCCGGTCGTCGCGGGTGTGTACGGGAGGGAACGGAGAGATTTACGCGCCAAGAAGGCGTGACCGCGTGGCGGGACGCAGGCCCGCCATTGGCCGTTGGGGCTAGGGACGGATGGTTACTGCCGTACGTGACCGGTTCCAAGTTCACGGCCATTAAAATTTAAGGAAAAATGAAATAAATAATCTTTGAATTTTGAAATTTGACGGTGTAACGTGGTCTTTGGACTTTTAATTTATTCAATTTAATTTTTGACATTTTAATATATATTCAATTCAGATTTTGGATTATATGAAAACGTTTAATATTGTTTTGGTATTAAATTAATGGAATGATTATTTTAAATATTTTCATATATTTTAGAGACATTTATATTGAACAAATTAAAAATTAAAAAAAAATTTTATCAAATAAATTAATTTTTGAAAAATCACTTGAGCATTAGGCGAAAATTTAAGGATCTCATTAAATAAATTAAAAATTTATGAGCTTAATTGCACGTTGAGCTAAAATTCGGAGATCATTTGTATCATTATCACCAAAATTAAAGATCCAAACTTTTTTGGAGGGTGTGGACGTGTAATAATGTCAAAGTTTAGGGGCTGAAATTGAGAAAATGAAAAATGAAAAGTTCTTTCAATTGAATCATCGAAAAATGAAAGTTCTTTCAATTGAATCATCTTCACGTGGACGACATAGAATTAAAAGGTTGACTTGGGAGGGTTAAACTTATCAATCGGTCATTCGAGTTAGATTCCAATCGAACGGTCTTTTGCATACCAAAAGCAGCCCGTGCAACGAAATGTGATGTTTTTCGCAATCGGGTCGTGCTCCGATCATTTATCTGCTCTATGACATAACGCGCAATTGCTCCCCTCTCAAAGATGTTAGTAATCCCAGTTTGCAGGGCCGTACTTGTCATCTGATTCTGTTGTTTTCGCATCGGTTGGCGATTGCCAGCATGTTCATATGATTCAGTTCAGTGATTCTAAGTTTCAGGATTGGCTTTGTACTGTTTTCGAGCTCAGTTTGGTTGCGATGTGACATTAGCTCGGATCGCTTTGCCGTGTCGCGCAAAAACCTCGATTTGGGCACGATTATTGGCCTTCCTTTTTGACCGGCTGGAGTCTCTTTGCATGATTTTGCCCAGAATTCAGATTGAAGAGATCGTTGGATCTTACAGTGACTACATTAGTTTATGGCAATTTGAATCTTCTTTATGTACACACTGATCCGAAACCTACTTAATCGATCCATTACCTAAAAGAAGTAATTTACGCAGGTTACATTCACTTTTCCGATCTTTCCATTCGAGTAACGAACGGGCTCTGACATTTCAGCACGACCAGCGACGAGCAGAAGTTCCGTTTTCGCACCAGAAGCATGTCGATTTCCCCCCGAACAGATGGAGCCTCTTCTCGTCCAGGCATTTCACAGCTCCAGCACCACAACTGTCCACAAAGAACAAGAGAGTCGGGTTTAGTCTTTGCGGCTTTATTTGCGGTTAAAACATGCTGTGATTATAGCTTGATGGATTTGTAGAACACTTACATTCTGAGTCTGTGGTGATCCAGTTCCCTTTTCTCCGAAGGCACTGATCTGTCATCTGTGGCGGAAGCGAGTCCGCTGATAATCGGCTAGCGATTGGATCGATCCTCGCCGAAGCCAGAGAAATGGCCGAGTAAGATGTGGAAATGGTAGAGCAGCTTTCCACGTCCCACCTGAAGCTGATCTTTGGAGATTCGTTGCTGAATTGGTCGTCGTCTGGTATCGCCTTTAGGGCTCCTCGTTGTCGGAACTGTAATACCTGAAATATGTTTCTATTCCAATTAGGACTGTGAAAAGCGATCGTTTTAGATGTGATGGTAGTTGATGAAATGCTTCAACTTGTCAGAAGTATGGATGAAGCAGGTGTATCTGATTTATTTCATTTTGGCATGCCAAGTCTAAGCTAATTAAAGCAATACTCACTTTTCGGCTGATGAACTTTCCACCCTTTCAGCTTTCGAAGCCGCGGCCCATCTAATGAGCTCCTTCATTCTCGAGACGACCTTCGCCTTATCGCCCTTAACCTTCTCCTTCTTCTCAGAAGCGCTGGATTGGTCATTTGCGCTGGTTGCTGAAGAGGTTAATGCCGTGTCACTGATTGGCAGAACCTTGTTCCCCCATGACCAGCTCCAGGATCTGCCTTTTGGCCGATAATGCCAAGCCCTCTTGCAATATCTTCTTTTTTCATTCTTTTTGTGTGGATCGAGTTTTGTCTCCGGTGTAAGCTGCCGAGTCTCCTCAAGTTGATGGTGCTGTAGAAGCAAGCCTTAGCAACATCTTTTCTGCATAATATGGCGAATGAAGCGCATCTTGGGTGGCCCGGTTTGGCCTTCTCCTTTCCTCTTTGGGACTTCTTGAACAGAACTATACTTTTCCCTTTACTAGTTTCTTGATCTGAAAAGGAAAGGACGCCGTTTGCGTAACGGGATGAGAAACTCGCCACGTAATTAACAAGCAACTATTGTCAATCTTTCTTGAAAAAATAGAGTCGTCGAGACTCTTACCTGAGGCGGTATTCTTACTATCCGTTGAGCTGCAAGAATTCCCTTTTGCTTGCTCTTGTGATACCCTGAATAGCCACTGGAGGATCTGCTATGTAAGGTTCAAGTAAAAGGGACTTGCATGAGCAGCAGCTTTGATGTTCTCTTTTCTCTTACAGTGACTATGGTGGGTACCTGCATGTTTATGCTTTGTGCTATCGTCAAAGCCCTCCTGCTTATATAGCTGCTCAGTGCAAGAGATGGTGGTGATCTGGTCTTGGTCAAAACGTGACAGAAGAGAAGAGATCTATCTGTTCTGTCCCTATGCCTCAAAAAGATTCCTCCCCTATGTCTTGTGGCTTGTTCTTTGTGCTCTTTGGGGCAGGGTCAGGACAAAAGAAGGCTCATGGAATTTGAATCTAAGGGAGGATGAGGGGGGAGACAACCAGGCGGTGAGCAAGGGATGGTTGGCTTATGATTGCTGGTAACATGGGAGGGCAACTTTATTTATATAAGGGGATCATGTGGTGGGTGCGAAAGAAAGAGAGTTTTGCATTTAATTTGGTTTTTTTTTGGCTTAGTTGAGTTTGCTGTCTAAGGCCACGTTGGCGTTCTTCTTTACCATACATCTGTATGTACGGTTTTTGGATACATCGATCCGCGCGGTCCCTGAGAGGCAGGTCGCAATTTCCTTGGATCATTACCCATCACTGCCATTCTTGCTAGTGAATTAGGGATTGGCTTGCATCGGTTTGAGTAAAAACAGCAGTGATGGTTGCTGTGGGTGACGCGGATCATGCTCGTTATGGGATTGGCTTGGTACTGTTGGGTGTGACATGTTGCCGTGCCAATCGACATTGCGACTAGCGAAGATGGGTTATTAGAAAGCTGACCCTTCAAGTACATTAGACAAAAGGACGGCATGAAAAGAAAGGGAAGTACTATTTGCCAGGACAACGAAAATGAAAGCTCCTCCTGGGAATACCAGTACTTCCAAGATCTCCTCAACTTATGGGCATGATTCGATTTCTCGTTGGAGGTATCGCCCTTTCTATTCCGGCGAAGACTCGCGGCGATTTGTATACATGCTCGATCACTCCATTCATGCCGCTGCCCATGATTTTTCCTGAACCCCATGGTCTTGACCTGGCATGGTCCATTTTCCATCTATCTAACGAAGCCCAATTCTCCATCTAAGCCCATGTCAAAGGAAGATGTTCCTTTTTTACCTTTCATTGATCCTCAGAGTGCATAATAAAACAGGGACTCATGTCCTCAAAAGCCAACAGCCACACACCATCCGCAATTACAGCTCGAAGGCCTGAATCACAAAGCACAAAAACAGCTCCACATTTTATGTTCATCTATTTAGGTTTCGTCTCCAGATCGTGCCTAATTTATGAGATCAATGGGATATTTTATAAGATCGACTAATCTTGTCAGAATGAGAAAAACAACAAACTTTGCTGTAATTACAGATCTTCAACAAGATTACACCAACCCAATATGGTCCTCTTGTTGAAATGCTGTCATAAACTCTCTCTCTCTCTCTCTCTCTCTCTCTCTCTCTCTCAACATGTGGGTTGATAGCAGAGCATGTGGGGAGGAGATATTTGAGGATGTTAACGCATCATGCACGGGCTGACTTCTGTGGTTACAGACAAGAGTGCAGTGGGGGCTCACATGGGGTGGGTTGGGGGGTGGGGGGGGGGGGCGCTTGAGTGGGAAAATGTGCCTATTAACTAAGACACTCCATTAATTTATCGTGCGCAGAGAATTAGAGGCTCATTTTTTGTTGGCATCATCCCGTGCTCAAGCTTTCCTGGCCCATCACTCTCGCAGGGCATACTGCACGAACTACAAACAAAGACACCCTTCCCAACAGGCGCAGTGACGTGGCACTCTCCTGGCCATCTTTTGCACTCGGGGTGACGTGGCCTCGTCCCACTGGTCGGATGAGTTTGTGCTCCTAATTCTTGCATCGATCGCCGTTTCTCCAATGTTAGGCGTGCATCCAATTGAAGGTGCTCTTCCCTTATATAAAGGAAGCTTTCCTAGATCAGTTAGACCTGCGATTTATCAGGACTTATCGCATCCCTAGCTTTGTGGTCATCGATCTGGCGTGGTAATAACCATACTATGAAATATAGTCGCAGCAGTAAATGCGATGAAGTAGCATATGCTATTTTGCCTCTCCGGTCTTTAGCTTCGGTTAACACCACTCATTGATAAAGAAAAACCAGCATGATTCCAGACTCCGGGTCGGACCCGATTCACAATGTTACATACCAAAAGAAGCTCGCCGCAGGGACTCAAAATTCAGAATCGTTCGTGGCAGCGACAGTTACTCACATACAACCGCCTGAGGCTAAAGACAATTTCAGCAACATCTAACATCGACCATGGAGGGTCATTGAAAGTACCATGCTCACGCATGCTGTCCTTCCTTTAGGGCGAAGCGCCTTCTCAAAGGGCAATGACTCGTGGAATCAAGTGAGCCGTGTAAAAGACGAGGCAAAAAAGAGAAGAAAATACACGACCAAAAGCGACATGTATAATAAGAGTACAAAACCGCGCAAGAGTGCATTCAATGCTCAAAGGAAAGACCGGAGGAGAGAACATACGCGATACACCAAAAAGGTAAAACCAAAAAGGATCGAGGCCCTATTTGATTCAACTTTATCTTTAAATGAAAGGGCATATTTCTTCAAAGTAATAGCATTTGAATACTCATTTTTGGTTTATATTTTGTAAAGCAACTTTAAGATGAAAAGAAAAACGAAAAAAGAAGAAGAGAAAAACAAACAGGGGCAAGCATGGACATAGGTTGGAATGGGGGGTGAGCTTTGCCGATGTCAACCTCAAGCGACCATCGATGGCGACCAGGGGTAACCATCGGTTAAGGTCATGTGAACCCCAAGGCAACTTGACAAGTTCTAGAGGCTTCACCGACAACCAATATTATCAATTCTAGGGTTTCTGATTTGGACATTGCAGCGTCGGAGCTTCACTCCATCGGCAACTAATCTCATTGATTCTAGAGTTTCTAATTCGAACATTGCAACGTCGAAAGCTTCATCGGCAACCAATTCCGCAGACCATCCGAGCCCGTTGACCGTTCGCCATCCAAGCGACAGTCACCAAGGATGCCAACACCAAGGATGTACTACACCGAGGTCAAGGGTCGAGGTCGAGGGTCAAGGTCGAAAGCCAGATCTGAGTTCGACCCTCGACCTCAACCTTAAACCATAGTAGCTCCAATGAATGGCTCGACAACACGCACAACCCTCGACCTTGACCTCGATGATGACGACCTTGACTTGGACCTCACCTCAATGCCGAAGTAGCAAGCCCAAGGAAGAAGATAAACAGTGAATTTTTTAGGGCAAAAGTGGAAGACATGATTATCTAAGAGGGCAATATTAAAAAGAATGATTAATACCCTGAAAAACCCCAAACTGGTACACTTGTGACAAATTTACCCCAAACTATTTTTTTGACCATGAAAAACCCCAAATTGGTAAACTTGTGACAAATTTACCCCGACTGACTATAAAAAACCCTAAACTGGTACATTTATGACAAATTTACCCCAAACTAATTTATCCGATTGCAAAAAAAAACCCTAAAATGGTAAATTTTTGATAAATATACCCTATGCTAAATTAGATTAATACCACAAAAAATCATAAAAATTGTAAATTGTGATAAATGGAGCATAAAATCCTAAATTGGTATACCGGTTAACTGTCACGTGTCATTTAACTTAATAATTTGAGAATAAAATTTAACGAAAACCAACATAGAGTAAATTTGTCACAAGTGTACCAGTTTTGGGTAAATTTGTCAAAGGTATATCAATTTGGGGTTTTTGTGGTCAAAAAAATAGTTTGGGTAAATTTGTCACAAGTGTAATCAGTTTTGGGTTTTTTAGGGTATTAACCCTAAAAAGAAAAATATCATTCCGATGTTAACATTTGGCCCATGGGTCCGAAAAACACTTGTCGACCACCTTATATTTTTCCCATAGGGCTTGGGGCTCAAAGCCCCTTGGGGAGGGGGAACCAAATAGGGCATGAGAAACCAATAGTCTTTAGGGTGCGTTTGGGAACCACTTCCCAAAGCCCTTTGAAGCCTGAAGATGCTTGGATAAATGCTAGCCCATTTGGCAAAAAATTTTGAGCCCCCATTCCCTAAATGCATTGTGAAGCCGAAAGCTCAAGGCAGGTGAGGACTTGCCTTGAGCTTTCGGCTTTTTCGGCAATGCCCACATGAGCACTATTCATAATTTTTTTTTTTTTGAAATTGTCCTCACAAATTTTTTGCTTTTCTGGTTTTTGCCCTTGTGTTGCAACTGTTCATCTTCTTCAAGGGGTTCGGTTCTTGCTGACTGCGAGTGGTCGACGACTGCTAGAGGGACGCCGGCGATCCTCGAGGGGTGGCGCAATCGACGCCGGAGGTGGTGCAACCAAGGGCTGGGTCACCACAACCTAGATCTGGAGTAGCAGGCGATCTTCTTCTTCCGTGAGCTTCTTCTTCTGCAAGTGGTCGCCGGTAACTGTTGCCCAGACGACCAATGCGGAGGGTGGCGCGACCACCGCTACCCACAGTGAGGTTTGGGTCGCGCAACCTCGCGGCCCTCGAATCTGGGTCGCGGCGAGGTCATGCGTCCCCGTCGCAACCCAGACCCGGGGTGGCGAGGTCCTCCCCGACCTCGTTGTCCCAAATCCAGCGTCGCCGGAGGTCGCGACGACGTCACATGACCTCGCTACCCCAGATCCAGCGTCACCGGAGGTCGCGACGGCGTCATGTGACCTCGCTGCCTCAGATCCGGCGTCACCGAATGTCACCGGCGGCCACTGCCCTTTGGTCAATTTTTTTTAATTTTTCTTTTGATATTTTTTTTTTAACCACAAAGATCCTTTGTAAATGTAATTCCCCAAACGCTATTTTGCTCAAAATACTTTACAAAGAGCTTTCAAAGTACAATTTACCAAATATGGTTGCATTTTGGAAAAACACCTTTAAATCAAAGGTATTTGCATTTTTCTAAAGACTTTCCCCAAAAGTGGTTCCCAAACGCACCCAGTAAAGAGAACTGGATAAACTAGAACCACCAAGCTATGGCGCTGAAAATAGAACAACATTAACCACCCAGTAAAGAGAACTGAATAAACCATGAATGATGAGAATAACTGTACACTATACACAAATTTAAGTCTTCCAATCATTTTCCAAGAAAGATAAGACATTGAGTTACAAAGATGGAAACAAACCAATAAATATTCGCATATAGCTTAAACATGAGATAAGGATATCTACTATAGAAGAAGGGGAACTGAAATGCATGAACTCCAGACACAGGAAGTTCACGCATTCTGCACGCAGATACTAAATTGTGAGACGGCGCCATACGAAGTTGTTCCTTCAGACCACTCTTGAAACTTCATACTGATGCTCCATACCAGTTGGCAGCTTTCAAGCACGGTGCTTTTGAGAGCAACAAAGATCCTGCTCCGTTGGAAGGCAGCTTCTGCACATCACTGAAGAAATATTACAGGTGAAAGTACCATTTCATGAGCAGAAAAGCTCCTGAGTTCAGGCACTATCAGCACCAGAAAGCTAGAGAAGATACCATAAAAGCAGGCCTGCATCATGACCGATCCTCATCAGACCTTGATCGCATCAAACGTCTACGTCTTCTAGGGATTGGAGATGCATCTTCACCCCCATCACTTAGCACATGGATCCCATCATCACTATCATCGTCATCGTCATCTTCATCATCATCCTGCAAACCCAACAGGTTCTCACCCCAAAGAAGCCTCCTTTCAGATCCTCCCGGGCGTCTATGCCTCATCCAAGCCCTTGCCCTTGATCTTGGCTCACCTGAAGAATCCATGGAGCCAATCATCTGAAACAAAAAAAAAGTAGTCCACCAAGGTCCATTGACTTCACCTGAGCCATTTTCCCTGTCAACAGCATATCTATCTCCATTTTCAATCACATAATCCCCTACAACTATAGCACCCGGCATAGCAGAACGTATGGCACTGACAATGTCACCATATTCTCTCTGGTGCTCGAGGCGTCGCCAAGCTCGCTCTCTAGATGGGTCAATATCAGAAGGTCGGATAGCAGGGTGTACCCTACGAGCATGCCTCCGTAATTCTTGATAGTTCCCTTGATACGAGCATGCCTCACGTGAGCAACTTCTCTTCTTCAGGTTGAGATATCTTCTGGCTTCTTCAACAACCTGCCAGTCTAATATGGCTCCACGGCATAATGGGCATTGCATATCAAACTTTGATTCTGTTGAGTCTTCCCCATTAGCCACTTGAAGATCAGGCCTCTCTTGCAAGGACTCGACATTACCATTCTCCAGATCACCCTCCATTTCAACTTCCACACTTGCAACATTATTCTGAATGTGATTTTCTCCATTGTTATCATCCCCATGCCCCTCAAGTGATCCACTAACTGTTGCACTGTGATTTCCATTTGTATTATCAATATCATTAAAATGAATTGCATTGTTTGACGAAGTCCTACCAGAAGCATCATTAGAATGGTCTGCATTTCTAGGCAAAGTATTAGGTAAAGTTGGACTGCACCTAGAATTGACTCTTAGTTTCTTAAACCTGTCTAGGCAATTTGAATGTCGGTAACTTGTATCACATATATAAGATCTGCATCCCTTTTCATGTGAGCTGCATAGTAGGAGAACAGCATTATGTGGATGGTCCATGCAGATAGGACAAGACACCTCATCCAACTCTTTGTGAATAGCACGAATATCTGAATCTTTATAAGCCCTTCTTTTCACACCAGCCATCTTGCATACACTGTAGTATTTACTCAGCATATTGAACTAATTAGAATGCCCATATAGAAGCGACAATTAAATATTAATTGCATAATACTATGTTGATAGTCTTGAAAGCAATGGTAAACCACAAAATGGTTGCATATGGAATCAAAGAAACTCCAGAATTGATATTAAAATCAATCAGTTAAAGCTGTGGCGTACATTTTGTACTGTAAACGCTTCAATACAAGTATGACATCATAATTTCGGGAATTTAGTAGCAGATCCAATTAATAGATGATACCAATTATTACAGTTATTCAACCAAAAACTGAATCAGATCCCACTTCTTTATGCAAACCTCGTTAAACACAAAAACGCACACTCCTATAAGCTCGTGATTTGTCTATACTTAATCATCACAATCACATCTTCTTTTTTTGTCAAGAACTCTGGCAACCAATTAAGAGTAGTCATGTTATAACGTGAAGAGTTCTAGTTACACAATCAGCCTAATTCTGTGCCGTCTCAATCATCTCCGGTATGATCAGGTGAAGAACTTATCCATAAAAATATTATATAGAGAATCATTGTCAGCTTTTGGTATAAAGGTCGAAGAAAGCTCTCAAGTTCACAGTGAACTCCAACCATCTCTTGAATGTCAAGTAACTAAAAGACGATGCTTTCCATGGAGATATTTAAATTATGGAAACTACCTCAACAGTATATTAAGAAAACTAAACTAAATGCATGCCTAGGCTGCAATAACTCATAATTCTAAAGGGATTTGACCAATGTGATGCACGCCCATCATTTGATAATCAAAAGGGAAAGAAGAAGGAGGAGAAGGAGAAGAATGCCTATTGCTTTTAAGGCGTGAGGTAGTTTAATTGCTTACTGACTATCCAAAGTTTGTTATATTGCCAGGTGGCAAGCTTTCCTCAGAGGCATTCTCACCTTTTGTGCCCAAATTTTGACAATAACCATTTACACGATATTTTATTTCTCTCTATATTCTCCAATATTAGTTTGACAATTCCAACACAGAAACAACAACACATTTAGGTAAATCTATTTCCAAAAATGGTATAAAAAATTACCATTAATTGTATTCTAGTTATAGAAGAAGTTGCACATGAGCATACTTAGGCGGCATATGTCCTAAAAAGTTCATTTGATCCAATCCTACTCATAGGTTGATCACCATGCTCAATTAATATACCAAAATGCTGATACCCTTCAAATAGAATGACTACTAATGAGTACCTGAAAGACCTAAGCCGAAGACGAATTAAAAACTTAACGTAAGCAAAGGCAACTACTTGGGCATTTATACATCGTACTTCCTGTAAAACTTTAATTATTCTGAATAATCTGGATTTTTCTTAAATGACTTGCATTAACAAAAGTAGATGCATTATTTTGCCATATTAACACAAACATAATTCTGCTTCTTCTTGATTTAGACCAAGGAAATTATACTTATCATTGTATCTGAATCTGATTTCCAAATTTGCCAACGAGATTGGAATTTGTCTAGTACATGAAGACAAATATGCATCAATTAATATCATACTGCAATTGAAAACATGCCGATTCCAACAGTGAAAAGCTTTAGGAGAACTCATGAGTATTCGCAAGAAACATAAACTTGATATCATAGAGTACATCACTGGATGATTGTAATGATGGCTACTTACCAAGACCAAGAAATCTGTGGAGTAACAACAATTCCTCCGAGTCCTTATAGCTTGTCAGTTTAATCTACTGTGAACAACAAATCCTATATTGAGCTTAAAGGGGAAAACAGAGGCAAGCTATCAAGCAATGTTTTGTTTCGCAAGACAGGTAAGAAAAGATCACCCACGGACTCTACAACCTGCAGTCATCCAGTAAAAGAGAAGCATCGGTCACATTATTGGATTCGTATGTTATATACAAAAAAAAAAATTATTTGAACGCAGTAAATTCCTCAAGGAGAATGTCCAATTTAGGGAGATACGAACTCATTCCATTCTCTAAGTAAACCACTTCTCTATGGCGTCAAGTTTAATGGGTTTTGATAAGACAAACAGCCCATTTAATTATGTAAGGAACTCTCTAGTATTAACTTCCGAGAGCTTATTAAACTAAAAAATATATATAATAAAAGTGGACTTTGGGTGTCCTTGCAAGCAAGGTCCATGAACAATCTATCTTCTGTCAGATCATCTCCTCCATTTCAGCAGCTATAATGAGCGACAGTCAAACAGAATGATAAGTCTACCCGTGTAAGAGCATGACATACAAAATACCTCAGCAACAATGCAACCTATACCATGTCAAAAACCTGTGTTTAAAGGCCACCCACAAATGGAGAAACTAAAGATTCATAACGAATCAAAGCCCCACAGATGATGTAATTTCTTGTCCCACAAAATAAATCCAACCCCCACCAGATCAATCAACCATAAGATGATTTCAAACGAAGCTAACCTTGGGGGTTCATCCATCCCCCCCCCCCAAGCAAAAAAAAATAAAAATAAAAAGTAAAAAATCAACCTTTTTACCAATTTACAGCGTATTATAATCAATTGATCTTTGATGTTAATCCCAACACTCGGATCTGATTTTCGCACACCGTCAAAACGTTCCCACGAGCACCGGCAAAGAAAAATCATCCGACCTAACCCTATCGTGCAATCCCCAGCAACAGCCACAAAAGAAATCCCATCGTTTCCTCGTCCGCAATCACCCCGGACGAAATCAAGCGAGATCGGACCCCACAGAACCCACAGATCGGACCAGATTTCGATTCATTTACAATCATCGAGCATCGAGAATCATAAAAACAACTCGCAAATCGACAGTTCATCGCCGATCGGCGGCAAAAAAGGAGAGAAAAAAACAGAGTGCTAGGGTTTACAAATGGGATCGGAACCGCTCCGTCCGCAGAGATTCGAGATTCGATCTCCTCCGCAATCGCGTCGAGGGGGGACTCTCGCTTGAGTGGAGGGAGAAATTGGGGAGAAATGAGGGAGAGACGGAGCGAGATTTTGAGTGATCTGCCGTTTCGTTTTATAGCCCGTGAAAATATAAATGAATTTCATTTTTTTACAATTTATTTATAGAATGTGAGCGCTGGCTTCCGCCGCCTACCCATGCCAAGATGTCAAGATAAAATTTTCAAGCAAAAATTTACAAAGGATTTCATAAATTAAAAGGTTAATACTCTGAAAGATCTCAAACGATACATGTGATAAATTTACATAAACTATTTTTTTATCATGAAAAATCTCAAACCGATAAATTTATGATAAATTTACTCCAAACTAATTTATATTATTTTTTTGTAAAGGTAAAGAATAACTCCAAACTAATTTATTATTACAAAAAATCTAAAAAATATACCATCCACTAAATTGAATTAATATCACAAAAAATCATAAAAATTATAAAATATGACAAATGGAGCGTAAAATCCCAAATTGATATATCGTCAATTTGTCATGTGTCATTTAACTTAGTAATTTGATAATAAAATTTAATGAAAACTAATAAATAGTAAATTTATTACAAATATATTAGTTTTTGGTAAATTTGTCAAAGGTAAATCAATTTGGGATTTTTGGTGGTCAAAAAAATAATTTTGAGTAAATTTGTCATAAATGTATCAGTTTTTTGTTTTTCAATATATTAACTCTAAATTAAATATATGTCTGCATACACTATCTAAATTAAACCATATTTTACCTCCCTTTTTTTATTCTTTTC
This sequence comes from Eucalyptus victrix, assembly GCA_016097545.1. Lineage (NCBI taxonomy): Eukaryota > Viridiplantae > Streptophyta > Magnoliopsida > Myrtales > Myrtaceae > Eucalyptus > Eucalyptus victrix. Next base: position 10,227,537 of record CM027842.1, read on the forward strand.
GCAACCAACCATCTATTCCCGATTTTTGAAACTTAAAATCTGCCATGATTGCCCGAAATCAACTTGAAACTATTTCTTTTTATTATCTAGTTTCAAGGTCTACTTTGATAAGCTATTTTTTATTCTTTTTTATGTCATTTTTATAGTAAAAATAATATGAGTAATAAAACAGTTCCAAGTAAAAGATGAACAATGGCGAATGAGTAAAGTGAGTCAAAAACAAGTTGCGAGGGCGAGCTGCAAGTGAGCAAGCAAGGAGAGTGAGTTGGAGGCAAAAAAGAGAGGGATAAAGAGTTGTGAAGCGTTTGAAAGAGGTTAAAGAGAATGCAGGAAAATAGAGATAGAAAAAAACATGTTAAGAAAAAAAACTAGGGCTTCTAAACTTTATGAAATCTATTTAAATTCGTTCGATCGGATTAATTCTTGAATGGCTTTTCACTCGGAATTGGGGACCACACCAATTTTCAGGTTGGTCCAGTCCAATTTCAAGGTACGACTAATGTAATTGCACAGTCCTAATGGCTAGTATCGTTTGCTAAAAAATGAAAGGACGAAAAGTTATTCACAAAATTATATAAACGTGAACGGTCGTCGATAATAAATATTAAACTATTATTAATTGATATACGAGGGAATTCGCTTTGGATTTTGGTATTTTATTAGATCGAATATTATGGTCCCCATCGAGATGTAAGCTGCGATTTTCTGCGATTGACGCCGCCCCACCGCCGCCGTCGAGTGCCCTAGCCGCCAAGAACTCCGACGCCGCGAGTCCGATTCCGGCGAGGCGTCGGACGAATCCGATCTCCCCGATCGCGACGGGAGCCGCCGATGGCGTACTTGCTGAACGCTCTCACGAAGAAGCGGGAGGTGGATTCCGCCATCCGGGACACCATCGACAAGGTCCTCGTCCTCCGCTTCGGCCGCGCCTCCGACGCCGTCTGCCTCCAGCTCGACGACATCGTGAGTTTCGCGCGCGGACGAGCTTCCTTTCTCTGTCCTTCCGTTAGCGCGCTCGATTGCGCCGGCGAAGGAGATTTTTTTTTTTTTTTGCTGATGCTCGTTTTTGGTTGGTGCAGCTCGGGAAATCGGCGAGGGAGGTGTCCAAGTTCGCGGCGGTCGCGCTCGTGGACGTCGATTCGGAGGACGTGCAGGTCTACGTCAAGTACTTCGACATTACTCTGATTCCGTCCACCGTGTTCTTCTTCAACGCGCATCATATGAAGATGGATTCCGGGTATGCATGTCTGGTTTCCGGCAACTACTGTCGTCGTTGTTGTTTTTTTTTTGTCTTTTTCAATTGCTTTTTTTCGAGGGTTTCAACAATTTATGTGATGAAATCTAGCCTGTTCCAGTATAGGCTCGAGCAACTTTTGCTTAATTTGCTCCTTCGCGTTGGATAGTGTTTTCAATTACTGGTCGTTACTTGATCACGTCATGTTGGATTGAGTTGTTTCAATCAACGGACTAAGGTAATGAGGGCCATCGTTGGTTAAATGAAACCCCGTGTTGAGTTAGCTCTCGCTGAATGAATGTTCTGTTCTGCTATGGTACCTCTTTTACCATCTGCATTGTCGCACACAACTGAGTAGCTTTTGAGCATTTGCAGATCCATTATTCCCCTATGTGCAGAAAATGTTAATTTGATTTATTCCATTCTCTCATCTTCTTTCATTAGCTACTTTGGAGACATTAGCACGCATGATTTGTGCGCAAATTGTTTATATTACTGATTTGTGCTTCATTCAAAGGATTTCTCATGGCTTTTGTGAACTGATGTTTTTTGTTAACTCCGTGGTGATATTTCAGTACTGCAGATCATACTAAATGGGTTGGTGCGTTTCACAGAAAACAAGACTTCATTGATGTCGTAGAGGTATATTATCCCATTCTGTTTTACTGGATGTTGCAATTGCAGCATTGCTTCTCTGACGGTAGCTTATGAGGACATATCTCAAAATGTCACCAAACAAATAGATGATTCTGTGACAATAATATCATGAAGGAATAGTTCCTGCGGTCTAGCAATAACAATGCTTTCACTAATTGAGATACTAGTCTACCAGTACTGATTGAGGGAGAAGTTGTGGTTTGTGTAGAAAATGGAGAGATACGAAAGATGTGATGCTAGATTTGTTTTTTGTTTCTCACTCAAGTTTTGGTTAATATAGCTTGCACAGCTTATGTGGCATAGTCTGATTTGCTGCTTGCTTCCTGATCTATCAAATCTCTCTAAGTAAACATCGGCACATTAATCAGCAAGGTTTCGTTATATTAGATGTCTGTTGGGGGGCATTTAGGGCATGGTAGGTGGTGAAGACGTTTCTCTATAATCTGAAGTGGAGATTGAGGATAGCTGTGCTTACTCTCTAGTCCATTATTAGCAGAGTGCCAGAGGCATGGTAGAGCCTGAAGGCATGCTTCTTTGCAGTAAAACTTGAGTAAAGGTGATTTGTGTTGAAGCTTGTTATAGGTCTTAAAAGAAACATCATGTGTTTCTTTGGAGTTCATTTGGAAGATTTTGAGCTCCAGTAAGGATCTTTTGGTTCGCACATCAGCAGATTTAAGGTGTGTCTGAAGTTTGGAAGTGATGATAATCGGAGGAAAGTCTCACTCTATTTTGGGTTGGTGTAAAATGTGTAAGCAAAGAGGGGGAGTTTGTCCACCAATCTGTTCTTACGCTTTGCTTTTTCTGTGGACTAGGGTTGTTTGTGGTTCCATTTGAAGATAGTTTCAACCCAAACTGAGATCATCCTTTAAAAAAATCTCAACCCAAATCCCAAAAATCCAGATAGTTCAGTTTGATATCGTATTAAATCTGTTTGAAACTAATTGCGCCAACCCCCCACGCTAATGATAAGCTTTACCTTCACTATCAAACTAGAAAAAAAAAATAGAAAATGAATTTTAGACAATCCTCCATGATCATATGACGAAAAACATATAGTATAAGAACCAAGATGGTGTTAATGTTTAAAAAATAGTCTGACAGAACACGCTAAACTCTAATATAGGCCTTTATCTAGATTTAAAAATCCATTAGCAAAGGCCAACTCAGCAAACTTCCACTTGCTATGTGCAAACCAAGTGATTTTTCAATCTACAAAAACTGCTTTACATAATAAAAGTTATCAGTTTGGTTTCATAAGTCTATCTCAACCAATATGCCAAAACCAAATTGATGTGTTATACAATGTCCAAGAAAAGAACTTTAAGTTACTAGGTGAAGGAAGATTATGTATATAAGACTCATTGAAACACGGTGGACAAGGAATGTAAGATACTTTAACACTCCCTCTCACGCATAAACCGAAGTTAGAACAACATGTGGAATTTACAAAAGGGCAACCACACATGCAAAATAAACTGGGAATGAATCCAGTTCTGATATCATGTTAGAATGTTCAGCAAAAAGACTTTAGCTATTAACTGGAGGGAAATTACATATATATGGCCAGTGGAAGCCTATAGACAAGTGACATTAAAACTTCAGTATCCTCTCTGATGTGCAAAATGGACTGACAAAGTCATGTGGAAATGACGAATGGGGAACCACATATGCAAAATAAACAGGGACAAAACCTGGATCTAGTACCATATAAATTGTTCGATCAAAAGTTTAAACTATTAAGTGGAGGCACCTTGTGTGTATCTAAGGCTCGTTGAATTCCCATATATGATACTTAAACACAATGAAGTGATGACAACAATTTTCCAACTCAAAATTGTGAAATACCAACGATTCGGTTAGGTTTTGGATCATCAATTTTATAGTTTTTGTCACCTTTCCTATGGACCTTTAGTCTTGGTTATCTAATTGATTGGGAGTTGAAAGTGCTAAAGCTTGTGAAATTCTTTCTTATTTTCGGCAGTTCTCTGGAAAATTTCAGGAAAACTGACAAATTTTGTGTAGAGTAGTCCAGATTTTGAGGGAGAATTTTCAGATATTAAAACTTAGATATGCCTTAGAGCTAAAGGTGAGAGCGACAGCAGACATATCTGTTTATATCGTAGACCATTTGCATAATAAATTTTACGGTGGGTTATGGCATCTGTACAATGATCCGTGGCTGATCTACTTTTGTGGACTGGCATGACAAATTCTAAATTCTTATGAAGTTATTGATGGGACATTGGATGATTGACCTTTTATATGGGTCAAGCTTAGAGTGGATGGAAGGAGAGAATTCACCTTTTAAATGAGTCAAGCTTAGAGTGGATGGAAGGAGTGGGATGGAGAGAAAGAGTTCCCCCTCTTAATCATAAAGATGATATGGCTTGATAACATTCTGGACTACTAAGGTTTACCTGCTTGAGCATGGAGTAAGTACCCTTTAGGGGACATGTAAAGATGTATGTGGCCCTGAAGTTTCTCAGCTGATGACAGTGGACTGAGTGGATATCATGAGTGCTGAGAGTTGAAGGACAGAAATGTTGCAACTTAGATTAGAATTGTAAATAATTTTGTCATGGATTTCATTGTTTTTCTTGTCTATTCATCATGTATTATAAGTTCTGCAATGATCTGGTGCCTAAAGGGTGTTAAAACCTCCTTTATCTATTTCAATGCATGCTTTAATGCAAATGAGAAATGCGATAGTTGCTGCCAAGAGTGAAATGTAAAATTTGTTTGTAGACTGTTTTTTGGGTAATAACATCAATAAGCTGCCTGATGTCCCCGCATTCCTCTCATTTGTGAATGGCCACTTTTCCCATATTATAGGCAATCACAATTCCAGTTCTCTTTAGTCATATGCGATGGTGCATCTCCTCACCAGAATTATTCTGCAATTCTAATTGAATGAGACCTCTCTAAGTGGTTTGGATGTAAGCACATGCTGACGGCAAAACTCTTGTCCTTCCTGCAGGCTATTTACAGGGTGCCATGAAGGGCAAGCTAATTGTGAACTGTCCCCTTCCGCCAGAGAGAATACCGAGATACCAGCTGCTGTACAAAGACATATAAACAGCACATTTCATCGCTGTCCTTTTTTCGTGTTGTATATATGTAGGTCACACTTCCCACCTCCGTTATTGGTTTATAAATTGCAACTAACATTCACTATATCTTGATTGTCTCACTGCACTATATCTTGATTGTCTCACTGCCTTTGATAGCTTTGCTTTCCTTGCACAATCTTCCAAGATCCTGGATTGGTTAACCTTTGCTTTCAACGAATAAATATCCAGTCGAGAAAAATACAGATGTGTACATATTTTCTGTCTGGACATGGTCTGATAAAAGAAATAGGTTTCTTGCACGGGTGATGATATACTCTCCGGAGGATTAGACCGAATGTGAAAGCTGACTGATGTGGATGTCGTTCGGTCACAAATCAATCCCTGTATTTTGATTTCCAGTTCGAGCAGCCCCTCACATTCTTCTTTCTTGGTTTGATGTTAATGACAGTGAATGATACGACGCATCATACCGAACAAAGAAAATACTAATCCCATCAAATGCGGAGGCCATCAAGAGTGCGAAAAGCCAAAAAATATGAAATATAATGTGATGTAAACGTATGCAATACATTAAACATTCATGCAACGATGAGCAGAATTTTCTGGGGCCGTTCGACTTTCACGTGATATTTGCTCGGTCAAAAGGGGAAGACTTGACGGAAACCAGCCAGAAGCAGCAGTTCAACAATAGATGGCTCAAGACCGAAGTAACTTACCAGTTTTCCATTGGCTCGGGACTCGGAGTTCTTGCATGGTTACGCTTTGCCTATAATTACGGGATTGAGTAAATCACGGGAAAGAAAGATTTCTGTTTTGTGTTGTGTTTTACTTTCAGTTTCCTCGTCGGTACGGTGAGACGGGATGCAGAAACAGCGGTATAACGTGCGATGTTCGTTTTCTAGCTGGTTTCGTTTTCCTTCACGAAAAGAACACATGCAAGGGAGGCTGGATCACACATTCGACAGGCGGAGGTGCACTGGATATGTACACAATCTATGTAGATGCTCAAGATAGCGTGAAAAATGGAGGTCTAGACGGCCTTGCTCTGTACGCAATCTAGATCGGTAGTATTGTACTGTGACGAGTTCATATCGACGTGGGTTTGAAACAATTGATGTGATTATCTAGTTATAAAATTGTGCAAGATCGAGCTTAAGGAGTAGGACCAGCTTAATGATCTGCAAAAATTACAATATTACGAAAGAGTGAGAATATGTGGCCGTACAGACTTAAGTCCCTTGCGCAAAAATTGACCTATGACACTATTTAACAGATGCATATAAATATATGTTTTCACAAACTGCAAATGCACAAATATTCAAGTAGGCAAAGAGACTCAGCAATTAGGCCCCGTTTGATTCGGCATCTGCAATGAGCTTTGGGATTCTAAAGTCTCTTGGCCAAATGTAAGCGAGTTTGATTCGTGTTTTTGCTCAACTCTGGAAAAATACAATTACACCTCCAAAGACCTCTAAAAGCCTTTAGTACAAAGCAGGTCTCGAGTTGCATTTTTTAAATGCAAATCTTGGCCTAAGTTATTGTTCATCTTTTCCAAAGACCGACGCACGAAAAAACCGATTGGAGGCCAACAACTGCCAACCAAGGGGTTGCGTGCATCAGCGACTGCCGCCTGAGGGTCGCTTGACCCCAACAACTATCGCCGGACCTCAAGCGACGCTTGGGTCGCACGACTTAGGCGACTAATAACCTGAATTGCGTGATCTAGGTAGCCCCCTGAGGTCACACAACCTCAAGTGACGAGGATCGCATGACTTAGGTGGTCGTCACCTGGGATCACCCGACCTAGGCAACCTCGCTTGAGGTGGGCAACCTCAAGCGAGGCCATCCGAGGGCTAGATCTAGCCATCTGGCGGCCAGATCTGACGGTCTAGCAGCTAGATTTGGTCGGTCGATGGCTAGACTTAAAAAAAAAATTACAAAAATCTTTTTTTAAAAAAATTTATTAAAATTCATTTGCAAATGCAATTTTTACTAAATGGCATTTTAGCCAAAGTTGTTTTCCAATACACTTTAAAATACAAATCACCAAATGCTAGTTGCATTTGAGAAAACTCTCTTGACCCAAAAGTATTTGCATTTTTCCAAATACATTCCCCAAAGCCGAACCAAACAGGCCTTAGTTGAGTTTTACAAGTTAAAATGCATATTAAAATCCATCGATTACGAAACAACTCGAGTAGTTTTACTCCCAAAATGTTGGGCTTATAATGCCTTTCCAAATAGCTACATTCGAATTCTCTACTTGGTAATTTTAAGGCTCCACTTGGGCAGAAAAAATAACACACAGCCTCTAGACTCTACCCATTTTGTGATGTTATCTTCAAATTTTTAATTCATTCGGTTTGATCTTTCAACTAATTCTATTGAATTTATTCAATTTAATCTCTAACTTTTTTTATAAAAAAAAAAGTCGACAGTCTTCATAATTACTCACTATTGCATGAATTTTAGAATATCTTTTCATTTCAATCCTTTTTTTCTAAATCAATATAAATATATATATATATATATATATGGGTACATGTTATTGCTTCTCTTATTTTTTTTGGTTTTTATAAACATTACACATAGTTCTATTTAAATGTATTTTAGTTAATTATCACTATAACATTAAAGGTATAACCTCATTTAGAGTTGTATTGGGTGGATATTCTTTCTATTTTAATTTCCTAATTTATAGATTTAACAAAATTTAGAAAAGAAAACACAAAATACAAAAACTCAAAAGTTTTATCTAAAAAAATAGGATCAAGATTTAGATTAATACAAGTACAAGAAATCAATAAATAAATTAATGTCGTTTCTTAATACTATTATGAAAAACTTATTTTTATGATATTTTTATGAATTTGATATGACTCTAAAATGAGGTCATATTTTTACTATTACAACGATCGTAAATTAAAATATAGTTAAATAGAACTATAACAATATCTACAAAGAAAAAACAAAAAAATAAAAGTAAATAAAAATAGCCTTTTTTTTTTGTTGATTTAGGAAATGGATTGAAAATGAAAAAGGTATTTGAAAATCTCAACAATGGTGTAATTACAAAAGCTTGTGAATAGTATTGAATGACGAATTTGATTTTGTTACTAAAAATTGAGAGACCAAATTGAACAAACTGAAAATTTAGGAACTAAAAAAGTTTAATTGTTTAGGAATAATTTAAAGATCATATTGAACAGATTTAAAGATCTAATAATGATATTGCATGTTGAACCAAAATTTATGAATTATTTGTGTCATTTTGCCGTCATGGTATATGATGAAAAGAAAATGAAAAATGAAACTTTAAATACCCCTCCTAATCCTTCTCACAAAAATCTCGAAATTTAATTCATTTTCTTCATTCACCCTCCTTTTTCCTCCCCTTTCCTCTCTCCCAAACAAAGCGGAAACGTCGATCTTCATATATTTTGCAAATTCAAGAAGTTTCGTATGAGAAATGTCTCGGCTTGCAACGTCATGGTTGTGATAAAAGCCAAAAGTCAAATCAAAGAAGATTTGAAATCTGAGGTGGATGGAGCTGGAAGTCCTAGGAGGTCCACCTGATTTGGAAGCATAAGAAATCACTTTGAATGTATACTTTTACTTTATTTGAGCTGATAACATAATTTAGACATATAACAGTACACCCACAGTGACGTAAGCGACCAACTTTGTTTTTTTTCTTAATCTTTGAAAAATTAAGCTAAATATTTTGGCGGATAGTACAAAAAAGGACTTTTTCATTCGAATTAAGGGTTCATTCCAAAAATACCCGATATTGAAATCTCTTCGTCCTAGCGAGTTTGAGATGAAGACACGCCACGTCATCCCTAAAGCAAACAGCTCGAAGTACGACGAGCATATTATAAGTTTAAACATGAACAGCTATTTTGGTCTCAACCTTGCACTTGCCTATTTATATTATTAAAAAATGATATAAATAATTCTTAAACTATAATCCAATATTTAATGTGAATCTTGAACTTTAATTCAGTGTACATTATCATATTTAAATTTTTTGATATATATTCAATTTATTCTATTATTTATATAAAAATATTCGATACTATTTTTGAATTTGAATTAATGAAATAATAATAATAGACATTTTCATATAGTATAGGAATTAGATTGAATATTTATGAAAAGTTTAGAGGCCACATTAATAAATTAAAAATTCAGAGAAGGTAATGGCATGTTGGTTTAAAATTTAGTGACTATTTACGTAATTATCCTTGATATCATGAACAGATAGAACTTTAAAGCCGATGACGCTGTTCACCCCGAAATTTACTAGAGTGCACTCGACCTTTCCACGATTATTATAAGAGTAAACTCTAATAATTGGTAAGTCGACCAAAATATAAAGTCTAGAATGGCAATCATTATGTCTTTGCGTGGGTGGTTTTTCTCTTTTTTTCCCTGGGAGACGGCATAGCTTTTTGACTGCCGGTAGTCACTCTCACCTGACGTGTGCATGAGCACGAGTTCAAAAATAAATAAATAAATGATTCTTTTTGTCTTGACCGAAAATAAAAATGATTGAAATCACGAAAAATCGCCTCTCCTTTTTATCATCATTTTTACACGCAAGTAAGTGCGGAAGAAAGAGACCGGGGGCTCGCGAAATGACCAAACCGCCCCGCCATCCCCGAACGACGGTTAGCTCCGACGACAGAGCGAGCACGTGAATTGACCGAAATGCCCCCCAGCTCCGACAGTTGGCTCCGGCGGACCCGCGGTGACGCTTCTCCCCGAATCCAGCCAGCACCAGCACCACTCGCCTCCTTCAAAACGTGCACTCTCTCTCTCTCTATCTTTCTCTGTATTTTCTCTCTCTTCTGTGTAAGAATATCGAAGAAGATTCTCCAGAATTCCTATTTAAGCACCCCCGCCCATTGGAGCTCCAACCGCTCATCTCGTCCCTCTCTTTCTCTCTCTATCGCTGCCGAGAATCTGCACTGGATCTGGAGCGCCAGGACCGGGCCGCCCTGGAAATCGCCGCGGCGGCGATGGCCGGATCGCCGGAGGCCCGCCCGAGCTCCCCCGCCGCCTCCTCGAAAGCTCCGGCGGCGGCGGCGGCGGCGGCGGAGAATAACGGCGACGTCGGCGGCAGCGGGGGGGAGCAGCTGGACAATGGAGACGTGGCCGGCGCCGCCGAGGCTTCCAATGACGGCGACGGCAGTTTTCCAGGTGTGTTCGTGATGCTCCTGTCGAGTCCGGAACTAGTTGCCGCCATTAAGTGCGCGTCCGATTTGACTGTCTCCGGAGGAATCTGGAGGAGAAAAATCCTCCGTCGTGCTTTGTTTTTGCTCGATGAGCTTCATGTCGGGTGTTTGTCGGTGGAGCCTCCTTTATCCGATGACGTCGGCGGTTGTTTTTGGTTCGCGCTTGCTGTTGGAATTGATAGATTGACTGATGCGTACCGAAAGGACGTGGATTGATTCGTTGTATTGGCAATTCTACTAGAAAGTCGCGACTCCATTTCTGGGGTACAAATTGAGATTCATATAACAGTCAACTGGATGGCGAACAATGACGAGTGACTTAATACTCTGAGAGAATAAGTTAACTGTCGAACTCGATTAAGTTGTCGTCGGTTCTTTGAAGGAAGAAATTAGACCATCGAAGCAGCATAGTTCACGGAAACGCCTCGCTTGTTCCTTCAATGGCAATAAAATAGATGAAATGGTTGGAAATATAGCGAGGGGTGACTTTTGTGTGATCTAATCGTAACTCTTACTTCTTTGTGCTTCACTCTGAGGCGGGATGCTGTCCTCCTTTGTGCGTAACCACGTTTGCTGTACCACTTTTGGGTAAACATGGATGAGTGAGCTTATTCCAGTCAATCGATGAGTTACTTTGACATGCAACTTTCTACTACCTTTGTAATCGTAGAAATGAACAATGGTTTGGACGAGCTCATAAGAGATGTGGAGTGCAAAAAGGGCAAATTTTACTGGGATATCATATGTGGCAGTCATTCTTGTTAGAAGACATCTCAACACAGATATGGAATTTATGGCGAATATTCTTCACACATGAAAGCTATTTTCCTAGGATCACAGATTTTGTAGCCATGGGAGAACATCTTTTCTCTGTAGATAGCTGAGGTCTCCTTTCTTTGAGTGCGTGTGCAGGGGTTATGAGCAGAAGATCCCACTGGGTCCCTGTGAGAGTCCAACCTTGGTATTTGTGGGAGAAGGTGTACGGTGTGAGTATGTGTGAGTGTGGATGAGAAATAATGGAAGAGTCGTCAAGAGTGTGTTGGTAAGAAACTATCATGTGTACATAGGTATAGGATTGTCTTATAGGTGTGTGAACATTCGAGTGTGATCAGAAAGAAAAGAAGCAGAAGTCTGAGAGTGTCTTGAGTTGAGATTGAGAAAGCTCATATTTGCCCCGCAGTGGCATTATTATTGTGGTGTCTTGTCTCATTGTACTATTTTTTTGATAAGTTCTTGCATTGCTTTGTGTAATGTGAGTGAGCATTTTATAAAAGATAGCTTCTTCCACATAAATTATAAAAAATTCTTTTTATTTGATAAGTTCTGTTTGTTTTCACACAGCTAACTTTAAAAGGCCATTGCAAAATGCCTATGCATTTCCATATAGTCATCTTATTTTGGTCTCACACAGGCATAGACATGAAAAAGTTGGCATTACTTGGTGGCAGGTTGCTTCCTCTTGTGGAAAGGAAAAGTTCTTTCTGATAAAGGAAATATGCTATTCTGATTTACTTTTATCAAGCTAGAATAGATATTTTTTATATTTCTAGTTTTCTTCCAAATGTTAAATTAACTTAATCTGCTTGAATTTTTTTTTTTTTTTCTGAAATATGACAGCTTCTAAATGAGGTTCTTATCTTTGTTTTCTTTATTAATATTGGTTAAGCACGTTTGATGTTACCCTCAGTTATGGCCTCCTTTTGAGAAAATTTTCGCTGCATCAGAATTCAGTAATCGCATTGCATGCTTTTAACTGAAGAGGACCTGATCTCTTTCGAAAGCTTGAAAATAGGATTTTGGAATTGTTCTCTGGTTGTTTCACCTTATTGGAGAGAATTAGTTATCTTTGAGTGAAATCACCTCTCTTATGCTTAGGGGTAAGATCTGTTAATGGTATATCTGAACTTCTTTCAGGATTTTCTCACAGGATTAAGTCTAAAGTAAACAACTTGCCTGTGGGAAGGTCAAATTCCGAAAGAGAGGAATCAACTTCAAACCAGGTCAGGTTGGAAAGAGCAAAGACTGAGAAACCAACAGCCCCTAATTTGCTTGCTAAGGAAGCAGCCCAAATTTTTGATGACAAAATTCCTGTCCAGCAGAAGGTATGATTTCTGTGCTACTTGTCACTCTTTTGGTATGCTTATTGGGAGAATGTTCATTGTGCAGTATGCTTGTTGCTTTGTGCTGTTAGTGCAAGTGGGGGCCTTTCTGTGCATGGCAACTTTCATTTATATCCAGGAGAAGTTTGACTTCTTCCTATAAAGAAACATGTTACGCCTATTATGCAAATGGAAATGGGAAAACCTCTGAACTTTTTGGGATTTATCACTGTCAGTTTTTGTTTTAAAAGGTCTAGCATTGTCAATTTTCATCAGAATTTTAAGCTAAAACTCAGTCAACAATCGATGCTATCCGGTAGGAAAAAGAAAATCAGTCATGTTTCAGAGAAAGTAATTATGCTTCACTTTCACACGGTAGGTGTGAAGTAAAGTGCATCCAATGCTTAAGAAACCAAGTTGACAATGCTATAAAAATGGTTTTGCTAGTACATGTGTAGTCAGAAATTATGTTGTGTATTGTTATTGTCCATTCTAATCATGCACCTGAGATTTTCATTGAAGTGTTAAAATGTGCAGCTTCAACTGTTGAGCAGAATAGCTACCGTTAAAGATAATGGAACTGTGGAATTTGAAGTTCCGGTTGATGTTGAAGCTCAATCTCATGATGTCCAATGCAAAGATACTTGCAATGAAGTCATTGATGATGAGCCCGCTGATGCCATGGACACTCAGTACATACGGCCCTTGCAGATAGTTATGCTTATTGTGGGTACCCGTGGAGATGTGCAGCCTTTTGTTGCTATTGGCAAACGCTTGCAGGTGAACAGCTTGTGTATTTCTTGTTCTGGGGCTTCTATTTGATCATTTGATTTTATGATACCTACCACTCTTTAATCCAGCAAATTTAGGGAATCTTGAATTGGATATTTCAAAAGGTTAAATGTGTCTCCTGAAGATAGTGGGCATATACATTTGAGTTTGGTATCTGAGGCACCATAGAAGTAATTAGACTCATAGGAAAGCAATACAGAGCTGTCAACTCCAAGTAAATTCTAAATGGTGAGTGTAAAGAGAGAACACAACCTCCTTTGTGGTAGACTCCTCGGCGAATTCGGAGACTTTGTGATTTTTTTTTTTTCTCTTTTTGATGCTACTATAGATAAATTAGATTCTGTTGGCTTCCCCAATTAAACTTTGGACCATAGGGGGAAGGTCACTGCAAAAGGGGAGCAGAGTTAATTTATCAGAAGTAATGTAGCTTTCTTCACATGACTGGTTTTTTTGTCATCCTAATTGATTGCCTCACTTTCCCATTCTTGTAAAATTTCATGAATTATCTGGAATATGGGGCTTCTCACTTGTCACTGACTGAAGCAGGATTATGTCAATTTTGTGCTATCTATTGATCGGTATTGTCAAACTTTTGTTTTGCACGACATCTGCATGCAGGATTATGGCCATCGTGTTAGATTGGCAACTCATGCCAACTTTAAAGAGTTTGTTTTAACTGCTGGCTTGGAGTTTTTCCCTTTAGGAGGTGATCCAAAAGTTCTTGCTAATTGTAAGTACTTCATACCTTTCTTTCATGTTCTGTTTGCTGTTTAGCAGAATCATGATACTTCATAGGAGGACAATGCATTTGATGGAGTAGATTTGGTCTCTCTAATCAATTTTTAATTGCTTGCTGTTCCTTTGGATTTGTATGTTAAGGTTATCTTCTTCAACATAATTGATGTTTAGTTCAAGGAAACAGTTGAATTGATGAAGTTGTGACTTAAGAATTATTTAGCATTTCTTAATAAAAGATGGTGATTGAATGCATACATTTCATCGTAGTTGTATACTTTGCTCTTTCCTGATGTGCTTGGCATAGTTTTCCTACATTAGATGTCTCAGAAGAGAAGTTCGACTTAAATTTTCTCTGGGACATCTTGGTCTCCTCCTTCCTTGCCTTTACCTAACATGCGTGTGTCTGAGTACTTTGACATAAAAAATAGATTTATGATGTATTTTTGTTGTGTGCTCTAGCAAAGTGAGCATAAAAGTGGAATTTGGCATCTATATAGTATGTTGGACTCTGTAAAATGGGCTAACGGGTCATAATTGTGGTTGAATTAATTGCAAAAGTGGAAGTCTCTGTTTCTACTTTTGTTGTCAATCCTGAGTAGCTCTACACTGGGAAATGATACATGACATGTATGAGGAAACCAAATTGTTTTGTAAGAGCAAAGCATATTACATAAAGGAGCAACATTTCAAAGTCTCTTGTAATACTACTTTGATTTTGATATTAGATTTCATCTCATCAATGTATGTTCGAAACCATAACCATTAGAGGAAGAAAACTTGTTTTTTCTTGGATGAGATGGCTTTGCACCAGAACTCCTGTAGTAAGTAGAGTTACCTCATCGGTTCTAAGTCTGTCAATAAATTCAATATTTTTCCTTCCAATTTCTTCTCAATTGATTATTCTTTATTTTTGTTGAGCAGACATGGTTAAAAACAAGGGCTTTTTGCCATCAGGGCCTTCAGAGATACCAACCCAACGTAATCAAATGAAAGAAATTATATATTCGTTACTTCCAGCTTGCAAGGACCCAGATATGGATTCTGGCATTCCATTCAAAGCAGATGCCATCATCGCCAACCCCCCGGCATATGGTTAGATCTTGTCTCAGCTATTTCATCATCTTTTACTGTTGGGAGTGTCCTTATATAACCTTTTTTGTTTTCTGTTTGGTTACTGTAGCAGATTTGACTCGTAGCTCTGAACTTTATGTGCTTTTTTTTGGGTGATTTGTCTTTATTGGTCTGTGAAGAAGGAAAATGCTGTAAAGTTTATGTGCTTTTGAGCTGTTTCTTTAGACATGAGGTGACATTTTAGTGGAGAATTATGACATATATTAGTCTGATTTCATCAAGGATATATTAGTTCACTTTCTTCTGAATATCACAAAATCTGCGAAGGATGTAGATGCAGCAAGGATGCTAAAATGGCTACTACCATTACACTTATGTGGTGGAAAATTTCATTGATTCTAGTGATAAATTCCAAGTTTTTGCTGGATTCAGGATGGTTATGACACTGCAATTTCAAAGATTTTGCATGTTTCAATCCTAGTCATACCCCTCATTTCTGGTTTGTTAATTTACCCTATGAATCATGCCTGCTGCCAACGAGTTGGATGTTATCGATTTTGCTAGAAATTGTGGCTGGAAGTGGGCTTTTGAGTGTGTACAAGGACAAATGATGTGTACCTTGTTGATTCTGTTTGAATCAGAATGCATATTGTAATGGCATAATTGTTTGGCATATAAGCCTAAGAGTTACGCTAATTTCCCTAGTGACATATCTGAGTATGCAGCTTTTTTTAAATACTTGTTTCATTTGTAATCATTTGTTGATGTTTCTTGTATACTACTTTGTATATGCTGTTTCTTGGGGGGCGGTTCATAGACAGAGACTATGAATGTCAGCCTTATCTCAGATTGTCTGGCAGGGTGGTTGATGATGGGTTTCCTCTCACATGTACACATTATCTCTAGCCAACTGCGTTCTTTTTAATCTTCTTCCTGACCCAACCTTTGAGTTCTTGTTGCTACAGCAATCTACTGCAACGAAGTGCATTGCTATGGGTTATAATGCTTATTTATCTACTGCATGGAACAGTTCTACATGCATAAAGAACTTATGATTTCGTTTTATTGATTTCTATACTTTATTGAATTGTCTAACCTGGTCGATGCTTCTTTAGGGCATACTCATGTGGCGGAACATTTAAAAGTACCACTTCATATATTTTTTACTATGCCATGGACGTAAGTCTTATTTTGAGTTACATTTAGTCGTCATCTTTGAAATATTCTGCACTTTTTTTCCATGGGATCTCAGTTGATGCTTTTTCACTTTTCCTTCTGCTTGTCATCATTCAAGGAAATGATTTAGAAATTCCTGACCTTATTTTGTGTGCATCATTTTTCACCAGACCAACTACTGAATTCCCACATCCCTATCTCGCGTCAAGCAGCCAGCTGGATACAGAGTAATTCCATCGAGTGTCATTACCTTTGTTTTATATTTTTCTCATTATCTTTAGCTAATATTTACCTCCTCTGGAATTACCAGCTGTCCTACCAGATTGTTGATTCCTTAATTTGGCTTGGCATACGGGACATGATAAATGATGTTAGGAAGAAGAGGCTAAAGCTTCGTCCTGTTACATATTTGAGTGGTTCACAAGGCTCTGATACTGACGTGCCTCATGGATACATATGGAGCCCTCACCTTGTTCCCAAACCAAAAGGTGGATTACGTTTGTTAATTGCATCTTTAGTACTTAATTTGGTGATTGCTTGATAAACTCCAAGGAAGGATCACCTCACCCAATGCTGCCACTAGCTGCATCACTTATCAAATAGGGTAATCGTTGAACTGAAAAATAAATGTTGCTTGCTGCATGCTGTCTTTTCCTTATCTTTTTAATCACGTGTTTAGTGTCATATTTAGAAATATGTTCTTAATTTTATGGTGTTTGCTGTGGCTGATGGTAGTTTAGGTCCTATGTCTGTCCTTATAAATGAACATCTATGCTGGTATTCTGGTGTGTGGGCACGTGGTTGGGCAATGCTTGTTTCTCTACTGGACTTCTGAATCTCTTTCATTTTTCCTAAGCTGGTAGGTGCCTTTTTCTATGTACACTTATTTTAGTAGCCAACCCCCCCCCCCCCCCCAAAAAAAAAAAAAAAAAAAAAAAAAAAAAAAGCCAAAAAAAACCCCACCTTCCCTCTTTTCTTATTCAAATGCTTTTTTTTAGTATTGTTGACATCTAATCTGATCCTAGGAATGATTCTAATTAATCTTGGCATTGCATTGTTTCTGCAGATTGGGGACCCAAAGTTGATGTGGTTGGTTTTTGTTTCCTTGATCTTGCCTCGAATTATCAACCTCCTGAGCCTCTTTAAAGTGGCTTCAAGCTGGTGAAAAGCCTATATATATTGGGTTTGGTAGCCTTGTGAGTTTTTTCCCTTTTCATTCCTTAATTATTACTTTTGTTATTTTCACATGAAACTATCCTCCATGACACTCATTCAGAGTAGCGAGTCATGTAACTGAGGGACTTCCTACCTTCTTTATTGACTTGTTATGGTATTTAATGGATAAATAATGTTTTAGATGATATTTTTTAGATATCCTATTGTTTAAAAAGTTAATGAGTTGTGCTATGTTTATCGTATTTCGGAAGTCAAATCCTTGGGCCACTTCCTGACCTGATAGTTGAAACCTTGCTTCCACCTTTGTTTTGTGGATGTCAGCCTGTTCAAGAGCCTGAAAAGATGACCCAGATAATTGTAAAAGCATTGGAAGAAACTGGACAGAGGGGCATCATCAACAAAGGATGGGGTGGCCTTGGAAACTGTAAGTCGTTAGCCATTGGGCTCCTTCATCTGTGTTACAATCTTCTGTAAGAGTTCTCTGATGGCTTCAATCACTACCTTACGATCGTTTCCACCAAAGTGGACCTCGTGCTAGTTGAAATCACATTTCTTGTTAATATTTCAGTGGCAGAACCTAAGGACTTTATATACTTGTTGGACAACTGCCCTCATGACTGGCTCTTTTTACAGTGCAAGGCTGTGGTGAGGATTGCATACTGTTTCCTTTTCTATTTTATAAGCTGCATAAGTCTTAGAAATGCAGGGATGCTTTTGCATTAATACTTGTTTTTTTCTGTCATGTGTAACAGGCTTCTTGCATGTCCTTGTAGTTCTGTCTTGTAGCTGATTGATTCCACCTTAGTGTTTGCCCTATAAATATACACTCAGTTGAGCATATGTACAGAATCTGGCCATCCAATCTACTATCTGTTATGTGACCAAGGGAAAAAATCTACTTTCTATTCAGCAAAAGATGCTACAAAGCTGATCACTTCCTCTTAATGATTGCCTATAAATTTTTACTTAAAGATCCTTGTGCAAAGAGTCATGCCATTAAGGGATAAAGTTTCAACTGCCTTTTGGGAGCTGAGTGAAGATCTTTGGTGAAAACCCTCCCTTAAGTGACCTCTTAATATGACTTCAACTGTTTGCAGATGCAAGTCAGATGTTCTCCTGGAAAGGCAACCCATAGACTTTTTATCATGAGAGATTTGTTAAAGTGGATTAAGGCTTTAATTGGTTGGCCTGGTCTCTGAGAACAATGGAATCATTAAAAAATGATGAAATTCAGGATTTATGCCTCTTGAGATGCATTTTTTTGTTTTGTTTGCCACTTTACTGCTACCATCACTGAAGAGTTTTGCTCAACTTACTGCCCTGAGCTAGTCTTTGTAGTCAAACTCCTCATATCACCTGAAAATGTAATCATCTGATATAATTGATTTATGTTGCTGCAAGGCCACCACTGATAAGATTCAAGTAGCAGATTCTTCATTATAATATCTTCTTGGAAACTGTGGAATCTTCCATGCCTTCTTATGTGTAGATCTTCTTGTTTTCCTTTTACAGAGTAGCGTTTATTGACTCGTTTACCATTCCCTTGATTTTTTTCCTATCATTTAAGGTGCATCATGGTGGTGCTGGAACAACAGCTGCTGGTCTAAAAGCTGCTGTAAGCGTTTCAAAATATATTATTCAGTTCTTTTAGTTTGAAGTGGAACTTTGCTTGATAATAGCCAATCCATTCTCTTACCCTTACCCTTATACAGTGCCCAACAACTGTTGTACCTTTCTTTGGTGATCAACCTTTCTGGGGAGAACGAGTACATGCCAGAGGTGTAGGTCCCCCACCAATACCAGTAGAGGAATTCTCACTTCCCAAATTGGTTGATGCAATAAAGTATATGCTGGAACCCAAGGTAAGAATTAATTGTTTACATTTTGCCTGATATGATCAGTTCTGTGGCTAAATGGGGATGATCTTAGCTTTTTCAAGGATCTGGCATGTCTTAAGTTTAAGCTCTAACTTATTTCCAGCAAACAAAGCAAAAGTTGCTTTGAGTTAGAGGTGTGGATGTACTGAGCTCAAGCATAACTTCAATGCTCAATTCAGGCCTAGAACATTTCCTCAACTGCCAAATTACTGGAAATTGTATTAAATCCTATAAAAACAGGGACTTTAGTTTTGCGACCTAGCTATGTTGAGAGGACTTTGATAAATTCACTCGCTTGAGCCTGTCCGGCAAATTATTTTTATTTTTTCTGGTGGTTTGTAGCCCAATGGCCGTAAGTGGTCTTATAGGTTGGATGCCTAATGAGAAGCATGCAAACTTGTTGAGCATAAGCCAATCTTCCTCGTGCTCTTGATTCCTGTTAAATCTCACATCCACTGTCCTTTTTACTCGACCACAGAAACAATTAAACGTAGAAATTAGTTGTTTTTCATTTTGAATGGTTAGAAACCTTTTTTTGGAAAAGATTCTACGAAAGGAAATTATTGATGTTTGGTGCATACTAATGTTTGCGGAAGAAAGTGGATATTGCCATTGCATTAAATGCCAAAACAAAATTCGTAATGTGCTTACATGCGAGAAATGCCAGGTGAAAGAGCGTGCACTTGAGCTTGCCAAGGCCATGGAGAACGAGGATGGGGTGACTGGAGCGGTGAAAGCATTCTTTAAGCATCTGCCGTCTCAAGCACCTGTTCAAGAGGCTGAGCTGCCACACTCAAGTCTCTTCTCTCTCAGTAGATGTTTCGGTTGCGCCTGAATTGGCAGCAGTCCAGATCTCGGCTTTCTTAACAGACACTTGCTCAAGAATATGGTCTCCCAATGCCTTTTAGTGATGGAAAAAATACTAGCCCATAGTCATGAATTCATCTGTACAGATCTAGGGCTCAAGTCCCGTTTGTTGTTGTAATTACTCTATTTTCACTATAGTAATTATTCGGTCAGAGCAACCAGTTCTTGCTTTTGTAGTCCATGCACTTCCGTCTCTGGATGTTCTTCATGTTTCGGAATAATGTGGATTGAGATGTTCCGGACAATGCGCCTGGATGTGATTACACAGGTGCATAGTTGTCGTTTCTTGCATCCGAAGGTTGGTTCTGAGAACAAACCACTAAGAAGAGATTGAGTGCAGATTTCATGGATCAAAAATGTCTTTCCCCGTCTCCTGCACCGCATGATTATTTGGTAGACCCGCTTGATATTTGTAACACCTAAAGATTGCTGATCAAAGCAGACTGCCTATGGGGGATTGGACTTCAAAGGAAGCAAGAGCTGCTTAGAGGCATCAAACGGATGGAAGCAAGGAGGTCATCGTAGCTGGGAAGCTTTCGTTTCTCCATTTTTTGGGGTCTCCGGGTCCATTCCGAGTTCATTCATGGCACGTCAGGTTTGATTCTCTCTGAGCTCTTCTGGAACTCCACTAAAATCTAAAACTCTTAAAACCCACTTCTAGGAACGTGGCCACGTGTACGGAAACATGTGGCGGAAACGAAACAAGTGCATGCATTGTCATGATGCATAGAGACAAAATCGAACACAGGAAGTGGCGGTGGCGGAGATGAGGGAGGGCATGCAGGAACCAGTTGCCCTTTCAGTCCCATAACTCGTCTTGCCCCATTTATATCAAAGTTCAGCAGATTCATACAATAGAGAGAAAGAGAGGGAGGGGACCAAGTGCAGAGGACTTGCCGACGGTGACTTTTGGCTCACTTAATCCTCCCACATTGGACGTTGGATCTTCTCAAAGCCTCCGTGATCGTCCGAGTTAGTCTTAATCCCCCATTCTTTTATTTTCTCTCTCTCTCTCTCTCTAGAGCGTGGACAAACACGAGGTCCCCCCACCGTGATTTCAAGAAAGAAATCAAGAATTGCCCCCCTCTCTGCCTCTTTGAAGACTCGGAACCTTGATCTCTATGGGGGTGAGGAGGGGTCATGCGACCCACTGCGAATTGATTATACACTTGAAGTTAGTAGAATGATTAGAGTCATCCCCCACTTGAAAAAAACAAGGGGCATGGATGCGGGGAAATTTAAGTGTGGAGAGATGTGGAGAGCCCTACGCACCTAGCATTACAACACTTGATGCTACAGAAAAAAGATAACAAAAGAAAAAACACCAAGTGCCCATAACAGTCGAAACAACAAGATGTGCTGTCAGGTGAAGAAGAGAGAGAGAGATGCCATTTCCCAATCCAAAAACCTTCTGTTTCCACCAATCGACTTCATCATGCAGAAACGGTTTTTATGAACACTCTCTCTCTCTCTCTCTCTCTCTCTCTCTCACTTATCTCTTCTGTTCCCAAGCCCATACACTCACTTGTGTCTTTTGCACTCTTATTAAATTATCTTCACTCAGAGACGCTTCCCGTTTTCCAAAACCCTCTTTCTCTCTCTCTCTCAAGAGAAACTTTGAAGTCCCTCTGAATTTCTTCTCCACTCTTCCATCAGATCACCTATAAAAACACCCACATTCAGTATTCAGTTTCAGTCCCATTCACTTCCACCGGTTCCGCTCCCCCCCCTTCTTTATTCCCCTCTATTCATCCAAATTCTCCTACTCCTAAAACCCCAAAAAAGAATCCTCATTTTCGTGCAATGTTTCACTGACTTCTTCCCCTGTTACTTGGTTCCCTCCCCCACAATCTGACATCAATCCTTTCCCCTCTCCCTCTCACACAAACAGAGACAATATGGAAGATGAAGAGAAAGCGGTCCACTCCATGAGAGACGACGTAGGGGCCAGCAGGGTCTTTCCTTGCTTGTTCTGCTCAAGGAAGTTCTACAGCTCCCAGGCGCTGGGAGGCCACCAGAACGCGCACAAGAAGGAGAGAACGCAAGCCAGAAAGGCCAAGAGGGCGTCGGAATTCATGGCCAGGAACTTCTCCCCGCCACCCCGCCCCTGATCTTCTCTCCGAACCATAACCACGTCGGAGGACTCGTGAGCCCTTCCATTCGCGTCTCCGCTCACGCCCATTCTCTGCCCGCCCACCACGCTGTGCCCTCGGACATGTTCGGAACCAACAGCGCGCCTAGGTTCGACGCCGGCGGTCTCGTGTACGGCGGCGTTTGCTCTGGTAACGGCAGGTTCTGTCCCGAAGACAGTGACCCCAGTTTGCTCAGCTGGCAGAGGAGTGTCGTCCGGTGCAATTGCATCGACGGCGGCAAGCTTGCCCATCACGAAGCGCATCAAGAGGAGGCCTTTGAGAGTCGTGATAAGGACAAAAGCAAAAATCTCGATCTGTCTCTCCACTTGTAGATATCTCTACAGACGATTTCTTGGGCAGTGGGGAGTGAAATTTTGGCGGATCCAAACTTTTTTTTTCTTTCGGGGTATGCTTTAGTTTCTCGAGAGGTCTAGGAGTTCGGTTGGGTTTCCATTTTGTTCTCAGAGAAGAAATAAGTCGTTTTGACCTTCTCCTCCATGCTAACACATCGAGGAGTTATCAGTTGACTTCGTACTCTTTCAAGCTTTTATTTCCATTGTCAGCGTTCTAGGAACTCCCATAGACCCACCATTTTGCAGGGTCCGGGGACCATCAGGTTATCAGGTAACGCAACAGATAGAGAGCGAGAGAGAGAGAGAGAGAAGAAGAAGAAGAGAGATGACAACCATATGAGTTCTTCCCAGATGCGCCGTTTGATGCGATGCATGAGGAGTCTGCATATATTCAATTCCCAGAAGTATAATGTGGAGCATAATCTGTGGTAAGAAACATTCCGCTCTGTGCACAACTGATCATAAAAAATTGCACATGCGAACTACACATTCCCACACTAACTTGCGCACAGTCCGTTCTGTCTTCCACAAATGAAGCGAATCTTCATATGAAAAAGGATAGTAGCAAATCAAAGATTAGAGAATTGCGAAAATACTTGAATCTCGAATCATCTGGATCGATGGTAACTTATCGCACTCATGCTTTATATCTCACATCATTAGAATGTCCACGGATTCTAACTTTTAACATCTTCTATGAAACTAGAAATTACAAGCTTTCTTACACATCAAGAAAATCAAGTTAATCGGACGCCGGCGAAGGAGAAATCGAGGGTAGCTGATCAGAACTACATTGAAAGTGCATTATGAACACAACTCACTCACGGAGCCTCTTTGGTTCTTAAAATTCGAGAGATACCAAAGGCACACCACGAGCCGTTCAACCATAGCGTTACTTGCTCCGACCCACTTTAAGTTCGTGACCTTCAGCAGTTACATTGGAACCAGTCTCGGTGATTGCCATCCGTGTCAATCGAATTGATTTGAATTTCAGTTTTAGTTACTGCTCTTCATGAACTCTTTTAAGGACACAAAAACCACTCTAATCATACATCAAGAGAGAGAGAGTACGCGTGCTGATTTAGCCATTTCCGTAAAATTTCAAACGGAAATTTGACAAAATTGACTTAAATCGCCACGATCCGACATTAGTCCATGAACTAGAATGACAACCAAACAAACAATAAGACCAAAAATAAATCCCCCAGAAATTACAATGACCGGAAACACAATTCCCTTCTTCTTTTTTATCCCCGGTCATGCGGCTGAAGCATTTTCTAGCACACAAGGCCAAGCCAACCACTCTGATGAAAATTGAACTAGTAAAGATGCATTTTGCAAAAGCTACATTACAATTACCAACCACTTTCGATCCTATGACAAAGTCTGCCTTTGCTATAACGGAGAAAATCACCAACAAACTACCGATGCTTCCTATGTAAGAAAACCATATTGAGATAAATGAAAAAGTCAAATACTTATCATGAGATGATCCCGAAAGGTTTTATCTTAGAAAGGCGTGCCGACTTCGCTCCTTGTCTCGGTAGGGCTATACAAGGCCGACCTGTTCCTTGGCCTGTTCTCCTCAAGTTGCTTCACGACTTCATCCATGGTGGGTCGCACCGAAGCCACTGGGGCACAACACCCCATAGCAAGCTTCAGTACTTGGACAAGCCCTTCCTCCATTGGGCTCCTGATCCCCCTCATGACCTCAACATCGAAGACTTCCAGCGGCGTCTCCTCCAAGACCGCAACTTTCACCATTGAAGGCAAATCAACATAATCGCTGCTCCTACCATTTTTCCCAGGTCTCTTGCCGATTAGTATCTCGAGCAGAAGTATTCCATAGGCATAGACGTCTGTCCTGGAATTGCATTTCTTCATCTTCTGCAGCTCTGGCGCCTTGTAGCCGTCGGTTTTCGCGAGTGCCACCATCTCGTCAGCGACGGCAGGGACCATCAGCTTGTCGAGTCCAAACTCAGTGAGCCTGGCCACGAAGAATTCATCCACAAGAACGTTCTTTGATCTTATGTTTCCATGAGTGATTGGTACTTCAGGGCCTGTGTGAAGATGTGCCAGCCCTTTGGCTATGCCCAATGCAATCTTGTGTCGCCTGGCCCAGTTCAACACCGGCTTCCCTGCCCTTGTTTCTGAGTTCAATAATCAAGATTGAGATAGTTTTGTGAGTTTCAAACATATCCTACATGACATTGACATAAGAACCTGAACACAAAAGCTTTTAAAGATCATGTCGACATTCTTTTTCACTTCCTATTAAAATTAGCTCTTCATTTCAAGATGCATCCATATCTGGTCCTATCCTTCAAACTATAATAATTATTTTTACACACAGCTACAACAG
Organism: Eucalyptus victrix; assembly: GCA_016097545.1. NCBI lineage: Eukaryota > Viridiplantae > Streptophyta > Magnoliopsida > Myrtales > Myrtaceae > Eucalyptus > Eucalyptus victrix. Next base: position 10,252,382 of record CM027842.1, read on the forward strand.
TATTCATTAATTTCAGACCGAACTCCAAATGTTGGTGGCACCGAAAAGCCGTATAGTGATTAATTGAATCTATAGTTTGATGGAGCATCTAATAAATATGCCAAAAAAAAGTATCCTGAATGCATTGGGGCATTAGCTACGATTCCATTCCATGCGACCTAATTGCCCAAGTACTCCGTTATGGGACAAAGAGGGCCTGGCACGACCAGCAACATATTTCTGAACCATAAAAAGGCCAATACCTTTGTTAGGTGCCTTGCAACTTCCCAATACTCCCAAAACTCAAAATATTACCAAAAATTGACAGAAATATGATTTATCTTCTTTTATCAGGGAACTATCACAAGGATAAGCTTTTTAAGTTAGAAACTCCCCCAAAAAAATGTAGGAAGGCCATCGTATCATAGCAATAGAACATCAAAGAGCAAATTTAAGAATGCAACATTTTTTCACCATCATGAGACTGCTCGTATCAGATGGAAGCAAAAAAGACCGTGCTCAGGAAATCAAGGTAGTCCTTTAGTGACGGAACATCAGTTACATTAGGCTGTAGGATCAAACTAAGGTGGAGTAGCAAAGAGTCAAAGCTAGAAAAGCCTGACATTAGCCTCAATTGTTGATAAAGGCCCACACACTGAAAAAATTACCGAGATTAGGCCAGCACAAATAATACCACATGGTCCTCTCCCCCTACAGCGGATGAAGAAATTAACAGCCACACTATGTCGTGTTGGGGAAATCAAAGTTTGCTTTAGTTGATTTTGCATTTCAAAGGAAGTTAACTGTGCAAATTGCAGGTTCTAGAATAGGTTTTATTCTGATTTTGGATGCACTTCGAGCTTACTTTTCGAAATCATGACACTAAAGAAAGATAAACCTTTGGCAAGAGTAGGGTGCAGGGTTATACTTGACAAAAATTTTATTCCCAGTTCTTTAGTAAATGTCTTTTTTATCAAGGAATACTGGAAAACCCGTGGTTATGTCCAAGACCCATGAAAGTGACAATTTATCAACCAAGTAAATACAGATTGACAGCAAGCACCTACTTTTTCTTCAACTAATCACGACAAATCCACTTTTGGATAAAGCATTTTTTGCCACCAAGCTAGACAGAGGCATTAGCTTTTACAGCTTACATATTAACTCAGTTGTCGATTTCATATAATTACTCACGTTCTCAAGTTCAGAATCATAACGGGACAGATCATAGATCACAAAACTCCATGAAAAAGACAGGAACAAGATGAGGGCGTACCGTGCAACAGATCATGAAGAGTTCTAACAGGGAGATAATCATAGATGAGGAGCTTCTCTCCTCTCTTTCCCTGATAAAAAGCTCTAAGAGGGATCAAGTTCTCATGCCGAACTCTTCCCAGCAGCTTAATCACCGGTAGACAAGAACTCCTATCCTTGCAGCTTCCCTCCCTCAACAGCCTCAAAGCAATCGTCCCGCCATCAGTGAGTTTCGCCTTGTACACCGTCCCATAGCTCGTCTTCTCCATGACTTGCCCAGTCGCATTCAGTACATCATCTAGTGTCAAGTGCTCACCGCCCTGAAATAAAATGAGCTTGCCTTCGCCGCCGCCACCGCCGCCGCCACCAACACAAACTCCATTTTCCTCGTCTTGACCTTCCTCCAATTCATCATCGCTGTCGCCCCTACTCTTTTTCTTCCTGTTCTGCATATACCCAATGAACAATGAAGCGGAGACCACAGCCCCAGCCATCAGACCAATCACTATACCAGCTATAGCGCCAGAGCTCATTCTAGAACCCCCGCCGCAACTATTCAAGGGCAACCCACAAAGCCCAGGACCGTTTCCTTCGAAAGCTGCCGCGCTGAATTTCGTCCCGCCAAACACTGGCAATGGTCCGGTGAAATTATTATGCGAAAGATTCAACTTGTCAAGGTTCAAACTAGCCAAACTCTGGGGAATCACGCCCGAAAACATGTTGTTCGAAAGATCGAGCTCCTTCAGACCCAGAAACCGGTGATGAATTCAGGGAACTCTCCGGCGAACTTGTTGCCACCCAAGTCAAGAACTTGCAAGCTACCACAAGTAGAGTTAGGCACAGCAGGTTCAGGGACAGACCCAGATAAGGAATTCCCATGAAGCCTAAGGGAGACGAGCCTGTCACACAAGTTCCATATGGAAGGCGGCAAAACCCCATTCACCAAATTACCACTCAAATCGATCTCGGAGAGCGAAGTGCTGTACCCGAGCTCGAGCGGGACGGTCCCTCTCAGCAAGTTGACGCCGAGATAGAGGCTCTGCAGCATCGAGAACTCGCCGAGCTCCCTGGGGAGCGACCCGGCGAGGCCGGCCGACGGGAGCTGGAGGGAGAGGAGGTGGAGGGACGGGTCCCTGTAGAGGGAGGCATTGGCCCAATGAGGGGACGACACGTTGCTGCAGGAGGGAGGTGTCCCGTTGGAGAACACCCATTTGAGCCCTCTCCACTGGCACAGAGGCACCGAAGAGTTCCACGAAGAGAGCAGGATGTTCTCCGCATCGCCCTGCAGTGAAGCTTTGATCTTTCCCAGGAGAAGCTCCACATCAGAAGAAGAAGAGGAAGAAGAAGACTGAGCAAAAGTGAGCAGCCAAACGAGCAAGGAGACCACAATGCAGGGACCATAAAGTCCCCAAACCGCCATGAATGAGGAAGCCATAAGCTTACACAGAGAGCAATAGAGAGAGAGAGAGAGAGAGAGAGAGGAAAGTAGCTTGTGTGGTGGACTGCAGTTTTCAAGGAGGTTTCTCTTTCTGGGGAAAGCTGACAGGAGTGTTGACTGAAATGGCGGTGCGGTAGGGGGGTTGTCAAAGTCTACCGATTGGACGGCCACGATTTGACGGCACGTGACTCCAAACGGCGAAATCGGGGCATGACCCCTCCTCATTCATTACCCGCCGCTGGATCGAGATGGTGGGCCCCCCACCCCACAACCCTTCGCCGCACGATTCATGATGATCGGACGGTGACGATGATGGCGATGTCGAGGACGGATGGGAAGTTGATGTTTCGAAAATAGTTTCCTTTTCCCGGTACGCTGCACCCATGTTTCGAAATAGTGTTTCCTTTTTTTGGTCGAAACATGTTTCGGAAGAGTCACTGTGAATTGAAATAATCCCACTCAAAAAGAATTTTGGACCGCACGCAATTTTTGTTTTTATTTTATGTAAAATAATTAAGTTTTTTAGCGAATATATAAATATCAACACAAAAACCAGCTTATAAAAAAAAATCTTCTTTAACATTCCGAATCTTAAAGAAAATAAAAAGGGTTGCACCTTCTTCCTTACACAAAAAAGAAAAAAAAAACACACATGTAAAATGAAAAACGAGCTATTGCAATATAAATTTTCATTCATCATTCATCTAAAAGGAGGGTGGTGTCATAGACTCTTCCCAAAATCAATAATTATTTGCATTGCTTTTGAGATGTTAAAAATAGAACATCGTCACAAGGCTTGTCAACTCTCGGTGGCTCATACCACGAAATTTTTTTATCGTTGATTGTTAAGCAGCAAAAAAAATAAGGAAATGTCAATATACTCGATATACTAGTTTCGATTGCGTTCAAAAAGATTGAATTTTATTTTTTATAAGAAAGTATAATTGGAATCTCGAAATGCTGGTTAACACGACAGATATGTATGTCATTTCCAAATTTTTGAAATGCACAATTTCCATAATCTGCCAAAGGGTACCAATCAAAGGGTCTTGTCTTTCATGTCTGTATTTTCTTTTTCCCCCGCACGCTTTGTCCTTTGGAATTATAAAAAAAAAAAACATTTTCTTTTTTAGCGAGGAGAGCTTGGTGTGCGCGGGACGCCAACCCGTCAGGTGCGGTCTTTTCGGGGGGCGGAAGCGTGAGGACAGGCGCATCGGACGGCCGGTGCTCCTGCCCCAGCGACCCCACACGTGGCGTGGGCCTCGCACTCGGAGCTTTTCCGGATCGGACGGGGGAGGTGGGGAGACTAGGGTGGCGCGACTTTCGTGTCCGAGGGTGGGGCCCGGGGGAGGGGAGTGGGCCCCACGGAGGTAACCTGAGGATAGGGAAAGTCCTATGGAAGTCTTTTGAGGTGGGCATTATTAAAGTGGGGGAGGGTCCACCGGTACCGTCGGTGGGCCTCGTTCGAGGAACTTAAGGAGTATTATTAAATTGTTTGGTTAATATTATAGAAAATCCCAAATTAATATATTTATTGTATTATGATAAATTTATACTCCATTAACTTTTATTAAGTTTGATTAATATCACAAAAAATCATAAATTAATACACATCTAATAAACGAAGATAAAATTCCAAACTGATAAATCTATCAACTATCGCGTGCCATCCAATTTAATAATTTTTTTTTTGAAATCTATGACAAACGAAGCGATCACGAACGACCCACCACCCCGACATCACGTTTAAGATCCAATTTATTCAAACTCCTTTGAGTCTTTATTCAATTTGGACCACCGTAGCGGTCATCCAATTTAATAATTTGAAACTAAAATTTAACAAAAACAAACAAAAAGTGAATTTGTTGTAGTTACATTAGTTTGGGGTTTCTAATGATTAAAAAATTACTTTTCAAAAAAAAATTATCACAAGCATCAGGGGTCATAAATCTCAGTCTAGTTCGATCCCACCTAGGAATTGGAAATTGAATAAGAAGGACTGGTTCCTAGTTTTTTGGATCGGGGACCAAATCGAGTTAATCAAATCCAATAGAACTAGTCACTTAATAAAAAAAATTAAAAAAACCACTAGACTTGTTATTATTTTAGGGCTATTTTTTTTTTAAGAAATTAACAAATATTTTTTTTTTAAATGAGTCAATTTGATCCCCCTTGAAATCGAACCGAGCCGACGCATCTAGGAATTAGATCAAATCAACTAATTTGGTTCGATTTGAATGGTTTTGAGTTTGGTTAGTCGATATACTTACTCTAAATAACTATACTAGTTTAGAGTTTTTTGTGACATTAATCATAAATTACATAATGATTTTATTGGAGGTCATTATCCCATATCAAAAGCAAAAAGAGTTGAGGAATTTTTCGAGGACAGTAATTTAGTATTATCGTTGTAAAATCCCACCACAAAAAACTGACAAAAAAAAAAGGTTACTTTAGCTAATGAATATCTTAAAATGAACCTAATAATTGGCAGCTGCATTGATACTAGTTTTTTCCTTCAACGTTGAGGTCTAGAGTTTGAATTATTACGTTACTAACATGTCTTAAGTGGGGGGTCATGGTATTTGAGTCTCGTGTTAGCCTCCTTCTAGATATAGTTGATGGTCTCCGTTGAGCCTGTCGAATCGGCGGTGGCCGTGAGTATCCATAAGGTGTGCGGATCCTGGATATAAAAAAAAAAAAAAAAAAAATCTTAAAATGAACATAGATGGAGAAATGGATTTCAATATTTTGGAGCAATTTTCAAGTTTACCCTGACCCCAGTTAGTTTCGCAACAAAAGGCAGCCCTGCCTTTTTCAAATTCGTTCGAAATCTTTTGTCATCATTTGTAAGAGGAAATAACCCATCAGATTCCTCCTCAAATTCCAACTTTACACTGCTTGTATATTTCATTTGTTTGCGGGATTCTTCCCACTCCCTTTTTCAATTTTCTCTTTTGAGCTGGAGAATATTTATCCCACTTTATATCAGCCGTTTTTATATGTCAATTTTTTAATAAATAAAAATAACATATTAGGTTTCTTCCCCCACCCCCCCCCCAAAAAAAAAAAAAAAAGGCCCAAATAGGAATTTAGTAGATACATAATGCCGAAAAGAGCAGAAAAGTAACTGAGGTATAGCTTTTGGAGAGAATATAATCTCGAGATGGATTTGACATGTGACAAGTGAAGGTTTATTTTGATAACATAGAAAAGGTGGGAATAAATGTGAAAAGAGGAGGAAAAGGTGAGCACTTTTTTTTTTTTCACTGGAACATTTATTTTACACAAAATCAAAAGAATAAATACATGCGGCATATGGACCGAGTGGGGACAATCGCAGGTCACCTAGGCTATATGTTTGGGAATTGGACTGAACGGGGAAAAAGTCCATGTGAAAAACTTTTCTTGTTCACACTTTAAAATGAGCCGGGAAAAAAAAAAAACCCTTTTCACCTTTTTCGTCTAAATCTAAGACATCATTCGAATTTCAAGAAATTATAAAAGAATTATACATGAATCTTACACATCGATATTTGGGTGTTATTAAATAGTAGCTTTGTTAACTGATTGGATAATCTTGGATCTATAAGTGCTTGAATATTAGTTTCTTTTCATTACTTCCTATAGAGTTATTTTATTTTGATTAGGTTATAAGATATATATATATAATAGATTTACAATATTAAATTATTGTATTTGGTTTTATCACATTTGCATACAAAAATATAATGAGAGTTTCAACTTTAAAAAAAAAAACTAAAGTAAAAAATAAAAAGCAGTAATTAATCCGGCCAAATTCGTGAGATGGAAGTGGGTGGAGAATTTATCTAGAAAGCATTTTGCTTTCATCATATCGCTTCTAACGCATGGCATTATTGCATTCATCTCATTTTGAGATGATTTGTGTATTCCACTTTAACCCTTTTTCATATAAAAAAATGTTTCGAGAGTTTTGAATTAAGATAAACTAAAGTAAAATAAATGAAAAAATAAAAAATAATCCGGACATATTCGTGAGAAGAAAGTAGCTGGAGAAATTAATTTAGAAAGCCTTTTTGCTTTCACCAAATTGCTTCTAAACATGGCATTATTGCATTCATCTCATTTCGAAATGATTTATTGGAGCTAAAAGATGAGGCATGATTACGGAGACATAGTTGCACTGTGGGTGCTCATGCATGTCCGAAATGGAATGATTTTACCCGATTGACTTTAGGCTTAAAAGCTCTAACATGATTCCCATGCTCGACCTGTTTTGGGGGGGGCAAAAGTGACTGCTTGTCTCGTGGTCCTTTTGATTTTAATACATTGATTCCCTTAAAAGAGCTATTAATTAATGAAATACAAAAGTTATCAATTCTAAAGCACCTTTGATTGGATAGGGCATGTTTGTTCGCCATTGTTCAACAGCAAAAAGAACCCTTTTTTTTTTTCGCTTTTACTCCTTTGATAAGATATGAAATATTATTTAAAGTTTAAAAAATTGCAAAAATAATTATAGGTTTTTTTTTCGGTAAAGCAAAAATAATTATAAGTTGATATATGTGGAGCATGAGAATTTTATAGGATGAAAGTTTTTGATATTTTGAATTAGAGAAAAAGCATGGGCCGCAGGATTTTGATTAAGTAAAAGGTAATATATAAAAAACAATCTAAATATTTCCTTTTTTTACTATAAACCCAACTATAAACCCTTTCATTAACATCACCGAAATAACTAGGTTCGAAATTTACAATCAAAAGGTGTCTGAAAAACTAAGCTACTCTAAAGTGAGAATCGACCAAAAACACCTATTTTTCTTATATAATGGATAATATGACAATCGAACTTTTGCGAGTTGGTTCGAATGTATTAATAAGCACATTTAGAACATCATATAAGAATATATTTTTATTTAAAAAAATCAGACTATGCACTGTCAGTATAAGGGGAAAGAAAGGAAGAGAGAGAGAGAGAATTCTCTCTCCAAGCATAAACTGGTAATTTTTATAAATATGACAATTTAATTTTTATTTCGTTAAAAGCAGTGGACTGACAAGAAGTCCGGCATGGTGGAAGCACCATCATTAAAAGGTGTTTTATTCCCGTTAATACAAATATTTCTAGTGGAGGCATAAAGTACTATTTCTGTTCCTCTCTCTCTCTCTCTCTCTCTCTCTCTCTTCAATGTTTTCTTCTTCTTCTTTTGCTTTTTGTGGCCGAACTTGGTCTATAATTAGGACGCTTTCCGTGATTCTTCTTGTCACTTTATGGAATTTTTAACGATCCTGTAGGTTCCCACGAGCCTGCCCAATTCGATGGAATCCGATTTAGGGCTTATATTACCTTGATTGAGGGTGTTCAGGACGCTCTTTCCTGATCCACATGGGACTTCGTGCGAGGTTAATCGGGGGGAAACGAATATTTTCGGGACGAAATTGCCTCTGCCCAACTGCCGGAAAGTTGGCACTCGACGTCGCGTGCTCATCGAATGGAAGTGTTCGGCGCCGGCAATGTGTTGGGGGGCCAATTGGAACGATGTGATTCCCCTGGGGTGATTTAAGATGCGTTTGATTCAATTTTTTTAATAAGCCTTTAACTTCTAAAGTCTATCGAGCCAATTCCATAAAAAAACACGAATTTTAGGTGTTGTCATAAATCTGACCCGAACTTTATTTGAAACAAAATAAAGTAAGTCTATTTCATTACCAAAAAATAAAAATAAAGTAAGTCTATTACAAATGGGTTTCGCATTTCTATTTAACAATAAGATGCACACACTTTTAATATCTCGCTTTAAGGCAATGTAATCTCCTACTTCCAACCCAGCTTCTGACATGGCAAATAGCTTGCCAATTGTTAATTGATCTAATAGCCCTAGCTATGTGCATCGTCTCCTAGAACTAAAAATGCTGAATTATTTTTGCCATGAAAATCATTTGTACAATTCACCTCATTGGATGGCAGACTTAAATTTAACACTTCCTTCAAACACTCAAATGCAACATTGTTTTGCTATGTTGGATATTATTGCTGACATGGAGATGCCACATCGGATGACTGTGGAATGAGGATTAATGGAATGCCAGATTTTGGACACAAGTGAAAGTTTGTGTTTTTTTTTTTTTAGACAAAATAAAGTCCATGCCAAATTTGGGACAACACCTAAAGTTCGAGCATTTTTTTAGACAAAATAAAGTTCGGGCCAGATTTGGAACAACATTTAAAGTTCGTGCTTTTTTTTAAGACAAAATAAAGTCTATAACGATTTGGAACAACATCTAAAGTTCGTGCTTTTTTTAAGACAAAATAAAATCTATACCGGATTTGGGACAACACCTAAAGTTTGTGCTTTTTTTATGAAATTGGCCCAAAGTCTATTGGATAAATGTTTGGATTTTCTTCTTAACCCATTTATGGATGAGTTAGAAAAGCTAAAGACCCAATATCGAAACTAGCTTTCTTCTTCCAAAATTACCCTAATCAATTGCTTAATTTTCTGATTTTGTCCCTCGTGATTATTTATCTTTTTGAACAAGGAACCATTGGTGAGGTTAGGTCGGGTCACCTAAGGTCATGTGACTTTAGCAAAGATCGCATGGGGTGGCAAGACCTCAGGTGATAAAACCTAAGGTCGTGCAACCTCAGCTGGCTGCTTGGGTTGCAATGACTAGGATCTAATTTTTTTAAATAAAAAAAAAAGAAAAATTAGATCCAAAAGCCGTTTGCAAAAAGATATTTGCAAACATTATTTAGAAAAAATGTAACTTTACAAATGATTTTCTCATCAAATGCAATTTGCATTTTCCCAATGAGTTTTAGGTCAAAGTTGTTTGCATTTTCCTAAAACTCATTTGCAAAGTTGGACCAAACCCACTATTAAAATAGGTCCTACTTTGGCTAGTCTTTGGAGAAAAAAGGCGACCGAGTGGTGAGCTTTTGGGAATTTTTCTTCAAAAAGGATGTAAACTAAGACTATGATTGTGGTTGGGATAAAATTTGGGATATGATATGATTTATTCTATTCTACGTTTGGTTTGGTGCTCACTCTAGACAAGATAAAGTCGGATATAAGGGAGATATAGGCAGGATAAAATTATCCCATGGGGGAGGTGGGATAAAGGTGGATATGATTTATAATATCCATAATAGGAAGGTTATTTTTCTCAAATAACAAACTTATTAAATTAATAAAATTGAAATTATATTTCAATATAAATAATATTTGAATTATAATTTATGAAATTAAAAATAAAAAAATAGAAATTCATTTTTATTAATATTATGTCAATTTATGTATTCAACTTTAATTATATCTTATAATAAACATTCAATCTATAAATTAAATATTTATATTTATTATACATTTTTGTATTTTTTATTTTAGGTATGTTAGTACGGTTTACTATTTGATATAATTTTATTAAAGAATTTTATCAAAGAATGATGAAAGGAGAAAAAAGAAATAATAAATAAAATAATATAAACAAGAGGAAAAATAAAATAAAAATAAAATAAATTAATAATAATGTTATGAAAGATTTTCACCATCTCCGTTTTATGAACATTTATGTTAATTTATAATGATATGCTGTTTATATCAAAAAAATGTACATGATATGATATGAATATATCCGATTTAATATTGCGATTCATCAAATAATAGACATTATGATAAAAAAAAATCTAAGGATTTCATATCTTATCCTATCAGTTCTATTCCGATTAGAAATCTAGACGGCTAAATGTAACCTAATAGATTTGGTCACTTGAGCTAGAATCCATACGATTAATCAAGATGATTTTAGTCCACATTGTCTATAGCATCGTGGCAAATTTTTTCCTACTAGACTCTGGACAAAATCTTCCCAAGATAGAGGTGTGTGTACTTTTAAACTATCATTTGGTTCAATAAGGCAGCGCATGGTAACATTTATCTTCCTCCAAATTTCTATTTTTTTGTTCCCCGGAATAAAAAAAGAATAGAACCACTCGCCGTGGTAGCTTCGCTGGGTAGGCTCTAGACCTCAATTCGGGAGGTCTAGAGTTCGAAGCCCCACAAAGTTGTAGGGAAGCTTACCCGGTGCGTGGGTGGTGGTTTCCTATGTGCCTCCCAAGGTTTTAGGTCACCAAAAAATAAGTAAATAAATAAATAAATAAAAATAAAAAAAAACATTTAAAACATTTTCCCATGAATAATTTCTATATTTTTTTGTTCTCCAGATTTAGAACGGAAGTAAGAAACAAAAAAAAGTAGCTTATAATTCTCGAGAATAATTTCTAAAAATAAGTCAATTTTCTTTTTTATTTTTCTTTTGTTCTTCTCTCTTGCCGCAACCACCTCCAATCGCCGCCTTTCGGCCCGTCACTAGCGACACGCCGTCGCCGATGCCCACCGGTCGGCAATCCGTGAGCAAAAATAAAAATAAATAAATACAAAAAATACAAAATATTGTGTAGTTACCAAACACATTTCTATTTTTTTTTCTATTTCTAGAGTATAAATTTAGTGTAGTTACCAAACACCTTATTTTACTCAGAAATTGTTCCCCGCAATAAAAATAGAAAAGAACTATTTTTGAAAAAAACTCTTCCCCATCCAAGAAGCGTTACCATTCGCACCCTAAGAAAATTTCAAATAAGAGTTTGAAGTGATTATATTAGTCTCAAATAAGGATGTGAAATTGCTGTGATTGTTTCAAATAAGGGTCTAATCTTATCGCCTAACAAAAATTTCGATCGATCAAGAATATTTTCATTCAAATACAAGGGTGTGTTTGTTTTGCGGAATACATTTTTAGGGAAAATATTTTCCTCATTTTTTGGCGTTTGGTTTACTCAGGAAAAATGAGTCAATGAAAAATGTTTTCCTAACAAAGCTTAAATTCGGGAAAATGATTTCCCATTTGAAAGGACTGTAAAACGTTTTCCGAATCTACCAAAGCTTAGATTTGATGCTTAGTTTATAAATAATTATTCTTATAAAGATATATTTTTAAATTTTTATGATTATTTTTAAAATATTTTTTAAAAAATCGAATTTTTAATTTTTATATATAAATTTATTTATTTTTTAAAATATAATTTTCTATTAAATTTTTTTAAAAAATATAATTTTAATAATTATTTTTTCTTTTTCTCTTTTCTCTTTTCTTTTTTTTCTTTTTCTTTGGCTAGCCGCGGCCACGACGATGGCCGGCAACCGGCCATAAGCGAGATCAAGCTCGCCGGCGTCGAGCGAGGCTCGATCTCACCTATCTGGCGAGGTCGAGGCCCCTCTCGATGCTGGCAAGCTCGAGCCTCGCCAGTCGTCGGCTAGGTTGAGCTTCGCTGACATCAGGCAAGGCTTGATCTCGCTGATCTAGTGAGGCTGAGGCCTTGCACGACGCTAGCGAGCTCAAGTCTCACTGAGGTCGGGCGGGGCTCGATCTCGCCAATCTAGCGAGGCCGAGGCCCCACCCAACATCGGCGAGCTCGAGCCTCGCCTGGCTTATTGCCGGGCTGTCGGCTAAGGAAGGAAGAAAAAGATAAAAAGAAGAACAAAAAAAGAATTGAAATATGAAAAATAATTATAATTTTGATTTTTTATAAAAAATATTTTTATAAAGTTAAAAAAGGTCATGGACTCAACAAATTAATTTGGAAGTAAGAGGTATACTATTGTCAATTGTTAGGTCAAATGTCATTCAATCATTTTTAAAATACAATCCAAACACCGAGAAAATGCTTTTAGTCACTTATCATCAAACAAAGAAAAACTAACAATTTTCCTGGAAAATGGTTTCTCGGAAAACATTTTCCAAAAACGTTACGTTTTCCGTGAAACAAACACACCCTAAATCAGATTAATTTTCTTCTTTTAAAAAAGAAGCAAAGACAGAGGCCAAAGGGCTCCCTCCCGCCTGTGGCCACTGCCCCATCGTTGGTGGGGTGGCGACAATGGCCAATAGGCCTTTGTCAGAGATGGGAGAGAGTGGCGACCCTTTCTCAAATTTAAGTGAGGGTTGCTGACCCTTGTGTAGGCTTGGCAACCATTGCCCAACACTCTCAAACCTCCTTGCCCAAGTTGGGAGGTGCTGGGCGAGGGTCGCCAGGCTTATGTGAGAGTTAGTGACCCTCATCCACATTGGGGCTAGGGCGGGTGGCAAGGGTCGTTGGCCCTTACGTAGGCAATGGCATATACCATTGCCACTGCCCTACTAGCAATGGGGCTACGGCCACAAATAGGAGGGAGGCCTCCCTCCTCTATGTGTTCTTTATTTTTATTTTTCTAAAGTTTATAAAGAAAAAAATGGAAAAAAATTAAAAAGATGAAATTGTCTTTCACCACATAATGAGTCCACGCCCTCTTTAAGACTAATCTAGGCATTTATGCTTTTATTGAAAACATAGTCCATTTGAGTCTCTATTTGTATTTCAATCTTTTATTTGAAATAATATCTAATTCACGCCATTATTTGAGAAAATAATAGTATTTTAGGCCTTTATTTGATTTTCTTTTTTGGTCTATACAAGCTTTTTCAAACTAAAACAGGATTAAATCATTAAATTAGATATTTGTCTTAGCGAAGTTATTTTATTAGAAGAGTTTAGGTTGTTATCGGACTGAGGAAACAATCGAAACTTGTAGATTTATAAATCATGCATTGTACTTGTAATTCTAGCCTAATCCATGAGTAATTATACTATTTTAACCATTGCTTAATAAATTGCAATAGTTGTCTACACTATCATATAAAAGCAAAGACAGCGTTATACTTTTCAAAGGATCTCAATCATTTTTTTCTTCTTCAAATATTCTCGATATAACCCGCTTTGATATTAACAATTTGAGTTTTTTCGAGTCTAAAACAACCTTCTTAACATCCACCGGCTGTGGTGGCTCCGCTGGATAAGGCTCTGCTGATCCTCAGCCTAGAGGTGAAGGGTTCGAAACTCAGGAGATGCGTTAGGTATATGAAGTGTGACTCTAGGGGTGGTGGGTTTTTCTGTTTACATGTCACCTGGGAGTTTACGGCGCAATTGTTGGTTGTAAGCCGGTTCCTCCAGAACAAAAAAAAAAACCTTGTTAACATAATTTCCAGTCTTGAGACATTCTTTCATATTTCCACATCCATAACCTCTCTATAACTCGTAAACCATATAGGACTATGCATAGGAATCAGGACCTGCTCGAACCGTTTGAAATCGGACCGGAAGGTCTTGGAACCAATGATTCTTAAGGAAACCGGTATGTTTCTCGGTTTCACGGGTGGATTCACCCAACCGCCCATCCGAATTGGGCCGGTACTATAATAATATATTAATTTTTAATATTGAAAAAATATAAATAATAAATTAGTAAATCTAAAATTTAGGGCTCTCAACTCAGTCACATTATTCTCTCTTAGTCCTCTAGTCCATCTCGTCTCTCTCGAAATTACTCGAGCTCTCACTGTCTGTCACTGTCTCCATCTCGAATTCTCCATCTCTCAACTCATGGCCACACGCACATTTCAACTCACGACCGTGCCTAAAAAACTCTGATCAACGCAAGGCTGTGCTGTAGTTCATCGCCTCCCTCTCTTGCCTCCATTTGCTATAAGTTTGAACCTCTAATTTTCAATCTAATCACTAAATCCTGTAAGTTATTTGTTTGTTTGGTCGTTTTAGAGAAAACTAAATCCCTAAATTTCTTTGCTCATATCATTACTAGAGAAAACTCCTGAGGAAGGAGGGCAAACCTCGGCCTTCGAGGAAGAGCAAAAGCAATTGTGGACACGATCTGCTGGATGCGGACGAGCTCAAGTACGTTCACAATGAAAGCGGACAGCAGTTTATCAAGGTATTATGCCTTAAAGGGAGGACGTCCGGTGTTCCATAGGTGATGAGAATTAGATTTACCTTGGTTTTGCATTTTCCCTCTGTCGAAACAATTAGTTTCTGTATTACTAACTGCCTTGTGTGTGTAATTCGTCCTTCATCACTTGTGTTTCCAGGTTTGCAATAAGTGTTCTTTTGTTGGGGATCTTTCGAGATGAAACCCATCATGTCTGTTCGGTAGAATGCGCGATCTTACGGCACCCTGTGGGATCAAATTTACATTGGTTTCTTTATCACTAGGCTTTCTTTATTACAAGGCTCCAGGCCAGAAAATTCTTTCTCATTATCTTGCTAATTTTGGTTTCCCTCATTTTGGTTGCGTGGACTTATAGTAAAAAAATTAATAATATTTGGTTGATGTTTGGCGAGACCAGTTTCATGGATTCACTCAAGAATCAGGCCGCTTGGTTGATGTTTGGTGAGACCGGTTCCATGGATTCATCCGGGAATTGGACCATCAACGGGCGATTCCTTGTTTTAAATCGGTCATTAGTAGGCGGTTCTCAATTTTAGGAGGGGAACCACACCCCTAGTACCATATGAATAATTTTCTTTGCAAAAAGTAAAAACAGTCTTATTTAATCTTTCAAATATCCATATTTTCCATGCCTGCAGTGCTTGTGCATATTTTGGAGTTGCCTTTTTTTCACAAACATGGTGAGGTTTATAAGGGCTCGTGTGGAGAAGGGCACATTATAAGCGTTTTGAGGTAAAATCTCGAGATTGAAAATCTATTTTTGCCTTTTATAACTCTAGAAAAAAAAAAGACGCACATATATAGGAGTGAATAATGGACAAAGGAATCAATAAACGAAGGGGAAAATATGAAATTAAAATATTAAAAGACAAAAAAATAAAATTTATATTTAGACGCACTCGTCGTTGGTCACTTCTCGGGCCAGATGGGCTACTCCACTGGGCCTAATATTGTTGGGCCGAGAAAACCGGCCGAACTTAAATGCAAATCCTCAACCCTCTGCGAGAAAGGGGCGTGAGCAGTAGTTCGATCGAACGGCCAGGATTGAATCGGGCTCCCCGACGCTAAGAAACCCTAGCTATATATAAACAGACGTTTAGCGCCGATTCTCTCTCTTACTCTCATTCGGCCATAAAGCAGACAGCTCTCGAAGGCAGGCGCGCCGTCGCACGTCGTTCTTTCGTTTCGGAGCGAAGATGAAGGTGATCGCTGCGTACTTGCTGGCCGTCTTGGGAGGCAACACCACCCCCTCGGCCGATGATTTGAAGGGAATCCTCGGATCAGGTCTCCTCTCTCTGTCTCTGTCTCTCTGTTCAGTTTATGTTTCCTGTTTTGATGGTGGCTCTAGATGGGGCGGCGGCGGCGGCGGTTCAGTAGTTTTAAGTTCTCTTTCGTCGATTGACTTAGGAACAGAGTTAGCTGATGTTTATGTCGGAGTGGAATAGCTGACCCCATTCAAATGGATGTCAATTTGTATTTTTGATTGCCTTATGCCCATCTGGTCACGGATTTTAGTACTGGGTTTCAGGATTTTTGTTGAATGTGTCGTGCTTATGCTGTGTCGGCTTTGACTGATGTGGTTTGTGACTTGCTCTTCGGATGGCTCTAGCAAGCAGCTCTCTTTGGCCATTGGAAATGCGTTTTTCTGCCTTTTGATTGTTGGGTCGGGATGGGTTTTTATGGTCATGATGGACGTGGGTTGCAGAAATGACCGGAGTTACTCTGTTAGATTAAGCTTTTCGCGTACTGATTTACTGATGTTTTGCGTTGATAAAAGGGTTTTAATGCTTGTTGCAATGGCGATTGGTATTTTAGTGGACCTGCTCGTAGTAGTAGTTGCTGGTCTTCATTCTATGGAGTTAGTAGGCTGCGGTGTATAAGAAAGAAAGGAGAATTTTCGGTCTCTAATGTAGTTGAGTGAGATGTAGGAGACAATTTGTTTCTAAGACGTTCCCGGATTTGTGGCCCTTCTGAGGGAGCGCAATTGGCTGTTGTACTGAAGTAACGCCTTGTGATTTCGACAGTTGGAGCTGAGGCTGATGATAATGGGATCGAGTTGCTCTTGTCCGAAGTCAAGGGAAAAGATATCACGGAGCTGATTGCTGCGGGAAGGGAAAAGTTGGCCTCCGTGCCCTCTGGTGGTGGTGGTGGTGGTGGTGCTGTGGCCGTGGCTGCAGCCCCAGGGGGTGGTGCTGCTGGTGGCGCTGCCCCAGCTGCCGAGGCAAAGAAGGAGGAGAAGGTCGAGGAGAAGGAAGAGTCTGACGATGTAAGCGCGATCCCTCACCTCTCTGGTCTTTTCAGTGTTTGTTTTGTGTGGACAACTTTGTCTTTCAAATTCTATTTGGTTCAAACTAACCCGGACCTTCGCCATTGCTGCAGGATATGGGCTTCAGTCTCTTTGACTAAGGCACGGACATGGCGATTTTTGCTTACAAAAGGAGTGTCGTGGATATAGGCGCGATTGTGTGTGGTCTCCCTGGTCTAATAGTTAGAAGTTGTTCTTCATTTTGTTACCGTCGGGACTCCTTGAATTTTATTTTTTTGGCTTACCTAATGAGATATTTTTGGACGCGGGATTAAATTTTTCCCTCAGATTCTTCTGTTTCGGATTCCCTCTTGATTATACGGCTTATCTTGGTTTCATTTCCATTCTTACATTACGAGATGCAGTCAAGAAGACGCTGCTAGTCGTGCAACCCGGGTTTTTGGACCTGTGACGGCTGCGGCAGGTTTTCTGATCATTAATCTGATTGATGCGCAAATCGCTTAACTGGTTATTGGTCGTTGTGTGAGTGAAGTGTCTCGATGATCAAAGAGAGGATCTTATTAAGTGCTGCAAGTCTCTTTCGCGTTCGATCTTGAATTGATCTTCGTCTATTTTTGACAGACCAAGTGAAAATACTGTCTTGCAATGTATTTTTGCAAGTTAAACCTCACCTTGGTCGTCGTCCCCATCGGCACGTTTACTATATTCGATTTGCATGCAAACGAAATAAAAAGTTACCCCTCTTAATTAATTACTAGGAAAATCAGGTGCAGGTGCTGCATATCTACTATTTTATCTAATTTCCCAAGGCGAATTGTGAAATGGAACTTGAAGGCCCCATTTGGTTCGGCATTTAGAAGGGGCTTTTGGCCTCTAAAGGGGTTTGGGCAAAAGCAGGTGGTGTTTGGTTCAATATTTTGGGGACTTTGGGGAGATGCAATTGCATCTCCAAGGGGCTTGAAGGGGCTTTAGGGGAATAAGGGGCTTGAAGGGGCTTTAGGGGAATGGAGGGGGAGAGCTCCATTGGGAAGTTGCATTTTCGGAATGCAACTTCTACTATTCATCTCCACCCGAAAGAAGTTGATCGGAGGCCGATGATCGCCGGCCAAGGGGTCGCGCGCCCCGGCAATGCGTCGGCGAACGCTGGCCAAGGGTCTCCCGACCCCAGTGACCATTGCCGGACCTCAGGCGGCCATTGCATGGGTCGTGCGACCCCAGGCGGCTGTCGCCTGAGGTCGCGCGATCCAAGTGGCCGTCGCCTGGGTCGCTCGACCCCAGGTGACGGTTGCCTAAGGTTGCGCGACCTAGGTGGCCAAATCCGGCCATTCGGCCGCCGGATCTGGCGGTGCGGTGGCCGGACTTCAAAAAAAAAGAAAATAGATATTTTTTTGTTTTTTTAATTTAATAAAAATCATTTACAAATGCAAATTTTACCAAATGGTATTTTGGCCAAAGTTGTATTTTAATGCAAATTTTACCAAAACGGTATTTGCATTTCGGAAAACCCTATTCACCAAAGGTATTTGCATTTTGGTAAATGCATTCTCCAAAAGCCGAACCAAACGGGCCCTTATTGATTAGAGATCAATTCCAAAGTGGATAGCTGTTAGGCCCGAAATCTATACTGTTAGGATAGGCTTCGGTTTTTGAAATCGAAAATTTACTTCGTTTGTCTTGGAACTGACCTTAAAACCCACTTTTTTCTTTCTCTAGGTCTACTCTAAATTTTTATTTTTTTGTTCCTTATTCTGTTTTATTTTTACAGCAAAATAATATAAATAATAAAAGGGTTCAAAGTAAAAGATGAATGAGAGTAATTGTCAAAGGTGAGTCACAAACAAAAGAGAGTGAGCAACGAGTGAGAGAGAGCTGTGTAGTGCCAAGTGAGGTTAGAGATAGTAGAGAAAGAGTGAGAGATTAAGGAAAAACGTCAAGAAAAAAAATTAAGATTTTTAGACGTTATAATTCGATTCGATCAATTCAGTTTCTGGATGGTTCTTCACTTGGAATCGAGAATCGGATCAGCTTTCAAGGTGGTTCAATCTGGTTTTCGGGTACAATAATCTGGTTGCACAGTCCAAGTTCTTATTAACTTGATTAGGTGTGAAAAAGCGAAAAACAGCGCGCAGCCGAATAGTAACGGGCGTTTTAGTCCGGCTCGTGGGCGTGGCGACATCGCAAGTTTTTTGGCCTGATCCGAAAGTGGTTAAGAGTAAAATTAATTAATTTGATCTTACATCGCTTGAGCTTGGACCGCAGGCTCTTGCGACAAGGGCTAAAGGCCATCTCGGGCCAATCAATGTAATGAGCATGTACCGTCCAAACAGACCAAAACACACATATGAATGGAAAAAATAAATCCGTCTGCGTTGACGTTTTGTAAATATTTCTAGGAATACGTTAGCAAGCACCAATTTACAGTTTCTAATGCGGTGGTTGCCCTTGTGTTATGCACACTTAGTTCCTCGAGAGAATCGAATTGTTTGAAATTAAGTATACTTAACAAGGGTTCCGAATTATTCGTCAATAACCCTATTTATAGTTTTGTTTTTTGGGACCGGTTTTGGAAGATCTATTTGTGTTCTAGGAGCTTCTACCTAGACATCTCAATTCAGAAGCCAATTTTTCCCCAATTTTTTGTTTTTAGTTAATGCTACTTAAGCCATGCAACAATTTCCAAGTGGGTCGCAATATGTGGGTTCTATCCTCAACTTTCCTTCAAGAGAATTCTCATTGTGCAATATGGCAAAATGGGAATTCTTCAAAAGGGTTGAAAGTGTCTTCTGCCGCAAGGCCTATTAAATGGGTTATGAAATCTCCCATTCTTTAAAGAGAAATAAATGAAATCTCCCATTTTTTTTTCTTTAGCAAAAGAATAAATAATAATAAGTGAACGTTGGGGGGCGATTAGTTAGATTATTTGTCTTCTGCCACAACATGATTATGATTTATCAAGATTAACATTTCATTTATCCAGTTTCATTTCCTACTGATATATCATGTAACCTCCATTGTCATTTTCCTTTTTTTTTTTCCCACTTTGTGTGATTTGAATTTGATCACCTTATACTGTGCAGCCCTCTCGTTTAAGTGATTTCCATCTTTCTCCGGGCTAATACACCAGGGTCGTTCATTTCCCTAAAAGAAATTGCCGAAGAAAAGTACCAATTTTTTTTTTATCATTATTAAGAACGATTAATGAAAAACGAAAATATACTCTATAGACAACGGATACATGAATCTCCAACAAGGACTTGTTGCGCAAATACCGTGAAACTCGTTCGACATTGTTACCCGTCTCCGTCGCTACTAGTGAAATAGCCACCTCTAATCGAAGGATTAATAAGCACTGCTATCCGAATATTTCCTGCATGATCCTGGGACTCATACGCACTGTTCGACGAGTTGGGTCTTTATATGGGATCCAGACCATCCATTGATGCATGTGAATTGTGCTTTCATTGACTGGGATTATGCAAGAAGTCTCCCTCTATTGGAGGGTTGCTCTCGCCAATATCACCACTATAGTTGCCCACAACCAATGTTTTTTTTTTTTTTTGACCCAGAAAGCGCCGTACAGCCGGCGGCGTAAATCCGGGGCGACTCGCAAGGACCCACCTCCCACGAGGTGCAGGTAAGTCGCGTAATTGACGAGGTGGGAAGTTGAACTCTGGCCTTGCAAGTGGCCAGCGTGCAATTCCACCATCTCTGCCACCAACGGGGTGGGTTGCCCACAACCAATGTTGATGCAATAATATGACAAAAGAATATTAGAAGTGCCAAAATTTTTGTACAATACTCATTTTAGTGTTAATTTGTTTTTTTTCAGATCATTTAAGTGTTACTTTTTAAAAAAAGATTAAATTGGAGCTTCTAAAACTTGTAACCGAAATGTAATTGAGTGCTAAAATTTGTAAAAAAATGTAATCAAATCCTAAAATTTGTTAAAGAGGTGTAGCCAAATCCTAAAGTTAACATCGTCAATTTATTTAATGAAAAATGCTGACGTGACATTTTAAAATTAATTTCTCTCTCATAGTTGGCATTTTTTTTTAATATTATTTAAATCAAATTAAGAAACTAAAAAAAAAATTGAGAGGGGGGGCCTAGGACCACCCCAGTGGGCGCTACTGTCATTGCCACCCATTGCTGGAGGGCTATCAAAGGTTGTTGGCCATGGGTGAGGGTGGCCAACTCTTGTGAGCCCCATGTGAGGGTAGGCGACCTTCGCTAGTCTGAGAGAGGGCACCCAGATTTGGGTGACTTAGACTTAGGCGACATTGCTTGTTGCTTGGAGTTGGCTAGCCTCGCCTGAACATTGGCGTCACCTAGATCTAGGAGCCTGAGTGGGAGCTTGAGCCTAGGGAGTGTTGCTAGCCCCAGAGAGGGTAGGGCCACACCGTTGGGTGTCGCCACCTTTACCACCCATCATTGGAGGGGCCAACAGAGGTTGTTGACCTCGAGCGAGAGTGACCAACCCTTGCCAACTCTAAGTGAGGTTAGGCAACCTTCACTAGCCCGGGTGAGGGTGCCCAGATCTGAGTGCTCACCCAGACTTGGGCGATGTCGCTTGTTGCCTAGAGTTGGCTAGCCTCGCTTGAGTGCCGGCGTCACCCAGATCTAGGAGCTTGAGCGCGAACCTAAGCCTAGCGAGTGTTGTTGGCCCTTGCTTGGGGCTAGCAAGGCCTTGCCTAGGATTGGTGAGGGTCGGTTACCCTTGCCTAAGGTTGGCAGAGGTCGTCGACCCCTCTAGTGATGGTGGTAGTAGTGACGGTGCCTATTGACATAGGCCTACCACGCCCTTCTCTTCTCTTTCTCTTTATCTTTTTTAGTTTTTAAATATAATTTAAATAAGATTTTAAAAGGAAAATGATAAAAAAAATGCCAACTAGGAGAGAGAAATTAATTTAATATTGCAAATTTTCTATTAAATAAATTGATGATGTTAATTTTAGGACTTGATTGCTTTTAGAATTTAATTGCACTTTTTGTAAGTTTAGTCAATTGTACTTTTATCACAAGTTTTAGGACTCATAGTTAGCTTATCCCTTTTAAAAAAAGATCACTTAAGTGACAACTTTGATTTAGGTTGACCATATTCGAAAACCCTAAGGATCAATTCAACCCAAAACCGAAACCTTAATTTGATTTGCCCTAAAATTAACATCTCAATCTTGCCAATGGATGTCGAGGAGGCTCTAAACACGTCGACTGAGATGATAGGTGTTGGAGAAAGGTCTTCAAACGAGCACGGGCAACTTCAAGCTTTTTCACGGCTGAGGAGTAGGTTGAAATAGAGCAATGGTGATTGTGATGAGAATCGATGGAGACGGCGATTTTCTGTGACCATCCATTGTTCAACTGGTGGTGGTGGTGGGGGGGGGGTCCTACTGGCATCGTCGCTTACAATTTGAAGGCAGATGATCAGGACCGAATGAGTTGAAAGCACTTCAAGCTTCTTGACTGAGAAATATGGCAGAAGAGAGCCGTTCCTGTGTTGCTTTGGGATGATGAATAGTGACGGTCAACAATAGCTCTGGCGGCCTGAAAACGTAAGGAAAGCTGTCACCGGTGGTCGATGTCATTAAATGAGCTTTGGGCAAACCCCAAACTCTTCGAGCCTCCTCAATTGAAAAACATAACAGAAACGGGACAAACTGATTGCTGCTTCGCCGACGACTAGTGAGGGCGGTGAACGGCAAGCTTCAATCTATGGTCGACCTGAGATATTGGCGATTGGTGTGGGTTAATAGTGGCCGCCCATGTCTCTTCTTGTGCTTGGTTGGGTGATGTCTTTGTGAAAATGGCCAAGGTGACATGGTTGATGGTGACCGTGCGTGGGACGATGATGGCTGTGCATGGGTTGGCGGTGGTTGGGAGTTTTTTCTCTAGGGAAAATGACACAAATAATCTCTGAACTTTGGCTTAATGTGTGATTTGGTCCATGAACTTTTAAGTTGTTTAAAGTGATCTTTGAACTTTAACTTAATGTGTAATATGGTTCATGAATTTTTAATTTATTCAATGCAATCCCTAAACTATTGGTATATATTCAATTTAGTCATTGAACTATATGAAAATTTTCAATACAATCATTTTTCATTAATTCAAGATTATGGATTATATTGAATATTTTCATACAATTCAGGGACTATATTAAATACATACAAAAAAATTAGGGATTATATTGAACATGTATAAAAAAATTTAGGGATTGCATTGAACAAATTAAAGCTCATGGACCATATTATACATTAAGCTAAAGTTTAGGAACCACTTTGAACAAATTAAAAGTTCAAGGGCTATTTGTATCATTATCCCTTTTCTCTATGTAGGGGGGTGATGGATGGTGGGTAGCGAACAACGGATGATCGTGTCGTTCGGTGGTGAGGGAGTAATGAGTCTAATGACGATGGTGAGCGTTGAATGACGGCATTTTTGGATTGGGAGTGATGTGGAAAGAGTAGGCATAGGACCGAGTCAATGCAGAGAGAGACGAGGAAGTAGATTGAGTCACTCAGGACACCAAATTCAACATCGTTGAGGCCTGACCTAACCTCATCTTTGGATGACCTAGATCTTGGGTTGCTTGGGCCCCCTGACGCCCTCACAGTTACAAGGAGCTGAGGTCGTCGAGGGGTCGATAAAGGTCGTGGCATAGCCCATAGGTTTGAGCCGTGATGCATGAGCGTCGATGAGGGTAGTCCGTCATATGAACAATGTGGAGCCGCCATGGTGCATAAGGGAGAAAAGAGAAGAAAAAAAAGAAAAAAAGAAAAAAATGAATTGGAGAAAGAGGAGGGAGAAATCGTCTGACATAGAAATGCCACATGGACTGATTTTTTCTTTTTGATATAAAAAAGGCCAACTCATATTAAAGTTCTAATGATAAAATTCATGTAACATTTAAGTGGTTGTTTTTTTTTAATCCCATTTGGTGTTTAAGTAAGCGACGAAAACTTTTGACATTAAAATGAACGTTGTACGGAACTTTTGGCATTTTTACTATCCCTTTGCCCAAAGATATATAGTCCCGTCTTGACCTCTTAGGCCCTGTTTGGTAACCATCCAAATAGGGCCAAATTCGATTCTTTGTTCCGGAATCGGTTTCGGCCTAGAATCGCGTTTGGTAAAATTTTTGTTCCGAGGAGCAGTTGGGAACGAGAATCAAGAATAAAAAAAAAAAGTTGATTCTTGTTCGGGAACGAATTTGAGAATCAAAATCAATAAATTTTCTTCTTTCCTTCGGCCATCTCGCGACCGCCGTCCACCACCGCCCGCCACCGTCCGCCATCCGCCACCGCCGCCGCGGTCACCGTCTGCCGCCGGCCGCCGGCCGTCGCCCCCGGCCGCCTGTCCGGCGAGCTCGCCGGAGGCAAGCCCAGCCACCGGCGAGCTCGCCGGTGGCCAGGCAGGCCTCGCCGGGACTGGGCAGGGGCTGGGCGAGCCTCGTGATGCCCAGCCCCACCGGTGGCCAGGCGAGGCTCGCCCAGCCCCGTCGGTGGCCTGGCAGGCCTCGCCCAACCCCGACAAGGTCGGCCTGGCCACCGGCGGGGCTCGGCCTCGCCAGATCTGGCTCGACCGAGCCTCGGTGGGGCTAGGCGAGCCTCACCTGGCTGCCGGCGAGGCTCGGCCGACGAGGGCCCACCTCGCCAAGGGCTGGCGACGCTCTGGTGAGGTCGCGGCCCTCGTCAGCCCGGCGGTCGCCGGTTCGGCGACCGGCTAGAAGAAGAAGAAGAAGATGAGAAAAAGAAAAGAAAAAAAATGAAAAAAAAAGAAAAAGAAAAGAAAAAAAGGAAAATGAAAAGAAAAAAAATGAAAAAAAGAAAAGAAAACAAAGGAAAAAAGTAAAAAAAAATATTTAAAAATTAAAAGAAATTGATTTGAAATTTAATTAATGAACACGGTACCAAACGCAATTCTATTCTAGAATCAGAAATTTTGGACAATTACTAAACGGTTTAAAATGCTTAGAATCGGTTCCCAGAACGAATAAAAAAGAATCGGTTCGATCGAATCGGCTCTCAGGAACAGAATCGTTACCAAACGCGCCCTTATTTACTTGCAGCATGTTGTTTTTTATCCTTTTTTTCTTTCTTTTTGCAGTCTTCGAGTTCTCGACATACATTTTTGGGGGAGAACATTGAAATGTATCTAATGATAAAGCCGATCATTTGCTAGAGGATTACATTAACAGATCATCAATATATTTGATACTGGATTAGCTAAATTAAAAAGTTTATGATTGAATTTGTCGCCACACAATAAAATTAAGATTTTGTAGACAATTTTCCTTTGTTTGACCTATTATTGAGTTCGACCTGCTTATTGATTAGCTCTACCATCTACAAGTCAAGTTGCCGAAGTGACTTGAATTCTCAAAACTTTTTCAAGCAATAATTTGAGCATGGACAAGCACCAAAGTCGGAAAATGCGTGCCATGATAACAAGTGCCGTTGAGTTATTATTATTATTCTTTTGACATAAGGAAACAGTTCACGGTAACAAAGACAACCAAAGCCACCGAAGAGTAAATGTTGTAATTTCTTCTCATGTGGTCTCTAATTTCAAAACTTCCTGCAATCTTTCACTTCCCTAGGACAACCGCTCCCATATATCTATTCCTAAACAAGCCTAGGCCAGCTGATGCCCATCAAACCCTGTTTTCCACAACGTTCTAATTAGAAATGCTGAGAACAAAATGATTTGTTTTTTTTTTTTGAATTTTGACAGAAATTATGTTACCGAATCTTTGGACTGCAAAATTTCATGGTACCATCAAAGTAAATATATTAATTTTTTAATCGAGGCCTCTTTTTTTTTGGTCGAATTATTTGAGGGCCTTGACAAAAGCAAAGAAACGTGCACAGATTCTCCACAAGGGAAGTTCCCAAGGTCATACCCTAGAACTCTGAGCTCGATGAGGTTCTCCGTTTTCTTCTTTATTTTCACTCCTGTTCGTACATCAATTAGCCTATGTGATTTTCTTATTTAGACTTCACGAAATCCAACTAGTTTCCTTTTCTCTCTCTCCTTAAACAATTTTGCTTGGGTCATAATTAAGTAGCGCCCCTCGGAAAAGAGTGGGGCAGGTCATGTCAGTACACGCACCCCTGGCTGGAGAAGATAAGTCTCATTTTGCTCACATGACTTGCCTTGAAATTGTGGACAAGCTTCGGGCATAGACTTAGTCTCATGACATGATTCAAATTTAATGTTCTTGAACTCCTTTCACGGTCATTTTCTGTGGTGAACCGTTTGGGTGAAGTGATGGAAAAGGTCCTAAAGAATGAGAATTCAAATCTAGGGTTTTGCTGCTCAGAGGATGTACAGATGCATGCTTACCTACCACTATATATCATGAGGAAAACAGTTGTTATCATTGAAAATTTTTTGTGAAATTCATTGATAAATATGCATAACAAGAACCTGGCTCTTACCATATGCGCTGTATCCACAGTTCATTATGTTGTAGATAAAAGCTGACAGATATCTAGTAAGTCGAAGACCGAGTCGCAATTTGGGGTGCTTTTTGGCTAGATAATGATTTTGGCCATGCCTAATTGCACGGGAAATGAGGAAAGCTCAAAAGCAAGGCGTGGCTTGTAATCATAATAGTAATCTGCTGTTATGAAAGGAACAAAAAATGAAAAGCAGTTTGAACAGCAATACGCCGAGCTAAAGATTTAATAGGATTCTGCAAAAGCTCAAACAGCTCAATGGCTAAGAATTAGCATCTTATCGATTTCTGGATTTTTTTTTTCCATTTCAAAAGTAGTTTTGGCTCACTGGCTCATGGAATTTGACTCTTATTTAACCTAGGAAGTACGATAATTATGATGGGTCGTCTCCATTAAGATTTAAAACCAGCCAGTGGAAACAGAATCTTTCAAGCCCTGGAATAGGATTTGAATGGAGTAAATGCAACTGGCCTTCAAACTTCAAAGGCCTAGTAGACCTGCTTTCAGAAAAGAAGAAAAAGACCTAATAGACAGTGGTTGAGGAAAACAATGCAGGAACACATGGCGCCCAATGCTAATGAGTAATGCCAGGAAGAGCTATAATGCAGCAGTCTAAT
Organism: Eucalyptus victrix; assembly: GCA_016097545.1. Classification (NCBI taxonomy): domain Eukaryota; kingdom Viridiplantae; phylum Streptophyta; class Magnoliopsida; order Myrtales; family Myrtaceae; genus Eucalyptus; species Eucalyptus victrix. The sequence continues at coordinate 10,279,219 of CM027842.1, forward strand.
TTAAAAGAAAAGAGAGTAAAACCTACAGCAAGAATCGCAGAACCTCGAGGCAAAAAGATTTCTTTAACTAGCCCATTTTTGACCCCTTTCCTTTAAACTATCTCTTCTTTTCTTGCTTGCCCTAAAAGGGACCGTGGCCATGGTTGCGTGTCACTAAATAATGCAGCATCAAAACGAGGGTTTCAAGAGACAAGAAAGAGCGTGCGAGAGAGATGAGAGAGACCCAAGGCAAAACCAAGAAGAGAGATATTTGGGGATTTTGAGGAGATAGGTTTCGGCAAGGCCGATGCGAGGCGAACCTTGAAACTCTACAAACGACCTCCGCCCGATGTTGAGGCAGTGTTTCGCCACCCCAAGCCACCCCTCCCACCGCCGCCTCCGCAGCCATTATCATATGTTTAAACTCCTCCCCCTTCTCCTCCTCCTCCTCCTCCTCCTTCCGACACTTTTCTCCACCTTTGCTTGGGCTGCAAACAGCAACGAGGCCTTTACACTGTATTCATGGCTTCACTCCTCCGGCGCTCCGCCTCCCGCCGCCCTCTCCAGCTGGAACAGCCCGTCGGACGCCGACCCGTGCGGTTGGTCCTACGTCACCTGCTCGCCGCAGAACTTCGTGACCGAGATCGACATCCAGTCCGTCGAGCTCGCCCTCCCCTTCCCTTCCAACCTCTCATCGCTCCCTTTCCTCCGGAAGCTCGTCATGTCCGGCGCCAACCTCACCGGTTCGTTACCGCCGGACATCGGGGACTGGGCCGAGCTGACCACTCTCAACGTCAGCTCGAATAGCCTCGTGGGAAGCATTCCTCCCAGCATCGGAAGGCTCAAGAATCTTCAGGATTTGATCTTGAACTCTAACCAGCTCACCGGGGAGATTCCTGGAGAGATTGGTAACTGCACTAGTCTCAGGAATCTTGTGGTTTTCGATAACTTTTTGAGCGGAGATATTCCGGTTGAAATCGGAAAGTTGTCCAAGTTGGAAGTCTTGCGCGCCGGGGGAAACAAGGACATTGCTGGGAACATCCCGGACGAGATCGGCGAGTGCCTCAACCTGACGCTGCTGGGTTTAGCGGAAACTAAGGTTTCAGGATCGATCCCGGCTTCGCTGGGAAAACTGAGCCAGCTTCAAACGCTGTCCGTGTACACTACTATGCTGTCGGGCGAGATTCCACCGGAAATAGGCAACTGCTCGGAGCTCGTCGAGTTGTTCCTCTATGAGAATAACCTCTCGGGTCCGCTACCAGCTACGTTAGGCAAGCTCCGGAAGTTGGAGGAGCTGTTGCTCTGGCAAAACAGCTTCCAAGGGACGATCCCGGAGCAGATTGGCGGGTGTGAAAGCTTGGTGATAATGGACCTCTCGTTGAACTCATTTTCTGGAAGAATACCCTGGTCTATAGGGAACCTCTCTAATCTTGAAGAGCTCATGCTTAGTAATAACAACATAACGGGTTCAATCCCGGTTTCGCTGTCGAATGCTACTAATCTTGTGCAGCTTCAGCTGGACAGGAACCAAATATCCAGTCCGATACCCAGAGAAATCGGGAAGTTGACGAAGCTGACAGTTTTCTTCGCCTGGCAGAACAGCCTCGAGGGAAGCATCCCTTCGACGTTGGCCGATTGCAAGAGCCTCCAATTTCTTGATTTGTCCCACAATGCACTCACCGGTAGCCTCCCTCCAGCGCTATTTCAGCTTCAAAATCTGACCAAGATTCTCCTGATTTCAAATGACATTTCAGGCACGCTCCCTCCAGAGATTGGTAACTGCGACTCTCTCAGTAGGTTTCGCCTGGGGAACAATAAGGTCAGCGGAGAAATACCAAAAGAAGTTGGGTTCCTAAATAACCTCAGCTTTCTCGACTTGTCCAACAACCGTTTAACAGGGTCGATACCGGAAGAAATCGGAAACTGTACTGCTCTGGGGATGCTCGACCTCAGCAACAACGGCCTTGGCGGCGCTTTGCCGAACTCTCTGTCTTCCCTGACGAAGCTCCAGATACTTGATGTCTCCCTGAATAGACTTACGGCTCAGATTCCACCGAGCTTCGGTCAGCTTTCTTCGCTCAGTAGTCTCATTCTTCGGCAAAACTCGTTCTCTGGGCCTATCCCTTCCTGGCTAAAAAGGTGTTCGAATCTCCAAATGCTCGACCTCAGCGGCAATGGCTTCTCGGGGACGATACCTGTCGAGCTGTGCCAGATCAAATCTCTCGAGATCGCTCTGAACTTGAGCTGGAATTCTCTATCAGGAATGATACCACCCGAAATATCCGCTCTGAACAAGCTCTCTGTTCTTGACATCTCGCACAATCAGCTCGGGGGCAACTTGTTGGTACTCTCTGACCTGGAAAACCTTGTGTCGCTGAACATCTCATACAATAACTTCACTGGGTATCTCCCGGACACAAAGCTCTTCCGACAATTATCATCGAGTGACTTGGGTGGAAACACGGGATTGTGTCCTACAGGTAGGGAAGCATGTTTTCTAGGTGAGACAACGGTGCTGTCCTCGGGTTATAAGAGGACTTCCAAGCAGGCGGTGATGATCAAAATGGCCATCGCATTGCTCAGCACCTTAATCGTAGCATTAGCAATGGTTGGGGTGTTTGCAGTGATAAGAGTGCAAAAGATCGGTCGGAATGACAATGACTCTGAGATGGGAGGGGATAAATTGCCCTGGCAATTCACTCCATTCCAGAAACTGAACTTTTCGGTTGAGCGAGTCCTCAAGTGTCTGGTTGAAGAAAACGTCATCGGAAAGGGATGCTCGGGGATAGTCTATCGTGCGCAGTTGGAAAATGGGGAAGTAATCGCAGTGAAGAAGCTCTGGCCGACAACTCTCGTGGCAGGATACGATTTTTGTCCGGACAAAGTAGGCACTGAAGTGGGTGTTCGGGACTCATTTTCTGCAGAAGTCCGGACTCTCGGCATGATCCGGCACAAGAACATCGTAAGGTTCTTAGGTTGCTGTTGGAATCGTAGCACGAGGCTTCTTCTGTATGATTACATGCCGAACGGGAACTTGGGCAGTCTCCTGCATGAACGGAGTGGCAATTGCCTGGAGTGGGATGTCAGGTACCGAATCATCCTAGAGGCGGCGCAGGGCCTGGCCTATCTGCACCACGACTGCGTCCCGCCGATTGTGCACAGAGACATTAAGGCCAACAACATTCTAATTGGTCCCGAATTCGAGCCTTACATAGCTGATTTCGGGCTCGCCAAGCTGGTAGGTGATGGGAATTTCGCTCGGTCTTCCAACACTGTTGCCGGCTCCTTCGGTTATATCGCCCCAGGTAAGTGAAGAATCTAAATACCAAGTCTAGCTTTGATTATTTCTTTTCGTAGCAACAGTATCAATAGCGTGACGAATTACAATTAGCGAGGAAGATAGTAAATTAGGATCAAAACAATTATTCGAAGATGTATCTGGTCTGTAACTGTCCTCAGTATAACTGCAGATTTCTCAAACTTGGGCGAATGTGAATACTAAACCTCGATGACTCGAATTTAGTGTACATAGAACCATAGCAATAGAAGATGTAAAATGCCCTTGAGCTTGAAAATTGTTCTACACAAGGTTATATTCCGAATTATGCTCAATTTAATTGTGTTTACGCTCTGCAGAGTACGGGTACATGATGAAGATAACAGAGAAGAGCGATGTGTACAGCTTCGGGATCGTAATGCTGGAAGTGCTGACAGGGAAGCAGCCAATCGACCCGACCATACCCGAGGGCCTCCACATTGTGGACTGGGTGAGGCAGAGGAGAGGGGGAGATGAGGTGCTCGACACCAGCCTGAGAGCCCGGCCCCAGCCCGAGATCGAGGAGATGCTGCAGACGCTGGGGGTGGCGATGCTGTGCGTCAACCCGAGCCCGACCGACCGGCCAACCATGAAGGATGTGGCGGCTCTGCTAGGGGAGATAAGGCAGGGGAGAGAGGAGAGCATGAAGGTGGACAGCATGCTGAGGGATCACAGGACCTCGACGGTGAGGGGACATGAAGATGGAGATGCCGGCGACAGTTCCTGGAAGAGGCCGGCGACAATGAGCCGACAGGAAGCGTACGCCGGGAGCAGCAACACCGCAAGCTTCTCCGCTTCATCGCTCCTGTACTCCTCATCGTCTCATGGGCGCGCATCATTTAAGTAGAAGAAAGTGAAACAGTTCTCAGAATTCATCAAGAGAAAGAGAGAAAGAGAGAGGGATCGGAATTTGTTCTTGTAGAATCGTTGAGTTTCTTTCAAGATGTGGTAGTTTTGCATAATCATGATCGATCGTTACAGAGCATTGTTGTGCAGAATATAGGAATAATCCGGGGCTTAAACATCAGCTTCTTGCGTTGCAAGTTATTTTCAACAATTTGTGTGCTGTCTCCCTCTCCTTGGCGTTGCCATAAGCAACTGCAAAAAGGTCTGCCGACCTTATTTCTTGCTAATCAAACTCACCTACATCTGATTCACCAGCAAATCGATGGTGGTGTGCCAAATCTGCAAAACCCCTTTTTCCTAGATGGGCCAGATAGCTGAAATGGACCTCTACATGGGCCATGTCGATGCCTCGATCCATCCAGGTCTTCGGGTCAGGTCTTCGGGTCAGGTCTGCTTGACCCGAAGGGTGATCGAATGGACGGGCTTGAGTGGTATGGTCTGATTAGGCTTGATCCTCGGCTTCGCCTCGAGGGTCTCTTCCGTCGGAGCAGGTCGGAGCCTGTAAATAAAAGTGCTACTCTTACATATGTCTGGCCTTGACCCTGATTAAAAACTTTGAATAGGAGGCTTGGAGGCACATCGAGTTGACTAAAAAGTCAAACGCCTTGAAATCTCTCTCACACCCCCCCTCCCAAAAATAACAAACCGAGTCCTCCGAAATCGCAACTCATACCGAGCTGAATTCGGCCTAGCCCGAAATTGATTCGATGTGAATGGACGGCCCAATTGATGCAAAAGCTTGGCAATACACGAAACTTCAATTGGTAGCAAGTCCGTGTAGATTGAACTAATAATATATGACCAATATTTGATCATTCACTAACTTATTAACACCTATACACATCGAATTTCACCTTTATTTTGTTGTCATGGCCCGACAACCCGTTGGATCATGTGAATTTCGCTATTGATTTATTATATATTATAAACACTAGTGGAACCGCATAACTTAGTACAACAACAAGAGAAAACTACGGCCCTTTTTATTCGACATTATCTGTAATATTTAAGTACAAATACGATGACAAGAACGACCTACGGAGAAAGATATCCCCGACCATCATCCAGCTTCTCCCTCCCTCCATCAAAGCACAGCACGAACCTTCTCAAAGCCTAACATGTCACATTCTTCTTTTTACTCACAAGGGGAGAGGAAGAACGAAAAAAAAGGAAAAGAAGAAAAAGTGCTTCAATAACTCCTCGACTCCTCACTTCTCTCTCTGCATGCAATTGGTCGTTCTCTCTGCTGCGCCACCTTTTGCAGAGAACCGAGGGCCGTCCGATCGCCGCCCAACAACCCCTCCCCCCAGAAGATCAGAACCCTCCATTCGTCCACCAACCCTCGTGCATGAAGGACAGACGGACAGATAGGAAGAGAGAGAGAGAGAGAGAGAGAGAGAGAGAGAGTCTAAAATGTTTTTGATCTTCGTTCTTCTTAATATACTTAAATATAAACACTCTGGCATTGCTTGAAACCTACTGCTTCTTCTGCGAAGAGCTCGCATGCACGCTTCTCTGCGACTTCTCGGGCCTCTTGTGCGCCTCCGGTTTCGTCCCCTCGGGTTGCCGTACCTTCACTCCTCGTATCAGCTACGATAAAAGAACGCAGTAACATCAGATCAGTCAGAATTCGGTTTCGTCAGCAAGTCCAAGAACGTATGAAACGAAGCACAAATGCAGAAAGAATGCCGTACGTATTTGCCACATTTGACGTCCGAATATATGACTATGAAGTCTCCTTCCTCGAGCCCATTTGCTCGCACAAAATCTCCTGGAAAAAAGATGCCAGAAAACAGAGAAAAAGATTCATCGGAGCACTCTACAAACACTGAACAAATCTTGGAATAACCGTGATTGAGAAAATTTGATTGGATGTGCGACACCACGTTAGCAGCATGTCATATGCATAAGTAAATCAAACAAGCTCACCAGTGTTTTCGAGGAGATACATCCTGCTTTTGTTGTTTGGCCAGAATCTGGAAAAAGAAAAAAAGGGATCAGTAATGAAGCCGTACATGCGTGACCTGTCACAGTCAAATCCCAAGGGATTGTTGAATCTTAGAGGAGAAAAACTGAAAAAGAGAAAAGAAACCTGTAACGCATGTTCCAGACTTTGGAGGTTCCAATGTCTTCCATGGCTATGGAGATCCCGTCCCTTGCCTCCAGCTCCGGCAGGTGGGTTTCGGCTTCTTTCTGATCGTTTATATCAATATCACGTACAACGTTATTTTCCTCATTAGTCACTGGTAAATCAATCATCAGCTAAAAAATTTGTCACGATGGTGCTATGTGCAATAACAAATTTTTTTGAAAATAAACACAAGAAGAAGAGTGCACTTCAATCTCTCAGAAGGGAATCGTTGTGTCTACCTTTGGCAAAACAATCCTGCCTAGATTTCCCACATCGCTCTGTTTCAACACTTTCTGAAGAAGAAACTTCAGATTGTTCTCTGGCTTCCAACCCTAACAAAAAAGGCATAATTTTCTTTTTCATCAACATCTATATTAATTAATCAAGCTAAAATGACCCATCAAACGATCCCCCCCCCCTCCAAAAAAAAAATAGAGACCCACCTGCCGCCTCTCCGGCGCCACCTGCCGCTGATAATTCTGTTGCTGCATGGCTGGCTGGTCCGCCGGATGAGCCACCTGCACTGGATCCATTGCAAGAAGGGGTGGTGGCACGGCCACCTGCATGGCATGAGCGGGGGACGGCCAATACACCCAGCTTCCTGGGTGGTTATGAGCTTGATGAGCAGCTTCTGGAATCGCGCAGTTCTCCCCCCCAAGCCTTGCATGTTGCTCCGCCGCCACCGCCATGCTCTGGTGGTTGCCCTGCTGGGTGCTCTGCTGGTGGTGGTGGTGGTGGCTGCTCCGGTGGTGGGACAGGAACCGCCGCTGCCTTGCCATCCTCTTCTTCCTCGCCTCTTTCGTTGCCGAGGACCCTAATCTTATCAGCCTCTGGCCATGCCCGTTATAGTACTGAAATGGGTACTGATGATGCTGGTAACCCCTTAAACCTTGCGCCTGCGGTGGTGGGTGAAAATTCTCCGGGTAATCATAGGGCTGTGCGGCCATGGAGAACTGTGACATGGGCCACGACTGCGCCGAGTTGATCATTTGGTATTCGGGCGGAAAAGGGTTTCCACTTAAATGATCAGGAGGAACTCCATGGGAATACGCAGGATCGCCCATATAACCAGGTGCTGGGCAGTAACCAGGTGGAGGCGGCGGCACTTCCATCATTGGGGCAGGACACGCAACATAAGGCGGCGGCGGCGGCGGCGGGATCCATTGAGGCTGGTGGGGGAAACTTTGGGGGTGGAGGCCGTTGGGTTCTGGCGAAAAGCTCAAGTTAGGGTTAGGGTTTTGGTGGTGGTGGAACGGTTCTTGGTATTGGTAGGGTACTTGAGAGGCTGAGACTGAGGCTGAGACTGAGGCTGCTTCTTTCAAGCGCTTCTTGTGGAGGTGGTTCGTTTGGACCCACTGAAGTATGAGCTTGAGCAGCTGCTTCATAGCTTCTCTTCCACCACCTAAACGCTTCGCTGCTGTCTCTACTGTGGCCTTCTTGATCTTTATCCTCCTCAAATCATCAGGCGAAATATCATCTTTGTTCTCTGTCAGCCACTCCAACAACACCGCCCCCATCTCGTCCGAGACTGGACCCGTCCGATTCCCGCTGTCTGCCTCAACTGAGGTTGCTTGTGCCCGCTGATTTTGTTGCTCCGCCAGCTGGGCTTCAGGCGCCTGATTTTGGAACTCCTCCTCCAGCAGGAGTTCGCTCTGAAATAGGGATGCTGGGTCGAAGAAGTCGTTGTTCTCTAGCAAATCCATGTATCCAAAGGCGTCAATCGCATCAATGCATGAGCCGACTGCATCCGTGGAGGCCTGATCCACCGGATGCTCAAGGATGATCTCCATCGATGCTGTGGAGGACAGCGCCCGAGACGGGGCATCCGCTTCTCTTGCATGTTGAAAAATATGGTTGCTGCTGTCGTCACAATCGTCGCTCCTGCGACTATTCTTCCTATTCTCGATATTTCCTGCGGCGGTGTCCTCGGACCTCAAGACTGCCCAGGAGGCCGCAGAGGATGACGACGAGGCCGAGGAGGATGACGACGACGAGCATGTCGTTGCCTTGACGGGGGCGCGGGTGGAGGAGGAAGACGAGGATGACGACATGCACGGGAAGTCCGAGAGAGGGAAGTCGGAGTAGAAGACCGAGGCCGCCTCGTTCGCGTTGAGCAAATTCTCCTCTTCCTCTTCTTGCTTGTCCAGCCACATCTCTCCGCCGGGATCTCCGCTGTTCGCGACGACCTGCTCCGCCTCCATTGTGTGCTCAACTTTCGGCGCATCGAAAAGGGCATCGTCAAATCTCCGATCTCCGCCGTAGAACTGCTCGGTTTGCATGATACTCTTTTGTCCCGAACTGAAGCCTATCTCTGCTTCTGTTTCGGTTTTTCTTTTTTTCTTTTCCTTTTTTTTTTTTTTTTTTTTTTTTTCCTTTCTTTTCTGTTGGTTCCGCTTCACATATGTCAAAGAGCTGAATCTGAACAAGATGGGAAGAAGAGCCAGAAAAAGGTGGAAAGAAGAAGCAGAAGGAGAAGAAAAAAGAAACGGAGGAGGTTGTTAGGGTTTGTACAGTGTACGGATAAGGACAAGTTGAGATAATGTAGTAGATTAAGGAAACAAAGAGAGGCAAGTTGTTTCTGACCATCAGATTCTCAACCCAGACAAGCAACATAAACCATTTGGGTCCATCAACACCCGCAACCCAACCCCGCCCACCCACACAAACTCATATAATAAAATCACTCAATAAAATACAGAACCCACATAGATCATCGAAGAAAGAAAGGGACCTCTCATCACCCCCAACTCTATACTCAAACCCTCCCCCCACAAAAAACAAAAACGAAAAGGCGTTTGCATGATCTGCACAAAACCGCACACGAACAGAAAATGAGACCAGCAAATTATCCACAGAAGAGATCGAAACCTTCTCTAACACAGAAACATACGACCCTGCTTGCTTAAATACTATATAGAACTCGCTGGAACCATCATGCAAGAACTAGAAGGTTCAGTTCAAGTCTCTAACCTCTCTTCTGGTTTAAGATAAGGATCGTCGAGTGGGACTTTTTCCTTCGGGACTCGTAAGTTCAAGATGGCGTTCTTTGACGAGGGGAGAGAGAGAGAGAGAGAGAGAGAGAGAGAGAGAGAGAGAGAGAGTGGATGAGAAGAAGACAGTTTATGGGGAGAGAGAGAGGGAGAGAGGAGGGAGGCCAAAAGAAAAAACAGGAACGAAAAGAACACGAAAGAAGGAAATGGTGCCCGATACTTCCTCGACTCATGCTCCGGATTTTGTGCCACTCGCCATACGTTCGTCACTGGATGGTCGGGCAAAGCGGTGCGGTCAGGCCTTTCAAAATGTAAATGCGAAAAAACAAGGGTGACTTGTTCGCCAAATTTATTTCTTGCTTTGAGAACGTGCTCGGTTTTTTTGTTTGGAAAACTGCGGTTTTGAGGTGCTTCAGGAATCCCGTTCATATTAAAAGAGAGAGCGAGAGAGAGACAGACAGAATTCTCTCAACGTTCGTTTCTCTTCTGATCTACCTGGTTAACGAGTAAATTGATAAAAAGCATCGAGTGTATTTTTTAAACTTGTATTTTTACCTATGACGTGATGAAAAGATAAAGAGTTTTCATTATTTAATATTTTCTAGTTTATTTCGTGAATTATAGCTTCTTTTTTTTCTTTAAACTCTAGTTGAGTGCACTTACGGGCATTTTTTTTATTATTGAGATTCATACAATGGGTTTTGTAAAAGAGTGATTAAGGGCACTTGTTAAACAATCGATTAAAGACATTTTACAGTTTTCAATGCATTAATTTTACGTGATCGGTGTTGAGAAACGAAAATTTCTAATTTGCTCGCCCCATCAATGATAATTGGGGTTCCTTTTTACCTAGGAAAGAGGCGACGCAAAACCAATATAGATCAAAGGGCCTTAATCCATTCACCATAACCAATAATGTTTCATTACTTTCAATGCCAATTTTTTTTTTTTTTTTTGGTCAGTCTTTCAATGCCAATTTACTTACAAGCTTTTGTTAAGTACGCTTGGGGCAGTCCTTAGTAAGATCTATACAGTAAATTTTGTAAAAGAATGTACTAAAGGCACTTGTTAAGCAATTAATTAAGGAAACGTTAAAGTTTCCAATGCATCAAATATCCTCGTGTTATGTATAATAGGAATTTTGAAGTCAAATTGTTATAATAGTTAACAACAACCTCACGAGCATTTAATATATGTAGATTTTATCATTTTTCACGGTCTTAAATTTTTCTTTTTCATTCCCTAGCCCAATCGACTGTGATTGGGGTCCCTTTATACGAGGGGAAAGGGGACACGCAAAGCCAATATAAGTCAAAGGGCCTCAACCAACCTCCATAACCCATAACGTTCCACCACTTTAATGTCAATTTTGTTTCGAGCTCACGTCACACGATTTAATGATAATAACGTTTATATTTGTAGCAGTGATTCTCTAAGAGCATGAGAAATCAGATATCATAGACCACTTTTTATGGATCACCAATTGTCATTCATGCCGAGACGACCAAAAAAAAAATTTTAAATGAGTTCTCAATCCCTCTTAATAAAAAAGCTGCTAGAATATTCTTGATTTTGAGCTTTAAGTTTGATCACAAAACATATGTTCAATTGGGGCGTAATTGAATCTTACTATAAAATATGGTCTTGTCAATGAGCGTACATGGGACTCTTATTAATCATACCATTAAATGAAATATCTTGTTAATCAACCCATTCACCCAGAACCCATAATATTCCACCGCTTTAATGTCAATTTTCTTACGAGCTCACATCACATGATTTTAATATTAATAACATTTACATTTATGGTAGTGATTTTCTAAGAGCATGAGAAATCAGATACCATAGGCCACTTTCCACACAAATCACCAACTTTCATCCATGTTGAGACGACAAAAAAGAGAGAGAGTTTAATTAAGTTCTCAACACCTTCCAAAAATTCACCTCCTAGGATGCCCGTGGTTTTGAGTCCAATGTTCAATCAAAAGACATAGACTTCATAAGGGTGTAATCAAGTCTAGTTATAAGATACGATCTTGTCAACGAACGTACTTCCGACTCTTATTAATCAAATCTATTAAATGAAACATCTTCCTTCCTAATGCATTGATTGCACGTAATACGAGTTAGATGTATTGGAAATGATAAGCTGTCTCTAATGAGGTGTTTAAAAAGCGGTCTGGTGGGTTATTGAATACACACATAACTGTAGAAGCTGTATAAATTAATTATCCTTCGAGATAAGTTTTTACATTTTCCTCCCCACCCGCGAACGAATTTCCACGTAAAAAATAGAGGTGGACCGACTCGCTCCAATCGGGAGGATTAAGCACGGCATTAACTCAGCCCGGTCTGGTCTCCGCCGGGGGTGTTTTTGTCCGGATTCGTGGGATTAAGCGGCGGGAGACGACCGTTTTGCTGCCACGACGCCTACGTGTCGAGCAGAATCTGACGTCAGCCCACCCTCTTTCTTCGAATCCGCCAATGAACGCGCTTGGGGTTTTTCTTTCGCTCCTTACTGCTGCTGCGAAACTACCCACAACTGTCGTGTATCGCCGTGGGCAGTTTTGATGGCCTCACCCCCGGGGGGAGTAGGGTAGGACGGCCCCCCAAAAAAGACGACTCCCCCGAATGGCGCCACGTTTCGCCGCTCGGTGTGGCCAGCGCCGAGCGGACCGACTGCTGCGCGTGGTGGCACGTGATGGTCGCGGTTTTGAAAAAATTCATATCATCGACTTGTCGGGATGGGACGACGTGTCCTAGTTTTGGTTTCGATAAAGTTTTTGGTTTCGATAAGGCGAATGATTGATTCGCGGCGGAATCGCACTAATCGATGTCGCTACATACGATTTGAGTGCGACGCGTCGTAATTCGATCTTCTAAATGTAGTTGGTGCTTTTCGTTACCTCTAATTAACAGTGATTAGTTCCCGATTCGATTCAATCCCACCTCAGAATTGAAAATTGACTGATCGATTTGGTCTAGTTCCTGAGAAGTCCAATGAAATCGATCAAATTTAATGGGGAGAATGCCTCGAACTTGAAGACTTAAAAAATAAAAATGGAAAGATTGAAAGAGAGAGTAGACATGAGCATTCTGGGGTGAAAGAGAAAGACCGAAAGAGGAGATGAGACGTGTGTGAGACATTTAAAAGTAAAAAAAAATTAATTGGTCTAGGCGGTTTGATTCTCTCCTTGAAACCGAGAACTAAACCGTCCGGACGCTAGTTTTACTTTTATGAACCATGAATTGAATTGGCAATTTTGAAAATTGGATCCAATTGACTAGTTCGGTCAAGTCCATGCGGTTTACGATTCAGTCAATTCATCTTATTCACTCCTACCTCCAATGATGATTGTGTTCTTTAAATGGGTATCCTTGACATTTCCCATTCGAGATACTTACACGAACAAGGTTCTTTCGAGTAGACTAAGTAAATTGAACATGTCATAAAAAATGCAAGATTCTATCGTGATGTCCAGGACTTGTAGATCTAATGGTCCAATCTCCTCACCTTGTCAACAATAATATAAATTTTCCTAAGTTCGTGAATTTGACATTAACTTGTGTGCAATGCACTAGAGACCTAACAATCACTATATAACTAATGACATCTATAAAAATATACGAAACATGATATTTCAAATCGAGACTTCTGACTTTTTGACGTCGTGCTATTCTAAGAATGCTTGACCTAGATAAAATTGAGTAAAGATGATATCCTAAGTCATGAAATCTTGCAATCTGTACCATCTGCCTTAGTTTTGATTTTGTACACCCATTTACAGCCTATAGTCGACTTGTTAAGAGGCAAATCAACCAAATCCCAAGTATGAGAGTGTTCTAATGCTTGCAACTCATCCGCCATTGCTTGTTGCCAAAGAGGATTAGTACGAGCTTCTCTATATGTGCGAGGCTCGTGAAAAGAGGCAATTGTGGAATAACAATGAAAATCACGAAGTCGAACAGAAGGTTGACTTACAAGGTGGAGCGACGAACAGAAGAAGGAACTTCCAAAGTTGGATCCATGGATGGCACAGACATATAGGGAGCTGCTGAAGTGGGAGTGGTACCTGCATCAAGATTTGGAGAGGACAATTCGACAGAGGAAGATGTAGGAGTGGTATCTTCAGGGAACAGTTCAACAGAAGGATTTGTGAAGAAACGAACATTTGGAATAGTGGGAGAAGATGCAAAAGAATGTAAAGATGAGAACATTTTATGTTCCCAGAAGGTAACATGGCGAGACACACGAAGTCGATTGGATATAGGGTCCCAACATCTATACCCTTTATGCTCAATGCCATAGCCAAGGAAACAACATAGATGAGCACGAGGTTCTAACTTCGTGCGTTCGTTTGGAAGAAGATGCACAAAACATGCACTACCAAAAACTCGAAGTAGACTATAATTAGGGATACTGTCATACAAGCGCTCATATGGAGAAGTGTTACCTATAATAGGTGACAGAATACGATTAATAGTGTAGACAGCAATATGACAGGCCTCCCCCCAAAATTGTTCTGGACAAGATGCTGAGATTAAAAGAGTGCGTACAGTATCTAAGATATGCCTGTGTTTACGCTCTACTCGACCATTTTGTTGGGACGTTCCTGGACAAGAACGATGAATAATAGTACCGTTCTGAGAAAGAATTTTAAGAAAGTCTCTATCCTTATATTCCATGGCATTATCAGTACGAAAAACCTTGATATCTCGAGAAAATTGTGTTTTGATCATGGCAACAAAATTGCCATAGATATGGGTAATTTCAGATCGATTTTTCATGAGATAAAGCCATGTATAACGCGAATAGTCATCAACAAAAATCACAAAATAACGAGAGCCTCCCATAGTGGGAGTAGGAGATGGTCCCCAAATATCCGAATGAATTAGATCAAAGGGAGCATAAGACACAGATTCACTAATATTGAACGGTAAAGCATGATGTTTTCCTAACTTGCAAGATAGACAATCAAAGGTTTTATTGTCAACGAAACTAGATGACCACTTGAAAGCAAATGACTTAGACGAGAAAAAGAAAGATGACCTAAACGAGAATGCCAAATTTCGATGAAAGCGTAGCAAAGCACAACCAAGTAAAGGAGTTGGGAAGCTTTAAGGAAACAAGCTCAAACAATCGGCTGTCCCAATTGTACGTCCCGTCCGTGGATCCCGCACACGACAACCATTCGAAGAGAAATGAATATCAAAACCAAGCTCACATAGCCGACCCCACCTACGATATCAAGTTTAAAAGAGATTGGGAACCATAAAAGTATCGGTAAGGACAATGTGGGCATTGAAACGTTTCCTGTATGACTAACTATCATCTGAGAGTTATCAGCAGTGTGAATAATAGGTGCTTGTGAGTTATATGATTTTGACTTGAATAAATTGGAATGAGAAGTCATGTGATTACAACATGCAGAATCAAAGAACCATGAATCATGAGTACCTGGAGTGACTGATAGAGTAGAAGAACTAGAGGTACCGGTTTCTTGAAGAATGGAATGAACGGTGGATCGAAGATCATCTAAAGATAGCGTGATAGACGAGCTGGTAGAAGAATCCTCTATGACAGAAGTAGCAGTGGATGGGCGGCGTGCAGCTGCACCTCGAAAACGGGATCGGTTGTTTGTTCCCGTAGGTTGTTTGGATTGCAATTGATAGTAGTTTGATGCACGATGACCAGGTCGACGACAGTGCGTACAATAAGGTTTGCGCCATGAGGATGAGCCAGAAGTAGCAAGCACTGCATCTATAGGAGTGGAAACCAGTGGAGTAGCACGTTGTGCCTTTAAAGTCGCAAGGCGAGTTTCCTCCGTTAGTAACTCTGAAACAACTACCTCAAGATGAGGTAAAGGATCCTTATGCAAAAGTGAGGCTCGTACAGGTTCATACTCATCATTTAAAGCCATCAAAAATTGCATAACCCGCATATGATCACGATATTTAGCAAACTTACGAGCATCAATAGTCGAATCCCATGTTGGTTCAGACAAAGCTAGCTGGTCCCATATAGCATGCATTGAAGAAAGGAAGTCATTAATTTCTCTTGACGCATGCGATGTTCCCTAACGAGTTGATATTGATGAGCAATGTCGATGTGGAATAATCAAGAAGATCCAGGCTTCCTTTCTTTGTATTTAGACGACCAAGCGAAGTTTGATGGATGGAATCGCCAATTTCTCTAGCACCACGATTATATCCGTTAATCGTCCTAGCTCCCACTCTTCCAATCGTCCAGCAAATGTATCGTCATCTTCTTCGACGGTCTGAGAAGGCTTGCGAAGGTTTCCAGTGACATAACACCAAAGCTTATGTCCCCTTAGAAAACTAGACATTTCTTGAGCCCATAAAATATAATTTGATCCATTTAGGATGGTCTGAATTGGCATTGAGACTTCTAACTTGTCCATGATAGGCGATATACTAGTAAACTCAATCGATTCTTTGATGAATTTGAGGAAAAATGATATTTGTAGAGCTGATATGAAGAAAATAAGGCCGAAAATAGACTTAGAACGATGAAATACCTCAAGAACCGGTCTAGAAATGCCAAGAACCGGTCGGAAATTGGCTGAACCGGCCGAAAAACACCGCGAACCGGTCTGAATCGGCCCGAACCGGAATCTGGTTGAACCGGTTGAAAACACCTTAAAATCGCTCGAAAACTGCACGAACCGGACAGGTAAAGGAGATAACTCGTCGGGAAATGACCAAACCGGTCGAAAAACTCCGAGAACCGGTTGGAAAATAGCTAAACCGGTCGAAAAACGCTGCGAACCAGTCCGGTCAACGCCGGTCAATGACAATCGGCGACGAGATGACGTGGGCTGACGTCACTGATACGCGCGCAGAGGGTTGACCGACGCGTGAGGGCTCGTGGCTGACTCCCGGGCATCGTGGGCGCGTGGATCTCACGGGCAGAGGCTTTGGACGGCGCGTGAGGGCGCGTGGAGTACTTTCCGGCGACGTTCGTTGCTATTCTGGACTCGTATGGGAATGTAGAACTTGTATATGTGGTTTTCGATTAAAAAATTCTAAGAATTGTTTTCGAAATTTCCACCTGCAGTCGACGGTGTCGGTGGTCGTCAGTAGTCCTGTAGCACGGCTGACATGTGGCTTCTCTCCATGGTAGATCAAGATGTTGTGACAATGGCGACCACTCTCTTAGACAAAACCTCGCTCTGATACCATGTTAGAATAAAGTGAAAGAATGAATTTCTGTATATTTCAGTGTATCTAATACTGATGATACAAGGGCCTATTTATAGGCTAGTCTAAGCAACTATCTAAAGTAATAGAATATTACAATATCATAATCAAATCAATTATAATCGATATGAAATCAATTATAGATATCTCATTATTTCGTTTTCGTTCGATGCATATCTAGACTTCAAGACTTTCATTTGAACTGACGTCGAGAACTCTCCATAATCGACGACCTGATGTTCTGCTCGATCTCAAGTGTTCCGACACTCCTTTTTTGTCACCTGACATTCGAGTCTACGAAAATCATCACCTCCTTCTCCCACGCTCTGGTCCGAGCAGACAACCGACGGGCTTTGCCTAAGTATCGTGCATTGAAGAGACCTTCAGCCAATTGGGTATCGAAAGCGAATCATGTTTCGTCCTTCTTATTGCTCTGCTGTCTTTTCCTTTTTCTGATTTTCCTTGGCTTTTGCGAAACATCTCTATTGTCATTTTCGTCCTAGGAAAAGAACGCTGTTCGATTGGATTTCACAAGTCTACCTTCAACGGACGATGAAAGATGCTTGGAACTGTTGCTGGGCTTCGACCCAAAGGAGAATTTTGCATTGGGATGCTGAGGAGGAAGTGTCTTTTCTGGTTCTTCCGGGGGCAGGCCCATGTGTAAACATCTACTTCCCTTAGCCGTCATTTTCTTGCCATTACAGAAAGGGACTGTATCTCGAATGGTAGAAACCATATAATTCTGCATAACTAAAGAGCTAAACGACTAGCTTTTTCATTCGGCAAGTACATGTTATGGCTTCGTTTTCCTGTTCCACCCTGTGAAGTTTATGGATTTATGGATTTATGGAGGGCCTCTTTGTTAACGTTATATTCTAATCAGTCTCTTCGTTAGCACTTAAAATTACAAGTAAAATGCACCTTTTGCATTCCCGTGAAAATTATAATTATAATGTTCGAATTTTCAGAAAATCATGAAAAATTATATGTGAGTATCATGAAAATTTTAGGAATTTTGAATGTGATAAAAGTCATACATGTGAACTGCAAAATTTAATTTAACGAACTAGTAAAAGGCAATTGGTGATCGACCATCTCTCTCTGTCTCTCTGCGTGCCCGTGCGTTGTAAAGTGACCTTTGCAGAAGCCCCGACACCATCGGCCCCTCCAGCCACCTTTTGCCTCTAGCCGCCCGCTTTGGAGAATCAAGCCCAACGAGGATCTCTCTCTCTCTCTTTCTGCCCGAGACATTAAAGACAAGATCTGGTCGTCTCCCTTTTCGAAGAGACTACGTTTGCCCAGCTCCTTTTGTTGACAGATGAGACGGATGTGGTCGGAGGGGGAGAGAGAGAGAGAGAGAGAGAGAGAGAGAGAGAGAGAGAGAAGAGGAGCGACGACATGGGAACTGGGAAGAAGTGGATGAAGGTAGCTGTGGACGCTCCGAAAACGTGGGGATGGTTGCCTCGCTGGTGACCGGCAGTTTCTGCAATGTCTGAGCAGCATACAACATGAGAGAGAAGAGAAAGATGGAGAGCGCGGGTGGTATTCTCCACTAGGGTTGGTTGCTTTCAGGAGTAAATGGTCATACATATGAATGAACATGTCAATTTCTTAATCGAGGATATCTGAAAATCTGAGTAAGCATAGGATCACGCAACTATGCGAGCGATGTTCTTAGAGACAAGCCAGGATTAAGTCATTTCATTGCTCTGAATTAAAACCTCATCATCAGGAAACTTTTCCTTCTTCTTGTTGAAAGAGTTTGCAGTTTTCTTGTGCATGCAAAACTTCATGAGGGTGTAAGTTACTTCATTCCAGGATAAATTATATTGGTGTGAATGCAATCAAATCACTACATTTTAGTTTTTCAAACACTAAATGCACTAACTATTTCTGTGCTTATTTTTGTTTTCGAAACCGTTGTGCATTTGTGGTATCTCCTACACAAAATGTCATACTTCACAAATACTTCAAAAATTTTCAGTGAAATCCTTAGGGTGTAGAAGTGCCCCGGGGATGGTCATGTCACACGACTCTATCACTTAGCTCTTATCAGCAGATTGAAGAGTGTCGTGTACTCTAGTTTCAAGTCTTGGCTAGAGATGATGTTGCATCTAGTTGATACCACGTTAAGGCTGTGAAATCTTGGTAAGACACGACGGAGTACTTTAGTTCTGAAAAATTAAGTCAAAAAGTGATCATGGCACAATGCCTCATTTACGGAAAAGAAAAATAAGCATGTGTATACAAGAAGTCTTAAATGTTGTAAGAAAGTGCAATCAAGATTTCGTACTTTCACAAATTGTAGTCTAAGTTCCAAAACTCATTCAAAAACTAAAATCAAGTAATTTTGTGATGTCTATTTATCTCAAATGATGCAAAAAAAAAAAAAAAAAACTGCATGAATGAGTGAGAAAAGGCATGATATATTTTTCCATTAGTCTTGTGGTTGTCAATGGATTACATGGTCTTTTAACCTGATATATTTCAAGAATTACATTATTTTATTGCGTAAGAGTTTGTAGATAGATCGGATAACGTGTGAAGAACTAATTATTGCACAATGTCAATGTATATTTTTCAAGAAGTAAAGTATTAAATTATGTCTCGAGTTTGAATTTTTATATGAAACCCGATATAAATATTGGAATTCTTGACTGAATAGTCCAACCAATATAAGGATTGTTAATTTGCTTTACCTATTCCTTTGGGACGGCGACAATTCCGTAACTATTCAAGTTTGACCAAGAACAAGCCCTGGACTTCTCTGATTGCCGAAGAGGAAAAGTGAAGGACTTCAATTTTGGACGTACAGAAAGGGACTTAAATATTCTATGCACATTTTTGAACATTTGTACGGTCAGCAAGTTTTCGTCAGAGGAAGCGGACGCGGGTAATTACTTTTCTGCTGTAGACGGCCGAAGACCCGAAAAGGAGCGTACGAAGGCCTGTGTTCACCGCGGTTTTGTACTTTGAGTTTTACATTGAATTGATTTGTTTATATCTAGATACTTGAAATTTGAATGTAATACAAGGAAAACTCCAACCTATGAGGAATTGTAATTTCGATTTTTCGATTATTAGTGAATTATTTTTTGCTGTTAACTTTGATCGTGGAGTGAATACCATCATTTGGATTGGATTATGTGAACCTTAGGTGCCTTTTATCGTTCGTTGTTTATTTCTTCCGGCGTTAATTTTACAACAAATTCAATCCCCACCAACCCAGTTGCGGAAACACCGCCTAGATCAGTTCTTTTTATAGGCAAAATAGTTTCGCTTTCCTCTGTCAGCTCTCACTCTCCTCACATGTACCAACTGGCGGATGAGATGCGTCCTCAAGCATCAAATGCTGCAAATGCTCTGTTACAGTTCCTGACATTGATCTCACTGGCGCACCAGTGGCCACAAAACTACTTTCTCTCTCTCTCTCTCTCTCTCTCTCTCTCTCTATTCTCTACTCACCACTTGGTCGTGCTTTGTCTGTTTGATAACTCATTTGATTAACTCCAAGCGGCAAAGAGCCAGTTTTGAACGTTAAACCGTGCGCTCAAACCATCAAACTTACAATGCTTGTGCATTTATAAGTTCCTGGGCTTTTTTAGTTCAGTGAGTCTGTGACCCAAGTACTCTCTCAGTTAGTACAGACACCAAAACCCCGAGTTCCGCATTTAATCCCCCATTTACTGCCGGCAACTGTCTCCCACCGCTCCATATGCTTTTAAAAGGACGAACCCAGTCTCGCTCCATATCGCACAAGCCCTTGTAGCAAGAAGCTGAAGGGTGTATTGAGAGAGAGAGAGAGAGAGAGAGAGAGAGAGAGAGAGAGAGAGAGAGTATGGCAAGGCACTGTGTTGTGTTGGTTCTTGCTCTCGTAGTAGTCCAAGCTACAGCTAGAAATGTGCCCAGCGATGCCGGCCTAAATGATCAGAAGAACTTCGCCGCGTTCGGTGGAGTTGGTGGTTATGCTGGAACTGGTGGTGCTGGAGTTGGCGGTGGAGTTCCGGTGTTTGGTGGAGTCGGAGGGATCGGAGGGATCACGGGGCCAGGCGGTGGAATTGGGATTGGAGGCGGTATAGGAGGTGGTGCTGGCGGTTTGGGCGGTGTTGTGGGTGGCGGCGTTGGGGGATTGGGTGGTGGAGTCGGCAGCGGCGTCGGAGGTGGCTATGGAGGGGGCATTGGTGGTGGCTCCGGCGTATATCCTTAAGCTTATTGTGATGTTTTCCAGGAAACCCTAGAGTGTGCAAAAATCATGCAGGAGACTCATTTCCCAGTGTCTTTGTTCGTGTATCATTACGTAGTATGCGTGCGAAATGTGTTTGTGTCGTGTCCATTGACTTGTTCTCATGTCCTGCCTTCTTCAGATTTTACTTCTTGTTCTCTCGTTTCATCGTGGAGTCTTCCATCCGCAAATGTACCATGCACTCGCCTAGCATGTGTTTCATGATGTTATTAGCAACGTGTTTTCTTTATTCTTGCCTATTTCACTCACTTTCTTTGTTCCGTGTTTTCATTGGCCTACGACGGACACAAGATTTTCGTCGAGTATGTTATTTGAAGGGGCGGGATGAAATTATAATTTGTACCTCAGTAAAGATATATTGCACGCAAGAATTTAACCAAATAAAGTTCCTAATAGGGTCGTTCATTAAGAATTTAATACAAATTAGGTGCTCATGCAATTCCTCAGGTAGGGTTCCATATATATAGGGACGTCCTTTGAGCTAAAAGTGGTCCATCATGTGAAAGAGTAATGTCTATCTGCTTCTCAAATTCCCTCCATGTTCATCCTAATGCATTTCCACTTTTTCCGGATACATTCATCAAAACCCTAATGGTCCACTCGAGTCCCTTTCTTCAAATATTATTGATTATAAGTTTCTCCCACGGCGACAAAAAAGGAAAATGAAAAAAGAAGTGAAGATGATGGAGTGAAAAACATGACAAGAGTAATGGATAAGTTTTTATATCCTTCAGATCTCATAAACCGATGATATCTCCGAGGCGAGGATGAGATATCTAAACTGAAAATCGAAAATTCATCTAAGAGAAACAAATTAAAATTCTTATTCTTCTAAGATTTGAACTCCATATGTATGTATCTCGAATATTTACTCTATGCAAAGCAAATCTACATCAACCGTCGAGATCTTAATGTTTTTTTTTTCGAGTGACTTTCGCTTCATCTGAGTACCTGAGTACTAAAAAGACTAAGTATACTTGAGTACTAAGTAGACTAAGTGTAGCTGAGATGCTCCTCAAGACATAACATGATGTCAATTATACCACATATCTATGCAATTTACAATTGTCACGTAATATTATGGAGAAACCAAAGAAAATTGTCCAAAAAGTCTTAAATCTATTACACTTTTGCCAATCTAATCATAAACCTTGCAATTTTGTCAATTCAGTTTTAAACATTTTCATTTCTTGCCAATTAAGTTTATTTGGTCAATTTTAACCAAAAATACTAACATGGTTGGCCGATGCTAACATGGTGCTTTTAAATTATTTTTTTTATATATATATATATATATATATATATATATATATATATATATATTATTTATGTATTTTTTTTTTTTTGGGGTTTGGGGTTAGGGGCGAGGGTTGTCGGTCGACCCTTGCCCACCATAGTTGAGGGCTAGCACCTCTTGCTAGCCATAGGCGAGGGTTGGTTGACCCTCGCTAGCCCTATGCAAGGGCCGCCACACCCTCGTCGGCAAAATCGAGGGCTCACGAGCCCTTGCCTAGAATCAGTGATGGTCGCTATGCCCTTGCTGGATTTGGCTAGGGGAGGGCAGCAACCTTGATTGGGGCCCTCACATGGGGTCGGTAAGCCCTAGTTGGCTAGATTTTACAAGGGCATTGCAAACCTCGTTGATTTTAGGCGAGGGCTCACGAGCCTCGCTTTCATCAATGAGGGCGTTGCCGCCCTCGCCTAAGGCCATCGAGGGTTGGCCGGCCCTTGCTTGTGGCTGGCTCGGCCCTCAACTATGGTCGGCGAGGGTTGGCTGATAACTCTCGTTGGCCCTAACCCCAACTAAAAAAAATAAAAATGCTAACAAATTATTAAAATATTATCAAAAAGTGTGACATTAGCGCCGACTAACCACCTCAATAATTTCTAGTCAAAATTTATTGGATAGACTCAATTGGCAAGAAGTAAAAATATTTAAGATTGAATTGACAAAATTGAAAAGTTTATGATTGAATTGGCAAAAGTGTAATAAGTTTAGAACTTTTTGGACAATTTTCTGGAGAATTGAAGGGCTATATTTTATAGGCAATATTTTCTCTTTTTTGAGCTAACCTTCTAAATTGGTGGATTACAAACATGATTATCACCCATATGTGCAGTCGTTTGAGTTTGAGTAGGGTAAGGCCACACCACAAATACTTTGCCAGTGAGCGGCGACATCACTCGATTGTCTATTAAGCTATCAAGTGATTGACAAGATTGATTAAACATGTCAAGCCAAAACGCAAAATGCTAAAAGAAATCAAAACGCTTACTAAAATATGTCAAGCTATCAAGTTATCGACAAGATCACTCGATTTTTGCATGCGCCCCAGTGATTCAAATATCGAATGAGACTTTGTAGTGCTATTTAGTAAGCGAGGTGTAGTTAGAGATCTTAATAACATCTCTCCGTAAACAAATATGAGGAGCTTATAATTGAGCAGTGTTGTCAATAGGTGCCTAATCATATTTAATAAAGAAAAATTTTCAATTTCAATATATCGATCGTTACTCACACGACAAGAACAGTGTTTTGGAATTGACAAAGCATCGAATACCGGAATGTTGGACCCTATAATTCTCTCTTTTAAGTGGGGAGTGACATAAAGAGGTGTCCTTTTTTGGGTGAAATGAATAACCAAAAGTTCGAAGCTACCAATGGCGCAAAACACCAACCAAAGGAGGAGGGCACACTTTCTCGTGTGGTTGCATCCGAGTTAGCTGGGGGAGTTGACGTGCATGGAATGGAAGTAAATGAGGAGAAGAGGCTTTACGTGACCGAGGGCGACCCACCGTTCATTAATGCATGTAGGTTGTGTAATGAACGCACTAGGAGTCTAGTGTACAAGGCCAATTTACTCCCAAGTGTCTGGTCCTATTGAACAACAGTTCATCAAGCTTGTGCTAGCTAATATAAGGAAAAATTATAAAAAAAAGTTTTAAATTTATTGCATTTGTAATAATTCAGCCATAATTTTTTTAATTTAGCTAATTGAGTCGTAAACCTTTCAACGATTTGCTAATGTAGTACATTCAATCAATTTTGGTTGAAAACCATTGACATAAATTCTAGCTATGCGACATTTTACGTGGTACGACTAACGCGGACGTTTTTTTTTTTTTTTTTTTTTTTTTTGCAATTTCTTTACAAGACTTAATTTAAACTTGCTGGCCACATTGGAAAAGGAAAAAATATTAAAAAAAATTATTTTTTTTTCCGAATGATTGAAAAAACTATTTGTGTAAGCAATTATTGGTCAAATTTGGCTGGAATGACTATATTGGTAAATTGTTAAAATGTTTAAGACAAAATTGGCCAAATTAAAATATTTGGAATTGAAGTGGCATTCGAACAATAATTATCCGTGCTTGACATGCCCTATCTTTCAAGTTTCCTTGGTGGTCCTGAAATTACAAGGACATGATTCAGGGGGATGGTGATCATAGGAATCTCGAAGGGTTTTGCACCTAAATAAAGACTTCTTCTTTCAAATCGAACATGGGTTAATTTGTCTATAATCTAAGTGGGAAGTTGGATTCAGCTTGAGCAGCAAAAGCTGGGGAAATATGTAATAATCTTGTTCCTGCCTTGCGTAAGATATATTTGAGACGGGAGTTAATAATTAAGAGTGGTGATACGTAGGGGCGCGATTTTTCTTTATAGATCAACTTATCATCCGCATATATATATATATATATAATTTTTAAAAGTTTGTATGATAATGAATCACAATTCGGCAGGAGTTATTCAGCTCTTGTCCAGACACGACCTAAAAAATTTATCCTCCTGTGCAGATAAGGGAGAAACTACCTCCTGTGTAGATGGTCTGTTCTCAATTAGAAGTTGGAGTTGGATGTGTTTGATCAAATCACATTCTCCTGTTTTCTTTAAATAAATTCATGAACCTCGAACTAAAAACTAATAATTAGGGAAAAGAAACGAAATATAGACCTATATATTCATTAATTTAGCCCGTATCCTGCTTTATCTGTGAAAATGAAAGTTTCCTACCTCAACCCGGCCAATTGAAATCTCTCTCTCTCTCTCTCTCTCTCTCTCTCTCTCTCTCTCTCTCTATGATTAGTCTTGATAAGGGCCACCATAATTGCAGCCTCGGAGCGAGGTCACGATACCATAGGTGGCCTCAAATTGATGCCCCTGCAGACATTGCTATCTCGACTAGGTCAACAACCACAAAGAGGTTGTGACGCTCCGAGCAACCTAAAATCGAGGTATTTTCAACATAGCAACGTGTCATGTGAGAGCAATGTCAACAGTGGACCGTCAGCGGTTGATGGGTGTTGACACTCAAAGTTACAGTCTCTGTTATGTACTGGTCCGAGAGATATTGACATTCAAAATCACCCTTGCTGTTACGTGCTGAATCCAGCCCATATCAATCATAGAGATGAAGGATGGCCAAGGTTTTCAAGAATCTTTGGATTGGATTTCGATTGGCCTACAAGTGAAGGTGCGTGATTTGATGATAAAGCAGTTGATTGCCCTGTGTCTAGGCTAAGAGATACTACTGAAGACGTAAAATTCAGATAGAATTGGCGTCAAGATTTAAGAGGGAATAGTTGGTGCTCAAAAGGGCGTGCAAAATCAAATGGGTGGTTATTACTTGTTGGACAAGTCATGCGAGTATCGTCGACAAGTCACGAGACAAGATGTGGATAAAGCGGTTAGGCAAAGAACATGGGATAAATTAGGAGCAACTTTTAAGGAAGGATCAATTGACCAATGAGTAACGGATTGTCTTACGAAGAGCCCCCTGAACAATGCATCAAAATCCTTCATCTTATGCTTTAGTTATCCTAGCCTAGCCTACTTTAGCTATAGTTTTGGATTCCCGTTGTTGATTCAATGCTGATGAGTGTTTATATTGTATGTAGTGTTGTTGATTAAATTCCAGTGTTGTCTTACTATTTAGCATCGTCGATTAGATTTCAACGTTGTGTTTCCATATCCATCTAGGAGCAACACTTACCAAGTGTTGTTTCCACTGTCTAGTGTCGTTGATTAGATTTTGACGTTGTGTCCTTGAACCTATCTGGGAATAGCACTTACCCAATGGTGATTCTAGGGTGCATTCGATAGCATTTCCCTTTTGGGAAATAGTTTTTTTTCAAAAGTAGTCCTTTTTTCTTATTTCTATTACTTAGAATAATTTATGAGTAAAAAAACATGTTTGGTAACTATATAAAATTTCTATTCTTTAAAAAAAAAAAAAAGGAATGTGTTTGGCATGGTCCACAATTTTTTTTGTAACATAATTTTTTAAAATTTTTTAAGATTTTTTTTCTTTTTTCTTTTCTTCTTCCTCATTGTCGGCCATCGATGGGCGTCATCAAATGGCAGGCGGTGGCGGCCGGTAGTGGTGGCAAGCGGTGAGCGCCGAGGAAGAAGAAGAAAAAAAAAAAGAAAAGAAAAAAATGACTTATTTCTAGAAATTATTTATGAGAACAAAAAGTTAGTTTTTTTTTTCTATTTTTTGTTTTTGTTCCAAATTTATTTCTCAGCCACTTTTCTATTTCGGAGAATAGAAAAATTAATTGACATTACCAAACGATATTTTTTTGTCTTATTTTGTGGAGCAAAAGAAAAAAATAAAAGAAGTAAAATGTTTACATGCACACACCTATCATTCAACATCATCGATTAGGTCCCGATATCATGTCCTCGAACCCATCTTGGAGTAGTGCTTCCCCGGTATTATTTCTATCGTCTAGTGTCGTTGAATAAGTTTTGACGTTGTGTAAACCACTTGATCTTAGTGGGCTTTCATTAGTGTATTGAAGTGTGTTTGAATTAAGCCGTTGATTAAATTTCGATGCTTGTTATCATTGATTCCGAGCTTATATTGAACAATTTCATTAGATTCGAGACTATATAATATATATCTCTATTATCATTTGACCCTCTCTATCTAATACTAGAACCAAACCTAAGTCCCATTAGATATAACCAAAAAACATTTGGTGAAAGATATTTCGTTGCGAGATTTGAAACCAAAAAAAAACATGGAGTTGAGGCGACAGTGGTAGGGTAAGGGCTTAGGTGATGGCGTCGAGTGATGAAGGCTGGGGCTATGACATTTGAGCTAAGGGCTTAGGATTTGGGTTTTATAAGTTTGGATTTGTGTGCCAGTTGGTGTGAGAAAATTCTCAAATGTTTTTGGGAAAAGAAATAGTAGTCTTATGAAGAGTCTTGTTAATAAGTATTTTTAGAGCCATAGTTACAGATAATTAATGAGAAAATATTTTGTTTTGTATGCATTTATTGATAGGTTTACACAAAAAGTCAGTGCATTGAAAATTATAATTTTTACTTATTTGATTGCTCGACAAGTGCCCCAGGCACATTTTTACAAAATCCAATGGTAAATAAATGCACAAGTTGGCTAAAGTGAGGGCACAAACTTGCATTTTTGAAAATAAAAAGGGGTTATTGATAATTGATGAAAACTCTAAGTGTTTTTTTTTTTTTTTTGGACCTTTCTTCAAAATTTCACTTCACAACAATATCTATTATAATGTCTTGCTTCAAAAGGTGACTCATGTGGAAAATATATTGATGACATCAGTTTTACACATACTATGTCTGGCAAACAGGTGGATTATGTTGGGTCATAACTGGTCCGACTCAAATTGACTCATTTAACTCATTTTGACCTATTTATTTGCAATGCAAATTTCTTAACCCATAAGGGCATGCATGTTTTCGTTTCTTTTTTCTGATTAAGAACATATTTTTTGTTGCCGGGAACAAAAAAAGAACAGAAATGCGTTTGTTTGCGTTTCCGTTCAAAAACTGTTTTTTTTTTCCAGAACAAAATTGGAACAAAAAAAAGAAACAAAAAAAAACTTACTTCTCCATTCCAGAAACACTTCTTGAAGGGCTGAAAAGAACAAAAACGAAACAAAAGAACAAAAACGAAACACTTTTGATTCACCACCGTCTCTTTCGTTCATGCCCTACCCGAAACAAGCTCTCCTTTTTCTGGTGTCTCTCACAAGTTCACCACCGGCTGACTCTTCGGCGCCTCCCACTCGATTGACTCTTCGGTGCCGACAGTTGCTGCTCCTTCACAGGCTGAAGCTTCTGAATCAAGGTAAGTTTCTGCTGCTCCTTCTTCACCGTTCGACGAGGGCTTCGGGGAGAGCCACCCCTCGCAAATATGGGCGACAGCTACTCGGGGCTCGAGCGCGACGGCTCGCTCGAGCCAGCGCTTGCCCAGATTTGCGAGACGCTTGCTCGAGCGAGCCCTCACGCTCGAGCCCCGAGTGAGTGTCTCGCAGACGCTCGCCCAAATCTGCGGCAGCGTCTGCTCGCTGGAGCGAGCATGGTGAGCAAAGCAGCGATGCTCATAATCGATTACCTAGTCACAATGTAAGAATTTGTGCTTGGCTGGGATATTACATAGGAATTTTTGGTTTTCTACCAAAGGTGGAACTTTGTGGGATGATACATGTTTTGGCATCCGACTACGGTAGTTTAATTAAGCATCATCTATGCTTTCCTTAACATAAGTTTTTAGACATTGTTGTTTTTGTTGGATATTTCAATAATATTTTGAAATATTAATAATAATAACTTCGATAATAGTTATGACCGCATTGAAGACCATTATTATTTTTAATGGTCACATAACGGTTTCTTAACGGTCATACAACGGCTTTCCAATCGTTTTGTAACGTTTAATTTATTTCTCAAATAAATCCTTCATTATTTTACAATGGCTCTTTTAACGGCTACATTTTATCTGAATATAAAATCTCACAAGACAATCTTAAAAATACACACTGAATGAAAGAGAATATTCTTTCTTTTTGAAATCTTTCCTTTCCTTTTTTCTTGCTAGGTTATACACAGACGTTGTTTCTGTTCCTTCTAATATTCAGTGCGGAATATAGAAGAAGGTCTTTGTATCATGGGAGGATAGCCTTTAGAAGCCTATTGCACCGAGTTTCGCACTCCGAGGGGCGGAATTATCCTTAAGAATAGTGCTTACGTTTGCACGCCTCAGACAAATTTATTTGTTCTTACCAACATTGTTCTACAATCTTAAGGATAATTCCCATGGAGCATCAAGTCGATACTGTTACCGATGCCTCAATCTCCACCAATCTAGTTGCACTACCACCACTACCACATATGTTCTATGCCAAACCATTCCTCGACATATCGAAGATTGAAGTTTTCAACGGCAACAATTTCAGAAGGTGGCAAGAAAGGGTTTTCTCTATCCTAGATGTGCACGGCGTGGCTTTCGCACTTACAGAGGCCGAACCAACTGATAACAAGCTTCGAGATCAATGGATACATGCTAATAAGGTATGTAGGCACACAATTATTAGTACTCTTTCTAATGAATTGTTTGATGTCTACTGTCCGTACAAGGAAGCGAAACAAATATGGGACTCCATGACTGCAAAGTACACTGCTGAAGATGTGGGCAGACAAAAATTTGTAATCGGGAATTATTATCGATGGGATGTCCGATGATAAGGAGATCAAGACACAAATCAATGAATATCACAAGCTAGTGGAGGACTTGAAGGTAGAAAACATCAACTTACAAGAAGAATTTCTTGCGGGCCTGCTAATTGAAAAGTTGCTTGAATCTTGGAATAACTACAAGCAACAACTCAAGCACAAGGACAAGCAATTGTCACTAGTGGATCTGATCGTGCATATCATCATTGAGGATACAACTCACAAGGAGATCAAAGCTGCCAAAGCTAAGGAAATTGCTACCAGGGCAAATTTGGTGCAAGGCAAATTTCAACATCGCCAAAATAGGTATTATAACAAAAAACCTGATTACAAACCCAAGGTTGCTCACCTCACCTTCAAAAAGAAAGGCTCTTGTTTTGTTTGTGGAAAACCAGGTCATCATGCAGCGCACTGCAGAAAGAGAATATTGGGAAATGACAATCCTGCTAAACCAAAAGTTAATTTGGTTAAAGCAGATGACTCTAATGATATAATTGTTGCGGTTATTTCCCAGGCCAACATTGTGACCAATGTGAAAGAATGGGTGGTAGACTCAGGTACTACCAGGCATATTTGTGCAAACAAAAATGTCTTTTCCTCCTACGCACCAGTAGAGGAAGGAGAAGAAATTATTTATCTTAGTGATTCAAGAATAGCTCGGGTTCTTGGGAAAGGAAAAGTTTTTCTCAAGCTCACGTCTGGCAAGACTTTGGTCCTGAATGATGTATTACATGTCCCTAATATAAGGGCAAACCTGGTCTCAGTAGCGCTTTTGGGAAAGGTTGGGGTGAAGGTGTCATTCGAATCTGATAAGATTGTAATGACAAAAAATAACGTCTTTGTGGGAAAAGGTTATTGTAATCAATGACTTTTTGTTCTTAATGTTTCTAATGTTATTAATGAAAATGCTACTACTTTCTCTTACTTGACTGAATCTGTTGATTTATGGCATGGTAGATTAGGTCATGTTAGTATTTCTTATATTAAGAAAATGCAAAAACAAGGTTTAATTTTTGGAATTAAAAACCCATGTTTTAATAAATGTATGATATGTGCCGAAACAAAATTAACAAAAAAGCCTTGTATTTCTGTAAAATAGAATTTGATTTGTTGAGTTTAATTCATACCGATCTAGGAGATTTAAAACAAACTATGACTAGATGAGGTAAAAAATATTATGTGAACTTCATTGATGATTATTCTAGATTTACCAAAGCTTATTTACTTAGGCATAAAGATGAAGCTTTTGATATATTCCTTTTGTATAAAGCTGAGGTAGAAAACCAATTGAATAAAAGGATAAAAATAATTAGATCAGACAGAAGTGGAGAATATGTATTGCTTAATAAATTTTGTGAAAGGAAGGAATAATTCATGAAACTACGCCTCCTTATTCCCTTGAATCTAATGGCATAGCTGAAAGAAAAAATAGGACTTTGAAAGAGATGATGAATTCTATGCTTGTTAGTTCTAATGCTCCAAATAATTTATGGGGTGAAGCTATTTTATCTGCATGTCACATCCAAAATAGAATACCTCATAAGAAAACAGGTAAAACACCCTATGAATTTTGGAAAGGTTATCGTCCTAATTTAAAATATTTGAAAGTGTGGGGGTGTCTTACTAAGGTTATGCTTCCTAATTCTAAGAAAAGGAAAATAGGCTCTAAATCATCTGATTGCATGTTTATTGGTTATACTGAACATAGTGCTGCATATAGATTTCTTGTATTAAAAAGTGACGTGCTTGATAATAATACGATAGTTGAGACAAAAAATGCAGATTTTTTTTATCATATTTTTCCATTAAGTGTTGATAATATTTCTCCTGCACCTCTTCATAAAAACGTTTTAGAAAATTCAAATGATGAATTGAGAATGAGCAAAAGAATAAGGAAAGAAACTTCATTTGGGAATGATTTTTATACTTATTTTATTGATAATGATCATTTGACTTATTCTGAAGCAGTATCTTCCTTAGAAAGCAATTTTTGGAAAGAAGCTATAAAAATCGAGATTGATTCTATCTTACAAAATAAAACTTGGAAATTAGTTGATTTACCACCCGGTGCAAAAGCCGATCAGCTGTAAATGGATTTTTAAAAGAAAATATAATCATGATGGTTCTATTGATAAATATAAAGCAATATTAGTTGCAAAATGTTTTACACAAAAACAAAATATGTTGATTATTTTGACACTTTTGCTCAAGTTACGAGAATTTCATCTATTCGTGTTTTAATTGCTTTGGCTTCCATTTGCAAACTTATTATTCACTAAATGGATGTTAAAACAACTTTTTTAAATGGTGATTTGGAAGAGGAAATTTACATGGTGCAACTTGAAGGCTGTATTTTTCCTGGCCAAGAAATTAAAGTTTGTAAACTTGTTAAATCTTTATATGGCTTAAAGCAAGCGCCAAAGCAATGGTATGAGAAATTTAATAATGTTCTAGTTAATAATGGATTTTTCTCTATTGGAGTAGATAAATGTGTATATACAAAAAGTGTTGATGGTGGATTTATAATTATTAGCTTATATGTTGATGACATACTTATTTTTGGTATGTGTATTGATGTAGTGAATGAAACAAAATATTTTTTGACTTCTAAATTCAATATGAAAGACATGGGGGAAGCTAATATTATTTTGGGTGTTAGAATTGTAAAGAGTGATAGTGGCTTAATGTTTACTCAAGCACATTATGTGGAGAGGCTACTTAAAAAATTTGATCACTTTGATGTTAAACCTGTGAATACTCCTTATGATTCTAATATCTAATTAGTGAAAAATAAAGGAGATGGTGTGGCTCAGTCTAAGTATGCTCAAATTATTGGGAGTTTGATACATTTGATGAATTATAATCGACCTGATATAGTTTATGCTGTATGTAGACTAAGCAGATATACACAAAATCTCAATGATGATTATTGGACTTCTTTGAGCAGATTAATGAAATATTTGAGAGGAACCATGAATTATGGTATTTTATATAGTGGATTTCCTGCTGTGTTAGAAGGATACAATGATGCTAATTGGATTTCAGATTCAGATGAGACAAAATCCACTAGTGGATATGTGTTCATCCTTGGTGGAGGTGCTGTAAATTGGAAGTCAGCCAAACAAACAATAATTGCTAAATCCACCATGGAGTCAGAGTTTGTGGCTCTAGAATTGGCTGGCAATGAGACTGAGTGGTCAAGGAACCTCTTAGCAGATATTCCTTTGGGAATGAAACCGACACCTTCTATGTCTATGCACTGTGATTGCCAAACGGCAATAGCCATTGCAAAGAATAAAACTTTCAATGGTAAAAATAGACACATCCGATTGAGACATGATGTAGTAAAGCAGCTGCTTAAAGATGGAATTATATCCATCGATTTTGTAAAGTCAGAAGTGAATTTGGCCGATCCTCTGACTAAACCTGTGGGAAGAAAATTAATTTATGACACATCGAGGGGAATGGGACTTAAGCCAATTGAGGAAAAGCAACAGTGATGGTAACCCAACCTATGTGATTGGCAATCCCATGAATTAGGTTCATATGGGTAATAACAAGTCACTTGTTGTTCTAGTGATGCACTATTAAAAATTATTGTCCATTCTAAGATGAGAATGGTGTAAAACTACAAGGAAAATAGAGGTTGAGCTAAGCTCTTAATGAAATTCCATAGCTATTATTGGTGGTGTATTAAGCTGCAGTATACACTTGATGGAATCACCTATATAAGTGCGGAGTGGGGCCGCTCCTATGAGAATTTTTGGCGAAAATCTTTAAAGCACTTATGAATAAACCAAGCACACGCATGGCCTATTAGCGCAAAACTGCATTGAACAACAAAATTTGTGGGAGTGCAATGTGATTGATGAAAATTATAATTCACAAAAGAAATTTTTGATTCATAGAAGTTTCAAACTTCACCAATAATTTCATGAATTATATTTCATTTTTTCTAGGGTTGGTTCATAGCCTAACAAGCACCAGTTCCGATGCATTACACTCCAATAACCCAGCATCATATTAATTTTATTTTCAAAATATTTTGAAATATGTGGGGGATTGTTGGATATTTCAATAATATTTTGAAATATTAATAATAATAACTTCGATAATAGTTATGACCGCATTGAAGACCATTATTATTTTTAACGGTCACATAACGGTTTCTTAACGGTCATACAAAGGCTTTCCAATTGTTTTGTAACGTTTAATCTATTTCTCAAATAAATCCTTCATTATTTTACAATGGCTCTTTTAACGGCTACATTTTATCTGAATATAAAATCTCACAAGACAATCTTAAAAATACACATTAAATGAAAGAGAATATTCTTTCTTTTTGAAATCTTTCATTTCCTTTTTTCTTGCTGGGTTATACACAGACATCGTTTCTGTTCATTCTAATATTCAGTGCGGAATATAGAAGAAGATATGTTGTATCTTGGGAGGATAGCCGTCAGAAGCCTATCGCACCGAGTTTCGCACTCCAAGGGGCGGAATTATTCTTAAGGACAGTGCTTACGTTTGCACGCCTCAGACAAATTTATTTGTTCTTACTAGCATTGTTCTACAGTTTTCATTATTTACCAATTTTGTTCTCAGTATTTGCGTCTTCTTACCTTCTATAGTGACAATGCTCACCCCATAACCTCGTTGACCTTGCCATGCTCTGTTTCCATGAGTTCATGAAACTTTATTTCTATAAATATATTTATAGGATGTTGAGGATGAAGTAGAAAGGCGGAAGATGCAGTGTGTGCATAGTCTCATCTAAATTACACAAGATTTACTTCTTTTTTTAAGCTCAAGGCAACACGAAAAACACTCTACTCATATTTTAGTGAAATGACACAGATTCTTCAAATATCATGAGATACAATATAGCTGCCTCTCTTATATGTTGATTTTGGTTTTAAATTATGATGAGTTAGAAGTCTCATATTTTTCCTTTTTGATCAATTGCTCTGTAAACATACTAGGCACCATTACATGAAGGATGTAAACATTTTCATCGCTGATCCTAGTGACCAGAATGCCATTGTTGCAGCTTCTGCTTTAGATAGAGCAATGAAGGAAATGCATAAAGTAGCCATTCTACGTTGTGTGTGGAGGCAAGGGCAAGGAAATGTTGTTGTGGGGGTTTTGACACCAAATGTTTCTGACAATGATCACGTGGTATGTTTCAATATAGAGTTGTTTATTTATAGTTCTTTGATCTTCTCTCCCTTTTTGGTTTGTGTGAGGCTTCATCTAACATGCACATACTCTTTTATGCGCAGCCCGATTCATTTTATTTCAATATGCTTCCTTTTGCTGAGGATTTTCAGGAATTTCAATTCCCCTCTTTCAGCAATCTTCTAGCCTCATTACTGCTAGATGAAGAGCAGCAGGAGGCTGCAGATAACTTTGTGAAATTGTTGGATCTCGCACCTTCTGATAGAAAGGAAATGTTGCAGCCTGATTTTACACCGAATCCTGTTTTGGAGGTGAGGTGATCACTTGTCTAGTTTTTTTCGTAAAAACCTTATAGCTAAACTACAGGTCATTCGCCTGCTCCAGATAGACTAAATTCCTTACCATTTATCTTGGTTTCAAATGAATGGATAACTTGCTTGCAATTTACAAACATTGGTTTGACTTACAGTAATTTCGCAGCGTGGAATTTGGGGGTTTCCATGAACCTACATAACAATTCCAAATGCTTACAAATAGCTTAATATGTTTCTAGATTTGGCTACAAACTTCTGTCAATTAGAAGTATTTGTTAAAGTGAAAAGTCACTGGTAGGTTTCTATAACATTTGTATTCAAGGGGTACAGAGCTTCACCTTTTCCCACTTTTGTGATAAACCTTTCAATAGCTTATTTTAAACCTGATGGACTACTTCAGAATCCACATGGCCTTCGGAGGTGGTTGGATTGGTTAATTTTCTCAAGCAAAAGGAAGAATGGTTATGGCATCAATGGTTGATAATTGCTGCTCAATTCATGGTACATCTTGTGTAGGAACTAAAGTAGTTCAATGATTTCTTGCACCAGCTCTGCAAATTCTGCCTGCAAAACGATCTTCGGAGTTTCTGCGATTTCCTTGCCACCAAAGTGTTCACGTTGATCTCCAAGACCGAAGCCACATACAGGTATCAGATCTTCCTGCATCATGCTTCTCTTGATATTTTTTAGACCAATTCCTTTTTCCCTCCTTCCTATTCGTTTGGTTCCTATGCAAAGGCTCATACATCGTTCTTTCTACATGAGCAGTGACGTCACAGAGGAAGAGGCTAGAAGCTTTTTGGTGAAAAGCAAGCTGAAGCCAGAATGAGAATTTAGTTTCGTCTCTTCAATGATCATGACGAGTAGTTTCAATCCCATGATCATGTCGATCATTTTGTCCGTTGGGCAAGATTATTGTAAATAGATGGCGACGAGATCATATTTAGCAGTATGATGTTTAGCTATTTGTACAGTTTGTTCTGCCTGTGCTAAATCTCAAGGGTGATGGGGTCTACTGGTACTTTAAATTGTGTAATCAAGTTGAACATTCTTTCAGCCTCCTAAAGATCTCTCCGCACTCCTTACATGTCGGGTTATGGTTTAACTTCTCGTTGCAATACACGAGCAATCGAATCATGCAAATTCATCAGCCTTCATGCACGCACTGCCGGCATGTGAACTTATCGGATCTACACTCTCCCTGTAAATCAATGAATTTTGGATAAAGATCTTTGAAAAGCTGTTAAGCATGGAAGGTCAAATGAAGCGCATGATAGTAATAGGTATTAGATTATGAAAACCTTAAAATTAAGGCATGACTGTGAAAAAGAAAACAAATTCTGATATTAAAATTTGGTACAAACTTTACTTACAAAATTTTCTTCCAAGTATGCACATATGACTGTGTTCAGAATGTTTATCTTCACTCACCATGAACAAAATTAAATTAATGAATAGAAATTTTTTACAGTTACTAAACGTGTTTTTGTTCTTTTTCTATTTCAGGAACAAAAATTGTGTACGGTTACCAAACGTGTTTTTGTTATTTTTTTATTCCATGAACAGAAATTTTGTGCAGTTACCAAACACATTCTTTTGTTCAAAAATTATTTCCGGAAAAAAAATAGTTTTTTCTATTTCATTTCTGGAACAATTTTTGAACGTAAACGTTATCAAATGCGCCCTAATTGACTCGTCTTGAGATTCGGGCTCCATTCGGGAAAGCGTTTTCGTTTCACGGAAAATGAATTCTTTGGGGAAAATATTTTCCATGAAAAGAAAAAAGTCTTCTAAATTAGGAGAAAATGTTTTCCACTTTTGAAAAGTGGAAAACATTTTCCTCACTTGATCTCTCTTATCTTATACCTCTACAAGTCCTCACTTTATCCTCCCCTTTCTTCTTCTTCTTTTCTTTCTTTATTTGAATTATCTTTTAATTATCTTTTTCTTTTTTTATTCGAATTATTTTTAATTTCCTTATTTTTTTTTCTTTTCTTTGTTTCCCATCTTCTTCTTTCGTGGGTAGTCGTCAATTGTTGCTAGGCGAACCTCAAGCTCGTCGATCTCAAGTTCATGCTTTGCACTCTTGCTTATCATTTTCTTTATTTACTTTACCCTGCAGTTGTATATTGCTCAAGCAAAGAGCTCTCTATGCTTTGCTTATTTTTTCTTTTGTTTATTAGAACACAAAAGACGTAGATCAACTGGAAGATTCTCATTAGGGCTGTACATGCTTTGTTTCTTTTCTCTTTTACTTCTTTTTAAGATCCATACGAACATTTTTTAGAGTAGATGAGTGTTTGGTGACAATGAGGGAATAAAGATATGAAGCAAGTTTGCCCGAATTTAAAGGCAAGTTCATATTTAATAGATTTATAGGCCGGTAAGTGATGTATGCCTAAGTGGTGAAATTTTAGAAAATATTTTTTTTACTGAACACCGGAAAATATTTTCCGAAACATTTTCAGGTTTTAGCCGAATATAAAAAAATATTGTCATTTTCCTGGAAAATGACTTTTGGGAAAATATTTTTCGGAAATAGCTTATTTTCCGCGAAACGAACGAACCCTTATTTTTAGCATTTTCTCTCTTTATGTTATTGCCTTTTAAGAATGGATGGTTCCATGGATCACAAGTTGTCGAGTTAGTGAGGAAGCTCCAAATTGAGTTATGGACAAGGCGTGAAGCTGGCGGTGAAAGTTTGGCTCGGGCCATCCACAAATCATAAATGGATTTGAATTGCGATTTTGGTTAAATATAAACATATCATGTAGCATCCACAAAGCTTTTGAGTCACAGCACAACCATCAACCTTGTGAAATAAAAGGGAAGTAAGAGAACCATAACTAAGACGGTGTCATATGGAACAAGGAACCACATATATGAATAGGAGATTGAAGCAAGTCAGCATTCAAGTTGGACATGGCAATGAATTGTTAAGACAAGACAACCCGAGGTCCTGATTATAAGAGAAGTTGATAGTAGAAAGTACTGGAAGATGGAAGCACTCGACCATGAGAGAAGCTTCATCTCAAGCCCATTCCTACAGTATGGCAGGGGTCAAAGGAAGAAGAGCTCTTATAGCTTCCCTGAGCAGGTCTCAACTTGTTGGGGCGCATTTGGCAATTTGCCAAATAGTAACAATTTCTATTATTTTGTTCCTAGAATATATTTGGAATAAAAATCCATTTGGTAAGTTTTTTGCTATCGAGAATAGATTTATAATAGAATTAATGAGTAAAAATAAGTTGCTTTTTTGTTCCTAGGAACAATTCAAGAATCAAGCAACCCAAATTTCTTTCTTTTCTCTTCTTCTTTTCTTCTTCTTTTTCTTCTTTTTCTTCTTTTTGTCTTCTTCTTCCATTGCCATCGCCGTCGTCCACCAATGCTGGTTACCAACGAGTGGTTGTGTGAGGTCCGGCAAGCTCGCCAGAGGCTCACTAGGCTAGGGCGAGGCACGACCTTGTTGGTGGCCACGTGAGCCTTGCTCGAGCTTCCTCTGGCCACTAGCGAGCCTCACCTTGGCTGGCTGAGGCTCGACCTCACCTCACGAGGTCAAGTCCTGCCGGCTGCCCTCGTCTCGTCAGTCGTCGATCATTCTAAGGCCAATGACTAACCAAAGGTTGAAGAAGAAGAAAAGAAAAAAAAGAAAAAGTAATAAAGTTATTTAAAAATTAAAAGAAAATGGTTTGGATTAGAATTTTTTAGGACAGTTCCAAATATAATTCTATTATGGGAAAAAAATTTGGATAGTTTTTAAACGCCTTCAAATGCTTAGAAATTATTTCGGAGAATCAAATAAAAAAAATCATTTTTGATCAGAATTTATTTTTAGGACTAGAATGTTTTTTTGGTCATAAGGGAACAAAATGATTACTAAATGCACCTTAGCCGGTCTTCCTCACAAGGGAACAACTATGAAGCCAACTCAACAAAGAATTAATTCATTCACCTTGCTACACATGTCTCACGTGAGCCCACTTGCCAATCATGGTCTTTCCCTTTCCCTCCCTCACCGTATCACGCCTTTCTTTCCTCTCTTCATAGTCTCCCTCTCTCTCTCTCTCTCTCTCTCTCTCTCTCTCTCTCTCTCTCTCTCCTCTCTCCTTCGCTTGACCCTTTTTCCCCCTCTTCAACAATGACCTTTAACTTGACCTCAGACTTGTCACCGCCGCCTATGATATGTCGCCTCCATCTTTGCCTCCATCTTCACCCACTTCTTCTTTGACCTCCAGTGTCGTCGCCTCTTGTCCAACTCCTCTTGTGTCCTCTGCATCCGTACCTACGTCGGCCAAGAGGTCAAGGCCTTATGTTGCGTTGATAAACCACATTGCTGCCTAGTCCATTGCCTACGCTAACCTTGGTCAACTTCGAATCAACCCATATATTGAGTTGAGCTCCATATCACAAATTTAGGTCTCGCTTAACCTTAGAGTTGTACATCACTTACCTTAGTTTTATTTAAAAGTTGAAGACTCACCACAATCATATAGACATTATTAGTGATTTATATGTTAGGGCTAGATATATCACCTAGAGGGGGGTGAATCAGTGATAATGCCGAATTAAAATGAAATTAAGATAATATTATGATAGGGCAACAAACTATGTAGTGTTAAGATCTTATGGATGTGCAATGATCTATCTCAAAATATAAATAAGAGTTTTAGGGATAGAGAAATTGTACATAGCAAATTTATAGTGGTTCGACTTTGACAAGCCTACATCCACTCTATCACACCGACAACTTATCTGCTAGATTCCACTATAATCAATTAATTAGAGGTTACACGGGTTGAGCATTCCCTACTCAAGCTCATGTCAAAATCTATCTAATCTCACACTTACGACCTCTAAAAGATTACAATAAATAGCTGACAAAAGACAAAAGTATTGAGGATAGGACTTTGATGAACTTTGGAATTCAAGATTTCTGTATTCTCTCTTAGCTTCCTTCAGCACTATGACTTCCTTTAATACTCCTCAATATTTGAATCTGGAGGAAGATCTGATTGCTTTTGGATAGTTGAGAATGAAGTTCCTTGAAAGATCTGCTACCCATACAATAGATAGAGTTTTCATAAATTGAATCTTTCCTTTGGAGAATATTTTGTCGTCAGTTGATTGTCTCGTTGATAGATTGAGATATTCCAAATAAGTGAGATTGTATTCAATATTTTCCCTTCCGACAAATAAAATATATAAGGTTGGAAACCCACACCAATCTTCTAGCCGTTAGCACAATGATTCATGGTCGGATCAATATCCTTATTTCATTGATATTGAACATTAAGGATAAGATCTTCGCTACATCCTTGAATCTGATGAGTAAGGCTTGATAATATATATAAGAGTTTTCACCTGGAAATGCTCACTGTCAAAATCAAAAGACAATTAAGA
Source organism: Eucalyptus victrix (assembly GCA_016097545.1). NCBI lineage: Eukaryota > Viridiplantae > Streptophyta > Magnoliopsida > Myrtales > Myrtaceae > Eucalyptus > Eucalyptus victrix. The sequence goes on from CM027842.1 coordinate 10,319,400, forward strand.
GAAGTTTCATCAATCTTCAAAATCAATTAGGGAATTTCCACAACAACATATACATTTTCAAAATGTTGAGTGTCATGTATTCCTTCTTGGGCGAAAGTCATGTATCTTAGTACTAGATCATAGATAATAGATTTAGAAGATGGTTGGATATGACCCTGACAATGACCACTATGCCTAGTGATGAGAGACAAAGCTGACCCATTACTAACATATTCCTAGTGCCATTTGAATCTCGATATTCCTCTTAGTTTGAGAAATGAAGCTCGCTAGAGTCAATACGGAAAGAGCTCGTCGCATTGATTTACTTTTACGAGACCGTTCGATATAATTGCGGCTGTTGCTATGCTGCGAACTCTAGCACTAGTGTTTGGTGATACATGTTTTAATGTTGCAGCACCTTAAAAACAACGCGAAATGACTCTAAAAGATGCTGTAAGTAGTTGTAGCTATAACGGAAGTTCTACGAGGCGACGTGTTCGATATACCTCATAAAAGCTGCGGCACATCTCTTATAGAAAAGTTATAGCGAACGGTATGCAAGTGTCCATGAAGTTGCTCCATCGATAGATAATGGGGAAATGTGGGTGCTCCAGCTACGGTCTTGATTGCAAACCTAAACCGAAGAGAAGCTCGATATATCCTTCCTTAAACAATACAGTACGAAAAGCTTTGTCTCAGAACCGCGTCGAATATTCTTCCTATTTTACTTAATCAAAACGTACACGTGACAACGTTAGTAAAAATCGAATGCACGTCGCCAGATAATTAATCAAAAGCTCGGGTAGCTCGTGCAACGGAAGATTCAGATTTGCGACCCCTATCATCCCAAAACAAAGAGAAATTAGCTTGCAATAAAATTCTCAACACATGGTACTAGTCCTACTAAATTTCCCGATTAAGCTAAACTAAATAGAACACAGGGTATACTTGCGATAAATGTACCGATTTGAGGTTTTTAGTAATTAAAAAAGTTAGTTTACAATAAATTTATCACATATGTATTAGTTTAGGGTTTTCGATAAACATTAAGATAAATTTATCATAAGTTTACTAGTTTGAGATTTTTCTTGATATTAACCTTATTTTAAAAATTATCAAATTACCCGAAACAGACAAAGACCCACTACAGATCCACAAAAACCCAGCCCAGCCCAGCCCAACAACTCTCAAAAGCCCAGCCCATTCTCTCTCCTCAGAAAAACACACGCCGTCCCCCTCTCTCTCCACACTCGGAAGCAGATATAACATTACTTGTTCCCAAAGCCAGCTTCCCGATTGAAATCGCCTCCGATCTCTCTCCCAAGACCTCGATTTCGTCCCGCTCCCCCACAAATCTCTCGCCGGAAATCCGCCCTCAGCAGCCATGGGACAGGGCACTCCGGGCGGCCTCAACCGCCAGTCCGGCGACCGCAAGCAGGACGGCTCCGACAAGAAGGAGAAGAAGTTCGAGCCGGCCGCCCCGCCGTCCCGCGTCGGCCGGAAGCAGCGCAAGCAGAAGGGCCCCGAGGCCGCCGCCCGGCTCCCGACCGTCACCCCGCTCACCAAGTGCAAGCTCCGGCTGCTCAAGCTGGAGCGGATCAAGGACTACCTGCTCATGGAGGAGGAGTTCGTCACCAACCAGGAGCGGCTTAAGCCCCAGGAGGAGAAGGCCGAGGAGGACCGCTCCAAGGTCGACGACCTCCGGGGGTCCCCGATGAGCGTGGGGAATCTGGAGGAGCTGATCGACGAGAACCACGCCATCGTCTCGTCGTCGGTGGGGCCCGAGTACTACGTGAGCATATTGAGTTTCGTGGATAAGGACCAGCTGGAGCCTGGATGCGCCATCCTGATGCATAATAAGGTTTGTGAGTTCTAGGGCTTTTTGTGGGTTGCGATTTGGACTGATTTGCTGAGTGAATTGCGTTATTTATTGAGGAATGGGTACGAAAGGTTAGGGTTTTCTTCAAGATTCGGTGTTTGGATTCGGAAGATGTTATTGTTTGATGGGTTTAAAACTTTTGGCAAAGTAGGATTAGACATGAGGAGCTGTTATCTGGGTAGGGAACTGGTTAATTGCTTTTAGATTGCATAGTGGAATGTGAGAAGGTGTAAGGTGCGCATCAGTTGTATTAGTTATGGTGGCCTTTGGGGATTCCAGAAGAAGTAAGAATTCTTTACCACAGAGTGGTCACATCCATGTGTTAACAGACATATTTAATGTCCATGAGCATATGTACAAATGTTCTTGAAGCCCCTATCTTGGTTTCATGCTGAATTTTACATGTACCTTTAACCCTTTTCTTTTGGTTTTGATAGCAGTTGGCAATGCTTTAACTTCTTCAATGACCCATCAACTGTATATCCCAGCAGTATACCACATAGATTACTGAATCATTGATATAGCTTCTTTTGTTGTTACACTAAATAGGATTTAATTTTGTTGATGCCTTAAACTGTGGACTGACTTGATGTCGTTACTGTTTCTATCAGGTGCTTTCTGTGGTTGGGCTTCTTCAAGATGAAGTTGATCCCATGGTGTCTGTGATGAAGGTTGAAAAGGCTCCTTTGGAGTCTTATGCAGATATAGGTGGTTTGGACGCTCAGATTCAAGAGATAAAGGAAGCTGTTGAGCTCCCTCTTACCCATCCTGAGCTTTACGAAGACATTGGTATTAAGCCTCCAAAGGGAGTTATACTATATGGAGAGCCTGGAACTGGGAAAACTTTACTGGCAAAGGTATATTACTCGAGCTATTCCACTACACTTAAAAAGATTATGTTGGGAGGATCTATATAATGTATGAAAGCAATAATTACTACGGAACAGCTTTGTTCTTGCATCCACCCTTCACACTTTGAAAGAACTTGTCATTTTTGTCTGGGAACCCTATCATGTCTATCATGTACTCATTGTGATGTTCTTTGTTTTGTGTGGCCATCTTATTTTCTTAATGGTAGCATTGTCTATTGCATTTTCTTGGTGCTGAATCCTGTTGTCTATGTGACTTATGAATTTGGGAACCTTGTTTCCCTTCAGTTGTGATGCTGTGCTACAAGAAACTAAAGTAAGGATGATTATAGCAGTTAATTTACAACAACCATGTTCTTGATCTGAAGATGAAAATTCTTATCCGTCATTAACATTTCCCTTTTAAAATTGTTTCTGTAATTGATAATGAGACAGCATAAGGAGACGCATCTTAAGAAGAAAAGACGAAAAGATAAGAGTGTTGAGCATAAGTCAAGGGATCACCTGTTGGAATAGTTATTGGTAAACAATTGGTGCTAGGAAGCTCCCGACAACTCCAGAATTTCAAAAATTCTTGATTTGTAATCCACACTTCTGTTTGGTAATTCGTGATATATGAGCGGTGCACCTCATATTTATATTCACTTGTCCTTGCCTAGGGCCTCATTTTCCTGCTTAATATGATCGTTGTAATTGTAAATTCCAGCATTGCTGAAGTGAATTTTTATTCTATAAGTGAAGTTTTATAAAGTTTTAGCTTCTAAAAATATGTTTGGGCTTCTAGGCTGTTGCAAACTCAACGTCAGCAACATTCTTGCGTGTTGTTGGGAGTGAGTTGATTCAAAAGTACTTGGGAGATGGCCCAAAATTAGTGAGGGAGCTCTTTAGAGTTGCTGATGAGCTCTCACCTTCGATTGTCTTCATTGATGAAATTGATGCAGTTGGTACAAAGAGGTAAGAAGAGGCTCTTCTTGTGTGTTGAAGTATATTGTTTTAAGTTATGCTTTAATTTGTGAGTCTGTAGCTTATATTGATAAGCATGGCAGGTACGATGCACACTCTGGTGGTGAACGTGAAATTCAGAGGACTATGTTGGAATTGTTGAACCAGTTGGATGGTTTTGATTCTAGAGGAGATGTTAAAGTTATTTTAGCGACAAACAGAATCGAGAGTCTAGATCCAGCTTTGCTGCGACCTGGTCGTATTGATCGGAAAATTGAATTCCCATTGCCCGATATCAAGACCAGAAGACGTATTTTTCAGGTACTTCTCATGTCAATTTAAAGCATTCCAAACTTGAGCGTGTTGTTTGTCTTGCAAATGGTTCTATTTTATTTTTATCCTTTGAAAGAAAGTCCTCGCTCTTGTCATTCTGCAGATACACACATCAAGAATGACCTTGGCTGATGATGTCAACTTAGAAGAATTTGTGATGACCAAGGATGAGTTCTCTGGTGCTGACATAAAAGCAATTTGTACCGAAGCTGGTTTGCTTGCTTTAAGAGAACGTCGTATGAAGGTAAGTTTTATTCTCCTCATCAGCAAATAGGCTTCTTTAACAGGGAATTGCATCGTCTGCCTAGTTTTGTATGAGGGTCCTTACTGTCTTTTTCTTGACCTGGAATATTCTATTGCTTCAATGAGGTTTATATTTTGGTATCATTAGTAATCATCCCTCTGTCCCCCATCCCACATTTTTTTGTCATTTCTATGGTTGGGTGGGATGGGGATGAGGAGATCCTTAGTATCTCCTACTTTGTGATTATACTGCTGTTCCGTAAAATTGGATCCTTTCTTGTTTGGCTGGGGGATCCATCCAAGTGATTAACTCTGTGCAGCCAAAGCAGTATAAATGGTGCATAAGGAAAAAGAACTTACGTTTTATATAGTTTTTAAGTTATCAATTTCACAGAATAAATTGTGCTAGTTGAATAAATCATCCTTCTTATGAATTAGTGTTGCAAACTTTGCTTGCAGTTCCAAGAAGACGCATCTTCTCTGGGCACACATTAAACTATAAGTGTCCATTTTTGTCCCCACAAAATTTAATGGGACAACAAATTAGAGAGCCATTCTTTTATTTTTTCTGCTGCGAGACATTCAAAGGAAGATAGACGAAGAGAGTTCTCATTTGGTATGCATACACTGAATAAGCGGGAAGGAGGGAACAATTTATGTTCCTTGGTTCTGAACATGTGAAATCTTGAGGACAGCATCTTTCTTTAGTTAATTTGAATCTAGGAGTGCTTTGGACTTTTTAGTGGTGGATTTCAAACTTGAGTTTCTGCTTTATGTTTGTGTTCTGCCAAGTACTTGAAGACCTATTGTCTCTTAAAAAAATGGTTGTTTTTATCACACTTGGCATCTTCTTCAGTGATCTTTATAATGGGAAACACGACAACATTCTTAACCTAGAATTGGTTTATAAAACTAAAGTTTAAGCTATCTTTTGTGAACATCTTCTTTTTGATGATTAAGTTCTTACATGGGGTAGTAGTGGCACTAAAGGTCCATGGAAAATGAGGTTAAGCTTCTAAAGAGGTCGTAACATGTTTGGTGTGAAAAGAAGTTTGGCTAAAGAAGTTCACAAGGATTTGTCAGGCCCTCAATAGGGGCTTGGGTTAGGGAGATCTTGCAAGGAAACTAGATAGAGTGCCCTTATCTTTTGTCATTTTCATCTAGTGCTGCCTTACGTCAGCCTTATTGTCCAATTTATGTGGCAACTGGCTATACTCCACTTATTGGGTGACCTCCTGCCTTGATATGTCATATCTGATGTCAGAACTGGTTCTGTGGTTGAACATTTGGCAACATCTATACATGGCCATTTTCTCAATTTGTCACATACTAAGCTCTTGCTTTTCTGAATATAATTACACAATTTAGAATCTGATTTTTTTCCCCTTTTGTAATTTGAATAAATTAATATGTTGTTTACTCCATGCTCTCTAGCCCTATTTTCATCAGCTCAGCAAAAATTTTTCCCATTGTTTCTCGTTCATTTAACAAGTCCTTGATGAGTCATGACTTTGATGGAAGTAAATTCATGTATTTTCGTCTTTATTGATTGCTTTTGAAATACCAAGGATCTTGTTGGAATATTATTGTAATAAAGACAGCATTTTTTATCTTCTTGAGTTGTCAATGTTCTTTGCCAAAGCTTGTCAATTATCAAGTATATATGGTGCCCATATGTTGAGCCGAGAATGTTGAATTTGCCTAAAAATATAAGTGCTTACAGTTTACAGCTCAGGTGGGTTTCGTGATCAGTGAGATGGGACATGTTTGTGGGATGGCTGAAATTGGTTAGATATTGTTGGGTAACCTCACATGGCAACTCTCACATTTCAGGTGACACATGTGGACTTCAAGAAGGCGAAGGAGAAGGTTATGTTCAAGAAGAAAGAAGGGGTTCCGGAAGGACTTTACATGTGAGAGTCCAAGTTCACTCATTTCTGGGATCGATAATGCCGTAATTTATACTGTTTGTTTCAAACTTAGCCCTCGGATGATGAATGGTCCTTTTGTTTGTAATGTGCTCTCTTTTTTTCCGGAGAAAAAAGACAGTTAATGATATTTTCCTCCCTATATCCTAAAATTCCCTTGGATGTGATTAAGCATGGCCGCTTATTCTTGTGGTTTGATCACAAGGGCCATTGATTATTTTACTAGAGAGAGAGACAGGCGGCGTGGATTGCGCCACGGGGCGCTGTTCGTTGATCGTATAAGAGAACACTAGACTACATTTCATTGACCTGTTGTCACCCGAGTTAGCTAGGAATCTCCTTGACACCGGTTTTCATTCCCCTTAGGTGAGGATATACATGGATATCAGGCTTAATGGAGCCAATCCTGGAAGGAAGCACAGAATTTTCACCTCTTAAGAGTCTATTTTATCGACCGTATGAGAGGACACTGACCTATATACTTCATTGATCGTACATAAATAACCTGTCGTTAGCTGAGTTTAGCCAGGAATCTCCTTTAGAGGGGTTTTCATTGCCGCATGAGATGAGAATTCATGGATATTGGATGTTTAATGGAGCCAAGCCTAAACGGAAGAACAAAACTTTTCGCTTAATTGACTCAGGTCGAATTAAACATTACAAGCAAACCGCGAACCGTGGCATTTTGTTCCTTTGGTGTAATCCAACATTGAGTTCGATTCGACATGGTCGAAACAACAGAAAACTGGTCAAGTGAGGAAGGGCCTCCTTTCCTGTAATTAGGCACCTAAAATAGAAGACAGACCATATCAATTAATAAACTAAGAGAAAAAAAAAAAGCATCGCAAATGTAATGATACCGATAAATCTTCTCTAGCAAGCTCACTTTGACCTCTATCATTCTCCTTGTATGCAGTCATAAAAATACGTTTTCTAAACCATTGATCAGGAGCATGCATCGACATGATGATTACACTTTTCGAGAGCTTTTATATAGTATCGGATATTCTGACACGTGTCTGACACTCTCTAATATTTTTTAACATTCCAACACTCAATCAATAGGGGTTGGATTTTTCCAATATCTAATCACCCTTCGTCACGTGAGTTTGGAATTTCCACATGCAAGTTTGAAAAACAAATAAGGCGTCAAAATGTAAATATGTGAAAAATAAAAATAATAAATAATAAATAATAAATGAGGAAAGAAGAAAATCTAATATTCTCTTTTCTTTTGACTCTCACTTTCTATAATACACAATTCAAACTTCAAGTTTATTCTTTTGTCTTTTTTTCCGACACATTTTGACACACGAATCTAGAATATAGATTGCTTTTTTTTTTCCCTCCAAATTTTTTGGATTATTAGAATGAAGTTAAATTTGTCAAATTGAAACAAAATGATAATTCATCATGTATGTGTAAAAATATGCATTTAATATAACGTGTGCCAACATGTAGGAATTCTTTATGTTTTTTTAGAAATGACGTGTCGGTGTATCATGTCGTGTGTTGGTGTTGGTGTTACTTAAATAATCACAGTTCACAACATCACATTGCACAGTATCATTTACAGAGTTTGATCTGAGAAATTAAATGTTAAGTTCCCTTTCTGAACTCTCAAAACTTCGGATTGCTTGGAAATTGAAGTGGACTGGGAAAGAAGATGAGTTAGCTGACCTGACACTGACCTCCTCCACTCCTACTTTGGCTAGGCAGCACCAGGCTGGATCATCAGTTGGTCCTGTTCACAATAATAGGCAACTCTCAATGTCAATCTGAGAAGAAGAGCAACCGAATACAACCAAACCCCCGAGCACACTAAATTAAGATTAGCGTACACAAACCAAAAGTTAAATATGCGCTCTTATCCTTGTCCAGGTAATACGTGCTCTCAAGCATATTCAGGCTTTTAGACTAAACTAAAGTTACAGGGAATCAAGTAGTAAAAGGTTTCTTCTCCACCTTCCAGATGCTGCTGTTATTGGTTTTTCTTATCGAACATTTTGCTTTGCCGAAGACATTCAGAAGAAATAAGCAAAACTGGAATGATGACGTCCTCTTTGAAGCAGAGAGAGAATTGTAGCATGAAAGCGGTAAAACAGTTCATTACCGCATTGCATATAAGTTCCAAGTGTCGAGGGACTTAGAAAGTACCTTTTGTGATGGTTGCTGTATATAAGGAAGGCCCAGATGCTGCTGCTGATAGGAATTGGCATTTGTGGAAAATTGCTGGCTCAGGTTTTTTATCATCTGTGAGCCCAATGCTGGATCCAAGTGATTAGTTGATGGTATTCCAGATGGTGTTCCAAATTGATCAGGAGTTTCTTGCTGCGTGCTAAAGGTGGGAATAGGGAACCCAGGGCCCAAGTGAGCTCCATTAGCTGACGGTTGCATCATCAAACTAGGCACGACACTAGGAAATAGCATCCTGGTGCGATTCATGTCCGCATCCATTGCAGTGCCCATGTTCATGCATGGCATGTCGAGTGGTACACCAAGAAATACACCACGGACCAGGCCGCACCCCATGGACATCATCTGAATGGAGTGTTTGTTTTTGAAGTCAGTATCAGACTCAAGAAAGATGATGCAAGAAATGAGAAATATACTCCATTTAAGCTAATGTCTCAAAGTTTGACAAGAGTGCTGTAGTCCAGGAAAGTATTTGACAACTTATTCTAGATGAGCTCAGGCTCACTCTAATAGTATTAAAATATCAGGCTCCTAAGAATGATTTATTAATTCCAAAAGATGAATGTAGGATTGTGTGCTTGAGAGTGGAATTTCGGAAAAGAATTCACAGTAAACAGACTTTTGTTAGCCCCTTTTACTGCTTAACATTTTAGCAGTATGTACTAAATGAATAAGATACTACATCAATTTTGCAACCAATGCCTAATGACCATATCCATTTGTCTATCTGAGGTAATCCTACTAGCATAAATACTCTGGTCTAAAATACATGCAGCGAGGGAGATATCACGAGCTTCAGAATGAATGTTCACATACACCTTACTTAGTTCTAAGTTAAATAGCAGGACCATCTAAAGAGCACTTGGGGACTCTACCTGCACTTGCGATTGAAGTGACTGCACTTGCAATTGAAGTGACTTCAAGTACTCAATTGCTTCATCCAGCAATGACGCTTTATCAGCCTGAAGAGAAGGGAGAGGCAAATTTCTATAAGCAAAATGCTTATAACAGAGTGGGAACATACGGATCACAATCAGAAATGGTAGTTAAATGTACAAAATTCTCAGATCTGTCTGACAGAACAACCTTGGTGGACCGAGGAATAAGTTGTTGCAAGGTCCTCATCTTTCCATTTATTTTGTCTCTACGTCTCTGCAGATAAATCAAATGTACCAGTTCAGCAAACTACAGACTTGAAAATGCAGTCGCTATCATTATCTAAAAGCCGTAGTAGTTAGGGTGATCAATTCACATGGAGACCAGATGTGTTTCTGAGCAAAACACTGGGGAACCGGCCCAGACCACCATGCCACAGATTGCAAATACGTCCTACTTCCTAAAATAATAGTTATATTACTCAAAGTTTGATAGGGGTTCGTGGGTCGACACTAGGATCGGCCCTATTCAGTTCCAGGTCGGTTCCTAAGGGATTCCAGGCTCTGGAACCGATCACCCTTAGTAGTAGTACTAACCCTCTCTGATAGATTGTGAACATTTGCACACCGAGATCTCTTTGCAGGGGTTGATTTACCAACTTGCTTCCTTGCATTAGCAGATTCAAAGTAAATGTCCTTCTGAAAAAGCATAGAAAACAAAAAGGAAAAAAAACAATGAATATTCAAAAGAGAGAACATCCCAGACAGGGAAAACAACCTCAAAACATATTTGTGTTTCTAGCCAACGCTAGTCAAGACCGGGCAATTGGATCGATACATATCAAGGCATTGTTGAGAAAACATAGTTGAGTATAAGTAAAGCTCAAGTAACCCTATCCGGACAAGGGACATCGAATGGAAATTCTATGATTTCACGAGGTTCTAACTTTCCACTAGACATAAGCTTAAGTGATAGTGGCGCCCTAGACAGGAAGAGACCAAAAATCTAAACGGGACTCGCAAGTACCTCGTCACCGAGCTGCTCGCCATCCTTCCTTTTCTCCGACTGCATGCGCAACTGTGACGCCGCCCTCGTGGGAGCTAGCCCCACTGTGCCAGCTGTGGTGGAGCCAACGGGCAATGATGTTGCCATCATCTCATGACGTGCCGCCACCTCGTCACTGTGGCCTGCTGCTATTGCAGCGTCCTCGTACATGAACAGCGGAGATCGCGTCTTGGCCAGTCTCTGGCATCCGTCTTGCCAGAGCAGCGCCGTGATCTCATCCTCAACCCTGAGAATTCATAATCATAGCACGAGATGCTGAACAACAAAGTCTGACTTTGGAAAAACACGTCATCATGGGAATGCAAGCGCGGGAGAAGCACGCTTTAGTTTTCTTCGAATTCAGAGGGAAACTCCAGAGAGAACCGACGTGCTTACATGGCTAGTCTTGTTGAGGATGGAACTGAGAACTCATCGTCGTTGTCAATCAGGAAGTCAGGGACGAGTGCACTCATCGTCTCTGTGAGTTATCTGCCCCTGCAACGGGCGAGACTCGAAGGTGAAATTCACACTTCGGTGCGTGATGCAACTCCGTGACTCAAAGCGCGAGCGAGAGCGAGCCAGACAAAAATATTGAAACAGAGAAAGAAAGTGAGAGGCGATACCGACTCATACCTCGCGCAGCAAGAACCGAAGTTCGTATCCGTGGTGGGTACGTAGGAAAAGGATGGAAATGGAACCAGCGATGGCCTCTCTGGAGTCTGTTCTGTGTAGATACTTGGGGAAGTTGAAGTATTGTTGAAGAGAGCGTGGGGAAGCTGGCGAGCTATAAATAGCAGCTCTCTCTATGGTTATCTTCTTGCCTTAAGAAAAGATACAAAACTTGTCTTGTACACAGCCGATGAAATAACGAGTTCATTGAACGCGGTATCAGGACTTCGTACGCTGTTCCTAGGTTGATATACAGTGTACCGCCGAAACATCGGTGTCTTCACAACTTTGGGAGTTCCCCTTAATAATAAAAAAAAAAAAGTTACTTTTGTTTTGTACGCAGCCGACGAGATCAGTAAAGCTTCTCGCACGCAGTATCAAGAGTTTGGTCTACTGTCTACAGTTGGCATACTGTGTACGGCTCAGACATCTGTATCAACTATCTATACTGTTCTTTCTGCGCATGCTGCATCAAGATTTGGTAATACCATCCTTTCTTTGAGAGGAGGGAGTTATCATCTCAAAATTAGATTATGATAATGGCTTTGAATCAATCATCCACTATTTTTCCATCAGATATTACTGAGAAGTGAAAACCATCACTCAATGAATTTGCAGAAATATTTGCAAAATATTTCAAATGTAATAAGACAATTGTAAATATGAAGGAAAAGCTAAAAAACTAGTTGCACAACAGAATGATATGGTCAATGTTCCATCGTTAACACTTGGTTAGTAATTTCGCATCATTTAGTAGGCCCGTTTGGTTCAGCTTTGGGGAAATGCCCTTAGAAGAATGCAAATATCATTGAGATAAAGACATTTTCTGAAATGCTACACCGTTTGGTAATTTGTAGTCTCAAATGGCATTGAAATGCAACTTTTGCATAAATACCGTTTGGCAAATTTTACATTACAAATGGGCTTTTGCTTTTATTTTATTTTAAAATAAATTTAAAAATCAAATCCGGCGGGGCTAACCGGCGACCAGATCTGGCCGTCCGGCCACCTGAGGTCGCAACCTCAGGCGACGTTGTCGCCGCCTGGGGGCGCGACCTTAGGCGCCTGGAGGCACAGAGGCTAGATTTGGCCTTCCGGCGACCAGATCTGGCCTCCGCACCACTAGATCTGGTGGCCTGAGGTCGCGTGGACCTAGGCGGCGTGACCTCAAGCGACGCCGTTGCCACTTGGAGGCGCGACCTCAGGCGCCTGAGGCCAGATCTGGCAGCCTGAGGTTGCGCGGACCCAGGCGGCGTCGCCTGGTTCGCGAGGACCGGTGTGGCGCACCCGGACGCCGCCGAGTTCCCGCGCCCGCGACGCCGCTCGACGAGGTCCGCGCGACCCGAGGCGATGCTTTGGGTCGCGGGTCACGCTACCCCCAGGCGGTGGTCACCGGGGAAGCGCGACCCTCAGGCAGCGGTGGCGGCTGCCGGAGAAGCACGATGGCCGGGGAAGAAGAAGACGCCGGGAAGAAGAAGATGACGCCGAGAGGAAGAAGACGCCGTGAAGAAGGAAGACGAAGGTGGAAGAAAAATGAACAGTAATTTTTGCATTTCTGGAATGCCGAATGCCGAATGCCGCCCCTCCCCAGCTTTCAGCATTCAGCCTTCGGAATGCTCATATTTTGGCAAAGGGGCTTTTAAATATTTTGCCAAACACCCAAATTTTCTCCCAAGGGGCTTTGGGGGCCCAAAGCCCCTTGGGAATGCCCAACCAAACACCCAGGCTATCTGTTTGGTTCAGGGTATCGCTGACGGGGTCTTGCCCCGGGTGTAATAACAAGGCTCTATCCAATGTTGCCCGATACGGCTCGGGTTCTTTCCATTTTCCGTACTCTATTTTCCTGCGCTTAATTTGCTTGCGCTTATAATGGTGTTGGGATCGTCGGGTTATGTTGTTTTATGCTTTATGTTATCCTCGTATGCTAATGCATAAATTATCCATGCATGGTCATTTGGATGGATATACCTGGACCTGAAATGGACAAAAATCACATGAAAAATATCTTCCAAATGTCGAGAAAGTGTACTGAATGGTGCTAATTAGAATTAGTATAATTCCCCATTTCTCGAATCTCTAGTCCGTGGAAAGTGAAACGACCTTTTGTGTTTCGCTTGGCCTCTAACCAGCCTCCAATTGGAGACTTATAACAGAAAGAGCATGATATTTATTATTGATCGAGTCGACAATGTCGCGGTCGGTAGGGTTTAGGAGAACCTAAGCCAAGTGTTCATGACCCTCGTTTAAACCCTTTGCTTATCCCATGTGTATAATATATCACATATGACAGAGAGAGAGAGCACCAACTTTATATTTCATTGATCTCACAAGTGAACAATGAACTGAATTTCATTGATCGTACACAATAATCTTCTGTTGCCAGCTGAGTTAGCCATTAATCTCCTCTAGACCGGTCTTCATTGTCAGCATGAGATAAGAAGCCATGGACAGCAGAGCTCAATGGAGCTGAAACCTGTAAGGAAGCACAAAACTTTTGTCTCGCCGACTCGTGTTGCACTGAAAATTTCCAAAAACACGGACACGACATTGACACCGGGTTCAAATTGACTTTATAACTGCACCCAGAAACGACAGAGAACTACTCAATTGAGGAAGGCCTCCTTTCTTGTAATCAGGCTCCTACTATAGAGTAAAGACAGAGCATTGCCTTGATGTTTCAAAGAGGATATCAGACCATAAGAATCCCAAAGTGATTTGAAAAAAAAAGGTTAAAAAAGTACCCCCAATGTCTAATATCGATAAATCCACTAGCAACTTGCTTTGCCTCAGATAAACTCACTTTGACCTCAATTCTTCTCCTTGTAAATAATCATTCATGAAAAAGAAGAGTTTTTCAAATTGTGGATCAGCAGCATGCACTGACATGATAATCAAGGTTCGCACCTTCACATTGCAGATTCTGATCAATGATCGTTTACGGAGTTTGACCTGAGAACATATTTGGTGCTCCCTTTCTAAACTCACAGAACACTGAACTAATCAAAACATTGAAGTTGACTGGGGAAGAAGAATGAGTTAGCTGACCTGATACTGACCTCCTCTGCTCCTTCTTGGGCTTGGCACCACCAGGCTGGATCATAACTTGGTCTGGTTCCCATTAATAAGGGGATGTTAATGCCAACCTGAGAAGAATAGCAGCCGAATACAATCAAACTCCCGAGTGCATTAACATAAGATTGGCATAGACAACCGAAAGCTAATATGCGTTCTTATCATAGTTAGGCCTCAGTAGTATATGCTCTCAAGCACATTCAGGCTTAAGACAGAACAAATGTTACACTGAAACTAGTAGTAAGAAATATCTTCTCCACCTTCAAGAGGCTGCTGCTATTGATGTTTTTTAAAATTTTTGGCTTTATGAAGACATTCAGAATAAATAAGCAAATCAGAATAATGACTTCCTCTCTGAAGCAGAGAAATTATGGTAGCATGATAAAGGGAGAGTTTATTACTGCATCACACATAAGCTATAAAAAGTACCTATTGCGGTGGTTGTTGCATATAATAAAGGCCCTGCTGCTGCTGAAAGGAACCGGCATTTGCTGGAAATCGCTGGCTCAGATTTTGAATCATCTTTGAGCTTAATGTTGGATCCAAGTGATTAGGTGGTGGCGTTCTAAATTGATCAGGAGTTTCTTGCTGCACGCTAAAGTTTGAAAAGGGCGGCCATCCAGGGCTCAAGTGAACACCATTAGCTGACACTTGCATCAGTGAACTAGCCAAGATGTTAGGATATAGCATCGTGGGGGGATTCATGCCCACGTTTGTTACAGTGCCCATGTTCATGCATGGCATGTAGGCTTGCACACCAGGAAATACCACAGGGACCATACTGCACCCCATGGACATCATCTGAACGAATGTTTGTCTTGTGAAGTCAGTATCAGACTAAAAATTGATGATGCAGTATTGTAAACTTACACAAATGAAAAATATACTCCATTTTAAGTCTATTTCAATGATTCACAAGAGTGCTCCAGTCCTGGAAAGTATTCGACAATTTATTCTAGATGAGCTCAGGCTCACTCTGATAGGGTCAAAATACCAAGCCCCTAAGAATGATTTAAAATTCAAAAAGATGGATGTAGAATGGGTGCTTGAGAGAGGAATTCAAAAGAAGAATCCACGCTAAACAGACTTGTGTTATCCCCATTTGTTTATCTGAGGTATTTCTACTAGCACAAGTACTCTGGTCTGACCTTTATGCTGTGAGGAAGATACCATGACCTTCTTCAAAAGAAATCTCCACTTGCAGATTATTTAGTTCCTAGTTAAATAGCAGGACCATCTAAAAGCACTTGTGGAGACTCTACCTGCACTTGCAATTGAAGTGACTTCAAGTACTCGATTGCTTCATCCAGCAACGATGCTTTATCAGCCTGAAAAATGGGGAGAGGTAAATTTGTATCAGCAAAATGCTCATCACAGAGAGGGAACACAAGCATCACCATCGGAAATGGTAGTCGAACAACCTTGGTGCACTGAGGAATGAGTTCTTGCAATGCCTTCATCTTTCTACTTATTCTGTCTCCACGTCTCTGCAGATGAACCAAATACACAGGTCGAGCAAACTAGAGACTTGAAAAAACAGCCGCCATCACTATCTAAAAGGGGCAGTAGTACAGACCCTCCCCGACAGATTGTGGACATTTGCGCAACGAGATCTCTTTGCAGGGGTTGATTTAGCACGTCGCTCCTTTGCATCAGCAGACTCAAAACGGACGTCCTTCTGCAAAAGCACAGAGAACACAACGACAGAGATAATGAATATTCGGATCAGAAAACATCCCAGGCATGGAAAACAACCTTAAAACATATTCGTGCTTCTACTCGACAAAGAAGTACAAATTTAAAATAACATGCCATTACTTTACCGCTCGACGTTTAAAAATGTAATGTGATCTCTCGCCAAGAAGATTGAAAATCTAAACAGGACTCGCGAGTACCTCGTCACTGAGCCACTCGCCGTCCCCTGCGTCTCTCCCTTCGCGCTTCCTCTTCTCCCTCTGCATACCCACCTGTGGTGCCGCCCCCGCCGGAGCTAGCCGCCCCATGCCGGTTGTGGCGGACCCGACTGGCGGTGACGTCATCATCGTCTCATCACGAGTCACCCCCTCCTCACCGCCGCCGCCGCCGCCGCCGCCGCTAGCCCCCTCCCGCCTCATGTCGCCTCTCACGCCTCGCCAAGTCGCCGGCGGCGTAGTCCCGCCCGGCTCCGTCGCAGTCGACTCGTTCGAGACCGACGGACTCAATTCCCCCATCGCTGCCTTCGGAACGAGCGCGGAGCCCTCCGACGCGCCGTTCTCGCTCGTGACCTCGCCGGACTCTGAGGTTCCGAGGTCGCAACCCGCGTCGGAGCTCGAAGTGACGCAGGGCGCGGGCGAGCGCGGGAGGTGGGAGCAGAAACCGCCGCCGTTGAAGACGTCGAAGGGGTACTGCAGCCACGAGTCCACCTCGTCTTCGTGGATGAAGAGGCGATGGCGTTGCCGTCGTTCTCCATCGCGGGACTCCCCGCCACCTCCGCCGCCACCCGCCGCGATCGCGGCTGCTTGCGTCATGGCCGGTCTCTGGCTCTGAACGACGAGCCGTCCGTCTTCCCAGAGCAGCTCCATGATCTCATCTTCGACCCTGCGAATTCATAACCAAGCACCCTTCAGCTTTCCCTTCGAACCCAGAGGGAAGTTCCAGAGAACCCATCTGCTCAAATGGCAAACCTCGTCGAGAATGGAACTCGGAATTCGTCGCCGTCGTCAACAGGTACGAGCCCACTCATCGTCTCTCCGTGTTTATCTCAAGCTGCAAATGGCGAGACCGCAAGTTGGACAAAAAGATGGAAACAGAGAGAGAAGTGGGGAGAGGTGACAGCGACCCGTACCTCGCACCGCAAGAACCGAAGCCGTCTCCGTGGGTACGTGCGAGAGGGATGTCTGACCGTCACGACATGACACGGCCGTCTTTTTTGTCAGAGGACGCAACTTCAAGTAATAATTAAAAATATCAACTTAATATCAATATATATATATAAATAAAAAGAGGCATTTGATTACAATATCAAAATATATTTATAATCACAAAAATCAAAACATAAACATTTTACAAAGATTAGCTTATAATAATATAAGCCATACCCAAAAATTTTCACCACAAAAGTCCTTCTCGAATGAACGCTCACGCCTACTCACGACTCGTTGAAGAACCTGAAAAATAAGTAGATGAGAGGAGTGAGTTACTACGGCTCAGTGAGTAACACATTTCTTTTAAGTGGATCGAGAAATCATTATGCACATTTTAAAATACAAACATAACTCACTTTATCATAATATCAAATCATAACTCGAATATCGAAAATACCAATGGTCGAGTCCATTAGTCAATCTCGTAAAACATGCATCAATGATCTATTCCATTGATTAATCTCATCAAATTATATCGATGGTCCACTCCATCGACCAAACTCAAATCACACGTCAATGGTCCATTCCATTGACCAATTCATACTCAAATGTCTAACCATGGTCACGCGTAACGTACATAACAAGACGACCAAGATTCCCCCTTGACAAGATCTTCACCTATTATTAGCCGGTGGCTCGGCCCACAAGGATATCCTATAATAGTATGCGCATACCCACACAACCCTCAGGGTCCACAGCGACATTGAGTACCAACCACCAATCACAATATCCAGTAATCCAAAATCAGAAAGAGAATCATACCACAACTCAAATTTAATATATAAATATCAAAGCATTTTCCAAAAAATTTCAAGATTCTTTCACAAGGATTTTCACAAATCCTTTTTCAAACAACCATTCAAATCGAAGTCGAAATATAACTCCCTTCGAATAACAAAAATGTTAGTAATAGCTCGATCCTGTTTTATGCAACAAAATATGCATTTTTATCAACTTATAGAGTATTTAATCCACCACGTTTCTCAAAACATGAGTTTAAAATATAAAGAAGAAATAGTGTCACTTACCTGGGAAAAGCCAAAAATCAACTACGACGCTCACACAAACCGACAAATTCGGATTCCTAACAATTAACGGAAAAATAATATCAAAAGGCCGAGTAAAAATGATATTCTTATAACGACTCGCCTATACTAGGCCTATTAGTCGATAAAACGACACCTACGCACCCGAAAGCTCACAATTTAGCATAAACTCATCATTTTCAGCTAGGCGCGGCCCATGCGCCAACTTCATCACGTCATAATTTTCTCCACAAAATTCCATTTCAAGCCGTCCTATAGTCTTTAGAAAACTCTCTTAACGTACAACAACAAACCCAACTCAGCCGTCCCAAAACAGTACCGAAAACAACAAAAAAAGAGACTCGAAGCCACTGTTCTCTATCGTATCAGATTGCGCCCCCAACTTCAAAATTCCGTTCCGAACAAACCGCAAGCTCAAATCACGATCCGAAAGATGCTATAGTTTCACAACGTCTCAAAGTACCATTTCTAAAAAAATTTACAGCTTAACAACTCAAAAATCGGGCTTCACCACATAAATATCCAAGAAATCCGAATTTCGAGCCCTAATTGCGGCGATTGCTTCAAGTAAGTGATTAAAAGCTTCAATTTCTTACCGGCCTTGCAAAACACATTTGAGTCGGCTTGATGAGGCGTCCGGGTCACGAGCGCACCAAAATTTTTCTCTTTTTCCTTTTTTCCTTTCTCTTCTTTCTCTCTTCTCCCTTGTTTCTTTTGTTCCCCTGTTTCTGCCCATGCTCCTCTTTCTCTCCCTCTTTCTATCTTTTTAAAGCTCAGCCGAAGGTTCCACGGTTCTCTTCAGCCTCCTTTTTTTACTTTTCAAACTCTTTCTTTTCCTTTTATTTTATTAAAGAGCCCATATATTACATGTACTGTGCCGCGTAGATACTGGTGAAGTTGAAGTGAAGAGTGACGAAGCTCGCGAGCCATAAATAGCAACTCTCTAACTTGTTTTTACGCACTCAGTATCCAGATTTGGTGTTACTAGGCACGGCTGAAACATCCGAATCTGTACCATTCTCTCCTCGAGAGGGGGGATGGGGAGAGAGACAGAGATTTTTACTATTTTGTATCTTCCCATCCACAGAAATTTTATTCTCGCACCTTTCTGTCTACATTATTTCAAAACTAAATTATGAAGTTTCCTCCTCTGTAGCCTAGGATCCTTAGCTCCAAGGCAGGGAAGTTTCCTCCTTACAAGGGTCTCTTACGTGCCTGTCTGGTAATTTGAAGACTACAAGGATGCTTTCTTTATTTTAACTAACTGGTGCTTGCCTGGTTTGCACTATAAATTTCCATTATATCTTTTCTTTTTCAAAAAGAGATAATATCCTTTATGTGCTTTACGTTTGAAGGATGCTGAAATCCGCACAAGATCTCATATGAAATTGTTTAAAGACTTACTTGGATCGAACTCTGTTTATATCATTTCAATACTAAATTATAATAATAACTTGAATTGATTTTAAATAAATTCATGAGCCATTTTCGTCGTATTGTACTCAAGAAGTAAAACCAACTTCATCGAAATTAAAAAGTAATTATTACATATATTTAACGAGGGAGCTGTTTAACATTTGAATTGGTTTAATGAGCATCGCCAGGAAATGGCGCGCGCAGCTCATGCGTTGGGTCTAATCAATTTTATGGAAAAAAAAAGGGTTTTATCTCACTTATTGGGTATCTTGAATTATCCTTTTACGAAATCATAGAAAGCCAAAAAAATAAAAAATAAAAATAAAAAACCTCCCACTCCATCCACTTGTACAGCCACCCATTCTTTCTTCCTCAACATGCTTAGCCATTTGCCCCGCACGTGCTACGAGCGTGCCCATACAACACTAGTTTGTGCATAATGACATTTTAATTGTATTTAGCACATAATGACATTTTAATTGTATTTAGCATTAAATTGTAGTATCTCACAAATAGCTGAAATACATGAAAATGATGGGATCATTTTCTTATCCCTTCCTCGTCCCAAGAAACTTCCGTCATGTTTAGTCTTCTGATTGATACCGCATGAAGAATATTGTAAATGTTTATATTTAGATAAATTTGCATGAAGATGGCGTCCGTCACTTGCAACCTATCAATTACAGATATGATTTCTCCAATCATGGGTGGAGGATATAAAGTCCATACTCAGAAAGGATATCAAGAACCTTGATCAAATGCTAGGGAAGATATCATTTCTTCGTTCTGTTGTAAATCAATGAAAAGTATTACGAATTTTCTCATCTCATCCCAAAGTTAGGAATTGTACTACTTTGCGTCAATTTCGCAACAAATCGGCAATGCAAGTCCGCAACAAATTATCGATAGACAAAAAGCTCATGAATAGAAACAACACTCCCTTGTCGAACATTTGAATGTTGCAATGCCTTGCTTCGACATACTGTAGCAGCATTTATACTTTTGATTATGACTTTTTTAGGACGCCATTGTCCCTAATATTAACTCGACGGCATGATATTAGGTTTCACTAAGACGTGTTTCGATTATGTTCATCACATCATCTATAAAACGACGTGGTTCATTGATTTTTTCTTCAGAAAGAAATTTATGTTGGCCGGTTTTGTGGCTGCTGGCTTTGGTTTGGCGCTGCTGCTGTTTTTGCCTGTTGAGGTTGTGAATGCGATAAATACCCAACTTGGATGTCATGTTCTCCATGTGCCTCCTTTCTTGGATGTCATGTTCTCCATGTGCCTCCTTTTGCACCTTTTTGGACCATGAACCAATGCTTCTGCTTCTTCCAAGACTAACACGATAGAATGGCATTATACTTTGTCCTCGAGTTGATGGAGGATTTCGTCGGTACCTGGCCGGAGGCGGTAGTCAAGCAATCTATTGAGGAAGTTTTTATGGGATGACTTTGTTAGTAAATGTCCTTTAGGGGTGCCTGAAGACGTTGGTTGACACGTTCCAATGTTGAGGAATTCGGTTTTCCAAAATATGAATTATATGAAGAGAAGTTCGCAAGAAATTCCTTGCAAAACGAGATGGTGTGTAAATAGTTATTGATTCGTTTGATCTAATAGTATCGCGATATGAAACTTTGAATGCACTTTGAAATTTCATTCGGTTTTGAGTAACAGTTAAATGAGTCATAATAGATATGGTTTAGGGTTTTAATGGATCTTTCTTTATTTAAAAAGATTTTTTTATTTCAAAACAACGTCTATGAAAGAAAATCTTATTGTGTCCTGTGCTTTCTATAATTTGCTTCTTTGTTTGATTTGGACACATGTTTCAAAAACATAATAAATACCTTTCATTAATGACTCCCTTATTGACTTGACCTTCGAGTTTCCTCACTAACTTGACAAGCTAGTTTATGAAGTCATCCATTTTTCAAAAGCAATAATATAAAGAGAAAAACGCTAAAACTAAATCTCGATATGGATTGAGTATTGGTTGAGAAATTTACATTATAAATAAAATGGGTTATATATGGGTTCAATAGATTGATTTGAGTTAGACCATTTTATGATCTAATCCAAACCCGACCTCACCATGACTCGACCTCTTAGTTTGGCAGGCCTAGCTTCGACTTATCACTGATGATTTGATTGGACAAAGATATATGCGGAAATAACTCCACGCAAGGAAGAGGCTTCAAAGATTGTCCACTGTCCGTAGATGAGGAAGATCTACGTATATATGCCGAGCGGTGCATGTCGGTCGGGGACCAAAGTTGACAATCGACCATTGATTGTTTGTGGACAACATTCGACTCATTCGGGGCACAAACACGACACGATTGCAAGTTGCCAAAAAGAAGCGGTGTTGATAGAAAGTGAAAGGCCAGATATTTCCGGGAGTCAGTTCAATTATCATTGATATTATTATTTAGTGCCCAATTAACTATTAGAAGCCAGCGTCAAATGTGTACTTGTCCGACAATAGGACCCTTGAATTAACAGAAAATATCAGACCAAGCGAGCGGTCTCATCAGAAGAAAAATCGAAAATATAATTACTAAAATTCCATAATTAAATATTATATTTTCTCTCAGAAAACAAAAGCAAAAGATAATTAATTTTATGGGGGGTAGCTAGTATCAAATTCCCAATCCCTATACTAACCTTATACTAACCTTTGCCCGTATGTCTTTTATAAACTCGCTGTTTAATTTGACAATTTTTTAAGGTTCGATTCAGGACACATTTCATAAGGGACGAACTCAAATGGGAACTTTATTAAATTGGAGAAAAGACTGAAATAGCTATTTCTAAAAATCGCGGTTAAGGTTTTCAGCTGTGTATCGTTATTCTTTATTAAGGTTTCGTTCAATTCCTATCAAGACATGTTGAGTCTTCCATTGGATGGGAGATGTCCGGAAAATGACGGAACTTGATCTATCTGAAAAGGTCAGGCCATTACATGTCCTTTAAGTGAAGCATTATGACCAAACGGGTCTACTATAGTATTTATCTTAAAAGCTATACAACATGACATGTCAAAAAGTCGTTTCTCAAAAAATAAAAAATTATGATACTTTGGGACACATTATATATGAAATGTATATTTTTATATATAAATGATAAATTATCATTTTTATAATTGTTTTAATCAAATTAATTTGATTCAAATTAACAAATAAATATATAATAATAAATGAGTATAGAATGAAATTACACAAAAAAAAAAAAAATAATCCACCATTTGTTAATATTATTCATTATTTCAATTTGACAAATTCAACTCCATTCTAATAATTCATAAAACTTGAAGGGAAAAAAAAACAAATAATCAACATTTTGGACTCACACGTCAGAGCGTGTAAAAAAAAAAAAGAGAAAAAAACTTAGGGAGTGAACTATGTATCACGAGAAGTGAGAGTCAAAAGAAAAGAGAAATCAATATTTTTCTTCTTTTTCCATTTATTATTTTATTATTTTATTTTATTTTTATATATTTACATTTTAACATCTCATTTATTGAAAATTTTAAAAATTGACCTGTGCATGTTAAATTTCCGAACTTGCATGTTAGAATCTTAGACTTAAGTGTCAAAAGAGTTGACTAGGTATTAGAAATCCGACACTTATTGATAGAGTATCGGAAAGTGCTGACACATGTCAAATTGTCCGGCACGACATGAAGGCTTCTGAAAAGTATAATTGCTTCTTAGCTTAAAAGTGACTTAAATGTTAATCACACACCAACTCACATTCATTAAATTAACTTCCAAAGTATCCATGAATAATAGCCTCAACATGTTATTAGTTATTAATTATCCAACACTACTTGACGATAGAACTATACTAGAATCATTGAGTGTTGTCCTTCAAGCTCATGATATTAGATATTAATTTAAATCACTAATCAATTTGGCTCTAATTTGGACATCCGACGCACGTTAATTCTCCTATATCAGATTTTGTTAGCTTAAAATTCCTTGTTTCTTTTTTTCAATAATGAAAACCCTGTTAAACTGATAAATTCTAATCGGTTGTCATCTAAAAAAAATCGAAATTAATCTCTAATTTTTCGTATATTCAAAAAAAGTGATATGATTGGGAAACTATCTTTGCAAGAAGTGTCCTTAGAATTATAAGTCTCTTTTGAATGTCCCAAGCATTAAGTAAGTCATGATCATGCTCTGTTAACCAGGGGAAACAGAGCAAAGGGGAGAAACTTCAGCAAGACTGATAAAAATAGTTTCATTGCTCCAAATGAGAGAACAAAATTGCTACTTTTTATTATGCAATACGATCAAGCTACATCCTCAGCAACAACTCAAAGGAGCAACGGTTGATCGGTAGCGCCCGGCGACAGTTCATGCTCTGCCTTGTGCTTGATCTTGCTGATAGCAGAGAGGAGCTTAGTAACTGACAAAGGCTTCTGATGATAATCATCAAGACCTGCTTCAATGAACGCTTGCCTTTCTTGTGATACTGAGTGAGATGAAACACCAGCAATTGTGCTCCTAATGCCCATTTCTCGCAGTTTCTTCGTTGCCTGTCAAAACCCACAACGTAAAATGTCCGGTGGCTCTTGCTCGGTCCAATCTTAGTTTGCTTAGCTGATCATAGGAAAAGTTGGTAGTACCTCTATGCCATTCATGACAGGCATGTCCCTGTCCATGAGAATGAGGTTGAATTTCTTCCCCGATAGGTGGATCTCAACCGCTTCTTTGCCGTTGCCAACGATATGGTTCTCGATTCCGAGGATGTTCAGGAGTCGGTGGTGAATCATTTGGCTCACCCTGTCGTCGTTGACCACGAGCGCAGTGACCTCGCCCTTCAGGCTAGTGACGCCGAGTGCTTGACTTGTCGACATTCAGTTTTCTTCTCTTTTTCAAGTTTTGAACCTCTGGACAATGTTTAAGTACTTCAGTGGTCGTAATGGCTAGTAAGTTTGTTACTGTCAATCGAATGGGAGTCCTATAAGTACACCTGTGTATGAGGTGGTTGAAATTAATGTGAGGAAGATAACCAGATATGATGAAATCACTTGGATTTCCTTGGATATCATGTAATCCATGAATCGGATCTCTTCCATTTCTGGGAAATAATCATTGAAGCAGATATTGTGGCTTTTTCGTGGAATGGAATGGATGTTGAATTTGGCTGGAAATGGTTAGAAATCCCATTTCAGCCGATACATTTAATCTGCACCGGCGACGTCCTGTGATCCCCCTTTCTATAAACCGATAAATGCCACGTCAGTTTTCCTTTCATAATCAAAATAGACACTGAGCTCGGCGTATTGTTTTCAAATTCACACACGATCCGTTACCTTTCAAAGAAAACCGTGATCAAATTTGGTAATATTGACAGGGAAAACGGAGTCGCCTCTTTTTTTTTGTGGGATTGTTTTTTGCCTCCCTACAACCATATGTTCTTGGCTTCTAACGTTATTTTCTATATAAGACATTTCTTGCTTTTGTCAAATCCCCAATAGATACCTCGAGATATCGGTGCTTCTGTATGGTTCGGAAACAAATTTCAGAAGCCAAATTACTGTCTACCGCACAGAAATAGAAGATCGTATATGACCCGAGTTCATGGTTAACCAAATCAAAATTTTCGCACGACGTTTCATTGCCAGGTGAAACTAGAGCCTGAGCTTATATTAGACAGCAAGGAACTGAAATGTGACCACACAATGACTTCTAGACATTGGAAATGGAAACTCCTCATTTTAAGTCACTCATCGTCCATGTCCGGTAATTAATTTGAGAACCGAGTGCAAATTACTTGTGTGTCAGGCTGACAGCAGAAGAATTTGACCTCGTAAGGAATGTCTTTCTTTTTCTTGATGAGAGAAAAACTAAGTAATCTCTTCTCCATTCAATGCTTAAGAAATGAACAACCCATGGTTAAGACACTGATCTTGCATGAATAGATTTTCTGTTGGATTTTGTTTCCACAAAGTTTATGTACTCGGTAGACAGGCTAATTATGAGCCAAGCTTCCAAAATTAGCATCCTTTCCTGTACTAAACTCGCACTTGGGGTGGAAAGGATTATTAATCACCAAAAAGGGGACATTGGGGTGTCTGCAGCACAGAGCCTCCTAATGCATCATTACAATTAAATGAACACAAAATTATCAGCGCCGGTCCAAAATAGAAAGAAATTTCTGCATTATTACTGCTTACACGTGATGATTATTATGAAAAAAATCAGAAATTTCTGCATTATTACTGCTTATCACATCTCACTAGTCATCTGCACTAGAGATGGGTTCCTGATCAATAATTTACTCAGTCCATCTATATCAGCAATGAACTCAGTTTAGACGCTGAGTTCTGCATGCTTCAGTGACAAACGCAATGCCTTAATCTCCAGTATTAAAACCAGAAGGAGACTTGCACTTGCCTTAATCTCCTAGAGATATATAATGCGTCCGGTAGGAAACATGGTGGATATGCCTGTATATTGTCTCAAATCTTTTCTAACGTTCCATATGCGAATATATACAACTGAAACACTATTCTTAGCAGAAGTGAAGTATAAGGTGAGTCCTATTTCCCTGAGCTGTTCAAGTTGACTGGCAATAACGCCAAATAAATTTGCGACAACGCCATTCAAGTACTGGTGCTGGCTATGCAGGATGAAACAAATATGTTCCTTGAGCGCAGAACATACAGGAACTATGAGCTCATTGTGGTATACCATTTTACTATCGGACTCTTTTTCTGCTATCACAATGCTTGACCGACCAAAATGCAATATGTCGAGTTTTGGCATAAAGGGAAACTTGTCTAACGATTCTCCCAAACAATATTAGATATTCATTTACAGTACATGCAGTTATTAAGTCTACTTGCATGGATTAGATTTTAGATTACCAATCAATTTGGTTCTAACGTGGTAACTAATGATCATGCTGCTGCTTCAGTTGAAATTAGTGGTTTTTTTTTTTAAAGGACAGCGCTCTGTGAAGTACTTGCGCTTGCCTTTGTTTCAGGTAAGCTAAGTATGGAGAGCATAGGCCAGCAGAGAGGAACACATCCGGATCTAAGACTTGGACAGTGAAGTACCTATTCCTTGCAGGGACAATTCAGTTCATCAACTCAGTGATTTATAGTTTGGTCAGCTATTAGTGTCACAATTAACCAATTCAAATTTATCAAAATGCTGGAAAGAAAGTGTACTAATTTTTTGTTCAAAGGAGCCTGAGAATGCTAGAGGGGCCAAGGTTGCTTGGGAGGACATATGTCTACATTTATGTACTTTCCACCACTGAAATCTGATCCAACATAGGTTGGCTGTTATCAATAATAGAATCAAATTTAGAGGAGACTTGTAGTGACAGATCCTGGTGTACATATAACATATGGACATCATAAATCTTGCTTTTGAATTTTTCAGAATATAAAATGCTTGGGACACCCATTTTTGCTAGAAGTATTGCCGTACATGTTGAAGTTCAATCTGGTCCTTTTGTAAACAGCCCAAGCTCTGATGGAGGTTTGGACATTTACCCCGTGGATAACTGATTAAGGCATGTGGTGCGACTTGGATTGGCCTTCCGATACTTGAGTCGGTAAGTGCAGAGAATGGGAGGAATAGGCTCAGTATTTAGAGAACAGAACAGGCTTTTGCGTGCCTGGGCATGAAGAGCCTGTATTTACAGGTGGACTTACAAAAGAGCAACCCCTGATGAAAGAACTATAGATTTAGCTAGACTTATTGACTAAGCAATTTGATAAGTTCATAGACATTGGTCATTCAAATGAGCTAACCACGTTGTATCTGGTTGTAACTTATCTGAACATCTATTTGATATCTGTTATAAGTTTTGTTGCAAAACCTTAGCATGTGATGAATCGTGATCATGCTTTCTTACAGGAGAGGCAGAGCTAAAAAGGAAAACTTCAGCATGCCCATAAAATTCTTCATTGAAACATATGAGAGGGGAAACAAATGCTACACTTTCTGAGGATGTACGTTCAAGCTGACATCATTAATATCTCAAAGGAACAACAGTTGATTTGGTAATTCTGCGCAAGTTCACCCTATTCCTTGGGCTTGATCTTACTGACAACAGAGAGGAGTTTAGCAACTGTCAAAGGTTTCTCATGATAGACATCAAGACCCGCTTCAATGAATTCTTGTTTTATCTTTGAGGACGAGTGAGACGAAACACCTGCAATGGTGCTCCCAACGCCCATATCTCGCAGTCTCTTTGTTGCCTGTCAAAAACCAGAACACAAAATTTCCAATGACTTTTTCCTTGTTTCAAGCTTAGGTTTTCTTTAGCTGTTAGTTAGATCATAGGAAAGCCAATAGTACCTCTATACCATTCATGACAGGCATGTCCCTATCCATCAGAATGAGGTTGAATTTCTTCCCAGATAGGTGGATGTCAACTGCTTCTTTTCCATTCGCGACGACATCATTCTCGATTCCAAGGATGTTCAGGAGCCGGTGATGAATCTTTTGGCTAACCCCGTCGTCATCGACCACGAGCGCAGTTAATTCGCTATTTGGGCTAGAGAACCCGTGCGATTGACTTATCGGCATTCCCTTTCTAAGTAGTGGTTGCAATGACTAATGAGTTCGTCAATATCAAACAAATGGCAGGCCTATAAAAAGGCCCATGTGTGAGGTCGGCAGAGATTAATTAGTGAGTAAGAGATCAGATATGATGAAATCACTTGGATTTTGTTGGATATCATGAAATCCATGAATTGGATCTTTTCTATTTCTGGACTATACTCATTAAGAAGCGGCTTCTTCTTGTTGAGCAGCAAATGTCGGATTTAGCCAGAAATGGACAGAAATCACTTCAGTTGATTCATGAAATCTAGAGTGGCATTCTCTTGGTGATCACTCTTTCTATGAACAGATCAATTCGACATTGAATTCTACTTTTTTGAATGGAATCGCACAGACTTGTTCTTCAGAGGCTACCTTTTAATATACCCATAGAAATGTTTACATTTGCAGGGTATTTTCTCCAAATGCGTACACGATATCTTACTTTTCAGAGAAATAAGTGATCAGATTTTGCAATATAGAGAGAAAAAGAGTCATCTGTCTTTGCAGTTTTCCTGTTTGCCCCGCCACATCAGAATACTCTAGGCTTGTAGGTTCATTAAGAGATTCCTACACTTGCTTTCATTCAATCCCAATAAATTCCTCACGATCTTGGTGCTTCTGTATAGTTTGGAAATCACATGTAAAATTGGAGAAAATTCCTAAGAGGTCCAAAAAGAGACGGATTATATGAGATCCATAACAATGTAATCTCCCATGACTGCATTGGTGAATGTCGAAGAATGTTAGTTTGGATGAAATAATATCGCTCTTAACCTAAATTACGGCATCACTGCGGCATGCAGCTTGCAAAGTTACCATTCATAATGCTCTTACTAAACCGAATCAAATTTTCTCATTTTTATGTTGTGAGGTCCACCTCAAAATGAAGACATGAACTAATGACATTTGAAATGCAACATTTATGTCTAGTCAGTTGTCTTTCGTATCCTGGAATTTATTTTTAGAACCGGGTTCAGAGAATGCATGTTTAACAGAAGAAAAATATGATCCTTGAGAGAATGTCTTTCTTTTTCTGGATGAAGAAATGATAAAAGACATCTCATGAATGCATTTTGAAAATATTTTCTTCATTTAATACATATGAAATGAACAACCTATAGTTAAGACTTAAATCCTGCATGAATAGATTCTCTAGTAGATTTAGTTTCCGCCTAAATTACAGCGTAATTATTGGCAAAAATTTTTTCCAAGCGACGCCTCCATTATTATGTTTCACAAATTGCGGAGAAAAGGATTTACTTAATCACCAACAAAACGAAAATCTAGCTTAAATGTAACATTTATTCAGGCGAAAGTAATCGGCACCAGTCAAAAAAACAAAAAGAAACAGTTTTTAAGTAATCAGTCTTTCTGAAGCATCTTCTAACAACGTATTATTATAAAAAATAATCCAAATTTTCCGCTTTGCAATGTTAAGAAGGGTATTTTAGTTGCACTTAAAACTGCTGATCACATCTCACCTATCATACATGCAACCAGATGGGATCTGATATATAATTGGCTTAGTCCTAGTAATATCATCATATACTGAGTTACAGTAACTTCTCCATATTTCAGAGATAAGCACTAAAAGATCAATCTCAGGGTTTGCTATCAGATGGAAACTTGCATTTCAGGTTTAAAATTGTAGAATTGAACAATACATCGAGCCCCTAGAGATATATAATGCGCATCTGAAGGTACCTGATCGGAAATAGAAATGATATGTCGGTAAATTATCTCACATCATTCCTCGCATGTCATATATGAAATATACAACTGAAACACACGCAAACACGCACACACACGCACACACACGGAGTACAAGGTGAGTCCTATTTCCTTAAGTTGACTGGGAAATATTTCAAAGTAAATTTGCAATGACACTTTGTTCTAGTACTAGTGCTGGCTATGCAAGATGAAAGAAATTATTTCCTTGAGCACAGAACATGCAAGAACATTGAGCTCAAAAAAGTTCATTGGGCGCTCCTCAATGTCACTTGCTGACTAAACAGGGCATGATATGTCGAGTTTTGACAAAACGGGTACTCTGGTTTTCCAGGAAGTTGCATGAAAAGATCTGTAACGTCTGAATGACATTAACAAGAATGCAGATGTTCCAGTCCAACTTCAGTGCACTTCGTGAGTGAAAGGTGAGTCCGTAAGCACCAACTTTGTGGGCGAATTAACAAAAAGCCGTGTTTGGAATGGCAACATATAGTTGGAATCAGATAGAAATGGAGAGATTAAAAAAAAAAAAAAGGAGGAATACTTGTTAAACTGACATGGACACTGATGCATAAGAATGTTGTAACTATATCTATCCTTATTATTGAGACTGGCACTTAGTACGTAACTTCAGAGACACCGAGGAAAGTGGAGCCCCAGAATTGCTCATCAGACACCCATTAACGGTTCTGCTGCTGTCAATCTTGGCCAGGATCGCACCAAAGTTTCTAGCTGCAGTGGCCTCTCGATGCAGCTGTGGACTCCCGCAATCATCATTTCTTTGCCACCAATACTCATCAGGACACAGGAGAATTTTGAGCTCATTGTTCTGTCCCGTTCTACCCTTCAGTTTTCCATCAGAAAGAGAGAAAAATTTATTGTGCACTCTTCTTTTGCGATTACAATACTTGACCAACCAGAAGGTGATATATCAAGTTGCCAGAAAGAATAACTTGTATAACAATGGGTGTCTGATGAACAATTCTCACAAAGGGACGTCATCATTTCTTATCAAGTTTTCCAGGAAATTGCATGAAAATATCCAGAATGCCTACTAGAACTCATAAAAAATTGCAGCCGTTGCTGTCCCAACATAAGTGCACTTGGTAGATGAATTTTAGTGCAAAGCTTTAATATCACTAGCATTTGATTTAGTCTAGGTCATGCACTCTCAGCAAGAGAGACAGAGCAAAGCAGAAAACTTCAGCAAGACTCGTAAAATTCTTCATTGAACTAAATGAGAGGAAAAAAAGGCTACATTTTCTCATGCAGAACACCCCATCTAACAACAGCGGCATCTCAAAGGAACAACGATTGATCAGTAACGCCAGGAAGTTTCACGCCTTGTACTTGATCTTGCTGACAACGGAGAGGAGCTTAGCAATCGTCAAAGGCTTCTCGTGATAGTCATCAAGACCTGCTTCAATGAATTCTTGCCTCTCTTCTGATAATGAGTGAGAAGAAACACCAGCGATTGTGCTTTTAACGCCCATATCTCGCAGTTTCTTTGTCGCCTGTCAAAAGTAAAAAATAAATCTCCCTAACTGTCCAAAAAATTAATGGTTCTTGCTTCAACTTAGGTTTATCTAGCTCTTAGTCATAGGAAAGTTGACAGTACCTCTATGCCATTCATTACAGGCATGTCTCTGTCCATGAGAAAGAGGTCAAATTTCTTTCCCGAGGAGTGGATCTCGACGGCTTCTTTTCCGTTTCCAACAACATGGTTCACAATTCCAAGGACGTTTAGGAGCTGGTGGTGAATCATTTGGCTCACTTTGTCATCGTCAACCACGAGTGCAGTGACCTCACCATTCAGGCTCGGGACTCCGAGAACGTGACTTTTCGGCATTCCCTTCCTGTGTATGTATGTAGTGGATCCTCTTCCCCCTTTTCAGCTCCAAACCTCTTGATATGTACCCTCCGTGTGGAGGGTTGAAATAAAAGCGAGGAAGAGCGCCGGACATCATGAAATCACTTGGATTTTGTTGGATAACATGAAATCAAGAATTGAATAGTTTCCACTTCTGGGTAACACAATTTTTTTTTTTTTTTTTTTTTTTTGGGTAACACAAATTAAAAAGCAGCTTTTTCGAGCCGAAATGAACGTTGAATTCAGCCAGAAATGGACAGAAATCACACTTCAGCTGATGCATTCAATCTGCACTAGCATCATCTTGGATTCTTTCTTTCGAAGGACTCATTGATTTGACATTGATTTTCCTTTGCGGAAACAGACATCGACCAAGTTGTCATTTCAGAGGCAACTTCTTAATGTACCTTTTGAAATCATTACATAAGCGACATGTCGTTTTCAAATACATACTCGATCTGTTACCTTTCAGATTCTTATGCCTCACTTAATCCACAAATTTTTGGTTTATAAGTTTATATTCAGTATATACATTTCTTGCTTTTGTTTGATCCGCGATATACTACTTGAGATTTAGGTGCTTCTTTATGGTTTGAAAACAAATAAGCTAAATTTAAAATGAGTTAATATCAAGAAAATTTCCAAACCGATATACTTGTGACAAATTTTTTTAATGATTATAGAAAATATGGTCTAGATTGCATTGCGATATTAGTTAGAACAATAACAACACGAGAAATATCTAATTTACCCAAGTTGTGAGAAATTTAGGGAATGAGACAAGAGTTTCGTTGGCCATTTTAAATTACCATTTGTTGGTTGACGTACCCTTTAGCATAGACTTTATCAACGCTATTAGCAAAAGATCAAAAGTCAAAAGAGGACTTAAGTTTTTTTTTTTTTTCTAATTTATAATACAGAGATAAATCCGATGGTCGGATGCTTCGTGCGTAACTTGTTTCATAGGTGCAAGAAATGAAAAGAAAAGAGAGAGTTAAAACTTAAAAGGGCAATGCGAAGTGTAACAAATAGTTCTTTTTGCCCATAAGGTCAATAAGAGTTTTGACATTTTATTGTTACCAGACGATGATATACCATAGGAATATTAAATTTTATTTATCCACGACCTGATCCTCAATTTTTAGCGGAAAAATTATATTATGTACTTGAGATACCAGCAAATGGCAAGGCCATATTGATCAGCTAAGGTCCAAAATATGAAAGAAATAGGTGCTTTCGTGACTCTACCACTCAATCAATCCTATTCCACTCAATCCCTATTTCATATGGCCATATATTTTTCTGGTTAAATAATAGGAAACCTTAATACTATTACATGAATTTGATTTTCATTTCTTGACTACTGTTATGGTTAAGACAAAACCCAAAAATAAGAACGACCCAAACAAGAGGGGCTTCTTGACTAACCACCTGGCCTTAGATTCTAAAAGTTTAGGGGCATATGTGCTCAATAAATTCGCTGGTGGTCCTATTTGCAGTTACATAGTCCAGAAAAAATGGAGAGGCAAGCTCCTCTAGTTCTCGTTTGATGTACCGCTCTTGTAACACCACAATATTTCGTCCCTTTCGGGTAATGCTCTCAGTGGTGAATCGATCGGGACAGAGCTCAAAGACTAGCTGAGGGAAGAGGACAGACAAGACAAGGAAGCCATCCGCTGATTGTACATTTACGCTTCGTCTGAAGAGCTTCGAATGCGTTTACTCTTTTCTAGGCCACATTGATCAGAATCCGCCTATCGGACAAGTGGGAAGAAAAAATATTCAAGATGGTAACAATGTATGCGAGGTTAGAACTAAGCTTAAGGGGAAAAAACTGCGTCAATGAGATTATTTAGGTACAAAGAGGACCAGGCACCAACGTTATAAAGGTCACAAACGGCCTCAACTGCCATTCCCGAACATCACTCCCGTTTTGCCCCTCGTAAGCAATGATGGGGCAAGAGCCATCGGATTCAGACGCAATACCGTATTTAACCAAATCCCAGACAAAGCCATTTTCTGCTTGGTCAACAAAGAATGCTCATTCACAGGACGCTGGAGGTTGTTAACCTTAGGTGGCGGACTTTTTGGCGTCCAGGACCCTTGAACGTCATGGGGAAACTCAAATAGCCAACGTAAAAAGTCTTCAAGAAAGATTTTATGTTGGTGCCGAGGAGAACTAACGGCAACGGACAGGATGTTGGCACGACTGGTGTAAAGCTCCAAAATTAGCATAGCATTAACAGCGATGTTAGCCTCAAAAGAGAGAAGACAGAGAAGAGACCACGCACAAAAGCAGTGATGATGCCTTTGAGCACTCAAAAGAGTTTAATTAAAGAGCCTCTGGTAAACCACTCATGGACTGGAAAGTACGTGACTTTTATGGAGCATCGGCTTCTTAATGACAGAAAATGGCAACAAGATAGAATTTAAAAGGGCCATGCCCTCTCGGATATAAATAAGCAACCACATCAGAGAACTTCCCTCCGTTACTATGTTCGAATGCCAACGTCCAAATACACAACTTTAACCCAGAGCTATATGGAAAGCCCCCAAGAAACAAAGATCTATGGCAGGAGATAGGTGTAGAACAATTTCCTCCAAAATCACATTTATTTTTCATGTTCCAAGTGTCGCTCTCCAAATAAAAATTACAACTCTCTCCCACCATAATCAATCACTCACCACAAACCAAACAAATTAAAAAATAAGCAAAAGCAATATGTACGAAAATATACATACCTACAACCCATTTCACACAAATTTACAAAATACACAACAATGAACCATAGTACCTCATGGTCATTGTCTTTCGCACCCAGAAAAGGAGAAAGAAAAAGGAACTAAACATGATTAGTGTCTATGGCAGTACCTGTCCTGGCTTGCGATATACGATTAGCATAGATAGTCACCAGGCGCAATTGTGTACTGTTAAGGCCTTCCAAGTATGGCAAGAATGCCTTCCCAAGCATGATATATATATCCACCAGACAGAAAACTACAGTCTGCATCAATAGAAAAACAAAACCAAGCTGAGATTGTAAAACACAGTGCAATGGCAGAAGGTTGTGATCTACTCAACTTCAACGATGTGAAAATGCATGAGACTGAGCATAAATAGTCAAACGCCATCTACCTTAGAGATTTCATGATGATCAAACAGGTATATAGTATCTGAAATTGACTCGACACCATATTTATTCTATTTGTGTCCTTCCACATCAAGCAAAAAAGAGAAATGATCTGAAAGAACTATGACATTCATCAAGATTGGCAAGGACAATACAGCAAAAACTCACAGGAAGGCAAACATGTGGAAGCACATATTACAGTACAAAAGCTCGAAGTAGCATCTTCACTCCTGCTACAGATCACAGAGATTATGTCTATCACAGTCTCAAATACAATCCCAAAGAGACAAATCAAACCAAGACTCAATTGCTCAAAATCAAAGCATAAAATGTGCGGATTATTTTCATCCTGTCCAATCCACAAATTTGCTGAATAATCATGAGACCCTCTCTACCCAATGATAATTTTTTCCTTTTCGCTGAGCTTAATAGCCACCGTCCCACTATTAAGACATAAGGTCATAAAAACATTAAGAATGCTACCTTGCGAATGTCAGCACTCTGGTTCCCAAATGCTTCAAAAAGAGCAGGTAAAAATGATGGTAACTGAGCCATCAGCTCCTCTTGTGATAGCCGTCCCACAAGCTGGAGATATCAGAGGAAACTTCCTATTAGATAAAAATAAGGAGCCTTGGAAGGTAAATGTCTTTAAAATGTAAGGAGAGAGCTGGTTTCCACAATTAGCAAGACCTATAGGCGGGACTAAAGGATCTCGATAATGTACAGCCTAAGACCATCCAAAGATGGAAAACTATGTAAACAGCTTTAGAAGGCACTGAGTGTAGATTATATCATCATAGTGGACATGACTAAATTGCACTCGAGTCAAACTGAAGTGATAGTAACTAGTGACAACTTTGAAGATGAAGCATATACAATTTTTTACATGAATATACTTTGAAAAGAATACAGATGATAAAAATTGCTATAGAAAGTCCCTAATGGTAAAAAAAAGTCCAAGAAGAACCTGTTCAGCAGTCTGTGGACATCATAACTGATCCTAAATCCTAATTATGTCTACGATTGGTAAGTTTATTTCATAAGTAACCATCCAAAAAGAACATGTACTTTGCAATAAGTTGCTACAGCAGAGGGAACCAACATAAGCCCAATTGATACAGCAAAACAAGCATGCATCAACATTATCCAACAAGCAAAAATTTTGCATATGTTCTTTGTTTCTTCTGTCTACTCTTCCTTGGGAGGTTGGTAGGGAGTTTAGGAAAGGAGGTACTATATAAGGTCGGATTGAGAGTAGAAAGCAAGGTACCTTCGTTAAACAATTTATGCAAGTAACAAGCATTTTCTCATCTTCAGTGACCAATAATGGAACAATAACCTGCTCATCAAACAATCACATCACCAACAAATTCAAAAATTAGTCTACTAGCAACCTCCACTTCTCTTAAAGAAAAAAGCACCAGAGAGAGAGAGAGAGAGAGAGAGAGAGAGCACGTACACTTAGACATCTGAAGGGATCATACTTGGACAATACAATAGATAAGCAATGCTCAGCTTCATTTGAAACCTAAAAGCAGAAAAATAAAATATAAAAGGTGGATACAAGGGAAGCTAATGATATATGGTTGAAAAGACAAGTCAAAGAAATTACCTTGGCAACGTCATCCTTACCAGCATGAAGCAGCTTTTCAATTACAATCTCAATAGACTCTTCCATCATATCTTTCTGGAACCATAAGAGGAATGTAGAATTTACCTCAGATAAAAATTATGCAAAGCATGAGAAAAACACATGCAAGCATTTGTGAAAAGAAATGTTTCAACACAAATCTAGAGACACGGTACTAATTTAAAAGCAAAATGATACACAATGCACCTGATTCTGGAGCATTTCAGTAATCGACAAAAGACCCAGTTCACGGATGAGGGAGTCAGAATCATCCAACACCTCAAGTACAATTGTCAAAATTTGATTGAAATACTGCATAAAAGCCGGGTAAACGTAAGTCATCATAGAGAATAACATGCTGCAACATTAATCTAAACAGACGTTCTCAAATAAGGTCTCCTCCCTGATGGAAAAAATTAACCATTAATATAAAAAGAGATTAATACGACTCAATAGCTTCCGGAAAATGGTAGGTTCCACTTCATCAAGGAAAGACAAGCTAATGGATATACTATGATGGCTGGACATATACAACAAATGGAATAAGTAGATAAGATACCAAGAATATCGATTGTCTTGATTCAACAAATAAGAAATCAGTTGCCTTAAACCAGTGTTCTTTTTCTATTGACACCATTTTACATAGTTCTGACAGTTACGAGGATTACCCTGATACACAAATGTCACCATTTTCAATGAACAAGCCATAACAGAACAATTAGCTTCTGAAGATAGAGGCCAATGACATGTACCCTATAAACTTCATAGTAAGCGCACGGCAGAATTGGCACCAAGTTTCTACTTAATTACAATGCCATGTTAGGGTTGCACGGGGAAGAACATGCATGGCAGAAGCCTTGTGAAGAAGGGGGAAACTGAGATTTGTCATTGCATACCTTGGTCCAAATAGAAATATCACTGGCCTGAGATATTTCAACCAGCTGCTGAAGTCCAGTTCTTTTATTTGAAGATGAAAGATCACCACTGCCGTTACCGATCTACAAAAGAAGGATTCTAGATTCATTAGCCACAATGAATTTTTTTTTTTTTTTTTCACACTTCTAATCATACTGTTTCCCAAAAGTAACAATCTTACCATAACAAGCCACTAGAAACTAAATGATATCTTACCATGTGAAGAATTTGGGGAATACTCAGCTCGTCTGGCAATGAATTAACCTTAGAAGCAGAGAAATTGCGATTGTCAAGGTCAGCCTCAGCTGAAGGCTCACCATCAGGACCTAAGTTTTCAGCAGCCCCAAGGCCAGAACTGCCCATAATATTGATGTCCACCTGGGGACTGGACAAGCCCTCTAGACTCATGGGAGACGTATGTTCAATCCGACCAATCTGGGAATCTATATTATTGTCAGTGAGATTTATAGTGCAGCTCAGATCTTCAGACTTGAAATCAGAGAAGTCATGGTTCAAGTTATCATGTGTTTCATTAGATGCTACATGAATCCCACCAGTAGGCAGGGAAGAATCTTGCATAGAACTCCACTTCCGGCCCCCATTACTGTCTAGGGAACCAGCAGAATACCTGCCAAAGAAATTACCCACCCTTTGCTGACCAATATATCCATCTTCAGATGATGAGCCCACAACATCATAAGGATCATAACCAGACTTTGAACGCTGCCGCTCTCTCTTGCTTTGCAAAAAGTTCATCAGATCAACTTCTATACGAGGAGTGTACTGTTTAAGAGCTCGTCTCAAGGAATTCTGTTCCTCAACAGACAAACTCAGGATAAAATTGAGAAATGCAGTCGAATCATAGTGGGAATAAATTGATATGAGACAAGAAATAGCTGCTTCCTTGAGCTTTGTATTTTTATCATGGGCTAGGGGAGTCAACTTAGCAAGCCATAGTTTCAATATACCAATATTACCAGAACCTTCAGAGTTTGCCACACTCTTGCTAAAGGAATTGATGGCAAATTCTATCACTGCCAATTTTGCCTTGGGAGAGCGTTGTTCATCAAGGGATCGAAGCAAAGCAGGTAGAAGAGAATCTGTACTGTATGATTTACTCAAAATCTCTAGTGTTGCTGAGCAAGGCTGCCGAACTGACTCTTTTGGGTCAATCAAACGTGAGAAAACATGGGGTACGATCCTTTCCATGTAACCCTCAAAGGGTTTGCGGCAAGATTTAATGATGTCAGCAAGAGTGGAAAGAGATGCCTGCGCAACTTTATGGTGCGGATCATCCAAATGCTGGAAAAATAGCTTCATGACCTTCTCAAAGTTTTGGATAACTTCTTGAATACCTCTCGGTCCTTGCTGCAGCAGAGACTTTATATAATTAAACGCAGCAACTCTAGTAGACCAGTCAGAAGTTGAACTGAGACCTTCGCTAAGGGCATCGCTTAGAGATGCTGGACCATCCACGTAACTTGATAAATCATTCAGTGCTAGCTGGCTATCATCAAAGCTTCTCCTCCTGCTTGCAGACATTCTTCCCACGACAGCCTTTCTCGAAAGTGGCCTCTGGAAGTTAGGGACATGACTGCTATGTAAATCCCTTAAGCTTCCATCTCTGTGTGGTGTGTTCATATATTGCCTCTCCATGTGCAGATTTGTTGATCGCCTAGCTTCCCTAATGTCACTTTTCTCCTCAATTGCACCCCTTTCATGCAGCTTCTCTGAAGTTCTCCTTGCTGAATAGGCAGAAAATGCTGACAAAGTCTCAGTTACCGTATTACCACGATAGGATGACTTGACAGAATCTTTGGAAGCTTGAATTTGAGAAATGATATCAGATAAACCCAAGCCACCATTTCGGTTGCTACCCCTGCCGATAACTGATGTGGCTGAATCTGAGGCTAATGAGCTCTGGTTAGAAGCTGGAATTGCATGTGGAGATGGCGGATCACGGGAAGATGGACGGTCAACTCCTGCACTAGGGGCAACATGAGAGATATTTAACTGCTTACAAATGATCGAGAGTATCTATCCAAAAACTAGGAAGATTTACTTCAACAGATTGGAAGAAATAACTTGAGTCCATCTTTACCTAAATCCAGACTAGATGAATGGAGAGCCAAAGGATTTCGCTTATCAGATACATCCAAGCCTCTAAGCATGCTTTCAATGGCACTGACCTTCTCTTTGCTTGAATGTAACACACTTTCAAGACTACGTTCAGCACCTTTACCAGCTGCTTTTGTCTGAGACAAAAGCAGCCCTGAAGAAAGAGAAGTCCCTGAGGATAAAGTAGATGTTCCATCCATTGCAACAATAGCAGAAGTTCCATATCCAGATAGACCTGTATGAGCAGAGGTATGAGTGGACGACATATGTGCACTTCTCTCACGAATCGAAGGAGAAGCATGTCGTCTGTGCAAGCCACCATCTTCTTCATTTATTATCTGCAGAGAAGGAGGGATAAAAGAAGCTTAATGGAGGAAAAAGATTAAAAATAGGCCAAGGATATCCCTGTTCATAAGAAGCATTTACCCTCTGAATCACAGGATCAAAAGACAAAAACAAGCGTCGAGAGCGCTCTGGCCAAGTTTTTGAAAACATTCTGTAGCACATTCTGGCTGTGGATCGAACCTGTTAAATTCAAACATCCCTTAACATTTTCATTGAAATGAAAAGCCTCAAAAATATAAACAAATTCAAACAGCTTTACCTCACTCATTGCATCAGCGACACAACATCTTATAAGATCCTCAAAAAGATCAGCAGATCGCTGTATTTCTGGCGCATCAGGCCATTGTTCCAATACCAACAATGCATACTCGCAACACCTGACATTCAACAAATGTAAAAGAAACAACGTAAAAGAAGTAACAATTATATTAAGCACAGAACAATATGCATCCTCGCCTGCTAGTAATGGTTTCAATGAGAAAAAATTAACGGAACATAAAGACTTTTTCAGCACCTTGCACGAAGTACTGCATTTCGGTCATTCTTTGCACAGTCGGCTAAGCGAGGAAGAACACGTGAAACCTTGCAGTTACGCAACATCTGTAGGTAAAAGCATATAGTGTTAAAAATTATGAAGTTAAAAGTAATATCAGAAATTTTTTTTTTGGGCTAAACATGCTGATGAGTTAATTTACCGTTTTTATACAGTTATCAGCAGACTCTGCAATAACAAGGACAGTGATCACAACTAGCTTGAAAAGAACCTGATGGGAATAATACATTATCAATAAACGGAGAGTGAAAATGAAAAGACCAAAATTAAAGAGTGTTTAGTACGTACTGGAATGAACGACTCAGCACAGGCTTCAAAATCTCCCAGAAGCTCCTTGGATAAAAAGCATAGCAGGTGGCAAGCCTTCAAAGCACATAACACAACCAAAAAGTAGCTTATATATAGTATTTTTTTTTTTTTTATAAGGACTTAATACATTGCTTGCTGCAATATTTGATTAGAGAAGCAATTTTACGAGTGATCTAGCAAAGTCGAACAAACCTTCTAAACACATAATACAACCATAGAGGCTAATATACCGTATGTTTTTTCTAGACTAATATGCATTACTTGCTAGGATGTTTGATTACAAACAAGCTTTTACAAGTGATCTAGCAGAATAAGGTCCTCTTTTTTTTACCCATGTTTTCAGGGCAAGAGTAGCTAAATCCCTACAATTGATGAATCTGAAAAGCCACAGTTTGCTTGGCACATGTTACTGAAGTTCTGGCATGTTGGCAACCACCAGAAAATTATGGCAATTGTTTCCTTAATCCTCAGTATAGAAGAAGTAAAAAGCTTTACAAGCAACAGATGCAGTGAAAAACCATGTCAAAATAAATCTGTCATTGGTCATAATAAACATGACATGGAGACAGGAATGGTATTCAAGCAAGGTAGGAGATCT
The DNA here is from genome assembly GCA_016097545.1 of Eucalyptus victrix. Lineage (NCBI taxonomy): Eukaryota > Viridiplantae > Streptophyta > Magnoliopsida > Myrtales > Myrtaceae > Eucalyptus > Eucalyptus victrix. Next base: position 10,360,576 of record CM027842.1, read on the forward strand.
CAATAACAACCATGCCTTTATCCTTTTTTTCTTATAACCAACCGCCTTTTTCTTTTTTTTTTTTTTTTTTTTGGGGGGGGTGTTATAATCCAATAAACATTCTTTGGAGGAATGAGCCAGAATCATAGCATTGCAGACAGGCACTTGTGGAGAAAAAAGAGCCCACATTGCCACAAACCAGATTTAATTTCAAGATTAACAACTTAAGATCAAAGCCAAAGCAAGTCTGCTTGCCAATCCGCCAGTCATGAACCAGCCTTAGGAGCCTTTAATTGGATAGTTCAAGAACCACTGGTAGTAAAGAAAAATATACAAACAACAAGGGCAGCACTAAGCCATGAAGTTGCACCTGCTTTACTATGCTGGACCTTCTATCAGACAACTGTGTGCTCAGAGGGCCCACAAGTTGCTTCAACAGTCCCTTGAAACATGGATAGTCAGCAGCACCTGGTAACAGTATGATTGATGACAAAAGGACTTGCATCAAAACATGGTTTGTAAGGCTTCAGCTAATCGTACCACCACTATAGTTGCATTTATGAGCAATGTCAAGGATCATCAGGTGAAATAATCAAAAAAGATAAAAATAGGGATTAGATGATAAAATCATTGAAATTGGTAACTAGTAGATAAGACAAGAACCAATGTATACAGTACAAAGATTTTGTGAGTTAACAGTAAAGTCAGGTTGCACCGATACAATTTTGATTAAATCAATTTTATCTCAAAATAGATTATTCAAACAGACATCTAGATATTCACAAGGAAACTTGTAAGTGCTTTTTTTGGTAATCGTCAGAGAGTCTGTCCACTACTGTTGTTGCAGTGCAATGAAGTCTGATGTGCAGCGCATGCGTTTGACAACATGTACTGAAACTGTAGCACCCTAAAGCTAAGAGGGGTGGCAACATTGGCTCCGAGGAGTTCACTAAACACCTTTAAAAAGCTGAAGCACCCTCTTAGGAGGTACCACTGTGCCACCAGATCCATACCCATCTCAGTTGCATTTGGCATGTATCTATCAATTCAAGCAAGGTGGCAAGCATGGGATCTACTTTCAATGAGGCAATTAGAATTGTTTCTTTGAAATATCAACATAAAATTGCAAGTATCATAATGATGAGAATGATATAATCCGTAAGAGAGAAAGAGTAAAAACCTCCAGAAACTAGTGCTTCGATTCTCTGCATGGCACCAATGCGAACCGACCAATCTTTATCTGGTACAAGGGTAGAAGCAATCTTCTCAAATTCCCTTATCAGCTCTTTCTCTGAGTATACTGTAATTGGTTCTACGGGTTTTACTGTTACATCACCTTCAGCTGCACAGAACAGAAAAGATAACACCAAAAGATTAAACTGAAGCACATCTTACAAATTATGTCAACTGCTTCGTGGTCAGAGTAGGACTGGAAGAGAGAAGTAAGAACACCACAAAGAATAAGTCCATCAATATTTAACAAATCTACTTAACTTTCCCAACAAAATGTCAAAACATAATACATCCAACCCCCACCCCCTCTCAAGGGAAGGGAAAAAAACACATTCAATTCAATGGAAGAGCATTCTACTTCTACCTTGAATTTGGAGAAAAGATAACTTTGGGGACTGTTGTATTGATCATATACTTAAAGATAGCTGGAAAGGACTAAAGTGAAGATGCTAACCTCCACATTGAGACATATCCTTAGTAGAACTCTTTGCCCTGGGACTATTTCGTTTAGGGTTATGAATTGTAGGCTTTGCATCTGTGGCAGCAAAATTACCCGTAAGTCCATTTGAATTACGAATTTGTGGTTCGAGCTTCTCTAATCTCGCATTGATCTCTTTCACCTGTAATCATAATTTCTATCAGGAGAAGGCAAAAAGTTCCTTTCTCTGAAAAGCAAAAATACTGGTTATCCAATTAAAAAAAAAAAAAGAAAAGACTGGAATCCCTCACTATTTTGTGCACTTCATCAGAATGTTTCCATAGACAGCAGAATATAAAATCTGTAAATTAGTATATGCACATACTCACCATTGATGAAGGGAGATGATGCCGTTGAAGTTCATCACGAAACTGAGACCCAGCCTGTGTATACATCTCCTGGAAAGAGAGGGAAAAAACAGCCTTCTCAGTGAATGTGGTCTAGCAACCAGCTAAAAGACAAATAAAAAAGCTCAAGAAAGAACATTGAAAGTTCAACAGGCAAAACCTGCTGCTTCCCTAGTTTGGCTCATCCATCTTATAAGTGAAACACAACCATATAAACTTTCCATAAAAGTTGCATCAATATCTTTCAGAACAGTGACATCAGAATACAAGTATCACAGCTGCGGAAACTTAGTTTTTGCTTCTCATATCAAAGAATAAGAACATATGTCAACCAGCCCATGCTTTACTTGAGAAAGGAACCATTACTCACAGGATCATGGAAGAGACAGGAGACGATATATTTAAAAAAAAAAATATGTCTAATGGCCAATTATGAGCTTTCGTGGAAGAGGAGTCTTGACTACTGTCACTTGTGCCTAGTAATTCAACACAATTTTGATCCTTGAGCAAACTTACAAGCTCTGACCAGGTATCTAATAAAAATATGAACTAAACCAAAGTAATACGGACCAGCTTCTCTCTTCATTAAACAACTTCTGGGTGAAAAGAACATCCAGAGCAGATGCATTATGTCTATCCTTAATGTCATACCATTAACAAAAAAGGAAAAAAAAAAATTAAAAAAGTTGCCATCACAGTAGAGGTTACTTATGACGGAGAAAAAGCAATTTGAAGCTTTTAGATGCGATGAGCGTATCACTGAGTTTGGCAACAAATTACTATAATTCAACAACTATTCTGTGAGATAGAATCCAGCTTGACTCTATTACAGCTGGCCGAGCAAAGGATTTGCAAATGCTTTTGCAAGATAATGAATTTTTCCATGCAAACGCCTTGGTTTTAGCAATTAAGTTTACCAATCACACTAATTTACTCGCACAACTACCAAAAATAATTAATTGGATGACGTTTGAACAATATGTTGCTTTTCATAAACAACTCTACACAAGAAATAAATGGAAATATAAGGTCAAACAGGATACTTCTCAGCAAATTAAGATAACTCCACATAAAGATCTTACAAGGCTTGAAGGAGTAATGTGTCAAGGATGCCACTGACCTCAATGCATGATAAAGCTGCTTCCCTGACACCATGATTTGAGTCGTTCAACAATTGCAAAATCTAGAAACAAAAGGAAGCATTAATAAATCCAGTTTGGAGGAAAAAATCTCTATGCTCTCCAACTACGTCAAGTCAATGGGCATACCGGCGGAAGGATGGCCCGCTGAAGAGGAAGTTCTGTAGATGCAAAGAGACCAATTGCAGAAGTCACAGTCCGAGCAAACTCTTCTCTGACTCTCCAATTTTTGTGAGTCCAAGCAAAAGACCCAGCCCTTTCAACAATTATTGTCGGCGAAGAAACCTGCAGGGAACACATGACCAAGATCAAGTTTGACATAACCTAGAAAAACAAGCAAAAGATCACTAGAGTTTAAAAGGCACCAAAAAGTGGAAAAAAAATACCAGGAAGAAGGCAAGAATTATGAAAGTACCCTCGTGTTTCCTACAATAAGGAAGGAGAACGCCCCTTTGCAATTCCCAGAATTCAGTAAGAAGAGCTAGAAAAAATACTTTATTTTCCTATCTATTTCGCCCTGGTTTAAGCTAGTAATGAGCAAAAGACCAGGCACAACTGAATTCAATTGGAAATTTGCAAGGCAAACCAAAGGGTCAGTTTTAATTCTCGGGCAAATTAAATCCCAGTTCATGCTTTTCCTCATCCAACTTGATCGAAGGTTTTCAGACAAAGAAACAGCACAAATGAGAGCTAAGCGGTCTAGCCTAAATTGAGTCATTTTTTTTGCAACATATATATCACGTGAAATAGGGATGATAGATAAAGTGGGCAAAGGAAATGTAGATTTAATTAACACGAACATAATAAGAAAACAAATTGGTTAACTGAGAACCAAACTGAACCATTTCTCTGAGTCAAGTTTCCTCTTTGCAAATCCTGTTCAGGCATAGGAACCCTAAAAAATGTACAGGTCGTTTCCACTCTATGAATAAATTGAAGCTGAAATAATGCATGATGATTTCTTTGAACTCCCCATCTAATGAGCTCCTAGTGCTCCTAAAAAATTCTCTATAAATCCTCTCCTTACAGGCAGAAGAAAAAACACTACCAAAGAGTTCAAACGAAACCCCCAAGGCAAAAATTGGGTCAAATTAAACCCTAGAACTTCTGAAATGTCTAAGAACCAAGTCAACCAAGTTCGATTTGTACATTGACTTCATTTCAGTTCATTAAACAGCCTTAGACAAGGGCGAGAGTAAGGATCACGCAGTCAATATTTGAAGTTAAAAACTCCACAAACAAATGAAATCTTCCGATACGACAACAGTAATTCTCAAATATCAGCAAGCACTGAGATCAACCGTTAGCATCTGATCGTTAACGAACGAACCAACATTATAGAAAATCCGGGAGAACTTCGAAGAATTGTTTTGATAGGTAAAACTCAATCGAGAAATTGCCGCGCACTCCTAACCGTCCGACTTTTCACCGAATCTTCACTCCAGCAACCACCATTCCAACAAAACAGACACACACGGAGCATCCCCATCGACCGCCTCGCATTTCATACGGAGCGCGCACACGCGAGCGAGCGAGCGAGCGGACGGAGCAGTTACCTCCATGAGAGTGAGTAGCAGCCTCCGGGAGGCGTCCCTCACGGGCTGCTTCCCGTCGCCGAGGCGCTCGACGACGGCGGGGACGAGGCCGTTGAGGTGCAGCTTCAGGTGCTCGCCGGAGAGCACGGCGGCGGAGGCGAGGGCCTGGAGCGCGCCCTCGCAGACGCGGAAGTTGCCGTCCCGGAGGAGATCCATGCAGCAGTCGACGAGGGACGAGGTCTCGTGCGGGGAGAGGCTCTTCCGGGAGGCCTCGAGGAGCTGGTAGAGGCGCTCCACGGCGGCCAGGCGCTCCTTCGTGTCCTTGGCGCGCGCGAGCTCCAGCGCCTCCTCCATTCCTCCGCCGGTGGGGCCGGGGATCCGCGCGGCGAGGAGAGAGAAAGCAGATCGAGGCCGGCGGAGGAGGTTGTTGGTGGCGGTTCCGAGCCTCTCCGATGCGTAGAGAGAGAAAGAGACAGAGAGAGAGAGAAGGGCTGAGATGGTGGTGGTGGTGAGTGTTACAGTGGGAGGAAAGAAAGTAGTTTTTTATTTTTTTCTGAGTGACGCTGACGCTTATACTTTGCGGAATTGCGAGAGAGACTGTGGTGCGTGCTCTGGAGGGGGAGGGGCGGAGGAAATTGCCACCCGGAACGGGGGTTATTTACGAGACGTGCCACTGCGCGAGCGAGGGCCCTGTCAGGCGCCGCCACGCGTCCGTCGGACCAGAAGGCGACCTCGCCGGACTCTCTCGGGCACGGCACGTGCGCGCGAGGTGGGCCTGGGGCGACCCGACCGATCCGAGGGGTAGGACGTTGGACGGTACTACGGAGGAGACGGTCGAATTAAATCTCTACCCCACCCCACAGTACGTGTTGAAAAATCTACGGGCAAAACGAAATTGGATCCAATAGGATATGCCTTAGAGGCCATCCTGAAAGGTCCTCACCTTTTTTAAATTGAAATGAAAACGATTTAGTTTGACTCACACATCTTATCTTGAGATGAGAATGATTTAGTTTTATGTGTTAGTTTCGACTCTCACCTCCTACAATGAGGTATGTCAAAAATCTAAAAATAAGAATTAGAGTAACAGTTGAGTAAGACCGACTAACAAAACAATGAAATTGAATCTAATCCATATTCATGAAAATAGTTTTGATTTTGCGAAAATTTCACAGTGAATTTCAAAGGACATATAGCAAATCTAATCCTTAAATATATTGTTGGACTGTTAATTTGTTCAATATAATTCTTGAACTTTTGGTATGTATTTAATTTAATTTCTCAACGGTATGAATATGTTCACCAATAATATTAAACAAATTAAGAGTTCGTAAATATTATATATTATGTTAAAGTTCAAAGATTATATGAATAAATTTGAAGTTTAGGATTAAATTAAAACTATTTGTGTCATTATTCCAAAATTAAAGACCGCTTCATCTGTTACACCATACGAGGTAGGTTCATGATTATCAAGTGAGTACAAAATCCAGAATGGAGTCCTCGTATCTCAGAAAGTGGACTTCCCCACAACCATCCGAATGCAGAGAAGCTCGGATCCTAAGAAATAAATGCCGCATTTATAGAAGCGTTCGGCCAGATGGGGGGAATTGCCTCGACAAAGATGGAGATTGGAGAATCATCTCTCGATTCTCGCGAGGCAGCAAAAGGACAATAAATACAGGTGGGGTTGACAAGAATGCAACCTAATTGACGTCGCTTTCTTAATCCCGACTGAGAAAATGAACGAGTTCGCTTTGGAATGGAGCTACATGGACGACGAAAAAATGGCTCATGATCCTAATCATGGCGACAAATATGCGGCACCCGATAATAATAACGAAGTGTTGTTAGTTCACGGGTCGCTGCATGAACTGTGTAATGTTATTAGGAGAGGATAAGCTCGAACGAGAGGCGATCATTTGGTGGAGAATATAAACGACGGGAAGCCTTAACTTGATGACGAAGCCATCCCAACTACTGCTTTTGGACACATGCTGAACGAAAAGGAGATAAAAGGGGAGCGAGGGTTGTGCGCACTTTCGCTTTCGCTTCATAATGCCGGCCTTCGCTATTCTGACGTTTAAAAGATTATTTTTTCGTGATTTATTAAAAAATGGAGTCAATGGATCTTTACAGGTTGGCTGATTTATTTTATTTTTAAATAATGAGGGTTGGCCAATGTAATAACCTTTTTTAGGTGCAGAAAGAGATTCCTACTGGGCTACTCCGAAGGATTGGCTGAAGGCCATAAAGAAATCTTACAGAATTAGCACAATTGAACGGCGTTTTCATATCGACGCCTGCCAGATCCCGAGTTAAAAAAGTCCAAAAGACACTCCAACCGCATCACAGCATATGGTCAAAAGCTAAGATAGTCCAGCTACATACTAAGAATCCTGTTGTTGGATTGAATTCTAATGAATCCTTCATGAGGAAAATGTGTATGCTGGTGATTGTACATGCACATCAGCTAATAATACCCCATAAGTGAAGAAAATATTGCCCTAAATCTTGTGTTGGCCATAAAAAGTCCGGTGCCTCTTAAGTTTGAAAGGGTCTGTACAGCCCTAAACAACAATGCCGCTTGTGATGACTGGTAACCTCCCAGTCTTTGAAGACCAAATATAATCTTGATAGTCTCCACTGCAATCAAGAGTACCTGAAAGAAAAGATAGACATGGATGCCAGGCAAAATCACAAGCAAAAGCTGAGTACAATTAATCATACACGCATGGAGTTACTTACCCAATTGTCATATTTGGCAGGGCATGTGAAATGAGAAGAGGTTTTATCATCAAGCCCAAAGTGTGTGGAATTAGAAGATCTTGCATATTCTGAATGCTCCAAGATAGCAAAAATGTCAAGGATCATCGTCATAAGGGGCGTCTAAAGTTGGTGATGATTCAAAAATTATACGCAGTCTTCCATCCCGTTGAAGATCAACAAGCAAGCTAGCATCATTGGGAGGTTTGACCAAATTATTTCCTCTCAACTCCAAGAGGCCAAGATTACCTAGGTTGCAGGTGTATGGTGAAGTCATCAAATCACCACATATGAACTGACATTAGATTAAAGATAACATAATCTGAATAGCAGAATGTAAAAGGCATAATTTAGCACTTAATTGCCAGTAAATAAACACTAATTCACTGAACTTTTAAAGATGAGATTCTCTCTGAGATTTCATCTAAGAATGCTTCAGCATTCGAAGTCACCAGAAAATGGAAGGATATTAAATACTTCATAATAAGTACGCCCATTATATACATCCGTGGATGTTCACACCTTAAATGAAAATTGCAACATTAGTTAAAGCAAGATTGAACCAATGATCTCTGGAATATTACCCTTCACAGCTTTCAATGCTGAGCATATGATAGTGAGGGACTCTGGAGGCATAAGATTAAACGCAGCATTGACTGTAACGAGCCGTGGTGCGCACTCCATAAGTTTTGACAAAAATTTGGCAGATTCAATACCACCGCGATTTTTACTATACCAAGCAAATTAAATGACTTAGGTTAGTGAATGATCTGCAAGACAGCTTAATGGAAAACTCACACTCAATATTAACCTTATATCAATTTTGACAAGCTTCAAAGATTTGAATGATACTTTCTGTAGCTCTTCAAAACCAGAAGAACCCAATCCAACACCACTTATGTTAAGTACTTGAATTGATGTGCCCAGTAACTTTACCAAGGCTTCTGCAACATGGCTGAACAGACATAAGAACAAATTTAATAAACCAGAAAAAATAAGCTTTGAGTAAAGAGTAATTGTAAGGCTAGAGAAGGACCTGCCAAGACTATTGTCTGAAATAGAGAGAGAACTGAGTGGTATATCTGAGGTGGATAGGGTAGTTAAGAATTCAATAACTCCATTGGATGAAAGCTCACAATTTTCTAGACTTAAGTCAGCCAAGGTGAAGCCTTTTCCAGATGCCTCAACTAAAAAGGGAATTAGATGCCTGCATAGTAACATGCCATCAAAGACAAATAACTAGCCATGTTTGACAACTGTGAAGAAGTAAAACTTGTGCTGACCTAAGTCCATCATCCCCGATGGGATTATCACTTAAATCCAGTTTCCGCAAGGCAGGCATGTGAGCAAGAGCATGTCTAAGATTGTCTGCATCTTCTTTGTGAAGATTATTTCCCCTGAATGAAATGATAGTAAAATTTCAAATAACTACAACACAAAAGTATGGTGTCCAGATTTATCGCAGCCATTAATCACCAAATCCACCCTGCTAAATTATCTAAAACCATTCATTCTGCGTATAATCTTTGTTTTATCCCATGTAAACAAGGGTACCAAGAAAAAGGGGTCATGCCTTAGATTGAGCACACATAATGAAGCTAATGATTTGCCAGCTCCTATAGATGAGACCATACTATCTTTATATTTCCAGGTGAAACTAGAAAGCCATCCTGCTATCTGCAAGAGAAGTACATTTGACCTTGAGTTAGTTTTTTCCTAGAATAACAAAGACAATGGAAAGAAAATTTTGTATAATATGCACCCCGTTATCAGAGAGATCTAGGATGAATATGTCAGACGCAGCATCAAAAAGTGTAGTAAATATCGACCCAGCAGAGTCTCTGTCCAGGTGGGTGTCACAAAATCTCAATGAATACAAATGCCTGACAACAAAAGTTTCAAAAGCAAAATCAGGAATCAGGGGTTAAAATTCACCAGGTCAATACAGTCACTAAGCATCTGACAGAACAATATATGCCTCCTATATTCTGAGGTACTGAAGTAGCTAAATATCTTTCCCAGATACATAGATGGCCATATTAACTGGAGAACATGCCTTTCGTGGAGAAAGGTGCACAAGATCCCATAGTAAAGCCAACTTCTTTAAACGTCTATCTTGGTTGACTTTTACTTTTTGCTTAAATCAAATCTTGTGGCTCATGTAACTAGATTTTGTTTAACCCCGAAAACTTGAAACTTTTGCAGCATATGGACAATCACATGTAGATTTACACATGATTTTTTCATAATTATTTTTAGATTCAACTAACATTTTAAATTTTGGTGGGAACCATTTGCTGAGTCTTAAAAAAACAAGCCATTAAGTTTTTAAGCTAATACACTCAGTTCTCTGTAGAACATATAATCCAGCCATTTGCTTATTGTGACGCTATAAAAGGAAGAAATAAAAAGTAGAAAATGATCACAACATATGCGAGATGCAAATATTACTGTCCAAGTGACACCCATCTCTTCTGAACAACACTCAAAATACAAACTCCTTATAAGTTGGTTCTTCATTTGGATTTCAGGCACTTAGTAATTAGTTCTTAAACATTATGCTGTCAAAATCATGCTGCATGCAGTTGTTATACATCCACAGTGAATTCTCTTGTATTAGTTGTACTATATGGGTTCACAACTTCTTGGGGATTCTTTAAATCTTCATATTATAGCATAAAATAAAATCGGAACACAACAGAGTCCGTAACATAAAGTTTATTGTTGAAGAGTTAGACTAAGCAATATAACATGCAATCAGAAGTTGGTTATAACACAAAACAAAGATTACCTTCCGCATGAAAGAAATGACGAGAATTCAGAAGGTAAGACTGAATTGCTGTTGAGAAAGCTTGACGCTTGAATGGAGAATTGCACTATTCCATGAGATTGCATTCCCTTAACATGAAGCGAAGCACATATTGAACCAATGGAAGTTGAAGGAAGTTTGCAGTGAATGAATTCAAGGGATGTTAATGTTTCACAGTTCTGGAGCAGAAGTGGGCATAAACCTTGAACCTGTGGAATTGTGTTTTGTAAGCTTTCACATCTGAAATAGAAGGGTATGCGGAATGCTTGGTTGATATTTTTTTCCATGACAAGAAAAACATTGAAAAAACTGGTATATTAACTAACATTCACGTAGCTGGAAAATTCACTAAAAGGTACCTATTTTGCTTAATGGGGAATTGATCATACAAAATACCAGTAAGAGAAATGCTACTAGGACATGACAACTGTAAGTTAGAAAAGCATGAACCCTTAGGCCAAAAATAAGCCCACTTTTCAAAAACCACAAAAAAAAAAAAAGCACGAATTATATATCCGTGAACATACTCTTGGGACAACATCAACCTCACTTTTCAATTGAACCAAATATAAGGCATGAACTTTTGTTTTCCACCATTGACTTTTCTGCCCCAATAAGTTTATATAGCATCTAAGGTGACTAATTGAAGTTCACAAGTTGCTCAAACTCCACAAATTAGCTCAAAATAGATGATATGAAATCCTAATTTGCAAACTTGATTAACGGCAAAATCTTAGGCATCTAATATGTGAACTCGATTTGGAGATAAAAATCATTTCTTCTTAAGAATGAACCAAGACCCTACTCAAACTACATCTATTTTGTTTGAAGACAGGTGTCGCTCAGCTCAGTTGACATGTCTATTGTACATGTCACGGCTGTTAGCCACACAGATGCAGCATAAGCCTTTTTCCCAGAGAAGGTAAAGATGGATATTTTTGTTCCTTGAGTAGAAGTTTGTGTTCCTTTTGGACCGTTCCAAAAGTGAGGTTATATTTGTCCTGAGGATATAAGTTCATGGACATTTTTGTCCATCGAGCAAAGGTTTGTGCCTTTTTTTGGGTCATTTGAAAAGCGGGGTTATTTTTGTCCTGATGGTACTACTTTGTGCTTTTTTCTGGCCTTTGGCCACAGACAAGTTACCCAAGTATTTTATACATGACTTTGGACATCACCTCACATGCACTACCTGTGTTGAAGCACAGTTACCCCTTGTTCATGTCAATCCCGTGTCTTTGTTTGCAATCAGTTGCTAAGAAGTGCAAGCGAACCTTATGCCATCTATACCTACCATTACAACTTCACACTTGGTTTGACCCCAATGGCCGGTGCCCAAGACTCTCTCCTACTGAACATGGATTACAGGTAACAAAAGGAAGTACTTTCAGCAGAAAGTGCAGATCTACAATGCCCCATCCTGGCAACGTCTCAGTAGAATCTTTGTAGTTTTTTATGACCATCATGGGTAATATCATCAATAGTCTTTGACTCATGCTCTTCTCTTTCAAGAACTAACTGCCATGGAGTATAATAGTGGATTGTGCAAAAAAATGCATGGCACCTAATCAAAGGAGGCAAATTCTAGCTCTATCATGCCATGAGGTTTTGGCAGAGTTGCGATATTACATCTTCAAAGATACAGGCTTACTCGTGCAGCTGGTTGAGTGAGTGAGGAGATGGTCAGTCTAGAAGCAGATAAATTTAAAAGGCATCATTCCCATAATGAGCTTTTTTTGGCTTTAGTGGCTCGTGACTTCTAGCTTTAGCAATGGCTTTTGCTAAATTTAGTGTTTGGCAAATATAATGCTTACATTTCCTAACTTTGTGGCTTTCACAATACCACAAAAGAAACAATAAAAGTTCAGATCAGCCAGTGTTATATTATGATATGTTATTCCTTTGTGTTGACTAATATTTTCCAAGTAAAATTTGGATTATATGTTCAAAGTAGAAACTACAGGCAAAATCCTCCCTGATTACCCCCTTATTAAGCAATCTAACTGAAACTGAAAGCATAAAAGAGGAACCCCAAAAATTTAAGTCTGAAAAGTGTCATGATGTTGTTTGCATATGACTAGTTCAACATTCAACAACCAACTATCCCCCATTGGCTTAATTCCAGATCATCAGCCAAAGAAATGCAAAAAGGGTTATCCTGCATGCCGGCCTCGCGCTAACTTCTACTCTAAATATTAAATTCTCTCTATTGTCGGCTCTTCTTAGAAGGATTTCTAAGAGATTCGTGTGGGGACCATGGGTATGTCCACCTTTAGTCATGTTTTTTTTTTTTTTTTTTCTTTTTGCCTGGGAGAGAGAGGGGGGGTTAGGGAGGGTAACTTACATGCTCCTTTGTTCTGATCCACTGAAGTACCAAGCTTTCCAATCTAGAATTCTTCAACAAATGCTGAAAAAAATGAAATACTAAAGTTAGATTAACCAATTATTTTCTAAACTCTTTGGCCAACAGACTAACATTTATTGACTCACCCCAGATGCTTACTGCTTTGCCAGTCAGAAGTTTTCAGGCCAACAACAAATCATTTTGGATTCGCACACGTTCCGGAGGTTAAAAAGATCATAGAGCCATTTTTTATCCATTCAGACCACATTAAAAAGAGACCAAACATAACATCAACAATAAAAGGTAATCTAGTTTCTCTGCATTAATTAGTTGGTGGTGGTACATGCAATATGGTACTTATGTTAAACTTCATGTTCAAGTGCTGGAAATTATTATCTTCCATACGCTTCACAGATCTACCTACACAAAATGACAGATTTTCAAAGTGATAAACATAACAAAACAATGACATCTTATAGTAGCTTACACAAGTTTCTTCAACGCATAGCACATTTTGAAGTCTCAGAGATCTGCAGAACAACAAACGATACAACAAAAACACAGTTTCTCACTTCCACTGGAAAACAATTTCATTATATATTACAGAACAGAATCTGGTTGAGAAATAGGCAGCAGATCCACTCATATAAGAATGGTGATACTATCATATAAACACATATCTATAGAAAATTACCTCATGTAGTGTCCAAAACATTCACAATGCTGATAAAGTTTTGAGAACTTGAGCGTAGAAGTATCAGTTTGCTCCTCATAACCAAGAAATTTCAACATAGCATCTGTGAAGAACAAAGAAATCATAAATACTGCCAAGAAAAAGAGTTTTAATGGATGGCTGATTTGTATCATTGTGAATAATGTATCAAAGCCTGTCTTAGGCTCATGTTCTCGCTTTCAAAGCTTCATGTTTGACAATAAGTATATCTGAGAAATACAAAGAAGGACCTTAGGTAATATACCTGAAATTCTTGTTTCGCCTAATTTCCCATCAAAGGATGGGAGCAGTGCAACTTCCGCTGCTTCATCTATGCACCTGATTTCCAACAAGAAGAACGATAGAATCAAAATGATGGCAGAAGATAAATTTTACCCGCCATCTATTTTAAATCTATTCATCGTACTTCTGCAAGTGCAACTCCCAATATGCCTGCTGCCAATCAGCTGGTTGCACCTTCTCAACAAGCTCCGCCCAGCGCCATTTATACAGTGACCTCCATGCATCACTGAAGCTTCCATTCCTATCGCAATAAACTCATACTCAATATCTTTTCTCGAAAAATGACTCATCCAATAGGATGCTCTCTACTAAAACTCAAACTAAGGCAGGACAAACTCTCACGAACCTCGCGCGTTTTCTACCATTCGTGAAGCAATCATCCGAGTCATACTCATCCCGCTTCCATTTCGGCCTGCTCAAAAAGAATTTCGAGCGAACTTGTAAAGCAGACGGTCGGTCAAAAAGGAAAAAACACCATCCGCGAAAGACACGAGAGAGTAACAGACAGATTTCTCATCATCAAAAGCACCAGCCGCATATGATTGCATACTTCCTACTCGACTCCACATCAGTTAGTCGCCTCAACTCCAGCAAATGCGGAATCCGACACCACGCGCAAGATTGGACATGCGCATCACGAAACGAATTGACCGCAAGAAACGATTCGGAGCAAGCAAGATGAGTCCACTCACATCTCGTTCTGCAGCTTGTGCAAGCCCAGCGGCGGCAGGCGAGCCACCAGGGCGTCGAACAAATCCGCCGGGAGCTCGTACACGTGCGGAAGAACATCGTCCCCTGTGAGATTTTTCGCGGCGAAGCCACAGCATAGCAGAGAATCAGAACGAGGTAAATCCTCCCGTGCTTAGCGACGAGGAGAAGCTGCGACTGCCGAATCGCGGAGAGAAGGCTACCTCGGAGGAGCTCGTTCGCGACCGCTGCCAAGGAGAGGGAGACGAGAGACGGAGCTGACTTCATGATCGGCGGCTCCGGCCGCGGAGGAGGCGGCGGAGATCGATCCCGGGGTGGTGCGGCGGCGGAGAGAGGACGGCGAGCGGCGAGTGAGATTGACTGGTCGAGCTCGAGGGAAACGGAGGAACCGGCGGGAGGAGGAGGGAACGGACGTCCGGTTCGATGAATTTACGCGCCCGATTTGTCCTCTTGGGCGGCGGCGAAATTGCTAAGAGTCTTGCTCAATTTAATTTGATCTTGAATTTTCTTATTTGGTAAACATCTTGAAATTTTTCATTTTTGTTTTTAGGAATATGTTGACTATAAATCTTAAGACTTGTGACAAAAGTATCATTGAGTTACACAACTTTGAAAATATGTAGTTAAGTCATAAAATTTATCAAATTAATACAAGGAAAAATGTCATAAATGGCCTTTATATTATTATTTAATGTGTAATTTCGTCCCTAAACTTTCGATTGGTTCGATTTAGCCCACGAACTATGATAAACGCCGATTTGATCCTAAATTTTTCGACGGCGATTTGGTTTTCAACTATTAATAAATGTCCGATTTAGTCATTCGTTACTATTTTTTTTTTTTTTCTTTTTTGCTTATAGTAACGAAATTGAAAAAATAAAAAAAAATAAAAAAAAAAAGAAAAAATCGTAACGAAAAAAAAATAACCAAAAAAAATAGTAACGAAAAAAAAAAAAAACCCTAGCGGGTACTGTTCATCTTCCTAGCGGAAGCAGCCTTGCCCGCACCGGCCACTGCGCCGGCAGACCTCGACCGCGCCGGCGACCCACGAGCCCTCTCTGCTCCACCGCCGCTCCACCGGTCTCGCCCGCCGCCCGTCGACCTTGCAACGCCTCAGTCGCCCGCAACTTCCAGATCCGGCGACCTCCGCGTCCCTGCCGCACCTCAACGCTCTGCCCGACGACCAGCGACGACCTGACGCTTCTGCTACCGAGCCGAGCCGATCCTTGCCGCCGCGACCCAGCGCTCGACGTCCCCCGCTCCAGCCCGTGCCGACCTGCGACGCCATCGTTGTCCCGATCTCGCCGCTCGAGTGTCCGACGCCGGCAGATCTGAGAGCCCCGCAGCAGCCACGACCCGAACGCCCCTGCTCGCCTCCGCCCGACGCTCAACCGCTGCCGTGCCGCTGTCCCTGCAGTGACCCGACGCCGCCGGAGCCCACACCGCCGCTGCTCGCCTTTCCCCGATGTCCGACAGCAAGCCTCGCGCCCCGCGACGCTCCTCGCCGGTGCCCTGCCACGCCGGAGTCCCTCGCCGGTGTCAACCTTCGTTTTTCTGCGAGGAAGATGAACAGTACCCGAGAGGGTTTCTTTTTTTTTTCGTTACTATTTTTTTTGGTTATTTTTTTTTCGTTACGATTTTTTCTTATTTTTTTCGTTATTTTTTTTATTTTTTCAATTTCGTTACTATAAGCAAAAAAAAGAAAAAAAAGAAAAATAGTTACGGAGGACTAAATCGGACATTTATCAATAGTTCAGTGGACTAAATCGGTCGATTGAAAATTTAGGGACCAAATCGGGATTTATCAATAGTTCGAGGACCAAATCGAGCCAATCGAAAGTTCAGGGACGAAATTGTACATTAGGTAATAGTATAGGGACCATTTGTGACATTTTCCCTTAATACAATTAAATCATTCCATTAACTCCGTCCAATTTAATTAACAAAAAATACTGACATAGTTTTTTGTTCTTACTTACTCTATCCTACATGACATTGATATGACTCAAACAAGCAAGATAAACAAAAGACAATGTCGTTTTAATCCATGTGTGATTTTTAAACAAAATAATAATTAAATTAAATTCATGAATAAATTAACAAGTGAGGGCTTTGCTGGCCCTCCCTATTGTTGCCCCACTATTGAGAGGGTGAGGGTCATTGGGCTCCAGCTAATGGCTAGCCCTTGGCTTGATTTGGGTGAGAGGCAACAACCCTCACCTACAATCTACTAAAACCGCTAGCGACCCGGACTGACCCTTGCCCCACCATTGTTGGTTCTTCACAACAATGGTGGGGTGATGACAACAACGAGAGCTATCAAAGCCCTCACTTGTTAGCCTTCTTCTTATTATTTTATTTTTTTTAAATTTAATTAAATTGAAATTATTGTTAAAATCAAATTTGGACCATCACGACATCATTTAGGGCTTTTTTTTCTTATTTAAGTCATGTTAATGTCACGTAGGAGAGAAAAGGTAATAAAAAAAAAGTCACATTACCATTTTTGGGTACCCAAATCGAATGATGTTAACTAAAGGATTTGTTTTAGGACTTTATTACACTTTCTAAAAATTTTAAAGCTCAATTATATTTTCGTGATAAGTTTTAAGATTTTTAGGAAATTTATTCTTTTTTTTTTTTACTAATATGATTTGTTCTCTTTGAATTAAAACTAATTTAATCCGTCCAGGACTCGCAACGAGAAGATCCAATTTAATCCTTGCCTCGCGAGGGTCAGCGGCCCACCCAAGGGAGCGGCCCTCACAGGTGTTTTGCCGAGGGATTGCAACCCATTGCTCGAGCCCAACAGGGGTCTAGCCACTTTCATTCATGGATTTGTTTGCTGGAGCAAGCACATTTTTTTTTTTTTTTACTTTATTTTATTTTTAATCTTTCTGAAAACCTTAATTTGATCTTCTTTATTATTTTTTTTTTATAAATTTGATGTAGGCATTCGATGGCCATTTATGACGCATTTGATAACGATTTTGTTCCAAGGAATAATTTTTTAATCAAAAATAGTTTTTTTTCCGATTCTATTCCCGATAACAATTTTTGAGCAAAAAAACACGTTTAATAACTATCCAAAATTTCTATTATTGGGATAGAAATGCGTTTGGTAGGATTCTTAAATTTTTTAATTTTAATTTTTTATTTATTTTTTTTTTTCTCTTCTTCTTCCTCCTTCTTTGTAGTCTGTCACCAGATAGGCGAGGCAAGGTTTTTCAAGCTCGCTGGTGGCTCGCTAGATCTAGGCGAGGCTCGACCTCGCGTGATTGGCCTTGCCTTGGCCCAGTGAGGCTAAGTCTCATTGTGGCTGTGCAAGGCTCGAGCTCGCCCAAATCTGGTGAGGCCAAGCTCGCCCAGCCACTCGTGATGCTTGGCCTCGGCATCGTCGAGGGCCAACGACTGACCAAAATGAAGAAGAAGAAAGGGGAAGAGGAGAAGAGAATAGAAGAAAAGTGGAGAAAAAAATAGATTCTAGAAATTGTTTTCAGGAATAAGAAGTAATTTTTTTCTACTTCTTGATTTTGTTCAAAATCTATTTCTGGAAACAAAAAAAAAAAAAAAGATTTTTGTTCCCAAGAACAAAAATCTTACCCAGCGGATTTCTGTTCATTTTTTGTTATGAGGAACAAAAGAACAGAAATATTTGTTCCCCAGAAGGTTACTAAATAGGGCCTTAATTGCCACATCGACGTTTTCATCAAAGTTTCTCATGGAAGGAATAATATTCATTCAAATCGGAAAAGTTCAAGAATATGATTGCACCATGAAAGTCTACCAACGACAGTTGCACAAATAAAAAAATTCAAGGTCACCCCATGCCATTATCCCTACCAATTAACGAGAGCCATGTATCTTTGTCAGTAGTAATATAGCAGTCGATAATTCCCAAATTAAGGAAAGTGAATCCCATTAATTGAAATGAAAGGAACTCGCACCATGACAAAGGAGCGAATTGCTTAAGGCACAATTAAATCCTAAAGGGGGTTGAGGAAGCGATTATGGAGAATGTGTCGGTGATGAGGTCGAGACAGCTACCCAAGTGATGTCATAGGCACCTATAATCATATAAATGCATTTATCGATGATGGTGAAATCCAACGATGATCATGAAATACAGCAATCGATATGTGGTGGTGAATGATCAATGGAGATCTTGTTTTGATGACACGACCAACATATAGCCGGTCTGGTGAATTTGGTTAGGCGTTGGATACATGGAAAAGAAGAAAGTAGGCAAGGAACCATACCAAAGATCAGGATACTGATGGTGAAGTTCAGTGGCACTTAAAAGAGTTACGACCGCTTGTGGATAAAATCGCTGTGCATAAAAGAGGCCTAAAAATTGTACAAAAGCAGTTATAATTGTTACCGCATTTAAATATTGACTGCTTTTGAACGGTTGTGTCTAATAGATTACAAAAAGCAGCGTGTAATTATTGTAAAGGAAACAATCATAGGAACAAAATTCTTATGTGCTTCTTTCAATTTATCAGTGCTAAGTCCTTGCAAATTCTTTTCAATTGATGTTGCAAGAATTTAAGAACTTAAATTCTTGCAACATCAATTGAAATCCATTCCATAAAAAACTTCCTTAAAAAAAAATAAAAATAAAATAAAACCAACCTTTTAGCAAAAGGTTTTTTTATACCATTTGGGACAACTCCCAATTACAAGCAAAACAGCACAATTATATATAGGCAATTATATGCTTCCGAAGATAAAAGGAAAACAATAACCACTCATTAGAAAAGAGACACTAATTCAGTACAACATAAAAAGTCGAAACACAGGAAATTACGTTGACCCTTTAACATGCGGGAAAGTTCGTACTCGAATTAAGAAGACACACTTGAGAGTCGGAGACCGATTGCTCCGAAATTGCCACACGAGATACTTCGGTTTTTATCAGATCTTGGAGTCCAAGGCCATAATCGTGCTCAGGTTCATGGGGCTCATGTAGTCGGCCGGGCCACTCAGGATCATCTGGGCGATAAGCCGGGTCGCGCGCTCGGTCGGGTGGAACGGGTCCCAGAACGCGTACACGTTCCGGTCGGGGCACAAGTTCGATAGGGGATTACATATTCCTAGCCCGTTGTAAGCCCCTTGTCCGCAGCATGCCACTTTTGATGTGATGAAACCTGGTCCGAAATGTGGAAATCAGTACAAGGCAAATATAAGTGATACAAAGCAGCGCTGGACTAAGCCGCTGCGAACTGGTTAAGGGTGTAGTGAAGAGAGCGTAAACGGGAGGCGAACCGTATCGCTGGGGGTCGCTGATGAAGTCCATGTTCATCTGGAACGCGTTAGCGGCGATGAAGACGTCGGATCCAAGCTGCTGGTTCAGTCCTTGGGTCATCCGGACGAGTGCCGGGTTGAATAGGGCGGCGGCTTGCTGGGGCTCCTGCACGCACTCGCCATTCAGGCTCCCTTGCGAGGCTAACTCAGCCGGAACACAGCCCAACGGCCCGGTTCCCGTCACCAGCACTCGGCGGGCTCCCAAGTCGTACAGCCTCTGCAGACAGTGTCACATTAAGCACAAATCTGTCATCTCCATCCATGACTTGGCTAAGAAATTTGATTAGGTATTTTACCTGGAGGATATTTCTGTACTCGGAGATGAGGTAGTCGGAGAAGGCTGGGAGGATGAACTCGCGCCGCCTCGCCGATAAGGGGGTGAGGAAGTAGTTGTTGACGAAGTCATTGCCGCCGAGGGTAATCAGCACCAGTGCCTCGTTCACCCGCCGCCGCGCCTGATCAGCTCCGATCAGCGCACTCAGCCTTGCTTGATACGCCTGGAAATTCGCGAACTGCTGGAACATCCTTATTATGGTGACCTGCAACAAGAACATCACAGTTTGATAATTTCAATCAGCTGCTGTTAGTTTCGGCTAGCCAGACACTACGTATCACATGAGATTGTGAGTTCCAAATTCATACATATCGATGATAGACAAAGTTGGTGACCGCGAAGAGCGAGACAGGAAAAAATTGCCATACCCAACTTAAGGGGCGAGATACAACAATTCTATATCGAATGCAATAGATTGTAATAAATATTCTTTTAAAATTGCACCAAACACCAAGTGTCAGTGAGTAACGGCCCCCGCTGGCCTCTTTTAGTCGGCTGTTCTCTGTTCTTTTTTTAACTTTTGTCTTACATAAGATATCAAGATCGATACTGAATTTTCACGTTATCAAACTACATTAACATCAGAGATCCCATCACCGGAGAACATGAAAGGGAAATGGAGGTAACAAGGAAGCACCATAGACAACCTTGTTGCACATTGTCACTTATTCTCTAGTGATTCGATAGACGATATAGTATTGTGAATCAACCTTCGTATAACGGGTTTTGAATCAGAATTTATTCTCTTGCATTACCTACTCAAAGAGTTGAGGAACCATTTCATGATAATAGGTCTACAAGATGACCATAATGTTACTTTTAGCCTTTCCTCATAAATTAGTTGCAGGCATCAACGTCTAGAATTAAAGCCTGTCGACCACCCAAGATAACACTCTACAAACCTACAGTGGGTGTCCCTTTCGGTACAAACTATCTTCACATTACTCCATTACCATTAGTTTCACATTTTGACTGCCTCATACGTTAGCAATCCTAATCAATGTCTCCACTTTATGTTCCATTTTCAGATCTCCATTTAAATGGAGGTCTACCTGCTTCTTCTTGTGGGGACTGCCCCATTAATTGGTCTTGCTAAAAAAAGGAGAGGAAAAAGATACAGGGAACCCAAACTTAGGTGTAACATCACATGACCAAAATCATTTTTTTCGCTTTTGTTGAGGGATTGAAGAGACGTACAAACTGAACGCCGGTGTCATTGAGGATCCCAATCCCAGCCGATGCGAAGTTGGCGCCGACGAGCAGCTTCTCCCCGTTGAGCTCCGGGCTCAAGTATGGCAGCGTTGGCTCCGAACCAATTTGCTCACCTGAATATACATCACATTTGCTTACATGTCAATTACTAGATAAGCATGACGATGTTTACTTGAAACAATAACAACTTCTCATTGAACATCCAAATCTAATAACGAGTCTTTCTATTCAGTGACCCTAGTTAATAACCTCGAAGCCCATATTAGATTTTTGTTACTGGTAAGGGTGCATATCGCTGCTCCAGAAAAAGAATGAGGGAAAACCCCACGCTACATCAATCTAGGAGCATGAAGTAACGATGACAAAGTAGAGGAAATCGACATACTGATAATGTCGGGTAAGTTGAGGCCGTTGGAGAAGCGGCCGGTCGGGCGGTGTGTCGGGTAATCGATGCCGTTCGGCGGGGAGTCGGCGCGAGCAGTGGTGACCAGGTAGTTGTTGTTGCCGCTATCGACGAGAGAGTCCCCGAACACGAAGAAAGCTCGGGCCGCTTCCGCTCGAGGTGGCTGGGCGGCAATGCTGATGGATAGCATGACCAGGGAAGCAATCACTGAACTAAGCCGAGGGCTAGACATGATGGAGGACAACATCGAAGGGAACTCAGTCTCTCTCTCTCTCTCTCTCTCTCTCTCTCTCTCTCTCTCTCTCTTTCTCTGTGGTGTAAGGGAAAAGGATAATCCGCATGGGGTTTTATAGAGGGTTCTACTGATTATGGAGGATCCATCTAATCATCATGCGAGATATAAGCTAAGTTTTATGCATTCCCTATGCTGGTTTTTTTTATCTATTTTGGGAGGCTTCTTGTTCTTTGACCATCTCATATATACTAGTAATTGTAGAGGTCCGCAACTGTTAATGGCGAGAAAGTGGGTCTTTCTAACGGCAAAACTAAAGATTAGGGCACATATATTATTCAAATTTGAATATAGTAGTGATCATGGACGACAAAACGTACGTAATTATCTCCTTATTTCGTTGAAATATGTATTTCCTTAATCGGATCGACTGTACGTGCAAACGACATGTCATAATGACTAAATGTCCAATCCATATATAGTAAGGAAATTATTATTAGGTCCATCTATCAATGTACGAAACAATTATATCTAGTGGTAGTTTGTCCTTTATCTTATATGTAATTGCTCTTGAGCTAGATTCATACTTTGCTGGCCATCTCATTTTTATATGTCATGAGAACTCGAATTCATAATAAATTTACTAAGGATATTATATTTATATATATGTAGGTATATTTTGAGCTAACATGCTTGAATGATTTCGATCATTCTAACAATAATTACATAAAAATAAATAAAAATAAACTTGTTGATTTAACTCGATTCACCAAATATGATAAAAGGATCACACTTTGCTATGTCGTCTAATAGGCTGCATATATTATTACATTTAACAAGGCCATAGTCTCGTAGGCTGAAAGCGCAAAAATCTTGGGAAAAACCAAAAAAATTGACATCACTAACGTACGGTGCATTTCTCAAAGTGTGTCTCCTCTAGTCCCCTCAATCTTTTGGGCTGTCATCTAGCTGGGATCAACACACAATCAAGCACAATTTCTCACCAACAATATATGGCAGGACCATCGACAAGTGATTTATTGTTTGGCAGGCCATAGTAAAGCGCCACCTCCATGTTAGCAACCGAGCGAACCGCGGACAAGACAGACATGATCATTGGATTGATGCCATCTTTTACGACGCGATGCTGCTTTTGGGTCTAGATGATTTGAGCTGATAGATAATTTACACACTAGAATGTGGTCAGAGTAACCAAAATGGAATATGCATGTGAGAAGCCAATACAGGGAAATTACTGAACCGCGAAACCCATATCTCCAACTTTCTTGACTGTTCATTTTACTGAAGGATCGGATCAGAGAGGTAGGGTGCGGCAGTATACTTCCTCTTGCCCAGAAATTGACGAAACAGTCCAAAATCTTTATCTTTTGGCTCAATAATGGAGGAATCCAGTCGACAAAGCTAGACCGGCTCCAGAGATAAGAGCACACCGCAGTGAATGGGACAAGCAGTAACTGAAGGTGGCCCAAGATCTCCACCTAAAAGTATCCAATTGGGCACGGGCTGCATTAAATGGAGATGACTTGTGATATTTCCCTCCTCGAAATTTCATGCATGATTTCAAGGTCTCAGTTTCATATGTAGTCCGCGCACCTTCATGGTTTGAAGGCATGTGTGAGGATGTGGGCACGACTTCATGTCGTCGCATCGGATTCTCGGGAGGAAAGAGGGGGATTGTTAGGTGGGGTTTTCTCTGGAAGAGACGCATGAAAAGAGTTTGGTCACTAAGCCAGTATAATGATGGTGAAACGTTTCAAGTCGGCAGCGTGCTGAAGAGATATCCACCAATATCAGACTCCGAATCAACTGATTCGATACATATACGGAAACGCCGGTGTCAGGAATGTCACTTTGATCTGATACTGTAACATCGCATAAGGTGATATGTATACACGTGATATAGTAATCATCTAGGCAAGAGAAGCCGCGGAAGGATTGGAGCGGCCGCACGAAGAGGCCAATGCCTACTGCTTATGAAGGTTGTAACAAGTGCAGGTGTTGTCGCAGGTACAATGGAGGTTAGCAAAATTTAGCTCTACAGTTGACGTAAACTCACCGCTGTGAATTTAGGCAGCTGGGTTTAGGAAAAAATAGGATAAGAGACAAAAATGACAGTGCACAGCACCGATGAGCAAAACAACGCGATAACTATAAAGAGATATACTGAGCAACTAATTTTACAGATTCTTTATGGCTCTGACATTACTGCATTGATATTTCCTCAGAGCACGCCTGCAGTCATCTACCTCTTAAAAACACGAGACACGCACACGGAGTACACGCATATCTATACTCGTATACGTATTTCGTTTGCCTTCTGGTTCGTGTAATCTAAATAACGACTCTACTGTGCCCATGCACCATGATCTGTTTAGTTCCCCAAGGGGCTTCAATCTATCATTGGTACTTTCACACAGGCAAATGACCCACCAACAAAACCCTAAACACGAAAGAAAACCCTCACAACGTACACCAACTTCTACCTTTTTTGTTTTGGGGGAGAGAGAGAGAGAGAGAGAGAGGGAGGTGATTCAAGTTCAAATTTGCTCTCTTCTTCACATTTCTCAAAGTAAGACTAGCATAAGTCTTTGAGGCTGTAACTAGCAAGTCGGTCACTGTTCTAAAAGAGAAATGTTTATATAATTGTCTTTAATTTACTTTGAGATCAATAGCTTATTTTAGGTCATAAAAAAAAAATAACAAATGATTAAAAATTATTATGAGGTCTATTCCTTTAAAAATTTGTGATTTACAATATACTTTTATTTTTACAATAATCCAAAAATAGTTATGCGAACAAAACCCATTCCAATATGTCACTTTCACTTTTAGGTTGCTCCATGATATGGACCTTTCTTGAATTAATTGAAATCACCAAACTCCTTTCTTCTATGTCCCTAGTCTGCTCAATCTCTTGGGACCCCTACATCCTATAAATTATTGTCCCCTCATTTCTTAACAATTTAAAGAAAAACAATGGTTTGTATGACAAGTTATCATGAGTCGAGAATTTGAATATTGAAACTCTTTCTCAATTTTTCTTATGTGTTATTTTCATCATTTTGCCTATTTTCATGTTCTACCAATTATCTTGTAAATAATTATGTCCATATTTTATCTTGAGTGTAAGATTGACTTAGGAGCTAGGGGGATTGTTAAGTCATGTTTTATAAATACATTGTTGGTCTGTTTCCTAAAGGTTCAAACCTTGTGAAGAAGGACTTGTTCAACGTTACAAAATAACACACTAGCTAAAGAGCTAGGTGATCTCCATTTATTAGGTAGGTTTGGAGATATAATACTAGAGTGAAGGTGCGCGTGGCAAGACTTAAATGAGCGCTTTTTCAAAGACTTTATTCTCACAAAGAGAAAGTGCAATATAGCTGTATCTTTCATCATTTGTTTATTTAGTGGATAAGTTAGTAGCCTTCGAGAATAAAACATGGAGGGGGATTAGTCTGGCCAGTTTGCTCCAAGCCCATCAAAGTTAAGTTTCAAATTGTCATCAAGATGGCTCTACCATCACTTCCCTAATTTCTACATGTTTCTTTATGCATGCTCCTTCCTATAATTACATTTTCTCAAATCTGCAGAAGATTGTTTATATCAAACATTTTGCTCGAGACTATTAAAGAGACCGCCAAAACTATCACCAGCATTGTAATGTTCATCTACAGTTTTCCTCATTCTAGCTTCCCTATGCATGATAAAGTCAACCACGCGCAGCCAATTTAAAGAACACAGTTACATCAACAGATTTCCCTTTTCCCTTTCTTGCACTCAACATCTTACTCTCTCTATGAAACATAGTTCCAACACTTGCCTCCCTTGACATGAAGACGGACAGCCTAGAAAAAAATGAAGATATCGATTTCTAGACTCCACATTTGGAGAATATAACACGCTGCGATTTGCGACCTTTGAAGGCTATTTCATCAGCTTATCCCAAGTCAATCATCAATCATGCATCGCTAGCCGTGCCATGAAACTATTGCTCGGACATATCTGGTGAAAAACCCTAAAACTAGCTTGCACAACTTCGTACTTAAGCTTTCATGTTGTGCATGGCTGGTCCAATCACTACTTATTGAAAAAAAAAACTCCATTCATTTTACTTGGGACAACCTCAGCAACTCACATGTTCTCCTGCGTGCTGCGTCGCATTCATCGCTAAGGCAACAGCACCGGCTTCTCGGTTGAAGCAATACGTGTACGCACATAAAACATGTAAAGCAATGGACGAGGTTTCTCTTTACAATTATTTCTCCACCAACTTTGTCGTCCCCCATTCAATTGGAGAGAAATCATTAATCATGGTATACGTTCTAAGCTCAGATACCATGTCTTAAATCGGTCCAATACGTCATCATTCCATTCCCAATATAGGGATTGCAGGTGCATGTGATGTCACGAATGCCAAGGGCCTTGCGACGCTCAAAATGAAAGAAACCCTGAAACTTAACTCCTCCTTTAAAAATATTATAATGCGATGTCATCATGTTCATGAGATAAAACGTACAAGCTGATTACTTTTAACATGTATTGTGGATGCTGTGCTTGCTGGGAAATGGCTCGCCAAACCCAACCCATTATTCGGCCAATTAATTAATTCATCTGAGTAAAGTACGTAGCTGGACACGACCTTCATTTAATATGCACGCAAACCACTTTCCATCTCTGCGAGTCCTCTCCCTATGCCGTACGCGCAGAGTAAATAATGCAATTTATTAGATAGATATTTTAATGATCTCATTATTTTTCTTTTCTTTTTCATTTTTTTTTCTTCACGGTGAATTTATCTACTCATGCAGTATTATCCAGTGGATGATCTTCAAGAATATCTCTAGAGGAAGAAAGGAAAAGTAGTGGCTTGGAAATAGGACTCTGCTTCTTAAATTTAAACGCTTTCTTAACGCCATGTCCCATTTGTTGCTCAACAATTGAATTCTTGTATATTTAAGATCCCATTCAAGAAAGCCGATTTACATATATTTGATAAATCATTGACTTATGTTGAGCTGCAAGTAGAACAATCTATTTAATGGTTGCTAAACGAACAACCAAAGCAAAACCCTCAAGCTATAGCCTTTGGCAATCAATCTCGCTTTCATATCTCTCAATTTCTATCTTGGGATTCTTCTTCTCCTTATCTTGGGATTCTTGGAGGAAACTTCTCCGGTGATGAAAACCCACGTCTTGAAATGAAAGGCAATTGGGTTAATATGCCTTACGGCATTGTCCTCAATCACAAGTTGACCCAATTCCCCCAGTTGGAACAGTGCCGGGCTTGTGCATTGCAATCCTTAGCAAGAGTTGCTAAATCCCAATCAAGTATCATTGTTCTCAGTCGCTTTTTAATCTTTTCATCCACGACATTTCTCACTTTTTCCTCTTGCATGACCTCTTCAAAATAAAGAGAGATTCAAAATACCAACAAGGACCGACCCAATTGCAAGAGCCATTTCACATTTTCGATTCAAGAACCAATGGCTGTGAGTACGACTCCCGCACAGGGAAACTCAACTTGAAGTTAAGGGCC
This sequence comes from Eucalyptus victrix, assembly GCA_016097545.1. Taxonomy (NCBI): domain Eukaryota; kingdom Viridiplantae; phylum Streptophyta; class Magnoliopsida; order Myrtales; family Myrtaceae; genus Eucalyptus; species Eucalyptus victrix. Next base: position 10,387,974 of record CM027842.1, read on the forward strand.
ACGGCGATGAATTACCATATCGATTCCTCTCCAGATAGCTGGTTAATTATGATTTTGCCTTTGAGTTGTTTAAAAAAAAAAAAACAACAGAGATTCGAAATTAGGAAAGAAACAACATTGTTTAATCATCACTTGACTCTTCGGTTGCTTCATAAATGTTTTAAAGATACTGTTCATCGTGGAGAATTCAAGTGGAGAGAGTGGCATCGCGGTACAATAACCATAAATATTCCGAAGGACATCCGTTGTCAACGTAAATAAAGTAGAAGAGTCAAAGATGGGGGCGGGTTTAGGGTTCTGGAAAGGAGAGTGAGGTTGAGGCCCGAGAGGGTATCAAATTTAAAAGAAGAAAAGAGAGACGGCAAGAGTTTTGCAATAAAAAAGAAGAGTGCAAAGAAAAAATTCAAAAATCAAAACGAAAGGGAGCTTGGGTTGAAAAAGAATGTAATGTTGCTTGCCAAATATGTAATGTTGGACTGATTTGTCTGGGATGCATGGTGGAAGGCAAGTATGTAACTATCTTCTCACCGCTTGTTGCAAACCCCTCGTAACGAACCCAGAGAAGGTTAGCTTATTATTAGGTAGACCCAGATTTTTTTCTCAAGATAGCGCTTATGCTTTGCGTGGACTCTTCAAATCCTATCAATCACAACTTGGATTCTTTACCCTTATTCGTCAATTATAACTCCTATACTAAGCCGATTAGGAGCCAAGTAAGGTGTGGGAGGCTCGCCTTATTTCGTGAAATCAAATAATTGAGTTCGAGACTTGATCGTTCTCTATTAAAGCCCATTACCCATTAATCAATACATTTTTACTTCAAAGAAGGCTACTCTTATTGACTTTATTTCCTTATATACAAGTCTAAGTGTCAATGCATTTATAGAAATAAATGAAATACTTATGTTATGTTTGGTAGTCCAGATTTCTAATAAATATGATTGGATATGATAAGATATTAAATTAAAGAATTTTGTTATATCATATCTATTGTTTGGTGATTATATAAGAAAAATAAGATTAAATTAAAATAAATAAATGGTTATTTTTTGTATTTTGAATTTCTTATATTAGAATTCAAATATAATTTTAATTTTTTTAATTGAAGAAATTTGTTATTTAAGAAAAATAACTTTCCTACTATGGAAATTAAAAGTCATATCTACCTATATCCCACCCCATTCATGGGATAATCTTATCCAATTTATATATTCTCATATCCGATTTTATAATGTATTGAGCAAGTATCAAATATATGATAGGATAAAATGAATTTTATTATGACTACCAAATGTAGCCTTCAAATCCAAGTCTACCAACTAGATAAACTTATTTAAACAATTACATATCTTTTTTTCACAAGCAAAGAATCCTTACTACCATTTTATCGTCCAATTTAAGTTGATGGCAAAGAATCTTCCAACTTGTTAAGTTGATTATTTGTTGGGCTAAGCCCTACACACGGAAGTCGAATCTTTTTTAAATGGAAAGCTGCTTGGACTCCTAACTTTAGGCGTATTGATGTGGGCCCTGTATGAACAAGAAAATTAGGAAGCTTCAATGGCCCAACTTTTTACATATGGAAGCTAGGACGAGTCCCACATCGCTCACCAACACACATACACCTCGGTTTATATATCCAGGTGAGGCAATGTATTAGTTGTTTTGGAGACATCCGATAAAATTAGAATGATATAGAAAGGATTAAGATGCCGACATGACAAATCGCACATGGTTTAATTTTTTTTTTTTTTTTTACTTTGGAGTTATCCTTAATTTTATTTAAAATTACCTCTTTGCCCTCCCTTTTACCTTATGCATATCTACTCGTTATATGCTTTGAATTATCCCAAGTTATATAAAATTTATCTCTTTGCCATCCCTTTCACTTTTTAAGCAATTCTAAAGATTATTCTTATTCATTAAGCTTCAACGGATATCAAAAGATTATTCACTATCATGGAATTGAATTTCATCGTTCTTGTTTTATTTTTGTTTGTCTATCCATTGTTTCCCTTGCATAGTTGGGATAGTATCACCAAAAATATTAGAAGATATTATCAAGGTTTAATTTTTTTTTTATTATAGATTTACATTTTTATTGGTCTTAATAAATAAGGAGATTATAACATATGACTTGTTTAACTGAGGAGAAAGGAGGGATTAAAGTAGACCTTCTAAAGAAACTTTAATTCTACTCGTTGGAGCTCTCGGGTTGTCGTTTATTTTCCTGTCATATCTTTATAGATCAACATTTTTCAAAAATGTGATTTAATTAGAAATCTTTTTGAAATCTTAATATTTCGTTTTGATATTTTTCCTAATCTCTTCTCCAATCAGGTTGATTGACGTGCTTTATTGCGGCAGTTGGCATGAAAAAAAACATGTGAAGGATGGTATTTGCTTAGTTCGTTGGTGTTAGGGTTTGAGGATGGTTTTGGTAAGGTTTCGCTTAAGATGTCTTGCTTATCTTAAGAGACATGACAATATCTTTAGAAGCCCATTCAGCATTGAAAACCCTACGTCTCATCTCCTCAAGAACAAGTCTAATAACATTAGAGGAAGTTTATCTGTGTTTAAGTTCCTTTGATTGGATCAAAAGTTCAATCCCTCAAGTTCGGGGCCTAGCTAGAGGATGACATGATTAAAGTCTGAAACACCCGACTCTCGGCTCAATAAATCAGAGTTTACTTTCAGATTGCACATTTGGAAGCCTTGATGTTGCTTCAGAGCGTGACAAAGTGCACATCGATGGGTGAGAATTTGCTGGATGTTCCCAAATTAGGATCTTGTGAGATTTTTCTATGATCTTTAGTGCCTAGGTGGTACATGGTTTCGACGATCTAAGTAGACATTGCTCAGCACGCCACCTTGTTTAAACGCTGTCTTGCTTTAAGTCCAGGATGAAGCTGGGGTTACATATGAGCCTTTTCTTTGTTAGTGCGCAAGATACGTCGTCAAGCCATTGTGTTAGCAGTATCCAAGTAAACAAGGTTCAGATTGCAATCGGAAATACAGTGAGCAGGAGAAATAGAACTGGACAGGCATCTAAAATAATCGACGATGAAGAAATGATAATGTGCATGTGGAGCGAGTGCATTCTTTGTGAAGATGGCTCATGTAATAGCTCAGGCAACAAGAAAAAAGAAGAGAGAGGAATCATAAACTCTCTTTCACCCGATAGGCTAAAGAAGTAGGCAACTTCCATTTGACGGATGCCAGGATGTTGGGAGGCTGCTCCGCCTTCTCTTCTGTGGCTTGTTATCTGTTCAAAGTCCCAGGAAGGCGCTTTCTGCTTGGATGATACTACTCCTATGATTTGGACCTGATTGTCATGTTAAGGTTCTGACGGATGTCTGGATGTTCTACGCCTATGACAAATGTCCGTTTAAGGCGCTGACAGATTGTGAAGTTACAGAAATTGCAGACACTCTATGCAACAGAGATTACTAAAACAAGTGCGAAGCACAAAGACTGAACCATATTCATTTTGATAAAACCTCGGTCTAGTATAACACACGTTCATGGCTTAGAAGGGATGAAATGAAGGTACTGGGGCATACTGTGGTTAAAAAAAGAGCATCCAAAACTATGAATGATTCTGTGCTTTCCCGAAAGGGTCTTCATTTATGACTGTTTGTGCTTAGAATCCTGTGATTTATGTATGCTTTCTTTATAATCCTTGAAGGAGATGAAACATTATTAGCATATTGTAGGCAAATTAACCATTGTCTATCCGTATTTATTGTGTTGGAGAACGTTGTAATTCAGGTTGATAATCGATGAATAAAAATGAGAAGATGCCTGCTTGACAAGAAAGAAGGTTTTTTTGACTCAATTAGAAAGTTCATTGTGCTCTGCAATAAGCATATGGAAACTAAGCTGCATATTTTAATTAAAAAAAAACTATGCAGCTGTCTTCACAAGTGTCTCTGGTACTTGGATGCCTTGCTGACATATCTTCAATCATGTATTAGAGATCCATGGATCGATCTTGACAATCTTAGAAGTGCCTTGGTTGAGGTATTGCATATGTCTATACAGTTATCAGCCTTCTCATCTTGTATTCCTTGCAGCAGGCTAAGAACAAATTCTCTGTTCAAGATTTAGAAGAACCCAACATTATTATGAGACAGTAGCAAAAGGCAGCAACAAATAATTCCTCGCAGAACTGAGATGCAAATTGACTGTATCTTAATAAACAGAGGTCAACAGTGCAATATCTGATCATCACAAACTTAAAAGTCTATACCTCGGCCTCCAGTGCCAAGAAGGGCATAGAAATCAAGTTCTTATACTGTTGCTATTCTGAACCATTGAATTGGAACCCTCATAAACACCAATAGCTAACGAATAATGTTATTCCTACCCAGTAAAGCTCAGGCGGTGAAGAATCGAGAATCTAATCTCCACGTTGGGAGCTGAACAATTCAATAATGGTGAAAACAAGTAGTACTGGAAAGTGAACCAAAAACGTATACATAGTAATCTAAATATGCTTTGACCAAAAAAAAGGGTCTTAATATGCCTCTGGGATCTCATCGTTGAACAAAGATTTGCTGTACCTGGACAAGAACAGAATTAAAAATGAAGAAGAAAACAATTACCTGGCCTACTGAAGCATAATACAGACGAACGGCTTTAGGTGATATTCGTGCATGAGCACTCATACACAGCACGTTCTTTTAATTTCAAGTAATGATTGACGAGTTCTTCCATGGCGGGCTTCGACTCCAAATCCAGACTCCACAGCTTTATCGTGAGGTTTTCCATCACATGTTCTCTGTGCCAGACACACAGCAGAGATGAAGTTTTCTGAACTTTGATAGGCGAGCTTCAGTATCCACACCTATGACTTGAGAGGAGATGGGAATTTATACTGCACTCAATTGAGTTAAAGTCACGCCTGTCTCGTCTGGCCTTTTGGTGGATTCCACCAGCTTTTTTTTCCCTTCAACTTAATTCTCAAGTCTCCCTAACTTCCTCCGGAAGTTGAATTGATTCAGACCCAGTTACTGGTCCCACCAGGATGCTTCTTGCTCAATGCATTCGCCTACTTTATGGCGAGTCGGTGGGTTTGTTATATGTACAATCGGTAATGACCTGGTAAATTAAATCTAAGACATTAACTTCTGGTGAGTCTCTCCTTTGAACAAATTGACAGAACAACAAAGTATAATCCATTCATTCCTTTTTACTCCCTTAACATTTAAGAGCTCATTATGCGCTTACTGGCGGATCTTGCAAAGTTTTAAGAGCTTATTACCCAGTCTGAGGGTCAATTACTACATACTTTCGTTCTAAACCTCTGTCGTATGTGATGTGGATTTCGGTAATGCGACATCCTTCTTCATACGAGAGGCGGATTTATAGGCTATAGTTTGGATAATGACCTGGCCAAATCCATTCAATTCCGAGTCCCACTGGCCACGTCTTGGTTGAGCCTTCAATGCTTTCTTATCACACAGACAATGCTGAAATTGAAAAACAGAAGAAAAGAGTAGAGAATGGAACCAGCTAAATAAGCAGAGGAAACAGAGTTTACTAATCGCTTGGCTTTGGCTTAGAGCGTCGACTCCAAACGCTTCCAAGCGGGTCAGTTCATAACCCCAGAGAACAAGTTATCTTCTTTAGCCTTGTTTAAGAAGGCAAACTCCTGCAAGCTCAAGACAGACGGCGCTTTCAACTGCCTCTTCGAAGTCCATTGCGTGTATTTTACTTTGTCAGTAGGACCCATCTGGTTGAAAAATTTGAAAGCTTATAGAATAAGCTTCCAGTTTCTTCGTGAAGAAAGACTGCAGAATTTCATGTATGTAAGCAGAAAGCGATGATATAAAGATGCTCGAGTGTTTCCTCAGTGAAAAAGATTTTAGGATCTTATGCCAATGCATATTTTGGGCGATGACGTCAATGCATGCAAGTTTGTATGCGTACCCGCTGTCCCTGTAACCAACATCGTCAACTTTTCCAACGTGTTGATAAATGGATATTTCAAGTTTGCTAAGCCAATCAACAACTTAGATAAAAGTGTCCAGTGTCAAGTGGGGGTGAGTATGGTTCGGATGAACGGCTCCCACCCTGGAACTAGGAACTACTCACTAAAGACCAATTCCAAATAATTGGAATCGGAAATCGCTGTTGGTTCCATTGATTGACCCAAGAACCGGACTAAACTAGGTGGATCCATGGAATTGGTCCCATTAAGCTTCACACACTCATTGCAATATTTTCCGACAATCCAAAGTAAAGCAAAAAAAAAATCCTTTTCTTAATTGCAATATTAGTAAAAAGATCATACTCATACTAAAAGTTGAGAGTTGATGCCAAAAGTTGATGGACGTTGAACTTGAGAGTCAAGATCATGAGTGAGAGATAGAAAGACAACTCATACAAGATGAGAATGAGACAATACGAGTACTCAATTGATGGGTGTTGAGCTTCAAATTGAGGATTTTAGGATTTTCATTTTTCTTAATTTTTTTTGGTAGGAAATTTTTCTTAAAATTAAATATATATTTATATATTACGGGCTAGTTCCATTGGGAATCACCTATTCTGGTCTGGTCCGGGCAGTTTCTGATTCTTTTGCACACCCCAATGTCGAGTCAAACAATTACATATAAACAGTCCAACATGGATCACCCCAAAATGCCCAAACCATTGCAATGGAAGATCAATATTGGGATCAATTGAAGTTTCATACCAGCAATCTAGTCCAAATATTTAGTTGACACAAGTCCATTACAGAATTTGCAGTACAAACCAAAGCATATACAAGCGCCTGCTCACGCACACTCAATACATTACATGAAACCTCTGCCACATTGTTGAAGAGCTCGAGAGGAGTCTTCACTAATTTTCTAAAACAATATCCAGCGAAGCCGCATTGTTGAAGAGCTAATAGTGGTAATTCTTTACGTTCCAACGCTCCAGAAATCATTACCCTACACCAAACGTAGTGATCATCAGTTTAGTTAGGAATCAGTGAATGGTTAGTAAATGTTTCACTAATTGATAAAACCATCAGTATGCACCACAAAAGACTGTTTGAACCCTACCTGGCCATCGCCATATACGTAGTGCTGCGGATTGAAAGAGTTGTACAGGTCATAGTCCGGTAAGTTGTTGTCGAGCATCTGAAATGGCGGGAGTGATTCCATAGTTGCTTGAAACGATGACTGATGTTAGACAAAAAAAATTCGTGTTATAAGACTCTGGAATTACTCTGAAGTATTTGGCTAATGCTCGGTGCATGGAACATTAATTTGATCGAAAACGATGAGACTTAGGGAAGCAAAACCTGGAAAATTGTATGGTCCTTTTAGTTACTTACCTCCTGATCTGTGTCCTCTGTTGATCCATGTTGAGAAGCAACTGGAGTGTTATCAGTTACACTTGAAACTCCTCCAAAACATGGGAAAGTATCCAAGCTTTCACTCGGTTTCCTCTTCAAGCGACAGAGGATATAAGGTATCTGTAAATATTTATTTATAATTAATGTAACAAAGATTAGTCAGTATAATCCGAAAGTTTCACTTTGAATACACTGTGGAATGTGAGTGAAAAAGAGAACGTGTAAAAGTATATGTCACATGGTCAAAACAAAAAATGATAATAATACATGGTACGATAGTCTAAATGGCTCGCTCTTTTTTTTTTGTAATTAAGGACGTGAGAATAAAGCTAGCCTAAGCCCATGGAACCCAGTGTATCCCATGCACTGTTTAAGTACAGGCCTTTGGATTTGTGCAGGTTGTCCTAATTCACAGTATCCTTCCACTTAGTTCTGAGATTTGAACAGGTAATTGTTCTAATTGAAACAGTATCCTTCCACTTAGTTCGTGAGATTTGAACAGGTAACTCCAGTCCTGAATCGAAAATTCCCTAGTGCCCTAACTGGACCAACCCACATTAATTGGCTCATTTTGTTGAAAGCCATTGATATAATGTTATAGTTCAAAAGAACCATCATCTGCTAATGCACTATCAAGTTACTCTACACAAATTTATTTTGCTCATGAAAAATACAAGAGAAATCATAGATAGATCAAATGAAGAACCTGGAGGGTTGAGGAGTATCCACTAAGAAGTTCATGATTTAGGTGATATTCATGCATTACCCATCCAGTCTTGGTGCAACCTTTGTAAAAGACCAAAATCCTCTTGGTGCCTATTAAAACCTTAGTGTCTCGATCTTTTATGTCATCCCTTCGACAAGTGATCTTCCAATGACCACTCCTTGTCTTCCTTTTCACATGCTCACTATTTTGGGCTACATAAGGAGAAGGACATATGAAGAACCAGTCCCACCCATCTGATGGAACATTCAATATCCCTGCATTCATACATGGTAAAAGACTTAGGACAACTCATCAAAACATTATAAATGGATAGAGCGTATGAACATCTTTTCTATGTATAATTGCTGTTACGATATCACAAGTAAATGCAACAACACATGCCCAAGTTAAAGGGAAAAGAGTAGGCGCATGAAACTCACCTGGATATATTCTAGGTAAATCCCAAGGATCCCATGCATAGAAATCCTCGAGCTCGGGGATGACCCAACTGTCGGGGTATCTTTGTACCTTGCCCATCAGATAATGATTGACTAGTTCTTCCTCGGTCGGATGGAATCTGAATCCCAGCGGAAATTGATCCATACCGAGGGTAAGCACGGCTGTTTGACTAAGACAAGTGATACAGATTGAGTAACTCTGAGTCCATGTTTTAACTGGAGATGACAAACTTATAATCGGACTCGACGTTGACTCAGGGTCTTCCCTTGTGCCTGAAGCCCTTGTTTCTGAAGGGAAGGTTGATACATTTCTCTATCTTCTACGAGGAGGATTCCACCTTGGAGAAGCTACTGGTGAAATCCTCATTTTATCCTCCCCGTGAAAGTGAGGAAATCCTTGGGACCATCTTGTTTGCTAGTGCCCGTAAAAGCTCTATATTTGGAGAAATTGAGCCAAAGCATGACAACCAAATGACCATAGGCACCCGGATCGAGCACCGAGCCCATCTAGTCTACAAGTCCTTGTTCAAGTGCAGCCGTTTTCTGAAAAATATTGATTTTTCTTAAGGATCAGAAGGCAACTAGTGCGTTTGGTAACGCGTTTACGTTTTAAAAATTGTTTAGGAAAGCGAGAAATAGAAAAAAGTGTTTCGTTGGGGAACAATTTTTGAATAAAAAACGCGTTTGGTAAACTTGTTCGGGAATAAAAAATGAACGAAATACGTTTGGTAAATTTGTATAATTTTTTTATTTTAATTTTTTAATATTTTTATTTTATTTTTTCTATTTTCTTTATTTTTTATTTATTTCTTATTTATTTTTCTTTTTTTTTTTTTTTTTCGCCGGTTCTTGGCCTCGGCCATGGCCGTGGCCTCGCCCGGCCTAGCACGAGGTTGGCCTCGCTAGGGGCCGGCGACGCTTGGCCTCGCCGGGGTCGGCGACGCTCCGGCGAGATCGCCGGCCCTCTCGCCAACCCTCGACGGCCGGTCGTCGCCATGGCCAAGGCCGGCGACCGGCCAAAGAAAAAGAAGAAGAAAAAAGAGAGAAGTGTTTCTAAATTTTGTTCCGAAATAAGAAACAACTTTTTTTTTTGCATTTTCTTGTTTTCGTTCCAAATGTGTTTCGGGAATAAAAAAATAGTTTTGGAAAAAAATGCAAACAAACGTGTTTCTGTTCTTTTTTTGTTCCTAGGAGCAAAAAAACAAAAAAGTTGTTAAAAACAAAAAAAAGAAACAAAAACAAATGCAGCCTAATTGTCCCAACCCATCCAGAGCATGCTTCAAGGTTTGGGTAGGACCTGCTTGCCACTAGGCCCGTGATCATGTCTAATCTTAACCACGTATATAGTGGTTGATCTTAGGGAGATATGGTGGTGGCCCTCACTTCCTTAGAACCAAATTTTAATTTTTATTGTTTGAGATAACATTTTTTTTCAAAAGAATTATCTAGGGTATTCAATTGAAATTAATTGCCGCGTCCTCTCTGATCTCAATTTCTTGGTCTACCATTGCTAGCATGGATAATTTTGAAAGAAGATGGTCCTCATGATGACTTTTTTTTTTTTTTTCTTGGGGCTAGAAATGATCCTCATAATGACTTGAACCAAAGGCCATGTAACTTAACTTACCGAGTTACATGAAAGTAAACAGCAACTTTTAGCTAAGTTTTCAATATGTTCACTACTACTTTTCATACCTTAGTGAAAATAGCATGATTGCAATTGATTACACTTCTGTCCAATAATCTCCTCTCGTTACCCACGTGTCTTGCAAGACCAATCAAAGCGAAGCAAAATACAATTCTATCTATTATTTTAAGAGACCATTACAAGACTGTGTTTGCTAGAATGGTTTGCATAGGACTAGTCATTATCATTAATCTCAGGATGTAAACTCTCTATATGCTTATTTTCCCGAGTTGGATGCATGGTAATTTTAGGGTTTGTTTGATAATCTTTCTATTTTTCTCAATTTCTATTATTTTGTTACTTGAAATAAAAAAATATTAGAAATTTGTTTGGTAATGTCAATTAATTTATCTATTCCTTAAAGTGGCCAGAAAATTAATTTGGAACAAAAACTAGAAGTGGAAAAAAGTAGCTTATTGATCTCGGGGACAATTTCTAAAAATAAGTTATTTTCTCTTCTTCTTCTTTTTTTCTTTTCTTCTTCTTTGTTGGCCACCACCCCTTGGTACCACCTGTTGCCGGCTAACCGCCGACCACCACTAACCGTCGATGGTTGTTGCCGCCGCCACCGCCCCCTAATGACTACCAACGCCACTGCTTGCTGACCATTGCCACCGACTAATTGCCGATCGCCGCCAACCGGTAGTTGACCATGTAGTCGGCGGCGGTGGCAGGTGATGTCGATGCGATGATAAGGAAAAATAAGAAAAAAATTAAAAGATATTGTACATAAATCATATCAAACACATTTTTTTTTTCATTTCGAAGATAGAAATTTTGTCTAATTACTAGATACATTCTTTTATTGAGAAATTATTCTGAGAAATAAAAATAGGAAAAACAATTTATGAAAATAAATTATTTTTTGAAATGGAAATATTACCAAACAGATCCTTTTAAGTTACGACAAAAGAACATCAAATTTTTTTTTTGGAAAGTGGCTTTCGTCTTTTACTTATTGTTTTTTAAAAAAGTTTGTCTCTCAAGCTTCCTCTTTTTCCGGTCATTTTTCTAGGGTTTACCCCAACTCGGGTAAATATCTCCCCATCCTAATACGTACCTTGATATCCCAATATGTTCCAAGAAGTCGAACAGAGTTAGAAAATTGCATTTAGGGAGTTGATAAGTTGTTGCCATTAGACTTAAAACTGCGAAATTTCCCCAATTTTAATGGTGTCGATTTATTTTTAATCGGATAACAAAATTAAGTTCTTTCCTTTGCCAGTGGTGTCGAAGATGTTATCCTTCTCGTGACGGACATCCATGCAACATCCAGGCAACCCCTGTCCCTCGTCTTCCTATTTTATTCTGTCTCATTTAATTTTGCATGGTTGGGAGTCTTCAGCCATATTATGAAAGTCAACTCAGAAACGAACCAACCTCACATACGACATAATCAATTATGAATTCAAGAAAAGTTGGTGAACCGATATTCTTTTAAACTAGTCCAGATACTTCTCATGAATACATTTACCATTGGATTAATCACTAATTATTCGTTAGAAGTATTTATATTTTAATTGATGGAGAATTGATTTTGATAAACGAAGAGTTGTGATATGTTATTAGAAGTAAGTCTTTGTAGAAGATTAGGCTTGTTTTCCCTCAAACTTAAAGCCCATTGAATGATGATAGACTTGTTATATATGAGAAGGAAAATTTTAAATGAAGACTTGAAGTAGAGTTATTTTCTTGAAAAAAAAAGGTCATTTTCTCAAATAAAAGCTGGAAATGGTTAAATCGCCTTAAATAAATGTTTAAAATGATCAAATCGTCTTAAATAAGAATCTTTGTCCGGCCAGCAAGCACGTGACTATGTCGGACAGAGAACGACTATTTTAGTCAAAAAATTTCTAGGTATATTTTTGAATATTTTGGAATATTTTCATTGGCTCATATGATGATCTTGCACATGGCGGTATACATTGGAGAAATGACTTCTTTGGACTGTTGCGCTGTATTTACCCCTCTCCTAGGAAATGACATAGATCTTGGGATTGCACATCGGGGAGTTCATACTTCCATGCAGTGACCTCCTTACATATGTGTTAAAGCCCATTATCTACCATAAGTGTACTTGAATTTGCATAGAAAACACGAACTTTCTCGAAAATAGTAGAAACCATGCAATAAATAACAGCAAGTTAAGGATTGTTGTCCCGACCTTTTAACCTGGTCTTCCGACCTCTTCACCTGCAATAAATAACAGCAAGTGGTCTTCTAACCTCTTTACCTCCTTTGTAAAAGTCATGTATCGTGTAAGGATCCGGGCCTCCCACTGTATAATATTGTCCGCTTTGAACCTTTGACCCTCACGGCTTCAAAACGCATTACATAAATTAAATAATACAAACTTTATAAACTAGCCCAAAACTCTCTCTAAATGATATGGGACAAGAGATGTGTCCCCTCCCTGCGCATGTCTGGGGACCAAGGCATAGATGCACCGCCATTCCTCCTCCCCGCACACCACCACCCGAGCCGTCATACTCTCCTCCCTTGGGAGCACAACTGCCTCACTATGGCCCCACACGCGATCAGAAGTCGGCTCTGATACCATTTGTAAGGACTTGGACTGTGAGGGCCGAAAGCCCAAAGTGGACAATATTACACAGTAGGAGACCCGATTCCTTACACATCCCTCATTGAAAAGTCATGGAATTATTTTATAATTGAACTAAAGCTTAATTCAGAACCAACTAGTAATGTTAACATGTACCACGGTGGGATGAATCTTCCCATGGTTCACAAAATCCGACTCACGCCTCGAGAAAGAAAAATCGGACTTACGATAGCCGAGTAATGATGATGTAATGGAGGCCACGACAGCGTAAGTTATTGCGTATTCGTACCGAGACATGTTTGGCAAAGTCACTTTTTTCACGGAATTTGGGGTGATCGGTTGAATAAATCGATGCTTTTTATAAGGCGGGATGGGAAGGATGGAGGAACCAGGATCGTTGTAATAGCGAAAAGTGAATAGCCAAAAAATCGGTGCTTTTTTTCACGGATCTGCTCCAAATAATCTGTATGGCATCAACATCTTTTATTCCTAGGTAATTCGAAATCAACTAATGAAGCCGTTCTTTTCAATATACTTGGTAAATTTTATATATCTGTCTAATGAGTACGGGGAAAAATAATTAACAGAAACGCCCGAGCAATACAAGACTCGTTAATCATAGTACAAGACAGTTTCCTTTCGGGCAAGCTTTAAGGGTTACGGCAGGGGTGCAGAGTTTTATGCTTGAATATCTTAATCTCAGAACAAGCAAATTTCAAGAACAGAGAGACTTCAAAGATATTCCTGCACAAGAAGCAGGCTAAGCATGTCAAGGACTCGAGTCGTTTGGCCTTGAGAGCTTCATCGATGCACAACAACATCTGACATTCCATATTTGTCATGATCATCCAGAGGGGGAGGTTCTTGCTGAGCTTCTTGATGCTGTCACCAGATATGTCAGGGATGGACATTCCATATTTGTGGAAGCTGATCATCCAGAGCTTGATGTTATTATCGAACATAATTACACGTGCGAGAGAGAGTGTTCTTACTTGTCGGACAGGAGCTGCAAGAGGCCCTGGGATAACATAATAAGCAGCGTCAAAAGACCACTTCAACCATTGGATGAACCCTTTGCCGCTGAGAAAGAGAGAGAGAAAGAGATGCATGACCCATTGACAAGGTTTTTTTATTTAGAAATAGAGGAATCATATACTACTCAAAGATAAGAATTGGAGAGAGGAACATCTTGTTCATCTGCTCGGATAACATGATCTGATTTCAAGAAAAATTCACATCTTGATTTGCTTAGAGATTTGATTGAGTCGAACTTTGAGAATTTCCCAATTTTCAATTGATTATTAAAATCTTCAATATTTATTTCTTCTCTTACCATAAGACCCTAATCTAAAGACATTTATGACATCGAATTAGAATAAGATGTTTGTTCATCTTAATAAGTTCACTTTCAAAAAATATGTTTGTTCACATCTTAGGCCACTAATTAATGCCGACGAACGGAGTCACTACCTTCTCTGGCATAAACTAAGCATCAGCCGAGGGAGTGCTTTTTACACAAACGTTGAATTTGATTTATTAAAGTGAATAACACACAGACACGCGTATATATTTGCGACCGGCAGGAGACAAATATAATCTGTTCTTTACTTCAATGCTTGTGAAGCCCAATTCAGTTGGGAATAAACAGAGCACAACAATTCAGGCAAAGCCCGTATCCAACATACCCCAAATGCTGATATTAAAGAAGCTGGCGTATCGTCGGATACCGACTTAACCGAAACATTTGCACCATCAAATAATCATATTGGCCGACAAGGACTACCGCAATTGGATATCAGAATACTCAAGCAATTGGAGCCACAAACTAATCTAACTTTTAAGAGAGAAATGAAAGACTCAGCAGACACAAACTACCAAATCAGAAACAGCCTCAGCCACAAGCGCTTCCAGCAATTCCCCTTCTATTTCCCTCCCTAAATTATCGACCACCAATCTGAAATGTCCAAGCCAAATTTTCCCAACAACCTCTTCCTTCACGGCCCTCTCCACGTCCAGACAGGTGTGGTCCTCGTCATCTCCAGACACACGCCGGACCTCAGTAAACCACTCCTTAATCTGGCTCCAAACTATGTCGGCCCTGATGGATGATTTCTCCTCCATAAGCAAATCTCCGGGCCCACAACAGAACCTGTCTACTAGGCATTCCTCTGGCCCGAAGCCAGTAATGCCTACAATCGCTGCATTGACAAAGTCAAATATGAGCTTCCTGTTTGATCTTCTTTGCCTTCTCTTAGCCTCATTTAAAGGTTTGTCATCCTCATCTGCATACTTTTCCCTCAGTAATGGATCCAATGGGCTATGAAGTGAATGCCAACTTGAAACATCGGAGTAGGATGGCGCTGTGCCATCTTGGCTAGATATAGATAAAAGCTTTTCAATGAAGACCAAACAATCTTCCTCTTCCTCCTCGGAACCATAAGTTGTGGAGGGTTTTGACAGACAAAGAAATGCTCTTTCCGGACACTCACCCCAGGAAAGAGACCGGGCTACAGATCCTATAGGAGGTGACTTGTCGATCAAATTAGATTTAAGAGACTGGACCAGCAGTTGTTTTCCTGTTATAAATGAGAAACAATGTTAGAACACAACAAGGAAATACATTTATGAGAAATTTCTCACTTATATGTTTTTAGTATATCTATGTAGAATTTAAGCTGCGATACCAGAGTATTCAGGAATTATACCAGCATCTTCTTCAAAAGACAGTTCTAAAACTGATATTGGGCTTGGCTGGTCCTGGTTCTCACCAACACTTCCCAGAACAGACTTTGATACAGACAATCCAACCTGCAGCAAAGTGCAATCCATTAGATCAGAGTCTGGGTCAAAGCCTCGATAAGCAAATGCTATATAAAACCACAACCATGTTATAAGCCACCTGCAGTTGAATGTCTGCAATTCAACAAAACTTATAGTGATCTCAACAAAGCATCAAATTTCCAAGGGAAAGCTCCTACATGAGCAAGCCAGAGGACCCAGACACTAAGCAAAGACATAGCTATCGGAAGTGACCATATCAACTAATTAGTTATCAAGAGGAGCAATATGAAAATATCAAGGTTTTACTTAGATTGTGATGAATATATAGAAGACATCACCATTCATTTGAAGCAAATACAGCATAGAACTAAAAACCTGCACATAAATGTCAAATTTGAAGCAGACCTCAAGTCACCATACAATACGGAATATCAAACTACCTCTTCAGAGACACTGCTTTCGTTTTGCACCGTACACATGGGATGAGTAGTTTTGTTCAGAAGTCCATGTTGAGCAGAATTTACAGAAGCTTCAATTTGATTTTCTTCAAAATATCGAGAAGCATGGTTGCTGGACTTCCCATAAGGACAGGTAGAAGATTCTCGATTATTGACACCGGGTAAACGAGACTCATCAGCAGATTCACATGTGCCAGATTTTTCATTGCTTGATCTTTTACTTCTAGATGAGAAAAAATTTGAAACTCTTCCCTTCAATGACAAACTAAGACCTTTTTCCTTAGATTCCTTGCGAACATGCATATTGGATGCCTCAGGATCCAAAGTTCGAGTGCTGATTGCATCGCTGTACAACATTGAGGATACAGGCAGAGATTTTGATCTCAGAAGACTCTTTGGTGACTCGGCAACTTCTTCAATTTCAGATGAGTTATTCCTTGAGCAGGAAGCTGATATCCTTGGTTCCTGCTCAATATTGTTGCTGTCTTCCCCTTTTCTAATTGACACCTTTGTGTCCGAAAGCGCAAGCATCTCACCCAAGGTACCAGAGGTTTTGTGGATATGCCTTTGTTCACGTGTATTCTTATTAGATGCCATAACCGCCCACCTCTCCGAGAGACGCTTTTTCGCTTCTCTAGAAACTGTTGATTCGGGAGAAAAAGATGTACGACTCAACGAAGAAGCTGAAAGGGGGCTATCAAACCTATTGATGCAGTCCCAAGAATGCCTTGAAGCAGGTGACAAGACTTCTGAATCACTGCAATTCTCTTGTGGAAACTCATATTCCGATTTATTAAATGAACTGCCATCACCACTATAGCCATTAGAGAAAACAGAAGATAGCAGCGTTTCATCTCTACGGTGTCCCTTCATACTTTCTCGGATGTGATGAGTAACCTCCTTGGCCACTTCTCTTGATAATTGCACATCACCATCTTCAGCTTCTTCAAAGAAATCCTCACCAGGCAACTTTTTGGATATCGTGGAAGGTGGCGAAATAGGCTTAATTTCATGAGTTTGGCCAAGACTAGGCTTCAAAACCACAATTCGAGTTGGTTGAGAATCATGATCACTGCCATTTCGATTGACATAATCAGGGGAGCCAACAGATCTACTTTTACCCCATCTAATCTCTTGGGATGCCTCAGCTGGTCTCTTTGCCAGATTTTCATTCTTCTTTCCCATCACGGGATATTTTTCATTGTCAACCATCTTAGATGGTCTGAGAACAGTGATGCGTTTTGTCTCAGGAGGGGCACAAGTAGACTCCAATTCCTGGAGATGCTTGGAAAAGAGATTATTGGGTTCTTTAATAAATTCAAGCAAAAACTCTCTCTTGGAATTCAAAACTTCCAATGCATCTTGCAACTCCTTTGACCGGTTAAGCTTTTCATCAGTTTCTTGGCATTTTGCTTCCATGAACTTCTGCTGAATGACCGTCTTTCTCTTCTCTCTTCCTTTTCCACCATACCTTTCCATCTGTGGTGATATTTCTCTTGCAGAATTTGTCTTCTGAGATATCTTTTCTACTTCATAAATGTCTTTGTAATCATCAATCTCTCGGTATTTAAAAGATGCATCCTTCATCTGCTCATGCACAAATGTATCTCCTTGCAGCCAACTTTGACATGGTACATCTTGTGGAATTAAGCAAGGCGATGAATGGTTTTTCGATGGGCTTACATCTACAACTGAATCAGGACTTTGTTGTGGAAGGCCATCAAAGCCCATCAACTTCGCCACTACATTAGGTGAACCGTGCTTAGACTCCACTTCTCGAGACATTTCTTGTGCAATTAACATCTTCATGGGCATGGAGTTTGATTGTCTGTTAGGTGAACTTCCCTCGAGTTGAAGTGATCTGCAGTCCCAGGAAATGCAGGACCTGTAAGGACATAATTTT
The DNA here is from genome assembly GCA_016097545.1 of Eucalyptus victrix. NCBI lineage: Eukaryota > Viridiplantae > Streptophyta > Magnoliopsida > Myrtales > Myrtaceae > Eucalyptus > Eucalyptus victrix. The sequence goes on from CM027842.1 coordinate 10,405,884, forward strand.
GGATCCTTTGTTCTGTATGTTGCATGTTTGCTTGCTCTTTTCAGGTGGGGTGGGGGAATTGTCTTCCTATCTCTACTATCAGATTATACTAATCGACTAATTAATATACATTCGAATGTCTTACCATTTTGTCCTCTATGTCATTTGACAAGATGGACTTAAAATTCTTGGCACATCTGGTTGATTCCTTGTGAGTGAAGGATCTGCAAAGTGACAACTCTATGTCAAACATGGTTATCTCACCATACCAAGAAATACATTAGACAAAAAGCAGAAAGGATGACCAGCACAAAAGACAACAGATTAAATGGAATCTATGTGAATTAGTCCGTGAACAAAAAATAAGGGGCACAAAGTAGGCAGATACAAACTTTTACACCTAATTGAAGCCACCAAAGGGGAAAAACCCAGGGGGTGAATCATGAGTCGATAAGTATAAATAGAAGAATCTGTACTGTCTATAATGGACAAAGAGAATCATTAGAAGGGAGTTAATGGTATGGTCTATGAGATTATACTCAAACAGATTAAACTCGGCTCAAGCCAATGAATACATGATTCAAGCAAAAAGAAATTCATACTGACGGAGAACTATCCGACAAAATCAGAGATGAACTGAAGCATAATTAGTGGCAATGCTTGAAGTTCTAAAGCACAATAAGTATCTGACAAGGGCCAAGAGGTGCAGTGCACACCATCATAATGCGGTTTATACGTGAGAAGCTTCTTTGAAGCTGCCCCTGTGCTTAGATCAAAAAGGTTCACCATTCTTCCCAGGCATCCTGGAAACTGTTCCTCGGTGCCTCGAGCTTTATTATTCCGAGCTCTATCCATTTCAACGCCTGCAACATTATCATGAAAGAAAGAAGGGATTCAAATCAAAACGACCCATTAAATGAAATGGACCAAAATCCACAGAAAGAGATTATTCTCTCTCTTTTTTTGGGCCAGCAAGCAAAGGCCTCCTCTTGGTACAAGAGACGATATTGAAAATAGAGACGATCCATGTTTACACATGTTCAACACATCTCGGGTACTACCGCAACGGAGTCGGCATTATGCCCTGGACAGATCCCCAGCACCTTCAGTTCAAGAAGGACTTAACACAAACACCAAGTAGTTCCATTTCCCAATTAGAACCTCAGAGTACCTAAATTGATTCCATTTCACTCGACAGAGAAGACAGGAGTATCACTCTACAACACTCGAGAACCCCCAATCCAACTCAATCAATGTGTAGAAAGCAGATTCCGACCTAAACCCAAAATCCTTCCAGAGGTGCAAAAGACAAAAAAATTACACACAACGGCGACAGCAAATGCAGCTAGATATAGCCGAGACACACCCCTGCATTGAAAACTAGAACGGCAATTCATGAAGAAGAGCACCGAAATATCAACTGAAAAAAAAAAACAACTTGCAATCCCAGCACACACGCATGCTGAGCCACGAATCACGCAAATGCCGGACGCACAAGAGAGATATTCAGCCACAGGGAAGAAAAGACGACTGCTTTTCGGCTGCAAAAAAGCGAGATCGAGAGAATGCATTGAAAGGTATAAAAGGTCGCCAGCATGGAGAAGCTACTTTTCTCTCTCTAGAGAGAGAGAGAGAGAGAGAGAGAGAGACCTTGAGAGAGGGAGCGGTGGATGCCGGCGGCCGGAGCAGGACATCCCGGCGGGGACGCGGCCGGAGCGGGGGGGGCCGGACCGGCGGCCGAGATCCGCCCTGCGTTTCGGGTCGGACGCAGATGCGGAGAGAGAGAAGAGAGAGAGAGAGAGAGAGAGAAGAGAGAGAGATGAAGAAGTTAAAAAAGAAATGAGTGTTGCTTTTTAGTCCACTGATTCGACGTCGAGCCTGGGGAAAAGGCAGCAATTATTATTGCTTTTTTTTGCCTTTTTCGTTCCTGCTGATTTGTTCCTTTTCTCTTTTTTATTCAGGATTAATTATTTATATAACGAATAGACATCGGTAAAATAAAATATTTTTGGATGTAACTTTTCTATTTAAAAAAAAAAGTTGGAGAGGCTACTCATTTAAGTTGGTAATTATGTATCGCATGCAATAAATAATGTACTGATGTAAAAATAATAGATTATTTCGTCCGATGATATGTTTAAAGGTTTGATCAATTAATTCATTAATTGGGATAGTCGTAAAAACCCAAAATACATTGAGTATCCATCAATCTCGATAGCTGGATATCATCTCTAAAGATGTTGGCAATGCGCTATTGCTTATAAAGGCCTAATTTTGTCATGTTCATTGCATGAATAGACATGTACCTAACTATCTATCATGCGCTTCGCAATAATCATACATTCAATACAGACATTGAGATTGAAAAGTGGCATTTAAAAAAAATTATCATTCTAGTCGATAAACAATGTTTTAGTATAGATAACAATTTATGTTTAATTTTTTATAAACAGCAAAAAAATTCAATTCATTTTTTCGTAAAATAAATGCATCTAATCCACGGTCAAACTCAAGATACCGCAGCCACCGCCAACGATTAATTAATTTAACTTAACTTATAATCCATCCTTAACAATTTAAACCCTCGTCTACGCACGACGTGCAGTTTCGTAAACTTTAATCTTGTCCAAGTGCGTTGTCTTATGTGGGCGAGCAAAACGACAAAGCGTCTTGCCTTCCAGTCGCGCGACACTTTTCCCCCCTACCAAAAAAGATATTCCCATCCTATCGAGAATCCTTATCCCCGGAACGAGGAGAAATCCTTAATAATGTTCCACCATCTCGCACCAATCTTATCATTTCCTTTTCAATTTATAAAGTTCGTTTAAGGATGATCTCTCTTGTTATATAAAAATTTCTTACTTTGACCAGGAAAAGCGACGGGAGTGATTCCCGCGATGCACGACAAAAAGCAACAACAAATGTTGTCATGGACGACCTTGTAGCGGATGAGATCAATTTTTTGGGTTAATTTATCATTAAAAAAAACAATTAACAGAGCCGTTAAATATATTTTCTCATAGCTACTGCCAGCATTTCCCGAATTTAAAAAAAAAAAAATTGGAGATCGCACGATTTTTTTACTGATGGGCTGTGGAGAATACTGTGGAGTGGTTGAGCTACCCCGAGGTCAAAGTAAATGCAGAATGCAGGCTTGCATGTTGCATGACCCGGCTTGCCCACATCCTGAGATGGCATTGACATTTTGGTGGCGTGATTTCTCAACCTTGTCCGTGGCGAAAAACTAATTGCATCGGAGAAATTGTAAATTAACTCAGGCGGATTGGCTTGAGGCCGGGCCGACATCGATGGCTTTGCTGTCGAGAGCGACTCGTGGGATTGCCGTGCGGAACTGTACAAGTCCGTTTCATGCATGCGGTTCGCATTGTCCGAACCCGCACCGCAACATTCAAAATAACCAACTGCCTCAGGCCAGTGATTTGGGGAGATTCAGCACGGTTTTGGTCAGCAGCTACGAGGAGAAGTTGCTGAAAAGCTCTTCCAGATTTTTCATATATTAACACAAGAACACTTGCACGGGTGCCTAATCGACAAGTGGGCCTCGGCCCGATTGAACTATCGGGCTGCAAAGCTTTAATCGAAACCCACTCGTGATTATAAACATAATGAAATTCACATTAAAGTGTATTAAAGAAGATACTAAAGTCATGGAACGATCAGAATGTTTTATCATGTGACAATTACTGCTCATCTCACCTGCAGTAGAATGAATGTGGAGAACAGAAATTTTCCATCCCAGAAAAATAGAAATTTGAAGAACTTAGCTCTCTTCTTTGCATTTGGACACTGACATGCCAGGACTTACTAGAACATGTTATCCACAGAAAGAGGATATCGTACCTACGTGGCACAACCCCAGTGGAAGCAAAGATTTTGGTAAAAGAATATCAGATGATTCTCTCTCTCTCTCTCTCTCTCTCTCTCACTTTCTCTCTCCCCAACATCACACAAGCCCACTTCATTCAAAGCCTCTCAATCTTGGTCCTCTGTTGCTTTACTAAGCTGTTTTTCCTCAACATTTGATCCAGACAAAGACAGCGAGAGAGAGAGAGAGAGAGAGAGAGAGATACCAACATACACAAGAATGGCTAGCTGGAGCATGGCTTCAGCTGCTTCTGGGTTGGTATTCACACCGAACGCCCCAACCAATGGGAACTCATCTACTAAGAACAACATGGTGTTCTTTGCAAAGAACAATAACCCTTCTAGGCTTGTGGTGAGAGCAGCGGAAGAAGGGGCGGCTCCGGCGGCAACCACCGCAGCTCCAGCAGCAGCGGAAGCTTCAAAGGCCAAGCCACCCCCAATTGGACCCAAGAGAGGAACCAAGGTGAGTCTTACAATTCAATTCTACGATCGAATCAAGGTATAAGCATGCTCTGTTCCCTGCAATCACTAATATAAAAACACGTGGTTATGTATTGATTTCAAATTACAAAGTAGCATCTTTCTGTTAAATCTTCGAGTGTCTCCTCCGAGGGAATCAATCGCTGAGTGTAAAGCAATCGAGCATGCTATATTCATTGAAGTAAAACTAGAATCAAATAACTGACATGACCGTTGGAGATGCTTACTTCTACATCTATTCTATAAGAGAGGCGTTTCATTTCCAGCTTTTGAAAGTATCTAGTCAACATGAAAAGATAATAGAGTAAACCTTACTGCTATTCTGAGGACAAGCTCAACATTTCTTCCGTATTTTCATCCAAAGGTAAAGATTCTCAGGAAGGAGTCATACTGGTACAATGGAATTGGCTCTGTAGTTGCTGTTGACCAGGTAACATTCATCTTCATAATCCCCATTACTGCATTCCCTTTCGCCACCATCCATCCTGTTGATTTTCTGTATTGGTTTCATCTGAGCAGGACCCAAAGACACGCTATCCGGTTGTGGTTCGTTTCAACAAGGTCAATTATGCGAATGTATCTACAAACAACTACGCATTGGATGAGATCCAAGAAATTTAATGAGCTATTAGGATGCTGCAGTTTTAGTTCTTGCAAACTATTTTCAGTCTCCCCAACTTATACTTTAGTCTGTATCATATGCGTGAGCGTTTTCTTGCATGACCATTTTTCACCTTTGCAAGAGTTCAATGACTTACGCGAAACCACATGATGGACATATACCACTTCAGAATTCAAACAATGTGACACATACCAGGTTTACCCTCATCCTTGTGTTGTAGCATGTAGAACTTAGAATTTTCTCACTGCCCTCCTCCCTTCAGTTGTCCCCGCTTTTTTCCCCGCCCTGTCAAGACTCAAGTGCAAACAGTCAGTAACTTGAAATGGCACGTACAACACTTAGGTAGCATAACCACAGCTACAAATCTTCCTCATTCAGTTTTTGAGGTGATATGCCATCATTCCTTCCTCTAGTTATGCAGACATATGTGAACAATGTCAATCAGGTACATCGGACGAATGATCTTTATTTTAATCGTCCAATACAATGAAGATGCATTCAGTTCATTCTTCTAACAGCAAATGGATTAAAGAAAAACCATGTAAATTTAAAAAATTCATATATGATGCCATCATGTGCTCCAAGTTCCTTGTTTAATACGCATGGTTAGATATACAAGAGTATATGGAATGTGAGCCTCATGCAAGGCCTACGTGGATGAAGAGCTTATGTGAGTGACTACTGACATTTAGAAAAGAGCAAGTACCAATCTCCAAGTCAAATCAGAGAAGGTTATTCTTAAAGAGATTGACTGCAAGAAGCTTATCAAATGCTCTGTCGTTTGCAAAGTCACTCCAACATGTAGGAAATTCAGTAATAAAAAGCCTTTATAATTTTAAAGAAAGTGTTACAGACAGAGAAGCAGGGAAAACAGCTTGGGTAAGTCTTAAGTCATCTTCATCAGCCACATTTCAAGACATAAGTTCCCAAAATATACGATGTGTCTCAAAGGGACTGAAGGTTAAATTATAAAGGATCTTACATTCTGCAACTTCATTCCCCAGGAAATCATTCGTTAATAGTCTTAGATACTGAATTTGTGGCATTTAAGTTAAAGACGGAATAGGATACCATCTTGAATTAATGTCCCTAGACAATATAAATCTGCAAACAGAAAATCTTGTGGTACTATAGAACATCTTTAGTTTAGATGGACTCTCAAAGGAAGTTCTCCTGATTGAAGAAAAATCTAGTGGTAAAGCATAATTAAGAGGAGTTTACATATACTAGTCTGGAAGTGTAATCTAAAAGTTCCACAATTTTAGAGAATCAGATCAAAGGATGTAACAATATTTTAGCATCTCAGAGGACCTCGTAAATCTGTTGATTCAATTTGATTTGTCAAAGGCCATGGAAATATCTAACAAAAGAACAGGCCTTGGACACTCAGACTGTTTTAACCTAATTGCCAAGATAGAGTAAACAAAGATCAACAGAAATTAATGGAAGAAAACTTGTATAAGGAAACAGAGATTTAAGTTGTTCCTATGTGGAGATTACAAACTATACAGTTTCTAAAGGTACGAAAAGAATTATATTGGTACAGCAGATAAATAAACTATACCCGTCAATATAAGATGCAAAAACCATGATCCTATTTTGTAAATATACACGATTGCATGCTAAGAGAGGGAAGACAACAAGACAGCATACAAAAGATTGATCTTCATTTATCTAGAGTCTGTTCCACAAACATTCTTGAAGCAGCCTCAATTTTGCAGTGTGAACAGAACAGGGAATCCTATAGCTGCACAAATGTGTGTTACACTGGCTGAGGTTTAAACACAGAGATTGGTGTCGCTCATCATCTATCTTCATCCCTTCGTTGGATGTATGCAGCATGAAGAGTTGGAGTGGGAATGAATTATAGTGTCAAAAAGGAAAATATCCTTCAGCTACAAAAAAAAATCTTTCATTGCTATGCACACTAAAGAACCCTTCCATCCATGCCATCAAGTAGTCCAGACCATATTCCCTTTACAGGAGGGAGCTGGACAACAAAGGCATTCCAAGGAGGGTAACCAACACCACTACCACGAACACGACCATCCATGCGTAGAGATAAATACCTGCAAAAGGAACATGACGAAACAGACATTTAGAAAAAGTTTACTCTCTGAAGTAGATCAACTACCTCTGAAGCACACATATCAATTGATACAGTGAATCTACATGAGATGCCTCCTTTACCAAAATCTTCTACTTCAAACATTACCAAAGCTTTAGTAATTTGATTATGCAAAATTCACATATTTAAACATGGAAAAAGATAAAGAACAGAATAAACACTAAGGCTTAGTTGCAAGCTTTGCACCAATCGAGGTCACTACATATGCTTACTGAACCTATCAGACAATAATTGTTAATTAACATGCCTCCACTTACACTGGAGAATCAGGAGAAACACCAGCAAGTTTCTTCTGCTCATTTAACCACCTGTAGATCAACAAAATAAGAAGTCAGAGAGATATAGGCAGAGAATGGGGGAGGAATAGAGAGTAGTGACACTTTCTTTTATGTTTACCCAAATCATACTCTTACTTGGTCCACTCAGAAACATAAACAGGAGCCAACTGCCAAAGCCTCTTCCTTTTGTTGGTAATCTCTTTCATCTCCTCACTCTCGTCAAACTCAAAAGTGGGTGAATTCCCATCTGTGGCAAAAGGCACTACAAGCACCCCTCGATCCAAAAGACTCTCAGTATAAGTTCACTAAGTTTAAAGGACTCTGTAATAAAGGACACTGGGCCAGCACAGATCACAAGACGAGCAAGTCCTCTCAAAGAGCTTAGAGAAATGATTCTCCTTTCATCTACCCGGAGCTTCAGATTTGAAAGGTTTTCCTCTCTAGTGAGTCTAGCCACTTGTGCATTCTTAGCATTGCTCTCCCGATAATAGAGAAATGCAAATATAGAAACCGCCCCAACATCTATGAGAAGACCTTTGAAAATCTCAGGTACTGCATCAGCTTTAGCGGAGTTTGTCAGAGCAGCAATTAGTTGTGTAGTGGCAATCAAACCTCCAATAGCACCACTGGCAATGAAAGCAAGGTAGAAGAACATCCGCACAGACCGGAATGGAGACAGGACCTCACTCCTAATCTTGGCTAATGAACTGTAAACAAACCAAAGACCAAATTATGAGTACAAGGTGGCAAGACTTCCAAAGCAGAAACTGATGGAGAAGGCAACACTTCAAGAAACTTGCACCAAAGAAGAGATGAAGCAGCAACTGGCCAGATTTTAAATCTTTCAAATTTACAACTCCTTTCAGCTGAATAGAACACATTTTGTATCAGACAACAGATATAGCCCATATGAATTAAATGCAACTATACAAGCAACATATTTTCCTTCTTTACTAGTACTTTTGGAATTGTGCAAAACCAATTAGGAAAACCTCAAATATGGAAGTACTCAAGTATGACCTAAGAGCATCAGAAATGAAATAGCTGAACCCACAAATCCAAACGTTTATGAGTATGTGCTTAGATAGAAGGCAATATTATTTTGGTCCCAAGAGAGTTGCCAAGCCAATAGACCAATTCCTTGTTTGCATTCGATGGAGGGGACATTGCATTCAACTGATGGGACAAGATAACATACAATATACAAGATTCAGGCGTGACATATAATTTGACATTATAATAATACCTGCAACCCTTTCAAGCATTTGATATGATTGACACTCGCAAGTAACCAAAAAGATTTTAGTCATTTCATTGCCAAACCTGGACAAAGCGTTATATTATCTGCCTAAGGAAAAAGACAAGTTGCTGATAATGCTGCAATTCACACCTTTATATTCACCATCCAAGAAAATTTAAAACCTGAAAATTCAACCTGCTAAACCCAATTCGCTGCATTACTCACATCAAAGGACTACCACCATGATCAAGAAGAATTTATTTTTTCGCACATGCCACATGTGATCACCAATTCCATAGTTCCAACTATGAGCTTGCAAGTGCACCAAGAACCCTCTTCACAATTACGACGCTGCTATTAGATTCTAAACAAAACCAACTCTTCCCCTAAGCAAATTTGGATTCACAATGAACATAATCTAGGCTGAGACCAATCTCCTCACGCGACAAATGGCAGTATTTAATTGCTGAAAACATTCGGTGTCCATCTATACCCTCTTGACTCTCCAAAAATTAAATCCGCAACACATTGACACCCAACTCTCCATGATAAAATTCATCCATCCACACCATCGGAGGCCATGATCAATGAAGCAGTTCCTCTCCCCCCCACCGACTATGACTCAATTCCTGCGCCATTCGAAGCCGCTTCACATTCTATGCAACTCAGAATGTATCCGAATCTGCAATCGACAAAATCAGATTTTTTTCCCGCAACGGAAATCAGCCAAACTAAAGCCTACAACTTCAGCAACCAGGCACCAGCTCCAGAAAAAAAAAAAAAAAAATCACCGAACTCCACTTCAAGTAAAGAAAACACACACCGCGATAATTTAAAAAGAGCGAAACGACTAGCCTGGCTTCAGCGGAGGAGGAGGGTTTGTTGGAGGCGGAGCAGGTAACGGAACGGCGGCCCGCGGCTCGCGCGGCGGAGGCGGAGGCGGGGCGGCGGACGTGTAATGCTCCGGCGAAGGGCGGCGGTGGAAGCGCGCCTCGGGCGCCGCATTTGACGTCGCGAGCGCAGCGGCGGAAGACGGAGAGGCTGTGGATGGTGGGGAGAGAAACGGAAGCCATGGCCATGGCTACTCTCTCGGCTCCGTCATCACCTTCACCGGAGCGAGCTCGATTTTCTTCGCGCCCCCGTGATTTTCCCTTCTTTTTTTTTTTAAAGAAATAAACAAAATTAATCTTAGGAGGCGGCTCACGAGTGACCGGCGTGTTGCCACGCTTGCCAACGTTCCCCCACTTCTCTTGAAAAAAAAAAAAACATAAATAAACTTAAAATATAGGTTATCATTATGAAAAATCCGAAATTAATTATAATATACATCTATAACAAATTTATTCTCAAATAATTTCCGTCAAATTAAATTAATGTTATAAAAAATATAAAATTGGAAGGTAAAAATAATCACCAATTACCATGTACTTAATTGAGTGATTAATTAGCGTCTTGAAACTAATAAGAAAATGAATTTGTTATAAATGTACAAATTTAAAATTTGTTATGATCAAAAAATTAATAGAAGATAAATTTATTATAATTATTTGTTACATTAATCCTTAAAAAATTAAAATGAAAAACTATGTGAATTTTTTTTCATTTGTTCAAAAAAAAAAATGCAAAGTTAGGAAGAAAAAAATTTTGAAATTTATTCACGGACAATGTTAAAAACTTTGATATAAATATTCTAGCATTCCTTGACAAGTGCTGAATAAGCTAATGTTCGACTTGACATATCTACGTATAGGATCCATTCTTCATATTTTTCTAATACCCCTCTTTTTTTAAGGATATTTTCTATCACTTTTTTTTTTTTTGATGACACAGAAAACCCGAAAGCCATCAGCCGGCAGGAAGAACTTGAGAGCGACACGTGTTAACCACTATACACGTGCCACTAGGTAAGTCACCAAGCAACACATTGGAGATTCGAACCTCTCCCCTTTGTGAGGGGGAGAAGGCCCGAAGTCAGTAACGCCACCGCAGTGGGTGGTATCACTTTCTCTCTCTCTTCTCCATTATTCACCCTCGCGGTCGCACAACTAGCACCATCGTTTCTGATCAAACGGCCAGCCAGAGTCTTGACAGCTACTTTCCCCAACAAAAGTACGCGAAGAGAGAGAAGGGGGGAAGGGAGGGGAAGGGAGGGGAAGGTTTTGCAGCAAAATGAGGACTGCAAGATGATCAATTCATACAAATTGAGGCTATTCTGTTCTAGAAATGGATTTGCAGGCTAGCAGCTGGCAAACACAAAGTAACCACCACCATCTTGCACTCCTGCCCTTTGGCTGCAGCTGAGGATGTTTACTGGCAAAACTCAATCAACAAGATCACAAACAAAGAAGAATGTCAACAAAGAAGAATGTCCGTGGATCTTGATCAGCTTGGAAGAACATCTTTAATCCCCCAAATCACCTCACTCACTGCTTTGTTAAGCATCTTGGAACTGGCATGATCGGATGATTTGCACCCAGTATGCGATCACAAGCCTCAGCACAAGAAGACAAGCATTTCGATTACAAAAGTTGATGAGAGACAATCAGATGTCAATGAAAAGTAAAGCCACATTGTCTTTCACAGACTGTCCCCGGGAGTAAAATCTCTCCAGAAAGAATAATGGGGCGGGGCTAGTTCTTAGCATTAGCCTCTGACAACAGAGGTTCGAGTTCTCCGTTGCGGTGTAATTTCACAGTATCTGCATCACAACAAGTAAATAACACAGAAATCAACCCCTGCTAAATTTAAATGCCCTATCAAAAGAGAACTTGGCCTCACCAACAAAAGATACTATAGAATTCGATTGACTTATTATTCATGCTTAGCCAAAGACGCAGGACTTCCTTTGCTGACTCAAAATCCTAAGTTAAAAAATTACGAATGTCCAAGCAGTTTCCACAGAATGAAAGATGGAAAAAGATAATTAAATGAAAAGGCAGCTCATAACATCTAACAAAAAGTTTTACACGCATTACAACAAGAACATCACTATATATTAGTGAGAGGACAGCAATAATGGGGTAAAGAAGATGGTTTAAAAAATAATCTCCAGGTACCATCATGGAACAATGGAATCAAAGGTGTAGAAAGGGTTATACCTGTACAGCCGCCGATATGTTGGCCCCCTGCACATGAAGATAGAAATTATCTCACTAGCAGTTGATAAAGAAGAAGAAGAAGATCATAACATAATTTGGATTATCAAAAAAATCAGGACATAGAAAGGATGATCTTTCCTCAAAAGTATTTGTGAGTTGTTTTGAACGGCACTTCTGACCTACAATTAAGCAAACTAGCTACCAATTTATTTACACCACTGCTGTAATGAGGAACTTATTACTGTCAATGCTCGAAGCTTTATCTGTTGAAGCTCACAAATTCAATGCCATGAAGAGATGCCTTTTTTCCCTCCAAACATAGTGTTTCGTGTATATGTATTTGCATATACTTATTCATGTCTTGGCTTATTCAAACAGATCAGCTGCCAACTAAAAAAGATAGAAATCTAAATTGACATGAAACAGTCAAATCTTCCTGCATCATATGAAGTAAACAATGAGACAGACTATTCTTTTTTCTATTTGCTGTTATATTGCCAAGTCTACAGAAAAGATGTTGAAATTTTCCTTTGTAATAGCCAGTGACTGCATTCCCAGGTTGAGTCAAGAAGCACTCCCAGACTGAATTTCTTGCTTTTAAAGGGAACTTAATGAGTCACACTACTTCATAGTTGACAGAGCAGCATTACGTACCAATGAAAACATTAGGGACAGTGTGCTGTCCTGTAAGCCTCTCCAAGACCTTCTGCAGTTGTGGCCCCTGCGGTCCTGACAATATCAAATAGTGTTGGGCCCATGCAAAATTAGATCAGCCACAGAAGGATGAACACTTCTCTGAGAAAAAGACTTCTTTTAATAGGGACTGCTGAAAAATAACTTGTACTTCATACAAACATAGAAAGTTGGACGTGAAACACAAGAAGTAAGAATGTGATGCATATCATGGTAGTTAGACCATTAGCCTGGGGAAAACGCATATACTTGAATTATCTGCTTTATGCAAGGATCAGCACGGACGGTTGGCTTGCTAAAAATCACCATGAAAGATAATGCCATTGCAGCAAAAGAAAAGCCAATGAAAGTATGAAGGGATGTGTATCCTCCATATACCTTGACTAAAACAGAAAATATAAGCAGCCATTAACACTAGACTCTCCTTACACAATGATGATGGAAATATAATGAAATGGAATTCAAAAAAGTCCTAACCTGTGCTTGATAGGCTCTCACCCGGTAAGCCTGAACTATTTATGAGTACAAAGTTTCTCGGGTCAATTTCAAAGGGCTCCTCATGTCTAGTTCTAATAACGGAAATGCCCCGCAGACACTATAATCACCCGATGAGAACCAATCTAGTTACATTCTCCAAAAACGGAGAGAAATAGTTCGAACTTTTCCAGCAACATGTTGTGACTTATTTTGTTTGTATGACTAGTATGGCATGTCCACAGCCTCCCCTAATGTCTCTCACCTCCAACTTCATGAGAACACCTAGTTTCTATTCTCTTCTCGAAGATAATGCAGCATGAACATCTACGGAATTACACATATCTAGTCAAGAGTAAAAAACACATGGGGCATTTAGAAACAATTACCATCAGCAACATCAAATCATGCACTAAAACTAAGGCACGAAGTCGAAGGAAGAAAAGGGCGAAGCTGACGAACCTAACTCATCCAATTCAATCACCAGAGGATCCACACCGAGCCTCTTGAACAGAGATTTCACCTCGGACGAGTACCTTCAAGGCAACCCAGAAACGAAAGAATTCAAATTTCGCAATTCACCCCTCGGAGCTCTCTCACAAAACCACAGGAACACAATCAACGCGCGAGAAATCGAAACTCACGAGCACCAACTCTTGGAGTACACGACGACGGGGTTCTCGGCCACGGTCTTCCGCACGGCCTCCTCGAGCCGCGACCCGAACGAGGACGACGAAGACGAGGGAGACGGCTCCGAAGCCGCCGCCGCCGCCGCCGTCTGAATCGAAGCCCACCGGCGCGCCCCGCGCAAGCCGACGGAGGCCGGAGCGCGGCCGCGGCCGACCGGGAGGCGAGCGGAGCGAGGATGGGCGAGAGGAGCGGAGGGGCCGTCCGGGGAGAGGCGAGGGCGGCGGCGGCGGCGGCGGCGAATTTGGGGAGGTGGGTCACGGTCGACATCGTCGCCGGGATCGGAAATCGGCGGAAGCAGGATGGGGATTTCGGTGGTAGCTGCCGGTGGTCGGTTCAAACCGGAAGAGTCGGTGGTGATCGCAACGGATTGGAAAGGCTCGTTCCTCTTAAGAAGCCCATCAGCCAATGGGAACACGAGGTTAAGCCCAAAGTCTTTATAGGCCCATGGGCTGTAGCTATTATGAATATTTCAAGTGAAAAAGCCCGGTCCACTCTTGATTTGAGGATTATAATTTATAACTGGCCCGTTCTCTCGTACTAATGGCGAATTGGGCCGCTTGTGCACACACGTGTTATGTTGATGGTGTATATTATGATTACTCTATTAGATGTATTAAAATGGGAAAAAAGCTACGAAAAATTCCAATCTTTACCTAATATAACAAATTTACGTAAAAAAATTTGTGATATAAAAAATCTCAAACTTTGTAAATTATGACACATCTACCCCAACTCTATCGCTGAAGGGCACTTTTATCTTCTATTTTTTTTTTTGTTCTTTTCCTTTTTCTTTTTTATTTTTCTTTTTTCCTTTTTTTTTTCTTCTCTCTCCCTCTATTGTGGTTGCCAGAGGAAAACCGAACTCAGGTGAGGGGTCGAGCGAGGACAACCCTAGCCATATCCAATGAGGACAACTCTCGTCTAATGCAAGTGAGGGCAGCCTTCGCCAAATTCGGCCCAAGAGAGGGCCACCCTCACCAGAGTCTGGCTTCCCTCCATGGCTAATGGATGGAAGAGAGGAGAAGAAAAATGAAAAAGAAAATTCAAAGAAAAAAATTAAAAGTAAAAGATAAAAATGCCTTATAATTTGGAGTAAATGTATCCCACGTGTATAAGTTTATGGATTTTTATATCAATAAAATAAGTTTGGGATAAATGTATCGTTGGCAAAGTTTGAGATTTTCTTGTTACAAAGTTTGAGATTTTCTATGTTACAAAAAAAGTTTGGTATAAATTTGTTATGCTGAGTAAAGTTTGAGGTTTTTTGTGGTTTTTTTCCTTAATAAAATTGGGTTTGCAGAACCACCACCTGCGGTGGTCTAGCTTGATAAGAGCCCTCATGAAATCTACCCAGGATGGAGGGGTTCAAATCCCGCAGGACGCATGGGATCTTAAGCACAATGTTGGGATGGTGAGTCCTCCGCTAACGCCACCCTAGGGTTTATCCACCGGCTGCCGACTATACGGGGTTCCCTAGGCATCAAAAAGAAAATGGTTAATACCTTGAAAAACCCCAAACCGGTACACTTATGACAAATTTACCCCAAACTATTTTTTTGATCATGAAAAACCCCAACCGGGTAAACTTGTGACAAATTTACCCCGACCGATTATAAAAAAATCATAAACTGGTACATTTATGACAAATTTACCCCCAAACTAATTTATTCGACTACAAAAAATCATAAACTGATAAATTTGTGACAAATATACCCTATGCTAAATTGGATTAATACCACAAAAAAATCATAAAAATTGTTGACAAACAGAACGTAAAATCCTAAATTGGTATACGGTTAAGTCACGTGTCATTTCTTAAAATTTGAGAAAAAATTTGGGTAAATTTTGCAGTTTGAGATAAATTTTGGCATGGTATTATCCCAAAAGAAAAAATTGGGTTTGCAGAATTGGCATGTCAGGTGATGTGACAATTAATAAATTTTATACATAATGGTGGTATTCAAGCATTGCAATAACTTGCGTCATATTTATTTTTAAGGATAAAGTATTTTAGAATTATGGAATTTCCGTCCTGCACTGTGATTAATTCTATCGGTCAAGCGCGGCTCATTCATAACTAACTGATTTTAGTTGCAGGATGCAACGACGAAAGGTTTCTTGACTTGGAATCCGATATGATGTGTTTGAAGATTCAACTCTGGACATGACAAAAGTACGTGGGGCTGCTTGTGCTGTTGCAAAAACATGGCTCGTCCCGTGAAAATCATGGTCATTGAACTACACATTTATTGTGTCAGATGATAATGTCTCGAATACAACGCCCCCTCTCTTTGTACGAAATGAAAATGTACCAAAGACTGCCTTATATAACTTATTGCTCTGTTTCATTTGATATACTGAAGGAAGACTAGTCCGATTCTCGATTCCAGTTATGGAACACTGCCCACTGGCCCACCTAGACTGAACTAGTACATGTATCGCTTTTGAATGGTAATTTCCAGATTTCTAACCATGCAAGCTACCTTCTCTTTTTATCAGGAAATCCTCCAATTAAGAAAGGAAAAAGAAACAGTGCCCCACCACCCTTCGCTGTAGGCTGGTGCTGTGCTGTGCCGTACCTTCCTCTCAACAAAATCCAGCTCCAAAACAAGAGAAGCAACCAAATAAGTAGGGACTGAGTTTGCAATGTGACAGAATGCAAGTCCGTCCGCCTCCTGGCATGATGACAAATGAAATTGACTGGCAGCACGCATATACATGCCGCCTCACAGTACAATCATATTGTTTTCTCTGTTCATCTAACATGGACTAACCATAATTTTAAATCCTGATCGACAATGATAAGAGGGACTTGCCTTAACTATTTTTGTTTCCATATCAGATCAGCATACTCTGGATGAATTGGCAAAAGGATTTCTATTATACTGATAAAACTTGCGTATCTGGTCATTTCTTAGCAAACAGAACGGGCATCCTAGATTATAGTGATTGTAGATCGGTTCCATGGACCCAACCATTTAGTGTAACCGGTCCTTATTAGACAGTTCCCGATTTTAGGATGGGAACCACCCACCCTAGAAATGATCACTCTACTATATAGGACCACAAGGCTTGATCAACCAAAGCTATCACTTTAGTTCAGCGGGCACAAACCATGCTGAAAGCACAAGAAATGTATAAGAGCATGCGCACATTCTTTTTCCGTGTCTCTAGTCGCATCGAAATTGTGAGAAACATGCACAGAATTGCAAGCAAAACCAATGTAACATTCAATGAGCTTAGGTGGGGTCATGATCTTAGCCTGGAATCTCCGAGATGGAATTGAATCAAAATCCTCAGAACCGAGCAGATGAGTTCTTTCACAGCATGCTTCCATGAATCCAAGTTGTCACTCATAGATTCGCAGTGACCTTTAGTTAAACCAAACATTGTGGTCTGAGAAATAGAGAAACTGGGACCTGCTTATAGTGAGGCTAAAATTAAAGGCGGCCATAGCGGTGGTAATAATTCAGTTGCATCTACAGTGGGTATGGTATCTGGAAACAAGGAAGCTGTGTTCACACAAGGGACAAAATGACAGAACACGAGCTGCAGCTGCAAATTAGCAGTCCGCGATTTTGAGGATGAGCTGATCTTTGGGTTCAAGAGAATGGGACATATGGAGACCATGGACTTGATGTCGTTTTGTCTTTGTATTTTTTCTCATTTCTCCTTTCTCTTTTTACCTCCCATCACTCATTTTTTTTAGAATCTGCGGTACCATATGGAGTGCATGTGGGCTGTTCCAAGGACATCTTGAAGGGATCCTGAGGAACAAAAAGTCTCCATGAAGCCACACAAAGACAGAAATTTAAAGATAAAAATGAATAGGAGAATGAGATCACCTCTATCAGAAAAACAATCTTGTGAGGCTACTGCATCTGTCGCTATGTTGTTGTTTTGGTCTCTGTTTTGTTCCATCCACTCTTCTGAATCCTTCCCACAAGCTTAACATTCGACAGTGCAAAGCCTTTCTTTTGTGGGTTAACATTGAATATCTGGACTTTCGGCTCAATTTATCCCCAAGAATGCGCATAAACCGCTTTATTCACGTCCATTTAGCAATAGGCATGAGCCCCGAGGTCATTTTGAGCGGAAAATACTGTGATTGGAACACAGAATATGCCGAATCAAGCATTTAACCACTTAAGTAATCCTTTGAGAGCAGTAAAAAGCCCTTTTCGAAATTTTGATGGTCTGATTTGATTTTCTAATCAAGACTGTCCAACTTGGTCCCAATTTCAGCCAGAGGCAACCTAGCCCTACTGTCAGGGACAATTATTTGGTGTGCATCCCCATTGTTTTGATGCTCGTCGAAGCTTGTTGTGTTGCTCCACTGAGGATATCGTGCGTACACATGAACATTAATTGATTTCCAAGCACGGAACACAACCGCAAAAGATTGCACTCATTTAAACCGTACTTTTGGTTTAAGCTAGTATTGCAATTTTCGGTTTAAGTCAGTCTGCAAGTGCCACGTCCTTCTGGTTTAATTGCTGCAACCTATGTATTGTCGCAGAAGAAAAAAGAGGAGCTAGACGTGCGCATTGATTTGGTGAATTTGTGCAATGTCGATGCGGACAAAGAAGCCAGCGTGCATATATGAACTAACATTAAGTCAAAAGAAGAAAATTACTGGTTCACTCGTGACAGGCAAATTTGAGTAAGTTAAAACAAAAGCAGCTACAGCTTCAAATCAAGTCATTCCTCGAGACCAAAATCATGGTTGTTCATTCAACAAATGCTGATCAGTTAAATAGATCAGTAGATAATTCTACAACTAGTCAAGTTAAAAAAAACTTCAAGACCGAGTAACTTTTCCAAAAACTGCAAAAAGTTTTCGCCCATTTTTTCCTTTACGGTATTAGCCACGAAGCTTCTTGTGTTGCTCCACTGAGGACATCATGTGTACACTTGAACATTAATTGATTTCCAAGCATGGAACACGACAGCAAATAGATCACACTCATTTAAACCGTACTTTTGGTTTAAGCTAGTGCTGCAATTTTTGGTCTTAGTCAATCTGCATGTGCGAAGAAAAAAGAGGAGGTAGAGGTGCATTTTGGTTCGGTAAATTTGTGCAATGTCAATGGAGACAAAGAAGCCGGCGTGTATTAAGTCAAAGAAGAAAGCTACTGGTTTGCATGTGACAGGAAAAGTTGAGTAAGTTAAACAAAAGCAGCTAGAGCTTCAAATCAAGTCATTCCTCAAGAGTAAAATCATGGTTGTTCATTCAACAAAAGCTGATCAAATAAATAGATCAGTAGATAGTTCTACAACTAGAGTCCAGTTCAACAAAACTTCGAGACTGAGTAACAGTTCCGAGAATTTAATCTGGGATGCTTAATGGACACGTTGCTAATCAAAACTGCAAAAAAAATTCGCCCTTCTTTTCCTTCACGGTATTAGCCATGACACGTAACTTTTGGAGTTTCCTAAAATCAGCATGCAACTTGCCGAGATGACTAGTGTATGACCGACCTATATATTGAGCAGAGTAATGATAGTGATTGACTGCAACGTCGTTAGGATGCATTGTCAATCTCTGTTGGATGAATCCCACGATGGAAGGATTTTTGCTTATTTGGACCATGAACTGAAAAAGGCCCCGCTCATGTTCCTTTCATTTGCATTAGAGGAGAAGGTTGCAGAGAAACAGATGGATCGAAAAAGAAAGACTTTTTTCTCATTCGACTAGCTGAAACGCAATATACAGAGTACGTAAGCAGTGTCCTAAAACCGGAAATACATGGAATAAAAATGGCAAAACCGCGTCGAAAGGGGGAAAAAAAAAGCCTCATCATCCTTATCAGCTACAAAATGCCCAAACTGAACCGAAAGCTTGGGCCATTCAGAGAGGGCTTGTCCGTAAACTATGTCTGTTCTTTTTTCGTTTCTGTGACTGAACTAAAAGAGGTAACATTCCTACTCATTTTGTACATCCGAGAATTGTGCAAAGAATGGGTGAATCATGAGTGTTCCTTCAGTTCAGAATAGGGAGATGCACCTCCTGTGGGTAGGAGTGCTGGTTTTCTTTTGCCCCGTCTCCTCGTTCCACTCCTTGCCGATGTCTTGGGCGATATTAATTGCGTCCGAAGATGCGCCAGAGAGCCCTCTCCTCGTGAAACCGACTGCGTAAAGCCCCGAGTTTCCCTTCCACCCGTTTGGGAAGGATGATTTCGGGAAGCCTTCCTTTGAAAAGAACTCGCTTTCCTGCACATAACATGACCAAAACACCGATCAGTCCTCATTTCCTCAATGTCACTCAAGAAGTTCCTACTTAATTGAGCTAGCTTAGTTTAGGATTGCGGCAAAGGAATTTAGAGCTCTGTTCTCACCTCTAGCCAACAAGGGACATTGCTGCTGTAGCCGGTGGCCAGAATCACCGAGTCAACGTCATGCTTCTCGCCGTTGACAAGCTCGACTTGGCCAGGTGAGAACTTCTTTATTCCGGGAACGACTTTGATCTCCCCGGATCGGATCTTCGCAAGAGCACCGATGTCCAGAACTGGGGTCTTGCCCTTGGTGTTCTTGAGCTCCAGTGGACCCACCGATGGCCTCTTCAGCCCGTACTTTTCGACGTTGCCGAGAACCAGCCAAGCCAGGATAAGTAACAGCTTATCGACCAACCAGAGTGGTAACCATTCCATCAGCTGAACAGCCAATTCATATGTAGATTTTCCCAGAACTTCTCTTGGCAAAACATGAACCTGTTCATCATGAAACAAGAAAAACAGAGTCAGAAATTTAGAACCCAACTCTCTCTTGAAACTACCTTTCCGTTAAAAAATCTGAGAGTATGTGATCCTAATCAAGCATGTGGTAGTAGCTTACCGAGTCGCGGATCACCATGGCCGGCAATGCATCGTGGTTGCACAGATCAAGAGACAATTCCATGCCAGAATTGCCACACCCGACAACCAGGACCTTCTTCCCTGCAAACTTCTTCCCGGATTTGTACTCACGGACGTGCATGACATCTCCACCAAACTCTGCCAGGCCCTCGAAGACTGGCGTCACACACTCCGCGTTCTCGCCTGTGGCCACGACGAGCCACCGGCAGACGTACTCAACCTCGCCGCGGCTGCCCCCTGCGGTGGACACAGTCCGCACGCGCCACAGGCCGCATGTCTCATCGTAACTCGCAGACTGGACGCACTCATTGAACTGAGGGTTTATGTCGAACCGCCTCGCGTAGTCCTCGAGGTAGTCGATGAACTGCTTCTTGGTCGGGTATTCAGGGAAGTCCTCGGGGAACGGCAGTTTTGGCAGTTGGCAGAACTGCTTAGGCAGATGGAGGGTGAGCCTGTCGTAGGTGTGTTTCTGCCATAATGAGGCAATGCAGTCGGTTTTCTCAAGCACCACAAACGGGACGCCCTGATCACGGAGCAGGGCCGCCGTGGCCAGGCCAGAAGGTCCGGCCCCGACAATGAGCGGCCCGTTGACCCAGACACAGCGCCGAGCAGAGGACTCATCGTGGCCGGCTAAACGGAATAGATTTTCCATTGTGGGTATGCTGGGAAGTGCAATATCTTGAAGGTGTTTGATGTGCAGGATGCAAGTGTTTTGATGAAGGGTCTAGGAGGAGATGAGAGAGAGCAAAGTGTGCTTGGTTTTGGAAGTTTGAAGAAGAGGATTTGACTCGGGTTGTGAGAGGTTGATCACGGAGAGGGCATTAAATAGGGGTCGGCTTGAGGCTTGCCAAGTGATGGCGATTGGAAGAGAAGCCCCCCTCTCTCTCTCTCTCTCTCTCTCAAAAAAAAAAAATCATAAGATTCTGAGTTGCTCTTATTATTTATATTGTCCAGCTTCTCCAACCCACTAACATCTAAATTCATACATAGCTTGAAAGAACGTGCACTGTGGATTAGAATATTTGGTTATTCTCCTCTCGGAAAAATTTCCACAATGATCGTTTCAAGATGCGAGAGGAAGTTTCAGCAACACAATTACAAAACTTTTTTCAGAATTGCAGATGCATCAAATGCAAGCGGCGACCCGACTCTCCAATAAAGATTGAACCTGCGCGTTCTCAATTGATCGATAGGTTTCATGTACACAAAGCATTCTGTCGAAACTTATAGGGCCATACCCAATATACAAGAGAAGCAAATACTCTATAGTTTGTAGTGAATATCAAGCTTTTGTCGTTACCCATTCTTCAAGAATCGATGCATTCACTAATTACTTATTGGCACCAACTTCCTTGTTTAGGAAAAGATTATTGAAATTGTCCAAGAAATTAGTTGTTAATTCCTATAAGTTGTCCATATTTCAATCACACAATTATAATTATAAACTTTCAGTTGGTGAGGAAAATAAAAAATCATTAATAATGTCCTAACGGATAATTATCCAAAAAAATCCTAAATCTATTATATAGCAAACAATTCTGTTCTAAATATTTCAACTGTGCTAATTTAATCCTAAACATGTTATATGGAAGCCAATTTAATCTTAAACCTTTCAACATGCCAATTTAGTACTAAAACTTCTAATATTTTAATGATTTGTCAATGTAATCATTTTGGAATAATTTTTATTAGAAATCACCAAATGAGTACATTGGCAAATAATTAAAAAAATTTAAGACTAGATTGACATAGTTAAAAAGTTTAAAATCGAATTAAATGTCGTACAATAAACTTGGGCTTTTTGGACAATTTCCCTATGTCCTAACTACAAGACAGTATTTCTGGTGTACAACTTATGCCAAAAATGGTGAAGCAATGGGGATTGGGGAATAAGAAAAGAGACCCATCTCCTCATCTGATTCCTCCCGGGCCCTGAATTTCCCTTTAACCCAAAAAAAAAAAGGAAAAAAAAATCTGCAATTCGATGCCCACGTGGCATGCGATTTTGCTGATTAGGACACAGAGTGGTGAGGAGGCCACGTGGACTGAACCAATTTCGAGGGCCCACAAAGCCTTCAAAGTCTTCAAAGCCCTTGGGATGGTAACTCGCGTGGGGCCCGAATCAAGCCCACAGAGCCCATCCCGCCAGCCAGGTTTCGCACAGTTCTAGTGCCATGTGTCGACCCCACAAAATTTCTCCAAGATTTATTTTATTTGATCTCATGCCTTTTTTGCTTTCCCTCTCTGCTTGTAGTTCTAATTGATCAGAGAATCTGCTTTTGCTTTACTGTGGAAAAGGGATTATAGCACTCACTTGCAACCAGCCTCGTTCAATTCAATAATCAGGAATTATTTTTCTATGCTGGAGCTCCCTTTGCTTCTCTCTCCCCTCTTTTTATTAGTTTAAACGGGGATGACTTCAAATTTGGGACGATTGATTTCAAGATGGACAGATTCTAGATTTGAAATTTGCAATCTATCGTGTTAGAACTGATTTCAATTATTAGAACTTGAAACTTACCATGTTTCCTTGAAAGGTTCTAGAATGTCTTTTTAATCCGGTTTCGGGATTTAGCTGAGAACCATTTTTTCATTTGTTACTTTTTTGGTTTTGATTTTTTATAGCAAAATTATATGAGATATAAAAACGATTCAAAATAAAAGATGATCAATAGAAATCCCTATTTGCCAAAAATAACGATCCATAAGATCAACAACCGCCACACATACAATTCTAAACAATAAAAAATTCTAACACATAATGTAAACCATAAATTATCCATCCCTCTTTCATCCATAAAAATATTACTCCAAATTCTAACAACCTGAAAACAAAACAAATAACATAATTAAAATTGCAATAAATTTTTAAACCTCAGCCTAAAGGTTAGAAACATATATAGGGTTTCACTTTTTTTAGCTTTATAAAACTGGTTCCAAAACCAATCTAGTCAATCAAGTTCCTCTCCGTTCTTCGCCTTTCTTTGGATTGGGCCTCGAGAGTCGATGGTTTGTAATCTGGTTGTTTCCTTGTTCTGGGTAGTATAGCTTGTTGTTATTATTGCCTTGTATCTTTCAATTCGGATTCCTCTCACTCTTCCTGTTTCTACAGCTAGAGTGTGAGTTTTGGTGCCTAATTTTTTGTATATTTGTCCAAAGCTTATATATATTCTTACCTTTTACCAAAAAAAAAAGAAAAAGAACCGAACCTATTTTCAAGGTGCTTTACACACTCCCATCTCAAGCTTAGTGATCTTTCTGTAGTAAGATTACTTAATTTCATAACAAATATTTTAACGTCCAGTGTTCATCATCCTTATTGTACCTATGTCTCCATTGATAACGAGTCAATTGAGAAGCTCATAGTGCGGAAGTGTAACTTTATGGCATTTGCTCTTTGATTTTCATTTAACATGAAGCACTTATACTTTTGAATGTGTTTAAATATTGACAAGTAGCCCGCATCCGACTTTTTTCATAATTTCTTGGACATTTAGAACATATCTTCTTCTTTTTTCCATTTTTCAAAATCTAAAAGAGAATACATTAGATGTAGTTAGAAGTGGAAATTCTCTACTTTATTTCCACACAAAAGAGAGGATCACTGCCCATTGAATCGAAATTAATTAACTTTAAAAGGCCCTTTGTATAGGCAATCCACTAAGTATCCTAATGGGGAATATGGTAATGTATGATTAGAAAGTTTTGGAGCACGAATCTCTGCATAAAAAGCAAACAACCTTAGCCTTTTGCTCTCGGCAACGGAAAGCTATGTGAAAGACGTTTTATTCCAATCAAATCGATCCACATTGCGACAGAGCTTTCTCCCCAACGTGATCGTCATGCTAGATGATCGATCAGCTATATAAAACTTCATTATACTCGCCTTTCTTGTACTTGGTGGGATACTCTGAGATGTGCCATGCCAAGTACAACTCTGATACTGTGCACGAGAAGAGTTTCTTTGAGTTGGAAAAGTGATGGGTATGTGCCCCACGCCCAACCAAAGTTTGGTTCTTTTGAGAGAGAATCATCAGGAGAGAGAGAGAGAGAGAGAGAGAGAGAGAGAGAGGAGGGGGCGGCATGTGCATGTAGCCTATAGATCATTCGTGGAGTCTCTCCTTTTCATGAAGAGAGAAAAGGGGCAGGGGGAGGGAGGGAGAGAGAGAGATGAGTTCTTGGCTCTTTGGTTTGTATTATATTAGGGTTTTAGGGTTTTAGGGTTTTAGATACTGGGTATGTAGTAGTATGATGGAATCGCGATTCCATAAGCTTGCTCTGCAGTCCATGCCAACTTTTCTATGAAAAGCCAAAGATACAAATGAAAGATTACAAAAAAAATGGTTAGGACAGAGATTGATGGAACTTAGTCATATCCCATGTGTATAGTTTTTATTATGAAGATATGTGTGCCTTTTTTATCATCCTCCTTGCAGCTTCCCACAGCCTTCCACCGATCCACACAGCTAGCTTGGGAGGCTCTGCGTGGAAGCTTGCAGCTTTTTCGCAATGATAGAGAATGCCCTTTGCATCATTTCCTAGTATCTCTCCTTTTCGACATCTGAAAATTCGATTGAAGTCTGCCCCTTTATTCACAGTATATAGATCTCACGCGTTCTTGCGTTGTTGACTCTACAAGATAGATGGGCAAAGATATTTCTTAATATGCAAATAATTGACAATTAATGTCTTAGAAGTAGAAGATAGGGTTATACTCTTAGTATATATATCTAACCATGGACATCAATTCAAACTAAGTGTTAGTAATGTGAATGTTCCGTGATCCACTGATCAAAAGATTACTAATAGAGGATGTAGGACTAGATATAGTATATATATATATATATATATATATATATATATATATATATATATATATATATATATAAATAGTACAACAATAATGACCATTAGATAATCGAATCATAAGTACGAAAGCACAACTGAAAGTTACCAATATATAAAGGAAGTATTGTAATTTATACCCACTCTAAAAGACAAAACAATCACATTTACGTCAAAAAGCAGTGGAACACAGATTCGACTCAAGTTAAAAATAATTCATCACGCATGTTTCTACACTATTATATATAATTAACTCTATCTATCATATCAGCAGTCGAACGAGACTCATAAATATAGTACTTCTTTGTTCTCGGCCCATCGTATCATCATTGCCCTTCGTTGATAAAGAATCCTATGATTATTTTTTGCCCATGCAATGTAAGAATAATATAGTTTGATCTATTTTTATATTTTGCTTTCTTTTTTCTTCCTCTACCCTCATTGCTTTAAGGCAAGGTCCTAGGGCTTTCCTTGATGCCTAACCTTTATCTCTTTTTGTAGTCGGCGGTACCTGCTCCCTACGAAGAAAAATCGCGTTTTGCGATAAGTATAATGACTATAAAATATATACATCGGTGCTGCTAATAAATAATAAACAAAGTAATGTGGAACTTTCATTGCGAAATCTATAATGAGTTTTGTAAGTCACGCGCACGAGAAAAGCTCGAGAAAGTACTTCAATTTTATAATTTGCATGATTGCTAGCTTTTGGCTGAAACTCTCATATGCCAACTTTCACTTTTAGCAGAAAGCGAGTATCGTTTGGTGCACTGTGTATTTTCTTTATAATATCAAGAGTTTCGATTCGGCTAATCTGTACGAATATGTATGAACCACTCCCTCCACGTGAATCGTGTAGAACTACACTTATAATGGGGCGAGTGAGCCCTCAGGTTTGAGTGAAAGATGCTATAATTTGAACATGGGATATAATGTGTACAAATCGAGCCTGGGATATGAGAGAAGGCGGTGCCTAAATGGCCATTATTATAGTAAAGAACATCAATTAGGAGTAAGCAAAAGAATCGGACCGGATCGGCCAATTCTTGCAACCTCTCTGCCGACGCTCGTTGCTCAATCTCAGTCACACCTGTCGCTCATCACGGCTATGCTCGCTTTCAGTCTCACAAGTCACGCCTCCCTCCTCACTATTGTCTGTCCCCCTCGCTCGTTGCTCGACACCACCCTATCCCTCTCTTGCTCGACGGCTTCCCCTCGCGTGCGACTCGATGCCACCCTCTGTCCATCACTTCCTCTCTTGTAAGTCCTCAGTCCCTCTCTCGTCCGGCACAAAGTACCTAGTTAGAGTGGCCTACATGAGGAATTGCACTATGAGAAGGTCCATTATGTTTCTTGGTTTGGAGAGATGATTAAGAATATTTTACTTGGATTTATCTATTAATGCTATAATGGGACAAAATTGATAATTGTGCGAGGTAGTCTCTACACTAAAATTTGTGATCAGAGCATGAAACACCGGTTCCTGAACAAACCCAAAAACTAGACCAATCAGTCCTTATATCCACCTAAAAACCAAACCGACCGATCGGTTCCACAAACTAGGAACCACCCCTTATGGTCCGGTTCTTGGTTGCAAGGCAGGAATCGGCCTACCTTGGAACTGACACCAATTAAGATGAAATGAAATCAAAATAAGAACTTCAATAAACTAAACAAGATATTTAACTTATTGCTTTTGCTCTTTAGTGATTATGTTAAATAAGAAGAAGAAAACAAACCAAAAAGAAGTAGCAAATAAGGGTTTCTGCTTTGAATATCTTTATATTAACTCGTTTGATGTGCTCTCCATCTTGTCGAAGAACGTGGTTGAAGTTCGCTGCCTTTAAGGCAAATGACCAAAGATACAATAGGATACTAAGGAAGTGTTATGTGAATAAGACTAACAGGAGGATGACCAAACTTTTAATGATTGCCCTCTATGTGCCCCGTTGGAAGAAATTTCTTCCAATCCGGGAGGCGTGGATGAAAATGCGACCCTATATTAGCCATTTAGAGATGTTATTCTCCTCGTGACTACTATCGTCTTGGTAGAGATATGATAACACATTTGCCAACCTCGAATTTTCAAACCGGTGATGGTGGGAAGTAGTTATAACTCAAACCGAATATTTCAAGTAGGAGTGAGATTCTTGTAGTAACACTCAGAGAGAATCCTTAGCCTTAATCACCAATTTCCATCCGTTAACCTTGAGCCTATTTACTTGTGGCTGAGAGACAGACAAGCTACTCATGGTCTAAGGTTCCTTTGCCAAGTTTTGACTTTTCTAGGAGTAGCTAGGGCATATATTACAACATGTTTATATGCTCGTACGATTTTTAAGTATTTTGTATCAACAACTCTCTGCCCTATTTCGAAAACCCTAATTGTCCTTTTCTCTATTTCGCGGATTTTCGAATATTATGTGTGCCTACATGTTGCTCTATTGGAGCTTTCGATTCCATTTTAGCTTACGTGTGCACATGCGTTTGCATTCAAATACATTTATAAATTATTGGAATATAACGCTTTACTAAAATGTAGCGTATTCTTTCACTTATTCTAATCTTACATCCTTCTTCGATTCCATAACTTAGCAGGTATTCGATTTCGTGAGATATAGAGATCCTTACCTATATAATTACAAATGTCATAATTTTCATACAACGCTAATTTAATGTCACGGCTTCTCAATGAATCACTTGAAAATCATAATTTTTTTAAGAACGCTCATTTGAGTTACATCAGCGATTTCCCTTGTTAGATTCCTAGCATTTCATAGCACTTTTGATGAACGTTGTTTTAGAAAATTATGACACGTGAGTGATCGACTAAAAGTCATGGCATTAAAATGAGTATTATACAAAAAATTATGATGTTTATGGGGTTTTCTCCCTAGTAAAAAGAAATAACTCTAAGGTAATGTTTATTTTTCACGAAAAATGAATTATTTAGAAAACATTTTATTTATGTATTTCAAGGCATGGGCAATCAAGATATTTTTATGATTCACGTAAAACATTTAAACATAAAGATAATGAAAATATTTTTTTTCTTGACTATGTATTTCAAGCAGCGTGGGCAATCATTTTTAGAAATACATTTTTCAAATTATTCGAAATTTTTTGAGTAATAAACATATTTTAAATTTGAAAAATACGTGGTATACTTTGTGGTTATTTCATTTGTTATTCAAGGGATGATCTCGACAATCATTGATGATATAAGCGGTCAGAGAGAGGTGTTCTGTTTGACTCTTATCCGATCCCTCCAAGATATGTGGCTGGGTGTGATCGGTTCCTACTCCGGTCGTTCGATCGATCCGACGGCTATGAGTGAGAATTGATCCATGATACATTCATCTTTCACTTGCACAATCCTCCTCTTTCGACGGTCGAGATTTCCCGAAATGCCGAAGAGACCATCCATGTTAAGCACGTCGAATCACGTGAGCTCACTAAACTCAAAGGGGATCGAAGGTGCAATTGTGTATGCTCCACTCCGTGCATTTAATAAACCTCTCCTGAACTTTAATATATTAATATAAATATATATAGATATATGAGTAAATAACTGTGCCAAAGGGTATCTTGATTGGAGAGCGCATGACATAAATAATCATGTGGGTGACCTCACGACCTTAGTACATGTATTTTCATTCCCCGTCATTAAATTAATGTTAGACCGGTTTCCAACGGCCATGTTCTGTTAATGAGGTCGGTAATTCAGTTTGGTCCATTTAATTCTTTCTGAACTCATCTTTAATCTATTGGTTTTTTATATTATTAAGTTAATCATCATCCCGGTACCCCGTTACGGATCAATGCACCTGGCAGCTTTTTTTTTTTTTTTTGTTTCAATTATTATTCTATTTTATACCTATGTCAAACTAATAATTTAATTTATTTTAATAGTAGGACTTGTCTTCATCCTAGGTGCCGCCCTCCCATTGTTTAGCAGAATTCTTTGCATTTTCACACATTTTGACCACAACAAAAAAAAAAAAAATTCCCAAGGGAAGTAAGAGAGAGAGAGAGAGAGAGAGAGAGAGAGAGAGAGAGAG
Source organism: Eucalyptus victrix (assembly GCA_016097545.1). Classification (NCBI taxonomy): domain Eukaryota; kingdom Viridiplantae; phylum Streptophyta; class Magnoliopsida; order Myrtales; family Myrtaceae; genus Eucalyptus; species Eucalyptus victrix. The sequence goes on from CM027842.1 coordinate 10,435,211, forward strand.
AGAGAGAGAGAGAGATTACTTGATTTTTCCCTCAGTCAAGATCATATATTAAAGAATGTCCTTAATCACTTGCCATGTTAGCATCACATATGTTAAAGAAGAGAAAAAAAACCATCAACAGAAGCCATATCGGGTTTTCGGCATATCATGTGAGCACAAATTGAGTATGATGTCGAGGACTGTCGGCGCGATTTTCCTTGTGAAAAAAGAAAGGGAAAACTTTGCAGCACAAATTCAGCACGATGTAACTGCTAGAGGATTCGCATTTGCACCGGATGGGGCTCGAGAAATGGTTAGATCCATGCACATAGACATTATTCGATCGGGAGGGAATGAAGCTGTGAGAAAAAACAATGGCGATGCTTCTCGAGAAACACATGTTTCGTTAGGTGTTTCTTTGGCTCTTTCAGCCGCGAAGAGATTCACGCATCAGCCCCACATTGTATTATCAAACCACGAGCACATTATCGTTTCGTGCTCCTTAATTTTCCCAAGAAAATATCGAGCAGACGTATGAGAAACGCGTCGTCCACGTTTCTGTCGGCAAAACTTCGTTTCCCAAAGTGTCGCTTTCCTCGGAAGACTCAGACGAGATCAGGGCAGATCTCTGAAGGCTTATTTTCCAGGAAAATTTATTTAATATTTCACAATATTTCGCAGGTTTTCTTGTTTTCCAAAAAAAGTGCTCTAACGCACTTGATAAAAGTATTGATTATGTTTCGAAACTTATTTTCTTTTAAATTTAAGGAAACAATTATAAAAAATTTCCAAATTATACTCATTGTGAGATATTTTTAAAAAATCTAAGTTGAAATTTACCTTGATTTTTTTTTTTTGTGATATCAAAGATCTCAAACTATACCCATCCCGATATATTTGCTCTAATTTTTATCTTATATACTCATGTAACATACTTAGCCTCCATTAAAGTTCAATCAATGAGTATTGTTAAAAATCTACCTACATCAACATAGGAAAACAAATAGTGTTGACATCACACTCTTGTGAAAAACGTGTCGTTTTGGCTAGAAAAGCATATGACGGTTTAATCAATTTGTATAGTTAAAAATCTGACTACATAGGTGCCAGAATATAAACACTGTTGTCATTAAGCTCACATGACTTAGGTAAATTAAAAATGTTTTGTTTTGGCTAAAAAAGCATATAACAAAATCTTGACAGAGAATAAATATGTCATAATGTTACAAATTTGAGATTTTTGTTGTTACTGAAAAAAGTTTAGAGTAAATGTGCTAAGATTGATATCGTTTGGGATTTTTTGTTGACTTTTTCCTCATGACTTATTAATTTTAATGTGCATTAAAAATTACTTGTTTGATTTCTAAATTATTATCAAGTGCCTCGATTCTTATTCACAAATTTATCAATATATTCTTCTACATAGCTATCGACGCGTTGACTTGGGGTTTAAGGCGTTTAGGCACACATGAGAGGTATCATCTAAGACCGGTATTTGCCGGGGTCGGAGGATTTGTGACAAATTTATACAACAATTAGGGAAAGATAAAATGGTGACGTCACATGTATATATATTAATTAATATAAGGTTCATTAGTTTCGTGACCATGTTCAGTCAATTATTATCACGACCAAAGTCTCGTTTCCCGGAAGAAGAAAGCCCTGTTTTAAAATTCGAGTTCATTCAAGCGAGTCATGTCACAAGAGCATGAACCTCTATAATCTCAATGAATAAATAAATAAATAAACACATACATACATACATACATATATATATATATTTAATTTTTTTTTTGTGTCCTTGGTCACATGCACTCTTGCTTGCAGCAAATAATGTCTTTTATATGGAAAAGGCTAAGACAAGGGCATAAGAAAAATTCTATTTTTATTTTAAAGATGCGTTTTGAATTTTTATGAATACTTCTTTTTATGCCAATGGTGAAATAGGGTTGCCTAAAATATATGATTTGTAGTGGGGGTTTTGGGTGATTCTAGGAAGATAACTTGCCATTATCATAATGGAAGAAGTATTATTTGAGAGAGATATGAATTCGATGCAACATGGATGCAACTATACTCTTTAATTCCCATAGCTCAACACATTCCGAACCTTTCTTTTGTTGTGGAAATTCCATTTTCACCATGCTAAAAAGATATAATTAGCCAAAAAGAAAAAAAGAAAGAGAAAATGGCAGCATTGCTCATTCGATATTTTCTCCTTTTTTTTTTTTTTTTGGTCAAACCTTTTTTTTTATTTGGTTAGAAGAGATTTTCATCCTGTTGCAGATGCACCTTCATATGTGAGCATGTGATTTGAGCAGCCGCTCATTCATTCCTGTGATGTGATGAACGTGAGGAAGGCTTGTGCCACGCTGCTGACCGAATTTGACCATATCTATGAAATCAACTGACAAAACGAAAATTTAATATTGCTGTCTCTTCTCATTATTAATTTTTTTTTTTAACAATGATGTAGATGAGATGCCTAACTAACTTCGTCAACCGTAGAAACTGCTGGAGCAGTTAATGAGATTACATGTCTGCTGCACATGTTACATAATGTGATACTCAGCTTCTGGGAACAGTTTGACCACGGAATATTCAGTCAGAGAGAGAGAGAGAGAGAGAGGTTGGAAACACATGATCGGACCACATGGAAATGGCAGACGAGACAAGTGCAACTTGGGGTAAGAATAATGTGACAAGCTAGAAACCCTAGCAAGAAACCAGATTAGGTCGTCAAATGATGCTCTTCGCTGTTTAAAGTTCGATTAACCAAGTGGCTAACATGGGCAACAGATAAGAATTTGCAATCTCTTGACCAACTGTAGCAACCTTCCCGAGGCGGGCCTTGAAGGGGTTTATCGGATAGCTAGGCGAGCATTAATAAACTTCTCGCGACGCAGCGCCTGCGGACTACACAGACTTAAGGCAAGTAGGGATTAGACTCTACCAAATGATTGTAAAATGCAAGAACATGAAGTTCGACTATGACATATTTTTTTCCTGGAGGAAAACTTAAAAGCATATACAAATGATGTTTTGATAAGAAATTTAGGTATCGGTACCAACCCGAACCGAATGCTAGCATGTTTATTTATATTGAAACGGAAAAATAAGCCTCGTATTAGCTGTTAATGGCAATCTTCGGGTTTGCATTCAACGCGCAGTCTCCACAAACTTTTCCCAGCGTCCAAACCAAAGAAATTCTTCTTTTAATTTAATGAATAGGAATAGAATACAGCACCTATTTTGGCATTTGAGGATGAAAGTTTTCTGTCATGACATGAAAAGCTAGAAAACCAAATTATTAGGTCGATTGAATATTCTGTGACAAAAATTAAGATGCTCTTAGTTTAGGGTATATTCAATGCATTTGACCCTTTTAAGTAGCTAATAGATTAGCAACTATACAATAAAAGATCAAATTAAGCAAAATTTCCAAAATATTCTAAATGTTTTTTTTTTTCTAAAACCCTCATATTTTATAAAGATCGCATATCAATATCTAATCCAAATTTCTATCTTCTCTCGCCTACCCTGTACCGCACCCCACAAGGAAAGTCTTTTGTCATAGCTCGTTATTTCGACTCTGGTAGCATCACCAGCAAAAGTCGCCAAGATGACCACGATCACCTGCCTCCCCTTCCTCCCATCAAGCACATGGGTGCATCCAAGTATATATTGCATTTATACCAATTTAGTCATAAACCATTTAATTATGTTGATTCAGTTCTAGACCTTTTGATGATTTGATAATGTAATCTTTTCCACCAATTTTGACCTGAAAATGCTAACGCGGCAATAGGCAATGCCGACTATCCTATATGACGATCAATACTGATATGAATAATATTTTAAAAATTATTTTGGATGTTTTTCTTTTTTCCTTTTTTTCCTTTTTATTTTTTCTTTTATTTTCCTTTTCATCAATGATCAATATCGAGTGATAGCCAACAAGGATTGGGCGAGGTCCCTCTTGCCAAATCTCGATTTGCACCACCTTGCTGCGACTAGTGAGGGTTGCGATCCTTGCCAATGGCAAGCCCTTGCCTAGAGTCAACCCTCATTAGCCACATAAGGAAAAAAAAATTAAAATGCACATTAAAATATTAAGAAATTCACACAATTCACAAAATTGTAAAAATTGTCCACATTAACGTCGGTGATGTTACATAGGATTCCAGCATTTACGTCAACGATTTATTGTTAAGATTGATCGCATAGATTATGTTGGTAAACTATCAAAATGTTTAGAATTAAATGTTAAGATGCATATGTAAGTAAGTTGTGTCAAAAAAATCTCATATCGAAGAATTGAGGTGGTGTAAAGTTGTTAATATTATCCTAATTGACCCATAATTCATTAATTTAAGCTTTTTAAGTGAAGATGAATCTGACTAAATATGTTAACAGGCTTAAAATTGGGTTTCCTCTAGGTGATCTCCCTAAAAGAAGGTATGATATTTCTACTGCACACTCCCAACAAGTGGTATAAGATCCGATGGTTATGGTTTCCAAGCAAGTGGGCATCATGGTATAGCAACATGGGCCCGTAGGGATTCAAGTTGAGATAAGTTGATGCGGAAGCATACATAAATTAAGGGAGAGCAAATCTAACATTGAGCTCACATGTTAGGAGGAGATTGTTAGGATGCATATGTAAATTAGTTGTGTTAGGAAAATTGATGTGGTGTAGATCAATTAACATATCTTAGTTATCTCATAACTTATTGGCTTAAGTTTTTGAATGAAGGTGAATTAAACTAGATATATAAACGAGTTGGACTTGGGCTTTCTCTTGACAATCTCTTTGGGTGACGATGTCAGACTTCTATTGCGCACTCCTAACACCACAACGCAACAAGTTTTAAGATTTTTTTGGTAATTTTTCCTTATGACAGACTTCTATTGCACACTCCTAACAGCACAACACAACAAGTTTTAAGATTTTTTTTGGTAATTTTTCCTTATGATTCTCCTTCCTTTCAAAATTGGAGGTGTCTTTGTTAGGATTGAGGGGCCATTTGGAGCGATGCCTCTTTTGGTTGGTCGGATAATCAAGAATGGTTGGAAGGACTAAATCCTAGAATTGACCCAGTAGGAAGGGCGTTCCCATATTTTCTACTTCCATAACCAATTATTGTGGATTCGACTTCTAAGGATCTCAAATTTATATGGGGGCTGGGTTTTTGTGCTAATTACTCTCGAAGTAACTAATTACTTACGACCATACCTTATATTATCTATAAATAAATAAAAAAGAGAGAGAGAATAATTAAAAGGATACGTATAAATTTCACCCATTATGTATCCATTTCTTTCATCAGCACATACGCAGATGAAATTTGACGATCCCAAAGTTCAAAATCTAGGAAGAACCGGCGGAAATTTTGACAAGTTCCACTCGAAAGATCCGAGATAGTCCCCCACTGATGTAAGGCTCGTGGAAGCGCGCATGCGCGTGCATGCGATTCCTACCACGGTGCACGTCGGAGGCGGACGTTGCGGGGAAATCTTAGGTCTAACGTGTGGATTACTGCATGGAGAAGTCAAACTCGCACTCAACGACGCATCGAAAGTCAAAACTCCAAACGAAGTTCACGATGGCAGTCGGTACTTCATCGTCGTCACTGCCATTCAACCCGCTCGACCCTCCGACTGGCTTCCGCAGCATCCGTCTTGGATCGTGACCACACGCTGCACGAACATGGAAGACGACAAAAGATGATATCACCGAGAGAGAGAGAGAGAGAGAGAGAGAGAGAGAGAGAGAGAGAGAGAGAGAGAGAGAGAGAGAGATCCATTGGATGGCCGACATTCACGTCAACAATTTATTGTCAAGATTGATCCCATAGACTACGTTGGTCAACTGTCAAAATGTTTAGAATTGAATGTTAAGATACATATGTAAGTGAGTTGTATTAAAGAAATCTCACATCGGAGAATTGAGGTGATGTAAAGCAATTAATGTTATCCTAGTTAGCCCATAATTCATTAATTTAAGTTTCTGAGTGAAGATAGATCCGACTGGATATGTTGATGGGCTTAAAATTGGGTTCCCTCTTGGCGATCTCCCCGGAAGAAGGTATTGTATTTCTACTATGCACTCCAACAAGTGATATCAGATCCAATGGTTGCATTTTCCAAGCAAGTGGGCATCATGGTATAGCAACATGGGCCCATAAGGATTCAAGTTGAGATAAGTTGATGCAGAAACATACTAAAATTAAGAGAGAGCAGATCTAACACTAAGCTCACACGTGAAGAGGAGATTGTTAGTATGCATATGTAAATAAGTTGTGTTAAAGAAATCCTACGTCAGGAAATTGATGCGGTGTAGATCAATTAACATATATTAATTATCTTATAACTTATTGGCTTAAATTTTTTAGTGAATATGAACCTAACTAGATATATAAATGAGTTGGACTTGGGCTCTCTCTTGACAATCTCTCTAGGTAAAGATATTAGACTTCTATTGTGCACTCCTAACACCACAATGCAACAAGTTTTAAGTTTTTTTTTGGTAATTTTTCCTACGATTCTCCTTCCTTTCAAAATTGGAGGTGTCTTTATTAGGATTGGGGGGCCATTTGGAGAGATGCCTCTTTTGGTTGGCCGGATAATGAGAATGGTTGGAAGGACTAAATCCTAGAATTGTCCCGGTAGGAAGGACGTTCCATATTTTCTACTCTCCTAACCAATTATTGTGGATTCGACTCCTAGGGAACTCAAATTTATATGGGGGCTGAGTTTTTGTGCTAATTACTCTCGAAGTGACTGATTAATTACGACCATACCTTATATTATCTAGAGAGAGAGAGAGAGAGAGAGAGAGAGAGAGAATAATAAAGGATACGTATAAATTTCACTCAAGAAACATGCCAAAAAAGTCCTAAACCTTTTGTCTTTGCACCGATTTAGTCCTAAACTATTTTTTGGTGCCGATTTAGTCCTAAACCTTTTTTACGTTTTGCCAATTTAGTCATTTCCGGCTAATTTTGGCCGGAATTTGCTTACTGGACGCTGGGCAACTGACATGGCCTTAATCGGCACTGACGCGAACTACTTTTAATAATATTTTAATATTTTTGAATTTTTTTTTTTTTTTTTTTCTTTTTTCTTCATATCTTCTTCCTCCGGCCAGCGAGGTCGACCTCGACCTCGCTGGCCACCTCGCCAATGGCCGCAAGGGCGGCCTCGCACTAGGTGACGAGCCTCGCCCTCCCAACGCGAGGCCGCCCTCTAGGCTAGGTTGATGAGGCTCGCCCTCACCGGATCTGGTGAGGGTCGAGCCTCGCCCATGGCCGACAAGGGTGAGCCTCGCCAGCTTGGCGCAAGGAGGCGGCCGAATTTGGTCCTCGAGGTCTTATGGAACCAAGGCCTATCATCCTCCTCCTCCGACACGTCGATGCCTAGAGGCGTGGAGGCGAGCTTCGTGGCACGCGCCGAGAGCGCCTCCACAACAATTTTCAGGCTCAAGTCTTTATTCGCTTCCTCGTCGTTGTCGTTATCACTGCTGCGGCCAAGCGGCGTCAGACTTCGGCTTGTTCTCCACGTCGTCTCTTTCGCCGAGCTTCACTGCCATCAACTTCGCTCTCCTCCCCATGCTCCTCGCGTCGAGCTGGCGAGGCTTGCTCTCGCCGGCCATAGGCAAGGCTTGACCTTGCCAAATCCAGCGAGGGCGAGCCTCACTGCCGAGGCCTTGAGGGCAGCCTTATGCCAAGCGGGTGAGGCTTGCCCTCGCCGGATCTAGCGAGATCGAGCCTTGCTGGCCATGGGTGAGGCTTGACCCTCGCCAGATCTGACAAGGGCGAGCCTCGCCACCCAGCGCGAGGCAACCCTCACGGCCACTAGCGAGGTGGCTGGCAAGGTCAACCTCAATCTCGTCGGCCGTCACCTCTGGCCAGTCGCCGAGGTCCGGCAACTGGCTGGAGGAAGAAGAGGAGAAGAAAGAATAAAAAAGAAAATAAAAAATTCAAAAATTCAAAAATATTAAAATATTGTTAATAATAGTCTATATCAGCACCAATCAAGTCATGTCAGCTGGCCAGCATCCAATTAGCAAATTGCGATTAAAATTGACTGAAAAAGACTGAATTAGCATAACGTAAAATGGTTTAGGACTAAATCGGCATAAAAACAAAAAGATTTATGACTTTTTTAGCACTTTTCCCAATTTCACCCATTATGTATCAATTTCTTTCATTAGAACATACGCAGATGAAATCTGACGATCCCAAAGTTCAAAATCCGGGAAGAACCGGCGGAAATTTTGACAAGTTCCACTCGAAAGATCCGAGATAGTTCCCCACTGATGTAAGGCTCGTGGGAGCGCGCATGCGCGTGCATGCGATTCCTACCACGGTGCACGTCGGAGGCGGACGTTGCGGAGAAATCTTTAGGTCTAACGCGTGGATTACTGCATGGAGAAGTCAAAGTCGCACTCAACGACGCATCGAAAGTCAAAACTCCAAACGAAGTTCCACGATGGCGGTCGGTACTCCGTCGTCGTCATCGCCATTCAACCCGCTCGACCCTCCGACCGGGTTCCGCAGCATCCGTCTTGGATCGTGACCACACGTTGCACGAGCTTGGAAGACGAGACGAGATAATATCACCGGGAGAGAGAGAGAGAGAGAGAGAGAGAGATCCATTGGGAATCCTTCTCTTTCCAGACTGTGCGATGGGACTTGAGAGCGACTGACTGACTCGCCCACAACATCGCCATCGATGAGAATGATGTGAGCGTGACTCCTCTTATTATTTTTCTTGATCACATTTTGGCGTCGACTGGAGATATGAATGCGACTTCGGTGAAAACGATGGCGTCGTTTAGTCAATCCTTTCGTAGTCTTTCTTTTTTTCTTTTTTTTTTTCTCATCACCACCGTCTCCACGTGATTCGCTTGGCTAGGGAATAGGGATGTTTTGTCAGCATCTGAAGAGCGAGGAAAAGTAATGACATTAGCGTCGGCAACTCGGGATACATCGGTCTGAAGAGAAGCTCGTCGTTGTCCATCGTAATCTTTTTCGATGTCGCATTTCTCTCCATAGCCGCTTTGTCACGTCAATGTGAAAAGTCCACGTCCCGGAAAAGCTCGACAGTGAACTTTTTTTTTTCTTTCTCTTTTTTTGTCTTCTTTGTTCCATCGGTAAAAGCAGTCTCGAATCAAGAAGCATCCGTCAAGAGATTACTGGCCCAATGGCGTCTCCCTAAAAGGTTGGGAATTCAAATTTCGAGTCTCTTTTCGCGGTGAAATAAAAAAAATGGAGAAACTTATAGAAATGTCAAAGTCCAGAATGCAAACTGAGGCATGGTAAATTGGCCAAATAACAGAAATTGGTAGGATGGTTGATTGACGACGAGACTGTCAAATTCGTGTGTGGCTGAGAAGCATTCAGTCTCCGATGCAATCCATTGGATCCCCAACGAGTGGGGGACCTAAAGAGATTGAATCGAAACTGCTATAAGTTTCAAAATGGCTATCTAAAGTCATCGGAAGGCTGGACCAAAGTTTGAGAACGTTCAGGTGAACGACGACGGACTCCCACGTGGGGGCCCATTGGAGATGGCGGCCCGATCCTATCCCCCAGCGACGAAGGCCTATCCACTCGTCCCGCCCGTGCACATGCCGACCCCCGTAGCCTGCGGCGGGCTCCTCGTGGTGGCGTGTTGGACCATGCAAAGAAATTGCGAATTGATCCTCGTATTAATACTATGGGAGAGAATTGGAGGGACTACAGTTGTACTGCTTTTGACAAGTTTCGTACCGGGTGGTCCATTTTGAAGGGGTCCTTGAGATTAATGACAGTGGTTGGTCCAAGGAACGTTGGTGAGGGGCTGGCTATTGGTGGATCTTGGAGGGTTAGGGATATGGCTGGGCCGCTACCATGTGGATTCCCACATGGGTTTGTGGAAAATGCTTGAGAAATCGAGAAATTCATTGGTGTTCAAGAGTCAATTTTAGTTGCTAGTGCAGCTGCTGCTGCAATCAATGTGGGAAACGAAGACTGTTTCCATGGTCCGAACAGATGGTGATGTTCCTTTGCTACATTGCCATTATAGAGCTCGTCGATATTCCCCCGCTTCTTAATGTCGAAGATTTGTGACCTAGTGATTCGAGTCGGCACAATTTTCAGCTGCAAGCAGATCTATTCATCATGACAAGCAAAGAAAAGCAGGCTTTCGACCGCAGAAATTGTATAGATCTGTGATGGTTCTCTATATGGCAATGGCGTACTACAAGTTGTGGATGGAAAAATCTCGACTTGTGCCTATCATTGAAGATTTCGTAAAATCACAAATAACTGTTCTAAAAGCTTAAATTACAAAATGAATGTGTGATTTATTATTTAAATATTTTAACACTCCTTCTTAAGCCTAGTCTATTCCTTTGCCTACTACTAAGAATGGAAATTTAATTAAGGAGGCAAAAGAGGTCTGAAAAAATTCAAACTCAAACTCTCCAACTAAATAAAAGTTTGTAAAGCACAACCAACTATTTTAAAAATTTAAACTATTAGATGAACGTGTGATTTATTATCTAAATATTTCAATGAACAGTTGCTGATTGTTTTACGGAAGAGTGTGCTCATAGCTACAAGTTGTTCTCTTTTAATTTATAAGTTTTATCTAGTTTTGCAGCTCTCTTAAGATTTGCTTTGCTTGGAAGTTTCATATATTTCTCTCAAGTCTCAAATGAATGAAATTTTCTTTCAACCAAAGATTAAAAAAGCCAACACAATTGATACACACGATTCAATCTCACTAGCGTAAGAGCTTGCGATCCTCCCTCGTGCGCAAGCAACGCTCAAGCACACGCTCGACTGTGAATAATACAGGAAGCTGTAATAAACAAAGCCACGACAAAATTCTCATTGGAATCTTTCAGTCTGCTTTAATTTTTGTACAACAAAGTCCAGGTGGAGAGTGCAATTTCTCAACCACCAAACAAATGACCCATATACAAATTTGCCATATGACTTCTAGCAAGAATTGGTAAAAAATACAAAAGACCAGAACCAAACAACAAACTCAATCGAAAACTATAACCCTGCCGTTTGCCAACTATGCATATTTTACAAGTAGGATGTAATTAACAAATGAATAAATAACATGTCGGCAGGGCATGATGTAGGGCAAGAATTAGACGCCCCAAAGTAGATAAGGAATGAAAAAAAAAATTTACAAATCGCCATTGCTTTGCCAAAACATTTGAAATCGCAACGGATGCTGATGAGGAAAACCAGGGATGAATAATGCTATGTCGAGCCTTACAGGTGCAAAAATTGGAAGGCTGGATTTTCAAGCAGCTCCTCCGCAGGCTCCACATCATCAAATTCCTTCTCTTGGAGTGTATTGGAAAGTTCATCGACTGAGAAAGGAATGCTGCATTCAGATGAATTAATTAGTCCACCATCACAATGGCTTATCGAGAGAAAGCAGAAAATAAAGGAATCGTCACTGTAGGAGGCATGTATTCTAAGTTCTTAGTAAGGGCGGGTAGCTTCTAAATCTATGTTTCCACAAGAACAGAGATGAGGCTATCGTTTCTTCAACTTTCTTTAACCTTCTAACTTACGAAATATCATGCATCATTATTATAATAAAGGATCCTTAAGATTAATTTTGTAAACTTATAGAAATGAGAGCACTTCGTGCTGAAGTCAATCTCACCTAGAATTATCATCCAACAAAAACGAACTGCTCACGGCACTGTTGGAATCTTCTGTCATCAGTACCCTCATGCTGGAAATTACCTGCACGACGCATTAGGTGATTCTTGGATTCAAATAAAGAACTATAACAGGCAACTTGAAATGTGACGCATTGCAATAGTACTTACTTCAGGAGACACGCTTTTGGTATTGTAGCTATCATCCCAGTAAAGCGTACATATTCTGTACAGTTGCTGTACACTCAGCATCTGAAAAAGCAGCAAACCAACAGAATTTAAGAGAGATCGAGTGAGAGTTTGCACTATTGATATGCAAAACCCCGCAAAGAAGACAAGGAGCATCAGCGAGAGCTGCAAGAGACACGAGAGATGCAAGTAGTTTTGCAGGTTATGGAATTCATATATTGACTCTAATCAAGGCAAACAAAGTTTTTCCAGTTATTTGCCATAAATTCGCCTCAGAAGTCATTGGACATTCAAAGGCACACATGCTCACAACATGCACCACATGCCCGCGGGGAAAGTGGGGGGGAGGTAGGGTGTGGTTGAGAGAGTTACCGGGCATAGATCATTGATGATTTCATCATAAGAAATCCTATACTTCTGATGTATAACCTGTGGATAAAGTGGCATTGCAGGAAAATAATTAGATGCGAAAGTGGCAGATTAGCACTCCAAAGAATAGCATGATTACCAAGTGGTACGGACATCTAGATAACACAGCCAATCCATGGACGACAAAATAGCTACCAGAGATTCCACTTGCCACATCTAATAATTATTTTCTCTCTCGACAAGAATGGAAGATACAAGTAGACATGCATACACTGGTAATGGACAGTTAAAAAAAGATGCTATGTCAGTTCTGCAGACTCAGCAGAAAAGCAAGTCCAAGTATGATTTAGGCATTAAGAATCTTTTAACCTAAACCAGAAACAGCAAGCATGCCTTATCATCAGAAAGTTAACAACACAGCCCAAAAGGAAAGACAATAACATGGATCATATAAAAAATATGTGCTTCAGAGAGATCGAAAGTTACCAAGAATCCCACAGCCTGTCTAATGTGTTTAAGTTCTTCCCAGGACGAGCCTGCATACTGCAATCAGAGACATCAAGCTATAATTAGTAAAGTTTACAGGCAAGGAGAACTCCACACCCAGGACAATGCATTGGTTCCATTATAAGATGAAATTAAAAAAAGATAATGGTACACAATTACCTCTTCTTTTGCTTGACAGCACCACAACTCCAACTCAGCTAATCCAGCTTTTACATATTCCCCATTGCTAAAAGTACAGCACTCACGGCGTAGAAGAAGACTGAAATTTCATAGTCCAAGTACACTGATGAGGACCCGCTGATCCCCCAATAATTCAGTGGAAATAAACGAAAAAAGGAAAAACTTTACCTGTTGAATAGTTGCACGTTGATATATGAAAATGTCTGAGAGAAAATCTTTTGAACCAGAATTGGAGGCACCTAAAAGCAATAAAATATAAGCTTACAAAAAAGCACCAAACTTCATGTGGCAGAGAATAATAAAGGGGACATGAAGTCACATACAAAATTTTCTTTCAGAGTACAGAGAAGAGTGTTCAAGCGCTCGATGATGCTCTGCCAGTGACCCAAGGGAGAATCCTTGCCAAAGGACCGTCCAGATCGCAGTACACTTCCTTTAGATGTTCTTGGTGCCTAAAGTGCAGCATAAATATGTCAGTGATGATTAAATTTTATATTAGAATACAAGAAAAACATTAAAAAAATTATATATATATATATCTCCAGCAACAATGACAAATGTTGCAAAAGAAAAGGTAAAAGCTAAAAAATAATCTTGGCAACCAGAGGACTGATGGCAACCAGTTAAGAATTCCAGTCCCTATAATGCTCAGCAACTCACACAGTTCTCTCAGGAAAAAGAAAGTATATACACATAAAACAAACAACATTTTGCCAAAAAAAATTAAGGTGAAAAATTCCAGTAAAGCTTAGCTTTTGACAGAATCTCTCTTTACAGATTCATGAGTAAATTTGGCTAAAGGTCTAAATGCTATGAATCAGTGGAATTACCTAAAAAATACCAAACTGTGTCCAACTCTACACTTTACCATAAAACCACTGAACTAGTGCGCTGATATTCCATGGTGAAATGCATTTTTAGTCATTCCAACTCAAAATTTGACATAATTCTATCAAGCAATTGTATGACCAAACTACATGTGAAAGAATTACAACAATTGTAGTCATCTTTTATAAGTACAGTATAGCAAACGACTACAATACAATCCATTCTCATCTACAACAATTTTCAACTTGCTGCATTGCCTGATAATTATTTTTTCTCTTCCTCATTGGAATAAGCCGGAAGAGGAATTACTTTTTAATGAAGAGAGACCAGCGAAGAAACCTTCTGTGTCATAATAAACCTCAGTCATAAGTGCAATATATGTAGAGAGGCAAGGATCATCTTTTCAAAAAGAGAAAAAAACTGTGAAGCAGTAAAGGGAATAACTTAGAAAAGCAAGCATAACAGCAATGGAAGCCAGGCTGTACCACGTGATATATGACCTTAAATAACTCTTGCATTGGAACAGAGAAGTCATTTGGATTATACCTGGATACAAAGGGAAAGCAACGACCCAAGGTCTTTCTTCAAGTTGTCCCTTATAATCCCATAAATTTTCTCCACATAAGCTGTGAGCTGTTGCTTGAAAAGCAAAGCTGGGTATTTTGCCTCCACTTGACGCACTGTTGCAGCTGCTGCAGCAGCGGCAAGGTTTGCGGAAGAAGGGGATGAACGAAATCCCTGAGCATAAAATGACCAATTTTCAGAATACACAAGATTCAAGAAAAATATGCATTGCAAGTTACTTACTACTTCAAAAATCAATCAGTTAATGGAGTGCTTCAATTCCCACACATACCATGGTCATCCTTCCAAACAACGAAGTTGGCGCGGGAGGCTTCCGATTTGAGGTTGAACCATTAGATCCAGCGCCCTTCAGACTTCGTTGGAGCAAGAACAACAGTGTGGATGTATTTGATAACCAATAAGCCATATGATCATTGCTATCTTCACTCTGCCAGTAGAAAAAAAGAAACACATTGTCTCTGCTTAATTTCTAAAAGTTCCTGAAGATGAAAAAGCAAAACCAATGAACGCAGATGACCATACAAAATCGCAAATTTGAAAATAATGATATATCTCCAGCAGTTTCTTTCAACGATAAATTTACGAAATATACAGAGAATGACCATAAATTAGCAATTTCTTTGCCTATAATAAATTTGAATTGCATAAAACATTTGTCAACAGCTTCTTTTTATTTCTTTCTTTCATAGCGGGTTTCTATCAACTTATACTCCAACTTGTCTATAATTTTTTATTTTGCCAGAACTCTGTGATTTAAATTGTTTAGTGCCGAACCAAATTTAGAATTTACATGGCAAAATAAAGTGTAAATTTAGATTGATATAGGTATTTAATGACAGCACTTTCTACACTTATATATATCTACACTGATGATAACAGTTGAAACTCAAAAATTGACTTAAAGAATAAGAAACAACACTCAATAAAGCAATTAAGAAACAAGTCAATGAATATCAATGGAACTGGGGAAAAATTTGAATGAAGCTACTGGAGTAAAAATTGCATCTTCTGGTAAACAAATAGGTACGGATCAGATGTAACTTCCAATGTAACCAGATGAAGTAGTGTTTCTATAACATTTTCGAAGCACATTAGACAGGCTCGGGTAGATACTCTCATGCTATCTTGATTGGCTTGGGATTCTCATTACTGAGACCCAGTTATGGATGATTTTATTTGGATTACCTCAATTGCAGAACCGATCATCTGAATGAGTCGATCAAATACGCTAGTCCTTTCGGCTTCAAAGGACTTCCAGTGGAGAAGAGACTTATAAATTGTAAATGCTGCTATAGGCTTCCCATGGCTGAAGCCAATGTTCTTCACGACACAGTTAATAAGAGCATCGATGTTCTCCTACAAATTCAGGATATAAAATCAGCAAAAATGAAACAATGGCTTACCAAGAAGAAAGAAGTGTAAGAAAAGGCACGCCCTGATTTATGCAGGAACAAACCTGTTGGCGTTCAATATGTGATCTCCTAAATTTGCTGTCGGATTCTGTACCATACTTCTTCACAGGTGCACTCTGTGGTTCCTGCTTATAAAGATTTTGAAAACATATACACCAAGTGAGATATGGTAATGTACATCCAGAACAATGACTAAAGATGGTGAAGTTGAGCTTTGTTACACTTATTCTATTCTCCTCGATTATGTGGTGACCATTCTCCAACATCTGCAAATTAAAGATCACAATGTGAGGAAGTGAGGGATGGAGCCACAGAGAGAGAGAGAGAGAGAGAGAGAGAGAGAGAGAGAGTCACATTACATAAAATTTTGTTAATGCATGCTTACCTGAGATAAGGTCACTGGTGAGTTCTCTGACAGCATTTTAACGGGGGGGCTTAGCAATGTTTGTTGCCTAAGTATTTGGTTCTCAGTTTCCATGTCAGAGATTTTCTCAACAAGCCTTCAGATAGGAAGAAGAAAAGCCTTCAACATGAGAACTAAGGAAAAATCCAAAAGAGAAAAAATGAAAACTGGAAACCAACAGACTAGTTGAACATTGCATTTTCCATTTTTGACACGGATAGCAACCATAGCAAGCAAGAAGAAAAGAACCTTTGCATGTCTGTCTTCATCTTAATTATCTTTGACTCTGCCTCCTGAGCTTGCTTCAGTCTTTCTTCACTAATCTTTTTCGTCTCCTCATACTTTTTCTCAGTATCATCAATTTTCTTTTCCAGAGAATTGACCAAACCCTGCAATTTATGGAAAAAGGCAATTCCCAATGACCTCCATACAAGCATATTAACATTTTATCACTCTTGCAAGTAGATGAAGGTGAAGATGCAGATACTGCTCCAACTATCTTACCTTGAGTTTTTCATTTTCACTCGAAAGCTTTTCCATCATTGTATGATCAATAACCGGAACCTCCTGTATAACGGGGACTATCTCTGCTGCTCTTTTTGCAGCCTCCTGTTCCTTTAAAAGCAACTCTTTAGTTTGCTTGAATTGAAGTTGTACGTCATTCAAAGTAGACTGTAGTTTTACATTTTCTTGATTCTTTGTCTCTTCTAAATCAGCCTGCAAAATTTTAGTAAAATGAATAAGAAATTAGAACTTCATACAATACGTATACATTACACGAATCCTTGCCTGAGAAGCTCATTATTGCTTCTCAACTTCTCTGATTCTGAGCCGCAAAACAACAAGTAATGAAAGTTTCTGAACAAAACAATAAATAATTAGCTAGCTATCAAGTAACTTTTCGATGACTAGAACTCATGGAAATAATTAAGTCCTCTCAGTTGCCTCATGCTAAATTAATTGGCTAGTCACCCCAAGGTCATGAGATGCCTCTTATATTTGTCCAAGGCCCTAATCTTGCATGCATTCAAAACGAGACAGCCAAAACCAGTCCTTATACTGTGGATGAAGACCTCCAACCATAAAGCGGCACATGTATGGCCTTGCTCTCCATGCAAATGAAACAGCAATAACACTATCAAACCATAATTTCAGCAAATAAAATCTAAAAGGCTATAGTATAACTGACAGAGACCTTAAGCATACAATGCCATGGAACTTACTCTCATGCGTTTCTCCAGTTGTAATCTCCACGTAAGTTCTTCCACTTGCTTTTCTAACTTATTTTTGGCGGCTTGCAGAGCTCCAGTTTCCCTTGCAGACTGTGCAAATACAGTGAAAGAACCTATAAATAAGCTGAAAAGAACAGGCACGGTCTCCCAATTTTTCAAAAAGACCACACAACTAGAAAAGAAACATAGGCAAGGAATGCATAGCAACTTCAATTGTTTACCAAAATTTCTACATTGAAAATGAGTCCCAGAATTTGAGTAGTCAAACATACAAACATACAATGGAGATAGCAACATAAGCAAATCACAAGGTCATTATTTGGGACACTTTCCAGCCCTGATGATTTATCTTCCTTTACAAATACCACCATTCAATCCACACCAGCCTGGCTCCTTCATCCAACTTCCAAAATCAGATTTTCCTACTAATTCAATGTACCTTTTTTCCTGAAAAATTGCACTTACTACACTGCATCGATATTCTTTTTTGGACAATTGGAAAGAATTAAATTGATATCATGACTTATACAACAGATATTACAATCAGAGAACAAGTCTAACTGAAGTTTTACTAACAATATACCAAATGATCAAGAAAAGGTCATAAGACGAAAGAAAACAATTCACCATCTTAAGCTTCCGCAGTTCTTTACGAGCAACTCTCCCTCTCCATGCACACTGAGTTGTAATTGCTGCTTTTTTAGTATCCAAATATTGGACCTGTGCCAAGTATTTGCGACAATGACTCTGGAAAAAAAAAACAGAGAGAGATTACTCCAAAGTGATATCAGACAGAAAAGAGATGTATGGCATACTATAAAGATCTGTTGAGCAAAAGAATAATATATTATTATGAAAAACCTTTTACAAGGTAAACAGATGACACAAACATAAGCAAAGAGAGACATTGCTTCAAACTCCTTAGATTGCAAACCACTCTAAATGAAAAATGGACACCTACCTGAATAACGATAGCAGCTTTGATTTGCTTTCTCAGTCGTAGCTCGCATCGAGCAGCCATCCCACGTAAGCCTGTCTGTATACATATGGCTGAGGAATATAAGTCCTTGTATGCTTTTCTAGCAATATGCATACGCAAATCTTTCTGAATCCTGAGGCAGGCAGCTTCACGCCGCATGCTCTCATATGCTTGACGTGCAAGTTGTCCTGAAATTGGCAAGAGAAGAAACTTCAGGCATCTATACACAACCAATTCCATGTTTAGTATGTGAAATGACGGAAATACAGATTCCCTCAAGTAAAAGAGACAAGCAGGACACCAACTGAGCATATACCTCGGCAAACAGCTTGAATAAGCATAGTAGACCTTCGGAGCAAGACAAAACTTCGCCTTGCCAAATAAGAACGCGTTTTTCTCTGAATGATGCTTGCCGATCTCCCTAAGATCTCAGTCCTACGAGCATCCAATTCTGCCATTTGACCAGCTCTGAGAAATACTTTTGTTTTACCAATCTGCAAATGCAAATTACATCTTAATTCATGGGACTTTTACCCATTGCCACAAACAATCACCGCAACAGACACATTGCATTGCCCCATTAGAAATAGTAAGTGATCTTAATATATGGCAGCAAAATGTCCTACATGACGGAGGGCATTATGTTGTCCTTAAAGAAATCAAAAGTCACGAAAAGACAAATGACCCTCATCAGTTACTCTAATAATTATGATAACTTGTCACACAAAACACATAAGGCTACTGCATATACCAATTATACATTACGTACATGGCCTCCACCTTCCTCAGATTGCCATTCAGCCTCTGTTCTCTTGGTTCCCTAATATCTCTCTTAATATATCTATATATACACAAATACACTCTGCAACAGAAACTATGCAAAATCACTCAGGAAGCAAATAAAAGGAATCACATCATCATCATTTGATATGATTAACTCAGAGGATGCAGCATCATTGTGCTTAGACAAGATCAGTATATATTTATTTGCTATTTCGATACAATAAGAAGCACTGGCAACTTCATGCAACTCTTTTGACACAATGCCAAACAAGGCATACATTAGTATAAAAAAGAAATTGAACACTAATGATAGATGAGAACATCACATGTTTGTTCATACAAGCTGGTATAGAATAAATTGCTAAAAGATTCCTAAGTTTAGCTCAAAAAATCAAACAGTATTCTGTCATAGGAGAACACCAAATCAAGGGAAAAACCACGGACAGAAGCAATCACTCATGCAAAGAATCCTGAAGTGAATACCATCACTCAATCAAATATGTAAAGAAACATTCCACAGTGCCAAAAAGTTCTGGAAGCAACTTTGGATATCTATCTACTCCATACCTGATAGCCCTTTAATCCCACTTTCTCCAAGAGCCTCTTGCAGATGGTAACCTCATCAGAACTGTCACAACTAAGGGATCAGTCCAAGAGGCACAGTGATACGGCATAAATGACAAGTTAAAGAAAGATTCAAGTTACCTGCGGTCTAGAACTTCAGGAGCAAGTATCCCAAATCGGTCCACAAATTCAAAAAAGGGCCTTCTTGTTGGAAATCCAGCACAACTAATCCTAATGGCCTCCATAACACCCTAAAGTGCAATAGTGAGAGAGAGAAAAAAAAGTCAGAAAGAACTAAGAATAAAAGCAGATTTGTTTGACAACTAAACTAGTGCCAAGGCAAACTGAATTCTAGCAAATGTACTACCCCACAACGCAGTTGCTGCAGAACATTTTTATTCTCAAAGATGGCTGGCTTGAGAAGATTATTTGGCTTCACACATCGTATATAATGTGGCTCAGTAGCGCTTAAAGTTTCAAGCAATGCTACTAATTGTTGCTGCATGAGTCAATAAGGACGCGATTAGTAAGACATAAAAAACAATGAAGTCCGCAATCAGGCAAAAGAGATAAAGCAAACATGAACCTTGAATCGAGATCCTATTGATGAGAACTTTGACTGTTTGGAAGACTCCTCAGCCAAAAGTGGAAATAATCCAGAAACAAAAGAACATTGAGAAGCACTCAAGAGCGCTTGATGTTCTGCGATAACATAGTCTTTGTTCTTGTCCAAAAAAAGTTCAGTCTGATAGGTTACCTGCAGCATAAGGTCAGCTGTCAATATCTTTTCTTTAAATCCGATAATGAATTCTCAGTTTTTCCTGCTGACTTTACAACTTGAAAGCTATTATTCTAATAAACCAAAAAGTAGACCATACTCACATCTCCAGCATAATGACAGATTGTAAAGTCAGTCCGTGACAATTTGGGCTTGCTGAAGCGTTTGTGGTTCTTATATGTCTGGTAAAGCTTCTGAGCAAAGGTTTCATGCGTTGATCTAGGAAACATACTACAAATACAAATTTCACAAATTCAGACCATAGAAGAGTCAAAAGATTAAATGGCGGTTGCTGGTCTTCCATGTTCACCACATTGATCTATGATCACAGCACCTAATAAAATGGTTGCAGTGGATATTTTCCCATTATTTTGTACTCACCAGGCTTCATCAAGAAGAGCGATTATGCCACCAGGTTTCTGTAAATGGCAACCAGAAAGAATATCTTGAATAAATAAGAGCGACTGAACTTACTTTGCTTAGAAGTTAAATAAGAAACTATGCAGCTTTCTACAAAACACTGAGGGAGGAATTCCATAAGTATTGGTCAATAAAAAAGCTACTCATACTGAATACAATAAAACAAATTGTTGTTTCTTATTTCGAAGGAACCTTTATACCCTAGTCCTTCATGAGCTTTATTGTTTATTTTCACAGTGGAGGTCGAGAATAGGACAGTGATGGGTATTACTTCTATTTCTAGATTACTGATGATTCCATCTTTTTTATCCAGTTAATGGTGGAAATACCTCATGCAATCTTTAATGATGCTGAAGGTACTCCCAGATATCTATGGCTATACTAGGAAAGATACTCTTGCCAGATTTGAGCTTGAAATACTGTCAATATATGTTATTACAAGCAATTCTAGAATTCACAATATATCCAAGGTTGTCCTGAGTGATCATTGTATGGCCATAGCCACTTGTTTTCCTACCAGGCAATATTAACTAAGAGGCATACAATGTAGTCAGAATGGCGATCTGATTCATAAAATCATATGATCATAATAGTAAAATTAAGAAAACAGAGCTAACTCATGGTTGAATAATTTATCTAGTGAGCTCAGAGTAAAGTCACAATTTGATTCGCCAAACTCGCCAAACTTATGAGTCAACTCGTATGAACTTGGTTCTGATTCAACAGCCTATTTTTAATTTCAGGTGCTAGCTCCTAGGCCTTTGGGCTTCTTTAAAGCCCAAAAATAAGATAAAATTAGCCAGATGCCAATAAAACACACTTTCATTGATGACAGAGTAAAAGGGAATTTGATTCTCTGGAAAAAAAAACAAGGAATTGAGAAGAAAAAGATGGAAGCAAGTCCAATCTGCTTTCAGATTAGGGCACAACAAAAGGAGAACCATCTAGGGTTTTGGCTTTCTTTCTCAATTGAAACAAAGGGAACATCCGGTGTCTCTAAATTCCAAATGGAAATGCCACTTCATAGAAACTCTGTCAACATAAAATGGCACTAATGCTGACAGAAACAGATTTTTCCTTCTTTTTCCACAGCCGAGTTTGAATGAAGTTTCAGACTCTCAGATGCAATTTGCGTAATAAATTTATAATCTTTTCTCTCCCTTCCACAAGAGTCCAAGAAATTTCCTTCTAATTAGCAAAAATTTTTGGGGTTATTTTTTAAATTTTTATAGGTGAAAGATAAACTGCTAGACGGCACCAAAGGGGTCAAGTTAAAAACACATCTGGGTATTTGCAAATTAATGAAGATAAAAGTTAATTGTTGCTTTTAGTAGTCCAGAGCTTGCTACCAATTTACATAGGACTTATAAAACAGTTTGCATATACTTTACGATTGTAAGATTTTACAACTGTACAATTGGATCTTGTGATCCGATTTCATGAGGACCCCACTGATCCTAGATAAGAATGCGAGTTTAACTACCTCGGTCTTGTGGATTAAAGAGTTTACTCGCCTCTTGATAAAGGTATCAGACTAGATGAGTTATCATTTCCACTCTTCGAAAGATTCATGTGTCCTAGTCAGCTCAAATAAAGAAGTTGAAAAGACTTCTCTGGTGGACCATATAAAAAGCATTTTTAGGTAATACTTATTAGTTGTGAACCAATTACCAATGGGTGTCTGTGGTCTTGGTAATGATAGTGTAAAACGATGTCTCAAACGTCAAAAGAGAAGATATTGTAGTGTTTCCACAATTTCCTTTGGCACAAAGTGATTCTATAGTAGAATGACCTGGCTAAAAATGAGTTGCACACAGACATTGGAACAAAATTCCACAACTCTAGGTTGCTAATATTAGAGGTGATTTGTTAATTCTTACTGTAAAAATAAGCTAAACTTCCACCGGAAAGAAGATTCCTCATTGTGCCATGTACAAGAGCTAAAGTTACAATTCACAAGATGGTCATCAGACTTGTTGCATGTCTGGATGCATAGTTCAACTTATCAAGAAAAGCAAGCAATCTGAAAGAAGTTATCAACTAAAGGTCCACCTTAATCATATATAGGAACTAAAGTAGGCATCTGGTTAAATATTAATTGAGACCAGTTTTGCGTACATAGCTACCCTAGTCTCAAGCATATGCCAATGCTACTCACCTTTTCTATTAGATCTAGAACATCTTGATTGTCAACAAAATCAATGTAGCTCCAATCAATTTGTTCTTTTGTGTACTCTTCTTGCTCCATTTTGAACACATGCTGCAAAATGATGTGAAAGCATCAATAATCTGCTTGATGACAATTAAAGATACAAGCTAAAAGAAATGAGAAAAATAAGAGAGAAAGTGAAGAAAAACCAAAAGAAGAAAACCTGGTTAAAGTGTTGCTGAAGTTTCTCATTTGTCAAATTTATGCAGAATTGCTCAAAGCTGCAAGTCAGACAAATACCCTCCAAGGTTATCTTCACATATTAGAATTCATTATAAAGCTATACATGCTGCAAAAAACTGTGACATGAGGTTTTAGCAAGTATCTACTTGAGGGAAAACAAGATAAAATCCAAATTAAGATGACATCTTCAATTATAATAAATTGCCCTCTGGCTCTTATGGGCGCGAATGATAACCATTCTAGCCAGAAATTGATTTCTGAAAGAGAAATAGATTTTTCTATTTCTATTTACAAATGAGTTCCTAAGCAAAAATACAGATTTGATAACGACACAAAATTTCTATTCTCAAAATAGAAATTCGTTTAATAACAATACAAAATTTCTCCCTTTCGGATGGCGGCCAGCTAGCGGATGGCAACAACCGGCGGACGGTGTTCGGCGGTGACAAATAGACGACCGGTTCATAGCAAGTACGAACAATGAAAATAATTTTTGTTTCTCATTTCTGTTCCAAAAATAAAAAAGTAGAAAATTTTTTACTTTTGATTTCTATTCCAAACCTATTTTTGGAACAAAAATCTATTTCAGAAATAGAAAAATTGAATAATTTTATCAAACAGATTTCTATTCCAGAAACAACTCTGGAATAGAAAAATTGTTTCTGAACAGAAATTGCAGTTTGTCATGCACCCTCTATGATACTTAGTTGAGGAAGCAAGAGGGTAAATGGCCCATAAAAAGGGACTAGTTCCCGTAATTGATAGTCACTGAGGCATAAATTAGATAAGCACCTGTTTGTCTTAAAGCTCTCGAACCCATATATATCGAGCACGCCAATCAAAGACTTGGAGTTAGGATCTTGACCAATGGAATTATTGATCTTATCAACAATCCTGTGAATCAACAAAAGATAAAACATCACCCAGGCTTCACAACATTTCAACAAGCACCAAATACTCAAAAGAAAAAGGAAGAAACACTGACAACGAATAAAATAATGAAAACTTAAAAAAAAAATTCGAAGTTTATATCCTTCAGAAACTTACCAGTCAAATAACCTTGAGTACACAATTTTTGCCAGAGCATCTCTTTGGCCAGCTGCAGAATCTGGATCCACAAACTTTGTTATGGTTTCATCACGAGTAACAATCACACGCTTGCAAAGTGAATCCTCCAGTCCCTTTACATCACACCTGAAAAGAGCTCACATTTAGAAAGCTGCAATTTTTTTTGCATGAGAAAATTTTAAGTGTAGACAGGATAACATGTCTAACACTTCTTGTATCAGCAAATGAAATGGAGTAATACATTAATAGCTCAGCCGCAGTTTTCAAATGAAACCAGGACTTTTCATCCTTGGGCGTTGAGGAATCTATTTCTTTTCCCTTCACAAATTCGATGTTTCCGAGGTGAAGAACTGCAGCCACCACTCGAAATATTGCATCCTGAAAAGACACAAATAAATGAAAAGAGCCAAAGGGGTATGTGCTCCAAAGGATCACTTTATGACTTCCCTCATATACCTGCTCATGAGAACTTATCCCAACAATATCCATTGCTCTCCTAGTCGCGAGGTATTCCTTCGAATCATCAACACCATCCAAAGCAAAACAGTTTGATTGATTCAGATAATGAAATGTTCTTGGGTGCCCTAGCTTGAACCTCTGAATATCCTGTTAAAAAAAATTGAACTATGAGAATCTTCAAATGATCGAAATCTTTTAATAGCTCTTTAAACGAAAGGAACCAAACCCTCTGTAAATCACAAACTTTTTGAGACTGAGATAGCTCGAAATGTTCGGTTTGTCCTTAAAGACCTACCTTCAATACTTTTTCTGAGAAATCCATAAATAAAGTCACTTCTTATTTTACTGCGAGTGAAGTATATGGAAAAGTACATTTATGCATGAAGGAAAACCAAAATAAGAATT
The DNA here is from genome assembly GCA_016097545.1 of Eucalyptus victrix. Classification (NCBI taxonomy): domain Eukaryota; kingdom Viridiplantae; phylum Streptophyta; class Magnoliopsida; order Myrtales; family Myrtaceae; genus Eucalyptus; species Eucalyptus victrix. The sequence continues at coordinate 10,460,423 of CM027842.1, forward strand.
AAGACATGATGACCCATCTTTGTAGCATTGAATATTGAGAAGTACCAAAGAAAGTACATAGCCCAATAATTCAATTTAATGAATGGTCACAAAAGCAAGATTCTAATTGAAACTGAGATTCCAAACCCCCCATCCCCCAGGGGCCTTCCCTAGGGCTAAAATTCTGCTTTCAGCCAACTCATGGTCATAACATCACACTTAGCAAACAAATGCTGCAATCCCAAAGGTTAGACAAAATGCCAACCACCATAGTCCTGATTCTGAAAGCAATGGGTAAAAGGAAGCAGAATATGAATGATGGGAAAACAGATGAGAGGGTCTCAGATTAATGCTAGATGTTGTCAAAGACGCTAAAATAAATAAAATTTCTATATGGCACTCACAAAGAAGTTAGTCCATATCGAATTTAAAAAACCACACCGTTTGGGTGCACTTGAGGATATAGCCTATGTGGGGAAAAGAGATTTTGCTTGAACCAAACATTCAATAACAAAGTCTTGAGTTCAGCGACAAGTTCACTCGATAAAAATGGAAATTTGCCAAAAAAAAAAGCACAGCTCATATTAAACTCCTAATTACCAGTCTTAATTAGAGGTTAATGATAAGAAATTGATCTCATATTGAAACATGAAAGGGTATAAAGAGATTATATTTCATTACATGTCTGTCTGTTTATTTCTACAGAGAACAGAACATAATATCTAGCCATGATATGTTGCAGTCAATTTTACCTCCTTTAAAAAGAACAAACCATCCATTAATCTAGTATAATCAAGTTTTGTCCCTCTCATCTCTTCTCACAGCTCTTCTCCAAAAGTCATGCACTTCCATGGCATGCTTTTTCTTTGGTAGTATAGCATAAGAGGATGAGGGCTTTGTCTAACCATTTAGAAAGAATGCTTGATTGGAAATCTAGATTCTTACCTCCTGAGGTGCAGCACAGAGCATATAGAAACAGTGATAGTTTCTCTCAGGATCAGAGATCTGACAAACACGTGACCTTTCCAACAAATAAGTTCTGACAGCAGCTCCAGATATCCGTCCTCTTTGGTCAAACTGAATCTCCACAAACTTACCGAATCGACTGAAACCATTTAACAAACGGAGAAGATGAGCTCAACCTGGTGAGGCAACAAAGGATCTGAGCATATGCAAAAATATTTTATGTCCATACAGAAAGATAATCGCACCTTGAGTTGTTGTTCCTCACAGTCTTGGCGTTACCAAATGCTTCTAGGACAGGATTAGACTGCAAGATTGCAGTATTGTAAGTGTATGTCATGCAAGTCACGTAATTGTAGAGGTAAAATACTCAATATTCTATGGTGTACTTAGTTACCTCCAAAACTTGCTGCTCTACAGTTCTGCCCTCTGCAACAGCTCGCCCACCCATATAAGCAAGATAACGCATAAGTTGCTTTGTGCTCTCGGTTTTACCCGCCCCACTTTCACCACTAACCAAGATTGACTGACTTTTCCCTTCATTGATCATGAGTCTACACATATCAATAGCACTCCCATTACATAAGAAGAAAAAGGTCATAGAAATTCAAATATTAAGATTAAGCAGCACCTGTATGCAGCATCTGCTAAAGCAAAAGGATGTGGACTCAGCTCCCCAAAAGCTGCCCCTTTATACTGAGCCATCATATGGCTATCGTAGAGATGAGGTAATCTTGTAAAAGGGTTCACAGCAATCAGTATATTTCCTGTGTAAGTCTGAAACCAAGATGCATTTAACATTAGCATGCTAAACCATGAGAGTAAAAATAACAGTATCTTCAGCCAACACCATCCATTGGACTCCTCCAAAATCAGTCCAGGAAAAGAAGACAACTTAAAGACGAAAAAACTCACATAGATTTCATTCATATCGTATCGTGACCTCAAATTCTGCAGAACTCCTGGCTCATGCAAATAAGCCAGCTTTGTCATATCATCCACTCCACATGGTGGTGCTTCAGCATCTTTAGCATATACATCTGAGGCCTTCACATGGACCTGTAACTCCGCCAAAAGAAGAAATCCACAATGAAAAAGCTCAGATGTCAGGAGATTTGAGAGAGAAGTTTCCACAATAAGAAGAAAGATATATTCCATCCAATCTCTAAGCCTAAGTCTATTCAAGTTGCTAGACATGACATTAATATATGCAAGCAATTTCTTCAGCAGATTATGGAAGGGCTTTCAAGGCAACAGAACAAAAGAGAACATTTCAGAATCACAATATTTAGCAAATTCCATACCGTCTTGCCCGATGAGCAGAGGACTTTCAGCTCCGGACCTTTAACTTCCAATACTTCACCATCTATCCAAGCCACATCAGGATCTTCCAACCAAACAAAAGATCCAACAGTAGCCTGCATATGGACAAAAATATATTAGGGAGCAATGATTATGGTTCACTGAAGCCTCTATCAATTAAGGCATTGTAGAATGAGCTCCTTGTGTCCCACATCAACATGGAAGAGCTGGTGCAAGGTTAAAGCATACAAATCACAGGTCCCATATAGAACTCCAACTAAAGGTGACATCGGAGTTCTAATGAACTTAAAGCGCATACAAAATAGAACGGACGCAGAGAAAATCTAGACTAAGATTAACAGAATTTGTTATGATTCAGAAAAATGAAAAGGAATCAGGTATAACTGGATGGAACGTGCAAATCAGAAAAAGTTTAACTCCGTAGAACGCCCCCCTAGGCTGAGAAAAAGTTGAACAAAGGTACCAAATGGGAGAGATAACCAGGTTTTTATGTTTGTAAAAGCTATTTTCTCCGAAGTTTAACTTCACTTGCAGCAGAAGGCATGATCTCTAAATGCATCTACATGTGAAACAGACAGAGGCCAGCCGGCATATAAGCACTTACAAATATCAGCCCTTCCCAGTACATCTGAATAGCAATGTATTTACACAATTAAAGTGAGAGATACTAAAAATTCAAATGCTTTGTGCTAAAACTGGATTTCAACAAGTGAGCAATTTTTCCAGAGAATGCCTCCTAAGCTAAAGAGAATATTATATGACAAGGCAATAAGGCTAGGAATTCTTCAAGGACAGGGTGCTGGGTGGTTAAGCAACAATATGTACGGAAAATGACTCTGGCAGAGGTGAGACTGCTTGGTTGCATATGGAAACACACGAGAAAGGATAGGACTAGACATGTAATTATTTAAGGAAAAGTAGGTGTAGCACCAATGAGGGTAAGCCATAAGCTCATTAGAGATTGTGTGGTCATGTTAAATGAAGGCCTTTGGCTCCAGTATGATCAGGGGATGGAGACTCAAGCTAGAAGGGGCAGGAGAAGTCTTAGAAAGACATCAAATAAGACGACAAGGAAAGATACAGAGCACCTAGACCGTACAAGAGACCGGATGGAAATACGAACCCATTGCCGTAACTAGATTTGGATAGCCAACCCAACTTAGTGGAATAAGGCTTGGCTTTGTTCTTTTTCATGAGCAAAGTTTTCTTGAGATTCGGTCTAGTAGAGAAGTACAAAAGATTTTTCCCTACGAAATAAAAAACAGGACAAACAAGCCATGTTGTTAAAAATTAAACTACAAAGACAAGAACATCGTAGTGTTTCGATTGAGCCCATTATTTAATAAACTCATTTCCCTAGAGAATTCATGTCAAAATTTGTCAACCTCCACCTTTCAATCGAGCACAAATTCAAGTCAAACCCCAGCTTCGGCTAAAAAAATTCACAGCATCTTCAATCTATCCAGTTTCACCAACCAATGAATCAAGCGGATGTTCATTGCCGGTCTCAGCCCAAAACTGCGGCCGAAACCAGCAAAGCAAGCGCCACTATAATCACCCCAAAATGTCCAACTTCGAACCCATTCCGATCGACAAACCATCACCACTCCACCCTCATCTAGTCAAATTCAAGTCTTTTCACACGCAAACCGCTCTTTCATCATCAAAAACACCGAACGCCGCACTCAGATTCGCAAGCCACCACAATGTAGTAGAACGGCACATCCCGAAAAACACGCAAGAAACACGACACTACACGCAGCTACATTTCCCCCTCGAAACACTCATCTACCACACAGATCGCTCCGTTAGACTGAAGAAACGAGTCAACAACCAATATCCCGCCGAAAAAAACGGAATCCGGAAAAAAAACAACGAGAAAAAGTCGAAACGCCGCCGCGGCATCATCAGGCGGCGTCCTCACCATTTTCGACCGAGCTCGATCTAAGTCAGAAACTCCGCTCCCGTCTCGATCTGCTCCCCCGCCCGCCGCACAAGATCATCCGATCACCGGCCCGCCAGAGCGAACTTCGCAGCAACAGCAGCAGCAGCGGCGGCGGCGGCGGCGGCGGCTTCCTCCGAAGCAGCGAGGACAATCACTCCGCACAGATCGAACACCTTCGAGCTCGGCGGATATCGATCGGCAGCAGAGATTTTTTTTTTCTCCGAAGCTGCTTTGGTGCGCTTTCTGCTTCCTCTCCGCTTCGCTTCGCTTCGCTTTTCTTCCTCGATTTCGGGCGAGATTTTTATTCCTGCGTTTGCTTCTTCTTCTTCTTCTTCTTCTCCGACCGCGTCGGGCTTTTTGTCCAAGTCGAGGAGTCGAGGAGTTTTGTTAATCACGACTAAGCTCGTTATTAAGACATCCGAAAACGCCTTTGCGGGTCATTTTTATCGGGCGAAATCCCGACACTGACCTCGGTCCGCGTGGGTTATTACGAGAATCCCGTCAGGGGGGAGACAGCTCACACGCGGTCCGATCGGGAGTCTCCCGCCCGCCCCCACCCCCGCCCCGCGAGTTATTGCTCGAATCTAGCGAAAACTCGAAATCTCGGAGGCGGTAGATTAATGGTCGGAATTATTGCATTGCTTCTTTTTTATCGACCCACCGGTAAAAAAGAGGAAAGTAATTAATCTATAATGTCGAAATGTAATTATGGTAAATTCCTCGTGGCACCATAAAGATAATATTTTCTCTTTCATAGCTGATTTTCTTTATATGGTCTTAATACATGTGATGTGATTTGTATTGTATTAGAGTATGAAGTTTATTGGTGCGATGTTAAAATGAAATTTTTGAGTAAATCTAGACTTTCAAATTTATGAAATGGATTGAGGGACTTATGAATAAGGTATATCATTTACGAAAGAAAAGAATCGGGTGGAGGAGGGAATCATGGCATCAAAGGAAATACGTGGATTTGAGAGGAAAGAGAAACTGACCAAATCTTTCTTTTTCCGTGTAGGAAGTTCACCTACTCTATTTGCTTTTTGTATTATAATGTTTTTTCTTATATAACTTTGTTCTATTTCATGGAAACCTTTTGATTGATTGTTAAGGAATTTGGACCATTTCGGTCCCCTCCCAGTCATATAATTGATCATATACCGCCCATTGACATGACAATATTTTCTTGCGGGTGAATGTGACAGTTAGGATGTTAGTTATTTAAGGTGATTTTTCTCATACTAGAAAAAAAAAAAACTATACTAGGGGGACGATGCATAAACCAACTTTTTATTTTATTTTTCATATACTAAAAGTTCTAGAAAAAAAAAAATAATAATTTAAGTTTGAACTTTACTCGGCTCAATTACAACACGACTACATTTCACCATGAAGTGTAGGCATTAACTCATGTTCCAATGGAAAAATAAATAGATTTCATTTACGTGTTCCTTACTTCCATGGATGCATCGTTGTGTATTCACCTTGCTTATCTACCGGTTTATTTATGTTGTTTCAAATGGAAAAGGTAACCTTTTATTTTTCAATTAGGTTTTAAAATATCATTTGAACTTCAAAAATTTATGAGATCCGATATGCAAATTCATGTGTTAATATCTTTATATTGTAAAAGTTTTCCTATATTTAAATTAAGAAAAAGTCAACATGCATCGGCCACGATATTTAAATTAGGTAAAGACTAAAAATACAACAATCTAAACTAATACACCCTTAAATTTACGGCCTTTCATAGGAATGATAGATTTTCGAACTACTCGAGTCTAAGTAAAATGATTTGAACTCGACTCTACTAAATAGACCAATAGTCAAGTCACATTAATTAATTTAGCTGCCTAAGTTTGTCTTTGTGCTATTTAAGATGAACACGACTAATCTCAAATTTGATTCAACACCATCCTTCAATTACTCCAACTCAATTCAAACTCGACTTGAATTGAGTAGGCTTGACTAGTCAATAAATCGCGCTCGAGCAGTACTCACTGGGCTGAGTGGAATTTACTAGACGCCACAATCTCATACCCTAATGTGTGTAAATTGCCGTGGGCACACAAACTCATTTTTTGCAATAAAATAGGCCTAAAATCATCATTTACGTTATAGAAAATTGGTATTTACATAATGCGTCATGGCTTTTTATAAGATGTTCAATATTTGTTAGGGTTAAAGCTCATATATAATGGGATATCAAATTGACATCACCGCGAAATTTTGTTTATATGATGATGGGACATTTTAATGCTTTGGCGAGGTTAATAAGCGGCATTACCAATATCACAACGCGTCGAGTCTACCCACTTTTTGGTTTATCCATAGGAAGTTTTATGATATAACGTTTCAGACCCATCCATGCTCTAAAGCTGCCAACGAAGTTGGTGGGGGTTATCGGTGGTAGCTTTGGTGACCTCGATGGAGACCTAGTCCAATCAATTATTCTACTTTTCCCCCCTAGCCCATGACTTTCTTTACCAGGTAAAAGGGCTAGTTTGAAACTTGCTGGTCAATGTCGTGACCATCTATTATGAATTCCAATAACACGGTACCTATTATTTATATAAAGACGCGCATCACTTCATCCACAGTAATTTCTAATTTTTACAAATTAAACATGCTGTTGTATCGCACATTAGGAAAACACCTTAAGCTCTGCAATTCGAAATTGGGAAAAATTGTAGCATCGCCATCGGATCGAATTAGATCGTACGACGAACCCTCCCGCTCGGCGTTTTCAAAAAAATCGAGAACACCTTGTGGGAAAAAAGCGCAAATTAAAATTCAAAACCCTACCCACGTCGTGAGGAGAAAAAAATAAAATAAAAAATTGGAAAAAAGAATATTCCACATCCTTATAGTAATATATGCCTCCCAAAAGATCTCGCCTTTTAAGGAATTCGCCATCCGGCAGCTTCCTTGGCAGATTAGATTAACGTACGAGGCTCCCTTTCCCCAACTGTCGCCAGGGGGGACGTGAACAGCACGCGCCCCACGCCAGGAGATCACGCAACGGGGTCGCGTGACGGCAAGACGCGAGGGGGGCGCGTCGAAGCGCGTCCCGGATGACGTCACGCGACATTGCAGAAGGACGTGCGGTCCGCGACGGTGGGACGTGGAGTATGATTTCGAAGGAGGAGAGAGGGGACGGTGGCGATCGCGGCGGGGCCCCACGTTCGGTGCGATCGTGGCCGTCGGATGTGGGATGCTGTCGGGTTTGGTGAGTCAGCGGTGGTGATTGGTCGGGCCCCTCGAGAACGGTTGCGGCTTTTCACACGTATCATCAGGCGACGACCCCAAAAAAACAAATTGCTCAAAACTAAAAAAAAAAAAAAAACCAGTTTGCCTTCGAATTTAGCCAAAAAAAGCAAAACAGATGCAATTAATGCGAGAAAATTCTTCCCTGAATTGGGGTCCGCTTAAATTAGTATACAATCATAACTGTCGATCATGGGATCCGAGGCTATGTGGACATGAGTTTACATAGAAATTTGCCTTCTATTAGGTACAGTTAAAGATTTAATGGATACTTCAAATCGATTCTAATAGGACAAGACCAAAAGAGAGATTTCCATCACAAAAAAATTTCAAATTAATATATGCATGCCACAATTAATTTACACTAATTTTTTAGTCACAAAAATTTCACAACCGATAATACTCGCGATAAATTTACATTTCTTTAACTTCTATTCAAGTCCCCATTTTAAATTATTAACTTGAAAAAACAATTCAGATGATTGGCGCTTGACGTGGAAATTCACACGTATTGATATCATGATTGATGCTGTTTTTTGAAAGACAATATGAAAATAAATTGAGAATGGAGAACCTGCTAATTTTGCTCCAAGCTCCTCACGTTTCGAAGATCTACTAAGATTGCAAAATTTGCCTCAATTTATCGGTTTGAATCCCCTTTTTTTTTTTTTTAAATGAAACATAGTTTGGTGCAAACGTGGCATGGGTCTACTACTTTTGAAATTTTAATGGTGTTAACCTAAGAAGCACGGACACTCTCTGGAACCCTTCATGTCGTGTCCGACACTCCGACACGTGTCCGACACGCTCCGACACGTTCTGATACGCTCCGACACGCGGTCAACTGTTTCGACACGCGAGTCGGAAATTCCGACACGCACGGGGTTATTTTTATAAATTTTCAAAACTTTTGGGGTCTAAATATAAATATATGAAAAAAATAAAAAAAAATAAAAAAAATAAAAGCTAAACTTCAGTTGCACGGGGTTTGGAGAGTGGAGAGTGGAGACTCTGGACTCTTCTCTTCGTCTTCATGGGAAGTAGCTGTTGGAGGTGAAAGGGCTAGGCGAGGCGCTTCTTATTTGTATATTTTGTATTAACAATTTACGCATTGTGTCGAATCCGAGTATTACATTGATGCTTATTAGGAGAACTGGGATTGTTGAATTGTTGCTTGCGATTATGGTAGAAGGATACACGGACAAGAGTAAGGGAAATTCTGAAACCTAACAATGATCCAGAGATTAAGGCGGAGTTGAATTTGCTAGGAATTATAAAAATAATTTCAAATGGGAAGAGTTCTTATTTGCTGCTCTGCACCAAGTAGGATTTACCCGAATGAACGGACTGATTTTTGTCATTTTTATGTATTGAGCGCTCTATTTTGAATAAGTCATCTATAAAGTAAGTGGCATCAAAATTGAAAACTATATCGGTTTTGATATGATTTTTCTCTATTTTTATTTCCTTTCCACTTTTGATATGATATTAACAAATGTAGGATTAATATTTTTAGTATAGATTAATTCTAGGCTCTTTTTTTTATTATTATTTAGTTATTTATGCATTTATATATAAAAATATTTATTTAATATTTAACGTGTCGGAACGTGTCGAAATTAAATGTACTTTTTGAGAAATGACGTGTCGCGTGTCGTGTCGTGTCGTGTCGCGTGTCGCGTGTCGATGTTACATAACCCATCATCTCTTAAAAACTTTTACAAAATAAATTTTAATTCCAATAGGATTTCCCACTATTCTATTTACTTAAAAAAAAAAACTCGTTTTCTCACATCGAGTTTTAACCCTGGACACCAGCTTGACGTTAGTTACTATTCCGAATTTACTTACAAAAGAAAATTCGTTATTTTCATCTCAGTTGGGCAAGCTATAAACTAGCCAAGGAAGTTACGAACTGTTTCCCCAGTCGCGCGAATTTAAAGCTTTCACACTTATTTTCACACTACTTAATGGAGTGCGGCGGGCCCGTGACGCACCGGTCGGTAGGTGCGCGACGTGATTTCAGACGAGGAGGAGGTTTGACGTTGATGTGCTTCTTCGTGAGGCCGATGTTGTCTTATGTCCTCCAACGATTTCCATCGTCAATTCATCCGTCCGGGTCGATGCTTTCTTAGGCCATGTTGTGATAGACTGGGTTTGATGATTTGCATCCCGATTGCATAACATTTACTTGCTCCATCATGTACTTTGAGCATGTACTACATTCCAAAGCAACTGACTAGACGGCTTGGTAACATACAAATCCACGAGATCTGTCTTGAAGTGTGACATTTGTTGAGATATGGTTCATACTTCCCATTAACTGTATAGTGGTAACGTCTAGAGATTAATCTCATATTTTATTGGTAGCTTTGGCTTTGACTTATAAATAACTATTATATATTTTATTTCTCTTATAATTAAGTGATGCAATAGAGAAATTTGATGTACTAATTATATAGTAGAATCATCAATTGAAAAATGTGAATCAAGATAAGACCTTGCGTCTCAAATTCTCCTTATTGCTTTTATTATATATTTTCTTTGTGATTGTGTGGCAAATTCTAACATGGTTCATGTGGATTTCATGTCCATCGCAGGGCTGGACATTGCTGGATAAAAAATGTTTTCCATGTTTGTCATCGTATTCTCCTACAGTCGGTACGCTTGCACGTAGCCATGTTCCATAACTAATTAGCAAATACATTTAGACTTGATCTTCATGAAAACTCGATTAGTGATCTGGCGTCCTGGACAACAACTCCAATCAAAAACAAGAATGGATACTTCTTCTTGTTCTCAAGTTTCTTTCTCTCTCGTTGTTTAAGTTAGAGCTAACAATGGAGTGGAAAGATGAGTTTTATTCACTAGAAGCATGTAGATTTTCATTCACAAACAGAGACGAGGGAGTATGTATAAGGATTTTTAAAATGTCAGGAAATCAATTTTGAATAGGTAATGTTTATTGAAAGGATTTAACTGTGTAAAAAAAAGGGTTTAGGACTTAATTAAATTAGGTGACATGTTTAGGATTTAATTGTACTCTGAATATAATGCCTAGGACTTCCCGTGCACATCTCCCGTTTGCATTGATTACATCTTCTTCGCGGGACATAGACACTCAATCGTTTGCGATTATTGGATTCACTAATGGACTGATGCATCAGATCGAATGGATCTCGGTCACACAAGACGGGCTGATGTAATGGATCCGAATTGGTCTTTTATTTGTTATTTTTATCTATTTATGTAATATTTATTTTCCTTGTTCTTTCCCATTTTCCATTTTTAAAAGAATGCTTAATTTGTCAACTAAAGTTCAGGTATCAAATAGCCACTTTTCTTTGAAAGGAATCTCCAAAAGGTTTCTTTCAAATATAAATGAAACCAGAATTTTTGCCTGATGTCACTGTTACGTGGAAGGCTTTCTCTTTTTGATTTCGCAGAATAGCTGGATTGTCCTCAAAACAGGAGCCAAACATGGATCCATCCGGTTGGAAAGACCAGTTCCAGCTCCCAGTTCCTTGCACCGAGCAGCTGCCTAGATTTGAATAATCACGGGAGGAAAAGAATAACTCGGAAGAGATTAATATGACCAAATCATGTTATGCTCCTATCCTCCTTCATTAAAACTAAGTTCAGACATTCTTTTTAGGTAGCAACTGGAATTCTCTCATCACTTCATCGATTCAAGGGAGGAAAGTGTACTTACCACCGTGGCAACAAATGGAAGAATGTTTTCCGGGGACAGTTTTATTGTTGAAATTACTCAAAGTAAACTCAGAGAAGAAAACACACAAAGAGAGTTGCTGTAGTAACTCTCGTCACAATATTCAACAGAACAAAGCCTAAAAAATAGGCAGAACATACAAACCACTTTGCAGGAAAATAGCTACAGAACAACAACAACAAAGACCCACTAACATACCCCACTAACCAGAACATGTGCAGAAACTAACTCCTAAAAACAAGCCACTTCCTATTGACTAGGACTCCACTATTGACACATAAAAAACTGAAAGTTAACTACTTCAACACCCTCCCTTAAACGATGTTGCAGACAACAGTTTAAAGGAATAAAACAAACCCTCCCTTAATCTGGAACATCTAACGAACAAACACCAAGTAGCTTTCTCAGCTTCCGAAATGTAGACACTTTGAGAGGCTTGGTGAATAAATCAGCAAGTTGATCTTCACTTCTGCAGAAAACAAGATCTATCACTTTATCTTTTGTGAGATCCCTCAAGAAATGATATTTCACATCTATATGTTTGCTCCTTCCATGTAGAACCGGATTCTTTGAAAGTTTAATGGCTGAGTTGTTGTCACAATATATTGTTGTCGCTTCTTGTTGTTTAAACCGAAGTTCTCCAAGAATATTTCTTAACCAGATAGCATGACAAGCACTTGAAGTGGCAGCTACAAACTCAGCTTCAGTTGTTGATAGAGTAACAATTGGCTGCTTCTTTGAAGACCATGAGACAGCCCCTGAACCAAACATAAACACATAGCCGAAGTGCTTTTTCGATCATCCATATCTCCAAAGCAAAATCACCGTCGGTGAAGCCAAACAAATCTGATTTTTCTCCTTTTTTGTAAAAAAGCCCAAAAGTTGCAGTCCCTTGCAAGTAGCGAAAAATTCTCTTTGCAGCTTGCAAGTGTATTTGCTGGACGTTCCATATACCCGCTATGAGGCTCACACCATGCATGATATCCGGCCTCGTTGCTGTCACATACATTAAACTTCCAACAATTTGCTTGAAAAGTGTGCTATTCACCTTTTTCCCATCGAATCTTTCAATAGCTTCAATCCAACCTCGTTGGTGTGGTCACGAGTTGCAATTCTTCATTTGAAATTTGTCTAAAATTTCTTGAACATATTTCTTTTGGGAAAGAAAGATTCCAGCTGCAGATTGGATTACTTCTATGCCCAGAAAATAATGCATCAATCCAAGATCAGTCATCTCAAATTCATCCATCATAGACTTCTTAAATATGTTGATCAAGACACTATTATTCCCCGTGAAGATGAGATCATCCACATACAAACATACCGAAGGCGTTTTCCACCATCATCAACTTTAATAAATAACGTATGCTCATATGGACATTTTCTAAATCCTTCCTTCAAAAAATAAGCATCAATGCGACTATACCAAGCTCGGGAGCTTGTTTTAACCCATATAGTGCCTTTCTCAGTCTATAAACTTTATGTTCACTACCATGCTTCACATAACCAAAAGGTTGATCAACAAATACCTTTTCTTGGATGTCACCATGCAAGAATGCTGACTTCACATCCAATTGGAAGATAGGCCATGAATTCTGTGCTGCTAATGCAATCACCAATCTGATTGTGTCAAGTTTTGCCACGGGAGCAAACACCTCTTTATAATCCACCCCAAATTCTTGCTTGTAACCTTTTGCGACTAAGCGTGCCTTGTACTTGTCAACTTCACCATCTTTATTCAACTTCGTCTTGTACACCCACTTGACTCCGATTGATTTGTGTCCTCTTGGAAGTTCTGTCAACTCCCAAGTATTATTCTTCTCAATGGCTGCGATTTCGCATCCATAGCAATTCTCCAATTTTCTTTTTGCACAGCTTCATCATAGGTTGTAGGATCACAATCTGAAAACAAAGCAAAATAGGTAAGTGGATCTTCGATTGGTCAGCCCCTGTTACTTCATAATCACTCATCCAAGCGGGTCTTTTCGAAGACGATGTGGCCGTTCTTCAATTTCTGCAGTAGTGTTTTGACTTTGTGAACTTTCGTGATGGTTCGACTGGTTATGGGCTCTTCATCATCTTCAAAATTCATTGGAATTTGCCCTTCAACACCTTTCTCACTCCATGGCCGAATTGTTCTTCATCAAATATCACATCACGATCGATGATGATTTTCTTGGTTATAGGATCATAAAACTTGTAGGCTTTTGATTGATCACTAATGCCAAGAAAAACACATTTAACTCCCTTGTCATCTAATTTTTTCCTCTTTTGATCGGGACATGAGCATAGGCTATACACCCAAAAATTCTGAAGTGATCTACTGCTGGTTTTTGTTTGCTCCAAGCTTCTTCAGGTGTCATATTCGTAAACAGCAAGAGTCGGGCTTCTATTCAAAAGATGAATACTCCAATTAATGCTTCGGGCCGAAACTTTTTGGAATTCCACTTGCTGTCAATAAACTTCGCACCATATTCAAAATAGTGCGGTTCTTCCGTTCACAAACTCCATTTTGCTGTGGTGAATAAGCCGTAGTGAGTTGTCTCTTAATGCCATGTTTCCCACGTAAATCTACAAATGCACCCGAGTTGTATTCGCCACCGCGATCCGTGCGAAGGACTTTTATTGGATTCCCACTATCTTTTTCAGCAAGTGTTTTAAAGCTCTTGAATGCTTCAAAAGCTTCGATTTTTCATGCAAAAAATAAACCCAAATCTTCCGGCTATAATCATCAATGAAAGTGATAACATACCGTTTACCTCCATTGGAAACCGGAGATATTGGCCCGCAAATATCCGAATGGACCAGCGCCAACGGTTTCTTTGCTCTCCATGCTTTTCCTTGTGGAAATTGAGCACGATGTTGTTTGCTAACAACACGGTCTTCACATATTTCGGATGGAGCAGTGATTGGGGCAGTCCCTCCACCATCTTCTTTTGATGTAATGTCCGTAGTCCACCAAAGCCGAGATGACCGTATCGAAATGCCATACCCAAGCTTCCTCCTTTAATCTTGCAAAAAGCGAAGCATGAGTGGGAAGTGCTATGAAGATGTAGTGGGAACATCCGATTAGCAGTCATTGTAACTTGAGCAATTAGACCCAATTTCTCATCATGGATTCTACAAACACCTCCTTTGAGTGTAATTTCATAGCCCTTCTCTTGTAATTGGCCAACACTTAGGAGGTTGGTTTTTAATTCGGAACATAAAACACTTCCTTGATGGTATGTACTAAAGTCCCTTTAGGAACAATTGCAACCGTCCCTTTCCCCATGACCGACGCGGTAGAGTCATCTCCAAATTTTTTTGTGGTGCGGAACGACTCGTCTAATGCAGAGAATGCTTTCTTGTCTCCGCACATGTGGTTGCTACAGCCGGTGTCAAGATACCACAAGTTTGAAGAAGTTTTCTCCTTTTCCCGACACACCAATAGGAGAATTTCTGCTTCTTCCTTTCGCTACAAAGTTAGTCCTTTCCATACTTTGTGTATTTAAATTTGTTCGACATTCAGATTTATAATGCCCATACCCGTGGCATCTAAAGCACTCCACTCGGATTTGTCTACGACCTTGGTCTGAAATCTGTTGAGTGTCGACCTCCACGTCCTCGTCCTCCGCCTTGAGAATCACGAGAAAAATAGCCATCAGATTTTTGATTGAAATTGCGGCGATCATTGGTTCCCCTTCCTCTCGCTTCGCCACTATTCATTCTTGCTGTTGATGAAAAATGATTTGCTGTTGAGGCCTTCAATGCCTTCTCTCTGTTTCTTGCTGTAAGAAATTTTGTTCATGGACCAACAACGATCCTTGCAACTCATCAATTGAGAGTTCTTCAACATCTTTGGCTTCTTGAATAGAACAGACAACAAAGTTAAAGTTTGGTGTCAAAGATCGAAGAATCTTCTCGACTATTGTGACATCTTCCGTCTTATCTCCATGGATTCGCATCTTATTGACAATCGCCATTGTCCGGGAAAAGAAATCCGTGATTGTTTCTCCCGATTTCATTCTTAGTAATTCAAACTCCCCACGAAGCATTTGGAGTTGCTGCCTTTTTGCCCTTGCCGAGCCTTGATATTTCTTTTTCATGGAATCCCATATATGTTTGGAGGTGTCCTTGCAGAGAATTGTCTCCAAGATGGATCTGTCAATAGCTCGAAACGAGATAGTTTTTGGCTTTAAGATCCTTCAACTTTGCCGCTTCAGCTGTCCGTTGTCTTCTTGTCAACTGAGCTCCTTCGTCTGGTTCAACAATACCAGACGTAACAATGTCCCAATACTCCTTAGACTTGAGGAAATTCTCCATCAACATACTCCAATGGTCATAATGACCATCAAAGCGAGGTATAGCAGGCTGTACGAAGTTCTCTGTGGCCATCACCGCGCGCAAAGAAGAACCACTATTGCTCTCGTGTTTGATCACTCAAGACTCCTTTCGAACACTTTTTTTTTTCTTGTTGTGGCTCTGATACCACTGTTGAAATTACTCAAAGTAAACTCAGAGAAGAAAACACACAAAGAGAGTTGCTGCAGTAACTCTCGTCACAATATTCAACAGAACAAAGCCTAAAAAATAGGCAGAACATACAAACCACTTTGCAGGAAAATAGCTACAGAACAACAACAACAAAGACCCACTAACATACCCCACTAACCAGAACATGTGCAGAAACTAACTCCTAAAAACAAGCCACTTCCTATTGACTAGGACTCCACTATTGACACATAAAAAACTGAAAGTTAACTACTTCAACATTTATACCCAATGCTCCAAAAAAAAGAAAGAACGTAAAGCATGTCGAGGACTTCATCCGACAGAGAGCCTATGCATCAGCACATATGTAGGTCGATGATAAAGCTTACGATGCATAAGTACTTTGCAACAATATTATACTGTTGATCATGGGTTGGCCAGTTCGTGGTATTTTCATGATGATCTCGGGGTTTATGATTTATATTGTCATTAATCACACGACAGAACTTGAGTATGGGCAACAGTTAGTTAGGACATGGAGTAAGCAACAAGTATCTGTTATCCGAATATGATTATGAAGCATGATTAACTGCACAAACAAGTAAAGAGTTTCTCACTTATGGTTGAGCCTACCGTAGAGAGTACCTCTGATGAAGGCATTGATGTTGCCAGTCGTGTCGATTAGTTCTGATGGTGGTATATTTCCAGCAGTGCACGCGAATAATCTACTGATCAATGTCCCCATTCCGTTTGCTTTCAATTTCAGCACTTTCTGATAGGGAAACAGATAGTCGTTAATTTGTATTTCAATGTAAACGCTGCACATCAGACAATGTCATGCATCTTCAAGCTAGAACAATAATTTGCGTCCTGTACTTAAAGTGAAAAAATAAATTTCCGCCCCAATAGTGTCATGTGCTTCTAACACGGAAAGTATTATGAACTATCGGAAATTGCAGAGCTGTCCTAGAGCAACAACCAATGTGAAGCCGCTGAAATCGCGAGAATATTTTTCTCCCCCAGTTACACCTAATAAATGAAGTAATCGGGACAACGAAAAATAGGGAAATTCTCTTTTGCTGATTGTACTGTAACGATTGTGTTTTAAAATCATATGTTCTGATCCTAATAGTTGGGCATGGAGATTTGTATCCCACATCGATGGTGTGGGACTTCAATGTGTGGTTTCTGGCCTTGAACTGTTTTTTCAATCATAAACATAACTACTTGACTGAATTAGGCTGCCTTTCCGAGACTGCTTTGCTTATAAGCGTAGAGGATCGACAAGCATCTGTTCATTCTGAACAACTGTAATCCAGAAAATGGCTAGAGGGAGGGTGTGCTCGGCAAAAAATTTTCAAAGCCCCTTCGCAAAATGTTGCAAATGTCAGCCTTCACAAGGCTGAACGCCCAAGGTAGGTTGGGGTTGCCTTGAGCTTGAGCTTTTAGCATGCCAAGAATGTTGAGTTGAGGGGCTAATTTTTTTCCCCAAATTATCCTTGTTGGTTTTTCATTTTTCCCCTCACTATTCATTATCTTCTTCTTCTTCTTTCGCGAGCAGTCACCGGTGATAGATAGGTAGATGACCGTCGTTGGGGGTGGTGCAATCGCCATGCTATGGGTCACAGCGAGGTCTGGGTCGCCGCGACCCAGATCTAGGGTGGCAAAGTCGCGATAGGACCTTGCCGTCCTCAATCTCGGTCGCGTGACCTCACCACCCCCGAATCTAGATCACAGCAGCGTTTGGGAACTCCCTCAACCTCGTCGCCCCAGATCCGGGGGTGGTGAGGTCACCGGAGGTTGAGGCGGCATCGCACGACCTCACCGCCCTAGATCCGGGGTCGTTGGAGGTTGCGATGGCGTCGTGCAACCTTAGGTAACCTTGGTCAGTGGGGTCGCCGGAGGTCACCTGACCCCGGGCGGCCTTTGCCGGTGGTCTTCGAGGGTCGCTCGACCTCGGGTAGCCCTCCCCAGTCGTCTTCAGGGCTACTTGAGTCAGATGTCGACTGTCGGCGACAAATTTCGATTGTTGGCGGCCGCCGCGCCTTGCCGGTCAATTTTTATTTTATTTTTATTACAAAAGTCTTTTGTAAATGTAATTCCCCTAAACACTATTTTGCTCAAAGATACTTCGGTTTTCAAAATATAATTTACCAAATTACATTTTGGAAAATACTTTCAATTCAAAGGTCTTTACATTTTCCTAAAAATTCCCAAATGCACTCTTCGGTATGACCCAATGGGAAATTAGAAAGATATCTTGCAAAAAGTTCGAAAAAGAGATTCAGTGTGACCCAATGGGAAATTAGTTGGTGGGTTAGTGACTTTCTATTATCCAGAAATAAAAGATGGATGGGCAAGGATCATCTTTCACACAGAGTTTTTTTTGGCTGATATGGTTCTCGAACTAGATACCTTTCTCCGAAAAAGAGGCTTTTTTGAGATTTGTTATTTGTTTCAAATTTCGTGACATTTTGGAAAGGAGGTTATAAATTGAAAAAGAGGCTTTTTTTTTTTTTAAGATTTGTTGTTTGTTTCAGATTTCATGCCATTTTCGAAAGGAGGTTATGAATGTTGATGCAACTACGATAATATAAAGCACAAGTTTAAAGCAATTGAAAGTAAATGCTTAATGGGGATAAGTAAAAATAGCCAAAACTGAGTATTGATGTTTGTTGTGCAAATGTGTGATCCCTGATATTTTCTCGGCTATTTGTAATCTAGCGTTGTGAATAACCATTGTTGGGTAGTTATCACTTCAATTTCGAAATTTCCTAGAATCTTCGGTGTTGCATTGATAACTGTATCATCTTGTCTGCTGCTTCTTCGATGGCAGGCTTCGCTCGGATTATTGTGGGCCTCTCTCTTGTGTATCGGGCTTGGTGGGCCTTGTTATTTGCCCATGACCTAACAGAGTAATAAACTGTCAAGCAGTCAATCATTTCTGCTGGGAAAAACTTACAAACGCAAGAACAACACCAATGGAAAGCGGCGAAGCAGCATATTTGCAGGAGAAGCAAGCAACAGAAGAAATGAAAGGCCATCTCCCCTTGCTGTATATAAGATTTACTTTGGAACAGGGAACTCATCTGGATATACCTGGATAAAAAGGGAAAGCAAAGGTCCAAGGTTTTTCTTCAAGTAGTCTCCGATAATCCCGTAAATTTTCTCCACGAAAGCTGTGAGCAGTTGCTTAAAAGGCAAAGCTGAGTATCTTTCCTCAACTAGGCGGACCGTTGCAGCTGCTGCAGCAGCGGCAAGGATTGCGGAAGAAGGGGATGATCCCTGAGCGAATTTTCAGAACACGGGGAGATTCAATAAAAATATGCTTCACAAGTTATATCCTACTTCCAAAAATGAATCTTCATGCAAAAGAATGCAGTACACATCAGATGGAGCTCGAAGTAACCGTATGAAGTAGTGTTCCCTTAACACTTTTGAGGTGCACTAGCTAGGCTTGGATGGATACTCTAATGCTATCTGTATTGTCATGTGATTCTCATTACTGAGACCCAGTTATGGATGATTTCATTTGGATTACCTCAACCGCAGAACCAATCATCTGAACGGGTTGATCAAGTACTTGAGTTCTCTCAGCTTCAGAGGACTTCCACTGGCGAAGAGACTTATATATCGTAAGTGCTGTTATAAGCTTCCCATGGCTGATGCCAAAGTTCTTCACGACCCAGGTCATAAGAGCATCAACGTCCTCCTACAAATTCAGGGTATTGGATCAACGAAAATGAAGAAATGCTTACAATTTTGATAATGCATGTTTACCTGAGATAATGTAGCTGGTGAGTTCTCTGACGGCTTATTCACATCTGAGTTTAGCAAGGTTTGTTGCTGAAGTATTTGGTTCTCAGATTCCACGTCGCAGATTTTCTTGTTAAGCCTTCAAATAGGAAGAACTAACATTTTTGACATGAGAACTGATGAGAAATCCAAAAGAGGAAAAAGACGGAAAAATGGAAACCCATTCATTGGCTGGTTTAACATTGCATTATTCATATCTACAGGGATAGCAAGTTAGCAACCATGGCAAGCAAGAAGAAAAGAACCTTTGCATATCCATCTTCATCTCAGATATCTTTGACTCTGCCTCCTGAGCTTGCTTCAGTCTTTCTTCACTAATCTTTTTTGTCTCCTCATACTTTTTCTCAGTATCAGCAATTTTCTTTTCCAAAGAATTGACCAAACCCTTCAATTTATAGAAATAGGCAATTACCAATAAAATAGATAGGACCACCATACGAGGATATAAACATTTTATAACTCTCATAAGTAGATGATGATGAAGATGCAGATGCTGCTGCAACTATCTTACCTTGAGTTTTTTGTTTTCACTTGGTACCTTCTGCATCATCGTATGATCAATGACCGGAATCTCCTTTATAAGAGGGACTCTCTTGGCTAATCTTTTTGCAGCTTCCTGTTCCCTTAAAAGCAACTCTTTGGTTTCCTTGAGTTGAAGTTGTACGTCATTCAAAGCAGACAGTAGTCTCGCAATTTCTTGATTATTTGACTCTTCTATATCAGCCTGCAATTATTAGTGAAATGAATAAGAAATTAGAACTCATACAATTTGTATACATCAGGCGAATCCTTGCCTGAGAAACTCATTACTGCTTCTCAACAAGTTTCTCTGACTCTAAGCCACAAAGTGACAAGATTTGCAAAGTCCCGGAACAAAGCAATTCAATGACTAGCTAGCTATCAAGTAACTTTCCAATACCTAACCCTCAAGCATAGAATTAAGTCCTTTCAGTTGCCTCATGCCAAAAAAATTGCCAATTTACACCAAGGTAATGAGAGGCCTCTTACATTTGTCCAAGGCCTTAATCTTGCATGCATTAGAAACAATACAGCCAAACCTAGTCCTTAGTCCTTATACTGTGGAGTAAGACCTCCGACCATACAACAACACGTGTATAGCCTTGCCCTCCACGCAAATGAAACAGCAATTACACTATCTGACCATAATTTCAGCAAATAAAATCTAAAGTTAAAAGCTATACTATAGTTGACGGAGATCTTAAGTATACAATGCCATGGAACTTACTCTCATGCGTTTCTCCACTTGCAGACTCCTCGCAAGTTCTTCCACTTGCTTTTCTAGCTTACATTTGGCAGCTTGAAGAGCTCCAATTTCCCTCGTAGCCTGCACAGATGCAGGGAAAGAACCTATGACTAAATTGAAAAGAAGAGGAATGGTCTCCAAATTTTTAAGAAAGACCACACAACTGGAAAAGAAACATAGGCTAGGAATGCACGGCAACTTCAGCTGCTTATCAAAATTTCCACCTTGAAAATGAGTCCAAGAATTTGACAAGTCAACCATACAATGGTGGTAGTTAAGCAAGCAATTCATCCAGTTATTATTTTGGCTCACTTTTCATCAGCCCAAATGATCTATTTTCTTCATAAATATCACTACACTATCCAAACATTTGCGACAATGACTCTGAAAAAAAGAATGAGATTATATTAAAGTATTTGTTAAAATATTTGAATATTAAACGCGTCTTCGCCTAATAGTTTAAGGTTTTAGAATAGTTGGTAATAGTCTTACAAAATCTCAAGTGATATTAGAGTTAGGAGGTATCAAATTTTTCCATACCCCTTTACCAAAAAAAAAAAAAATAATAATTTTCCATACCCCATTTGCCTCCCCACTTAAATATGTCACGCCTAGTACTTGTCAAAAAGACCAGACTAAGTGTGAGGGCATCTTCATCTAATAACTAAAGCTTTTAGAGTTAGCAGTTATCCTACAAAATCTCACATATCTACTCCATACCTGATAGCCCTTCAATCCCACTTTCTCCAAAGGCCTCTCGTGGATGGCAACCTCATCAGAACTTTCCCAACTAAAGGATCAGTCCAATAGGCACAGTGATATGGCATAAAAGACAAGTCACAAAAAGATTCAAGATACCTGTGGTCAAGAACCTCATGAGCAAGTATCCCAAATCGGTCCACAAATTCAACAAAGGGCCTTCTTGTTAGATATCCATCATGCCTTATCCTACTGGCCTCCACAACACCCTTAAGTGAGACAGTGAGGGAGAAAAAAGGGTCAGAATGAATTAAGAATAGCAGCAGATTGATTTGAGGGAATTGAACTTGTGCACAAAGCAACTGATTCTAGTTAAAGTATTGCCCCGCAATGCAGTTGCTGTTGAACATTTTTATTCTCAAAAATGGCTGGCTTGAGAAGATTATTTGGCTTCACACATCGTATATAATGTGGCTGGGTAGCACTCAAAGTTTCAAGCAAATTGTGCAACTGTTGCTGCATGAGTCAATAAGGAAGCTATTAGTAAGACAAGAAAACAATGAAATCCACAACTAAGGGACTGGTCCAAGTTTAGGGATTGTTAATGTTATCACCCCTCTCCTAAAAGAACAAGGAATCGACAAGGCAAAAACATAGCTTGTCCAATCTGCTTTGAGATTAGGGCACAATGGAAAGAGGACTGTCCAGGACACTGGCTTTCTTTCTCAACTGAAACAGAGGAAGCTTAAAAGCAACACTGTCAATGGAAGGTGGAGCTAATGCCCACAGAAAACCGATTCTTCCACTCTTTCCTCAACCATTGTTTGAACGTAGTTTCAGATTCTCAGATGCAGCTTCTATTCTGGTAAAAGCTAAAGATGAGACTTACTTGTTGCTTTTAAAGCACTCTAGAGCTTTGCCACCCAACCTGCGTGAGACTCATTAGACATTTTGCATATACTTTACAACTTCGTTAGATTTTACAACTGTACAATTTGATAAGACCTCAGTGATCCTAGGCAAAAATGCGAGTTTAACTGCTGCATGGGTTAAAGGATGCACTTGTCTCTTGATACTGAATGAATTTGTTCAACCTTCGTTTCCACAAAGTGATTTCACAGTAGAATGACCTGGGCTACGAATGGGTTGCACACCAACATCGGAACAGGTGTGTCTACAACTCCAGGTAGCTCATATTAGAGTTAAGTTGTTCATCCTTATAGTAAACATAAGCTGAACTAACATGGGGAAGAAGATTCCTCCTTGTGCCATATACAAGCAGTAATGCCACACTTCACAAGATGGTCATCAGACTTATTGCTTGTCGAGATGCATCGTTCAAACTTCTTAAGAAAAGCAAGCAATTAGAAAAGAAGTTTTATCCGAAGATTCATCTTAATCCAATATAGCAAATGAAATGAGCATGAAGTTAAAATTTAATTGAGATGAGCCTAGCTTATGTAGTTGCCCTAGTCAAGAACATATGCCGATGCTCTCACCTTTTCCATAAGATCTAAAACATCTAGTTTGTCAGCGAAATTGATGTACTTCCAACCAATTTCTTCAGTGTGCTCTTCATGCTCCATTTTTAAAACATGCTGGAGAAAGATGTGAAAGCATCAATAATCTGATCAGTGACAAATAAAGACACCAGCCGAAAGAAATGAGGAGGGATAAGAGAGAAAGCAAAGAGGAAACATGTGAAGAATACCTGGTTGAAGGATTGCTGAAATTTCTCGCTTGTCAAATTTGGGCAGAATTGCTTAAAACTGCAAGTTAGATATATACCCTCCAAAGTTAGCTCCACAGAGTGGAATTCGTCATAAAGTAATATATGATCCAAAAGAACTACGACATGACGTCTTAGCAAATGTCTAGAAGATGAGGCTTTCAAACAACCAAATGTATGGTAAACAACATAAAATCCAAATTAAAATGGCATCTTCAATTATAAGGACCTTTCTTTCTCGAAGTTCTCGAGCCCATTTATATCGAGCACCCCAATCAAGGGCTTGGCATTAGGATCTTGACCAATTGAACTATTGATTTTCTTTACAATCCTGTGAAACAAGGAATATAAATCATCGTCCAGACTTCACTCAATCTCAACAAGTGCCAAATACTAAAAAGATGAAAAGGGAGAATCATTGAATACGAATAATTCACTGAAAACCGAAACAAAAATTTTGCAGTTCATAATCTCAAAGAATGCTTCAGAAACTCACCAGTCAAATAACCTTGAGTACACTAATTTTGCTAGAGCATCTCTTTGGCAAGCTGCAGAATCTGGATCCGCAAACTTTGTTATGGTTTTACCACGAGCTACAAATACATGCTTGCAAAGCGAATCCTCCAGTGCCCTTGTATTACACCTGAAAAGAGCTCACACTTAGGAAGCTGCAAATTTTTTTGCATGAGTGCATTTGAAGTGTAGACAGGATAGCATGTCTAACACTCCTTGCATCTGTAAATAAAATGGCTTAAATACATTAGTAGCTCAGCTGCAGTTTTCAAATGAAACCAAGACTTTTCATCCTTGGGCTTTGAGGAGTCTCTGTCTTCTCCCTCCACAAATTCAATGTTTCCGAGGTGAAGAATTGCAGCCACCATTCCAAATATTGTCTCCTGAAAAGACACAAATCAATGAAAAGAGCCAAAGGGGTATGTGCTTTAAAGGATCACTTATGACTTCCCTCGTATACCTGGTCGTCAGCACCTATCCCAACTTTATCCATTGCTCTCCTAGTCGCAATGTATTCCTTCAAATCATCAACACCTTCCAACACAAAACAGTTCGATTGATTCAGATAATGAAATGTTCTTGGGTGTCCTAGCTTGAACCTATGAATATCCTGTGAAACAAAACTGAAGCATGAGAATCTTGTTCTAAGAGCTCTTTAAATGAAAGGAAAGAAATCGTTCTTTATATCACAAACTTTTTGAGACACAGAAAGCAAAAAATATTCAGTATGTCCTCAAAGACCTACCTATAATACTTTTTCTGAGAAACCCACAAATAAAGTCACTCCTTATCTTACTGCGACAGGAGTATATGGAAAACTACAGTTATTGCATTATAAAAAAAAAGAAAAAAACAAAAGAAGAAGCGAGAGACGATGTTACGCTTTTGTAGAATTGACATTTTAATAGTGCCAAAGAAAGTACGTAGCCCAATAAATTCAATTTAATGAATGATCACAAAAGTGAGATTCTGATTGAAACTGAGATACCCCCTCTCTAGGGCCAAAATTTCTGCTTTCAGCCATTCCTTATCCCTCATGGTCATAACATCACGCTTAGCAAACAAATACCCCAATAAAAAAGGTTAGATGAAAAACGAACACCTTTAGTACTGGTTCCTGAAGGTAATGGCTAAAAGGGAAGCAAAAAACAATTGATGAAGTGAAACAGATAAGAGGGTCTCAGTTTAATGCTAATTGTTGTCAAGGACCCTAATATAAATGAAAAATCTAAATGGAACTCACAGAGAAGTTAGCCCACATTGAATTCAACAATAAAGATGCTACCCACACTGCTTGGGTGCTCTACAGGATCTGGCCTATGTGGGGGAAAAGAGCTTTTGCTTGAACCAAGCATTCAGTGACAAAATCTTGGGTTCAATGATAAGTTCACTCACTGAAAATGGAAATATGCCAACAAAAAGTACATGGCTCATATCAACTTCCTACTGACCAATCTTAATTAATCTCATATTGAAATTGATCCTCACATTGAAACATGAAAAGGGGATAGGCCTACCTATAGGAGATTATATTTTGTTATAAATCTCAATCTGTTTAATTCCACAGAGAACAGAACATGATATCTAGTCATGACATGTTGCAGTCAATTAAACCTCCTTTAGAAAGAACAGATCATCCATTATTCTAGTATAACATAGCTTTGTCCCTCTTCATCTCTTCTCACAACTCTTCTCCGAAAGTCATGCATTTTCCATGGCATGTATTTCTTTGGTAGTATAAACATAAGAGGATAAAGCCTTTGGAAATCTAGATCCTTACCTCCTGAGGTGCAGCACAAAGCATATAGAAACAGTGATAGTTTCTCTCACGATCAGAGATCTGACAAACACGTGACCTTTCCAACAAATAAGTTCTGACAGAAGCTCCAGATATCCATCCCTCTTGGTCAAACTGAATCTCCACAAACTTACCAAATCGACTGAAGCCATTAGCAAACAGAGAAGATGAGACCAACTGGATGAGGTAGCAAAGGATCAGAGCATATGCAATAATATTTATGTCCATACACGAAGACAATCACACCTTGCGTTGTCGTTCCTCATGATCCTGGCATTACCAAATGCTTCTAGTACAGTATTAGACTGCAAGATTGTGGTAGTGTAAGTGTATGTCACGCAAGTCCTGTAATTCTAGAGGTAAAATACTCAATATCCTTTAGTATACTCAGTTACCATCAAAACTTTCGGCCCAACAATGTTGCCCGCTGCAGCAGCTCTCCCATCCATATTAGCAAGATAATGAATAAGTAGCTTTGTGCTCTCAGTTGTACCAGCCCTACTTTCACCACTAACCAAGATTGTCTGACTTTTTCCTTCATTGATCATAAGCCTACACATATCAACAGCACGCCCATTACTTATTAACTAATAGGTCATAGAAAGTAAAAAATTAAGACTAAGCAGTACCTGTATGCAGCATCAGCTACAGCAAAAGGATGTGGGCTTAGCTCCCCAGAAGCTGCCCTTTTATATTGAGCCATCATATTGCTACTGTCGACATGGGGTAATTTTGTAAAAGGGTTTATGGCAATCAGTACATTTCCTGCGTAAGTCTGAAACCATCACAAGATGCATTTAACATTAGCATGCTAAACCATGAGTAAAAATAACAGTATCTTTGGTCAGCACCATCCACAGGTCACATGTATAGGACCAACTGGGGCATTGGTCATGGCATAAAAGATATTTTAGAGGCTCATAAAGGTCCATTTACAGGCCAGGGCCGTAAAGGCCTATACGAGATCCTAACAACGTCATGGCATGCTCAATTATCTCTTAAACTGTCCAGGAAAAGGAGACAACTCACATATATTTTATTTACATCATATTGTGACCTCAAATTCTGGAGAACTCCCAGCTCATGCAAATAAGCCAGCTTTGTCATATCGTCGACTCCACTTGTTGGTGCTTTAGTATTATTAGGGTGTACATCTGAGGCCTTCACAAGGACCTGGGACTCGACAAAAGGAGAAATCCAAAACAAAAAAGCTCAGATGTCAGGAGATTTGATAGAGTAGTTTTGACAATAAGAAGAAATCCAATCTCTGAGCTTAAGTATGCTAGTTGCTAGACATGACAATAACGTATGAAGGCAATTTCTTCTGCAGATTATAGAAGGGCTTGTCAAGGTATCTGAAGAAATAAAGAAAACTTCAGAATCGCATTTCTTGTCAATTTCATACCGTCTTGCCCGATGAGCAGAGAACTTTCACCTCTGGTCCTTTAACTTCCACAACTTGACCATCTATCCAAGCCACAGGATCTTCCAACCAAACAAAAGATCCAACAGTAGCCTGCATATAAGAATAAAATTAGGACCTTCAATAAAATTGGTTTACTGAAGCTTCTATAGGTTAAGGCATTGTAGAATCAGCTCCTTGTGTCCCACATCAACACGGAAGAGCTGGTGGAAGGGTAAAAGCATACGTATTACTGGTCCCAAAAAGAACTCTGGTTAAAGGTAACATTGGAGTATTAATGAACTTAAAGCGCATCCAAAACAGAACAGACAGAGGCAAAATCTAGACTATGATTTACATATGTGAAGTAATTTACGATGCACTACTAAATGAAAAATCACAACAGTAAGAAGCAGGAGAGGCAGGAAAGGACATGAGAAGTTATGTTATGATTCAGAGAAATGAAAAAGGAATCAATTATTACTGGATGGAATGCGCACTTCAGGAAAGGGCTAACTTTGTAAAATACTTCTCTAAACTGAAAAAACGTTGAACAAAAGTACCAAACATGAAAGAAAACCAGGTTTGTTGTGTTTGGAAGAACTATTTCCTTGAAAGTTGAACTTTGCTTGCAGTACAAGGCACGATCCTCTACTTGCATCTACATTTGAACCAGACAAAAAGGCCCGCATTCAAGCACTTACAAAGTATGAGCCCTTCCCACTACATCTCAATCGGGATGCATTTACACAATTTAAGTAAGCGATAGTAAAGATTCAAATGCTTCAAGCTAAAACCAAATTTCTTCTAGTGAGCAAACTTTTCAAGAGAAAGCCGCTTAAGAGAAAATTATCTAATGCCGCAATAAGGCTAGGAATGCTTCAAGGACAGGGTGCTCGGCAGGTTAAGCACCAACATGCACGCAAAATGATTGCAGCAGCAGAGATGAGACTACTTCATTGGATAGTAAACAAGCACACCCTTAGGGTGGGTTTGTTCCAAGGAAAACTTCACGATAAAAGGAGAATGCTTTCCATGGAAATCATTTTCAAAAAGAATGCTTTTCCCATTTTTCCTTATTTTAAGCACGGATGTCATTCCCAGCAAATCAAACGCATGAAAGTCCGGAGAACTAATTTGCGGAAAATTCTGTCACTCAAACAAATACACCCTTAAAATCAGTTCCGATGGAGGTACCATTACCATCCTAATGTATTCTAGTCAATTTTAATCTAAAATCAGTTCCGATGGAGGTACCATTACCATCCTAATGTATTCTAGTCAATTTTAGTCTTTCTCACCCAAAACACTACCATCATCATCACTATACCGAAGCACCACATTTAGATTTTGCAAGCTACTACAATGCAGAATGGCACATTCCCAAAAAAACAGAGGAAATAGGATGCAATGAGCAGTCACATTCGACGAAAGATTTAGCTAGCTACATAGATCACTCCACAGACTGAAGAAATAAGTCAACAGACACTCGTACCATTTTGACCGAGCACGATCTATTCAGAAACTCCTCTGTCCTCTGTATCTGCGTCCAATCCTCCAAAAAAGATCGTCCAACTGGCCACCAGTAAACTTCGACTTCTCCATCCTCGCAGTCGCTTTCGATTCACTCCTCCAAGCAGAAACTCCCCAGAAGAACAAAACCCAAATAACATTCACTTTACAAGATGAAAAGCTTGACACTCTTCCTTCTCTTCATCCTCCTCCTTCCCTCCCGCCTCTTTGTGCTTTCTGTCAAAGTCAACACTCGGAAGTTTCGGTAATTATGGCAAGCTTGTCATTAAGGTTTTGATTAAGAAGGCTGATACAAAAAACTTGTCAAGGTTAAGGTTTTATATCCTCAAACTTGGGTACACGTGGGTTATTGCCGCACTCCGCGGGACAGCTCGAAGTCAACACTATATTAAGACTCAACTTTTGAGGATCTGGATTAACACTGAGCTATTCTTTAACCCGTGCTACACCAACACTCACGATTTTATCATGTGACGTAGATAAGGTCAACTTCCCAGGCGATCACCCATGTCGAGAGTACTCCTACTTGAACACACTTAATTTTAAATTTACAAAACTAAATATTATCGTTACGTCAAATAATGAGTTAATTCTAATTTTCATATATAGGAATTGCTCTCCCTTGTTTATTGCACATTTTGATTCATTTGTGCCTCTTTGCCATCCTGAAAGCCTGCTAGGAGTCACTCATTGTCAAGGCCATTTGGCTGCGTTGATCACTCTATGTCCTCGTTGGACTAAGTCGTTATAATCAACGTGGAACTTACTAATTACATCAAATCTTACTTCACTTCGTCCACTGTCATATCTAGTTTCTAGAAACTATACTCATGTAGTAGTATATCTTACATTACAAAAATGTTGTACATTCTGAAATTCAAAATGGCAAAAAAATGATAGTATTACTATCAAGTCAAATGGGATTGTTGTATGGTACATAATTAAATTGGATCAAATCGATTGAAACTGGATTCAATCGACCAAACAATCATACTATATGTTAACCCAACTTGAAATTGGCTGAAACTGGCTTGGCATTTTCGAAATAAAAATAGTGTAGTCAAATGCAATTAAATTAAAGATTAATATCACGAAAAACCTAAAATTGCTACACCTATGGCAAATTTGGGCAAAATAACGCTTCAAGTGCCATAACTTTGGCCAAAGGGACACTTAAGTGTCATAACTTACGAAAGGTACACTTAAGTGCCATATTCGAAGAAAAATGAATCACTTGAGAGCCACTTCGGTCAAAGTCCGGCCAAAACGCCAACGTGGCGTTTTTCCGGCGAAGTGTGCCCAAAACGACGTCGTTTTGCATGTTGACGTGGCCAAAACGGCGTCGTTTTGGGCTTACGTGGTAAAAAAAAAAATTAAGAAATTAATTTTAAAATTAAATTTAGTTCAAATATTTAAAAATAATAATTTTAAAATTAAATTTAGTTGAAATATTAAAAATTTAATAATAAAAAATTTAAAATTTTAAAAAAATTAATTTTTTTTAAAAAAGGAAAGGGGGAGAGGCGGTTGAGGGATTAGCCCTCGGCCACCATCGGGAAGGGCTGGTGACGGTGGGGGGAGGGTCGGCCGGGGTCGCCGGGCCCTGGCTAGGGGTCGGCGACCACGGCCGATCGGTGGCGAGGGCTCGTGAGCCCTCACCCGGCCGGGCCAAGGGCCGCCGCTCGCTGGGGCGACCCCCGGCGGGTGGCGGCCCTTGGCCTGGCTGGGCGAGGGTAGCTGACCCTCGCGGGATCTGGGTGAGGGCCGCAACCCTCCCCAGATCAAGGGAGGGTCGCGGCCCTCACCCAGATCCAGTGAGGGACGCGAGCCCTCGCCTAGATCTGGCGAGGGTCGGCGGCCCTTGGCTTGGCCGAGCGAGGGCAGTCGACCCTCGCCGGATCTGGGTGAGGGTTGCGACCCTTCCCAAATTTGTGGCGAAGGCCGCGAGCCCTCGCCCAGATTTGGCAAGGGTCGGCGGCCCCCGGCCGGGCCAAGGGTCGTCGCCCGCTGGGGCGACCCTCGGCGGGTGGCGGCCCTTGGCTTGGCTAGGCGAGGGCCGCCGACCCTCGCCGGATCTGGGTGAGGGCTCGTGAGCCCTCGTCGCCGGTCGGTCGGGGTTGCCAGCCCCTGGCTAAGGCTTAGCGACCCGGGCCGACCTTCCCCCTGCCGTCGCTGGCCCTTCCCGGCGGCGACGGGGCGGCGACGGTGGCGGCTGAGGGCTAATCCCTCAGCCGTCTCCCCACCTTTCCTTTTTTTAAAAAAAAAATTATTAATTTAAAATATTTTAACTAAATTTATTTTAATTAATTATTTTTTTAAATTTTTTTGCCACATTAGCCAAAACAACGCCGTTTTGGCCATGTCAGCGTGCAAAACGGTGTCGTTTTGAACTCGGTTCGCCAAAAAAGTGCCACATCAACATTTTGGCACTTAAGTGTACCTTTCATAAGTTATGGCACTTAAGTGTCCCTTTGGCCAAAGTTAAGGCACTCCAAGGGTCCGCGCGTCGGCAAATTTGTGAAGCATAGTTTGTGAATGAATCCGTCAAGAAAAAAGTATAGACTAAAGTCTAGCTTGAAGGAGAGTATTGAAATATTTAATCCCACAATATTTCACGAGATATTATATATGCCATTTGAACGTCAAATTGGGAAAGGGAAAATAATATATTACCTTTCAAGTAAATTCACACATTAGCCACATTAGGAGACAAAAGTCCCCTTCCCATCGTATGGGACGTGTGAGAATGATGTAGGAATAAAGGGTGCTGCTCCAATCAATAGTAGTTGAACCAAGAATATTGTTACATTTTAGCCGAACAGATAAAGATATTTTCTCAGCCATATCCATTATAGAGCTCGATGATGTCCCCTTATTGATGCTGAAGATTTGGATAGTAAAATCTAGGGATTTATTTGACCGGGAAAAAAAATAAAAATCTAGTGATTTAAGTCGACACAATTCATATGTAGAATTCATCTCACCATCTCACTATCGTAAGAGCTTGCAATCATGTCTCTCTCGCACGCGCGGGAGCAAAAACACAAAATCACTCATGCGTCTTTTATTATGGTAAACTTGGCCAATCATTGTACCATAATTATTTTACATTCTTGCGGCGCTCCTTTATAAATGAGACCACATTTCTTCGCCACATTATTTGAAATCACGGCGGATATGCCGATGAGAAGAACCGGGGATAAATGTTATGCTGAGCCGTTCTTGTGCAAAAATTGGAAGGCTGCATTTTTAAGAAGCTCCTCTGCAGGCTCCATGTCTTCGAAATCCTTTGATTGGAGCGAATCGGAAAGTTCATCGACCGAGAAAGGAATGCTGCATTTAGATTAAGTAAAAAGAATCAGCACTCTTGAAGAATGCATGTACTCTATGTTCTCAAGAATTTTTTCTTAAACTTATAGTAATGGGAGTACACTGTGCTGAAGTCAATCTCACCTAGAATCTTCACGCAACAAAAACCTAATAGCACCGTTGGAATCTTCTACCCCCATTCTGGAAATTACCTGTACGACACCAGGTTATTCTTGGATTTGGATAAAGAGCTATAACAGGCAACTTGAAAATATAACCCATGGCAATGGTACATACTTCAGGAGGCATGCTTTTGGTGTCGTAGGTATCATCCCGGTAATTTACGTATATTCTGCGCAGCTGCAGTACACTCAGCAACTGAACAGGCAGCGAACCAAGAGAATTTAAGACAGATCGAGTGAGAGTGTGCGCTATCTATACGAAAAAGCCCGCAAAGAAGACGAGGAACTTGAGCGAGAGACACAAGTAGTTTTCCAGGTTAGGCCATTCAAATATCAGCTCCATTCAAGGCAAAACAAAGTTCTTCCAGTTATTTGACATAAATTCACCTTAGTAAGTAGCCGGACAAAGGTGCACAGGAGGGGAGTGGAGAGAGAGCGAGAGAGAGAGTTACCGGGCATAGATTGATGATTTTATCATGAGAGATCCTATACTTCGGACTGCAATCCTGTGCATAAAGTTGCATTGTGCGCAAGTTAGATGAGAAAGTGGCAGATTAGCACTCCAAAGATTAGCGTGATTACTGAATAGTAGCGACATCTAGATAACAGAGTTAAGAGCCAATCCATTGATGACAAGATTACAGAATATCCCCTCGCCACTTCATTAACAGTTATTTCATCTCTCGACAAGAATGGCAAGTACATATGCATAAGCTGGTAACGGACAGCCAAACAATAGATATTATGTCAGTTTTGCAGACTCAGCAGAAAGGCAAGTCCAAGTATATGATCTAGACATTTTGTCACTAGGAATCTTTTATTCAAAACCAGTAACGCAGCAAGCATGCCTTCACCACAAAAAGTAACACAACCCAAAAGGAAAGACAATAACATGGATCATGGAAAAGATATGTTCTTCAAAGAGATCGAAACTTACCAAGAATGCAACAGCCTGTCTGATGTGTTCAAGTTTTTCCCAGGCAGGCTCACGGGACGAGCCTGCATACTGCACTATCAAATTGTAATTAGTGAGTTTACACAGAAGGAAAACTCTGCAGACAGGACAATTTGATAGCTTTAATGAATAAAAAGAAACAAGAACAGAGCAGCAAAAATTGTACGGAAAAAGTAAAGGATGTTGGTACATATTTACCTCTTTATTTGCTTGGCAGCACCAAAACTCCAACTTAGCTAATCCAGCTTTAAGATAGTGCCCATTGCGCCAAATACAGCAGGCCTGGCGTAGAAGAAGACTGAAATTTCATTGTCCAAGTACACTGATCAAGACCCCCTGATCCCCCAAAATTTCAGTGGAAACAAACAAAAATAGAAAAAGTTTACCCATTGAATAGCTGCGCGTTTATATATGAAAATGTCTGAGAGAAAATCTTTTGAACCAGAATCGGATGCACCTAAAAAGCTATTAAATATAAGTTTACAAAAAATGCACCAAACTTCATGTGGCAGAGAATAGTAAATGGGACATGAAGTGACATACAAAATTTTCTTTCAGAGTAGGGAGAAGATCGTTCAAGCAGTCAATGATGCTCTGAGTATCCTCGTCGAAGAATGTTCCAGTTCTCGGTGTCTAAAGTGCAGCATGAATATTTCAGTAATGGTTAAATTATAAATTAGGATACAAGAAACATACTTGAAAAATATATATCTGTGGCAAGAAACACGTGAAATATATTTATCTATCTATCTCTGAAAACAATGAAAAGTGTTGCAAAAGAAAAGGAAAAAGCTAAAAATATTCTTGGCCACCAGAGGACTCATGGCAGCCAGTTTAGGATTCCAATGCCTACAATGCTCAGCAATTCACCGAGCTCTCTCGGGAAAAAGAGTCGCATACACAAAAAAACAATTTTTTTGTGAAAATAAATAGGGGGAAAAAATTCCTGTGAAGCATAGTTTTTGAATGAATCTCTCTTCCAATTTCGTGAGCAAATCTGGCTAAAGGCCTAAATGCTATGAATCAGTGGAATCACCTACAAAATACCAGACTGCTTCCAACTCTGCACTCCACCACAGAAACACTGAACTAGTGAGTTGATATTCCGTGGTGATATGCGTTTTAGTCATTCCAACTCAGAATATGATAAAATTCTTTCAAGCAATTGTATAATCAAACTACATGCGAAAGGGTATGACAGTTGTAGTCTTCTTTTATAAATGCAATATAGTAAAAGAGTATAATACTATCCATTCTCATCTACAGCAATCTTCAACTTGCTGCATTGCCTGATAATTAGTTTTTTTCATCTCTTCCTCATCCGAATAAAATGGAAGAGGAATTACATTTTAATGAAGAGAGACCAGCGAAGAATTCTTTGCTGTCACAATAAAACTTGGTCATAAGTGCAATATATGAACGGGCAAGGATCATCTTTTTACAAAGAGTAAAAAACTGTGAAGCAGTCAATTATTTCTGCAGGGAATAACTTTAGTAAAGCAAGCATAACAGCAAAGGAAGCCAGGCAGCAACATGTAAAGACTATAGAAGGCTGCCTTACCTTAAATAAAATTTACATTGGAACAGGGAAGTCATTTGGATGTACCTGGATACAAAGGGAAACCAAAGATCCAAGGTCTTCCTTCAAGTTGTCTCTAATTATTCCGCAAATTTTCTCCATGCGATCTTTGAGCCGTTGCTTAAAAAGCAAAGCTGGGTATTTCGCCTCAACTTGGGGAAATCCCTGAGCATAAAATGTCCAATTTTTCAGAATACATGGAGATTTGAGAAAAATATGCATCGCAAGCTATATATACTACTTCAAAAATCAATCAGTAAACGAAGTGTTTGAAATCTTCCACGTACAATCTTCACATGTGGGGTTGAACCACTGGATCCAGCGGCCTTCAGACTTCGTAGGAGCAACGACGACAGTGTGGATGTATTTGATAACCAATAAGCCATATGATCACTGCTGTCTTCACTCTGCCAGTTAAAAAACAAAAAGAAAAAAAGAAACACATTGTCAAACAGCTTCTCACTATTTCTTTCTTTCATAGCGGGTTTCCATCAATTTATACATCAACCTGCTTACAATTTTTTATTTTGCCAGAACTCTCTATGATTTAAACTGTGTAGTGTCAAACCAAATTTAGATTTCTATGGCAAATGACAGTATAAATTTAGATTGATATAGGGCCTAAATTATATCTTTTTCTGCACTTTGCATATATGTATACATATGTACATCGATGGTAGCAGTTTAAATTTAAAAGTTGACTTAAAGAATAAGAAACAACACTCAATAAAGCAATCAAGAAACAAGTCTATGAAAATCAATGGAATTGATGAAGATAGCATTGAATGAAGCTAGCAGAGTACTAATTGCATCTTCTTGTAAACATGTAGGGTATGCATCGGATGTAGCTTCCAATGCAACCAGATGAAGTAGTGTTTCTATAACATTTTCGAAGTACATTAGACAGGCTCGGATAGACACTATCGTGCTATCTTGATTGCCTTGGGATTCTCATTACTGAGACCCATTTGGATTATCTCAATTGCAGAATCAATCGCCTGAATGAGTTGATAAAATACACTAGTCCTTTCAGCTTCAAAGGACTTCCAGTGGAAAAGACATTTATAAATCGTAAATGCTGCTATAGGCTTCCCATGGCTGAAGCCAATATTCTTCTTCACGACACAGTTAATAAGAGCATCAGTGTTCTCCTACATATTCAAGATATTGGATCAGCTAAAATGAAATACGGGCTTACCATGAAGAGAGGAAATGTAAGAAAAGGCACAGCCTGATTTATTTAGGTACATACCTGTGGGGGTTCAGGTGTTGCACTTGGGGGTTTCTACTTATAAAGATTTTGAAAAACGGATAGACAAAGTTAGATACGGTAATGTACATCCAGAACCATGTATAGAGATGATAAAGTTGTGTTGTATTACATTTGTCATATTCTCCTTGATTACATGTTGCCAAACTATTTGGTTCTCATTTTCCATGTCAGAGATTTTCTCGACCAGCCTTCAGATGGGAAGAAAAGATGTCATTGACATGAGAGCAAAGGAGAAATCCAAAAAGAGGAAAAAGTAGAAAAGTGGAAACCAAATGACTGTTTTTTTTTTTTGGTAAAAGGAAACCAAATGACTGGTTTAACGTTGCATTATCCATTTTTAACACGGATGGCAACCATAGCAAGCAAGAAAATAACCTTTGCACATCTTTCTTCATCTTAATTATTTTTGATTCTGCATCCAGAGCTTGCTTCGGTATTTCTTCACTAATCCTTTTTGTTTCCTCATACTTTTTCTCAGTATAATCAATTTTCTTTCCCAGAGAATTGACCAAACCCTGCAATGTATGGAAAAAGGCCAACTCACAATATAAACGATAGGACCTCCATAAAAACATATTAAAATTTTATAACTCATAAGTAGATAATGATGAACATGCAGATACTGCTGCAATTATCTTACCCTGAGTTTTTTGTTTTCACTCGTTAGCTTCTCCATCATTGTATGATCAATGACTGGAACCTCCCGTATAACAGGGACTATCTCTGCTGCTCTTCTTGCAGCTTCCTGTTCCCTTAAAAGCAACTCCTTGGTTTCCTTGAATTTAAGTTGTATGTCATTCAAAGTAGACTGTAGTTTTACATTTTCTTGATTTTTTCATTCTTCTAAATCAGCATGCAAAATTTTCACAAAACGATTAAAAAAATAGAGAGTGTTGTTTGAGTGAAAGAATTTTCCTCAAATTAGTTTTCTGGATTTTCATGTATTTGGTTTGCTATAAATGATTATTCAATGAAAATCCAATTACGGTCAAAGAAAATATGCATGCTTAAAGTTAAGGAAAATAAATTTCCCAACTTGGAAAAAGGAAACATTTTCCTGAAAATGTATTTCTGGGAAATTTTTTTTCTTTATCATGAAGTTTTCCCTGAAATGAATACATCCTTATTTTTGACTGCTTGGATGGCATAGACTTCTTTTTGGCGGCTTGGATGGCATGGAACTTACTCTGAAAAAAAATTATTATGCATAGAATGGCACGGAACTTACTCTCATGCGTTTCTCCTCTTGTAATCTCTGCGTAAGTTCTTCCACTTGCTTTTCTAGCTTATTTTTGGCGGCTTGAAGAGCTCCAGTTTCCCTTGCAGCCTGTGTAAATGCAAGGAAAGAGCCTATTACTAAATTTGAAAAAAGGGGCATAGTCTCCAAATTTTTCAGAAAGATCACAGAACTGGAAAAGTAATATAGGCAAGGAATGCACGGCAACTTCAACTGCTTGTCAAAATTTGCACCTTGAAAATGAGTCTAAGAATTTGACAAGTCAAAC
Source organism: Eucalyptus victrix (assembly GCA_016097545.1). NCBI lineage: Eukaryota > Viridiplantae > Streptophyta > Magnoliopsida > Myrtales > Myrtaceae > Eucalyptus > Eucalyptus victrix. Next base: position 10,497,660 of record CM027842.1, read on the forward strand.
GTACAACGGTGATAGTAGAACAAGCAAGTCACTAGGTCATTTTTTGGCACGCTTTTCACTAGCCCTGATGATTTATTTTCCTTCACAAATAACACCATTCTATTCACGCCTGCCTGTCTCATTCATCCAACTTCCAAAATCAGATTCTCCTACTAATTTACTGTACCTTTTTTCCTGAAAAATTGCACTTGCCACACTGCATTGGTATTCTATTTGTGGGCAATTGGAAAGGAATGAATTGATATCATGACCAATACAACAGATACTATAATCAAACGAACTAGTCTAACTGAAGTTCCACTAACAATATACCAAGCGATCAGAAAAAAGGTCATAAGATGAAAATAAACAAATCACCATCTTAAGCTTCCGCAGTTCTCTACGAGCAACTCTCCCTCTCCATGCACACTGAGCTGTAGTTGCTGCTTTCTTAGTATAAAAATATTGGACCCACGCCAAGTATTTGCGACAATAACTCTGGAAAAAAAAAGAGAGAGAGAGAGAGAGAGAGAGAGAGAGAGAGAGAGAGAGAGAGAGAGAGGGAGAGAGAGAGAGAGATTACTCCAAAGTGATATCAAACAGAAAAGAGATGTATGGTATACTATAAAGATCAGTATTTTAAGCAAAAAAATGATATATTATTATGCAAAGCCTTTTACAAGGAAAACAGATGACGTGATATATTATTATGCAAAGCCTTTTACAAGGAAAACAGATGACGTGAACATTCGTAAAGAGAGACATTACTTCGAACTCCTTAGATTGCAAACCACTCTGGATGAAAAATGGACACCTACCTGAATAATGATAGCAGCTTTGATTTGCTTTCTCAGTCGCAGCTTGTATCGAGCAGCCATCCCTCGGAAGCCTGCCTGTATACATATGGCTGAGGAATACAAGTCCTTGTATGCTTTTCTAGCAATATGCATACGCAAATCTTTCTGAATCCTGAGGCAGGCAGCTTCATGTCGCATTCTCTCATATGCTAGACGTGTGAGTTTTCCTGAAATTGGAAAAAGAAGAAACGTCAGGCATCTCTACACAACCAGTTCCCATGTTTAGTTTATGAAATGATTGAATTACAGATTCCCACAAGGTAAAAGAGACGGGTATGACACCAACTGAGCATATACCTCGGCAAAAAGCTTGAATAAGCATAGTAGACTTTTGGAGCAAGACAAACTTTTGCCTTGCCAAATAAGAACGCGTTTTTCTCTGAATGACACTTGCCGATCTCCCTGTGGCCTCAGTCCTACGAGCATCTAATTCTGCCATTTGACCTGCTCTGAGAAATACTTTCGTTTTACCAATCTGCAAATGCAAATTATAATTTAGTTCATGTCCCAAATTTCTACCCAGTGCCATAAACAATCGTTGCAAGAGAGGCATTGGATTGCCCCATTTGAAATTGTAAGTGATCTTAATTTATGGCTGCAAAATGTTCTTCATGACTGAGGCCATTGTGTTGCCTTCAAAAGTCACAAAAAGACAAATGACCCTCATCAGTCACTCTAGTAATTATGACAACTTGCCACACAAACACATACAAGGCCGCTGCATGTGCCAATTATATATACAAATGCACTCCGAATAACAGAGACTATGCAAATCAGTCAGGAAGCTAATAAACGGGAATAATTTCATCAATATTTGATATGATTGACTCAGATGATGCAGCACCATTGTGCTTAGACAAGATTGGTATGCATATATGTGCTACTTTAATAGAATAAGAAGCACTGGTCACTTCATGCAACTCTTTTGACACAATGCTGAACAAGGCATACATCTGTATAGAAAAAGATATTTAGATGAAAACATTTCATCTTTGTTCATACATCCTGGTATAGATTAAATTGTCAAAAGTTTCCTAAATTTGGCTAAAAAAATCAACAGATATGCTCTCTTAAGAGAACACAGTATAAAGTGAAAAACCAAGGATGAAAGCAATCATTCCTGCAAAAAATCCTGAAGGAATATGATCACTTGAGCAAGAATGTAAATAAACATTCCACTAGTTTATCAAGTTCTGGAAGCAATTTTGGATATTCATCTACTCCATACCTGATAGCCCTTTAATTCCAATTGCTGGCTTGAGGAGATTGTTTGGCATCACACATCGTATATAATGTGGCTCGGTAGTGCTCAAAGTTTCAAGCAATGCTACTAATTGTTGCTGCATGAGTCAATAAGGACAGCAACAGTAAGGCACAACAAACAATGAAGTCTGTGACCTGGCATAAGAGATAAAGCAAACATGAACCTTGAATCAAGATCCCATTGATGAGAACTTTGATTGTTTGGAAGACTCCTTAGCCAAAGGTGGAAATAATCCAGAAACAAAAGAACATTGAGAACTGCTCAAGAGCGCTTGATGTTCTGTAATAATATAGTCTTTGTTCTTGTCCAAGAAAAGTTCAGTCTGATAGGTTACCTGCAACATAAGGTCAGCTGTCAATGTCTGTTCTTTAAGTCCGACAATGAATTCTCAGTTTTTTCTGCTGATTCTCCAACTTGAAGAGTTATTATTTTAATAAACCAAATAATAGACCATGCTCACATCTCCAGCATAATGACAAATTGTAACGTTAGTCAGTGACAATTTGGGCTTGCTGAAGCGTTTATGGTTCTCAAATGTCTTGTAAAGCTCCCGAGCAAAGGTTTCATGCATTGATCTGGGAAACATACTGCAGATACAAATTTTGCAAATTCAAACCGCAGAAGAGTCAAAAGATTAATGAGGATTGCTGGTCTTCCACGTTCACCACATTGACCTGTGTTCATAGCACAATATAAAAGGTTGCAGTGGATAATTTTCCATGATTTTGTACTCACCACACTTGATCAAGAAGAGCAATTATGCCACCGGGTTTCTGTAATTGGGCACCAGGAAGATTGTTTTGAATAAATAAGAGCAAATGAACTTGCTTTGCTTGGAATTTAAATAAGAAACTATGCAGTTCTCTACTAAGCACTTAGGGAGGATATCCATAAGTAATGGTCAAAGAAAAAGCTACTCATACTGAAAATGATGAAACAAATTGTTGAGTCATATTTCCCAGTAATCTTTATGTCCTAGTCCTTTGTAAGCTTTATTGTTTACTCTAACGGCGGTAGTCAAGAGTGTTAAGAGTAGGACGGTAATGGGTAATACTTACTATTTCTACATTACTGTTGATTCCATTTTCTTTTTATCCGGTTAATGGTGGAAATACCTCGTGCAATGTTTAGAAGTGCTGAAGGTACTTCAATATATCTATGGCCATACTGTAGAAAAGAAAAGAAATTCTTGCCAGATTTCAGCTTGAAAATACTGTCAATATATTATGACATTCTGGTTCTAGAATTCACAATATATCCAAGGTTCTCCTAGGTGATCATTGTTTTCCTGCCTAGCAATATAAACTAAGACTTTGGGGCTTCTTTAAAGCCCGAAAATAAGATAAAATTAGCCAGTTGGCAATGAAACACACTTACATTGATGACAGAGTAAAAGGGAATTTGATTCTCTGGAAAAAACGAGGAATTGAGAAGCAGAAGATGAAAGCAAATCCAATTTGCTTTCAGATTAGGGCACAATAAAAGGAGGACCATCTAGGACTCTTGCTTTCTTTCTCAACTGAAACAAACAGAACATCCGGTGTCTCCAACCGAGGTTGAACATAGCTTCAGTCTCTCAGATGCAATTTACTTTCTCTTCCTTCCACAAGAGTCCAAGGAACTTAAGCAAAATTTGCATGGTTGTTTTTCTACATTTTATAGGTAAAAGATAGGCTACTATAGGGCACCAAGGGGGTCAAGTCCAAAACATATCCGGGTACTTGAAGATTACGGAAGATAAAATTTATTGTTGCTTTTTTAGTGGTCTAGAGCTTTGCCACCCACTTGCATACGACTCATTAAACAATTTGTGTCTACTTTACAATTATAAGATTTTACAACTATGCAATTGGATCTTGCGATCCGATTTCACGAGGACCCCACTGATCCTAGATAATAATGCAAGTTTAACTACCTTGGTCTCATGGTTAAAAGAGTATACTTGCCTCTTGATAAAGGTATCAAACAATATAAGGTTTCATTTCCACTCTTTGAAAGACTTGTGCGTCAGAAGAGAAGAAGATATTTGTAGTGTTTTTACAATTTCCTTTTGCACAAAGTGATTTTATGGTAGAATCACCTGGCCAGGAATGAATTGTACACCGGCATTGGAACAAATGTCTACAGCCCTAGGTAGCTAATATCACAGGTAAGTCGTCAATTCTTACTGTAAAAATAAGCTAAACTGCCACCGGAAAGAAGATTCCTCGTAGTGCACACCAGTGTTAAAGTTACACTTCACAAGATGGCCATCAGACTCATTGCATGTCTGGATGCATTGTTCAACTTCTTAAGAAAAGTAAGCAACGCGAAAAGAAGTTATCAACTAAAGGTTCACCTTAATCGTATATAGGAACTAAAGTGGGCATCTGGTTAAATAAGAATTTCTACAAAGAATCGTATATAGGAACTCAAGTAGGCATCTGGTAAAATTTTAATTGAGACCTCTTTTGCATATGTAGTTACCCTGTCACAAAGATGTGCCAATGCTACTTACCTTTTCTATAAGATCTAGAACGTCTTGATTGTCAACAAAATCAATGTAGCTCCATGCAATTTCTTCTTTTGTGTACTCTTCTTGCTCCATTTTGAAAACATGCTGGAAAAAGATGTGAAAGCATCAATGATCTGCTCAATGACATAAATATACAAGCTAAAAGAAATGAGAAGGATAAGAGAGAGAGTGAAGAAAAACCATGGGAAGAAGACCTGGTTAAAGTGTTGCTGAAGTTTGTCATCTGTCAAATTTATGCAGAATTGCTCAAAGCTGTAAGTCCGGCAAATACCCTCCAAAGTTATCTTCACATATTAGAATTCATTATAAAGTTATACAAGCTCCGGAAACATGAGGTCTTAGCAAATATCTACAAGATGAGGCTTTCAGCCAACCAAATTCATGGAAAACAGCATGATATCCAAATTAAGATCATCTTCATTTATATTTGTTCAACTGTAGAAGACCTTTAGAGTTTAATGTGGGAGATCATGTATTCCTTAAAGTGTCTCCTATGAAAGGAATATCTCAATTTGGAATAAAAGGAAAGTTAAGTTCCAGATTTGTTGGACCCTTTGAGATACTTGAAAGAATAGGAGTCGTAGCTTATCGTTTAGCGCTGCCTCCTAAATTGGGAAATTTACATAATGTGTTCCATGTGTCGATGCTAAGGAGATATCGGCCAGATCCTGGTCACATACTCGATCATGAAGCCATCAAAGTGGATGAGAAAGTGAGGTACATGGAAGAACCAATCTGGATATTGGATCGAAAGGAGCAAGTTCTTTGGACAAAGAAAATTCCACTAGTTAAAATATTATGGAGACATCATGATGTGGAGAAAGCCACATGGGAAAGTGAGGAAGAAATAAAGGAAAAATACCTCATTTGTTTGATGAGATTTAAGTGGTGTTCAATTTCGAGGACGAAATTCTCTAAGGACGGGAGAATTGTGGCATCCAAAAATTTAGACGATCCTCGGATAGGTGACAGTCACGATCAATCAATGGGAGTATCGTTGAAATGTGGCATTGATATCATTTTTGGGCATAAATTTGTATTTGTTTATTGGATTGATATGATGAGTCTAGCAATTGACTAATCAACCGTGCAACAAGAGAAAAACTTTGGACTATGACTGAATAATATTATTTTTCTAGTTACGAAGGGATGGAATTCAGTCCTGTGTGAGGAACATGCAAGCTGAAATTTAAGGATAAAATTTTGAGGAGTTGGGTTGAACTTGAGAATCATGTACGTCTCTTCATTGTGCAATTCGACAAATAAGGAAAAGAATTTGCTTGATCGAATTTCTTTTCCATGCAAGAACTTTGGTTATGCAGTGGTATATGAAGCAATTGGATTAGGAGAATGCAAAATTTATTTCTTTAAGAAAAATAATGAAATGCTTCATAATGGTGCAAAGATTATGGGTTTATATTATAAAGTTTATGGGCCTTTTTATTTGGACTTTCTTTCGGCCCCAAAACTTTTGGGCTCAAGCGGCCCATGGGGATCCTAAAGCCGTCGACCAAAAGAAGGGGGGGAGAAGAAGAGAATCGGACAAGGGGGGAGGAAGATGCACGCCATTTTACACTTGCCCATAACCATCTTCCACTTGTCCTTCCCATGAGAACACTTGTCACTTGCATGCAAAATAAACAAAACAATTAACTAAAGAAAACCAAAAGCATTCGGTTGAAGCAAGAGAGAGAGTGAGACCAAGAGAGTTCGAGCGGGTGAGCAAGTGAGAGAGAGGAAGAGAGTTTGAGTGAGAAACCGAGAGAAAGAGAGAGAGTTGTGAGGAGCATCGGCGAGGGGAAGAAGGAGACCAGCCCCGCCGTGCATATGCCTGCTGCCGCCGTCAACGTCGCCTAGCTTCGCCGTCGATTGAGCCGCGCTCGAAGTCCTCAAGTCGTTGTTTTGCTTGCTGTGGTTGCGTTGGACTTAAGGCAAGTGAAGTCCATTGATATACATTATGCTGTGCTGTGGTAGTCTAGTGAAATGTGGTAGATCTTAGATATGTTTGAATCTTGATGCTGGATGTTGGAATTTCGAAAGTATTGGAGTAGTTCTTCAAGCTAGCAAACTGTTTCATGGAAAAACAGCTTGACCTTTGGCGACTCCGTGAATTTTATAAAATTATCCAGTTGAAATTTGACTTCATGTTCTTGATGAAAGTTGTAGATGACATCTTGAGAAGTAACATACTAAAATTTTAGAAGAAACGGACAAGTATTGGTCGATGAAACGATTTTTCTTTGAAAGTATTAAATCTGGAAACTGTTACCGAGAGTTAGGGAGAGTTATACTGATTATAGCTCTTGATCTATCATGTGTAAGACTTTGAGTTCTTCGCGAAAATTTTATCTCTAGGTTTTATCTATAACATATCAAAATTTCAGAATTTTCTGAGTTCATTTAGGGGTTATATCGAATTTGTTATTAAAACTGTGCAATAGTGATGCTTGAAGTTTTATGGCTGTGATGCATGGACCATTGCGATTTATACGAAATTTTCTTGACTTGGTGTTCTTCATAAAACCTTTTTCTCTAGATCTCATTTATAACATGTTAAATTCTTAGAATTTATTAAGATCATTTACTAATTTTTCCAGAATTTCAATTAGTGGAGTGCATTCTGTTTTGTCCAAAAACTGTTTTATTTCAAGAACAATTGAATTGCTCTATGAGTTGTGATGCCTTGGGTCGTCATTTATACAATGGATGCGGTGACATTTAGCATATCATATGACATCAAAAAATGAAATCGATGAGTCTTTGTAAACTCATTGAAACTTATGATTGTATTGCATCAATTGTTATTTTTAAAGTGAGACATATATGTATATATTGTGATGTTGATGATACCGTCAGACGGCTGAGTCGACGATGCCCCAGGAGTGCCGGGATGCCTGGAGGTGTGTACCGGAGGCCTCGTGATGCTAGTTGGGGTGCGAGATGTCCGGAGATGTGTGCTGGATGCCCGGAGGTGTGTGCTGGAGGTCTCGCGATGCCAGGTTGGGTGCGAGAGTCAGGAGGGATGCAAATACTAGTCTCTAGGAAAAATGAGATCCTTTTGAATATCAAAATGAGAAATGAATCATGCGCATGTGTGTGCATATGACATGGTGTATAAATTGTCTATGAATTGAGTTGGTACCATTTGGCATTGAAAATGTGGTCACTAAGGCATTGAATGGATCTTATGGAGATATATGCATGATTGCATAGATGGTATGTGCATTTCACATGAAATCTTGGTTGTCTTGCTTGTTACATTGTGTAATTTGATGGATCTTTTACTGCTGAATGGTTGTACTCACCCCTTTTGGGGACTAACATTTCAGACTTTGAGATATGTCTCTATCGCCAGTCACCCCCGGTACTTTCTATGGTATATAAACCGATGTCAAGTGCAAGTGTTCGGAGCATCATCACCCCGAGATATGGAGGTTAGTTTTTGTTCGTTTGCGGGTTTTGGTTTTCTACGACGTAGGATCACCCGCCGGCCCTGTTATTCAGGAGTTTTTGTTTGTGCATGTCTGCTGCGACGGGGTCATGCTGGGGATGCTGCCACCAACGGCGGTTGACGGACCAAGTTGGGTGTGACTAAGCGCGATGGATGGAAGATGAAGCTTTTTGGAATGCCGACACTGAATGATGGACCGATGTACATGACTACTGTGGAGTCGAGTACTTTTGGTTATAGCCGAGCTTAGTAAAGCCTTGGCCTTTTGATGTATTGACTCATGATGTCCATCAAGCTATGTAAATAAAAGTGCTCGTCTCTAACTTATATATATAAAGTGTGTAGTTGGTGTGCATTGCATTACTTAGTTGAATATGGGATAGGGAGATTTTGAATATGCTTCCGCTATATGAACTGCGTTGGGACCGATCTAGATGATATAAACCCCCAGGACTTATGGACCCATCACAATTTTATGGTATCGAAGTGATATATTGCCAGGTCAAGTGAAAGATAAGCGAACTGTGGTGACCCTGATGGATCGGGGGCCATATACCAAACCCGTTGTGGCACCCCCGATATGACTCCTAATCCGTTAGGTTCGCCACAATTCGCTTACCTTTCATTTGACTTGGCAATATATCACTCTGATACCATAGAATTGTAATGGGTCCATAAGTCCTGGAGGTTTATATCATCTAGATCGGTCCCAGTGCAATTCATATAGCAGAAACATATTCAAAATCTCCCTATCCCATACTCAACTAAATAATGCAATGCACACCAATTACACACTTTATATATATAAGTTAGAGCCGAACACTTTTATTTATATAACTTGATAGACATCATGAGTCGATACATCAAAAGGCCAAGGCTTTACTAAGCTCGGCTATAACCAAAAGTATTCGGCTCCATAGCAATTATGTACATTGGTCCATCATTCAGTGTCGGCATTCCAAAAAGCTTCATCTTCCATCCATCGCGCTCAATCACACCCAACTTGGTCCGTCAGCCGGTGGTGGCGGTGGCAGCATCCCCAGCATGACCCCATTGCGGTGGACATGCACAGACAAAAACTCATGAATAATAAGGCCGGCGGGTGATCCAACGTCGTACAAAACCAGAAGCCGCACATGAACAACAACTAACCCCTGTATTTCGGGGGTGATGATGCTTCAAACACTCGCACTCGACATTGGTTGGTATACCATAGAAAGTATCGGGGGTGACTGGCGACAGAGACATATCTCCTAGTCTGAAATGTTAGTTCCCAAAAGGGGTGAGTACAACCACTTAGCAGTAAACGATCCATCAAACTACACAATGCAATAAGCAAGACAACTAATATTTCATGTGAAATGCACATATCATCTATGCAATCATGCATATATCTCCATAAGATCCATTCAATGCCTTAATGACCACATTTTCAATGCCAAATGGTACCAACTCAATTCATAGACAATTTATGCACCATGCCATATGCACACACATGCGCATGATTCATTTCCCATTTTGATATTCAAAAGGATCTCATTTTTCCCAGGGATCAGTATTTGCATCCCTCCTGACTCTTGCACCCAACCTGGCATTGCGAGACTTCCGGCACACACCTCCGGGCATCCGGCACACACCTTCTGTTACGAAATCGCATGTCGATTCCACAAAGAATAACGCTTGTAAACAATTCACCAAACATAATATAATAATAAAAGAACAGAATTAGATGAACACGCTAGAAAATTTGTTATTGAAGTTCACCAAAACCTGGGCTATGTCTCCCCGTAGAGGCACTCTGCAAATCCACTAGATTTTGAAAAAAGTTGGAATACAACGATGATCTTCTTTCAAGATCAGGGCACACAGAGATTGAGAACTCCCATCAAGAAAAAAAAAACTGACTTTTTTATTCTCTCTTTTTCTTGCCTCTCTATTTTTTTTTTTTTAGTGTCTTGACAACTAGGGTTTTGCCATCACTAATATAAATATATCACTTTTAACCTAAAAGAAAATCTGATAGAAAAGACAAAAAAAGCCCATAAAAACAAATATTTGGCTTCATCTATAACAATCTCCCACTTGAAGACAAATATACCAAAGTACCAAGCAACTTTGTATTCATCTTCTTCAAAAAATAGTAGTTGAAAAACTTGTACCTCTGCGATACTCCTCATCAATCAACATGGAGTAATACCAATGGTAGTAGTACAGAAAATATACTTCTCTATGTCTGCTACCTTAGTCATCATGTCAGTTGGATTCTTCGAGCCATCAATTTTCTTGTAACTTTAACTCATTATCTTTCAATGCATACCTGATAAAGTGATAACGCTTCTTGATATGTCTAGTTCTTGAGTGATAAGCTGCATTATTTGCTAAGTGCATTGCACTTTGACTATCACTCCACATTATACTGACTGACTATTTTTGATGTAGCTCCTCCATGTAATCTTGTAACCATTTGATTTCCTCGGAGACTTCTATAATCGCTACATATTCTGCCTTTGTCGTCGATAAAACCACTACCTTTTGTTGTTGAGATACCCAACTCACTGTTGTACCTGCAATTGTAAAGACATATCCAGTGGTACTCTTATCACTATCTTGATCACTCGAATGATCTGCATTTACATAACCTTGCAACTCTAGAGATGTACCACCATAACAAAGTGAGTAATTGGAATTATCTGCTAGATATCTCAATATCCATTTTACTGTATTCCAATGCTCTCTACCTAGGTTCTGCATATATCGACTCACAACTCCCACTGCTTATGCAATGTTTGGTTTCATGCTCACCATGGCATACATCAAACTCCCCACTGTTGATGCATATGGAACTACTACCGTCTTATCTTTCAAAGCCTGAGTGCTTCGACACATATCCTTGAAAAGTTTGAAGTGACTCGCTAGAAGAGTTGCAACCGGTTTTGCCTTGTTCATGTTAAATCTCTTTAACACCTTGTTCACATAGTCTTCTTGTGACAACCATAATTTCTTATTTTTCCTGTCTCTAATGATTTTCATGCTTAAAATATTCTTGGCCTCTCCTAAGTCTTTCATAGCAAACTGTAATGACAACATCTTCTTCACTTCTACCATTCTCTTCATATTGGAACTAGCCACTAGCATGTCATCCACATATAAAGAGAGATATACAATGTCACCATCATCATACTTGCGAAAATAAACACAATGATCAGATTCACAGTGTGCAAATCCTTTTTCATTCATGAAACCATCAAATTTTAGGTATCATTGCCGCGGAGCTTGTTTCAAGCCATACAAGCTTTTTTTCAAGCGACATACCATGTGCTCCTTACCTTTGACTTCAAAACCTTTAGGTTGTGCCATGTATAGTTCTTCATCTAAGTCACCGTGTAAAAACGTCGTTTTTACGTCTAACTGCTCAGGATGAAGATCCTCCACTGCAGCTATACTTAGCAAAACTCTAATTGATGTCATTTTCACTATATGTGAAAATATCTCGAAGTAGTTGATCCATTCTTTTTGAGAAAAGCCCTTGACTACAAGTCTCGCCTTGTATCTAATATTACAATATGCTTCATTCTTAATCCTATACACCCATTTGTTTAATAAAACTTTTTTACCTGTGAGCAACTTGGTCAACTCCCAAGGTTTGTTCTGAAGTAACGAGCTCATCTCGTCTTTCATAGCACACTCCCACTGCAAGTGAGACGTGTCTGTCTTTGCCTTATTGTTAGTCTCCGGTTATCTAAAATTTGTATATAAGACATGGCTTAGAACAGTATTGGCTGATGGATCAAAAATTACCTTTGGCTCTCTCACACGTGTAGACCTCCTCAAGACATGTACTTCAAGGTTGTTAGTCTGCTCTGAATCATTGCATTCCTCTTGAACTACCTCTTCACTGATAATAGGCTCATCTTGAACCTTTCTTTCAAGTGCACTTTGATCTACTTGAAACATCTTCACGGGCATTGTGTCTAATTCAACATACTTTGGTTCTACTACCTTCTCATGCTCTGTCTGACGATCTTTGTACATCTTTTCTTCATGGAATACCACATTGTGACTGTAGATGACTTTGTTATTCTCATAATCCCAAAGCCTATAGACACACTCGTTGCTACCGTATCCAATAAAGACGCACTTCTAAGACTTAGCATCAAGCTTTTTTCTATCCTCTCTGTTAATCAAAGCATATGCAATACAACCAAACACATTTAGATGAGAATAATTAATCTTTTTACTTGACCACCGTTCTTGTGGCATTTCTCCATCCAACGCACTAGATGGACTTCTGTTGATAAGATAAGTAGTTACATCAACTGTGGCGGCCCATAAGTGTAACGTGAGACCCGCGTGTAGTCTCATGCATCTTGCATGTTTTAGAATAGTTCTGTTCATTCTTTCAGCTACACCGTTCTCTTGAGGAGTTCTAGGAAGAGGCTTTAACCTATGTATGCCCTCTTGATTCAAAATTCTGCAAATTCCTTACTTGTATATTCACCACCATTATCAAATTTCAGAGTTTTAATCTGATAACCTGTCTCTTTTTCTACCATGGTCTTCCACATTTTGAACATCCCAAATACTTCTGACTTTTCTCTAAGAGTATAGACCCAAGTCTTCCTTGTCGCATCATCAATGAAGGTGACAAAATATCTCTTACCGCCATAAGAGAGTTCTTGAGCAGGTCCCCATACATCAGTATGAACCAACTCTAGCTTCTGGCCTTTATTTTGTTGCCCATTCAATTGAAAACTAATAACCTTCCGTTTTCCATAAATGCAACTCTCACAAAAATCTAACTCAACTTTTTGCAAACTTGGGAGTAATTTTCTCTAGTGTAACTACTTTACACATTTTTCACCTAGATGTCTCAAATGCCAAAGAGTAGATAAATTACTTGTAACCATTGTAATTGCAATCATATCACTGATATTGTCTCATTGGAGAAAGTAAAGTGTATCCATACGCTTTCCCTTTGCTAATACTCTTACCCCTGAGGTTATCTTCCACTCTCCGCAGCCAAAGATTATTACCAAACCTTCTTGGTCAAGTTTATTTGTTGAAATTAGATTTTTCTTTAATTTCGGAATATGCCTAGTTTCATGCAAAACTAGGCGTCCTCCACTTGAGATGTTCATAGTCACGGTTCCTTTCCCAACAATGGGACACATGTGGCTGTTTCCCACAACCACTTGTCCGAAATCTCCATTGGCATAATCATCAAATATGTCTTTTTGCGAGGTGCAATGAAAAGAAGCACAGAATCAATAAATCATTTATCTATTGTCATTAGCTCATTAGCTCATTGATTCTCATCTTGCTGTTTCTTTTTGTAAGCTTCACACTGAAACCTCCGGTGTTTGGTTTTGTGACAAAACCAACACTCATCTTGTGCAACCTGTCTCCCACCCCTTGATTGTGACCTGCCACGCCTGCTGAATTTTCCTTTACTTTTACTTATTCCACGGTTCTCCATTGTGAGTGCCATTGAAGATGTAGATGCAGAAAAATTATCTCCACCCGAGACTTTTCTTCGCATCTCTTCATCCATGATACTACTCACAGCATCATCAAGAGTTAAATCATCCTTTATGGTACTCGAAATTCCCTATACTGCAGTATTGTAACTTTTTGGAAGAGAACATAAAAATAATAAAGCTTGAAGCTTAATATCTAAATTTATGCCTGCGGATTCCAATTGACTCGTGACCTGCGTGAAACTATTAATATGCTCTGCTACAGAAAAACTTCTATTATATAACTTCATATTAACCAGTTTCTTCAGCAAAAATACCTGATTTGATGTGGACGGCTTTTCATAAATATTCGTTAGAATATCCATGGCCTCTTTTGCAGTTTTTGCTTTTGCGATGTGGTACCTTGTCTTTTTCGTCAACCCTAGACGAATCGCACCTATCGCGACCTCTTTTTTTCGGCGCCCACAATTGGGTACAAGCGCCTAAGGAGGCTAATGGCTCGGCTAAAATTGTTTAAGCCCGGACTCTCCCAAGTCCACCAATTCACGACTTAATGGTTCGAGTTTTTAACCTGTAAATCAATTTTTAAAATGGAGTCGCCACTAATTGATTTGGGGTGGGTTGATTAGAAACCCAAGCGAAATATTTGGAGAAATACTTACTCCTGCGCAACTAGAGAAATTAGGATCGGGGACTTGATTACATTAATTAATTACTAATGCCCTTTCGGTATCTAATCTTGTTTAAACCGTGAGGTTCTTTTGGATGCTCGAAGGATTTTCCATACATTTTTGGGAGGAAAAACATTTTTTGAGTCTTTTTCTAATTTTTTGACACAAAAGGGATTTTTGGACTTTTTTGGTATTTTTAGAAAAATACAAGTCTTTTTGGCTTTTTCTGAATTTTTGGCTTTTTCATGAATTTTTGGCCTTTTTTTGGATTTTTGGCATTTTTTGGAAAATATGGGATATTTTTTATTTTTTTTTTTTTTTCGGAAAATAAAATATTTTTTTTATATTTTTCAACATTTTTGGAAAATAAATTATTTTTGATTTTTCTCGAATTTTTTGGAAAATAAAACATTTTTTAATATTTTTTATCATTTTTCGATTTTCTGGAAATTAAAATATTTTTTAATATTTTCTTTCGAAAATAAATCATTTTTTATTTTTTAAATTAAAATATTACATAAAATAATATAAAAGCCGACCTGAGTCGGATTTGTGGGTTGGGTTTGACCGGGCCGGCCCCAAAATCCTCGACGAGCCCACATGTGGGCCTGACTCTTTTTTTTTTTTTTAAACGACGCCGTGGCCGAGCGTTTGGAGACGCCCGGCCCGGCCCGACGACCCCGACCCAACAACTCGCTCCCACAGCGAAACCCTACCCAACCCGGCTCCGGCTCGTGACCCGACTCCCGCCGCCCCCGAAATCGCGGAATCCCTACTCGGTTCCCGACCCGGATTCGACCGAACGACTCGGGGCTGTGACCCGGAAAATCGGGAACCCTAGGGTCTCTGAATCACGGTGCTGAGGGGGGAGAGTGCTGAGGCGCAGCGGTGATGACAGCGGCAGCAGCGAGGGCTAGGCTACAGAGAGGGAAATGGCGACGGCGACGATGACAACGATAGCATGCTACTTGGGAAAGGTGCGACGAGGGCGGCGACGGCGGCGATACCCACGCGAACCCCCTTTTCCCTTCAGCTTCTCTCTCTCTCTCTCTCTCTCTCTCTCTCTCTACTTCCTCTCCGGCGAGGCTCAGATCTGAGGCCGCGAGCCCTCGGCCCCCCTGAAGTCTCTCAGTGGGGTGTCCAACTATGAAGCACGGACACGCTCGGGGACCTTCCGTGTCGTGTCGGACACGTGTCGGCGTGTCCGACACGTTCGGACACGCTCGAACACGCTTCGACACGCGGTCAACACGTGTCGAATTTTTCGACACGCGGTCAACTCTTCCCGACACGCGAGTCGGAGCGTGTCCGAGCAAGAGGGTGGGTTTCTAGAGCGGATCTACAAGCGTGAAAGGAGAGTGAATCGTTGGCGATGGAGGGTGAAGACGAGGCGAGGGAGAGGGAGCAAGGCTGCGGAGGCGAGGCAGCAGCAGTGAGGCCACGACGATGAGGCCGCGGCGGTGAGAGAAGGCTGGAGGAAGAGAGAACTAGGCGACCGAGATGACCGCGACGAGGACCGGATACAAGGCTACGACCACAAAAGAGCAACTGCAACAAGGTGACCAAGAGAGAGTAGGGATTGAGAGGAAGATGATCGTGCAATGGAGGAGGGAGAGGCCGTTTTTCCAGAGTTTTCAAGGCTGCTCTCGAAGGGTTTGTAAAAGATAAAGAATGGGTGCCGTGCAAGGAGGATGAGCACAGAAGGAGGGGAGGCTACGATTTGGTTTTCCGAGGAGGGGGGTGCTGTAAAGGAGGAGTCAAAGGAGGCGGAGGCAGGTAGGTTTGGGTTTCCAAGGAGGGTAGAAAAAAATTAAAAATGAGGTACCGTGCAAGAAGGACACGCCTAGGAGGAGTGATAGCCAGCTGGTGTTTGGGTTTTCAAGAAAGAACAGGAAAAGTAAAAATAAAAAATGATGGTGCCATGAAGAGCCTTAAAAAAATTAAAATGGGATGCTGTCCTGGTTGGGATTTGTCTTTTATTTTTCTTTTCTTTTTTAGAGAGAGAGGGTGGAGGGTGATTTCAAAAAAGAAAAAAGGATGAATAATGTTAAATAATAATAAATTATGATCATAATGAAAAATTATAAATTTATTTAAATAAATTGACTCTACTTTTTATTTTTGAAATAATTATATGTATATATAAAAATATTTATTTAATATTTAACGTGTCGGAACGTGTCGGAATTCTCTACTTTTTGAGAATTAACGTATCGCGTGTCGTGTCGTGTCGCGTGTCGCGTGTCGGTGCTACATAGGTGTCCAAAGGCTGCGACTCAATCTGGCTCCCTCTCTCTCTCTCTCTCTCTCTCTCTCCGGGATCTTTGTGTGTCCGTCGCTGCTGGGATCGATGGCCTATTTATAGGCCGAGGGGTGGTCGGTTGACGGAGTTCGATCGTCGGTCGCCACGGCCTTCGCCGGCCGAACCGGCGTTCTATCCGACGCCAGCTGCCCCCCTACTCCACATCCCATTGTCGTCCGGTGCCAGTTGCTCCACGTGCGTCGTCACTACTCCTCCCCTCCGCTTCGGCGTTGCGCTCCCCTGCGCATGTTGCAAAGGCGCGAGGAAGAAGGAGGCTCGGCTAGGCCGTGCTGAGGCGGAAGTGGGCCGAGGAGGCCCAGAGGGTGGGCGGCTGTTTCTGCTTTTTTTTTTTTCGTTTCTTTTCCGTTTTTTTCTTTGTTTATTTATCATCCGAAAAAAGATAAAATAAAAAATAAAAACAAAAGTAAAACTTAATTAATTAAAAAGAAATTTTAGGCGTCAACAACACGTAATGACTTTCGATCAAGAATTTTCCATCCGGCTTCGCGCTGCAGATCCACTTCCGCCATCTCGGGTTTCCAACCCTCAAGTGGTGCATAGATATCTTTTTGATAAAGATAATCCTCTATTTGTAATTTCCACCATCCGAAATCCTCCCTATTGAATTTATCGATTCTGATTTTATCTTCTGCCATACTGTTTGCTTTGAATCGAACGTCACTAAAAAAAAACTCTTGATATTCTCGATTAGCCAACCCAGGCTTTGATACCAGTTGTTACGAAATCACACGTCGATTCCACAAAAAATAACGCTTGCAAACAATTTACCAGAAATAATATAATAATAAAAGAATAGAATCAGATGAACACGTCTGAAAATTTGTTATCGAAGTTCACCCAAATTTGGGCTACGTCTCCGCGCAGAGGCACTCTGCAAATCCACTAGATTTCGAAAAAAGTTGGAATACAACGATAATCTTCACTCAAGATTAGGGCACAAAGAGATTGTGAACCCCCATCAAGAAAAAAAAACTCACTTTTTCTTCTCTCTTTTTCTTGCTTCTCTATTTCCTTTTTCTGGCGTCTTGACGGCTAGGGTCTTGTCATCACTAATATAAATATATCACTTTTAATCTAAAAGCAAGTCTTATAGAACAAACAAAAAAAAAAAAAAAAAAAACCCTAAAAACAAATATTTGGCTTCATTTATAACACCTCCGGACATCTCGCACCCCAACTGGCATCACGAGGCCTCTGGCACACACCTCTAGACATCTGGCACACACCTCCGGGCATCTCGAAACTCCCGAGGACATCCGGTACACACCTCCGAGTATCCTGACACACCCGGGGCATCGTCGACTTAGCCGTCCGACGGTATCATCAACATCACAATATATACATATATGTCTCACTTTGAAAATAACATTTGATACAATACAATCATAAGTTTCAATGAGTTTACAAAGCCTCATCAATTTCATTTTTAATATCATATGATATGCTAAATGTCACCGCATCCGTTGTATAAATGACGACCCAAGGCATCACAACTCATAGAGCAATTCAATTGTTCTTGAAATAAAACAGTTTTTGGATAAAATAGAATGCACTCCTCTAATTGAAATTCTTGAAAAATTAGTAAATGATCTTAATAAATTATAAGAATTTGACATGTTATAAACGAGATCTAGAGAAAAAGGTCTTATGAAGAACACCAAGTCAAGAAAATTTCGTATAAATCGCAATGGTCCATGCATCACGGTCATAAAACTTCAAGCATCACTATTGCACAGTTTTAATAAAAAATTCAATATAACCTCTAGATAAACTCAGAAAATTATGAAATTTTTATATGTTATAGATAAAACCTAGAGGTAAAAGTTTCATGAAGAACTCGAAGTCGTACTCATGATAGATCAAAAGCTATAATCACTATAACTCTCACTAACCCTCGGTAACAGTTTCCAGATTTAACACTTTCAAAGAAAAATCGTTTCACCGACTAATACTTGTCCGTTTCTTCTCAAATTTTAGTATTTTACTCCTCAAAATTTCATCTACAACTTTCATCAAGAACATGAAGTCAAATTTCAACTGGATAATTGTATAAAATTCACGGAGTCGCCAAAGGTCAAGCTATTTTTTCATGAAACAGTTTGCTAGCTTGAAGAACTACTCCTATACTTTCGAAATTCCAACATCCAGCATCAAGATTCAAACATCTCCAAGATCTACCACATTTCACTAGAATACCACAGCACAACATAATGTAGATCAATGGACTTCACTTGCCTTAAGTTCAACGCAACCACAGCAAGCAAAATAGCAACTTGAGGACTTAGGGCGCGGCTCAATCGATGGCGAAGCTAGGCGACGTTGACGGCGGCAGTAGGCATATGCACGGCGGGGCTGGTCTCCTTCTTCCCCTCGCCAATGCTCCTCACAACTCTCTCTCTTTCTCTCGGTTTCTCACTCGGACTCTCTTCCTCTCTCTCACTTGCCCGCCCGCTCAAACTCTCTAGGTCTCACTCTCTCTCTTGCTTCAACCGAATGCTTTTGGTTTTCTGTAGTTAATTGTTTTGTTTATTTTGCATGCATGTGACAAGTGTTCTCATGGGAAGGACAATTGGAAGATGGTTATGGACAAGTGTAAAATGGCATGCATCTTCCTCCCCCTTGTCCGATTCTCTTCTTCTCCCCCCCTTCTTTTGGTCGACGGCTTTAGGATCCCCATGGGCCGCTTGAGCCCAAAAGTTTTGGGGCCAAAACAAAGTCCAAATAAAAAGGCCCATAAACTTTATAATATAAACCCATAATCTTTGCACCATTATGAAGCATTTCATTATTTTTCTTAAAGAAATAAATTTTGCATTCTCCTAGTCCAATTGCTTCATATACAACTGCATAACCAAAGTTCTTGCATGGAAAAGAAATTTGATCAAGCAGCAAGATTTCTTTTCTTTATTTGTCGAATTGCACAATGAAGAGACGTACATGATTCTCAAGTTTGACCCAACTCCTCAAAATTTTAACCTTAAATTTCAGCTTGCATGTTCCTCACATGGGACCGAATTCCATCCCTTCATAACTAGAAAAATAATATTATTCAGTCATAGTCCAAAGTTTTTCTCTTACTGCACGGTTGATTAGTCCATTGCTAGACACATCATATCAATCCAATAAACAAATACAAATTTATGCCCAAAAATGATATCAATGCCACATTCCGAGGATACTCCCATCAATTGATCATGACGGTCACCTATCCAAGGAACCCGTCAACATTTTATGTAATCAATCATACTAGACACTGGCTCAAATTTGCACCCGCTCAGTATTTTGATAAGCACACCGTAGGAAAATGCAATTAAATTAAGACCTTCGCCACGTCGCGAAGAGATAAGCGAAAAAGAGAAAGAAAAAAGAATAGTCCACGTCCTTATAGTATGACTATCAAAAGTCTCAGCTTTCAAGCTGCATGGTGCTTAGTTGGGCTCGGCATTGTTGGGTCTTCTTAAAATATGCCAGGCTGACAATGCATAAACCAATATTATATTTTTATTTTATTTTTCTCATTCGAAAGGCGCTGAAAAAAATAACAATTTTCTTCTCCTTCCTCTTCATCCCCGTTTTTATAGTTAATGCTAGATACATTTAACATCATTCCTCTCCTTTGATGAGGTCGAAGGAGTAAGGAACCCCAAATCATAAGTTCTTCCAACCAAAAAAATGAAATTAGCTAGAAGGCTTATCGAGTTAGATAATTACTAAAATGTCCTAAACATATTATAATTGTGTTAATTCAGTCCACCTGGCTAATTTTGATCTATCGGCGCTAATGTGGGCACTGACCAACTGCGACCGTCCGACCAATGCTAGCATGGACAATATTTAATAATGTTTTTATCTTTTTGAATTTTTTTTTTCATTTCTTTTTGCTTTTGCTTTCCCTTTCCCTTTTTCATTTCTCGTTTCTTTTCTTCCTTCTTCTCTTTTGCCCACTGTGGCTTGCGAGGGCTTCAGAGCCCTTGCCTTGTGGCCTGCAAGCCTTGTCGGCCACTGTGAGGGAAAAAAATAGAAGGAAGAAAAGGAAAAGGAGAAGGGAAAAGAAAGAAAAAATTTAAAAAAATTGGAAAAAGATAAAAATATAATTAAATATTGTCTACGTCGTGTCCATTGGACGGTTGGCATCGGTCTCTATCCACATCGGTATTGACTGGCTAAAATTGGCCGGATATACTGAATATGCACAATTGCAAAAATGTAGAACTAAATTGATTAAAAAAAATTTAAGACTGAATTGACATGATTATAATATATCTATAATCTTTTTTTTTTGTAATTTTCTTGTTGACTTGGTCTCGGTCAAGGTATAATGTCCGACTATGATCTTTAACAAAAGACAGTTCTACTCGGCAATTGAGTCCGATTTGAGTTTAATTTAACTCAACTGATCTCGATTACGATAAAACCAAATTCTGTTGCGGAGTCTAGGCATCAACTCATGTTCTCTAAAAAATAAATAGATTTCATTTTCAAGTTGCTTCCTTCTTCGGATATCAACATATTGTATACTCACGTTGCCTAACTGTGTAGTTGTTCATTTTTCTTCGAAAGTAAAAGGTCCAGTAGAAATTTAAAATTTTATCCAAACTTTTAAAAATTATTTCAGTTGATATATGCATTTACGCTGCCAATATTTGCATATTGCGAAACTTTTGAGTGCTTTTGGGTTAAAAAAATTCAAAGTTTGTTAGTTGCAAAATTTAGATTAAGCATTTTTTAATATATGCAAGTTTACTGATAAGCCCTTAGATTGATGACCTTTGGGAGCAAACCTCCCACGTACAAGCTGGATTATAAGTGACTAATCAGCGTGGACACATGTGGTTTTGATATTTATGTTAGAAAATCAAACCTAAAAATGTAAGCCCATATATGGAGGGAGATCACATTTATACAAAGAGCATTTAAACCCTCTTTTTCAATCAATGTGAGAAATTTTCATAGATTTTACTGCTTCAATATGTCTTGGAATCATTTAAGACAAACATTACTAATCTCAATTATTTTTTTGCCAAATTAATCCCAATCTTCGTTTCATCTCATTCTTCAATTTCTCCAGGTTGATTCTAACTGAGCAGACTCAACTAGTCAATAAGTTGTGCTCAAGTAATAACCTCTGGGTTGAGCTGGATTGGCAAGATCCTACCACCTAATTCCCTAATGCATATAAAATCACTTTGGCCACACATTTACTTTTCACTATGAAACATGCTTGAAATTGCCATTGGCACCCAAAAGATTGGTATTTACATAATGCTGCACGTCCTGTACAAAATTTGGTGGGATCAAGATTAAGATGTTAATTATTTACTGGAGTCAAAGCCCATAAATAATAGGATCAACATGACATCAGGGGAAAATTTGTGGCAAGGGAAACTTTATATTTCAATTAGGTTAATCAAACCCACTACTAATATTACAACGCATCGAGTCGACGCCATCTTTGGCTAGACATAGAAAGTCTAATTATATAATGTGGTAGACCCATCAATGCTTTAAAGCTGCTGACGGAGTTGGTGGGCATATTGGCGATAGCCATCGTGCCCTTGGCCGGAGACCTAGTTCGGTTAATTAGTGACATCCGCCTTACTGCTGCTGCCAAGTTGATAATTTCCTTCACTTGGTAAGAGGGCTAGATTGAATCTTGATGGTCAATGTGGAGACCATCTCTTTTGGATTCCAATAACTCAAATTGGGCATTTTTATACACGGAACTTACTAATTATATCAAATTATATATCCGTTCGTCCACCGTCATATCTAGTTTCTACATAATAAACTCGCTTAGTATTTTATCCTACATTACAAAATATTGTTCATTATGAAATCCAAAATGAAAAAATTAGTAGTGTCACTATCAAATTAAATTGGATTGTTGCAAAATATACGATTAAGCTAGATTGAATTGTCTGAAACCTTATT
Source organism: Eucalyptus victrix (assembly GCA_016097545.1). Classification (NCBI taxonomy): domain Eukaryota; kingdom Viridiplantae; phylum Streptophyta; class Magnoliopsida; order Myrtales; family Myrtaceae; genus Eucalyptus; species Eucalyptus victrix. Next base: position 10,520,128 of record CM027842.1, read on the forward strand.
CAACTAACCAAACAATCATACTATATGTCGGCCCGATCTGAACTTGCTCAGCATTTTCGAAATAAAAAAAAGAACACCGTAATAGAATGCAATTAAACATTTCCCACGTTGAGAAGAACTTTTTAATTTTAAAAAAAAAATGAAAAAAATAGTCCACGTCCATATAATATGACTTCGAAAAGACTCAACTTTCAAGCTGCATGGTGCTTCCGCTAAGTTGAATTCCGCCATTGTCGGGTCATTTTCTAATGGGTTAATACCCTGAAAAATCCCAAACTGGTACACTTGTGACAAATTTATCCTAAACTATTTTTTTGACCACCAAAAACCCAAAATTGGTATACCTTTGACAAATTTATCCCAAACTGGTACACTTGTGACAAATTTACCCTCTGTTAGTTTTCGTTAAATTTTATTCTTAAATTATTAAGTTAAATGACATGTGACAATTGACCGGTATACCAATTTAGGATTTTACGCTCTGTTTGTCACAGTCTACAATTTTTGTGATTTTTTTGTAGTATTAATCCAATTTAGCATAGGGTATATTTGTCACAAATTTACCATTTTGGGGTTTTTTGCAGTCGAATAAATTAGTTTGGGGTAAATTTGTCATAAAGGTACAAGTTTAGGGTTTTTTTATAGTCAGTCAGGGTAAATTTGTCACAAGTATACCAGTTTGGGGTTTTTAATGGTCAAAAAAATAATTTGGGGTAAATTTGTCACAAGTGTACCAATTTGGGGTTTTTTAGGGTATTAACCCTTTTCTAATTCATTAGATTAACGTACGAGGATTCCCTTCCCCACTGTCATGGGGCACGTCGATCTGAGGTCATCCTAAGGACGCGTGGATGACGTGGAAGTGATGCGAACAAGGGAGAGAGAGTCGGAGAGGAGGGCGGTCGCGATCGAGGGGCTGATGTTCGGTGTGATCATGTCCGCTAGAAAGGAATCCTACTAGGTCGGCGATCAAGGGGCACGCTTGATAATCATTTTGTTCCGATCAATAATTTTTGATGAGAAATGATTTTTTCCAATTGTATTCTCGGGAACAATTTCTAAGTAAAAGAACATATTTAGTAACTTTCCTAAATTTATATTCTCGGGATAGAAATACATTGGGTAGGATTAATATATATATTTTTTAATTCTTTAATTATATTTTCTTATTTTTTTCCTTTTTCTTTTTCTTTTTGGCCGGGTTGCGGCTACCGCCGTGGTCGGCAACCGGCTTGGTGAGGTTCGGTGAGCTCGCCGAGGCCAACCTAGCCACGACGAGCCTCAGCCTCACCAAGGCAGCGAGAGGTCAGCCTTGCCTTGGCCTGGTGAGGCCAGTGCTAGGTGGGGAGGCCAAGCCTTGCCATGGCCGTGCGAGGCTCAGCCTGGCCATGGCCGTGCAAGGCTCGGCCTGGCCATGGCCGCATGAGGCTCGGCCTCACCTTGATTGGGCGAGGCCAAGCTCGCCCAGCCATCGGTGAGGCTTGGCCTTGCCGAGCCACCGTTAGGCAACGCTGTCTTGGAGGTGGCTCGGCGAGGCTTGGCTTGGCCTGTGGCTGGGTGAGCTTGGCCTCGCTAGATCTGGGCGAGGTCGACCTCCCCTAGCCCAGGTGAGGTCGAGCCTCACCGTGCCTCGCCTAGCCATGGCGAGGTTCGTCACAAGGCTAGGGCAGACGAGCCTCGCCGTGGCTCAGCGTCTCTAGGGGTCAATGACGCTTTGGCGAGGTTGTTAGCACTGGTGCTGGCAACCGGTCAAATGGAAGAAGAATAAGAAAAAGAAAAGAAAGAGAAGAAAAAAGAAGAGAGAAAAATCGATTCTAGAAATTATTTCCGAAAACAAAAAACTACTTTTTCTACTTCTTGTTTTTATTCTAAATCTATTTCCAGGAATAGAAGAAATATATTTTTTTTTTCCCGAGAACAAAAGTTTTACCAAACGTGTTTCTATTTTTTTTTCCGTTTTCGGAACAAAAGAACATAAATAGTTGTTTCGAGAAACAGAAATAGATTTTAACAAACATGCCCCAAGTGTCGTAGCCCTTACCGATAGAGTCTGTGGTGGCTGGTCTAGCTTTGGTAATACTTTACGGCTTTTTACATGATTACCAGTGACGATCAAAAAGATAATTGCTTAAAAAAAGAACTTTTTTTTTTTTTAAAAAATTTAGCCTGAAAGAAAATATTGACACCTAAATTTTATTGACATATATAGTTTTTAATGTATATAAAATTAATAATCTATCCGGGCCCCCAAATAAAAATATTACTTAAACTGTATATTGATTTTAGGAGTACCTTTTAATAGTAATAGGCCCGTATAATTGCATTAGAGCTGATGGACTGGTGAGAATCATTTGAGCTTTATTAGATTAGTTGGATTGAGCTCATTGATAGAAAATAAAGTTGAACCCATTAATCCTTTAAATGGCCAAAATTGAGTCAAATAAAGTCGCCAAATTTAAAAATTTTATATGCTCGGGGGATAATTAGGTGTTATAAGACTGTCACCTAGTTTCGGATGTGGAGATGTATTTTTCTGAATCAAACTAGGAAACAAGGGATCTTTGCTCTTTTGTGAAAACCCTAATCCATGTCCTATATAAAAAGAGCATTGACGGCGTACAACGGGGGACGGCCACAATTCTGAGGAGACTAATCGTGGGGTTGGGGGAGAAAAAAAGGCCTCACGGCAGAGTCAATTGGGAATTCCCCAAAAAGAGCACAGCATCGGAGAATAGAGAAAAAAGTTATGCGTAGAATAAAACAGAGAGAAGCTCCTACGATTTTCCTAATTTCCATGTTATCTTATTGCCGTGTCATATGCCCTATCATAGTTTTAAGGTCATTTAATGATTGCATGTTTATTGATTATGCAACGGCATGATTTCTCTTGCGTGTTGGTAGATTAGGGTTAAAACCAACCTAGTCTACTTGCAAATATAATTTTTGAAATAAAGAGACAAATGTACTGAAGGACCTTAGATTCATTTGGCATAGTCAAGTCCCTGTATCCATGAATATTTAGTTCGAAAAAGTAAAGCTCTCTCTCACACTTCACTTAAACGTCTAATCGACCTACCAATAATTAATTAATGGCAACTCTTGAATAAACCGATTTGCATGTTTAAGTTGACTAGATTAAAACTCGAAAGTTGTAGTTGTTATGGGCTTGGTAGAGTCCACACTAAATCTCTGGGCTTAATGATCCATTTTTCTTTGGTGGTTCACCTTTGTGAAGGTTCTGACACTTTTTCTTAGAAGAAGCAGTCTATCCTACAGTATACCTATCTAGGTGTCCAACTAAAGTAGTCTTGAATAAACTCTAGTCGAAGCTTGGAGTAAATGGAAGCCTACAGTGAAGCATCTCAAAGTATTTGGCCATATATGCTATCTTCACAACCTTGATATAAAAAAGGAGCAAGCTTGATGAGAAAATGAAATAGGAACATTTCTTAGCTATAATGATCAATCAAAAGGCTATTAGGTTTACAACCTAAGAACTAAGAAAGTGATGATCAATCGAGACCTTGAGTTTGACGAGAATTCGACTTAACACTGGGAGGAAGAGAAAAATTGAAACTTACCAAACAAACCTCTTGCATGTGAGGAATCAACACCACAAAGAGAAGGTGGAACATCATATTCCTCCTCTCAAGATGTAACATCGCCATCCTCTCTCCAAGCACAACATAAGAAGAGTCTATTCTAGAGTCTCATATATTGAGGGTAGAAAACCATGAAGAAGCTTCCAAAGAAGAAATTTGGCTTAAAGCGATGGAAGAAAAAAAAAAGATGATAGAGAAAAACGAAACTTGGGTGCTCATTGATTGCCCTAAGGATAGAGATTATGGTGTCAAGTGATTCCACAAGACAAAGCTCAATGTAGACAGATCAATCCGAAAGCATAAAGCTAGACTTGTGGCAAAAGAATATTCGCAACAACTACGTATTGCCTGTACGGAAACTTTCGCTCTATTCGCTCGTCTCGATACTATTCGAGCTCTCTTAGCCTTAGTAGCACAAAAGAAATGGAGCATCCATCAACTACATGTAAAGTCAACATTTCTAAATGGATATTTTCAAGAAGATATATATGTAACTAGACCACAAGGTTTTATCATCAAAGCAATGAAGACGTCAAAGGCAATGAAGAAAAGGTCGTAAAGCTTAAGAAGGCCCCATACGAGTTAAAACAAGCGTAATGAGTGTGGTATAGCAAAATTGATGAATACTTTACCAATTACGGATTCAGGACGAGCATGAACGAGTCAACGCTTTACATCAAGACCTGAGGTAATTTTGACACACTTATTGTCTCTTTGTATGTAGATGATCTCATATATACAAGAAATAATGAGAAAATGATTCAAGAATCAAGGACATTTAAGGTGACAAACTTGGACTTACTGCACCCGCTCCTCAAGATTGAAATAGACCAAAATCAAGGAGTTTTATCTCACACAAGAAAAATACAGAGAACCTCTTGAAAAAAAAAAATCAAGATGAATGATTGCAAGACAGTTGCAACACCACTCGTGGTAAATGAGATACTACTAAAAGAAGATGAAGCAGAAAAGGCTGATGCTTCCCTGTAGAAGCCTTATTGGCAGTTTACTATATCACATTGTTACAAGGCTAGACATCCTATAAACAATAAGTCTACTATCATGTTTCATACAGAATATGAACCAAATTCGTTTTGGAGTAGTCAAAAGAATTCTCATATAATTACAAGGAACTACAGATTATGGCAATTGGTACTAGCCAAGTTACTTGGTTACATCGATAATGATGGGTAAGCTCAGCTGATGATAGAAGAAGTATTTCTGGCTATGCATTGACACTAGGTTTTGGAGTTTTTTCTTGGACATCTAAAAAAGCAAGAGTTTGTGGCAATTTATTGCTAAAGTGTAATACATCACAGTTACGACACCACTACTAGTCAAGCAATATGGCTTCAGAGAATTCTACAAGACATTGGAGAAACATGGATGGAACTGACTCGAATATTTTGTGATAATAAGCCTGCGATAGCTATCTCAAAAATTCAGTCTTTCCTGGAAGAGGTAAGCAAATTGACATTAAATATCAGTTTATACATGAAGTGCAAAGTAATGGAGAGATCGAGTTAGATTATTGCAAGACTGAAGACAAAATGGCGGACACATGTACTAAAGCACTACTGAGACCGCAATTCCAGTCATTATGGAGTATACTCGGAATATCAGGGAATTGTTCAAGGAGGAGCATTGAAGATCGACCGGTTTTTCTAGAGAAATCCATGGCTACTAGGCTCTAGAGAACTTGAGCAACGAGCAGCCGAAATAATTAACTTTGCTTCATCAACTGCAGCTGGCAAAGAGGAGTTCAAGTTGGAACGGTGCTGATGAAATGGGTTAAGAAGTAAAGGCAAAGTCAAAGAACGTGCTGGTAATTACGAAAACGATGAGCGAGTATACATGGATTGGATGCACGACCGGTAATACGGTGAACTAGAACTAAGAATTAGAGAACAATTAGCAAAACACAAACTCCCATGCTCCTTGTATTCTTGAAACTCGAATAGAGCCTCGTTGTTCTCAGCCCTCTTGCACATTCATTGTGTTCAAATGCATATACACTTGCGCACACCCTTCCACAACTTCCGACATGTATCATTCTCATTCGCAGGTCTTTCACTCTCTCGTTCCTGCTTATGAAGATTCTGGAAAACAGATTCAGGAAGTGAGATACGGTGACGTACATTCAGAACCATGAGTAGAGATGATAAAGTTGTGTTATGTTACATTTGTCCCATTCTCCTCGATTATAAGATCATATGCAGATACTGCCCCGACCATCTTACCTCGAGTTTTTCGATTTTGCTCGAAAGCGACTCTTCGGTTTGCTTGAATTGAAGTCGTATGTCATTCAAAGCAGACTGTAGGTTTGCATTTTCTTGATTCATTGACGCTTCAAAATCAGCCTGCAAAATTTTAGCAAAACGAATAAGAAATTAGGGAGTGTTCGTTTGAGTGAAGTTTTTTTTTTTTTTTTTCCTGCAAATTAGTTTTCTAGACTATCAAACGTTTGGCTTACTGAAAATGACCAGTCGATAAAAAAACATTTACGGTAAAAAATAAATAAAAATGCATCCTTAAAGTTAGGAAAATAATTTCCTAACTTAAAAAGGGGAATATTTTTTTTCCTGAAAATTGATTTCTTGGAAACTGTTTTTCTTTGTCATCAAGTTTTCCCTAAAACAAGCCCTCTTAAAACTTATATGATATGTATATATTACACGATCAATTGCCTGAGAAACTCATTACTGATTCTCAACCAATTCCTCTGATTCTAAGCCACTAAGCAACGAGATACGAAAGGTTTCGAACGAAGCGATAAAATAACTAGCTAGCTATCAAGTAACTTTTCAATGATTAAAACTCAGAGAAATAATCAAGTCCTTTCAGTTGCCTCGTGCTAAATAAATTGCCCAGTCACCCCAAGGTCATGAGATGCCTCTTATATTTGTCCAAGGCCTTATTAATCTAGCACGCATTGGAAACGAGACAGCCAAACCTAGTAGTCCTTATACTGCGAAGGAAGACCTCCGACCAATGAGCAGCACATGTACAGCCTTGCTTTCCACGAAAATGAAAAAGCAATAACACTATCGGACCATAATTTCAGCAAATAATCTAAAGTTAAAAGCTAAACTATAGCTGACAGAGATCTTAAGCATAGAATGCCATGGGACTTACTCTCTTCCGTTTCTCCAGCTCTAAGTTCTCCGTTAGTTCTTTCACTTGCTTTTCTAGCTTATTTATGGCAGCCTGTGTAAATACAAGGATGAAAACTATTACTAAATTGAAAAGAACGGGCATGGTCTCCAATCAGAAAGACCACACAACTAGAAAAGAAACAAAGGCAAGGAATGCATGGCAACTTCAACTGCTCATCAAAATTTCCTCCTTGAAAATGAGTCCGAGAATTTGACAAGTCAAACATACATTGGCGAGAGCAGAATAAGCAAGTCATTAGGTCATTATGTGGCACACTTTTCGCTAGCACTGAGGATTTATTTTCCTTCACAAATATCACCATTCTATCCACGACTGCCTGTCTCCTTCATCCAACTTCCAAAATCAGATTTTCCTATTAATTCAATGTACCTTTTCTTCCTGAAAAATTGCACTTACTACACTGCATCGATATTCTTTTTGTGGGCAATTAGAAAGGATTAAATTGATATTATGACTTCTGAAACAGATATTACAATCAGACGAGCAAGTCTAACTGAAGTTCCACTAACAATATACCAAATGATAAAAAAAGGGTCATAAGATGAAAGAAAACGATTCACCATCCTAAGCTTCCGCAGTTCTTTACGAGCAACTCTCCCTCTCCATGCACACTGAGTTGTAATTGCTGCTTTTTTAGTATTCAAATAGTGGACCCGCACCAAGTATTTGCGACAATGACTCTGGAAAGAGAGAGAGAGAGAGAGAGAGAGAGAGAGAGAGAGAGAGAGAGAGAGAGAGATTATTCCAAAGTGATATCAAACAGAAAAAAGATGTATGGCATGCTATATGTTAAATCCTTTAAGAGAAAAAAATGATATATTATTATGCAAAACCCTTACAAGGAAAACAGATGACACGAACATTAGCAAAGGGAAATATCACTTCGAACTCCTTGGTTGAAGCAATAGCCTGGACTGCCAAAAGGATCGCAAATCACTCTGGATGAAAAATAGACACCTACCTGAATAACGATTGCAGCTTTGATCTGCTTTCTCAGTTGTAGCTCGCATAGAGCAGCCATCCCACGTAAACCTGTCCGTATACATATGGCTGAGTTATACAAGTCCTGGTATGCTTTTCTAGCAATATGCATACGCAAATCTTTCTGAATCCTGAGGTAGGCAACTTCACGCCGCATGTGCACATATGTGAGACGTGCGAGTTGTACTGAAATTGGAAAAAGAAGAAATTTCAGGCATCGATGCACAACCAGTTCCCATGTTTAGTATGTGACATGAGAGAAATACACATTCCCACAAAGTACAAGAGACGAGTAGGACACCAACTGAGCATATACCTCTGCAAAGAGCTTGAATAAGCATAGTATACTTCTGGAGCGAGACAAAACTTTGCCTTGCCCAATAATAACGCAGATTTCTCTGAATGATACTTGCCGATATCCCTAAGATCTCATTCCTACGTGCTTCTAATTGTACCATTTGATCAGCTCTGAGAAATACTGCTGTTCTACAAATCTGCAAAAGCCAATTTTATCTTAGTTCATTTCCAAAACTTCTGCCCAGTGTCATAACCAATCGTAGCAAGAAACGCATCGCATTGCCCCATTAGAAATCACTAGTCATCTTAATTTATGGCAGCAAAATGTTCTCCATGACTGAGGCCATTATGTCCTCAGACAAATTGAATGTCCCAAAAGACGAATGACCATTGCGATTCTGGTGGGAAGTGAAGAGGCGTGGAGGTGGAGGCGAGTGGCCATGGAATATAAGCTCGGCCATCTGCAATGTCCCTCTCCTTTGGTTTGATTTTTTTTTTTAGTTTTTTTTTATTTTTAATATTTATCCAGGTTTTGTTTTAGACAACAATGCCCAGTTCCAGCTGCCGGAAAAATCAAATGCTCGCCAACTGAAAAAAATTTGGCCCTCCAATGAGCTTTGACCCTTATTTGAGAGCAATTTTATCATTTCGAGCTCTTATTCAAAATAAAGTTCACTTTGAGCCTATAGAAAATGACCCCACTTATTTGGAATTTTCTCTTATAATTATGATAACTTGTCGCACAAACACATACAAGGCCTCGGCATGTACCGAGGCATGCAGCCTCTCTTCTTTAATTTCCCTAAATTCTCTCACGATAAATCTGCATATAAATCAATGCACTCTGAATAACACTATGCAAAATCACTTAGAGAAGTAAATAATCAGGAGTCATTTCAACATCTTTTGATATGATTAACTTAGATAATGCAGCATCATTGTGCTTAGAGAAGATCAGTACGCATGTATCTGCTTTTTCATTGGAATAAGTACTGGTCACTTAATGCAACTCTTTTGACGCAATGCCAAGCAAGGCATACATTTATATAGAGAAAGAGATTAAAGACTAATGATAGATGAGAATATCGCATGATTGTTCACAGATGCTAGTATAGATTAAACTGCAGAAAGGTTCCTAATTTTGGCTCAAAAAATCAACTAGTATCCTATCTTACGAGAACACCATATAAAGGGGAAAACCCAGGATTAAAGGAATCAATCCTGCAAAGAATCCTGAAGGGAGTATGATCACTAGAACAAGAATGTAAAGAAATATTCCTGCGCCATCAAGTTCTAGAAGCAATTTTTTTATATTTATCTACTTGTTGAAAATTTGGCTGGCTGTAGTGCTTTAGAAAATGTGTGCGCCACTTGATCATTTGTCTTGCAATATTTCAGATCGATTTGTCCGTTACTTTGTACTTCACCCACGCCAACATCCTCTCCTACAATTTTGTAACACCACATTTCTATCCACTTACTCTTGTCCCATATCCCATGACCTATATCCTTGAACTATCCTAGCTTGTTTGTTGTCTATTCCTCTACTAAATACATACCACACACATACATATTTGCACATCACTAACCAAAAACCATCATCAATACAAAAACCATACTTTCGTACACAATCAAATTTTCAATTCTACTCCATACCTGATAGGCCATTAATCCCACTTTCTCCAAAAGCCTCTTGCAGATGGTAACCTCATCGGAACTGTCACAACTAACGGATCAGTCCAAGAGGCACAGTGATATGCCATAAACGACAAGTTACAAAAAGATTTAAGTTACCTGGGGTCGAGAACTTCCGGAGCAAGAATCCCAAATTGGTCCACAAATTCAAAAAAGGGCTTTCTTATTGGATATCCAGCACAACTTATCTTAATGGCCTCCATGACACCCTAAAGTGCAATAGCGAGAGAGAGAGAGAGAGAGAAAAAAGTTCAGAAAGAATTAAGAATAGCAGCAGATTATTTTGAGGCAACTAAACTTGTGTCAAGGCAACAGAATTCCAGTAAAATTACTACCCCACAATGCAGCTGCTGTAGAACATTTTTCCTCTCAAAAATGGCTGGCTTGAGAACATTATTTGTCTTGACACATCGTACATAATGTGGCTTGGTAGCCCTCAAAGTCTTAAGCAATGCTTGTAATTGTTGCTGCGTGAGTCAATAAGGACGCCATCAGCAAGACATAAGAAACAACGAAGTCTCCAATCAGGCATAAGAGATAAACCAAAAATGAACCTTGAATCGAGATCCTATTGACGACAAGAGCTTTGACTGTTTGGAAGACTCCTCAGTTAGAGGTGGAAATAATCCAGAAAAAAAAGAACATTGAGAAGCACTCAAGAGTGCTTGATGTTCTGCAATAACATAGTCTTTGTTCTTGTCCAAGGAAAGTTCAGTCTGATAGAAATACCAAAAAAAGATAGAAATACGATGCAATGAGCAATCATATTCGACGAAAGATTTAGTTAGCACGTAGATCATTCCACAGACTGAAGAAATATGTTAACAAACACTGCTACCATTTTGACCGAACACGATCTAGTCAGAAGCTCCTCTCCTCTCTATATCTGCTTTCAATCTCCAAAACAAGATCGTCCAACCGGCCACCAACAAACTTCGACTTCTTCGTTCTGCAGAAGCTTCCAATTCACTCTTCCACGCAAACACTCTAAAGAAGAACGAAAAATGAAAAGCTTCGAACTCTATGAGAGAGAGAGAGAGAGAGAGAGAGAGAGAGAGAGAGAGAGAGAGAGAGAGAGTCTTGATTCGCAGAGATTTTCTGGAAGCTGTTTTCGTGTGCCCCTGCCTTTTCTCTGCCTTTCTCCTCCAATGTTTTCGAAAGATATTTATGCATGTGTTCCTCCCCTCCTTCCTCCCTCCCGCCTCTTTGCGCTGTCTGTCAAAGTGAACACTCGAGAATTTTGTTTATTACGGCAAGCTTGTCGTTGAGGGTTTGATTAAGAAGACGGATACAAAAGCTTGTCAAGGTCAACGCTTTACATCCCCAACCTATTACACGTGGGTTATCACCGGACTCCAGGGGACAGCTCACGACCCAGCGTTATAAATTTCTTTTTTTCATGTCCAAATCACGATTTTGAATTTTATGAAATCAAGAATTGATATATGACATTCGGTTCACGTGGTACACCCAACCTAGTACACATGGCTCCCTTTGTTTTGGACTTTTTTTTTAATGAAAAATATTCTTCTTCTTTTTCAATATTTCGTTCTTTTAGAAAAAAGAGTCAATGGAAAACTCATACTTAAATTCAGGATAATGATTTTCTCTTTAAAAAGTCGAAAATCACTTTCCAGCTTGGCCCGTAAATCTACACGTAGGCACAGAAACTCTGTCAATCCCTAGGTACTTGACATCCAGGACCAAATCTCTAATGTCGTGCCAGAGTCCATTGAGGCAAAGTCTGTGCTTGGATCCCTGTTCTCTCGCTTGGGTCCATCAAGCCAGAGCTTGGGACCCCAGTGCTCGTGCTCAAGCCTCTAGGTCTCCATGATGGCCATGCCCAAAGCCCCGACACCTATGCCTGGTTCTACAAAAGTCGAGCGTAGGATTTGGCTACTCGAGCTCAAAACTGCAGCACTCAGGCTTGAGTCCACAAAGCTAATGCTTGGGTCCACCAAGGCCGGGGCAGGAGCAATTCGCACACCATCAGCATTTCATGAAAACAATCGTACTATATGTCAGCCCGGATTTGCACCCGCTCAGCATTTTCAAAGTAATAATACCGTAGAAAAATGCAATTAAATTCAAACCTTAGCCACGCCGTGAAGAAAATTCTTAAAAAAATGAAAAAAGAATAGTCCACGTCCTTATAATATGACTTCCAAAAGTCTCAACTTTCCAGCTGCATGGTGGTTGGTTGAATTCCGCCAATGCTGGGTCTTTTTCTATTTCACTAGATTAACGAACGAGGGTTCCTTTCCCACTGTCACGGGGGACGCTTCCCCACTAGGCCATACGTAACAGGTAGCGTGAGAACAGGACGCGACGGGCCGCTACCTGACATCATCCCAAGAACATGTGGATGACGTGGAAATGATGTGAAGAAGGGGAGAATCAGAGATGATGGTCTCATTAGGCGCAACTGCGATGGCCACATTACCAATGTATTAGAATGTGTTTGGTTCACCATTCCCAAGAGGCTTTCATTCTCCAAAACTCCTTGGGAAAATAGGTTTGCCCACTGTGGGAAGGCATACTTGTAAGAAACTGATTCCGTCTTCCCTGATTCTAAGTCTAGGTCCATTCATGGTATAAGATCTGTTCCATGCGCTCAGTAGGTGAATCAAGTGCTGAGAAGATCTCTTCACATCATGACTGAACCATAAATACTAGAAGCACCCGTTTCTCTCGCCTCATCTCCATCTTCCTCAAGCCTTTCAGATTTTCGTGTATCAAATGCTTCTAAAATTAACTATCTTTATGAAGTCTCTCTTAGTGATGAAACTAAAATCTCTTAAACTCAACTTTCCCTTATGAACCCTTACTCCACTTTTGCTAAACCCACCTCATCTTTTTCCCCTAATCGCTCCATCCAACAACTCATCCGCCAAACTCCAAAGGAAGTAAAGGAGTACGTCCAGTCCTCCAAGTTCGATCAACATCCCATTCATGCGACTAAAAATGAGTATTTTGTTACTCTTCAAATTCCTCCATAATTTCTCAGGCAATGGATTCAACAGGGATATTCTCATGTCCATTATGGAGTTGTTCATCTTGCTCTTACTTTTCATGGTCACAAGGGCTTGCCGGTTGTGGCAAGAATCGTGTTGTTAGATACTCGGTTCCTAGAATACCAACATGCTTGCATTGGTACTGTCCAAACCACTTTAAATGCTGAAACAGTCTTCGTAACCTTATATCCAAACTTCAATGTTGCTCTTTCAGATCCCCAGTTACTTTCCTTTCTAAAAGTCCAAGTCCAGCTCACTGAAGCTCCTCAAACTGTTGACTCTATCGCAACAACATTGCACTACTAGATGATTTATTGAGTGTAGAACCATGCTCTTGACTTGAATTTCCACAATGGAAATGAAGATGCTTTATTAATCTCTATGCATAACGATCAAGCATCCTGCATCCATGTTCCTAGACAAATCCCAAAAGAAAAGTTGGCCAAGCTTCTTCCAGAAACTTGTATTACCAACTACAAAAAGCTACATCAGAACAACAAGCCTTTTTAGTCTTTAGACTCCAAATTTGTTCAAAAGAAAGATGGAATTGTTTCCATCAAATTTAGCAAGGAAAATGAAGAAAGTCCTTCTATGTTCCAGACCCTCTTCATGATTGAACCATATGTTCTTGAGTCAATTTCCGAGCCAGATCCCAAAAAACTTGTTTAGTATTTCTGGAGTAATGGAAATCCTGTCCATTACTACAAGGATCGGTATGGTCACTGCTTCTGGGATCCTTTTTATTAATGCTTTTATTGCACAAACTCTCCCGACGAGGTAGACCCAAATGCAAGACCTCGACGGAAACATAAGAAGCCAAAAGATGCTTTGTACCAAAGGTACTTGAATAGAGACTCCTCCGCTGATACTCTTTGTGAGTATGTTAAATTCCAATTTATGGTTTCTTATGCACCAACTCCACCATCGGAGTTCACTGCTCCACCCTCCGTTTCAACAACTCCACCACCATCACCTCCTCCTCCTCAGAAGAAAAAAAAAAACAGCTCTTTTCCCATTTTATAAGCCAATCCTAAAATGGGCAAAAAAATATTCTTACCCACTTGAGGCTCCAAAAGAGATACCATCGAGTTCTTCTATCGCCATGTTCCATGAGACAGATTTTCCTCCTCTTGTTCGAGAAAGTTCGAAACTTTTGTTCCCTACTCCAGAAGAATTCATTGACCCACAAGGCAGATATTGGCATGTTCCCAAGATACCTACCCCCACTGATGTGGATGAACATGGAAGCTAGAAAAGAACTTCTGTTGCTGAAGCCATTCTGAATTGGCAATCGGAGACTCTTTTAACACATAACAATGCGTTCAAAGCAATTGACTCCAAAATTGTGAATGTGCAATAAGATTTTCGAAGATATGATGAAACCACCAAGAAGATGCTTTCAGACTTCCAAAAGAGGCTTTATGCCTTGGAATCCAAACAACATATGGGATATCATCATCTTAAAAGCCCCAAGGCCGAAATAGAAAAACTCAAAAGGCAAATCCAACTCCTTGAAGAATGAAGGTTCAATCCTTTCAATCTATTTTTGACTACGTTGCGGACAGAACATTTGCTTCCACCACCTCATAATATATCTATCTTTGCTGCCCTCATAGACGTTTCTATCAGATAGGACAAGATAGATGTGGTAGATATGTGAAATCGCCTCAAAGAATTGGATCGAATAAGGAATGAAAAGGGAAAATAAAAGATGCATGACGAATCCTTGCTTGTTATAAAGGAAAAACGAAACCAAATGATGCTATCGAATCCGTTAAAAGCATTCTTGAAAGATCTAGGCAATTTGGAAGAACAGCCTGATCCTCAACCTAATCTTGTTACTTTGGAAAACCATATCTTATTTCCATCAGAATTGGTTTTCTCGGACAACTTAGATACTGAGCCAGACTTAGTATCCTCCTCATCCTCTTCATCTTTCTCAATCCCTACAATTGATTCCTTTCCTATTGCACTAGAAACTTCATCAATATTCATGGCTGACCCTTCGAATCAGGATATGGAATCCAACCCCTCTGAACTAGAGATTATTCAACCAAACAATCCTTCTCAGCATATGTCTACTTCTTCCAAACAGTTTTTTTTACTGTTGATGACATTCCTTATCCCAAATGGCTAGAAAGATTTGAAGAATTCTATTCTTGGTTAAATGCCCAAGCTCTTACCAATCAGGATAAGCATGATGTCATTTTTGGTTTTGTCACAAGGTTTATAGGAAGCCTTAAACATTGGTGGCAATCGGTGATATGACAAGACCATATTCAATTTTTACTTTTACCATATTTTAGCCATGCCATTTCCCTCCTGTATCATTTTTTTTATTGGAAGACCCTCTGACCTTCAAGAGCTCAAAAGAAGAGAATTCTTTGAAAGAAAATGCTACTCTCTAGAGAAAAAGTATATCAATAAACATTATTGGGAAATGCTTAAGTTTTTCTATGGTATTGGAGCTGATTCAAACCTAAAACAAATCTTTCTGACTTCCATCCCTAAGGAGTTATCTCAGCAGGTTGAGAAATCTTTTCTCAGCAGACAAAGAAGAATTATGGATATTCCTTTGGGAGAGACACAACAAGAGACCCATCTGTACCTTGATAATTTGTGTTTAAAGCACCAAATGGTCAAAACTTATCTCACGGACAACGGAGAACTTGATAAAGCTTGCTCTCGCCAGGAGTTGAAGATCAAATGCTCCAAAAAACACTGTGATGGCTCTTGTGGAAAGTCTTCCAGAAAAAAGAAGCACTTTAAGAAATTATGGATAAAGAAATCTAGACACGGATCTAAACACTTAGGAAGACAGAAGAAATGGCGATTCATATGCAAAAGGAAAGATCGTTTAGACCACAAGAAATCAACTTGATGCTTCATATGCAACTAAAAGGGCCATTTCGCTAAAAATTGCCCCCGGGCAAGAAAAGGTCAAAATCATTTAATAAATCACATAGAGATTAAGACAGGTATTTCACTTGAAATGATGATGTCGAATCTCTATTCTCTGCAGATGAAGCACCATCTGAGCAAACTCTTTGTGTCATCCCATGTTACCAAACTCCCAGTGAAACTAATTCAGATTTAGAATATGAAGACCTTTTTCACATATCCATCACTTCTTCGGAACAAAACCTTGACATATTTTCAAGCCAAATCCATTGTCTCCATTTTCTCATAAAAATCTTCACTTCAAAGTTTGCCAAACCTATCACTATCATTGCTCTCATAGACACCGGTGCAATTTTTCAATCTTAGACACTAAAGTTCTTCCTCAAGAATATTGGACTTCTGTTCGATATTTTAATTCTATCTCAGGAGATACTTTTTCTACGAATGTAAAAACTACCCCAGTAATTATCCAATTTTTCTCCTAGTGTTCTATAACCACAAAAATCTTCGGATCCGGTCTTCCCAATAAAAATTTGATCATTGGTTGGGACATTATGACTCAGATTTCTCAGCTTCGTATCATTCTTGGAAAATGTCTTAAGTATAAGGACCAATTTTCTAAATTTGTTAATATTCAAAGACTTTTTTCCAACCAAATGAATCTATTAGATCCGATCGTGCAGAAGCTGTTAGAATTTTGTTCAAAATCTCATTCTGAATTCTCTTAAAAGTGTTCTCATCATTTATGGAAAAATCCGAAATTCTTTGTTTGTCTTCCTTTCAAGAAAAATGAAGACATCAATCCAACCAAGGCAAGTCATATGGGAATGAACCCAGAACATCTGGTTGCTGCTCAAAAGGAATGCTCAGAACTGTTGCAACAAGGCCTTATTGAAATTTCAAATTCTCAATGGGCTTGTGAAGCCTTCTATGTCAATAAGCGAGCCGAGCAAAACAGAGGAAAGATGCGGCTGGTAATAAATTATCAGCCCCTAAACCTTTTTCTTCAAGATGACAAATTTCCTCTACCTTCCAGAAATTCCCTCTTTACCGGATTATCAAAAGCCCATATTTACTCCAAATTTGATCTCAAAGTTGGATTTTAGCAATTGAGCATCCATCCTGAAGACAGACCCAAAACAGGGTTCTGTATTCCAAACCAACATATTCAATAGAAAGTTCTTTATTTTGGCCTAAAGGTGGCACCATCCCTATTCCAAAAGGCCATGTGCCGAATTTTCCAACCAATCTTGTAAAGTGCAGCGGTGTATATTGATGATATTTTGCTTTACAGCCCTGATGAAGAATCTCACTACCAACTTATTGGGCAGTTTGCAGAAAATCATGAAAAAACACGGGATTATGCTTTTTCAAAGAAAGATGAATATTGCCTAGACAGAAATTGAATTTCTTGGTATGTACCTTAACAAATGAATATACTATCCAAGGCTACACATTGCTCAGGAATTGTTAAAATTTCCTGAAGAGAACTTTATGACAAAGAAAGTTCAGCAATTTCTTGGGATAATTAATTATCTCAGAGACTTTGTTCCAAACATTGCCAAACTGTTGATTCCACTGTAATCAATGTTGAAGAAGAATCCCCCATCTTTGGGAAAATCTCAGACTAAAGTAATTGTTGAACTTAAGGAGATTATGCAAACTCTTCCTCCATTACAAATCCCATCAACAGGAAAGAGAATTCTCCAGACTAACGCCAATGATGAATACTTGGGTAGCCATCCTGTTCGAAGAAATTGATGATAAGAGACACCTGTGTGCCTACAAAAGTGGAAAATTTTCCCAAGCTGAAATGCATTATCACTCCAACTTCAAAGAAATCTTGGTGGTGAAAAATGGAATAAAAAAGTTCGAATTCTATCTCATCAGCCATCACTTCCTAGTAGAATTAGACATGGCATCCTTTTCTCAAATGACCAAGTTCAAGCAGAAGCGGATTCCAAATTCTCAATTGCTTCGTAGGCTGAATGGTTTTTAAAATACTCTTTTGAAACCAGACACATTGCTGGGAAAAAGAACGTACTTGCTGACTTCTTGTCAAAACCAAAGGCATCAGCAAAAATCAACATGTACATCATAAGGCGTGCTTTCCGTACTTTTCATCGCAATAAAAAGTATAAGATTAAAAGAATACGGGATCGGCCAAGTTGGCAATACCCCTAGGAGATTGTTGAACAAGTCCAAAATGACAGTCTCACTGAAAATCTGGAAAACTTCATGTGGCAATGCCACACAGATCTATTCAAACATCATGGAGGTTCAATTCTTTCCCTTTGAATTAAATTTGGACTATCCGTTTATACATCTTTTAATCTGGAAGGAAGAAGACTTCCCCGATCAATTACGATGGTTATTATGGTACTTAATTAATAAGTACTTAATAGCTATTGAAATTCCAACTAAAATATTCATTGCTAACCTCACCAGGATGTTTGGATTCGATCGAAACATTGAAAAAAAAAAAGTAATAGAAATTTTTTAGCCTTTCTCGATTGGTTTTATCCTCCCACTCACTGGAAGCAACTCTTGCAGCAAGAATTGAAAACCATCCAACCAAACCCTAAGGTCTATACTATTCTAGTTTTTCGACATGCATGGGCTTTTTGTAAAAAACAATGGCAGCATCACCGATGCTCCATAGATTATAGGTACCACATCCTATAAACCTCAACCACACCTTACAGAATCTCGGATTTACAAATCCTTTCCAGGACATGTTGGTTGCTGTGAACACCAATACCGAGAACTCCAAAAAGTTTTGTACCAAGAAAATAAAACCATTCCTAAAGATGTATGAAATTATAATGTATCTACTGCATGAGATCATAGCCTTACACCAAAAGCCAATGAAGCACTCGAGGAATTTAGACAAGCTGCATCATCATATGAGCAAGAAATGATAGACACAGATGACCCTACACAATCCTCTTAAGACCCTTATGCACAATGGGGAGGTCTTCTTTCCCAAGACTCCTATGAACAAGGACCTTTGTCCTTATATGTAGGCATGGACACATCCTATTATGTACAATCATCGAATTGGCCTCAACCAAGCATGCCTACCGACACTACAGGATCTTTCAGGAATCAAGAGGAAGCATCCTCATCAAACGAGACAAACATGAGGAATACCTAAATTCTCTCACCAGATTCACTTGTAGGACTTTACAAAAATATGAAGAACATTTTCTGACAATGCATAATTTTGATGACTCAGACTATGACTACAATGCTCGTGACGGACGAGAGCGCTGATTGTAGCAAATCATTATAGCAAGTCACTGTAGCATTACTGTAGCAGTAGGCTAGGTAAATTACTGTTCATTGTCACTATTCATATCACCAAAAATAATTCCCTACTAAAAGTTTCCAGATCCTCTGTTTGTTTTAGGGCTCGTGAGCATAGTCTTTGTTTGTGTGTGACCTCCTAATGTCTATAAAAGGCAATGATGTAATGTGTTGGGCATAGTCCCTTGAAGTAAAGTGAGTGTTTTGTGAAACTCTCAATGGCTTTCTAAATTCTTTCTTCTTTTCTAGCCTGATAGGATCCTCTGAGAAATTCAACTCGGATAGTTAAAAATATTATCATCCTGGCATCTCTGAGTGTCTCTAGGCTCTGAACTAAATGTCAAAGTGGTTTCCTGCTAAAAGGCTATCTCTGAACGGCTTGAACGGGAGAGGTTCGCCCATTGTGGGAAGGCATACTTGCGAGAAACTGACTCCGCTTTCCTTGGTTCTAAGTCTAGGTCCATTCATGGTATCAGAGCATTTTGAAGTAGCTTTCAAGTGAAAGACAATATTGGGAAGGTTGAAAGTCCAATACTAGTAGAGACTAGTTTTAAGTTTTCAGCATTTGGCCAAATGTTGAAATTTATTTTTTTCTTCCAAAACTATCTTCACTTATTCTTCAAATTTCTAATTTTGCCCTCGTTATTATTTTTTTCAAATGCCAAAATAATGCTAAAAAAACAGATATATATATATATATATATATATATATAAATGCTAAAAAATTAAATATATTTTGGTCTTTTTAAAAAATTAATTTATATATTTGTTTTTAGCATATATATATATATTTTTTAAATTATATATATGTATTTGATTTTTTTAGCATTATTATCAAATTTTATATTTAAAAATTTGTATATATTATTTTTTTCAATTTTAAACAAATAAAAATTAAAAAATTCCGATGAAGGGTTTCGTTTTTTAATATATATATATATATATATATTTGATTTTTTAGCATTATTTTCAAATTTATATTTAAAAAGGTGCATATATTATTTTTTCAATTTTGAACAAATAAAAATTAAAAAATTTCGACAAAGGATTTGGTCTTTTTTGAAAAAGATAAAATATATGTATTTGATTTTTTTAGCATTATTGTCAAAAATTATATTTAAAAAGTTGCATACATTATTTTTTTTTTCAATTTTAAGCAAATAAAAATAAAAAAATTTTGATGAAGGGTTTGGTCTTTTTAAAAACAAATTATATATGTATTTGATTTTTTAGCATTATTGTCAAAATTTATATTTAAAAAGTTGCATACATTATTTTTTTCAATTTTATTATTTTTCAATTTTAAACAAAAAAATTGAAAAAAAAAACTAATATTAATCACTTAAAGGGCTTTTCATACCAAACGGCATTTCTCTCAAAATTGCTTATCAAAACATAGTTTACCAAATGGCATTTGCATTTACTTAAAATTCTTTAGGTTAAACTGCTTTGTATTTTCCTAATGAGATTTCAAAATGCTGAACCGGATGCACCCTTAGTCCATTTAGTGGACGGCAAGTGGCACTATGGCGCCCATCATAAAAAAATTGGAATCTCTCTCCCTCGGTTCGGTCTCTTCTCTTTCCTTCTCTCTCTGTAACTCCAAGGAACCACCGACTCACACCTCCACCCTTGATGACTTTGCTCTGCGCCTTTGCCATCCAATATAGGACACCAACGAATCACAATTATCAAAGGGAACTTGAGAAATACATCAATGGGCACAAGAAAAAGCCCTAAGGGAAACGTTAAAGATGCGACATTGTGCTAGCACACAGAAGGGAAGAGGAGAATGGAATTGGAACAGAAAAAGGGAAACTTTGGAGTAGGAAAAGAACAGTCTGGTAGGTGGGACTCAAAGATTGAAGTTAAAGGAGGGAAATTTATGGGCAAACAATCAAGGAGCGGAGGTTTCTTGGGCAAAGAATTGGAGATTCTACAGAAAAGAATATCAAGAGAGTAAAAGGGAGAGAGAGACAGTGGAGGTGACAAACAAGGCCAGGCGGAGGTGGCAATGTGATTCGTCGGATGAGAGAGCAAAGGGGAGAGAGAGACAGGCGTGGACGCAAGCATGAATGAGACAGGAGAGACAAAGAGCAAAGCGAAGTCTTCTGGGAGGGGAGAGAGGCTTGATAATAGAGTAAGCATCATAGTGCCACTTATTGTTAGACCTTTCAAATGAGTGGATTGGGTTGGGAATGATCCTCCCCAAATTGGCCTATTAATCGGTTTATGACCCATTTACTAGCAATGTAAATTTATTAATCCATACCTGACTCTTACGAAATCATATATGATCGACTCATATTGTAAAACATTTTCATATTAAATCAAATCTAGAAAAACTTGTTTCTTATGATTTTTTGAAAAATTATATTGTTCAAACACTTCCATACAATTACAAATTTAATGAATAAATTTTATAATTTTTTTTAAAATGAGGCTCCATTTATTACATGAAAAATGTGGTAAAAATATTTTTTAGTGTTTGTTTGAAACTTGAAAATGGATTAGAAATTATTTTTTGCTTAATATAAAAAATATGATTTGATTTTCCATGCATTCCTTTTAAGTATTTTTATTTTTATTTTTTTTAAAAATAGAATTTTTAATTTTCTTATGTCCTTTTCTTCTTCCTCCTTCTTCTCCCGATCGCCGGTAACAATCGAGGTCAAGTCTTGCCACAGGTTGGTGAGGCTTGAGCTCACCCAATTCCAGCAACCTGAGCCTCGCCAACCTTGGGTGAGGCTCCACCTCGCTAAACTGGCAAGGTCGAGCTCGCCCCAATGCTAGCAAGCTTGAGTCTAGCCAAATCAACAGGGCTCGAGCCTCGGCTTCACCTAATCGTGAGCTCGAGGCTTGCCCAATCAGGGAGGGTGGAGTCTTGCTAGCATTGAGGCCGATGAGCACGAGCTCCCTAGATTTGGCGAGCTCAAGTTTGCTCGAGGCTAGTGAGCTCGAGGCTAGCTAGTGCGATTGGCAACTGGGCAAGGACCGTAGTGGCTAGAGAGGGTCAGTCATTGAACTTCGTAGGGAAAAAAGTAAAAGAAAGAAACAAAAATAAAAGAAAATAAATTATTTATTAAAAAATTGAAAAATAAAATTATAAAATCTGCCCAGAAAATGATATATCATTAATGGATGGACTCAACTTATAACTTCTATAAGTTAAATGAGTTGTAAATGGGTTTAAGGATAAACTCACGTGTCATTAGACTTACATACAATTTAAACCCATTAATAACCTATTTATTAAAAAATAATTAATGCATATATAATATATATGACCCATCTCACTGTAAATGGGTTCTCTACTTCTGAATGGACTAGTACATTAGTGGTGTGGTTATCACAATTGCACCTAATATTTTCTCCGATTGAAGGGCTGTTGGGTTGAGTGACGTGGAATTTTCGAATTTAGCCCAAAATAAAACCGACGCAATTAATCGGAAAAACTCTCGCATGGACCAAATCGCTAAACCTATTGTGATCACAGCCGTTGTGATGACAGCCGTTGATCTTATATATAATGTTCACGAGATTCACAATGATGATGCCACTCCATGTGATCCTGTATCTAGACAACAATTTGTCTTGTAATAGGTGTTGTAATTTTTTCTTTTAAAAGCTGTTACAAAATAAGTTTTAATCTCCTTAGGATTTCGCCCAATTATATTTACTTTCAAAAACAAATTTTTGCATATGTAGTTTTAACTCTAGACGCCAATTTGCACCTCGATATTAGTTGGAATTATGAATTTACTTACAACATCGTTATTTTTATTTCAAAAAAACCAGTGCAAAATCTAAAATTTCCAACCCCGCACGCTAACCCGAAACCTAACTCATCCATATCGACCACTGTGACCTGCCACCGTGCTGGTCTCCGCCTTGCCCCTTATCGAGCGCCGACAGCCTCAACGCTAACATGTCTCTCAATTCAATGACTATGAATGTCTTAAACATATTATACCATCTGTTAACCTTACTATGACTTCAAAACAAAATAAAAAAGGTTCATGCTTTTGTATTAACTGCGTAACAAAAAAGAAGTGTATACAATAAAACCCCCGATTTGTCTTCTCTGCCCATGATTTCATCGTCGATTCTTGGAATGGGGTTGACGCTTTCTCGGCCGTTTGACATAAAAGGGTCAACCCGTTGAGTTAAGGTTGGCAATCAAATTTTTACTCCTTGAGCATTGAGTTTACATTGTAAAGTTTATTTCATTCGTTTTTGTCTACTGTTTTTGCTTAATTTCGTTCACGCGGTTAATGACTTGGTGCTTACACTTCGGGCCTAGATCAGAGCAGGAGCAACAACCCCTAACTCTCCCTTGCGGTTATTAGATCTAGACTTATTGGTAACCTGGACTCTGATATCAATGTTGAGTAGTTTATGCAATTACAACTAACTATTCTAAAATGTTAAGCTTTTAGATGAAGATATGGTTTAGTATTTAATTACTTTAATGCTCTCTCTCATGCATAGGCTGGATTTTGGGCTTTGATCCCAATGTTGAGTGGTCATGTGGAATTACAACTAATTATTCTAAAAATTTAAGCTTTTAAATGAAGGCATGGTTTAGTATTTAATTACTCTAACGCTTCTCCTCCAGGTTGGATTTTGGGCTAAGCCTAAAGGCATTGAAATATATAATTAGGGAGGGAAATAGGGGCATGAAAAGATTTGAACTTAGGACCTCCTATTCTAATAGGATGTAAAAAATTTGTGGGACAATTGCCAACTATTCTAAAAGCTTCAACCATTAGACCAAAGTGTTGTTTAAAATTTAAATATTTTAATACTTTGAGTAGTACGAAGCGATGATTCAAAGACCATTGAGACGATAGCATTACAAGGAAACTGGTTGTTTGAGCCTATCACTGTGTCGAACTTTGCCGAGTGCAATTTGATGATTTGCATCACAATTACACGATGTTATCTGGTCAACATGAATGGTTGATCTACAAATTTATAACCAGTGGAACCCAAGAAATCGAAACCGACACTGGGATCCCACAGACTCACCTGCAAAATGGGTCTCTCCACCGAAGGGTTTGCTGAAATATAATGTTGATGGCTCATGGAAGGAAGAACAACGAGAAGGAGTGATGGTTTGGATTTGTAGGAATGAACAAGAGATCCTCATAGACGGTTTTGCAGAGAAAATCGCTACTGATTCAGCCCTAAAAACAGAGGCTTTGGCCCTTCGTGCGACTTTGTTGAAGTTAGTGGAGGCAAGAAAGAGAAAGGAGTCCTTGGCAAGTAAAAGGGAAAAGTCTTCAGCTTTGCCTAAACTAACCTACAAGTGCGAAGTACACTCTGATAGCAAAGTTGTGGCGGAAAGTTTAATGGGCTGAATTCCGAGCCCATGGATGGTGCAAGCAATTATAGAAGATACCAAAGTGTTGCTAGTCCAACTTCAAGGAGTCCAAGTATCTTATGTGCCTAGAGAAGCTAACAAGCCCGCTGACTGGGTAGCAAAAGCCTATCGAGACAACCGCCTTCCTCAGAATTGGGTTTTATATCCCCCCCCCCCAATCCACTTTTGGTTTTATTATGTAACGATCTCGAACTTAGTTGCAGTTCAGCAACAAATTAGTAATGGTAAATGCTTTATTGACCCCAAAAAAAAAAAAATGAACGATGCACATCATCATATTCGATAGCAACCAACTAGACGACTTAATAATATACAAATCCCAAAGATCTCTAGATGTAACTTGGGAACTAATTCATGTTGATTTCATATCCATCAACAAAGGACGGACATCGTTGGAGAAGAATGTTTTCCACATTCGTCGTTGTGCTCTCCAACAGGTACACTTAGACATAGTCCATAACTAATTACCAGATAAACAATACTTGATGTCCATGAAAACTCGTTTAGTAAACTAAACTTGATTAGCCAATGTTCCATGCATAATTGGCGTGCTCCATGATGTCGGTGTTATATGGAAGACTTTCTGCATTTGATTTCACAGAATTGCCGGTTTGTCTAAATATGGAGCCAAACATGGATCAGTCCGGTAGGGAAGACCGGTTCTAGCCCCTGATCCCTTGCACGCAGCAGCCGCCTGGAGTTGGAGAATCGTGGGATGAAAAGAACAAGTGATGAGCGATTCATATGACAAAATCATGCGATGTTCCTGTCTTTCATCTTATTTAGCTAAGTCCAGACACTTTCGAGGAAACTACCATCATTCTCTCATCGCCTCATCAAATTCAGAGGAAGAAAGTCTACTTACCACCGTGGCAGCAAACGGAAGCATATTTTCTGGGGTCATGTTCATACACAACGCTGCAAGAACGAGAACGAAAGTAAAGCACGTCAAGGACTTCATAAGAGAGAATCGATGCAACAGCACATTTATAAGTTGATGTGGAGCATCATGCGGTGTCTCACTCCGCCATATCATACTTTGTATTTCACAATTTGGGATATCTGCATGATGATCTTCAGGATTATGATGTACATTGTCATTTATTACATGACAGCATGTGAGTAATGGGAAATGGTTAGTTAAAATATGGAGTGAGTGACCAAGTTCTGTTGTACTGATGTGAAAATGACGCATAATTAACTGCCCAAACAAATGAAGAGTTTCTGACTTATGGCTAAGTGTTGGAAGTTGTGATCCATTTCTCTAAACTACTATTTCTTAACTGTGAAGAAAGAAGAATCAAGAAAAATGGCCAATTAGAACCAAGCAACATACAGCTTGCAAACTAGAAGAATCCTCAATGGCGGTGGCTACAGAATTGCAGAAGAGAAGTTTGAGTAAAAGTCAAGAAAAGAGGCTGAAGAAGAAACTGAACGTGGGCAACAAGATGTCAAGTTGAAGAAGGAAAGGTTTAGTCAAAAGTTGAGGTCAACTATCTTGGAAAAGAAGAAAAAATTGTGTGCTACTATGCCGGTTGTAATTGCCTATAAATAGGCTTGTAGGCATCATTTGAGTGTGTGTGAAGTGAACTTTCCACTAAATCTCCACTATGTGTGCAGGAGTAGAGCTTAGATAGTTTCTATATCATGAAATACTCCTTCATTACCAAAATATCTTATACTACCCATTTTCATTAATTAGATAAATTATATCCTAGGTTCTTTATCCTTGAACTATCCTATCTTGTCACTTGTCCATTTCTCGGCTCCTTTGCCATATTTCTCACACACATACAATTCCGCAAAATCCAACACTAAGCCTACGTAAAGAATAGCTCCGATGAAAGCATCGCTGGCGCCAGTTGTGTCAACTAGTTCTGATGGTGGTATCCTTTCAGCAGTACACGCGAACAATCTCCCCGTCAATGTCCCAATTCCGTTTGCTTTCAGTTTCACCAACTCCTGACAGGGAAACAAGTAGTCGTTAATTTGTGTTTCAATGAAAACGTTGCAAACCAGACAACGTCATGCATTTCCAAGCTAGAACAATAATTTATCAGAGTGTCATGTGCTTCTAAAACGGAAAGTACTATAAACTATCAGATACTGCCGAGCTGCGTTTGAGCAACAACCGATATGAAGCCCCCGAATCTGCCAAAATATTTTTCTCCCCCAACTACACCTAATGAAGGATGTAATCGGGACAAAACAGAAAATGAAGAGATTTCTTTGCTGGTTGTACTGTAGTAGTAAATGGAAGCCCACCTTCCATCCGGGGATCATGAGAGGGTGGATTGTGTAAGGCAACTACCATTCGAAGACTGCTTATATTGTGTTTTAAAATCATATGCTATGATTTGCATTGCAAGGTATGCAACTTGGATCCTACATTGATAGTATGGGAAATTGATGTGTGGTTCATATGGCCTAGGGCTCATCCACCTCAATACTAGCTTTTTGGAAGTAAGATGAGAGTTCATAATGGATTTTAAATTCATTAGCATAGAAGTAATCGACTGAATCAGGCAGCCTTTCCTAGACTGCTTTGCTTATAAGCATAGGGCATTGACAAGGATCTGCTCATTCTGAACAACTGCAATCCGGTGACTGGCTAGGGGAAAAGTATAACCAGTATTTTCAAGAGTAGAATTAACAAGATATTTGGAAACAAATTCAAAAAACAGATTCAGTTCAATGCAATGGAAGGCCACTTTTTCGCATTCAATTATACAATTGGTTGATAGGTTCAGTCTCATGATCCATTTTTTAACTAAGCGACTTACTATTATCTAAAAATTATTATCAGTAGATAGTAATTGGTAATTGTTGAAATTCAGCACAGAAAGCTGCTCTAGCATCTCTAACTGGCCTTAAACACCATAATAACACAAACGAGCATGCTTTTTTGACGTCAATTAGAGAAGCACATTACTGATGGAATGCACATTGGTGTAGCCACCCTATCATCCTTTTTTTGCTCCAAAGAATGCAATAAGCTATCAGCATCTTCTTCTCCCATCAGAGAATTCTCTGCTGTGCATAAAGTTAAAAAGTAGGCATTAGTTGAAGGCAATCTTTTGTAAGGGGGAAAGCAAAGTGAGAGGGGGAGTCCCCGACTTACCATCTGATGATCTCTCCAGCATTAGGCACCCATGTTCGCCCAAGGTCACGGTTGCAAATTTCAGTTTTGGAAATTTAAGAAGCATGGATATAAGGGCACTGGGCATAGATGGTGCATCTGTCCAAGCCTGTGGTACATAGCAATCATGTTGCATTGAGAGCTCATTGACAAAATGAACAGCCAGTAAGCACATAAAGCGAAAGCAGACATAGGCTTCAATAAATGGCTCAAACCCTTTATATCTGACAATGTTGACCAAATGTAGATGTTCAGCGTGTCAAGGGTACTAGTTAACTTATAACAAAGCATCGGAGCAAACTAGTGGAATATTGATATATTATGAGCGATACATGCGACGTCAGGTGACAAGTTTCTTAGAAAAAAGCATCTGGTAAACTCAACTCGGCAAAGTTTCCTCAATAAACAATAATTTCATAGCCAGATATCAATTTTTTTTCCTAGCAGATGAGAAGCGCCTTTATCATCTGGCCAAGAGTTCAAGAATCAACCATAGACAGGACTTCCCTATAGTTGGTTTACCTGTGGAAATTTAGCTGAACATATGGCATAATCCGACAACTGAAGAAGATCGACCAATTCCGGCCTTTTCTTTTCTGCATGAAGGAGAATGGGCATATTTTGCCCAGCTGCCTGCATTGACAGATGAGATGTAGCCTTAGAATATGATTGTCATAGAATATTTCCCAAACATTTCATGTGAGAGAAAGTCCCTAATCTTCTGTATCTCATCCAGCAAGCACCAAAAAAAATAGAAGCAAATAAGATGACTATAACTCTTGGGCAATTACTATTGCAGTATCTGTGTGTCTTGTATCAAAGTAGACAAACCTTGCTCCTTCCAGTGCAGATTTTAAATTCATCTGGGAAATGTCAGCCGGTTCCATGACAAGAAATGCTGGTGTAAAAATGCTAGAACGCGCTCTCCTGAAAGTCTCATCAAAGTTGATAGCGATGTGTGAATGCCGGCCATTATGTTATCGTCTTGTGTTGAGGGGAAAAGATATGCAACAGAGAAAATATACAGTACGAAGTAATAAAACGGGACGCTTGCCATGTTACCCCAAGAGATATCCTAACTTCTGTCTCTTTTTCACAATTTGAACATAATGATTGCAGCGAGAAATCTCAATCCGTGTCATAGTCATCAACATTTTCAAATAATTTTATAGTGCACCTGGTCCTTGAGTTCTTTAGAACGACAAACAAATGACTTCCCTCCGAGGAAAAGCTGAACCAAAGCTAAGCAAAGGGTACTGAAGATTGAACGAACCAGAATTAGGAACGTGAAAGAAGCATTTATCATATACTAATTTTGCCACTGAAAACCTATATCCCAATTCTCGACATCACTAAGTGAATGCTGATACAAAAAGATGCTAAGGTAGTGCAACTTAAATGCTCAAACAGGCTTACAAAACTACATAAATTCTGGTCAAATTAAGAGGGGAAATGTTCTCACGTTGATTGGTCGACCATAACAAAGGAAGATGGCGTTTGTCCATCCTTGGCAACCTGGAGGGGAAAAAAAAAACACTTTGGGGAGAAAAAGCCACTCAGGTGTACGAGATGCAATGCTCTTCTATGAAAAACAGTGATCAGGTGTAGGTGAAGAACGACAAGAATTGCATATTTCTAATTAAAAAATATAGACGCCAATATTAGTTTCGAAAGGACATTGTTGTTTTTAGCTTAAGTCCACATAGAAGCAACTGCAGATCAGTACTTGAATAAAAACCTTAAAGCTGCTGAGAAGAAA
The DNA here is from genome assembly GCA_016097545.1 of Eucalyptus victrix. Classification (NCBI taxonomy): domain Eukaryota; kingdom Viridiplantae; phylum Streptophyta; class Magnoliopsida; order Myrtales; family Myrtaceae; genus Eucalyptus; species Eucalyptus victrix. The sequence continues at coordinate 10,549,388 of CM027842.1, forward strand.
GCGTTTGTTCCCCCATAGAGGAAAATGATCTCTAAATGAGTAAAATCAGAAATTTTTGGATAGCATGCTGGCCCAGAAACGGATTTGAGCCATAGATAATCTGCTCCAGCTTGATGCACAACCTAATCTTTTTGGCAAGCATATGCAGATGATTACTTGAAGATGCTCCCTTAAATAGCAAGCTATCAATCTAAATCTTACCACAAGAAAAGAGGTATCTACGCCATCAGCCGTTAGCTCCTCCAGTATTCTCTTACCGGGGATGTCATCAGCAATCTAGTTAATTTCACAAAGCATGCAGAAAATGTTTAGCTAAAAATCCAAAAGCGGTCCCATAAGGTAGCAGTCAGACATATGACTAGATCAAAATGGAGAATTTATAGAAGAATTGACAGATATGCCAGCCAGTAACCTTAGATATAAGCCTCGCTCTCACACCCAGACGAGCCAAACAAGTCAAAGCATTCGCTGCTTCCCCAATTCCTTGAACCTAACAGTAGATAATAGATTTAAAGGTTACTTCAGAAATCTAATTGTCTAAAAGCATCATTTTTGGCGGACGCGTCTCTGAAATGGCATCAACATGTATGAGAACTGGTTGGACTGATCAAAACTAATTAACATAAACGGCGATAAGTGAAGAACATGAGAACAGATTTCCTCCTGCTGATATCTTATCTTGGGACAAGGACGCTAACACTGCTGTTATAACCTTTTTCGAGAACAATCTTCCCTGCGACGATCTGCTAGATCACGTACTTAAGAAAATACCGTACCTAGGGAAGGCCAAAAAACAAATTTAAAAAGAATCACAGCCAAGGAAAATAAAGTACTTCCACGCTCCTGCATTGAATTGTGTCACCAGGCACGGGTAAAGCGGGCACAACAGCCAGGTCATCCAGACAAATCCCGCCGAATCCCACCTGTGTTTCCAAACACACAGAGAACAATCACATTGAGGAAGTTCTTTTTGTATATTTTCTTCAAGAATGTGAAGAGGGGTAATGAACTTGTTGCGCCCTGCTCGGACGTGGGCATGAACGAGCATTCATGTAAATAAAGTGTGTGACACAGACGTACAACGAGGCATTGCTGAGGCGATGGAGGAAGAGATGTGGAGGACATGATGATGATTGAGTGTGAAACGAGAATAGCCAAAAGATGAGAGAACCAAGAGCTGAAGAGAGACTGCCTTGGGAGGGAAGTAAAATGCTAGACTTTTTTAGACGCAGTTATTCTAGGGTGGGAAATCATGATCGTGATTACTGGTCAATAAAGTTGATGTCATTCTGATCAGAAGTTGACAAAGGTACTGCATTTAAGGTCTAATAAAAGCACGTGAAATGCTATTGGATTCATTAAAGAAATAGAGAATCGAACTTGTTATTGATTTATGACATTATTACGACTAGACCAATCACATTTAGGTTCCCAATTAATTCAAAATAGGCCATTCTTTTGCTGACTCTCCAACGATTGGTGCAACGTTGCAGAGCTGTACGACACATCAAATGGAGCGGCTTTCCAATTGCAAGTATCTTGCTAGGGTTATAATGATTGGCTCATCACTTTCAAACAGTCAAAGTTTATAATTATAGCTCAAATCAAACACTCTATATAGTTAGTGCGGGACTCTTATGATATCACCGAAAAGGGTTACCAACTAATAGCCTTCTCTAGTGTGTCTAATCTGTCAAAAACAAGAATATGAATTCCTTGAAAGGGGCCAAAGAACATATATTCCATGCACTTATGAATAAATTTAGTTTTCATTTTCAAAAATGAAATTGCATTCCTATAATTAATTGAATTTAAAATGAATTGATGTTAGATTAGACTCATCAATTATAGTTGAATATTAGTAACCAATCGGACAACGGAATGAACAGAGTAATTCTGATAAACTGAATAAAAAGATGGTCCTCGAAAAGCTATTAGCAGGATCTTTGCCACTCTCACTCTGTTCTGTTCCCATCAAATGTATAAGACATTGTAACTTCTTCCATCCATCGAATTGGTCGTCGCTTTGGGAAAGGGAATAGCACACGGTTCCTTTCAAGTAGGCTCCGACATTAGTCCCATTAGGACACAAAAGTCCCCCTGATGCCGCGTGGTCGCTCACTTTGGATGAAAAAGAATCAAAATGAAGGATCAAAGCATGTGAAAAGTCAATAGGCTCTCTTGGGGTTTTTCTAACGCATTCATTCGAGATCAACCTTATTTGACGAGTGTCTAATCTTATTAAAGCAGTTGAAATTAATCCATAACAAAGGTTGAATTTTTGTTAATGAGTGTCTCATCTTATTTGAAGGCATTGATTGCACAAAACACAGGATCAAGCAGTACATCAAATACTGTAAATTTTCCTTAAAGGGTTTGCTAACAAGTACTGATAGGGCACTCTTTAACAAAATCCTAAAAATCTTCTTTTGTGTATATTGGATTAAGTGATGTCCGTAGTGACTTTCGCACACCTAAATTGATTGACCTCCGAAGGTGATTTTAATGACACACTTCCATATCAGCTTGGTGCATTTGCGATATTACTCATGAAGGGCTCCTCGTAAGGCTCGAACTTATGCAAATTCCCATATTATCTAGACCATAACAGATTATTCCAACGGTGTGGGTGTCAATATCGAGGAGTGTGGAATTTCCACCCACTTACGAACTTTATAGACCGTAAAAGAAAGATCCATAGATGTCCTTTTGTTTCTTTTCCTGTGACTTTTCGAGCTAAGTACTCGTCGCATTTGACCCCAGATTACTTTGATTATACGTCTTGTCTTCCTCAAAACGTTCAATTTATTGGCCACTCACAAAAGACGAGCGACGAGCGGGAAGTCTTTCTTTTGTGCCGACCAAATCAATGAAGTGGGTATCCGGTGAGGCAATAATGCGGGGACCGGTCAATAAATGTCCCGAAGATTTAGGGGAAAGCTCTGAATACCCCACTATCGACCATGCGTGGCATTATTCCTTTGCATCGATATCATAAAAAGTCTCAAATTTATACATCTATAAAAAATTTACTTTAAATTAATTTATTAATCATAAATAATCTCAAATTAGTACACGTGATAAATTTACACAAAAAGTCTCAGATTAGTATATTTGCGATAAATTTATCATCAATTAGTTTTCGTTATAAAATGTCATTTGCTTGACATGAAGTGCGAGCATGCATCATATTATATGATGACTACCTAGACGACTTAGTAACATATAAATCCCAAGATCTCTAGGTGTAACTTGGGATCGAATCCATATGGACTTCACATACATCAACAAGGTGGAACATTGTCGGAAAAAAAATGTTTTCGGGGTTCGTCAGTATACTCTCCAACGGGTACACTTACACATAGCAATCTTCAATAACTGATAGGCAAATAAATCACACTGATGGAAGATTAGCAGATACGTATAGACTTAGTTAATCATATAGCAGACACAAATCTTTCAATTGATTTAATCAAATTTCAAGTTTGCCTTTGGAAGCTTTCCAGTGCATATTTAACTATAAGTTTAGGACCTAATTACCTTTTAGTAAAAATTGAGGACTTAAATACATTTGAAAGGTTTAAGATTTTAAATTACACTTTATGCTAAAAGTTTAGGGCCTGATTATACCAATCTAGAAGTTTAGTACTCGATTGCATTCCATAAATAACATTTAGGACTTACAGTGCACTGTCGCTCGATCTCGCCGAACCAGAAGTGTCTACATTGGTTGCATCTTCTTCTTCAAACACAGATACTCAACCACATATTGATACCATGTCAGCATACCATATGTGACCGTCACTCAGAAGATTCTCCATTTGATTTCGAAAGATTGCCAGTCTGTCCTAAATACAAAGCCAAACGTGGATCAGCCCGGTAGGGAAGACCAGTTCCAGCCCCCCAATTCCTTGCACCCGGCAGCCGCCTAGAGTTGAAAAACCACGCGATGCAAAAAGAACAACTCAGAAGAGACTAATATGACAAATTTATGTGGTATTCAAATCTGATTAATTAAGTTTAGACACTCTTTTTAGGTAGCAACTGTAATTCTCTCGTCACTTCATCACTTCAAAGGAAGAAAGTCTACTTACCACTGCGGCAGCAAATCGAAGCATATTTTTCGTGGGCATGTTCACACACAACGCTGAAATTGCGAAAATATAGTCCCCTAGTTACACCTAACAAATGAACTGATTGGGACAAAGCAGAAAATGGGGAAAACTTCTCTATTGATTGTACCGTAGTACTAAATTGAAACACGGCTTCCATTCGGTGACGATGGAGGAAGGTGGTTTGTGCAAGGCAACTACCGCCCGAGAGTCTATAACTAGCTTTTGGGAAGTAAGAAGAGAGTTCATAGTGTATTCTGAAATCATTAGCATAGAAGCGTTGGACCAAATCTGGCAGCATTTCCTGGACTAGTTTGCTTATAAGCATAGAGAAGTGACGTGGACAATGGCTAGAGGAAAAGTATAACCGGCATTTTCAAGAATAGAGTTAAGAAGACGTCTGGCAACAGGTTTGAGAAAGAGATTCAGTTGGAGGCTGCTTTTTCACGATCGGTTGTGCAATTGATTGGTAAGTTCAATTTCTTGATCCATTTTTTTACTTAGCGTCTTTCCACGATCCCAAAATTATTATCAGTAGATGGTGATAGTTGCAATTTACGGAATGCTGTTCTAGCATCTGTAACTGGCCAGAAACACAATAATAACACAGGAAGCAAGCTTCTTTGACATCGACTAAAGAAGCACATTACTGATGGAATGCACGCTGGTCTGGCTTCACTAGCATCCTTCTTTTGCTCCAAAGAACGCAATAGGCTATCGGCATCATCTTCTCCCATCAGAGGGTTCTCTGCTGGACATACAGTTACAAGTAAGCATCAGCTGAAGGCATTCTCGCATAAGGGAGCCAAAAAGTAATGGCCGGAGTCCCAAACTTACCTTCCGATGACCTCTCCAGCATCAGCATCCATGTTCCCCCAAGGTCACGATTGCGAATTTCAGTTTCGGTAATCTAAGGAACATAAATATATGGGCACTAGCCAGAGATGGTGCCTCTGTCCATGCCTGTTGGTAAAAAAAAAAATCATGTCGAGTTCGGAGTTCATTGACAAACTGAGCAGCCGGTAAGCACAAACAATGAAAGCGGATAAAGCTCCAATAAACGACTTGGACCCTTTATATCAGACAATGTCGACCAGATTTAAATGTGCAAGAGGTCAGGGTTGCTAGTTAAACTTACAGCAAAGCATCAGAGGAAACTCATGGAAGAAAGATATAGTATGAGTGAAACTCGCGATGTAGTGCGGCAAGTTTCTTAGCAAAAAGCATCCAGTAAACTAAACTCAGAAAAGTTTTCTTAATTACTTTTCTTAATAAACAATAATTAGTTAGTTAGACACCAGATGTCTTTCCGAGCAGATGATTAACTCCAATGTCATCTGGCCTAGAGTTCAAGAATCAATAACAGACGGGACTTCCTTTTGGTTGGTCTACCAATGGAAATTTAGTCGAAGATACGGCGTGATCAGATAAGAAGATGAGAAAGTATTCAGTGATTAGATATCATCACGTCATGGGCTGACGTGGCATATACTTTTATACTAAAAGCCAATAAAAATTTGACACGTGTCCATGACCTGACAGGCGGATAAAAAAATTAAAATTGCATTCCTGTGATTTCCGGCCTAAATTAGGAACCTCCCGCTAAGGGCCGGTTCCAAAAAATTGGAATTAGGAACCACCCGTTAATTGCATGGATCCACCTAGGAAATAGACCAGCTAGGTGGATCCATGGAGCCGATTTTACTAATAATAATATCGTTTTCTAAATCCCGCCATGAGTACTCTTCATATCGAGTAATATATAAGAAACTGGAAGCTACAACAACTAGAAATCAAAACATAACATTGAAAGTAAAAGCAAGGAAAACAAATTATAAGTCAAAAGCCTCAACGGCCATCAAGTTGGTCACATGAGCTCCATACCATCTTAACAACATAAGTCCAAAAAATCAGACCAAACCAAATTTAGGTAGGTGAAACAAACTCATCAAGTAGAGTAAATTACAACGTCGTAACAATCGCAACAAAATTTGCCTAAAAATTCATAACTTGTAAAGCTTGTGAATCCCAAGTTTTGAGCTCTTAAATTCTTGAAAGTAAAATAATAATAAATAGATAATTGCTAAACATCAATAGAAATTAAACTCAAACAATTATTGAAAATCTTACTACATATATTTCTCTTACTTCAATTTGTAAACTCTATGGATCGGTAATCTCCGTGTTAACACAATCCATATCTAACATGCAAAGGATGCAGCGGTGGCCGACGAGGTAGATGTGGAAGCGGTGGCGGCGGTGCGGTTCGTTGGACGGCGGGCTCCGTCGTCCATCAAGGAGAGCGAAGGGGAGAGCAGCCAGGTGAGAGTCAAACGAAAAAATGGGGAGAGAGAGAAAGTCTCCTGCTACGTTCAAATTTACCGTGGAAGAGGAGGATCTATCCGTGGGGCCCAGCTAATATTTTCTTGACGATAGAGAAGGAGAGGGAGAAATTCTTCAAATTGACGGGAGGGAAAGTTTTCTGGTGGGGCCCGGCAGAGCAGAGAGTTGAACATTTTCTTTACCAAGGAAAGGAGTGCGTGGCGCCGGATGACGCGTGTCGCTCCGTGAATGGACTGATACGATATCATGCTAAAATCAGAACTCCACCCAATATTTTCTCGCCTGGTCCCACCAAATCCCACCTGCGTTTCCTAAGACACAATCATCAATCCATTTGAGTTTTTTTTTTTTTCCTTCGAGAATGTGAAGAGAGATAATAAACTCTCTGTGCTCTGCTTAAACGTGGGCATGAATGAGCCCGCATGCAAAGAGAGCGTGCGGCACAGACGTACAACGATGCATTTCTCTAGTGATGGTGGAAGAGATCTGGAGGACATGATTGATGTTTTTGGGATTGAAACGAGAGTAGTTAAGAGATGAGAGAGCCCAGGGTGAATTGAGAAGAGAGACTGTTTTGAGGAGGGAAGCACAATGCTAGGCTTTTTATAGTTTCTTTGCTTTTGTTTTCCATGATGCTTCCTTTTGTGGACCCTCATGATTTGACCTTTAATATTCGAGTGGATAAGTTTTATGCATATAGTGAATAATAATTATTGGCATGATCCATCTTGCAAACTCAATTAGAGAATAGCCATCACATTGCTACATTCAATCTGTTCTATTTCCATTATATAGATATGCCATTTTGACTTCTTCCATTCATCGAATTTGAACGTCACCTTAGGGAAGGGAATAGCGCATATTACCTTTCAAGTAAACTTAGACATTAAGATTATGACCAAAAAAGAAAAACAAAAAGGTCAGAAACAAAAAAAAACTCAGACATTACGAGACAAATATCACCCTACCATCGCGTGGAGTATATTTGATTGATGTTGGAATAGAGGATGTTCTCACTTTTAAAGTATAAGGAGCAAAACGAAGGACCGAGGCACATAAAAAGTCCTTAGGCTTTTTTGGGAATTTTTCATGTAGCAAAAGAGTTTACCGGACTACAAAAGTAATAAAACCAATCCATAAAAATAAAGATTGAAGTTCTATTAACAAATACAACTAGGGCATTTATTAAGTACAATTTATGATAAACAATTCAATTTCCGGGGCATTGGTCAAGCATAACCTAGTAATAGCCACTACATAGAATACCGTAAAATTTTCTTAATGGTTTGTGAATAAGTACCCAAGAGCAAAATTTTGGGTATAGTGTGTCCGGTGGTGTTTGGGACAATTTTCATGTAACTCGACTAGTCTATCTCAAAATTACAAAACTTGAACTCAATGTTACAAGAGAAGGAGCAAACTCCTGTACCATCTGGACCTACGCATTGTTGGAAAAGTCCTACAGATTTGTCCAAGAGCGTATATGTCAAATCTCGAGGACCACCTGAAATTGCTAGCCACCGGCGGACTTCATAAAGGGCAAAGAAAGATTCAAAGACGTCCACTGCTTTGGCTTTTTGGGTCAACAAGTGAAGCATGCTTTAACAAGGAAGCACTGCTACTGATAATTAAGTAAAGCTGAAATGAATCTGAATTCAGTAAAGCCAGCGTGTTATTAACCATTTTCGTTGGTGCAACTTTAATAGAGACACATAATAGACTCCCGTAATTATTTCTTGAACTTGAGAATAAATTAAGATGCCCCACGGATACCATGCATTCACATTACATAGGTATGAAACCGTCGATGTTTAATCTCGATTGTAAATCATTTTTCCCCTTCGTATTCAACCGATTAAGAGGGCATACTGCCTATACCTACTAAACTAACCCCAAAGATCGATTCAAATAAAAATATAAAAAGGATGGACATTTAAACGAATCGATCGTCTCCTAAAACAATTGGTTCGTGTTTTCTTAGCAAATATTTTTCAACCAGTTTTTTTTTTTCCCTTAAAAGTAATTCTTGCTCATAAGATTCCACAAATCAGGTCAGACGTGACAATTGGAGGAGCTGATGAATAAAGAGTAGACAGCTCTTGCCTCCCTTAAAACCCTCTTTCGAGTGGCCAACTTCCCGGCGGAAAAAGACGAACGTTGCGGGTAAGTCTTGCTTTTATGCCGACGAAGTCAACAATGTCGACGGTCTGTGGGGGGAACGAAATGGCGCGATGATGACTCAGTTACGAGACTTGCGCTGCAAGGATCGCCTACGTGTTTCCCATTGAATCATCCACCAATTGCTACAAAGCTTTGAATAGACAAAAACCAACCACTTACTGCATCAATTTTTGTCGATCTCTAGGATAACGTGCCTTTCGTGGAAAACCAAGAAAAGTTATTTTCCTAAGCTTGGTGGTGAAAAGACACAAAGGATGTAATGATTGAACTCTTTGCCTAAGCTTAATTTCTAGTGATCTCTAAGATAACGTTCCTTTCGCCGAAAAAAAGAAAAAAAGGCTCTTCTCTTAAGTTTGATCGTATAAACAAACTAAACGGCAGATGATTTAGCTCTTTTCCTAAGCTTAATTTTGGTTGATCTCTAGAATAATGTTCCTTCCGTAAAAAACGAAAAAATTCTCATTCCCTAACTTCGATCAAATAAAGAGACAAAACATGAGATGATTCTGCCCTGAGCTCATTTCTTAGCTTAATTTTTGTTGATCTCTAGAATAATGTTCCTTTCGTGAAAAACGAAGAAAATCTATTTTCCTAAATTTAACCCAATAAAGAGAAAACATTAGTTGATGCCCCCCCTCTCCCCAAAGGCAAAGTCTTGAAAATTTTGGCAAATTATTTTAAAACTCTCCAAGCCATCAACAAAGATATGTGAGGTCAGGTTGTATTTGAGTAAGTTGAAAATAAGTTTGATCTAAATCAATCCTATTTTTATTGTAGTGCAACTTTAGCAATCCATATTTGGCCTGAATCGGATCCGCCTCATATTACTTTAGGGTCATCGAGTGAACACGTTACTTGGATAATATATTCTTTCAAATAAGGAAAAAATAAACAAAATGAAATGACGTTAGTAAATAAAATAATTTAAAAAAAAAAAAAAGAACTTGAAAAAGCTTATATAGAACTAAAAAGTCTGCATTTGTTATGATGACACATACTCTGAACGTATGCTTTATTGATCCAAGTCAATTAAATCCTTTTCCGATAATTTGCGTCAAATTCCACGGCCTAATTATCCCCCCCGAAAAATTCGTTGACTAGAATGGGATCGACGATCTACTTCCATCACGGGCGATGGCCATCTTCAATCTGGGAGGATCTAAAGCCGCCGAAGAATCACCCAAGGCTTGGGCGATACTTGAAAGTGGTTTTTCCTTGAACCCACTAAAACCCATCATTAATTAGACTTGGTTCTGTTAGACCCATTCTGAGCAATTTTTAAAATCTTATGCAGCCCATATATCATCCAAACCATTAAATATGAATTAAAATATGGGTGGATGACTCATTTTGCCACCATTCTCAATTTATTCCTTTCTCATCTCTTGAGAAAGGAAATTGAGATATTGTGAAATAATCTCTATTTAGAAAAGTAACCTAATAATGGGTTGTGGGCTCTCAAGAGATTTGTTAGCTAAAGTTTAAAGTTAGAGCTCGCACGATAATCATTTTGTTTTTCTATTTCTCTCTTTTTATATTCCCCAAAATAGGTTTAGAATAGAAATCCATTTAGTAATGTAATTTTTTTTAAACAAATTTTAATTCCAAAAATAAATTTGGAATAGAAATTAGCAGCTAAAATTTTTAATTTTTATATTTATGAATGTCGTGACCTTCCTGAATTTTTTGAAGGTGAATTATTCGAAAGAAGAGGCTAATGGATTACTAAGTCCGAAGACTTGGCGCGGACCCTCCCAAGTCCTACCAATCGTGACTTGATGTTAAGAAATTAATCTATTCAAACATGCAATTATATTCAATTTGGAGCCGCCACTAACTAATTAGGGTTGGTTAGAAATTCAAGTAAAGTATGAGAGAATACTTTACTATTGCGAAACAGAGATTCAATAAGTCCGGGGACATGATTACACTAGATTAGTCTAACGCCCTTTCAGTACCTTTTATTTTTAAAAATATTTTGCAAGCAATGTTGATCAATTTAAACTTAAACTACTAACATGCAAATGGTGGTCATGCGGGTGCATAATCAATGAAATAACATTCAATAAAAATGCTAATAAAAATGCATGCCCTAAACATGATTTCTAAATGACATGACAACTAATTTTTCTTTTTCTTTTTTAAAAAAAATGTTAATTGTATGCAATCTTAATTTAAATTTGATATTCATGAGTTTTACTTTAATGACATATGAGATGCAATTCATGTGGCATAACTTGAACTATCACTATATGTATGCAATCTAATTTATATAATCTTAAATATACATGTGTTTCATGATATGGGATGAATGACGTGGTAATTTCGTATGCATTTTTTTATATGATTTTTTTATTGCACATATGCAACCTACACTAAATAATGATGATATGAGATTAATTATGAATTAACTTATTAACTAACCAAGGAAAATATCTTTTTTTTTAATAACATAATTTTTTTTATTGAAAAGAAAGTAACTTAATGGTGCAATGATCATCTTTTAGCATTTTCTTTTTTATTAAAAAAAATTAAACTATAACTCATATGGCATGCATAACATTTTTTTGTTCCTCTTTTTGTTTTACTAAATGAAAATTGACTTAATCTAAAACTAATTAGACTAACTAAAGTGAATGATATTCTAATTTATTTTAGGAATCAATTTAACTTAAACTATATTTTATCCTAAAAGCTATATAAAAATCAAGACATGCCAACATTATTTAAAATTAGCCCTAACAAAAATCACCAATCTAAAAGTATAATCTAAAAATTATAATCCTATAAATGCAATTCTAATTTAGTAACCCTAAAAATACAGTCTTAATTTACTAAACCTAAATGCTCTAATGTAATATTTAGATTTTTATGTGCTTTTTGATTTTTTTTTTTGATCTTTTTAATCTTTCCAAACAAGTAATTATTTTAAAAGAATGAAGATAAGAATTAAAATAACCGAAAAAATACTACGTTGTCTCGCGGATTAAATTAACAATTATTTTAATTCTATAATGATTTAACAATTGAAATGCTATCAAAATTCCTAAAAATTAAAATAATTAAAAAAAATAACCCGATGTCTTACAGGTCAAATTAATAATTACCATAATTTGGGATGAAATACCTGCAGTTAATGCCTACGAAATTTATAAAAGAAAAGCACATCTCAATATTCTAAATTGAACAATAATAACAAAATAAATAAAATAAAGAAAAACAAATTACCTAATTTGCTTTTCTTTTTTTCTTTTGTTTTTTTTCTTTTCCTTTGCTTCCAAAAAGAGAAGCTCGGCAGCTCGTGCGGCTGGTCACCGAGGGGACTGATCGTTGGTCTGGCAAAGGGAACTCCGGCGAAGGCAGACCGGCAGGAACGGGGCGGCGGGCTTCGAGGATTGGAGCAGAGGCAGCAACGTCAGGGCTTCGGACGCGCAGGCCGAAGGCCGGCGGGCGCGACGGATTGGCTTGAGGGCAGTCTGAGATGCGGCGGTCGACGCGAGTGGAGTCGAGCTGCGGCGAAGGTGTTGCGGGCGGTGCTGCAACGACGTCGGGCAAAGCATCGGAGCCGTCTAGTGCTGTACGAGGTTCGCCGGAAGGAATCGCAACAGCGGGTGTTGGGCGCGACTGATTGAACGGCGAAAGCGCGGGGGCGCAGATTACTGTTGTCGCGATCTGCAACAATGGTGCAGAACAGATGGGCTCGCGGACGGGGAGCGCGAGCGAGCGACGGCAGCGGCGGGTCACGGGTCGTCGAGCGGAGCGATGGTGGGCGACAGTAGCAGCGCGGTGATCAGGGGGTTCGGGGATCGGCGGTGCTCGGGGAGATGCAGGGACGTTGGCTGCTCGGGGTTGCAGCGGAGGTGCTGGATCAACGGCGTCGGGGCAAGCTCGCGGGTGCAGAGGTGCGGCGGGGCACGATGCGGTGGCCGAGCACCAGGCGTTGCCTCGCGACGGTCGGCGCAATGGAGAAGATGAACAGTTCTCTGCTCTGCTTTTCTTTTTGCTTTTTGTTTCTTCTTTTCCACTGCACGTCCTCTTTCTCTCACGTCATTTTCATGTCTCCTCCTTCTGTCTCTCTCTGCATTTTCTGCAGCTTCTTTTCTTTTGACTTTTCTTCTTCTTCCTCTCCCACAAATCGAAGCCCTCTTTTTCCTTTTTCCTCCTTTCACTTTTCACTTTTCACTTTTTTTTTTTTTCGACGAAGAGGAACCGCCCCCTTCACTCGGTTCTAAAGCCTCTCATTTTATAGTGAAAGCGCTCAAAGTTATTTTTGCAAGCGAGATATTCACTCAACGACTCCAACAATAAAAAGGCTCCAAAATCAAATAAAAACTGAATTTTTGAATTTTGAAATGAAGATATATTTCCAAAACTGAATTTTTTTTATTTATTATTTTCTAAAATATTATGTGTCAACAATGAAATAAAAGTGAAAAATGAAAATTCTTCTAATCGTTCATTCTTCTCACTACCCACCACTCACCTGCTGCTCATTGTAGCTTGTGGGATGATGAACGCCCATTGCTAGCCATCGATCGCCCATTGCCTATAGCCAAATAGCTGCGCTCATCGCCCACCTCCCCACCTACTGGCTGCCTCCAACCACCATTCAAATGAGGGAGAAATTTTGTATTGTTATCAAATGAATTTCTATTTCATAAATATAAATTTTGTAAGATTATCAAATGCGTATTTTTGCTCAAAAAACTCGCCCAATGAATAGAAATAGAAAAATTAATTCTAGCAAAGAATTGATTTTTGAAAAGAATAGTTATCATTCATACCTTAAATTTTCCTTTTGATTCGCTTTATTTATCACGGAAGTAATATTTGTGAAAAAGAGAGGAAAAACATCGTGTGTGCTATGTAATTTGCATGTATAGAACCAAGTAACCAGAAGCACCATATCATATCTCGATCTTTAGAAGAGCAAAGCAACTTTTCTTTGGGGAGAGGAGAGGAGACGGATCTTTTGTCCTCGTTAACAGAGAAGCTAATGCGCACCTTCTCGGATATCCAATGCATTTGGGCTGCTTCGCTATGGGCCAAGGCGGGTGGGACGTATGGATTGGATGTGTGCTCGTTGTAAGCCTACAAGAAATCATCATCAATTCGGCTTTGCTCTATTAGACCCATTCCAACCTATATTTTAACATCCCAACTAAATTAAATACGAGTTAAAATATGTGTCCATGACTCATTTTTCTACCTCTAATCACGAGAGGCGAAATGTCTTTTTTTTTTGGGTATGTCGTAGTCCATAATTCTCCCACTTGTCCCTCCCTAGCGCACGGGGTACATCCGTGTCATCCGATTAAACTGTTTTTGTCCTAACTTAATGAATCTTTCATGCTGATGTCCATGCTTACGGTGATTCTCGTCACTGATTAGCTGATCAACCTTCACGTTGAAGATCGGATTAGCTTGATCAACTGGGGCTTGTACAGCAGACAAATGACTTGATGCTGGAATCGGCGGCAACATTTAAAGCACTTGCCAATGAAATAATGAATAAAGGTACTGCATTCAAGGTCTAATGAAAGCAATGACTAGCCAAGCACGTGAAATGCTATTGGAATTCATTAAGAAAGAGAAAGAATCGAACTTGTTATAGATATATGACATTATTACGGATAAACCAATCACATTTACGGTTCCCAATTAATTCGAAATAGGCAATTCTTTCACTGACTGTCCACCAGTTGGTGCAATGTTGCATACCTGCATGATACATCAAATGGAGAGGCTTTCCAAGTGCAAGTATCTCGCTAGGATTACGGTGATCACTTTCAGGCTTTCAAGTTGCTATAGCTTAGATCAAACACTCTATAGCAATTGTGACTCTTATGATATCACTGAAAAGGGTTGTTAGCTGATCACCTTCTCCATTGTATCTATTCCCTCAAAAACAAGAATATGCATTCCTTAGAAGGGGCCAAGGAATATATATTCCATGCGCTTATGAATAAATTTAGTTTTCATTTTCAAAAATGAAATTGCATTCCTACACGTAATTGGATTTGAAATTAATTGATAGTACTAAGGTATGAATTACATTTATGTTAATTAGACTTATCAATTATAGTTGAATATTGTTAACCAATAGGACAAAGGAATGAACAGAGAAATTCTGATAAACTAAATAAAAACATGGTCTTCGAATAGCTATTTGCAGGATCCACCCCGCAAACCAAAATGGAGAATTATCCTTGCTTTGCCACTCTCACTCTGTTCTGTTCCCATCAAATAGATAAGACATTGTAATTTCTTCCGTCCATCGAATTGGTCGTCGCTTTGGGAAAGGGAGTAGCACCCGGCTCCTTTCAAGTAGACTCGGGCATTAGTCCCATTAGGACACAAAAGTCCCCCTGACAGCGCGTGGACCTCACTTTGGATAAAAAAGAATCAAAATGAAGGAACAAAGCACATGAAAAGTCATTAGGCTCTCTTGGGGTTTTCTAAGGTACTGATTCGAAATCAACAGCCCACCGAATTACAAAAGCAGTTGAAATTAATCCATAATAAAGGTTGAATTTTTGTTAATGAGTGTCTCATGTTATTTGAAGGCATTGATTGCACATAACACATGATCAATCAGTGATCAAATGTTGTAAATTTTCCTTGAAGGGTTTATTAACAAGCCCAATAGGGCACTCTTTAATAAAATCCTAAAAATTTTCTAGATTAATTGATGTCGGGAGTGACTTTCGTGCGCCTCAATTAATCCACCTCTCGAGGCCATTTTAAAGGCACACGCTTTCATATCAGCTCGGTGCATTTGCGACATTACTCGTGAAGAGCTCCTAGTAAGGCAACTTCTCATATCATCTAGCCCATTAGAGATTATTCCAACAGTGCGTGTGTAAATATCGAGGAGTGTGAATTTTCCATTCACTTACTAACTTTATAAACAGTAAAAGAAAAGATCCAGAGACGTCCTTCTGTTTCTTTTTTGTCTTTTTTTGCGCCTTTTCGAGTTAACGGCGGAGCAAATTTAGCGGATACTCGGTGCATTTGACCCCAGTTTACTTTTTGACGATACGTCTCGTTTCCCTCAAAGCGTTCAATTTATTTTTCGCTCACGGGTGATAAACACCAGGGGTGTGCAATCGGATCATGTATATTTGATTCCCAAACCAACCCACCCAAAAAATAGGGTTGGGAATCAGTTCCTATTGAAATCGGTCCAAGAACCAGTTCCCAAAATTCGGAATTGATTTAAACCAGTCCAGGAACAAGTTCTGAATAATTACCCACCCGGAAATCAATTCTTGAACCGGTTTTAGAACTGGTTGCTGGACCGATTTTGGAAAAATTCTATTCTTTTCATCTCTATAAGATCAGTGGGTTTTCCCACAAAGACATGATACAAGAGAGTGATGGCATGGTCGAAATTAGGTGACATCAGAAAATGAATCTGGTCTTGTTCTGAAATTGATTGCCACCAAAGTTTGAAGCTTCCTGTGAATCTCGTAACAAAGTTGTAAATGACATCATTCATATCATGGTTGGTGATGGATTGAGTATTCAACCAAGTATGAAAGTCTTCAAGTCTTTCTGGCCATTTATGATAAGGAATATCATCGATGGTGAAGAATTGTTTTGATGCTATGGACACATGCCAAGCATGATTGCTTGTCTGACCATTTTCTGGGTAGAATAGTTTTTCCATTTCATCATCTAGAGGATCAGCATGAATATTGATGAAGTTACTGGTGCCATAGGGAGAGAATCAACTGTAGGAATCGAGAAAGATGAAGAGGAGGAAAGAGATACTAAATCTGATTCAGTTTCAGGAGTAGTTTGCTCGATTGAAAACAGGGACTGTTTTTCTGGAATGGCAGAATCAGGCTGTTGGGTAGCAGGATCAGGTTCCTGAGTACCCAAATCCTTTAGAAAAGATTTTAATGGATTAGATAACATCATATGATCTGGCCTTTCTCTGATAACAATCGAACTTGATTATGTGGGAGGCATTTTTTCTTTCCCTTTGTCCTTCTGCAGGGCTTTGAGGCGATTTTGTATTCTGCCATATCTGGTTCTCTTTTGTAGGGATCTTCTGGAATAGTGGCAAAGATAGAAGCCTGTGGCGGTGGAGGTAAATACCCGGTTCTAACATAAGGTGCCAATGGATCGAAAAGTCTGAATCTTCCTTCTTCAAGAAGTTGAATTTGCTTCTTGAGCTTTTCTATTTCTGGCTTTGGACTTTTAAGATAATGATACCCAAGATGTTGTCCTGATTCCAAGGCGTGAAGCCTTTTCTGGAACTCAGAAAGTATCTTTTTGGTACTTTCATCATATCTTCAGAGATCTTGTTGCACATTTCCAATTTTGGAATCAATTGCCTTAAAGGCATTATTTTGTGCCAATAGAGTCTCTGATTGCCAATTTAGAACAGCTTCAATAGCAAGAGTCTTTCTCTGTCTCCCATGTTCATCCACATAAGTGGGGGTTGCTATTTTTGGAGCATGACGATATCTGTTTTATGGGTCAATGAATTCCTCGGGAGCAGGAAATGATATTTTAGAACTTTCTCTGACAAGAGGAGGAAAGTAGCATCATGGAACATAGCAATGGAAGAAGTGGGTGGTGTTTTTGCTGAAGCCTCAAGTGGGTAAGAATGTTTCTTAGCCCATTTTAGGATTAGCTTGTAAAATAGGGAGAGTGCTTGCTTTTTCTAAGGAGGAGATGGTGGAGGTGTTTTTGGTGGGTCTAGTAAGGTTTGGGATGTAGTACTGGACTCTAGTGGTGGAGGTGGTGCATAAGAAACCATGAACTGGTATTTATCACACTCACCGAGAGTATCAACGGAAGAATATCTGTTTAAGTACCTTTAATACACCTTCTCCTTTGGCCTTTTTCATTGAGGTGGAGGTCTTGCAAAAGGGTCTATCTCGTCAGGAGAATTTGTACAGTAGGAACATTGGCAAAAAGGATCCCAAAAACAATAACTATAATTGTCTTTATAGTAATGGACAGGATGTCCATCACCATTGAAGTGTCGAACAAGCTTTTTTGGATCTGGCTCGAAAATATATTCAGGAACACATGGTTCGATCATGAAGAGGGTCTGGAAGATAGAATGACTTTCTTCCTTCTCCTTGCCAAATTTGATGGAAACAGTTCCATCTTTTTTCCGTACGAACTCTGAGTCCATAGACTGTAAAGGCTTGTTATGCTGGTGTAGCTTTTCGTAGTTGGTGATCCAAGTCTCTGGAAGGAGCTTGGCCAACGTATCCTTTGGGATCTGTCTGGGAACATGGATGCAGGACGCCTAGTCATTCTACATAGAGATGAACAACGCGTCTTCATTACCATTGTTGAAGTTGAGGTCAAGAGCATGGTTCTGAACTTGATAAACCATTTGGTAATGTAGTGTTGCAGCTAGAGAATCAGCAGTTTGAGGGGCTCCAGTAAGCTGGACTTGTACTTTTAAAAAAGAGAGTAGCTAGGGGTCTGAAAGAGCGATATTGAATTTTGGATACAAAGTCACAAAAACTGTTCCAGTGTTCAAAGTAGTTTGAACAGTACCAATGCAAGCATGCTGTTATTATAAGAATCTGGTATCCAACAAGGCAATTATTGCCACTACTGACAAACATTTACGACCATGAAAGGTAAGAGCTAAATGAACAGCTCCATAATGGACATGAGTGTATCCCTATTAAGCTCATTGTCTGGGGAATTCTGGAGGGATCTGGAGAGTAACAAAGTACTCTTTTTCAGTAGTAGGAATATGATGCTGGTCGAATTTAGATGACTGGACGTACTCCTTTACTTGCTTTGGGGTTTGATGGATGAGCTGGCAGATGGAACGGATGGGTGAGAATGACGAGTTTGGTTTAGCAAAAGCGGAATAAGGGTTCATGAGAGGAAGTTGGGTTTCAGAAATCTTGGTTTCATCACTAAGAGAGACTTCATAAAGATAATCTATCTTAGAAGCATTTGAAACACGAAACTCTGGAGGGGTTGAAGATGAAGGAGAAGGAGCAAGAGAAACAGGTGCTTCGAGGATTTCTGGTTCTATCATGATGTGAAGAGATCTTCTCAGCTCTGAGAGGTCCAAAACTCTTTTTTTCCTTGCGATTTCTATTCTTACTCTCGCAATCACATGTCGTTTTTCCTCTTGGCTCTTTCAAACACGCTTGGCACTCCTCCTTTGTCATTCCTCTTCCTCACTTGCTTCCCTCCCTCATCGGCTCCCTCTCGCATCGTCTGATGGACAGACGGTGTTCGTTACCGCCAAATTCTTGTGTATCACATGAATTGGTTTGCCTAATTTCTCTTTTGTCGGAGGAGTTATGATTGCATAAATGAGTAGTTTCATGTAGTAGTTGTGAGAATAAGGCCCATGTTCATTGTTAATTCTTTGCTTTATGATTTTATTTATTATAATTAGCCTTGTGGATCCTTAATTTTTCGTTTAGTCAAAAAGTTCATGTATTCATTTATTACAAGTGCTTAATGTTTTAATACAAATTAGAAGGATTACATTATTTTCTCGCGTATTAATATAAAATTTCAAGTCGTGTAGGATAGGATTGACCCCGAACCGGATCGAAAAACGGGGTGAGTTAGATACATGTCCAATACAAGTATAGGGAGTCTAAACTCCATGATGAATAAAGGTCGAGGAAGTCTTTCTTTCATGTTGATCAAATTGGCAAATTGATGAATAAAGGTCCCGACGATCAAACTGGCAAACTAGTCAGCAGAAAGCTTAAATTACCTTACTACCAACCACGACATTATTCCTTTGAATTAATATCATAAAAAATTTCAAATTAATATATTTGTGATAAATTTATTCTAAATTAATTAATTGATTATAAAAAAAACCAAAACTAGTACATCTATAATATTTTTACACCAAAAATCTCAATTTGGTATATTTACGATAAATTTACCTTCTGTTAATTTCCATTATACATGGTTATTTGCTTGACATGAAGTGCGAGCATGTATCATATTTGATGATGACCACCTAGACAACTTAGTAATGTACAAAACCCAATATCTTTAGGTGTAACTTGAAATGAATCCACATAAATTTCACATCCATCAACAAGGTAGAACATTGTCAGAAAAAAAAAAAAATGTTGTCGGGGTTCGTCGTTGTACTCTCCATCTGGTACACTTACACATAGCCATCTTCCATAACTGATTAGCAGACACATAGACTTGATGTCCATGAAAACTCGATCAGGAAACTACACAGCAACTCCAATGAAAGTCAAGAATGGATACTTGACCTTGTTCCTATCCTATGTTTCATTCTTTGTGGTTGTTTAAGAGAAGAAGCGAAGGAAAAAAATATAAGTCAGAGCCAGGACAGAGTCGAAACATGAAGATTTTCATTTCTGCTTTGCACCTTCCCCAGCTTTATTCACATTAAAAAGGATTGTAAAGGCGAACGAGCAGCATCTAAATCTTACGAACAATGATAGATTCACACAACATATCACCACGAACTACAGTAACGAAATCAGTAAAGAAAGACGTCTTTGCCTGGAAAAAGGAAAATTGCACCACAAGTCCTGAAACCTTAATACGGAATGCAATTAGGTTATAAACTTTTCAATTGGCTTAATCAATACCTAACCCCATCACTTGGTTCGACTCAATCCTCAACCTTTATCCCAAAAATAAAGAAAAACGAAAAAAGTAGGTCTTCAGATCATGTTGAAAAGTGCAAGCTAGGGGTGCTGCGTAAGCACTTATTGAGAGATACATCCTTAGGTATTGTTCACCGAAAGGTTTGATTATATTTTTGGAAGAAGTTTTAGGACTTATCTGAACAATTAAAAGATTTAGAACTTGATTGCATTCCATACAACATTTAGGACTTTCAATGCACTCTCTCCTCCGAGAAGAGAATACCATGCAAAAACCACCAACATGATATAAGTGCAGTGAAAATCCTAAGTCTTATGTGGGAATGGGATAAGGTTCCAAATCTTTCAGTTGGTTTAACCAAATTATATAATTTATCATAGCGCAATCAAGTCTTTATAGGGAACACTCCAAGTTTGTCTTTGGCAGCTTTTGATTGCATTCCCTACAAATGCAGGACATGATTACATTTTAGTAAAAGTTTAGGACTTCACATTTATTGAAAGGTTTAAGATTTAAATTACACCTTTGCTAAAAGTTTAGGTCTTGATTATACCAATCTAGAAGTTTAGTACTCGATTGCATTCCATAAATAAGGTATAGGACTTATGAGGCACTATCACCTGGTATCACCAAACCGGAAGTGTCTGCGTTGGTTGCATCTCCTTCTTCAAACACAGATAATCAATCAAATGTCGATACTATGTCGGCTGCTACTTGATGTGACCGTTACATGGGATTCTCCGTTTGATTTCACAGAATTGCTAGTTTGTTCTAAAAACGAAGCCAAACATGGATCGGTCCAGTGGGGAAGACCGGTTCTAGCCCCCAATTCCTTGCACGCAGCAGCCGCCTAGAGTTGAAAAACCGCGTGATGCAAAAAGAACAACTTAGAAGAGACTAATATGACAAAATTATGTGATATTCCTATCTTTAATCTGATAACTAAGTTTAGACACTCTGTTTAGGTAGCAACTGTAATTCTCTCATCACTTCATCAATTCGAAGGAAGAAGGTCTACTTACCACTGTGGCAGCGAATGGAAGCATCGTTTCCGGGGGCATGTTCGTACACAGCGCTGCAATTACGAGAACAAAAGTCAAGGACGTCGAGGACTTAATCTGAGAGAACCGATGCATCAGCACATTGATAGGTTGATGTGGTGTTTAAAGCGGTATCTCACTCTCCTATGATACAGGTTCTTATGATTGACGGTTAAATGTCTTGCGATATGGAGCATGCGACCTTCTGTCCAGTTTCTGATGGATAAGTAATTCGCGACTTAACAATACTGTTGACCATGGTCTGGCTACACTCGCGATATTTGCAAGATGATCTACGGGTTTATGATTTTCGTTGTCATTTGGTCACAGACAAGATATGACTAATGGGAAACAGTTAGCTAAGATATGGAGTGAGCAACCAAGTTTCGCTATCCCAATATGAAAAAGAAGCATGATTTACTGCACAATCATATGTAGTCTGAGTTTTGGCTAAGCCTACCGTAGATAACAGCTCCGATGAAAGCATCGCCGGCGCCAGTTGTGTCGACTACTTCTGATGGTGGTATCCTTTCGGCAGTACACACGAATAATCTACCAGTCAATGTCCCGATTCCGTTTGCTTTCAATTTCACCACTTTCTGACAGGGAAACAAATAGTATTAATTTTTATCCCACTTTAAACGTCGCGAACCAGACAATGCCATGCATCTCCAAACTGAAACAATAAACAGCACGGGAACAGACTTTACGTCAAGTGCAAAACCAAATTACTGCACTAATAGTGCTGCGTGCTTCTAACACAGAAAGTGCTATAAACTATCAGCACTTGCAGAGCTGCCTTTGAGCAACGACCGGTATAAACCTGCTGAAATTGACAATATATTCTCCCCCAGTTACACCTAATGAATGAAGTAATCAGACACGGCAGAAGATGGGGAAAACTTCTCTACTGATTGTACTGCAGTACTAAATTGAAACATGGCATCCATTCGGTGATGATGGAGAAAGGTGGTTTATGCAAAGCAACTATGGCCCGAGACTACTTAGATCATGTTTAGACATCATATGTTTATGATCCTAATTACAAGGTATATTGATGTGTTGTTTATCCGGCCTTGGGATCTCCTATCTCAATAACTAGCTTTTGGGAAGTAAGAAGAGAGTTCATCGTGTATTCTGAAATCATTTGCACTTAAGTGCTTTGGCCGAATCATGCTGCATTTTCTGGACTGGTTTGCTTATAGCATAGAGACAATGGCTAGAGGAAAAGTCATAACCAGCATTTTCAAGAGTAGAGTTAACAAGATTTCACATTTTAGATATGCAATTGGTTGATAGGTTCAATCTCATGATCCAATTTTCATAAGCGACTTTCTATGATCCCAAAATTATTATCAGTAGATAGCAATTGTTGAAACTCATGGAATGCTGTTCTTGCATCTGTGACTGGCCTGAGGCACAACAATAACACAACAAGCAAGCTTCTTTGACATCAACTAGAGAAGCACATTACCGATGGAATGCACATTGGTATGGCGACACTATCATCTATTTCTTGCTTCAAAGAATGGAAGAAGCTATCGGCATCTTCTTCTCCCACCAGAGGGCTCTCGGCTGGACATAAAGTCACAATTAGCATCAGTTGAAGGCATTCCTACATAAGGGGGGAAAAAAGTAGAGGCCGGAGTCCTGAACTTACCTTCTGATGATCTCTCCAGCATCAGGCATCCATGTTCCCCCAAGGTCACGATTGCGAATTTCAGTTTTGGTAATCTAAGAAGCATGGAAATAAGGGCACTAGGCAGAGACGGTGCCTCTGTCCATGCCTGTTGTACAAAAAAATCATGTCCAGTTCGGACTTCATTGACAAACCGAGCAGCCAGTAAGCACATACAACGAAAGCGGACAAAAGCTCCAATAAACGACCCAGGCCCTTTTATATCAGACACTGTTGACCAAATTTAGAAGTTCAACAGGTCAAGGATGTAGTTAGCTTATAGCAAAAGCATCAGTGATGCCCGCTATGTAGAGCGACAAGTTTCTTAGCAAAAGCACTCATTAAACTAAACTCAGAATTTTTTTTTTAATAAACAATAATTTGTTAGGCAGATATCGGCTATTATTTCCGGGCAGACGATTAACTACTGTATCATCTGGCCAAGAGTTCAAGAATCAATAACAGACAGGACTTGCTTATGGTTGGTTTACCTGTGGAAATTTAGCAGAACATACAACGTAATCGGATAAATCAAGAAGATCATCCAGTCCCGGTCTTTTCCTTTCTGCATCAAGGAGAATGGGTATATTTTGCTTTGCTGCCTGCATTGACAAATGAGATGTAGTCCCAGAATATGCGTGTTCAATGAGATAAGTTAATGAACTCCCACTCAGTTCTGGACGAGGGTCACCGGCCCTTGCTGAGGCCCCGGCAACCCCCTTGGCCCTTTCCAGCCTTGATGGGTTGGTGGCAGCCAGGCCCTGCCACCAGTTTTAATTTTCTCTTTGTTGCATTATTTTTTTTTCCAAAATAAAAGTTAGCTTTTTTTTTTTTTTTTTTTTATCTAGTTTGATTAAGATTTTGGTTAAAAAAAATACGATTTAGCCCAAACCGACATCGTTTTAGTCTTATCTTTCATTTTTTGGCAAGTTCAATGCTATGTAAAAGAGAATGAGTGTTATGTCGGCATTTTCCATTAACCAAGTTTGACGGAATTAATGGAATGATTTGATTGTACCACTTCGACAAGCTTTATGTATTGCACTTTTTATAAATTTGATGACTTAATTGCACTTTGGCTATAAGTTTTAGAATTTTCAGTATGTTTATCCCAATCAAATAAAATGACCATACCTCTTGGCCAAAGAGTATTGCAGTATCTGTGTTTCTTGCATCAAAGTAGACCAAATTTGCTCCTTTGAGTGCAGATTTTAAGTCCGAGGAAACGTCAGCCGGTTCCATGAGAGGGAATCCCGGTGTAAATATGCAAGTACGTGTTCTCCTGAAGGTCTCATCAAAGTTAATAGCCATACGTAAAGGCTGGACATTATGTCAAATTCTTGTCCTTGGAAATCATATAGTACAGAGTAACACGACAGGACATTTGGCATGGTATTCCAAGACCCATTCTAACTTCTGTTTCTCTTTCGGAATTTGATCGCAATGAATTGCAGAGAGAAATCGTATCCTTGAATTCTTAGAAAAGGCAGTGTTAAATGACTACGCTCTGAAGAAAAGATGAACCGAAGCAAAGCGAAGGCTACTGAAGATTGAATGAACCAGATTTAGGAAAATGAAAGAAGCATCCATTGCCTCTGAAAAACCAATATCCACATACTCGATATCACAAAGTGGATTCCAACACAAAAGATGCTAGTGTAGAGCAGCTTAATTGCTCAAACAGGCTTACATTGCTATATGAAATTCTGGTTCAATTAAGGGTGTGTTTGTTTAGGAAATCTTCATCAATGCTTTCTAAAATCCAATTTTTTAGGTTAGGAAATTAATTTTCCTAACTTTAAGCGTACTGATTTTTTTTATCGTAAATGGTTTTTTGTTGATCGATAATTTTCAGCAAATCAAACACATGAAAGTCCAAAAAACTAATTCGCAGAAAATTCTTTTACTCAAATAAACATATCCTAAGAGAGAGAAGACCTCACGTTGATTGGTCGACCATAACATAGGAAAACGGCGTTTGTCCACCCTTGGAAACCTGGAAAAAAGGAAAGGTTTAAGGGAGGGAAAAAAAAAAAAATTGCTCGGGGGTACAAGATGCAATGCTCTTCTAGGAAGCTACTACGCCAAAATTGATTTCTCAGTGACGTCGTTCTTTCTGCTGAAGTCTACACAGAAGCAACCGCAGATCAGAACTTGAGCAGAAACTTTAAAGCTGCTGAGAAGATTCCCCTATAGAAAAGAAATGATCTCCAAATGAGTGAAACGAGAATCTTTTGGAGAGTATGCTGGTGAAGAAACGGGCTTGAGCTAGATAATCTGCTCCAGCTTGATGCACAAGCTAATCATTTGCCAAGCATATGGAGATGATTACTTGAAGAGGCTCCCTTAAATGTCAAGGTATCAATCTAAGCTTACCACGAGAAAAGAGGTATCTACATCATCAGCCCTTAGCTCCTCCAATAGGGTCTTACCATGGACGTCATCCGCAATCTAGTGAGTTCACAAAGCATGTAGAAAATGTTTAGCTATGAATCCAAATA
Organism: Eucalyptus victrix; assembly: GCA_016097545.1. NCBI lineage: Eukaryota > Viridiplantae > Streptophyta > Magnoliopsida > Myrtales > Myrtaceae > Eucalyptus > Eucalyptus victrix. The sequence continues at coordinate 10,574,859 of CM027842.1, forward strand.
TGGTCCTCTAAGGTAACGGTCAGACATTTGACTAGATGAAACTGGAAATTTTACGGAAGAATTGACAGAAATCCCAACTAGTTACCTTGGAAATAAGCCTTGCTTTCACACCTAGACGAGCCAAACACGTTAAAGCGTTCGCTGCATCTCCACCTCCTTGAATCTGACAGTAGACATTGGATTTAAAGATTACTCCAGAAATCTAGTTGTCTCAAAAGCATCATTACTGGCATACAATTTTGTTGTGACATCAACATGAATGAGAAGTGGTTCGAATGATCAAAACTAATTGACACAATCGTAGATAAGCGAAGAAAAAGAAAATAATATCCTCCTGCTGATATCTTTTCTCTGTTCAATCCTTGCACTTCTTTTCCAGGTTCATCACCTTCCAACATCTATATTACGAAGCAGAATAACATGTCGCATGTAACTTCTTATAGTTAAAATGTCTGATTAGGTTGGAGCGGTACTTCAAGAGCACTATTTGTACTTCATCCTGTGTGAAGAATCAAATGTATGCTCTGCATCAACTACACAAATGTTCCGGCCATCTTCAGAACACTTTCACTTATGTAAAAGGACGATATTGATATCATAACTTTTATACGGTGCCTACTTTTATGCTAGAACATTTCCAACAGTCATTTAAGTAACATGACTTTTAAAAAGCCATCATTTGAGTGACTCCTGTGACTTAATTGCGTTTCAAAAATTTGGCGGTAAAGCAATAGTTTCTAAAGTTTTTGCACTAAATTGATCATTTATAAAACTTTTGATCAAAAGTTTTTAAAATTAGAAATTCAACAAAATAAAAAGATGAGGCAAAAAAAAAAAAAAAATCACAAGGCAAATTTTTCTATCTTTGCCAATATTTTTCTTTGTTTTTTTTTTTTGGTAAGACATATTTTTCTTTGTTTGGTTAGACTCAAAAGCAAAATCATCGAGCAAACATTTTAAAATCACAACGATGCATTTTCTCCTTCAAAAAGAAAAAGGGAAGTGAGTGCAACTTTCTTCGCCTCTCGGTAACTTCGTATTTGTTTCTTGTTTTACCTTGCTTTGCTTTGAAATAAAACAACAGAGCTAGGAGCCTTATGCAAATATTAACTGCAAGGATCACTGCTAGGGGATGTTTGGGAACCAATTTAAAGCAAGTTCTCATATTGTGAAAAATTGATATATTTATTGACCTTATCTGGTGCATAAGTTACGCACCTCACAATTTTATAAATTTTTGTGCCAAGACGTTAGGAATCATCACTTTAATGCCAACACTTTATGAATGACCAATTCAATGTCAAAACTTTTTAGAAGTAATTATTTAAGTGACTCTAATGAATCACGTTAAATTATCGCTTAAAAAGTTTCGACATTAAAATAAGTGCCATACAATAGTCATAGTATTGATACCGTCCTCAGTCATTTGAGCCTCCTTATAAGTTACAAAGAAACACAGGACGACACAAGTGCAATCTTCCCATGCAACAATCAGTCAGCACACACTTATAACTGAAGAAAGAAAAAGCGCATAGCCGTGAAAGGGCTGAGGAAAAGATTAGGAAGAAATCAAAGAGGAAAGAAAAGGAAGTACTTTCATGCTCCTGCAACTGGTTTTGTCATCAGGCTTGGGGAAAGTTGTAAGAACGGCCAAGAAATCCAGACAAATCCCACCGAGTCCCACCTGCGTTTCCCAACACACGATCATCAATCACATTCGGGGAAAGTTTTTTTTCTTTTTTCCTCGTTTGTAATTAACTCTTTTTGTGCTCTGTTCAAACGTGGCATGAACGGGGATGTATTGCCAAAAAATAGTGGGTGACGCAGACGTACCACGAGGGGTTGCTCTTGCGACGGCGGGAGAACCGTGGAGGACATGAATGAAGCACGGTTTGGGCAAAGAAACCAGGTTAATCAAAAGAGACGGGCGACGTGTTGAGTGGGGAAGCAGAACTCATGCTCTTTATAGAAAGTCCATGTCTGACGTGGCCAATGTTCCTCGTTTGCAAGGGCCAGGTCAACATGAATGACATCCGTTTATTTGCCGATATCCAATAGAACTTGAAAGATGGATACTGACATGGAAATTAGAAAAGTCAATTTTTTTCTCTCTTTTACTCCTCCATCTTCAACCTCCGCTACGCCTGGGCGCTTGACCATCTCCACCGCCCAAGCCACCGCCCCACCGAGGCGTGGCCACCATGGTCCGCGGCAAAGCTGTTGAGCTCGTCGCCGGCAGCCATGGACGAGCCAAGACTTGAGCTCAATGCTGTTGAGCAGCAGACCAGATCCGGCTAATGAGGGACGGTCGATTGTCACGTCCAGGCCGACCTCCCCGTCCACCCTCCCCGTCATCCCGGTCACTAAGCCTTGGCCGCAAGCGCTTATCCACAGATACGGAGATGCAGAGCAGCGGTCGGCCACGGACAGCCTCTCATCCACGGATCTGAGTTCCGACCGCCGCGTCCACCCCTCAGTCTCGCGGCGAAGACTCCGAATCTAGCCGGACTTCCAGATGTGGACTTCACCGACCTTCGTGTCTCCCCCCTCCGTCGCCGTGTGTGAACGAGCCACTATCGCAGGTGGCCAAGGCTCCAGATCTTGCGCAAATGGAGCTGGTTCTACACAGTCGTTTTCTGTTTTGGTTGTCTAGTGACGAACGGACCTGCACACTTTACGTCCATGGATTTTGTGTTGGAGTGGTGGAAGGAGGCGCCAGCTTCAGCCGTGGATTCTCTTCCGACCAAATTCGGTCCCTCGCTGCCAGATTTGGAAGTGAGGAACCGGACAGAGGAGGAGACGACCAAGTTGGAGAGATGCGACACGGACGACTCCGGCAGTGGCAGCTGCGGAAGGAGGCATGGAGGTTGGGCTCGTGGCTAGGGGTGTACAACTGGACTGGATATACCCGGGAACCGGATCGGCCCACCCAGAAAACAGGATCGGGAACCGATTCTCGTTGAAACAGGTCCAGGAACTGGTTCTCAAAATTTGGAATTAGTTTAAACCAGTCCGGGAATCGGGTCCGATTGATTACCCACCCAAGAACCGGTTCCTGGACCGGTTTTGGAACCAGTTTTGTAAGCATAGATCCAAAACCTTATTTTTCCCTTTATTTCTATTCTTACTACCGCAATCACATGGCATTTTTCCTTTTGGCTCTTTCAAACATGCACGACACTTCTCCTTCGTCGTTCCTCTTCCTCACTCGCTTCCCTCCCTCATCAGCTCCCTCTCACACTATCTGACAAATGGACAGTGTTCGTTGCCACCAAATTATTGTGTACCACATGGATTGGCTTGCCTAATTTCTCTTTTGTATGAGGAGTTATGTGTGCATAAATGAGTAGTTTCATGTAATAGTTTTGAGAATAAGACTAATATAAGACCCATGTTTGTTGCTAATATTTTGCCTTATGATTTGATTCATTATAATTAACCATGTGGATCCTTCATTGTTCGTTCAGTTAAAAAATTCATGTATTTATTTATTACAAGTGCTTGATGTTTCAATACAAATTAGGAGGATTGCATTATTTTTTCGCGTATTGATATAAAATTCTAAGTCATATAGGATATCAGGAAATGATAAAATAGGTTTCAATGGAAACATGGTTGACCTAGAACTGGACCGGAAAAACATGGTGAGTTGAATACATTGTCCAATACAAACAGGTTCGGGTACAAGGTCCAAAAAAGGGGAATCAGTTATAACATGGTCGGATACAAGGTCCGGGTCTAGACTCTATTCATCCTAAACCCAATCACCCTTACTCATGGCTGCAGATGGAAGAGGAGGAAGAGAGAATTCCAGGTGGACTTGGTGATTTTTGATTAATTTCTCTATTTCCACGTCACCATCGCCGTACATTGGTGGAATTGTAATTAATTAATAGGAAATAAGTGCATGCCACATCAGCCGTTGACGTGGCGATTGCAAACCACTGAATATTTTGTAAGAAATGTTCGGACCTTACAAAACATACAAACACATATATACACACATATATAAATATATATACAAATACATATGATGTATGGTAGAATTAGAAAAATCGAATTAAAAGAAATAAGATTTTCAATGCTTATGCGCAACCGAAAACTGGCCTGCAGAACTTTATGCTAAATTATGAATACTTGAATGGGAAAGTTATATGCAAATATTGACCTAAAAAACTATATTATATACTACAAATTGAATGGACGGCGACAAGCGGGAGTTGGCATTTCCGTCGAACTAAAGAAAGACCATTCGGATTGACCTTGAATGCAAATTCAAGTTCTCGTGCGAAAGAACACATGTCTAGAGTCAAAAGGCCAATGCATCATCATTAACAATTATTCTCGAGTGGAAAGTCATGACCATGAGCTAATCAGAAGGCATAAAGTCATTACAACCACGGCATGCTATTGGAATCTCGCTAAAGTAGGAGTGGAAAATGCAAAGCTAATGGAAACCGAATAAGTCCGGAGTTTTGCGTGATGATGGAGAGCATGTGAAATGATTCGACTTTCTAGCTCATTGTGGACCATAAATGTGGTTATTCCACTGGTAAAAAAGGTTGCATATTTTTCACGAGATCATGAACTTGATTCTTACGCTAACTAATCAAATCATATCAACGTTTATTCCCAACCATTAATCATAATCTTTTCTTTCGTAACCAAACGATCTAGGGGTGCAGTTTCGTTCCATCTCCCACCAGCGTCACTCCAAAAGACCGATTTCTTCGACCGCTTTTTGGGCCCCTTACGATAATTCTTGGCTATAAGATTCCGATTGATAAAGGTTAGTCGTGACAAATTATGGACCGGGAGCATATTTTTTGACGAGCAGACGGCCCTTGCCTCCCTCAAAACGTTCAACTGATTGGGTCACCTACCTCGGGCAGAAAAAGACGAACGTTGACCGGGGAAGTCTTTCTATTTATGCAAGTATGCCGACCAAGTCAATAATGGTGATGCTCGTGGTGCTTGTAGGGCTCACGAGCCCACTATCGGACGAATAGGGTAGGGAATATGATAAGCGACTGATAACTAATGGCACCAATGATAACGTTTTTATTCTTGAAAATATTTTTTTATTAAAAGCATTTTTTTATTTATATTCTTGAAAATAGTTTTTAAGCAAAAATATATATTTAGTAATTGCACAAAAATTTATATTTTCGAAGCAAAAATGTGTTTGTTTAACCCCAAATATTTTTGTAACTTCGAATTTCTTTTAATTTTATTAATAATTTTATTAATAATTTTACTCTCTCTCTCTCTCTCTCTCTCTCTCTCTCTCTCTCTTCTTCCTTTAGCTAGCGAAGTCGCCCGCCTTGGAAGAGCCTTGCCAGCCACCGCGAAGTCGGGGTTGCCTGGCCGAGCGAGGTCAAGCCTCAATGAGCCATGGCGAGGCTCGGGACAACCTCAATGGGGACCGGCGAGGCTTCAACAAGGGCATCGGCCATCGCCAAGGCCAATGACTAGTTAGGGGAAGAAGAGGAGGAAAGAAAAAGAAAGAAAATAAAAGGAAGAAAATAAAAGAGAAAATACTTATTTCTTAAGTTATTCCCCATAACATAAAATAATGTTTTTGTTTCTTGTTTTTGTGTTAAATCTATTCCCAAGAGAAAAATATAATAAGAAACAAAAAAAATTATTAAATGAATTTATGTTTTATTTTTATTTCGGAGAACAAAAAAATGAAAAAAATAGAAAAATTCAAACGTTACCGAACACATCCTAAATTTCATAAAAATTTAGCGCGCAAGTATCACCAACCGTGGTTCTACCCGGACCATCCACCAGTCGTGACAAAGCTTTAGAATAAACAAATACCAACCTCGCACGACATCAGTTTTTCTAATCTCCAATGCAATGTCTCTTCCGCGGAATAGGACAGCTACGAACGCAGAGCAGGGAGGCATCGAAAAGAAGATAATTATTGTCGGCCGTATGGAGGGGATCAACACGAGCTGGCCCACCCGCCCGCTGCATGTATCAGGCCAGGACCAGGCAACTTCTGAGAAATTTCGTCCGATTATTTCAGAGCTCTGAAATGTCAGAAATATCGACAAAGGCCTGTTAGGTTTATCCTCCGTGGCACACGAGGGACGAAATTTCTTGACGGCCTCCCCCTTTTCATTTCTGTTTTGCCCTCCTTGATCATTCTTATGTCCACTTTCAGATATTCTAATATGGACGCCACAAGCCACAAAATATTTTTCAGATAATCGGTATACCTACTCAGCCGGCTTCAATTTTCCAGTTTTAATTTTGACTCGAGGTTTTTTTTTTCCCTATTATAATCTCGAATTGAAAGACCAAAAATCATGAGAGGATCCACATAATTAATTTTCTTGAATATGAAGAAATAAAAATTAAGTTTAATACCAAAATATAAATAATTACAAGATCACTTACTAAAAAAATGTTAATGCCATTACATGAATTTATTAAATTTAAAAGATGAAAAAGCACTTGAAATGTTGATTTTACAACTAATAATGAAATCATTGTGTGAAATGGCTTCTAATTCCTTTTACTCAAATTAAATTGCTCTAGAAGGGCTCTTTGATGACCTAAAATTAAGACCACTATATAAAACAAATGAAGTAAAGATAAAATCAAAATAAGAATTATCAATTGGTAGAGAAAAAAATTTACGCCGCTAATCCAACTCTCGTAGATGAAGATGTGCACGGACCTAAAACATTACAAAATCAACTTTAAGATCACATGATTCAAAAGCTAAATTAAAAAAAAAAAAATTCTTGATTGATTTTTTTTTTTGGAAAAAAAGCCACGAAAAACCCTGAACTTTGCCAAAAGTGACACATTTACCCTAAACTTTTTTTTGTGACGTGAAAAGCCCCAAAAAAAAATTTTGACACAAAAAACCCTAAACTTTTGTTATGCGACACATTTACCTTAAAATTATAGGGCATTTGGTCTTTTCTTTTTTTTTTCTTTTTTTTTCTTCTTCTCTCTTCCCTCCGCCGGCTGGCCGGCGGAGGGAAGCTGGCCTCCGGCGAGGGTTGCCCTTGCCGGTGTCAGGCGAGGGTCACCCTCGTCGGCATCGGGCTAGGTTGGCCCTCGCCGGCATCGAACGAGGGCGGCCCTCGCCACTGCGTCGGGTGAGGATGTCCCTGCCCTCGCCCAACACCGACTTCCCTCCGCCAAGCAGGCGAAGGGAAGAAGAAAAAAAAAAAAAAAAAAAAAGGAAAAGATATAGAATAAAAAGACAAAAATGCCCTTAATGGGGGTAAATGTGTCACGATTAGCAAAGTTCGGGGTTTTTCACGTCACAAAAAAAAGTTTGGGGTAAATGTGTCACTTTAGGCAAAGTTAAGGGTTTTTTGTGGCTTTTTTCCTTCTTTTTTTTTTTGCTAGAGAATAATGTAAACTATTTTAAAAGTTGCAATTGGGTTCTTCATATATTTCTTATTATTTGAATATTATCACTTTGATTTTTTTTTTAAATAAGACAAGAAAATCATTTTTATATGGAAAATGCATTTTCATATGATAAAAACAAAAAACCTGTAAACTAATGGCTTGTTTGTTTATTTTTATTACTATTTCCCGGAACAAAAATTTATATTCTTTTTTTCCGAGGAACAAAAAAAATAACAAAAACGCATTTGGTAAAAATGTTGTTCCCGGAATAAAAAACCTATATTTTTTGTTCTCATGAATAGATTTGGAACGAGAAACAAAAAAAAGTAGAAAAAAGTTATTTTTTGTTCCCAGGAAAGCGATTTGGCACTAAAATTATTGTTTTTCAAACTTTTTTACAGTTAAGTGTTCCAAAATAAACTTTTGACACTAAAGTGAGCGCTATACACAATTCATGGCACTTTTAATATACTTCCCCTGACATGTCCTATAGCCAAGAAGACTAGCTCAAATAATGATTAAACTTCTTGAATATGGTAATGTAAATGATTACTTCCTTATCTGAGCAACTAAGTACACGAGATCTCTCTCTCTCTCTCTCTCTCTCTCTCTCTCTCTCTCTCTCTCTCTCTCAAGCCGTTTGCATGTACATGCAAGCAGTGGAGTAACAAATAAAGAGAAAATACCACTAAAAATTCAAAATTATATCCATTGTGATACATTTATCTTAAACTTTCTTTACAACATAAAAAATCCTAAACTTATATTTGCATGACAAATTTACCTTTCATTAAGATTTTCAAAGCCATGGAAGATTTCCTTAAGCACTTCTGTTTGTATTGATGAGCTACACTCAAATTTCTAGCCAACACAAAAAGAACAATTATAGATTAGCTAATGAAATAGAACATGGAATTAATACAATATCATACACTATCAAGGTAGGATCCTGGGATAGTAGATTGAGAACTCGGGCAACAGTGTAACCCGCTAAAACTCTTGAGGATAACTCAGAAAAGCAATTAGGAAACTAACCATATGAGATTCAACAAACAAGTTGAAAATCTCCCTTTAATGTAATGGGTTTAAATGTTCTTTATATATACGTGTTTCTATTCATCTATCAATTTAGCTTTATGAGTTGGATATTATATTATATGCTATCTTTACAATAACTAAATAAAAAAGGTTAACTACATATTCAAAAAGAAGTTTGACAACCCCTATCATACTCCATTTTTGGACAAATGACTTTTCGTATTCTCTTTTTCGTTCTACGTCTCGGAGTGGTCAACACTCTAAGTAACTTATGTTAATCATTTCATTAATAATATGATTTTTTTATTGGATTCTTGAATGGTATCTTAAATCATTACACATGTCAAATTTAAAGTTCTCCTATTATTTTATTTGGATGAATACACTGTGGCTGGACCCATAAGCGGTACTTGACGAAATTTCAGATGAGGAGGTTGATGTCGAAGTGTTTTACGAGGCCGGTCTCCTATGTACATTTTTTCAGCCTGTGCTTGTAACATAAAGTAGAACTTTGGACTTGCAAGTGACCATATCCCTTCTCTAGGAATAAACTAACTCCCCCAACTTTGGTTCAGATCAGGAAAATGAGGATATTTATAACTGGTCAAAATTACACATACTTTTATAGAACGAAACTCATGTAGATTGACTAGCAAATTGAATCATCTAATCTTGTGACGTGAAGGACACCAGAGGTTTACTTTCATAATTTATAGGGGATCATACCGCATCAAGTTTTGTTTGTTAGGAAATTAATAGTAGAACAATGAACTTTGCCCCTTTTCTTATACAAAAAAGAAAAAAAAATTAACAGGGAGTTAAGGTAGCAATAAAATTTTCACTCCTATAGCATATAGTTTACATTAGAGCTTATTTCCTTCATTTCCGTGTGAGATTTTGTGGGAGAATTGCCAACTATTCTAAAAATTTAAATTATTAAATGAATGTGTGATTTATTATTTAAATATCCTAACATTCTCCCTTAAATTTAGTCTGGTTTTTTGTCTAGTACTAAGCGTGAAAATTTAATTGAGGAGGCAAATGGAGCTTGGTAAGATTTGAACCCATGACTTTCAACTTTGATATCATGTGAGATTTCTAAAAGTTTAAATTGTTAGATAAAGGGGTGGTTTAATATTTAAATATTAACATTTTCTTTAAAATTTCTACTTGATTTCTTTCATGAGGGCAACGATTTGGGGCTTCAAGTGTTTGAGCCAATCGTTATGTCAACCTTCGCCAACAAATGCAATTTTGGTGCTTTGCATCACGGTAAAGTAATGTCATGGCATAAAGACACTAGAAGTACCAAAATTTTTATAAGGTTCCCACTTTAGTACTAAAACTTTTCGTCAACTCACATCGTAGAAAAATGATCACTTAAGTACTTTCGAGAAGAACTTCTGACAAAAAATATGACGTGACTATTATCATCAAAACTTTAATAAAGGTTAGCATTTTGTTTATTTATCAAAAGCCAGTTCACGTGCACATTCTAAACGGCATCCCACGACTTCCAATTCCAAAAACAACGCTGCACATATGTCTTATGTTTTTAGGGTTGAACTTGTTTTTCCTTTAAGTCTCTCTCTCAATGAGGAGACACAGAAAGCCGCCGCCAAAGGAGGCGAAGGCGGCTAAGAGGTGGATGGAGGAGGAGGTGTGGCGGGTGGTGGAGTAGGCGAGGGAGCTACAGGATGCCAGCGCTGGGCACGTCGCCTGCATGTTGAGCGAGGAGCAGTCATTACAACAATACACGCCGGTGCTTGACTTGTCCATTCACTGCCTCAAGGCCTTTATCAGTGCTTAGGCGAGCAGCAAGCTGTTGGGTTCTAAGTCTGTTGACAAGCTCAAGGAGGAGCCACAGTGGACCAGGTGCATCATGGCCAACAGAGACGCGTCATCATTTCTTCCGTCGAAAGCTCTAGGCGTTTTGAACTTGGCTCGTTCACTTTCCTTTCCTTTGCCATGGGTTTCTTTCTCCTTCTTGTTTACGTGTTCGGCGTGGTGGATGATGGTGACCAAGACACACAAGCGGCTTCGTTAAGATGTTTCTAGGTCCAATTAATGCAGGTGCCTCGAGGAAAGATTGAATTGTTAATTTTGGAGGCAAACATAATTAGAGTCTCGATTTAGGATTGAACGGTCAATTTAAAGTTTGGAATTTGGGAATTTTGTTGAATTGGAGATTTAGGGTTTATATTTTGGACGAAACTTATGAACAAGGTCATTTAGAGGATTATATACTAAGTGAGCCATTAGCAAGTCACATTGGTTGGAGATATTAATAAGATATGGTCACAATAGATTTTCGATGATCCAAATCGGAGTTTGCAATCAAACTCATGTGTACTTCATTTCCATCAATAAAGTTGGACACTGTTGCAGAAAAATGTTTTCCATGTTGGTCATTGTGCTCTCCAATAGGTATACTTCAGTTACATTTGGTCATCCGAAATTCTAGTCAAAATAGGTCTAAATAAGAAATCCTAGGATTTGTCACATTCTATCTACTATTTGGTCATCTACGGATTTAAAGTTCGATATTTTTATATCTTATCATGTCCATTATTTGGTAGAAATTGGATATCTATATAAAGAATATATATATATGTATGTATGTATGTATTTGCCCCTATGTTGTGCCCATGAAAAAATATCGATATTATCATCATATAGAGACTTGATCTCCAAGAAAGATCGATTAGTAAACTGCACAGCAACTTCAGTCAAAGTCAGGAATGGATACTTATTAACTAGCAACATGCAGATTTGCATTCATTGAAAGAGGCTGGGAGTCATTGAAGCACATTTTTGCTTTGCTTTCTCGGCCCTTGCCTTAATCACATTACAAAGGATTATAGAGATGAACGAGCAACAGCTAAAGCTTACGAAACAATGACAGATTCACACAACATGTCACTACCGACTAGAGTTACAGTATCATTACAGACAAAAAGGTTTTGTCCCAAAAAAGGAAAAATTGCACCATAAATCCTAAAACCTTAATATGAAATGCAATTGGGTCCTAAAATTTTCAATTCACTCAATCAATTTCTATATTCAATTGGTTCAATTAAATCCTTAACCTTTTATTGCAAAAACGCAATTAGATCCTCAAATTATGTTGAAAAGTGCAACTTAGGGATGCCACATAAGTACTTTTTTGAGTGATACGAGGGCAATTTTTAATATTGTTCATCGAAAAGTCTTGATTAGGCTTTTTGAAGAATTTTTAGGGTTTAATTGAACCAATTGAAAGATTTAGGACTTGATTGCATTCCATACACAATATTTAGGGCATTCTATGCAATTCCCTTTTGAGAAAAGAACACCTTGCAAAAACTTTATGTAGCATGCCAACATGATATCATCGGAGAAAGTGCAACGAAAATCCTGAATCATATGTAGGAATGTGATATGGTCATAAATCTTTCTATTGGTTCATTCAAATTCTATAATTTTACCATAGTGAAATGAAGTCTTCATGGTAAACACTCTAAGGCCTTTGGCAGCTTTTAATTGCATTTTTCAATATAAGTTTAGGACTTGATTACTTTTTTTGTAAAGGTTTAGAACTTAACTTACCTTTATTAAAAGGTTTAAGGTTTGAATCACATCTTTTGCTAAAAGTCTAGGGATTAATTATACCAATTTAAAAGTTTAGTACTTGATCGCATCTCATAAATAAGCTTAGGATTTATAATGCAATCACATGATATCATCAAACCAATCAAGTGCTTACATTGATTGCATCTTCTTCTCCATACACTAATGCATGGGTGAGATGTGTTTTGATTGACAAAGGGAATTAAGATAGATTATGGTCACCACTAAGGCATAAAAGACACGCCACCAACCAAGGATAAATATTGGTATAGATGAAGTTCACCACCAAGACATAAAGGACAAGCTACTAGACTTCAAAAAACGAGAAATTTGGCACCGGAGCCTAAAGGAAAGCCACCAACCAAAGATATAGGATTTCTTGGTTTGCCACCAAGGAACTTGAATAAAGAATTGAGATAGAAATTTGCTCACTTGAGGAAAATCTCACATATCCATCAAATTTGTTAGGATGCTAGAGAGAAGTCCCACGTCGAAGAATTAATATGGTGTTAAGTAGTTAATATATTCATTTGGCCCATAACTTATTGACTTAAATTTTTGAGTGAATGTAGTTCCAACTATATATTTTGATGGGCACAGACTTTGGCTTCCTCTTGGTGAACTCCCCAAAAGAAGCTATCGGGCTTCTAATACAAGCTCCCGATAAATAGTAGAAGAGCCAATGATAGATAATTGGTTATTTGGTCTGTTCCAATGTTTGGTGAATAAGAAATTTCATGATGGAATTTGTTTCGGGTAAAAATTTCCATCATGGTTGGTCTCAAGTGTAGATAAGTTGATGCAAAAAGATACTTTAAATTAAGGGGAGAGCGTATTCAACACTAGAGCTCACATGGTGAGTCTAGTGAAAGGTATAGAGACTATGGGCGATGCAATCCCAAGTTAGCAGTTGATGTTCGCTGGTTGTTGTACATAGTTGCAGTTATATTGCAATGATTTGAAAATTCAAGTTGAGATAAGTTGATGCAGAAGGATACCTAAATTACGGTAGAGCATAATCAATATTGTAGCTCACATGTGAGGGAGAGATTATTAGGATGCACATGTGAATTATATTAGAGAAAAGTCTCATACTGGAGAATTAGTTTAGTGTAAAGTAATTAATATATTATAGTTAGTTCATAATTCATTAGCTTCAATTTTTGAGTGAAGGTGGATTCAACTGGATTTGTTAATGGGCTTGGATTTGAGCTTTCTCTTGACAATTCTCCAAAAGAAGGTATTGGGCTTCCACTGTATTCTCCCAATGAAATTCAAGTCTTGTCTTCTTAACAATTGAGATTACACGTTTATTTATAGAATGATTATACTAAATAAAAGTGAAGAGTCTTAAATTCTTAGAAATCAAAATGAGTTTTGCTTTATTGACATAATTAAAACTCTTGAAAGCAACATTATAATAAAAACTCATGAAAGCTAGGACTGAAGACTCATAAAACTAAGAATAAAGATAGTTAATTATTAGGACTACGCATTTGACTAAATTATTGCATTGTAACTCGACTCGATCTCCAAATTCGACCACTAGTTTGGGAAATTTAATAGCCACCTTAGAATATCGACAAACAGAAAAGGAAATAGACCAGAATAGCCCCCAATCACTCGATAGTCGATAAGTAGCCTCGAAATTGATAATAGATTTGCAAATTGACATCCAGTCCATTGAATCAACAGCTAGCATATAGAATTGACTTCTTCAAACTTGGACTCATTGATCAAACTGTATCCGGAATTGACCTGTGCTTGTAGGAGTAATCTTTGTGCTGGATCAACCAACGAGGCGTAAGTTGAGTTTGAGAATTGTTCGATAGAAGTCGATGCTGTCTCATCAGACACAGACCCTGAAGCAGCCGGTGCTGGTACCATGTCGACATGCGACATGATTTGACCATTATGTGGTAGACATTCTCCATTTGGTTTTGCAGAATCGTCGGATTGTCCTAAAACAGGAGCCAAACTTGGATGGGTGCGGGAGGGAAGACCAGTTCTAGCCCCCAATTCAGACACAGACACTGAAGCAGTAGATGCTGGTTCCATGTCGACGTGCGACATGATTTGACCAATATGTGACAGACATTCTCCATTCGATTTTGCAGAATTGTCAGTTTGTCCTAAAAACCGAGCCAAACGTGGATGGGTGGCGTGGGGAAGACCAGTTCTAGCCCCCAATTCTTTGCACCCGGCAGCCGCCTGGAGTAGAAAAATCACGGGATGAAAAGAACAACTCAGAAGAGATTAATATGACAAAATTATGCGATGTTCCTATCCTTATCCGATTTAACTAAGGTAGCAACTGTAATTCTCTCATAATTTCATCAATTCGAAGGAAAAAGTCTACTTACCACCGTGGCAGCAAATGGAAGCATATCTTCCGTGGGCATGTTCACACACAACGCTGCAAGAACGAGAACGAAAGCAAAGCACGTCAAGGATTTCATCTGAGAGAACCGATGTGTCAGCACGATAGGTTGACGTGGAGTGCAATGTGGTGTCTCACTCTCCCATATGAGATACTTCGTGTTTTACAATTGATGGTTAAATATCAGGTGATATGGAGCATACGACCTTCTGTACAGTATGATGGTAAGTAATTTGCAACCAAACAATACTGTTGACCATGGTCTGGCTACACTCGCGATATTTGCATGTTGATCTCCGGGTTTATGATTTACATTGTCACTTATCACATGACAGAATATGAGTAATGGGAAAAAGTTAGCTAAGTATGGAGTGAGCAACCAGGTTCCGCTATCCCAATGTGAAAAATAAGCATGATTAACTGCACAAACATGTGAAGAGTTTCTCAGTTTTGGCTAAGCCTACCGTAGAGAATAGCTCCGATGAAAGCATCGCCGGCACCAGTTGTGTCAACTAGTTCTGATGGTGGTATCCTTTCGGCGGTACACACGAATAATCTACCGGTCAATGGCTCGATTCCGTTTGCTTTCAATTTGACCACTTTCTGACAGGGAAACAAATAGTCATTAATTTTTATTCCACTTTAAACGTTGCAAACCAGACGATGTCATGCATTTCCAAGCTAAAACAATAAACAGCACGGGAACAGACTGAACTTCACGTGCAAAACCAAATTACTGCACTAATAGCGCTGCGTGCTTCTAACACGGAAAGTACTATAAACTATCAGCAACTGCAGAGCTGCCTTTGAGCAACGACCAATATAAACCTGCTGAAATTGCCAAAATATTCTCCCCCAGTTACACCTAACGAATGAAGTACTCGGGACAAAGAGGAAATGGGGAAAACTGCTCTATTGATTGTACTGCAGTACTAAATTGAAACATGGCTTCCATTCGGTGATGATGGAGAAAGGTGGTTTGTGCAAGGCAACAACCGCCCAAGACTACTTAGATCGTGTTTAAACATCATATGTTTATGATCCTAACTATAAGGTATATTGATGTGTGTTTATCCAGCCTTTGGCTCTCTTATCTCGATAACTAGCTTTTGGGAAGTAAGAAGAGAGTTCATGGTGTATTCTGAAAACATTAGCATAGAAGCGTTTTGACCGAATCAGGCTGCATTTCCTGGGCTGGTTTGCTTAAAGCATAGAGGAGTGACGTGGACAATGGCTAGAGGAAAAGTATAACCAGCATTTTCAAGAGTAGAGTTAACGAGATATCTGGCAACAGATTCGAGAAACAGAGTCAGTTGGAGGCAGCTTTTTCACAATTGGTTATGCAATTGGTTGATAGGTTCAATCTCATGATCCAATTTTTTACTAAGCGTCTTTCCACCATCCCAAAATTATTATCAGTAGATGGTAATTGTTGCAATTTACTGAACGTTGTTCTTGCATCTGTAATTGGCCAGAAACACAATAATAACACATGAAGCAAGCTTCTTTGACATCGACTAGAGAAGCACATTACTGATGAATTGCACGTTGGTTCGGTTTTACGATCATCCTTATCTTGCTTCAAAGAACGCCATAAGCTATCAGCATCTTCTTCTTCCATCAGAGGCTTCTCTGCTGGACATAAAATTACAAATAAGCAACAGTTGAAGGCATTCTCGCATAAGGTGGGGAAAAAGGAATGGCCGGAGTCCCAAACTTACCTTCTGATGACCTCTCCAGCATCAGACATCCATGTTCCCCCAATGTCACGATTGCAAATTTCAGTTTTGGTAATTTATGGAGCATGGATATAAGGGCACTAGGCAGAGATGGTGCCTCTGTCCATGCCTGTTGTACAGAAAAATCATGTTGAGTTCGGAATTCATTGACAAATCGAGCAGCCAGTGAGCATCTACATCGAAACGCGGACAAAAGCTCCAACAAACAACCCGGACCCTTTTATATTAGACAATGTTGACCAAATTAAGATGTTCAACAGGTCAAGGTTACTAGTTAAATTATAATGAAGCATCAGAAGAAACTCATGGAAGACGGATATATCACTAGTGATACGGGCGATGTAGGGTGACAAGTTTCTTAGCAAAAGCATTCAGTAAACTAAACTCAGAAAAGTTTCCTTAATAAGTTTCATTACTAAACAATAATTAGTTAGTTAGATATCAGATGTCTTTCCGAGCAGACGATTAACTCCTATATTATCTGGCCAATAGTTCAAGATTCAATAACAGACAGGACTTCCTCATAGTTGAATTACCTGTGGAAATTTAGCTGAACATATGACGTAATCGGAAAAGTCAAGAAGATCATCCAGTCCCGGTCTTTTCTTTTCTGCATCAAGGAGAATGGGTATCTTTTGCTTTGCTGCCTGCATTGACAAATGAGACGTAGTCTCAGAATATGCGTGTCCAGTGAGATGAGTCACGAACCCCCCCCCCCCCCCCCCAGTTCTGGACGAGGTTACCAGCTCTCGCTTCTGAGGCCCTGGTGAACCGATGGCCCTTTCCAGCAATGATGACTTTTTTTTCAAAAGAAAGATTAGTTTTTTATCTTTTTTATCCAGTTTTATTAAGATTTTGGTTAAAAAAAACGGAATTTAGCCCAAACCAACATGGTTTTAGTCTTATCTTTCATATTTTGGCAAGGTCAATGCTGGGTAAATGAAAAAGCAAATAATAAAAAAAGTCATGTCGGCATTTTTTGTTAGCCAAGTTGGAAAGAGTTAACAAAATAACTTGATTACGCCACTTTGAGAAATTTTAGAATTCACTTACACTATTTATAAGTTTTAGGACATAATGCACTTTAGCGATAAGTTTTAGAATTTTCAGTGTACTAAAATGACTATACCTCTTGTGCAACAACTATTGCAGTATCTGTGTATCTTGCATCAAAGTAGACAAATTTTGCTCCTTCGAGTGCAGATTTTAAGCCCAGGGAAACGTCAGCCGGTTTCATGAGAGGGAATCCCGGTGTAAAAATGCAAGTACGCGTTCTCCTGAAGGTCTCATCAAAGTTAAGAGCCATATGTAAACGCCAGACATTATGTAAAAATGTCTCGAGGAAATCATATGGTACAAAGTAACACGACAGTACATTTGGCATGGTAGAGCTATCCTAACTTCTGTCTCTCTTTCAGAATTTGAATGCAATGAATTGCGGAGAGAAATCATATCCTTGAATTCTTAGCAATGACAGTGTTTAATGACTTCCCTCTGTGGAAAAGATGAACCGAAGCTAAGCAAAGGCTACTGAAGATTGAATGAACCAGAATTAGGAACATGAAAGAAGCATCCGTCATCTACTGATTTTGCCACTGAAAAACCAATATCCCAGTACTCGATATCAGAAGGTGAATTCCAACACAAAAGATACTACCGTAGAGAAGCGTAATTGCTCAAACAGGCTTGCAATGCTATATGAAATTCTGGTTCAACTAAGGGTGTGTTTATTTCAGGAAAGTTTTGTCAATGCTTTATGGGAACCAATTTTTCAGGTTAGGAAATTTATTTTCCTAATTTCAAGTGTATATATTTTCTTTGACCATAAATGGTTTTCCATTGACTAATCATATTCAACAAACCAAATGCAAGAATTCAAAGAAAATTGACTTGCAGAAAATTCTTTCACTCAAACAAGCACATCTTAAGAAAAGAGAAGAGCTCACGTTGATTGGTCGACAATAACATAGGAAAATGGCGTTTGTCCATCCTTGGCAACCTGGAGAAAAGGAAAGGTTTTAGGGAGGGAAAAAAATTTACGCAGGGGTACAAGATGCAATGCTCTTCTAGGAAACCACTAAGCCAGATTTAGTTTCTCAGTGACATCATTTTTTCTGCTGAAGTGTACGCAGAAGCAACTGCAGATCAGTACTTGAGCAAAAACTCCAAAGCTGCTGATAAGATTTCCCTAAAGGGAAGAGATGATCTCCAAATAAGTAAAACTAGAATCTTCTGGAGAGTATGCTGATGAAGAAACAGGTTGAAGCTAGCTAATCTGCTCCAGCTTGATGCACAAGCTAATCATTTTCCAAACACATGCAGATGATTACTTGAAGATGCCCCCTTAAATGTCAATGTATCAGTCTAAAGCTTACCACTAGAAAAGAGGTATCTACACCATCAGCCGTCAGCTCCTCTAAGAGGCTTTTGCCATGGATGTCGTCCGCAAGCTAGTGAGTTCACAAAGCATGCAGAAAATGGTTAGCTAAAAATCCAAATGTGGTTCTCTAAGGTACCAGTCAGACATTTGACTAGCTCAAAATGGAAATTTTTAATAAAAGAATTGACAGATATTTCAACCAGTAACCTTGGAAATAAGCCTTGCTCTCACACCTAGACGAGCCAAACATGTTGCAGTGTTCGCTGCATCTCCACCTCCTTGAATCTGACATTAGACATTGGATTTAAAGAAGACTGCAGAAGTCTAAATTTTTTTTAAAGCGTCATTACCGGCATAGAATTTTGTTGCACGACATCAACATGAATGAGAAGTACTTCGAATGATCAAAACTAATTAACAAAATCATTGATAAGTGAAGAAAAAGAAAACAGATTTCCTCCTGCTGATGTCTTATCTCTGTTCAATCCTTGCACTTCTTCTCCAGGTTCGTCACCCTCCAACATCTATATTATGAAGCAGAGTAACATTTCGTATGGAACTTCTTATAGTTAAAATGTCTGATGATCTTCTTAATAGGCCAGAGGTCCTCGCTATACTTCTCTATATACTCTTTTATCATGAGGGTAAATTGGCTCTCACACGGAGCCTAAGTGGCCTTCCGCACCTCGTGGGTAACCGGGCTCTGATACCTTTGTATCGACTCTGCCTTAAATGGCGTGGAGTACATCTCTATATACTCTTTAGCATGAGAAGTTGCCGTGAATCACATGACTCTTTTACCTAAAAATAGTCAAGTGGTCCCTTTTCCTTTATGCCGAGGAAGCCCATCTTGGATAGATGAATTCCGGGCTTTTGAAGTACCGCACCAACCTAATGGACCATGCAGCCTAGGCCAGGATGAATGACGCACAACCTATTTGTACTTTAGCCGGTGTGAAGAATCAAATGCATGAGGCATTTCAAAAAGTTCACACTAAATTGATCATGTATAAAGTTTTGGCTCTAAAATTTCTAAAATTAGAAATTCAACAGAACAGCAAACATGAGTCAAAAGAAAAAATCACAAAGCAAATATTCTGACTTTACCGATTATTTTCTTTGTTTTGTTAGACTCAAAAAGCAAAATCAATGAGCAAACATTTTAAAATCGCAAGGATGTTTTTCTTTTCTTTGAAGAAAGAAAAGGCGAGATAAGTGCAACTTTCTTCACCTCTCAGTAACTTTGTACTTGTTACTTGTTTGACCTTGCTCTGTTTTGAGATAGAACAACAGAGCTTGGAGCCTTATGCAAATATTAACTGCAAGGATCAGTGCTGGGGAATGTTTCGGAACCAATTTAAAGCAAGTTCTCGATTTGTGAAAAATTGATACATTTATCGACCCTATCCGGACATAAGTTATGCGCCTCACAGTCTTATAATGCTTTGTGCCAAAACCTTAAGAATCATCACTTTAATGCCAACATTGTATAAACAATTAATTTAGTGTCAAAACTTTTTAAAAACGATTATTTAAATGACTTTCACGTCAATTTTTTTGTTACCAACAAGTGATTGCTCTTAAAAGTTGTTAACAATAGTTATGACGTTGATACTAGGGATGTGCAAAATGGACCACCTGAACCAAGAATCACCTGAATCAGACTAGACCGGACTGGTCGATTTGGTCTAGTTCCTGAGAGTGTCAGTCCTATTCCTTGTCCCTAAAAGTGGAACTAGTGTCCGGAAGGTCCGGTTCCTAGTGATTGGTTCCACTGGACCGAAATTGGACCCAACCAATGGTTCGGTCTGGTTCCCGGTCCCAAGACCAACCAATCCGACCCTTGGTTCCGATTTTTGGGAACCAGACCAGAAATCAATCACCCCTAATTGATACCATCCTTAGCCCCTTTCTCTTCTCACTTCAGGCAAATAGCAATAACTTCTCTGCAAAATTCAGGCTCCTTGGGCATGCTCTCTGAGAGGAAGACATGAGCTCCCCTGTAGTTCTCAGTCGTTTGAACCTCCTTATAAGTTGCACAAGACGCAAACCAACACAAGAACAATCTTCCCATATGCAACAGTCAGTCAGCTCACACACTTAAAAAAAAAAAAAAAAAAAAAAAACTAGTGCATAGTTGTGGAAGGGCTGAGGAACAGATTAGGAAGAAATCAGAGAGGAAAGAAAAGGAAGTACTTTCATGCTTCTGCATCTGGTTTTGTCATCAGGCTTGGGGAAAGTGGACAGAACAGCCAAGTAATCCAGACAAATCCCACCGAATCCCACCTGCGTTTCCCAACTCACAAACATCAATCACATTTGTGGGAAGTTTTTTTTTTCGTTTTCTTCAAGGACGTGAAGAGGACGTGAACTTTTTGTGTTCTGCTTAGACGTGGCATAAATGAGGATATATGCTAAAAGAGTGGTGACGCAGACGTACAACGAGGCACAGCCCTGGCGATGGAGGAAGAGACCTTGGGGACATGATTGATGCTTTGGATAAAGAAACGAGAATAGTCAAAGAGATAAGAGGCAGAAGAGAAACAGTTTGAGGGGGGAAGCAATACGGTAGACTATTTATATGCTCTATTTTTGTTTTCTCCTGCGGAAGGGAGTCGAGAGTCCGGGGACACATCGCCTAGTTGATATCATCCTCCTCCGTCTAAAAAAACCCTCTGCCGCTACAGCTGAACAGCAGTTTAAGCAATGGAAGACCCCTTCGGCAGTTCTTGGGTGCTAATAAATATAACACGGGAAAAGTGCCAAAAAAGTCCTAAACCTTTTGTCTTTGTGCCGATTTAGTCTTAAACATTTTTTTAGTGCCGATTTAGTCCTAAACATTTTTACATTGTGTCAATTCAGTCCTTTCCGATTAATTTTGGCCGGATTTTCTAACCTGGGCCAACCAACGACGCGTGCTTCGATCAAGTCTAACATGGACAACTTTTAATAATATTTTAATATTTTTGAATCTTTTTTTCTTTTTTTTTTATTTTTTTTTTTTTTCTTTTTTTTTTTTTTCTTCTCCTCTTCTTCCTCTAGCCAGTCGCAGACCTCAAAGAATCGGCTAGAGCAATGGCCGATGAGGTCGAGGTCAACCTCGTTGGCCACCTCGCCAGTGGCCGCCCTCGAGGCCTAGGTAGCGAGGCTCACCCTCACTAGATCTGGCAAGGGTTGAGCCTCGCCCATGGCCAACGAGGGCGAGCCCCACCAGCTTGGCGCGAAGCTAGCTTGAGACCGCCTCCTCGCGCCAAGCTGGCGAGGCTCGCCCTCGCCAGATCCGGCGAGGGCAAGCCTCACTACCCAGGCCTTGAGGGGCGGCGTCGCGACCACTGGCAAGGTGGCTAGCAAGGTCGACCTCAACCTCGCCAGCTCTTGCCTCTAACTAGTCGCCGAGATCCGGCGACCGGTTGGAAGAAGAAGAGGAGAAGAAAAAGAATAAATAAATAAATAAAAATTCAAAAATATTAAAATATTATTAAAAATTGTCCACGTCGCACCGATCAGGCTACATCAACTAGCCGGCATCCAATTAACAAAATCCAGCCAAAATTGGCGAGAAAAGACTAAATTGGTACAACGTAAAAATATTTAAGATTAAATTAGCACAAAGATAAAAGGTTTAAGACTTTTTTGGCAATTTTCTCAAATATAACATGAAGTTATCATGACCATGGACAAATGAAGGTTTAACGTCCAAACAAAGCAATGAGTAATTAAGCACATAACATGCTTATTGGAATCTCGTTAATCTAAGATAGGAAAAGCAAAGAAAATGGAAATGGAATGGCTCGGAGTTACCCCTGATGGGGGAGAGAGCTTGTGAAAGAATACACAGGCATATTTTGAGTTTAATTCACACGGTTAGTTAAATATTTATTTTGGGTTAAATTCACGCTGTTAGCTAACTCAATAATTACATGATATCTTATTTGAAGAGACTTTCTTGCCCTAAGTATCTTTTTAGAGCTATGGTGATTGACTTGCCAACCTCATAACTTTAGGCTTAGTAATTACTAACTCAGTAATTACACAGTATTTTGTTTGAAGAGACTTCCTTGCTATCATTTATTTTGAGTTTAATTCATGCCATTAGCTAACTCAATAATTACACGATATCTTATCTGAAGAGACTTGCCCTAAGTATCCTTTTAGGGTGATTGACTCGCCAATCTCGAACCTTTAAGCTTAGTAATTGCTAACTTAGTAATTACACAGTATTTTGTTCGAAGAGATTTCCTTATTGTCAGTATCTTTCTAGGGCTATTGATTGATTCATCAACCTCGGACCTTTAGGCTTATTGTTTGAAGGGACTTCCTTACTGTAAGTTTCTTTCACGAGTTTAATTCACGCCATTAGCGAAATTCTTAATAGTAATTACACGATACCTTGTTTGAAGAGAGGCTTCCTTGCTGCAAGTATCTTTCTAGGGCTATGGTGATTAACTCACCAACCTCGGACCTTTAGGTTGAGCTCGTAAAGGTTTGGTTCGTAGTAATACTTATCGCATTCTTGATCAAATTCTTACGAAATAATTATTCCTTCATCAAGAATAAGTATCCCTTGAATGGGTTGAAGGAATAGATATCCCATACAGTTATGAGTATATTTAGTTTTATTTCCAGAAATGACATTACATTTGTATATTTAATTCAATTTAGAATTAATTAACATAACTAAGATAAGAATTTTATTATGTTAAATATGAATTGTCAATTGTTGTCGATCATTATTAAGCAATGCTTTAGAGGATTCAATTTTAATTTGTAATTAGACTATGATTTACGATGAATATAATGTCTAATACAAGATAAAGTGTACATCAATAATTATATCATAATATATTTATCTATTTAATAGAGCATAATTAACTATAAAAATGATTTTAATCTACCTAATTCATCTATAATTAAACTGCAATTCATCATGAATTTATAATTATATTGCAATTGTAACATACTTGGTTTTCCCAACTTATTCATTTGGAAAAATAATGTATCACTTTATATCAATTAGTTATTAAGATTTTTATGTGGCGTTAACATGTTCTAAATTTAACTACAAAATGATTACAATTTTTTCTATTTGTTAATTATGATTTCACAACATATTTGAAAGGGTGATATCATGAAAAATTCTAAATTAGTAAACCTATGACAATTTTACCCCAAATTAATTTTTTGACTATGAAAAACTTAAACTTGTACACATGTAATAAATTTACCCTCCGTTAATTTTCATTAAATTTTACTATTGACTAGTTTATGATTTTTCATGATATTAATACAATTTAACGAAAATTAACATACAACAGATTTGTCACAAATGTACCAATTTGGGGTTTCTAATAAATTTATCACATGTATACCAATTTGAGAGTTTTGAAAGTCAAAAAATTAGTTTAGGGTGAATTATTCACAGGTACATCAGTTTTGAATTTTTCATAATAATTACCCTATTGAATATTCATTTTCAACTAAGAAACTTAATATCCCATGACAATATTTTGAGTAAATAATAAAAGTATATATCACAACTCACGATAACTATAAATAAAAATGCTGTGATTTTTTATTCTTAAATTATAATAACTTACCATTGATGATTTACTAAGGATATGAAAATAAAAGGAACTATGCTCTAGTTACAAAAACAAATTAAACTATCAAGGAGTCATGTTGGGCATTTCGTTGCTCCTAAGTTATCCCTCCTGCAATTCTGGTAAAATGAAACCAAAAACATGGGTGTCGAATAAGTAGGTCAGGATCCATCTTGCAAACCAAAACAGAGAATATTGCCGCTCTCACCCTTATTCTGTTTCCACAAAGTAGACGTGACATTTTAACTTCTTGAACGTCACGACAGGAAAGGGAATAGAACATATTAACTTTTAAAGATGCTCTTAACTTTGGATTATAAGAACCAAAGAAAAGGACAAAGCATGTGGAAGTCATTAGATTCTTTCGAGGATTTCTCGCCGGTCAATTCGGGGTCAATGCAAGAGTCCAATACGGTAGTAATGGAATCGATCCCTAATAAAAAAAAAAATTGAAATTTTGTTAACAAATGCCTGGGGCATTTCTTAAGTGCCTTTGATCAGAGTTAAATTACCGAGGCATTCATCATGCAAAACGCGACAACCAAGGCATTAAAAAACTGCAAATTAAGAAATTATAAATTTTCCTTTGGTAGTTCGTCAACAAATGCTCTTTTCGCTAGAGTGGTTCAGCTGGTTTTTCCCAAGTAACTACCATCTAGACCGATACACTGTTGGTAAACTCCTAAAAGATTCTTCCCTGAGTGTATATGTCCAATCTTCGAGGACAAAATGAGATTTCCAACCAATTGCGGACTTCATGAAAGATTGAAGAAAGATTCTTGGACGTCCAATTTTTATTTTATTTTTTCTATTCCCGCTTTCTGGGTCAATGGGTGGAGCATGCTGCCCGGAAGAAAGGCACTCCTCCTACTGGCAATTGACGAGGAAGAAAGCACTACTTTTTGAGACTTGCTTTACATAGAGTCCACCATCAAAACTAAAGAAAGAAAATGCGGGTACCTCTTGCTGTTCGTGCGACGCACGAGGCTCTCCTATCTATGAAGTGCTCCGCACGGTACGCGCACAAGGCATGAGGATGCACAATTTTCCCAAGTTCAGCGTCAGGAAAAAGTAGACAGAAAGTTAAGGTACCGAAAATCGAGGGAAAAATACATTATCAGTGTCATAGGTTGTGTACGGCGCTTACTTTGATGCCAAAAGTTTCTGTTGGATCAAAGTGTCAAAAAGTTTGAAAAACGATCATTTTGGTGCCAACTCCGATAAGATTGACCAGAAATCCGATGTGACACTTTTTTATTAATTTTTTACGCTAATGTGGCTCGCTAAAGAGTACAGTCAGCATGTAAACCACAAAAACGACGTCGTTTGGTGTCTCTCCTTCAATTCAAAACCCTAAACCCTAAATCTGTCGAATAATCTCGGCCGCCGCCGCCCTCTTCGTCCTTTTCTCCTCCCTTGCCGTCCTCTCCGCCGCCGCTCATGGCGCCGCCAAGCACCACCACCTCCTCCACTACCTTGACAAGTTCGGCGACTACAGCGAGCAAGTCGCCGTTGACCCTCCGCCTCCTTCGAGAACCCGCGCCTCCACAACACCTACATCGCCCTTTAGGCCCTAAAGTAGGCCATCCTCTCCGACCCCAACAACTTCACCGGGTCAGCCCCGACGTCTGCAGCTACTCTAACGTCTTCTGCTCCCGTGCCCCAAACGACCCTGACGTCCGCACCATCGTTGGCATCGATGGTTTTCCCTCCTCCTCCCCCTTCAACCACCCACATCCCTTGCCTTTGCCTCCGCTGGTGATGGGCTAGTCACCGTCCTTGACGGCCCCGCGCTTGGCAGCCGCGACTCCAACCCCAAACCCGACCCTAACCCCGACTTGGCCACTCATCGGCCAAGTCAAAGGCCGTGATCTCGCTTAAGTGCAAACCTCACGTCGTCAAGCGACAGTGGCCGAGCGAGCTAGGTTAGCGGCCGACGAGGATCGGAACCCTAATTTCAATCTCCAAATTAAAAAAAAAAAAAAAAAAAAATCTCAAAAATGAGTTATGTGGCGTTGTTTTTGTGAGATCATCCACTTAGGATGGCAGAACAACGTCGTTTTCTTAAGAATGACGAAAAACGACGTTTCTCAAGCCATGTCGATTTTTTTAAAAATATATATATATAAAAGCCACGTCATCATTTTTGCCAGAATCTCTGGCCAGTAGCACCAAAATAATCTTTTTTCCTCCGATTTGGCACTTAAGTGATCCAATTGAAATTTTTAGCACCAAAGTAAGCGCTGTACACAACTTATGGTATTGATAGTGTACAATTAAGAAGAGAAATTACTCACAGCATGGTCGGTAAACCGGGATGAATCTGAGAATTCAATGTCATTCTCAGTCCCAAAATACAGTCCAGACGCATGACTATACTTGCGTGATTATATTCTAGCAAAAAAAAAGAAAAAAAAAACTCGTGTGATCATTTTGATAAGATAGAAGATTGATTGGGATGGCCCACAGGCAAACACGCGTTCACATTCTATGGCTAATAATCAAATCATCGATGTTTATTGTCAACCGTCAATCATAATCTTTTCTTTCGTAACCAAATGATCAAAAGGGTGTAACCCACCGGCAGGTAGCCACGCTGGTAAGGGTCTTGCTTCTCATTGCTGAGGTCGCAAGTTCAAACCTTCGCGTTGCTAACCCATCTTAAGTGGAGGGTATGGTGATTTCATCCTATACTAATCTTCTTCCAAGTATAGTGGTAGTCTCCGTTGGGCTAGTCAGGCCGACAGCGACCATGAGCACTTGTAAGGTGTGTTAAGCCAGATCCTAGATATCCAAAAGAAAAAAGGGTGCAATGGAGTCCATCTCCCACAACCTAACTCCAAAGTCTGATTTGCCAAATAAATACAAGGACACTTGTAAGTCAACCCATTCAAATCTCCTCAGTAAATTTCTTCGACCGCTTTTTCGGCCCCCCAACGGCAATTCTTGCTCATAAGATTTCAGTCGATCGGGTTAGTCGCAACTAATTGGATGAATATTTGCTGAGGAGCAGACGGTCCTTGCCTCCCTCAAAACGTTGAACTGACTGGGCCAACTATCACGGGGGAGAAAAAGACAAGCGTTGACCGGGGAAGTCTTTCTTTTTGTACCGACCAAGTCAATAAAGTCGACGTCCTATGGGGCTCGTGAGGCCGACATCGGACAAATAGAGTGGGGAACACAATAAGTGAGAGACGACTAAGTTTGGAGACTCGCCTTGCACGCATATCACCAACGTGATTCCGAGCGGACTATCCACCAGTCGTGGCAAAACTTTAAATAAACAGTACCAACCACGCAAGAGATTAGGTTTTCTAATCGTAATGTCTATATCACGCACTGAGACCAAAATGGGCTGTCAAGGTCGTAGAGGTGGTAGGGACGGAAACGAAGACAAATATCGTCTGAACTCGACCGTATGAAGAGGACAAAGATGAGCTGCCCCGCCTGCCTCGTGTACCAGGCCTGGACCAGGCAACTTCTGAGAAATTTGGTATGATTATTTCAGAGCTCCAAAACTTAAATTATATCGACAAGGGCCCGTTAGGTCATCCGCCGTGACTCACGAGGGACGAAATTTCCCGACGACTTCTCTCCCTTATCTTTTCTTTTTCATCATTATGTCCACATTCAGAGAGTTCAGTACTAATATTGGTCACAACACACCCGCACACCCCCTGCTTTGTTTATAGTGTATCCATGCAAACGGCTGAACTGTACCTTGTCCTGACTTGATGACACTTTCGTACCGCGTGCCGATGTTTACAGCGATACTCATCACCAACTCGCGGATCAACCTCATCATTTGCATTAAATAATCGAATTAGCTAGAACGGCTGGGGCCTGCAGGCAGACGAATGACTTGTTGCAAGAATTGACAAACAAATCATTTTAAGGATTTGTTTGGCAACTTGCTAAACAGTAAAAATTTCTCTTCTTTTGTTCCAAGGAATATATTTGAATCCATTTGATAAATATTTTGTTCCCGGGAATAAATTTAGGTAAAATCAAGAAGTAAAAAAATGTTGATTCTTTGTTCTTGAGAACAATTCCAGAATCAAACGAACTTTTTTTATATTTTCTCTTCTTTCTTCTTGTTCTTATTCTCTCTCTTCTTCTTCTTCAACCGCCGCCGATGCCGCCGCCCACAGCCACCGATCACCGGCAACCGGTTTGGCAAGCTCATTGGAGGCTCGCCAGGTTAGGGCGAGGTCCAGTGAGCTCGCCTATGGCCAAGCGGGCCTGTCTCGACCACTAGCGATACTTGCCTGATTGAGCGAGCTCGGCCTCGCCAACACAGGAAGCTCGCCAAGCCAGGGCGAGGTCCAACAAACTCACCAGTGGCCAAGTGAGCCTCCCTTGGCCACTAGCGAGGCTCGCCTAACTGAGCGAAGCTCGCCCAACCCTAGGGAGGCTCAACCTCACCTAGATTTGACAAGGCCGAGCATGCCTAGCCATGACTCGATCGAGCCTCACCCAACTACTGGCCAAGCTCAGTCGACGAGACACGACCTCGATGAGGGCCAACGATGCTCCGATGAGGTCGCCGGCCCTTGTTTGGCCAGTCGCTAATCATCCCAAGACCGGCAATCGGCAACCTTGAAGAAGAATAAGAGAAATAAAGGAAAAAAAGAAAAATAATAATATTATTATTTTAAAATGAAAAGAAAATAATTTTAAGTATAAATTTTAAGAACGGTGCCGAACGCAATTCTATTATGGGAATTGATATTTTTAACAGTTACCAAACAGCTTAAAATACTTATAAATTGTTCCCGGGAACAGAATAAAAAAAAATCATTTATGATAAGAAATTTTTCCCAAAAATATAAGCGTTACCAAGTACTCACCAATGGATATAATGCTGAAAGGGGAAGAAACTCTTCAATTCGAATATGATTCCACCATGTCTCTCTTGTCCGTCCCCAGATTCCCTCTTTTGTCCAGGCCTCAAGTATTTTGGGTCCCCCAGATTCCCTCTTTTGTCCAGGCCTTAAGTATTTGGGAGCTATCAGCTCAGAAAGGGCACTAGGCGCGGATCTGTGCGGTATGGGAGACTAGTTCGAGCTCCCAAAGCTCGACAATTTGCAGCAGCCTAACAATTAGATGATCGAAAATCACGAGATGGACTCTTCAGCTATGAAATAACTCTCAAGGAGACGTTTAGAATAGTTTTTTTCATACAAACTCACCACTTGAGCAGCAAAGGGCAACAATTTTTCAGGCGACATGTTGGCACAGATGGCTAAAAAGACATAGAAGATCATCAGCATCAATAACAGCCAAGTCTGTCGGTGAATCCTTCAAGAAATATATCATCCAGACGTATCACCATGCCAAAAGAAGTGCTAATTGACGTTTGATAAATAGTCACAAAACATGCGCTATAGCCAAGAAGACTAACTAGAATAAATGATTGAACTTCTTGAATACAGCCATGTAATAAAGTTGAAGAAATAAGTAAAGAAAAATGACCCAGCAGGTGAGATGAGATTGTGCTATGGAAATGGCCTGAAGAAAAGGATAAAATCCCTGATCGAGACATCATGCCCTCACAGTTTTATGGAAATAAATAGATATGGAATGCACCATTTAATTGGTTTTTTTTTTTTTTTTTTCATCATTTAATTGGTGGTTACTTGGCCAAAAAAGTCAATAATCAATTGATAGAAGCCCCAGAAAGTCGATATATCAGATAATAAAGAGTAAAAAAATTTCTGCCAATCTTGAAATGGGAAAATATGGGATGAAGGTCCATGGAGAAAATAAGGCACTTAAAATTAATCAAAAGAATATGATCCCAAAAAGAAAATTAAAGTGGTTTTGATGCAGTAACAATACTGAACTCAATGACTGAGGTCATGCCCATAGCAAACTAATCATGTAGATGGACATGTTTTTTGATCACTTGATAGTTTTTTTGGCAGATGGCATGCAATTTATATAAAGAAAGCATTCTCAGTTGACTAAATATGTACCATAAAGAGTTGCACCAATGAATGCATCACCAGCACCAGTTGTATCAATAAGCTCTTGTGGTGGAATCTTCTCAGCTGTTCCCGAGAGTAACCTCCCATGCACAGTTCCTATCCCCTTAGCTTTCAATTGTGACACCGACTGAAAAGGAAAGAGAAAGCGAGACGCCTTAAGCCCCAATGATGTTACTATAATGTGTTTTATAAATAGAACTAATCACTGTAAAGAAGTAACAAAAACTGGAAATCAATTACCAAATGGATAACAGAAAGCCCCAATGATGTTACTATAATGTGTTTTATAAATAAAACTAATCACCGAAAAGAAGTATGACAAAAACTGGAAATCAATTACCAAATGGATAACAGAATAATAACAAATCCCAAGCTGAAATGAGAAAATCATATTATCGGTTTGTTGTCCCATCAAGACGACAAGAGAAAAAGAAATGCTTTTAGAGCACAAGGATTGGCCTCTCAAACAGGTTGCACTTGGGAAAAGTAAGATCCACCAGATGAGAATAAACTTTACTACACCACTATTTGGTCACTGCACATACTTTACAAAAAGTCTCCAACATATTTGTTCCAAGAAAGTTGTGGACGCTAGTTATCCTGATTCATCTCTATGTTTTACTCAAATCAACTCTTGATAAAATCAGCTCTGCCAACTACGGCTTGTCCGCAATTCGCAATGGTCCTTTTAAAACACATGAAAAGAGTAGAAGATACCACGCGTGCTGTACAAGCAAGGGAATTTGCACTCCTCAGTTAGAGGCCCCACAAAAGATTGAGCTGCGGGTGACTCTGGGAAGTACATAACTGACGAGATGACTTTGCATGAGCGTTCCTTCTAAATTGCAGGCTCACAGGGTCCACTAAAAAACTAAAAACAAATTTGATGCTTCCCAAGAACTTATGCTGCTCTTGTCACTTCAACTAACTACAGCCCTAAATTTGCAATCATGACATCTATATTACTGTTTGCAAGCATACACTACCGAGGAGACATATGTTGGAATGGTAGCAACATCATCTTTTCTCTCCTTCAGAATTTCTAACAAGTTGTCCACATCCACTTCTTCTTGAGAATTACCTGCACTAGGGAAAAAGAAATAAATACTTTCATAACTAACCCTTGCACTTCCAAATCATGCAATTCTTTGCTGAACTAAAGAGAGTGTTGTCCAGCTTTACCCCTAATTTGCATAAAGATAAACACAACTCGAAGGTCAAAACTTAAGCATCTGAAGCGTGAACTGACCCTCAGTACTCCTCTCAAGCATAATGGACCCTTCACCGCCCAATGTCACAATTACGAACCTCAGATTTGGTAACCTAAGCATCACTGATACAAGAGCACTAGCAAAAGATGGCGCGTCTGTCCATGCCTGTCCCATAAGAAATTTTGGATGCATATTAAACATTCATAACATTACATACAAACAAGATGCATTCACCACAATTAATATTAAAGTAGAGCAAATAAAATCAAGAAGATTGACATGCTAATTAACATGGAATAAGGATATATATGGAAGAAAGTTGATAGGATCAATGGTGTTTTGCCAAAAAGAAAAACATTATACAAAAGACTTCAAAGTATACCAACAGTTAAAAAAAGATGGCACTTGGCCAACACCATACTGATGCAAATGCTTCAATGGGCATTGCAATTCCTCCTAAAGCTTTGCATGGGCAAGTAAATGCTACATAAAAAACCAACTTGCCTGTGGGAATTTTGCAGAACACACTGCATAGTCAGCCAACTTCAAAAGGTCATCCAAACCTTCTCTTGGCCTTTCTGCATCAATTAAAATAGGAATTTTCCTGCGAACAGCCTGCACTTTAAAACCCAAAATGCCAACTACTCCTCAACAAGTCACATCAAGCTTCTCTTTTTACACTAGATACAAAGCAAGAAATTGGAAATAATTGTAAATTACAATCAGTTTCAAGAGACATAATTAGTTGTGCTTTTAATGTTGAGATTGATAAATTGCAAAAGTAGAGCACATCCTAATGCTGATGAGATTCCATAAAACTTAAAAGATGATAAGACTGCCATGCTTAACTAATAATATCGATGAACATCACAATAACTCCTGACCTCTTTCACAGAATCTTAATGTACTTTCAAAAGTCCCACAAGCTAGATATACCACAACAGCATCCCCGTGAATTGGCTCCGTCAAATTGCAGATGCCATAGAAAGGGCATCTGAGTCATGTTACGCATAAACGGATTGAAGTGGACAACTGGCAGATGAATGTGAAAACAGAAGGTTCCAAGATGACAACTATTAAAATATTGGTGCTAGCAATAACAAAAGCAGGCATGGTTCTTTCAACACTTTTGCCAATATAATTATCTACCTGCACAAGTTGAGAAAATTTATGGAAATGGAGAAAAAATTAGTTAAAAGAAAAGGTTAAAAAGTGATTTAAGAAAGGAAAAAAATTATTGAACACCAATAATATAGTCATAACCTCACAATTGGGCAATTCCCTATACAGATTTTAAAAGCTTATTACTATGGGACACATACTTGCACCTTGGTGTTGAGCTTCAGAGAGATTCATTTGTTGAGCTATGATAATTGCCCAAAAGAAACCACTATCACCACCCACTTTAAGTTGCTCCCCGAATACTGTATTCAGTTAAGGCCCTTTGAATTAAGATTTTCCACAAATATCAATTGCGTAAAACTGATTAGCAGGTAAGAATTCCACAATTCCATCTGTCAAATCTACTACATCTTGTTTGGAATTACCATAACATGTGAAAATTAAACCACATGCAGTCACCATAGCTGTAGGCCCTTCTCCTCCTTAATCCCTACACATAGAACTCTAAAAAGAAAAGTTTTTTCCAATCCTAACAAGCATGCAACATTCAGATGTGATGGATTAATCATTGCTTATGTGTTCCAAAAGACAATTACCATGATAAAATAATGAGAAGATCCTGCAAAGCTGTAGATCTAAAATACCTAATATGAAACAGCTTACACCTTAGTGGTTCATTTCTTTCACATTAAGCATCCAAATATTTAAAAGATAGCCGTATAGGGATATATTGGCTGTTGTGACATCTTAGACCTCAGAGTTTGGACCTGACAGGGGTGTATAGGCCAACTCATTCCCCGTAGACCAATAAAGAATGTGCAATTGAGTGCAGACAATAAGCAGCACAATATATCCAATTGTTATAAACTTCCCTAATTAAGCTTTTAGGGGACATGCAGGTCAAACAGCATAATCCCATGGCAATAATTGTTTACAAACAAGAAAGAATAACCGCCAGCACTAAAAGAAATGCTTGATGCATTACCTCTTGTGCAACAACTAAAGCAGTTTCATACAACCTCCCATCAAAGTAGACAATCCTTGCTCCATCAATGGCAGAAAGCAAGTTTGTTTGAGAAAGGTCATGCGGCACCATTGGTGGATATCCAGGGGTATGTATACATGTCCGAGTTTTCCTGTGAGAACATATGACAACTCATTAAAACTACTATTAGTCTAGGGTGCTTCCTGATCTAAGCAACTTTAAGCATATGACAAACCCAATCAAACAAAATACAGTTTTTTGGTGACTCCACTATTATTCTAGGGTGTTTCACAAGCTATAACAAACTTTTACAAAATCTCATTAGGCCATAAGATGTCCATCCTGAGATATCAGTAAACAACCACAATTGGCAAGGTTATTAAAAAAGGAGCATCAGTGCAGCTTGTTTACTAACTCTTGACTCTTCAAAGTGAATTAAGACAAGATTATTTTGCTATAAATTATATGACAGCTAACAAAAAAATATCACAAGAATGGACCATGAATGCAATGCATCTTACATGTACAAATTTTCCTTCAATAATGTAAACAGCATATTGGTGTGATGAGTAGAGAAACATGGCCATCGTTTCTGCACTTTTTGGGCAATAAAGGAATATCTATCTCTTGACAATCCTGCCATTAATAAAAAGAGATCCCAGCTTAGGTTTATCCCTACTAGTTATTAATTTATAAAGACCAGGCTTTAAGTCAACAAGGGTAAATAATCCAACTGCTCTTGAACCTAGAAATTTAGATTCTTTTCCAATTTGTTATAGTTCTTAAATCTTACTTTCCTCAAATTTGGGGATCACGGGCAAAGGTAAGGAGCAGTAGTAGAATAAAGGTGAAGACTCTCACGTTTGGTCATCAACAATGATGTATGTGAATGGTGAATTACCCTCCTTGGAAACCTAAAACAAAAACACAAAGTAAAACAATATTAAGGTTCTCAAAGCTGTGGAAGATTACTCTTCATTGAGCAGTTCTGTATTTTACTGCATGAACTATACTTGACTTTCTAGCTAAAACAGAAAGAACAATTACTAATTAGCTGATGAATAAAATAAGGAACTAAAAATAATATGATATACAATCACAGTAGGATCCTAAGACCATGGCAAATTAACAACCTAAGCAACAGAGTAACCACTGTAACTCATGAGAAAAACTCAGGGAAGCAATTAGGAAGCTGATGATATGAGATTCAACAAGCAAGTGGCATTTAATATTTAGTTGGAAGAAGGGCAAAACCATAGTGTGCTGCAGAATATCTTGTCAAATGCTTCAGTTCAGTTTGCTCAAATGAGAAAAACAGCAATTGAGCATTTCAAAGAAATCTCCTGAATATTTCAGAGGAATCTTTCTTGAGGTGCAACATCCAAAGCCATACTTGAAATGCATAGAGAGATCAGAAGGAATGGAGGATGACTGGCTAAAATTATTGCACAGAAAAGTTAAGCACGGTTGGAAGTTGAAACGATAACAGAACAGAACAAGAATCAACTGTTGGCATTCATATGCTAATTAAAGCTGCTCCACACTTAAGTCCATATCTCAAGCTTTTCTGTGATTTCCATCATTGTTCCATACAAATTTACCACAGAAAAATTGTCAGCTTCGGTGAAGGGGATGATTATGAGAAATATCAAACTAATGTGATCTTTTACTGCAAATGTAAGAACTTCTCATAACAAAATCAAGCAGGCATATCCTGCATAGCACTTTGCAGCAAAAGTGTTCCTCAATTCACAAAATCGATCCCATCTTGACCACAAGAATGTGCTTCTATCCACCTTAAAGGTCATCAAGAATTGCCACATTGCAGAAACTACCAAAATTAAAGTTTCTTATGGACCCTCTCAAAGTGCTCGGGGTAAATTATCAGACATCTATAATAAAGCTGAAATGACTGCAACGAAGAGCAACAGTTTCAACATTTTAATACACCAATACAAATTAGACAGAATCATTCAGAGGTTTTAATGTCTAGAAAGGTTTGCTATATCACGT
This sequence comes from Eucalyptus victrix, assembly GCA_016097545.1. Taxonomy (NCBI): domain Eukaryota; kingdom Viridiplantae; phylum Streptophyta; class Magnoliopsida; order Myrtales; family Myrtaceae; genus Eucalyptus; species Eucalyptus victrix. Next base: position 10,610,312 of record CM027842.1, read on the forward strand.
GAAATGTCTTGAGGGTGGTTTCAGAATAGTTGCATCAGTTCAGCAGAATCAAAGAAACAAGAAGTAAATGCTCAAGTTAGTGATGCCCATGTACAGAGCCTTCTCTTGCATTTGAAAGATCCAAAACTTTCTGATAAATAATTAAAAAAAAAAAATCTGTTAAATCACAAAGGAACAATAAACAACTTAAAGCATTGGACAAGTGCATTTTAACATGTACAAGTGAATAGCACATATCATTTGCACATCGTCATTATTTAAATATAAGAATGACGAATGAATGGGATGTCGACATGTTACAATATCAAAGACAACAACATCACAGACAAATTTTCACAGGCCAGTTTATCAATCGAAATGACAACCAGAGCTCACCACCAAAAAGGAAGTATCAACACCATCAGCCTCCAGCTCTGCCAATATACTCCTGCCTTGGGCATCATCAGCAACCTAATGATCGTCACATATAGTAACTCCCCAACACAAAAGCCACATAAAATCTGCAAAGAGATGTTTTCACAACCTTCGAAATCAGCCTCGGATTCAAGCCCAAACGTGCAGCGCAAGTCAAAGCGTTACCGGCATTCCCACCGCCTCGAACCTAAGCAAAGATGTACCGACCAGATTTTAAAATCACGGCTAACAAAAGCAACGGCGTTATGGAAATAGTAGAGAACGAGGATAAGGAAGAGGGAGTCGATCTGAGGGCGGGGGAACGAGCAAAACCTCCAAGCTGGTGCACCGGATCTTGTCGTCGGGCTTGGGGTAAGAGGCCACCGCCGCCAAGAAATCCACGCACACCGATCCGCAACCTAGCTGCGAGTTTTTTTCACAGAGAGCGGCATCACTCTTCTAACTCCACGAAACTCGTCGAAACAAAGAAGGAAGCGAGAGAAGTCGGCGCAAGTTCGCGCGGGGAAGAGCACGGACCACGACGCGGCGGTCGGGAAGGGAGGAGAAGGGGAGCGATCGGACGACATCCTGGACCTCCTCCAGCTCCTGCAGCCGAAAAGCAATCGACGGCGCGCGAGTGAGACGGGAAAAGTGCGCATCGGCGACTGAAGACGCGAGAGAGAGAGAGAGAGAGAGAGAGAGGGAGGGAGGGAGGACCTGGTTGAGAAGCCGAAGCGCGCCTGATTGCTCAAAGACGGCGGCGGCGGCGGCGGCGGCAGCGGCGACGGCGAGGGCGGAGAAATGGCGGCGAGGGCGGAGGAGATGGCGGTCGGGCAAGAGGAGGCCATCTTCTCTTCCGGCGAATGGCGTGAAGGGAGATCGGATTAGATGAACCTCAGCCGCTTACAAATGCTTGGCGCTCGGACCGTTGTTTTCGTTTTCCTTCCTTCCTTTTTTTTTTTTTTTTTTTTTTTCAGTTCCTTTTTTTATTAAACTTTGTGATAAAATTCGAAGGAGAAAAGTGCCCGTAAAGAATAATATCTAGGCCGACGGAGATATCTATCTATTAAAAATTCCGAGTTTGTCAAAATTATTACAAAAAAAAAAAGGCAAATGTTAATTCACGTGTTGACACGCGTACATGACGAGTGTCTTTCGCCACTCTAATGCACACCATAAAATTTGCAAAAGAGGAGAAATGCGGAAGGCCATTCTAAAGATGAGCATGGAAAGGCCACGCATGGAATTGCTATTTAACGAAATAAGTACATCAAAAATCTTAAAATTTATTATAAAAATACAATCTAAATCATAATTTTTTTTTTTTTTTTAAATACGATTAAGTTTTAAAATTTTGAAAAAGCACAATCAATATACAATGACTCTATTAAACTAATTTGATAAGTTTTAAGATTTAATTATATTTTTAAAATTTTAGAACTTAACTACACTTTATGACAAGTTATAAAATTTAATTATATTTTTTGAAAAAATTTTAGAATTCAATTATAATTTCGTCTTCGACAAATTTTAGAACTTCTACTACACTTATTCTTACTTTATTAAAACTACAATTCTTATTCCTCCAAAGATTAGCATACATAGTACATTGGAGCATTAAGAGATTTGTAGCCAAGAATTGAGGTCACTCATTTGAATTTGACCAATTGTATTATTTGAGTCACATGCGCAAGTTCAAGGCTCGAATTGGGTCTATGTGCTCGTGCTCTTAGAATATAGAAAAAAGAACTACACTTCAATTATAATTCAAGCCAATTGGGAAGCTACAAAAATCTCACAATCACTCCCACTTACAATTCTTTCATAGAACTTACTTAAAAAAAAAAAGAATTTACTTCTAAAAAAATTTATACAACATATATGACTCAACACGTCAATATTTTTCAAAGCTTTTTTGGGATCAATCATTTTGACATAAATTTAAAATTAAAAAAAAAATCAAATTGCTTAAGTCATGAATAAACTAGTCACAAAAAGAAGTCAAAGCATATCCATATTACAGCTTGGCGTCGGCAATAATGATAATGGTGAAAGCAAGATCGAGAAAGAGTGATTTTAGGCCTTTTAAGGTGAGGAGGGTGAGGAGGAGGGGCAGCGGGGGCGAATGGCAATTTCACCCCCAAACCCAACAAAAAAAAAAAAAAAAAAGACAAAACCCAAACGAAATCTAACGGCTAGCAATGAACGAACGGCGTGCCACACGCCGTCGTTTGAGCAAAATCTCAGGTTTGCCTCTATAATTGGCGATAAATCAAGGAGAGAAAATCGACGGGGTTTCGACTTTACCAAAAAAAAAAGAAAATCGACGGGGTTTCGCATCCAATTCCCCAAAGCTTACTCCCGCAAGCAAAACTTCCCCTCTCCTCGCCTCCTTCGATTTTTGTTCCAATGAGTAACAAAAAGAAAAAAAAACAAAAAAAACTTTTGTACGGATTTTGTTAAAGGAACAAAATAAAATCAAAAAAAAGAAAATAATTTGTTCTTTTTTTATATTTTTTTTTCTTCTTCTTTTTTTCTTTTTTTTTTCTTTTTCTCACCCATCACGGCGAGGCTCGCCGGCCCAGCGAGGCCGGCTCGCCCGGCCGTCGCAAGACTCGGCCTCGAGGCCACCGGCAAGCGACGCCGACTCGGCGGTGGCCGAGCGAGGCCGAGCTCGCCCGGCCAAGGCGAGGCCGAGCCTCGCCCCGGCCAGTCGGGGCTCGGCCTGGGGGGATCGACAGAAAAAAGAAAAAATAAAAAAAAAAAAAAATAAATTAAAAAAATAAGAAAAAAAATAGAAAAAAAAATAAAAATTTAAAAAATTAAAAGAAATAAAAAAATTATAAAATTTACCAAACGTGTTTCTATTCTTTTTATATTTCGGAATAGATTTACCAAACGCATTTTTTTGTTTAAAAATTGTTCCGGAATATAAACACTTTTTTCTATTTTTGTTCCCGAAACAATTTTTAAACGAAAAAAACGCGAACAGCAAAACTTCCCCTCTCCTCGCCTCCTTATCATTTCTCCACGAGTAATCCTCCGCGGGACTCCGGGAAACGGGTGAGCTTCCCTTCTTCGTCTTCGGGTCGGTCCCCTCTGGCTCTTCCTGAATTTTTTCTTTGCCGCTCGTCTTCCTTCTTTCTTTCCGCGGTGCGGTGCTCGCTGGTCTGGAACCCGGTCTCGATTTTCGCGTGCTGTTCTCGCGCCTTCTCGCGTGCGGACACGCTGAATCCGTGCGATTTGGCGATGTGGGTACCCGTAAATTTTGAAACTTGGCGCCGTTTTCGGTCCTTTTGTGATGCTTGATTTCTGGCTTTTCTCCAGGTGTTTCTCCGGCGGTTATGGCTGGTGGGAGCCTCTGAAGCCGAGCCCGTGCGTTGAGGATTTCCGTGGTCCGTTTCTCGTGGAATCTTGTCAGTTGTTTTCCACTCTCCTGCTTCTTTAGGAGGAATTTTGCCTTTGCGAATAGGATAGCGAGTATTGAGCTCGGTGAGATTTGGGCTGTTGCCCCGACCGTAGGTTTTGACTGATAGGTTCTGTATCGAAAGAGGTTGGTTTTGACTGATAGGTTCTGTATCGAAAGAGGTTGTGTCACGCCCGATTCTTGGGCACGCACACATTCTTCTCTTAGTCGATTTTAATATATGATATCTCAGCACTATATATCGCCGACCATTTCATTTATTAAGCACATGCGGAAGCAATTATAAATCTCAGACAATAAAACAATGGGATAGAAAAGCGGGCTATATTTTTCATATTAAAATTTACAACCAAACATTTTATACATGCATTAGACAAAGCACTTTACAAACTATTCGTAACTTTAGAGTCTCACTCCATCTACACATATAAAAATGGTTCACAAAAAGATGGGATTTCAATCCTTGTCTAAGTCATACTCGAGATCATCCTGATCCTCCTCTGATTCCTCTTCACTCAGATCATTCTCTTCCTCAATTTCACCTCAGAGTTCTCCTTCACAAATTCCTCCTCCTCAGCTCCTCGTCGAGATCCTGAAATGTTTTCCCCAAACTGGGATGAGACTCCGTTTCAGCGAGTTCTACCCCACTAAGCCCGATTAGTAAACTATTATACTATAGGCTGCCTAAACACGCACAGGGCAGAGGACTTACCTTGGCCTCAGATTCCACCTGCATATTAGCACAGTTCACAATAATCACATCACATATCGAAGAATCGATCAAATCGACCTAGTTGATTATATGCCAACAAGACCACTCATGGTTATTTCCAATTAGTCAATCAATTCACAACATCAAATCAAAGCAATGATCAATCGATTTAGTCGATTACATGTCAGTCGGACCATTTCCAAGTCAAATCACTTTTCATTATAAAACCTCCATTTGCATTCTTGGTCACAAAGCTATAGTAATGCTTTCGGGCGTCTATTCGCCAAGGGGATGCACAATAAACACTTTATGTGCATGCTCTTAGGCATCCCAATTACCCTTAGCCACACGGGCACGATACTCGACACATGAAAATACGGCAACGCAAGCACGATCTATGCCATACAGACACGATCTACACCACACAGACATGATCAACTATCGCCACACAAGAATGATCAACTATCGCCACACAGCATGATCAACTATCGCCACACAGGCATGATCAATATTTAACAATTTATGTTCATTCTCTAAGGCATCCTACATGCCAAAGCGATGTAATAATCGCTGAGCCACATTACACAGCATTTCTTCACACAGCATTTCTTTTCATCTTTTATCATCATTGATAAAATATCGTGCATTAGTACACGATTGGCCTTAGCCAAAATATAATGATTTCGATTCCACAATTCCCACCATTATTAGTGTCCACCAAAACGCTTTTATTGCTGTCAACCAACACCCGATTATTTTCCAATTAATTATCCAAATTAATTAACCCTAGAAAATAATCTTGTAATCACAATTAATTCACTTCAGCACAAAATAAAGCTCAATTAAATAAATGGACTGCGCCATGACAATCAGTATGAAATTTTGGTCGTTTGCCATCAAATTCTTAATTTCCGAAAAATAAGTAAATAATTAATTAATTTCGAAAATTAATTAATAATTATTAAAAATTCCATTTAGCTCAAAATAAAGCCAATTTAAATAAACAGGCTGCACCATGATCATCAGCATAATATTCCCGTCACTGACCATCTCAACCTTAATTTCCGAAAAATAAATAATTAAATAATTAACTTAGAAAATCAAACAATTAACATTAAAAATTCAATTTAGCTCAAAATAAAGCCCGATTAAATAAACGGACTTCACCACGGTCATCAACATAATATTCCGGTCACATTTCCCACTTGAATTTTCGGAAAATAAATAATTATTTAATTTAATTCCGAAAATTAATATTTAAATACCAAAAATTCCACTTAGGCCCGAATTGCCAAATTTGAGCCCACTATGGGTTGGGAAAAATCCCGAGACACTTCCAATAAATAGTAGACCACGTCTACTTACTAATTACACATTCAACTTATCTAATTCGCATCACAATTGGCTAATAAACACTAATCCATACTAATCTAACCACCTAATTACGTTTAATTAAAACTAAACCAACCTTAAGCATAATTAGCCAACTAATCCGGGATTAGTGAGATTACTCACCAAATCGCGTGCAAATCGGATCAATCCGACGGGAGCGATGCAAGGAACGATTCTTCCCAAAGCACGGCTTGGGTTCAGGGCCCAAAAACAGCCCAAAACAGCCTTGAACAGGGTTGGAAGAACAGGGCTGGAAACCCACTTTTCCAGCCACTGTTCTTGGCTGGACGAAGCTCGTCTGGTGGCTAGGGCGGCGAGAGGAGGCCGGCGGAGAGCAAGGGGGACGCCGAGGAAGTTTGGCGGGGTTGAACGGTGGTCGGAGGTGGCCAAACAGGGTTGGACGGAGGCTGGGTAGCGGCTGGGTCGCACGGGGGAACGCCTGGTGCGAGGGACGGGGCTGGCGGCACACGGTGACGAGCGGCGCGCGCATGGGCGTGGGCGCGAGCGTGCGGTGCGGCGACAGGACGAGCGGCGATGGAGCAGACAGCGAGCCGTAGCTTCTGGTTCGGTTCGCTTCTTCGGACGCACAGGGAGGAAGAAGAAGAAAGAGAGAGAGAGAGAGAGAGAGAGAGAGAGAGAGAGATGATAGGTATTGACCAGTCAAAGAGGGAAAAGAAAGAGAGAGAGAGAGGGCAGGCGGTGGGGGGATTCGCACGAGGGGGAAAGGGAGAGGGGAGAGAAGAGAAAGAGAGAAGAGAAAAGAAAGAAAAAGAGAGAAAAAGGAGAGAGAGAAAAAGGAAATGTTTAATATCATTATTCATATTTTCCTTTTTTCTTCCCCTTTTCCTTTCTATTTTCTCTTGGTCTTCAATTAATCCTCCGATAATTTCTTTATTGAAATTTCGGACTCGTCAATAATTTGACGGGTGATGAGACGGTCCTAAAATTGAATTGTGACACGCTCGAATATTCGATTCCCAAAACCAAATTAAATTTCATGATTAAAATCAACCAGACGCGATTTTAGTTCAATCCAACCAATTAGGTAGCTTTTAGGGATTTTATCGCAGTTATATCCCTTAACGGCTTCATCCAATAGGTTAGGGGCTTCACCCAATAGGTTAGCTAACTCGTGAGTGATCAGCTCGGAGAAAAAGGACCATAGGCGCGCCGACGATATGCACATTTCACTTTATCGAAAAGGGGTCGAATTTCGGGATGTCGCAGGTTGTGCTAGTGAAAGCACTTCTGGGATGTCTTCGGTGATCCGAAATGATAGCCTCTGAAAAAATCTAAAGTCGACCGCCCGAGGTGCAGGAATCGGCTAAAAGTGATATAAAAAGTCTCGGGAGATTTAATATGATATGGAGGATAATCTAACGGTGTTGGGCGCGGAAGGGCTTATAAGGAAGATTGAGTTCGTGAGGATCATAATTCAGTGCCTATATTCGTTGGGCTACTCGAAGTCTGCTTATTGTTTGGAAATCGAATCTGGGATCAGGTGCAGATCTCCGGAATTCGAATTGCTTGAATCGCAAATTCTTAATGGTAGTTGGGATGATTGTATAAGTACGCTGAACTCGCTTGAGGATTTGACGGATGGCACTAGGGCCTCGGCTTTGTTTTTGGTGTACAAACAGTACATCATGGAGTTTCTGAAACAGGGGAATGATTCTTTGGCTCTGGGCATATTGCGGAAAGAGATTTCGACTTCAGGGCTTGATAGAGGAAAAGTTCAGAAACTCGCAGGCAGTATCCTTTCTTTAAAAGAAATCAAGTTGTGTAGTATGAATGATAGAGCTCCTGAGCCTCGGAAGAATTTATTGATGGAGCTGGAAAATTTGCTTCCACCACCATATATGTTGCCAGAAAGACGGTTGGAGAACCTGGTTGAAGCTGCTATTACTTCCCAAATTGACCATTGCATGTGCCACAATTCATCAGATGCAGTTTCTCTCTTTGAGGACCACTGTTGCAATGGGGATCAGTTGCCGACCGAGACCATTCAGGTAACCGTTGCTTACATGTTCGTTTCATTAAAGCTTTGGAATCTACAGCTGATGAATGAATTCTATCAGATTTGATTGGTGGTCATCCTTTATATTTTTGAGTGATGCTGTTTCCTTGCATAAAAATTTATTAAGCATGACTTTATTTAGAATCCTCATTAAATCCTTGTCCTGCCTCGTTGGAACTTGGAAGAACTTTAATATGAGAAAATGCAAGTCTTGTTTCAACTGGAAGTGAAGCCCCAGTGATTTTACTGAAAATTTATTCCATGAATTCGCAAGTCCATGCGTAGCATAAGTAGGTCATTAGGGCTAAAAAACTTAAAGATCAAAATTTATGTCCATATTTATTTATCCTCACATTGAATCAGCATTCAAGCGTTCTATTGGATTGCATATTTTCACTTTATAATAGGATATATTTAGTTACGTGCATGTACATGTGCATGCATATGTGTTAGAGTTCAGTTTCTACCTGTACTGGTGAAAAAAAGTTAAAAGAACTAGCTACTTGCCATGCAATCTAGCTTTCTACCTACACAGTTAATTCATCCGCCAGCATTTTCACTTACTTCTGTAAAGGTTGTTGGTTTCCAATCAACGAATTGGGTATTTAATCCTGAAAGATGTCAATTTCCGTCATGTTAACATTTAGTGGAACCTAAAGTGGGAGCATAGGCATCGAGAAAATAAATAAACCTGAAATAATTTAATGGGCAATCTCTTGCTTCCTTCTGGTCTTTTTGGCCTGCATGTTTAACTTGCTACTTTATTGAACTCCATTGTGTTGTTGTTGCGGATTTTGACTGACCACAAAAATGAAGTATGGTTTGTACAATTTTCGCATGATGGAGAATACCTGGCGTCTTCATCAAGTGACTGCATGGCTATCATATGGAAGGTGGTTTCTGGATTCTAGATTGTAGTGCTTACAATTTAGAGCGTATCGATTACTTGCTATTGTCAATTGCACTGTTTAGGCAGTCGAGGAAGCGGGATAATCTTAGCATGTCATTCTGTGGTCCAACGCTACTTTTGTATTTAGGGATATTTTGGTGATGTTTTCTTGCCCAGCAAAAGGGAACCACTTTCTAGGCAACAATGCTCATTGAGTCTGATGAACAAAGTATTAAGCAGTTTTCTGCAATTGGTTTTCCTTTAAGAAGTCTCTTTTATTTATTCTACAAAGTATGAACGAATGCAAGTTTGAGTTGCATATGCTTGTTATAGCAAGATTGTGATGACATGGTCTTTCCAATGAAACATAATTTGGACATGTCTCTTTTCTGCTGAACTAGTCCAGTTTGAAGCTTGTGTATATATCCTTCGCTTTTGTTCCTCCCTTTTTTTAATAAGAAGGAAACCTTTGTATTTTTTTTTTTTTTTTTTTTTGTGTACTTCTCCATTTACCAAAATTTTCCTCATAAAAAGGAGAGAGCAAAGTTTTTCTAATCTCCCATGCGTTACGTCTCTTTTGCGGAAAACAAAGAAAAGCATTGTCTGACCTTAACCGTATGAAGAGGGAAAGCATGAGCCAATACAGCTGCCGCATGCTCAGGACTAGGAAAAGTCCGAGAAACTTGGTCGATAACTTCAATGATATCGACAAAGGCGCGTTAGTTTATCTTCCGTGACTCATGAGGGAAGACAAGGCGTGTTAGTTTATCCTCCGTTATTCACGAGGAAAGAAATCTCGTGCCGGCTTCTCCCTACTTTCATTTTTTCATTTTTTTTTTTGGAATAAAGTACCAAAAAAGCCTAAATTAATTACATTGATATTAATTCAATCATGAACTTTTCAATTGAATTAATTTAATCATAAGCATTTATAAATTAATACCAATTCAATTCGTTCAGCCGATTAAAATAAAAAATTACTAACATGGACGCGGACTTTCCCACATTAAGGGTGCGTTTGTTTGCGTTTCTGTTTAAAAATTGTTTCAAATATTTCTGTTCCCTGGAACAATTTTTGAACAAAAAAAACGCGTTTAGTAAATTTGTTAGGGAATAAAAAATAAACGAAACACGTTTGGTAAATTTGTATAATTATTTTATTTATTTTATTTATTCTATTTTTTTCTTATTTTTCCTTATTTTTTTTTTTTCTTTCTTTATTTTCTTTTTTTCTTCTTTTGGTTGGCGGCCTCGTCGGATCCGGCGAGATCGAGCTCGCCCAGGCCGGTGCGAGGTCGGCCTCGCCTTGGCTGGGCGAGCTCGGCCTCGCCGGATCTGGGCGAGCTCGAGCTCGCCCAGCCAGACGAGGCCGACCCTCGCCCAGCTACGGCAAGCCTCGGCCTCGCCGGAGGACGGCGAGGGGGCCGGCGAGCCTCACCATGGCTGGGTGAGGCCGTCGGCCCTCGTCGGCCGATCGGCCATGGCCATGGCCGGCGGCGTCCGGCGAAAGAGAAAAGAAGAAGAAAATAAAAAGAAGAAGAAAATAGAAATAAATTTTGTGTTTCTCAGATGTGTTTCTCATTTGTGTTTCGGAAATAAGAAACACAAATTTTGTGTTTCTTATTTCTTTTCTTTTTTGTTCCTAGGAACAAAAGAACAAAAAAGGAACAGAAACGCACCCAAACGCGTTTATTCCTTTTTTTTAAAAGGAAAAAAAAAAAGAAAAAGTGTTTAAAAACAGAAAAAAGTTAAAACATAAACAAACGGGCCCTAAATAGCCAACATGATGTTGACATTTTAAAATAAATTTTTGATTTTTTTACTAGCTTTCTTTTCTTTTTCTTTTTTCTTTTTTCCTTTTGGATTGTGTCAACTACCGACCGGCCATAGGTGAGGGTTCAACCCTTGCCCAAGTGGAGAGGGTCAAGCCCTCACCAGAGGCCGCAATGGGCCCTCACCCAGGCTGCAAGGTCATGCCCTCGCTGACGAAGGCCATAACGCCCTCATTGGTCCTTGTCTATGGCCAGTAGCGAGCCATAGCACATATCGGTCACAGTCCCAAAAAAGAAAGGAAAAAAAGGACAATTTAAAAATTTTCAAATGTCAACATTAACAATTTCAGTCTAGCCTATTGGACTAAATTATTATCAACATAAAAAAAAAATGACTAAATTGATTCAATTAAATATTTATAATCAAATTAATACCGATGCAATATGTTTAGAACTTTTTTAATACTTTTTCCTCGTTTTTCCCCCTTGATCATTACGTCCACTTTCAGAGAATTTAAAATTTATATTGACAAAGCCCACACTGGGCCCACTTACCCAATGTACGGTGTATATCTATGTTATCTGGTTGAACCGTATTTGTCCTGACTCGACGAAACTTCCGTGCTGCATGCCGATGCTTAGGGTGATCCTCGTCATGACTTGCTGATCAACCTCATCGTTCGCGTTAAATAATCGGATTAGCTAGAACCGCAGGGGCCTCGTAGGCAGACAAGTGACTTGATGCAGGAACTGACAGCAAATCATTTAAGTACTCACCAATGGATACAATGATGAAAGGGGAAGAAACTCTTCAATTCGAATATGATTCCACCATCTCTCTCGTTCGTCCCCCTAGATTCCTCTTTTGTCCAGTGCCTCTCAGTATTTGGGAGGTATCAGTTCAGAAAGGGCACTAGGCGCGGATCTGTGCGGTACGGGAGACTAGTTCGAGCTCCCAAAGCTCGACAATTTGCAGCAGCCTGACAATTAGATGATCGAAAATCACGACATGGACTCTTCAGCTATAAATAACTCCTAGGGAGACGTTTAGAACTCTAGTTTCTTTCATACAAACTCACCACTTGAGCAGCAAAGGGCAACAACTTTTCAGGCGACATGTCAGCACAGATGGCTAAAAAAAACATAGAAGATCATTAGCATCAATAACAGCCGAATCTGTTGGTGAATCCTTCAAGAAATATATTATCCAGACTTACCATCATGCCAAGTGAAGTGCTAATTGACGTTAAATATGTGGTCACAAAGCATAAGGTATAGCCAAGAAGACTAACTGGAATAAATGATTGAACTTCTTGAATACAGCCATGTAATAAAGTTGAAGAAATAAGTAAAGAAAAATGACCCAGCAGGTGAGATGAGATTGTCCATGGGAATGGCCTGAAGAAAAGGGCAAAATCCCTGATCGGGCATCATGCCCCTCACAGTTTTATGGAAATAAATAAAATATGGAATGCGCCATCTTATCGGTGGTTACTTGGCCAAAAAAGTCAATAATCAATTGATTGAAGCCCCGGAAAGTCAATATATCAGATAATAAAGAGAAAAAAATTTCTGCCAATCTTGAAATGGGAAATTATGGGAGGAAGGTCCAGGGAGAAAAATAAGGCACTTAAAATTAATCAAAGAATATGGCGCCCAAATGAAAATTAAAGTGCTTTTGATGCAGTAAAGACACTGAACTTAATGACTGAAGTCATGCACATAGCAAACTAATAATGTAGATGGACATGTTTTTTGATCACTCGGTAGTTTTTTGGCAGATGGCATGCAATTAATGTAAAGAAAACATTCTTAGTTGAGTAAATACGTACCATATAGGGTTGCACCAATAAATGCATCACCAGCACCAGTTGTATCAATAATCTCTTGTGGTGGAATCTTCTCAGCTGTTCCCAAGAGTAACCTTCCATGCAAGGTTCCTATCCCCTTAGCTTTCAATTGTGACACCGACTGAAAAGGAAAGAGAAAGCAAGACGCCTTAAGCCCCAATGATGCTACTATAATGTGTTTTATCTATAGAACCGATCACTGCAAATAAGTACGACAAAACTGGAAATCAATTACCAAATGGATAATAGAATAGTAACAAATCCCAAGCTGAAACAAGAAAATCATATTATGTATTTGTTGTTCCATCAAGACAACAAGAGAAAGAAATGCTTTCAGAGCACAAGGATTGGCCTCTTGAACAGGTTGCACTTGGGAAAAGTAAGATCCACCAGATGAGAATAAACTTTGCTACACCACTATTTGGTCACTGCACATACTTTAAAAAAGACATCACAGTCTGCAACACATTTGTTCCAAGAAACTAGTGGAGGCTAGTTATCCTGATTCATCTCTATGTTTACTCAAATCAACACTTGATAAATCAGCTCTGCCAACTACGGCTTGTCCACAATTCACAATGGGTCCTTTTAAAACACGTGAGAAGAGTGGAAGATACTATGCGTGCTGGAATTTGAAATCCCCACAAAAGATTGAGCTGCGGGTGACTCTGGGAACTATATAACTGACAAGATGACTTTGCATGAGCATTCCTTCTAAATTGCAGGCTCAGAGGTTCCACTAGAAAACAAAAAACAAATTTCATGCTTCCCAAGAACTTAGGCTGCTCTTGTCACTTCAACTAACTACAGCCCTAAATTTGCAATCATGACATCTATATTACTGTTTGCAAGCATACACTACCGAGGAAACACATGTTGGAATGGTAGCAACATCATCTTTTCTCTGCTTCAGAATTTCTAACAAGTTGTCCGCATCCACTTCTTGAGAATTACCTGCACTAGGGGAAAAGAAATAAATACTTTCATAACTAATTTTTGCACTTCCAAATCATGCAATTCTTTGCTCAACTAAAGAGAGTGCTGTCCAGCTTTATAGCCCTAATTTGCATAAGGATAAACAAAACTGAAAGGTCAAAACTTGAGCATCTGGAGTTTGAACTGACCCTCAGTACTCCTCTCAAGCATAATGGACCCTTCACCGCCCAACGTCACAATAACAAACTTCAGATTTGGTAACCTAAGCATCACTGATACAAGAGCACTAGCAACAGATGGCGCATCAGTCCATGCCTGTACCATAAGAAATTTTGGATGCATATTAAACATTCGTAATATTAGCATACAAAGAAGATGCATTAACCAAAATTAATATTAAAGGTTTGCAATTCAGATCAAACCAAATAAATATGAAAGCAAAACATATCTTAGACTGTGACTAACTATACCAAATGGAATTGAGGAGATTGACATGCTAATTAATATGGAATAAGGATATATATGGAAGAAAGTTGACAGGATCAATCGTGCTTTGCCAATAAGAAAAACATTATACAAATAAAAAACTTCAGAATATACCAACAGTTAAAAAAAGATGGCTCTTGGCTGACACCATACTGATGCAAATGCTTCAATGGGAATTGCAATTCCTCCTAAAGCTTTGCATGGGCAAGTAAATGCTTCATAGAAAAACCAACTTGCCTGCGGAAATCTTGCAGAACATACTGCATAGTCAGCCAACTTCAAAAGGTCATCCAAATCCTCATCCAAACCCTCTCTTGGCCTTTCTGCATCAATTAATATAGGAATTTTCCTGCGAACAGCCTGCACTTTAAAACCCATAATGCCAACTACTCCTCAATAAGTCACATCAAGCTTCTCTTTTTCCACTAGATGCAAAGCAAGAAATTGGATATAATTGTAAATTACAATCAGTTTCAAGAGACATACTTAGTTGTGCTTTTGTTTTTTTTTTTTTTTTTTTTTTTTTTTTGGGGGTGAAAGTAAGAGATTGATATTGAATAATTGCAAAGTAGAACACATTTTAATGCTGATAAGGTTCCATAAAACCTAAAATAAGATAAGACTGCCATGCTCAACTAATATGGTTGATGAAAAATTCACAATAACTCCTGACCTCTAGCACAGAATCTTAATGTACTTTTAAAAAGTCCCACAAGCAAGATGAACGTGAAAACAGAAGGTTCCAACATGAGGACTATTAAAATATCGGTGCTAGCAATAACAAAAGTACATATGGTTCTCTCAACACTCTTGCCAATATAAGTATCTACCTGCACAAGTTGAGAAAATTTATGGAAATGGAGAAAAAGTGGTTAAAAGAAAAGGTTAGAAAGTATTTGAAAGAGGAATAAATTATTGAACAACAATAATAAAATCATAATCTCCCAATTGGGCAATTGCCTATACAGATTCTGAATGGTTATAATTATGGGACTCGTACTTGTACCATGGTGTGGAGCTTCAGAAAGAATCATTTGTTGAGCTACAATAATTGTCGCAAAGAAACCACTATCACCACATACTTTAAGTTGCTCCCTGAATATTATATTCAGTTAAGGCCCTTTGAATCAAGATTTTCCACTAATATCAATTCTGTAAAACTGATTAGCCGATAAGAAATCCATAATTCCATCTGCAAAATATACTGCATCTTGTTCGGAATTACCAAAACATGCGAAAATTAAACCACAAGCAGTCACCATAGCTGTAGGCCCTTCTCCTTAATCCCTACACATAGAACTCTAAAAGAAAAGCTTTTCCAATCCTGACAACCATGCAACATTCAGATGTTACTTTATTAAACTTATTCATGAGTGCAATGGACTAATCATTGCTTATTTGTTCCGCAAGAAAATTACAATGACAAAATAATGAGAAGATCCTGCAAAGCTGTAAATCTAAAATACCTAATATGGAACAGCTTACATCTTAGTGATTCTTTTCTTTGGCATTGAGCATTCAAATATTTAAAAGATAGCTGTATAGAGATACATTGGCTGTTGTAACATCATAGACCTCAGAGTTTGGACCCTAACAGGGCTCTATAGGCCAACTCATTTCCTGTAGACCAATAAAGAATGTGCAATTTGAGTACAGACAATAAGCAGCACAATATATCCAATTGTTATGCATTTCCCTAATTAAGCTGTCAGGGGACTCACAGGTCAAATAGCTTAATTACATAACAATAATTGTTTAGAAACAAAAAAGAATAACCACCAGCATTAAAAGAATTGCTTGATGCATTACCTCTTGTGCAACGACTAAAGCAGTTTCATACAACCTCCCATCAAAGTAGACAATCCTTGCTCCATCAATTGCAGATAGCAAGTTTGTTCGAGAAAGGTCATGTGGTACCATGGGTGGATACCCAGGAGTATGTATACATGTACGAGTTTTCCTGCAAGAACATGTGAGAACTCATTAAAACTACTATTCATCTAGGGTGTTTCTGATCTAAGCAACTTTATGTGTATGACAAACCCAATTGAACAAAATACACGAGCTATAATGAACTTCCACAAAATCTCATTAGGCCGTAAGTTGTCCATCCTGAAATATCAGTAAATGGCCTCAATTGGCAAGGTTATTACAAAAAGAGGAGTATCAGTGCAACTTGTTTACTACCTCTCGACTCTTCATATTAAATTAAGACAAGATTATTTTACTATTAACCATATGACAGGTAACAAAAATATATCACAAGAAATGGACCATGAATACAAAGCATCTTACATGCCTAAATTTTCCTTCAGTAATGCAATAGCAAATTGGTGTGAGGAGTAGAGAAACATGGCCGTCGTTTCTGCATTTTTTGGGCAATAGAGGAAATATTTATCTCTTGACAATCTTGCCATTAATCAAAAGAGATCCCAGCTCAGGTTTATCTCTACCTGTAATTAATTTATGAAGACCAGGCCTTTAGTCAACAAGGGTAAATAATCCAACTGCTCTTGAACCTAGAAATTTAGATTCTTTTCCAATTCATTATAGTTCTTAAATCTTACTATCGGTGATTGAACCTCAAATTTAAGCCCCCAGGAAGGAGTAGCAGCAGAATAAAGGTGAAGATTCTCACATTTGGTCGTCAACAATGATGTATGTGAATGGTGAATTACCCTCCTTGGAAACCTGAAACAAAAACACAAAGTAATGCAACATTAAGGTTCTCAAAGCTGTGGAAGATTACTCTTCCTTGGGCAGTTCTGTATGTACTGCTTGAATTATACTTGACTTTCTAGCTAAAACAAAAAGAACAATTATTAATTAGCTGATTAATAAAATAAGGAATTAAAAATAATATGATGTAAAATCAAGGCAGGATCCTAAGACCATGGCAAATTAAGAACCGGAGAAACAGAGTAACCACTGTAACTCTTGAGAAGAACTCGGGGAAGCAATTTGGAAACTTATGATACGAGATTTAACAAGCAAGTGGCATTTAATATTTAGTTGGCAAAAGGACAAACCCATGGTGTGCTGCAAAATAACTTGTCAAATGCTTCAGTTTAGTTTGTTTAAATGAGAAAAACATTGAAATTAAAATGCAGATAATTTCAGAGAAATCTCCTGAATATTTCAGTGGAATCTCTCCAGGTGCATCATCCACAGCCATACTTGAAATGCATAGAGAGACCAGAAGGAATGGAGGATGATTGGCCAAATTATTGAATTGTTGCAAAGAAAGGTTCAGCATGGTTGGAAGTTGAAATTATAACGGAAGAGAACAACCACCAACCGTTGGCATTTATATGCTAAATTAAAGCTGCTCCATACTTAAGTCAATATCTCAAGCTTTTCTGTGATTTCCACCATTGCTTCATACAATGTTTTTGGATAATAAACCATTGGATATCATAGAGAAATTGTCAGCTTCGGCAAAGGATGATTTTGAGAACTATCAGACTAATGTGATCTTGTACCACGAATGTAAGAACTTCTCATAACAAAATCAAGCAGGCATATCCTGCACAGGACTTTGCGGCAAATGTGTTCCTCATGCCACAAAATCTTTCCTATCTTGACCACAAGAAGCACTCTATCCATCTTAAGGTCATCAAGAAGTGCCACATTGCAGAAACATACAGAATTAAAGTTTCTAATGGACCCTGTGAAAGTGCTTGGGAACTTATTCGAAATCTACAGTAAAGCTGAAATTATGATTGCAAAGAAGAGTGACAGTATCAACATTTCCAATAATCCAATACTAAGTGTTCAGACTCACCCAGAGGTTTTAATGTCTAGAAAATGTCTTGAAGGTGGTTTTTGAACAGTTAGATCAGTTCATTAGAATCAAGGAAACAAATATGTTCAAGGTAGTGACACCCATGCACAGAGCCTTCTCTTGCATTTTTTGAAAAATCCAAAACTTTCTGATAAATAATGAAAAGATCTTTCAAATAATAAACGAACAACAAACAACTTGAAGGATTGCACAAGTGCCTTTTAACATGTACAAGTGAATGGCACATATCATTTGCGTTTCTTCATTATTTACTTACTAGAGTGACATATGAATGGGATGTTGACATGTTACTATATAAAAGACACGACATCACGGACAAATTTTTGCAGGCCAATCTATCAATTGAAATAACAATCAGAGCTCACCACCAAAAAAGAAGTATCAACACCATCAGCCTCCAGCTCCGCCAATATACCCCTGCCTTGGGCATCATCAGCAACCTAATGATTGTCACATATAGTAACTCCCCAACACAAAAGCCACATAAAATCTGCAAAGAAATGTTTTCACAACCTTCGAAATCAGCCTCGGATTCAAGCCCAAACGTGCAGCGCAAGTTGAAGCATTTGCTGCATTCCCACCGCCTTGAACCTAAGCAAGGTGTACCCACCAGATTTTAAAATCACAATCTAGCAAAAGCAACGGCACAATCGAAACATTTTAAGCGCAATCCTCCACCTACGATGCACAACAAACCTCAATGCAACCATAGCAAACAGCCAACAAGACCTTCGCGCAAAATCGTCAGAATCGCAGCAACTAGGATGCTAGACAAACTCGAAGGCAACAAGCAACTAAAGTAGAGAACGAGGACGAGGAAGAGGAAGTCGATCTGAGGGCGGGGGAGCAAGCAAAACCTTCAAGCTGGTGCTCCGGATCTTGTCGTCGGGCTTGGGGTATGAAGCCACCGCCGCCAAGAAATCCAAGTACGCCGCTCCGCAACCTAGCTGTGCAAGTTTTCACAGATATTCGGCATCACTCTCCTAACGCCACGAAACTCGTCGAAAAAAAAAAAAAAAAAAACAGAAGCGACGGTATTCATCGCGAGTTCGCGCGGGAAGAGGACGGACCACGACGCGGCGGTCGGGAACTGGAGGGAGGGAGCGATCGGACGACATCGTGGACCTCCTCCATCTCCTGCAGCCGAAAAGCAATCGACGGCGCCCTAGTGAGACAGGAAAAGTGCGCATCGGCGACTGAAGACGAGAGAGAGAGAGAGAGAGAGAGAGAGAGAGAGATGACCTGGTTGAGAAGCCGAAGCGCGCCTGCTTGCTCAAAGACCGCGGCCGCGGCGACGGCGACGGCGACGGCAGAGAAATGGTGGCGAGGGCGGAGGGGATGGCGGTCGGGCAAGAGGAGGCCATCTTCTCTTCCGGCGAATGGCGTGAATGGCGATCGGATCAGGCGAACCTCAGCCGTTTACGTATGCTTGTGGCTCGGACCGTTATTTTCCTTTTCTTTCCTTTCCTTCCTTTTTTATTAATTAACTTTGTGATAAAATTCGGAGGAGAAAAGTGCTCGTAAAGAATAATATGTAGGCCGACGGGGATATTTATCTATTAAAAATTCCGAGTTTGTCAAAATTATTTAAAAATAAATAAAAGCAAATGTTAATTCACGTGTCGACACGCGTACATGACGAGAGTCTTTCGCCACTCTAATGCACACCATAAAATTTGCAAAAGAGGAGAAATGCGGAAGGCCATTCTAAAGATGAGCATGGAAAGGCCACCGCATGGATTCGTTGCTTTAACAAAATAAGTACGTCAAAAATCTTAAAATTTGTTATAAAAATACAACTAAGTCATAATTTTTTTTAAAAAAATACTATTAAATTTTAAAAATTTTAAAAAGCGCAATCAATACAATGACTTTATTGAACTAATCTAATAAGTTTTAAGATTTGATTATATTTTTTTAAATTTTTCGGACTTGATTATACTTTATGACAAGTTATAATATTTAATTATATTCTTTGAAAATTTTAGAATTTAATTATAATTTTGCAACAAATTTTTGAACTTCTATTGCACTTATTCTTATTCCTCCAAAGATTAACATAGTACGTTGGAGCATTACGAGATTTCTAGTCAGGAATTGAGATCACTCATTCGAATTTGACCAGTTGCATTATGTGAGTCACATGCACAAGTTCAAGGCTCGAATTGGATTTATGTGCTCATGCTCTTAGAGTATAGAAAAAAAGAACTACACTTCAATCATAATCCAAGTCAGTTGGGAAGTTACAAAAATCTCACAATCATTTATACTTATGATTTTTTAGCAGAACTTACTTAAAAAAAAAGAATTTACTTCGAAAATATTTATACAACATATATGACTCGATACGTTAATACTTTTCAAAGGTTTTTGAGATCAATCATTCTGACTCAAATCTGGAAAAAAAAAATTCAAATTGCTTAAGTCATGAATAAACTAGTCACAGAAAGAAGTCAAAGCATATCCATATTACAGCTTAGCGTCGGCAATAATGATAAGGGTGAAAGCGAGATCGAGAAAGAGTGATTATAAGGCCTTTTTAAGGTGGGGAGGGTGAGGGGGAGGAGGAGGGGTAGGGGGGCGGATGGTAATTTCATCCCCCCAAACCCAACAAAAAAAAAATAAAAAAGACAAAACCCAAACGAAATCCAACGGCTAGCAATGAACGAACGGCGCGCGACACGCCGTCGTTTGACCAAAATCTCAGGTTTGCCCCTATAATTGGCGAGAAATCAAGGAGAGAAAATCGACCGGGGTTTCGCATCCAATTCCCCAAAGCTTACTCCCGCAAGCAAAACTTCCCCTCTCCTCGCCTCCTTCGATCGCCATTTCTCCAACGAGTAATCCTCTGCGGGACTCCGGGAAACGGGTGAGCTTCCGTTCTTCGTCTTCGGGTCCGTCCTCTCTGGTTCTTCCTGAATTTTCTTCGTCGGTCGTCTTCCTTCTTTCTTTCCGCGGTGCGGTGCGGTGCTCGCTGGTCTGGAACCCGGTTTCGATTTTCGCGTGCTGTTCTCGCGCCTTCTCGCGTGCGGACACGCTGAATCCGTGCGATTTGGCGATGTGGGTACCCGTAAATTTCGAAACTTGGCGCCGTTTTCGGTCCTTTTTTTATGCTTGATTTCTGGCTTTCTCCAGGCGTTTCTCCGGCGGTTATGGCTGGTGGGAGCCTCTGAAGCCGAGCCTGCGCGTTGAGGATTTCCGTGGTCCGTTTCGGGTGGAATCTCGTCTGTTGTTTTCCACTCTCCTGCTTCTTTAGGAGGAATTTTGCCTTTGCGAATAGGATAGCGAGTATTGAGCTCAGTGAGATTTGGGCTGTTGCACCGACCTTAGGTTTTGACTGATAGGTTCTGTATCGAAAGAGGTAGTGCTAATGAAAGCACTTCTGGGATGTCTTCGGCTATTTGAAATGATAGCCTCTGAAAAAATCTAAAGTCGACTGCCCGAGGTGTGGGAATCGGCTAAAAGTGATATAAAAAGTCTCGGGAGATTTAATATGATATGGAGGATAATCTAACGGTGTTGGGCGCGGAAGGGCTTATAAGGAAGATTGAGTTCGTGAGGATCATAATTCAGTGCCTATATTCATTGGGCTACTCGAAGTCTGCTTATTGTTTGGAAATTGAATCTGGGATCAGGTGCAGATCTCCGGAATTCGAATTGCTTGAATCGCAAATTCTTAATGGTAGTTGGGATGATTGTATAAGTACGCTTAACTCGCTTGAGGATTTGACGGATGGCACTAGGGCCTCGGCTTTGTTTTTGGTGTACAAACAGTACATCATGGAGTTTCTGAAACAGGGGAATGATTCTTTGGCTCTGGGCATATTGCGGAAAGAGATTTCGACTTCAGGGCTTGATAGAGGAAAAGTTCAGAAACTCGCAGGCAGTATCCTTTCTTTAAAAGAAATCAAGTTGTGTAGTATGAATGATAGAGCTCCTGAGCCTCGGAAGAATTTATTGATGGAGCTGGAAAATTTGCTTCCACCACCATATATGTTGCCAGAAAGACGGTTGGAGAACCTGGTTGAAGCTGCTATTACTTCCCAAATTGACCATTGCATGTGCCACAATTCATCAGATGTAGTTTCCCTCTTTGAGGACCACTGCTGCAATGGGGATCAGTTGCCAACCGAGACCATTCAGGTAACTGTTGCTTACATGTTCGTTTCATTAAAGCTTTGGAATCTACAGCTGATGAATGAATTCTATCAGATTTGATTGGTGGTCATCCTTTATATTTTTGAGCGATGCTGTTTCCTTGCATAAAAATTTATTAAGCATGACTTTATTTAGAATCCTCATTAAATCCTTGCCCTGTCTCGTTGGAACTTGGAAGAACTTTAATATGAGAAAATGCAAGTCTTGTTTCAACTGGAAGTGAAGCCCCAGTGATTTTACTGAAAATTTATGCCATGAATTTGCAAGTCCATGCATAGCATAAGTAGGTCATTAGGGCTAAAAAACTTAAAGATTGAAATTTATGTCCATATTTATTTATCCTCACATTGAATCAGCATTCAAGCGTTGTATTGGATTGCATATTTTCACTTTATAATAGGATATATTTAGTTACGTGCATGTACATGTGCATGCACGTGTGTTAGAGTTCAGTTTCTACCTATACTGGTGAAAAAAAGTTAAAAGAACCAGCTACTTGCCATGCAATCTAGCTTTCTACCTACACGGTTAATTCATCCGCCAGCATTTTCACTTACTTCTGTAAAGGTTGTTGGTTTCCAATCAACGAATTGGGTATTTAATCCTGAAAGATGTCAATTTCCGTCAGGTTACCATTTAGTGGAACCTAAAGTGGGAGGGTAGGCATCGAGAAAATAAATAAACCTGAAATAATTTAATGGGCAATCTCTTGCTTCCTTCTGGTCTTTTTGGCCTGCATGTTTAGCTTGCTACTTTATTGAACTACATTGTGTTGTCGTTGCAGATTTTGACTGACCACAAAAATGAAGTATGGTTTGTACAATTTTCGCATGATGGAGAATACCTGGCATCTTCATCAAGTGACTGCATGGCTATCATATGGAAGGTGGTTTTGTAGTGCTTAAAATTAGAGCATGTCGATTACTTACTATTGTCAATTGCACTGTTTAAGCAGTCGAGGAAGCAGGATAATCTTAGTATGCCATTCTGTGTTCCAACGCTACTTTTGTATTTAGGGATATTTTGGCAATGTTTTCTTGCCCAGCAAAAGGGAATCATTTTCTAGGCAACATAGTATTAGAACATAGTATTGAGTCTGATGAACATAGTATTAGAGCAGTTTTCTGCAATTGGTTTTCCTTTAAGAAGTCTCTTTTATTTATTCTACAAAGTATGAATGAATGCAAGTTTGAGTTGCATATGCTTGTTATAGCAAGATTGTGATGACATGGTTTTTCCGATGAACATAATTTGGACATGTCTCTTTTCTGCTGAACTAGTCCAGTTTGAAGCTTGCATATATATCCTTTGCTTTTGTTCCTCCCTTTTTTTAATAAGAAGGAAATCTTTGTATTTTTTTCTTTTTGTTGTGTACTTCTCCATTTACCAAAATTTTCCTCATAAAAAGGAGAGAGTGAAGCCTTTTATTTTATTTTATTTTTTTGTGGGGGCGGGGGGGAGGGAGGTAAGGGGAATGTTTCAGAGCTTTTGAATTAAAGCTTGTTTGCATTCTTCAATTTTTTGTGGAAATCTTGTTTGTATTAATAATTAACATTTCAAGGCTGGTCTTTTTGTTATGTACGCAAAAGATGAATTGCAAGAAAATGTGGCTGATTTTTTGTTCATGGCGATAGGTGCTTGAAGATGGTAAAGTAACATTGAAGCACATCTTACAAAGCCACAAAAACCCTGTATCTTTTGTATCATGGAGTCCCGATGACACAAAGTTGCTCACTTGTGGGAATGCAGAAGTCGTCAAGCTATGGGACGTGGAAACAGGTACATGCAAGCGTACATTTGGAGATCATGACTTCATTGTGAGCTCATGTGCTTGGTTTCCCGACTCAAAACGACTTGTCTGTGGCAGTTCCCACTCAGAAAAGGGCATTTGCTTGTGGGACTGTGATGGAACTGAGATAAAAGCATGGAGAGGGCCGAGGATGCCCAAGATTCTAGACCTTGCCGTCACACCAGACGGTGTAAATCTTATCAGTGTTTTTACAGACAGAGATATCCGGATATTGAACCTAGTGACAAATGCCGAGCGAGTCATATCAGAGGAGCATCCTATTACTTCACTTTCCATATCGGGGGATAGCAAGTTCTTTATCGTCAACCTGAACAGCCAGGAGATCCACATGTGGGATGTTGCTGGGAAATTTTGAAACCATCTAGGTATATAGGCCACAAGCAGCACAAGTACGTGATACGCTCCTGTTTCGGTGGGTTGAACAGCAGATTTATTGCCAGTGGCAGTGAGGATGCGCAGGTATGCTTCTTGTTTCGGCAAATCTATCTTGAAGTGTTTGTGACAGAAGGATTTATTCTCCTAGTTCTGGCTGAGATCATTTTCGCATTTCATCCCAATGCTTTATATGATCGAAGCACAGGTCGACTAAATTTTCGAAGTCTCGGCAGGTCTACATATGGAACCGACAAAGTCCTCAGCCAATAGAGATTCTGTCTGGCCACAAAACAACCGTGAACAGCGTGAGCTGGAATCCTAGGAGGCCTCAAATGCTGGCGTCGGCTAGCGATGATCAGACGATTCGTGTATGGGCTCCATCCGGATCCAAGAAGACGCCGGCGCCCTGCAGCGGGGGGAAGTGAGAGAACGGAGCAAATTTTGAACCCACTTGTACATAGTCCTTGTTATCTCGATTTATTCATCTGTAAAATTTCCACAGCGTCTTCCACGCATCTCTCTGAAAAAATTTTGGCGAACTTTTCTTTGGGCAGTGTTTCTTGTATCATTCCTTCATTTATTTCTCTGATGAGATGGTTGGAGCGGAATAAATGCAATCTTTCATGTTCCACTGCAGGACTGTAAATGCAATCTGTTGCTTGTCTGGACACCAGCTCTTATAGCATTAGAATGCGATGTCTCCTTAAGAAGAACAACGGTAGGTCATTTTGCAGACTTGCAATGTTGAAATTGCAGTAATTTTTGCAATGATTAGGGAAGACCAAAAAATTAAAAACATAACCAAAGGAAAAGAAAATAATTCATAAAATCAATTAATTCGATCATATGAAATCTAGGAAATAAATTTCAGTGACTAATTATTGAAATAAATTAAATAATAAAGGAATCGGTGCACAAAATGAACCATCAAATTTAGAAGAATGTAACAGACCCCAAGAAAAAAAAAATTAAGAGGGAAGTGAAAACTAGAAAGTTTGCTATTGTAGTGAATACTATGGTGTGTTTGTTTCACGGAAAATGTAATATTTTTGGAAAATGTTTTCCGGGAAACCATTTTCTAGGAAAACGGTTAGTTTTTCTTTGTTTGGTGATACGTGATTGAAAATATTTTCTGATGTTTGTATTGCATTTAGAAAATGATTGAAGGTGTAGAAGATGCCAATAAAGAGGAAGAGGAGGGAGCGAAGCCAATAGGAGCGCAAGAGGGGCTAGGGTTGGAGGAGGCAGCGGTGATGAAAGGGAGGGGGCGAAGGAGAAGGAGAGAGGGGAGGAGGAGTTAGGGTTTACGTTCATAGGCAAAGAAAAAAAAGAAAAAACAAGAAAAGAAAATATATAATAATAACAAATTCAAATTTTTAATTATAAATTCTTTTTAATAATAAATTTTTCATTAAGCAAGGACCTTAAAACATTTTGGAAAACGTTTTTCGGTTCTTTCAAAGGGAAAATTATTTTCCTAAATTTAAGCTTTGGAAGAAAAACATTTTTCGTTGACTAAGAAAATATTTTCCGTTGACTAAGAAAACATTTTCCGTTGACTGATTTTCCTAAATGAACCAAAACGTTGGAAAATGAGAAAAAAGTTTTCTCGGAAATTGTTTTTTGCAAAACAAACACACCCTAAAACGTTTTCTTGGGATTATCTAACATAATAGAATCTAGAGAAAAAAAAAAAAACAGAGACCAAATTAGTATTACATCTCCACTGATATAAAGGAATTTTCATTAAGGTTACATTATGATTTTTCCTTATCCATGTCAGAACTAAATTTAGTAAGTGCCACGTTACCCTAATTAAAATAGCCGTGGTGTTTCACATCAACATTTCATTTGTATATTAAACGGAAAATACCAATTTTTTTTTAAAAGTAAAATATAACTTAAGGATCCAATTGCTTTTTTTTTTTTTTTTTTTGTCGGTCATACTCTATTCCTATTCTAACTCTCGTTCTCAAACTTTTACTTTGCCCAATTGCGAAAAAAGGGAAAAAAAATTCATAATACTAATTGAACATTTTAAAAAGTTCAAGAACCCCGAGCACCTTTATCCCAATTTCATTTATGGATACAAATACACCACTGGTCAATTTTATGCCTCGAACTTGTGATTGGTCTTAAGTTAGGTAGGTTCCTTTAGCAATAACCTAGAAGCCTTATATATGCTTCTCGCCATAATATTAGAGAACATAATCAAAAAAGTTATAAACTAATTATATTAATATCAATTCAGTCTTAAATATTTCAATTTAGCTAATTTAATCATAAACCTTTGAGTTAATACCACGAAAAATTTAAATTAATACACATTCGACAAATTTAATTCAAACTAATTTTTTGATCATAAAAAAGTACATCTTTGATAAATTTATCCCAAACTTGTATACTTGTAATAAATTTATCCTTTGTTAGTTCATGTTAAATTTTACTGTCAAATTGCTAAGTTGAGCAGTATATAACTAGTTCATTAGTAATATCAATTTAGGATTTTTAGGGGTGCATGGTAACACTCCAAAAAGTGTTCCGGAACACTTCTGTACGGAAAGTGTTCGGGGAAAAAAAAACAGAAACGCGTTTGGTTGCGTTTACGTTTTTTGTTTTTTTGTTTACGGAACGAAATAGAAACAAAAAAAGAAACAAAAAAAAGTTGTTTCTCCTAGAAAAGAAACACTTCTTGGAAGGAACAAAAGAACAAAAACTCTTCTCTCTCTTCTTCTTCTCTTCTTCTTTTCTTCTTTTTTTTTTTCTTCTTTTTTCTTTGGCCGGTCGCCGGCCTCGGCCATGGCCGGCGACCGGCCGTCGAGGCTCGGCCTCGCCCAGATCCGGCGAGGCCGAGCGTCGCCGGCCCTCGGCGAGGCTCGGCGTCGCCGGCGCGGGCGAGCCCGAGCCTCGCCTTGGCTGGGCGAGCTCGGGCTCGCCCAGATCCGGCGAGGCCGAGCGTCGCCGGCCCCCGGCGAGGCTCGAGCTCGCCCAGCCATGGCGAGGCTCGGCCTCGCCGGATCCGGGCGAGCCCGAGCTCGCCCGGCCAAGGCGAGGCCGAGCCTCGAGGCCGCGCCCGTCGGCCGGTCGCCGGAGGAGGCCGTGACCGCCGAAAAAAAGAAAAAATAAAAAGAAAGGAAAAAAATGTTTAAAAAATTAAAAGAAACAAAAAAATAATAAAATTTACCAAACGTGTTTTGTTCATTTTTTATTTCCGGACCAAACGTTACCAAACGTGTTCTTTTGTTCAAAAATTGTTCCCGGAACGAAACACTTTTTTTTTGTTTCGTTCCCAAGAACAAAAAAAAAACAGAAACAAATCCATGCGCACCCTTACTCTCCGTTTGTCACAATTATACCGATTTTGTGATTTTTATGATATTAATCCAATTTAATGAATGGTATATTTGTCATCAATATACCAATTTAGGGTTTTTGATAGTCAAAATATTGATTTTGGGTAAATTTGTCACAAGTATATTAGTTTGGAGTTTTTTATGATTATTTGGGTTAAATTTGTTACAAATGTACTACTTTGAGGTTTTCTATGATTACAAATTAGTTTGAGATAAATTTGTCATAAAAATACTAGTGTAG
Organism: Eucalyptus victrix; assembly: GCA_016097545.1. Taxonomy (NCBI): domain Eukaryota; kingdom Viridiplantae; phylum Streptophyta; class Magnoliopsida; order Myrtales; family Myrtaceae; genus Eucalyptus; species Eucalyptus victrix. Next base: position 10,637,928 of record CM027842.1, read on the forward strand.
AGTTTTTCGTGGTATTAAACCTAAATCGTTTAAAGATTTGTTGGAAGGACTAGATTGACATTTTGTTAAAAGATTTAAAATTGAATTGATCAAATTAAAAAAATTAAAATTGAATTAGTATCCACATAATAGGTTAAAGACTTTTTTTAGTTATAATTATCCCATAGTAAAGGCACACCCATTTCTTATATTTACTCTCCAATTTTCTGAATGTGCCTACACATTAATCCAACTTTGCCAAATAACCTATCTTATCTTTCAATTGCGCGACACCCAATAAACCCCTGGTCCATTTTCTCGCATGACCACGAGCCGTCCATCTCCCCTTTTCGAAGATACCATCAATAGCCTTCCCAATTTGATTGATTTTCTAGATTAGTGATGGGATTTGTCAACCGTTTTAACAAAAAAGTCATACTTGATTGGGCCCTCCAATCACTTGGTTGAAGTGTCAATCAAATATCATCAATGTGATTTAGGAGGGGCCCTCAAGCATATCTAGTAGCTCGATCCAAATGAGAAAAATTAAATAATCCCAATAAGGGCAAGCAATCTAAGTTCGCATGAATTAATTGCCTCAACCAAAAGATGCACCTTCTCGTCCAATCCATCCAATTTTTGGAATAACCATTCACCAGTGTCGCATATTTATCAAAGAACAATTGTATTATGATTTTGGAGTTGTAAACCTACTTTAACACCTTGTTGGAAGTAGTGTTTGTATTGTTTAACGGGTTTACGTTTTTTCAAGAATGATTACAAGGAAAATATTATGAAAGAAGAGAAATTAATGAATTCGATATATTTAGGTACTGATTGATTCAAGCTACCTAAAAATTTGAAGAAGTTCAACATGTGAAGATGGGTTAAATGCGATCAAATTGGTTTGTGATTAATCAAAAGGTTTGTATTTGCTTGTAAATCCCATTATGAATGCCCGATACTCCACACCAATTTGTGCGAGCAACCTTGTGTTTGAGCCATCTTCTTGTATTTGGGCTTGCATCTTATCTTCTCGATGAAGTTAGCGAGGTATTCTATAGGATCAAGTTTATCCATCTAAGATGGAATCTAATGTCATCATTGTCGTGTACGCATGTGAGAGAGAGAGAGAGAGATGCTGCATAGCTCTAAGCCTATATAAGGTTAAATTACAAGAATACATATTTGAACTAATTTTGACTGCTATACTTTTCATGAAGGCCATAGTTTCCTCCGGATTTGATGGTGAAAGATTCCCTCCAATCAATCTTTTGATTGATGACTTATGAATGTGGACATGAAGTATATTTAACTTTAATAATATTCCGCATATAGCCAGATGTATGGTTGAAGAAAGATTCCTCGAATGAAAGATAGAGAAAAGCACAACCATTTCATGTTTTTTAGTTCTATTTGCCAGATGAGAAGCATATTTTTGCTCGAATAAATTGGCACGGTCACAAGGGTTCAAGGCCGCTCGAAAAAAGACATAACCGTTAGGTGCTTAGTCATTTTGTTTGATTAGAAAGACGAAGGTCTCGTACCGATGCATTGGCCCATATTGCTTGGTGCTTCATGTAATCTTTTTTTATCAAGTACACACTATAATCTATCAAATTCATTAGATTTAAGGATGCGTTTATTTGAAAAACTCAATAGTTGAAAAATAATATTCAATAAATTATTGATCATGTCGCTTAAAACAATTAGTGAACTGAAAAAGATTTCATCACCAAAAATAATTTATATCTAGTTTTTTTCATAAGCAATAAAAATATTATCATATCAATCATTTAATTTTATAAGCAATAGAAGCTATTAGTTTTTGAAATTTTCTTCTGAATTTTGAGCGTTTTTATAATGTGAAAGCACCCTGATTTTTAATTAAATTTGTGCGCCCCCCAACCAATAGCCAGTTGCCACCTAGTTTGGAAGGAAGAGAGAGAGAGAGAGATATGTTCTATCTTGGCATCGTGCACTTTTGGAAGAAGGGTGGAGACAAAAAGGCTTTTGCCCAAGTCGCATCCTAACCAAAAAGGGCGGTGGCATCCATCCAGAGATTAGAAAGAAAAAGAAGAAACACCATAGAAAATATCTAAGGGGGTTGACCGGTCAAAGCGACATTAAAAGCTTATTTCAAAGAGCCCACCCCTCAAGAAGCAGCGGATTAGTTTGAATGGGACCTGCATTGACTATAATCTTTCTTTGACCACAGGCCAAAAAGATCATCCCCGATCACCCACCACGACCTTCCAAAAAAATAAAAAAATAAAAATGAGCGACTGCCGGGGGGAGGGGGAGAGGGAGAGAGAGAGGATTCAAGTGGACAATTCTAATGGAAAGAATTATCATTTGATGTGAAGAAATGAAGTCACCAGTAAGAGGGAGCATTGATGAGAGATACAATACAAGAAGCTAGCAAGCATGTAAAGATTGACAGGACAGAGACTGCAAAACCAGAAAGAAAGAAAAAGAAGAAGAAGAAGAAGAAGAAGAAGAAAAAGAAGCGAGGAGAAATACTAAGAAGAAGAGGAGGACTCAAACTTGTAGTATTTATCAACAGCAACAGAGACATCCCAAGTGCAACTGAGTCCCTTTGGGATGATCACAAGATCTCCAGCACCGAACTCCACAAATTGGTCTTCTGATGATGATGATGCTGATGATGGCGAGGAAGATGACCCTCTTGGATAGACCTTCACTTTGCCCTTCACCAAGTAACACGTCTCCTCGGCATCGAACTTCAGCTGGTATTTCCCTGGTGGACAACCCCACCTAAACAAACCAAGTACCCACAAGAAATAAATTCAAGCTTTTGTCACGGTTAAGGAGGGAGGGTGGGAGAGAGAGAGAGAGAGAAGGGTTTTACTTGGGCCAACACTTGATGTTCAATTCAGACAATTTAGACTCCGGGGGATCTCTTTCAACCAGGATTCTGAGATCATTTGCTGAGGAGGAGGAGGAGGAGGGGGTTGAAGCACTTGAAGCCATGACCGAGTTTACTGATGTGTTCTGCAGGGGTTGCTCCTTTTTTCATTTTTATATAGTGTCTCTGTGTCTGTTGTGTTCGCACCGTTCTGCCTTGTTTGCTTCTCCTCCTGGATAGGCAATGGAGAGAACAAATAATAATAAAATAATCCCTTTTTAGAGTTCAAGTAAGGGAGAGTATAGGAGAAATTGTCTGGTTATAAAATTGTAAAATTCGAATAGAGTAATATCTAAATTTCCCATGTACAAAATAATTATAATTTATTCACCCATGAGTAGCGCTGTTGGTGTGAATTTTCTCCATTATCGCCGAAGTCGAGAGTTTGAATTCTTTCGTTGCATTTCCATGACTTAAGTGGGGATCCTAGGGGTGGATTATTGGACCAGCCCCCTGAGATTTTACGTTTAAATAGCGGCTTGCGGTGAAGCCGGTCGTGTGATTCTTGAAGGGTGATCTTCGACGGTTTCTCGATCATAAAAAAAAAAATAATTATAATATTTTTATGTTAAATTTATGTTGATTCCCATAAAAAAAAAGTATATAGTCACAACGGAAATACATTTAGCAAGGAGCTAGATTGGTTTTTTTTTTCCTTCTCTCTCGGAGTTCATTGATTCTCTTAATACATACTTGTTTCGTCTCTATTATTAAATCTAAGAATTAGATTCTCTAATCTTGCCTTTATAATTTTTTTGAAAATATTTATTGACAAGTGTCATGGTCACGAGGTTCCTGTGACTAAGGGACCGTGTGTGATTGAGGAAGACCTCCTAAGATCACTTGAGGTGCCCACAAGAGCTTTTGAAACGTTCCAAAAATGAGCGAGATGGTAATTGTGCTAGGATCCAGAACTCTCTTGGCATAAATACGGATAGTTGATAAGTTAGAAGATACAATCTCATTCGCCGAATGTAATCTCGATCTGTGGTTGTAATCTAAGAGCTTCAAGTATAAGAAGGGATGTCCTCCTCTTATTTATATCCATCCAACCATTTCAGAATAAAAGTCTCATTCTCTTAGAGTTTCTCTCTCTAGAAATTTTTTCTCCCCACAATTCGAGTGAGCGAGCGAGCGAGCGATCAATCCGAGTAAGGCTTGACTTAGGCATCCCGACAATCCAAGCAATTCAAAAGAGCCTAAGTTGCCACATAGTCTCGATCCCAAAGAATCAGCCCGTGACAAGTGATATATAGCAAAAAAGGAGATTCGTTTCAAGAGATTGAGGAGCACCAACCGTTCAAGAGCATGTCAAGCCAAGAAGCTGTCATGGATGGAGAGGCCGTTCGAGCCAAGGAGACTCATGGCCGAGCGAAAAGAAGGGAAGTGGCCGCGCTTGATGAGAAGCTCATGAAGGTGAGGAGCGCCATGGCTGAGTTCATGGAAGGGCTCAATGATGTGAGAGACCACATCATGGAAGTTGAAGTCTCGCTCCATGAAAACTTCTTGACTCTCATCAATTAAGCCACAGCCCCATTGCATGAGAAGGATGAAGCCATTAAAGCATTGATTGATATACTGAGGGATAGAGTCCGAGTGATTGAGGAAGAGAATCCCCAAAGAGATAAGGTTGAAGCCATGAAGGTGGAGATCCAAGAGCTTAAGACGGAGCTTGCCCTATGTAAGTTGAGCATTATGAATGGGTTGATGCCTACACAAGTGACGCCCAAGCCAGAGGTGCCAAGACCAAAAGAGTTCAGAGGCAACCAATCTGCCAAGGAGGTGGATAACTTAGTGTGGAGCATGAAGCAATAGACTAGCTCCGTCAACATCCAAGACAAGTTGAACAACATAAGGACCGCTTCGATGTTCCTAACCAATACCGCAATACTTTGGTGGCGTAATAGGTACGACAAGATCAAGCACGTAGTGCTTATCCCATGAACACATGGGACGACTTCGTGAAGGAGTTTTGAGAATACTTCTTCCTTGCATTTGCTCAACAAGAAGCCCATAGCAAACTCCATCGTCTCAAACAAAGAGATACGATTCAAGAGTATGTGAATGAATTCACCAAACTTAAACTCCAAATCTTTTACCTTGGAGAAGAGGAGGCTCTTGGAGCACTCATGGGTGGACTTAAGCCATGGGTGCAGCTTGAGCTCAAGGTTCAGGACGTGAAGAGTCTCATGAGGGCATTAAGCTTGGTTGAATCCTCATCAAAGAACCGAGCGAGAGATTGTAGGTCGGATTGATCCTCCAAGGATGAAAGCAGAGACACTCCTTGTGGGCCAAAAGACCAAGGTGGCCTAGTCAAGACATGGGGAGAAAGGATGTCTAAGCCGTCCTTCCAAAAGGGTCGACCCCAAGTGGACTTCACCATGAGTAAGTTCAACCAATTCCCGTCATCTCCTTACTTCATTTGCAAAAGTCTGCATTGGACCCAAAAGTGCCTGAAGAAGGGCAAGATCAATGCTCTCATTGCCCTTGAAGAGGAGGAGGAGGAGTCCAAAGAAGAAAAGAAGCAACTTGGAACCATGAAGTATCCTAATATCGTCCAAGCCTTGTTGCCAAAAATAAGGAAGCCACACCAAATACGGACATGTTTTTCGTAGAGATCAAGGTATGTGGCCAAGCCCTATAAGCCTTGATTGACACGGGTGCTTCGAACATGTTCATGTCAACCGAACTAGCAAAGGTATTGGGACGTCACGTGGAGCCAACCAAGAAATCGTTCAAGACTGTTGACTTGGGCAGCCTTGCGAGCATAGGCTCAACTCTAGATGTGGATGTCCAAATCGGAGGATGGAATGGCAAGCTCTCATTTGAGATAATTCCCCTCGATGACTACGATCTTATCTTGGGCATGTAATTCTTTCATAGTGTGAGGTCCATGATCGACATGAGGATCAAGAGTATCATGATCCTCAATCCACAATGTCTAGTGATGATCCCAATGATCAAGGGAGTGATAAACACCAAGACCATTGCAATAATCCAACGCCCCAACAAAGACCTAAAGGCCAAAAAGAGCATGATCGAGTTACAACTGAAGCCGCAACCCTTGGAGAAGCTGAAGATAGGGTTGGACACTCCTACTCCAACTCGCAACATGCCGATCCAAGCACTCTTCCTCAAGGTAGAGTACTTGCCATTTGCCATGCCCAAGTCCAAGTTGGAGCCGTATTGTCCACCGATCAAGAGGTTGAGGACCAAGCAAAATAGGAATAAGAGAGCTCGTGCTCATGCCAAGAAGAAGACCACTCAAGCCGAGAGCATCAAGGGTGTTGCTTGAATGAGTGGGGGAGAATGTCACGATTACAAGGTTCTCGTGACCAAGGGATCGCGCATGATTGAGGAGACCTCCTAGGACCGTTTGAGGTTCTCACAAGAGTTTTCGGAATGCTCCAAGAACGAGCGAGATGGTAATTGCATCAGGATCCAAAACTCTCTTGGTGTAAATGCCGGTAGTTGGTAAGTTAGGAGATGTGATCTCGTCCCCAAATGTAATCTTGATCAATGGTTGTAATTTGAGAGCTTCTGGTATAAGAATGGGCGCCCTCCCTCTCATTTGTATCCATCTAACAATTTCAGAATAAAAGTCTCATTCTCTCATAGCTTCTGTCTCTCTAGAAACTTTCTCTCTTTAGCATCTGAGCGAGCAAGCGAGCGAGTGATCATTTGAGTAGGGCTTGGCTTAAGCACTCCAATGATCCAAGCGATCCAAAAGAGCTGAAGTCGTTGCACAATCTCAATCCCAAACAATCGGCCCGTGACACAAGTGCTTTTATAGTGGGGTTTAGACTTGTCTTACTTAGTTATTGAAAATTAAAACATTCAGCATTTAATGATATTAAACGTTTGCACCCGCGTATACAAGGTGACAATCAAGATAATAACCTGCTAGATTTTCATCAGCCGTTTACCCCAGAAGAGACGAATACAAGGGCGATGATAAGTTGATCCGGCACTAGTGGTATAAAAAGGCAATAATATTGTAAGGTGACAATAAAATTCATGAATTTTGTTCTATCCCATTATTTAATGAACCGTAATAATATCATGTATATTTTTTAATATAAATAGTATATAAGTGTAAATGATCCTAAAGGTCACACAAATGGAGATGGTAAAAATCTCTCACGGCGTTCTTGCTTACTTCATTTTTATTTGCTTCTTTTCCATCTCTTTTTTAATTATTTTATTTTTTATTGCATTTTCCCCTTCCATCATTCTCTAATAAAATTTTATTAAATAGTAAACTATACTAATATACCTAAAAAAAATAAAATATCTAAATAAGAGACTTGTTATTAGAGAAAAATAACCTCATATTATCAATTTTAAAAATCATATTAATTTTTATCGTATCTTCTTATAGGATAATCTAATTCGTGTTATATTTTTCTTATATTTAACTTTATCTTATTTTGAACAGGGACCAAATAAAAGATAAGATAATTTTTTTTTCATATCTTGAATTATATCCCTAAATGCAACCTAAGATCTTTTAATAATCCCTGGCAGTAAGAAAAATATTGCTGACACTTCTCTTTATTTTCAGTAGTTGCGCCGAGTTACCCACTCATAAGATGTCATTGTCATGAAAATAATTTATCCTATGTTCATAGCATGTAAATGATGCCAACAAAATTAGTTGCAGGGGCAGGTGACTCCTAGTTGATTGCCTTGCAAAGCTATTTTGACCTTTTTTTGACTATAGAGACATGCATCTAAGCAAACAATATAAAACCCATTAACATCAAGCCTTCGTTTTCAACCTTACTAAAAGATATCTATAAATATTAGAAACCCTTGAAGCAAAATTTGCAACGTTTCTAATTGTCTAAACGTTGATTACAAGCAAAATCTCATTTGCCTCCCCAATCACATACTTTCACGATTTAAGTTCAAGTCAAAATCCAGCCTACATGAAAAGAGGGGAGTGTTAGAATACTTAGATATTAAATTATGCATTAGCTCAATAATTGAAACTTTTAGAAAAATTGGTCGCAATTCCACAAAATTGAGCGGTGTTTCCCTCATGTTCCTTGTGCTGGAGACAGATGAATTCCAACTTTTGCTGCTTTTCAGTATTGAATTTCTTCTTGCCTTTCAAAACCCATGATGTTATGTCGTTTGATCGATGGTCTCTCTCCAAAAAAAGAAATAGTATGATCATTAGGGAGCGGTTGAGAAATGCATGAGCAAAACTTTCAAGATAGTTGGTTGTGGTCCCAAAAAATCAAGCGGCGTTTCTCTTATGTTTCTCGAGCCAAAAACAGATGAATTCCGACTCTTGCTGCTTCTAGTATCAGATTTCTTCTTGCCTTTCAAAACCTATGATGCTATATCACTTGGTCGATGGAGCAGTTGAGAAATGCATGAGCAAAACTTTCAAGATAGTTGGTTGTGGTCCCAAAAAATCAAGCGGCGTTTCTCTTATGTTTCTCGAGCCAAAAGCAGATGAATTTCGACTCTTGCTGCTTCTAGTATCAGATTTCTTCTTGCCTTTCAAAACCTATGATGCTATATCACTTGGTCGATGGTCCCTCTCTCCAAAAAGTAAAAGAAGTATGAAGATTCAAGAGGAAGCAGTTGAGAAATGGGTGAGCAAAACTTACATCCGATATAAATTTTGGTCAAATGATTGACGATACTCATTTGCAGGTGGGACAGCACTGTGGTAAGCCACTCGACTCCTCCTCACTTTTTCAAACCCAAAAATTAAATGCGTTTCTCGGTGGAGGCGACATCGCATGTTATTGCAACTACACGTTCTTTATTGCCTTTTGGGTTATCAATGAATAAAAATATGATACTGCTCCTCATGGGCTTACTTCCGGACAAGTGTTTATAGCTGGTGCAAGGGATGCTGCCGAAGAAAAGAAAAAACGTGGATGCAAAGGCGAAGCTTAAAGGAGTTCTTTTTTGTTGTGTTCTTTGCTGATGGAAAAGCTAGGGTTTCGCATGTGATGTTGATATCTGATCACGTGATAATGTGGAATCCCGTTAACAATGCCTTTGGCAAGAAGAGCGTGTTATTTGGTACGAATGAAATGGGAAATGACTTCTTATATCCTATCTCTTATCATTTAACGATTTATCAAAAATGATATAAGATATGCACGTGAACAATTTATTTGATGACCGCGAGATAAGGTTAAACTTTACATGTGTGTTTATGCATCTATGTCAGAGAGACTGTGGTGACTTAAATAATGGTGGTTGCCTTTACCTTGACGTTGCAATGTAACATCACAATCATCGAAGGATGGTTGGGGGAAGGCGGTTAGGAGGAGTATTTAAAGAACCCTAATCTACTTGTAAATTCGAAATTGAGAGAAAAGATAGAGGCATAGCTCAAAAGATAAAGTAGCCACCATGGCCATTTGGTTTCCCATAAACCGCGAAACTCAAGTCGAGTACTAACCAGTGGAGGTCACTAGAGATTGGTGATTGTTGATGCATCGGCACCACTCCTGGTGGTTGTTGTGAACAATAAACACAACTGCTCTCTCTATAATCAATATAGATATATATGTGTAGTTTTACTTCTGATTCTTTAATTTTTTGACATGCATAGGAGAAATTTTATTTGGGCTTATCCCACCCCACATGTGAACATTTTAATTTATATATATTTGGGTTATCGGATAAACAAAATCACGGACTCAACAGCTTGCTGGAATTTCCAAGCCCATTGCGCTCAAGCACCATTTGAATGGCGTTGGGCCATCATATTCAACTTACAAGCGATTGCTTGGAAGGTTAAGCATTTCATTCGAATGTGTCTAACTCTATTTTCATATAAATTGTCTCCCGTTCAAAGGAACTACGTTTTCATACTTGATTAATCTATTCAAGTATAACCAGACCCTAACTATTTCATAGAAATGTTGGAAATAGAAAGAGAAGAATATTGTAGAGAGAGAGAGACACGCAAGAGGTAGAGAGAGAAGTTATTTAACCCATGCTGATGAACGTTCTAATCTCTCTCTCTCTCTCTCTCTCTCCCTCTAGTGGATTAATCAGTTGCATTTGAACTATGGCTTCATTGCTCGGCCCAAATCCTTTTGGGTCATTTAGAACATATTGCAAGGAATATCAAGGGGATATTGCAAAGCAGAATGTCTGGTTCGGTCAAATCAATTTTATTTCTTTGTCTTATTAGTTCAGGTAGCTGCACCTTTTGATTCAGCTGCACAAACCTAATTTTCGTACTTCAGCGACTAGACACGTCAGTCCCATCACTGACAGAAATGCCAAAACACGTGCCTGAATAAATTTTTCATTTTTTTTTCTAATACGATCTAAATCTTGTGATGTACATCCGAAATTTTCATGATATACGAAAATCGACATGCAGATTCGAGTACTTGTACCCGCTCCAGACATGCGAAGCCGAATACGATCCACATCGGACGTCATGAGATAGAGCCCCACCGGATTTAATATGAGCACCATCACGGTCAGTTGGGGTTTGTACAACGGAACGACTCGGAGCGGTCCGAGACCTAATCGAAAATCTCAAAATCGAGAATCACGTGTAGGCCATAGTACTACTTTACGTGGACGGCTCTCTCACTCGGATCCGATCTGAGACCTAATCGAAAATCTCGAAATCAAGAATCACGTGCAGAGCATAGTACTACTGTACGTCAGCTACTTGCTCACTTTCGTACCCAATTAGATCAAACGTCTCCAAGCATAACGTTGCGGTGAAAAATCCACTGTGGGAAATGGCTTAGCGGGAGATGTATTTTGCGAATGACTTCATAGAATGGATTTATTCGAAAAATAAAAATAAAAAACCAGGTCCTTAAGTGCCGTCTAAATGCTCCGAAGTCCAACGTCGTTTCCTCTTGCGCGGTGGAAGGAGACCCAAATCAAACGTTTGCGGAACGTGACCGTGAGGCTGCTTGTCCTGAGATTATTCATAGACAGATGCCATCGCGACTTCAGAGTTCTGGTCGTGACGGAACAAGGACAATCCTTGCGGGACTTCACGTCATCATCCGGCTGGGCAAATCAATCGTCGAGGATTCTGATCTCACCTGGAATAATTTTCCTATGAAATGAAACTAAAAAAATTCATGCAGTGACTTGTCTTTCGTTTCGTGAGGGCTTAGTAATTTTCTGAAATCGAGGGCTGGTTGTGTCTGGGCTCTTGGGTCGCCTATCTACAAAAAGATCTTACAAATTAAGTTACTTATTTCTAGGAACGTGTCCAAGCAGAGTTGGCTCAGTTTGACTAGGGACTTCCTTAAATTTTGCCGGCGTCCGAGGCCTTTTCTCGTGATCTTCTACGCAGCCTGATGCTAGGGCCACTTGCGAATGCATCTTTTACATGGATCAGTCTGATAACGTGACCGTCCGTAATGTTTTAAGGAGATCTTGTCTGTTCATTTGACTCATCTGATGCAAGTTGGCGTGCGTAGCATTTCCTTGGGTTATGTCTCCCTCTTCTTACGAAAGCAACTTTTAGAAGTTGAGAATACAGGTAGTGGACGCCAGGCAATGCCTTCTATCATTAATAAGTACGGTTTGTATTAGTTGCGTTAACCAGGGTCCACAACCTCTATGCTTCGCATACTACATGAAAGAAAGTATCAAATGTCCAAGTACCGAAGGTATTCGGTTTTTTCTGTTACTTAACAAGTACCGAAGGCAGGCGTAAACAAAGTTCTATCAAATTCTCATTTGACCACAGGACACTCGTAACGTCGGGAAATAGGATAACCAGGAACTCAAGTGATTGGGTAAGTCCTATGGCTACAAGTAAATTAGATCAAAGAAGTTGCCTGATGAGAGAGAGAGAGAGAGAGAGAGAGAGAGAGAGAGAGAGAGAGAGAGATGAATAACTCGAGGAATTTATTGTCCTTATGAAGACTAAATACATTTCTTGCTTATTGCCGCAGAAACAAAGAAGAGGCAATGAGGTGAAAGCGCACAAGTAAAACAGAAGGCTACCGAGGCTGTCTTCGAGAAGCACATACTCTAACCTGTCAAGAAAGGAAAACGACGTCACTTGACTGTGAATGGATTCATGAGAACTAGTGTGGAAATCATAGATTTTTCGTTTGTAAACAGTAGATTATAGGTTGGGGCCAGTTACGACAGTCTGTGTGGCCGCAGAGCAAGTCTACGACCCTATACAGATACGATTACAATGTACAGGCTTAAGATCAGAATTCTTCAGTGCATGCATTCTACTGTGGGGACGGTCTGACAAATGAGACTGATGCAAATTTTTTTACCGTGGCATACAAAATACATACCGCACGGATTGTTGTTTACAGAAGCTCTATTACTAGTGCAGATGCACCTCCTCCACCATTGCACACGCCACTAACACCGTACTTCCCATTTTTCTGCCTAAGCACCTGCAATACCATAGAATTTCGATAAACAAAGGGGAAGTACATTGCCATACTAAAATCATTATGCTTGCAATTATCGCTTCAGAAAGAATGAAGAGACACTCCATCATGCAATAGTACTAAAGCACGATTTGGAGCAATGAAATGAATTAGAACTGTACCCCCAAAAGAGTGGTTATGATACGAGCTCCACTGCAACCTAGAGGATGACCCAATGAGACAGCACCTCCGTGGACATTAGTTTTCTCCTGTATAAAAATATTGGGATGACAAATAACCAATCAGAACTGAGAAGAGAACGATGCTGCTCAAGTCAGGATGCAAATAACACTTCACAGTAACTAAGATATTCGCATGCCACAGAGACTAATACAAGGCAATCACACATGCCCTTGTGCTAGAGCAAGACTCATGACTAAGTGGTTCAATTTACCGGGTTGATTCCCAGAAGTTTCTGATTTGCCAGAGCCACAACCTGCACATAAATTAAACCAAGATAAGTGATCTCCTGAATCAATCTATTTCTTGTGCAAAAGATAAGCCCATAAACATACAGCAAAGGCTTCATTTATTTCATAGTAGTCAACTTGTGAGGCCTCCAAGCCAGCACTTGCAATAGCTTTCGGAATCGCAAGGGCTGGAGCTGTTGTAAACAACTCTGGTGCCTGCAAAAATTGAGCTCAAATTAGCATCTAATAGCAGTCTCCGTTAAATATATAAAACGTGCAGTTTACAATAAAACATATTGAGTAAATTTTTCTTCCTGCAGCACGCAATCTATCTCCATTACCTGAGCAGCATCAGCATATGCTCTGATCTTTGCAATGACCTGAAGCCCGAGCTCTAGTGCTTTTTCACCACTTACTAACACAAGGGCTGCAGCACCATCGCTGAAAGTTTATAGTATACATCTTAGTCCAATCTTTCATTTAAACCATACTTAAGATTAAGCAGTCTAATGCTTGGGATATGTCTATAACCTAAACATTAGACTGTTCATAGAAAGATGCGTCAAATGTCCTAGAGCCTCAAGTTGTGACATTGATATCATACAAATAGTAGACTATCATGCAGAAACCTGCATGAAAATTTTCTCACGCAATTCTAATGCTGGAATTGGTGTCTGACACAATTCACATAAGGTGTTGAACAGTAGTAAGCAAGTTGGGTAATAAGGCAAACTAACATCACAAGACAGATCTGCCTAAGTGAATACTCAGCAATTTCTGGACCGAAATGTCTTATTGTCATGTACCAGACCTTATGCTAGAGGCATTCCCTGCAGTAACAGTGCCTCCAGTCTCCTTGAAACTTGGACGGAGCTTTCTCAGCTTTGCAGGGTCAAACTGAAAGAACACATAATCACGTCAGTTCTTGTACAAAGTCAAAACATCAAGTGGTTGTATTTATGGACATTTATGAATTCCATCTGTATCTGTAGACACTTAGTGCTGACCTTTATTAAATGGAAACATAGTAGTGAAAGGGAAAACTATCTCCAAATATGCATATTAATCCAGTCGATTTCTAGGACGGATAATTTTCCCACATTACTGATTTGTCAATGCTCACTACAGTTAAGGTTACCTTTCCAAGACCTTCATCCTTGTCAATAACTGTTGATGGTTTACCCCTTCCTCCAGAAACTTCAACCTGCATAATTCCAGGTCAACATTATGAAGGATGCATAAAGATATCATGCAGCTAGCATTAGTTAACAGTAACCATATGTCCCACCGGCACAATTTCCCATGAAAAAGCACCACTGTCTTGTGCAGCAATTCCCCGCTCAAAGCTCTGAACAGCATAGTTATCCTGCATAACCAAAGAGAATAACTCAACAAAAAATTCTAATTGTTTCATGCTTATTACTAACAGTAACTAATAATTCTATTTGAAGTACAAAAGAGGCTGAGTATAGCAGCTTGAGAAAAGAAGACATCAAGTATCTAGCTCTAGGTCCATCAAGACATGTAGCGCCATTGATTTCACTGTCTTTCTATTAAGCTCTACTTGATAAAATGCAAAAGTATATAGTGTGATGAGGCCCTCAGGCCAGTGGTCGTCCAGTGAAGAAGAGTAGAAATAAAATGGAACAATGACAAGAGGGAGGAGGGCTGGCTCATTGTTACCTGCTCTTCCCTTGTTATGGAGTGCTGTTCTGCACATAATTCAGCACACACTCCCATTCCATAATCATTGTAGACATCCCAAAGACCATCCTTTAACATTCCATCTACAAGTGAATCATGCCCAAGTCTAGACCCCTTCCTGCAGATATGCAAGGCATTTGTTGAGTCAATGTGGTGCTATTTACGTTCTTCCCGGTGGAAGTTAAGTGGCAATGTCATGGAATTGAAAATCTTAGTTGGAGCATGCCTAAACATCTTGGGAGGCATCAAGCAAATCCAAAAGGAGTGAACAGGGGCATTCTTCTACAATGAACACAATGGTAGAGGAAGATAAGTTTGGGAGGACTAACCTTGCCTCAGCAAGATATTTAGGCACATTAGACATGCTTTCCATGCCACCTGCCACGACAACATCATTGATGCCCAGCTGGATGCTTTGTGCGGCAATTATAGTAGCTGTGAAAAAAGAGGGACAAATAAGCTTATGGCAGGTGCTTCACAAGCATCAATGATGAAGGCTCACTCACTAGTGAGAAATAAAGCTAATCAAAAGTTGAGGAGAGCACCTTTCATTCCTGATGCACAAACTTTGTTGATAGTAGTACAAACCACTGAATTCGGTATTCCAGCTCCTAATGCAGCTTGTCTAGCAGGAGCTTGCCCCAAGTTTGCACTGAGGACATTGCCAAAGAGAACCTCTTGTACTAATGATGGGTCGACTTTGGCCCTCTTCAGAGCAGCTTCAAATTCAACAGTATAAACAATTATTGAAATGAGGAACAATATTGAAAGTACTCAGGAGTGGAATACACTTGGGAATGCGTTGAAGAAATGCTGCATCTTTACCTTCAATAGCTATAGAACCAAGCTTGGTGGCTGGCAAAGATGAAAGAGTACCGAGAAACCCACCCATTGGCGTTCGTGCAACACCGACAATGCAAACATCTGTACATGGTGACAAAGATGGATAATTAGGTTAGTAACCATAAAAATCTCATCGTTTTTGTTTTATCCAATTCTTGATTTATACCTGACATGCTTTCTTAATGTACATACCATTCAAACTTTCAAACATATTATATTATTTCAGGGATCACTGCAATATTAAATCTCCTTGACAATGTTTGTAATTTCAATTACTCAATGACAATAATAAAGGATCGGATAAAACTATAATTACTTCACGGAACATGGTAAAACAGATCTCCCAGGTAGAATTCATAAATTATTTAATAAGAGCAAAAAATTGATGGGATACTTCATGAAGATTATGAGATAGGTGCTTGGCATCAGATCGAGTACCTCTCAAATGTCAGTCAGAACCTGGATTGATTGAATCAGAAGAAGGGGGAAACACACTTTCCTAAATGAAAATATAGGCACATATATTTTTCTTACGTGCTTCAGAAAGAAATGAGGCACATGAAACAGGACAAAAGACATTCAGCCACTCTAGTGGAACAGCGGTCAAGCTCGCCGCTTTAATTTGTCAACTCAGCCAAAAAAAAAAAAAAATCACTCACAAGAAGATGTCTTCAGGATATCAGAAAATAAAGTCAACAAGGATCAAAATATCGATCACACAATCTGGTGCGCCAGCGTGAGGAAGACTGAAGATCTAATCAAGTTCGAGTACGTGATCATTACCTCTTGGCTTGATAGAATCTGAAGAAGCTTGAGACGCAACTGGAGCCATCGGATTCGATTCGGCTCCCGAAGATCTGCAAGCACGAACACTTCGTCAGTCACTCAAAATTTGGCCCAAGAACAGGCCGAATCATCTCCGCTCAACAGCTCGCGGGAATTCGGAAGACGCGTTCGTTTGCATGCCGAGCGCGCTCCTACAACACACGCAATGCATCTTCGCATCGAACACCTCACACACCAAAAAAAAAAAAAAAAAATGCAGACGCGAGCGAGCGAGCGAGCGATGGCACTCTAAAAACCGAAAGACTCCGACGAAATCGATTCCTCCCGATCGTTCGAACGGGGAAATCCACATCGGAAACAGAACACAAGCGCGCGCAAGCAGACAGATCTAACACGAGAACCAAGCGCGCGCCGCGAAAGACAGCGGACTCTGTCGCCGTTCCGGCGAGGAATCGGACGAAGGAACTAGGAGTACGCGAGCGATCCGGCCGACGAAAACGCCGATTTCGCCGGCGGAGGAGCACTCGAGATAGACGGCGGCGGCGGCGGCGGCGGCGGCGGCGGCGAAGATGATGCGCGATCGACGCTACGGAGCGAGGAGGAGGGGCTTTGCTTACCGGTCTAGCTTGGCGCAACAGCTTCTTGCTCTGCGAGACCGAGCGCGAACAGCGAGAGCTACGGAGGCAAGAGAGAGATTTTGGGGGAGCTCGGGGAGAAATGAAGTGGACAGCGCCTTTAAATAGAGCGAGAGAGGACCACCGTTCGCCCGGTGCCCCCACGATTATACCATTTTTTTGACTCGTTGCTCGGGTTTTATGGTAATTTGACTTCGTTTCCTTCTTATTAGGATTCGATTGAGGGAAGTCACTCGTCGGGTAACTATAATTGAGACAATTTTTTGCAATTTCTTACGTATTGATTGTCCCGGTACAATGAATGATGGATATGCCCATAAACCACCGGTACCATGAATGATGGATATTCCATAAACTAAGTTTTTTTTTTTTTTTTTTTTTAAAGATTGTAGAAACTTAACAAGTGTCTCAAAAGTGCTTGTCAACTTTATCGTTTCCATAAAAATAATGTTCGGGTGTATTTAAGGTTGATCTGTGAAGAATGATATATTAATGAGGATGGATTCTTATTCAAGGATATGACTATATAGTTTTGATACCAGTCGAACGTAGTGTGTTTTTGTTACTTTCAATTTTATATCGAATGTCACATCTTCTTGATTTTGGACTACGTATGTGCCATAATTTATTTATTTATTTGTGGGATTTGTTTTTGAAGTTGGATCTTTCAACGAATTGTTAAGAAAAAGAAAAATTCTAGTAAGAAACTTCGAGCATCGATCTATCGATGACTTTATCTATTTTTATTGCGCTTTTTCCAATTGGGCGTCGAAATTGTTTAGCTCACTTTCTCACTTTTGTGCAAATGAAGAAAAAGTGAGCTTGCAACACGGGAATGGAATATTTTTAAATTTGTTCGAGAAGGAAATAAGCATAAAAAATTTGAAAGCTGGTTACAATTTCTCCCCATATTTTCCATTCCTTCGGCTAAAAAGTCGATATTTCTAACTAAAAATACAATAAAAGCTTGGGAAAATAACATTCGTAAAAAAAAGACCCCTCGACAAGTATATGAAGCCACAATACTGTACCATCTTTAAAAATATCGAATTTAACTTTTAGGATCGATGCAGCTGATTGGAGTATTAGGCAATCTTTAGTTAAGGGATTAGTCACGGTCTATTAAAATCCTGTCAACTGTGTACAAATTATTTTGGATCAAGTCTACTTATGTGATAAAGGCGCGCATGATAACATTTCTAGAACAACAATCAATTTCTACCTAAAAATTGATGATCAATTTCTATTTCTTAAACGGATTTGTGAGTAAAGAAATGCATTAGGTAATGACTCAAAATTTTTATTTTTAGAATAGGAATTCGTTCGATCATAAAATAAAATTTCCATTTCTAGAGGGATGGTGGCTAGCGGGTGATCAGCGCGTCTGACAAACGATAGCGGGCAGCGGACATCCCATAGGCAGCGGGTGAATGGCGAGCAATGACAAGAGTAAATGATAAAAAAATTCATTTTTCATTTTTTTTAGAAATAAAAAAGTTAAAAAGTTTAGTTTTTGATTTATACTCTAACTTTATTTTTGAAATAGAAATCCGTTTTAAAAATAAAAAGATGAAATTGTGTTAGAAAATGAATTTTTATTTCAAATTTGTTTCAAAAAAATAGAAAATTAAAGAAACGGAGAAATGGAAATTTTTGTCATCCGAAGTATAAAAAGGTCGGAACTTAGGGTCTGAACTTAATCGGGGCCACAAGCCTCACGGCGTTCGAGAAAAAAGTAAAAACAAAAGGAGCTTTGCCAAGATTTAATGGGGATTGGCGGAGGAGGAGAAGCAGGAGAGGGGAGTTGGTGAGGAGAGTCAATTAAGGACAGCAGGCAGCGCCCCATCTCCTTTGGCGACTGTCGATTAAACAAGTGGACAACCCACCAGATCGGCCATTTATTGGCCCCGACAGCGACACCTCGCACGTGTCGGGGCCAACGGGGATGTAAGATTCCCCCGCATGTGTTTTAGCCGGAGAGAGAGAGAGAGAGAGAGATGTGTTGGTACTGGTACTGGTGGCAATAAAGGTCGACTGACGATGAGTAATTCGGTGGCTATTGGAATGTGGCGTTTTTGAAAAGTACGACGACCAAAAAAGTGGGAAGCGAGTTTATCGACCAAAATCCATCGAGAAATAAGCTCGCTATGGCATCTTTGTTGAGTGTTTGTTGTATTAGAAAAGTCTGATATTAAAAATTTGAGTGCAGTATAAAGTAGCTAATACGTTCTAATTAGGTTGTTTCTTATCAAGTTAATTTTTTGAGTGAACGCAAATCTAATCAGATATGTTGACTGGTTTGAATTTAGGCTTTCTTTTGGCTATCTCTCGATGACAAACTTCATGGCTAAAAAGAAGACCATGAACAAATTGAGGTATCTTGGAATAAGTATTGATTTTTTATTGTGCACACCCAACAATGTGAGTCGCACTATTCACATCGGCAAAGAAATCAAGATATACAATGATACTTGGACTTTTCCTCCTATGCAGTTAATTGGGATGATCAAATTCAAAGCTATGATAGTGATTCTTGATATTTCACATCTTTTTGTTTTTCATCAATTGGTCCATGTTGGTAGCACGGTTCGTGTACATATTGATTCCATTTTGAGATAATTGATGAGTCTTATTTTTGGCCAAAAGACTTTGATTTTGAATTTAACAAGAATAGAAAATTAAAGATGCAAAGCAAGTGAGAGGAGACCTTTCTCTTTTCACTCCACACAAAAAGATTTTCCTTTTCCTAGTAATATTTGGGAGGGGCACGCTCATCACAAGCGGAAGCTGCATGTGTCTTGAAACATGTCCAAATCCACAATTCAATGTTTCACCAAATAACAAAAGGTCAACGCAAACAGTGCAAACAAAAGAGCCTCAGTGGCCAAGCCAACTTTGATTGACTTTGACTCGCACACGTCCAAGAAGTGGAATTTTTCCAAGTGCATATGCTTCTTAAAGTTGTTCTTTTCCCTTCACACTGACTTCCAACTTGGCCGGCTCCATAGAAGAAATACATTGACAAAAATATATGGTGTTGGAACTTCCAACAAAAGGGTAAGTTGATCGATTGGGGAGACCATATATATATATAAAGTGTTTGAAAGTTTAATTCAAAACTTAAGCTAAAAGACAAATTATATGTCAATGAAGAACATATAAATGCAATTTAGCAAAAGCTTACACTTATAAGCAGATGAAGACTGTCTATACTTCGCCATGTAAACCCCGATGTCAAGTGAGGTGAGATATTTTAGCATCCCTCTCAAGTGGACACACACACTAAAAATGTGGAACCCGACCCAGATGAAATATTAGAAAAGACTAGTGATGTGAGATATTTTTTAACACCCCATCTCATGTGCAAGTTGGATTAAGAATGACATTAGTACTTTGATGAACGGAGGGATGCACAAGCAAAGGTCAATACAAATATTTTCTATAAGTAAATGAAAATCAGATCACTCACACACACACACACATAAGTAAAGAGAGTAGAACTCTCGTAAATCAATAATGTGAGATACTTTCCAATCAACTTAATAAATTAAAATATAGATTATCAGCAAAAATATATATATATATATATATATATATATATATATATATATATATATATATATATAAAAGATAGTAAATACGTGTTCCTCTTTTCCTCTATTATTTGCAATATTTCTAGGAATATTCTCAAAGATTGAACATATCGATCATCCAATGGTCAAATGGCACATAGAGGGCGCGAATTATTATGCATGTGAAAGGTTGTGATTTCAATTTAATTTTTTATTATATTTTATATCGCAATCAAAACAAGAATTTGCGGGGCATCCCAAGTCAAAGTGCTGCCAACTTATTTATCTAATAAAAATAAAGTCACGGGTGCCTTCTGCTGACTTGACGACTACTGATTCCTTTCTTCAATGGAGTTTGGCTGGCAAATGCTTTTAGCATTTTATAAGAATGAAGTAGGAAAAAATCATAAATATCTCTCTATAAACTCACATGAAAACGCTTGAACGCCTTTGATTGAGAAACCAAAAATGACATCCAAGAGACTGACCTATGAATTGCTTATCACTCAAATCGACTCAACTGGATTCAAAGTTGTCACTCTCAAGCAGTTTGTCATTTAATAATCAACAATAGATATTATCTTTGTCAACATGAAAACCAAGTAGGTATTAAATGTCATCAATTTTTGGTGGAATTGCCGTTCTTCATGCATCCCACATTTCTACGGTCACATCATAAAGAGACAAAAAAAATGGGACCACCAAAACTAGGAAGAGATATAGAGATCCGACCATTTTATCTGTATTTTGATATTATGTTGGGATGGTTATCTTTAACGATATATTAAGTTATAAAAAAATGGGTTCATTGTATTTATCGAACCTAAAGATTGGAAAACCACCGAGAAATTACAAAAGTTGGTATCCACTTAATGCTTCCATGTGAACTGTAGGTTATTTTCACTTTAAAAATGCCTAGCTTACCTATTAAATAATCAAAGTGGAAAAAAAATAAAAAACTATTTCCTTCA
Organism: Eucalyptus victrix; assembly: GCA_016097545.1. Taxonomy (NCBI): domain Eukaryota; kingdom Viridiplantae; phylum Streptophyta; class Magnoliopsida; order Myrtales; family Myrtaceae; genus Eucalyptus; species Eucalyptus victrix. The sequence goes on from CM027842.1 coordinate 10,659,179, forward strand.
CCAACCTTAGCGATTGCGTGCACTGAACAAACGGCCCTATGCGGTGGGAAAACATTGACTGCACACAATGATAGAAAACTGCTTTGATTTTATAACCAGCCTTTGATGACCAGGTGAATCAAGCTTTGACCAATGAGTGAGCGTTGAGTAGACATTGAGTGAGTGTAAATTTGACTTCTTGCATTTTTCTTTCTCCATACTTTGGGTTTTTTTTTTTTCGTTTAATTCAAGATAGCTCCTTAATCCAATATGTCGATCCAATTTCAACGTTATTTAAATTACTTAAGACATAAAATGGGTAAATATCAGCGAAAATAGCATTGAACGACTCGATGCAAGGGTATGAAGTCAGTTTTGAAGAACCACGGAATATCCAATGAGTCTACAGTTTTTAGTTTTGAAGAACCACAAAATATCCAACGAGTCTAGAATTTTCGTTCTTTGGTTGATGAGCGATATCACTTTTACGTTAGTCAATCCCCAGACAGTGAAGTATCACCACCAACTCATGGGTTGCGTCTGACGTGAACTGGAACCCGAGAAGTTGTCCAAACATGGGATTGGTAAAGGGCAATTATAAGCAAAATTCGCATAAAAGGAAAGATAATTTGACAGTATCAGGCTCGTTTCTCTGGCCCTGAATCTGCATGGATTTTGGGACAGAAAAGCTTTCTTCTATTATTTGAACCAATATTTGGCAATGTGGAGTATGGAGCTGTAGTTTTATCATCACGTGGTTCTTTTTCCCCATTTTTGATCATCTACATTATAGCCCCGTTTGTACTGTGTACAGGTCAAGTGAAAAATCAACACATAGAGAAGCTATGCTTGGGGAAGAATACAATGAGGTGCTAGCAGTATGCTAAAAAATGGAGATTAACATGTCCTGTGGGGGCGAGGGCACTTCGATTTTGGGCGCTTGCCAATCATATCATCTTCTCGAACTTCTCGAGCTTCTTCACCCGTTGCATCGACCTCAAGAACAATGTGAAAAATACTCCTGGGTTTGCACACAGAATTATTAAAGAAGAACCATTTAGCAACATTAATGGCGGAAAGAACTTTTCATCTCGATGTAAAAGAGAGTGTTGATGAATGATGAAGAACCTGCTCCGATGAATGAGCCGTTGGCGAGAATCAGACTGCCTTGGTTAGTGAGAGTAAGTCCTAGATTTAGTAGTGTGCCCCCGAAGACGGTATACATGGTGGCCATTTGAAGAATTGTCGCTTTCCGAGCTGCTCTTTCGGACTGGAAAACCGAGGAGAAAAACCAGTCATTTTCACAGACTGTTGGATTTAAAATTCGATAATGACATCAGTTGTCGACAAAGAGGTCTGCTAGACCTTCTATTAAGGGTGTGCAATCGAACTGAGTATACCGAGAACCGGATCAGCCCACCCAGAAAATAGGGTCGGGAACCGGTTCCCGTTGAAACTGGTTTGAGAACCGGTTCCCAAAATTCAAAACTGGTTTAAACTGGTCCGGGAACCAGATCCAATTGATTACCTACCTAGGAACCGGTTCCCAAATTGGTTTTGGAACTTGTTTTGGAACCGGTTTTGAAAGTATAGATTCAAAACCCTATTTTTTCCCTTTATTTCTATTTTTACTTTTGCAATCACACGGCATTTTTTCTCTTGACTCTCTCAAACATGCATGGCACTCCTCCTTCGTTGTTTCTCTTTCTCACTTGCTTCCCTTCCTCATCAGTTCCCTCTCACATTGTCCGACGGATGGATGGTGTTTGTCGCCGCCAAATTCTTGTATACCACGTGAATTGACTCGCCTAATTTCTCTTTTGTAGGAGGAATTATGCTTGCATAAATGAGTAGCTTCATATAGTAGTTGGAGGAATAAGATTTATATTAGATCCATGTTTGTTGCTAATTTTTTACCTTATGATTTTATTTATTATAATAAGCCTTGTGAATCCTTAATTTTTTGTTTAGTCAAAAAGTTCATATACTTATTTATTACATGTGCTTAATGTTTCAATACAAATTATGAAGATTATATTATTTTCTCACGTATTAATATAAAATTCGAAGTCATATATGATATCGGGATATTGTAAAATAGGTTTCAGTGGAAACAAGGATGACCTTGGAACTGGACCGGAAAAACAGGGTGGGTCCGGTATAGGGTCCAATACAAACAGGGTTGGGTACATGGTCCAAAAATGAGAATCGGTTATAATAGGATCGGGTACAAAGTCCAGGTCTCGATCCTACCCACCCTAGACCCGATCACCCCTACCTCCTATGTCTAGCCCAAATCTTGTCAAATGCTCAATAAAAATGTGGCAAATTAATTGATACGTTGGTTAAAGTAGGAATAGTAGAATACCTCGAGCACCCGGACTCTGAGTTTTAGATCCCCCGAGTCAAGTTGATTCACAATCTCCTCTATTCGTTGGACTCTGTAAGGCATGCTTACGGCAGAGGTTCTAGCCTGAATGGCGTACATGGTTGTTCTCAGTACCAATTCTCATCAAACATGAAAAACACGTGATCAGGAATTCATATCTAGATGGACTCAAAACCATACATCATCAGCTTGTTTCCTTATCTGCTCCACGAGTTGCGTGCCTGTCTGTCGTTTTTGCCTTATATCCAGAAGCTCCTGCAGACATAATCGCATGGTTATCGTTTGATAGCGTAGATGGGCTGCTAATCATATGAACCTACTAAGGTGAAAGCTGTAAATTGGTTCTTAGGAAAAACAATGGAACCTGAGCATAAGGGGCAGCAATCTTTACGAAGGAGAAATTAGGGTCGAGGGTGTAGCCAATACCTGAAAAATGACAGAGCGACACAGAAAAGGTCAACCTCTCCGCGTTTGAATATTTCCATAAAGTATCTTGACATGAGTTGTTCTTATGGCACAAATGGACATAGCTTTTTCATCAAGAGTTTTGCAACTACTGGGGAATGGAGAATAGAGAGAGAGAGAGAGAGAGAGAGAGAGAGAGAGAGAGAGAGAGAGAGAGAGAACCTTCAAGAGTAGAAAATGCCCTCAAGACAAAGGTAAAGGTAGATGGAAATCTGAACGGCTGATCTTGGGCTATCGCAAACAAATCCTGCCATACAATTGCCATCACCAGCTAGTTTCCTCTATATTCGGCCGAAAAATAATCAATTTGGTTTCCCTTGTGAAGCAAATGTGTAACCTATATGCATACCTCCCCAATTGCAGTGAATGTCTGCTGTTGATCCGGTGTCTGGCTTAACAAGTTGTCCAAGAAAAACTTCACAGATCTCCTCACCTGAAGAACATTCAAGAATTGGTGACACAAAGTCAACAACTTCATTGCCTTCCCAAGCAAAACGCATTGCGTACCGATGACAGGTCTCCAGTTGGCTGAAGCGCTCCAATATCAATAAGGCTCTGCATAACCTGTGCAGTCACCACTTGTCAGATCAACTTGAGCGATGCAGCATAACCAGTGAAGCTAGTCCATCGTGGATTCGGACATAACTAATTTTGCATATGTCCGTGGTATCATTGAAAGATGGATAATTACATTAGGAAGCAGGCATAACGAGTCTATTTGCACAGAGAGTGAACAAAAATATAAATTGCAAAGAGAATTGATAAGTGATCTGGACAAACCTTTTTTGCATCTTTCTCATAAACGGCATAGAAAAGTTCAAGCAACCTCTCACGGGTGAATGATTTGATCTCCCCCATCATTCCAAAATCGTAGTAGATGAGCGCTTCGTCCATATCAATAGCGAGATTTCCAGGGTGGGGATCAGCATGAAAGAAACCAGTTTTCAGTATCTGCATCATTTTGTTTCTTAAAATCATCCAGCCGTATGATGAAATCAACCAACAAAAACTGCATATGGTTTTCATGATCAAGAACCAGACTTTAAGAACGGTTTAGGGTTCTGTACCTGAATCAGATATGCTTCAATAGCACGTGAAGAAATGCGAGAGCGATCAAAACCACGTGAATCAAGCATGTTTAGCCGATCAATCTTAATACCTACCACAGTATAACCAAGATACATGAGATAGAAGTGGCCATCGTGTTAATATAGATGATACTGTCTTGAACCAAAATAATAATTTGTGGTCTCAGTAAAAACCTGGTACATACTCCAAGGTCAACACCTTCAATGCGGTATAATCCCAATAAACCAGCTGCAACAAAAGAAACAAGGAAACATTTCACAGTAATGCAAAGCCTAAAGGAAAAAAATAACGATGGCTGTACTGTCTATGAAAGTTAAATGCATCTCCACGCGTAAGTAGCAGCAGCAAAATACATAGCTAGAGTAGTTGGTAGGCTGTTGAGGAAAAACCTACAGGCACCCGGACCCACTTTACGTTCCGAAAATCTCGGCGGAATTTATCAGCATTCTTCCCTTCATTGATGTAATCTATCTCTTGATACAAAATCCTGAAATGAACAAAGATATACCGTTCAACTCAAAAAACAGTATGCATAGAACTTGCTAGAGGAGGCAAAGAAGCAAAAGCTCTGTTATCCTACTGAACAGCATGTTGTTGAACATGGATGAGAAGGATTGCATCTTTCAACCCCTTAAAATGAGAATGGTAACAACACATTGACAAATGGACAAATACCACTAAAATAAGAAGGGGAGTGAAGTATGACACAACAGACTCAAACTTATGATATGGAATAAAATGTTGGTATATAGCAAAGGCACAACAAAACGACAAAGTAGCATGAACTTTAAACTGATACAATTCAAGCCGAGTTGGTTTATTAAACTCACGTTTTACATTCTTCATAAATACCAATCCAGTCTCTTGATGGACCCCCAAGACTTTCACTTCTCTGAAAGTACTCTGCAATAAGCTTTAAATTACCTGGCCAGGAAAAACAAGTCAGAGGTGTCAGAGAAACTGTCAAAGCAATCTAACAAATAATTTCCCATAACGTTCATGTTATTGTCTAATAATGCCACATCAATACAATTATCCAACTGCATCAGAACGATAAACTTCAACGTAGTAAGAATTTCATGCAAATTCAGAGCTATTACTCATAGCCTTTCAAAAGAAAAAGCGCCAAGCACCCTTGTCAACCTTGACCTTTTGGCAACTTAAATACTGTCACATAAGCAAATGCCAATTACACCTGAATGTGCTCAAGAAAGTGAACTTATGGAGCCAAGTATCAGATAAAAATAAGCAATTTATTTACTGCATGGCAGAAGGTGAACGCAATGACCAGGGCACAGGATGAAGTCTCTTTAGCTAATATCATGCATAGATTCAGATAGTTAAACCCACATCTGACAGCACATTCATAACACCCCATACGTTGGGACCAATACTTGGTGATGCCCATATGAATGAAACTATGCTTAACAAGTCCTGATTGAAGTTAAAGGGATGGCAAGGAGAGGAATGAACCATAAACATTCATGGTATAAAATAAATATCCAAAACTGCTAATTTGAAAAGAGGGTGTCACTTACGCAAATCAATGTCGAAAAGCTTCTTCAAGCCTGGTCTTTGAACTTTTACTACTACTTTCTCTCCATTGTGCAGTATAGCTCGATGTACCTAAAAACAAGATATTTCCAACATCAAATCAGTATGATACAATCATCAAGAAAGAATTATCATGATGAGGATGTTGACTACAGAATATGGAAAATCATGACGGTGTCATTCTGCTTCTCTTTCTTCCAAAGTGATACTCAACATCTATACTCGCCATACTACAGAACAGAACCATTATCACATTCCAATTTCCACTGGTTTATATCATAATTGATAATAACGTTTCTCACCATCATACAGGGAAGCAAACCAAATATCTAGATCGTCCAAGTAACTAAGGAAGAGTTAGAAAACCAAAGCAGATCAAACACCTGACCAAGACTAGCAGCAGCAATGGGCTGATCCTCAAACTCCTTATAGATGACATCGACTGGAGCTCCCAGTTCATTCTCGATGAAATCTCTAGCTTTCTTGGGTGAGAAGGCGGGAACTCTGTCCTGAATTGAAAAGCAGATTTGTTTCATATTGCAAATGGTATAAGATGCAAAATGTTGTGTGATAGTGGCCACCCTCAGAAATCCCAGGCAAAAGCAGAAGAGCAAGAGATCAAAACCGTTCTTAAAAGCAATCCTATCAGAATCAAGAACCATAGCATACCTGCAACTTGGCGAGCTCGTCCACAAATTCACGTGGAAATAGGTCGGACCTTGTTGAAGATAACTGGCCAAGTTTAATGAAGGTCGGACCTAGCTGCAGCACACACTCCCGCAGCCAGGAAGCAGTCTTTCGTCGCCTATTTTTCTGAGTCGTGAATGGCAATTAACACCTCAAAATAAAAAATAGAAGTACCAACAGCTCCATTAAGCATCCAAAACGCCTAAAAACACACCTGCTTGTCTTCCGAAAACCCTCCCAAATAAGCCCATTTTGCGTTATCAAACAAAACACGGACACGCAGAGATAGAACAAAGGACCAAACATCTATGTTCCTCTGCCAGGAGCTATAGTTTTCATTGGCCCAACTGAATCCTTCATCCGACGGCAAGACCTTGAGCTCGTCCACTGGTGGAAACTGTTTGGTATCTCGAACTTTCGGAGTCTTGACAAGGGACAGGTTAGGTTTCTTTTTTACTATGCTCGCGCCATTAAGAACTTGCTTTGAACCATTCACAATCTCTACTTTGTTGCTACCTTTCGGGGCGTTCCTCTTCATTACCTCACTCGCAGGCACCATCTTAACGGCTCTTCCATTGGTACCTAATCTAGCTGGAGAATCAGGCTGTCTCATAGTCACCTGAAACCTATAAACTCTTTCGCCAAAGTTTGCATTGCCCATTTTTCTCTCAACTTTTGTGATTTGATTTGATATGGAACTCGAAAAGCTTAAACCATCATTTGTTCTTCCTTGATTCATCACCTCGGTATCGTGGCAATAACAGCTCTGAGAAGCCAGTATTGCCGCCATCTAATGAAATCAATCCCTGTAAAATTCGACAGGAAAGTCAAAAACACACAAGTAGAAAAGATGAAGACCGATTCGAGAGGTGTTAGATTCAGCCAACTTGCAATTTTGATCAAGAAGAGGCTGGACAACAAGATCTGATATCACAAAAGCTAAGCTAACTCGATACTCTAAAAGCTGCTTTCTCCTCGGAAAGGTCAAACACCAAACTCAAGGCCAACCAAATTACAAGTACCCAAATAAGTCGAAGATACGGAAGCGAAATCAGCAACCCAATTCAAGAAAGAAAGTCGCCTTCCCCTCGTTATATTCTCGGAAACAAACAGACCAGATGAAAATAGATCACCAAGGAAAAACAGAGCAGAGAATCATTACGTGGTTATTTAAAGAAAATTCAGATCCTCAATCCTTCTTCACCTTCAGGATTGGACTTTTGCAGCCTGATGATGAGCCCAGAGAGAGTGGGAGTGAGAATGAGATCGGTCTGGCTGTAATATAATAGTTCCAACTGGTGGGCGTGGCGTTAAAGAATAGCTCAAGCCGGGGAATACCGCCGGCAAAACGGTAGTGAGGGACAGAGTGGCGGGCAACGAGAAGCAACTGGCGTGCACTCTTTTGCCTGGTGTAAACTCGGAACTTCAGGGCCGGGGCCTTTTTTCTTGCCGGACTACTCCTTTTCTGACTTGCTATTTTCTGGTATTCGGTTAACGACAAATTTGATATTTGAGGAAATCGATTTCGCTTTCGTTCGTGACGATGCCGTAGAATCTTGAACGACCGCCATTCGCTTTGATTGGCCACCGTTCGCGGACAAAGGAACAGTTGGGTCACTTGGCGAGGACGTGCCCGCGCGTGTCACGGCCAGGGTCACAAATTCAATAACATGAAATTCGGCATTCTGTCTTTCCAATCTATTTCAAAATCATGTGAACGTAATTTACGTGTACCAGTTTTATCCCCAACCACGTATTTATCACAAATTTTCTTTTGCACGAGCTTCAGATACACCAGCTTTTAGATTAAGAAATTGATATAAGTAACCTTCTAGCATTATTGAGAAAAATAAAAGAATATGAGGCTTTCTAAGTAAAAAATACTTAGTTTCTAAGTTATATTCAAGATGAGCTATATCAATGAATTCACTTCAATCTTTGACTTATTTGGATACAACTCAAATTGACCGTAACATCATTAAAATTATTGAAAAACAAAAGATTCCTTTTAAATTACTTGAGATCACTCCACTCCAAGCGAAACAAAGAATGCTTAGGGAAAAATCAACTATCTTTTATTTGGATTTTTAGCTATGGCTTATATAATGTAAAAAGGGTCATTAAGACTTACATATTTAGGTTATTTAGCCTTTTTCCAAATTGGCCACTTAACATGGAATTCAAAAGAGCAGATTAGTCTACTTCTTTTTTTCTTTGTCTGTTTGTTTCTATTACATATCTATTTTTAATCGACTTTATAACTTGTGTTATCGTTGCACCTTTTAAATATATTTATATGAATATGCACATTTTTTTCATTTTTCACCTTCGACATGATGCTAAAATTGACCAGACGGCTACAATAATTTTCTACCCTGTCAAGGTCAAAATGCCATTTCAATGCTCGATGTGACTGACTAGACAATTAGGGCATATCTGTTCGTGCATCGTTTTCTAAAGAAAGCATTTGATGGAAACTACGAATATGGGCATCAAGAAAGAAGATGGCCTTCATCTGTTCTTTAGCCCTTTTGATGGAGGTGCATCTGCCGAGCAAAAGAGACAAAATCTTGTTACTTTCTAGACCACGTGGGTGGATTAACTATTGTTTCCTATCCAGCTTTTTTTAGACCAATAGGGTCGCTACAAGTCACATAAATAAGTTATTAACCTCACGTAAAATTAATAGTCTCTTATATTAACACTTCCTGCTACACTGCATAAATCATTAGTTATATTCATACTCGTATGTTTTACGACTATATGAGATGATAAGAATCAACATAGAAAAGTTACTTTTTATATGGGACGATATTGATTGTGTAAACAAGTTAATTATTTATGGATTGAGAATCGAGTTTCTTATAAAAAGTTATTGATCACATTAATTACTACTCATTAGTTATGTATATACCTACAATTGAATCTTGGTAGAACAAGGCATTAGAAAGAGGACTTGTGATATTACTCAAAAACTAGAACCTAATTTCAAATTGTCGTCATCTAGTATACTTTTGAGGGCTATGTTTTTCGTGCATAATTCACTAAATATCAAAGCATATTTATCCTACTCAGTCTGTGTAATTTAAAATAGAACATGAACGTAATGCTCATAAAAAAGTTCACGGGAAAGAATATACACACCAACATTGATAATGCGGCCGTCATTCCAAATGAAGAGACATGCTATTCGAGAAGGCCGGTATTGGAACAAGAAATGTGGTAAAGTTCCACAATTAGGAATTATCCACGAGCCGAGATTGAGGCATCGAGGCATTGGCTTTCCTCTTTTAAGCTGCCGCTTAGAGGCACGTCAAGGTGGACTCTATTGACTGAGACTCAAAGGTGGGTGCCCTCGCCGGTAGAATTCCGGCGTTGTGACATTGAGGCCGAAGCCGCTTATTACCATCATCTTGACGATGTGCAAGGCTTTGTTGAGGCGGGCGAGATAACAAAAGCGAGTAATGAGTGGATCGAACGCGTGGGGGGAGCTGAGGTCGAGGCGAAGGGGGAGGGCTCGAAGGTAAGGGTGTGGATGGCAGAAAAAAGCAAAAAGAAGATGAAAGATAATGAGAGAAAAAGAAAACATAAATGAAAAGAAAAAAAAAGGAAAGAAAGTGAAAGAGAGAGAAAACAGAAAAGTAAAGTCTTTTAATGGAAATGACCTTGGCTATATTAAAATTCAACTAATTGGTAAGGTCGAGCCTTTATTTAAGATTAATTTGTCATTTAAATTCTTATTTGAAATAATATTTATTTTGAGCTCTTTTATGAAAAAAATATTTTATTTTATATTTTTATTTGAAATTTCCCAGAAGTTAGACTCTCGAACCCTTTTGTACTCTGCCCCCATTGAAACGATGAAATCTCCATTGCACTCAGCGCTTATTTTCTTAAGTATCAAAATAATTTCATCGGTCCACTGGCCATGCGGTAGGGGCCAGTGCAATCGAACAAGTACTAGTGTGTTTGGGTAGCACGAGTGGTAAGGGCTGGAAACATACAACTATTATTGGGTCTGCGCAAGGCCATGCGGTAGGCAACTTAAGCGATTTTAAAGGGGGTACTTTTTGCGATAGATTTCCAAGTTGACTTTTTAGATTTAACTAAAAGGTCAGTTTCTGAATTGGCTTTAAAAAAATTGAGACATTCTCTGATGCCATGGAGATCGAAGATGATCACCAAGTAAAATTTGTGGCATACAAGTTGAAGGGCGGTGTCTTAGTGTGGTGGGAGCAAACACAGTTGACCCAACATCGACAAGGAAAAGCTCCCGTCTAAACATGGAATCGGATGAAGGAATGTTGAAGGTTCGGTTTGTCACGCCCCGAACCCCGAGACACGTGAAACAACCCGCCGTGGTCGTAAAAATGCGACATTCCCAGGTAGTGTCGCCGACCCCAATTTATCTTTTTAATGCGCAAGCGGAACGTACTTAGAAAACCCCTTACAAAAGCATACGGGATAGGAACAATAGGAACATCAATTCAAAATCAACCAACATACTTTCATATATCATCATCAATTTCAAGGTTTATGTACATCAACAGGATCCAGAGACTATGCACCAAAAATGGGTCAGAGTTTATGTGCATCAAAAAGGGATTAGCCTACACAACATGGATCAACCCACCAAAAAGAGGAACAGTCCTACTAGCACTAATCGGACTCGCTCGGCGATCCCACTTCCTCTACCATTGACAACGCTGGGTCCGGAGACGATGGGTCATCCACCCTACCATCAGGGAGGTCAGCTACACCCTCACCCAGGATATCACGGCCAGTGGGATATCAAAACTGTCAAGTGGACCAATCCTAAAGCCATTGGCCCCAAAACGGAACCAAGCCCTATACCTATGGGGTACCCTAACATCTTCAGTCTCCTGGATCCATACAGTAGTCCTGATCAACTCGTAGACCCAATGGTTCCCATGATCAGGAAAGGTGTGCACTTGCTCAATAATCTGCACTGGGATGCCATTCTTCTCTGGGGGTCCCGCCATCTATGGTCCTGTAATATTTTTCCCAAACTGGGATGAGACTTTGTCTTAGCAAGTTCACCCCTCCTAAACCCCTATTAGAAAGTAAATACGCTCCAAAGTAGCTTAGCCACGAAATCAAGAAGACTTACCTCGTCTTAGCCCTCATCTGCAGGTTAGCACAATTTATATAATTCAATCATGTGTAATTCTAATAACTCAACAACGGAAGTGCAATCACATCATCAGAACAGCTCAATCACAAGGATCGTCTCAGCGATCAATCGACTCGGCCGATTACATGTCATTCTAGTAAATCGATTACTGCTCCCAATCTCGACCCTATAGGAAGGTTTAATAACCAGTGGCAATCACGGCCCCACTCGGCACGACCTGCAATTAGGTGATAGTTCACGGCCTCATTAGGCACGACCTCTCATAGGTGGTCCATCACGGCCTCACTGGGCACGACCTCTAATAGGTGGTCAATCACGGCCCCATTAGGCACGACCTCTCTTAGGTGGTTCATCACGGCTCTATTAGGCACGACCTCTCATAGGTGGTTCATCACGGCCCTACTAGGCACGACCTTCAATAGGTGGTTAATCACGGCCCCATTGGGCACGACCTCTAATAGGTGGTCAATCACGGCCAATCTCCCATCAATTTCCCCACTCGGATTTTATAAAGAATCCATATCTATCGCAATCACACTCAATTTGCCACAATTAATCATCAATTTCAAATTCTACAAGCACATCAACGATCGGCACGAAATTCTGAGCAACTAGGGTCAAAATAAATTTTTTGAGTTTTTTTTAAAATAATATTTTAATGAATTTCGGAATAAGATATATTATTAAATAATCCAACAATTTCGAAGCATTTATTTAAATCATAAATAAACTCCTTTAAGTCACATCAAGGTTTATTTTAAAAATAAACATACTTAACCATTAAACTAAACACCCTTTACCTTAATTAATCACCTTAATATAATAAATGTCTAATTAAGCCAATCTATCCACCTAATTTCAATCAACTTAAGTTAAACATACTTAGGGCATCATTAACTCGCTAATCGCGGATTAGTGAGGTAAACTCACCGGAATCACTTTCCGACGAGTCTCCGGCGAAGAGCACGACGACGCCGACGACAAACCTACACGGATCAACACCAAATGAGCACTAAAAGGGGACCAAAATGAGCTCGGAAGAGGCTAGATCTTGCTGGTTTTTCCAGCAACTAACCAAGCTTGAAAGGGTGGCGGAACGGCGGTTGAACGGACGGGGAAATGGCGGAGAAGAACTGGCGACAGCTCGTGCAACGACCGGCGGAGGCTTGAGCGGACGATTGGCGGCGACGGGAGCTTCGGCGGACGGTGACTAGCAGCGGACGAAGAGACGACGGTGCGACGGGGACACGATGGACGAGCGGCGACGGCGACGGCGTGCGACGGCGGAGGACGACGAAGGCGGCGACGAAGGCGAGCGGTGGCGACGGTCGAGCGGCGAAGGGCGGATGGAAGGGGGCGGTTTCCGCTGGTTCTCTCCTTCGGTTTCCCTCCCAATCTCTCTCCTCTCAAGCTTGAAGATGATGGAGACAAGGGGGAAGTGACATCCCCACTTTTGGTGAGCCAATTGGCTTGTGACACTTGTCAAGCTCTCCTTGAATCTTTGGCCTCTACCATGACATCACACCGATGTCATTCTCCACTAATTCAAATCCTTCAAAGCATCTTCCAATAGGTTCAATTTCATTTTCCGCCGGGGTCCAAGTTCTTGTACATTCAATTACTTCAATTTCCATCAATTCTCTTCTAATTGAGTCCAAATTAAAGTCCACAAAAATTATCCCATGATCCTAATAAGATGTGTGACATGACTGAGCTTCCGACTTCTAAATTCAATCTCAAATTTTTCGGTTGAATTCAATCTGGTGCTATTTCAGCGCGTTTAATCCACTGAGTGGCTTTTAGGGAAATTTTCTTGCATCCGACCCGAGGGTGATTAGTTCCCAAGTCTGACGCGGTAAAATTCCTTAATCACCTCACTCAATAGACTAGTTCCCTCGTGAGTGGCCAACTCTGAGAGACGAACTATATGCACAATTGAATTGCCCGACTCAATTGACTGAAAATAAAATTGAGAAAAAAATCGGGATGTCACAACTCTTCCCCTCTTATAAAATTTCGTCCTCGAAATTTAAACCATTACACAATTTGCTCAAAAAGGTGGGGGTACAATTCTCTCATCGACTCTTCAGTCTCCCAAGTTGCTCCTTCAGTGCCATGGTGCTGCCATACCACTTTGACCATTGGGATGGTCCTGGTGCGCAGAACTTGCTCTTTGCGATCCACAATTTGAACCGGGCTTTCAACGTATGACACTTTATCATCCACGTCTAATTCCTCGAAATTTAGAACGTGAGTCGGGTCAAATTCATACTTCCTCAACATCGACACGTGAAAGACGTCGTGCACCTGTGACAACTTTGGCGGTAGTGCAAGACGATACGCCAGAGTCCTTATTCTTTCCAAAATCTCAAAGGGACCTACGTACCTCGGACTCAGTTTTCCCTTTTTGCCAAAACGGGAAGTACCTCTCAACGGTGACACCTTCAAGAAGACGTGCTCACCAACTTGGAATTCTAATGGCCTTCGACGCTTATCGTCATAACTTTTCTGACGGCTTTGAGCGGTTTTCAATCTATTTCTGATAACTGCAATTGCCTCTACTGACTGTTGAACCAACTCTGGACCGGTGATCTTTCTTTCTCCGACCTCATCCCAACACACTGGCGTTCTGCATGCTCTGCCATACAATGCTTCAAAAGGAGCCATTTGAATACTCTGCTGATAACTGTTGTTGTAGGCGAACTCAACCAGATGAAGCTGTTCCTCCCAACTTCCTTTGAAGTCCAAGACACAAGCTCGCAGCATGTCCTCAAGAGTCTGAATTGTCCTCTCAGACTGGCCATCAGTTTGTGGGTGATAGGCCGTCTTATCATGCATGACTTCGTTCCTAAAGCGGATTGCAAGCTCTTCCAAAAAGCGGCGGTGAACCTCGGGTCTCTGTCCGAAGTAATTGTAACTGGCACTCCATGCATAGGAACCACTTGACGTACATATAGATCTGCCAGTCTATCCAAACTCAAGTCTCTTCGAACTGTAATGAAGTGAGCCGACTTTGTCAGTTTGTCGACCACTACCCAAATCGAATCATTCCCTATCTGGCTCCTCGGTAGTCCCGTTACGAAGTCCATCGTGATATGCTCCCATTTCCACTATGGGATCTCAAGGGGTCGCAAAAGTCCTCTCGGTTTGCAATGCTGAGCTTTCACCCGCTGACACATCAAACACTTGGTGACATGCTTAGCGATATCCGCCTTCATGCCACACCACCAATAGTGTTGACGCAGATTCTGATACATTTTGGTACTACTAGGGTGTATGCTGTAACTGCTACGATGCGCTTCTGACAGAATTTCTTCTCTAAGCTCCACATTGTTAGGTACAACCAATCGTCCTTGGAACCTCAATGTTCCATCATCAGAAATCTGAAAGTCAGCCTTCCTTTTCTTTGCATCCTCTTGTAGGATTTTCTGAACATCTGAATCCGTCGGTTGAAGTGTTCTGATTCTGACCTGCACTTCCGGTTCAATTCTAAGGGTGGCCACAAGATTCGAAAGGTGGCCTACCTCAAACTTGAAATCTGAATCTCGCGCTCTCTCAATTAGGCCCCATTCCTTAAGTACCATCTGAGCAACTGAAGACTTCCTACTCAGTGCATCAGCGACCTTATTCGCCTTTCCTGGGTGGTACAAAATCTCACAGTCATAGTCCTTTAAGAGTTCCATCCATCGATGCTATCTCATATTCAACTCCTTCTGAGAGAATAGGTACTTGAGACTTTGATGGTCAGTGAAGATCTGAAATCTTTCTCCGCACAAATAATGCCTCCAAATCTTCAGGGCAAAGATGATTGCTGCAAGTTCCAAGTCATGCGTCGGATAATTCAACTCGTGAGGTCTCAACTGACGGGACGCATTTGCAACAACCCTACCATGCTGCATCAACACACAACCTAATCCCTTAAATGACGCATCACTGTAGATCTCAAACCCTCCCGGACCGGATGGAATAGTAAGCACAGGTGCGGTAGTTAGCTTATGCTTAAGCTCTTGGAAACTACTCTCGCACTTGTCTGTCCACACAAATTTCTCTTCCTTCTTTAGAAGTCTCGTCATTGGCGATGCTAACCTTGAAAACTCTTCTACAAACCGTCTGTAATACCCTGCTAAACCCAGAAAGCTTCTGATTTCCGTCACTGTCGTCGGTCTCAGCCAGTTGATCACTGCCTCAATCTTTGTGGGGTCCACTGAGATTCCTTCTCCAGAGATGACATGACCTAGGAAAGCCACACGAGTCAGCCAAAACTCGCACTTACTAAACTTGGCGTATAGCTCGTGATCTCTTAAGGTCTGAAGCACTATCCTTAAGTGCTTTTCATGATCCTCGGTACTCCTTGAATACACCAGGACGTCGTCGATGAAAACAATTACAAACTGATCTAAGTACTCTTTGAACACCCGATTCATCAGGTCCATGAAAGCAGCCGGGGCGTTTGTCAACCCAAATGGCATCACAGTAAACTCATAATGGCCGTATCGAGTGCGAAACGTCGACTTTGGGATATCTTCCTTCTTGATTCTTAGCTGATGATACCCCATCCTCAAGTCGATCTTAGAAAATATTGACGCTCCTTGAAGCTGATCAAACAAATCATCAATCCTTGGCAACGGATACTTGTTCTTAATTGTCACCTGGTTGAGCTGTCTGTAATCGATGCACAAGCGTAATGAACCATCTTTCTTCTTCACAAACAATACCGGTGCTCCCCAAGGTGATGCGCTTGGACGAATAAATCCTTTATCCAACAACTCTTGCATTTGCACCTTTAGTTCCTTAAGCTCTAACAAGGCCATTCGGTAAGGAGCTTTAGAGATCGGCTCTATCCCAGGGGCTAATTCAATCACAAACTCTATCTCTCTCTCTGGCGGTAAACCCGGTAATTCTTTCGGAAACACATTTGGGAACTCTCGTACCACTGCGATATCTTCAATCTTTAACTCCTCTACTGTTGTGTCTATGACAGTTGCTAGGTAACCTTGGCAACCCTTGTCTAACAAGCGGGTTGCTTCGAGCGATGAGATTAAGGAAACCGAGGGCCCTCCTCGACTCCCAATAAATTCGAAGCTTTCACCCCCTAACAGGTTAAACTGAATTGCCTTGCGATAGCAGTCCATTTTAGCTCGTTGCTTGGTGAGCTAGTCCATGCCAATTATCACATCAAAATCATACATGGCTAGGACTATCAGGTCTATCCTCCCCTCTCGCTCACCAATCACTAACTTGCAACCAAGGCAACCTACCGTAGCTAACACTTTATCTTTCAACGGAGTAGATATACTAATCACAGACTCCAACAATTTAGGAATTAATTCTACCAATTTAACAAATCTTTCAGCTATAAATGAATGCGAAGCTCCAGGATCAAACAAAGCATAAGCAGGTTGGTCGTTCAGCAAGACCATACCTGTGACCACGTTAGGCGCATCCTCCGCCTGTCCACTGGTCAGCGCATAAGTCCTTCCCTGAGCTGGAGGTCGGTTCGATTCACCCAGCGGCATGATCTGTGGTGCGAATCCTCTGTTCTGGCCCAGCGGTGGCGGCGGCGGCAACTAAGGCTGTCTCATTTGTCTCCTAGGACAAACCCTAGCAATGTGACCCTGCTGGCCACGCTCATAGCAAGCACCCGTCCTAGGAGGGCACGGGGTTGAGCCATGTCGCCTTCCACACAAACGACATGCTTCATTGAAGCTCGATGACGGCTTCCCCACTCCACCCTTCCTGGTGGGTGGAACATGGTACCTTCCCTCAGGCATCGGCCTCCTCCCAAACCGATTATCACCTCTGCTTGAATTAAACCGTGACCCAGATGCGGCAGCTTTCTCATTCTGGTCTTTCTCAATCAGCTGGGCCCGCTTGTAAAGATCTTTGTACTCCTTCAGATCTAACGGAACCAAAAAGCTCCTCACCTCCGATCTAAGCCCATCTCTAAACCTTCGAATTCGGTCTGCCGGTTTCTGGACTAATTCAGGGGCATATTGCGACAGTTCAGCAAACTTCGCCTCATACTGATCAACTGTCATTGTACCTTGACGAAGGCGTTGGAACTCCGCCATCTTTAACTCTTTAACACAATCAGAAAAGTACTTCTCATTGAAGGCCTCTAGAAACGCATTCTACTCTCGAGCTACACCATCAGGGAACACTATCCCTTTATTAGTCTTTCACCATGTCGCTGCGGTCCCCCTCAACTGATAAGCCGCCAGCACGACATTCTCTCCCTCAGTGCACAATAGCAGCTCAAAAGCATTCTCTAGTTCCTGAACCCATAGTGCTGCAGCTTCGGGATCTCCCGCTCCCGTGAATGTTGGTGGGTTCAATCTCAGAAAGTGCTGTACCAACTTCTGCCTAGGCCTCCCGGCGGCCACATCCTCAAGTGGAATTTCCTCAAGTTCCTCTTCTGGCTCGGCAACGGGTGCGGCGGCGGTAGCAGCACGGCATTAGCGGCAATAGCAGCATTGGCGGCATTAGCAGCATTGGTGGCAGCGGCTGAAGCGGCGGCTGAAGCGGCGGCCTGCTAGTCTAGTCTGTTACCCATCATCTCAAGCATCTGCATGATCCCAACAAACCTCGGATCCTTAGGGGCCACTGCATCCTCTGGAGGTGACGCTGCACCACTCGCACTGGCCTCAGCCTGCGCTCTTCCCAAGGCATTCGAGCACCGACTCTCATCGACGGCCCACCCTGAAACACGGGGCCTACTGCTCTCTTCCTAGCAGCTCTTGGCACTCGGTCACTCATGCTACAGGCTCAATATAGATGCCTATTGGCGAATTCCAATACTATATTAGAATTTGAGTAACCTTTCAATCAAGCTAACAAACAACTAACAATCACATGTATTAGAATATGAAAAGTTCTTCCTACTAACTATCCCGTGACTCATCGCCCTTATCACTTCATATACAAACCACGCTCTGATACCACTTAAAAGGGGTTGTCACGCCCCGAACCCCGAGACACGTGAAACAACCCGCCGTGGTCGTGAAAATGCAACATTCCCAGGTAGTGTCGCCGACCCCAATTTATCTTTTTAATGCGCAAGCGGAACGTACTTAGAAAACCCCTTACAAAAGCATACTGGATAGGAACAACAGGAACATCAATTCAAAATCAACCAACATACTTTCATACATCATCATCAATTTCAAGGTTTACGTACATCAACAGGATCTAGAGACTATGCACCAAAAATGGGTCAGAGTTTATGTGCATCAAAAAGCGATTAGCCTACACAACATGGATCAACCCACCAAAAAGAGGAACAGTCCTACTAGCACTAATCGGACTCGCTCGGCGATCCCACTTCCTCCACCACTGACAACGCTGGGTCCGGAGACGATGGGTCATCCACCCTACCATCAAGGAGGTCAGCTACATCCTCACCCAGGATAGCATCCATCACGGCCAGTGGGATATCAAAACTGTCAAGTGGACCAATCCTAAAACCATTGGCCCCAAAACGGAACCAAGCCCTATACCTATGGGGTACCCTAACATCTTCAGTCTCCTGGATCCATACAGTAGTCCTGATCAACTCGTAGACCCAATGGCTCCCATGATCAGGAAAGGTGTGCACTTGCTCAATAATCTGCACTGGGATGCCATTCTTCTCTAGGGGTCCCGCCATCTACGATCCTATAATATTTTCCCCAAACTGGGATGAGACTTTGTCTCAACAAGTTCACCCCTCCTAAACCCCTATTAGAAAGTAAATACGCCCCAAAGTAGCTTAGCCACGACATCAAGAAGACTTACCTCGTCTTAGCCATCATCTGCAGGTTAGCACAGTTTATATAATTCAACTATGTGTAATTCTAATAACTCAACAACGGAAGTACAATCACATCATCAGAACAGCTCAATCACAGGGATCGTCTCAGCGATCAATTGACTCGGCCGATTACATGTCATTCTAGTAAATCGATTACTGCTCCCAATCTCGACCCTATAGGAAGGTTTAATAACCAGTGGCAATCACGGCTCCACTCGGCACGACCTGCAATTAGGTGGTAGTTCACGGTCTCATTAGGCACGACCTCTCATAGGTGGTCCATCACGGCCTCACTAGGCACGACCTCTAATAGGTGGTCAATCACGGCCCCATTAGGCACGACCTCTCTTAGGTGGTTCATCACGGCCCTATTAGGCACAACCTCTCATAGGTGGTTCATCACGGCCCTACTAGGCACGACCTTCAATAGGTGGTTAATCACGGCCCCATTGGGCACGACCTCTAATAGGCGGTCAATCACGGCCAATCTCCCATCAATTTCAACACTCGGATTTTATAAAGAATCCATATCTATCGCAATCACACTCAATTTGCCACAATTAATCATCAATTTCAAATTCTACAAGCACAGCAATGATCGGCACGAAATTCTGAGCAACTAGGGTCAAAATAAATTTTTTGAGTTTTTTTAAATAATATTTTAATGAATTTCGGAATAAGATATATTATTAAATAATCCAACAATTTCGAAGCATTTATTTAAATCATAAATAAACTCCTTTAAGTCACATCAAGGTTTATTTTAAAAATAAACATACTTAACCATTAAACTAAACACCCTTTACCTTAATTAATCACCTTAATATAATCAATGTCTAATTAAGCCAATCTATCCACCTAATCTCAATCAACTTAAGTTAAACATACTTAGGGCATCATTAACTCGCTAATCGCGGATTAGTGAGGTAAACTCACCGGAATCACTTTCCGACGAGTCTCCGGCGAAGAGCACGACGACGCCGACGACAAACCTACACGGATCAACACCAAATGAGCACTAAAAGGGGACCAAAATGAGCTCGGAAGAGGCTAGATCTTGCTGGTTTTTCCAGCAACTAACCAAGCTTGAAGGGGTGGCGGAACGGTGGCTGAACGGACGGGGAAACGATGGAGGAGAACCGGCGACAGCTCGTGCAACGACCGGCGGAGGCTTGAGCGGACGATTGGCGGCGACGGGAGCTTCGGCGGACGGTGACTAGCAGCGGACGAAGAGACGACGGTGCGACGGGGACACGACTAGCGCGCGAGGCTTTGCACGCGGACGAGCGGCGACGGCGACGGCGTGCGACGGCGGAGGACAGCGAAGGCGACGACGAAGGCGAGCGGTGGTGACGGTCGAGCGGCGAAGGGCGGACGGAAGGGGGCGGTTTCCGCTGGTTCTCTCCTTCGGTTTCCCTGCCAATCTCTCTCCTCTCAAGCTTGAAGATGATGGAGACAAGGGGGAAGTGACATCCCCACTTTTGGTGAGCCAATTGGCTTGTGACACTTGTCAAGCTCTCCTTGAATTTGGCCTCCACCATGACATCACCTGCTGATGTCATTCTCCACTAATTCAAATCCTCCATAACATCTTCCAATAGGTTCAATTTCATTTTCCGCCGGGGTCCAAGTTCTTGTACATTCAATTACTTCAATTTCCATCAATTCTCTTCTAATTGAGTCCAAATTAAAGTCCACAAAAATTATCCCATGATCCTAATAAGATGTGTGACATGACCGAGCTTCCGACTTCTAAATTCAATCTCAAATTTTTCGGTTGAATTCAATCTGGTGCGATTTCAGCGCGCCTAATCCACTGAGTGGCTTTTAGGGAAATTTTCTTGCATCCGACCCGAGGGTGATCAGTCCCCAAGTCTGACGCGGTAAAATTCCTTAATCATCTCACTCAATAGACTAGTTCCCTCGTGAGTGGCCAACTCTGAGAGATGAACTATATGCACAATTGAATTGCCCGACTCAATTGACTGAAAATAAAATTGAGAAAAAAATCAGGAGGTCACACGGTTCCGCCCATCTGATTATGAACAATTACTATTTGAACAATTCTAGAATTGTAAGCAATTGAGTTGATTAGTACAAGCCTACATAGAGGAGTTTCTCCAATATTCCGCTCGTAAGTTGGAAGCACAACATAATCTCAAGTAAATTAATGGCTTGTGACTTAACATTCAAGACCGTGTTCCACTACATTATTTGTTCTCTGTTGAGGATGCTCAAGAGTGGCCTAAAAGGTCAATATGCAATTGGAGAGAACTAGCCCCATTAATCGGGCTAACAATTATTACACTTGAGGATCATTTGGAAGGGGGAGACAACTAGATGTTCCAGAATCCTCCAACCAGTAAACTAGCACAATGAATCGAACTCACAGGAGTACTACTAAGTGTTGAGGAAAACTCCCTTGTTAGTTTTGATAATTAACAAAACTTTCTTTTAATTGTTCTTTGATTTCGATGATAAGATTTTCCATGTGGAAACTTTGATGAGCACTATTACCTTGCTCATCAAACCTAGAGAATTGGACTCTAGGTCATGAAGTAATCTATATCCTTGATATTTGATTATTGAGATATTGATCTAGAAGATAATTTTCATGCAACGACTAGGAAATTAGTGGATTTTTTGCTATAATTAAAAGATCTATCCAAGAAGGAAAGTATATGAAATTCAATCTCACAAGGATGGAATTTAGCGATCTTGGATAAATCAATCTACAAGAGGTGAAATATTCTTTTCAAGTGAATCACTCTTTTTATGGAAACTTTATCTACTATATGGGCAACATAATCAACGAGAGACTTCAATCTCGACAACCTTGAAATAATAAGATCTTTTAAAAACGTTCAAGTCCAACGAGAAGATTGGTTGAGCGATCCTCTAAGGAAATGTCCAATTGTCAAGTTGGATAGAGAGGATTATATAAGAAGGTCGAGATGTTGAGAGGAGATAAGAAGCTGAAATTTTGAAGTTTATAATTCCTTGGTCTTAAGTGATCTTCAATCATTTGCACTCATTTCTATGAGCTACAATGTGTAGTCTTTTAAAAGTAGAGAGTGCGTGAGAGTTTGCTCACATGAGCTTGAGTATTCATTACTCAAATCTTGTAACTTCTGATGGATTAATCTATTGGAATCTAGCTAATTCGCTATCAACGCAGGGGAGCAGACATAGGTTTGCAAATGCCGAACTACTATAATCGTTTGTGTGCAATTTTCTATCCCTTACTCAATTTATTTTACTTGTGATAGAGTTAATTGTAGAGGTGAGGACACCTGGAGTGCCATAACTTGGCACGCCGGGACACTTAAGTGCCATAACTTTAAAATGGTACACTTAAGTGCCATCATCGGAGTAAAATGGGACACTTAAGTGCCACTCCGGCGAAAATCCGGCCAAATGGCTAGCATGGCAATTTTCCGGCGAGTTTAGTCCAAAACGGCGTCGTTTTGCACGCGACGTGGCGGAGAAAATGCAAAAACGACGCCGTTTCGTGTCTACGTGTAAATAATAATATAAAAATTAATTAAATTATAAAGTATTCAAAAAATTTAAAAAAAATAAGAAAAATTAAAAAAATTAAAAAAATTAAGAAAAATTTAAAAGTTTTAAAAAATTAAGAAAATTAAAAAAAGGGGGGAGGTCGAAAAATTTTAAAATTTTTTTTAAAAAATAAAATTTTAAAAATTTTAATTTTAAAAAAATAAAAAAATTTATAAAAATAAGAAAATTTTAAAAATTTTAATTTTAAAAAATTTAAAAAATTTAAAAAATAAGAAAATTTTAAAAATTTTAATTTTAAAAAATTTAAAAATTAAAAAAAAAAAAAGAAAAAGAAAAAAGGGGGGAGGTCGAGCAGGCGGTGAGGGCGAGCCCTCGCCTTTACCGCCTCCTCGCCGTCGCCGGAAGGGCCGCGAAGGGGGAGGGCCGGCCCGGGTCACCGGCCCCGGCCGATCTACGGCGAGGGCTGCGAGCCCTCGACGGATCGCGGCGAGGGCCGCGACCCTCGCCCTAGATCTGGACGAGGGCTCGCGGGCCCTCGGCGCCGTCCGGGCCGCCTTGCCGCCTCCTGCCGCCCGCCGGGAAGGGCCGGCGACGGAGTGGGGAGGGTCGGCCGGGGTCGCCGGCGCGCCGGGCGGCGAGGCCGGCCGACTAGCGCCCGGGCCGCGAGCCCTCGCCCGGATTTGGGGCGGGTCGCGGCCCTCGCCGCATGATCCGGCGAGGGCTCGCGGCCCTTGCGTTGGTCGACCCCGCCGACCCTCCCCCTCCGTCGCCGGCCCTCCCGGTGACGGCGGGGGAGGCGGCGGCGCGACGCAGGGCTTAGCCCTCGGCCGCCGTTTGACCTCCCCCCCCCCCACCTTTTTTTTTTTTTAAATTTTAAGTTTTAAATTTTTTAAAATTAAAATTTTTAAATTTTAAAGTTTAAATTTTTTAAAATTAAAATTTTTGAAATTTTTTTTTTTTTTAAATTTTTTTAATTTTTTAAAATTAAAATTTTTAAAATTTTCTTTTTTTGAAATTTTTTAAATTTTTTAAAATTAAAATTTTTAAAATTTTCTTTTTTTTGAAATTTTTAAAATTTTTTAAAATTAAAATTTTTAAAATTTTCTTATTTTTTTAAAATTTTTAAAATTTTTTAAAATTAAAATTTTTAAAATTTTCCTTTTTTTAAAAAATTTTTAAAATTTTCTTATTTTTTTTAAAAATTTTTAAAATTTTCTTATTTTTAAATTTTTTTTAATTTTTTAAAATTAAAATTTTTAAAATTTTCTTTTTTTTTTAAATTAATTTTTATGCTGATTTGGAGCTCCGAGCCACGTAGGCAAAAAATAATAATAAAATATTGTCACGTAGGATTTCCGTTAAAGGGTCGCCGGAGGTGGCACTTAAGTGTCCCACTCGAAAAAAAAAGTGGCACTTAAGTATACCGTTTTGAAGTTATGGCATTTAAGTGTCTCGACGTGCCAAGTTATGGCACTTGTGCTGGACTTCTGCCGTGAATTGTACATAAGTAAGATTTGATAGTTATTTGAGTTGTGGTTAGATATCGTTCTATTACAATATTGCTTCAAATTTATTTTATTCCGTACTATCACTTATTCACCCCATCTAGGTGATCCATCTAACCCTAACACTAGGGTGCCCAAGGAACCAATCACTGCAAATAACTATAAAGCTAATCAAAATGTTCAAAACTTGTACGCTAAGCCACCACCAATCAAATGCTACGAGTATAACGAACTAGGACATTGTTCGAGTGACTACCACAACGGAAGATGGCCACTATTGTCGAGCACGATACCAACATATATGAAGATGACTGGGTTAATGAGGAAGAATTGGATAATGAAGAGGGCGAGCATGTCAATTGTGTCGTTAGGCAAATATTGCTTGCCCCGCAAAGAGAAGACTAGTAGAGGAATAGTCTTTTCCGTGCTCGTTGTACCATCAATGGCCAAGTCTACGATGTTATCATTGATAGTGGAAGTTGTGAGAACATAGCGTCCAAGGCCTTGGTGGATTAGTTACAGTTGAAGACAAAGTCACATCCCTCATACAATTGGATAGACTCGTAAAGGGGCTGAACTCAAGGTGACACAAGTATATCATTTACTTATTTCAATTGGAAAGTCTTATAAGAACAACATTATTTGTGATGTAGTAGAGATGGATGCATGCCAATCCTGCTGGGACGACTATGACAATACTCACCCTTAGGGCTTAAGAGAACACCAACTCTTTTGTGTGGAAAAAAGAGGAAGATTACTTTGAAGTCGATGAGTAATACTCCCTAGGTCCCAAAGAACCAAAATGCAAGCATTATGCTAAACATTCGTAAACATGAGAGCATGAGCATGATTATGGAAAAAAGGCTATCGACAAGCTATTATTCTCATTCCTGAGGCTCTTCAACCCTTGTTCAAAGCATTCATCGACATTATCCTATAGGATCCACCTATTGGATTACCCTTCTTGAGGGACATCCAACATGAAATTGACTTTTTTTCAAGAGTGAGTCTCCTCAATTTGCCGCACTACTAGATGAATCCGAAAGAGAACCAAGTTTTACAAGACCAAGTATGAGAACTCCTTTGAAAAGGCTTCTTGTGCGAAAGCATGAGCCCTTATGCAATCCTCATAGTCCTCACTCTGAAGAAATACAGAAGCACGTATGTGCATTGATAGCCGGACAATAATTATATGACCATCAAGTATTGATTCCCAATCCCTCACTTGGATGACATGCTTGATTGGCTTGCAGGATCAAAGGTCTTTGCAAAGATCGATCTACATAGTAGATACCACCAAGTAAGCATCCACCCTTGGCAATGAATGGAAAACAACTTTTAAAAACAAGTGAAGGTTTGTATGAATAGCTTGTCATGCCATTTGGCCTCACCAACGCACGTAGCACCTTCGTGCGCTTGATGACTTAGGTCCTCAAACCTTTCATTGCCAAGTTTGTGGTGGTCTACTTTGATAATATTCTTATATACAGTCCAAATGACCAGCAGCATATGGAGCATTTAAGGGATGTCTTATCGGCCTTGCGGACGAACCAATTGTACATTAATTTGAAGAAATATAGCTTCATGACCAATCGACTCTATTTCTTGGGATATATTGTCGGAGCAGAAGGCCTTCAAGTTGATGCAGAGAAGGTAGCTGCCATCCGCGATTGGCTGAGCCCCCCAAATTTAAACGGGATGTTTCGAAGAACATGAGATGGGTTTCATAATCATTCCCCATGTAATCCATAATGATCTATCAAGTAGAGAGACTATAAATACCAAAGAAAAAAGCGTTAAATTCCTCGATTCAAGGGTATGAATTTAGTTTAAAAAAACCATGGGGTATCCAACAAGTCTAGCTTTTGTTCTTTGATTGATGAGGGAAATCACTCTATGTTAGCCAATCCCGGTGAAGTATCTCCACTAACTCATGGGCCACGTCTGATGTGAACTGAAACCCGAGTAGTTGTCCAGACATGGGATTGGTAAAGGCTAATATAAGCAAAATTCGCACAAAAGGAAGATAATTGGACAATATTAGGCTCGTTTCTTTGGCCCTGAATCTGCATAGATTTTGGGACAGAGAAGCTTTCTTTTTATTATTTGAACCAATGTTCGGCAATGTGGAGAATGTAGGTGTAGTTTTATTATCACGTGACTCTTTTTCCCCATTTTCGATCTTCTACATTATAGGCCCGTTTGTACCGTGTACAGGTCGAGTGAAAAATGAAAATTATAGAGAAGCTGTGCCTGGGGAAGAATACAATGAGGTGATGGCAGTATGCTGGAGATTAACATGTCTTGAGGAGAGAGGGCACTTCGATTTTGGGCGCTTGCCGATCATATCATCTTCTCGAACTTGTCGAGCTTCTTCACCCGTTGCATCGACCTCAAGAACAATGTGAAAAATACTCCTGGATTTGCCCATTAAGTTTATTAAAAAGAACCATCTAGCAACATTGATGGCGGAAAGAACTTTTCATCTCGATGTGAAAGGGAGTGTTGATGAAAGATGAAGAACCTGCTCCGATGAATGAGCTGTTGGCGAGAATCAGACTGCCTTGGTTAGTCAGAGTAACTCCTAGATTTAGTAGCGTGCCCCCGAAGACGGTATACATAGTGGCCATTTGAAGAATCGTTGCTTTCCGAGCTGCTCTTTCGGACTGGGAAACCAAGAAGAAAAACCAGTCATTTGCACAGACTATTGGATTTAAAATTCGATAATTACATCAGGTGCCGATGAAAGGATCTGCCAGACCTCCTATGTCTAGCCCAAATCTTGTCAAATGCTCAATGAGAATGTAGCAAATTAATCGTTAGGATGGTTAAAGTAGGATAGTAGAAAACCTCGAGCACCCGGACTCTGAGTTTTAGATCTCCCGAGTCGAGTTGATTCACAATCTCCTCTATCCGTTGGACTCTGTAAGGCATGCTTATGGTGGAAGTTCTAACCTGAATGTGTGTACATGGTTTCTCTCAGTACCAATTCTCATCAAACATGAAAAACACATGATCAAGAATTCATATCTAGATGGACTCAAAACCATACATCATCAGCTTGTTTCCTTATCTGCTCCACGAGTTGCGTGCCCGTCTGTTGTTTTGGCCTTATATCCAGAAGCTCCTGCAGGCATAATCGCATAGTAATAATTTAGTAGCGGAGATGGGTTGCTAATCATATGAACCTACTAAGGCGAAAGCCATAAACTGTTCTTAGGAAAAACAATGGAACCTGAGCGTAAGGGGCAGCAATCTTTACGAAGGAGAAATTGGGGTCGAGGGTGTAGCCAATACCTGAAAAATGACAGTTATAGAGCGAGACAGAAAAGGTCAACCTCTCCGTATATGAATATCCCCGTAAGGTATCTTCGACATTACTTGCTCTTATGGCACAAATGGACAGCTTTTTTTTTTTTTTTTTTTTTTTGTTGGTCGTAATGGACATAGCTTGTTCATCAAGAATTTTGCAACTACTGGGGAATAAAGGATGTTCGATTTCAAATCATAGGAAGCCATTTTATATCGCGATCAGAGAAGAGTGGATGTGTGAGAGAGAGAGAACCTTCAAGAGTAGAAAATGCCTTCAAGACAAAGGTAACGGTTGATGGAAATCTGAATGACTGATCTTGGGCTATCGCAAACAAATCCTGCCATATAATTGCCATCACCAACTAGTTTCCTCTATATTCGGCCGAAAAATAATCAATTTCATCTCCCTCGTGGAGCAAATGTGTAACCTATATGCATACCTCCCCAATTGTGGCGACTGTCTGCTGTTGATCCGTTGTCTGACTGAACAAGTTGTCCAAGAAAAACTTCACGGATCTCCTCACCTGAAGAACATTCAAGAATTGGTGACGCAAAATCAACAACTTCATTGCCTTCTCAAGCAAAACGCATTCCATACCGATGACAGGTCTCCAGTTGGCTGGAGTGCTCCAAGATCAATAAGGCTCTGCATAACCTGTGCAGTCACCACTCGTCAGATCAAGCTGAGCAATGCTGCATAACCAGTGAAGCTAGTCCATTATGGATTTGGACATGACTAATTTTGCGTATGTTCGTGGCATCATTGAAAGATGGATAATTACATTTAGGAAGCAGGCATAACGAGTCTATTTGCACAGAAAGAGTGAGCAAAAAAATAAATTGCAAAGAGAATTGATAAGGGATCTGGACAGACCCTTTTTGCATCTTTCTCATAAACAGCATAGAAAAGTTCAAGCAGCCTCTCACGGGTGAATGATTTGATCTCCCCCATCATTCCAAAATCGTAGTAGATGAGCACTTCGTCCATGTCAATAGCGAGATTTCCAGGGTGGGGATCAGCATGAAAGAAACCGGTTTTCAGTATCTGCATCATTTTGTTTCTTAAAATCATCCAGCCGTATGATGAATTCAACAACAAAAACTGCATATGGTTTTCATGATCAAGAACCTGACTTCAAGACCAGTTTAGGGTTCTGTACCTGAATCAGATATGCTTCGATAGCATGCGAAGAAATGCGAGAGCGGTCAAAACCACGTGAATCAAGCAGGTTTAGCCGATCAATCTTAATACCTACCACAGTATAACCAAGATAGATGAGACACAAGTGGCCATCGTGTTAATATAGATGATACTATCTTGAACCAAATTAAGAACTTGTGGTCTCAGTAAAAACCTGGTACATACTCCAAGGTCAACACCTTCGATGCGGTATAATCCCAATAAACCAGCTGCAACAAATGAAACAAGGAAACATTTTACAGTAATGAGAAGCCTAAAGAAAAAAATAACAATGGCTGTACTCTCTATGAAAGTTAAATGCATCTCCATGTGTAAGTAGCGGCAGTAGAATACATAGCTAAAGTAGTTGGTAGGCTGTTGAGGAAAAACCTACAGGCACTCGGACCCACTTTACATTCCGAAAATCTCGGCGGAATTTATCAGCATTCTTCCCTTCATTGATGTAATCTATCTCTTGATACAAAATCCTGAAATGAACAAAGATCTATGTTCAACTCAAAAAACAGTATGCATAGAACTTGCTAGAGGAGGCAAAGAAGCAAAAGCTCTGTTATCCTACTGAACAGCATGTCGTTGAACATGGACGAGAAGGATTGCATCTTTTGATAGCTTAAAATGAGAATAGTACCAACACATTGACAAATGGACAAATACAACTAAAATAAGAAGGGGAGTGAGCTATGACCCAGCAGACTCAAATTTATGATATGGAATAAAATGTTGGTATATAGCAAAGGCACAACACAATGACGAAGTAGCATGAACAACTTTAAGCTGATACAATTCAAGCCGAGTTGGTCTTTAGACTCACGTTTTACATTCTTCGTAAATATCAATCCAGTCTCTTGATCCAAGAGTTTCACTTCTCTGAAAGTACTCTGCAATAAGCTTTAAATTACCTGGCCAGGAAAAACAAGTCAGATGCGTCAGAAACTGTCAAAGCAATCTAAAAAATAATTCCCCATAACGTTCATAATATTGTCTAATAATGCCATATCAATACAATTATCCAACTGCATCAGAACGAAAAACTTCAAGGTAGTAAGAAGTTTCATGCAAATTCAGAGCTATTACTCATAGCTTTTCAAAAGAAAAAGCGCCGAGCACCCTTGTCAACCTTGTCCTTTTGGCAACTTAAATACTGTCACGTAAGCAAATGCGGAGTACCCTTGAACGTGCTCAAGAAAGAGAACTTATGGAGCCAAGTATCGGATAAAAATAAGCAATTTATTTACTGCATGGCTGAAGGTGAACGCAATGACCAGGGCACAGGATGAAGTCTCTTTAGCTAATATCATGCATAGATTCAGATAGTTAAACCCACATCTGACAGCACATTCATAACACCCCATACGTTGGGACCAACACTTGGTGATGGCCATGTGAATGAAACTATACTTAACAAGTCCTGATTGAAGTAAAAGGGAAAGCAAGGAGAGGAACGAAGCATAAACATTCATGGTTTAAAATGAAAATCCAAAACTGAGCATTTGAAAAGAGGTGTCACTTACAGAAATCAATGTCAAAAAGCTTCTTCAAGCCTGGTCTTTGAACTTTTATTTCTACTTTCTCTCCATTATGCAGTATAGCTTGATGTACCTAAAAACAAGATCTTTCCAATGTTAAATCAGTATAATACAATCATCAAGAAAGAATTACCATGATGAGGATGTTGACTACAGAATATGGAAAATCATGCGTCATTCTGTTTCTCCTTCTTCCCAAGTGATATTTGACATCTATACTCTCCATACTGTAGAGCAGAACCATTATCACATTTCAACTTCCACTGGTTTATACCATAATTGATAATAACGTTTCTCACCATCATACAGGGAAGTAAACCAAATATCTAAAAGCGTCCAAGTAACTAAGGAAGAGTTAGAAAACAAAAACAGATCAAACACCTGACCAAGACTAGCAGCAGCTAAGGGCTGATCCTCAAACTCCTTAAAGATGACATCGACTGGAGCTCCCAGTTCATTCTCGATCAAATCTCTAGCTTTCTTGGGTGAGAAGGCGGGAACTCTGTCCTGCATTGAAAAGCGGATTTGTTTCATATTGCAAATGGTACTGATGCAAAATGTTGTGTGATAGCGGGTCAACATAGAGCCACCCTCACAAATCCTAGGCAAAAGCAGAAGAACAAGAGAACAAAACCCTTCTTAAAAGCGATCATTGTTGTTACTGATCAAAAACAGTAAACAAGAAACAGAAAACCAGAAGCAATATTTTTCAGATGAGGAAGAGAAGCACAGAGAAACAAAACATAAACTTGCATAAGTCTGTTCTAAAGAAAAAAAAAAAACTGTCGAGTACCACAACTAAATACAAAGCAAAAACTGCTCACGTACAGAAAATAGCAAAAACACTAAATACATAATAACTGCACACAAACGTGCTATTAACTTCCCAGAAAATAGCAAAAACACTAAATACATAACTAAATGAACTTGGCTGTTTTTTAATAAAAAAAAACAGAGGAAAACAGAGGAAAAAACAAGACAGAAAACAGCAGCACTGAGATATTATAATCCAACTATCATATCACAATCAAGAACCATGGCATACCTGCAACTTGGTGAGCTCATCCACAAATTCACGTGGAAAGAGGTTAGACCTTGTCGAAGATAACTGGCCAAGTTTAATGAAGGTTGGCCCTAGCTGCAGCACACGCTCCCGCAGCCAGGAAGCAGTCTTTCGTCGCCTATCTTTCTGAGTTGCAAATGTCAATTAGCACCTCAAAATAAAAAATAGAAGTAGCATCCAAAACGTTTAAAACACACCTGCTTGTCTTTTGAAAACCCTCCCAAATAAGCCCATTTGGCATTATCAAACAAAACACGGACACGCAGAGATAGAACAAAGGACCAAACATCTATGTTCCTCTGCCAGGAGCTATAGTTTTCATTGGCCCAACTGAATCCTTCATCCGACGGCAAAACCTTGAGCTCGTCCCCCGGTGGAAACTGTTTGGTGTCTCGAACTTTTGGAGTCTTGACAAGGGACAGGTTAGGTTTCTTTTTTACTATGCTTGCGCCATTAAGAACTTGCTTTGAACCATTCACAATCTCTACTTTGTTACTACCTTTCGGGGCGTTCCTCTTCATTACCTCACTCACGGGCGCCATCTTAACGGCTCTTCCGCTGGTACCTAATCTAGCCGGAGAATCGGTCTGTCTCACAGTCACCTGAAACCTATGAACTCTTTCGCCAAAGTTCACATTGCACATTTTTCTCTCAAGTTTTGTTATTTGATTTGATATAGAATTTGAAAAGCTTAAACCATCCTTCGTTCTTCCTTGATTCATCACCTCGGTGTATTGGCAATAACAGCTCTGAGAAGCCAGTATTACTGCCATTTAGCGAAATTAATCCCTGTAAACTTGGGAAAGTCAAAAGCACACAAGTAGAAAAGATGAAGATCAATTTGAGAGGTGTTAGATTCAATGAACTTGCAATTTTGATCAAGAAGAGGATGGACAACAAGCTCTGATATCACAAATGCTAAGCTAACACAATACTATAGAAGCTGCTTTCTCCTTGGATAAGTCAAACACGGAAGTCAAGTCCAATTAAATTACAAGTCGAAGATACAGAATTGAAATCAGCAATCCAATTCAAGAAAGGTCCCCCAAGAAAAAAAAACTCGCCTTCCCCTCGTTATATTCTCAGAGACAAACAGACTAGATGAATATAGATCACCAAGGAAAGAAAAACATTCCGTGGGTATGTAATAGAAAATTCAGACCCTCAATACTTCAACTTAAGGATTGGACCTCTGCAACCTGATGATGAGCTTCGAGAGAGTGAGAGTGAGAATGCCATCGGTCTGGCCGTAATATAACAGTTCCAATTGTCGGGGTGGCGTTAAAGAATAGGCCAATCCTTCTGACTTGCTTTCTTCTTGAATTCGGTTAACGACAAATTTGACGTATTCGACGCAATCGATACGACCTGTATCCTGACGAGGAAACAGAGGAATCTTCAACGACCGCCATCCGCTTGATTGCTTCCGTACGATGGTTCGTACAATAAAACTGTTGGGTCACTCGGCGAGGACGTGCTCTTGCGTGCCACGGCCAGGGTCACAAAATAGCCCGTCCTCTTCCGGTCCCAGCAGGTGGAGATACATCTGCACCCTAGGCGGGACGCACACACCGAGCCCCACTACGCGTGACTTGCTTTAGGTGGCGGACATTGACTCACATAATCGCGTTCCACCCCTTACATGATGGGCTGAGTTTGAATTTTGCATCAATGACTACTCTTTCAATCAAAATTGCCCGAGAAACATAGTAAATTCATCCGAGTTTGGTTTTTTTTTTTTTTTTTTTTTTTTTGGTAAGAGATCCGAGTTTGCCTTTGCTCAATGTTCAGAGAATAAATATTCAATGCAATGAAAATTGACATTTTACTTTTCCAATTTAAGTCAAAATTGCGTGAACATACTCTAGTTATATTAGTTTTGTTATTTATCGCAAATTTTCTTTTACACAAGCTTTAGATTAGCCGGTTTTTAGATTAAGAAATTGATATAAGTAACCTTTTAGCAATGTTTAGTTCAAAAAAAAAACCTTTTAGCAATGTTGAGAAAAATAAAAGAATTTGAGGGTTTCCAGTTTTTACTTAGTTTCTAAGTAGTATTCAAGATGAGTTATATTGATGAATTCATTTAATCTTTGACTTATTAGGATAAAACTCAAATTGGCTGTAACATCTTTGAAATTGAAAATAAAAGATGCCTCTTAAATTACTTGAGATCACTCAACTTAGAGCGAAATAACGAATCCCTAGAAAAATATCAACCATTTTTATTTGGATTTTTAGCTATGCCTTAGGGTCCTGAAGACTTACATATTTAGATTATTTAGCCTTTTCCCAAATCGGCCACTCGACATCGAATCCAAAAGAGTAGATTAGTCGATCTCTTTTTTGGTCTGGTTTTCTTCTATATCTATTTTTAGTCGGCTTCATAAATTGTGTAATCATTGCACATTTTAAATATATTTATATAAGTACATTTTTTTTTTTTTTTTCTATATTTCATATTTGCTATGAGAAGTTAGATGCCAAAATTGACCAGGCAGCTACTACCTTGTCAAGATCCGAATCCCGTTTCAATACTCGATGTGACTGACTACATATTTAGGGCATGCCGACTAGTTCGTTCGTGCATTGTTTTCCAAGGAAAGCGTGTGACTAAGAAAAAGGGCATCAAGAAAGGAGATGATGGGCTTCATTTGTTCTGGAGCGCTATGCTGAGCAAAATAAACATAATTTTGTTACTTTCTAGACCACGTGGGTGGATTAACTATTGTTTGCCAATACCCAGCAGTTTTTTAAATCAATAGGGTCGTTGGTAATTGTACTTTTCAATGCAAAAAATTACTAATCAATAGACAAGTTACTAACCTTCTTTTATATTAACACTTCATATTACATTGCGCAAATGATTAGTTATCTTCAAACTCATATGATTTGCTATTATATGGTAAGATAAGAATCAACGTAAAAAAGTTACTTTTTATATAAGACATTACTAATTGTGTATATAAGTCAGTTGTTTATGGATAGAGAATCAAGTTTCTTGTAGAAAGACACCGATCACATTAATTACTACTCATTAGTTACATATGCACTTCCAAGTCAGAATCTTTTGGTAATCCTGGCAAAACAACAATGGGGTTAGAAAGAGGACTTTTGATATTAATCAAACACTAGGACCTAATTTCAAATTGTCATCATCTGGTTTACTTTTGAGGGCTATGTTCTTCATGCATAATGCATTAAATATCATAACATATTTATCCTACTTGCTCAGTGTGATTTAAAATAGAATATGAGTGTAACGCTCATAAAAAAGTTCAGAGGAAAGAACATGCACACCAACATCGAGAATATGGGTGTCATTCCAAATGAAAAGACACGCTATTCGAGAAGGCCAGGATTAAAACAAGAAAAGTAGTAAAGTTCCACAGTTAGAAATTATCCACGAGCCAAGATTGAGGCATTGAGGCATTGAGGCGTTGGCTTTCCTCTTCTAGGCTGCCGCTCAGAGGTGCGTCAAGGCGGAATCTGTTGACTGAGACTCAAAGGTGGGTGCCCTCCCCAGTCGAATTCTGGCGTTGCGACGTTAAGGCCGAAGCCACTTATTACAATCATCTTGACGATGTGTAGGGCTTTGTTGAGGCGGGCGAGATAACAAAAGCGAGTAATGAGTGCATTGGACTTGTGGGGGGAGCTGAGGTCGAGGCGAAGAGGGAGGGCTCGAAGTTGAGGATGTGAATGGAAGAAAAAAAAAAGAAAAAGAAAATGAAAATGAAAGATATTAAGAGAAAAGAAAACATAAATGAAAAGAGAGGAAAAAAAAGAAAGTGAAAGAGAGAGAAAACAGAAGAGAAAACGTCTTTTGATGAAAATGGCCTTGGCTATATTAAGATTTAACTGATTGGTAAGCTCAGACCTTTATTTAAGATTAATTTGTCACTCAAGCTCTTATTTGAGATAATATTTATTTTGAGCTCTTTTTTCAGGGAAAAAAAATTACTTCATGTTTTTATTTAAAATTTTCCCTAAAGGTAGACTCTCAATGTACAAATCCTTTTGTACTCTGCCCCCATCGAAATGATGAAATCTCCATTGCACTCGGCACTTATTGTGTTGAGTATCAAAATTATTTCATGGATCAAACCCACTATGCGGTAGGGGCTAGTGCAATCGAACAAGTACTAGTGTATTTGGGATAGCACGGGTGGTAAGGGCGGGAAACATACAACTATTCTTGGGTCTGCGCTAAGCCACGCGGCAAGCAACTTAAGCAACTTTAAAGGGGGTTCTTTTTGCGATAGATTTTCAAGTTGGCTTTTTAGATTTAACTAAAAAGTCAACATAAACGTCAATCTTTGACATGTTTAGAGAATGAAAATTAAATGTAAATGACATCTAAAAGAATCTTTTTGATTAAGAAACGGGCCTTATCGCGAATTAGAAGCTCGAGTCTCGAGTTTTTTACTTATTGCACTTGTTGACAAAAATTCAGGTGCGAAAATAAATATCAAGATACGATTTTGTAGGCTTGAAGACAACAAGGTCTTCTGGGGGTTTTGGTCTGGAGGATCTGGCATGAGGGTTAGATGTGTATTTTGTACTCTATCCCGGATTTGAGTTTATTATAGTAAAAGGGGTTTGCTGTTTCTTAAAAACAGCACTACCGAGCATAATTTTTTTTTTTTAAATAATTGGTTGAAGGACAAATCTGTGAGGAATTTAGTATTCAATAATTACGCAGAATATGATAAAAGAAATATAAAGGCATAATGTCATGACAATTATTATTGGTTCATCAAAGTGGACACACCAAAACATTAAACACCTCATGAGATTACAATACGGCTCATCAAAGATGAGTTCATATGATTCTAATGATCACAAAAATCATACTTCATGGTTTTGTAGTTGAACAAACATGGGCCATCGGGCAGTACATTCCAATAACAATCATGACCACTGGGGCATGTGTCATCTCTTTTATGTATAACGTAATATTGAAAATTTCCTGGCCATTCAAAGCTACAACAGATCAATGTTTTCCCCAAAAAATTGAAATCTCCAATAGGCTCTCGGGCAACCACAATGGAACTTAGATCGTCATCTCCTAATTTGCAATGAATTGTGAGGCTCAATTAACTTGTTGGTCAGCTGTTCATACATCGGCTTCTTCATAAATGTGACCTTATCCAATAGTTTTGTAAAGATCATGCCAGTTGATGCTTTGAGTCAACAAATTCAACATTGATGTCACCATTGGTCACATTTTCTTTGATAAAGTGATGGCGTATCTCTATATGCTTCCCCCTTGAGTTTATGATGTGATTTTTTGTAAGGTTGATTGCACTTATATTATCACACTTAATAATTATTCCTGTGCCTTCTACAATGTAATCACTTAATTGCTGTTGAATCCCAAAAAATCTAAGCAAAACAGCTATCAAATGTTACATATTTTGCTTTCGTCGTTTTTTTTTTATCTTTTAGAGAAACATAAGCCGAGCATACAACCTTAAATTGACAAGTACCTGTTGTTGTTGTTGTTGTTGTTGTTGTTGTTGTTGTTGTTGTTGTTGTTTTATTTATTTATTTATTTATTATGCATCCCGCAAAATTGGCATCCTAATATCCAAGTAGTATAAAATCCAAGTTCCTTGGATACCATAAGCCTAACTTGGGATAAGATGCAATGTACTCATTGTTGGAGAAAACTTCCTTGAGTGTTTTGAAGCTGACAAAACGTTTCCATCAGTCTAGTTTGAAAACTTGCAAACTCTACTATCAAAGTCTGAAGACTTCCGGACTGCTAGACTCAAGACTCAAAGTCTATCTCATTGACAGTTTCTAAATCGTCGAAAAGACTTATTCAGAATTGGATGTTTCGTTAAGAATTTGACTTTATTGACTGGAGAAGATCTCTTGATTGGATATAGCATGTTGGAATCCATTATTCAAATCTAGATTGATTCAGGGATTTTGGATCCGTTGATTGGCAAAGTATATTTGGAAAGTTCTCTTTATGGAAATCGAGATCCTAATTGTATGGGCAAGCAGGATCGATGGGCTATCGTCATATTCCTTAAATAGCTTGAATGATCTTCCTAATTGATTCTGTCCAACGGGTAGATTGGAAGAATTCCTTTGGTAAGTGTCAACGGGTATGATGGCATAAAGGAGTATATAAGGAAGACATTCCAGTTGTTCGAGTATGTGCGCAATAGAAGAATTCCAAAGTCTGAAGCTCATTGTTCTTAGTCAATTAAACTATTGAGCGAAATTTTGTACACAAAAGATGGTCTATATCTTTAAGAGACCTTGAGGAAGTGTAGTAGAGTCTCTACACTATGGAATCAAAGTAGAGCTTTTCTGTAACAACTCTTTTATTTATAGTGAAATCTAGCCGGTGGGCTGTCAGTGCGGAAGAGTGGACCTAGGCTTGGATTAAGCCGAACCACTATAATCTCTATGCTCATTTTCTTTTCTCTTTTGTTTACGAGAGACGAATTTCCATTTCATAATCTATTATTGATTAATGTTGCACATTTATTTAGAAATTTGTTTTTGCATCTATTCACCCCCTCTAGGTGCTCATACTAGCTTTCACAATTGGTATTAGTGCCTGTGTACTCACTTAATTTGAAGAGTTTCACTTCAGAGTTAAAGATCCATGGCTAGTATGTTGGCTCCAGGACTGGTTGAAGGGTAAAGCAATACCAGACCGCCTTACTTTGATGGAAATGAATACAACATATGAAAAAACAAGATGAAGACATTCTTAAGATCAAAGGATCCTCTAGAATGAGACGTGGTAGACAAAGGAATCATTCCTAAAGCTGCACTTGTCTTAGAGAGAGGAAAAAAAGCTATTGAGTCTAGTGAAATGACTCAAGAAGAGATAACCAAGAGACAAGCTCTTGATGCAAAAGCAATTTATTCTTTATATTGTGCATTATCACATGCTGAATATAAAAAAATATCTCCTTGTGTTACAGCTAAAGAAGTCTGGGATATATTACACATCACCTATGAAGGAATTGATCGAGTGAAAGAAACCATAATCAATATTTTGCTCGGTTAATACGAAGCATTCAAAATAAAATTAGGAGAATCTATCACTGATATGTTTAGTCGTTTTACAGAAATCGTAAATGGTCTTGAAAATCAATGTTAACCAATTTCTGATTCCATGAAAGTAAACAAGCTACTGCATGGACTCTCCAAGGATTGGAATTATATAAAGACCTCAATAAAGGAGACACAAAGAATTATGCCACTTTCTGTCGATGAATTGGTTGGGACTCTTCAGTCTTATGAAATGGAGCGAATCAACGAAGATGAAGATCGCAAAGATAAGAAATCCATTGCATTAAATTCTAATGATAATTCTAATGTCATAGATTCTGAAGATGATATGGATGATGAAGAGCTTGCTCTCATGATAAGAAGATTCAATCCAAAGAAACAAAGCTTTCAAAAGCAACATACTAAGTCTGTTGAGGATGATGAAACCAATAGAGATGTAGTCTGCTTTGAATGTAAGAAAAATGGATACATTAGACCCAACTGTCCCATTCTGAGGAAAAAGAAAGGAAAAACTGAGAAATACCGAAAGGCACTCAAAGTAGAAATTTGGAGTGATACAGAATGTGAAGAAAGTGATGATGATTATGCCAACATTTGTCTCATGGCATAATCAGACTCAGATATAGACTCCGAGACAGACTCAGATTCAGATAGTAAAATCGAGGTAAGTGACTTGAAAATCCTATTAAAGTCTCTAGATACATTGATGAATTGTGTCTTAGTCTTAAAACTTGTCTTAAAAGGATTTCCGAACTCAAAAGAGAAAATTTTGCTCTAAAGCAACAGGAAAATGTTTGGAAAGAAAATGTCAAAAACCTAGACAAAAGTGTTACTATTTTGAAAGAAAATGCAGACAATCTTTAAAAAAAAAATGTATTCTTGAAAAATGACATCTCAAATATTTCTAAAAGATTTTCTATTGGATTTGAAAAATTTGAGAAAATTCTTTCAGCACAAAGACCTTATTTTAATAAATTTGGTTTAGGAATGATTGCGGAAACCATTCCTCTAATTAATTTTCCTAAAGTAAAGAAAGAATTAAGCAAAGACCTACAAGAGATGCTTACAAAAATCATTTCCAAATGTTTTTTGTAAAATCAGTAGGTCGCAATGCTCTTAGATGTTCTAAGTACAATAGCTCAGATCATTTTGAGAAAGAATGTCTTATGGTTTGAAAACCTGTTAAGAATGTATGGGTAAAGAACGTATATCATACTAACACCAATGGACCCAAGAAAATATGGGTACCAAAGAAAGCTTGAGTTTCTTTTCTAAATGCAGGTCACTATCAAGAAAAAGGTAAAATTGTATTTGAATAGTGGATGCTCAAGGTATATGACATGAGATTCAAATTGCTTCATAAAGCTTGTTCAAGTTAATGGTGGAAAAGTTTCATTTGGGAGAAATAGCAAAGGAAGAATTGTGGGATTTGGAATTGTAAAAATTGAAAGCTTCACGATCAGTAATGTTTCCTTAGTGGAAGAACTCAACAACAATTTGCTAAGTATCAGTTAACTGTGTGGCACCGGTTTCAAAATCAATTTTCAAGAAGAAATCTGTTCAGGAACTAGTAAAGACTCCTCTCAGTCTTTCACGGGTTGAAGACATTGAAATATCTACCTCTTGGATGTCAAACCAGATGAAACCTAATGTCTAATCTCAATTTAAGAAGAAGCAAACTTATGGCATAGAAAACTTGGACACATCAACATGAAGCAAATAGCTAAAATTTCAGCAAAGAAGCTTGTTCGTGGTTTATCCAATTTGTCATACCAAAAGTTTGATCTATGCACACCATGTGTGTTGGGAAAACATGTAAGAAACTCATTTAAACCAATAAATCAAGTTTCCACTAATCGTGTACTGGAGCTTCTTCATATGGATCTCTTTGGACCAACCAGAAGTAAGAGCATTGGAAGTAAGAAATACTATTTAGTGATTGTGGATGATTATTCAAGATTCACTTGGGTATATTTCCTGGTAAGTAAGTCTAAAATCTTTTCTTACTTTAAAAAGTTTGCTAAAAAGGTCAAAAATGAGAAAGGGTATGTTATTTCAAGTATACGGACATACTATGAAGGTGAATTTGAAAATCAAGACTTTACAAAATTCTGTGATGAATGTGATTTTCAGCATGTGTTATCTTCTCCATATACTCCAAAGTAGAATGGAGTTGTGGAAAGGAAGAATAGATCTTTGTAAGAAATGGCTAGAACTCTTTTAATTGAAAGTAACATCTCTTCACGTTTTTGGGATGAAGCAATTTCTATAGCATGTTATATCATTAATAGAGTTTTTCTAAGGCCTATTCCGGAGAAAACTCCCTATGAGTTATTCAAAGGAAAGAAGCCTATTGTTTCATATTTTCATGTGTTTGGATGTAAAAGTTTTATATTGAAAAATGCAAATGATCGAGTTGGTAAGTTTGAAAAAAAATTAGATGAAGGTATTTTCCTTTGATATTCAACCACCAGCAAAGGTTACAGAGTATACAACAAAAAGACTCAATCTGTGGAGGAATCAATGAATGTCAAATTTCAAGATTTTACGAAAAATGAATCGATTTAGACTCATCTTAAAGAAACTGAACTTGCTCCAAACTCTACAAAGTCTAAATCTCCAAAAGCAGCTCAGACTTCAGAAGACCAGCAACAAATGATTGTTGAAGTTTCAAATGAGGAAAAAGATCAACAATCTGACAAATCAACCAGCAATTGGAAGCATAAGTCTAGTCATCCCAAAAATCTCATTATTGGTGATTTTAATGAAGGAATTCGCACAAGATTCAAAAGGCGTGAAGAGTCTAGTGCTGTGGCTCTTATTTATGAAATAGAACCCAAAAGCATAGAAGAAGCTTTAATTGATTAAAGCTGGATTGAAGCTATGCAAGAAGAACTTAGGCAATTCAGTATTAATGATGTCTGTGAATTGACTCCTAAACCAAAAGGTAAATCTATCATTGGAGCTAAATGGGTTTTCGGGAACAAGATGAACAAGAAAGGAAAGGTAATAAGAAACAAAGCAAGACTTGTGGCCAAGGGATATACGCAAGAAGAAGGGATAGACTATAATGAGACTTATGCACCGGTAGCAAGATTAGAAGCAATTAGATTATTACTTGCTTTTGCTTGTTATAAGAATTTTAGGTTATTCCAAATGGACGTCAAAAGTGCTTTCCTAAATGGGTTTATCCAAGAGGAAGTCTATGTGAAACAACCACATGGTTTTGAAGACCCAAGGAAACCAGACTTTGTATTTAGACTGAAAAAGGCTTTATATGGTTTAAAGCAAGCACCTCGAGCTTGATACGATAGACTAAGTAAGTTTTTAATTCAAAATGACTTTGTTAAAGGTAAAGTAGATACTACGTTGTTTATCAAAAGAGAAAGCAAAAGTTTTTTGCTTGTTCAAATATATTTTGATGATATTATTTTTGGATCTTTTGATGAAAGTTTGTGCAAGAAATTCTCTAAGTCTATGTGGGATGAATTTGAAATGAGCATAATTGGTGAGCTAACCTTCTTTCTCGGGTTTCAAGTGAAACAACTGAAGGAAGGAACTTTGATTCATCAAGAAAAATATGTTAATGATCTTGTTAAAAAGTTTGGGCTGAAAAATTGCAAAAAGATTGATATACCAATGTCAAGTTCCTTGAAGCTGGATAAAGATGAAGAGGAAAGAAAGTTGACCAGAAGCTATACAAGAGTATCATTGGTTCACTTCTTTATCTTATTGCTTCTAGACCTGACATTTTGTTTAGTGTTTGCATTTGTGCCAGATTTCAATCAGACCTTAAAGAATCTCATCAAAGTGCTGTAAAGTGTATTATCAAATACATTGCCTCAACTTCAAACTCTAGTCTTTGGTATCCTAAAAAGGAAGACTTTACTCTTCTTGGATACTCAGACACAGATCTAGCCGGATGCAGAGTTGATAGAAAGAGCACCTCAGGCACCTATCAACTACTTGAAAGCAAGACAATGTCTTGGTTTTCAAGGAAGCAAAGTACAGTAGCTCTTTCTACGGCAGAAGTAAACACAATCAATCTCACCAAGAATTTGATTCTTCACTCAAGAGTAAAACATATAGAGATTCGACATCACTTCATTAGAGATCATGTTCAAAATGGAGAAGTTTTGATTTAGTTTATTGACTCAAAGAATCAACTGGCGGATATATTTACAAAGCATTTGGAGAAAAATCAATTTGAAATTATTCGTTCCAGACTTAATATCTTAAAGTTTGAGGAAGTTCAAACCCATGACTAAAAGTCTAAAGACACTTAGACTCAAACAATCAAGCTGTTTGACTGTAAGTAATTTTATTTTATTGTCTCTCATATCAAATCTCGAAAAGGTATGATCATCTATTCATAATTTATTGTTGCTATTTTCATTTTTCATGATTATTGCAAACCTACATTTTCGAAAAAGAAGTTAATTTTAAGAATGATAGTTATCTAATTTTTGAAAAGGTAGTTATTTTTAAAAGGCATCTTTATATTTCTTCATTACGACGTTCCGTATGCCTTTCTTCGACTGTCTTTATATTGTATGTTCCTCTTCGTTTTACTCACAAAAACCCTAAGAGAGCATCGATCTTCCACTTCTGTCTTATTCTCTTGTTTAATCCTCGAAAAAGTTTTCATCTTTCTTAGGAAACAAGCTTGGAATCTCTTAAAGATTGTGAAAGATGTCATCTCAAAGGAAGTCTTCGAGGATCGCGAATAGGGGACCATAGCAAATGCGTGAGGGGCCTATGCACTTTGATCTCATCGAAGAAGAAGAATCTCCTAGACAGCAGCAGAGCTTACAACATTCTCAGCAGTGTCCATCTCCTCCATCTAGACCTCAGGATGTTGCACATCGAGAAGAGGAAGAAATCATCGAAGATGCAAAACTTGTAAGAACTCATAAGCCCTCTTTTACTTATAAGCTTTACCGTGCTTTGAAGAGGAGCGGTACTCCATTGAACTACATTGATGAGTTTTTTAAGGACAAAGGGTATAAGAATGAATCCTTCTTCTTACGTACCATGGAACATTTAGGACTTGCCCCTGTGGGGTCGCGGAAGAAGCCTTTGCTAATATCCCAAGTGATCCACGGGTTGGAGGATTTAATCAACCAGATGGGAACGATGATGACAAGTTGTACAGTAAGCTTAAACCTAGAATGGGTGTTGCGGTGAAAATCTAAAGCAAGAGGATGGATTTATTTCGATCGGAGGAACACAAGCAACTATACTCCAAATTGCTGAAGCATGGGGTAATAAACCCTAGAAGTGTAGACTTTGACTTTCTTGACTCTATGAATGTTAATTTGTAGGAAAAATTCATTTTACTTCAACTTGAACAGTTTTATTTTGAATCTATAGAAGTGTATGCTGAACTTGTTGTTTATTTCTATTCGAATCTAAGTTTTTTAGATGTGAATAGATTCTCTTTTAATGTTTGAGATCAGGATTATGTGGTGGACATGAATATGTTGGCTGATGTGATTGGGGTTGAAAGAGGGAGATATCAACCTATCAGTGTGTCTATTGCTCGTGCAACGTTGGAGCTTGTTCAAGATAGAAGGACGGAAGGAAAGATTTCTTATGTGAGAATGAATGCATCCAACATTTTGCTTCACAAGATAGTGATTAACTGTCTTAAACCAAAATCAACTTCAAAGACCGACGTTTCAAACTCGGAAGCAAAGTTGATGTACACCATCAATGCTCATAAAAAATTATCTCTTCCACACACTATTATGTTCCATATGTATAGGGCAGTGGTGAAGGACAAGGGTCAACTTCCTTATCCAGCTCTTGCAACCAAGTTATTCAGACATTTGAACATTCAGCCTCCCGGATCTCTGTGTTAGAACGTGCG
The DNA here is from genome assembly GCA_016097545.1 of Eucalyptus victrix. Taxonomy (NCBI): domain Eukaryota; kingdom Viridiplantae; phylum Streptophyta; class Magnoliopsida; order Myrtales; family Myrtaceae; genus Eucalyptus; species Eucalyptus victrix. Next base: position 10,703,331 of record CM027842.1, read on the forward strand.
ATCAAACGGTGGTGGGACTGAAAATGGTTTCTAAAATGCGTTTGAAGGAACTCAACAAGGCGTTGGAGAAATTCAACGAGAAAACCCCTGTCAAGACTCATCAAATCTCTTCGGCTGCAAAAAGAAAAGGGAAGGAGCCCATGGTTGCTCCATCTAAGAAAATAAGAGCTCTCATTATTGATGGTGAAGAAGATGAGGATGATATCACTATTTCTGCAATGGCATTGAAGAACCTAAGTTGTTCTATTCCAGAATCAACTGAGAGACAAGAAAAAGACATGGATGAGACAGAACAGAATACTTGAGAGAGAGAAGATTTGGAAGTAGAGGAGGAAAGAATTGAGGAAGAAGAAGAAGAAGAAGAAGAGAGGAGATCAAGCGGAAGCAGAGCATAAGGAACACTCTTCTCCACCTGAAGGCATGGAAACAGGGGGAGATCCTGAGAAAATAGGAATATCTCATTTCCTGTTATCAGTGAAGGAGTAAGCCGCTCTCCAGCAAATCCAAATGACATCTATGCCTCTCAATTTCTTGAGGAGGGTCATGATGTTTCGTCGCCCAATTTGTGTGATTGTGCTGAAATGCCATCATTTGCTAATACTCCGTCTGATCGTGCAGAAGCAAGTACTCAGATTGACAATTCAGTAGATTTTGCAGAATTCTTGATGTTCTTTTAGAGATGCGGGGTCAAATATATGCTCTGGGATACGAAGTATAGAATTTGCAAAATGCAAGTCAAACCTCTTCGGTTTCTTTGCATGATCAAATCCAAGCCCTTGCTCTTCAAGTTCAAGGAAATGCTAAGGGTGAAGATGTGGCTCAACTAATGGAGGAATTGAAAAAGCTGGAAGGCATTGTCCAGTCAATGGGAGATTTCCAGCTTGTTCATGTTCCCAAGCAATCTTAAATTCCATTCTCTTTTCATGTCTATCTTTTTAATGTTGACAAAAAGGGGGAGAGATGTGGTGCAGATTTGATTTGACCTTTGAACTTTTGAACTCTTGACTTTTATGATGTTTTGACTTGACTTTTGTGTTTAGCTGTTTGGATTTGGACTGGATTTGGATTTGATTGTTTGAACATTTGTTTATCTTAAGTACTATTGATATCTCATGGCTTTGTTCATCTACAAGACTAACCTACTTTCTGTGGATGCAGATTCTAGTGTTATTACTAAGCCATTTATCTTTGTGAGATATCCATATTTGCTTGAGTAATGTTTTTGCAGGTCAAAGTTATCCAAATCTGTTGGAAAGTTTTGTTACGATCAAAAAGGGGGAGATTGTTGGAGAAAACTTCCTTGAGTGTTTTGAAGCTGACAAAACGTTTCCATTAGTTTAGTCTGAAGACTTGCAGACTCTACTATCAAAGTTTGAAGACCTCGGACTGCTAGACTCAAGACTCAAAGTCTATTCTCATTGACAGTTTCTAGACCGTCGAAGAAAACTTATTCAGAACTGGATTTTTCGTTAAGAATTTGACTTTATCAACTGGAGAAGATCTCTTGGCTGGATATAGCATGTCGGAATTCATTATTCAAATCTAGATTGATTCAGGGATTTTGGATCCGTTGATTGGCGAAGTATACTTGGAAAGTTCTTCTTATGGAAATCGAGATCCTGATTGTATGGGCGAGCATGATTGATGGACTATCGTCATGTTCCTTAAATAACTTGAATGATCTTCCTAATTGATTCTGTCCAACGGGTAGATTGGAAGAATTCATTTGGTAAGTGCCAATGGGTATGGTGGCATAAAGGAGTACATAAGGAAGTCGTTCCAGTTGTTCGAGTGTGTGCGCAATAGAAGAATTCCAAAGTCTGAAGCTCATTGTTCTTAGTCAATTAAACTGTTGAGCGAAATTTTGTACACAAAAGAGAGTCTATATCTTTGAGAGACCTTGAGGAAATGTAGTAGAGTCTCTACACTGTAGAATCAAGACAGAGCTTTTCTGTAACAACTCTTTTGTTCATAGTGAAATCCAACCGTTGGGTTGTTAGTGTGGAAGAGTGGACGTAGGTTTGGATTAAGCCGAACCACTATAATCGCTGTGTTCATTTTCTCTTATCTATGCTTTTTTACTTTGACCGTAAATCATTTTTTTTACAAGAGACGAATTTCCATTATATAATATATTATTGATTAGTGCTGCACATTTATTTAGAAATTTGTTTTTGTACCTATTCACCCCCTCTAGGTGCTCATACTAGCTTTCACACTCATAATACGTGTAACTGTCTTAAGATGTGACTATTTAGAAATAAGACTGAAAATGGGCACAAATACACACACTAAACAGTATGTTTGGTATAGATGCAATTAGATAAAGCAATGAACCTATCATGCTTATGTAAAATTTGGCATCAACATGCTTACGTGCTTCGTCATTGTCCAATTTCATTGAAGTGACATAGAGGTGTCTACCTTTTTGCTGTTTTCCATTTCAAATTTTTTTCACAAGTTCCTTCGCATATTTCTCTTGAAATATGAAGTTCCTCCCTTTAATTGCTTGACTTAACGTCCAAGGAAGAAGTTCAGTTCACCTGTCAAACTCTTTTCAAATTAGCTCTTCATGATGGTTGTAAATTTCTTGCATATATTGTTGTTAGTTGAACCAAAAATGATATCATCAACATAGATTTGAATGAGCAAGATGTTACCATTCCTCTTGTAGAGCACTATCCACCTTTTCCTTTTCAAACTCATTCTCCTTAAAAAAATTGCTAAGCCCATCATACTAGGTTCTTGGTGCCTCCCTAAGTTCATAGAGAGCTTTCTTTAGTTAATACACATGGTCTCTTTGTTGAGGCTAACAAGACAACCCAAAAGGGGGTGAATATGTTGTTTAAAAAAACTTTGACAATTTTGTGGAGATTAGCAATAATTTTGAAAATCAAGTCAAGCAAATTTTTCGGATATTCTGTAGTGAGAATGTGCAAGTGTAAATGATAATCAGAGAAAGAAGAGCACACGATGACATATAGTGATTTGGCTTTATCACGAAGCCTTCATCCACTAACCACACTAACAGTCATAAGTTAGGATGAATTGCGCTAGTAATCTATGGAATAATTAAAAATTAGCAAGCATTGTCCCTATCAACTAATATGTCACGCTATTGGGAAACGAGTGTTGCTATCTCTCTTGCACACTTAATTCTTCGCACAATTACAAAACAACATGAACAGTACAATGAAGGTCTCGAGAGAATGGAACAATAGCTAGGAGTACAACTCAAAGCAAATTGTGGATTTTATGTATTTCGCATCTAACATTCTAGCCTAAAGGATCTTCTCTTAAATAGTCATCCTCTTTCTTATCGTTGGGGATGACTCAGAGAAGCATATGGCTATTAGAGCTTTGTTATTGCCACTGTCTATGGATAGAATCACCTATACAATCCTTTTCCTTGAACATTTATGGGCTATCTCAATATAAATTATGCAGCTATTGTCCCATCGTTAATAGCTCTAACAATCTTGACAAATGCCTACTCTCGATTTTTTGATATGGCTTCTAGTTCTTCTGTTGTGACTTATTGGTCAACAATGACTACTTTTGGTCTTCCAATGTTCATATTCTATTGGTCATTGTTCCCACATCACCTAGGACATGATATTTTCAGCAATAATATAAATATCATCATCAACTGATCTTTAAGTCCATTAGTGTTGTTTGCGAACATGATAGTGATGTAAAACAATGGGCAAATGCTTATATGGAAACCTTCGAGTGTCAAAAGAGTGGGCTGTCCCAAAAATCAAAGAAGATTGTAGGATCTTTGAAGTTATAAATGGGTTACCATATTTAATTTCAAATTCACTTGTTTTCCTTGATTTCTAAGATGTCAAAGATTTCGAATGTATTTTGCAGATTTTTTAGTAGCATTTTGAAAACTTTCCCCTTTATTAGTATCTTTTCCTTGATTATGTTATTTGATTTCAGTTATTTGATTATGTCTTAAATTGCGAACTCCCTATAAATAGTTGTCTAAGATATTGTAATCCGCATTTGATTATTCAAATAACATTGTCTTTTGCAATTCCTTTCCAAGCATTTCTTCCTCTACGTCATTTGGTATCATAGCAAGTCTCTCCTATAACGATGGCTAATAACATCAATGACAATCTTCCCACAGCTAAAGGCAGTGGAAACAAGCTTACTATGTGAGCTGAGTTCAACCAATTTGCGAAGTAAATCAAACGGAGGTTTCAAGAGTCTCCATCCAGCGTTTGTCTACCAACCCCATACCTAGTAATCTTTTGGTCAAACATACTCAGGTCGCTTGAGACCTAGAAGTAGCTATGGAACACAAGGAAAATCCATGACAAAGGAAACAAGCTTATGTCGAGGACTCCAAAGAAGATGAAAAGTTCCTGGACGGGCTTGTTCGTGGAGGCCATAAGAACGAGGGATACCGACAAGACCCCAAGCAATATCGGCTTAAGGTTCCAACCTTCAATGGCAATTTGAATATTGAAGACTTCCTGGATTGGCCTTGGGAAGTTGAGAAATTCTTCAATGCCATGGAGATCGAAGAAGATTACCATGTGAAATTGGTGGCATACAAGTTGAAGGGTGGCACCTTAGAGTGGTGGGAGCAAACACAGCTAACCCAACGTTGACAAGGAAAAGCTCCCATCCGAACGTAGAATCAAATGAAGGAAATGTTGAAGGTTCGATCCCTCCCAACTAATTATGAACAATTATTATTTCAACAATTCCATAATTTTAAGCAGCTAAACCAATCAGTCCAAGCCTACACAAAGAAGTTTCTCCAACTTTTCGCCCGTAATGACTTGGTTGAGTCAGAGGCATAATAGATTGCTAGGTACATTAATGGCTTGCAACTTAACATTCAAGACCGTGTTTCACTACATCGTCTATTCTTTGTTGAGAATGTTCAAGAGTTGGCCCAAAAGGTTGAGATGCAATCGAAGAGAACTAGCCCCATTAATTGTGTTAATAATTATTCTACTCAAGGATCATTTAGAAGGGGGAGACAACTAGATGTTCGAGAATCATCCAACTAGCAAATCGGCACAATGAACCGAACTCCGAATAGTACTACTAGGGTGTCCAAGGAGACAATCATTGCAAACAATCGTAATACTAGTCAGAATGCCCAACATTTGTATCTTAAGCCACCATCAATCAAATGCTACAAGTGTAACGAACTTAGACATCGTTCGAGTGACTACCCATGGTGGAAGAGGCCAATGTTGTCGAGCACGGTAATGACATACACGAAGATGATTAGGTTGATGAGCAACAAATAGAGGATGAAGAGGGCGAGTATGTTAACTATGTCGTTAGGCGACTATTGCTTGCTCCATGAAGAGAGGACATGCAGTGAAATAGTCTTTTTTGTGCCCATTGTACCGTCAACGGCAAAGTATACGATGTCATCACCAATAGTGGAAGTTATGAGAACATAGTGTCTAAGGCTCCTGTGGATCAGTTATAGCTAAAGACAGAGTCACATTTGTGTCAAGGTGACATAGGTATGTTGTTAATCTATTTCAGTTGGAAAGTCCTATAAGGACACCATTATTAATGATATAGTGGAAATGGATGCATGCCGTGTCTTACTGGGACGGCCATAATAATACAACTTTATACCACCCACAGGGTTCGAGAGAACACCTACACTTTTGTGTGAAAAAGAAAAAATGAAGATTACTTTGAAACCGATTAGTAACACTCCCCAAGCCCCAAAGAAGCAAAGTGCAAGCATTATGCTAAGATCAAAGGTCTTTATAAAGATTTCATGAATACTACTAATTGGCTTGGTGATGAATCATCTTTTTGGAGGTCTATTGTCTTTGCAATGCGTTTAAAAGGTCTTCATTGGTAAGTTAATGGAGAGAAGGTAGCATTTAAGGGACATCATCCATTGTACATTAATTTGGCTTCATGACCAATTGACTCCCTATTGTCGAAGCAAAAGGTCTTCAAGTTAATTAGCCATCATCCATAATTGGGAGGCCCCGTAGTTTCCACAGGCTTGCGACATTCTACTAACGTTTTATCCAAAATTTCAATTTTATTATGGCCTTGATCACTAAGTGCTTGAAGAAAGGAAAATTACATTAGGGGTGATGAAGCAAAAGCTAGCTTTGTTATCATAAAAGAAAAACATTCCATGGCACCAATATTGATGCTCCCAAATTTCAAAAAGGTATTCAAACTAGATTATGAGGCCTTTAGCATATCGATTAGTGATGTTCTCTTCCAGGAATGTAAGCCCGTTGCTTAATTTAGCGAGATACATAATGATGATCGTAGGCAATGTCTACCTATGAGTAGGAATACCTTGCTATAGTATGAGCCATCAAGCATTGGTAGCCCTATCTTTATCAACATGAGTTTGTCTTTAATATTAATCATCAATCACTCAAGTATATAAAGAGCCAAAGGAATCTGAATCAAATGCATGGAGTTTGGGTCTCCTTTTTGGGAGCAATTCAATTTTGTGCTTTGATACAAGGCGGGCAACTTAATAAAGTCGCTCATGCACTTAGCCACCGTGTTACAACACTCATCACCATGTCTACAAAGTTGGAAACTTCCATTGCCGTCTACAAAGTTGTTGTAGATAAACATCATTGCCTCAAAGTATTTGGTGAGGGTGACGAAGTGAAAATCTACCACCGCAAGGAACGCTTTCTTGTTGGTACATATAACAAGCTAAAGAACAAGAAATTGGCCCCAATCAAATCATAAAGAAAATCAATGAAAATGTTTATGTTGTTGATATTTTGGGTGACCTCAACATCTCCCCGACATTTAATGTGGCGGACCTATTTGAGTATTATTCCATAGATACTCTCCTTTATCCTAATAATAACTCAGGTCGAGTTCTCTTGAAGTAGAGAAGACTTATGTAAAATAACAGAATGAGATAGCTAGTATAAGTACCTAGAGGGGGTGAATAGGTGCAAAAACAATTTTTCGTGATATGTGAGCAATTTTAGACAATGAAAATGAAGCTCGCCTTTTTGATATCACAAGTAATTATGATCAAAGTAAAAGAGAGTAGGGAAGAGAAAATGAACACAAGGTTTATAGTGGTTCGGTTTATTTCAAGCCTACGTTCACTCTTCCGCACTGACAGCCCACCGGCTAGATTTCACTATGAACAAAAGAGATGTTACAGCAATGTTCTCCCTTGATTCCACAGTGTAGATATTCTACCACACTTTCCTCAAGGTTTCTCATGAATATAGACTCTCTTTTGCGTACAAGATTTCGCTCAGCAAATGAATTGACTAAGAACAAGGAGCTTCAGACTTTGGAATTCTTCTATCATGCACTTTCTCGAACAATTGGAAAGTCTTCCTTTTATACTCCTTTATGCTATCAAATCCGTTGGCACTTACCAAAGGAATTCCTCCAATCTACCCGTTGGACAGAATCAATTAGGAAGATCATTCGAGCTATTTAAGGAACATGTCGATAGCCCATCAATCATGTTTGCCCATACAATCAGGATCTCGGTTTCCATAAGTAGAACCTTCCAAGTATACTTCACCAATCATCGGATCCTTAATCAATCTTGATTCGAATAAAGGATTCCGTTATGTCATATCCAGCCAAGAGATCTTCGTCAGTCGATAAGATCAAATCCTTAACGAAACATCCAGTCCTGGATAGACCTTCTTCGACAAACTAGAAACTGTCAATGAGGATAGACTTTGAGTCTTGAGTTTGGCAGTCCGGAGGTCTTTAGACTTTAAATAGTAGAGTCTGCAAATCTTCAGACTAGACTGATGGAAACGTTTTGTCAGCTTCAAAACACTTCATGAAGATTTCTCCAACAATCTCCCCCTTTTTGATGGTGACAAAACTTTCCTGCAGATTTGAATAACTTTGACTTGCAAAATATTACTCACGCAAATATGGATATCTTACAAAAATAAATGGCTTAATGATAACACTAGAATTTGCAACCATAGAAAATAGGTTAGACTTTCATGTGAGTAAGGCCATTCATAAGATATCAATAGTACTTAATATAAGCAGTCAAATCCAAATTCCAAATTCAGTCAACATCCAGACACAAGTCAAGTCAAAACATCAAAACAAACTAAAAGTTCAACAAGTTCAAGTTCAAAGTTTTCAAATCTCGCATCTCTCCCCCTTTTTGTCATAGAAAAAAGGTTGAGATGGAAATAGAGTAGAGTCAAGATTGCTTGGGAATACGAACAAGCTGGAAATCTCGCCATTGATTGGACAATGCCTTCCAGCTTTTTCAATTCTTCCTTCAGTTGAGCTACATCTTCCCCCTTAGCATTTGCTTGAATTTGAAGACCAAGGGCTTGAATATGATCATTCACAGAAAATGAAGAAGCTTGGCTTGCAGTTTGCAAATTCTATACTTCGTAACCCAAAGCATATACCTGACCCTGCAACTCCAAGAGAACATCGAGAATTTTGCGAAAATCTATTGAATTATCAGTTTGCATACTGGCTTTTGCTCGATTAGATGGAGTAAAGGCAGACGATGGCAAATCAGCATAGTTACGCAGATTGGGCGATGAAACACCATGTCCCTCCTCAGGAAATTGAGAGGCATAAATGTCCTCTGGATCTGCTGGAAAGTGACTGACTCCTTCACTAGTAACAGGATATGAGGACATATCTCTTTTCTCACGATCTCCCCCTGTTTCCATGCCTTCAGGTGGAGCAGAGTGTTCCTCATGCTCTCCTTCCTCTTGATCACCTTTCTCTCATTTCTCTCATTTCTCTCATTCTTCTTCTACTTCAATTCTTTCCTCCTCAGCATCTCTTTCTTTTGCTTCTCTCTCCTCTGTTTCTTTCTCCTATGCTTCTTCTCGTTCTTCAGTCCTCTGTTCTGAGTCTTTCTCTTGATGTTCCGTTGATTTTGGAGCAGAACGACTCAGGTTCTTCAATTCCATAGCATAAATGATGATATCATCCTCATCATCTTCATCCTCAACGATGAGAGCTCTTCTTTTCTTGGATGAAGCAACCATGGGCTCCTTCCCTTTTCTTTTTGTTACAGAAGAGATTTGATGAGGCTTGGCAGGAGTTGTCTCCTTGAATTTCTCCAACGACTTGTTTAGTTCTTTCAGTCGCATTTTAGACACCATTTTCAAAATCCTACCACCATGTGATCACACGATCGAACATAGAGAATTCATAGAGGCTGAATATTCAAATGTCTGAATAACTTTGTCACAAGAGCTGGATAAGGAAGTTGACCCCTATCCTTCACCACTGCTCTATACATGTGGAACAAAATAGTGTGAGGAAGAAAAACTTTTTCCCTGCATTGATGGCGTACATCAGCTTTGCCTCTGAATTGGAAACATTAGTTTTTGAAGTAGACTTTGGCCTGAGGTAATTAATCACAATCTTGTGAAGCAGAATGTTGAATGCACACATCCTTGAGTAGGAAATCCTTCCCTATGTCCTTCTATCCTTAACAAGTTCCAATGTGGCACGAGCAACAAACACATTGATAGGTTGATATCTCCCTCTCAACCCCAATCACATCAGCCAACATGTCTACATCCACCACATAATCCTGATCTCGAACACTAAAAGAAAATCTATTCGCATCTAGAAAACTGAGATTCGAATAGAAGTATGTAGTGAGTTCAGCATAGGCTTCTATAGGTTCAGAACAAAATTGCTCAAGTTGAAGAAGACTGAATTTTTCCCTCAAATTGACATTCACAGAGTCAAGGAAATCAAAATCTACACTTCTAGGGTTTATCACCCCACGCTTTAACAACTTAGTGTAAAGATGCTTGTGTTCCTCCAAACGGAACAATTCTATCCTTTTGCTCCGAATACTTGCTGCAACACCCATTCTCGGTTGAAATTGATTGTACAACTTGTCATCATCATTTCCGTCTGATTGATTCACTCCTCCAACACACGGATCACTTGGGATGTTTGCAAGGGCTTCTTCTGCCAACCCTTTAAGGGCAATTCCCAAATGCTCCATATTTCATAAAAAGATGTATTCATTACCATACCCTTTGTCATTGAGAAACTCATCGATGTAGTTCAATGGAGTACCGGTCTTCTTTAAAACATGATAAAGCTTATAAATAAATGAGGGCTTTTGGATTCTTACAAGATTTGTGCCTTCGACGATTTCTTCTTCTTCTCTATGACCAACATCCTGTGGGCTAGACGGTGGAGAATGACGCGATTGAGAATGTTGTGGGCTCTGCTGCTGACTGGGAGTCTCTTTTTCCTCGGTGAGATCAAAGTGAGTAGGCCCCTCACTCATTTTCAGCGGTCCCCTACTTGCGATTCTCGACGACTTCCTTTGAGACGACATCTTTCATAGTCTTTGAAAGATTCCAAACTTGTTTTTCCCAAGAAAGATGACAACTTTTTGAAGATTAAACAAGAGAAGAAGACGCAAGTGGAAGATCGATGCTTTTTAGGGTTTTGGAGTAAAACGAAGAGGAACGAACAATATATAAGTCAGTCGAAGAGAGGCATCCGAAGCGTCATAAAAGAAAGTAAAAAGATGCATTTTTAAAAAATAACTGCCTTTTTCAAAAATTGGATAACGGCCATTTAAGATTATCTTCATTTTCGAAAAAGAAAGATAGCGATAATCACGGAAATAGCAAAAATCAATTATGGATAGATAATCGTACCTTTTTGAAATTTAATTTGAGAGAAAGAATAAAATAACTTACAGTAAAGAAAACTCGATTGACTGAGTTTGAGAGTCTCTAGACTTTAACCTCTTTAGACTTTAAGATGTTGAGTCTGGAACGAATAACTTCAAATTGATTTTTCTCCAAAGGCTTTGTAAATATATCCGCCAGTTGATTCTTTGAGTCAACAAACTTAATCGAAACTTGTCCATTCTGAACATGATCTTTGATGAAGTGATGTCGAATCTCTATATGTTTTGCTCTTGAGTGAAGAATTGGATTCTTGGTCAGATTGATTGCACTGGTGTTGTCACACTTAATCTCCGTGCATGAATCTTCAATTCCAAAGTCTCTTAAGCTGTTGTTTTATCCACAGAATTTGTGAACAACAACTTCTAAGAGCTACATACTCTGCTTCTACTATAGAAAGAGCTACTGTATTTTGCTTCATTGAAAACCAAGACACTGTCCTGCTTCCAAGTAATTGACAGGTACCCAAAGTGCTCTTTCTATCAACTCTGCATCCGGCTAGGTCTACGTCTGAGTATCAATGTAGAATAAAGTCTCCCTTTTTAGGATACCAAAGACCAAGACTTGAAGTTGAAGCAATGTATTTGATAATACGCTTTGTAGCACTTAGATGAGATTCTTTAGAGTCTTCTTGAAATTTAGCACAAATGCAAACACTAAACAAAATATCAGGTCTAGAAGTAGTAACATAAATAAAGTGAACCAATGATACTCATGTATAGCTTCTGATCAACTTTCTTTCCTCCTTCATCTTTGTCTATCTTCAAGGAACTTGACATTGGTATGTCAGTCTTTTTGCAATTTTCCAGTCCAAACTTTTTGACAAGATCATTAGCATATTTTTCTTAATGAATAAAAGTCCCTTCCTTCAATTGTTTCACTTGAAGTCCATAAAAGAAGGTTAGCTCACCCATCATGCTCATTTCAAATTCATCCTGCATAGACTTAGAGAATTTTTTGCATAAACTTTCATTAGAGGATTCAAAAATAATATCATCAACATATATTTGAATAAGTAGGAAACTTTTGTTTTCTTTTTTGATAAACAGAGTAGTGTCTACTTTACCTTTAACAAATCCATTTTGAATTAAAAACTTACTCAGTCTGTCGTACCAAGCTCGAGGTGCTTGTTTTAAACCATATAAGGCATTTTTCAGTCTGAACACTGAGTCTAGTTTCCTTGGGTCTTCAAACCCAGGTGGTTGTTCCACATAGACTTCCTCATGAATGAATCCATTCAGGAAAGCGCTTTTGACGTCCATTTGGAATAACCTGAAATTCTTATAACAAGCCAAAGCAAGTAATAATCGGATTGCTTCTAACCGTGCCTCATGGTGCGTATGTCTCATCATAGTCTATCCCTTCTTCTTGCGTATATTCCTTGGCCACGAGTCTTGCTTTGTTTCTTACGACCTTTCCTTTCTCGTCCATCTTGTTCCTGAAAACCCATTTAGCTCCAATAACAGACTTACCTTTCGATTTTTGAGTCAATTCCCAGACATCATTAATACTGAATTGTCTGAGCTCTTCTTGCATAGCTTCAATCTAGCTTTCATCAGACAAAGCTTCTTCTATGCTTTTGGGTTTTATTTTAGAGACAAGAGCCACAGCACTAGACTTTTCGCGCCTTTTGGATCTTGTGCGAATTCCTTCATTAATGTCGCCAATAATGAGATCTTTGGGATGACTGGACTTATGCTTCCAATTGCTGGTTGATTTGTCAGGTTGATGATCACTTCTTCATTTGAATCTTCAACAATTATTTGTTGCTGGTCTTTAGAAATCTGAGCTGCTTATTGAGATTTAGACTTTGTAGAGTCTGGAGCAGGTTCAAATTCTTCAAGATGAGTCTGAATAGATTCATTTTGCATAGAATCTTGAAATCTGACATTCATTGATTCCTTCATAGATTGAGTCTTCTTGTTGTAGACTTCATAGGCTTTGCTTGAGGTTGAATATCCAAGGAAGATGCCTTCATCTGACTTTTCTTCAAACTTGCTAGCTCGATCATTTGCATTTTTCAATATAAAACATTTACATCCAAACACATGAAAATATGAAACAATAGGCTTCTTTTCTTTGAATAATTCATAGGGGGTCTTTTCCATAATAGGCCTTAGAAAAACTCTGTTAATGATATAACATGCTGTAGAAATTGCTTCAGCCCAAAAACGCGAAGATATATTACTTTCAATTAAAAGAGTTCTAGCCATTTCTTGAGCGACCTATTCTTTCTTTCCACAACTCCGTTTTGCTCTGGAGTATATGGAGAGGAAAACACATGCTAAAAACCAGATTCATCACAGAATTTTGTAAAATCTTGATTTTCAAATTCGCCTCAATGGTTTGTTCTTATGCTTGAAATAACATACCATTTTTCATTTTGAACATTTTTAGCAAACTTTTCAAAGTAAGAAAATGTTTTAGACTTACTTGCCAAGAAATATACCCAAGTAAATCGTGAGTAGTCATCCACAATTACTAGGCAATATTTCTTACCTCCAATACTCTGAGTTCTGGTTGGTCCAAAGAGATCCATATGCAGAAGCTGCAGTACACGATTAGTGGAAACTTGATTTATTGGTTTAAAGGAATTTCTTACCTGTTTTCCCAATATGCATTGTGTACATAGATCAAACTTTTAGTATGACAGATTGGGTAAATCACGAACAAGCTTCTTTGCTTAAATTTTAGCTATCTGTTTCATATTAACGTGCCCAAGCTTTCTGTGCCATAGGTTTGCTTCGTCTTGAATTGAGATCAGACATTGCGATTCATCTGGTTTCACATCCAAGAGGTAGATATTTCCATGTCTTCGACCCATGAATGACTGAGTAAAATCTTTACTGGTTCCTGAACATATTCCCTCTTGAAAACTGATTTTAAAACCGGTATCGCATAGCTGATTAATACTGAGCAAATTGTAGTTAAGTCCTTCCACTAATGAAACATTGCTGATTGTGAGGTTTCCAATCTTTACATTTCCAAATCCCACAATTCTTCCTTTGTGTTTCCTCCAAATGAGACTTTTCCACCATTTACTTGAACAAGCTTTGTGAAGCAATTTGAATCTCCTATTATATGTCTTGAGCATTCACTATCCATATACCATTTTACCTTTTTTTTTTAATAGTGACCTGCATTTAGAAAAGCGACTCAAGCTTTCTTTGGTACCCATATTTTCTTTGGTCCATTTGTGTTAGTATGATATACGGTTTTAGCCCATACTTTCTTAACAGGTTTCCAAACCATAGGACATTCTTTCTCAAAATGATCTAAACTATTGCACTTAGAACATCTGAGAGCATTACGACTTACTGGTTTTACAAAAACCTTTTTGAAATGATTTTTGTAAGCATCTCTTTAGGGTCTTTGCTTAATTCTTTCCTTCACTTTAGGAAAATCAATTAAAGGAATGGTTTCTGCTATCATTCCCAAACCGGACTTATTGAAATAAGGTCTTTGTACTAAAAGAATACTAAAAGAATTTCCTCAAGTTTCTTAGATCCTATTGAAAATCTTTTTGAAATATTTGATATGTCATTTTTAAAAAATACATTTTCTTTTAAAAGATTATCTTTACTTTCTTTAAGAGAAGAAACATTTATGTCTAAACATTTCACATTTTCTTTCAAAACACTTTCATGTTGTTTCAGTGCAGAATTTTCCTTTTTTGAGTTCGGAAATCCTTTTAAGAGAAGTCTTAAGACTAAAACACAACCCATCAATGTATTTAGAAACTTTCGCAGGGATTTTGAAGTTACTTACCTCGAATTCACTGTCTGAATCTGAGTCTGTCTCAGAGTTTGAATTTGAATCTGATTGTGCCATCAAACATATATTGACATAATCATCATCACTTTCTTCACACTCTGTATCACTCTAGGTTTCTGCTTTAAGAGCCTTTCGATACTTTTCAGCTTTTCCTTTCTTCTTCCTTAGAAGAGGACAGTTGGATCTGATGTGTCCATTTTTCTTACATTCAAAGCAGACTACATCTTTGTTTGATTCATCATCCTCAATAGACTTAGTTTGTTGCTTTTGAAAACTCTGTTTCTTTGGATTGAATCTTCTTATCATGAGAGCAAGCTTCTCATCATCCATATCATCTTCAGAATCTGTAACATCAGAATCATCATTGAATTTTAATGCAATGGATTTCTTACCTTTAGGATCTTCGTCTTCATTGATTTGCTCCACTTCATAAGACTGAAGAGTCCCAACCAACTCATCGACAGATAGTGGCATGATTCTTTGTGTCTCTCTTATTGAGGTCTTTATGTAATTCCAATTCTTGGAGAGTCTACGCAATAGCTTGTTTACATTCATGGGATTAGAAATTGGTTGACCTTGATTTTCAAGACCATTCACGATTTCTGTAAAACGACTAAACATGTCAGTTATAGATTCTCCTGATTTCATTTTGAAGGCTTCGTATTGACCGAGGAGAATGTTGATTCTGGTCTCTTTCACTCGATATGTTCCTTCATAGGTAATATGTAATCTATCCCAGACTTCTTTCGTTGTAACACAAGAAGATATTTTGTTATATTCAGTAGGTGACAAAGCACAATATAAAGAATAAATTGCTTTTGCATCAAGAGCTTGTCTCTTGATTATTTCTTCCCGAGTCATTTCACTAGACTCAACAGCTTCTTTTCCTCTCTCTAAGACAGGTGCAGCTTTAGGAATGATTCCTTTTTCTACAACGTCCTATTCTAGAGGATCATTTGACCTTAGAAATGCCTTCATTTTGTTTTTCCATATGTTGTATTCATTTTCATCAAAGTAAGGCGGTCTAGTATTGCTTTGCCCTTCTACCAACCCTGGAGCTAACATACTAGCCATGAATCTTTAACTCTGAAGTAAAACAATTCAAACAAAGTGAGTACACAAGCTCTGATACCAATTAAGATAGCTAGTATAAGCACCTAGAGGGGGGGTAAATAGGTGCAAAAATAATTTCTCGTGATATGTGAGCAATTTTAGACAATGAAAATGAAGCTCGCCTTTTTGATATCACAAGTAATTATGATCAAAATAAAAGAGAGTAGGGAAGAGAAAATGAACACAAGGTTTATAGTGGTTCGGCTTATTTCAAGCCTACGTCCACTCTTCTACACTGACAGCCCACCGGCTGGATTTCACTATGAACAAAAGAGATGTTACAGCAATGTTCTCCCTTGATTCCACAATGTAGATATTCTACCACACTTCCTCAAGGTTTCTCACGAATATAGACTCTCTTTTGGGTACAAGATTTCGCTCAGCAAATGAATTGACTAAGAACAAGGAGCTTCAGACTTTGAAATTCTTCTATCGTACACCCCCTCGAACAACTGGAACGTCTTCCTTTTTATACTCCTTTATGCCATCATACCCGTTGGCACTTACCAAAGGAATTCCTCCAATCTACCCGTTGGACGGAATCAATTAGGAAGATCATTCGAGCTATTTAAGGAACATGTCGATAGCCCATCAATCCTGCTCACCTATACAATCAGGATCTCAGTTTCTATAAGTAGAATCTTCCAAGTATACTTCACCAATCATCGGATCCTTAATCAATCTTGATTCAAATAAAGGATTCCGTTATGTCATATCCAGCCAAGAGATTTTCATCAGTCGATAAGATCAAATCCTTAACGAAACATCCAATCCTAAATAGACCTTCTTCGACAAACTCAAAACTGTCAATGAGGATAGACTTTCAGTCTTGAGTCTGGCAGTCCGGAGGTCTTCAGACTTTAAATAGTAGAGTCTGCAAATCTTCAGACTAGACTGATGGAAACGTTTTGTTAGCTTCAAAACACTTCATGAAGATTTCTCCAACACAGACAACTGTTTATACTAGTCACATAGATAAGTTATTAACCTCATGTAAAATTAATGGTCTTTTATTTTATTTTATTTTATTTTTGGTAGAAAATTAATAGTCTTTTATATTAACACTTCTTGCTACGTTGCACAAATCATTAATTATGTTCAAACTCATATGTTTTACTACTATATGAGATGATAAGAATCAACATAGAAAAGTTACTTTTTATAGGAGACATTACTAATTGTGTAAACAAGTTAGTTATTTATGAATTGAGAATCGAGTTTCTTATAGAAAGTCATCAATCACATTAATTACTACTCATTAGTTATGTATATACCTAAAACTGAATCCCGGTAGAACAACAAGGCATTAGAAAGGGGACTTGTGATATTACTCAAAAACTAGAACCTAATTTCAAATTGTCATCGTCTAGTTTACTTTTGAGGGCTATGTTCTTCGTGCAGAATTCACTAAATATCAAAGAATATTTATCCTACTCAGTTTGTGTAATTTAAAATAGAACATGAATGTAATGCTCATAAAAAGTTCAGGGGAAAGAATATACACACCAACATTGATAATATGGCTGTCATTCCAAATAAAAAGACATGCTATTCGAGAAGGCCGGTATTGGAACAAGAAATGTGGTAAAGTTCCACAATTAGGAATTAACCACGAGCCGAGATTGAGGCATCGAGGCATCAGCTTTCCTCTTCTAAGCGGCCGCTTAGAGGAACGTCAAGGCGGACTTTATTGATTGAGACTCAAAGGTGGGTGCCCTCGCCGGTACAATTCCGGCGTTGTGACATTGAGGCTGAAGCCGCTTATTACCATCATCTTGACGATGTGCAAGGCTTTGTTGAGGCGGGCAAGATTACAAAAGCGAGTAATGAGTGCATCGAACTCATAGGGGGAGCTGAGGTCGAGGTGAAGAGGGAGGGCTCGAAGTTGAGGGTGTGGATGGGAGAAAAAAGAAAAAGAAGATGAAAGATCATAAGAGAAAAAGAAAACATAAATGAAAAGAGAGAGAAAAAAAAAGGAAAGAAAGTGAAAGAGAGAGAAATTAGAAAAGTAAAGTCTTTTAATGAAAACGACCTTGACTATATTAAAATTCAACTAATTGGTAAGGTCGAGCCTTTATTTAAGATTAATTTGTCATTTAAATTCTTATTTGAAATAATATTTATTTTGAGCTCTTTTTTGAAAAAAAAAAAATTTATGTTATATTTTTATTTGAAATTTTCCCATAAGTTAGACTCTCGAACCCTTTTGTACTTTGCCCCAATTGAAATGATGAAATCTCCATTGCACTTAGCACTTATTTTCTTAAGTATCAAAATAATTTCATCGGTCAACCCGCCATGCGGTAGGGGCCAGTGCAATTGAACAAGTACTAGTGTGTTTGGGATAGCACGAGTGGTAAGGGCTGGAAACATACAACTATTATTGGGTCTACGCGAGGCCATGCAATAGGCAACTTAAGCGATTTTAAAGGGGGTACCTTTTGCGATAGATTTGCAAGTTGACTTTTTAGATTTAACTAAAAGGTCAGTTTCTGAATTGGCTTTGGGAAGTTAAGACATTTTTTTGATACCATGGAGATCGAAGATGATCGCCAAGTAAAATTTGTGGCATACAAGTTGAAGGGCGGTGCCTTAGTGTGGTGGGAGCAAACACAGTTGACCCGACATCGACAAGGAAAAGCTCCCATCTAAATGTGGAATCGGATAAAGGAAATGTTGAAGGTTCGGCTCCTCCCAACTCATTATGAACAATTACTATTTGAACAATTCTAGAATTGTAAGCAGTTGAGCTGATTAGTACAAGCCTACATAGAGGAGTTTCTCCAATTTTCCACTCGTAACAACCTGGCTAAGTCGGAGGCACAACATACTCCCAAGTACATTAATGGCTTGTGACTTAACATTCAAGACCGTGTTCCAGTACATCGTTTGTTCTCTGTTGAGGATGCTCAAGAGTGGCCTAAAAGGTCTAGATGCAATTGGAGAGAACTAGCCCCATTAATCGGGCTAACAATTATTACACTTGAGGATCATTTGGAAGGGGGAGACAACTAGATGTTCCAAAATCCTCCAACCAGTAAACTAGCACAATGAATTGAACTCACAGGAGTACTACTAGGTGTTGAGGAAAACTCCCTTGTTAGTTTTGATCATTAACAAAACTTTCTTTTAATTGTTCTTTGATTCTGATGATAAGATTTTCCATGTGGAAACTTTGATGAGCACTATTACCTTGCTCATCAAACCTAGAGAATTGGACTCTAGGTCATGAAGTAATCTATATCCTTGATATTTGATTATCGAGATATTGATCTAGAAGATAATTTTTATGCAACGACCAGAAAATTAGTGGATTTTTTGCTATAATTAAAAGATCTATCCAAGAAGGAAAGTTTATGAAATTAAATCTCCCAAAGACGGAATTTAGTGATCCTGGATAAATCAATCTACAAGAGGTGAAATATTCCTTTTAAGTGAAGCACTCTTCTTATGGAAACTTTATCTACTATATGGGCAACGAAATCAATGAGAGACTTCAATCTCGGCAACCTTGAAATAATAAGATTTTTTAAAAACGTTCAAGTCCAACGGGAAGATTGGTTGAGCGATCCTCTAAGGAAATGTCCAATTGTCAAGTTGGATAGAGAGGATTATATAAGAAGGTCGAGATGCTGAGAGGAGATAAGAAGCTGAAATTCTGAAGTTTATAATTCCTTAGTCTTAAGTGATCTTCAATCATTTGCACTCAGATCTATGAGCTACATCGTGTAGTCTTTTAAAAGTAGAGAGTGCGTGAGAGTTTGTTCACATGAGCTTGAGTATTCATTACTCAAATCTTGTAACCTCTGATGGATTAATCTATTGGAATCTAGCTAATTAGCTGTCAGCGCAGGAGAGCAGACGTAGGCTTGCAAATGCCAAACTACTATAATCGTTTGTGTGCAATTTTCTATCCCTTACTCCATTTATTTTACTTGTGATAGAGTTAATTGTACATTAGTAAGATATGATAGTTATTTGAGTTGTGGTTAGATATCATTTTGTTACAATATCACTTTAAATTTATTTTATTTCGTACTATCACTTATTCACCCCATCTAGGTGATACATCTAACCCTAACACTAGGGTGCCTAAGGAACCAATCACTGCAAACAACTATAAAGCTAATCAAAATGTTCAGAACTTGTACGCTAAGCCACCACCAATCAAATGCTACGAGTATAATGAACTAGGACATTGTTTGAGTGACTGCCACAACGGAAGATGGCCATTGTTGTCGAGCATGATACCAACATATACGAAGATGACTAGGTTGATGAGGAAGAAGTGGAGAATGAAGAGGGTGAGCATGTCAATTGTGTCATTAGGCAAATATTGCTTGCCCCACAAAGAGACGACTGGTAGAGGAATAGTCTTTTCCGTGCCTGTTGTACCATCAATGGCCAAGTCTACAATGTCATCACCGATAGTGGAAGTTGTGAGAACATAGTGTCCAAGGCCTTGGTGGATTAGTTACAGATGAAGACAAAGTCACATCCCTCATACAATTGGATAGACTTGTAAAGGGGCTAAACTCAAGGTGACACAGGTATATCGTTTACTATTTCAATTGTAAAGTCTTATAAGAACAACATTATTTGTGATGTAGTAGAGATGGATGCATGCCAATCCTATTGGGACAACCATGACAATACAATGTTTATATCACCCTTAGGGCTTAAGAGAACACCAACTCTTTTGCATGGAAAAAAGAGGAAGAGTACTTTGAAGTCAATGAGTAACACTCCCTAGGTCCCAAAGAACCAAAATGCAAGCATTATGCTAAACGTTCATAAATATGAGAGCATGGGCATGATTATGGAAAAAAGGTATGAACAAGCTATTATTCTCATTCCGAGGCTCTTCAACCCTTGTTCAAAGCATTTGTCGACATTATCCTATAGGATCCACCTATTGGATTACCCTTCTTGAGGGATATCCAACATGAGATTGACTTTTTTCAGGAGTGAGTCTCTTCAATTTGCCACACTACTAGATGAATTCGAAAGAGAACCAAGTTTTACAAGACCAAGTATGAGAACTCCTTCAAAAAGGCTTCTTGCGCGAAAGCATGAGCCCTTAGCAATCCTCACACTCCTCACTATGAAGAAAGACGAAAGCATGCGTATGCAAATTGATAGTCGGACAATTAATTATATTACCATCAAGTATTGATTCCCAATCCCTCACTTGGATGACATGCTTGACCGGCTTACAGGATCAAAGGTCTTTACAAAGATCAATCTACATAGTGGATACCACCAAGTAAGCATCCACCCTTGGCAATGAATGGAAAACAACTTTTAAAAACAAGTGAAGGTTTGTATGAATGGCTTGTCATGTCATTTGGCCTCACCAACGCACGTAGCACCTTCATGCGATTGATGACTTAGGTCCTCAAACCTTTCATTGCCAAGTTTGTGGTGGTCTACTTTGATGATATTCTCATATATAGTGCAAATAACCAGCAGCATATGGAGCATCTAAGGGACGTCTTATCGGCCTTGTGAATGAACTGATTGTACATTAATTTGAAGAAATATAGCTTCATGACCAATCGACTTTGTTTCTTGGGATATATTGTCGGAGCAAAAGGCCTTCAAGTTGATGTAGAGAAGGTAGCTGCCATCCGCGATTGGCTGACCCCCCAAATTGAAACGGGATGTTTTGAAGAACATGAGATGGGTTTCGTAATCATTCCCCATGTAATCCATAATGATCTATCAAGTAGAGAGACTATAAATACCAAAGGAAATAGCGTTAAATTGCTCGATTCAAGGGTATGAATTTAGTTTCAAAAAACTATGGGGTATCCAATAAGTCTAGCTTTTGTTCTTGGATTGATGAGGGAAATCCCTCTATGTTAGTCAATCCCGGTGAAGTATCTCCACTAACTCATGGGCCACGTCTGATGTGAACTGAAACCCGAGTAGTTGTCCAGACATGGGATTGGTAAAGGCTAATATAAGCAAAATTCGCACAAAAGGAAGATAATTGGACAATATTGGGCTCGTTTCTTTGGCCCCGAATCTGCATAGATTTTGGGACAGAAAAGCTTTCTTTTTATTATTTGAACCAATGTTTGGCAATGTGGAGAATGTAGGTGTAGTTTTATTATCACGTGACTCTTTTTCCCCATTTTCGATCTTCTACATTATAGGCCCGTTTGTACCGTGTACAGGTCGAGTGAAAAATAAAAATTATAGAGAAGCTATGCCTGGGGAAGAATACAATGAGGTGATGGCAGTATGCTGGAGATTAACATGTCTTAAGGAGAGAGGGCACTTCGATTTCGGGCGCTTGCCGATCATATCATCTTCTCGAACTTGTCGAGCTTCTTCACCCGTTGCATCGACCTCAAGAACAATGTGAAACATACTCCTGGATTTGCACATTAAGTTTATTAAAATGAACCATCTAGCAACATTGATGGCGGAAAGAAACTTTCCATCTCGATGTGAAAGGGAGTGTTGATGAAAGATGAAGAACCTGCTCCGATGAATGAGCCGTTGGCGAGAATCAGACTGCCTTGGTTAGTCAGAGTAACTCCTAGATTAAGTAGCGTGCCCCCGAAGACGGTATACATAGTGGCCATTTGAAGAATCGTTGCTTTCCGAGCTGCTCTTTCGGACTGGGAAACCAAGAAGAAAAACCAGTCATTTGCAGAGCTGTTGGATTTAAAATTCGATAATTACATCAGGTGCCGATAAAAGGATCTGCCAGACCTCCTATGTCTAGCCCAAATCTTGTCAAATGCTCAATGAGAATGTAGCAAATTAATCGTTAGGATGGTTAAAGTAGGAAAAGTAGAAAACCTCGAGCACCCGGACTCTGAGTTTTAGATCCCCTGAGTCGAGTTGATTCACAATCTCCTCTATCCGTTGGACTCTGTAAGGCATGCTTATGGCGGAGGTTCTAACCTGAATGTGTGTACATGGTTTCTCTCAGTACCAATTCTCATCAAACATGAAAAACACATGATCAAGAATTCATGTCTAGATGGACTCAAAACCATACATCATCAGCTTGTTTCCTTATCTGCTCCACGAGTTGCGTGCCCGTCTGTTGTTTTGGCCTTATATCCAGAAGCTCCTGCAGGCATAATCGCATAGTAATCATTTAGTAGCAGAGATGGGTTGCTAATCATATGAACCTACTAAGGCGAAAGCCATAAATTGTTCTTAGGAAAAACAATGGAACCTGAGCGTAAGGGGCAGCAATCTTTACGAAGGAGAAATTGGGGTCGAGGGTATAGCCAATACCTGAAAAATGACAGTTAGAGAGCGAGACAGAAAAGGTCAACCTCTCCGCATATGAATATCCCCGTAAGGTATCTTCGACATTACTTGCTCTTATGGCACAAATGGACATAGCTTGTTCATCAAGAATTTTGCAACTACTGGGGAATAAAGGATGTTCGATTTCAAATCATAGGAAGCCATTTTATATTGCGATTAGAAAAGAGTGGATGTGTGTGAGAGAGAGAACCTTCAAGGGTAGAAAATGCCTTCAAGACAAAGGTAACGGTTGATGGAAATCTGAATGACTGATCTTGGGCTATCGCAAACAAATCCTGCCATATAATTGCCATCACCAACTAGTTTCCTATATATTCGGCAGAAAAATAATCAATTTCATTTCCTTTGTGGAGCAAATGCGGAACCTATATGCATACCTCCCCAATCGCGGCGAATGTCTGCTGTTGATCCGTTGTCTGACTTAACAAGTTGTCCAGGAAAAACTTCACGGATCTCCTCACCTGAAGAACATTCAAGAATTGGTGACGCAAAATCAACAACTTCATTGCCTTGTCAAGCAAAACGCATTCCATACCGATGACAGGTCTCCAGTTGGCTGAAGCGCTCCAAGATCAATAAGGCTCTGCATAACCTGTGCAGTCACCACTCGTCAGATCAAGCTGAGCAATGCTGCATAACCAGTGAAGCTAGTCCATTGCGGATTTGGACATGACTAATTTTGCATATGTTCATGGCATCATTGAAAGATGGATAATTACATTTAGGAAGCAGGCATAACGAGTCTACTTGCACAGAAAGAGTGAACAAAAAAATAAATAGCAAAGAGAATTGATAAGGGATCTGGACAGACCCATTTTGCATCTTTCTCATAAACAGCATAGAAAAGTTCAAGCAGCCTCTCACGGGTGAATGATTTGATCTCCCCCATCGTAGTAGATGAGCGCTTCATCCATGTCAATAGCGAGATTTCCAGGGTGGGGATCAGCATGAAAGAAACCGGTTTTCAGTATGTGCACCATTTTGTTTCTTAAAATCATCCAGCTGTATGATGAATTCAACCAACAAAAACTGCATATGGTTTTCATGATCAAGAACCAGACTTCAAGACCAGTTTAGGGTTCTGTACCTGAATCAGATATGCTTCAATAGCACGCGAAGAAATGCGAGAGCGGTCAAAACCACGTGAATCAAGCAGGTTTAGCCGATCAATCTTAATACCTACCACAGTATAACCAAGACACACGAGACAGAAGTGGCCATCGTGTTAATATAGATGATACTATCTTGAACCAAATTAAGAATTTGTGGTCTCAGTAAAAACCTGGTACATACTCCAAGGTCAACACCTTCAATGCGGTATAATCCCAATAAATCAGCTGCAACAAAAGAAACAAGGAAACATTTTACAGTAATGAGAAGCCTAAAGAAAAAAATAACAATGGCTGTACTCTATGAAAGTTAAATGCATCTCCTTGTGTAAGTAGCGGCAGAAAAATACATAGCTAAAGTAGTTGGTAGGCTATTGAGGAAAAACCTACAGGCACTCGGACCCACTTGACGTTCCGAAAATCTCGGCGGAATTTATCAGCATTCTTCCCTTCATTGATGTAATCTATCTCCTGATACAAAATCCTGAAATGAACAAAGATCTACGTTCACCTCAAAAAACAGTGTGCATAGAACTTGCTAGAGGAGGCAAAGAAGCAAAAGCTCTGTTATCCTACTGAACAGCATGTCGTTGAACATGGACGAGAAGGATTGCATCTTTTGATAGCTTAAAATGAGAATGGTACCAACACATTGACAAATGGACAAATACCACTAAAATAAGAAGGGGAGTGAGCTATGACACAGCAGACTCAAATTTATGATATGGAATAAAATGTAGGTATATAGCAGAGGCACAACACAATGACGAAGCAGCATGAACAACTTTAAGCTGATACAATTCAAGCCGAGTTGGTCTTTAGACTGACGTTTTACATTCTTCATAAATACCAATCCAGTCTCTTGATCCAAGAGTTTCACTTCTCTGAAAGTACTCTGAAATAAGCTTTAAATTACCTGGCCAGGAAAAACAAGTCAGAGGTGTCAGAGGAACTGTCAAAGCAATCTAACAAATAATTCCCCATAACGTTCATAATATTGTCTAATAATGCCATATCAATACAATTATCCAACTGCATCAGAACGATAAACTTCAAGGTAGTCAGAAGTTTCATGCAAATTCAGAGCTATTACTCATAGCTTTTCAAAAGAAAAAGCGCCGAGCACCCTTGTCAACCTTGTCCTATTGGCAACTTAAATATTGTCACATGAACAAATGCGGAGTACCCCTGAACGTGCTCAAGAAAGAGAACTTATGGAGCCAAGTATCAGAAAAAAAATAAGCAATTTATTTACTGCATGGCAGAAGGTGAACGCAATGACCAGGGCACAGGATGAAGTCTCTTTAGCTAATATCATGCATAGATTCAGATAATTAAACCCACATCTGACAGCACATTCATAACACCCCGTACGTTGGGACCAACACTTGGTGATGCCCATGTGAATGAAACTATACTTAACAAGTCCTGATTGAAGTAAAAGGGAAAGCAAGGAGAGGAACGAAGCATAAACATTCATGGTTTAAAATAAAAATCCAAAACCGATAATTTGAAAAGAGGTGTTACTTACGGAAATCAATGTCGAAAAGCTTCTTCAAGCCTGGTCTTTGAACTTTTATTACTACTTTCTCTCCATTATGCAGTATAGCTCGATGAACCTAAAAACAAGATCTTTCCAACGTTAAATCAATATAATACAATCATGCAGAAAGAATTACTATGATGAGGATGTTGACTACAGAATATGGAAAATCATGCGTCATTCTATTTCTCCTTCTTCCAAAGTGATATTTGGCATCTATACTCTCCATACTGTAGAACAGAACCATTATCACATTTCAACTTCTACTGGTTTATAACGTAATTGATAATAACGTTTCTCACCATCATACAGGGAAGTAAACCAAATATCTAAAAGCGTCCAAGTAACTAAGGAAGAGTTAGAAAACAAAAACAGATCAAACACCTGACCAAGACTAGCAGCAGCTATGGGCTGATCCTCAAACTCCTTAAAGATGACATCAAGTGGAGCTCCCAGTTCACTCTCGATGAAATCTCTAGCTTTCTTGGGTGAGAAGGCGGGAACTCTGTCCTGCATTGAAAAGCGGATTTGTTTTGTATTGCAAATGGTATTGATGCAAAATGTAGTGTAATAACGGGTCAACATAGAGCCACCCTCACAAATCCTAGGCAAAAGCAGAAGAACAAGAGAACAAAACCCTTCTTAAAAGCGATCATATCATAATCAAGAACCATGGCATGCCTGCAACTTGGTGAGCTCATCCACAAATTCACGTGGAAAGAGATCAGACCTTGTCGAAGATAACTGGCCAAGTTTAATGAAGGTTGGCCCTAGCTGCAGCACACGCTCCCGCAGCCAGGAAGCAGTCTTTCGTCGCCTATCTTTCTGAGTTGCAAATGTCAATTAGCACCTCAAAATAAAAAATAGAAGTACCGACAGCTGCATTAAGCATCAAAAACGCTTAAAACACACCTGCTTGTCTTCTGAAAACCCTCCCAAATAAGCCCATTTGGCATTATCAAACAAAACACGGACACGCAGAGATAGAACAAAGGACCAAACATCTATGTTCCTCTGCCAGGAGCTATAGTTTTCATTGGCCCAACTGAATCCTTCATCCGACGGCAAAACCTTGAGCTCGTCCACTGGTGGAAACTGTTTGGTGTCTCAAACTTTGGAGTCTTGACAAGGGACAGGTTAGGTTTCTTTTTTACTATGCTCGCGCCATTAAGAACTTGCTTTGAACCATTCACAATCTCTACTTTGTTACTACCATTCGGGGCATTCCTCTTCATTACCTCACTCACGGGCATCATCTTAACGGCTCTTCCATTGGTACCTAATCTAGCCGGAGAATCGCTCTGTCTCACAGTCACCTGAAACCTATGAACTCTTTCGCCAAAGTTCACATTGCACATTTTTCTCTCAGGTTTTGTGATTTGATTTGATATAGAATTCGAAAAGCTTAAACCATCCTTCGTTCTTCCTTGATTCATCACCTCGGTGTATTGGCAATAACAGCTCTGAGAAGCCAGTATTACCACCATTTAGTGAAATCAATCCCTGTAAACGTCGACGGGAAAGTCAAAAGCACACAAGTAGAAAAGATGAAGATCAATTCGAGAGGTGTTAGATTCAATGAACTTGCAATTTTGATCAAGAAGAGGATGGACAACAAGATCTGATATCACAAATGCTAAGCTAAGTGCCCTAACAAGTCGAAGATACAGAATTGAAATCAGCAATCCAATTCAAGAAAGGTCCCCCAAGAAAAAAAACTCGCCTTCCCCTCGTTATATTCTCAGAAACAAACAGACTAGATGAATATAGATCACCAAGGAAAGAACAACATTCCCTGGGTATGTAATAGAATATTCAGACCCTCAATACTTCAACTTAAGGATCGGACCTCTGCAACCTGATGATGAGCTCAGAGAGAGTGAGAGTGAGAATGCCATCGTCTGGCCGTAATATAACAGTTCCAATTGTCGGCGTGGCGTTAAAGAATAGGCCAATCCTTCTGACTTGCTTTTTTCTTGTATTTGGTTAACGACCAATTTGACATTCGAGGCAATCGATACTAAGAACCGGATAGAACTAGGAACTAGGAGGACGGTTTTCGGGTAGAACTAGGAACCGGAGAACCGGGTCCGGTTCGGTTCCCGATTCTAAAGAGACCGGTTCCGATTCCCGATTCCCTTTTTCTAGGAACCGGCGTTTCCGATTCCAGTTCTAGTTTCAATGGAAACTAGAACTGGAACCGAATCAAAATCAAAAAAAAAAAAAAAACCTAGTCCTCACTTTCCCCGTGATTTCCCCCTTTCTCCCGATTCTTCCCCCTTCCATTTTCTTTGTCTCTCTCTCTCTTTATTTTCTCCCCTTTTTCCTCTCACGTCACTTCCTACCCCCAACTTTTTCTTTTCTTTTCTCTCTCTTGGCCGAACCCTTCTTCTTCCTTCCAGCCTCTTGCTAGCTGTTGCTTCACATACCACCACACCACCGCCCCGCGCCCTTCTCACCACCACCTCTTGGCCATCGAACCACCACCACCCACCGCTCGTCCGACGAGCCATCTCGCCGTTGAGCCCGACGAGATGTCGCGCCATCCGCGCCGCCCTTCAACGCCTCTCGGCCCCTCGATGCTGCTCGACCCCCTCGACGCCCGCTCGGCCCCCTCGACGCCCGCTCGATGCCTCTCGGCCCCTCGACGCCCCCTCGACGCCTCTCGGCCCCTCGACGCCCGCTCGACCCCCTCAACGCCGCCCGACGTCCCCTTGATACCGCTTGCCACCCTCGACACCAAAGAAACTCGCCTCCTCCAGCTTCAATTGCAGGTCTAATCTCTTGTTATTTCTGCTCTTAACTGTTAGATCTAATCTAATAGTTTAGGTGCTTTATTTGGTCAATTTTGAGATGTGTGTCATGCTTGTGTGCCCTGATCCAAGTACATACATAGTGAGGGAAGGGAATTTGTGGGGTTGTGTCATGTGGGTTCTTCCGTATCCCAAAATAAGACCAAGATGGTTGTTCTGGGATCTTCATCTTGCTGTTCAGTGGCTATTGTTGGGGCTATTCTTGTTCTGGTTTTGAATGGGGCTGATTTGTGCAATGGAGGGAAGACCAGCACTTTTGTTCGTAAAGTAGAGAAAATTGTGGACATGCCTCTAAATAGCGATGTTTTCCGAGTGCCTCCTAGCCATAATGTCCCTCGACAAGTCTCAACTAAGCTTGTCTTCTTGCTTTTTCTTTCAATATAGCACAAGCTTTTCCTTTGTTCATTTGTGACTTTTGAAATGGTTTGTCGAAAAAAGTGTAGGTTGTCTCCTATTCGCTGCATTGTTGATAGTTACCTTTTGATAATGATTTGCAAAAGGTGGGAGACAACCATTGGACTGAGCATCTTCACTAGGAGTGGCTAAAGGCATTGTGCACATCCATTTGGCCAGAGGCGGGAGGTTTATCCATGGCAACATACCTTGAAGGTTGCATCCCAAGGTTTGGCCTGACTCCTCCGATCCGCACTACTACAATGCCTCCTAGAACTAGAAGTGCAGGTTATTGGCCTCCTGAAGTTATGAAAACTAACAAACCCACACAAAAATTAGACATTTATAGTTTTGGAGTACCGCTCCTTGAATGATTGTCAAGATGTCGGACCCCATTATGGTGTTTTCAAGCTATTTTTCTGTGTTAATCATGATTTGAAGGATAAGCTCAAAAAAAAAAAAAGAGTGAGGATTAAGAGGTATAAGATTTTTTATTATTGCTGTGTTCATTTTCGTTTTTTTAAACTAAAAATGAAAAATAAAAAAAGAAAAAGAATTTGTTAAAATCCTTTGAACTTGGAATCAGAATCGATAACCGCGTGGCACTGTGACGGGGTAGGTTTGGGTTCGACGGGAGTTAAGTTCCAAAAAATAAGGAATCTGTATCCGAAGATAGGTTTCAAATATTTCAGATTCCTGGCGGAACCGAACCGGAATTGAAAATCGCTCACCTCTAATCGATACGACCTATAATCTGACGAGGAAACAGTGGAATCTTCAATGACCGCCATTCGCTTGATTGCTTTCGTACGATGGTTCGTACGATAAAACTGTTGGGTCACTTGGCGAGGACGTGCTCTTGTGTGCCACGGCCAGGGTCACAAAATAGCCCGTCCTCTTCCGGTCCCACCAGGTGGGGATACATCTGCACCCTAGGCGAGACGCGCGCGCACCGAGCCCGACCACGCGTGACTTGCTTTAGGTGGCGGACATTGACTCACATATGATCGTTAAATCAATAATCGCGTTCCACCCTTACATGATGGGCTGAGTTTGATTTTTGCATCAATGACTACCCTTTCAATCAAAATTGCTCGAGAAACATAGTAAATTCATCCGAGTTTGGCTCTGCCCAATGTTCAGAGAATAAATATTCAATGCAATGAAAATTGACATTCTAATTTTCCAATTTAAGTCAAAATCACGTGAACATGCTCTAGTTATATTAGTTTTGTTATTTATCGCAAATTTTCTTTTACACAAGCTTTGGATTAGCCGGTTTTTAGATTAAGAAATTGATATAAGTAACCTTTCAGCAATGTTTAGTTAAAAAAAAAAAAAAACCTTTTAGCAATGTTGAGAAAAATAAAAGAATTTGAGGGTTTCTATTTTTTACTTAGTTTCTAAGTAGTATTCAAGATGAGTTATATTGATGAATTCATTTCAATCTTTGACTTATTAGGATAAAACTCAAATTGACCGTAACAACTTTGAAATTGAAAATTAAAGATGCCTTTTAAATTACTTGAGATCACTCAACTTTGAGCGAAATAACGAATCTCTAGGAAAATATCAACCATTTTTATTTGGATTTTTAGCTATGCCTTATATAATGTAAAAAGGGTCCTGAAGACTTACATATTTAGGTTATTTAGCCTTTTCCCAAATTGGCCACTCAACATCGAATACAAAAGAGTAGATTAGTCGATCTTTTGTTTTTGGCCTGGTTTTATTCTATATCTATTTTAGGCGGCTTCATAAATTGTGTAATCATTGCACATTTTAAATATATTTATATAAATACAGATTATTTTTCTATATTCCATATTTGCTATGAGAAGTTAGATGCTAAAATTGACCGGGCAGCTACTTTGTCGAGATCTGAATCCAGTTTCAATTCTCGATGTGACTGACTAGCCAATTAGGGCATGCCCACTCGTTCGTCCGTGCATCGTTTTCCAAGGAAAGCATGTGACTAAG
The DNA here is from genome assembly GCA_016097545.1 of Eucalyptus victrix. NCBI lineage: Eukaryota > Viridiplantae > Streptophyta > Magnoliopsida > Myrtales > Myrtaceae > Eucalyptus > Eucalyptus victrix. The sequence continues at coordinate 10,734,037 of CM027842.1, forward strand.
TAAAAGGGCATCAAGAAAGGAGATGATGGGCTTCATTTGTTCTTAAGCGCTATGCTGAGCAAAAGAAACATAATTTTGTTAATTTCTAGACCACGTGGGTGGATTAACTATTGTTTGCCCATACCCAGCAGTTTTTTTAAATCAATAGGGTCGCTGGTAATTATACTTTTCAATGCAAAAAATTACTAATCATATATACAAGTTACTAACCTTTTTTTTTTTTTTTATATTAACACTTCCTATTACATTGCACAAATCATTAGTTATCTTCAAACTCATATGTTTTGCTATTATATGGGATGATAAGAATCAACGTAAAAAAGTTACTTTTTATATGAAACGTGAGTTGTTTATGGATAGAGAATCAAGTTTCTTGTAGAAAGACATTGATCACATTAATTACTACTCATTAGTTACATATGCACTTCCAAGTCAGATTTTTTTTTTTTTTAAAAATCCTGGCAAAACAACAATTACTCAAACACTAGGACCTAATTTCAAATTGTCATCATTTGAGGGCTATGTTCTTCATGCATAATGCATTAAATATCATAACATATTTATCCTTCTTGCTCAGTGTGATTTAAAATAGAATATGAGTGTAACGCTCATAAAAAGTTCAGAGGAAAGAACATACACACCAACATCGAGAATATGGCTGTCATTCCAAATGAAAAGACACGCTATTAGAGAAGGCCAGGATTGGAACAAGAAAAGTAGTAAAGTTCCACAGTTAGAAATTATCCACGAGCCAAGATCGAGGCATTGAGGCGTTGGCTTTCCTCTTCTAAGCTGCTGCTCAGAGGTGCGTCAGGGCGGAATCTGTTGACTGAGACTCAAAGGTGGGTGTCCTCCCCAGTAGAATTCCGGCGTTGCTACATTAAGGCCGAAGCCACTTATTACAATCATCTTGACGATGTGTAGGGCTTTGTTGAGGCGGGCGAGATAACAAAAGTGAGAAATGAGTGCGTTGGACTTGTGGGGGGAGCTGAGGTCGAGACGAAGAGGGAGGGCTTGAAGTTGAGGATGTGGATGGAAGAAAAAAGAAAAAGAAAATGAAAACGAAAGATATTAAGAGAAAAGAAAACATAAATGAAAAGAGAGGAAAAAAAAAAGAAAGTGGAAGAGAGAAAACAGAAGAGAAAACGTCTTTTGATGAAAATGGCCTTGGCTATATTAAGATTTAACTGATTGGTAAGCTCGGACCTTCATTTAAGATTAATTTGTCACTCAAGCTCTTATTTGAGATAGTATTTATTTTGAGCTCTTTTTCGGAAAAAAATTACTTCATGTTTTTATTTGAAATTTTCCCTAAAGTTAGACTCTCAATGTACGAATCCTTTTGTACTCTGGCCCCATCGAAATGATGAAATCTCCATTGCACTCGGCACTTATTGGGTTGAGTATCAAAATTATTTCATGGATCAAACCTGCTATGCGGTAGGGGCTAGCGTAGTTGAACAAGTACTAGTGTATTTGGGATAGCACGCGTGGTAAGGGCGGGAAACATACAATTATTCTTCTGTCTGTGCAAAGCCATGTGGCAGGCAACTTAAGCGATTTTAAAGGGGGTACTTTTTGCGATAGATTTCCAAGTTGGCTTTTTAGATTTAACTAAAAAGTCAACATAAATGTCAATCTTTGACATGTTTAGAGAATGACAATTGAATGTAAATGACATCTAAAAGAATCTTTTTGATTAAGAAATGGGCCTTATCGAGAATTAGAAGCTCGAGTCTCGAGTTTTTTACTTATTGGACTTGTTGGCAAAAATTCAGGTGCGAAAGTAAATATCAAGATACGATTTTGTAGGCTTGAAGACAACAAGGTCTTCTGGGGGTTTTGGTTTGGAGGATTTGGCATGAGGGTTAGATGTGTATTTTGTACTCTATCCCGAATTTGAGTTTATTATAGTAAAAGGGGTTTGCTGTTTCTTAAAAATAGCACTACCCAGCATAATTTTTTTTTTTGGATAAGTGTTCCAAAAGTCATAAAAATTGTCACGAAAATACATTTCAGTCTTAAAACTCACAAAAAGTGCATTTTAGTCCTACAACTTGTCAAAATGTTTCAAACGAGTCCTAAAATCGATGCCATCTAATTTCTTAACGGAAAAAAGCTGACGTGGCCCCACGTGGCTTTTTTTAATCGTTTCTCTCTCCTCTATTACGAATAGTTAAAAAAAAAAAAAAGCCACACATGCAAAACAACGTTGTCTCCTCCTTTCTCCTTCACCATGACGCCGTCTCCTCCTTTCTCCTTCACCACGATGCCGTCTCCTCCTTTCTCCTTCACCATGACGTCGTCTCCCCCTCCGTCTATACGTCTTCTTCATAGTCATGTTCCCCCTCCCCCCTCTGTCTCTACTTCTTCTTTCTCTATTCCGAGTGTCCCCTAAGCCCCAAATCGAATTCGTCCAAACCCTAAGCCCCAAATCGATCTCGTCCGAACCCTAAACCCCAAATCGAATTCTTTCGAACCCTAAGCCCCAAATCAATATCATCTGAACCCTAAGCCCCAAATTGATCTCATCCGAACCCTAAACCCCAAATCAAATTCGTCCGAACCCTAAGCCCCAAATCAAATTTGACGATCTGCAGTTATCTTGCGATTTGGGTCCTCATCGACCTCGAGTTCGACGCTCGTTGTGAGTTCGTGTTCTTTCCTTCCTTTGACGATTGCGCATTTGTGCGAAGATCTCGCTTGTGAGAGTCTCGACATCTCAGTGGTGAAGCGATTGGCGTCGGGGACGACGATAGGGTCAACGACGGCAATGGCGACTCCTCCTCACGCAGGTATCGCTCTCTGCATTATAGCATTTTGTTGTTTTCCATTCTTCAATACTAGTGACAAATTAGAACATTGATGCAGAAGTAAGTTATGGTTGTCTATTCATACAGTGCATATGAAAAAAGAGATGTTTTTTGGAGATTGAAAACATCTCCTAAATCTCTCAAGTAAACACATTGCATTATGCAGAAGTTATTAATATGAAGACGTTATGAAGGAATCATAATATAACTAATATACTTCTATTAGGTTCCTATAATACAAAGCCCAAAAGAATGAGGGCGGCAATATTTGCATCAAGTGGCGTAACTCCTAATGAGGTCAACTCGAAGCCAACATGTTATTGTAGTCTTCAATCGCCAATTCTTATGGTAAAGACAAAGAAAAACGCGAGAAGAAGGTTCCATGGATGTGCTAAGTTTGATAGTCTAAGTTGCTGCAATTTCTTCATGTGGGTGGATCAAAGATACCAGATCATGTGAGGGACATGATAGTTGACCTCCTTCAAAGAAATTAAGCATTATCTGAATCAAGCCAATCGATGGGTGACGGAGTCGAGGTGAGCTCATTATTAGTTGAAATGAAGACTCAAAAGGTGAAAAATAGATGTTTAAAGGAGGAGCTTGCACAAGTAAAGAAATGAAAGATGCTATATCAATCAACATTCATTCTATGCATGTGTTATATCGCTGTATTGGTTATATGTAATGTGAAAGTTGGTGGGAAATTCTAAGTCTTCCATAGTACCTTCTATCTAAGTTTGTAAATTTGAATACTAATTGTGGATAATTGAGATGGGAATGAAATCTTATGTGAGTTTGTAGTTTGCAAGACCGGTTGATTGCCATGCGAGAAATTACTATCGCATTGCAAAATGTTGCTTGATTTGTGTGCTTGTCAATAGCACTACATGAGCTATTGCCACTAGAATAAATTTGGAACTTCAAAAAATGGTGACAACTCCCTTATTATGCAATCGAGATTGTTAATTGGTGATTTTTTTCATGATTTTAATAACGAGCTTGCCTCAAATGGAATGTGTAAAAAATCAAGTGAAATCAAAGCAGTCGGCTACAATACCTAAGTTACCTAATCAAATCTTCCATGAATAATCTAATGCGGGCCATAGAGACCACGTAGAGCAAAACCCCATCATCTAAAATGAAAAATTAGCAATAAGAGGTAGTGGTATTGTTTACCATTAATGCCCCCAAGGAACTCGAGAAAAATGTATGAGAAAGAAGATGACAAAAGTATTGGAAGAATGAAAATTCTGCATGGCCAATTTCAGTAATTACCTATTAACAATCCCAAAGAGTAATCACTTTCGTGCATTATCCAAACCAAAACCAAGCATCCCACATAATTTGTTGAAACACGATTCATTGACAAAGCAACATGCTTACATTTTCAGTGTACAAAATGTTATGTTCAACAAAATATGCACTTTCAGTGCAGAAAAGGTTCTATACACAAATGCTACACGTCTCATACAAAAAACCAGCTAATAATTGATATAAATTCACCTAACAACACCAATTTCAGCAAATATATCAATCCAATATGATGGTCTTGGGTGGTCCAGTAGGTTGAGCCTTCACTTAATTTAGAATTCTGGCGCTTTTTCTTATCTATGGTCTCGTAGTGATAGACTTTGGAGGAGTTGTTGTAGCCTGAGATGACTGAGCCTAACGTTGTAATAGTGGCTTTGGCTTCATCACAACATGCTTTCGAGGAGTTAATGTTGTATGAGATGATTGAGATTGGGAACTTGCCTGGGGTTATGATGATGCATTTCGCTTTAAACCAAGATGCTTCTAAGCTATTGTAGCCTTAGATGATTGAGCTTCGGAATTGGCCTGAGGTTGCAATAGTGGCTTTAGCTTCAGCGCAGCATGCTTTCGAGGAGGTAATGTTACACGAGATGATTGAGGTTGGAACTTACCCGGAGTTGTAATGGTGCCTTTCACTTTAAACAAAGATGCTTTTGAGTTATTGTAGCTTGAGATGATTGAGCTTGGGAACTGGGCTGAGGTTGCGATAGTGTTGTTGGCTTCATTGCAATGTGCTTTGGAGGAGCTACTGTTGCATGATATGACTGACGTTGGAAAGTGGCCTTAGGTTGTAATTGTGGCTTCGGCGTCACCGCAATTTGTTTTCGAGGAGCTGCTGATACATGATATGACTGAGTTTGTGCACTAACTTAGGAATGCACCTTTGCTGTTGACGTAACTCTTAAGACTACCCCTTTCTCCGGTAGGTTAACGATTCTTGCACTAATTGTATTAAGCTACATAAGAATGAGTATCTTTTTAGCTTAAGGAGATAAGTAATTGCTATTATAAAAATTTAAAAATATTACTCACCTTGTGAATATGAAGGTTTGTCATAGGATTTATGTCAACACCCAACCCTATCATTTTCATCCTCTTGGCTTGTGATTCTCTCTGTATCATGCAATTTTCAATGGTAGGTATTTTAAACTGAAATAATAGAAAATTCATTCAACATGAGAACGTAGTCACAATACATGTATACTTGGGGATTGAGGTATTACTTAGCAGAATTTTTTCACATCTATGCTTAGCCATTATATTAGCCGGTGCACTGCCTTCTCCTTGATCCGAACGAACTTCACCAAAAGCATTGGCCTCACCACTACATCCTCTAACATCAGCACTAGCATGAGCAAAAGCAATGGCACTACATTCTCTTACATTTGCACAAGCACTACCCTCTCTTACATCTGCACTAGCTTGAGCAGAAGCATTAACATGTCCACTATTGTCTCCTATTTAATTGGCATTTGCAGAAGCATTAGCATGGCTTTCGGATCCTCCTTTAGCTACGCTTGTCGTTGCTTTAGCTTTAGCCTGAATATATATTCAAAATTACTAAATTGTAACCTTGATATATAAAACTTATAATAATTGTTAGATGACAACTTACTTGTCTTTTTCCAAGCCTTGAACCAGTGGAATTAGTCTGAGATTGAGCATAAGCTTCAGCTGTATTTGCATTGGCATAAGCACTGGATGTACATACATTAACCTGAGCATTGGATGTACGTACATTGGCCCCAGCATTGGCCTGAGAAGCACATATTAAGTATTGATTAACAATATGTTAAAGTGACATGTCTAGTATTAAGATGATTAGTTAGTTGATGAAATACATTTTTTAAAGGACATCCCTTGCAGTTATGTCCAATTTGTTTACAAGCCGAACAAGTCATTTGCTTACCCTTTTAGTCATTCTATCACCTCTTACAAGCTCAATCGGTTGCTTTCTTCTACTCCTTTTTGGCCTACCAGGCATGTTCTTCATTGGTGGGGCTTGAGGAGCTTCTTTATTGGTTTTATTCCAAAATTTATGTCCTCTCACTGTAGGCATCATGAATTGAGAAGCATTTAGATACTTTTCCTTGTTGAAGCACTCAACTAGATAGTCGATCGGATCATTTCTCTTATAGTATATTGCACAAATGGCATGGCAGCATGGAATTCTACTAAGTTCCCAAGCTCTACAAGAACAAGTTTCTAAATTCAAATCAACAACATATTTATCACCACCTTTTGTAATCTCATATCCTTCATTTATATTCCATATCAAATGGCAATACTTACTAGCAGATGTATTCTCATGTAATTTATGCATAATCTTTGGACCATAATTTTTAGTTCACCTAGCACATTCATCCCTCTGAGTATGCATTCTATTCATAACCATAATTCTAATATCCTCCAGTATACTCACAATGGCATTACACCTAGTTTCCACACATCTGTCATCGAAAGCTTCACTCAGATTATTATCAAAATGTCGGTGTCAAAGAAGGCTTTGCACCAATGTTTTGGCTCAATACGGAATAAATCATCATGACATTCCCAAGTCAGTTCCTTCAACATCTGTCTATGCATTTCAAAATCTGACATATTATTGCTCTTGACACATCTTCAAAATTGCCTCAACAACTATTTTCCTTTATATTTTTGACCCCAGTTGGAATAAATGTGCCTTACACACATCCTATGCTTTGCATTTGGCAATAGTTCAGCTACAGATTGGACAATACCTTGACAATTACCGAAAAAAAAAAATATAAATATAAATGAAAACATAAAGAAAAACATTATAATGTCACAATCAATTTACAAATGAAAATAGAAAGAAAAACATACATTTTGTTGATCACTTATCAACACCCATTTGTCACCATTACATATATCGAGGTCTGACTTCAACAATTCGATAAACCAAGTCCATGTGTCCTTATTCTTGATTCTTACCATTGCCCATGCCACTGGATACATTTGATTGTTGACATCCCTTCCGACGGCACATAACAACTCACCTTTGATCAAACCCCTCAAAAAAATCAATCTAATCCAATTATCTTCCTACATCCAGCCAAAAAACCTTTCTTGCAAGAATCAAAGCAAATGTAAACCCTATCAAATACTGGTAGAGAATTTAGCAATGGTCTTTCAACTTTCAATTTAAAATTGCTTGAAGGATTGCAGTGTAAACCTCTCCCAAGTAGTTGTGTATCTGTGCATATTCCTTTTTGTAATTGTCTTGTAGTTCCTTCAATACTTTCAACTTTGTTCTCCTACACTAACTGAAAGTGACATTTACTCCAAATTGTTCTCTAACTAATTTCTTTAACTTAAGTGTTTTGATTTTAGGAATTGTAGAAATGAGAATCATGAAGTGCTTAACTAAATAAGTGCTAGACACTCTCTTATTCTCGAAAGTGATACTGCATATATGCTGATTTACATACCTTCTCAAATGAAATGACCCAGTTTTGCTATCAAGAGCACCATAGATCATCTAGTTACAATTTTTCTGGGCACACCTGGCTCTTACAATGCTTTTTATGTTCTTAGTGTATTTGATTGCTCTTTGCTCAGCCACAGAATACTTCAAAATTGCATTCTTGAACTCAGTTGCATCCTCAAATGTCATGCCAACAATAAATTATGGATTTGTACCACTTTGATCATATGATGGGAACCTACTTCTCCTCCTTGAAATAACATCAACCTCTTCGTCACCCTCATCATTTAAAATTGATTGAAGACTGTCTTCCTTATCTGAATCAACATACTTTATTTCGTACCCATAATCATCTAACGATTGAGCCTCATCCACAATTGGTGGTTGGGAAGTACTAGTTGCTTCACTATAATTTAAAATTTGGAACTTATGTCTTGCTGAAAATTCAATTAATTTTTTCTTTGCATCAACCAATTCAAAGTCGTCATCATCACTCGACTATTCCATATCCACCAAATTATGTGCATCATCATCCTCTTCCTCATCTAGATCCTTATTGGCAACTTTAGCCCGATTCCCGTCATCATCAGTATTCCCAATCACATTAGACATACCTCCAGTTTCCATCTCAACACCCCCCATCTTAGTTCCTACATTTTCATTATCAACATGCTCAACATATAGTGTAATATTTTCAGAGCATAGATGATGATAAAATAGATCCATCACATCACCGTTATCCTATAAATACCTAAGAGTTACTCCGTCTACAAGAGTCTTACCTCCAAGAATTCTATAAAAGAGTTTCTCTACTCTACACACACCCAAAGCCTCAATAGCTTCAATTATACTAGATAGTGAAATCTTACTTAAACTTATTTCAGCAACATCAACCCTTCCATCTATGTATTCTAATGGTGGGTCAACTTTAAATTTACCTCAACAGCGAACAGTGACATAAACTTTGTTCTCGGCCATTGGACCTACAAAGGAATAGAAACAAAAAGCAGAGCACTTTCAATCATCAAATTATTGAAGCAATGTTCAAGCTCTAAATTGAAGATATTTTTATAAAAGACTAACAATCAATACAAAAACAACAAATTAGCATAATCCGCTTTACAACCACAATGCAACTACATGATCAATAATGAGAGCAATGTTCTAATTTGCTGCAATGTTCTAATTTATCACAAGAATTAGAAAATGCAAAACAGCCATAACGCAGAGAATAAAACACCGCTATAATGTAAAGAGTAAAACGCCTTTGCAAAACCAAAAAAAAAAAAATGGTAATATTACTATGACATACCCAAATGCTATAATATAGAGAGTGATACCTGTATGAGGAGTCACCATTGCCGTCCATGATGCCGCTCGCTCCGCCATTGAGACGCCGAGATACCCACAAGATATATCTTTGTGCGAACTCACAATCATCAAAAAAGAGAACATAAAGTTGATGTGTGTCAAACTCGAGCTCTCTGAACTCCAAATAATGAAGAAATGAGGACGTTAACTGACATTGTTTTACATAATGCAGAGATTAAAGCACCTTTGCAAAAAAAAAAAAAATCATAGCATTACCATGAGATACCCAAATGCTATAATGCAGAGAGCGATACCTGCGTGAGGAGTTGCCATCGTCTTCGCTGACCCTATCGTCGTCCTCGACGACACCAATCGCTTCACCGTTGAGATTTCCAGACTCCCACAAAGAGGTCTTCACACGAACTCGCAATTGTCAAAGAAAGGAAAGAACACGAACTCACGACAAGCGTCGAAATTGAGGTCAATGAGGACCCAAATCGCAAGAGAACCACAAATCATCAAATTTGGGGCTTAGGGTTTGGACGAATTCGATTTGGGACTTAGGGTACAGACGAATTCGATTTGGGGCTTAGGGTTCGGACGAGTTCAATTTGGGACTTAAGGTTTGGACGAGTTCAATTTGGGGCTTAGGGGATACTCGGAAAGTGAAAGAATATGTAGAGATGGAGAGGGGAGGGAGAACACAACGGTGAAGAAGACGTATAGATGGAGGGGGAGATGATGTCGTGGTGAAGGAGAAAGGAGGAGACGGCATTGTGGTGAAGGAGAAAGGAGGAGATGGCATCGTGGTGAAGGAGAAAGGAGAAGACGACATCATGGTGAAGGAGAAAGGAGGAGACGACATCATGGTGAAGAAGAAAGGAGAAGACAACATTGTTCTGCATGCGTGGTTTTTTTTTTTTAAACTATTCACAACGGAGGAGAGAGAAACGATTAAAAAAGCCACGCGGGGGCCACGTCAGATTTTTCCGTTAAGAAATTAGACCGCGTCGATTTTAGGACTCATTTGAAATATTTTGACAAGTTGTAGGACTAAAATGCACTTTTTGCAAGTTTGAGGACTGAAATGCATTTTCGTGACAAGTTTTAGGACTTCTGGAACACTTATCCATTTTTTTTTTAAAAAAAAAATAATTGGATGAAGGACAAATTTGTGAGGAATTTATTATTCAGTAATTACGCAGCATATGATAAAAGAAATATAAAGGCATAATGTCATGACAATTATTATTGGTTCATAAAGTATACACACCAAAACATTAAACACCTCATGAGATTACAATACGGCTCATCAGAGATGAGTTCATAGGATTCTAATGATCACAAAAATCATACTTCATGGTTTTGTAGTTGAACAAACATGGGCCATCGGGCAGTACATTCCAATAACAATCACGACCACTAGGGCATGTGTCATCTCTTTTATGTATAACGTAATATTGAAAATTTCCTAGCCATTCAAAGCTACAACAGATCAATGTTTTCCCCAAAAAATTGAAATCTCCAGTAGGCTCTCGAGCAACCACAATGGAACTTAGATCGTCATCTCCTAATTTGCAATGAATTGTGAGGCTCAATTAACTTGTTGGTCAACTGTTCATACATTGGCTTCTTCATAAATGTGACCTTATCCAATAGTTTTGTAAAGATCACGCCAGTTGATGCTTTGAGTCAACAAATTCGACATTGACGTCACCATTGGTCACATTTTCTTTGATAAAGTGATGATGGTGTATCTCTATATGCTTCGCCCTTGAGTTTATGATGTGATTTTTTGTAAGGTTGATTACACTTATATTATCACACTTGATAATTATTCCTGTGCTTTCTACAATGTAATCACTTAATTGCTGTTTAATCCCAAAAAATTTGAGCAAAACAGCTATCAAGTGTTACATATTCAGCTTTAGTGGTTTTTTATCTTTTAGAGAAACATGAGCCGAGCATACAGCCTTTGACAAGTACCTATTGTTGTTGTTGTTGTTGTTTTTTTTTTTTTTTTTTTTATCTATTCTGCATCCCGCAAAATTGGCATCCTAATATCCAAGTAGTATAAAATCCAAGTTCCTTGGATACCATAAGCCTAGCTTGGGATAAGATGCAATGTACTCATAATACGTTTAACAGTCTTAAGATGTGACTATTTAGAAATTAGACTGAAAATGGGCACAAATACACACACTAAACAATATGTTTGGTATTGATGCAATTAGATAAAGCAATGAACCTATCATGCTTATGTAAAATTTGGAATCAACATGCTTACGTGCTTCACCATTGTCCGATTTCATTGAAATGACATAGAGGTGTCTACCTTTATGCTGTTTTCCATTTCAAATTTTTTTCACAAGTTCCTTCGCATATTTCTCTTGAAATATGAAGTTCCTCCCTTTAATTGCTTGACTTAAAGTCCAAGGAAGAAGTTCAATTCACCCGTCAAACTCTTTTCAAATTCGCTCTTCACGATGGCTGCAAATTTCTTGCATATATAGTTGTTAGTTGAATAAAAAATGATATCATCAACATAGATTTGAATGAGCAAGATGTTACCATTCCTCTTGTAGAATAGAGCACTATCCACCTTTCCCTTTTCAAACTCATTCTCCTTAAAAAAAATTGCTAAGCCCTTCATACTAGGTTCTTGGTGCCTACCTGAGTTCATAGAGAGCTTTCTTTAGTTAATACACATGATCTCTTTGTTGAGGCTAACAAGACAACCCAGAAGGGGGGTGAATATTATGTTTTAGAAAACTTTGAAAATTTTGTGGAGAATAGCATTAATTATGAATATCAAGTCAAGCAAATGTTTCGGATATTTTATGGTGAGAATGTGCTTGTATAAATAATAATGAGAGAAAGAAGAGCACACGGCGACATATAGTGATTTGGCTTTATCACGAAGCCTTCATCCACTAACCACACTAACAGTCATAAGTTGGGCTGAATTGCGCTAGTAATCTATGGAATAATTAACAATTAGCAAGCATTGTCCCTATCAACTAATATGTCACCCTATCGGGAAACAAGTGTTGCTATCTCTCTTGCACACTTAATTTTTCACACAATTACAAAACAGCATGAACAGTAAAATGAAGGTCTCGAGAGAATGGAACAATAGCTAGGAGTACAACTCAAACCAAATTATGGATTTTATGTATTTCGCATCTAACATTCTGGCCTAAAGGATCTTCTCTTAAATAGCCATCCTCATTTTTACTGTTGGGGATGACTTAGAGAAGCATATGGCTATTAGAGCTTTGTTGTTGCCACTGTCTAAGGATAGAACCACATATACAATCCTTTTCCTTGAACATTTATGGACTATCTCAATATAAATTATGTAGTTATAGTCCCATCGTTAATAGCTCTAACAATCTTGACAAACGCCTATTCTCGATTTTTTGATATGGCTTCTAGTTCTTCTGTTGTGCCTTATTGGTCAACAATGACTACTTTTGGTCTTCCAATGTTCTTATTCTAATGGTCATTGTTCCCACATCACCTAGGACATGAAATTTTCAGCACTAATATAAATATCATCATCAGCTGATCTTGAAGTCCATTAGTGTTGTTTGCGAACATGATAGTGATGTAAAACAATGGGCAAATGCTTATATGGAAACCTTCGAGTGTCAAAAGAGTGGGTTGTCCCAAAAATCAAAGAAGGTTGTAGGATCTTTGAAGTTATAAACAAGTTACGATATTTTATCTCAAATTCACTTGTTTTCCTTAATTTCTAAGATGTCAAAGATTTCGAACGTATTTTGCAGATTTTCTAGTAGCATTTTGAAAACTTTCCCTTTTATTAGTATATTTTCCTTGATTATGTTATTTGATTTCAGTTATTTGATTATCTCTTAAATTGCGACCTCCCTATAAATAGTTGTCTAAGATATTATAATCCGCATTTCATCATTCAAATAATTGTCTTTTGGAATTCCTTTCCAAGCGTTTCTTCCTCTACATCATTTGGTATCATAGCAAGTCTCTCCTATAACGATGGCTAATAACGTCAATGACAATCTTCCTAGAGCTAAAGGTAGTGGAAACAAGCCTACTACGTCGGCTGAGTTCAACCAATTTGCGAAGTAAATCGAACGGAGGTTTCAAGAGTCTCCGTCCAGCGTTTGTCTACCAACCCCATACCTAGTAATCTTTTGGTCGAACATACTTAGGTCACTTGAGACTTGGAAGTAGCTATGGAGCACGAGGCAAATCCATGACAAAGGCAACAAGTTTATGTCGAGGACTCCAAAGAAGATGAAGAGTTCCTGGATGGGCTTGTTTGTGGAGGCCATAAGAATGAGGAATACCGACAAGACCCCAAGCAATATCGGCTTAAGGTTCCAACCTTCAATGGAAATTTGAATATTGAAGACTTCCTAGATTGGCCTTGGGAAGTTGAGAAATTCTTCAATGCCATGGAGATCGAAGAAGATTGCCAAGTGAAATTGGTGGCATACAAGTTTGTTGCGACATGTTTTTCGGGTGTACCACCTAAAACTAGGTTAATGGACTATTAAATCTTTAAATTTAGCTCGGGCTCTCCCAAACCCATACCAATTCGCGACTTAAGGTTCAAATATTTAACATGCAAAAGGTTATTAACTAGGAGTCGCTACTAATTAGTTTATGGTGGGTCGATTATACACCTAAGTAAAATAATGGGAGGATTATTTTACTCATACGAACTAGAGACTATGGGTACGGGGACTTGGTTACACTAGATTTCTTAATATCCTTTTGGTACCATTTCTTTTTAATTTTCCAAAATATTTTTGCAAGCAGCTTGGATTTATTTTAACCTAAATTATTATTATGCAAAAAGGTAATCACACAAATGCTCAAACATTCAATAAATAAATTGCATCACACAAAGCAAACAATTTTTTTTTTTTTTTGGTTTTCTTGAAAATTAGAATTCTTTTATAAAAATGCATTTTTTAACTAAATGACCTAATCTTATTAATATGCAAATTCTAATTAAATGGGTCTATTATGCAAACTAGTCATTATGTACCTCATGACCTAACTTCACTAATGAACAAATTATGATTAAATGATCCTATTATGCGAACTAGTTAACATGCACCTAGTATTTTTGTATTTTCTATTGAAATTCAGAATTAATAAAAACCCTAATTAAATTATATAAAAATGGATAATTTTCTAATTTATTCTAAAGATTAATTTGACTTAAACCCTATCTTATCTTAGAAAACTATTTTTGAAAAATGAGATAATTAAAATATGCAGACATTATCTAAAACCCTAAAAAAAAAAAATTATTTAGGTTCAACCCTAACTTATTTCTGAAAAATGCAATCCTAAAAATGTAATCCTAAGAAAATTCTAATTTACTAAACCTACATGTCTGATTTACTAAACCTATATGCTCATGCAGAATTTTGATTTTTTTGATTTTCTCATTTTTTTAGTTTTTTTAAAGATAGGTAATTATTAAATAAATATTAAATCTAAACTATCAATAAAATAAATGATTAAAATAATCGAAAAATAACTTGTTGTCTCACAGGTCAAATTTAATTATTAACCCTAATTATCTTAACCAAAATAATTATCCGATCCGAAGTCTTACTGATCAAATTAATAATTATAATGATTTAATAGTTAAAATTCTACCAAAAAACCCAAAAATTAATATAATTAAAAATGATCCGACATCTTACGGATCAAATTAGTAATTACAAAATTCCAGACAAAATCCCTACGGATAATGCCTACAAAATTCACAAAGACTAACATTTTATATTACAAATTAAATAGCTAAACTAAAAAAATGCTATCAAACAAAATAAATAGAAAAATAACATGAAAAAAAAAATAATAAGCCACCTAAAACAGGGAAGAAGCAGCATGACCGGTGAGTAGACCAGCAGCGATCAATGGGCGAGTGGGCGCGGTGGTGGTGTCGTCGTCGGGCGGAGGCTGGGTGGAGACCGGCGGAGGTGGGTCGCATACCGGATGGGTGAGCAGTGGGCAAGGCAGCGTTCGGAGTCGCTGAGTCGCGAGTCGCTGAGGCGCGGTGTCGAGCTCTGATGGTGTTGCTCGGTTGCAGCGGCGTCATGGACGGTGGCGGTGCGAGGGGGACGAGCAGCTGGGTTGCGGGTTGCAACGGCGGTGGTGAACGGTGAGAGCTCGGTTGCTGCGGAACGGCGGTGGAGCGGAGCAAGCCTCGGGCTTCGGAGGCACGACATCGGATGTGCAGGCGCGGCGTCCGGTGAGCGGAGACGGGCGGCGAAGGCACCGGGTGCTGGGCTAAGGCGAGCGGCGCGGTGGCGCGGTGAGGTCAAGAGCGGCAGGCTTCGGAGCTCCGGTGTCGGGCTGGGCAACAGCAGGTCACGAGTGCAGAGGCGCGGCGGCGGGCGCCGATCCGGGTAGCAGGGATCACCGATAGGGCTCGAGTGCAAACGTGTTAGGGCAGTCGTTGAGCATTGAGCGCGGTTGCTGGACGTCGGGCACGGCGGTGCTCGGAGATCGCAGGTTCGGTGACACTGCAAGAGTCCAAGGTAGAAGACAATCTTTTCTTTTAAATTTCTTTTTTTTTTCTCGGTGGACCTTTCCCTTATGCTGCTGCTAGCTTCTTTCTTTTCCACTGCAATTTGTCAGAAGGGAAATTAAAAGACACTTTTTGGATGACAAAAGGGAGGGGGTTTTCTCTATTTTTATTTCCTCTCACTTTTTCTTCTCTTCTCTCACGCTTGCATTTATCTTTTTCACAAAATCTTTTTACAAACCGTTCACCCAAATTTTTCGAATTCCCCTCTTTGCTCGAAAATTTTTGGTTTCCTTTTATAGTGATTCCGACCACCCTCTTCTATGGCAATTTTCGAGCTTCCTTTTTCCGTTGCTTTAATTCATGTAAATTGGAGCAAAATCTTGCAATATATTTGATTTTTCCTTAGATATTTCGATTCATTCCCTTTTATCAAATCCCTTACTTTTTTATTCATCTAATTTCTTTGATTGAGAATTTACTTCCATATTTATTATGATTTAAATATTCACAGGAGCAAGGATGGTTAATTAGAATTTCCACATTCCATTCATAACCAAATCATATTGATCCTTCCCTTATTTTCATTTTTTTTATGCTATGCAAATTTTATTTCTTTAAGATCGACAAAATTTAGATGTCAACAAAGTTGAAGGGTGGTGCCTTAGCATGGTGGGAGCAAACACAACTGACCCAATGTTGACAAGGAAAAGCTCTCATCCAAACGTGGAATCAAATGAAGGAAATGTTGACGGTTCGGTTCCTCCCAACTAATTATGAACAATTATTATTTCAACAATTCCATAATTTTAAGGAGCCAAACCGATCAGTTCAAGCCTACACAAAGAAGTTTCTCCAACTTTTCGCCTGTAATGACTTGATTGAGTCAAAGGCACAATAGATTGCTAGGTACATTAATGGCTTGCAACTTAACATTCAAGACCATATTTCACTACATTGTCTATTCTTTGTTGAGGATGTTTAAGAGATGGCCCAAAAGGTTGAGATGCAATCGGAGAGAACTAGCCCCATTAATCGTGTTAATAATTATTCTACTCAAGGATCACTTGGAAGGGGGAGACAACTAGATGTTCAAAAATCCTCCAACCAGCAAATTGACACAATGAACCGAACTCCGAAGTACTACTAGGGTGTCCAAGGAGACAATCATTGCAAACAATCGTAATACTAGTCAGAATGCCCAAAATTTGTACCTTAAGCCACCATCAATCAAATGCTACAAGTGTAACGAACTTAGACATAGTTCGAGTGACTACCCATTGTGGAAGAGGCCAATGTTGTCAAGCACGGCAATGACATACACAAAAATGATTAGGTTTATGAGCAAGAAATAGAGGATGAAGAGGGCGAGTAAGTTAACTATGTCGTTAGGTGACTATTGCTTGCCCCACGAAGAGAGGACATGCAATAAAATAGTCTTTTTTGTGCCCATTGTACCGTCAACGACAAAGTATTCAATGTCATCACTAATAGTAGAAGTTATGAAAACATAGTGTCTAAGGCTCTTATGGATCAGTTATAGCTAAAGACAGAGTCACATCTGTGTCAAGGTGACATAGGTATGTCGTTAATCTATTTCAGTTGGAAAGTCCTATAAGGACACCATTATTAACGATATAGTGGAAATGGATGCATGCCGTATCTTACTGGGACGACCATAGCAATACGACGTTTATACCACCCACAGGGTTCGAGAGAACACCTACTCTTTTGTGTGAAAAAGAAAAAATGAAGATTACTTTGAAACCAATTAGTAACACTCCCCAGGCCCCGAAGAAGCAAAGTGCAAACATTATGCTAAACATCCGTAAACGTGGGGGCATGTACATAATTATAGAGAAAGGCGATCAACAAGTTATTATTCCCAATCCTAAGGCTCTTCAACCCTTGTTCAAAGCAATTAGTGACATTATCCCAAAGGATCTACTTGTTAGATTAACCCTCTAGAGCAACATTCAACATGGGATTGATTTTTTTCTAGGAGCGAGCCTCCTTAATTTGCTGCGCTACCAAATGATCTGAAGGAGAACCATATTTTACAAGACCAAGTAGGAGAACTCCTTCCGAAAAGGCTTCTTGCACGAAAGCATGAGCCCTTGTGCAATCCCTACACTCCTCACTTCGAAGAAAGATGGAAACATGCGTATGTATGTTGACAGTCGAGCAACTAATTAGATTACCATCTAGTACCGATTCACAATCCCTCACTTAGATAACATGCTTGACCGACTTGCGGGATCAAAGGTCTTTATAAAGATTGGTCTACGTAGCGGATACTACTAATCATGCATCCGCCCTTGGCGATGAATGGAAAGCGGCTTTTAAAACAAGTGGAGGTTTGTATGAATGGCTTGTCATGTCGTTTGGCCTTATCAACGCACCTTGCACCTTCATGCGTTTAATGACTTAGGTCTTCAAACCGTTCATTGGTAAGTTTCTGGTAGTCTACTTCAATGACATTTTCATATATAGTCCAAATGATCAGTAGCTTATGGAGCATTTAAGGGACATCTTATTGGTTGTGCAAAAAAACTAATTGTACATTAATTTGAAGAAATATAGCTTCATGACCAATTGACTCCTTGAGGTCTATTGTTGAAGCAAAAGGTCTTCAAGTTAATGGAGAGAAGGTAGTTGCCATCCATGATTGGCCCACCCCCCCAAGCCATTGGGGAGGCCCATCGTTTCCACAGGCTTGCGACATTCTACTAATGTTTTATCCAAAATTTCAATTTTATTATGGCCCCGATCACTAAGTGCTTGAAGAAAGGAAAAGTGCATTAGGGGTGATGAAGCAAAAGCTAGCTTTGCTATCATAAAAGAAAAACATTCCATGGCACCAATACTGATGCTCCTAAATTTTGAAAAGGTATTCAAACTAGACTATGAGGCCTCTAGCATATCGATTAGTCATGTTCTCTTCCAGGAATGTAAGCCCGTTGCTTAATTTAGAAAGATACATAATGATGATCGTAGGTAATGTCTACCTATGAGTAGGAGTACCTTGCTATAGTATGAGCCATCAAGCATTGGTAGCCCTATCTTTATCAACATGAGTTTGTCTTTAATATTAACCATCGAGCACTCAAGTATATAAAGAGCCAAAGGCATCTGAATCAAATGCATGGAGTTTGGGTCTCCTTTTTGGAGCAATTCAATTTTGTGCTTTGATACAAGGTGGGCAACTTGATAAAGTCACTCATGCACTTAGCCACCGTGTTACAACACTCATCACCATGTCTACCGATATTGTGGGCTTTGACCACCTCTGTGCCATTTATGCCGGTGATGAAGATTTTCAAGACATTTGGGAGAAGTGTTCAACGACAAGCTTTCACGGTATCATGATCATTCATGACAAATTCTTGTTCTTTGGCAATAGGTTGGGCATTTCTCACAACTCCTTGTGGAAACAACCTATTTGAGAGCTCCATGGTGGCTCCCTCAGAGGACATTTTAGGCGAAACAAAACTGTTGCCTTGGTTGAAGATCGATATTATTGGCCTCAACTGAAATGGGACGTTGGGCAATTTGTGAAAAAAGTGCTAAATTTGGCAGACTGCCAAAGGCCACTCTTAGAACACTAGTCTTTACACCCTTCTACCGATTCCTTTTGGACCTTGGATAGACATTTCAATGGGTTTTGTGTTGGGGCATCATCGAACCCAATAAGATATGATTCTATTTTTGTGGTAGTAGACAAGTTTACAAAGATGTCACACTTTATCCCTTGCAAAAACTTCTAATGGAGGACCCTATGGCGCTTATTTAGGACAAATTTATAGTACAATAGCTCCTTTCATCCCCATATTAAAGGTCAAACTGAAGTCATCAATTGTACTATGGTGGATATCATTTGGTTCATTTGTAGTGACATACTAAAGCAATGGGACCATTATTCTAGCTCCTACTAAGTTTGCTTTTAACAACATCATCAATCACTCCATGGCTAGTCTTTGTTTGAGGTCATCTACGTGCGAACGCCGAAACAAACACTAGACCTTGTGCTTTTGCCAAAAGTCCCAAGATTGTGATTGAGAACTTAGCAACAAAGTTACAGGAGATACAAGAGGGTATGAAGCAATAGCTGGAAACTTCCATTGCCATCTACAAATTTGCTGCAAATAAACATCATTGCCTCAAAGTATTTGATGAGGGTGACGAAGTGATAATCTACCACCACAAGGAATGCTTTCCTATTGGTACATATAACAAGCTAAAGAACAAGAAAGTTGGCCCCAATCAAATCATAAAGAAAATCAATGAAAATGTTTATGTTGTTGATATTTTGGGTGACCTCAACATCTCCCTGACATTTAATGTGGCGGACCTATTTGAGTATTATTCCCTAGATACTCTCCTTTATCCTAATAATAACTCGGGTCGAGTTCTCTTGAAGTGGAGAAGACTGATGTAGAATAATAGACAACTATTTATATGGAAATCTTCTAGCATCAAAAGAGTGGGAGTCCCACAAATCAAAGAAGATTGCGGGATCTTTGAAGTTACAAATAGATTACGATATTTGATCTCAAATTTATGTGTTTTCTTTGATTTCCAATACGTCAAAAATATCAGACGTGTTGTGTAAATTTTTTAGTAGCATTTTGAAAACTTTCCTCTTGATCAATATATTTTCTTTAATCATGTTATTTGATTATCTTCTAAATGATGAACTTTCTACAAATAAGTGCCTAAGATATTGTAATATGCACTTCATTATTAAAATAACATTATCTTTGGAATCCCTTTCCAATCGTTTCTTCCGCTGTGTCATGTGCCTAAGATATTGTAATATGCATTTCATTATTAAAATAACATTATCTTTGGAATCCCTTTCCAATCATCTTGTCTTTTGTCCACATTGAACTTCGATTTGCGTCAAGAAAGTCACCTGCAACTAAAATTTCACTAGAAAAAAATTTTTCAAAATTTGCCACTAGAGACATTTAAGTGAATGTTCCACCAATGTGTGTAACGCAATTTGATTTCTCTATTTCTGAAACAGATTTCTATTCAGAAATAGATTTGTGATTTTTTTCATCACAGTAAATCAATTTAGAAATTATATATCACTACTATATTTATCACAAACATCTGCAAACTATAGTAAATATTATACTAGGGATAATATTGATAACCATTCTATTTTTGGTTCATTAAAGTTTCTTCAGAAATAGGTTTGGAATAGAAAACGTGTTTAAAAACCCCAACAAGACCATCCACCATCAAATGAGCTTTGTATTAGATAAAGACCTAAAGTTGACCAATTGTCTCAAATAAGGACAATTTCCTAGAATGATTATCAGCACCCTAAATATCCAATTATTAAAAAGAAAAGTTGAATCAATTCCAAATAAGAATCTAAGAAGGTTATATCACTTCTAATGTCCTTTTCCCCTACCAATTATCCATTCCATCTAATACATATGTTATAGTTAGCCAAATATTCTAAAGTGGACCCATTGTCTCAAATAAGGACCCAAAGTATGAAGCATGTAACATTTTTGACGATCGATGTAAAAAAAACTGTTCTTGAAATTCTTACCTATACAAAATTTTTGTTCCAAATTTTTCAAAAAATGCTCTTTTATTTTTAATAAAGTTTTTGAATTTTCATTCTCATGAAATGCTCAAAAACAAATTGCTCCCATTTTAAGGCTTTCGACACTCGGATTCCAACATGCAATCCCAGTTCAGGTCGAAATTTGTGTTCTTTATGCCCTTCTTTTCAATTTGTCATGACTAAGAAAGCCTCACTTAGAGTAACACCTAAGATCACCCCCAAAAAAAAAAAAGGGATTTGTAATAATGAACAGAAAATTGATATCATAATCCATAAGCATGACTAGAATGAGTGAACTCCCTATGCAGGCATGGGCCATTTCAGTATTTGTGCATGGCAAGCACCAAAAGACAATTGACTCGCCACTTTGGCATGATTTTGGTGTATCATCAAAACTATACGTAAGGTTCTGCACTACCTATTGAATTTTAGCCTTATCTAATTATCTACAAATCATTCTAGTAACTTGTAATTCTTCAGCATCATATATAGCCATCTTTACCCTTTTTCCAACTTCTTATAGCATAAGATATGACAGACAGACGTGCACTATTAGCCCTTAACACTTTCAGCTCCACTATCAAGTATTGATTTCATCTAATGTGCTCCTTTACAGATCAATCCACTTCACAAGACCAATAAATGAACTAAATCTATGCCGCATCAGACAACACTCATCAACTTGCACAAGAATCCAGAACTGGCGGCATCCCCCATAACCAGTTCATACTGAATAGATCAATCTTGCTTCCCTCGACATGCAAATGCACATGCTCCAATAGATTACGTGCCAATCATCAGATACCACCTGCCATTAGCTCTTTTCAGATGTGTAATTTACAGAACATCCAAGCACTAAGCAGCCAAGGTTATAGCAGATAGAAAACTCTATGTCCTCTTTCCTATATGCACCAGCAGAAATTCTGCATGCTTTCAATATATCAAGGGGGAGACAAACAGAAGATGAAGTGGTGAACCCGACTCTTCACTATGTAGCAAAACTAACTCCAAGCTCTTAGAACATTGGTACAACTAGACATGGAGAAAGGCAATGCAATTTCATCCATGATTACAACAATTTGTCTATCACATCATAATCCAATGCATTTCAAAACCAGCACCCCAAAACCATCACAAACCATCAAATCGAGATCCTCTTGGAAAGATAGTTGATGGGCGAGCAATTGTCTCAAATAAGGCCCTCTTCGAACGGAGAAGGAGGAGTAGTAGAAACTTACCTGAATTCGGAGTTGAATCGGAATTCCGGAGAGAAATAAGAATCTAGTGTTCCGGTTTTGTTTCTTTATTTTTGCGAGAAGTGTTTCAAGAACAGAAACAAGTTTTTTTTGTTTCTATTTTTTGTTTCAAAGTTGTTCCGAAACGAAAAAAACAAAAAAAGAACAAAAAGCAAACAAATAAGGTGTAACTCAATAGCTCCCATTTTAAGAAAATATTAGGTCCTCAAGCATGTAACATTTTTTACTTGATCACTTTGCAAATCCTAAAACATAAACAAAAAAAACCCTAGGTTTTCTATGGTCTCCTCGCTCCTTGTACCCATCTTTTGCAAAGTTACCCATCCTCTACAAAGTCGAAGACCCAAACCCAAATTCAAAAACAAGAACAAAAGGATTCTTTTTCTTATTTGACACAAAATTCACTTCAGATCCTTATTTGAAACAATGAATCCATTTCAGATCCTTATTTGACACAAATTTCACTTTGGGTCCTTATTTGAGAATAAAATATATTTACAAAATTGCCCCGTTTTTAATCGCTGGAAAATATGCGATCGGCGAGCTAAGGTCCTCAATAGAGGTCCTTATTTGGAATTTTCCCTATGTTATATATATTATTAGTTTACCACATATACATGCTCCAAAAAAAAAAAAAAAGGAAATCCCTTCTATCTGGCAAAAAAGGACAGCCTAATCTAATCATTCCATATTTGAAGTAAGGTAATGAAAAAACATTCATTTAGAGATCCCCTCTATTTGGCAAAAAAGTTACAAGTTCTTCATGTTTTCTACCAAATAAATCACATTTATATTTGTTATAAATAAGACAAACGCAATTTGTTCATTTCGAATTAAGAGCAAATCAAAATGACTTATTCATCAATTAGATCACTTGTATTTTTTACCATCATCCTCGGTTCGCTCCAATGTGGCTGTGAAGCGCTATTCAAAAAGAAGCCAGTGTATGAACAGTTGACCAACAAGCTACCAGGACAAGTGAGCCTCACAATTCACTGCAGATTTGGAGATAATGATTATGGCTCCGTTGTGGTTGCCCCAGGAGAACATTGGGGATTTCAATTCCGACCCAAATTTTGGGGAAAAACAGTGGTCTATTGTTCCTTTGAATGGCCAGGACATTTTCACTATTACGATATATATAAAAAAGATGATGCACGCCCCGGTTGTCGCGATTGTTTGTGGAACGTAATCCCCGATGGTCCGTGTTTGTTCAACTACGACACCAAGGAGTATGATTATTGTGATCATTGGAATCCTACGACCCCTTCCCTGGCAAGCCCTGTTGTAATCACTTGAAGGGGTTTAACTTTGGTGTGTATACTTTATTGAATCAATAAAACTCTCATGAAATTATGCCTTTTTATTTCTTTTACCATATTCTGCGTAATTATCGAGTAATGAATTCCTTACAGATCTCCTTCATCCAATTATCTTTTTTGAAAAAAAAAAAAAAAAAAAAAAAACGCTTGGTTGTGCTACTTTTAATAGGCAGCGAACACTTTTTAACTGTAATAAACTTAACCACGGGGTGAAGAGCAAAATACACGTCCAGGTCTCGTGCCACATCCTCCAAGCCAAAACCTTGAAAAACCTAGTTATCTTCAAGCCTAGAAAATTGTATCTTGATATAAATTTTCATCTGAATTTTCACCAACAAGTCCGGTACGTCAAAAGCTCGAACTCAAGATTTTTTATGGTGACAAGGCCCGATTCTCAATCAAAAATAGTCTTCTAGATGTCTTTCAAGTGTCATTTCATTTAATGTGTACTCAGATGTCATTTTCTAAACGAGTTAAAGATTAACTTTCTGGTCAAATCAAAAAAGTCAACTCTTGGTCAAAACTTTGTAGAAATTGTAAAAATTGTAGAAAACCTCACCTCTTTGCTTACAAATATTGTTACGCTTTTAAATTTTCAGTTTTTATTAAAAGGAAAAAAGTCACAAAAAACCCCAAACTTTACCTCGAGTGACAGATTTACCCCGAATTTTGTTTTGTGATGTGAAAAACCCGAAATTTACTAATTGTGACACATTTACTCCATTAAGGATATTTTTATCTTATTCTTTCTGTTTTTTCTTTTTCTTTTTCATTTTTTTTCTTTTTTTCTTCTTCTCGCTCCCCTTCGCCGGCCATGGTGAAGGGAAGCTGGCGTCCGGCGAGGGCTGCCCTCACTGGACGCCAGCATCGGGTGAGGGTCGCCTTCGCCTAGGCTGGCTAGGGCCGCCCTCACCGGCGTCGGGTGAGGGAGGCCCTCAACTGGGTCGGACGAGGGCCTCCCTCGCCCGATGTCGGCAAGGGGTGTCCTCGCTAGATCTAGCGAGGGGTGCTCTCGCCGACGTCGGGTGAGGGTGCCCTCGCCAGACATTGGGCGAGGGAGGCCCTCGTCCGACATCGATGAGGGCCGCCCTCATTCGACGTCGATGAGGGCCGCCCTCACCTGCGTCGGGCGAGGGTGCCCTCCCCAGATTTGGCGAGGGAGGCCCTCGCCGGACGCTGGCTTCCCTCCACTGGCTCCGCCATGGCCGGCGGAGGGAATGAAGAAGAAGAAGAAAAAAAAAAGAAAAAAAAAGTTTTTAAAAGTAAAAAGAACAAAACGCCCTTATGATTTAGGGTAAATGTGTTACACAAATGAAAGTTCGGGGTTTTTTGTGTCACAAATAAAAATTTGAGTAAATGTGTCACAGTTAGCAAACTTCGGGGTTTTTCACGTCACGAGAACAAAATTCGGGGTAAATTTGCCACTCGAGGCAAAGTTTGGGGTTTTTGGTGGCTTTTTCCCTTATTAAAATGATCAAGAGTTGATTTTTCAATCAAACCAAAGACCTTAACCCTTGATCGAAAAATTCCCAAATTCATTAGTTTGAGGGTTAATACCATGAAAACCCCAAATAGGTGCAACAAATTCATTCTAAATTAATTTTTTAACAACCAAAAACACTAAATTGATATATTTATGACAAATTTTCCTTTTGTTAATTTCTATTAAATTGGATTAATGCCATAAAAATCCACAAATTGATAAATCTATAACAAACAAAGTAAAACCCCAAATTGATATACCCGTCAATTGTCACTTGTTCAACTCAGCAATTTGACAACATAATTTAATGGAAATTAACGGAAGGTAAATTTATCACAAGTGGACCAACTTGGGGATTTTGATAGTCAAAAAGTTAGTTTGGGAAATTTTATCATAAATATATCAATTTGGGGTTTTTTTTTGTAGTATTAACCTTTAATTTGAATACTTTTTTAGAGATTCAGTTCGGGGACCATGGTAATTTAATAGGAAAAATTACTAAAAAGTCCTAAACATATTGTAATTGTGCTAATTTCGTCCCAAACATTTTGCATTTAGTCCATCCAACCTAATTTGGTTGGTCAACATGGACATTAACCACTAGTAAACACTAACATGGCATTTTAAAGATAATTTTTTTTTATTATTATTATTATTATTATTATTATTATTATTATTATTATTATTATTATTATTATTATTATTATTATTATTATTATTATTCTTTTCTTTTCTTTTTTTCTTTTTTTCCCCAACTATTTTTCTTCTTGTCTCACCCAAATCTATGTAAGGCTTGGGAGCTGCGGGTGAGGCAAATTCACCATGTTACCGGCGAGCTCACTTCTACTCTAGGGTAGGTGCGATTAGGGTGGGTAATTAAGATCGCTATGGCATTGCGATTTCCGTCCATAACCAGTGCATCGATTCCAATCGAGAGCCATCCACAAGAGAAGAGCTTGCCCCCGGAGCAGAGTGAGCTCATCGATGACATGGAGGAGAAGGAGAGAAGGAGGGGCCTAGGTGAATATCGACGTGGCCTTGCTAACCACGGGTGAGGCCACCTTTGCTCGTGGCAAGGCTATGGCAAGGCTAGCCTTGCCCAGATCTGGGCAAAGTTGCCTCTCTCGCAGTCCCCAAGCCTCACCCAGTGGCCGGCTTTTGCCATATAAACATTTTGGCCGGATTTTCTCGCCGTTGGCATTTAACTGATGTATTTTGCTTCGATTTTAGCATTAAAGGGTCACTTTCATAATTTTATCCAAACTGAATGTGAGCCCCTTCTTCTTTGCCGACTGTTTAATTTCTCCTTCTTCTTCTTTTTCCTTTCATCCAATTGGCCACAACTCCACAATTTACCTTGTTTCATGGTCAAAGTCCAACGTCCATCTGGACTTCAAAAATAGAAATAAAATCGCCCGCGACTCACAAAAGAGAGTTTCCGTATTTTGCATTGCACTATTCCGAACTTTCTTAGAAAATCCACATTTCAGACTTGCCTTCTCTATTTTCTTTGCTCACCAATTTGACGTCAAAGCAAAACTAGGAATATCCAATTTAGAATATTCAAAACTTCACATTTAACAATTAATCTCAGGTTTGATTTTGTCCGTTGAGCTCAAAGTCAAGACATATATTTTAATAGCAACAATAATCCTCATCCAGTCCTTGAAATCCTCATGGCTGGGGCTCAATCAGATAGCCGCTGGACCTCTTCCATTTGAATGATTTTTGATTGATTGTTTATTTGAGTTCATTGAGTTGACTCTCACGTCAACTTTTACTTCATTGATTCAGATCTTGGCGAGCATCCATTGTGTGATCTGCGAAGTTCATCGAGGAAACAAGGGCGGCTAATTAGCTCGATTGAGCATTGTGAAGTCCAATAACAAGATGGGTTTAACTTAAACTTAGATTGGGAAGTCTATAGATGAGTATTGAGGCCAATTGCATATAGGTAGATAATGATGGCCATTCATGCTGCTATGTTGATGATTATATGCTTAGAATGATGTGTATGCTGCTGATCATGTGTAGAAATCAAGAGGCGATAGGAAATTGGTTGATTAATGCATGTTGATTTGTTCTGTGTTCCCGGAGCCTAATGAATCAGTAAGCTTAACATGATGATTTAAGCCAGTAAACTTCAAAATTTGGAAAAATGATTAAATAAAAATGATCTTGACTTCCTAAGCTTTAATTTGATAGGCCGCGTATCAAAATTGAATATCGTTTACTAGGAAAATAGGTACCGAAATCTGAAGTCAGAATTTGGGATTCTCTGTCCTGACCTGACCTGCCTATGTTCTCCAATTTTTACAAATTCTTTTCTTCAGAATTAGGAAAAATTCCATCTTGAAGTTGTAGTCAGAGTCTTAAGCTTTCCATTAATACCAAATTCATCAAAATCAAAGCTCTTTTCTTTTTTCTTTTTTTGGTCGGAAAAATAAAAGCTAATAAATTTGCCAATTAAAATTCCGCACTGGAAAACTGTTCCCAGGATGACCAAATGTTATTTGCAATATTGTGGTATTTGAAGTTCTTTTTTTACGAAAAATTAAAACCGAAAAGTTGTTCATTAGGGTTTTAATTAGTAAAGTGCAAAATTTCAGGACTTAATAGCAAGTTTTGGAGGTCATTACGTGCGAAAAATCGGATGAGGTCGCTCTCGGCCTCTAAAACAGTTTTCAACTAGTCCCCGAGGAAAACTTACAATTTTCACACAATGCAAGGGAGTAAGCATAAAAGACGAAAGTTATTAAGGACAGATAGCAATAACTTGTTGATATATATATTCCATATATTTTAACTTGCGGGTTGAAAGCAGGTCCGAATTTGGACTGCCGGGTCATTATACTCTATTTCGAGTTTTTTGGTTTAGAGCTGGGTCAAGTGATCTTCAGAACCATCTCATTTGGACCTCATTTGTTAGATTAACTGACCCATGATGGTCCACTTCCTCTTGTTTGATTGATTGTGAATCAAGGTCAATGACCTGAATGTATGCTTAATTTAATGCTTATGCATGTGTTTGTTGGATGAATGGATAGATGCGATGCATGCTCAATGGGTAGCTTATTGGGGATTGATTAGAACCGAATTAGGGGTCAATTAATATTGGGCATCATTATGTGAATGCAAATGGTGACTAATGATCATTAACCATTAATCGGTGAACCTTATTCAATAGGAGGTTGAGATGATCTAAATATAGGAGAATCAAAGGCCGACCTCAAGGCCAATCCAATATTTGATCGAATGAACTTCGTTGATTGTTTTTTTTTTTTTTTTGGTTCAAAAGAAAATTTGTATTCATCACTCAAAAGGATGCAGAAGTACATAATATTCATTAAAAGCAAATTAAAATAGAGCATGAATACTGAAAAAAAAAAAAGCCAAATCCAAAACACAAGGAGAATCAATGAAGCATTCGCAAAGTTAAATACAAACTTATTCCACATGAACAGATTTGTCAAATAAAATTGGTAGCCAATTATTGGATCTTGTATTTTTTGTTAATGATGAGCACACGCTGGAAATTCCTTATTCAATAATTATGATGTTACCAATTGGCGATGCGGACCTAAGATTGGCTTCCTCTACAACAAACATAGATCTAACATGTGGATGAGCAAATCTTTGTAATTCAATGAGACACCAAAATTTCTACGATCGTCATTAAGACTGGAGATAGAGAACCCATACGTGAATAGAACAAAAAGACATCGAATCTCCAAAAGCATATTTATTAAACTTCCAAATCTAAATTAGGAAATGATAGCACCCAAATCTAGAACTAAATTATGAGAGTTCAAACTCTCAAATTGAGAACTAGACTGGGAGAAGAAAGCTCCCAAATCTAAGTCATGAGAGAAGAAAAAGTAAGAAAAGAACAATAAGATGCAAACAAAATCAACAAAAGAGAGAGGCTGAGACTAGCTCAAACCCTCCCCCATGGCTGAAGGTTGAAGAAGGTGATGGGAAAAAAGAGAGAAGAGAAAAAAGACTTTTCGGCTCCCTAAACTTTGTTGATTGTTTGATTTGAATTATTGCTTATGATGTGAATGAATGAAAGGAGCAATTGGAAACCGATACCATTGATGGTTGCCAAGCAAGGCGGCTTATAGGTAGGTCCATTTCAATCTAAATTTGTAATAGTTTGGTTCAAACACTTTAGATTATCTTTGACTTCAATTAATGTCCTCAAGTAATAAAATCAATTTAGATGTAGCATTGTTTTAAATAAATAGCTTGATATTTGCTTAATCGAATTGAATAGGATTAGGCTCGTCCTAGTTATCTTAGCAAGCTTCTAAGGGCTTATGTCTCGAGGCTCAATAACAAAGCCATGTCTATTCTTTGCTTGACTTTGTATTGGGTTTTTCATCTTTGTGACACTCGACAAATTGCGGATTTACTTTTATCGCACTTAGAATAAGTCACCTTTTCATTTCAATGGGTGTTTACTTATCGCACCTCACTTCAATACATTGTTTGTTAATTTATCTTTCTAGGTTAAAATTAGAATTACTTTACATTTTCAATGAACCTACCTATAAAATATTTCCATAGATATTTAGAATTCGTTTGTTTTGCAAAAAATGTACCATATTCTCCTAGAAAAATAACTTTATTTTTTGATGTTTGATTGAAACTTTAAAATCAATTAGAAAATATTTTTCACTATTTGGTGCGGAGAATTTGATTTGGTCTTTTGGAGAAAATTACTAAAAATATGAATTTTTTAATTCTTAATTTAAAATTACTTTTAATTTTTAATTTTTATATATTTTCTTTTCTTTTTATTTTTTCCTTCTTCCTCTCTTTTGTGACAACTTTTAGGACTTAATTGTACTTTTTAAAACATTTAGGATTTCATTACACTCTCATGATAAGTTTTAAGAGTTGATTATACTTTTTAAAAGTTTTAAGATTAAATTGCACTTTCATAATAAGTTTTAGGATTTTAGTGCGTTTATCTTTTTATAAAAAATATCGAGCATAGCATCTTTTAGATGGAAGAACAATGAAGTTAAACCTAGACTCCATTTGGAGAGAATGGAGGATTAGGTTTTAGAGATTTGCTTGCCTTTAATAAGGCAATACTTGGAAAACAAGCTTGGAAACTAACTCAAAACCCATCATCACTCTATTGCCAGCTGTTGAAAGGAATTTATTTCCTCGTGGAGACTTTCATCATAAATAAAAAGGAGTACGCCCCTTATAGGGATGGTATAGCTTGCTTGCAGACTTAATGCATTGTTCAGTAGGTAATGAAGCTAACATAAGAATTAGAGAGACAAATCGCTGAAAAAGATGGGTGCTTGGAGGTCCTGCTCCTAGAGGCGAGCCACTCATGGCAGTCAATCTAATTAGCAAGGAGGAGAACTCATGGAATGTTCAGCTTCTAAAGAACAATTTTTTGAGGATTAAATTATCGATAAAATCCTCTCTATTCCAGTGAGGTCTCAGGTAGCAAAAGATCAGATTGTATGGACATGGATTCGATCAAGCAAATATTCAGTCAAAAGGGAGTATAATCGCACAAGAGAGTCGGACAACAAGCCAAGCTAGATTCAAGCATTTTCCTCCTTTCAAGTTCCTCGTAATCTATGGAGGGAGATATGGAACTTGTGAACCACCCCTAAAGTCAGATTTTGTATGTGGTTTCTATGTGAAAATGCTCTACTTATGAAGGAGAACCTATTCGGAAGATGAATTGTACCTGATTCCATACGTGCATTGTGCAATGAAGGCATCCCTGAGACAAAAGATCATTTATTTTTGTTATGCCTATTACGACCGAGATCTAAATATTCAATTTTCCACATAAGGTTTGTGTAGAATCAAAGCATAAATATAAGAATTAAAAGCAAACTAAGCTCACTCACCAAATCTGGAAGTGGTCGTGTTGGTACTCTGGCACAAGTGGAAGGCACGAAGTCACTTCATCCTCAAGAAGAGACCCCTAACTCCACCAGGCATCGTGGATTCTGCATTCGCAAGCTCGGAGATTTCCAAAAATTGGTGACTTAACACAGTATTAATGAAACTTTCGGTCTCCACCGCAGCTTGGGACGTTGAAAATGAACATGGACGGAGCATACAATCCTAGATTGATGGATGCAAACATTGCTTGCGTCTATCGTGATAACTTGAGAAGACTCGTCGATGGATTTGTGAGAACTGTTCAGGCTTCGTCATCTCTTCGAGTGGAGTGTCATACGCGGCTTTAAACCCAGTGTCCTTGTTGCCAAGAAAGAAAATCTTTTGATTGAGTCCCAGAATCTACGGTCGGTCAATAAATATGGGAAGTTTGTGCACTGATCACTAAGTTTCATGGTCCGTTGCTCCACTTCTCAAATATCCTAGTTCAACATTGTTATAAAGACGCAACTCCATTGTGGACTAAAAAGCCAAAGCCATAAGAGAAATTCCCTACCAATGAACTAGGTTATTTCACCTCCTTAAATCCTTTTGGAACTTTTATATACTGAAACCCATGTATAGGCCCCTTTGGTTTTACTAGTTGAGTGGAATAAAATTCGTTTTGACAAAAAAGAAAATGAGGTTGATTAATAAATTTTTCTTGCTTAGATAATTTCATATTCATTTTTTGTCAATTGCAGAGTGGCGGGTTTATTTTCCTAAGAGAGTTCGACGGGGACAATGCTTATATTGTTCTACATGGATTTATTGGAGAAGCTAACTTTCTCCACATTCATATTTTGGATATGTTTCCATTCAAAATTGTTAATCAAATTCTCACTACTAGCTAGACCCGTTAAACGGGTGGGTCGGGTCGGGTTTGGGTCGGGTCATAAATGGTCCGACCCAAATCGACCCATTTAACCCGTTTATGACCAATTTATTGTAGTGCAAATTTTTTAACCCGTACCCAACCCGACCTATACCCAACCCATACCCGACCCATTTAACGAAACATAAAAAAACTTATATATATTTTTTAAAATGGTATTGCTAACATGATTTTATACAATACAAATTTAAAAAATAATTATTTAAAAAAATCGAATTTTAATTATTTTTTAAAAAAAATTAATTATTTTTAATTTTTAAAAAATTAATTATTTTAATTATTTTTAATTTTCTTTTTTTTTTTCTTCTTCCTCTTCTTTGGCCGGCCGCCGGCCATGACGACGGCCAGCGACTGGCCACAGGCAAGCTGGCTTGCCCTGCTCGCCGACGCCGGCGAGCTCGAGCTCGCCCCTTGCCGGATCTGGCGAGGTTGGAGCCTCGCCCGATGCCGGCAAGTTCAAGTCTCGCCCGATCGGCGAGGCTCAGGCCTCAGCGAACGTCAGCGAGGCCTCCAGCTCGCCAGATCCGACGAGCTCGAGCCTTGCCAGATCTAGCGAGCTCGAGGCTCGCTTGCGTCAAGTGAGGCTCGAGCCTCGCCAGGCGTCGGCGAGGCCTCCGCCTCACCAGATCTGGCGAGCTCGAGGCTCACCGGCGTCGGGCGAGCTCAAGCCTCACCTGATGCCGGCGAGTTCGCGTCTCACCAGATCGGCGAGGCTCGAGCCTCGTTGGGCATCGGCGAGGCCTCCGCCTCGCCAGATCCGGCGAGCTCGAGGTCGCCCGACGCCGGCGAGCTCGAGGCTCGCGGCCAGTCGCCGGCCATCGCCGTGCCGACGACCGAAGGAAGAAGAAAGAAAAAAAGAAAGAAAAATAAAAAATAATTATAATTTTTGTTTTTATAAAAAAAATTGTAAAGTTAAAAAGAAGAGAGATAATGAGGTTTTGAGTGAAAAATGGGTTGATAAATGGGTTATAAACAGGTCAGAGAGTTGACCCATTTAAAACCCATATATCTTAGTATTTACCCATTAAAACTTATTATGAGTGCTTTATGAGATAAAGCTTGACCCATTAATGATCCATTTAATAATAAATGGGTCCATAAATGGGTTGCACAACCCATTTAACACCTCTACTATTAGCACATGATGTACACATTTTCTTGAAATATACTTCCCTTTTCTTTGTTTTCATCTTTTCTCTTCTGACGCGTACTCGTTCAATCATCAATAACCATTCACCGATATACCCATTGCCAATTCAGCCAACAATTTCTCCTTAAAATATATCTCATTCCCAATATTCTACTGCCTAGAAAGAAGGCTTGCATGTCTACTGCCCAACATCATATTTTAATTTGGGAATATAGACACCGACAATTCTTAAACTTTTTTTTTTCAATTCGGGGTATTGTCGAATCAAAAAAAAAAAATCGATAGCAAGCTGATCAGTGAATTAAATAAACCGAATCCAATTTCAATTTGTTTACTTATTCAATTTCATTGAGTGAGTGCTCAAGTTCAATTGCCCTATTTTCGAAATATCTAGTGAATGAATAAAATCCCGTGCTTGAGAAAATCCTTAATTGTCTATTATTATAAATAATGAATAATAATATTTGAGCTCGAACTCTATTTACAATTCATTATTTTAATTGGGCTAATTCCAAAAACAAAAGCACCAACTTTAGTTCAAGGGACAAATTTGGCCCAAACTTTTTTTTGTCTCATAAAAAGTATCAACTTTAGCTCATATGATAAATCTGACCCAAACTTTTTTTGGTCATGTAAAAAAGCACCAACTTTATGTCGAGTAACAATTCTGGTCCCAACTTTTTTATGTCTCAAAAAAAAAAAATCACAAACTTTCACTTAAATTCTAAATCTAGCCCCTCTTAACTTAGATTCATTGATTGTCCTTAACAATAAATCCATGTGCACTTGTTGGCTGGATTTAAAACACTATTCATTGTCTTTTTGTTTGAACCATAGCTTGGAGAATAATGATAAAACTATTCATCGTCTCCTACACTTCACTGGCAAGTCAAAAAATCTCCGAATTGAATTTCCCTGGCAAGATTTTGTCGTTTTGTCATAGTATGAAACTCTAGACCACTGCTCATTGAGAGACACCATGAATAAGTTATGTTAAGCTCACGGCTAAAACCTTTTTTCTCAAAATAAAGTTAACTTCAAATAGAGAGTTAATAAGGGGTTAGATTTACAATAAGAATGAAAATTTATGATTATTTACAAAACAAAAAAAAAATGGGGTTAGAATTGTCACATAACCTTAAAATTAGTGCCTTTTTATGAGACAAAAAGATTTGGACCAAATTTTCACTAACATAAAGTTTGTGTTTTTTTAATGAGACAAAAAAAAAAGTTTGGACTAGATTTGTCCCTCCATCTACAATTGGTGTTTTTTTTTGGACTCAGCCCTATTTTAATCTCATTGGCACTTATTGTTTTCTATGTTTTAATTGGGAAAAAAAAAACTCTATTTACAATTCGATCTAACCCCAAGTATTTTTATTTGATTTGTTCGAGTAAGTTGTCTCACTGAAAAAAAAAAAAAAAAAAAAAGAGTAAACTGAAATGAATGCTCATTACGCTGTCGTTAAAGGTTGATGGGACATAAAATTCATAATACTTTTTATATTTATAAAAGATAGAATTTTGGGAAAAATAAAAGAATAAGCGCCGGCGGGGGGAAGG
Organism: Eucalyptus victrix; assembly: GCA_016097545.1. Lineage (NCBI taxonomy): Eukaryota > Viridiplantae > Streptophyta > Magnoliopsida > Myrtales > Myrtaceae > Eucalyptus > Eucalyptus victrix. Next base: position 10,768,636 of record CM027842.1, read on the forward strand.
CGAGGGGCTGCCGTTGCGAAAGAGGTGGCCGGACCGCCCGCCATTCTCCGGGGAGGGGCCGGAAATCCTCGCAAGGTCACCTGATCCGGCCGCCCCCTTCATCGCAGGATACAAGCACGCACGAGAGAGAGAGAGAGAGAGAGAGAGAGAGAGAGAGAGAGATCGCCCCGGCGGCGAGGGATGCGAAGCGCCCGAGGAGGGACTTGATCATGGGTTTTTCCTTGCGAGGGATGATGACACCATCTGTTCCGGTAGAGATATCGGGTGGATCTACGTTGGTGGTTCTGAGGTTGTTTTGTCGCTGTTGCCGGCGTCAGCGGCGGACTTTGATTCGGCGAGGCGAAGAAGCGACGGTGGGTCTAGGCGGCGGAGGTTGAGCAGGGCAGCAACCCCGATGGCCATGGATCTGCACGAGCCTGATGTTTATCTCAGATCGGTTTGGATGATTGTGTTTTACCTTCTCTACAGCCACCATAAACAGATCTGAGAGCGCGCGTCTCTCTCACCGTGCCTCTCTCTCTCTCTTCATATAGGGGTGCGGCGGCGGCGGCGGCGGCGGCGGCGATGGGCCGAGACAACGGCGAGGGTCGATGGACCGTCATCGGTGGATGGAGGGCCCCTGCCACCGGCCAAGGTACCTTCTCCCTTCCTGATCAGCCTTAGCCCCCCGACTCTCCCTCTTTTTTTGGGGTTTTTTATTATTATAATTTGTTTATGAAAAAAAAGAAATCCCAAACTATTTACATTCATCCTAAGTTCTTTTCGTAACTTAAAAAAATCTCAAACTACATTAACTATAATACTTTTACCCTTATGATATTAAACATCGCATAATTATTACTGTGACATATTTACACTTCATCAAAATTTAATTAAATGATTTTTTAGTTAAAACGAAGCCATTTGTTTTGGTTAAGCCATGTTCGTGAAAATATATTTTCAACAATGTTCATTAACTGATATTGTTATAGGGTAAATATGTCATATAATTAAAAATTTAGAATTTTAGGTTCGTGGATGCTTCTTTTTCCTCAATTTTTTATTGCGCGCCAATGATGTATCAGAAGGGAAACGGGTCGTAAGGGAAGGGAATGGAGCAGTTGAGTAAGCAATTGGATAAAAGAAAATTTCAGAGGCATGTGATTGAATAAATCAAAGAAGCTCAACAACTACGGACTGCTTAATTCTTTTATTTATTAATTTTCGCATGACATTACTTAACACGGTTGACAACTTCCCGTTCTAAGGCAGTTGTCCCCTCCGTTGAATTTGACATAAATTTTCGTTTGCCTTGACTCGTTCTCGAGAGGTAGATTTCCATGAAGCTACTGGGAACAAAAGAGGTAGACGACGGACGCTTTCGATGATCTTCCCATTGCCTCTTCTCTAGTCATTTTCCAATCTCAAAGTCTTGTTCTTTCCATTTTCCTGGGATTCATCGGTCAATTAAATGACTATAATATTATAAAACTTCGGTCTTTGGTCAATCTCGATAGGAGATTCAAACACGGAAGGCCCTTAGTATTACAAAATCAACAGACGTAAGAAGGAAGGGGAAGAAACATTATGAAAACATCGTTAGTAACACTTCAATGATAGGGTGATGGTCCACAACAATAGGAGCTTGCCACTTTCGAAGCAAACGAAATCGTTGCAAACAAGATTTTGTTAATAAGGGTCCTCATCATTTGTCTTTTCTCATGTCGCAATTGATGTCTTGAAAATCGTATAATTTTCGTATTAAGTATGCTTAATCTCATTAATAGGATCCTTACAAAATAAAAGGAGTTTAGGTATATTAAGGCATGTTTGATAACAACATTTAGTACTACGATTTATAAGGAAAGAGTTGCTTAGTTAAATTCAAATGAAAATATTTAGTGAGAATTAGAGTTGTACCAATTATATTGCTAAAACTTATTAATAATGTTTGATTCATGATTGATAAGGAACTAAAAATCTCCCTAACTAGTCATAGTGAAACCACCATTTACTTCCACTTTCAACACTAAAGTTGTGGACATATTTAGGGCTTAAATATGTAGCCCCCATTTTATAATTTTATTGAATGAGCCTTTGGTGTCTAAGATTGGTTATTATGTGACGAGATAAATTTTAGTTGGATATTAGATGTAATCCACTTGTTCAAATGTTCAATAATAATTTGCCTTAAATTATTTTCATCATATATTTCTAGAGTAAAAATTAATACGTGCTTTATAAGATGATTAAGATAAAGATGATATCAACTATAATCTATTAAAGATATGCACAATTCATATAGGGAAGATGACATAAATATTTCTTGAATTTTTAATTTGTTCAATTTGATCTTTGATTTTTTTGGTATATGTACAGTTTAGCTTTTGAACTATATAAAAATATTTAATATAGTCTTTGCATATAAATTAACGAAATGATAATATTGAACATTTTTATATAGTTTAGGGATTAGGTTGAACATATATAAAAAGTTAGAGATCATATTAAATAAATTGAAAATCCATGGATCACATTGCACAATGAGTTAAAATTAACGGACTGTAATATATAAATTCAAAATTCAAAAATCACATGACACATTGGATTAAAGTTTAAAAACTATTTATACCATTATCCCATTTATACATGAAACTTGAAGATGATGAAGAATGAAATAACAAACATCGCAATTATAAAAAAAAAAAAAATCATTATGTCGGACGGGGTTATTTCTGCGTCCGTGCAGGTCTGGTACCAAAAGGGTTGAACGTTCGCAGCAAATCTTCGAAGACCAGATGACCCGCCATTCCTTCTCCCCAGATTTTTCAACTCCGCAGACCCAGCAAGCCTCTATATAATTTTGCCATTTTGCTGCCCCATCTTTCACTTCGCTTTAGCCGTTGGAGCGATAGCAGTACACTGGGGAACAGCTTTAATCTCCCATCCGTCTGATGTTCGTGCCGAGGCTGAAAAGCGTCAAGCTTTTCAACCTGCTCCTCCTCGCGCGCCAGGGCTCCGTCCCGAGACCGGTCGTCCGAGGCCTCTTTTTTAGTGCTTTGACTCCTCGCAAGCCAAGGGCTTTAGAGGGTACGCGTGGATCGATGCATTTGGTTTTATCTCCCGAGTTTTCATTGCTTAATCCATCGTCTGTGACGACGGCAAAGCCTACCCAATTGCCCGCCTCCTGCGTTTCTTTATTTCTTTGATCCATGGACATTCGCAATTTAGTTGGTCTTTGTGTTTGGTTGTTTCTTTCTTTCTTTTTTCTTAAGAAAGCTTTTATTTTTCTTTACTTGTTGGCTTCATGGGCATTCGCAATTTAGTTGGTTTTTGCGTTTGGCTTCTTTTTTCAGAAAGTTTTGATTTTTCTTCGTGGGTGTGGCTGTCTTGATGCTCTCGAGCTTTGATTATCAAGGAACATCGTTACCCAAGAGTGTTTGCGAGAGAGTAAACTTAGTAAACAGAGACTATTGAGGTCTTCCTCCTTTTTTTAATAGTATTGTTCTGGGTTATTTTCTATTTGGGTTTATTACATTTGAGCTAGACCAGTAGTTTCCGATAGAAATCAGTGGATGAATGGTCGCTTCATCTGTCCAGGTTTAGCTCCTCGGGTGCCCTTTCCCATCAGATACAAGTCCATCAGTGCATCATCAGCTTTGAGGCAAGGCATGACTGAACATAACGACACTGGGATCGAGCAGATTCAACTGCTCGATGGGTTTCAGGATTCATATGGAGGAGTTACTGTGGAGATGAAGGAGCATATGGATGCTGATGTCTTTGCCCCTTTGCTCCGGGCTTCAATATCAAGCTGGAAACAACAGGTACCGCACTTGTATTTCACTGGTCTCGTCTTGTTTTTTTCGGTTTGTAACAATATCAATCTGTTCTTCTGCATTTCTTCTTACCGGGTATATTTTGGTTGCAGGGGAAGCAGGGAGTGTGGATCAAATTGCCCATTGAATATTCGCATCTTGTTGACATTATTGTGAAGGTACGTGTATGTGTTTTTTCATGGCCAAGATTTAGTATCGGCCCCTCTTGTTAAATCGCTTTCTAGCAGAAAGTTTGATAGCTTTAGGTATGAAATACTCAGTTCATTGAAATATTGTCTGGTAATTTGGCAGGAAGGATTTAGGTATCACCATGCTGAACCAAATTACTTGATGCTTGTCCGCTGGCTTCCTGAGACCCTGGATACTCTTCCTATGAATGCTTCACATAGGGTGGGCGTTGGCGCTTTTGTCTTGAATGATAAAAGAGAGGTAACTTTCTGCCTTGCCATTCTCCCATTTCTTGCAAAGAGATGGAAATGTAACATTTGGTTTGCTCATTCAGTTGTTCTTAGAAGTTCTGAGTTGGAATCTAGCACCGGACACTTCTCTCTGCAGTAGTGTGTAAGATTAGAGATTTGCAGTGTGTAAAATCAGTCTGCTTGATAGGCATTGAATCCTTTAGAACGATAGGTAGGATCACAGTAACTTTGCCTGGGAAGAGAACTTCTGCATTCAATGTTCATTGGATTTATATGCGTGTTGCCATTGTGGATAAGCAGAGATATTCGATTTGTTTTCTTTATCCTAATAAAATCAGTCTTTGGTGCCAATGCCTTGCTGTAATCTTTTGGTTTGACTAGGTTATATCTATGACAAGCCATTTAGTAATGGACTTCAGGCAATATTAGCATTTGGATTGCGATGAATCTTCTCATATTAGTGACAATCACATAATCTTCCATCGATTTTCATCTTTTAAAGGATTCAGCCTGTAACTAACAGCCTTACTTTGTGAAGAGATACAATGCAGTGAAGTTTTATACCAACTTTTGTTTGGCGAACTCTTCTGCACTGCTGTATCTTGTCTTTAGCGTGATTCTTATGCAAACGGACGCTCAACACTTCAAAGAATTTAAAACATTGCCCTCCTTTCTAGGTGCTTGTAGTCCAAGAGCATAGTGGTTGGTTCCAAGGTAAGGGTGTATGGAAACTCCCCACTGGAGTTGTGAACGAGGTGAGTGTGTTTAAGATGTCAAGTGCTACATTAGAAGTATCGATATGTAATGCAATGGTTTGACTGTGAATCTATCCCTGTAGGGTGAGGATATATGTGATGCAGTTGTCAGGGAAGTAAAGGAAGAGACCGGAGTAAGTGAAGAGTTTTATGTTGTGTAGAAAAGTTAATTATCTGAGGCATTTCACTTGAGAATTCCAACTAAAGACTTATTCTTTTGCGATCTACAGGTAGACACTAAATTTGTCGAAGTCCTTTGTTTCAGGTAAAGAAAATCCTCTATTTCAGAACGGTGTGCATTAATATGTTTTGGCCTTTATTTAGATATCTATGTTTAGCCTTCTGATGTTCAAATTTGCTTTTGCTTTCTCACATTCTATCTCTTATGTTCGATCACAGACAAAGCCACAAATCATTCTTCACAAAGTCGGATTTGCTCTTCCTTTGCGTGCTTCAGCCAGAATCATCTGCTATTGATAAACAGAATGTAGAGATTGAGGCAGCCCAGGTAAATTGCACACTTGCATAAATCGTTGATTTTGGTGGAAGTATGAGGACTTTTTAATAATTCAATCATTGCTTGGGCTGTCTCGTACAACACTGGGCTGCGTGCTTTAATCTTGCATTCTTGCTCATTTGTGCTAAACAATGAATCTAGTAAAATTTAATGTATAATTTCTCAAAAACGTCAACGACGAGTGACTCACTGGATACCTGTTAGGATATAGCCATGTAGCGGTGTTAAAAGATGATCATTCATTAGTTCTTTCTTTGGCCAAATCTATACACTGAACTGGATGTATATTATTTTGATTGTAGTGGATGCCAATTGAGGAGTACGCAAAACAACCTTTCAATGTTAACAACAAGCAATTCAATTTCATGGCGAATATATGCTTGGTGAAGGCTGATCATGGCTACCCTGGTTTAAGTGCTCGGGCCACAACTAGTGGGAGTGGCAAAAGGAATTACATCTACTGCAATAAGCCTGAAATTGTGGAGAACTTTGCAAGTTTGATGTAATTACTAAAAAATATGAATTTTTTACTTCTTAATTTTAAATTACTTTTATTGTTTAATATTTTAATATTTTCTTTTTTCTTTCATTCTTCCTCTTATTTATGGCAAGTTTTAGGATTTAATTGTACTTTTTAAAAGTTCAAAGATTCGATGACACTTTCATAATAAATTTAAGAATTTCTAGTGCGCTTATTCATTTATAAAACTATAGAGCATAGCATCTTTTTGATAGAAGAATAATGAAGTTAAACCTATACTACATTTGAAGAAAAGGGAGAATTAGGTTTCAAAAATTTGCTTTCCCTTTAATAAGGCAATACTGAGAAAACAAGCTTGGAGACTAACTCAAAACCCCTCATCACTTTGGTGCCGGCTATTGAAATGAATTTACTTTCCCAGTGTAGACTTTTGGCATGCAGAAAAAGGAGTATGCCCCTTTTAGGGAAGGTAGAGCTTGCTTGCAGGAAGGGATTTAATCTCTCACTTAGTGCATTGTTTAGTACGTAATGAAGCTAACATAACAATTACAGAAGACAAATGGCTGAAAAAGATGGGTGCTTGGAGGTCTTGCTCCTAGAGGTGAACCACTTGTGCAGTCGATCTAATTGATAGGGAGGAGAACTCATGGAATGTTCAGCTTCTAGAGGATAATTTTGACATTAAATTGTTGATAAAATCCTATCCATTCCAGTGGCAACTCATATAGCAAAAGATCATATTGTGTGGACATGGATTCAATCAAATAAATATTCAATCGAAAGAGGAAATAATCGCATAAGAGGGTCATATGACAAGCCTAGCTAGATTCAAGCATTTTCCTCCTTTCAACTTCTTCACAGTCTATGGAGGGAGATATAGAACTTGTGTATCACCCCAAAAGTCAAATTATGTATGTGGTCCTTATGTCAAAACACTCCACTAATGATAGAGAACCTATTTGGAAGATGAATTGTACCCGATTCGATATGCACGTTGTGCAATGAAGGCATCCTCGAGACAATAGAGTATTTATTCTTGTTATACCCACAGATGACCTAGATCTATATATTAAACTTTTGACATAAGGTTTGTCAAGAATTGAAGCATGGATATAAGAATTAAAAGCAAACTTAGCTCACTCACCAAATCTGGAAGTGGTCGCGTTGGTACTCTGGCACATGTGAAAAGCATGAAATCACTTTGTCCTCACGAATAGACCTCTAGCTCCACCACGCGTCGTGAATTCTGCATTCGCAATCTCAAAGATTTCCAAAAATTGGGGAGTTAACACAGCACCTACAGAACTTTTGGTCTCCACCGCAGCTCGGGCAATTGAAAATGAAAATCGACGGAGCATACAATCGTTGATCAACAAATGGAACCATTGCTTGCGTTTGTCATGATCACTCGACAAGGCTCGTCGATGGATTTGCAAGAACTGTTCAGGCTTCATCACCTTTTTGATGGAGTGTCATACGTTGCTTTAAACCTAGTATCCTTGTTGCCAAGAAAGAAAATCTTTTGATTGAGTCCTAGAATCTTTGGGCAGTCAGTATCATGGGAAGTTTGTATACTGATCACTAAGTGTCATGGTCTGTTGCTCCACTTCTCAAATATCTAGGTTCAACATTGCTATAAAGAGGCAACTCCAATGTTGACAGGAAGGCCAAAGCCATAGGAGAAATTTCCTTCCACTGATTTGGGTTATTTCACCTCCTTTAATCCTTTTGGAACTTTTATCTACTGAAACCTTTTTACAAGGCCCCTTGGGTTTTACTAATTGAATGAAATGAGCTTTATTTTGACAAAAAGGAAAAAGAGGCTGATTGGAAAATTTTTCTTGCTTAGATAATTTCATATTCCTTTTTTTCGTCAATTTTAAAGGAGGCATTTTTTTCCCTTAAGAGAGTTCGACACGAACAATCATTATATTGTTCTACACGGTTTTATTGGAGAAGCTAACTTTTTCCACACTCATATTTTGCATACATTTCCATTCTAAATTAATAACCAAATTCTCACTATTAGCACATGATGTACACATTTTCTTAGAACATATTGCCTTTTTCTTTTGTTTTCAACTTTTCTTTCTTGACGCGTACTCATTCAATTATCAATAAACAATCATTAATATACCAATTGCCAAGTCAGCCACCGATTTCTCCTTAAAATATATCTCATTTGTCTCAATCCCAAATATCTACTACCTAGAAAGAAGGTTTGCATATCTACTGCCCAACATCATATTTTACTTGGGGAACAAAGACATCGACAGATCTTAAACTTTTTTTTTTTCAATTTGTGGTATTGTAAAATAAAATATTTGATAGCAAGTTGATAGATTAATTCAATAAGAAATGGTAATCAGCACTCAATTTAATTAATACCACAACCGAATCCACTTTCATTTTGGTAATCAATGCCGACAATTCTTGGATGTTTTATTTCAATTTGGGGTATTATCAAATCCAATAAAAAATATTCGATAGCAAGTCGATTGGTTAATTCAATAGGAAATGGTAATCAATACTCGATTTAATTAATACCATCCAATAGAATCCAATTTTAAGTAAAATCTCAAGTTCAACCAACTTAATTTCAAAATATCAAACAAAAATCTCGAGCTCGAGAAAGTCTTTAATTATTTATTATTATAAACAATAAATAATGATTTATGAGCTTGAACTCTATTTACAATCCATTATTTTAATCTCATAGGCACTTAATTTGTTCTATAATTTAATTTGGAATAAAGAACTCTATTTACAATTCGATCTAACCCCAAATATTTTTATTTGATTTGTTCGAGTTAGTCATTTCAAGTAAAAAAAGTAAATTGAAATAAATGCTCATTACGTTGTCGTTAAAACTTGATGGGACGTAAAACTCATAATAGTAGCTTTTCTATTTAAAAAAGAGAGTTCTGGGAAAAATAAAACAACAAGCACCAGCAGAGGGAAGGAAAGGGGCTGCTGTTGCGAAAGAGGCGGCCAGACCGCCCCCCATGGACCGGGGATGGGCCGGAAATCCTCGCAAGGTCACCCAATCCCACCGCCCCCTTCATCGCAGGACACGAGCGCGCGCGCGCGCGAGAGAGAGAGAGCCCGGGCGGCGAGGGATGTGAAGCATCTGAGGAGGGACTTGATCATGGGTTTTTCTTGCGAGGGATGATCAGACCATCTGTTCCGGTAGAGATATCGAGTGGATCTATCTTGGTGGTTCTCAGGTTGTTTCGTTGCTGTTTCCGGCGTCAGCGGCGGACTTTGATTTGGCGAGGCGAAGAAGCGACGGTGGGTCTAGGCGGCGGAGGTTGAGCAGGGCCGCAACCATGATGGCCATGGCTCTGCTCGAGCCTGATGTTTATTTGAGATCGGTTTGGATGATTGTGTTTTACCTTCTCTGCAGCAACCATAAACAGATCTGAGAGCGCGCATCTCTCTCTCCGTCCCTCTTTCTCTCCCTCTCCATACGCGACGAGCATAAAGATAATGGGTCCGGCCAGGCGAGGAGGGAGGTGAAGCAGGCGAAGTCACGACCTTCATCCGCCTCGCCACTTGCCGGCGAGGACCATGGCACTCTCCGTAGATCTAGCGCTGCGGCCTTGCTGAATTCTCTCTGTCTCTGTCTCTCTCTCTCTCTTCATAAGAGGGGGGCGGCGGCGGCGGCAATGATGGGCCGAGACAATGGCGAGGGTCGTTGGACCGTCATCGGTGGATGGACGGCCCTGCCACCGGCCAAGGTGCCTCCTCCTTCCCTGATCAGGCTTACCCACCGACTCTCCCTCTTTTTCGGGGTTTTTTATTATTATAATTTGTTTAGGACAAAAACCAGAAAACCCGAACTATTTATGTTTAGCGTAAACTTTCCCGTACCATAAAAAATCTCAAACTATACTTATAATATCAAAAATTGCAAAACTCTTACTATGCAACATATATACACTTCATCAAAGTTTAATTAAATGATTTTTCAGTCAAAATAAAGTTTGTTTTGCTTAAGCCACGTCCATGAAAATAGATATTTGGTGATGCTCGTTAATCGAATATTAATATAAGGTAATTATGTAAAAAATTTGGAATTTTAAGTTTGTGGATGTTTTTTTTTAATTTTTTATTGCGCACCAATGACGTATTAGAAGGGAAACGGTCCTTTCGTATGTCTAAGGGAAGGGAATGGAGTAGTTGAGTGTGCAGTACTGTGCAATTGGATAAAAGAAAATTTCAGAGGCATATGATTAAATTAAGGGAAAAAATCACAAAAAATCCCAAATTTTAACTATAATAATAAATTTACTCCAATTTTTTTTTTACATGAAAAACCTTTAACTTTGCAAACCGTAACATATTTACCATACTAAGGACATTTTCGTCTTATTTTTCTTTCTATTTTTTCTTTTTCTTTTTTCTTCTTCTTCTATCTTCCCTTCGCCGATCATAGCGGAGGGAACCCAGAGTTCGACAAGAGGTGCCTTTGCCAGGCCCTCACTCAATGCAGGCAAGGACTCAAGTGAGGGCTGCCCTTGTCGACGTCGGGCAGCCCTAGCCAGTGCAGGCGAGAGTGACCCTCGCCTGACGCCGGTGAGGGCGTCCTCACCTAACTTTAGCTTCCTTGCGCAATGGCTGGTGGAGGAAAGAGAGAAGAAAAAAAGTTTAAAAAGTAAAAGACCAAAATGCCCTATAACAAAAAAAAAAGTTTAGGATAAATGTGTCACGGTTGATATAATTTAGAGTTTTTCATGTCACAAAAAAAAGTTTGAGGTAAATTTGTCATTTTGAATAAAGTTTGGGATTTTTTGTGGTTTTTTTCTTGAATAAATTAAAGAAGCTCAACAACTACGGACTGCTTAATTCTTTCATTTATGGGAAAAAACCACAAAAAACCCCAAACTTTATCTTGAGTGACAGATTTATCCCGAATTTTATTTTGTGACGTGAAAAACCTCGAAGTTTGCTAACTGTCGCACATTTACCCCATTAAGGGTATTTTCGTCTTACTTTTCTATTTTTTCTTTTCATTTTTTGTTTTTTATTTTTTTCTTCCTCTCTCTTCCCTCCGCCGGCCATGGTGAAGCCGGCGGAGGGAAGCCGGCGTCCAGCGAGGGCTGCCCTCGCTGACGTTCGGTAAGGGTCGCCCTCGCCTGGGCTGGCTAGGGCTGCCCTCGCCGGCGTCAGGCGAGGGAGGCCCTCGACTAGGTGGGACGAGGGCCTCCCTCGCCGGACGCCGGCAAGGGGTGCCCTCGCCAAATCTGGCAAGGGGTGCTCTCGCTGGCGTCAGGCGAGGCAGGCCCTCGCTCGACGCCGACGAGGACCGCCCCTCACCTGCGTTGGGTGAGGATGCCCTCGCCAAATCTGGCGAGGGAGGCCCTCGCGTGATGTCGATGAAGGCCGCCCTCGCCTGCGTCAGGCGAGGGGTGCCCTTGCCGGCGTCGGGCGAGGGTGCCCTCGCCAGATCTGGCGAGGGGTGCTCTTGCCAGCATCGGGCGAGGGCTGCCCCTCACTTGCGTCGGGCGAGGATGCCCTCGCCAAATCTGGCGAGGGAGGCCCTCGCCTGACACCGATCAGGGCCGCCCTCGCTTGCGTCGGGCGAGGGTGCCTCGCCAGATATGGCAAGGGAGGCCCTTGCTCGACGCCGATGAGGGCTACCCTCGCCGTGTCGGACGAGGGGTGCCCTCGCCGCGTCCCCCTCGCCGACACAAGCGAGGGCGGCCCTCGCCAAACGCCGGCTTCCTCCGCCGGCTCCACCATGGCCGGCGGAGGGAAGGAAGAAGAAGAAGAAAAAAAAAATGGAAAAATGTTTTTAAAAGTAAAAAGACCAAAACGCCATTATGATTTAAGGTAAATGTGCCACACAAATGAAAGTTTATGATTTTTTGTGTCACAAATAAAAATTTAGAGTAAATGTGTCACGTTAGCAAACTTCGGGGTTTCTCACGTCACAAAATAAAGTTTGGGATAAAATCACTCGAGACAAAGTTTGAGATTTTTGGTGGCTTTTTCCCTTCATTTATTAATTTTCGCATGACCATTACCCAAGCCGGTTGACAAATTGCCGTCCTAAAGCAGTTATCCCCGCCCTTGATTTTGACATAAATTTTCATTTACCTTGACTCATTCTCGAAAGGTAGATTTACATGAGGGTACCGGGAACAAAAAGAGGAAGATGACGGACACTTTCGATGATCTTCCCACCGCCTCTTCTCTGGTCGTTTTCCAATCTCAAAGTCTTGTTATTTCCATTTTCCTAGGATTCATCAGTCAATTAAATGACTCTAATATTATAAAACTTGAATCTTTGGCCAATCATAATCTACTTTTGAAACACGGAAGGTCCTTAGTATTACAAAATTAATAGACGTAATAAGCAAGCGAAAGATTCATTCAATGTGATTCTCAAATTTTTAATTTGTTTAATTTGTTTAATGTAATTCTTGGACTTCGGTACATATGTAGTTTAGTCCCTAAACTATATAAAAATATTCAATATAGTCTCTCCGCATATAAACTAATGAAAATATGATATTGAATATTTTCATATAATTTAGTAATTAAGTTGAATATGTACCAAAAGTTTAAGTACCATATTAAATAAATTCAAAGTTTAGTGATCATATTACATATTAGACTAATTTTGATGGATTATATTAAACAAATTAAAATTTTATGGATTACATCATATATTGAATCAAAATTCAAGGGCTCTTTGTGCAAAGATGAAGGAGAATAAAATAACATGGCAATTATCAAGAGTCTGTCATAATGTCAGACGCGTTCTTGCCTCCATCTCTGCAACCGCGAGGGGGTTCTCTCCCACTGACCGCGGGGAATTTCCGCGTTTTTCCTTGGATCCGTGTTCGTTGAGGACTGGAACCAACGGGGGAACATTCGCAACAAATATTTCGAAGGCCTAGATCGTTCTCCCCAGATCGTTCAACTCCGCAGACCTAGAAGAAGCCTCTATATACTTTACCGTTTCTGCCTCTTATTTTTCACTTCGCTTTAGCCTTGGAGCGATACTAATTTATTGGAAAGGTAAATATATTGGAAAGACAGCTGTGATATGCTTTTATTTAGGTCATTTACTTAGGAAGTTTTGTATACATATTTTTTTTTTTATTGTGTTGTCCTTGTATTTTTGGTAGTTTAGCCTTATTAGGAAATTGTTTGATAGCTATAACTTCTTATGTATATATTGCGTTTATGTGGCAATGAATGACTATGGAGTGCTCATTCCAAAATTCCTCAGTTCTTTTACATAATTCACTGAAGAGCAACTTAATCTCCATCCGTTTGATGTTCTTGCCGAGGCTGAAAAGCGTCAAGCTTTTCGACCCGCTCCTCCTCGCGCGCCAGGGCTCCGTCCCGAGACCGGTCGTCCGAGGCCTCTTTTTTAGTGCTTTGACTCCTCGCAAGCCAAGGGCTTTAGAGGGTACGCGTGGATTGATGCATTTGGTGTTTTTCTCTCCACTTCTCATTGTTTAATCCATTGTCTGTGGCGACGGCAAAGCCTACCCAATTACCCGCCTTCTGTATTTCTTTATTTGTTTGATTCATGGACATTCGCAATTTACTTGGTTTTCGTGTTTGGTCCTTTTTTTGTCGGAAAGTTTTTATTTTTCTTCGTGGATGTGGCTGTCTTGATTCTCTTGAGCTTTGCGTATCCATTGGATGAGTGACCGGTGAGGTTCTTGGCTGTTCCTGGACAAGTATATAGTGAGAAAAAGGAACATCATCGCCCAAGAGTGTTTGCGAGAGAGTTAGACTTAGTAAACAAAGACTATTGAAGTCTTCCTCCTCCGTTTTTTTAGTAGTTTTTGACAGAGAGGAAGTTATGCTTGGAAAGGATTCCAAAGATAGTGTTTAGTTTGAATAATGAAATACCGATTAATATCTTAGGCCCCTATTTATAGGGAAGTCATCATCTAGAAAATAACCAAATAATTGAAATTGAATAACAAAATTAGGGAAATCGATATTAATAAAAGGAAAAGTTATCAAAACACAATTACAAAATCTGCAAAACGCATATGAAATGTGTGATATCTCTTTGTAATCAATGTATGATATCTCTTTGTAATCTCGAAGATCACGCAAGTGGGATTATTTGTTCTTATGACGCTCCAATTTTTCTATGAAGACATTTGCACGTTATTCTACTATCAATTTTTCTACGTCAATTTTGTTCAGGGTTATTTTTTATTTGGGTTTATTACTTTACTTTTGAGCTAGACCAGCTGTTTCCGATAGAAATCAGTGGATGAATGGTCGCTTCATTTGTCCAGGTTTAGCTCCTAGGGTGCCATTTCCCATTAGGTACAAGTCCATCGGTGCATCATCAGCTTTGAGGCAAGACATGACTGAACATAACGATAGTGGGATCGACCAGATTCAACTGCTCGATGGGTGTGAGGATTCATATGGAGGAGTGAGGGTGGAGATCAAGGAGGATATGGATGTTGATGTCATGAAAGTTGATGTCTTTGCGTTTTTGCTCCGGGCTTCAATATCAAGCTGGAAACAACAGGTACAGCACTTGTATTTCGCCGGCCACCACCGGAACATTCCAAGGAGGAAGAAGGAAGAAAAGAAAAAAAAATAAAAAAAATTCAAAAAATATTAAAAAATATTAAAAAATATTTAAAATTGCCACGTCAGCATCCGGTCACAGCTGATGTCTACTTTAGCACCGGCAGGCCAAAATTGGCCGGATGGACTGAATTAGTACCAATGTAAAAATGTTTAGGACTGAATTGGTTCAATTGAAAAGTATAAGACTGAATCGGTACCAATATAATAGGTTTATGACTTTTTTAGTACTTTTCCCCACTTGTATTTCATCAATCTTGTTAGTTCTTTTTTTTTTTTTTTTTTTTTGTTTGTAACAATATCAATGTGGTCTTCTGTATTTCTTCTTATTGGGTATATTTTGGTTGCAGGGGAAGAAGGGAGTGTGGATCAAATTGCCCATTAAATGTTCACACCTTGTTGACATTATAGTGAAGGTACATATATGTGTTTTTTCGAGGCCAAAATTTAGTATTGGCCCCTCTAGTTAAATCGCTTTCTAGCAAGAAGTTTGATAGGTTTTGGTATGAAATACACGGTTCATTGAAATATTGCTTGGTAATTTGGCAGGAAGGGTTTAGGTATCATCATGCTGAACCAACTTACTTGATGCTTGTCTGCTGGCTTCCTGAGACCTCTGATACCCCGGATACTATTCCTAATAATGCTTCACATAGGGTGGGCGTTGGTGCTTTTGTCTTGAATGATAAAAGAGAGGTAACTTTCTGCCTTGCCATTGTCCCGTTTCTTGCACTTGCCCTTTTAAGACTAATAGGAAGATGCAAAGAGATGGAAATGTAACGTTTGATTTGCTCATTCAGTTGTTCTTAGAAGTTCAGAGTTGGACTCTAGCACCAGACACTTCTCTCTGCAGTAGTATCTAAGACTAGATATTTGCAATGTGTAAAATCAGCCTACTTGATAGGCATAGAATCCTTTAGAACGATAGGTAGGATCACTGTAACTTTGCCTGGGATCACAGTAACTTCGCCTGGGAAGAAAACCTCTGCATTCAATGTTCATCGGATTTATACGTGTGTATGTTGTCATTGTGGATAAGCAAAGATATTGGATTTGTTTTCTTTCTCCTTAATAGAATCAATCATTGGTGCCAATGCATTGCTATAATCTTTTGGTTTGACTAGGTTATATCTATGACAAGCTATTTAGTAAAGGACTTCAGGCAATATTAGCATTTGGATTGCAATAAATCTTCTCATCTTAGCAACGATCACATAATCTTCCATCGGTTTTCCTCTTTTAAAGGATTCAGCCTGTAAATAACAGCCTTACTTTGTGAAGAGATACAATGCAGTGAAGTTTTATACCAACTTTTGTTTGGTGGACGCTTTTGCTCTGCTTTATCTTGTTTTCAGCGCGATTCCTATGCCACCAAATGCTCAACACTTCAAAGATTCTAAAAACTTTTCCCTCCTTTCTAGGTGCTTGTAGTCCAAGAGAATAGTGGTTGGTTCCAAGGTACGGGTGTATGGAAACTCCCCACTGGAGTTGTGAATGAGGTGAGTGTGCTTAAGATATCAAGTGCTGCATTAGAATGATCGATATGTAATGCAATGGTTTGACTGTGAATATATCCCCGTAGGGTGAGGATATATGTGATGCAGTTGTCAGGGAAGTAAAGGAAGAGACCGGAGTAAGTGAAGAGTTTTATGTTGTGTAGAAAAGTTAATTATCTGAGGCATTTCACTTGATAATTCCAACTAAAGCATTATTCTTTTACGATCTACAGGTTGACACTAAATTTGTTGAAGTCCTTTGTTTCAGGTGAATAAAATCCTCTATTTCAGATTGTTGTGCATTAATATGTTTTGGTCTTTATTTAGATATATGTGTTTAGCCTTCTGATGTTCAAATTTGCTTTCGCTTTCTCACATTCTATCTCTTATGTTCGATCACAGACAGAGCCACAAATCATTCTTCACAAAGTCGGATTTGTTCTTCCTTTGCGTGCTTCAGCTAGAATCATCTGCTATTGATAAACAGAATGTAGAGATTGAGGCAGCCCAGGTAAATTGCACACTTGCATATATTGTTGATTTTGGTGGAAGTATGAGGACCTTTTATAATTAAATCATTGCTTGGGCTGTCTTGTACAACACTGGGCTGCGTGCTTCAATCTTGCATTCTTGCTCATTTGTGCTAAACAATGAATCTAGTAAAATTTAATGTATAATTTCTCAAGCACATCAACGACGACAAGTGACCTCACTCGATACCTATTAGGATATAGCCATGTAGTAGCGGTGTTAAAACATAATCATTCATTAATTCTTTCTTTGACCAAATCTATACACTAAAGTGGATGTATATTATTTTGATTATAGTGGATGCCAATTGAGGAGTACACAAAACAACCTTTCGTCGTTAACAACAAGCAATTCAATTTCATGGCGAATATATGCTTGGTGAAGGCTGATCATGGCTACCCTGGTTTTAGTGCTCGGGCCACAACTACTTGGGGCGGCAAAAGGACTTACATCTACTGCAATAAGTCTGAAATTGTGGAGAACTTTGCAAGTTTGATGTAATTACTAAAAAAGATGAAATTTTTTAATTCGTAATTTTAAATTACTGTTAATGTTTAATTTTTTTCATATTCTTTTTTTTTTCCCTTCTTCCTCTTATTTGTGGTAAGTTTTAAAATTTGATTGTTTTTGAAAGTTCTAAGATTCGATTACACTTTCATAATAAGTTTAAGAATTTTTAGTGCTCTTAGTCATTTATAAAACTATAGAAGGTAGCATCTTTTTGATAGAAGAATAATGAAGTTAAACCTATCTACATTTGAAGAAAAGGGAGAATTAGGTTTCAGAGATTTGCTTCCACTTTAATAAGGCAATACTGAGAAAACAAGCTTGGAGACTAACTCAAAACCCCTCATCACTTTGGCGTTGGCTATTGAAATGAATTTACTTTCCTAGCGTAGACTTTTAGCATGCAGAAAAAGGAGTATGCCCCTTTTAGGGATGGTAGAGCTTGCTCGCGGGAGGGATTTAATCTCTCACTTAGTGCATTGTTTAGTACGTAATGAAGCTATCATAACAATTAGAGAAGACAAATGGCTGAAAAAGATGGGGCTTGGAGGTCCTGCTCCTAGAGGTGAACCACTTGTGCAGTCGATCTAATTAGCAAGGAGAACTCATGGAATGTTCAACTTCTAGAGGATAATTTTGACATTAAATTGTCGATAAAATCCTATCTATTCCAGTGAGGACTCAAATAGCAAAAGATCATATTGTATGGACATGAATTCAATCAAACAAATATTCAGTCGAAAGAGGATATAATCACATAAGAGGGTTAGATGACAAGCCTAGCTAGATTCAAGCATTTTCCTCCTTTCAACTTCCTCACAGTCTCTATTAAAAAAAAAAAAAAAACTTCCTCACAGTCTATGGAGGGAGATATGGAACTTGTGTACCACCCCTAAAGTCAAATTATGTATGTGGTCCACTATGTCAAAACGCTCCACTTATGAAGGAGAACCTATTTGGAAGATGAATTGTACTCGATTTGATATGCGCATTGTGCAATAAAGGCGTCCTTGAGACAACATAGTATTTATTCTTGTTACCCACAGACAACCTAGATCTATATATTAAACTTTCGACATAAGGTTTGTCAAGAATTGAAGCGTGGATATAAGAACTAAAAGCAAACTTAGCTCACTCACCAAATTTGGAAGTGGTCGTGTTGTACTCTGGCACATGTGAAAAGCACGAAATCACTTGGTCCTCACGAATAGACCTCTAGCTCCACCAGGCATCGTGGATTCTGCTAGGCGACGAGCATACAGATAATGGGTCCAGCCAGGCGAGGAGGGTGGTGAAGCAAGCGAAGTCACGGCCTTCATTAGCCTTGCCACTTGCCGGCGAGGACCATTGCACTCTCCGTAGATCTAGCGCTGCGGCCTTGTTGAATTCTCTCTATCTCTGTCTCTGTCTCTCTTCATATGCGGGTGCGGCGGTGACGGTGGCAGCAACGATGGGCTGGGACAATGGTGAGGGCCGTTGGACCGTCGTCAATGGATGGACGGCCCTGCCACCGGCCAAGGTACCTCCTCCTTCCCTTGTCAGGCTTAGCCACCGACTCTCCCTCTTTTTTAGGGTTTTTTATTATTAAAATTTGTTTAGGAAAAGAAAACCAGAAAACCCAAACTATTTATATTTACCCTAAGTTTATTTTTTTTATAACATAAAAAATCTCACACTATACACTATACTAACTATAATACTTTTATCCTTATGAGATCAAAAATCGCAAAACTATTATTATGTGATATATTTACACTCCACCAAGGTTTAGTTAAATGATTTTTTAGTCAAAATAAAGTCATTTGTTTTGCTTACATCATGTCCTTGAAAATAGATTTTTAACAGTGCTCATTAATCAAATATTAATATAAGGTAAATATGTTATACATTAAAAATTTAGAATTTTAGGTTTGTGGATGTTTTTTTCCTCAATTTTTTTTTTTTTTTTTTTGCGCGCCAGTGATGTATTAGATGGGAAACCGGTCATTCGTATATTTAAGGGAAGGGAATGGATCAGTTGAGTATGCGATCAAAAAAAAAAAAAAATTGCAGAGGCGTGTGATTGAATAAAATAAAGAAGCTCAATTAATTCTTTTATTTATTAATTTTCGCATGACCGTTACCCAACACGGTCGACAAATTGCAGTCCTAAAGCAGTCGTCCCTTCCCTTGAATTTGACATAAATTTTCATTTACCTAGACTCAAACTCGAGAGGTAGATTCCCAGGAAGCTACTGGGAACAAAAGAGGAAGCCGATGGACACTTTCGATGATCTTCCCATTGCCTCTTCTCTAGTCATTTTCACCGGTCAATCAAAGACTCTTATATAATAAAACTTGAATCTTTGGTCAATCACAATCCCCGATTGAAACGCAGAAGGTCCTCAGTATTACAAAATTAACAGACGTAAGAAGGAAGGGGAAGAAACATTACGAAAAGATTGTAACCCTTCAATAATAGGGTGTGGTCCACAACAATAGGAGCTTGCCACTTTCGAATCAAATAAAATCGTTGCTAACAGGATTTTATCGATAAGAACTCATGATTTGTCTCTTCTCATGTCATTTGCAATCAATGTTTTGGAAATTATACGATTTTCTTATTAAGTATGCTTAATCTCATTAATTGGATCCTTACAATATAAAAAAGAAGTTTAGGTATATTAAGGGCGTGTTCGACAACAACACTTAGTACTAAAATTTACAACGACGGAGCTGCCTCATTAAATTCAAACGAAAACATTTGGTGATAATTAGAGTAGTATCAATTATATTGCTGAAACTTATTAATAATGTTTGGTTCACCTATGGTAAGGAACTAATAATCTCCCTAACTATTCATAGTGAAACCACCATTTAATTCCACTTCCGACACTAAAGTTGTGGACATATTTATGGCTTAAATATGTGGCTCCCATTTCACAATTTTATTGAATGGGCCTTTGGAGGTTAGGATGGATTATGATGTGACGAGAAATTTTTTTGTTTGGATACTAAATGTGATCCACTTGTTCAAATGTTCAATAATAATTTGCCTTATCATCGATTTAATAGCTTACGTCAAACACTAATGAATAATAATTTGCCTTAAATTATTCTTGTCATGGTCAGATAAGAATAATTTGCGTATATATCTATATCAAAGAATGATACATGCTTTATACTATGATTAAGATTAAGATATTATCAATTATAATCTCTATAAGATATGCATAATTTATATAAGGGAAAATGACACAAATAATTTTTAATTTTAATTTAATGTGTAATGTGATTCGTAAATTTTAAATTTGTTCAATGTGGTCTCGAAATTTTAAATGTAGTTCTTAAACTTTCAATTTCGACTTTTTAATGTTTGCTTTGTCTTAAATTATATAAAAAATTTAATGTAGTACGATGTTCACTTTAGTTATTGAATTATATAAAAATATTTAATGTAATCCCTACAATCAAATTAATGAAAGGATAATATTGAATATTTTAATATACTTTAAGGATTAAATTAAACATGTTAAGGTAAAATTCAAAAATACATTTCAGGGAGAATATTGAGCATTTTAATATTATCATATTATATATTAAGGTAAAATTCAAAAATTATTTTGAACAATTAAAAGTTGAAGCATTATCGGATAAAAGTTGAAGGACTATTTGTCTAGTTAGTTATCCTCGGAAAATGGTGAAGACTGAAAGGACATCATGATAAGAAAACTTTGATTTTGTCGGACGCGTTCTTGCCGTGACTACGGGGAGAAGAACCAATCGCCGATCTACACCTACAGCGAGGACGACGGAAGAAACAAGGTAAATTCCGAGCGCCCGAGGTCGAATCTGCCCGGTGGCATCCCTGCATCTTCATCGGTTCCGTGTCCGTGGAGATGTGCAGCCGAGGAGAACGTTCGCCGCAAATCTTTGAAGACCAGATCACCGCGCCCTTACTCCTTCCCAGATGTTTCAAATTCGCAGACCCAGACGAAGCCTTTATATGGTTTTACCGTTGCTGCCTCTATCTTTCACTTCGCTTTATAGCGATAGCCGTGCCTGAGGGACAACTTTAATCTCCGTCCGTTCGATGTTCGTGCCGAGACTGAAAAGCGTCAAAGCTTTTCGACCCGCTCCTCCACGCGCGCCAGGGCTCCGTGCCGAGACCGGTCGTCCGAGGCCTCTTTTTTAGTGCTTTGACTCCTCGCAAGCCAAGGGCTTTAGAGGGTACGCGTGGATTGATGCATTTGGTTTTTTTCTCTCGAGTTTTCATTGTTTAATCCCTCGTCTGTGACGACGGCAAAGCCTACCTAATTGCCCACCTTCTGTATTTCTTTAGAGGGCATTCGCAATTTAGTTGGTTTTTGCGTTTGGCTTCTTTTTTCAGAAAGTTTTGATTTTTCTTCGTGGGTGTGGCTGTCTTGATGCTCTCGAGCTTTGATTATCAAGGAACATCGTTACCCAAGAGTGTTTGCGAGAGAGTTGACTTAGTAAACAGAGACTATTGAGGTCTTCCTCCTTTTTTTAATAGTATTGTTCTGGGTTATTTTCTGTTTGGGTTTATTACATTTGAGCTAGATCAGTAGTTTCCGATAGAAATCAGTGGATGAATGGTCGCTTCATTTGTCCAGGTTTAGCTCCTCGGGTGCCCTTTCCCATCAGATACAAGTCCATCAGTGCATCATCAGCTTTGAGGCAAGGCATGACTGAACATAACGACACTGGGATCGAGCAGATTCAACTGCTCGATGGATTTCAGGATTCATATGGAGGAGTTACTGTGGAGATGAAGGAGCATATGGATGCTGATGTCTTTGCCCCTTTGCTCCGGGCTTCAATATCAAGCTGGAAACAACAGGTACCGCAATTGTATTTCGTCGGTCTCTTCTTGTTTTTTCAATTTGTAACAATATCAATCTGGTCTTCTGTATTTCTTCTTTATTGGGTATATTTTGGTTGCAGGGGAAGAAGGGTGTGTGGATCAAATTGCCCATTGAATATTCGCATCTTGTTGACATTACAGTGAAGGTACATACATGTTTTTTCCGTGGCCAAGATTTAGTATTGGCCCCTCCTGTTAAATCACTTTCTAGCAGGAAGTTTGATAGGTTAAGGTATGAAATACGGTTCATTGAAATATTGTCTGGTAATTTGGCAGGAAGGATTTAGGTATCATCATGCTGAATCAAATTACTTGATGCTTGTCTGCTGGCTTCCTGAGACCCTGGATACTATTCCTGTGAATGCTTCACATAGGGTGGGCGTTGGTGCTTTCATCTTGAATGATAAAAGAGAGGTAACTTTCTGCCTTGCCATTGTCCCATTTCTTGCACTCACCCTTTTAAGACTCTCTAATAGGAAGATGCAAAGGGATGGAAATGTAACATTTGATTTGCTCATTCAGTTGTTCTTAGAAGTTCAGAGTTGGACTCTAGCACCTCTCTGCAGTAGTGTGTAAGACTAGAGATTTGCAGTGCGTGAAATCAGCCTGCTTGATAGGCATTGAGTCCTTTAGAAGGATAGGTAGGATCACAGTAATTTCGCCTGGGAAGAAAACCTCTGCATTCAATGTCCATTGGGTTTGTACGCATGTATGTTGCCATTGTGGATAAGCAGAGATATTGGAGTGCGATAAATCTTCTCATCATAGCAACAATCACATAATCTTCTATCGGTTTTCCTAGGGATTCAGCTCGTGGATAATAGCCTTACTTTGTGAAGAGATAAAATGCAGTGAAGTTTTATGCCAACTTTTGTTCGGTGCATGCTTTTTTACTGCTTTATCCTGTTTTCAGCGTGATTCTTACGCAACCACACCCTAAAGAATTTAAAACCTTTCCCTCCTTTCTAGGTGCTTGTAGTCCAAGAGCATAGTGGAAGGTTCCAAGGTACGGGTGTATGGAAACTCCCCACAGGAGTCGTGAATGAGGTGAGTATGTTTAAGATGTTAAGTGTTACATAAGAAGTATCAATATGTAATACAATGGTTTGACTGTGACTCCATCCCTGTAGGGAGAGGATATATGTCATGCAGTTGTCAGGGAAGTAAAGGAAGAGACTGGAGTAAGTGAAGAGTTTTATGTTGTGTAGAAAAGTTAATTATCTGAGGCATTTCACTTGAGAATTTTAACTAAAGCCTTATTCTTTTACAATCTACAGGTAGACACTAAATTTGTTGAAGTCCTTTGTTTCAGGTAAAGAAAATCCTCTGTCTCAGATCGCGGTGCATTAATATGTTTTGGTCTTTATTTAGATATCTGTGTTTAGCTTCTGATGTTCAAATTTGCTTTCACTTTCTCACATTCTATCTCTCATGTTCGATCACAGACAAAGCCACAAATCATTCTTCACGAAGTCGGATTTGTTCTTCCTTTGCATGCTTGAGCCAGAATCATCTGCTATTGATAAACAGAATGTAGAGATTGAGGCAGCCCAGGTAAATTGCACACTTGCATATCTTCTCGATTTTGGTGGAAGTATGAGGACTCTTTAATAGTTAAATCATTGCTTGGGCAGTCTTGTACAACACTGGGCTGCATGCTTTGATCTTGCATTCTTGCTCATTTGTGCTAAACAATGAATCTAGTAAAATTTAATGTATAATTTCTCAAGCACATCGACAACGAGTGATCTCGCTGGATACCTGTTAGGATATAGCCATGTAGTAGCCGTGTTAAAAGTTGATCATTCATTAGTTCTTTCTTTGGCCAAATCTATGAACTGAACTGGATTTGTTTTCTCTTGATTATAGTGGATGCCAATTGAGGAGTATGCAGCACAACCTTTTGTTGTTGGAAACAAGCAATTCAATTTCATGGCGAAGATATGCTTGGCGAAGGCTGATCATGGCTACCCTGGTTTTGGTGCTTTGGCCACAACAACTGGGGGTGGCAAAAGGACTTACATCTACTGCAGTGACCCTGAAATTGAATAGCACTTTGCATGTTCGATATAATTCCTGCCTGGGTTGTGATGTGGAATTTCTTCCTTAGACCCAGGCCTACTGGACTGGACCGTGTTGATCCCACGACTGATTTTGTGAACCCTACGTGAGCCTCAGATGTAGGTCCCACAAAATCAAAGGTTAGGATGGACTCAGTCCAGTGACCTAGGACTAAGGCAAGAATTTTTCAGTTGTGATGTCGCATGACCTTTTGGATTGATGTGAATGAATGAAAGGAACAATTGGAAACTGATACCATTGATGGTGGCCAACTGGGGGTGCTTATGGAGGAGGTGGCCAAAGCTCTTGAAGATGGGAAGATCGATGTCCATTCCGATCTAAATTTGTTATAGTTTGGTTCAAACACTTTAGAATTATCTTCAACTTCAATTCATGTCCTCAAGTAATAAAATCAATTTAGAATTAGCATTATTTTTAAATAAATAGCTTAGGCTTAGCTTAATCAAATTGAATAGAACTAGGCTCACCTTAGTTTTCTTAACAAGCTTCCATGGACTTATGTCTTGAGGCTTAATAACAAAAGCTATTCTTTGTTTGTATTGGGTTTTTCATTTCTATAACACTCGATGAATTGCGAGTTTACTTTTATTGCACTTAGAATAACTTATTCTTTCATTTCAATGGATGTTTGCTTATCGCACCGCATTTCAATACATTGTTTGTTAATATATCTTTCTTGGTTAGAATTATAATTACTTTAAATTTTCAAGGGACCTACCTACAAAAATATTTGCATAGACATTTAGGGTATGTTTGTTTTGTGGAAAATGTACAATTTCTAGAAAATACCTTTCAAGAAGTTGTCTTCTATTGGTATTTGATTGAAATGCATAGACATTTAGGGTATGTTTGTTTTGTGGAAAAAAATCTAGAAAAATCAAAATTGGTATATTTTTCAATTAGATATTTGTTGTGGAGAATTTGATTTGATTTTTATGAGGAAAATTACTAAAAAATATGATTTTTTTAATTCTTAATTTTAAATTACTTCTAATTTTTAATTATATATATTCTTTTTTTCCATTCTTTCTCTTATTTATGGTAAGTTTAATGATTTGATCGTAATTTTTGAAAGTTTTAAGACTAGATTGCACTTTTATAATAAGTTTAAAAATTTTAGTACACTTATTCATTTATTATAGACCATATCATCTTTTTAATAGAAGAATAATGAAGTTAAACCTATACTATGTTTGAAGAAAGGGAGGATTAGGTTTCAGGGATTTGTTTTCCCTTTAATAAGGCAATACCAAGAAAACAAGCTTGAAGACTAACTCAAAGCCCTCATCACTCTTGTGCTGGCTATTGAAATGAATTTACTTTCCTCATATAGATTTTTGGCATGTAGATAAAGGAGCATGCCCCTTTTAGGTATAATAGAGCTTGCTCGCAGGAAGGGATTTAATCTCTCACTTAGTGCATTATTCAATACATAATGAAGCTAACATAACAATTAGAGAAGACAAATGGATGAAAAAGATGGGTGCTTAGAGGTCCTTCTCCTAGAGGTGAACCACTAGTGGCTAGGGGTGAGCATGGTTCGGATTGGGCTGGTCCACCCTCTAACTTTAGGACCAACCCGTACAGTGCTGATCTTTAATTTTGGAGACCAATGATCGACCCTATTGAGCTTGGGACTGAGAACCGGACCCACCCAATGAGTTCGGTTAGGTTTTAGGGTCAACCCGGGTCCAACCGATAATTTTTTATTTCATTTTTTGTACTCCTTAAAAAAGCAATTAAGGACTGAACAAACCCAATGGTTTGGTCCGGTTTCAAGGTCAACCTAGAATTAATTAATAATTTTTTATTTCATTTTTTGTACTCATTAGGAGGGCAACTAAGAACCATACCGACCCAATGGGTTCAATGATGAGCGAGTTAGTTAATAAAGGCAAGCAGTGAGAGTCAAGTGGGGTAAGCGTCGAATAGAATGAGTATCGAATGTCGAGTGTGGAGCAACAAGCCAAGCGAGCATCGAGCGACGAGTAGCACGAGTGACCCAAAGCTAGTGGCGAGTGGAGAAGTTGTTTCTTTCGATTTTGGTAAATTGAAGACTAAGATAATAAATAAGACAAAAGGAAACGAATGCTAGAGGATGGCATAAAGAATTGTTTATACATATTTGGATGCCGTGAGGACTCTTTATAAAAACATTTTCCTCATTCGTAAATTATAACTATTGATGCTATAAAAGACATAAAAAATTTAAGTTATTAAAGAATAATATAAAATTATTTGAACTCTTCATTAATGAGTCGTTTAATATTGTTGACGCCATTTATTTTAAAGTTTTTTCTATATAAATTTTTTTTATAAATAATATATATATATCTATGTGTGTGTGTGTGTGTGTGTGTACATATATATTCAAGGTTGGTCCAGATTAGATTGACCCGGAACTTTCAAAACCGTGGACTGACCCGCACAGTGCTAGTCCAAGAATTCTAAGACTAAAAATTGACCAAGTCTCCTTGGGAATCAGACTAGAACCGGCAGGGTTAGGTTAGTCCAAAGTTAACCCTGGTTCGATGCTCACCCCTACTAGTGGTAGTCGATCTAATTAACAAGGAGGAGAACTCATGGAATGTTTAGCTTATAGAGGATAATTTTGACATTAAATTGTCGATAAAATCCTATCTATTCCAGTGAGGACTCAGATAGCAAAAGATCATATTGTATGGACATGGATTCAATCGGACAAATATTCAATCAAAAGAGGATATAATCGCTTAAGAGGGTTAGATGACAAGCCTAGTTAGATTCAAGCATTTTCCTCCTTTCAAGTTCCTTACCGTCTATGGAGGAAGATATGGAATTTGTGTGCCACCCCTAAAATCAAATTATGTATGCGGTCCCTATGTCAAAACGCTCCACTTATGAAGGAGAACCTACTTGGAAGATGAATTGTACCCAATTCGATATGCGCATTGTGCAATGAAGGCATCCCTAAGAAAACATAGCATTTATTCTTGTTATACCCATAAACGATCCACATCTATATATTTAACTTTTGACATAAGGTTTGTCAAGAATTGAAGCATGGATATAAGAATTAAAAGCAAACTCAGCTCATTCGCAAATTTGGAAGTGGTCGCGTTGGTACTCTGGCACATGTGAAAAGCATGAAATCACTTCGTCCTCATGAATAGACCTCTAGCTACCCCAGGCGTCGTGGATTTTGCATTTGCAAGTTCACAGATTTCCAAAAATTGGGGACTTAACACGGCACCTACAGAACTTTTGGTCTCCACCGCAGCTCGGGGCATTGAAAATGAAAATCGACGGAGCATATAGCCTTGATTGACGAATGGGATCATTGCTTGCGTCTATCGTGATCACTTGACAAGGCTTGTTGATGGATTTGCAAGAACTGTTCAGGCTTCATCACCATTTCAATGGAGTGTCATACGTCACTTTAAACCTAGTGTCCTTGTTACCAAGAAAGAAAATCTTTTGATTGAGTCCCAGAATCTCTGGTCAATCGGTATCCATGGGAAGTTTGTATATTGATCATAAGTGTCATGGTTTG
This sequence comes from Eucalyptus victrix, assembly GCA_016097545.1. NCBI lineage: Eukaryota > Viridiplantae > Streptophyta > Magnoliopsida > Myrtales > Myrtaceae > Eucalyptus > Eucalyptus victrix. The sequence continues at coordinate 10,796,221 of CM027842.1, forward strand.
TTGTTCCCCTTCTCAAATATCTAGGTTCAACATTGCTATAAAGAGGCAACTCCATTGTGGACTGGAAAGCCAAAGCCACAAGAGAAATTTCCTTCCACTGTTTTGGGTTATTTCACCGCCCTTAATGTATTGAAACCCTTTTACAAGGCCCCTTTGGTTTTACTAGTCAAATGAAATGAGCTTTATTTTGACAAAAAGGAAAAGAGGCTGATTGGAAAATTTTTCTTGCTTAGATAATTTCATATTCTTTTTTTTTCATCAATTTTAAAGGAGGCGGTTTTTTTTTCCTAAGAGAGTTCGACACGAACAATCATTATTTTGTTCTACATGGTTTTATTGGAGAAGCTAACTTTTTCCACACTCATATATTTCCATTCTAAATTATTAACCAAATTCTCACTATTAGCACATGATGTACACAGTTTCTTAGAATGTATTGCCTTTTTCTTTTGTTTTCAACTTTTCTTTTCTGACGCGTACTGGCTCAATTATCAATAACCAATCATTAATATACCCATTGCCAAGTTGGCCACCGATTTCTCCTTAAGATAGATCTCTTTTGTCTCAATCCCAAATATCTACCGCCTAGAAAGAAGGTTTGCTTGCTCAAAAAAAAAAAAAAAAAAAAAAAAAAAAAAAAAGAAAGAAAGAAGGTTTGTATGCCTACTACCCAACATCATATTTTAATTGGGGAAGAAAGACACCAACAGTTCTTTAACTTTTTTTTTTCAATTTGGGGTATTGTCAAATAAAATATTTGATAGCAAGTTGATTGATTAATTCAATAAGAAATGTTAATCATCACTCGATTTAATTAATACTACAACTGCATCCACTTTCATTTTGATAATTAGTGTCGACAATTCTTGAATTTTTTTATTTCAATTTGGGGTATTGTCGAATCCAAAAAAATATATATATTTGATAGCAAGTCGATTGGTTGATTCATTAAGAAATGGTAATCAATATTGATTTAATTAATACCATCCAATCAAATCCAATTTTATTTTGTTTACTTATTCAATTCCAACGAGTAAAATCTCAAGTTCAACCAACTTAATTTCAAAATATCAAGTGAATGAATAAAAATCTCGAGCTTGAGAAAGTCCTTAATTGTCTATTATCATAAACAATAAATAATGATATTTGAGCTTGAACTCTATTTACAATTTATTATTTTAATGTCATAGGCACTTATTTTGTTCTATATTTTAATTTGGAATAAAGAACTCCATTTACAATTTGATCTAACCCCAAATATTTTTATTTGATTTGTTCGAGTTAGTGCCTGTTTGTTTATTTTTGTTTTTCTTCCTTGGAACAAAAATTTCTATTTTTTTTTCGACAAACAAAAAAAGAACAGAAACACATTTGGTAAAGCTGAGCAACACCGACTTGGCGATGGCCCAGCGAGGTTGAGCCTCACCAATGGCTAGGCGACCTTGGCCTCGCCAAATTTGGATGAGCTCAAGCTCGCCGGGGGCTGGCGAGGTCGCTAGCCCCCGTTGGCTGGTCGCTGGCCATGGCCGAGGCCAAGCCAATCGACTAAAAGGAAGAAAGTAGGAAAAAAAAGAAAAAAAAATTATACAATTTTATCAAATACATTTTTATTTTTGCAGTATAAATTTTTTGCAGCTTATCGTCGACTCTTATACTTAAATTATTCCCTGGAATAAAACAAAATAAAAATTTATTTTTTTAAAATTATTTTCTGAAGTAGAAACGTTATCAAATGCATTCTTAATTATTTCATTTAAAAAAAGTAAACCAAAATAAATGCTCATTATGTCGTTAAAACTTGATGGGATGTAAAGCTCATAGTACTTCTTCTATTTAAAAAAAAGAGAATTCTGGGAAAAATAAAAGAACAAGCACCAGCGGAGGGAAGGAAAGGGGCTGCTGTTGCTAAAGAGGTGGCCGGAAATCCTCGCAAGGTCACCCGATCCCAGCGGGCGGCGAGGGAGGCGAAGCATCCGAGGAGGGACTTGATCATGGGTTTTTCTTGCGAGGGATGATGAGACCATCTGTTCTGGTAGAGATCTCGGGTGGATCTATCTTGGTGGTTCTCAGGTTTTTTCGTAGCTGTTGCCGGCGTCAGCGGGCGAGGCGAAGAAGCGACGGTGGGTCTAGGCGGCGGAGGTTGAGTAGGGCAGCAACCATGATGGCCATGGATCTGCTCGAGCCTGATGTTTATTTGAGATTGGTTTGGATGATTGTGTTTTACCTTCTCTGCAACTACCATAAACAGATCTGAGAGCGCGCATCTCTCTCCGTCCCTCTTTCTCTGCCTCTCCATACGCGACGAGCATAAAGATAGTTGGTCCGGCCAGGCGAGGAGGGAGGTGAAGCGGGCGAAGTCACGACCTTCATCAGCCTCGCCACTTGTCGGCGAGGACCATGGCACTCTCTGCAGATCTAGCGTTGCGGCCTTGCTGAATTCTCTCTCTCTCTCTCTCTCTCTCTCTCTCTCTCTCTCTTTCTTCATATGAGGGTGCGGCGGCGGCAGCAACGATGGGTCGAGACAATGGCGAGGGTCATTGGACCGTCATCGGTGGATGGACGGCCCTACCATCGACCAAGGTACTTCCTCTTTCCTTAATTAGGCTAAGACGCGTTTGGCAATCATTTTGTTTCGAGAAACAATTTTCTATGAGAAATGATTTTTTTTTTAATTTTGAAAATAATTTCTAAACAAAAGAACGTATTCGGTAACTTACCAAAATTATAGTCTTGGAATATAAATATGTTTAGTAAAATTCTTAAGAGTTTTTTTTAATATTTTTTTAATTGCTTTCTTATTATTTTATTATTTTTTTTTTTATTTTTCTCTTTGGCCGGTCACCACACCGCGTGGCTAACGACCGAATGCCAGGGCTCGGCATGGCGAGGCTCGGCCTTGCCCAAGCGGCACGAAGTCATCCTCATGTCAATTGGGGAGGCTAAGCTCGCCTAGTCGCCAGCGAGGTCGAGCCTCGCGCCGCCATGGCGAGGCTCAAGTTGATAAGCCTTGCCATAACTTGGTGTCTCCGGGGGCTGACGACATTTCGGCAAAGTCACCGGCTCTCATTTGGCCGGCCGGCAAAAGAAAGAAGAAGAAGAAAAAGAAAATAAAGAGAAGAAAAAAGAAAGAGAGAAAAATTGATTCTAGAAATTGTTCCCGAGAACAAAAAAAAAAACTATTTTTTAACTTCTTGTTTCTTTTCCAAATCTGTTCTCGATAATAAAAAAATAGAATTTTTATTTTTGGGAACAAAAATTTTACTAAATACATTTTTATTCTTTTTTTCGTTTCATAAAATAAAAGAATAGAAATTTTTGTTCCAAGGAACATAAATTTTTTTTTTTTTTTTACAAACAGACCCTTAGCCACCGACTCTCCCTCTTTTTGGGGTTTTTTATTATTAGAATTTGTTTAGAACGAAAATCAGAAAACCCAAACTATTTACATTTAGCCTAAACTTTATTTTTAACATAAAAAATCTGAAATTATGCTAACTATAATACTTTTACCTTTATGATATCAAAAATTGTAAAATTCTTACTGTGCAATATATTTACACTTCATCAAAGTTTAATTAAATGATTTTTCAGTAAAATGAAGTCATTTATTTTGCTTAAATCACATTCATGAAAATAGATATTTAGCGGCGCTCATTGACCGAATATTAATATAAGATAAATATGTCAAAAATTTTGGAATTTTAAGTTTGTGGATGTTTCTTTTCGTTTCAATTTTTTATTGCGGGCCAGTGATGTACTGGAAGGGAAACGGGTCCGTCGTATGTTTAAGGGAAGGGAATGGAGCAGTTGAGTGTGCAATTGGATAAAAAAAAAAAATAGAGGCGTGTGATTGAATAAATTAAAGAAGCTCAACAACTACGGACTGCTTAATTCTTCCATTTATTAATTTTCGCATGACCTTTACCCAAGACGGTCGACAAATTGCCGTCCTAAAGCAGTTATCCCTACCCTTGATTTTGACATAAATTTTCATTTACCTTGACTCATTCTCGAAAGGTAGATTTCCATGAAGATTTCCATGAAGGTACCGGGAACAAAAAGAGGAAGACGACGGACACTTTCGATGATCTTCTCATTGCCTCTTCTCTAGTCGTTTTCCAATCTCATAGTCTTGTTATTTCCATTTTCCTAGGATTCATCAGTCAATTAAATGACTCTAATATTATAAAACTTGAATCTTTGGTCAATCATAATCTACTATTGAAACGCGGAAGGTCCTTAGTATTACAAAATTAATAGATGTAAGAAGCAAGCGAAAGAAACATTATGAAAACACTACTAGTAACGCTTCAATAATAGGGTGATGGTCCACAACAATAGGAGCTTGCCACTTTCGAAGCAAACGAAATCGTTGCTAATAGGATTTTGTTAATAAGGGTTCTCATCATTTGTCTTTTCTCATGTCATTTGCAATTAATGTTTTGAAAATCGTACACTTTTCATATTAAGTATGCTTAATCTCATTAATAAGATCCTTACAAAATAAAAAAGAGTTTAGGTATATTGAGGGCGTGTTCGATAAAAACATTTAGTACTACAATTTATAAGGAAAGAGCTACTTAGTTAAATTCAAATGAAAATATTAAGTGAGAATTAGAGTAGTACCAATTATATTGCTAAAACTTATTAATAATGTTTGGTTCATGATTGATAAGGAACTAAAAATCTCCCTAACTATTCATAGTGAAACCACTATTTAATTCCACTTTCAACACTAAAGTCGTGGACATATTTAGGGCTTAAATATGTAGCAGCCATTTTACAATTTTATTGAAATGAGCCTTTGGAGGCTAAGATCGTTATTATGCGACAAGATAAATTTTAGTTGGATATTAAATGTGATCCGCTTGTTTTTTTATTTTTTTTGGGTTGGTGATCCACTTGTTCAAACGTTCAGTAATAATTTACCTTTTGATTGATTTAATAGTTGACTGCAAACACTAATGAATAGTATTTTGCCTTAAATTATTTTCATCATATATTTCTATATTAAAGAATAATACATGCCTTATAAGCTGATTAAGATAAAGATAATATCAATTATAATCTATTAAAGATATGCACAATTTATATAGGGAAAATGACACAAATAGCCTTTGAAATTTAATTAAAATGCAATGTGGTAATTGACCTTTAAATTCATTCAGTGTGATTCATGAACTCTCAATTTGTTTAATTTTTTTAATGTAATTTTTGGACTTCTGATACATACAGTTTAGTCCATAAACTATATAAAAATATTCAATATAGTCCCCGCATATATATTCATGAAAATATGATATTGAATATTTTCATATAATTCAGGAATTAATTAAATATATACCAAAAATTTAAGCACCATATTGAATAAATTAAAAGTTTAAGGATTATATTACACATTAAATTAAATTTGATAGATCATATTAAAAAAGATAAAAATTTATGAAACATATCATATATTGAATCAAAGTTCAGGTCTTATGCAACACAGATGACAGAGAATAAAATAACATCCCAATTATCAAAACTTCTGTCATTATGTCAGACGCGTTCTTGCCGTGAACCCGAGATAAGGGCCAATCGCCAGTCCACACCTCCACAAGAGGAAATGCCCAAGACCGACGGCGACGACCCAAAAACATAGTAAATTCTGAGCCTCCGAGGGTCGAATCTTCTCCTTTCTCCGTCTCTGCAACCGCGAGGGGGATCTCTCCCACTGGCCGCGGGGAATTTCCGCGGTTTCCTTGGATCCGTGTACGCTGAGGACTGGAACCAACGGGGGAACATTCGCAGCAAATCTTTCGAAGGCCCAGATCACACGCCATTCCTTCTCCCCAGATTGGTGCAACTCCGCAGACCAAGAAGAAGCCTTTATATACTTTACCGTTTCTGCCTCTTGTTCTTCACTTCGCTTTAGCCGTTGGAGCGATGCTAATTCACTGAAGAGCAACTTAATCTCCATCCGTTTGATGCTCTTGCCGAGGCTGAAAAGCGTCAAGCTTTTCGACCCGCTCCTCCTCGCGCGCCAGGGCTCCGTGCCGAGACCGGTCGTCCGAGGCCTCTTTTTTGGTGCTTTGACTCCTTGCGAGTGAAGGGCTTTAGAGGGTACGCGTGGATCGATGCATTTGGTTTTCTCTCTCCACTTCTCACTGTTTAATCCATCGTCTGTGGCGACGGCAAACCTACCCAATTGCCCACCTTTCGTATTTCTTTATTTGTTTGATTCATGGACATTCGCAATTTAGTTGGTTTTTGTGTTTGGTCCTTTTTTTTGTCAGAAATTTTTTATTTTTCTTCGTGGGTGTGGCTGTCTTGATGCTCTCTTGAGCTTTTGTGTTAAAATATGTTTCGAATTTGAGTCTAACATGAAATTAAATATTCCGAATTAGATATGTTACGGACATTTGAAATAGAGCATAGAAGATCTGAATATCAACTTTTCAAAATTCAAATCTACATTGGATAGTTTGGCCACTGAAATAGGAAAGTCCAACCTTCACTTGAATTTGAATTTTGTTTAAAATATATAAAGATATATTTTGGTTAAAATAGGCAAGTTAAGAAACAGAATCCTATAAGAAGTCGGCAAAAGAATAAGGGCCTCTAATATATAGACTTGTGGCCGTGGATGGTAGGAGTTTAATCATGAAAAATTGGTCTTGAAGCGTTGAGTGCTTGGGAGGGATTTTCTTTGTCGTTCTTGTTCGTGAATTACATCCCAAGAAATTTAGTATTGAAGCCAATTAAATTTTGTAGTAAGATTTGCGTGTAATTCGTTATTTAGGAATTTTGGGGCTAAACACTGCGTCTATTATTGGGTGTAATTGGGGCTTGGAAACACCGAGAGAGTGTTTGAGAGAGTCGAGTGTGTCATCTCCTTGTATCATGAAAATCGAGTAATCTCCTTGTATCGTGAAATTCGTTGCTGCTCTTCCCGTGGACATAAGTAAATCTGGTGTCGATTTATTTTCTTCTTTTGTCTATATTAATATTCAATCGCTCGTCTTTTCACAACACTTTGCATATCCATTGGATGAGTGACTGGTGAGGTTCTTGGCTGTTCCTAGACAAATATATAGTGAGAAAAAAGGAACATCATCACCCAAGAGAGTGTTTGCGAGAGAGCTAGACTTAGTAAACAGAGACTATTGAAGTCTTCCTCCTCCTCCTCCTTTTTCTTTTTTTCTTTTTTCTTTGTCGTTCTGTTCTGGGTTATTTTCTATTTGGGTTTATTGCTTTACTTTTGAGCTATACCAGTTGTTTCTGATAGAAATCAGTGGATGAATGGTCGCTTCATTTGTCCAGGTTTAGCTCCTAGGGTGCCGTTTCCCATCAGGTACAAGTCCATCAGTGCATCATCAGCTTTGAGGCAAAACATGACTGAACATAACAATAGTGGGATCGAGCAGATTCAACTGCTCGATGGGTGTGAGGATTCATATGGAGGAGTCAGGGTGGAGATCAAGGAGGATATGGATGCTGATGTCATGAAAGCTGATGTCTTTGCGTCTTTGCTCCGGGCTTCAATATCAAGCTGGAAACAACAGGTACCGCACTTGTATTTCATCGGTCTTGTCAATTTGTTTTTATTTTTTATTTATTTGTAACAATATCAATCTGGTCTTCTGTATTTCTTCTTACCGGGTATATTTTGGTTGCAGGGGAAGAAGGGAGTGTGGATCAAATTGCCCATTAAATGTTCACATCTTGTTGACATTATAGTGAAGGTACATATATGCGTTTTTTCTTGGCCAAGATTTAGTATTGGCCCCACTTGTTAAATCACTTTCTAGTAGGAAGTTTGATAGGTTTAGGTATGAAATAAACGGTCCATTGAAATATTGTCTGGTAATTTGGCAGGAAGGATTTAGGTATCACCATGCTGAATCAAATTACTTGATGCTTGTCCGCTGGCTTCCTGAGACCCAGGATACTATTCCTGCTAATGCTTCACATAGGGTGGGCGTTGGTGCTTTTGTCTTGAATGATAAAAGAGAGGTAACTTTCTGCCTTGCCATTGTCCCGTTTCTTGCACTTGCCCTTTTAAGACTCTAATAGGAAGATGCAAAGAGATGGAAATGTAACATTTGATTTGGTGCCAATGCCTTGCTATAATCTTTTGGTTTGACTAGGTTATATCTATGACAAGCTATTTAGTAAAGGACTTCAGGCAATATTGGCATTTGTATTGCAATAAATCTTCTCATCTTAGCAACAATCACATAATCTTCCATCGGTTTTCCTCTTTTAAAGGATTCAGCCTGTAAATAACAGCCTTACTTTGTGAAGAGATACAATGCAGTGAAGTTTTATACCAACTTTTGTTTGGTGCATGCTTTTGCTCTGCTTTATCTTGTTTTCAGCGTGATTCTTATGCCGCCAGATGCTCAACACTTCAAAGATTCTAAAAAATTTTCCCTCTTTTCTAGGTGCTTGTAGTCCAAGAGCATAGTGGAAGGTTCCAAGGTACGGGTGTATGGAAACTCCCCACTGGAGTTGTGAACGAGGTGAGTGTGCTTAAGATATCAAGTGCTACATTAGAAGTATCGATATGTAATGCAATGGTTTGACTGTGAATCTATCCCCGTAGGGTGAGGATATATGTGATGCAGTTGTCAGGGAAGTAAAGGAAGAGACCGGAGTAAGTGAAAAGTTTTATGTTGTGTAGAAAAGTTAATTATCTGAGGCATTTCACTTGAGAATTCCAACTAAAGCCTTATTCTTTTACGATCTACAGGTTGACACTAAATTTGTTGAAGTCCTTTGTTTCAGGTAAATAAAATCCTCTATTTCAGATTGTTATGCATTAATATGTTTTGGTCTTTATTTAGATATCTGTGTTTAGCCTTCTGATGTTCAAATTTGCTTTCGCTTTCTCACATTCTATCTCTTATGTTCAATCACAGACAGAGCCACAAATCATTCTTCACAAAGTCGGATTTGTTCTTCCTTTGCGTGCTTAAGCCAGAATCATCTGCTATTGATAAACAGAATGTAGAGATTGAGGCAGCCCAGGTAAATTGCACACTCGCATATATTGTTTATTTTGGTGGAAGTATGAGGACTTTTTAATAATTAAGTCATTGCTTGGGCTGTCGTGTACAACAGTGGCTGCGTGCTTAAATCTTGCATTCTTGCCCATTTGTGCTGAACAATGAATCTAGTAAAATTCAATGTATAATTTCTCAAGCACATTAACGACAACAAGTGACCTCACTGGATACTTGTTAGGATATAACCATGTAGTAGTGGTGTTAAAAGATGATCATTCATTAATTCTTTCTTTGGCCAAATCTATGCACTGAACTGGATGTATATTATTTTGATTATAGTGGATGCCAATTGAGGAGTACGCAAAACAACCTTTCGTTGTTAACAACAAGCAATTCAATTTCATGGCGAATATATGCTTGGTGAAGGCTGATCATGGCTACCCTGGTTTCAGTGCTCGGGCCACAACTACTAGGGGCGGCAAAAGGAATTACATCTATTGCAATAAGCCTGAAATTGTGGAGAACTTTGCAAGTTTGATGTAATTACTAAAAAAGATGAAATTCTTAATTCTTAATTTTAAATTACTTTTAATGTTTTTTTTTTATATATATTTTTCCTTCTTCCTCTTATTTATGGTAAGTTTTAAGATTTGATTGTACTTTTTTAAAGTTCTAGAATTAAATTACACTTTTATAAAAAGTTTAAGAGTTTCTAGTGCACTTATCCATTTATAAAAGTATAGGGCGTAGCATCGTTTTGATAAAAGAATAATGAAGTTAAACCCATACTACATTTGAAGAAGAGGGAGGATTAGGTTTTAGAGATTTGCTTTCCCTTTAATAAGGCAATATTGAGAAAACAAGCTTGGAGACTAACTCAAAACCCATCATCACTCTAGTGCCGGCTATTGAAATGAATTTACTTTCCTAGCGTAGAATTTTGGCATGTAGAAAAAGGAGTATGCCTCTTTTAGGGATGGTAGAGCTTGCTCATGGGAAGGGATTTAATCTCTCACTTAGTGCATTGTTCAATACGTAATGAAGCTAACATAACAATTAGAGAAGACAAATGGCTGAAAAAGATGGATGCTTGGAGGCCTTGCTTCTAGAGGTGAACCACTTGTGCAATTGATCTAATTAATGAAGATCATAATGTATGGACATGGATTCAATCAAACAAATATTCAGTCGAAAGAGAAAATAATCGCATAAGAGGGTCAAGCATTTTCCTCCTTTCAACTTCCTCATAGTCTGTGGAGGGAGATATGGAACTTGTGTATGACCCCTAAAGTCAAATTATGTATGTGGTCCTTATGTCAAAACGCTCCACTTATGAAGGAGAACCTATTTGGAAGATGAATTGTACCCGATTCGATATGCGCATTGTGCAATAAAGGCATCCTTGAGACAACAGAGTATTTATTCTTGTTACCCACAGGCGACCTAGATCTATATATTAAACTTTCGACATAAGGTTTGTTAAGAATTGAAGCATGGATGTAAGAATTAAAAGCAAACTCAGCTCACTCGCCAAATTTGGAAGTGGTCGTGTTGGTACTCTGTGGCACATGTGAAAAGCACAAAATCACTTTGTCCTCACGAATAGACCTCTTGCTCCACCAGGATTGTGGATTCTGCATTCACCAAGCTTGAAGATTTCCAAAAATTGGGGACTTAACACAGCACCTATAGAACTTTTGGTCTCCACCACAGCTTGGGGCATTGAAAATGAAAATCGACGGAGCATACAGTCCTTGATCGACAAATGGAACCATTGCTTGCGTTTGTTGTGATCACTCGACAAGGCTCATTAATGGATTTGCAAGAAGTGCTTAAGCTTCATTACCTTTTCGATGGAGTGTCATACGTCACTTTAAACCTAGTGTCCTTGTTACTAAGAAAGAAAATCTTTTGATTGAGTCCCAGAATTTATGGTCAGTCAGTATCCATGGAAAGTTTGTATATTGATCACTAAGTGTCATGGTCTATTGCTCCACTTCTCAAATATCTTGGTTCAACATTGGAATAAAGAGGCAACTACATTGCAGACTGGAAAGCCAGAGCCATAGGAGAAATTCCCTTCCACTGATTCGGATTATTTCACCTCCCTTAATCCTTTTGGAACTTTTATATACTGAAACCCTTTTACAAGGCCCCTTTGGTTTTACTAGTTGAATAAAATGAACTTTATTTTGACAAAAAGGAAAGAGAGGCTGATTGGAAAAATTTTCTTGCTTAGATAATTTCATATTCTTTTTTTTGTCAATTTTAAAGGAGGCGGTTTTTTTTTTTTTCCAAAGAGAGTTCAACATGAACAATAATTATATTATTCTACATGGTTTTATTGGAGAAGCTAACTTTTGCCACACTCATATTTTGCATATATTTCCATTCTAAATTATTAATCAATTTTTCACTATTAGCACATGATGTACACATTTTCTTAGAACATATTGCCTTTTTTCTTTTGTTTTCAACTTTTCTTTCTTGACGCGTACTCGTTCAATTATCAATAACCAATCATTAATATACCCATTCCCAAGTCAGCCACCAATTTCTCCTTAAAATAGGTCTCATTCATCTCAATCCCAAATATCTACTGCCTAGAAAGAAGGTTTGCATGTCTACCGCCCAACATCATATTTTATTAGGGGAACAAAGACACCGACAGTTTTAATTTTTTTTTTTCAATTTGTGGTATTGTCGAATAAAATATTTGATAGCAAGTTGATCGATTAATTCAATGAGAAATGGTAATTAGCACTCGATTTAATTAATACCACAATCGAATCCACTTTTATTTTGATAATTAGCGTCGACAATTCTTAAATTTTTATTGCAATTTGGGGTATTGTTGAATCCAAAATATATATATATATATATATATATATATATATATTCGATAGCAAGTCGATTGGTTAATTCAATAAAAATGGTAATCAATACTCAATTTAATTAATGCCATCCAATCAAATCCAATTTTATTTTGTTTACTTATTCAATTTCAATGAGTAAAATCTCAAGTTCAACCAACTTAATTTCAAAATATCAAGTGAATGAACAAAAATCTCGAGCTTGAGAAAGTCTTTAATTATTTATTATTATAAACAATAAATAATGATATTTGAGCTTGAACTCCATTTATAGTTCATTATTTTAATCTCATAGGCACTTATTTTGTTCTACATTTTAATTTGGAATAAAGAACTCTATGTACAATTCGATCTAACCCCAAATATTTTTATTTGATTTGTTCGAGTTTGTTATTTTATTTAAAAAAAGTAAACTGAAATAAATGCTGATTACGTTGTCGTTAAAACTTGATGGGACACAAGACTCACATAGTACTTTTTCTATTTAAAAAAGAGAATTCAGGGAAAAAATAAAAGAACACGCACCAGCAGAGGGAAGGAAAGGGGCTGCTGTTGCGAAAGAGGCGGCCGGAAATCCTCGCTAGGTCACCCGATCCCAGCGGGCGGCGAGGGATGCGAAGCATCTGAGGAGGGACTTGATCATGGGTTTTTTCCTTGCGAGGGATGATGAGACCATCTGTTCCGGTAGAGATCTCGGGTGGATCTATCTTGGTGGTTCTGAGGTTGTTTTGTCGCTGTTGCCGGCGTCAGCGGCGGACTTTGATTCGGCGAGGCGAAGAAGCGACGGTGGGTCTAGGTGGCGGAGGTTGGGCAGGGCAGCAACCCCGACGGCCATGGATCTGCTCGAGCCTGATGTTTATTTGAGATTGGTTTGGATGATTGTGTTTTACCTTCTCTGCAGCTACCATAAACAGATCTGAGCGCGTGCATCTCTCTCTCCGTCCCTCTCTCTCTCTCCCCCTCTCCATACGCGACAAGCATAAAGAGAATGCGTCCGGCCAGGCGACGGACGTGAAGCACGCGAAGTCACGGCCTTCGTCAGCCTCGCCACTTGCCGGCGAGGACCATGGCACTCTCCGTAGATCTAGCGCTGCGGCCTTGCTGAATTCTCTCTGTCTCTGTCTCTGTCTCTGTCTCTCTTCATATGCGGGTGCGGCGGTGGCGGCGGCGGCGGCGGCGGCGATGGGCTGAGACAATGGTGAGGGTCGTTGGACCGTCGTCGGTGGATGGACGGCCCTGCCGCCGGCCAAGGTACCTCCTCCTTCCCTGGTCAGGCTTAGCCACCGACTCTCCCTCCTTTTTAGGGTTTTTTATTATTAAAATTTGTTTAGGAAAAAAAACCAGAAAACCCAAACAATTTATATTTACCCTAATTTTTCTTTTGTTGGTAGCATAAAAAAACTCCAACTATGCTAACTATAATACTTTAATCACTCTATCAATATTTAGTTAAATGAAAGTCATGTTCTTGAAAGTAGATTTTTAATAGTGTTTATTGACCGAATATTGATATAGTGTAAATATGTCTTACAGTTAAAAATTTAGAATTTTAGGTTTATGGATACTTTTTTTATCTTAAATTTTTATTGCGCGCCAGTAATGTATCAGAAGGGAAACGGGTCCTTCGCATATATAAGGGAAGGGAAGGGAATGCAGCAGTTGAGGATGCAATTGGATAAAAGAAAATTTCAGAGGCCTGTGATTGAATAAATTAAAGAAGCTCAACAACTACAGACTACTTAATTCTTTTGTTTATTAATTTTTGCATGACCATTATCCAACACTGTGGACCAATTGCCGTCCTAAAGCAGTTGTCCCCGCCTTTGAATTTGACATAAATATTCATTTACATTGACTCATCCTCGAAGGGTAGATTTCCATGAAGCTACCGGGAGCAAAAGAGGAAGACGACGGACACTTTCGATGATCTTCCCATTGCCTCTTCCTAGTCATTTTCCAATCTCAAAGTCTTGTTATTTCCATTTTCCTAGGATCTATCAGTCAATTAGATATATTTTCTAGCATTCGCAGTCCTAAATTGCCATCCCTATATTCAACTGTCGACTTTGTTTTTTTATGTGTTCAAAAAACATATGTTTTTTTTTTTGGTCAGTCATACTCGATTTCTACTCTACACTCACTCTCAGACTTTTGCTCTGCCTCTTGTAAGGCGTGTGAGTCAAAACCCACTCTGGAACTTTTGCTCTGCCTCTTGTAAGGCGTGGGAGTCAAAATCCACTCCGGAAACTTACACGTCCCCACCCTCATCCCCCCTGAGAAGGTGGGGATTTGAATCCCTCACCTTCCTCTTCCATATTGGAAGGGTGGCCACTGGGGCGAATCCCAGTGGTTCCAAGAACATCTGTTGACAAGACTCTTATAAACTCGAATCGTTGGTCAATCACAATCTGAGATTGAAACATGGAAGGTACTTCATCACAACATCGATGGACGTGAAAAGGAAGGAGAGAGAAAAAAAAATATAATAACATCATTAGCAATGCTTGAATAATCCCATTCAAAGGATTTCATTGATAAGGGTCTCCATAAAGTTTGAGCATTTATAGGAAATCATTTTCTTGGAAAATGATTACATTTTTTGATGTTCGACTGAAACTTGAACTTTGAGTGAAAAATATTTTCCACCGTTTGTTAACTAATTTAAGTGTTTGGGAAAATTTATCAAAAATTGAATTTTAATATTTTTAATTGACCAAAAAATTAATTTTATTTTTTTATATTTTTTAAAAAATGGAATTTTTGATTTTTTTTAAATTTTAAAAAATCAAAAAGTTTATCATTATTATTTTTCTTTCTTTTTCTTTTTATTTTCCTTCCTCCTTCCTCCTCCTCCTTCCTCCTCCTTCCTCCGTTGTCGCATGCCTGGTGGTGGCCGACCAAGACACAGTTGCCAGATTCAGCGAGCTCGAGGCTCGGTTGATCTTGCCTGAGCTCGCTAGATTTGGCGAGTTCGCGGCTCGTTAGAGCCTGGCGAACCTCTGGCGAGCTCGGGCGAGGCCCGAGCCTCACCTAGCTTGCCGGATTTGATGAGGTCTGAGCTCCTCCCCAAGCTAGTGAGGCCCGAGGTCGCTGGGCTCGGGTGAGCTTGGCTTCGCTAGATCGAGCTAGGCGGAACCTTGCTGGCCTGGGGCAAGGCTTGAGCCGGCTTGGCTGCGGCCGGTTGCCGCCGACTGACCAAGGCCAAGGAAGAAAATGAAAATGAAAGAAAGAAAAGAAAAAAAAAATTAAAACTCAATTTTTTAAAGAAAAAAAGAAAAAGAAAGCATAAAAATAAAACAAAAATGTGTTTGAAAGAAACAAGATTGAAGAAGTTATGGAAAATATTTTCTACTTTTGGAAAGTGAAAAATATTTGCCCTATTCAAAGGTTGAGTTTTTTCAATAATGGAAATTTTTTGATAAGTTTGTTTTTCATGAAAAAAAAAAAAATATAAATTTTCTCATGTCGTATTTTGAAAATTGTACAATCTCTTAATAAGTTTATGTTTAATCACGTTAATAAAAAAAAAAAAAATGTTTAGGTATACTAAGGGGGTGTTTAGTAACAACAATTAGTACTAAAATTTAGAAGGAAGGATTTGCTTAATTAATTCAAAAGAAAATATTTAGTGAGAATTAGAGTTGCATCAATTATATTGCTAAAACTTATTTTAATCTCCCTAGCTATTCATAGTTAAACCACCATTTAATTCCACTCGGGCACTAAAGTTGTGGACATATTTAGGGATTAAATATGTAGCAACCATTTTACAATTTTATTGAATGAGCCTTTGGAGGCTAAGATTGATTATTGTTTGATAAGATAAATTTTAGTTGGATTTAAAGTTGGATATTAAATGTGATCTACTTGTTCAAACGTTCAATAATAGTTGTTGCCTTATAATAGTTTCTTATCATTGATTTAATAGCTTATGGCAAATGCTAATAAATAATAATTTGCCTTAAATGATAAAATAATTTATCATAGGTATATAAAGAATAATGCATGCTTTTTACCTTTACCAAAAAAAAAAAAAATCAAAGAATAACACATTCTTTATAAGATAATTAAAATAAAGATAATATCAATTATAATCTATATAAGATATGCAAAATTTATATAGGGAAAAAAACACAAATAATCCATGAAATTTAATTTAATATGCAATGTGGTTTTTAATTTAATTTGTTTAATGTGATCTCGAAATTTTAACCAAATATGTAATGTAGTCCTTGAACTTTCAATTTTTTTTTATTATGTCTTTGAACTCTTGGACATGTCTAATTTAGTCCATAAAATTAAAAAAAAAAATAGTCTATACACTCAAATTAATGAAATGATAATATTAAAAATTTTAATATAATTAAGATTAAGTTGAATATATATCAAACGTTCATGTATCATATGGAACAAATTAAAAGTTTATAAATCATGTTATAGAAACCTCGAAAAAACGATGAAGAATAAAGTAACACCGCGTTTATAATGAAATCGAAAAAATGTCTTTGATTATTTGATTATCGTCATCCGGGACGCCACGTTCTTGTCGTAAGGAGACGGAGACAGAGAAGAGAAAGAGGAGACGGACCAACCAATCGCCGATCTACGACTGCAGCGAAGACCCCAGGACAGACAGCCGAGGACAACGGAAAAATCATCGTAAATTCTGAGCTTCCGACGGGCGCATCTTCCATCTTCCCTCTCTTTCTCTGCAACTGCAAAGTGTGTCTCGCCCACTGGTCGAGGGCATTTCCGCGTGTTCTTCAGATCCGTGTCCGGGGAGGTGTGAAACCGAGGGGCGAAGGTTTCCCAGCAAATCGTCGAAGACCAGATCACGAGTCGTTCCTTCTCCTCAGATTATTCAACTCCCCAGATCCAGCAAGCCTTTATATGGATTTACCGTTACTGCCTTCATCTTTCACTTCGCTTTAGCCGTTGGAGCGATAGCAGTACACTGGAGAACAACTTAATCTCCCATCCGTTTGATCTTCGTGCCGAGGCTGAAAAGAGTCGAGCTTTGCGACCCGCTCCTCCTCGCGCGCCAGGGGTCCGTCCCGAGACCGGTCGTCCGAGGCCTCTTTTTTAGTGCTTTGACTCCTCGCAAGCCAAGGGCTTTAAAGGGTACGCGTGGATCGATGCATTTGTTTTTTTTTTCCCTCGAGGTTTCATTGTTTAATCCATCGTCTGCGACGACGGCAAAGCCTACCCAATTGCCCGCCTCCTGCGTTTCTTTATTTGTTTGATCCATGGACATTCGCAATTTAGCTGGTCTTTGTGTTTGATTGTTTGTTTCCTTCTTTTTCTTAAGAAAGTTTTTATTTTTCTTCGTGGGTGCCGCTGTCTTGATGCTCTTGAGCTTTGCGTATCTAATGGTTGAGTGACTGGTGAGGTTCTTAGCTGTTCCTGGACAAATATGCAGTGAGAAAAATTACGGGAATATTCAAGAACATCATCACCCAAGAGTGTTTGGGAGGGGAGTTGACTTAGTAAAGAGAGACAACTGAAGTCTTCGCCTCCTCTTTTTTAATAGTTTTGTTTTGGGTTTTTTTCTATTTGGGTTTATTACTTTACTTTTGAGCTAGATAAGTTGTTTCCGATAGAAATCAGTGGTTGAATGGTCGCTTCATTTGGCCAGGTTTAGCTCCGAGGGCCATTTCCCATCAGATACAAGTCCATCAGTACATCGTCAGCTTTGAGGCAAGCCATGACTGAACATAACGATAGTGGGATCGAGCAGATTCAACTGCTCGATGGGTCTCAGGATTCATATGGAGGAGTCACTGTGGAGATGAAGGAGCATATGGACGCTGATGTCTTTGCCCCTTTGCTCCGGGCTTCAATATCGAGCTGGAAACAACAGGTACCGCACTTGTATTTCATCAGTCTCGTCAATTTGTTTTTTTTTTTTTCCCTCCGATTTGTAAGAATACCAATCTGTACTACGGTATTTCCTCTTATTGGGTATATTTTGGTTGCAGGGGAAGAAGGGAGTGTGGATCAAATTGCCCATTGAATATTCGCATCTTGTTGACATTATAGTGAAGGTACATATGTGTTTTTTTGTGGCTAAGATTTAGTATTAGCCCCTCTTGTTAATCACTTTCTAGTAGGAAGTTTGATAGGTTTAGGTATGAAATACATGGTCCATTGAAATATTGTCTGGTAATTTGGCAGGAAGGATTTAGGTATCACCATGCTGAATCAGATTACTTGATGCTTGTCCGCTGGCTTCCTGAGACCTCCGATACCCCGGATACTATTCCTAAGAATGCTTCACATAGGGTGGGTGTTGGTGCTTTCGTCTTGAATGATAAAAGAGAGGTAACTTTCTGCCTTGCCATTGTCCCATTTCTTGCATTTGCCCTTTTAAGACTCTTATAGGAAGATGCAAAGAGATAGAAATGTAACATTTGATTTGCTCACTTAGTTGTTCTTAGAAGTTCATGGTTGGAATCTAGCACTGGACACTTCTCTCCACAGTAGTGTTTAAGACTAGAGATTTGCAGTGCATGAAATCAGGCTGCTCGATAGGCATTGAATCCTTTAGACAGATGGGTAGGATCACAGTAATTTTTCCTGGGAAGAAAAGCTGTGCATGTAATGTTCATTTGATTTGTATGCGTGTATGTTGCCATTGTGGATAAGCAGAGATATGGATTTATTTTCTTTTAAATAACAGAACCAGTCTTTGGTGCCATTGCATTGCTATAATCTTTTGGTCTGGCTAGGTTATGTCTATGACAAGCCATTTCATAATGTGACTTCAGGCCATATTACCATTTGGAGTGCGATAAATCTTCTCATCTTAGCAACATTCACATAATCTTCTATTAGTTTTCCTCGGGATTCAGCCCGTAAATAATAGCCTTACTTTGTGAAGAGATACAACGCAGTGAAGTTTTATACCAACTTTTGTTTGGCGCATGCTTTTGCACTGCTTCATCTTGTTTTCAGCGTGATTCTTTTGCAACCACTCTAAACAATTTAAAACCTTTACCTTCTTTCTAGGTGCTTGTAGTCCAAGAACATAGTGGAAGGTTCCAAGGTACGGGTGAATGGAAACTCCCCACAGGAGTTGTGAATGAGGTGAGTATGTTTAAGATATCAAAGTATGTTTAAGATATCAAGTGCTACATAAGAAGTACCAATATGTAATGCAATGGTTTGACTGTGACTATCCCCGTAGGGTGAGGATATATGCCATGCGGTTGTCAGGGAAGTAAAGGAAGAGACCGGAGTAAGTGAAGAGTTTTATGTTGTGTAGAAAAGTTAAGTATCTGAGGTATTTCACTTGAGAACCAACTAAAGCCTCATTCTTTTGTGTTCTACAGGTAGACACTAAATTTGTCGAAGTCCTCTGTTTCAGGTAAAGAAAATCCTCTATTTCAGATTGTGGTGCACTAATATGTTTTGGTCTTAATTTAGATATCTGTGTTTAGCCTTCTGATGTTCAAATTTGCTTTCGCTTTCTCACATTCTATCTCTTATTTTCAATCACAGACAAAGCCACAAATCATTCTTCACAAAGTCGGATTTGTTCTTCCTTTGTGTGCTTCGGCCAGAATCATCTGCTATCAATAAACAGGATGTGGAGATCGAGGCAGCCCAGGTAAATAGCAAACTTGCATATCTTCTTGATTTTGGTGGAAGTACGAGGAGTTTTTACTAATTAAATCTTTGCTCGGGCTGTCTTGTACAACACTGGGCTGCGTGCTTTAATCTTGCATTCTTGCTCAGTTGTGCTAAACAATGAATCTAGTAAAATTTTATGTAATAATTTCTCAAGCACATCAACGATGAGTGACCTCACTGGATATCTGTTAGGATGTAGCCATGTAGTAGCGGTGTTAAAAGATGATCATTCATTATTTCTTTCTTTGGCCAAATCTATGAACTGAACTGGATGTATATTATTTTGATTATAGTGGATGCCAATTGAGGAGTACGCAGCACAACATTTCGTTATTGACAACAAGCAAAAATTTCATGGCGAAGATATGCTTGGCGAAGGCTGATCATGGCTACCCTGGTTTCAGTGCTCGGGAAACAACTACTGGGAGCGGCAAAAAGACTTACATCTACTGCAATAACCCTGAAATTGTGGAGAACTTTGCAAGTTCGATGTAATTACTGCCTGGGTTGTGATGCGGAATTCCTTCCTTAGACCCAGGCCCAATGGACCGTGTTGATCCCCACCACTGATTTTGTGAACCCCACGTGAGCCCACATGTAGGTCCCACAAAATCAGTCCAGTGGACTTGGGACTGGGGCAAGAATTTTTGCTTCTTGTGTTATGGATGCACTGATTAGTTTGAAAAAAACAGCTTCATTTTGTGTCGTTTTGTAATAGCATATGTCAAATTCTGTTTACATAGTCTAGTTTCGATTGATGGTTTCTAGATGCAGAATCATATCTCTTATCGTGATTTCTAAAGGTTTAAATGCAACTTGTGTAAACGATATTTTATGTGGCCGTGTATATGAAAATGTCCCTGGAAGTTTTAATTCATTATAGTTGTGATTTAGCATTCTAATGTATGAACAATTACTTCACTTTTATCGTATAGCCATGCTTAGAATTGGCACTTCCCTTTTTTTTTTCTGGTGTGGTGTTTGGGAAGGGCATCAGTGAGCAAAATAATCTTACAGGTTAGTTTCCTTTAAAATTACTATACATAGACCATGCTCCATTGAAGAATAAGCTGCAAGGAGTGATGGAAATGGATAAGACCTTCCTCAGAGGCAACTACCTGTTGTAATACTTGAAAAAGGGACCCATGTCTTTCGTCACTCTGAGTACTCTATATGGTCACTCACGAACACACAGCAAAATGCTGATGACTACATAATACAAGCACGCACACCATCTGTTTAAATATGTATGGAGCAGCAATGGCAAATAAGAAAATAAAAACTAGGCGACAGTCCATCAGCCATTTTCTTTGTTTTGTTTTTCCCCCACTTTTTGCACCAGATGACCGTGTCTTGCTTTTGTTAATTGTTCTGGTTATTGCCAAATCCCATCCTCATTGTATTTTCTTTCTCGCAACTTGATACCTTATCACTTTTCATGGATAAATTAAGTTGGATCGAGAGGCAAAGTGCAATGTGTGTGCAAACATCAGAACCGACATTCATACTTTGGAGTTTAAAGTGCTAAAACAAGTGTGATGAGGCCTGGCTCTGTCTCTGTCTGGCATAAGTGCATGCAGACTACTAATAAGTGCATGAAAATTAGCTCTGTCATGAGTGAGGCCCGACCGTGCGTCTGCGTCAAACTTCATTTAAAAGCAGAAAGACCAAAAAAACAAGTGTGACGACACTACGCTTCCTTTGTGACCGATCAAATTCTAACTCATTTCTGGCAATGTTAATTTACACTATGAGCAATCCATGCCCTTTTAATGAGACATCTGCAATATTTGTCTCCTTCCAATGATTTTCTTCTCTCAGCAAATGAAAGTGCCGCAAGATCATTTTCTGATGTAACGTGCTAATGCGTTAAACAGAATAAACCAGTTCTTTAGTGAAAAGTTCATATTCTTTTGAAAAGATGGTAGTCACATTGTTATCAAGATTAAGCTGGAGTTTGATACTTATGAAGATCTGTTACATGTTCAACATGACCATAAGAAATCCAATCATTGAGTGAAACAGACCCAATGACGCCAGCAAGGTCTCTTAGTAAAAAAGATAATTGTTCTTTCTGTTTGGTGATTCAATGTTATGTCATTCGAACTTGTTTTCACCCCCAAAATGTTGATTTTGAACTTGAACATAGCAAGAAAGAACTGCCCCGTGGCTAATGGTTAGGTTGAATCGGACTTTAATGTTCTAATAACTACTTTGATGTTTGAGAAATCCTTATCATCGATAAAATGCAAGAAATGATGGAGAAGACTCTCTCTTGCAGGCACACCCTGCCTTAGAGTCCACGTCTCATGTTTGGGACAAAATTGAATCACAGAATGAGGTTGCTTATCGAATGGGATTCTGAGAAATTTCTAAATAAAATTGCCAAGTTTTGGCAGGAATTGATGCTGTTCTTGCATATCTCTTTTCAATTATTTTCCAATGGATGATCTCCTGCTGATTCCAGATGAAGTTGAAGAATACAAGCACCTCCTTAACGCATGAACAATCAGCCCTTTCTCCCTTCTTCTACCACCAAACTAAGAAAATATAATCTCCATTATAGTTTCTGTCATCAAAACATGCTCCAAAACCATCATGAATAGGGAAAGTGGGTCCTGTCCTCAAGTTTCTTTGCCCAGTGAATAATGCATCTCTTCTAAGTGGATCACGCACCCACTATGTATATATTCACAAGTCCATTATTTTGGTTCATTCCGTTGCATTGATCCATCTCATATGAAACTACATGTCGATGGTCCATTTCAACGACTAATCTCAAATCCTGCAACATTTAATTTAGCCTCTCGTTGGGCTCATAGTGATATTGAGGTCATTTCATGACTCATCTCATAAAGCAAACCAAAATAAAATCAAATGCATGTCAACCCTCCAGATCTAAAAATGCCGATTCTAACGTGAAAATCTTGTTAAACCTTGAGATATGGTTTGCATGAGTTGTTCCCATGTTGTTCTTGATTTGAAATAATTTTTGAAAGGAATTTTAAAATAAAAAATACGATTTCCTTTTCCTTAATTAATTGCATGTTTAATTATTAAATCTTGTTAAACCTGCTTGAAAGTCATTGCATGATTAGGTTCATTTAAATACTTTCATTATTATGAGGTAAGTTCCACAATTTCTTTATTATTTTATTGGGTGTTAAATTTGTGGATTGCATACCCCTATATAGTCACATTAGATAATAAAATCAATTCAAGTTGTCCGATAAATATTTTTCATGAAAAAAATGATATTGAAAGGCCATTTGTGTAGCACCCAAATTCTCTGGTTCATATAAGTAAAGTAATTTTTTAATTGTTTTATTTAGTTGTCTAATCGACTTATCATAAATTAATTAGTGGCGATTCCTAAATAAAATTCATTTATATGCTAAAAAATTGAACTTAAGTTGCAAATTGGTATGCGCTTGGGAGAGCCCGAGTTAAGTTTAGATTTAGTAATTCATTAACCAAACTTTAGATGGTACAACCTAGGTTAGGTGACATTTTCAAATACCAAAACATAGCAAATGTCTAATCCAAATTTTATGCAATGTATATGCTTATTTATATCTCATAATCTTATCATTTTGAAAACGTGAGTTTACAAATTTTTAGAAAAGATAGCATCAATCGCTTGAATATATCCCAAATCAAACAACAAAGCTCACTCGAATTAATGAACTTGCATTTCTTATATAAGCCAGAAATATCATTAAAACCAAGTAAAATGCTATCTCAACTAACGATTCGACAAAACTATACTTATACGTGATAAAATGACACTTACACACTAATAAATGGCATATCTAAAGAGATTATTTAAGCCATTCGCAATGTAAAACTTGAGTGCGAAACTTGAGCACGAAACTTGATCACTTCATAACTTTTTTCACGAATCCCGTTTTAAACATTTTTACAAAATCTTGTTTCAAATGTTCTTATAGTCAAATAGAGAACTCTTTCAACATATTACAAGGACTCTAACTTGATCGTTCCAAAATTTAATCGAAAACTGACAAATATGGTATTGAAGTTGCTGCATGTGCATTGTTCATTAGGCTAGGGAAACTTCGAATTTTGTTTCAGGCAAATTGTAAACTCAAATCAAGATCCGTCATATTTTATAGTTTCACAACACCCTAAACTATCATTTTTATATAAATATGTAATTCCATGACTCAAAAATCGGATTTCGCCGCACGAATCTCTACTAATTCCGAATTTTAAGCCCTAAGTCCGAAATTACTCCAATTGAATGAATGAAGGCACAAGTGCTTATTGGGCATTGTGTTGCGTAATTGAGATAGCTTGGCTGAAACTTCCATAACGGGAGCACGCAAAATCTTTTTCTTCTTTCTTTCTCCTCCTTTCTTTTCCCGTGCTCTCGACTTCTCATGGCCGAGGCCCCCTTTTTTCTTCTCTCTTCTTTTGACTTTTCAACCTTTCTTTTCTTTTCTTTTCTTTTCTTTCTCTCCTTCTTCTTCTTCCTCTCTGGGCTCTCGGTCTCTCCTCCTCCTCTCTCTTCTTTTCTTCTTCTTTTGACCGTTCAACTTTTTCTCTTCTTCTTGACTTGGTCAAAACCCTTATTTTACGGTAATGTACATAAAGGAGAAAAGAAATCATAAAAAGAATTGACATTGATAAACTAAAATCAAGTCGTCGTGTTCTTTCTCATCAATTTAAGAAATCATAAAAAAGAATTGACTTTGATAAACTAAAATCAAGTCGTCGTGTTCTTTCTCATCAATTTAAGAAATCATAAAAAAGAATTGACTTCGATAAACTAAAATCAAGTCGTCGTCGTTCTTTCTCATCAATTTCTCGTGCTAAGTCTACTTGGTTCAGGTGCCTACTGTTAATTTGATTAGGCATGATGTTCGGTCCTTGGGCTATAAATTCAATTGATGAAATGCTTTTCCATGCACTCCACTTTTCTTCTAAACTCTAAGAGTGCTACATATCCTACATCTCATTCATGTCGGCCAGTTCACCATCGGCTGCAAGCCAAAAGAAGACCGATGGCAGTACTAGTCAGGTTCATGTCTTCAGTGGAAAACCAGACAGGTTTGAAGGACTAACAGTGGAGATCAAGGAGACCATGGACGCCGAGACCTTTGCTTGCCGCCTTAGAACTTCAGTTGATGAATGGAAGAAACAGGTGCGGAATAATGTTGATAACTATTTGTTGCAAAAACACAAGCTACTGAACACACCTAGCATATAAATCGGATGCTGGATCAACACAAAGTTGACTTCCTTGTTTTTCACACGCCAAAACCTACAACAATTTGGACTTTCCTCCACACCTGAGACAGCATTAACTAGATTTTCCGCACGCTTTTTAGTCGCATTTACCGTTTGGGCTCTCAATAAACTCATGATTTCAAACTTCTCTTGCTTTTTTATTGTGTCCTCCTGAATTGTAGGGGAAGAAGGGCATCTGGATCAAATTGCCCATTGAACATGTCAACCTTGTTGAATCTGCAGTGAAGGTACATGACGTTTTATGTCACCAGGGATGGACGAAATTATTTTGGCTAATGAGAGAACACAGATTACATTCTTATATGTTAACTTGGAAAGAAATACAAGTGAATTAAGTGGTGATAACATATGATTCATGCCTTCTAATTTTTTTCACAGGAAGGATTTAAGTACCACCATGCTGAAGAAAATTACTTGATGCTGACGCATTGGCTTGCTCCCGAGGACAATACAATGCCTATTTATGCCTCACATAGGATTGGCGTGGGT
Source organism: Eucalyptus victrix (assembly GCA_016097545.1). NCBI lineage: Eukaryota > Viridiplantae > Streptophyta > Magnoliopsida > Myrtales > Myrtaceae > Eucalyptus > Eucalyptus victrix. Next base: position 10,821,479 of record CM027842.1, read on the forward strand.
GCTTTTGTCATTAATGATGATGGAAAGGTAATGACCATAATGCTTTTGGCGGATTCCAACACTTGAGGGCCACTAAAACACCAACTTGAGTCGAATTCAAATTGATAAGGAATTGGGTCTTCCCACCAGGATTGGCTCATGTGGTTGTAGTATATGCTACTTCTGCAAAATGTCCTTTGATAGTTTTCGCTAATTTGCGTTATATGGCCCGTTTACCTTCTGTTTATTCCAGGCAAATTGACTTCCTCATGTTCTATAAAACCTTCACCTTCCATTGGTCCATCTAAGCATTTAGTGAACCCATGCTTTACAGCTTGTTCTCGACAAAAGGTCCTTTCAGATTTAGACACGTTTTCTGCATAATAGCTTGTTCCTTTTCCGTAGAGCCACTCCCTTTCCATGCTTTAGATGTCCTGCTGTTAATCCTATTTGCAAATGGCTCATGTCTTTGTTCTACATATTCAAATAAACATATTAGTAACCTTCATTATTTTGCCACCTTCCAAACATCACATGGTTTTTCTAAAAAATATCGGCCTGCCTGATAGGCATTAAGGATATATAGGATCACAATAATTACGCCTGGGAAATAATCCGCTGCATTCAATGTTCATTGGATTCGTGTGTGCATATGTTACCATTGTGTATAAGCAGAGATGTTGGATCTTTGTTCCTTTATGCTAGCAGAACCAGTCTTTGGTGCCAGTGAGTTTTGGTTTGACTAGGTTGTCTATGTGACAAGCCATTTAGTAATGTGACTTCACTCCTATTAGCCTTTGGGGTGCATAAATCTTCTCAGCTTTAGCAACAAGCTAATAATTTTCTATCAGTTTTCCTCTCTTAATTGATTCAATCCGTGGATAACAGCCCTTGTGAAGAGATAAAATGCAGTAACGTTTTATGCATACTTTTCTTAGGGGCATCCTTTCGTTCTGCTTTATCTGGTTTTCAACATGATTCTATTACAACCAGACACTCGATACTTCAAAGAATTTAAAACCTTTCCCTCCTTTCCAGGTGCTTGTAGTCCAAGAGAAGGGTGGAAAGCGTGTATGGAAGCTCCCCACTGGAGTTGTTAACGAGGTATGTTTAAGAAATCAAGTACTACATCAGAAGTATCAATACATGTTGCGATGGTTTGACCATGACTATCCCTGTAGGGCGAGGATATATGGTGTGGAGCTGTGAGAGAAGTAAAGGAAGAGACAGGAGTAAGTGACTAGTTTTATGTTGTGTAGAAAAGCTAATTCTCTAAGGCATTCACTTGAGAACTCCAACTAAAGCCTTATTTTTATATGTTCTACAGGTAGACACTGAATTCGTTGAGGTCCTCTGTTTCAGGTAAAAGGAATCCTCTATTTCAGATTGTGGTGCATTAATATGCTTTGGTCTTTGTTTTAGAGCCTTCTTCTATGTTTAGCTTTCTGATCTTCAAATTTGCTTTCACTTCTCTAAAACGCTCTCTTATGTTCGATAACAGGCAAAGCCACCAAGCATTCTTCACAAAATCAGATTTGCTCTTCCTGTGCGTGCTTCGGCCTAAATCAACTTTAATCAAGAAACAGGAAGTAGAGATCGAGGCAGCTGAGGTACATTCGCACTTGCAGATCTTCTTGATTTTGGTAGAAGCACAAAGACTTTACTGATTAATCTTTGCTTGGGCTGTCTTGTACTATACTGGACTGCGTGCTTCAATCTTGCATTCTTGCTCATTTTTTGCTGAACAATGAATCTAGTAAAATTAGATGTACGATTTTGTACGATTTTAAGCACATCATCAACGACTACTTCACTGAATGTCTGTTCAAGAAATGAGCAAGAAATCGAGGCTACTGAGGTATTTCACCGAACTGAAGAATCCTTTCTACCTAAGATCCAAAAGGTCAAGCACAATATACTTCTCAACGGCTCGTAAACCTCGAATATAGTGTTCCGGCAAGCTGATCAGTTCTGTCCGTCCATAGAACGAGTTTATCGAACAATTTCCCCCTGTTTACAGTTTCACTTCAGTGTGTTATTTAAGGTTTTGAGTACGCCATTTGAGTAGTCTTTCAATTGCGCAGTGGATTCCAATCGAGGAGTATGTACAGCAGTATCCTCCCGAGAAAAAGGACCAGTTCTATGAGATGGCACAGATATGCTGGGAGAAGGCAAAGGATCAGGGCTGTCCCGGTTTCACACACTTTAAGAGCAAAACGGGTTGCGGAAAGCCTTGTTACATATACTCGAACAAGCCTGGAAAGCTGTAGTAGCACTAGCAGCATCCGAAGCTTACTTCGTTTTCCGCTTATGCCACGAACTAAATACATAAATCTAAGCTATATGCGTCTCCTTTCTCTTCACTTGTATTATCTGTCTTTGTATTCCCCACATAAAATTTCCTCTGGGAAGGAAAGAGGCAGTCTTTGTAATATATTTCATGATTATTCCTGGTTTTAAGGAATGTTGGAATCTTTCTCCCATGTTCACTCTGGCCAACGCCGATAACCCGCCAGACCTAGGCCTTATCAGTGAATGTCACTGCCTCTCTCTGGCGAGTTGAGGGCGTGATCTAAGGCTATGACCACCGATCCGATAGTTGGATGAAATGAATCTAACAGCTAACGATCGTCTCATGAATTAAAAAATTGACAACAACTTGGGATCGTTAGAACAGCCATGCGGTTAAAGGTTTGCCATCGAAAGGTTGCTATAGGAGAGTAAAAGTCACATAAAAAAATTCAATCTTCTAATAGTTATTGCAGGACTTCTCCTACTTAGTTATTTAATTCAGCAAATTCCATCAAATTATATTGTCATTAAACGGAACAGCTTATTGTGAATAAAAAATAACATTTACAGACAGTATGAACACGTATAGATCGATCCAAATTTTTTCCAGAGGAAGAAAAAAATAAAGCCAATGTGTCAACCATCGAGGTAAAAGTCAATTTTTGATGGACTCTTGTCATGAATGTTTTATTCTTCGTTTGTTTTGGGCAAAATTTTCTAACAATGCACTTAGTAACAAACCATGTCAACTGGTTATGTAAAGTTGCTATGATAGGTTTGCAGCAACGTGCTATTCTCTCATCTATTTGTTGAATCATTGTGAAAAAAATGTTAGTTATGAATAAATCTCTATTTGTAAAGGAATTGGAGTTTATGTGATGCTAGATATATATGAGGATATATATGGCTATTTTTCCATACCCTTTCGATATATATATTTTTATGCCAATAGGTATGTAAATTAAATTCTCACTTCCACTTTCCCCATGTCTCGTGAGATTTATGTACTGATCAATAAAAACCTTGTTAAAGTTATAAAGGAAACTGTTAACTTCAGAGCAGGAGCTCGAACATTCTCTTGCGTTGGCCACCTGTAACTCAGATGATCTTGGTCAAACCAATCTTATCATAAAGGAGAGAGAGGGAGAGAGAGGGAGGGAGTTCATGTCGTAGTTAGTTCCCAAGTCTCTCATGGAGTTCGGGGACCACTGATTGTAATAACAGGCCCAATAAAAAGCCCAGCCAACCCATGTCTCTTATAAGCCAAGCCCAAGATCAATCCTCTTTTCTCTCTTTTTATTTGAGCTCGTGCATTCGAAGAGGAGACGAAGAAGCTGAAGCAGAAAACGAGGAGAAGGGAAAGAGGAAAAGAAAGAAAAAGCAAAAAAAAAAAAAAAAAAAATGATCACATGGAGATGCTCTAGAAGCCTCAACTAGCCAAATAAACTACGAATCGTAACGCCTGATAACTTATCAAGCTGATTATTCGTCTAATCGGAGTAATTTTGGAAGATAGAGCACACACTTTGAGTTATGTAGATCTTGAACTATGAGGCTCAAATAAGGAGCTTTTGAGCTGTGATTTTATGGAAATGGTAGTCTAAGCCATTGTGGATCTTTGGGTTTTGACAAAATTTGATTCCAAAGTTACAATTTGATCAAAACAAATTTTTGAAGTTCAATTTTGAGTTATGCAAGCGGACAATTCATGTTATGGAGAAGGATGAATGTTTGATCAGAACAAATTTCTGAAGTTCGCTTTTGAAGGAAGAATGGTTTTATTTATAGTTTAGTTGAGTCGTTAGTTAGACCAGCATATTACTGGTCTTGATATTGTTTTTGACTAATTGATAGAAATATAAGTGCATTGGCTTGAGCAATTTAGGCTTTTCAGCTAAGTGGTACTTTTTCTTCTAAAAATTTGTAGATTCATGTCTTCAAAATGATAAAAAATTTGATATATCATGAGTTATGAATAAGTATGTTTGTTGTATAAATATTTGGATTAGACTTTTACTACGTTTTGGTATTTGTGAATGGCACGGGAATCGTTTGATGGAGATATATATTCTCTTGATGAACGAAGTTGAAAAATATTATATATGTTTTATTTGCAAAGTCTTTTTAACAAAAAGCTCTTGACTTTGAGTATGGCTTATGGAATTTTATATATAACGATTTGTGAAGTGCTTTATGACATGCATTTAAATATCTCTCTTTATTTGGGACCCTATTCAATTTAGCTTCTATTGAATCGAGAAATGGATTTGATTGTCCATCTTTTTTATTTGATATTCAATTTGTAAAACAGGTTTATGAGATGAACTTTGAAATAATTTAAGAAATATTTTATGAAAAGATTTCCAGTGGATAAGTTGAGTTGAGAAATGTAACGTGATTGATTTTTAAAATGTATTATGATATATGAGATTTTTTGTGGATTTGAGTTCGGTATTGGAGGACAATAGTTGGGTGTTCAATATTGTTGTAAACCTAGTTGAGGGTTTGTGGATATGTGATACTAGGCTATGATATCCTTATGACCAAGTCACTAATTAATAATAGATGGAAATGTAACAAAGAGGAGGATCTTGTTTACTTTATCACAAGCATTATATGTGATCATGATTAGACAATTGAGTATGAGTTTGGTCAATAGAGTGGAGCATTATCATTGGTCATGTGGTTATGATTTTGACATTGATGATTGATTCGTGAATTAATATTGTTATTATTTTATATAGTAGATATTATCTTTTGATATTTTACATGTAGCTTTGGTTAAATGAAATTATTCAATGAAATAGACCATTGATGATTGATTTGTTTTCGTGAATTAATATTATTATTGATTTTATACTTAAAGTTTTTATTTTGGCAAGTTTATATTATCTACTTTTGATATTTTAAACAATAAATAAATTGCAAAAATAATACTGTAGCTTTGGTTTCTAATTAACACACAATTTCTTTTTTTTTTGATTAATTAATGGTGATATTAACTAAATGTTTTGTGTAATTTCTAATTAAATGGGCCTAGCAAAAATACTAAATGACATGCATCTCAATGAATCTAACCCTAATGACGTGCATATGACAATTTTTCTCTAGAAGAATGCATTTTATGCTAAATAATAAAACTAATTTAACCTATGACATTTTTTGTATTTTCTCATGAAATTCGAAATTTAATGCAATGTGAAAATTACCTAATTAGATTAAGATCCTATTTAATTTATATTAGGAATTAGGTTGAGCCAAATCCTAATTTAAACTAGAATCTTATCTTAATCAAGTAATCTCTAACCTAAAATGCAATCTATCTAAAAAGATTTATAAAATTTAAACATGCAAACAATCTAATATGCAATGACGTGCCAATGATCCCTAATTTTACATGACATATGCATAATGACTTTTTTGTGTTTTTCCTTTTTTTTTATTTTCGAAATTAATAATTGCTAAATAATTAAACATGCAATTAAAATCTAGCAACCTAAATTGATTTATTTGAATTTGGATTTTTTTATTTTTTCTTAAATTTGAAATAAAATTCCTATTCTAAACATGTAAACCCTAAGACATGCAATATTCTAACTCAAATATATCTCGAGATAAACAAGGCAATTAAAACGAGACAATTCATTCAAAATCATCAACAATCGCACATCATTCGGATCAAGAGATAATATTTCGCTAATAAAATCAATAAATTGATCTTAAGCCTTAAAGATCAAATTATTAATTTTACTCCCCGCTGATTAATTATTTCATCTAAAGCCTTATAGATTAAATAAAAAACTCACGATTTTGGTTCTGCGGATTGGGTGATACATTAAGATCTCCAATTATGCATGGATGAGTACTTCAACCAAAGAAAACAATACATAAAAAGATAATGATAAAAAAAATAGAGAAAAACCTAAACTTGCTTAATAAAGTAAAGCAAAAATACCTAGTAAAATCTTTCTTTTCTTTTTTTTTTAGAAAGAAAAAAAAGATCTTGGCCACTGGTTTTAGGGCTCCGGTGGGGAAAGAACGCCGGCTAGGGTTCCGGCGAGGGCTCAACAGGAACCAGCAGCGAGCGAGGGGTGAGCGCGTCGGCACGGGGCGGCGTCGCGGACTGAGGAGGGGCGACGGAGCTGGGATCGCGGACCGCGGACCGCGGGCCGTCGGGACGAGCAGGGTCGCGGGCGGAGCTCGGGCACGGGCGTCGGAGCGGTGCGGCGCTGGTTCGCGGGCGGAGCTGAGGCAAGCGGCGCGGTGGCGCGGCGAGGTCAGGAGCGGCCGGCTTCGGGGCAGCGGGGGCGGCGTCAGGTCGTCGGAACAGAGGCGGGGCGCCGCGGGCGAAGCTCGGGCTTCCGGGTTCCGGCGAGGGCTCTTGCGAATGCCGGATCTGGCGTGGGCGTCGCGGACGGAGCGGTGGGGCGGTAGCGGCGTCGGGTGAGCAGAGGCGCGGTGGAATGGAGCGGATTCGCGGGTCACCGGCAGAGCAGCGATGGGCGGTGGCTCGTGAGGCGGCGACGGTGCGAGCTGGCGAAGGCGAGGACACCCCCACGAAGAAGACGATGAACAGTAACGTGGGGCTGTCCTTTTTCTCTTTTCTTTTTTCTGGTCTCTCTCTCTCACGTCACTTTTCACCTTTTCATCTTTTTTCTCTCCTTTTTGCTTTTCTTTTGTGTTCTTTTTCACCTACAGAAGCTCCCTTTTTGCTCCAAAATTTTTTGAAATTCCTTCCACCCCCTTTGTCCGTTCGTGCGCAACGCCTTTTATAGGGGAAAATTTTAGATCTTTGAAGCATATTTTATTTCCAATTCCACTCGTGCATAATTCTCTGAATATATCGTTGCACCACATGTGATATTCTCTTTTGTATTTTTCACATATTCTATCCAAAAACTTTCCTTTTTGCACGAAATACACCCCTAGTGTTTATTACTTAAAAATATGAAAAGCTTGAACGGAATATGTGAAAAATCTTCTCTTCACCGGCAGCCTAAAATAAAATAAAATAAAACAAAAAATAAAATGTTTCTAAACCATACCCCATTTTTCTTTTTTTTTTTTTTTTTTTTTTTTTAGTAAAAAATGCATAGTAAATGTTCAATTTTTTTAAAAGAGATATATTACTCATTAAATTGTGATTGCTCACTCTTCTATTTTCCAATCATCTTCGATTCTCCAATTAGCGTTGAGTAGTATAAGATGGATACTGATGATGGGACTTTTGGGGAGTTGGATTTGGTTAGTTTGAGGTTGCATCTTCTGGGTAGGAGGGCGGTTGTGTTATCCACATTTTTTTTTTTTTTTTTTTTATGGTTTTGGGGTGTGACACCGATGACAGAGGCTGCTCGACTAAAAGAAGTTGAAGGGCAAGTAGATATATATCATAAATGGGTGTAGCCCTCATAAATGGCCCATGATAATTCCTTGAAATCAACGGTGGAAGTGATTGCTTCTGTCTCATAATCCCACGAAATAGAGAAACAACTAGAGCTTGCATCTTTTTTAGTTTCTGCCCAGTTTTCTCCCTATTCTCCTTTTTCTTCATCTGCTTTTTCTTGCTCTTCGATCGATCATGAGACGTTACCAGCAAGAACATCCTTAACAACCTGGTCATGTCAGAGAAGTAAAAATGGCGGAAGTTTGAGGTCAGGCGTCCAATGTGCACCCACTGGGTGCCTTTTCACTGCAGACTGGTTCGATTGCTTCGTGTACGTGAAGATTGCTAGTCATTTGGTTGGCATACGAGTTTTTGTGGTTCTGAGAGTTTGATGTCCTAGCGAACGATCTGCTTGAGAAAATGTCCTAAGCAATAGCTTCGGATGATTGGTTGATTTGCTAATCGTTGCGAATAGATCTTCTGCACTGTGGAAATTGGGGTTGTGATTGGTCAAAAGGTGATTTCAAATGTTGAGACATTGCAATTTTAAGAATCAAGGCATGGTTGATCGACCACTGTGGAAAAGAAAAAATTGCAGCAGACAGTTGTAATCTTGCTTGGTGCTAGTAATGTATGCATCATTTTGTCCACTTCAGGATCCAAGTAGAGGGGAACCATAATTATGGGACAAGATGATAAATACATAGTAAGTACTCGTGCCTTTTGTACTGTTGCTAGCTGAATTTAGTACATCATCGTGTGATGAATTTTTCATCACAGTTTCGTGAATTGTCCTTTATAAGTTGGTCTTGCGACACAGAAACACGTTCAACAGAAACTATAGGAGCAACCAAAAGAAGAGGACGATTGGCTCTTAATGGAAGTCCAGGCAAGATATATATTAAGAGCCTTTCAAGCAGGCTTACAGGATTTTTATGTTTGGATCGGCAATTTGATTGGGAGGGTTGTCTTGCCCTTCATCAAAATGTTACGGGGCGACGGGAAATAATGGAAGGGGCGAATAAATTTATGAAGAGAGCCCGTTTTACGTCGGTTTGGATGACAGAAAACTCCATTTTATAATAGAAAGTCGAGCACTTTCATAGCTTCCAAAGACGCGATATTGTGGAGATAATATTTTCTTAGTGTGGTGGTTGAAGAAAGGGAAAAGGGCCGATTGACCATGCGGTGAGGAGGTGCTTGTATCGTTCAACTTCATCTGGAATCAGCAGGAGATCATCCATTGGAAAATGATTGAAGATAGTATAAATAGCATCGTTCCCGCTGATACTAGGCAATTCTATATTATAAATTTTCTCAGAATCTCGTTCATCGGCCAACCTTGTTACGTGGTTCAATTTTGATACCAAACAAGAGGTATGGACTCCATGGCAGGATGTGCTTGCAAAGGTCTTCTCCATCATTTCTTGCATCTCATCAATGATCTATGAACTATTGATACTCTTCAAGAGTTTTCGTGTTATGTCGGACACTTTGACACGTGTCCGACACTCTCCGACACTTCGATCAACATGTGTTGGAAAATTCGACATTTGATCAACTTTTTCGACACTCTTCGACACTCGAGTCGGAATTCTGATATACGAGTTTTCGACGTATGATTCCGATATCGAGATCAATTTTAAAAATTCAATAAATGAGAGATCAAAATATATATATGTGAAAAAATAAAACACAATAATAAAAATAATAAATGGAGAAAGAAGAAAAACATAGTATTCTCTTCTCTTTTGACTCTTCCTTCCCGTGATACACAATTCATCTCTTAAGTTTTTTTTTCTTATCTTTTAACATATCTAACATGCAAGTCCAGAATATGGATCGTTTATTTTTTCTTCAAGTTTTATGAATTATTAAAATAGAGTTGAATTTGTCAAATTAAAACAATGAATGATATTAATAAATGGCGAATTAATATTTTTAGTATATATTCATTCTAGGCTTATTTATTTATTTATTTATGAATTTAATTCAAATTAATTTGATTGAAATAATCATAAAAATGATAATTTATTATGTATATATAAAAATATATATTTAATATACAACGTGTCGGAATTCTCTATTTTTTGAGAAACGACGTATCGGCATGTCGTGTCGTGTCATGTCGCGTGATCCGTGTTGATGTTACTTAGTCGATGATAAGAGTTATGATCAAACATCAAAGCAGTCATTAGAAGGATAAAGTCTGATTCCACCTACTCATCCGCTACGGGGGCTATTCTTTCTTTCTAAGTTCAAATTCAAATTCTATAATTTTGGGGGAGAAAAGTTCATATGACACGTTGAATCGCTGAACAGAAACAAAAGAAAGGTCAATTTTCTTTTACAAGATACCTTATTGGTATAATTGGGTTTATTTCACTCAATAACTGGATTTTGCATTCATGTTAGAAGTTAGGACTGAGATCTTCATAAATATCAAAATCCAACTTAATCTCGATATGACAATCATCCTTTTCAGCAGAACATGAACTTTTCATAAACAGAAGTGATTATATACTGTTTGCCAAATTGATAATGATTGCTGAGGAGAATAAACTAGTTAGCTTGTTATCATAGAATACGATCTTACTGTTGTTTTATTCTTTTTTTTTTTTGTGCAATACTGTTGTTTTATTCACCAGGAGACAAATGCATGCATGATTGCTCGAAGAACGTACTGATGATGGCGGACATAAGTTAGAATTTGATTGGTCACCAAGGTTGTGTAGTCTCACCACACTTGTTTTTGCAAGTATTTCTGCTTTTGGATGAGGTTTGAGACAGAAGTACAGTCGGCCCTCACTCATCGCACAGCCAATCTCCATGCACTCGAGTACTTTGCATGCACTGAAGCCTGGCATTGACATAGAATCAGGCCTCGTCGCACTTGCTTTTTAAGGACTTCAAGCTTCGAAGTATGAATACTGGTTCCAAATATTTTCTCACACATTGCACTGTGCCTCTTGATCCAACTTAATTGATCCGAGAAAAGCGGTAAGGTATCATGTTGCGATTTAATTAATAAAAAGTCGCTGTACTTCTATCAAAATCATTAACATTTGCAAGTGCGCACTATTCTTCTGCTGTAGAACTTGACATCATAAACATACTCTCCATGTAAACAACTCCATTGGGGAGCACCATACAATTGGACATTACGTGCCTGTCGAGCCGGCTTACAGGATTTTTGTGTTTGAATAGGCAATTTGATCGGAAGGGTTGTCTTGCCCTTCATTATGTCACACGGTGACAGGAAAATAATGGAAGGGGCAAATAAACTTATAAAGAGAACCCTCTTTACGTTGGCTAGGATGACAGAAATTCCACACCCCTACTGCAATGACCACGGGAATCTGCGGTTGCTTAAGGAAGTTGCTTTCTGGGATTTTGAATAGTATTCGGAGCCCTACATTTTCCGTTTACGAGGTGCATTTTCTGTTGAGACGTGTTGCTTTTACACTTACATATTTCAGTTTAGCAAGGTTACATTCCTTATCCATCTCTGAGGATGACTTATTTCCAACCTTATGATTGCAGCATGATACCTTACAGCTTTTCTTGGATCAATTAGGTTGGATCAAGAGGCAAAGTGCAATGTGCGAGCAAATTTTGGGACCAGTACTCATACCTCGAGTTTAAAGTCCTAAAAGCAAGTGTGATGAGGCCTGACTCTATGTCAATGTCGGGCTTCAGGCGCATGCAAACTACTGTTAAGTGCATGAAGTTTGGCTCTGTCGTGAGTTGGGGCCGTCTGTACGGCTGTGTCAAACTTCATTCAAAAGCAGAAATACTGCAAAAACAAGTGTGATGACACTACACAACCTCTGTGACCGATCAAATTCTAGCTCACGTCTGCCGATTGTCGCGACCTACCGATATATATATATATATATATATATATTTTGGGTAAAGACACGTCTGCCAATATTAGTGTGTACTTCAAGCAATTATGCTCTTTCAATGAGAAACCTGCAATATTTGTCTCTCGGTGAATAAAACAACCGTAAAATCATACTCTATGGTAACGAACCTACTAGTTTGTAGTTTGTTCTTCCCAACAATCATGATGGATGCGACAAACTGTATAAAACCAGTTCTTTTACGGAAAAGTTCATGTTTTATTGAAAGAATGGTTGTCATATCGATGTTAAGTTCGATTTTAATCATTATGAAGATCGGTCATGCTTTTCACAGGAATGCGAAATCCAGCCACTGAGTGAAATAGACCCAATTAAGCCGATGAGGGGTATCTTGGTACAAGAAATTTGACCTCTTTTTGTTCCCTAGTTCAGTGATTCAACGCGGTCATTTGAACTCCTTTTCAACCCCAAAAATGTTGGCGTTGAACTTGAAATTATAAAGAAAGAATAGCCCGGGAGCTAATGGGTAGGTGGAATCGGACTTTAATCTTTTAATGACTACTTTGATGTTTGATCATAATCCTTATGATCGACACTACGTAAGAAATGATAGAGGAGACCCTGCCTTGGAGTCCATGTCTCCCGTTCTATGAATAAAGATCGCTCGATGAATGGAAGTCCGAGAAAAATTCTAGGGCTTATGTCGTCAATGTACTTTTCTAGTAGAAAATGCGCCTGATTGCCTTGAAATTGTGCGCGTGGGATGCAGGTGCACCATGAACGGCCGGTTATTCGCACATGTTTCGTGACGACATAAGAGGAATACTTGGGATTGTGCAGGAGGAATCGAAGCATTGGTCTTCTCAAGTTTTGCACTATCTAATGCATTGTGCTTCGAATGTTGGCCCACGAACGAAATTTCCAGAAAATTTCCAGGGCCTATTTTTTATTATATTTATTTTCTAGTACCAAAATGCCTCCGATTGGCCTGAAATTGTGCCCGGGAAATGCGCTTGCATCACGAACGACCGGGTTTTTTCCCCTTGAGATGTATACGGGGTCAAGCTTCTCAACCTATGACCAAGCTTACCAAGATTCCTCTTTCCCTTAATTAGGTCTCCACTTATATCATCCAGCGACCTACAATTAGTCCTAACGATAATATGCATATTCACAATCCATCATTGGGTTTAAAACATGATGACAATGAACATAAAACCCTTAACTTATTAAACCACAGATCCAATCCATAATGCATCTCATAAATTAATCTCACGGCCCAAAACCTATAAGTTTTTACATTTTGATTCATAGGCAGAATACATTTTATAAACCGGATCACAAATCAAACACATATAACCTCTCGCAATTCTTTTCATAAAATGTTTCTAAACATTTTATAAATATTCAACTCAAACTATTTCAAAAGATATTTTACAATTTCGAATAACTAAAAAGGATAGGAAATATTCGATCCATCCTTATACAACAAATATACTTTATATATTTCCTTTTCATTTAAAAAAAAATGTCAAACTAATGTGATGTCTCATTCATAACTCATGACATGTCTTAACTCCTTTGAAGACATGAGAATACGAATCCGTCAACTCTCTCAATTTCAAGGACCCAAACGAATATCCTACTATTCCGGATTTAGAGGGTAGGCTTCTTTGGCGGTGGACTCATGCAATTTGACTAGTCACACGCCACATGTCAATCCCAAGCACTAGGTAGTGGCGTCATCTTCTCAATAATCCACGACTAAGCAAACATCAAACGCCAGCAAATAATTCCGTCCGTGGGGCCTTACGTAAGCACATCCATCTCTTCCTTTCTTGCAAATCAACGTTACCCATAAGCTTATTCAACAAATCAACTCAATCTCATTTCTAAAAAGAATAATAAAGAAGGAATCACTTAAAATATAGTTGTCACATAATAATGAGTAGGTGACTCTAATCTTGGAATTATTATTTTGATGTTATAAGATGCAAGATATGATGCAGAGGACGCTCTCTTACAGGCACACCCGGTCATGGAGTCGGGGTATCTCGTGTCTCAGACCAAATTGAACCACGGAATGAGTTTGGCCGATGAACGAGATTTGGAGAAAATTTCTAGGGCTCATATTTTAAATTAATTTTCTAGTACAAAATATCCCTTATTGGCTTGAAATCGTGTGTAGGAGACGCGCTTGCATCTCGAACGACAGGCTTTTCCCTTCCCTTTAGATGATGCGTGTGGGGCATTTGCAAGGGGAGGCCCACTTCAAGGGGCTAATTAGACATTTTCCCAAGAGCGTGTCGGCGAGGATATCTGATCTTTAGATCTCGGATCTTACTATTTCCATTTTCCCCAAAAGTTTAGTTCTGGCATATGACGGTCGACTCTGCTTAATACGTGCTCTAAGAACATATATTAACAGGCCTCTGATGTTATAAACTTAAATCCTCGATCAATTGCAACCCGAGATTGAAACGCAGAAGGTCCTTGCTATCGCAAATTTAACACACGTACAAGAGAGACAAACGAATTTATAACAACAAGCAGTAGGGCGAAGTTCAGAGTTTGTCACATATTATTGAGGTAATTAAGTAAAGATTGTTCTCGTTTCTTTTCTCTCACCTCAGTTTCCTTTCTTTTTCCTCGTACAAGTACCATTCGGTCAAGTATGTGTGCGTATTAATTATTATTCATTGCTCTTTTTTTTTTTTTTTTTTTTTGGTGTGATTAAGGTTTCAAGTGCTATAACGGGAAATTTTTTGCAGTGAGTCCCTGTTAATAATAGGATTTTATTCATAAAGGCCCTCAAGACACTTATTTCCCAGTCATATAAGGATAACTTGTAGCTTATAGTTTATTTTTTCTCATGTAATGTGCTATAAATATTTGTCACGGGTAGCTAAGGTTTTGAAAATTGAATTATTTCTTATTCTGTATGGAATAGAATTAGGTATACAGAAGATGTGGCTGCTAAAGAGATAAGACGAGGAGGTTGAAGAGTCAGAGTATTCACACATCGCAGAACCATCCAGAAGAAAAAAGAACGTGGTTCTTTTTTTTCTTTTTCTTTTTTGTCATATCTTTTATCTTGGGGGTGTGAAAGCAACGTTGGAAGCTGGTTTTTAATGACTAAAATAATAAGTACTAAAAATCGAAAATACAACACTGTAACCTTGTTCGCGTGGTGGGCCAATACCGAGCAATTGTGCGTTAATTTCTCTATGGTTGATTCCGATGCCGTGGAGAGACGAAGATGAATGGAAAAAAATTCCTAGTTCGAACGGAGTAATAAGATTTTGAACCGGGGAAGCGTTAGAATAGAAGAGCAAGCAAGCGAAGGCAGTGGCTGGCAGGTCTACCTACTCCTCCTGAGCGACAAAGTGCTGGAACCCACTGAGCATGATCCGCCGATTGAATCTTTTAAGACTGCGTCTGGTATTTTTTTCTCAAAATTAATTTCTATTCAAAAAATAATTTTTTTAATTTATGTTCCAAAGAATAAATAAGTAGATTTATTTATATTTTTTTTTACTTTTATTCCAAATTTATTCCCTGAGTACTTTTTTATTCCGGAGATTAGAAAAATTAACTGATCCCGCGTTACAAAACGGATTTATATTCTTTTTATATTCTGAATAATATAACAACAGAAAAATAATAAAAAAAATATAATAATTACCGAACATGCCATAAAATTCCGTATGTTCTTTGACTCGAAGCCACGCAGTCCGCTTGCACGGATCCTAACCGTACCAACCTTCACCATTTCAGGTAAGGTAAAAACACTGAAAAGGTCATGAAGTGAGTTTGCTGACTTAGCTACACAATTTAACTGATTTATTAAAAGTAAAAGAACAATTCATTTTGTTATATAAGAAAGAGGCTGCCTAATTGCTTCAAAAGAAAAAAGAAATTGGTGAAAATTAGAATATTATCCATTATATTGCTAAAGCCTATTAATAACATTCAGTTCAAATTTGGTAGGCAACTAACAATGACGGATACTATTCATGGTGAAACAACCATTTAATTCCACTTATACGCTAAAGTCGTGGACATATTTAGTGCTTAAATATGTAGCACCCATTTTACAATATTATCAAATGAGCCTTTAGAGGCTAAGATCGATTATTAAAAGATGAGATAAATTTTACTGGAAATTACATGTGATTGACTTGTTCAAAAGTTCAATGATAATTTGCCTGATCATCGATTTAATAGCTTATGGAAAACACTATTCTTTTGTCGTTAGATAAGAACAATTTATGTGTACTGCTATATTAATGAATAGTACATGCTCTATTAGATGATTAGATAAAGATAATATTTATTGTAATCGATTAAAGATATGCACAATTTATATATACAACCTTGAAAGAAATGAAAAATAAAAAGAATAAGGTATGAAATCACATCACACTATTTATCCAATGTGAGACTTATTCTAATACTACTCACATGTGTATCTTAACCAACGATGGTTTGAGACACTAGCAAGGGTTGCTGGACCAGCATGGGTGGATGGACGGACGGTGCCGCCAATGCCATGGTATGCCTAGCCACCGGAATGTCCCTATGTTTTGGCTTTTTTAATTGTTAAATTTTTTTATTCCATGTCGTTGATGTATTAGAAGAGCAAGTCTACGTGTCGGGCTGCCATGTAAGCATTTCCTTCATACATTGAGGTCCGTTCGTTTCATGGAAAAGATCACATTTTCGGAAAATATTTTCTAGGAAGTTATTTTCTTGGAAAATAATTATATTTTCAGGTGTTTGGTTGAAAGCGGAACTTTGAGTGGAAAATATTTTCCATCATTCGTTAGCTAATTTAATTGTTTAGGAAAATTATCAAAAAAAATTGAATTTTAATATTTTTAATTAACTAAAAAAATTACTTTTATCTTTTAAATTTTTTTAAAAATATTTTTTTAATTATTTGAATTTTTAAAAAATCTAGATTTATTTTTATTTTTTATTTTTTTTATATTTTTTCTTTCTTTTTATTTTTTTCCTTTTTCTTTTCCTTCCTCTTCCCTCCTCCTCCTTCTTCCTCCTCCTCCTTCCTTTGCCACCGCAGGCCTTCCTCCGCCGCCGCCGCAGGCTTGACGATGCCCGGCTACCCGGTAGCCGACCAAGACGCGGTTGCTAGATTCGGCGAGCTTGAGGGTTGGCCGATCTCGCCCAAGCTCGCTAGAGGTTCACCAAGCTCTAGTAAGTCGCGAGCTCACTGGATCTGGTGGCAAAGCTTGGGCTCGCCTATATCAAGAGCCCAAGCTCTTGCCGCCAAATCCGGCGAGCTCGTGGCTCGCCATAGCCCGACGAACCTCTAGTGAGCTCGGGCGAGGCCTGAGCCCCGACTAGCTCACCGGATCTGGCAAGGCCCAAGCTTCGCCTCGCCCAATTTGGCAAGGCTCGAGCTCGGTTTCACTAGATCAGGCTAGGCGGAGCATCGCCGGCCTAGGGAGAGGCTTAAGCTAGCTTGCGGCCGGTTGCCGGCAGCCACCATGGTGGGGTGACCAGCCAAGACCAAAGAAGAAGATGAAAATGAAAAAAAGAAAAGAAAAGGAAAAAAAATTAAAATTCGATTTAAAAAAAGAAAAAAGAAAAAGAAAGCATAAAAATAAAACGAAAATGTATTGGTAAAGAGTAGCAAGATGGAAGAAGTTATGGAAAACATTTTTCTCACTTTTAAAACGAAAATGTATCGGTGACCGACCAGAGGCGACGGTCGGCGAGGTCGAGGTCAACCTTGCCAGGTCTGGCAAGGGCGAGCCTCGCCCGCTCGGCGCAAGGCCGGCCTCGAGGCCTGGGCGACGAGGGCGAGCGAACCTAGGGAGAGAAGGGAAAGGGTCAGATCTGGAGGACGGAGGACCAAATCTGAGAAGCTGAGGACCCGCCGTTGCTGCCCCATTGCGACTGTCGCTCCTTGCAATCGCCTCCACCCCCTGACGCTGTCGCCTTACTGTCCTCGCTAAACCCCGAGCCATGGGCGAGACTCGAGCCTCGCCAGATTCGGCAAGGGCGGCCTCACGCTGGGCGGCCGAGGCTCGCCCTCACCGGATCTGGTGAGGGCGAGCCTCGCCACCTGGCGCGAGGTCGCCCTCGTGGTTGACCTCGTTGGCCATCGCCCCCTAGCCGGTCCCAAGGTCCGGTGACCGGTGGAGGAAGAAGAGGGAGAAAAAAAAAGAAAAAGAAAAATAAAAGGAAAAAGAAAAAAATAATTCAAAAATATTAAAATATTATTAAAAGTTGTCCACGTCAACGCCGATGAGACCACATCAGCCGGTCGGCGTCCAGTTAGTAAAATCCGGCCAAAATTGGCCAGAAAGGACTAAATTGACACAATGTAAAAATGTTTATGACTTAATTGGCACAAAAAAAAAGGTTTAGGATTTTTTTTGGCACTTTTCCCTAAAGTTCTGTTTATATGAAGTTCTGTTTACATAGCCTCGTTGAATAAATAGCACGAAACAACTTCATCTTCTGTCCTGCTGTAGTAGTTTATATGAAGTTCTGTTTACATAGCCTCGTTTAAATTAGTACTGTTTTCGAGAGGCTATTTTAGGAAGCAAAATCACTTTTGTTATTCTAATTTCTGAAGGTTGTTTTCTACGCAACCTGTGTAATTGATATTTATGCAGGCGTATATACGAAAAAATCCCTAGAAGTTTTAATCCTTTCAAACTATCATTTTGCAATCCCAGGTATAAATGATTACTGCACTTTCATTGTATAGCGATGTTTAGAATTGGCACTTCCCTTTTTGTTAGGTGTTCTGCTTTGGAACGGCAATAAAGCACGAATTGAGAAGAGACACTGAACTGCATCAGGGAGCAAAATAATCTTATAGCTTGGTCATCTTCAAAATGACTGTACATTGACCATGGCTCCATTGAAAAATAAGCTGCAAGAAGTGATGGAAATGGAGAAGATCTCTCTCAGAGGCAATTACCCAGTGTAACACACTGAGAAAGGACTCAATCGTCTTTCATCACTCTCAATTCACTATGGCCACTTACAAACACGCAGCGAAATGCTGATGACTAGACAATACAAGGACGCCATCTGTTTAAATTTATATGGGACAACAATGGCGAAAAAGAAAAGGACTCGATGTTTTTTAACACTCTGCATTCACTTTGACGCTCACCCCCGTTCATTGTTTGAAGTAGCCGGTCGGCCTCCCTCGCTCGCTTGGGCACCTTCTCTCTATCTTTCTTGACCTTTCAAGATGAAATTGAAAGGTCAAGTATTTAAATTTCAAGATGCGGATCTTTTTTTTTTCCTTTTAGGGTTTTCTTAGTGTGGATGAAAGTGAATTGCAAGACGATAGTCCCACTAATTCTTAGGTTTCCAGCAAGGAGAGAGAATCTATTGAAGGGAAGCAGAGCCTTTTGTGACAACCCCATTGACAGTTCCAAATCATTCGATTCAGAGGCTTTCTCTGGAGCATCCATCACATGCTTGATTAAGTCCCGAATAATTAATTGCCAAAATCTTTGGCTTAAGAGATAAAGTGTACTAAAAATTTTAAAACTTTCAAAAAGTACAACCAAACATTAAAACTTATCAAGTTGGTGCAATCAAGTCTTTATGTTCATTTCATCAAGCTCGACCAACAAAAAAAGGGATTGACTAGCATGATCGCCATTGCCAAATGATAGTGTGATGGTAATAGGGCAGTCACAAATTCATTTTGAGGAAAGCCGTAGACTTCTTAAAGTGGTTTTAATTTTTTACTCTATTTCTTCTTATATTTCCCTATTGGGAGCTTATATTTAGAGACAAAAATTAGAAGAGGACTCATAGAATCAATGTTCTTGAATACGAAGAAAGATAAAATAAATTAATTACCAAAATATAAATAATTACAAGTAGAAAAATAGTATCACTTACTAAACATAAATTGTTAATGTCATTATAAAGATTTATTAAATTTAAAAGATGAAAAAAGACTTAAATGTTAGCTTTGCAACTTGATAACGAAATCATTGTGGAATGAAATGGTTTCTCATTCCTTCGTTCGAATCAAATTGCTCTAGAACTTTCCGATGACCTAAAATTAAGGTCAATGATATTGGTTATACATAAATAAGAACGATTTTCTTATCTTATTTTAAGAAACAAATCAAAGTAACAATATTAAAGAACATTGATCTGTAGGGCCTCTTTTGATTTTTATCTCTAAATTTAAGCTTTCAATAAGGATATATAAAAGTAAAAAGAAAAAATAAACAAAGTCAAAAATTAAAACCAATTTAAGAAGTCTACCAGTGCCCTCTAACCGTTACACTGTCATTTGGCAGTGGTTAGTCATGCAAGCATTTCCTAATGAAAAATACTAACAAATTTTAGAAATTGATTGTACCAACTTACAAATTTTAAGATTTAATTGTATTTTATTTCTCATGGCATAAATAAATGAGTTGGGATGCCCGATTAAAAAATATTGAATTAATCGGGCATAGAGATGAGCCAAAGAACTCTCGGGCCAAAAGGGAGGGCACCAGTTGGAATTCTCAAGGTGTGACAGCGGCAACTTAGACCTGAACATAATTTCATATTTTTTAATTGGGCATCAAGGTGTGACAACGTTGTCACACATGGAGAATCCAATCGATCCCCTTCCCTCTTCTTTTCTCGGGCCCGAGAGTTATTTGGCTCATCTGGATGCCAGATTAATTCAATATATTTTAATCGATCTGCCTGAATTGTCCATATTTGCCTGAGCATTTGCATTAGATGTGCGACTCAATTATTGGTGCATACGAGGTTAAAGTACACTGTAAGCATCAAAACTTAACATGGATGAACTTAAATGCCAAAGTTCAAAAACATACACTTAAATATCACTTTTTTGAAAATTGAGATAATTAAGTGCCAACTTCGATGAGCTTGTCAGAAATCTGACGTGACATTATTTTAATAACAAAACTAGCCTATGTGACTTGTCAGAATATCTTAGCAATCATTGTCTAAAATGACATCGTCTTCAATGTTTACTTAAGTGCTAGTCATGGTTAAAAAAGATCACTTAATTGTCAAGTTATGGTGTAAGTAATCACCTAAGTGCCACTCGTAGTTAAAAGTGAATACTTACGTGTCAAGTTTTGCAAAAAGTGTTACTTAAGTGCCAAAAACAATGTCGCTTAGCATACTCTTGGTGTCTATATGGATAATTTTTTTTTTAAAAGAATTGTCACGTCAGTAAAAAAATCTTGTTAGAAAAAGTCATATCAGCAGTTTGGCCGAAATTTCTCGCCATTGATACTTAAGTGTTTATTTTTTCTCCAATTTTGGCACTTACTTAAATGTACCTTTAGGAAGTTTTAACACTTAAATGTTCATTCATACCAAGTTTTGGTACTTGGGATGTTCGGCACTCGTGCATACGCATATGACTCAAAAATAAATAAAACTCCCTTCCTCGGGTTATTTTTACTCCCAAGTGCCCGAAAACCATCATTTTCCTATTTTTCGCCATTTACGAAAGTAGATAAAACTCCCAAAATAATAATGTCCCGAAATAATTTCTTGTATTATAGAATTAAGGGGGCGATATATGGTATTTGACTTAACTTTTAGGGAGGAAAAAGAATCAGGAAATAAACAAAGCAGAAACAGATAGATGAAAATGGCCTCGTAAAGCTAATCGGCAGTAAAAGGAAGGGGGATGAAAGTTGGCGCACCCGGCAGATAAATGAAAATGGCCTCGTAAAGTTAATTGGCAGTAAAGGAAAGGGGACGAAAGTTGGCGCACCCGGCAAGCAACTGGCGCGTGGACGAAAAACAAGTACATTGGGAAATTATATGCTTGTTTTGTTAGAGCGTTTTTAATTTGAGAACTATTGTCTTCCCCCGCAACCAAAATATATTATATGCTTGTTTTGTTAGAGCTTTTTAATTTGAGAACACATATTATCATACTCAAAAGTTCTGCAATCAAAAGATAATATATGCTTGTTTTGTTTGAGGTTTTTTATTTGAGAACACATACTATCGGACCCAAAAGTCAAGATTAAAAGTGACCTAGTGACTAATCATGGTTACCCAAACAAAACATATATATATATATATATATTTGGTTTTTTGCATTTTTTTTAAACATGGCTTTTATCTTGACTTACATGAGAACATGATGCGTCACTTTTTGCAAAAAGTGATTGATCTTGACTTACAAATTATGCCCCTTGGGCCACTTTTGCAAGATCAAAAGTGGCCCAAGGGGAACAACCTTGGCTTCGAAAAACCAAGGATTCAAAAGTGGCTCAAGGGGAACAATCTTGGCTCTATCCCATGATAAAGTTTTGCAAAGTCACTTTTGACTTACAAATCACTAGCGGGAATGATCTTGACTTACGTGTTCTCTATCTTGGTTTTTCGTCATTTTTTGCAAAAAGTCTAAGTAACTCACGAATCACAAATCACTTGGGGAACAGTCTTGGCTTCGCTTCAAAAAGTCTAAGTAACTCACGAATCACAAATCACTTGATCTTGGTGTTCTCTATCCCATGTCTTGGCTTCGTCATTTTTTGCAAAAAGTCTAAGTCACTCACGAATCACAAATCACTTTTGATATATTGGTTTTGCTTCCCTTGCGTCACTTTTTGCAAAAAGTGACGCAAGGGAAGCAAAATCCAAGCGAGGAACGCTTTTGATCTTGACTTACGTGTTCTCTATCCCATGATATATATATATTGGTTTTGCTTCCCTTGCGTCATTTTTTGCAAAAAGTGACGCAAGGGAAGCAAAACCCAAGTGAGGAACGCTTTTGATCTTGACTTACATGTTCTCTATCATATATATATTGGTTTTCTCTATCCCATGATTGCTTATATAGAGTTCACCCCGCCACTCCTCTATCCCATGTAAGAATATATCAACAATTGCAACCCAAAAATTCAAGCGTCGAACGATCTCTCCCTCAAGCTCCTGAAGGTGTGCTCATAGTTTCCCTCCTCATTTGTTCGATAGTACTGCTTTTCTGGGTATTTTCTATTCCACTGTACATCAGTGGATGAATTCATTTGTCCAGGCTTAGCTCCTAGAGTGCCATCTCACCAGTCAGATACAAAGTCCATCGGTACATCATCAGCTTTTTTGAGGCAAGGCATGGGTGAAAATAATGACAGTGGGATCAAGCAGATTCCAATGCTCGATGGGTTTGAGAATTCATATGGAGGATTCACTGTGGAGGTGAAGGAGGATATGGATGCTGATGTGTTTGCCCCCTTGTTCCGAGCTTCAACATCAAGCTGGAAACTACAGGTAAATGAACTTGTATTTCATCAGTCTTGTCAATTTATTTATTTTATCCAATTTGTAAGATTACCGCTCTATTCTACTTCATTTGTTCTTATTGGGTATCATTTGGTGGCAGGGGAAGAAGGCTGTCTGGCTCAAATTGCCACGGGAATATGCACATCTTGTTGACATAATAGTGAAGGTACATATTAGAGGTGTCAAAATAAAAATCCAAACCCATTCTTTAATTATTTTTATTAGGTTAGATCGTAAATGAATTGAATAAAATATTAGAAACTGGTTATATGGATCAAAAAACGAACTGTCTAAAGATGGGTCTAAATGGGTTGGGAGTTACGTCCCTTTCAAGCCCGTTTCCATCTTACCGCTCATTCCTATTACAACCCTTTTACCGAACCCCGAATGGTCAAAAAAGACTCCTTCGCCTCCGCCTCTTCCCCCACCTCTCTCTCTCTCTCTCTCTCTCCTCATAGCCAAATACCACCGTTAACATCCACCGTTAACTCCTCGAACGATCTTCTTGGATGCTCGACCGCGACATGGACGGCATCGACCCCCACCCCGACGACGTCTGTTGCTCCGTCTTCCTCAACAGCATCTCTTCGGCTACATCTTCGAGGCCTCTCGCCCCGGCGACATCGACCGCCTCAAGTACCTCCTCGAGACCGGCGCCAACGTCAAGGCCCGGGACTGGTCGGGTTGAGCCTCACCAACGGCGGTCGCAGAGTCCTCAGCCTCCCCCACTTCGCCGCCGCAGAGACCGGCCTCGTTCCAGGCGACGGGAGTTCAATATGTTTTTCCTTGGCTGAGAATTAGCTCTGTTCCCTGAGAGATTTAGTTCAACTCGACGGTCCATGCTTGTTAAATCTCTTTCTAGCAGAAAGTTTGGCAGATTTAGGTATGATAGACGGTTCTAATTTGGCAGGAAGGATTCAAGTACCATCATGCTGAACCAAGTCACTTGATGCTTGTCTGCTGGCTTCCTGAGACCCCTGATACTGTTGCTGTGGATGCTTCACGTAGGATCGGCGTTGGTGCTTTCATCTTGAATGATAAAAGAGAGGTAACTTTTGATGGGAGAACGGTAATAATTCGAACAATATCGAATCAACGCAGCGGAATAAAATAATCTCCCCTCTTGTGTAAACCTAATAGGAATCGATATAGTAGAGTAAAATAACCAAGCACGCGAACACAAAACGATTTTTTTACGTGGAAAACCTCCTCAATGTGAGGAGATAAAAAACCACGGGACCGGAATCCAACCGAAAATCTTCACTATCAATAAAATTGTTCTTCTCTAGCAAATACTAGAGGTACATAGCAGCAAACACCTCAAGAATGTAATTCTTGGCAATACACATGAACTTCACAAGAGATCAAGGATAAATCTGACCAAAAACGTAAGTTTTGATCAATCCACGAAAAACCTGATGTATGGAGCTTCAAACGAAAATCAAACCGTTCAGATTCGATAAAATTGCGCCACGAACATGCTGACAAAATTTCAGCTCAATCGGACCACGAATCGACCTCCAACGCCAGCTTGATGTAAATCGATATTGCCCCAAACCCGCATTTTCTGCTTTCTCTTTTTCTCTTTTTCTCTTGTTACATCGTTTCCTTTTCTCGCTCTTACCTCTTTTTTATATAAATAGTGAGAAACCCTATTTCCTCATATAACTTATTATATGGGCTCAAGCCCTTTTGGGCTTGCAACTCATGGGTCTCCTCCACATGAGCGAACCCAAGCTAACAAATCTCCCCTCACGACAATGTGGAGGGATTCACCATCCCTGCTATCAAACGGCAATGTTCAAGCTTCTCTCTTGGTAGAGTCTTCGTCATCATATCGGAGCCATTATGATCCGTATGAATTTTCTCAAGTTCCAACAACTTTTCATCTAGAACATCCCTTATCCAATGATATCTAACATCAATATGTTTTGATCTAGAATGAAAAGATGAATTCTTACCAAGATGAATTGCGCTTTGATTATCACAAAATAGCACATACCTCTTTTGCTTGAACCCAAGTTCTTCTAAGAACTTCTTCATCCATAGCATCTCTTTACTAGCTTTCGCTGCAATAAATTCAGCTTCGGTTGTAGAAAGTGTAACACACTTCGCAATCTTGACTTCCATGACACAGCTCCACCCGCAAAAGAAATCAAATAACCAAGTAGATTTACGAGTATCAATATCTCCCGCCAAGTCGGAATCTGTGTATCCAACTAACTCAAGTTTCCCGGTCCAAAACCGAGTTTCAAATTTGAAGTTCCCGAAGATATCTCATAATCCACTTCACCGCATTCCAAAGTGCTCTCTCGCTGGATTTGACAAATAGCGACTAACAATACCAACTGCATGCGCCAAGTCTGGGCGTGTACATACCATCGCATACATTAAGCTTCCTACAGCTGAAGCATATGGAACACTTTCCATATCTTTCTTTTCTTTATCAGTTGTAGGACTTTGCATCATATTTAACTTAAAGTGGGCAGCAAGAGGAGTACTAACCACTTTAGCCTTGTCCATGTAAAATTTCTGAAGGATCTTCTCGATATATTTCTCTTGCGATAAAAATAACTTTTTAGCATCTCTCGTCTCGGGTAATTCTAATGCCAAGAATCTGCTTCGCCGAGCCCAAGTCTTTCATGGCAAAAGACTTGCTCAATTGTTTCTTCAATAACTCAATTCTTGAAGCATTCCCGCCAACAATCGCATATCATCAACATAAAGCAAGAGAATAATAAAGTCACCATCAGAAAATTTTTGGACAAACACACGCTTATCCGAGGAAGTCTTCTTATAGCCCCGTTTGTCATAACCGACGCAAATTTCTTATACCACTTGTCTCGGTGCTTGTTTTAGGCCATAGAGACTTTTCTTCAATTTGCACACATAATCCTCTTTCCCTTTCACTTTGAAACCCTCAGTTGTTCCATGTATATCTCTTCCTCCAAGTCACCATGTAGGAAGGCTGTTTTAACATCCATTTGCTCAATTTCTAAATCTAGGCTAGCTGCCAAGCCTAGTACCACACGGATAGAAGACATTTTTACTACCGGAGAAAATATATCATCAAAATCAATACCCTTTTTCTGACCGAATCCCTTAACAACCAATCTAGCTTTGTACCGTGGTTGTAAAGTATGTTCATCTTGCTTCAACCTATATACCCACTTGTTCTTCAAAGCTCTTTTACCTTTAGGTAACTTCACCAATTCAAAAGTATGATTATCATAAAGTGACTGCATCTCATCTTGCATAGCATCGAACCAATTGTTTTTGTACTCATCTTCTATTGCTTCTGCATAGCACTCTGGTTCACCTGCATCAGTCAATAATACATACTCATCTTCTGAATACCTGGTGGAAGGTCGTCGGTCTCTAATGGATCTCCGGACTGGAACATCCAGTGAAACATCTAATTGAGCCTCTGGTTCAGGAATAGTATTATCTATCTCAACATGTTCAGGAACATGTGTGTTATTTGGAACATTGACTTCCTGCTGCTCTTCATCAACCTGTGTAGGAATATTTGTAAGAGGAACCGGATCTAAATCAACCAAATTATCACTAACTTGTGGTGCTGAAATCATCTCTGATTTCTCAATATCCTCTATTGTTTGATCTTCCATAAACACAACGTCTCTGCTTCTTACAATTTTCTTTTCAAGTGGATCATAAAATTTGTAGCCAAGCATATCCTGTCCATAACCAATAAATATGCACTGTCGTGTTTTCACATCAAGTTTAGACCTCTCATCTTTGGGAACATGCACAAATGCTTTGCACCCAAATACACGCAAATAATCATAAGAAACTTCTTTGCTTGTCCAAACTCTATTAGGAACATCAAACTCTAAAGGAACGCATGGAGTAAGATTTAATATATGCACAACTGTACTTAAAGCCTCACCCCAAAAGGATCCAGGTAGCTTTGACTGTGAAAGTAAGCATCTTACCCTTTCAACCAATGTTCTGTTCATTCTCTCAGCTAAGCCATTTAACTGAGGCGTCTTGGGAGGTGTCTTTTGATGTCGAATACCTTGTTGTCTGCAATATTCATCAAAAGGTCCAATATACTCTCCCCGTTATCGTTCGATACATTTCAATTTCTTTCCGATCTGTCTCTCAACCGAAGCCCGAAATTGCTTAAAAGCATCTAACACTTGATTTTTAGTTTTCAAGGTATAAATCCAAATTTTCCTTGAAAAATCATCTATAAAAGTAACAAAATAAAGAGAGCCACCAAGTGATTTTGTTTTCATAGGACCGCAAACATCAGAATGCACTAAATCCAATATACCTGACTTTCTTGAAGGAGGGGTGCTTTTAAATGCAACTCTGTTTTGTTTTCCTGCTAAACAGTGAGCACACTTCTTTAGCGTTGAACTTTTCAATCCAGAAAGGAGCTTCTTCTTGGCCAATATTGACAAACCCTTCTCACCGATGTGACCGAGCCTCTTATGCCATAACTCAGCCTGCATCTTCGCTATCTACGCATTAATTTTGTCCGTAGACAACTTTGCTCGCATAATGTATAACGAAGAATATTTTTCACCTCTAGCCACAACAAGAGAACCTTTAGTGAGCTTCCATTGACCATTTGCGAAGGTGCCGCAATACCCCTCATCATCCAACTTGCCTGTAGAAATCAAATTCAAGCGGATATCCGGTATATGTTTAACATTATTCAATACTAACCTCGTGCCATTGCTGGTTTCTAGGCACACATCACCGATGCCTACAGCTTGAGCTAGTCCATTGTTTCCCATCTTCACAGATCCGAAGTCACCTGACCTGTATGATGTAAAGAAATCCCTACGAGATGTAGCATGAACAGATGCACCACTATCAATTACCCAACTGGTCTCATGAGAAACAAAATTCACCACATCACCATCAAAAATAGTGAGAAAGTCTTCTTTAAGTGCAGCAACACGATTGTCATCACTGTCATTATCACTTATCTTCTCTTTACCTTTCTCCTTTTGTTTCTCCCTTTTTAACCGGCGACAAAACCTCCGAATATGTCCCTTCGATGGCAATAATGGCACTCAACATTAGCAAATTTATTATACTTACCTTTGCTTTTGTCTCGACTTTTATCTCTATTTCTCGGACCTCGAGACTCACTTCTCCCCCTTTTCTCAACAACCAAGGCATCGAATGTGAAGAGGACGATCCCGTGTCTTCCTTCTCATCTCTTCATTCAAAATACTACTCTTGGCTAAATCCATGGTAATCGTACCATCCGGGGCAGAGTTAGACAAAGATGTTCGAAACGTCTCCCATGAGTCCGGCAAAGTACCAAGCATCCATAGTGCTTGTATCTCATCATCAAACTTGATTCCCATCGCAGCCAACTGATTTATAATTCCTTGAAAAGAATTTAAATGATCAGTCAAACGAGTACCATCATGATATCTCAGAGCCATCATCTGTTTTATCAAAAACAATTTATTATTCCCAGTCTTTCGAGCATATAACTGTTCGAGCCTATCCCATAAACTGCGTGCATGTGTTTCCTCAATAATATGGTTTAAAACATTATCATCTACCCACTGCCTGATATAACCACACACTTGACGATGAAATATAGACCATTCAACATCGCTTTATTCTCTCGGTTTCTCCTCGGCAAATACGTGCAAATAAAAATCTTTTACATATAAAAGATCTTCCATCTTTCCTTTCCAAATATGATAATTCGAACCATTCAAAGTGTAACCATTCTACTCGTATTCGTTTCCATTGTTTAACACAAGGCAGAAAAAACCAAGCAATAACCTTATGCTCGATACCACTCGACGGAGAACGGTAATAATTCGAACAATATCGAATCAACGCAGCGGAATAAAATAATCTCCCCTCTTGTGTAAACCTAATAGGAATCGATATAGTAGAGTAAAATAACCAAGCACGCGAACACAAAACGATTTTTTACGTGGAAAACCTCCTCAATGTGAGGAGATAAAAAACCACGGGACCGAAATCCAACCGAAAATCTTCACTATCAATAAAATTGTTCTTCTCTAGCAAATACTAGAGGTACATAGCAGCAAACACCTCAAGAATGTAATTCTTGGCAATACACATGAACTTCACAAGAGATCAAGGATAAATCTGACCAAAAACGTAAGTTTTGATCAATCCACGAAAAACCTGATGTATGGAGCTTCAAACGAAAATCAAACCGTTCAGATTCGATAAAATTGCGCCACGAACATGCTGACAAAATTTCAGCTCAATCGGACCACGAATCGACCTCCAACGCCAGCTTGATGTAAATCGATATTGCCCCAAACCCCGCATTTTCTCGCTTTCTCTTTTTTCTTTTTCTCTTGTTACATGTTTCCTTTTCGCTGCTACCTCTTTTTATATAAATAGTGAGAAACCCTATTTCCTCATATAACTTATTATATGGGCTCAAGCCCTTTTGGGCTTGCAACTCATTGGGTCTCCTCCACATAGGAGTGAACCCAGCTAACAACTTTCTGCCTTGCCATTGTCCCGTTTCTTGTTTTCGCCCTTTTGAGATTATCTGATAGGAAGATGCAAAGAGACAGAAATGTGACATGTGATCTGTTCATTCAGTAGTTCTTAGAAGTTCGGAGTCATACTCTAGTACCGGACAATACTTCGCTCTACAGCAGTAAGACTAGTGATGTGCAGAGCGTGAAATCAGCCTGCTTGATTGGCATCGAATCCTTTAGAAGGATAGATGGGTTGGCAGTAATTTTGCCTGGGAAAAAACTCTGCATTCGATGTCCACTGGATTCATATGCATGTATGTTGCCATTTTGGATAAGCATAGATGTTGGATTCGTTCACTCTTTCCTTAACAGAACCAGCCTTTGGTGTCAATGCCTTGCTATAATCTTCTGGTTTTACTAGGTTAGCTCTATGACAAGCTGTTTAGTAATGTGACTTCCCATATTAGCATTTGGACTACGATAACTCTTCTCATTTTGGTAACAATCACATCATTTTCTCTCGGTTTTCTTCTCTGAAGTGATTCAGCCTGTGGGTAACAGCCTTACTTTGTGAAGAGATACAATGCGGTAAAGTTTTATACTCAGTTTCGTTTGGCGCATGCTTTTGCTCTGCTTTATCTTGTTTTCAGCGTGATTCTACTGCAACTAGACGCACAATGCTTTAAAGAATTTAAAAACTTTTCCCCCCTTTCTAGGTGCTTGTAGTCCAAGAGCGTAATGGAATGTTCCAAGATACGGGTGTGTGGAAACTCCCCACTGGAGTTCTGAATGAGGTGAGTATGTTAAAGATATCGGGTGCTACATAAGAAGTATCAATGCGTATTGCAATGGTTTGACTGTGACTCTATCCTCGTAGGGTGAGAATATATGTCATGCAGTTGTCAAGGAAGTAAAGGAAGAGATGGGAGTAAGTGATGAGTTTTATGTCGTGTATAAAACTTAAGTCTCTAAGGCATTTCACTTGAGAATTCCAAGTAAAGCCTTATTCTTTTACGCTCTACAGGTAGACACTAAATTCGTGGAAGTCCTCTGTTTCAGGTAAAGAAAATCCTCAATTTCAGATTGGGGTGCATTAGTATGTTTTGGTCTTCATTTAGATTTCTGCATTTAGCCTTCTGATGTTCAAATTTGCTTTCGCTTTTCTCACATTCTGTCTCTTATGTTCTATCACAGACAAAGCCACAAATCATTCTTCACGAAGTCAGATTTGTTCTTCCTGTGTGTGCTTCAGGCAGAATCTGCTACAATTGAGGAACAGAATGTAGAGACCGAGGCAGCAAAGGTAAATTGCACACTTGCATATCTTCTTGATTTTGGTGGAAGTATGAGGACTTTTTACAAATTAAATCTTTGCTTGGGCTGTCTTGTACAACACTGGCCTTTGTGCTTTAATCTTGCATTCTTGCTCATTTGTGCTAAACAATGAATGTAGTAAAATTTAATGTATAATTTATTAAGCACATCAACAACGAGAGACTGCACTGGATATCTGTTCGGATCTACCCATTTAGTAGCGGTGTTCAAAGATTGGTTCTTTCTTTGGCCAAATTTATGAGCTGAACTGGATATATTTTATTTTGGTTATAGTGGATGCCAATTGAGGAGTACGCAGCACAACCTTTCGTTGTTGAAAACAAGCAATTCAATTTCATGGCGAATATATGCTTGGCAAAGGCTGATCATTGCTACCCGGGTTCTGCTGTTTTGGCCACAACTGCTGGGGTGGCAGAAGGACTTCCATCTACTGCAATAACCCCGAAATTGAGGAGAACTTGGCAAGTTGTGTGTAATTCCTGGATTGTGATGCGGAATTTCTTCCTTGGACCCAGG
This sequence comes from Eucalyptus victrix, assembly GCA_016097545.1. Classification (NCBI taxonomy): domain Eukaryota; kingdom Viridiplantae; phylum Streptophyta; class Magnoliopsida; order Myrtales; family Myrtaceae; genus Eucalyptus; species Eucalyptus victrix. Next base: position 10,852,606 of record CM027842.1, read on the forward strand.
CCTACTGGGCCATGTTGATCCCCACTGGTGATCATGTGGGCCCCCTATGTAGGTCCCACAAATTCAGAGGTTAGGATGGTGGGAGTAGACAAGAATTTTCCGGTCGTGATGTCGCATGGTCTTTTGCTTCTTACGTTTTGGAGATATAGGGGCTCATTGTTTTTCTCATCTTCAATTCGTAGACTAAACTCTTGTGTTTTGCCTGTGTTGCCATTGTCTGGGCTTTTTCAGCCCTTGGAATAATGTAAAATGATGGTTGGTCTATAGCTCCCTAACAGATTTTTGACTCTGGTAAGAATGTTCTCTTGATAGTTCGGCACGAAGAAATGTGACTGCTTTTGAGGGGGGGTGTCTTATCTTTTTGTGTTTCAAGCACGCGCCTGGGGCACGTGTGCATGTCGAGCAAGTGCCCGCGCGCGAGCACGGAAGGAGCGGGACTCGTTCTGATTTTGTAAGTGCACCGGTTGGGCCACCCAGCGTGGCAGCATGGGAAGCATTATTCACGGGAAAGGCTGGAGATGACATTGGGGACAAGTTGTTTATGATGATGAGGAAGGAGGGATGGTTCAAAAGGCGGTGGTAACTAATGGTTTATTTTGCCTGAACAAAGGACACTTTCTTGCCTAATCTCTGGCACGGCCTGCATGAAATATCTTAGGTCCACCAGTGATAAATCATCTAGTTGCCTTCAGATCAATTATGACCATTATCTCATTCTTTGAATAGGTCTATGATCCTCTTATTGCACAATTAACGATGACCTTGACTAATTAATTCAGGAGTACCCTTTAGATATATTTACTGTCAGATGATCCAATACTTGCCATGGCCTCACACGTGGCAAGCTATAAGCGCACGGAAGCCCAACTTTTCCCAGGATCAACTCCTGGACAGCGTTAAGCGCAGTTTGAACTTTGGAGTGTTGGGGGAGGGGAAAATGTGGGAGAGCGAGTAGGGTGTTTGGATTGGGATATAAAGAGGTTTCTCTTTACCCTAGTATTCAATTATAAGGCAATTTTAAGATAGAACGCGAAGCAAGTTAGTTCACTATTCAGAGGATATAGCACCTTGCAGCATCATGTTACCATAGCTAAATTTGGTCTTCAGGCCCCTCAAAAAGCTCCTCTTGATTTCCTGATAATTTTTTAAAAAGACTATTAGACAATTTTGAAGTGACAGTTTTAAGATTTTCAGTGAGCATAGTATCAAAGGAATAATTTAAATACTAAAAGTTGCTCTTATTGCATATTTACTGAAAGCGGGGAAGTTTGGAAGTGTGTGCAAGTTACCCGAGCCGCCTCAATCTCTCCATCCTGTTTCGGGATGCAAGGCGAACACAGGCCACGGCATGCAGATGAAGAGCAACTCGGATTTCGTAAAGAATGACTTGTAGCTTTGCCTGTGCTCAAACAAAGGACGTTCAATCTGGTTTTTCCACAGGAAAAAGAAAAAATGAGGAGGAAATAGTCTTGACAAGGCCAAAGCATCCATCAGTGAAAAGCGAGACCAAATTATAGCGGTGCAACATTGTTAAACCAGGCTTTTAAGAAATATAACAGAATAATTGCATTAATTTTAAACTTTTGAGGGAAATCATCTTTACCTGAATGCTAGGACTTCATTGAATTCAGTGTCTATCTGAATTGAAAAAAAAAAAAAGAAAACAATCGCTTTATCTGGCATTCCCATGCGAAGGAACCGAGATATTAGCATGTTTGCTTTATTGAGACGGTGCCCAACATATGAAAAAAATCACTTATTCCTGTTGCTTCTTTTATTCTCTGATAGCTATAGCAAAAACATCCTCGCCCAATACATCTGATGCAACATTAGTTATCGAAGGTACTCACCTCATCAACAGGTCCAGTCAGGAGCTTCCAGATGCCCGTGCGTTCAAATTTCCTGCCTTTCTCAATAACCACAAGCACCTGGAAAGAGAAGAAAACGTCTCGACTTCGAAACTGCCAAGTCATGCTGTAATCTTACCAGAAACCAGGCATCTGGAAAGAACGAACTTGCACTCATATGTTTTGGCTTATGAGTTATGAAGGTCTAAGTAAGGCCTTTGTCCATTCCTTCCTCCAATTTGACTGTCTAAGAGTAGCCGAAAGAAACAATCCAACGAATGACATTGAGGGTTCATAGTTATCTCTCCTTTTTAATTCAGACCAAAAGCAGCAGTAGCCACCTTAAGCAAAGCACCTGCCCGTACCTAAATCCCTCCTGCCCAGTTCTCATGAAACCAAAAATCATGAGAACACTTGATACATTATGAAATTGCTAGCTAATGCTGCATAGGAAGCATGTCCAGGAATAGATCTATCATCAGGCAAGCTACCCGAATATGTTTTGTTCCATGAAGAACCATATGTGCCTTAACTAGTGACTTGACAAGGCCACTTTGATCCACACGCCTCTCCTCTTCTGTGACTCACGATAACTAACAAGGCATAAGATACACATAGATCAACAAATGACATCTAAATGAAAACAATGAAGAGAGGATGAAATTTGTTACCAATTCTCTCCATTTGGAAATTGAAGCTCTCAGCTTACTGATGAAGTCCCAAGTATCCATAAGCTCCTGGATTTCAACTTCAACTCCATCATAGCCAGCATCTTCCCAGCTAAGTAATTCTTGATCCTCACTACTTGCAGTCTTATCTTGCTTGTCTACTGACTTGGCATGCTTATGATATCAAAATCGATATCCTAAGAGATAAAAACAGAATACACTGAGAATCGCAATTCACCAGCTAAAGTTATAGCAGAAGACTAACCATAAGCACCAAATACAACGGTGAAGACTTGGACCAAACATTCGCTGCAAGAGGTGGCATTGGCAATTCTGGAACAAAGTGATAAAGAGACCATGTATAATGGACCAAAAAGGACTATTCTCTTAACTTTACCAAGCGAAGTATTAATACATCTAAACTTTTTGGTAATCTAGGAGTCACTTCTGTTTTGGCTTCTGTTTTTCCTTTCCTCCCTATTTCAATAGGATCATATGTTCGGACGTAGTCCACAGTACAATGGTTATGGGAAGGAGCAGATATATTATACAGTGACAGAAATACAAGGAGGACAACATTTGGCGCTAACCAAAACAGCAAACGAACGCAAGATAGGAGCATCTGCTGCAAAAAAGCGCACACCAAACAAAGGAAATGGTTTACGTACCGTCCCTTAGTCTTCTTTTCTTTTTTGCTACTGTTGTTCCATCTATATTGAAACAGATGTTGTGCTTGTTTTCTGTAGCCATCAGCATTTTGCTGGGTGTCTGTAAGTGGCCATAGTGAATTCAGAGTGATGAAAGACATTTGAGTCCTTTCTCTCTGTATTTCACCAGGTAATTGCCTCTGAGAGAGGTCTTCTCCATTTCCATCACTTCTTGCAGCTTATTCGTCAATGGAGCCATGGTCAATGTACAGTCATTTGACCAAGCTATAAGATTAGTTTGCTCACTGATGCAGTTCAGTGTCTACACAATTCGTGCTTTATAGCCATTCCAAAGCAGAGCACCAAACAAAAAGGGCAGTGCCAATTCTAAACATCGCTATACAATGAAAGTGCGGTAATCATTTATACTTGGGAATGCAAAATCATAATTTGAATGGATTAAACTTCTAGGGATTTTTTTCGTATATACACTCACATAAAATATTAATTACACAAACAACCTTTAAAAATCAGAATAAAAAAAGTGATTCTACTTCACAAAATAGCCTCTCGAAAACAATACTAATTGGGGGAGAATTCTTCTTCAACTTTTTGCTTCGACTTTTTGGGGGAGCATTGGCTCTATCCCATGATTACGTGAGAACACCCTACGTGTTCTCTATCCCATTATTGCCTCTATATATATTGGTCACCTCTCCTCAAGAACTTCAATGGTGCAACCCAAAAATTCAAGCGTTGAGCGATCTCTCTCTCTCCGATCTCTCTCAAGCTCCAGAAGGTGTGCTCATAGTTTCCCTCCTCATCTGTTTGATAGTACTGCTTTTCTGGGTATTTTCTATCAGGGTTTATTGCTTTGATTTTTGAGCTAGACAAGTTGTTTCCGCTATACATCAGTGGATGAATTCATTTGTCCAGGTTTAGCTCCTAGAGTGCCATCCCACCAGTCAGATACAAAGTCCATCGGTGCATCATCAGCCTTGAGGCAAGGCATGGCTGAAAATAACGACAGTGGGATCGGGCAGATTCAACTGCTCGATGCGTTTGAAAATTCATATGGAGGAGTCACTGTGGAGGTAAAGGAGCGTATGGATGCTGATGCGTTTGCCTCCTTGCTCCGAGCCTCAACATCAAGCTGGAAACTACAGGTAAATGAACTTGTATTTCATCAGTCTTGCCAATTTATTTTTTTTTCCCGATTTGTAAGAATGCCGCTCTGTTCTACTCCATTTCTTCTTATTGGGCATCATCTGGTTGAAGGGGAAGAAGGGAGTCTTGCTCAAATTGCCCCGGGAATATTCGAGAAAATATTGGGTGCGCCGGGCGCTCCACGTCACCGTGCGCCCGCCCAATCAGGATGCGACACGTGTTGCCACGTGGCTCCACCTGGAGCCGAGGCCCACCATTAGTTTTCAGTTAAATTTTTGCTGCTTCTCTTTCTCATTTAATGCTTCGTCCTTTTCTCCGCACGATTTCTCCCGTTTGCATGCAAGCGTGCATCCCTTCCCCGAGAAAATTCTCTTTCAAAAATTTTGTCCCTACATTTTTTCTCCATGAAAACTGCAACGCCATCTCTCTCAACCAAACGCTCGCCGGTTGCCTCCAAGCTTGGCCGCCTCTACCGTCGCTGTCAAGAGCCACTCGCTCCCAAGAACCCCGCCAATCGCGACTGGGTCCCGAACTCTGGCCATCTCCGTCTCTGCCTCTTCGGCGAGCGCGGACACCCAAAAGCCCACCGGTTGCCTCCGAACTCGGCCGCCTCTGCCATTGCCGCCTGGAGACACTCACTCTGAAGAGCCTCGCCGGTCTTGGTTGGATCTCGAGCTCTGACCGCTTTCGCCTCGGCCTCTTCGACGATCGCGCACACCAAAAGCCCAACTAGTCACCTCCGAGCTCTGTCACCTTTGCCAGTCGCCTCCAAACTTGGCCGCCTTTACCATTGCCGTTGGAAGCCACTCGCTCCCAAGAACCCTTCCGGTCGTGGCTGGGTCCCGAACTCTAACCATCTTCGCCTCGGCCTCTTCGGTGAGCGCAGACACCTGCTGGTCGCCTCCGAGCTCGGCCGCCTCTACTGTCGTCGCCAGGAGCCACTCACTCCGAAAGAGCCTCGCCGGTCGCCTTCGAGCTTGGCCACCTCTGTCGGTCGCCTCCGAGCTTAGCCACCTCTGCCATTGCCGTCAAGAGCCACGGGCTCCCAAGAACCCCGCCGGTCGTGGTTGGGTCCCGACTGAGAAGAAGCAGAATATAGAATATAACCTGTATGTGAGAAAACTTCTGTAATCTGTAATTGTTGAATCAATCAACTGCAAACTTCATCATACATCTGTTCAATCTTCTTCTTCTTCTTGTTCTATCTTATAGAACTCTAAGATATGAAGAAGATCAAAGGAAAACACTAAAGAAAGATCTCTATCGAAGACTTAGAAAGAAGGCTCAGATCAAGGAGATTCAAGTTCTATTGGAAATGATCAATTCACTCTCATGCTCTGTACATTTTCCTCAACCCCTTTTATACTAAGGCTTTAACTTCTCGAACTACCTTTACAACAGATTCAACAACTTTTATTAACAGAATGATTAATCTTAGCCACACGTGTAGCTTCTTTAATAGCTTGATCAGCTTCTGTTCCTGGTTTTAATCTGTTGTATAACTAGATCCTTCACACGGATTGCCAGCTCCGCTTGGATCGAGGATTGCCAGCTCAGTCTTCAGTTTACTCCAAGCTTGCTCTATTTTTGTCAGCTTAGCTCCTCTGCTTCTATCTTGTTCTGCTTTTATCAAGTCAGCTTCTCTTCCTTTATCAGCTTCTCTGTTCTGGCTTTGTTTCTTAACATCCCCTCTCAAATTGGGAATGGGAAGAGTACAGATTCCCAATTTGACTCGTAGATGGGAATGTGTTACCTGTGTCAAGGGTTTTGTAAAGATATCAGCAAGTTGGCAATGACTTGGAACATATTGGACACGTAATGACCCAAAAGATACCTTCTCTCGAACAAAATGAAAGCCTACTTCAATATGCTTTGTTCGAGCATGTAGGATAGGGTTAGCAGTGAGTGAGATAGCTGATTTATTATCACAGTATAAAGTAATAGGAGAAGGAAGGAAACAACCTATATCTCGCAAAACCAAGCTTATCCATGTGAGATCAGCAGTAGTTGATGCAAGAGCACGGTATTCAGCTTCTGTAGAGGATCTACTAACCGTAGGCTGTTTCTTTGCTGCCCAAGAGATAAGATTAGAACCAAGACATGTGCAAAACCCAGTTGTTGATCGTCTGGTTTCAGCATATCCTGCCTAGTCAACATCCGAGAAGCCATAGAGATGCATAGTGCTTTGTGAGTGAATGAATAAGCCATATATGATTGTGCCTTTAACATATCTCAGTACCCTTTTTAATCTATGGAGATCTGCAGTAGTAGGTGTCTGCATTTTCTGGCATAGTAGATTTGTGGCATAGGCAATGTCTGGTCGAGTTAATGTAAGGTACTGAAGACCACCAACTAGGCTTCTATATTCTGCAAGATTGGATATAGCTATAGAGTCATTGATCAATATAGTTGGTTTTAATGAAAGGGGAGTGGAAATTGGTTTAGACTCGAGCATATGGGCTTGGGTGAGAAGATCAAAGGCATATTTGGCTTGGCAAAGAAACAGATGTGCTGGAGTACGCTGAACTTCAATGCCGAGGAAATAATGGAGTGAACCAAGATCCTTCATATGAAACTGAATATGTAAAGTAGTAATAAGACTGGAGAGTATTTGAGTTGAGCTTCCAGTTAGAATGATATCATCAACATACAGCAGTAAGAGGATTGTTTCTGTACCAGTGTGTAGGATGAACAACGAGGGATCGGTTGAGCTACAAAAGAATCCATATTCTAGTAAGAAACTGCTAAACTTGTCATACCAAGCTTGAGGAGCTTGTCGAAGCCCATAGAGAGATTTTCTGAGGAGACAAACATGATGGGGTCTCTGTGATTCTTTAAAACCTGGTGTCTGTTCCATATTAACAGTTTCACTTAAATTGCCATGTAAGAAGGCATTTTTAACATCTAACTGATGAATTGGCCACTGTTTCATCATTGCTATTGAGAGAATTATTTGAATTATAGCATGCTTCACTACAGGGCTGAAGGTTTCTATAAAATCAAGACCTTCTTCTTGATGGAAACCTTTGGCTACAAGCCGAGCTTTCAGTCTATCTAAACTCCCATCAGGTGCAAGTTTCGTTTTAAACACCCATTTGCAGCCAATTACATTCATTTCATCAGTTCTAGGAACTAACTCCCAGGTGTTGTTTTCATACAAAGCATCCATTTCTTCTTGCATTGCTTGATGCCATCCTCTGTATGCTAAAGCAGACTTTACTGACTTTGGTTCAACAGGAACCTGATATTCAACTAGACATGCATATTTGGGATTTGCTTTAACAATCCTTGATTTTAATCTAGTTTGCATAGGATGAGTAGACAATGTACCTTGAGTAGTGCCTAATACAGAACTGATATGTCCTTGTTCTGTATTAATATGAGATGTCGTGTTTGATTCTTGACTAATAGACACTTGTTCTTCATCATTTGGAGATATTTGAACTGTTTCAACATTACTGAATGCATTATCAGGAGTGATTTGTAACTCAGCATCAGATATTATGTTCAGTTGTGGTATATCTGTTGAATTGAGTATGCTGATCCCATTGTCCTGTATTTTTGGCATAATTTGGCTTGATTTAGTATTCGGCAAAGATTCAATTGATTCATTAACTTGTGACTGAATCTGTTCTGTAGTTTTGGACATAGGAGATACCAATCCTCTTATCCATTGTTTGTATAGATCTAACCCCTGCTGATACTCTGTAGTAGTTCTTCGAGTAAAGGGAAATACATTTTCATCAAACACCACATGTCTACTTATATAGACACGGCCATTAGTAGGCAACAAACATCTGTAACCTTTATGTTTTTCACTGTACCCAAGAAACACACATGTGAGAGATCTTGGGTCAAATTTATGCTTCATATAAGGTCTCAAACATGGATAGCAAGCTGATCCAAACACTCGTAGATGAGCAAAACTTGGTTTCTGTTTATAAAGCCTATAATGAGGTGATTTCATATGTAGTTTTGTTGAGGGAAGCAAATTGATTATATATACTACTGTCATGAAGGCATCTACCCAGTACTTTAATGGTACTTTTGCATGATACAGCATTGCTAAGCTCAACTCAACTGCATGTCGATGCTTTCTCTCTGAAATGCCATTTTGCTCTGGTGTATAAGGACAAGAAATGTTATGTTTAATGCCATGTTGTTGCAGATGATTCTGAAATTCAATGCTAGTGAATTCTCCTCCTCCATCACTCTGAAAAACTTTGATCTTGTGATCAAGCTGATTTTCTACTAGTCTTTGAAACATAACAAACGCATCATATACTTCTGACTTCTTTCTCATTGGATATATCCAACTAAATCGAGAAAAATCATCAACAAAGATGACATAGTAATGAAACTTCTGAACTGATGGGACGGGTGATGGTCCCCATACATCACAATGTATCTTTTCTAGAGGAACATTAGAGATATGGTCTGAGATAGGATAAGGCAGAGCTGAACTCTTAGCTATTTGACAGCTGCTACACATATTTTGAGTTTTTGAACTACATTGTATTAGATGTTGAGCTTGTAGAACTTTCACTGTTTTTAAACTGGTATGAGCAAGTCTTTGATGCCAAACATCTTCTCCTACTTCATGTTGAGTCTGAGTGAAGTATGCTTCTGTGGCTCTAGATTCCACTCGATACAGCCCCTTGATTTTCCTTCCTAGCTTCACTGTTGTATGATTGTAATTGTCCTTCATATACGCCCCATATTTGTCAAATATAAAGGAACAAGGATAGTCATCTGTTAATTTTGATACAGAAAGGAGATTCTTTTTTATTTCAGGAACAATCAAAACATCTTTTAGTGGTAATATGCTAGTTGTTGTGTTTAATGTTCCATTCCCAATACATGAGATTGATAAACAGGAGCCATCTCCTATCATAACTATATCATTACCTCTATATGCAGCATAGTCTCGAATCTTACCAGGATCTGCAGTAATATGAGATGTGGCCCCTGTGTCTGGATACCATTCTGAACCACATTGTTCTTCAATATGCATGGCTGCTAATGCAGTTGGTATTTCATCTATTGATATGAATTATCAAAGCGATACCAGCATCTAAGAGATGTATGACCTAGTCTTTTACAGATTTGACATTCTAGAGGACCATTACTCATTAGCTTTGTTTCCTGTATGCGCTTATCACCATTTAAGCCTTGTGGTGGATAAGATCTAACACCTTGATATCTCTGAGTAGAATTTGTGTATGGTCTAAATCCCTATCCATAGTTAGACCAGTTATTCTTACTGATCTGGTCTTGTTTTGTTAGATTCAGAGTATTCATTCTACTTTGTTGATTTCTCCCTATTCCAGTGGTATTATTTCCTCGATCTCTTCTATTGATGAACTATTCTCTGCCAGAATTATATCTTCCTTGAATGCTTTCTCCTTGGCTTCTGGAATTAAATCTCTGCAAACCTATTTCAGTCTTTCTTTGTCCATAATATGCTAGGTTTGTATTGTATTGATTCAGAGGATATGTTTGCAATCTGGTTTCAAATCTTTCAAGCTGAGAGATAACTTCATCATATTCTGGTTGGGGTTTGAGGCAGTACATAGTTGTTCTAAAGGTTTCATATTCAGGACTTAACCCTTCAAGTATACCAAACATCCTAGTTATATCATCAACAGGCTTTCCAATAGCATTCAATTGATCACAGATAGTATTAAATTCTCAAAGATATTCACTCAAAGGTCTATCTCTTTTTCTGCAAGCCTGTAATTTCCCTCTTAACTCAAATTCTTTTGCTACAGATTTCAGAGTAAAGCGATTGATGAGAGCCTGCCACACCTCAAATGCAGTTTCTAACCCAATTATCAAACTCAATATATTCTCTGATACTACACCGCTTATCCATGATGAGATTAACTGATCCGTTTTTATCCAATCCAGGTGATCAGGATTCAGCTCTTCCCCAACCTCAGTTTGTACCATTTGTGCAGGAGGTAATGTTTCACCATTAATGAAGCCAATCAGATCTTGACTTTTCAGAAACCTGCTAAATTGTGCTTGCCATAATAGAAAATTCTCTTCATTCAACTTGATTGTAACAAAGTTTGCTATGTTCACATGAATAGGAAAAGGATACTTCTGCAATCTGGTTGCCATTATATCTTCAGAAAACTTTGAAGATTCGAGGAAACACTCAAGTAATATTTCAAAGATCTTATCAAGAATCAACAAGTTCTTCGTATTGTCTTGCTCATACAATCTTCATACAGACTTTCAGTAATACAAGCATTAGATCTACAACTTCCAGGAATAAGCTCTGATACCATGAGAAGAAGCAGAATCTAGAATATAACCTGTACGTGAGAAAAATTCTGTAATCTGTAATTGTTGAATCAATCAACTACAAACTTCATCATACATCTGTTCAATCTTCTTCTTCTTGTTCTATCTTATAGAACTCTAAGATATGAAGAAGATCAAAGGAAAACACTAAAGAAAGATCTCTATCGAAGTCTTAGAAAGAAGGCTCAGATCAAGGAGATTCAAGTTCTATTGGAAATGATCAATTCACTCTCATGCTCTGTACATTTTCCTCAGCCCCTTTTTATACTAAGGCTTTAACTTCTCGAACTACCTTTACAACAGATTCAACAACTTTTATTAACAGAATGATTAATCTTAGCCACACGTGTAGCTTCTTTAATAGCTTGATCAGCTTCTGTTCCTGGTTTTAATCTGTTGTATAACCAGATCCTTCACACGGATTGCCAGCTCCGCTTGGATCGAGGATTGCCAGCTCAGTCTTCAGTTTACTCCGAGCTTGCTCTGTTTTTGTCAGCTTAGCTCCTCTGCTTCTATCTTGTTCTGCTTTTATCAAGTGAGCTTCTCTTCCTTTATCAGCTTCTCTGTTCTGGCTTTGTGTTGACACCTAAATTTTGGCGACCCATTTAGTTATTTATTGCCTTAAAAAATTAGGGATTAATTTTATCCCTGAAAAAATATTAATTGCATAGCATATAGATTTAGGTGCATTTGTTTTAAATTTGCATTTTTTTTACATTTATTTATTGGACCGGTGGCGGATGGGTCGAATTAATGATTTTGGGTTTAAATTAGCGAAATTTGGACTAGGCCCAAGAAAGGAGAAAATTAACCCAAGCCTGTCGTTATGTTTAATTAATTATCTTGTGAAAAATTAAGATTTGATGCGATATTATGATGATTTTTGGAAATTAAAAAAATCACATTGTAATCTTATTTTTATCAATAGATGATGAAATCGAGGGAAAATATTCATGAGATAAAGGATTTTGTGATTCGGAGGTTATAGGTAATTTTCGAAATATTCTACGAAGATCACATTATGCTTGTCTATAAAAGGAGACAGTGTACGGCACAGAAAAGGAGGCTTTTGGGGGGGCTTCTCTTCGTCAAAAAAGAAAACACAAAAGTCAAGTGAAAAGAGAGAGACCAAAGAAGAAAAAAAAAAAAAAGCAAAAAGCTTCTACAGAAAAGTGAAGAAAACAGAGGGAAAGTGACGTGAGAGAGACAGGTGAGAGAGAAGCAGGAGGAAAAAAGAAAAATTTTGTTCTTCTTCTCCGGTGACTTGCTGCCATCTGCCCGCGCTCCGTCTCCTGCCTGCCGAACGTCGCCACTGTGCCTCACCGCACATGCCGACGCCGCCTAGAAGCCGTAGTCAGTTGCGACCGCCGCACCGCCGCGTCCGCCTCGCCTGTTCGTCCCCCGTGCCCATCGTAGCCCCTGCAGCAGGGCCCGACGCCCCTCAGTGTCCGCCTTCGAGCCGGTCGACGCGCCTCTGCACTTGCTGACCCCATATAACACCGTCGCCGCTTCACTCGACAACCCGTGATTCACAGCCTAGCTTCGTTGCCCTCTGCCCGAAGCTCCTCCGCCTCACTGCACGACTACTTCTTCACCACCGTTCCTCGCTGTTCGCGAAGTCCGACACCCTCCTCCGCTTTCCGCCGGTAATCGGTGCCCCAACGCTGCCTGTTACTACTCGGAGCCAAAGACCCGTGTGCCATTGTCGTCTAGCCTCCAAAAGTCCGAGCCATCCCAACCGCCGGCTGACCCACGGTCCCGACCGCCGCCGCGCCCGAACCGCCGCGACACCACCACCCATTGCCCGACGACGCCGGACCGACGACAATTGCCTTTGGAGACCTACGAGCAAGTTGGCTTTGGAGAAGGCAGAAAAAGAAAACAGAAACAACAAAAGAAAAAAGGAAAATCAGATTAGGTAGTTTTCTTTTATTATTATTATTATTATTATTATTATTATTATTATTATTATTATTATTATTATTATTATTTTCATTATTTCTTTAATATTCTGTTTTAGTGGAATTGTTCCTTAGTATATTATTGATATTCCAACATGAAATAGACTCTCAAGCTAGGGATTGGCAGTCCGATTTTCGCGCCCGAAATCCAACTCGCAATCCCTTATAAAAATCGACAATCCAATCTCAAGCCCGAGATTTGATTCGCGATTTAATTTTAAAATTGGTCAATCGATCTCATTCGCGAGATATGGTTCGCCAATTTTTGGATATCAATCTTATCTTATTTGATTTCATGTCGTTAAGATGGTTGAGTCAATATTATTTTCGTAAAAAAAATCCAAAAAATATTTGAGTTAGGATTAGATTTGCTTTAGAATATTTCCTGTTTAGGGTTAACATTGCAATTTTATTTCGAATTTTAAATAAAAAAATCTGAATAAAGATTAGGTTTGTTGTCATCTTGCATATTTAGGATTGCAATCTTATTATGAATTTTTAAATAAAAAATCCGAAAAAGAAAGTGCATTCATTTAGGTTGTTAGTTTTTATTTGAATTGCATTATGTGTTAGTTTTAATTTCGAATTTCTTAAAGAAAAACACAAAAAATCATTGTGCATATTAAATTAGAATTGCATGTTTCATTTTAAATTTAGATAATCTTTTTTAGATAAATTGCATTTTAGATTTAGATAATGTCTTAGTTTAAATTAGGATTTAATATGACTTAATCCCTAGTTTAAATTAGATAGAATCTTAATCTAGCTAGATCATTTCAAATTTCATAAAATTTGTCTTAGGATAAATTAGTTGCAATTTCTAGGATTAGATTGCATTTTTAAAATAAAAAATGTCATTTGCATGTCATATAGAATTAGGTTCGTGAAATGCATGTCATTTTAGTGATTATTGTTAGGTTCATTTCTAATTAGAAATTGTCCGTCATTAGATTAGGTCATTTAATAAATGTCGCGTGACATATAGCTCGCATATTAAATTGCAATATTGCATGTCATTTTAGTTAAAATAATTTGTACGTCATTGCATTGCATTGCACGTCATTAGAATTAAGTCATTTTGGTTAATTTAAATTGCATATTTAACAATTGCATGTTCATTAAGAGATCATAAAATTTTTATTCATATGTTTAGGACATGTTGCCATGCCATATCATTTCATATTAGATTAAAAGCATTGCATTGCATATGGAATATGGTCTCGTTTAATAAGTGAAAACAAAACAAAAATTGCGTGTTAATTAGAAACCATATCTAGGGTTGTTGATGTGGATTTTAATTTAACAATGCAGATGCTTTCGTTGCTTTGAGGTAAGTTCTGCATCATTTAATTGCTTTCTTGGGTATTAAATTGGTGGTTTGCGCACCTGCATGAACACCTCACATGTTAGGGAAATAGATTTAAAATCAATCCAAATTGCTTGCCAAACATTTTTCAAAAATAAAAAGAAAGGTACCGAAAGGGCACTAAGATAGTCCAGTGTAACCAAGTCCCTGTACCCTTAGTCTCTGGTTCGTAGGAGTAAAGTAAATCTCCCATTACTTTACTTGGGTTTCTAATCGACCCACCAAAAATAGATTAGTGGCGACTCCTGATTGAAAATCATTTGCATGTTAAGAATTCAAACCTAAGTCGCAAATTGGTATGGGCTTAGGAGAGCCTGAGCTAAACTTAAAGACTTAGTAATCCATTAACCTAGTTTTAGGTGGTGAACCTGCGAAAAATCTGGTCGCGACACTTTGTTTCTTAACACAATCTCCGCCTCGGCCTCTTCAGCGAGCGTGGACACCCAAAAGCCTGTTGCTTGCCTCCAAGCTCGATCGCCTCCGCTGTCACCGCCAGGAGTTACTCTCTCTGGAGAGCCTTGCCGGTCGTGGCTGCGTCCCAAGCTCTGACCTTCTCCGCCTGTGCCTCCTCAGTGATCGCGGACACCCAAAAGCTCACCGGGCGCGTCTGAGCTCGGCCGCCTCCGCCATTGCCACTTTCTCCCAAAAGCACCTTCTTATGAATCTTACATGTTGGTATGGATTCTGTGATGACTCAACAAAATTTTGTTGTTTAAGCAGATGGCAATTTGTATTTCACACCCTGCACTCTTGTCTTCGTAAATCATATTTTCAGTTTTAAGGCAATCTTTTTAGTTTGATGCTTGCTGTCTTAGGAGATAGTGAAGTTCTTGTTAGGATGGCGAGTAGTTCATTTCTTGGGATGTATGACTAGAACTTAACTACCTAGGATTCCTGAGTTAGCATTGGTGCTGTCTTAAAAAATTTAGCCACCGAGTTTTTGCTCGGTGTTTCATGCCTCTGTTGGGAAAGCTAGTGTTAGTAGCTCCATTTGCCGGTGCCATCGTATTTAATTTTTATAGATGTTTGAAGGAAGATAAGAACTCCCTTTTCTCAAAATGTGGATTCTTCATGATAAATATATAGTATATGTGTCAATTAATTCCGTTAGCTTGAAGGATGTTTCTGGGTCGTGTCTTTACTTTGACCATGTAATTTTCCAGAGCCAGTTACCTATGCACGTCCTATTTTCTGAGCTCATGATGAGATACCGAGTGATCTGTGATGGTTGCAACATTATCATTTTCTTTTCCTGGTTTACTTAAGTAGAAGCAGGTCATCCAATTGCCTAGCTTTATGTCTTTTAACTCATAATTTGTTCTGGTTTCTTTCTCTCATTGTAAGGATGCATTGATAGGCTTCCTCTTTTCTGACAATCTAATTGTTGGGATGTTATGCTCATTATTTGTCTGTAGTTTCCTCCATTTTTGGTAAATGTGCCGTGGCATATGTTACTTTTTGCTTCTTGAGTATTTGCTTTTATCTAACTTTACAACTGCACACACAACACATGGGCATGCTCAGTGAACTAGGGAGAATGTTGTGGATCAAAATCATCAAATCCAAGCCAAATTCGAGGAAGGACTGTCCATTCTGCTGGGTTAACCTTTGTCATTAACATTTTCCAAGCTGAATCCCTCAGTGTCATGTTGTAGATTGAATGCTTGAGCAATAAGCATGGAAAACTTAGGCCTTACCTCTTCCTTTGCAATTATCACGCTGAAAACAATTGGAAAAGTCTCTTGCATATATTGTGTATGACACTGATATCTGCAAGATTAATATTTAAACCCTTTGAATCAACCTCTCTAGCCCTGTGTAGAGATCATTTATCTCTTGTGCACAACATAATTCACGAGCTCGAATGAAATTCTAACATATTGACATTATCTTTGTATGTTTAATAGATCTAAGATTGGAAATTGGTGTTAGTGTTCCTTTACTTACTGATTAATCCAACTCATCCTTTTTTGCAGATGTGTGGGAACTCGAGTTACTTTAACAGTTGGTTGTCCAAATTTATTTTGGTGGACTCCAGAATTTACTCTTAAAGCCTTATCCTCCCGATCAAGAATCTGCAAATGAAAATCCTATCCATATTATGATGCATCACTGTAGATGTCACTGGCACACTCATGGCCTACAAAGGGGAGCTTGGTGACTATTACTGCATGGCTGCCAAATCAGTCGGTCTTCCATGTCCCGACTATAAGCGCGTCTATGAGGGCTTTAAACTTGCATATACAGAAATGGCAAAAAAATATCCATGCTTCAGATATGCTGCCAAAATGCCAAACATTGTATGGTGGAAAACTTGCGTGAGAAATTTGTTTGTCCAAGTAAGATAGCCAAGTCTATGAAATGGAGCTCTGTGATTTGCTTGCTTAATGCAGCTAGAATACTATTTTCTTTTGCATGTCTGAGTATGTAATCCTGGTTCCAGGTTTATCTTATTAAATTTATGAAGCTGTACAGTTATTTGTTGATAACTTAATGGTTTAATATATCGAAGTGCTGTAACTGTCATTCTGATTGCAACATTTTGTGATTTTAGTACTGCAAGTTGAGAATTCTGCTAATAGCTTGAGAGTTCTATTTACTTCTCAAAATCCTATGTTTGGATGTGTTACTAATCTTAATTTTTTTGCTAACAGGCAGGTTATGAGTATGATGAAGAGACATTTGAGGAGATATTTAGACGCATATATGCATCTTTCGGTTCAGCTGCACCTTACACCATCTTTCTAGACTCCCAACCATTCTAGAGATGGGTTAGAGATGGGTTCAGTTAAATTTTTGCTGCTTCTCTCTCTCATTTAATGCTTCGTCCTTTTCTCTGCACGATCACTTCATTATCGTGTTCTGTTTTTTTTTTAAAATCATAAAATCTTTTATCTTTTATTGGTAGGGATTTGTCCTATAATCGGTTAACAGGGAAAATTCCATTCAACATTGGTTTCCTGCAAGTGGTCACCTTGTATGTGTTTGCAACTTCTGCAGAGTGTTTCAAATATATAGCATTTGATCTGTATCAGCTTTCCCTAATTCCTTTCATAATCTGTCTGCGTACTAGGTCATTGCAAGGTAATCAGCTGTCAGAGCAAATTCCATCTGTGATTGGTCTCATGCAGGCCCTTGCAGTCTTGTGAGTTCTCATTCTCCTATTTTAAGGTCAGAATAGTTGTTTTTCAAACAGTTGCTTAACATCTTGTTTCTCTTTAATCGCCTAGAGATCTGAGCTGTAACATGTTAACTGGACCCATCCCTCCTATTTTGGGAAATTTCACCTACACGGAAAAATTGTGCATTATCCTCGATACTTGCTATCATTTTTTTACACTTGTACTTAATACTAGGGGTCACGTTGGCATCTTTCTTGTGCTGGTTTAAGCTTGACCTGGGTATGAAACATGTTGTAGGTACTTGCATGGCAACAAACTGACCGGACAAATCCCTCCGGAGCTTGGAAATATGTCAAAGCTTCATTATTTGTATGCTTAGTTTCTCATATATTGGATTGTTTTGAAGCTATGCATGTGATTTCATCTGCATGGGGAGTCCATTTCTGTAACATTTTTACTGATTGAGGATCTTTATAACTATTTCATTCTCCTGTTCTATGTAATTTTTCCAAGTCCGCTCTCATGATAATTCTGGCATCCTTCATAAGCTTTAATAAACATCAATTAGAATACGTTCTGCATGTTTCAGGCCACTTAGAATATCTTCTCACCCCTAGCCTGACTATTCTGTAAGTTTATTGTTGTCCCATTGTTGTCCCCAATGCTACATAGATTGTAATGGTACTATATTTTCTTTGGAAAATGGCAGCCTCCGAGATCTTCTCCATGGTGAGTGAAGTTTCTTTTTAATGACTTGAATGTCCTGCTCAAGAGCCTCTTAGGTGAATATGCATGTCAAAACTTTTTCCCATCATACATGAGAACTAGATTGAGCGAGCGAGTGAAAATCTGGAGTGGCTTTTATTAGTACTCATTTCACTCCTGCTAAATTTTCTTCTGTTCATGTATATTGAAATCATCTAAAATAAACTGGTCCTAGTTTTTAATTATGTCAGGATTCTTCCGACCAAAGATCTTTACAAATTAATGATTTCTGTAGGCCCTGCAAAGAAAAAGAAGCTTGACTGGGATACTTGTCTCAAGATAGCACTTGGTGCCGCTGAGGGGCTTTCATATCTTCACCATGATTGTAGTCCGCGTATCATCCACAGGGACGTGAAATTGTCAAACATTCTACTCGATAAGGAATTTGAGGCGCATCTCACTGATTTTGGGATTGCAAAGAGCTTGTGCACAATGAAGTCCCATACTTCTACATACATAATGGGGACCATTGGCTACATAGTCCAGAATATGCCCGCACTTTTCGCCTCATAGAGAAGTCAGATGTCTACAGCTGTGGAATTGTTTTACTGGAGTTGCTGACTGGCAGGAAAGCAGTGGACAATGAATCCAATCTCAATGCAAAATTAAAGCAAGATTTGGCAAAATAGAAGAAAGAAAATTCTAGATTGAAAATGTTGGTTGTGCTGTTGTTTATGGTAATTTTAGACATATTGTGAGATTTGGCAAACCTAAAGATGTTGGTTGGGTTGTTCATGAGTTTTAGTTATTTGTAAATGTATGTGCATTTTGTTTGTAGGATGAATAAAGTGAACCTTTATGTTGGCATATCATTAAATTTGTTTTGTTATTGCATATTTTCCCATGCAGCTACTTCCTGAAATTTCGATCAAATTCTTGCTTGAGATTATAAATGTTTGATTGAGGATTCTTAAATTCAAATTATAAACGTATTGAGGATCTTTAACATTGTATATTCTGGTTTCTGCAAAAACTAGCCTATGGGGCAAATGAACCGCACACTAAAAAACAAGATTGATGTTTTTGTAGGTTATTTGAGATTTACCATTTTTCAGTTCAGGAGTTGTTGAGTTCGAGCATCACTTTAGCGACCATTATCGAAGAAGTTTCGACAATTTGAATGAGCAAATTCAAAGGTGAGGATTTGGATATTGATGCTAACTTGACGAAGGTTCATCTTGTGAGATTTCTTGGTCATCTCCAAGAGCGACCTTTCTCTCTTCTAAATTATCTTGAATCAAATAAGTTCTCTTTTTGACATCCAATGCGAAGTTATGGAGGATGACTCAGCCAAAGGTTTGTGCCGTTTGAAATGAGCTTTTGCGCCGAAGACTGCCCAACTTGTTCCATATGATTTATAATGGTTTTGACCTCATCCTAATGGATGATCCTCACACCAAAAACAATCACAAAGGCCAAAGTCGATGAAGAGCCAATTTGGCTGCAAATCACAAGCTCCTCCTATCATAAAGGAACAATTGCCTATTCACATGCATCCAAAGCAGAAAATATTATATAGACCATTTCTATATATGAGCCACAAATAAACCATGTTTAAACATCTTGTTTTAAAGCACCACATAGATAAAGAAAATGGCTGGCTAATGATTTTACAAAACTCTCTAGCCTTTGAACATGGAGGGGAAAGAGAACTTAGTGGATAGTGCAACATCATTGGTCACATTCATAACTCATAATGACCTTGTGTCTATGTACAGCAAGATAATAGTGAGCAGGCAACCATCTAACATCAAATTTGTGCCCATTAAATTTGAGCACGCAACCATTTAACAATCTCTAAAGCTACATTCATGTACACACTATGAGGGTCTAGTCTATAGATATACACCTATGTCGAAGAGATTCTTGCACCATTTCCAAGCAGCCATCGATCCGGAGTTCAATTGGCGAACTTCAAATTGCCTAATTACCAACTGTCATCTTGCAAATGGTTTAGATCAGCTGTAGAAAAAATAATTGAAGTGGTTTTGAACCAATATGCCACTTGTAGGGAAATCAATGAAAATTCAACTCCAGCAGGTGACCTTAGCTTCTTTATGTATATGCTCCCGAGACAAGACACCTGAGAAATCCAAAAATGCGCAAGAAATCAATAGAAGGTGT
Organism: Eucalyptus victrix; assembly: GCA_016097545.1. NCBI lineage: Eukaryota > Viridiplantae > Streptophyta > Magnoliopsida > Myrtales > Myrtaceae > Eucalyptus > Eucalyptus victrix. The sequence goes on from CM027842.1 coordinate 10,872,585, forward strand.
CTAAAGATGAGCCAAAGTAGCAGGGCCACCTGTTACCTACAAGAACATATAATGCAGAAGAACATTCTCTCTTACCGAAGAACAAAAGGCAAACTAAAATAACAATCTTGACAAGGACAATCAACTCCAGCACAATATTAAAGAACAAGAGGAGATTAGCACAGATTCCAAACCTCACTAAACACCACTAAATTTCACTTTGTTCTTCATTGACATTTATTCCAACGCCAAACAATTATGCAGTGACTTTGGTAGAAAAGAATTTCCTAGAATGTACATAGTTTGCTAGTCAACCAGTAAAAAACATTGGCAACTAAGACCAAAGCAATAAAACCAACTTCATCTAGACTCTTCCATAAAACAAAGATCATATAATACCTAGTAAGTATAAAAATGAGACGATCCACCTTGCTTAAGATTGACACCTCATCCAGTCATAAATTTATAGAATGAACACCAAGGCTGAAGTTGTTTTAATTGCTGCAATTTGTTTTCTAAATGCTTTATTTGATACCTCATCCAGTCTCTTTGTCAATTGACTAAGCAAGTCTTGTATCTGACAATACCTTTTTCGCTGAAGAACTTGTTTCACTGGAGAAAGATCTTTGCTGGAGCACCTTACTCCTTTGAGTCACCTCACCATTGTATTTATCGACAGTGAGCAGCAAGTCACTTAACTCTGCTTATGTATGACGGTAAAGGAGGCAATGTTTGCTGGGTTTGGATTCATAGATGTGTTGCCAGTGCTGCATAAAAGGGGTCTGATGATAAGATCGAGAATTACCAATTCTGGCTTTAAGCCCAAAAATGATTATGAAGAAGAAACACTTCATATGATTGGGTGATCCATTTCTTTGAATATGAACCCAACCAAAGAAGATGTTATTTACGGTGCCATGTCAGATCAAAGACAGGAAAGTATATGTCACCAGCAGTAATGTGACAAATCAAAATTAGAACCAGAACCATTGATGTAATCAGATTTTTCCTTGCAAATTCAATCGTATCATATGCTTTTTAACATTATGACTTTAAGGATGTATTTCATTACGACAGAGGCCCTTGTCATGAATGCTTTCACTCATTGTGCCCGGCTAAGTGGAATAATCCAAGTTCCATGAGTTCAAGATCCCCCTTCAGGGGCAAATGTTTTTGACATTGCAGTATGGCACATGTACTAGGCTTGTATTTGCACTACAAATCAACTAATTTGACAGGATAATAAACTAGAACACAGTTTCCACATACCTCAAGACAAACAAAAGCAGATGGCCTACAATCACATACAACTGCAGAAAGATAAAGATATTGCCGACATATAATGCACTTAGGATCCTACAAAAAAACCAAAACAAATTCATCAACTAGCATCATATTGACAAAGTCATCATAAAGCAAGAGTTAAACATGAAAGGTCGAGTACCTCCTCAGTCCCCACGCATTCAGGACGTGTCCATGGTGGCATTGGAGATGATTTTACAATGCCATTTTTCCAGAGTTGCTCCCTCCAACTTTTCTCCTTTGTATAAATTCTTAGTAATTCTTTCGCCAGAAAAGGTGATGCTTTTCTATCATAATTACTCTGCATATTGCACAAGAAGGCAATTAGGGACATTTCTGTAATATGGAAAGACCTCCTAGTAAGCAAAACTTAACTTTAGAAAAACAACTGTTATCAAAAGGAAACAACAATTATTAATCCTTCCCATCAAACTAATGAAAGAGGCAAACACGGAAACTATGTTGATGATGATCATGAGTCCATCACAAAATACCAAAAACCAAAGAAAATAGTCCCAGGTAAAGATAGTCAAACGCACAATAGGCAAGAGCATTGAGCCATGAGTTCTCAATAGAATAACCCACAATTTTGATACTTGTAGTTATAATCCAGAATCCATGGAACCATGAAGAAATGGCCTACAAGCAACCACCATAAATATATAAATGACAACTACAAACTACGCCCAATAATTCGATCGCAAATACTCCAGAAGCACATGTGGGTATTGACATTTATATTGAAAGATCAAATGGGCAAGTACTTTGCTAAAGCCTAGACATATCGCAATGTAGACTAATCCAATCTTTGCTCAAGCTACATATCATTCTTAAAGACTAGAAAATGCTGAATCAACTGCTCCTCCAGAATGGCTGGCAATACCACTTTAGGGTGGATAGCTTGTCCACCGAGTGCCGGTACTCACTTTTACTAAGGCTGGGCTTAAAAGGAACAAGAGACTTGGTGACAACAACACATAGAGAGAGAGAGAGAGAGAGAGAGAGAGAGAGAGAGAGAGAGAGAGAGAGGGAGGGAGGGAGGGAGGGAAATGGTGGCCGAGCAAAGGCTGCTGGAGCTCAACATCCTCACTATTTAGCAACTCTACGGAAAGACAACTCTCCTCTTGTTTTCTAACTAAAATGAGGTCCATTGAGGATGGGCCAACAAATAGACCCATCGAGCCCAAATGCTTTAAACTATATGGAGTTATGTTCACAATTTTCATGAAATCTGTAAACTAAGAGAGTGTCAAAACAGAGCTGCCGTACAAAGAAGGAGAAGCAAAGATGGAACTCCTTTCAGGCATCAATCATGTGCTCCTATTGTTGTATGCTGAATAGTCAAAGAGAAGAATTATTGTTCAACTATTCGACATCTCTTCATCTTTGCACAGGAGCCATTCCAGAGGTGGAAGTGCTATCATCATCACCCAATATCAAGATAAGATTCTTATTCAAAACAAAGTGCAATCCCTCCACACAACTGGTTCGTCCACAGAATCATAAAGTATGAGGTGTTAGGCATCACCATTGCCTCCCACAAATGTACGGTGGTAGTTATAATTGCAGAGAATTAAGAGAGATACATTCATAATTTGTTCAATAGCAAGCACAAAGAATTTCCAATTGAGTATACTATTGACTGGCTGACTCCATTTATCTCACATCTTTTGCAAAAGAGTCATGTACACGCCAAAAAGAATAACATAAAAATGCAATGTCAGCATGACATATTCTTGTCCATTAGATCTGCCATAAAATGTAACTGATAGGCATTCCTTTAGGACAGAAAAGTAGCATGAAGTTTAAACACTATTAGTATAACTTAGGTCGACCAATCTAGTGATTGGGCAATCAATGGTGAATTGATGATGTGAAAGGAGTCCAAATGGAAATTATATCACAGGTGACTGGACTCTTGTCTGAAAATCATATTTCTTGGGAGTTCTTCCATTAGTTTAATCCAAGAGATTCAATTTCTATGTAACCATCAATCAAAGTATCAGACGGATCCTAACGGAAGAGGAAGAAGATACACGGAGTAAAAAATCATTTCTGTTCTTGATATCTAGTATCTCTGAGGCATAATCAGTCCTGAACTAACAAACAGCTCAATTTTTCAGACTAACAATGATCAGAAAAATGCATCACAATTGGCAGCTGTTATCTCAAGTTAATTTGCACTTCATCGCTAAAACTCTATCAGTCATATTCCAACTCGATCTTACTTGTTAAACTCAAGTTTTGTCCTCCTACTACACACTGCAAAATTGCCATACAAACAAGCTATCTCTACCCATCCATCCAATAGGAACATCATTTCGAAAATGAATTGCAATTCAAACTAGAAATTTTCTGCATTATCGGCTCATGTATCCAAGTACTTCCGCTCCATGTGCTTCGTGTGGAAAGTGGGAGAACTCAATTATGAAACCAAAGACTGACCTTTGGATGTCAACAACTCATTGAACAACTTCCTCTTCTCACACACGAGCGGTGCTATCCTAGCCTCACCTTCAAGGGCGACTTGATCTGACACAAAGCACAAAACCTGTCAAAAACCAAAATGAGAAAGCAAACGTGCATCGAGGCACAACAGACGCTGCACCGCCTCACCTAGTTTCGGCTTCTTGTCGACGAGAACGCCGAGGTAGCGCGTGCGTGACTCGATCGAGCTTCGTGTTGGAATACTCAGGTTCGCTCACTCTTGTCTCATCTTGTCTCAGCTCCAGGTAATCCTGCCTTGCAAGCTGCATCCGGAAATCGCTCTTCTCAAAGCTCGGCAATAGAAAAGGAATCAACCGAAGCAAGAAGCAAAAATTCGAAATAGTCAAATCCCCAACTCAATCGGGAGCCAAAACAGAGCGCGAGATGATCGGAGCGTTTCGGAAAAACCTGGACATTGTCCGCGAGCCGCTGGACCTTGGAGGCCAGCGGGAGCTGCGAGGGCAGCGAGGAGGCGGTGGCGGAGATCGAGTACCGCCGGACGAAGGGGGCACTCAGCCGGTGCTGGTTGTCGGCGTCGAAGGAGGCGGAGGTCGACGACTACTTCCGCGGCTCGAAGCCGCTCGGACCTTGGAGGCCAGCGGAGCCGCGAGGGCGGCGAGGAGGCGGCGGCGGCGGCGGAGATCGAGTACCGCGGACGAGGGGGCCTCGGCCGGTGCTGGTCATCGGGTCGAAGGAGGCGGAGGTCGACGACGACTTCCACGGCTCGAAGCCGCCCGGACCTTGGCGAAGCCGCTCTGGATCTTGGAGGCCAGCGGGAGTTGCGAGGGCGGCGAGGAGGCGGCGATGGCGGCGGCGGAGATCGAGTACCGCCGGACGAGGAGGGCAGTCGGTCGGTGTTGATCATCGATGTCGAAGGAGGCGGAGAAAGATTTTTGTGAGAGAGACTTCGTGCGGGAGAAGACAGAAGAGAAAGGGCACTTCAAATGCGAAGGGCGGGAGAAGGACGCGGCCATTAATTAGGGGTGATCGGGTCCAGGGTGGGTACGGTCTAGACCTGGACCTTGTTCCCGACCCTGTTATAACCGGTTCTCTTTTTTTGGACCCTGTTCCCGACCCTGTTTACATTGGACCCTGTTCCCGACCCACCCTGTTTTTCCGGTCCGAGAACAGGGTCAACCCTGTTTATATTGGAACCTGTTTTGCAAAAATTAATGTACAGCACTCATATTTAAAAATGAAGCGTTTAACACTCATATTGATCAGCATAAGCACATCTACCATTGTAGCAAATAATTTGTACCTCATAACATCACGAGAAAAGGAAAAGAAAGAGAGTATTTCATCACATCACAGGTATCCACTCTACCTCCATTGATCATTTGTTGTAAAGAAAAGGCAAAAAGAAGAATTGATCTTATTCCATTGCCCCATCAACGGACCAATCATCGCATCTCGACCACTTCCATGATATTTAAGCTGCAACAATGCCAACAATGGCATATATCAACTGCTGAAACCAGAAAAAAATAGAATGCAACATCTTGAGGCATTCGTTTTCTCACAAGAAAGATGTGCAATAACTTACCATTGGTGGTGGCAAAACATGAGCATCAACGACATCAAGTTCCTTTCTCACCGACATTCCAAAGAGAACTAAGATTATGCAAAATTTATTGACTGGAAAAAGATGGATACTTTCTCTTGTGTAAGACAACTAAGATTATGCAAAATTTGCAGATCACCAATGAAGCCACTAATTAATGTCATGTAATTCTATTCTTTTGTTTTCGTTGAGTTCCCATTTATTTTTTTTTTATTTCTGTTGCGTTTGAGTCATGTTTTATGACGTCAAAAGTTACCAATCAACTTAATTCATAATTAAATTACTATGCAACAACACATACTAGGTCCGTCAACTCGCGCAAAGTAGCATCTTTCCACGTATAAATCTGAACCTCATCTTTGGGCTCTTTGCCTCTCACTGCAAAGTCTTCCTTGGAATGATGGCCCCCAAGCTGTTAAATTTAATTGACATTTAGCAAATGAGTAAAGTTTATAGTTTATGCCACCTCTGACAAACACCTCAGATAAATAACCCAACAAGGAAACCACCCCAACAGATGGTGAAAAGTTAGCAAGAATGTTGTCATCTTCATCCTTTCTATGTGAAATTAAAGTAATGTACATGCAAGAGACATCATGGAAAAGGAAACAAGGGATTTTCACAGCACTAAAGCTCTCAGTAGCAAACAATGACATGTAACTCATAGCTGGATCACCGTATATTCTCTGAACATAGATGTTTATCAAATGGAAGAGCATCACCACACCCAGATATAAAACACGTGCAACCTGCGAAGCAACCATATTGGTGCTTGTGTCGAATGTAGTATTCAATTCTCATATATGGATGAAAGAGAAAATGAGAATGTACTGCAATGGCCTCTTAAAGTTGCTGATGCATTTGCTTTTGTTTCTTTATTGTTTTCGATGTGTGGACTGCAGAAAAAACTCACCGGGTCACTTTTTGCAAGAATCACACAAATCAAAAAGAAAGATGGATAATGACAATAGCAGTTATTTCATCATTGAGGAATGAATAACAAGTAATAGTTCAACCATGTACCAATTAACTTAGAAATGAAGCAATTCGCCAGCATCCATTATGCTATTCCAGCAAGACTTGAACATGTTCTAGACAAGGATGAGACCATTTTCATACATCTTCTTGCCCCTTCTCTATATTATTTTAAGATGCTAGCTTGTAACCAGAAAAATTCAACCAGATAAACAAAGGAATGCCCTTCCTTGGTTAACACTTCTCAATAAGCCATTAACTCTTGACACCTAGACAAGGACGGTCGTTAAAAAAAATGATATCGATGGATTAAAGTAAACATTGAACTTGCTCAGCTCAGTCAAATTGTTACCGTGAGGCGGTGGTGCGAGCGCGAGGGGTGCGACGAGAGCAGCAGAGGCGGCGTCGGATGGAATCGGGATCAGCGCTTGGGCAGAGGGAGGCACGGGCGAGCAGAGGTGCGACTGCGGGTGCAAGCGTTGGCGGAGGAGTCTCGGCTGTAGGTCGCGGACAGAAGGTGGGCGGGCGGGCGACGCTGGAGTTGCTACAAAGGCGTGCGGGGGTCGGCTTTGGCGGTGGCGCGGGCGACGCCGGGAGTTGCTGCAAAGCGAAAGGGCGGGGCTCGGCTGCAGATCTCGTGGGTGAGCAGGGGGCTCGGACGAACGGACTGAGGACGGGCAGAAGCAGGGGCTCGGCTTCTGGCGGTGGCGCCCAGTTTCACGAAGGAAGAGGCTCAAGCAGAGAAGCAGCAGCAGCTTCACGAAGGGACAGGGCTTAGGCGGAGAAGCAGCAGCAGCTTCGCGAAGGGATGGGGCTCAGGCGGAGAAGCAGCAGCAGCTTCGCGAAGGGTTGGGGCTCAGGCAGAGAAGCAGCGGTGGTGGCGCCCAGCTTCGCGAAGGATGGGGCTTAGGCGGAGAAGGAGCAGCAGCAGCGGAGAAGGAGCAGCAACTTCGCGAAGGGGGTGAGACTCATGAGAGAGAGGTAAAGATAGAAATTAGGGTTACGCGGTTTTTTTTTTTGGGTGGCTTAACCGGTTCTCCAACCGGTTCCAAAACCGGTCCGGTCGAACCGGTTCCCGGTTGGGTAATCCCTCAGAACCGGTTCCCGGACCGGTTCAAACAGGGTCTGAGTTGTTGGAACCGGTTCCCGGACCGGTTTCAACCGGAACCGGTTCCCGACCCTGTTTTCCGGGTGGGCCGAACCGGGAACCGGGTTGACCCGGTTCGGTTGCACACCCCTACCATTAATGAAGAGAGAGAAGGACGCGGCAAAAATTTGACTAAAAATAAAAGTGGGACCCGACTCCACGTGGCGACACGTGTCGTATCCTGATTGGGTGGGGCGCACGGTGACGTGGAGCGTCGGGCGCACCTAATATTTTCTCAGAATATTCACATCTTGCTGACATTATAGAGAAGGTACATATTAGAGGTGTCAAAATAAAAATCCAAAACCCATTCTTTTAATTATTTTTAATAGGTTAGATCGTAAATGAATTGAATCAAACATTAGAAACAGGTTATATGGGTCCGAAAAGACGAACTGTCTAAAGATATGAGTCTAAATGGGTTGTGAGTACATCCCTTTCAAGCCTGTTTCCATCTTACAGTTTACAACCCTCCTACCGAACCCCAAAAGATCAAAGACTCCTTTACCTCCGCCTCTCCCCCCCCCTCTCTCTCTCTCTCTCTCTCTCTCTCTCTCTCTTATCCTAGCCAAATACCACCGTTAACATCCCACCCCAAGGAAAATATGGACGACTCCTCGAACGCTCTTCTTGGATGCTCGACCGTGACATGAACGGCATCGACCCCCACCCCGACGACTTTGGTTGCTCCATCTCCCTCAACAGCATCTCTTCGGCTACATCTTCGAGGCCTCTCGCCTCGGCGACATCAACCGCCTCAAGTACCTCCTCGAGACTGGCGCCAACGTCAGTACCTGCGACCGGTTGGCTTGAGCCTCACCAACGTTCAATATATTTTTCCTTGGCTAAGAATTAACCCTGTTCCTTAAGAGATTTAGTTCAACTCGACGGTCCATGCTTGTTAAATCTCTTTCTAGCAGAAAGTTTGGTAGGTTTAGGTATGATAGACTTTCCTAATTTCGCAGGAAGGATTCAAGCACCACCATGCTGAACCAAGTCACTTGATTCTTATCTGCTGGCTTCCTGAGACCCCTGATATCATTGCTATGAATGCTTCATGTAGGGTCGGCGTTAGCGGCGTTAGTGTTTTCGTCTTGAATGATAAAAGAGAGGTAACTTTCTGCCAACAACCTTACTTTGTGAAGAGATACAATGAGAATGATTTATCGTATTCCAAATGCTAATGTGGGAAGTGACATTACTAAACAGCTTGTCCTAGAGCTAACCTAATCAAACCAGAAGATTACAGCAAGGCATTGACACCAGAGGCTGTTTCTGTTAAGGAAAGAGTGAACAAATCCAACATCGACACTTATCCAAAATTGCAACATACACGCATATGAATCCACTGGACATCGAATGCAGAGGTTTTTTTCCCAGGCAAAATTACTGCCGATCCCATTGATCCTTCTAAAGGATTCAATACCGATCAAGCAGGCTGACTTCACGCTTTGCACATCACTAATCTTACTGGTGTAGAGAGAAGCAGTGTCCGGTGCTAGAGTATGACTCCAAATTTCTAAGAACTACCGAATGAACAGATCACATGTCACATTTCTATCTCTTTGCATCTTCCTATCAGATTCTTAAAAGAGTGAGTGCAAGAAATGAGACAATGGCAAGTTACCTCTCTTCTATCATTGAAGACAAAAGCACTAACGCTGACCCTACGTGAAACATTCACGGTAACGGTATCAGGGGTCTTAGGAAGCCAGCAGACAAGAATCAAGTGACTTGGTTCAGCATGATGGTGCTTGAATCCTTCCTGCCAAATTAGAACCGTTTATCATACCTAAATCTGCCAAAATTTCTGCTAGAAAGAGATTTAACAAGCATGGACTGTCGAGTTGAACTAAATCTCTCGGGGACATATATAGTGGACGGGCTGAATCACTTTAGAGAAGAAAACCGAGAGAAAATGATGCGACTGTTGCTAAAAATGAGAAGATTTATCTTCTCATTATATCTCTTCTATATCATTCATGTGTATAATTACATCGCCTTTTATAATACAAGATATCTAAATCTATAAGGAAGGAAAATATACAATAAATCAAATACAAGAATATTCCCGCAATCAAGGTCATTTAAGATCAATTCCTATCAGCACAATATCAATTGAGACAACTAACCATCAGCAACCGTATCTTCAAGTAAGGCTGTTGCCCACGGGCTGAATCACTTCAGAGAAGAAAACTGAGAGAAAATGATGCGATTGTTGCTAAAATGAGAAGATTTATCTTCTCATTGTATCTCTTCTATATCATTCATGTGTATAATTACATCACCTTTTATAATACAAGAGATCTAACTCTATAAGGAAGGAAAATATACAATAAATCAAATAAAAGAATATTCCCACAATCAAGGTCATTTAAGATCAATTCCTATCAGCATGAGATCAATTGAGACAACTTAACCATCAGCAACCATATCTTCAACAGTCCCCCTCAAGGTTTTGAATCTTTTGAAGTGTTGAGTGTCCGGTGGTATTAGAATCATGTGAAAACCAGATAAAGCAGCGCAAATGCATTCCCTAAAGGAAAGTAAGTTTAAAACTTCAATGTATTTTATCTCTTCATAAAGTAATGCTGTTATCCACAGATTGAATCGCTTAAGAGAGGGCAACCGATAGAAACTACTCTAAATGCCAATATGGTGGGAAGTCACATTGACTTCTTACATAGATAACCTAGTCAAAACAAAAAACTGTAGCAAGGCATTGGCACCAAAGACTGGTTCTGTTAAGGAAAAAAAATTGTAACATTTCTACTTATCAACAATAGTAACACACGCCATGATTCTATCTATTCTTCTAAAGGATGTAATGCCTATTAAGTAGGCAGATTTCATGCACTGCACATCTCTAGTCTTACTTACTGCTGCACAGAGAAGTGTCCAGTGCTAGAGTCTGAGTTTGAACTTCTAAAAACTATTGAATGAGCAAATCAAATGTTTCATTTCAATCTTTTTACATCTTCCTATCAGTTCATCTGTAAAGCGCTAATGCAAGAAATGAGACAATGACAAGGCAGAAAATTACCTCCTTTTTCCTGTTCACGACGAGTCCAGCGACTCACAACCCATGGGAAGCACGGGAAAAGAGTTGGGGATCTCAAGAAGGCAGCGGACAAGCATCAAGTAATCTGGTTCATCACAATATAACCAAAATCCTTCCTGCCAAATTACCACGAAATATTGCAATGAACTGTCTATATCATAGCTAAACCTCATCAAATTTCTCCTAGAAATAGATTTAACAAGTATGGACTGTCGAGTTGAACGGGATCTCACATGGGCCAATATCCTTAGCCAAGAAAAGCCGCATATATGTACCTTCACCATAATTCGCACGAGGTGTAAATATCGAATGACTAGTCTGATCCACCATTTTCTTACCCTGCAAAGGAAAGATACCCAATAAGAACAGTTACAGTAGAAAAAAGTGGTATTCTTACAAATCGGAAAAAATAAATAAATAACGAGACCGATGAATTACAAGTTCAGTACCCGCACTATCCAGCTTGTTATTGAAGCACCGAGCACAGGACCAAAGCCATCAGCTTCCATTTGCCTCTCCAACTCCACAATGACCCCTCCATACGGATCATGAAACCCATCGAGCAGTTGAATCTGCTGGATCCTCCTATCGTTATTTCTGGCCATGCCTTACATCAAAGCTGATGATGCATTGATGGACTTACTAACTGATGGGGAAATGGCACTCTAGAAGCCAAAACATGGACGGATAAAGCCACAAATCATCCGCTTAAAAATAATTGGCGATTCAATGGCTTCTCAGGAAAGGTGGTGAAGAAAGGAGAAGGCCAAATGAAGCTAATTTTACGACAACAAATAAGGAAACTAATGTAGCAAAAGTCTTAGCGGATTGAAGAGACAACCTGGTTGGAACTCCAAACCGGATCAAATTGCTTTCGAAATCAAATTACAATCATTCATTTGCGGTCATGAAATAGGGGCGTGGGAATCTTTTGAGACTTGCTCACTGAGGAGGAGGAGGAGGAGGAGGAGGAGAAGAAGTAGAAGAGATCACCCAAAACGAAACAGCGACTACATAAGACGGAAAGAAAACTCAGCGAGTAAGCGAAAGAAAGGGAAAATACCGAGACTAGAGAGGGCTGCCTTGGTCGAGTCGATCTGATGCATATTCATCTCTCCTCCAATGTCGAAGATCATATGGACATAAACTGTCAAAACGACCCCCGTTGGGTTCGCAGTTTCATGTTGAAAAATCTGCTGATACGAAGACGACTGAAATGATACGTGCATGCCTGCATGGAGAGGGTCCGAAACAAGGGGGTCTCGTTTTCTAAATTAAAATAATGGGGGTCGTTTTTATTATTCTATTTGTCTCCTCTTCTTCTTCTTCTTCTTTAAAATAAAACAATAAATTAAACTGATCGAAGCAATCAATTCGGGAATGAAAGTGAATTATGATCATCTACATTTTATAATTCCATTTTTTTTCTTTTGGGCAACAGAACGGAATTGCAAATTATCATTTGCTAATGTTGCGTAATAACTTGTTTAGTCTAAAATTAGCATATCGCTCATTCCTCAGTCATCCCTAAAGAGAGATGAGCGCGAAGGCAACCGACAAAACCTATAATACGTTGTGGTAAGTCAATCGAGCAACGATGTTAATTGCAATAGGGCAAACGATTTGGAGAACAAGATCGATAATTTCACATAATATGAAGTTTTGCTAGTCTTCACAATTAGGAGGGCCATTTGGTTTCCATATTCCAGAAACACCCCACTTTACATTGTTAGAGAAATTAATGTCCATTGCCCCCACGACAGTCGTTGGTCTTCTCGCAACCGTGATTGTAATCGTTGGATGGAGGAGGCAAGCACTTGTCGCCCTTGCAATACGCTCCGCCCCTTCGTATGGCTCCGTAACCAATCGCCCCCTCCTCGACAACTGTATCGTCCGCCGCGAACGAGCACACCACAAAGGCCATGATGCAAAGAGCCAAAGCCGTCTTGGAGATCGCCATTGTTGATATCTGTGTTGATCCTCGACCGGAATTAGGGATCTGCTAGGGATGATTATATACTAATTAGTGATTTCGGGTTGTCAATTATGAGTTTGCACTGATGGTCTAGGGACAATGTTCTTTTCTTTTCTTTTCTTTTCTTTTTGGCACTGGTGAGTGAGTGAAGAAGAGGAGGCGAAATGAAGCTAATTTTACAACAACAAATGAGGAAACTAATTAAGCGAAAGTCTTATTGGATTGAAGAGACAACCCTTTTAAAACTCCAAACCGAATCAAATTGCTTTCGAAATCAAATTACAGCCAAATCATGCGTGGCCATGAAATAGAGGCGTGGGAATTTTTCATGAAACCGATAGGAACAAGAGGTCACCCATAATGAAACAGCGACTGCATGAGACGGAAAAGAAAGCTAAGCGAGAAAGCGAAAATACCCAGCAACCAAAAATGGGAGGGAATGCGGCAGAGACAACCGAGGGAGAGCGGTGCTTTTGCTCGAGAATATCTCGTGCACATTTTATAGGCAAAGCGCTACAAGGGAGAGATGAAAAATAGAGACCATCCTTCCCAGGAAGTTTAAAGATAGAATCTCTATTTTTAAATTGTGATGTATGGAATACATGAGAAATAGAGTGATCAATATTTTAAAAATAGAGACTCTATTTTCGGTATGTAATATATGACAAATAGATTGATCTGTTTTTTTAAAAATAGAGACTCTATTTTTGTATGGAGTATATGACAAATAGAGTGATCTATTTTTGAATTCTTGGGAGAGATGGTCTCTATTTCTAAATTCTTTTCTAAACCCTTTATAGGCAAAGCACCACAAGCAAATCAATTCCTTTAACAATGCCAAATAGGGTGTTTGAGACTCTATCTTTAAATTCTTGGGAGAGATGGTATCTATTTTCAAATTATCTTCCAAATTCTTTTTAGGCAAAGCGCCACAAGCGAATCAATTTCTCTAACGATGTAAAATAGGGAGTTTCTAGATCATGGAAAGCGAAAGGCCCTCCTAATTATAACGACTAGCACAATTTGATATGTGAAATTATCAATCTTGTTCTCCAAATCATTGGCCCTATTGCAATTAACATCGTGATGGTTTTGTCTGTTGTATTCACATTCATCCTTAGCAGGGATGACTAAGGAACAAGCGATGTGTTGATTTCTAATTGCATCAGTTATTACGCAACATTAATGAGTGGAAATTTGTAATTCCGTTCCATTGCACGCACAGAAAGAGAGAGAGAGAGAGAGAGAGATGATCATAACTCACTTTCTAATCAAGTTAATTACTTTGATTAGTCTAATTTGATTAATCGATAACTATTACCTCCAATTTTCCTCATGATTCTAATAGAACCAGACACTCGTCACTTCAAATAATTCAAAACCTTCATCCTGTCTAGTTGCTTGTTGTCAAAGTGAGTAGTGGAATGTCCAAGTGTAAGGTGCTCCCCAATGGAGTTGTTAACACGGTGAGTATGTTTATGATGTCAAGTGCTACGGCAGAAGTATCAATATGTACTGCAATGGTTTGACTGTGACTCTATCCCCGTAGGATGAGGATATATGTCAAGCAGCTATCAAAGAAGTAAAGGGAAAAACAGGAGTAAGTGATCGGTTTTATGTCGTTTCGAAAAGCTAATTCTCTGAGGCAATTCCAACTAAAGCCTAATTCTGTTATGTTCTACAGGTGGACACTGAATTCGGCGAAGCATTAATATGTTTTGGTCTTCATTTAAAGCCTTTTTCTGTAATTAGCCTTCTGATGTTCCTGTTTGCAATGCTATCTCTTATGTTCGATCACAGGCAAGGCCACAAAGCAGACTTCGGAAAACCAGCGTTGGTCTTCCTTTTGCAAGCTTAACCACAAGTCAGAACCACATCCTCCCAAGAAACAGGATGTAGAGATCAAGGTAGCCTGGATATATTGCACCCCTTGCAAAACTTCTAGATTTTGGTCGAAGTAGGATGACTTTCAACTCATTAAATCGTTGCTCGGGTTGTCTTGTACAATCTGTGCCGTGTGCTTTGATCTTGCATTCTTGCTCATTTGTGCTAAACAATGAATCTAGTAAAATCTGATGTATAATTTCTTAAGCACATCAACGATGAGTGACTTCACTGAGTGTCTATTCAGATCCACCCACTTACTTAGGGCGTTAAAAGCCAATCATTTGTTAGTTCTTTCTTTGGCCAAATCTGTGAATTGAACTAGATGAATTTTACTTTGGTTCAAGTGGATGCCCGTGGAGAAGTATGCAGCACAATCTTGAGTTATCGAAAATGAGTAATTTTATTACCCGATGAAGATTTGCTTGGTGGCTGCCATGGTTTCGGTACTTTGCCCGCAACTACTAGGAGTGGCCAGAGAAGATACATCCACTGCTATGACCCTGAATATCTGAATGATGCAAGTTTTGTGCAATGGTTAGAATGGACTCGGTCCACCAGGAGTAGGCGAGAATTTTTTGGTTGGGATGTTGCATGAACTTTAGCTAATTGTCATGGATGCACTGACTAAATAGCATAAAGCGGATTTACTTTGTGTGCTGCTGCAGTAGTTTATTGTAAAGTTCTGTTCACATAGTCTGGTTCTGGTTTGGATTAATATTGTTTCTGCGAGGCTGTTTCTAGAACCAGAATCATTTTTACCATTATAATTTCTAAGGTTGTCTTTCAAACCTGTTTAAATGATTTGCTGTGGCCGCACGTGCGGTGGAACATATTACCGTAACTTTGGCTTATGGTAGATCTATTTTGAGGACGTCCTTCTTATCCAGCAATAGCAAGCACTTTCATGCTGTACCGATAATATTCATGATTTTTCTTTTCATGCGAACTCGGCTGGAAGGATTTAGGTACCACCATGCAGAAGTGGATTACTTGATGCTCAAGCGCTGGCTCTCCAAAACCAATGATACTCCCCCTGCAGATGCTTCGCATGAGGTGGCTGTAATTGCTTTTGTTCTGAATGAAAAGAGAGATAACTCTGCACTCTCAATGTCATTCCCCGGACTCCTTTTGGCTACAGTTAGACAGTAAATGTTTTGTGAGTTCCCATTCTGGAAGAGACGAGAGTAAGTTGCACAGCAGCACTAAACCGCAGAGTTGCTTGACTTCGAGTTCTGACTAAAACGGCGGGTTGAGGTTCTGGCGTTCGTGTAGAGAGGAGAAATCGGGCAGTAGTATTAGTTCCTTTTGAAGAACTTCTACTGCATTGCTACTGCTACCCACGCGTCGGGGTATGGCTCGCGATCATGAGCGTTGTCCATTTACCTGTTATGGAATCAGACATATGAGTCTCCTCCTTGATTTTCTAGTCGTAGGCAACCCCACGAATCGTAGTTTACCAGGCTAGACTCACTCTTTGTCACACCCCAAATCCTATAAGGATGAGGGAGTGACACGGCCATCCTTTCGAAAAAAGAATGTAGTCTCAAACTATATCCCAAATATCCAGTTCCTAATAATTCCCGTGATAATGCTTTTGCTCTATCAGCTACTAATTCAGAGACCTGAAAAACATGATAAGAAGAAAAGGAAGAGCTACCAGGGCTTAGTAAGTGATACATTTCTTCTAAATGAATCAAACAATCACTACGCATATATACAAAACCAAATCACAACTCATTTACACCAAATCTAAAATATATCAAACTTACAATATCAAAAATAAGTTATATACAACTTCAACATAACTATACTGATATTAGAAATATCATTTTCATTGCTAATATCAAAACAAATAATCAATAGTCTTGAGTCTCTTAGTCGATCTCCATTCCATCAACTAAACTCATGGTCATAAATAATGCTGGTGACAAGGCGACTGAGGTTCCCTCTTTGGTTAAGTCTCTAGTTATTGTTAGATGATGACTCGGCTCATAATGATATCTTAAACTAGTATGTACATATTTACATACCCCTCAATGGGTTCATAGAAACACTTAACATAATCCATCAACCTCAATCATTAGAAATCCACAACCGAAATCAAAAACTATCTCACAACTCAAGTTTAATAACCAAATCACAACTTTTTACCATCACAATTCAAATATCAATGGTCAAGTCCATTGATTAATCTCTATTAAATCACGTTGTATATATCATAATACATTTTCCAAACTATTTCAAACTCCATTCCATAAACTAGTTCACAAATCAATATATAACATTTCATAAACCATATTTAAAATAAGGAATTTCTCATGAATCTGTCCCAAAAGACTTTGCAAACCCCTAAGATAACATTTTAAAATCTAATATGTAAATGGTAGTAAATGCTCAATTCAATTTATGCAAGAAATATGTTCGTTCTTAACTCATAACATAATAAATATATTTCATTTTTGAAATATAAGTTTACAAAATCAAAAAAAAAATAGAATCATTCACTTGAGAAATGTCAAAAACCAACCATGGTGGTTACTCGAGTTGTCGCACTCACATTACTATTAATTTATCAGAAAACAATATCATAAAACCAAGTAATATATAACTTTAACCAACGACTCAACTGAACCACATTTAATCATCGATAAAAACAACTTTTATGCGTGAATGAGTAACCTGTTTAAGGCGTGTTCATTCTTTTACTTACACGTATTATCCATTATGCATAACTCACATGTAAAATTTCGGAATTTTATTTTAAACAAACCATACTTCAAAAATCGAATTTCATCAAACCCGCTCCATAACAGCCTAAACTTTCGTTTCCATATATATTCACAGCCTGACGAACTTGGACTTCATAGCTCAAAATCGACATAAATTAAAACTCATGCCCAATATCAGAAAATTAATCCAATTAGATGAATGACCACTTTAAATACTTACTTGGTGTTGCAATTAGTAGATGATTCAGCTTGTCGGGACGTTCGAATTTCGCTTCACGTGAATAATTTTTCTATTTCTCCTCTTTTCCTCCATTCCTCCTTTCCTCTTGCGAACGAGCTTCACTTCCTTTTTCTCTTTCTTCGGTTTGGTCGCCACCGCTTCTCCTCTTCTTTAATGCTTAAATGTCGTCGAAGCTGCTGAGGAGATGAGAGAATGGGTTAACGGGCTGAGGCTAATACAAGACTATACTTGGGCTTGGGCTTGGGCTTGGGCTTGTTGGGCCAATTATCACACTCTCCGTTGCGGTAGACAGGTCTCCTCCTTGCTTTCCCGGTCGCAGGCAACCCGACGAATCGTAGGTCACCAAGTCGGACTTGCCCACTGTTTGCGTGCCGCAGCCTCTTTCTTTCGATATCACGAAACAAGGGCAAGAAATCGAGGCTGCTGGGGTAATTTGCCGATCCCGAAGAATACTTTGTGATTAAAATACAAATGGCCAAGGGACAGCTCACTTCTTGCCGGCTCGTAAATCTCATAAATAATGTTTTGGCACGCTCTAATCAGTTTGACCGTCCATAGAACGAGTTTATCAAACGATTTCCCCAGCTTCAAGGTTTGGTTTCAGTGCGTTTATTCAAGGTTTTGACTAGGCCATATGATTAGCCTTTCGATTGCGCAGTGGCTGCCGATCGAGGAATATGTTGATGCGTACCTCCGATCAAAAAGACGAGGTCTATTACATGGCAAAGGCAAAGGCAAAAGGCGAGGACTGTCCTGGTTTTGGACAAGTTAAACAAGGTATGGTCGCAACAAATGTTGTTACATATGCTCGAACATTCCCGGAAGGCCGGAGTAGCACCGGCAGCATCTGATAGCTTAAATACGTCGATCAAAGCTATACGTGTCTCCTTTCTCCTTGCTTGTAATTTCGACGGTCGTGTTCCCCAAATAAAAATTTCCTCTGGGAAGAAAAGAGGTAGCCTTTCTAATGATTTCGCGATTATTAGCGATTATTATCCTTTCTAGCCGATGCCAACAACCGCTGGACCTCGGCCTCATCAGTGAACATCACTGCCTCTCTGTGTCGAGGGCGTGATCTGAGGCTATGACCACCGATCCGACAGTTGAATGAAATGAATGGCAAGTTGGTAACAGCTAACGATCGTCAAATGAATCAACAAATCCACTACGACTTCGGATCGTTGGAGCAGCAGACATGTGGCTAGTGGTTTGCTATCCGAAAATCACAGGTTGCTATAGAATAAGAGTAAAAGTCACATAATAAGAAAATTCAATCTTCTGATGAATGTTGCAGGACTTATCCTACTCGGTTATCTAACCAGTAAATTCCATTAAATTATATGGTTATCAAAGGGAACAGATTATTGTGAATACGAAATAACATTTAACAGACGGTATAAACACATATGAATTCAAAGTTTTTCCAAGGAAAAAAAGAGTCAATGTGTCGACCATCGAGATAGAAGTCTCATTGGTGTTTTATTCTCCGTATTTGTTGCTGGCAAATTTTTTAGTAAGACACTTTGTAACAAACTATGTCAATGGTTGACGGGAACTTGTTATGGTAGGTTGGAACATGATGCTTCCTAACACGACAACATGTTATTCTATCATCTATTTGTTGTTCCATTGTGAAGGAAGTGTTGTCTACGAATCAATCTCCGTTAGTGAAGTAATTGAAGTTTATGTAATGCCAGATATATAAATGGGTCTCCACTAGGGTAATAGAACTAAATTGAAACTGAAACCAAGCCGAATTGAAATTTCATACATTTTTAGTTCTATTTGGTTTTTGGGTTCAGATAATGGAAAAATCACTATCTTTTTTTTCCAGTTCGGTTTGGTTAACCTAGCCGAACCAAAATTCTCAACAAAAAATGAACGCCCAACTTAAAATCTTTCTTTTTCACCCCTAATTCAATTCAATTCTGGTAAACAGAGCAAAAAAAGGAAAATCCAAAAACCAAACCAAACCGAATAAGGGATTGCAATTCGGTTCGTTTAACTGCTCACAATTTAGTTTGGTTCTCTCCTAATTTTCTGAAAACCCAAACCGAACCTTATTTTTCTATAACCTTTTGACATATTTTATTATGTCAAAAGCCATATAAATTAAATTCCTACTCCCAATTCCCGCACGTCTCATGAGATTGATGTACTAATCAATAAAAATCCTTGTTCAAGTTATAAAGGAAACTGTTAGCTTCGGACCAGGAGCTTGAACATACTCTTGCGCTGGCCACCTGTAAGTCAAATGATCTTGGTCAAGCCAATCTTTACATAGAGAAGAGAGAGAGAGAGAGAGAGAGAGAGAGAGAGAGTAGATGTTGCGGTTAGTACCTAAGTCTCTCATGGAGTTTGGTGAACACTGATGGCAGAGGCTGCTCGACCAGAACAAGTTGAAGGGCAAGTAGATGTGCATCATATATGGGTATAGCCCTCATAATTGGCTGAAGATATTTCTTTGAAATAAACAGTTAAAATGATTGCTTCCGTCTCATAATCCCACAAAACAGAGAAACTAGAGTTTCCGTCTGTTTTAGCTTCTGCCCAGTTCTCTACATGGCTTTACGTTTAAGTCCCAGTTCTCCTTCTTCTTCTTCAGCTGCCTTTTCTTGCTCTTCGTTCGATCACGAGACGATACCAGCAAGAACGTCCTTCACGACCTGGTCATGTCAGAGAAGTAAAAATGGCGGGAAGTTTGAGCTCAAAGCGTCCAATGTGCACCCAGCGGGTGCCATTTCACTGCAGACTGGTTTGTTTCTCTCTCTTTTTTTTTACTTGCCTTGTGTACGTGAAAATTGTTGGTCATTTGACCGGCATATGTTTTTTATTTTTTTTTTGGCGTCTGAGAGTTTGATTTCCTAGTGAATGATCTGTTCGAGAAAATGTCGTAATCAACAGTTTCGGATGATTGGTTGGTTTAGTTAAACGCGACGGATTGATCTTCCGTACTGTGGATATGGGGGTTGTGATTAGTCAAAAGGTGATTTCAGTTCTTGAGAGCCATTCTGGATTTAAGAATTGAGGCATGCTTGATTGACCACTGTACCAAAAAAATAAAAAATAAAAAGAATGCAGCATACAGTTGTAATCTTGCTTGGTGCTATAGATGTATGTATAATTATGTCCACTTTGGATCCATATGCAGGGGAACCGTAATAGTGTGACAAGATGATAGATAATAGTAAATTACTGATGTCTTTTGTACGCAGCTAGCTGAATTTACTACGTTCTTGTATGATATACTCTCGTCCCCATTTCATACAGTGTCATCTATTGCATAGTTTTATTGAAATTCCAGTACTAATTAAAGGAACGGCCCTAAACAGTGAGACTTCCAATTCCAACTCTGTGCTCGGATCTCAAAAGCAAGTAAACATAAATAGGTTTTCCATTTTCTCTCTCTTGACTCGCGATCAAATATCATTTATTGCTGGGCAACCATCGGGATCTCATGTGTCTTGGCCTCTTTTTTCACAACTCATCATGCTTTGATTTGGTATTTGAAGAACAAACAGGACATGTCAGACTCCCTTAACATCCTTGACCTCTATGATGTAATGGAAATTGATGAGTGAAATGCTACCAAGATTTAGTCAATGCATGACAAATCTTACTCGGGCCGAAAAATCTGATGTGTCTATTGGCTAGCTTCCCGTTGTTTTGCGATCCCTGATAGCAGCTAAATACATTCTCCTCTCGCTGTTCAGGATGTTGTCTTTGTCAGAAGTGTTTTGCCTCCGTTGTGTTACTAAAAAATAGAGTCAAAAAGTCATTGAAATTTAAAGTGGTTTATTTTTTCTATTCCTAAATTTATTGTCTGGTTTCATAAACTAGTCCAAGGTATCTGAATATGAGGCTGGTTCATGCAGAGGGCACCCGGACACATCCTTTGATTGCTAATCCTGTTAAAACTCGAGAAAAAGAGAGCTCTCTGGCCTTTAGAGAGTCACGAGAGGAAGAGTCAACTCTTAGCATTGTTGTTCTTGGAGCTTCAGGGGACCTAGCGAGGAACAAGATCTTCCCTGCACTATTTGCTTTGTTTTATGAAGATCATCTCCCTGAGGTTTATTCTGCATCTGTTATCCATTATCTGACCTGAAATTTTTGTCCTTTTCTTTGTCATTAAGCTTAATGTCTTATATTTTCTTTTGCTGGTCTATAGAATTTCATGATTTGTGGCTATGCACGGAGTACAATGACTCATGATGAGCTGAGGAAATCCATTAGCAAAAATTTGACATGTAGAATTGACAAGAGGTACGCAATCTGAATGTAGCCCCGTCTTACATGATACTATTCTTAAGTTTGTGATTCACGTGTGTTGACCACCTATTCCATACAGGGAAAACTGTAGTGAGAAAATGGATCAGTTTTTGAAGAGATGCTTTTACCACTCGGGTCAGTATAGCTCCGAGGAGCACTTCCTTGAGCTCGACAAAATTCTGACGGAGAAAGAGGTACTTGTCGATACTTAGATTCTCTCTTTGGACTATGCTTCCATAAAAGCTTGTATCAAGGGATTAGCATAAATCACATAAAGAATGTAGATTTAGTATCCCCAGGGAGTCGAGCTTATTCTGTTGTGCAAATATAGACTATGGATCAGCTACAATCTAGCATCTTAGCAAGTGATGGCAAGCTGAATATAATCTCATAAAATCTCATTTCAGGCTGGAAGACGTTCCAATAGGCTCTATTACTTAGCCACTCCTCCAAGTCTGTTTGTTGATGCGGTACGATGTGCTAGGCGTCGTGCTTCTTCCCTTAGTGGTTGGACCCGTGTCATTGTTGAAAAACCATTTGGCCGTGACTTAGAGTCATCCAGAGGACTGACAAGAAGTTTAAGACAATATTTGTCTGAGGATGAAATATTCAGGTATACACATCTAGCATGATACCTACGGGTTGTAAAATTTTAGGTTCATTGATGTTGGACACATCTGATATTCCCGCAGAATTGACCATCACTTGGGCGAGGAGCTATTTGAAAACCTCTTAGCACTTCGTTTTTCAAATCTGGTATTTGAGCCTTTATGGTCCAGAAACTACATAAGAAATGTGCAACTAATATTCTCTGACGATTTGGGGATGGAGGGTCAAGGCAGGTTAGTCTTATTTCTTCCCCAGGACTATGTGATCACCTTAATGTAAACATCACCATGATCCGTTGCTTCTCTATGCACTTCTCTTTGCAGATACTTCGATGATTATGGAATAATAAGGGATATACTACAGAATCATCTGATACATTTACTAGCATTATTTGCAATGGAGACACCTGTCAGCCTGGATGCCGAGGACATAAGGAATGAAAAGGTGGGAAAATGTTTACTTTTATCGATTCCTTTTGAGGGATTTTGTAGTGAGAGGAAGGCATAATGGACTAATTATTGGAGAAATTCCATACGATCAACACCAAAATAACATGAATTATATGGTCTTATATGTATGCAACAACTGTTACTATCACTACATTAACTCCTATAGGCCATAAATCGAGCAAGAGTAGTCATCTTGCGGTTCCTTTATATATTCCAGTGACTAAATCTTCGACATTTTTGAATCAGGTTAAGGTATTACGTTCTATTAAACCTCTTTGTCTTCAAGATGTGGTCGTGGGCCAATATAAGGGCTGCAGTGAGGGGAATGCATCATATCCGGCTTATACTGATGATCCAACCGTGTCGAAAAATAGCCTCACGCCAACTTTTGCAGCTGCAACTCTCTTCATTAATAATGCACGGTGGGATGGAGTTCCCTTCATGATGATTGCGGGCAAAGGTCTCCAGTCAAAGCGGTAGCTAAAACTTAGCACCATACACTTTCCGTTTATTTTGACAATGGATGCTGTCAAGAGTAAACAGTAGATTGAAATGTACCGTATATCTATGATTTTCAGTGCAGAGATCAGAGTGCAGTTCAGGCATGTTCCTGGTAATCTGTACAATCGAAACTCTGGAACTGATTTGGACAAGGCTACGAACGAGCTTGTGATTCGAGTACAGCCAGATGAAGCTATCTACCTAAAGATCAACAATAAGGTTCCAGGACTTGGAAAGGGATTAGACTGCAGTGACCTGAACTTGCTTTTCAAAACGAGGTAAGATTCTTCAAATATCCCCTGGTAATTTGAGCTTACACAGAGAGAGAGAGAGAGAGAGAGAGAGAGAGAGAGAGAGAGAGAGAGAGAGAGAGAGAGACTTATAATTTCTGACTAGCTATGGCTCAAACCAGACATTCTGCAGTGGGGTTAAGATTCTTAATGGAACGAACTGGGATAGTTGTGCTGGCTTCTATTCTCCACCCTTTCATCTGTTAGCACAAAAGCAAGACAAGGTCATCAGATATGATACAAAAGAAGAGAAAAAATTTAATTTCCAATGCCAGATTATGTAAAATACTTGACTTTTATGATAAATATCTTCTGCTTAGTGATGGCATGATGAGCTACATAATGGGAACTCCGAGTGGGATATCCAGTGCCCTCATTCGTGTTCCTCTGTTTCATTCATGACAATGAATTGGCTGCACATTACATTCCAATCCTAAGATATTTTCCTCATGAAGGTACCCAAGTGAAGGCCCCGATGCATATGAGAGGCTCCTCTTGGACGCTACAAAAGGAGAGCATCGACTGTTCATCAGGAGTGATGAACTCGATGCAGCTTGGGCAGTATTTACGCCCTTGCTGAAAGAACTAGAACGAAGGAAGGTTCAACCAGAGCTCTACCCATACGGCAGTGAAGGGCCAGTTGGTGTACATTATCTCGCTGCGAGGCACAATGTCCACTGTGCAGACTTCAGCAATTAATCTGGAGCGGAAGAGCGTTGAATCAGTAACCGTTGTATTCAGGCAATCATCCGGTCTATGCTTCTTCGTGGTGTTTTGCGCTCTTGTATGTTGTGGCATTTGATTCTCATGCACCGACATCTCAATTTACCATCTGTATTATCTGTGCATAGTTTGGACATATTTTACCACATCAAACTTGTAAAGTTAGTCAATAAATGTAGACGAAGCCAACAAGCAGCAGATAATCAGATTCATGGAGGTGTAGTTCCAGAAGTACACTGTAGCTTTTTCCCCACGTGTATATTCAACATCCTTGCATCTTGCCACTGTTGTTCTTCAGTTTGCAAAAGATGAGAAATTGGATGCAATAACAGCTCTCGTGCGAGCAAGTGCTGTTGAATAGATTCATTCTGTTGATGACATGATTTGCATTTTAAATCATTGCGCAAGATATATATAAACTAATACTATTTCATATCTTTTTCTTTTTTTCCTTTTTTTTTTTTTGGATCTTTTCCCCTTTGTGACTCAGCAAAAGTAAAGGTCATGTTTATAATCAAAGCAAGCGCATGCTCATAATATTTTATTTTCTGAAGTTCTTCTAAGTTCTAACAATCTTTCAAACCAGAGTTGATTTAATCATTGAAGTGACATTAGACCATACATTCTTCATGGAATACATGCTGAGATAGGATGTGCATGCCAGCTTATAATGAAGAGTGAGGTGTGACTTATTGGTGACAAATCTCTTTCTATACAATATTCTGTGTCCCTTTCACCTTTCTTTCCTTCTATCGTGACATTAAAAACTTCACTATTTCATGAAAAAAAAAAAAAAACAAAACAAAACAAAAGATATCACATGGTACTTGAATTATGTATATTTTATTTGTAGAAGCTCTCTTTATTACCATTTATTTAGATGGTTACTAATAGTATAATTATCCAGGTCATTGACGTTCGATATGGATTTTTTTTGTTCCCTATGTATATCAGCGATTGATGTTAATTATAAGAGAGACAATAACTTATGAAATCGGTTGAATGGTTAAGTATGGATCTAGACATGGATTAAGGTGACAATAAACCACACCACGAAGTGTTAAGTAATCTTGTAATAAGGCATTGACTAAGTTTTGATTATCTTCTCATCACATCCACAATGGACCATTCAGAATAGTCGATTAATTACGGTGGTGTCCCTGATTAGAAGAAAAAAAAATATTTCATCTCTTGAACATTAATCCATCTAAGGTGGAGATTCAAATAAACAAATTGAAAACAAAAAAGAAAGAAAAATCAGACATAAACATTAATTTACACGAAACGACAACAAATCAAACAAATCTCAATAAATGCCTCTCTCCGGACCCCCATTTCTCTTTATTGAATACTTTTTTCATTGTCAATGATACAAAAATCAACAGTATTTGTCACATGGCCCCCACCTCTCTTTGATAATAAATTATCAAAGATATCTCGATTTAAGGACAACCCATGCTTTTATATTCACAATCACGTCCCTCCGCAAGCCCCACCCATCTCCAATCTCCAAATTGACCAATTTGTTCCAATATAAAATTTTTCACACATGCACCAATAAAAAAAAAAGAAATAAAAAAAAGGAAAGAAAAAGAAAGTACTTTTGTTTCTTTTGTTTTTTACAGAAATACCACCGACAAGCACAAACCCAAGACCACGCCCACCACCACTCTCGCCCCACTCAACACGCCACCGCCGACGCCGTTGCTGTCCGCCGTCGAGTCCGCCGAGTCCCCCTCGGGCGAGTCAGCCGCCGGCTCGTCCGCCGCCGTGGTCTCCTTCTTCTTCTTGCTCCCCTTGGGCGCCGGCGCCGGCGCCGGCGCGTCCGCCGCCGCCGCCGCCTTGAACAGCTCCCTGGGCTGCAACACCTTGTCGATCTTGTAGACGATGAGCGGGTCCTGATCGATCACCGTCCCGGTGATCGTCGCCGTCACGACCTTGGTCTTGAGCTTCACGTCCTCGCCGTCGTTCTGGATGGTGAAGTCGTACTTGCTGGCGCCGTCGGTGGCGAGGGTGTTCATGACGCCGTTGTTGGACTTGAGCATCTGGAGGGACTGGTACACGGGGACGCCGTGGTAGAGGACGAAGGAGGCCTTCTGGGCGTTGGTGAGGTTCTTGTACTTGGGCATGAATGCGGAGACGGCGGCGTCGGAGGCGCAGAAGATGGTGAGGCCGCCCTCGAGGTTGTCGTCGAAGGTCTTGAGGGCGCCCGAGGCGGAGATGAGGTCGGCGAAGGACTTGCAGCCCTGCTTCGACAGGATGGCCGTGATGTTCAGGTTGCTCGGGCTCGGGGTCGGAGCTTCGGCCTCCGGCGAGGTCAGAACCTAGCAGATAAAATCATGTCAATTGCTAACCGTATCAAAATTTACCATTCTCTTAGTTTGTAAATTTATACTAATTACTAATTTCAGTCCGGATTAATGATGACTAACATTGTAAATTTTTGCGCATAATTGATGATCCTAGACAAATGCTGCAAATGTTGTGACCTAATGTCATATGCTAAGTTAGGTATCCTAATTCGGGAAAAACATCAAATTCGAATTTGATGACATCTCTTTGATCGGGCAAGTAGGGAAAATTATTGAATTATTGGAGACTTCTAACGAATTGAATGCGACAGTCTTCTCTCACGTGTGTAGTGTGAAAAGGACGAGAAGGTATAGCTTGCAATACAAGAACAATAGTAATTAACAAGTGATAGGTGTCGGTGGGATCTTTGACATAGAAATTATGGCAAGAGAGTCTATAATGTACCTGGCTGATATGCAAAACCGAGATGTTGTAGGGGATCTCGTCCACGGACTTCACGAAAACGGCATTGAGATCGCTCCCGTTGTCCTCAGCGCCGAACCCGACCTTCCCGCCCTTGAGGTCGGTGATGTTGACATAGCCGGCGGTGCCGGCAGCTGCGCCGGTGGCCTGGAACATGGTGGAGGTTAGGGTGGTGCCGTTACTGATCTGGTGGAGCTTCTTGGTGCCGAAGTAGTCCACGAGCACGTGGAGGGACAGGACGTTCTTGAGAGTCCCAACCGAGAGGTGCTTGTCCAGGATGGCGTTCATGGCGGCGTTGTCGACCGCGAGGACGGTGATGGTGAGGCGGCGGTTGATCTCGGCAGCGAGGTGGGTGATGGTGAGGTAGTGGTTGAAGGTGGAGAACTCGGGGTGCTTGGCGAGGATGCGGGTGATGTTGTGGGCATCAGCGGTGGGGGAGAGGGAGAGGCAGAGGAGTAGGGCGAGGGCGGCGGCGGCGGCGGCGGGAGCGGCGGTGCCGACCTCATTGTGGTGGAGGAGGAGAGCGCGGAGGGACTAGTGGAGGAGAGGGATTGTGGGTGTAGTGGACAGAGTGGAGTGGAGGGGATTGGGGGTGTGTGTATATATTTGCTTTTGGGGATTATGTTCCAATGCCAGCTTTGTATTAGGTGAGATGGGTCCATGTGGGAGGGCCATTCTTTTGGCCATGGCAATGTTTCTACACTAACGGTTAAATTGTGCAACAATCTGTCTTTTAACGGCTATATCTATTTATTAATCTAATAATATTGATTTCTAATTGAGCAAATTGGCGGATTATATTGAAGCAATCTTAACATCAATGGAGGAATCCAATACAACAACTCACATTTTTGTGCACAATTTAGTACGCCATCTTTAGCAAATTCGATACGATTTGGATTTGATCTAGAAAACAAGTTACCTCATCCATATTTTATAAATGATAAAAAGTCTATTGAGGGATGTGCATCTTTTGATTATCATCATCTTCCGTTATTTACATCTAAGAAATGTATTAAGTGGAAGAAAAATTGTTTTGCACTATCTGCTTCCAATTTGTCTAATCAACTCCTTCTAGTGTCACAAATATTAAAATGAAGTCCCTCTTACCCAAAGCCAACCAAATTCAATTAACATGGCAGTTGAGCGATGTCAAAGTAGATTGTAAACAAAATATACGAACGCTTACATGGATATGGCGGAAAATTTAACTAACGTAAACAACGTAAAAGTATGATGTAGATAAAATTCTGCCATATTGGAAAAAAAAAAAATGTTATATGCATTATACTACGACTTCGTTCAATGGTACACTCCAACCATATTTGATCTTAGAGAATTGAATAGAAAATTTATGAAAGTAAAATACTCGGTTAGATCAATTTAAAGTAGAGAAATTTTATTTGGGAAAGTTGTGAAAATCCACAGATGAAAAGTTAAATATTTCCTATGACCAATTAATAAAAAGGCATACCATTGATACCAAAACCAAGAAGAGTAAATTATCATCGGTCGCTGTCAAAATGGCAACCTAAAAGGGTCCCGTGAGATGCACATCTTGGACCACGTTATTATTGCTAGACAAGGAAAAGACACGAATGATATTTAAATTTTGAACTAATATGCAATGTAGTCCATGCATTTATTGAATTGCACACGTTTAATTTAGTCTCTGAACTATATGAAACATCCAAAGTTATTCCTAAACTTGAATTTAAAAAAAAGGACAATATTTGTGAATTAAACTAACAATGTATCAAAATTTTTATAATCATAATGAATAAGTTAAAGGTTTAGGAAATGGCTTACATAATAAGGTAAAGTTTATGACTACATATGATAAATTAAAAATTTGAAGACCACATTATATATCGGACCAAAGTTCCAAGATTGTTTATGTCTTTTGTCCCTTTAGTCGATGATACTCCTCGTCAAAAGTGCATGTAAATGTGAAGCTAAACATATTCGTCTGGCTTTAGCTTTGCGGGTGAGAAACTTGCCGCAAGTCGCGTGACGCCAGAACAGCTGGATAGTATTGCTGTCTAATAATTTTTCGTCCTGTCCACCTGACAACTAATTAGCACGTCTTTAATTAACCATAAAATTCCAATTTCCACCAAATCTTGGCTGAAAGTCATTTTCAGTGCCCCACTTCTTTATTCATTCAAAGCAGATTTATCGCATCGTCTCTGACATGAACATGCAACGCCCTTCCATAAATAAGTATATCATATGTGTACAATAAATTAAACTATAGGTTGCCGGTAGAATGAATTTTCAAAAAATTAGTTTTCTTTTTAAATAATAACACAAATGATCTCTAAATTTTGACCCAATGTATAATCTAGTCCATGAACTAGTTCAATGTATAATATAGCTTGTGAACTATTAATTTGTCCAATTCAATGTGATTCTTGAACTGTTGATCCATTCTAGATTTGTGGTCAATTAGGGGGTGAGCTCTTTTCTTGATTTTGTTTAGAATCGAAGGTGTAACTATCCCGGATTGAAGATTTAGTGGGAATGATTATACAACATTTTTGGGATTGATCAAGCTACCTATGGGAGATAAAATTATGTGATCATGGAATATATTAATATGAAAAGGATGACCCTATTCACATGTCCCCCACGCAAATAATAGAAGTGATGTGATCATTTTACCTACGATAGAGTCGCACTTTCAATAGTATAATTAAGAAAATATACTAGTAGTTAAGCCGTGGGGGGCCCAAGGGATGTGTCGGTGGTGGGAATGGAGCTCGCCCATGAAGGGCCAGGGTGGCGTCGACTGCCCCAATGAAGCCCCGCCACATGGATTGGGCCGTGCCCTGTGGCATGCCACGTCAGCCCCATACCGTCCACTGATTTGGCTTTTCCTCTTAATATTTAACTAGAGAAATAATCGGATTGGTGATTATCTTTTCCGACTTCGCCAGCACACCTAATTCTGGGTCCAGGCTGCGCTGGTTTTGTCTCATTGATTTTGTCCCCCATTGTCCTTTTATATTCTCAAGATCCTTTTTCTTTGGAAAATATTATTTGGCCGGACCGAGTGCGGCGGGCCGAATGCATGACAATCGTTGATCTACGGGGCCTCAAAATCAACGGCCGTGATTCGTCCGGTCCAGTAGATTCGGATCTAGAAAACTGAAGATCAAATTGCAATCTGCCGACTGTGTGAAAATGGTTCACGAGAGTTGTCAATATCTTCATCAAAATCATGCTAGAGACTTCTGCCGATTTGCTGGCGCTGGCCGCACTTGCGCGTGCACCATCATCAAATGAAGTCTTGTTTTAGTGTACTACAGCTTGTTTGAAGTTGATGTCAATCGCCTGGTAATGTCAGTCTCAATCAAGGCATCTTCCTCAAAGTTGCACATGAATTTGGAGTATTACTGGATACCATAGGGGATGTGTACAATGAGTACTTTCACGATCTGGCAATTTGTATGAAAGTAGAGAATACAATAGAATAGGTGTCGATGCACACATAACATATTTTCAAGATAAATGTCAAAATCTTCAGTCATCTCTATCTTATCCCTAATTTCTTCCGATGGTCTTAATGTCTATACGCACTTGTTGATCAATGACGTGGTAATCTAACACCTTCTAGTATCCTTGTGATATGTGATAACCTATCATTCGTTGATTTTGACTAAACATAGATTATCTCATGGTAAAATCCATGTTGCTATAAATTGAGTACATTCAAGGAGAGGCTTTGCAATTGAGAACTCTATTGACTTGCATATTTTTATATACGTCTTTCATCATCTTGCGACTTGAAACAACGTATAGATCTTAAGCTTTATCCATCAATTGATTGTGCTACACTCTATCTGCTCCTTTTTCCATACCTTCTCTATTACATTACTGCTTTAATGGTATTGCTTGTGCGTGACATTCTCTTTGCCTTGCAGCAAAGTATCACACATGAAACTAGCGCACCGCCTTTGAAAATGATAAACTTTTTTTGAGATTATTGTTTGAAACCCTCACCCTACCTTGGGAAAATTGATTGAAAAGTAATGAATTATTATATGATGGTCTAGTCTATCATTTAAGTTGTAAATTTTTTTATATCTTTTTAATATAACTTTTTCCGATCAACTTTAATTGGAAATTACTAATATGAGGATCTAGTCAATAGCAACCGTTTAAGTGGCATGGCCAAATGTTGCAATTTTTTTTTTTAAATTTTCTTTTTTTTTTTTTTTTTTTTTTTTCCTTTCACCTATGTCTAGTCTCGATAGATGACCGGCCACAAGCAAGGGCCTCACTCGCCTAGATCTGGGTGGGGGCATTACAGCCTCATCCTTTTCTTGTCCGATGTTTTCTTGTACTTTCCATCGGGACAATGTACTTTCCATCGGACAAGAAGTTTCTCCCCAAATTGCGTAAGGATTCCGCCAAGGTTGCAGATGTTCAGCCTTTCACTTCTGCATTCTGCGGATACGTCTTGGCGCTGCCTCCTTTGCAGCTTGCGCGTAGCAATAGCGGGCGATTTTAGCCATCTTAGGCCGATGAGGAGGCTTGTCGGCTATTTTATCTGCAAAAACACTAGGCAAACATAGCCAAAGGAAAAGAAGAAGATAAGGGAAAAAAAAAATTATTCAAGTCAATTATGTTATCTCAACCGTGTCACTTAGGATGGGTAATGTTGATGTTAGTAAATTTTGGCTATTTTGATCAGAAGAATTACATTGAAAAATCATGAAAAAGTTTAGAATTAAATTGACAAAATTAAAAATTTTAAAATTAAATTGGCCATTGTACGATGAGTTTTGGACTTTTTGAATAATTTTTCCTCTCACCTTGTGACCTCTCTTCAAATTATGGTGTCACCAGTCTCATTGTCCAATAGAATGAGATTGTTGTGGGGTAGAACGTGAATAAGCAGAAGAGTCTCATGAATAAGGTAGCAAAGCGAGCTCAAATTTAAGCCATATGAATGGGTGCTCATTTTCTTCAATTTCTACTTAAAAACATCAAATTTCGATGGCTTTTTGGGCCAGCATACCAAATGCTAAAAATGATCAAATTTAATTACTACAGCATTCGAATTGGGATTCTTGGATGGACGTTTTGATGATGGATCAGAGCAACAATCTCCCAATGGAAGAAGGGAGTTTGAATTCATGAATCCCAAAGAATTCTTTTATCACTTCCAAATAGAGTAAGAACAGATATGGTCACAACACTCCGGAATGCATATCACACAAACGCTTCCCTTCATGAACAGAACCAACAGCAATTTCACTAAAAAAATAATTGTTTTGGATAAAAAAATTGTCGAAACCATGTTCGATTCGACTCTTGATTCTATCTGGAAATTATTGAAAGGATATATGACTGGATATGTACATATGCGCAGTATTCTTACAATTTAGTTTTGCTTGTTGAACTATTGTTGTGTTCTCGGGAAAATTTTGATGGAGGAATTAGTGTCAAATTTCTAGGGATGAAATTGTCAACTTCTTCATCAAATTCATGTTAGAGACTTCTTATTTGCTGTCACTTGCCACGTTTGGGTGCACTATCTTCAAATAGTCTTGTCGTGGATTGCAGCATGTTTGAAGTTGATGTTTCGGGAATCTATACTAAACACTTTGCGAAATGGACTTTTTATTTTTATAATTGGGAAATCGAAGGCAGAGATAAGTGATTTCATGGTAGGTAAATTTCAAATCAAAACTAGGAACCTACTATGTTAGTGTTGGTTGAAGCATCTTCACCCCCAATAAAAAGAAAAGAATTTCAAAACTTTACCAACAACAGACAACAGATGGGAAAAACAAAAGGCAAAGATCATAGGCTCAATCACCGAATTTCTTGACGGTGGAAGGGTTGCAAGAAGTGAAAACTATGAAAGCCATTTATCTTCTTTATTCACGAGAAGTGAAGCGATAGAGACTGCTGGTGGAGAAGTGAAATAGAGAAAGTAAAAAATGAGAAGCCGAATTCAAGTAAATTTTTTTTAATAGTAAAAATCGAGCAAGTTAGGTGACTTTTGATGGGAGAACATTAATGATTCGAACAATATCAAATTAATGCAGAGGAATAAAATAATATTTTCTCTTGTGTAAATATAATAGGAATCGATATAGTAGAGTAAAATAAATATCAAGCATGCGAACACAAGATGATTTTTTAAGTGGAAAACCTCCTCGATGTGAGGAAATCAAAAATCACGGAACCGGAATCCACACAAAAATCTTAACTATCAACAAAATTGGGTGAACAATGTTCTTCTCCAGCAAATACTAGAGATACATAACAACAAAGACCTCAAGAACATAATTCTTGGTAATACACATAAATTTCACAAAAGATCAAGGATAAATCTGACAAAAAACATGGGTTTTGATTAATCCACAAAAAACTTGATGTATGGAGTTTCAAACAAAAATCAAACCGTTTAGATTTGAGAAAATTGCACACGAACATGCTGACGAAATTTCAACTCAATCAAACTATGAATCAACCCCTGATGCTAGCTTGATATAATTCAGACTTTGCCTCAACCTCAAATTTCCTACCTTCTCTTTTTCTCTCATTACTATATCTTTTTGCGGCTACCACTTTTAAAGATAGTGAGAAACCCTATTTCTATATATAACTTATCATATGAGCTCAAGCATTTTTTTGGGTTTGCAAGTCTTTAGGCTTCCTCCACATAGGAGTGAACCCAATTAACAAATCTCTCCTTCATGACAATGTGGAGGGATTCACCATTCATGCTATCAATTGGCAATGTTCAAGCTTATCTCTTGGTAGAGCCTTCGTCATAATATTAGAGCCATTATGATTTGTATGAATTTTTTCAAGTTCCAATAACTTTTAATCTAGAATATCTAATGACATCCTAACATCAATATGTTTCGATTTAGAATGAAAAGATGAATTCTTGCCAAGATGAATTGCACTTTGATTATCACAAAATAGCACATATTTCTTTTGCTTGAACTCAAGTTCTTCTAAGAACTTCTTCATCCACAGCTTCTCTTTATTAGCTTTAGTCGCTGCAATAAATTCAGCTTCGGTTGTAGAAAGTGTAACACACTTTTGCAATCTTGACTTCCATGACACGGCTCCATCCGTAAAAGAAATTAAATAACCAGAAATAGATTTACGAATATCAATATTTCCTGCCAAGTTGGAATCTATGTATCCAACTAACTCAAGTTTCCCAATCCCGAAACTGAGTTTTAAATTTGAAGTTCCCCAAATATATCTCATAATCCACTTCATTGTATTCCAATGTTCTCTACTTAGATTTGACAAATAGCGACTAATAACACCAACTGTGTGTGCTAAGTTTGGTGTGTACATACCATCGCATACATTAAACTTCCGATAGCTAAGGCACATGGAACACTTTCCATATCTTTCTTCTCTTTATTAGTCATAGGATTTTGCTTCATATTTAACTTAAAGTGAGTAGTAAGAGAAGTACTAACCACTTTAGCATTGTCCATGTAAAATTTCTGAAAGATTTCTCGATATATTTCTCTTGCGACAAAAACAACTTCTTAACATCTTTGTCTCGGGTAATTCTAATGCCAAGAATCAACTTAGACGAGCCCAAATTTTTCATGGCAAAAGACTTGCTCAACTGTTTATTCAATAACTCAATTCTTGAAGCATTCCTATCAACAATTAACATATCATCAATATAAAACAAGAGAATAATAAAGTCATCATTAGAAATTTTTTGGACAAATACACAGTTATCCAAAAAAGTTTTCTTATAGCCTTGTTCTGTTATAATTGACACAAATTTTTTGTACTATTGCTTCAATGCTTGTTTTAGGCCATAGAGACTTTTCTTTAATTTGCACACATAATTCTCTTTCCCTTTCACTTTAAAACTCTCGGGTTGTTTCATGTATATCCTTTTTTCCAAGTCACCACGTAGGAAGGCTGTTTTGACATCCATTTGCTCAATTTTTAAATCTAGGGTAGCTACCAAGCCTAATACCATATAGATAAAAGACATTTTCACTACCAGAGAAAATATATCATTAAAATTAATACAATTTCTCTAACCGAATCCCTTAACAACCAATCTAGCTTTGTACCGTGGTTGTGAAGTATGTTCATTTTGCTTCAACCTACATACCCACTTGTTCTTCAAAGCTCTTTTACCTTTTGATAACTTTACAAACTTAAAAGTATGATTATCATAAAATGACTACATCTCATCTCGCATAACATCAAACCAATTGCTTTTGTACTCATATTCTATTGTTTATGCATAGCACTCTAGTTCACCTGCATCAGTTCAATAATATATACACATCTTCAAAATACCTAGTGGAAGGTCATCGGTCTCTAACAAATCTCCGGACTGGAACATCTAATTGAGCCTCTAGTTCAGAAATGGTATTATATGTTTCAATATATTCAGGAACATGTGCATTATTTGGAACATTAACTTCCTACTACTCTTCATCAACTTGTGTAGGAATATTTGTAAGAGGAACTTGATCTAAATTAATCAAATTATCACTAACCTATGGTACTAAAATCATCTCTACTTTCTCAATATTCTTTATTGTTTAATCTTCCATAAACACAACGTCTCTGTTTCTTACAATTTTCTTTTCAACCGGATCATAAAATTTGTAGCCAAACATATCTTGTCCATAACCAATAAATTTATGCAATTTTCTTTTCAACGTGTTTTCACATCAAGTTTAGACCTCTCATCTTTGGAAATATGCACAAATGCTTTGCACCCAAAGACACGCAAATAATCATGAGAAACATCTTTGCTTGTCCAAACTCTATTAAGAACATCAAACTCTTAAGGAATGCATGAAATAAGATTTAATACATGCACAACTGTACTTAAAGCCTCACCCCAAAAAGATCCAGGTAGCTTTGACTGTGAAAGTAAGCATCTTACCCTTTCAACCAGTGGTCTGTTCATTCTCTCAATTAAGCCATTTAATTGAGGCGTCTTGGGAGATGTCTTTTGATATCGAATACCTTATTGTCTACAATATTCATAAAAATGTCCAATATATTCTCCTCCATTATCAGTTCTAATGCATTTCAATTTCTTTCCAATCTGTCTCTCAACTGAAGCCTAAAATTACTTAAAAGCATCTAATACTTGATCTTTAGTTTTCAAGGTATAAATCCAAATTTTACTTGAAAAATCATCTATGAATGTAATAAAATAAAGAGAGCCATCAAGCAATTTTGTTTTCAAAGGACCGCAAACATTAGAATGCACTAAATCCAGTATACCTAACTTTCTTGAAGAATGGGAGCTTTTAAATGCAACTCTGTTATATTTTTTTGCTAAACAGTTAGCACACTTATTTAGTGCTGAATTTTTCAATCCTGAAAGAACTTTCTTCTTGGCCAATATTAACAAACCATTTTCACTTATGTGATTGAGCCTCTTATGTCATAACTCGGCTACATCTTCATTACCTACTACATTAATTTTGTCTGTGGACAACTTTGCATGTATAATGTACAACGAAGAATATTTTTCACCTCTAACCACAACAAGAAAATCATTGGTGAGCTTTCATTGACCATTACTAAAGGTGCTGCAATACCCCTCATCATCCAACTTGCCTATAGAAATCAAATTCAAGTGGATATCAGGTATATGTTTAACATTATTCAATGCTAACCTTGTGTCATTGCTAGTTTTTAGGCACATATCACCGAAGCCTATATAGCTTTAGCTAGCCCATTGTTTTCCATCTTCACAGATCCGAAGTCACTTGATCTATATGATGTAAAGAAATCCCTACAAGACGTAGCATGATAGATGCACCACTATCAATTACTCAACTAGTCTCATGAGATATAAAAGTCACCACATCACCATAAAAAATGATGAGAAAATCTTCTTTAAGTGCAACAACATGATTGTCATCATTGTCATTATCACTTTTCTTCTATTTACCTTTCTCCTTTTGTTTCTCCATTTTTAACTGGCGACAAAACCTCTAAATATGTCTTTTCTGATGACAATAATGGCACTCAATATTAGCAAATTTATTATACTTACATCTATTTTTATCTCAACTTTTATCTCTATTTTTCAGATCTTGAGACTCACTTCTTCCCCTTTTTCTCAACAACCAATGCATGAAAATGTGAAAAGGATGATTCTTGTGTCTTTCTTCTCATCTCTTCATTCAAAATACTACCCTTGACCAAATCCATGGTAATCGTACCATCCAGGACAACATTAGATAAAAATGTT
Source organism: Eucalyptus victrix (assembly GCA_016097545.1). Classification (NCBI taxonomy): domain Eukaryota; kingdom Viridiplantae; phylum Streptophyta; class Magnoliopsida; order Myrtales; family Myrtaceae; genus Eucalyptus; species Eucalyptus victrix. The sequence goes on from CM027842.1 coordinate 10,909,791, forward strand.
CGAAACGTCTCCCATGAGTCTAGCAAAGTACCAAGCAATCATAGTGCTTGTATCTCATTATCAAACTTGATTGTTATCGCAACCAATTGATTTATAATTCCTTGAAAATAATTTAAATGATCAGTCAAACGAGTATCATCTTAATATCTCAGAGCCATCATCTGTTTTATAAAAAATAACTTATTATTCACAGTCTTTTGAACACATAATTATTCGAGCTTATTCCACAAATTGCGTGCATGTGTTTTCTCAATAATATGGTTTAAAACATTATCATCCACCCACTACATAATATAACCACACACTTGATGATGAAATATAGACCATTCAATATCGGTTTTATTCTCTAGTTTCTCCTTGGCAAATACGGGCAAATAAAAATCTTTCACATATGAAAAATCTTCTATTTTCCCTTTCCAAATATGATAATTCGAACCATTCAGTGTAACCATTCTACTTGTATTCATTTTCATTGTTTAAGACAAGGTAGAAAAATCAAGCAATAACCAAAAGCTCTAATACCACTCTGATGAGAGAACAGTAATAATTCGAACAATATCGAATTAATACGGCGGAATAAAATAATATCTCATCTTGTGTAAACTTAATAGGAATCGATATACTATAGTAAAATAAATACCAAGCATGCGAGCACAAGATGATTTTTTACGTGAAAAACCTTCTCGATATGAGGAGATCAAAAACTACGGGACCAGAGTTCACCTGAAAATCTTCACTATCAACAAAATTGGGTGAACAATGTTTTTCTCTAGCAAATACTATAGGTACATAGCAGCAAAGACCTCAAGAACATAATTCTTGGCAATATACATGAATTTCACAAGAGAGCAAAGATAAATCTGACCAAAAATACAAGTTTTGATCAATCCACGAAAAACTTAATGTATATAGCTTCAAACAAAAATCAAATCATTCAAATTCGAGAAGATTGTGTTATGAACATGTTGACAAAATTTCAACTCAATCAGACCACAAATCGATCTCCGATACTAGCTTGATATAAATTAGACTTTGCCTTAACCCCAGATTTTTCGCTTTTTCTTTTTCTCTCGTTACTACTCTTTTTGCGGCTATCACTTTTAAAAATAGTGAAAAATCATATTTCTCCATATAACTTATCATATGAGCTTAAGCCGCTTTTGGGCTTATAACTCATTGGACTTCCTCTACATATGAGTGAACCTAACTAACAACTTTCAGGTTTGATTTTCAACCGGTTTAAAATTATGGGGCCAATGGTTCTAGGGTAAAACCTGCTGGTTTAAGTCTTAGAAATGGAAACCAATCAAGTCCTTACGAGAACCGGCTTAAAATCAGCTAAGTAAATCCACTCAATTTAGTTTCTAAATTGAACCCGTCCAATTGCTCATCCATAATTTAAAAGAGATTACTTGAACTTGTTGCAGGCATCTCCTTTGCTATGTGTATGATTTCTTAGTTGAATTAGAGCACAGAGGTTTGGCTTAAGTCAAGACCCACATAACAACATCACAAAAGAAAAAATATGACATATTGCACCAAATTTCTTAGGAAATTGATCTAGGATATTTTTGACACAGTAGCTAATCCTAATGCAACAGGTTGCTATGCCTCTTTTAGCCTCTTTATATTTTAAAAATATATAGCATTTCTTGTAGGTGTGCCTCAAGATGGCAGGAACCTTCGAAAGGCTACTGAGATTTTTGACTTGACAGGCTCAGTGCACGACTACTTAGAATAGGCCTGGCCTGCCAAATGTCCCTAACTTCTTCTAATGGGGCTTGATGTTTGCCCGTACTTGGCAATCAACGATGTGAAAATCTGTTGGAGAAATCTTTCCAGAATATTTTGAAGCTGACAAAACGTTTCTTTCAGTCTAAAGTCTGGATGTTCGGAGACCGTCGTTTAAAGTCTCAAGACTTTGTTCACCCAAGACTCAAGACTCAAGACCCAAGACTCAAGACTCAAAGACTTAAGACTCGGGACTCAAGACTTAAGTCTATTCTCACCGACGCTCTTTCTAATCCAGTTGACGAAGGAAATCCAAAGCCGAGGTTTATGTTTGAGGATTCGATCCTATCCTCTCGGAATAGATTTCTTGGTTGGATAATCATTTCGGATTCTTTAATTCTTATCTAAGATCGATTGAAGATCCGATGGTTGACGAAATAATCTTGGAATATTCTATTCATGGAAACCGAGATCCTGATTGTATGGGCGAACAGGATTGATGGGCTATCATCAGATTCCTTAAATAGCTCGGATGATCTTCTTGATTGATTCCGTCCAACGGGTAGATTGGAGGAATTCCTTTGGTAAGTGCCAACGGCTATGATGGCATGAAGGAGTATAAAAGGAAGACGTCTAGCTGTTTTAAGTGTGTGATCGATAGAAACATTCCAGAGTCTGAAGATCCTTGATTGTTAGTTGAGACTGAGCGAAATTGTACACAGAGAGTGTTTATACTTTGTGACGCCTTGAGTGAGTGTGGTAGATCTTCTACACCTAGAAATCAAGGAAGATCAACACTGTAACAACTCTTTGATCATAGTGGAATCCAGCCAATCGGCTGTCAGTGCTGAAGAGTGGACGTAGGCTTGAATCAAGCCGAACCACTATAAACCGAGCGTTCAATTCTCTCTTTCCCTTACTCAGTCTTGCGATTGAATTTTTAACTGTTGCAAATCCTCTAATTGTTTAAATATCGTGCAAGCTTCGAGAAATTTTTTTTATACCTATTCACCCCCCTCTAGGTACTCGTACTAGCTATTTCAATTGGTATCAGAGCTCGTGTTCTTACTTTGTTTGAAGTGTTTTACTTCAGAGTAAAAGATCCATGGCTAGTATGCTAGCACCAGGGCTGATGGAGGGGCAAAGCAATACCAGACCTCCCTACTTCGATGGAAAGGATTACAACATCTGGAAGAACAAGATGAAAGCTTTCCTTCGATCAAAGGATCCTCCGGAATGGGACGTTGTGGAAAGAGGAATCACTCCCGCGCCGCATCAATCTCTCGAAAGAGGGAAAGAAACCGTTGAAGCCAGCGGAATGTCTCAAGAAGAAATAAACAAGAGACAAGCACTCGATGCGAAAGCAATTTATTCTTTATATTGTGCTTTATCACCAACTCGAATATAACAGAATATCTTCTTGTGTTACAAAGAAAAGAAGTCTCGGGAGTTACATATCACTTATGAAGGGACAGATCGAGTGAAGGAGACCAGAATTAACATTCTTCTTGGTCAATATGAATCCTTCAAAATGAAACCAGGAGAATCTATAACCGACATGTTTAGTCGTTTTACGAGATATTGTCAATGGTCTTGAGAACCAAGGACAAAAAATTTCTGATCCCATGAAGGTGAACAAGCTTCTGCGTGGACTTTCCAAGGATTGGAATCATATAAAGACTTCAATAAGAGAGACGCAAAGAATCATGCCATTATCTGTAGACGAACTGATTGGAACTCTTCAGTCTTACGAAGTGGAACGAATTAATGAAGATGAAGATCCAAGAGGTAAGAAATCTATTGCACTAAAATCAAATGATGATTCTGATGATGCAGACTCTGAAGATGATATGGATGATGAGGAGCTCGCCCTCATGATAAGGAGATTCAGAAAATTGAATAGAAAAGGCAGAAGGTTCATTCCAAAGAAACAGAGTTTTCAGAGACAGCAGACCAAGTTTGTTGATGATGTGGAACCAAACAAAGATGTAGTTTGCTTCGAATGTAAAAAGAAGGGACACATTAGACCCAACTGTCCTCTTCTGAAAAAGAAAAGAGGAAAAGCTGAGAAGTCTCGAAAAGCTCTCAAAGTAGAGACCTGGAGCGATACAGAGTGTGAAGAGAGTGATGAGGAATATGCCAACCTATGTCTGATGGCACAATCGACTCGACTGGATCGACTGGATCGACTCGGTGCGTGAATTTGAGGTAAGTGATTATAAAATCCCCTGTCAAAGTCTCTAAATATATTGATGAGTTATGTTTCGGTCTTAAGACTTCTCTCAAAAAGATTTCCGAACTTAAAAAGGAAAACTCAGTTTTAAAACAAAAGGAAAACATTTTAGAAGAAAAGGTAAAAAATTTAGACTTAAATGTTTCTACTCTTAAAGAGAGTGAAGACAATCTTTCAAAAGAAAATGCTTTCTTAAAAACTGATTTATCAAATATTTCAAAGAAATTTTCAATAGGATCGAAAAACTTGAAAAAGTTCTTTCAATCCAGAGACCTTACTTCAATAAGTCGGGTCTAGGTATGACAGCCTGAACAATCCCTCTAATTGATTTTCCGAAAGTAAAAGAAAGAATTAAGAAAAGACCATCGAGAGAGGCTTATAAAAATCATTTCAAAAGAGTTTTTGTAAAGCCCGTAGGACGAAATGCTTTAAGGTGTTCTAAGTGTAACAAAGTCAGATCATTTTGAAAAAGAGTGTCCTATGGTTTGGAAGCCTCGTTAGGAGAGTATGGCCTAATAATGCTCATCCTACTAACGCCAAAGGACCCAAGAAAATTTGGGTACCAAAGAAAGCTTGAGACTCTTTTTGAATGCAGGTCTCTGTCAAAAAGAAGGTAAAGTGGTATCTTGACAGCGGATGCTCAAGACATATGACAGGAGACTCAAATTGTTTCATAAAGCTTATTCAAGTAAATGGTGGAAAAGTTTCATTCGGAGGAAATAGCAAAGGAAGTATTGTGGGTTTCGAACCGTGAAAATTGGAAATCTCACAATAAGCAATGTCTCTCTAGTGGAAGGACTCAACTACAATTTACTCAAAGCATTAGCCAATTGTGTGATATCGGTTACAAGATCTCCTTTCAAGAAGGCATATGTTCGGAATCAGCAAAGATTCGACTCGTCTTTCATGGGTCGAAGGCATGGAAACATTTACCCCTTGATGTAAAGCTAAATGAAGAACAATGCTTAATCTCAATTCAAGATGAAGCAGTTCTATGGCACGTAAAACTTGGCCATATCAACAAGAAGCAATTAGCCAAAATCTCTTCAAAGCAGCTTGTTCGAGGTCTACCTAAATTGCCTTACCAAAAGTCCGACTTATGCACTTCATGCATTCCGGGAAAGGGTAAGAAATTCTTTTAAGCAAATAAATCATGTATCAACTAATCATGTACTGCAGCTTGCTTCATATGGATCTCTTCGGACCAACAAGAACCCGAGCATAGGAGGTAAGAAATATTGTCTAGTAATTGTAAATGATTACTCTCGTTTTACCCGGGTATATTTTCTTGCAAATAAATCGAAACCTTTTCGTACTTTGAAAAGTTTGCTAAAAAGGTTCAAATTGAAAAAGGATGTGCTATTTCAAGTATAAGAACGATCATGGAAGTGAATTTGAAAATCAAGATTTTACGAGATTCCGTGATAAACGGGTGTTAATCACATGTTTTCCTCTCCGTATACTCCGAGCAAAATGGAGTTGTGGAAAGAAAGAATAGATCTCTTCAAGAAATGGCTAGAACACTTTTAATTGAAAGTAAAATTTCTTCACGATTTTTGAAGTTGTTTCAACCGCTTGCTATATTATAAATAGAGTCTTTCTAAGACCTATTCTTGAGAAAACCCCTATGAATTGTTCAAAGGTAAGAAGCCTATTGTTTCATACTTTCATGTATTTGGTTGCAAATGTTTTATTTTGAAAAATGCAAATGATCGAGTTGGTAAGTTTGAAGAAAGATCGATGAAGGCATCTTCCTTGGATATTCTACATCAAGCAAAGCCTACGAGTCTACAACAAGAAAAGCCGTCTCGTGGAAGAATCAATGAATGTCAAATTCCAAGACTCGTGCAAGATGAATCCGGCCGGACTCGCACGAAGAGACCGAAACCGCTCTAGACCTTCAAATGTCTACATCTCAAGAACCATCTCGTAGTCCGGAAGTCCATCATCAAGACGCTCATGGAGAATCAAATAAAGAAAGAGATCATCAACCTGGCAAATTAACTAGTAACTGGAAGCACAAATCCAGTCATCCCAAAGATCTTATTATTGGAGAACTTTATGAAGGAATCCGTACCAGGTCAAAAAGGCATGAAGAATCTAGTGCTGTGGCTCTCATCTCTGAAATTGAACCAAAAAGCATAGAAGAAGCTTTATCCGATGAAAGCTGGATCGAAGCTATGCAAGAAGAACTCAGACAATTCAACATCAATGATGTCTGGGAATTGACATCTAAACCAAAAGGTAAAACCGTTATTGGAACCAAATGGGTTTTCAGGAACAAGATGAATGAAAAAGGAAAAGTCGTACGAAACAAAGCAAGACTCGTGGCCAAAGGCTATACGCAAGAAGAAGGAATAGACTATGACGAGACTTACGCACCGCTTGCAAGGTTAGAAGCTATTCGACTATTACTTGCGTTTGCTTGTTACAAAAATTTCAGGTTATTCCAAATGGACGTCAAAAGTGCTTTCCTAAATGGATTTATCCATGAGGAAGTTTATGTGGAACAACCGCTCGGATTTGAAGACCCAAAGAAGCCGACTCGGTCTTTAGACCGAAAAAGGCTCTGTATGGTCTAAAGCAAGCACCTCGAGCTTGGTACGACGACTAAGTAAGTTTTTATTACGAATGGTTTTGTCAAAGGTAAAGTAGATACTACCTTATTTATCAAAAAGGAAAACAAAAACTTTTTACTTGTTCAAATATATGTTGATGACATTATTTTTGGATCCTCTGATGAAAGTCTTTGCAAGAAATTTTCTAAGTCTATGCAGGATGAATTTGAAATGAGTATGATGGGAGAATTAACATTCTTTCTTGGACTTCAAGTGAAACAAATGAAGGAAGGAACTTTCATTCATCAAGAAAAATATGCGAATGATCTTGTCAAAAGGTTTGGATTGGAAAAGTGCAAGAAGACCGACATACCAATGTCATGTTCTCGAAGATAGACAAGGATGAAGAAGGGAAGAAAGTAGATCAAAAGCCGTACGGGGAGCATGATCGGTTCACTTCTTTATCTTACCGCTTCTAGACCCGATATTTTGTTTAGTGTTTGTATCTCGTGCTAGGTTTCAATCAGATCCTAAAGAATCACATCTCATTGCCGTGAAACGTATTATCAAATACGTTGCTTCATCTTTAAGCATCGGTCTTTGGTATCCAAAGAGGGGAGACTTTAATCTTCTAGGATACTCGATGCGGATCTGGTCGGTTGCGTAGTCGATAGAAAGAGCACTTCTGGAACTTGTCAACTGCTTGGAAACAGGACAGTGTCTTGGTTTTCAAGAAAGCAAAGCACTGTAGCTCTCTCAACGACGGAAGCAGAGTATGTAGCTCTTGGAAGCTGCTGTTCGCAAATTTTATGGATAAAACAACAGCTACAAGACTTTGGCATTGAAGACTCATGCACGTAAATCGATGTGATAACACCAAAGCGCGATCAATCTCACCAAAAATCCAATCCTTCATTCAAGAGCAAAGCATATTGAGATTCGTCATCACTTCATTAGAGATCATATTCAAAATGGAGAAATCTCGATTCAATTTGTTGATTCAAAAAGTCAACTAGCGGACATATTCACAAAGCCTTTGGAGAAGAATCAATTCGACTTCATCCGCTCAAGACTCAACATTTTGAAGCTTGAAGAAGTTAAAGTCTAGAGACTCACCAACTCTAAGACTCTGATCTCTTAGACTTTAAATCCTGAGACTCAATCACTCATCGCTAAAGACTGTAAATTGTTATCTAAAAGGTACGAATTCTTGTTTATCTTATCTCGAAAAGGTACGTTCTTTTATTCAGATATAATTCGTGTGAAATTTTGAAAACTTGTCTTTTTAAAGGAAGTTAATTTTGGCAGTTATTGACTTTGAAAAGAAGTGTTCGTACACTTTCCTTGTACCGTTTAAACTTCTCTTTTCAAATCCGAGGCATATATAAATACACAGTCATTCTACCCCCAATTTTCAAAACCCTAAAAAGCACTCTCCTCCCGATACTGTTTCTACTCTCTGTTCATCGAGAAAGTGGTCATTTTTCTTGGGAAAAGCAAGTGAAGGAATTCTCCAATAGACAAAGAAAGATGTCGTCTTCGAGGAAATCATCAAGAATCGCAAGCAGGGGACCACAAAGAATGGAGAAGGGACCGACTCACTTCGATCTTACTGAGGAAGAAGACTCTCCAAGTCAGCGACAAAGTCCGATTCGCTCTCCTCCACGTCACTCAGCATCTCCTGACCCACAAGGTGCGAGTCAAAATTTAGAAGAAGAGATAATCGAGGATGCTGACCCAGTAAGAGTCCAAAAACCCTCTGTTATCTATAAGCTTTATCGTGCGTTAAAAAGGACTGGTTCTTCGTTAAAGTATATAGATGACTTTCTTAAGGACAAAAATTATGGGAATGAGTATCTTTTTCTGCGGAAAATGGAAGAGTTGGGAATTGCTCCGAAAGGAAGAGCAGAGGAGGCTCTTGCAAACATTCCAAGTGATCCTCGTATGCAAGGACAGAATCTGATTGATGGGAACGATGATGACAAAATGTTCCTTGAATTTAAACCTAGAATGGGTGTGGCAGCAAAGGTGAAAGGAAATCGGATGGATTTGTTTAAATCCAAGGATCAAGAAAAAGTATATTTCAGACTGTTGAAAAGAGGGGTAATCAACCCTAGAAGTGTTGACTTTGACTTCCTGGATTCCATCAACTTGAACTTAAGAGAAAAGTTGAATTTGCTTCAACTTGAGACTTTTTGCTCTGACTCTACGGACGGGTATGATCAACTGACCGCTTATTTCTATTCAAATCTTAGCTTTTTGGATGCGAATAGAATTTCATTCAGTGTTCGAGACCAAGTCTATGTGGTAGATGTGAATATGTTGGCGGACATAATTGGAGTTGAACGGGGACGCTATCTCCCAATCAAAGTCTCACCTGCTCGCACTACTCTGGATCTTGTCAAAGATAGGGACGTTGATAAGAAAATTATCTATTCCAGGATGAATGCCGTCAACATTGTGCTTCATAAGATTGTGATCAATTGTCTTAGACCGAAGTCTACGTCAAAGACTTCTGTATCTTTTTCTGAAGCAAAGTTGATGTATGCGATCAACTCAGGACGGAAATTTTCTCTCCCGCACACTATTCTTTTCCATATGTACAGGAAGCGGTGTCAAAAGACAAAGGACAATTGCCTTATCCTGGTCTGGTGACCAAGATCTTCAGACATCTGAATATTGAACTGCCACATACTTTTTGTGTTCGACCGTGTGACAAGATGGTGGTAGGGTTGAAAATGTTAATGAAGATGCGTCTGAAAGAACTCTCCAAGGCAATGGAGAAATTCAAAGTAAAATCTCCAGTCCAGTCTGCTTCAAAAAGGAAAGGAAAGGAGGCTATTGGTGCCTCATCGAAAAAGAGGAAAAGAACTCTTATCCTGGAGGATGAGGATGAAGATGAAGATGATGAAGATCCCACTATTCCAGCACTGACAAGAACAAGACGTTCTGTGTCTTATTCGACAGAACTTCAGCAGAGCAGAGAAGAAGAAGAACAGAGAGAGAAGGAGAAAGAAGTTGAGGAAGAAGGAGACGAAGAAAAGAACAGTCTGCTGATAAACTGGAGAGAAGGGAAATCAAGAGCATGATCATCATTCTTCCCCTCTCGATGTCCTAGAGACGGGGAGTTAGCGAGCAAGAGAGGTCTACACCTCATGCCGCTAAAGATCTAAGACAATCTCCAGAAGACCCAGAAGAAGTTCAGATCTCTCCATTGCCTGAAGAAGGTGATACGTCGATTCGAAATCTGCCAGACCGTACAGAAGCGCCGTCGTCTGCTGAGAAAGTCAATGCCAGTGTACAGACGGATGATTCTGCAGATCTTCGTAGCATCATGAATATTCTTCTGGAAATGCGTAACCAGATATATGTTCGGATCGTGAAATCCAAGCTTTGAAGCATGCCGGACAAGAATCTTCGGTCTCTATGGAAGATAAATTCAAAGACCTCACTCGCAACTCCAAGCCAATGCCAAGGGAGAAGAGGTAGCTCGTACGCAAGAAGACCGAAGAAGCTTGAAGGAGTAGTCCAGTCCATTGGGGATTTCCAGATCGTGCGCATTCCCAAGCGAGACATGACTCCTTTCTCACCCTTTTCAATGCCGACAAAAAGGGGAGAACCAATTTGAACTTTTATTTTTAAAACTTTAAACTTTGACCTTTGTGGTTATGTTTTTGAGTATGACTTGAGAACTTGAACTTGGGTGTGAATTTTGAATTGATTGTGGATTGTGGATTATGAACTTGACTGGTTGCATTTATTCAAGTGTTGTTATATGGTGTTTCTCATGAAAGACTAACCAATTTTCTCGTGGATGCGAGTCCGGTTGTTGTATTAATCTTTATGAGTTAGCCATATTACTTGAGAAATGTTTTGCAGGTCAAAGTTGTTCAAATCTTCAAGAAAGTTTTGTCACCATCAAAAAGGGGAGATTGTTGGAGAAATCTTTCCAGAATATTTTGAAGCCGACAAAACGTTTCTTTCGATCTAAAGTCCGGATGTTCGGAGACCGTCGTTTAAAGTCTCGAAGACTTTGTTCACACAAGACTCAAGACTCAAGACCCAAGACTCAAGACTCAAGACTCAAGACCCAAAACTCAAGACTCAAAGACTTAAGACTCAGGACTCAAGACTTAAGTCTATTCTCACCGACGCTCTTTCTAATCCGGTGATGAAGGAAATCCAAAGCCGAGGTTTATGTTTGAGGATTCGATCCTATCCTCTCGGAATAGATTTCTTGGTTGGATAATCATTTCGGATTCTTTAATTCTTATCTAAGATCGATTGAAGATCCGATGGTTGACGAAATAATCTTGGAATATTCTATTCATGGAAACCGAGATCCCGATTGTATGGGCGAACGGGATTGATGGGCTATCATCGATTCCTTAAATAGCTCGGATGATCTTCTTGATTGATTCCGTCCAACGGGTAGATTGGAGGAATTCCTTTGGTAAGTGCCAACGGCTATGATGGCATGAAGGAGTATAAAAGGAAGACGTCTAGCTGTTTTAAGTGTGTGATCGATAGAAACATTCCAGAGTCTGAAGATCCTTGATTGTTAGTTGAGACTGAGCGAAATTGTACACAGAGAGTGTTTATACTTTGTGACGCCTTGAGTGAGTGTGGTAGATCTTCTACACCTAGAAATCAAGGAAGATCAACACCGTAACAACTCTTTGATCATAGTGGAATCCAGCCAATCCACTGTCAGTCTTCGAAGAGTGGACGTAGGCTTGAATCAAGCCGAACCACTATAAACCGAGCGTTCAATTCTCTCTTTCCCTTACTCAGTCTTGCGATTGAATTTTTAACTGTTGCAAATCCTCTAATTGTTTAAATATCGTGCAAGCTTCGAGAAATTTTTTTTTATACCTATTCACCCCCCCTCTAGGTACTCGTACTAGCTATTTCAAAATCAAGCAATGTCTAGCGTCCTCACGTCACAAGATAGCTTACTAACCGCTGATTCGACCAAATGTGAATTACACATGTTAAGATCTAATTCGCTAACCATTGTAACCGTCTCGCTATAAACTTAAATGGGTCCGGGAGAGACTTTGCAATTGAGAGCTCCAGTGACCTGCATCTTTCCACATATTTATTGGTCGTTGTTTAGTAACTTAAACCAAACCTAAAAATCCTACTTTTTTTTTTAATCTATTATCATAATTAAAGTCATCTGCTCCTTCGTACATTTTCTACCACATCTTGCTTACTTATATTGCTTCTGCATGATATTCTCCCTCGTAGTAAAATATCATATAGGACTTTAGACACAAACGATCCTTGACAACAATAAACATTTTTTGAACATTAATCCTTGAAACCTGCACCTCACTCGAAGCCCATTCAAGTCATTGTGCCACATGACTCATCATCCCATTGAAGTTCCCAATAATAATGCATGACTCTTTTTAAATGTTGATAATTGGATCTAACTATATTTTTTGGAAAAAAAAAGCTAATTATATATTTAATAATATTTATTAATCAAATATGCACAATGATGTAACATGACCCTTTTAAAACATAATATAAGTTAGAAAAATTACCTTCGGTCCTAAATCTATTAAATGGATTTCCATGCAAGACTAAACCTTTTAATTGTTGCATGAAATTTCAGTATAATTTTTATAATTAATTTTTGCTCAAAATTATCGATGTAGTAATCTAGTTTTTGTCAACCATCCTAGATGGTGCCACGTTGGTGAAGACATGAATAAATTCACTTATAGTCGTTTCAAAGTTTATTACCTTTACAATTTCTCTTCCTCTTCTTTTTTTTTTTCTCTTTTTTCTTTCTTTTTTTTTTCTGTATTGTTCATTTCCTTAATTTTTTTCCGTCAATTTTTTTTATCCTCACTCTAGCTAGGATGTCTTTATCCACCATGTCGCGGCATGTCCCCACCCCTGCTCTGTTTGCCATTAAGCTTGGCTCCGATATCTTAGCCAAGCTGGATGATGTTGAGCTCTGCCATGGCATCAAGCTTGACCCCAAATTCGAAAGGATTGAGCATTACAGCATTGAGCTCCTGCCCAAATTCACCGCAGCAGCATGGAGGAGCTGTTAGTAAATATTTCCCAAAAAAAGAAAAAAAAAAGAAAAAAATTCAAATATGAAGCTCCGAAGGCGAGCGGCTGGATGCCACCTCCTCTAAGAAGTCCTTGGGCAGCCCAAATCGGGACGAGGTGCAGCATCATTATTAGGACTAACCTCATTGATTACAAAGGCATTGCATGAAGGCCAAAGCATCAATTGACCTCATCCATCGAATCTTTCATCTCATATCATCCACAACCACCACAATAAAGGCGACAAGATAGACAAAGCCAATCGATTAAGGAAGATAAGATTTGGATGGAACAAAGGCAGGTGACAGGAATGCCGAGTGCAGAAACCCTCCAACAACGAATCTAATCCCATTCTCAATCACAACATTTCACTAGTGTCTAGATGGCAGCATTGGATTGATCGATGAGGTTAGAGAGTTGAGTTGGAGAATAAAGTTGAGCCAAGTGAATTGCTGAAGAAAATGGAAGAAAAATAGGATGAAGCACTCCCTTACCCAAAAAAAAAGAAAAGAAAAGGATGAAGCACTCTAACTTGGTCGAACATCAACACACTCTGTCTTTACCCTTCCAAATTACTAAATTAGTCGGACACATGAGGAGCTGCAGCGAGGTCATGGCTAATGCACGACGAGGATCCACCATCCTTGAGCTGAGGCGATTGACAAGGGAAGAAAAACAAAATGGAAAATTCAAAAAATTAAGTAAAATGGTGTAATTTTGTCTAAAATTGTCCATATTAGATTGTGTAGGATAGCTAGCAATAACTATATCACAAAGTCAGGAATTTCATATGAAAATTGGCTGAAAAACTACATGGAATTTTACGCAAAAGTTAGTTACTATATTGAAACAATTAAAAAATTTAACACTACACTGAAATCTAGATCTAGAAATGAATTGGTAATTTGTTCACTATAAATTTTAATTTGGTCCTTTTTATTTACTTAACGATGGTGAATTTATTGATGTTGCAAAACTCATTTATCTATAAGAGATGAGCTATCTCTCTTTAATGATAAATTTTTCATTGATCCTCTAATGTCATTCTTATTTAGACCATATTTACATTATTTGTTTGTTAAATATGGGCTATTATGTCAAGTAATATTTATCAATTTGTAATATCATTTATGTGTGAAATAGGGCAAAAGTCTTTGTCATGATGTTTCCATACGTTATTTGACTTACTTTATTCTTATCAACTATAAAATGGTACAAACGATACCAAATATAGGAGTTTTCTCATCAACTATAGAGTAATTGAACTTCTGCCAGATGTAGGGTTTTAATCATAAGAGTCATCAATAATAATGCAACTATTTATTTATTAAATATGAACAACTTTGTAATATAGCCTTCTAACGTTATCAATTTTTGTCTAGAATTTTTGTAAGAATGGATAACTTTTTCCTATAGATTTGTTATTATTATTTTAAATTTTTAATATTCATTTATTTGTAAAGCTTGTAATTTGATTTTTTTTTAAAGATGAGATATTTTATAATCATCTGACAATATTTATTTCTCAAATAGAGACTATCTTATCATCAATAATATTTTTGTATTGTTAAGTTATTAGTAAGCATGTTATTTAGCATAAATTTAATTAACACAAACACACATCATTGACTTGATCACATGATTTAATTTTGGGTTAATACTACGAAAAACTCTAAACCGGTATGTCTATGATAAATTTACCCCCAAACTAATTTTTTAACTACCATAAACTCCAAACTGATACGGTTATGACAAATATATTTAAACTAACAAAAAAAAAACCCCCCAAAACTAGTAAGTTTATGATAAGTACACCCTCCATTGGTTTCTGTAAATTGGTTAATACCACGAAAAACTACAAACTGGTGTACTTGTGATAAACAGATGGTAAAATCCCAAATTAGTACACTTGTTAATTGCCACATATCATCAAACTCAGTAATTTGACACTAAAAATTTAATAGAAACTAATAGAAGATAAATTTGTCTTAGGTGTACCAATCTAAAATGTTTTATAGTCAAAAATTATTTTTCATAAATTTCTTATAGGGTATTGGTTTGGAGTTTTTTTGCGAGTACTTGTGAAATATGTTATATTAACTTTTTGTAATGATGGGTATCTCTCCATTGTTAAACTCTTTCATTATCTCATCATAATCCTTACCTCAAAATATTAATAGAGATATGCTAGAGTGACTTGAAAATTGATTTGCTAAAAAATAATTAATATACAAAACAATATATATTTAAGAGAGATTTGCCAAAGTGAACAATATAATCGATATACATGAGCTATTTATGCTTAAAAATAAACAAAATATGCATAAAAATTAGAGAATTTTTCTTTTGTCCGAACGTAGAGAACTGTTGCATTGTAAAACAGAATTGTTATATAGATAAACATTACGTGCTTACGGAATAGAGAGTTGTTGAAATGACCGCCAAAAGCAAATTGTTAGGTAAAACTTGTAAATGATTTTGTTGAAATGACCGTCAAAAGAAAATTGTTAGGTAAAACTTGCAAATGAGCTCATCATATGGCTCAACCTTGCACGAGCAGCATTCACTTTTGTTTGTGTTTGAGAGAGCTCGAATATATACATATGGGAAAAATAAAAAGAAAGAAGAAATGGATAGGACTAGTTGTCATTTTACTACAATGAAATCCTGTTTTAATGGTTTAATTAAGAGAAAATGATGCAAATGATCAATGAACTTCTACTTTATTCAATGTGAACTTGAACCTTACCCAAAATGTGCAATATCATCCTTAAAATTTCAATTTATTCAATTTGGTTCTTAAACATTTGATATGTGTCAATTTAATTCATGGATTATATAAGAATGTTCAATGTTGTCTTTGAAGTTGAATTAATATAAGGATAACATTAAATATTTTCATATAATCCATGGATTGACTTGAACATGTATCAAATGTCAAAGGAACTGCATTGAATAAATTAAAAGTTTCGGAACTATATTACATATTGAGTCAAGATTTAGGAAATTATGTCATAATCCCTATAACCAATGGGGGGTTTAAAATGTGTGGTTAAAGAAATGGCATTGGATAGACAAAAAAATACCTAGTTTTAAAAAGAAAAGAGAAAAAAACACAAAAAAGAATACAACTTAAAAAAAGGCGGGGAGAGACAACGAGCATTGGCAAAAGAGTTTCACACTGCTATAGAATGTACTATTCATCTTGCATTGCATTGCATTGCTGAGTGGCATGATTTGATTTCCTGTCAAGTCAAGTATGCTAACTTCAGGGTGCCGTAAAGAATAGGGGTGATCGGTTCCCGGTTCGGTCCTGTTCCACCTTGAAACCGGGAACCGGACCAGGAGCACCGGTTCCCAAAATTGCGAACCGTGGACCGGACCGTTTGGTCCTAGGACCGGGAACCGGACCAACCATCGGTTCCGGTCCGGTTCGGTCCGGTCCAAAAAAATCGACTATACTTTTTTGCACTAAAGAACTAAAGAGTAACCACGCTCTTGACCGATCAATCCAATTCGATTCCCGGGCAATTCAACAAAACTAACCACACGTGTTTCACGTGCAAAATATTCAAACTTCATTCGTGTGATTCACGGGATCTCTTGAGGTCTTAATCTCACATCGAAACTAACAAGGAGATTTTTTCTATAAATAAAAGAGTAACAAAAAGGGTTTTAATGGTCTCTAGGCCACATAAGAGATTGCTACCTCAAATTACAACTTTAATTGCAATAAGTTATCATGTTTATATGTTTTATTAATTCTATGTATATAAATTATATATAAAAAAATTTGGTTCGGTCCGGTTGGTCGGTTCAGTCCGGTTCCCACCTTGAAACCGGGAACCGGACCAACCGACCACCGGTTCCAAGATTAGGAACCGGGGACCGGACCGCTGACCATGGGAACCGCCCCCGGTCCGGTCGGTTCCCGTTGCACACCCCTAGTAAAGAATGCTGAAAGCACAATGGTTACAAAGATGACAAGGCCACTTGGATTTGGGGGTCATCTTGGATTGCGGCTTGAGGGCCGTGGAGTTATAGATCCCAAAGAACTTCGACATGTATCGTTGAAAAGAGGTAGAAAATTTGAATGGAGCTAGTTCTTACGTGATGCCATGCTTAAGTTAGTTGCTCCCTCTTGTAATTTGTATTCATCACGTCAATAATGAATTGAAAGGGCAGTTGCGTGCTCTGAGAGTCAAGTTAAATCGCCGTATATAAAAATAAGGACCATCTGTTATCTAGCCTTTAGACTGTCATGTAGCAGTCGGTAGCATGCTTTACTTAAAATTTCATCTCATCGAAGCTCATTTTGGTCTGCAAGACAATTAATAGGCTGTATTACTTGGCAATTGAGAATCTGTTTGTCAATGCAGTTGGAGTACAATGCGCAAGGCGTCGCGCTTCTTTGTCTTGGACTCGTGTTATCATAGGAAAAACCATTTGCGCTTTGACCTAGAGTCATCCAGGGGACCGTCGACAAGCTTAAAGCTATCCGTCTGGGGTAATCCTCTAGCATGATGACTGTCTTGCCCTTGCCTGACAAAATATTAGTTTATAGTTACACTGATCTTGGACCGGAACTTATCAAATGTTTTGACAGACTCGGACAAGAAGCTGTTTGAAAACCAGTCGGTACTTCGTTTCTCAATTTTGTTACATGTCTTTTCGTTAGGCTTTTCCAAGTTGAGCGCATAACCCTCGAATACGTTTTGCTTTGTCCATTTTGAAGGCTATGCAAATGGTTTTCCTATTGATTCAATTTCAGACACAACAGACAACCCTAGAGAGTTCTTTAAAAGAGAGCATTTTCTGCTACCCCTGGTGCTTCTAAGCCTAAACTGATTTAAGTGTCTATTATGGTACTAGTCAATAAAGGAAAGCACAATAGATAATGATAAACAAGGTCACTTCAGAATTTTCTGATGGATTGCAGGCTGAGGGCTGAGGAATCATAGATCTTCTCTGTCACTGGGATGATGAAGTTCGAGTCACCGAGATTGAATCTTAAATCGACGGGTGTCGTGCTGTGGGCATTACGCATCACAGGGTTCAATTAAATTTGAAACCTCGAGCACTTGATGGACCCGATTGATATGTCAATCTCGATCAAGTTTTCTTCCTCGCAGTAGTATATTCCGCTGACCTCATCTGATAAGAAATAATCCATCGGACCATTTTCCTCACAAACTGAATAGGGTGAATCAGGCATCTTCTTCAACTTGTGCACCTCTCTCTTCTTATGTCCACCAACGTAATGCCCGGTCGGAATGGCAATCTCAATAAGGCTCTCCTCATCCGAGATCGAACCATCTGAACAACAATCCTTCTCCTGAAAGAGTGGCCACTCCACTTCACAGTCGTCCTCGCTCGAACACGAGGGGTCGATGCATTCGCTTTCCATTAGTGAATCTGCCGATGTTGATGATATTGCCGAAAACTCATCAACAAAAAATGCACCGTTGTCTTCTGGGATTTCTTTCTCCATTTCAAAACCGTTCATTTGCGGTAGCCGAGTTTCTGGGGTGAATGTGTAGATCGTTGCGCCAACGGGTTCTTCCACCGACACAGATTTCTGCTTGGGAAGGTTGAAGGAAAGAGAGGATGAAGCCAAAACCAAAAGTATGCTTGCAAACAGAACTGTGGTCAACAAGCCAGAGCCCCAAAAGCCAGCAACAATGAGCAACATAACTAGGAAAATAAACCTGGGCTCTGGTGAGTTTGGGAGGGAAGACATGATAGAAGAAGCCATCCTCTTTCTAATATTGGTCCCCAACTTTAATGGTGGGATACAAATTAGCCTGAAAAGACTAAAATGGAGCACTATGGGATACTTAAATATGCCGGTGAAGGCAAAAACACATGTATTAGAGAGATGAACAGCACTGAAAAGGAAGGCAAAAAATAGAAAGAATTGTGGGAGGAGATTAAAGAGTTAAGGGAGAGAATCAAATGGTGGACAAAGAATATGTTGTTTTAGCTTATCACAAGGAAGATGAAAGAATCATTCCACAGTGGATGATGGAGTCAATGTTTGCATGGGCATGCTGATTTTTTTTTCTTCTTGCTTCAGTTGCTTCTCATTTATGCTGTTGCTACCAGGTTAAGGACCCGTGGCTAGTATTACAGCTCAGTGTGGGAGACCCATGTATAGTGGAGATATTTAAACTAGAGGGCAATGAGAAAATGGCAGTGGGAAAGTAAGCTGTCGCTGAGAGATACCTGCCTAGGAGTTTGAGGACAGGTTGGGGGTTTCCACTGAACGAGGTGTAGCCTCCACCGGTCTACCGAGAGGAAGCAGGTATATTGAGTAGGATGATCACATTCCTTTTCCACTCACAATCAGCACTTTTAACATAATAAAAAGATCAAAGAGTCCCATCATTAATGCCCCTGAAATACCACCGCTATAGTTGCTGCCCTAAAACTTGGAAACAGCCTCAAAGCATGGAAATAACTATAAGGCGGATCACGTGCCCGTCTCTGGGTTCAACACATGGCCTTTTACTCTTCTTTTGAGGAAAACTAAAGAGAATTCATAATAACAGGCCACGGACAGCAACAGGAATTGCTTGGTAATCATACTTTACCTCGGGAAAACCTTTTCCTTAGACTTCAATGTAACTTTTGTCTTCTCTCTCTTGAGAATCACGACAATGTACTATTATTTTGATAAAGTAGCTTTGGGTACTTGCCTCGCGCCCTTGGCTTCTGCGCCAATTTCGCGGAAATTCAGGAATTTGGAAGTTTTTAAGGCAAAGTAATCCTGATCAGTACTAGAAGGATATAAGAAACAGGGTCTTAAATCTGGGAAGAACATTGGAAGAGATCTATCCACATAGAGGCAAATTTTCAGGAAAATTAATGTTAGGAAAATCAGCTATATAACTTTCTTCTTTCCATCCGCATTTCGAACTCTAAACAACTAGTTGAGACGAATAATCTCTTTGGAAATAATGAGATCAACGTGACAAAGTAGGACCAACATATGAAGGGTAAAATGTGCAGTAGACACTAATTGGACTTTGGTTCATTTATGATGTCCTCCAACCCCTTTTTCTATACAAAAATTTACAATACTCTGCGTAGCTAGGTTTTCTTTGCATCATGTCGCATAAGCTAATTTGGGAATGAAATCGAAGTCATGCATTCTTTGGTGAATTACAATCAAGAGAAGAATAGACTTACATATTTTATTTTATTTTACAATTAGAGAGCATACAATCAGTTCGTCTTTGATGTGTCGTGCGATGCCTTCTGGGATCGTTTTTAGAAGGGTCACTCCACGGGTGTGCATACCTTAGAGAAACCAAAGTATAAGAGAGCAGCTCACGAACCGAGTTAAAATAAACAGGGCGTGCATACAATGATCGAATATTGAATATCCCTGGGGATCAGATGAAGACAAATCTGCGCAAAAAGAGGAGGATGCAAGGGCAGATGGTGAGGCATGCCACTTGTCGGCCAGTTGCACAGGTAAAGCAGTGCCCAGCAACCCTAAGATTTTCACCTTTCTGCTCAACATTTGGACTACAAGACATTGGGAAGGACACAAGATTCATTACAGATAGTTGGGTGGGGGAGAGATATGTCTTGAATTCCTACAAGCTTTAAGTCTTGGAATGAGGAGATCGTGTGTGTTGGCGGTGGTGAGTGTAGCTAAAGGAATGTTTTTAGGTGGGAAAATCTATTCATAAGAGTAAGAGCCTAGGAGGGGACCATATCTAAGAGCCCTTGTCCATGTTTCATAGAAATCCGTCCTTATCTTTGGATAAGCATTAGTCCATGCTTCGAATTGGGCGATGAGACTCTTAATAAAAATAATGAAAATGTAGATAAAAAAAAATGCCATTCGCACTTGTTAAGTCATATTAAATAGGCTTTGAGAATTTAAAATTTATTGTCCAATTTAAATATTTTCAGATGTTTACTTAACTTGGTGGGACATATGTTAACAAGACTCTAAGAATAATGGTTGTTATAGCAACAAATGGGTCACGCATCTTCCATGAGATCATGATTTAGATTCACATCTTGACTTTTGATGCATCCCATAGCTACAATATTCCTCATGTGAAGAGATTTTCTTACTATTGACATCTTAGTGAGGTTGCAATGATGGGCTTGCCAACCTTGGTCCTTTGGGTCACCGATGATGCATAATAGCTATGCTTAATTATAATATTATATCCATAGCAATCGTGGGACCTTTATTGTGATAGTTAGAGAGGGTCATTAACTCATTAGGGGTATGCAAAATGGATCACCAAAACCAGTAATTACCTTGACTGGACCGGAGTGGCCAATTTGGTCCAATTCCTAAAAGTGTTGGTCTAATTCCTAATTCCTAAAAGTGAAACCAGTATCCGAGCAGTCCGATTCCCAGTTTCAAGGGAGAATCGAACCACACTGATTAAAAATACTTTCTTATTTAATTATTTTTTCAAAAAAATTAGTAAAATGTGAAGTAAACACTATTTCGGTCTGGTTCTAAGTAGTGAGGAAAAAGTAATGGGAAAAAGGTAGTGGGAAAAAATAAGTGATCGATTCCATTGGATTGCAATCAAAATCGGAACTAGATCGAACTGGACTGGAAACCAATCACCCCTACAACCCATGTCACCATTCCCCACTCTTTTTGTTTATAAAAAATAATGTTCCACATATTAGTGTCACGCAATATAAGAAAATGGATGTACATATTGATGTTTCTTTTTGCTACGAATGTAATAAATTGTTACTGAGTGCTTAATATGTCTTACTTATTCAAAGAGTCATTTGTATGACACATTACTTGCTATATCAATTTTGTATATCAGTACGCATTTTTCTTTGAGATTACAAGTTTATTTATTAATTAAGTCATATACATACAACAATCAACTGATTGGCTGAATAATTTAGCATAAAGTCTGGAGGCAACAAATCAAGTGTTCGACTCCCAATGTCTCTCGCTCAAAGTAGCTCAGTGGATGGAACCTTATTTGATGCATGTGGATTGAATGATCTGTATGCATCCATGGAGATTGACCTAATTGAGAATTGGATGCGTCTCGGAAGCACGCCTTTTTTTAAGGATAGGGACGAGCTCAAGATTTGAACTCTGTACCTCAGAAATTGGAATGGAATGAGGGAAAATTCAAAGTAAATACCTACATGTAATTATTGAGCTTTTCATCGTGCATAAAAGAAAAAAGCATAAAAATAGGACGAAGAAGATTAAGTTTTCTTTTCTGCGGTCCCTTATTAAACATGGGGAACTAAATTCCTAAACCCACAAAGAATTATTGTTGCCAATGGATCTTTCAGTCAATAAAACCATATAGAAATTGAAAAACAATAAAATTTGTTTATAAAAATTTCTTGTGATGTTAATTCCATATGATAAATAGATTGGAAATACTTCCTTCTATTTCCTTTTTCCTCACCTTCAGATTGTTTTTGAACTACAACATTTTCATATATTATTACTTTACTTGAAAAAGGAAAAACTTAATTTGATGAATTTAGTATTAGGAGTTTCGGCCAAAAGAAAAATACTGGTATTAGGAGCAAACTCTTTATTGGGCTTGGGCCATTGGAGTTGGACTCTTAATTGCTAATCTCGATAGATCGTGTAATAATCTATGAAGCACCGACACTCTCCAAGAGCCTTCGTGTCGTGTTAGACACTTCGACACGTGTCCGACACTCTCTGACACTTGGTCAACACGTGTCAGAAAATTTGACATATGGTCAATTTTCTCGATATTCTCTGACACTCGAGTCGGAATTCTGACATACAAGTTTCCGACATGTGATTCCGATATTGATGTCAATTTTAAAAATTCAATAAATAAGAGGTCAAAATATATATATGAAAAAAATAAAACACAATAATAAAAATAATAAATGGAGAAAGAAGAAAAACCTAATCTTCTTTTCTCCCTTGATTTCCACTCCCGTGATATGTAATTCACCTCGTAAGTTTTTTTTTTCTACTTCCAACATATCTAACATGTGAGTCCATAATATGGATCACTTGTTTTTTCTCCAATTTTTATGAATTATTGAAATAAAGTTGAATTTGTCAAACTGAAATAATGAATGATATTAATAAATGGAGGATTAATGTTTTTTGTGTATATTCATTCTAGGCTTTTAAAATTATTTATTTATGAATTTGATTCAAATCAATTTGATTGAAATAATCATAAAAATAATAATTTATTATGTATATATAAAAATACATATTTAATATACAATGTGTCTCAACGTGTCGGAATTGTCTATTTTCTTAAAAACGACATGTCGACGTGTCGTGTTGTGTTATGTCGTGTTGTGTCGCGTGTCGCATTGTTGGATAAAAATTCCTTATTTGTTTTAAAGTTGACAAAACGTTTCTATTAGTATAGTCTGAAGATTTGCAGATTCTTCCGTCAAAGTCTAAAAATCGCCAGACTACCAGACTCAAAATTCAAAGTTTGCCCTCATTGACAGTTTCTAGACCGACGAAGAAGACTTATCCAGAATTGAGTATTTCTTTAAAGATTTGATTCGAGCGGCTAAAGAAGTTCTCACGGCTGGAGATAGCATCTCAAGATCTATTATTTGTTTTGAAATCAATAAGAGTAAATTGGATCCGTTGATTGACGAAGTATACTTGGAAGGTTCTACTTATGGAAACCTAGATCCTGATTGTATGGGCGAGCAGGATTGGTGGGTTATTATCACATTCCTTAAGTAACTCGAAATCTCCCTAATTGATTCTATCCAACGGGTAGATTAGAAGAACTCATTTGGAAGGTGCCAACGGATATGAAGGAATGGGGGAGTATATAAGGAAGATGCTCTAATTATTCGAGTGTGTGCACGATAGATAAATTCCAAAGTCTGAAACTCCTTGTTCTTTGCTAATTCAATTGTTGAGTGAAAATTTGTACTCAAAAGAGAGTCTAGACATTTGTGAGGTCTTGAGGAAGTGTAGCAGAGTCTCTATACTGTGGAATCAATGACGTGATACTGTAACGATTCTTTTGATTCATAGTGAAATCCAGCCGGTGGGCTATCAGTGCGGGAGAGTGGATGTAGGCTTGGATTAAGTCGAACTTGCTCGCAACTCTATTTAATTGTTAGAGTCTGATTTTCTCTATAAAGTCTATTATCATCTAGACTCATGTTAAAAGTAAAGTTTTATACTATATTTTGCAAAAGTTGTTTGTGCATCTATTTATCCCCCTCTAGGTGCTCGTACTAGCACTATCAATTGGTATCAGAGCCTGTGTACTCATTTAAATTGAAGTATTTTCACTTTAGAGTTAAAGATCCATGGCTAGTATGTTGGCTCCAGGTTTGGTTAAATGGCAAAGTAACACCAAATTGCCTTATTTTGATGGAAATGAATACAGCATATGAAAAAACAAGATGAAAGCTTTTCTAAGATCGAAAGATCCTTTGGAATAGAATGTGGTAGACAAAAGAATCATTCCTAAAGTTACAACAGTCTCAAAAAGGGGAAAATAAGTTGCAAAGGCTAGCGAGATGACTCAAGAAGAGATAGTCAAGAGACAAGCTCTTGATGCAAAAGCAATTTACTCTTTATATTATGCATTTTCTCCAACTGAATATAACTGAATATCTTCTTGTGAAATAGCTAACAAATTGTTGCATGGACTTTCCAAAGATTGGAATCACGTAAAGACATCAATATGGGAGACACAAAGGATCATGCCACTCTTCATTGACGAATTGGTTGGCACTCTTCAGTCTTATGAAGTAGAGCAAATCAATGAAGATGAAGATCCCAAAGGTAAAAAATCAATTGCTTTAAAATCTAATGATGATTTTGATGTTACAGATTTTGAAGACGATATGGACAATGAAGAGCTTGCTCTCATGATAAGAAGGTTCAGAAAACTGAACAAAAAGGGAAGACGATTCAATTGGAAGAAACAAAACTCTCAAAAGTTTCAAAATAAATCAGTTGAGGACGATGAATCCAATAAAAATGTGATTTGTTTTGAATGCAAGAAAAATGGACACATCAGACTCAATTGTCCCTTGTTGAAGAAAAAGAAAGGAAAAGCTGAGAAATACAGAAAGACACTCAAAGTAGAGACTTTGAGTGATATCAAATGCGAAGAGAGTGATGATGATTATGCTAATATTTGTTTAATGGCAAAATCGAATTGGATTCAGACTCTAAGATAGATACAAACTCAGACTCGAAGTGAAATCGAGGTAAGTAATTTAAAAATTCCTACTAAAGTCTCTAAATATATTGATGAACCGTGTCTTAGTCTCAAAACCTCTCTTAAGAGAATTTCTGAACTAAAAAGAGAAAATTCTACATTGAAGCAACAGGAGAATGTTTGGAAAGAAAAGTTTGAAAATCTAGATAAAAGTTTTATTACTTTAAAGAAAATGCAAACTCTCTTTCAAAAGAAAATACACTTTTGAAAAATGATATTTCAAGTATTTCAAAAAGGTTTTCTATAGGATCGAGAAATTGGAAAAGATTCTTTCAAGTACAAAGACCTTACTTTAACAAATCAGGCTTGGGAATGACTTCCGAAACCATTCCTTTAATTGATTTTCCAAAAATAAAGGAAATAATCAAACAAATACCTACAAAGGCCTTCTATAGAAATCATTTTCAAAAAGTCTTTGTAAAACTTGTTGGTTGTAGTGCTTTTAAATGTTCTAAGTGCAACAGCTCATAACACTTTGAGAAAGAATGTCATATGGTTTAGAAACTTATTAATAAGGATTGGGCAAAGACGGTATATTGCACTAACTCTATTGGACCCAAGAAAATGTGGGTACCAAAGAAAGCTTGAGTTTCTTTTTTAAATGCAAGTCACTATCAAGAAAAAAGTCAAATGGTATTTAGATAGTGAATGCTCAAAACATATGATAGGAGATTTAAATTATTTCATAAAACTTATGCAAGTTAGTGGTGAAAAAGTTTCATTTGGTGGAAATAGTAAATGAAGAATTGTTGGATGCGGAACGGTAAATATTGAAAGTCTCACTATCAACAACGTCTCCTTAGTAGAATGACTCAATTACAACTTACTGAGTATTAGTCAACTATGCGACACAGGGTTCAAAATCAATTTTCAAGAAGAAATATGTTCGGGAACCGGTAAAGACTTCTCTCAGACTTTCACTAGGCGAAGACATGGGAACATCTATCTCTTGGACATCAAACTAGAAAAATCTCAATGTTTAATTTCAATTCAAGAGGAAGCTAATCTCTGGCATAAAAAACTTGACCATATCAACATGAAGTAAATTGCCAAGATCCCTTCAAAGAAACTTGTTCATAGGTTACCCAACCTGACATACCAAAAATCTGAATTATGCACATCATGTGTATTGGGAAAACATGTTAGAAGTTTTTTCAAATTAATAAATTAAGTTTCCACTAATCGTGTGCCGCAGCTTCTGCATATAGATCTCTTTGGACCAACTAGAACTCAAAGCATTTGTGGAAAGAAATATTGCCCAGTAATAGTGGATGATTATTTACAATTTACTTAGGTATACTTTTTTGCAAACTCAACCTGAAGAATCTAAACCTGCTCTAGACTCTACAAAGTCTAATTCCGCTGAAGCAGCTTAGACTACAGAAGGTCAACAACGAACGAATTTTGAAGAATCAAATGAAGAAAAAGATCAGCAGACTGTCAGACTAACCAACAACTGGAAGCACAAGTCTAGTCATCCCAAAAAACTCATTATTAGTGACATTGATGAAAGGATTCATACAAGATCCAAAAGGCATAAAGAGTCTAGCGCTTTGGCTTTTATTTTCAAAATAGAACCCAAAAGTATAGAAAAAACTTTGACTGATGAAAGCTGGATTGAAGCTATTCAAGAAGAACTTAGACAGTTCAGTGTTAATGATGTTTGGGAATTAACTCCTAAACCAAAAAGTAAATTTGTCATTAGAGCTAATGGGTTTTAAGGAACAAAGCAAGACTTGTGGCCAAAAGATATACACAAGAAGAAGGGATATACTATGATGAGACTTATGCACTAATAGCAGTTGGAGAAAACTTCCTTGCGTGTTTTGAAGCTGACAAAACGTTTCCATCAGTCTAGTTTGAAGATTTGCAGACTCTTTAGTCAAAGTCTAAAGACCGCCGAACCACTAGACTCAAGATTCAAATTCTATCCTTATTGATAGTTTATAGACCGTCGAAAAAGACTTTTCCAGAATTAAGTATCTTGTTAAGGATTTGATTCTATCGACTGAAGAAAATCTCTCGACTGGATATAGCATTTTGGAATCTATTATTCGTTTTGATTTCAATTCAGATAATTTAGATCCGTTGATTGGGGAAGCATACTTGGAAGATTCTACTTATGGAAACGTAGATCCTGATTGTATGGATGAGCAGGATTGGTGGGCTATCATCGTATTTCTTAAATGACTCAAAATCTCCCTAATTGATTATGTCCAACGGGTAGATTGGAAGAGCTCATTTGGTAAGTGCCAACGGGTATGAAGGCATGGAGGAGTATATAAGGAAGATGTTTCAGTTATTCTAGTGTGTGTACGATAGAAAAATTCCAAAGTCTAAAGCTCTTTATTCTTAGTCAATTCAATTGTTGAGCGAAAACTTCTACTCAAAAGAGAGTTTATACTTCTGTGAGATCCTTGACCGTGGAATCAAGGAAGAGCTATACTGTAACAACTCTTTTAATTTTCAGTAAAATCCAGCCAGTGGGCTATTAGTGCGGAAGAGTTGACGTAGGCTTGGATTAAGCCGAACCACTATAAACCTTGTGTTCTTATTCTCTTCTCTAAGCTCTTTTACTTTGATTGTAACTCTATTTGATTATTGGAGTATAATTTCCTTTTCATAATTTATTTCTAAACAGAGTTGGTTTAAAAGCAAAATTATATACTTTACTTTGTAAATTTTGTTTTCGCACCTATTTACCCCCTCTATGTACTTGTACTAGTTTTTACAATTGGTATCAGAGCCTATGTACTCATTTAAGTTGAAGTGTTTTTTTTTTTTTGTTACTTCAGAGTTAATGATCCATGGCTAGTATGTTGGCTCCAGGTCTGGTTAAAGGGCAAAGCAACACCAGACCGCCTTATTTTGATGGAAATGAATACAACATATGAAAAAACAAGATGAAAGCATTCGTAAGATCAAATGATCCTCTAGAATGGGACGTGGTAGACAAAAGAATCATTCTTAAAGCTACAACAGTCTCAGAAAAAGGAAAAAAAGCTGTTGAATCCAGTGAAATGACTTAAGAAGAGATAACTAAGAAACAAGCTCTTGATGCAAAAGCAATTTATTCATTATATTATGTATTATCTCCTACTGAATATAATATAATATCTTCTCGGTGAAACAACTAGAGAAGCTTGGGATAGATTGCACATCACCTATGAAGGAACCGATCGAGTGAAAGAAACTAGAATCAATATTCTGCTTGGTCAATATAAAGTCTTCAAGATGAAACCAGGAGAATGTATCATTGACATGTTTAGTCGTTTTACAGAAATCGTGAATGGTCTTGAGTATCAGGGTTAACCAATCTCTAAATCCATGAAGGTTAACAAGTTACTGTGTGGACTTTCTAAAGATTGGAATCACATAAAGATCTCAATAAATGAGACATAAAGAATCATGCCACTCTCTGTTGATGAATTAGTTGGCACTCTTCAATCTTATGAAGTGAAGCAAATCAATGAAGATGAAGATCCCAAAGATAAGAAATCCATTGCATTAAAATCTAATGATGATTCTAATGTCACAAATTCTGAAGACGATATGGATAATGAAGAGCTTGCTCTCATGATAAGAAGGTTTAGAAAACTTAATAGAAAGGGAAGAAGATTCAATCCGAAGAAACAAAGTTCTTAAAAGCTACAAAATAAATCACCTAAGGATGATAAATCCAACAAGGATGTAATCTGTTTTGAATGCAAGAAAAATGAACATATCAGACCTAACTGTTCCCTACTGAAGAGAAAGAAAAGAAAAGCTGAGAAATATCGAAAAGATTTTAAAGTAGAAACTTGGAGTGATATCGAATGTAAATAAAGTAATGATGATTATGCCAATATTTGTCTCATGGCACACTTAGAATCAGATTCAAACTCTGAAACAGACATAGACTTAGACAGTGAAATCGAGGTAAATAATTTAAAAATTTTTACTAAAGTCTCCAAATATATTGATGAATTGTGTCTTAGTCTTAAAACATCTCTCAAGAGGATTTTCGAACTTAAAAGGGAAAATTGTTTGGAAAGAAAATATCGAAAGTTTAGTTAAAAGTGTTATTACTTTGAAAGAAAATGCAGACAATCTTTCAAAAGAAAATGCATTTTTGAAAAATGATATCTCAAGTATTTCTAAAAGATTTTATATAAGATCTAAGAAATTAGAAAATATTCTTTCAAGCACAAAGACCTTACTTCAACAAATCAAGATTGAGAATGACTGCTGAAACTATTCCTCTAATTGATTTTCCTAAGGTAAATGAAAGAATTAAACAAAGACCTACAAAAGATTCTTACAAAAATTATTTCCAAAAAGTTTTTGTAAAACACGTAGGGTCAAAGTGTTTTAAATGTTCCGGGTGTAATGCTGAATATTTTGAGAAAGAATGTCCTATGGTTTGGAAACTTGTGATGAAGGTTTGAGTAAAAATTGTATATCACACTAACTCCATTGGACCCAAGAAAATATGGGTACCAAAGAAAGCTTGAGTTTCTTTTTTAAATGCAAGTCATTATCAAGAAAAATGTTAAATGGCATTTGAATAGTGGATGCTCAAGACATATGACAGGAGACTCAAATTGCTTCACAAAGCTTATGCAAGTTAATGGTGGAAAAGTTTCTTTTAGAGGACATAGTAAAGGCAGAATTGTGGGATTTGGAACTGTAAAGATTTGAAGTCTCACGATCAGTAATGTTTCCTTAGTAGAAGGACTCAACTACAACTTGTTGAGTATCAGTCAGCTGTGCGACACCAGTTTCAAAATCAACTTTCAAGAAGGAATATGTTCAGGAACCAGTAAAGACTCCTCTCAGATTTTCACGGGGCGAAGACATGGGAATATCTATCTCTTGGATATCAAACCAGAAAAATCTCAATGTCTAATCTTAATTCAAGAGGAAGTAAATCTATGGCATAGAAAACTTAGGCACATCAACATGAAGCAAATAGCCAAAATCTCAGCAAAGAAGCTTGTTCGTAGACTACCCAATCTGACATACCAAAAATCTGACCTATGCACACCATACTTACTGGGAAAACATGTAAGAAATTCATTTAAACCAATAAATCAAATTTCTACTAATCGTGTACTGCAGCTCTTGCACATGGATCTCTTTGGACCAACTAGAACTCAGAGCATTAGAGGTAAGAAATATTGCCTAGTAATTGTGGATGATTTATTCATGATTCACTTGGGTATATTTCCTGGCAAGTAAGGGGGTGCATGATAAAAATTATTTCTGTTCTAGACTAATTTCTCGGGAATGTAAACTTGTTTGATAACGCTTATCAAATTTTCTATTTTTGGAATAGATTTCTATTCCAGAAATAGAAATTGAGGAGAAATCAGAAATAGAAATTTTCTATTTCCGATTTCTTCTAGAAATCAATTTCTGATTTCTCCCAACCCTAATTTCACTCCTCTCCCTCGTACGCCTCTTCTTTGCCTCCTCCTCCGCCTCTTCTCTACCTCCTCCTCCTCCTCCGCCTCTACCTCTCCTCCGCCTCAGCTCCGCCTCAGCTCCGCCTCCGCCTCCGCCTCCGCCTCTCCTCCGCCTCTGCTCCTACTCTTCTCCACCTCTCCTCCGCCTCCGCCTCCGCCTCTGCTCTCCTCCGCTTCTCTGCTCCACCTCCGCCTCCGCCTCCGCCTCTCCTCCGCCTCCGCCTCCGCCTCCGCCTCCGCCTCTCCTCCGCCTCCGCCTCCGCCTCTGCTTCGCCTCTCCTCCGCCTCTTCTCTTGCTCATCCACATCTGCTCGCGAATCCACCCCCTCGCCGCGACCTCCGCCTCCGCCTCTGCTCCGCCTCTCCTCCGCCTCCGCCTCCGCCTCCGCCTCTCCTCTGCCTCTGTTCCGCCTCTACTCCACCTCTCCTCCACCTCTTCTCTTGCTCATCCACATCTTCTCTTGCGAATCCACCCCCTCGCCGCGACCCACTGTCCCCGCTTGTTGTCTGAGCACCCCTCGGCAACAGATCTCCTTCGCCTCTACTCCGCCTCCGCCTCCGCCTCTCCTCCGCCTCTGCTTCGCCTCCGCCTCCACCTCTGCTCCAACTCTTCTCTGCCTCTCCTCTTGCTCATCAAACGAATTTCTATTTTTGAAATAGAAATTTTATTATGTTATCAAACAGATTTTTTTCCTCGAAACTCATTCGAAATAGAAATAGAAAAATTCATTTTGTTCCGTAAACTATTTCGGGAAGTAAATGTTCTCATGCACCCCCTAAATCGAGACATTTTCTTATTTTATAAAATTTGCTAAGAAAGTTCAAAAATAAGAAAGGGTATGTTATTTTAAGTATACGGACAGACCATTGAGGTGAATTTGAAAATCAAGAGTTTGCTAAATTCTGTGATGAATCTAGTTTTCAACATGTATTCTCCTCACCTTATACTCTAGAGCAGAATGAAGTTGTGGAAAGGAAGAATAGATCACTGCAGGAAATGGCTAGAACGCTTTTAATTTAAAGTAACATTTCTTCTCATTTTTGGGCTGAAGTAGTTCTACAACGTGCTATATTATTAATAGAGTCTTCTTAAGGCATATTCTAGAAAAAACTTTCTATGAGTTGTTCAAATGAAAGAAACCAATTGTTTCATATTTTCATGTGTTTGGTTGCAAATGTGTTAATGCAAATGATCGAATTGGTAAGTTTGAAGAAAAATAAGATAAATGTATCTTCCTTGGATATTCAACTACTAGCAAAGCTTATAGAGTATACAACAAAAAGACTCAATCTGTGGAGAAATCGATGAATGTCAAATTCTAAGACTTTATGCAAAATCAATCGATTCAGACTCAACATGAAGAATCTGAACCCACTTTAGACTCTACAAAGTATAAATCTCCAGAAGCAGCTCAGACTTCAGAAAACCAGAAAAGAATGATCGTTGAAGAATCAAATGAAGAAAAAGACCAACAGTTTGACAAATCAACTAGCAATTGGAAGCACAAGTCTAGTTATCCTAAAGAACTCATTATTGGTGACATTAATGAGGGAATTTGTACAAGATCCAAAAGGCGTGAAGAGTCTAGTATTATGGCTCTTATTTCTGAAATAGAACCCAAGAACATAGAAGAAGCTTTAACTGATGAAAGCTGGATTGAAGTTATGCAAGAAGAACTTAGGCAATTCAGTATCAATGATAATTGGGAATTGACTCCTAAACCGAAAAGTAAATCTATCATTGGAGTTAAATGGGTTTTCAAGAACAAGATGAACGAGAAAGGAAAAGTCGTAAGGAATAAAGCAAGACTTGTGGCCAAATGAGATACGCAAGAAGAAAGGATAAACTATGATGAGACTTACGCACCAATAGCAAGATTAGAAGCAATTAGATTATTACTTGCTTTTACTTGTTATAAGAATTTCAGGTTATTCCAAATGGACGTCAAAAGCGCATTCCTAAATGGATTTATCCAAGAGGAAGTCTATGTGGAACAGCCTCCCGGTTTTGAATACCCAAGGAAACCAAACCTTGTATTCAGACTGAAAAAGGCGTTATATGGTTTAAAGCAAGCACCTCGAGCTTGGTACGACAAACTAAGTAAGTTTTTAATCCAAAATGGCTTTGTTAAAGTTAAAGTAAATACTACACTGTTTATCAAAAAAGAAAGCAAAAACTTCTTGCTTGTTCAAATTTATGTTGATGATATTATTTTTGGATCTCCTAATGAAAATCTGTGCAAGAAATTCTCTAAGACTATGAATGATGAGTTTGAAATGAGCATGATGGGTGAACTATCCTTCTTTCTCGGATTTCAAGTAAGACAAATGAATGAAGGAATTTTCATTCACCAAAAATATAAATATGCTAAAGAACTTGTGAAAAAGTTCGGCTTGGAAAATTGAAAAAAGATTAATATACCAATGTCAAGTTCCTCGAAGCTGGACAAAGATGAAGGAGGAAAGAAAGTTGACCGGAAGCTATACAAGAGTATCGTTGGTTCACTTCTTTATCTTACTGCTTCTAAACCTGACATTCTGTTTAGTGTTTGTATTTGTGCTAGATTTCAATCAGATCCCAAAGAATCTCATTTAAGTGCTGCAAAACACATCATCAAATACGTTACATCTACTTCTAATCTCGATCTCTGGTATCCTAAAGAAGGAACTTTACTCTTCTTGGATATTCAGGCGCAAACTTAGTAGGATGCAGAGTTGATAAGAAGACCTCGGGCACTTGTCAATTACTTGGAAACATGACAGTATCTTGGTTTTTAAGGAAGCAAAGTACCGTAGCTCTTTCTACAGCAGAAGCAGAATATGTGGCTCTTGGAAGTTGTTATTCACAAATTTTGTGGATAAAGCAATAGCTAAGAGACTTTGGAATCGAAGACTCATGCACTGAAATCAAATGTGACAACACCAATGCAATTAACCTCACCAAGAATCCAACTCTTCATTCGAGAGCAAAGCATATAGAGATTCAACATCATTTCATTAGAGATTATGTTCAAAATGGAGAAGTCTCGATTCAATTCATTGACTCAAAGAATCAACTAGCGGACATCTTCACAAAGCCTTTGGAGAAAAGTCAATTCAAGCTTATTCGTTCCAGACTCAATATCTTAAAGTCTAAAGAAGTTCAAACTCAAGGATAAAAGTCTAATGATATTTAGACTCAGAAGTTCAAGATTTACGACTGTAAGTTTTTAGAAATTTATCTCACGGATAAAATCTCGAAAAGGTACGATTATCTTCCCTAGTTTTTTTGCAATTATTATAATCATTCCTTTTCGAAAAATGAGTTATTTTTGAAAAGACAGTTATCTATTCTTTCAAAAAGGCAGTTATTTTTTAAAAGGCATTTTCTATTTTTCCTTTTATGTCGTTCTGTATGCCTCTTTTCAACTGCTTTATATACTGATCGTCTTTCTCACAAACCCTAAAAAGCACAAACCTTCGCTTTCTTACTTTTACTCTCTAGTTTAATCTTCAAAGTTCTCACCTTTTTTCGCGAATCGAGTTTGGAATCTCTTAAAGACTGTGAGAATGGCGTCCTAAAGAAAGTCTTCAAGGATCGCGAACATGGGACTACAACACATGCGAGAGGGTCTTACACGTTTTGATCTCACCAAGGAAGAAGAATCTCCAAGACAGCAGTAGAGCCCACAACATTCTCAACCATGTCAGCGGAGGAAGAAATCATTGAAGGCGCAGAACCCGTAAGATCTCAAAAGCCCGCATTTATCTTTAAACTTTACTCTGCCTTGAAGAAGGGAGGCATTCCCTTGAAATATATTGATGATTTTTTGAAAGACAAATGGTATCGAAATGAAACCCACTTTTTGCGAATAATGGAATGATTGGAGATTGCTCCTGCAGGGTCGGCAGATCGAGCATTTGCGAATATTCTTAGTGATCCACATATTGGAGATCTTAGTCAGCCTAATGGGAATGATGATGACAAAATGTACACTCATTTTAAGCCTAGAATGGGTGTTAGGGCCAATATTCGAAGTAAAAGGACAAATTTGTTTCGCTCGGTGGAACACAAGCGACTTTACTCCAAGTTGCTAAAAAAAGGGGTGATCAATTTGAGAAGTGTAGACTTTGATTTTCTTGACTTTTTGAATGTGAAGCTGCGAGAGAAATTCACTCAACTTCAGCTTGGGCGATTTTGTTCTGGGACGATAGAGGCATATTCACGCAACTTACTGCTTACTTCTATTCTAATCTAAGTTTCTTGGATGCAAATAGATTTTCGTTTAGTGTTCGAGATCAGGACTATATCGTTGACATTGACATATTGGCGGATGTGATTGGAGTAGAGCGAGGGGCATTCCAATCGATTAGTGTGTCTGTTGGTCATGTGACCACGGAGCTTGTTTGTGATGCAATAGATGAAGGAAGAATTTCGTACTTGAGGATGAATGCCTTTAACATTCTGTTTCACAAGATCGTGATCAATTGACTCAGACATAAGTTAACTTTGAAGACCGACGTCTCTAACTCAAAAGGAAAGCTGATGTATGCCATCAATGCTGGCAAGAAGTTCTCTCTGCCTCACACAATCATGTTTCACATGTACAGAACGATGGCAAAAGACAGAGGGCTACTACCGTACTCAACGATTGTTACAAAGCTTTTCAGACGTTTTGATATTTAGCCTTCCAGGATTTTATGTGTTCGATCATGTGATCAGATGATAGTGGGACTGAAAATGGTTTTTAAAATGCGTTTGAAATAACTAGACAAGGCTTTGGAGCGATCAAAAGAGAAAACTCCTATCAAGTCTCACCAAGGTTCTTTAGTTGCAAAACGGAAAGGGAAGGAACCCATGACAGCTCCATCCAAGAAAAGAAGAGCACTTGTTTTGGAGGATGAAGAGAATAAGAGCAATATTACCATTTCCGCTCTTACATTGAGAAATCTACAAAGTGTTTTTCTAGAGACAGAGGAGAGAGAGGATCGAGACAGAGACGAAAAAGAGGAAAGGAGTGGAGAGAGAGAAACAATGCGAAAAGAAGCAAAGGAAGAAAGGATTGCAGAAGAAGAAGAAAGGAGAGGTGAATAAGAGGAAACAGAGCATGAAGCGTACTTCTCACCTCCTGAGGGCATTGAAACAGGGGGAGTTACTCAGAAAAGAGGTACATCTTCAATTGCTGTTCTTAGTTAAGGTGTTAGTTGTTCACCTGTAGATCCAGAAGACATTTATGTCTCTCAATTCCCAAAGGAAGGTCATGAGGTTTCATCGCCAAATCTAAGTGATCATGCTGGCTTGCCATCATCTGCAAATACTCCTACTGATCATGCAGAGGCCAGTACTCAGACTGATAATTCAGCAGACTTTCGCAAAGTGCTTGATGTTCTTATGGAGATGCAAGGCCAGATTTATGCCTTGAGATGCCAAGTTCAGAACTTGCAGAATGCAGGTCAAGCCTCTTCAGTTTCCTTGCATGATCAAGTTCATGCCCTTACTCTTCAAGTTCAAGCAAATGCAAAGGGTGAAGATGTGGCTCAACTGAAGGAGGATTTGAAAAAGCTGGAAGGAATTGTCTAGTTAATGGGAGATTTCCAGCTTGTTCGCGTTCATAGGCAACCATAATTCTATTATCTTTTTATCTCTACCTTTTTTAATGCTGATAAAAAGGAGGAGAGATGGTGCAGATTTGAAACTTGACTCTCGTTTCACCTTACTTTTTGAATGACTTTTTACTTGTGTTTGGTTGTTTAGTTGTGACTGAATTTGGATTTGAATTGTTTGATTGTTTGTTTAATTTAAGCACTATTGGTATTTCACGGCAAATATAGTTGTTTATTTACAAGACTAACTTATTTCCTATGAATGCAGAATTAATGTTGTTTTTACTAAGTCAATTATCTTTTGTGAGATATCCATGTTTGCTTGAGTATTGTTTTGCAGGTCAAAAATATATTGAAATATGTATGAAAGTTTTGTCATCATCAAAAATGGAGAGATTGTTGAAGAAAACTTCATTGCGTGTTTTGAAGCTGATAAAACGTTTCCATCAGTCTAGTTTGAAGACTTGCAGACTCTTTAGTCAAAGTTTGAAGACTAA
The DNA here is from genome assembly GCA_016097545.1 of Eucalyptus victrix. NCBI lineage: Eukaryota > Viridiplantae > Streptophyta > Magnoliopsida > Myrtales > Myrtaceae > Eucalyptus > Eucalyptus victrix. The sequence goes on from CM027842.1 coordinate 10,946,148, forward strand.
CGAACCGCCAGACTCAAGATTCAAAGTCTATCCTCATTGATAGTTTCTAGATCGTTGAAGAAGACTTATCCAGAACTGAGTGTTTCGTTAAGGATTTGATTCTATCGACTAAAGAAGATCTCTCGGCTGGATATAGCATTTTGGAATCTATTATTTGTTTTGATTTCAATTTGGATAATTTAGATTCGTTGATTGGCGAAGCATACTTGGAAGGTTCTACTTATGGAAACTTAAATCTTGATTGTATAGGCGAGCAGGATTGGTGGGCTATTATCATATTCCTTAAATGACTCGAAATCTCCCTAATTGATTCTGTCCAACGAGTAGATTGAAAGAGCTCTTTTGGTAAGTGCCAACGGGTATGAAGGTATGAAAGAGTATATAAGAAAAATGTTCTAGTTATTCGAGTGTGTGTGCGATAGAAGAATTCTAAAGTCTGAAACTCCTTGTTCTTAGTCAATTCAATTGTTGGGCGAAAACTTGTACTCAAAAGAGAGTTTATACTTCTGTGATATCTTGAGGAAGTGTAGCAGAGTCTCTACATTGTGGAATCAAAGAAGAGCTATACAATAACAACTTTTTTGATTCTTAATGAAATCCAGCCGGTGGGCTGTTAGTGCGAAAGAGTGGACGTAGGCTTGGATTAAGCCGAACCACTATAAATTCTGTGTTCTTAGTATTTTCTCTATGCTTTTTTACTTTGATCATAACTCTATTTGATTATTATAGTCTAATTTCCTTTTTATAATCTATTTCTAAACAGAGTTGGTTTAAAAGCAAAATTATATACTTTACTCGTAAAGTTTATTTTCGCACATATTCACCCCTTCTACGTACTCGTACTAACTTTCACAATAGCAATGTTAGAAGTAATTAGATTATTACTTACTTTTGTTTGTTATAAGAATTTTAGGTTATTCCAAATAGATATCAAAAGTGCATTCTTGAATGGATTTATCCAAGAGGAAGTCTATGGGGAACAACCTTCCAGTTTTGAAGACCCAAGGAAACTAGACTATGTATTCAGACTGAACAATATGCTATATGGTTTAAAGCAAGCATCTTGAGCTTGATATGACATGTTAAATAAGTAGATACTACTATGTTTAGTAAAAGAGAAAGTAAAAACTTTCTACTTGTTCAAATCTATGTTGATTATATTATTTTTGGATCACCTAAAGAAAATCTGTGCAAGAAATTCTCTAAGTCTATGTAGGATGAATTCAAGATGAGCATGATGGGTGAACTATCCTTCTTTCTCAGACTACAAGTGAAACAATTGAAGGAAGAAATTTTCATTCATCAAGAAAAATATGCTAAAGAACTTATTAAAAAATTCGGTTTGGAAAATTGCAAAAAAGATCGATATACCAATGTCAAGTTCTTTGAAGCTGGACAAAGATGAAGGAGGAAAGAAAGTTGACCAGAAGCTATACAAGAGTATTATTGATTCACTTCTTTATCTTATTGCCTCTAAACCTGACATTTTGTTTAGTATTTGTAGTTGTGCTAGATTTCAATTAGATCCTAAAGAATCTCATCTAAGTGCTGCGAAATGCATCATTAAATACGTTGCAACAATCTCTAAGTTAAGTCTATGGTATCCTAAAGAATGAGATCTTACTCTTCTTGGATACTCAGATGCAGATATAGCAGGATGCAGAGTTGATAGGAAGAGCACCTCGGGCACTTGTCAATTGCTTGGAAACATAACAGTATCTTGGTTCTCAAGAAAGCAAAGTACTATAGCTCTCTCAATAGCAAAAGCAGAGTATTTGGCTTTTAAAAGTTGTTGTTCTCAAATTTTATAGATAAAACAACAGCTAAGAGACTTTGGAATCAAAGGCTCATGCACTGAGATAAAATGTGACAACGCAAGCGCGATTAATCTCACTAAAAATCCAATTCTTTACTCAAGAGCAAAGCATATAGAGATTCGACATCATTTTATTAGAGACCATATTCAAAATGGAGAAGTCTTGATTCAATTCAGCCGGTGGACATTTTTACAAAGCTACTGGAGAAAAATCAATTTGAGTCTATTCGATCCAGACTTAATATCTTAAAGTCTGAAAAAGCTCAGACTCGAGGATAAAAGTCTAAAGATGCTCAGACTTAGGAGATCAAGGATCACGACTGTATGTTATTTTAGTTTTAGAAATTTATCTTTCGGATAAAAATTCTAAAAGGTACGATTGTCTATTAATCTGCAATTGATTGATGTTATCTTCCCAAGTTTTTGTAATTATAGCAATCATTCCTTTTCGAAAAAGAAGTTATCTTTTTTTTTTTGATGACCCGGGAACCCTCGTACAGTCAGCAGCCGGCGAGGTAAACCCGGGGTGATGCTAGCAAAGGATCCACCACCCCAACGTCACACTAAAGAATCTTTTTGATAGTTATCTATTTTTAACAACGCAGTTATTTTTGAAAATGCATTTTTTATTTTTTCATTTGTGACGATCTGTATACCCCGTTTCGATTGCTTTATATACTGTTTGTCTTATTATTTTTTACTCACAAACCCTAGAAGCATAGAACATCACCTTCTTACTTTTTCTCTCTAGTTTAATCCTTAAAGTTTTCATCTTTCTCACGAATCGAGTTAAGAAATTCTCAAAGATTGTGAGAATGTCTTTCTAAAGAAAGTCTTCAAGGATTGCAAGCAGGGGACCACAGCATATGCATGATGGTCCTATACACTTTGACCTTACCGAGGAAGAAGAATCTCCAAGGCAACAGCAGAGTCCACAACATTCTCAACCGCGACATTCTCCTTAGGCTAGACCACAGAATGTTCAGCAACATTAAGCGGAGGAAGAAATTATTGAGAATGCCGAACCTATAAGAACTTAAAAGCTTGCTTTTAACTTCAAACTCTACTCTGCGTTATAGGATGGAGGTTCTCCTATGACGTTTATTGATGAATTTTTGAAAGAAAAAGGATATCGAAATGAAACCCACGTTTTACAAATGATGGAACGTTTGGGGATTGCTCCTACTGGCTCGACAGAAAGGGCTTTTGCAAATTTCTCAAGTGATTTATGTGTTGGAGACTTAGTCAACTTGATGAAAATGATGATAAAAAGATGTTCACTTATTTTAAGCCTAAAATGGGTGTTGCTGCGAACATTCGAGGAAAAAGAGCAGATCTGTTTCGTTCTGATGAACATAAATGAACTTACTCTAAGATGCTGAAGCGAGGGGTGATAAATCCAAAGAGTGTGGATTTTGATTTTCTCGATTCTCTGAACATGAAGTTGTGGGAGAATTTACTTTACTTCAACTTGAATGATTTTGCTCTAAAACTACTGTAGCCCATCCATAACTTACTGCATATTTCTATTCCATTTTAAGCTTTTTGGATGCAAATAGATTTTCTTTCAGTGTTAGAGATCATGATTATGTGGTTGATATGGACACTCTGGCTGATGTGATTGGAGTAGAGAGAGGGATGTTCCAATCAATTAGTGTGTCTATTGGTCGTGCGACTGTGGAGCTTGTTCGAGATGGAATGGCAGAATGCCGAATTTCATATTTGAGGATGAGTGTCTCAAATGTCTTGCTTGACAAGATTGTGATTAACTATCTTAGACCCAAATCAACATCAAAGACTAACGTCTCCAACTCATAAGCGAAGCTGATGTATGCTATCAATGTTGGTAAAAAGTTTTCTTTGCCGCACACTATCATATTTCACATGTATAGATTAATGGTAAAGGACAAGGGTTAACTTTCTTATTCAGCACTTGTTATTTAGCTATTCAGACACTTTAACATTCAGCCTCCCAAAATTCTATGTGTTCGAACCTGTGATCAAATGGTGGTGGGATTGAAGATGGTTTCAAAGATGCGTCTGAAGAAGCTAAACAAGGCTTTAGAAAGATTTAAGGAGAACACTCCTGTCAAGACTTGTCAAGACTCTATGGCTGCAAAACGGAAAGGCAAGGAGCCCATGACAGCTCCATCTAAAAGAAGAAGAGCACTTATCTTGCAAGATGAAGAAGATGGGGATGACGTTGCCATTTCCACCTTGCCTTAAGGAACTTACAGCGTTTTGTTCCAGAGACACAGGATAGAGAGGACCAAGAGGAAACAGAGCAGAGGAGTGAAGTGAGGGAATTGTTGGGGAAAGAAGTAGAGGAAGAAAGAACTGCAGAAGAAGAGCAAAGAGGAGAACAATGTCATCCTGTCACTGAAGAAGAAGCAGAGCATGAACAGTATCTCTCTCGACTTGAAGGCACTGAAACAGGGGGATCTGCTGAGAAAAGAGATACTTCTTCACTTGTTTTTGCTAGTGATGTCAGTCGTTCTCCTGCCGATCTAGAAGATGTATATACTTTTCAATTTCCTGAAGAATGTCATGAGGTTTCATCTTCGAGTTTGGGTGCTCGTGTTGAAATGCCATCATTTGCCAATACTCCACAAACTAATCATGCTAAAGCAAGCACTCAAACTGACATCTTAGCAGAATTTAGAAAATTACTTGATGTTCTTATGGAGATGTGAGGTTAGATTTATGCCTTGGGATGCGAATTTCAGAATATGTAGAATGCTAATTAAGCCTCTTCAGTTTCTTTGCACAATCAAGTTCAAGCAACTGCCAAGGGTGAGAAAATAATGCAATTGAAGGAGGATCTGAGAAAGCTGGAGGAGACTGTCCAGTCGATGAGAGATTTCCAGCTTGTTTGCGTTCCAAAACAATCTTAATCCATTTCTCTTTTTCGTCTCTACCTTTTTAATGCTGACAAAAAGGAGGAGAAGTTGGTGCAGATTTGATTTGATTTTTAGATTTGACTTTGATTTTTGTCTGGTTGTGACTGGTTTGGATGGTTTGGATTGTGTTTTGATCATTTAAATGCTTGTAATATCTTAAGCATTGTTGGTATTCATGGCAAAGATAGTTGTTTTTACAAGACTAACTTATTTCCTATGGATGCAAATTCAATACTATCTTTATCCTAACTCATTTATCTTTTATGAGATATCCTTGTTTGTTTGAGTATTGTCTTGCAGGTCAAAAGTATCCAAATTTATAGGAAAATTTTGTCACTATCAAAAAGGGAGAGATTGTTGGAGAAAACTTCCTTATTTGTTTTGAAGTTGACAAAACGTTTCCATCAGTCTAGTATAAAGATTTGCAGACTTTTTGTCAAAGTCTGAAGATCGCCAGACTGCTAGACTCAAGATTCAAAGTCTGCCCTCATTAACAGTTTCTAAACCGACGAAGAAGGCTTATCCAGAATCGAGTATTTCTTTAAGGATTTGATTCGAGCGGCTAAATAAGTTCTTACTGCTGGTGATAGCATCTCAAGACCTATTATTCGTTTTGAAATCAATACGAGTAAATTGGATTCGTTGATTGGTGAAGTATACGTAGAAGGTTCTACTTATGGAAACTTAGATCCTAATTGTATGTGCGAGCATGATTGGTGGTCTATCATCACATTTCTTAAGTAACTGGAGATCTCCCTAAATGATTATATCCAATGAGTAGATTGGAAGAACTCCTTTGGAAGGTACCAACAAATATGAAGGTATGGAGGAGTATATAAGGAAGATGCTCTAGTTATTCGAGCGTGTGCACAATAGATAAATTCCAAAGTCTGAAACTCCTTGTTCTTTGCTGATTCAAATGTTGAGCGGAAATTTGTATTCAAAAGAGAGTCTAGACATTTGTGAGGCCTTAAGGAAGTGTAGCAGAGTCTCTACACTGTGGAATCAAGGACGTGATACTGTAACGACTCTTTTGATTCATAGTGAAATTCAGCCGGTGGGCTGTCAGTGCGGGAAAATGGATGTAGGCTTGGATTAAGCCAAACCACTATAAACTTTGTGTTCTTATTCTCTTTCCTAAACTCTTTTATTTTGCTCGCAACTCTATTTAATTGTTAGAGTCTGATTTTCTCTACAAAGTCTATTATCATCCAAACTCATGTTAGAAGTAAAGTTTTATACTACATTTTGCAAAAGTTATTTGTGCACCTATTCACCCCCTCTAGGTGCTCGTACTAGCACTATCACACGTATCAATGTCGGTGCTACTTAGGTAATAATTCTCCACCCCTCTTAAGAAACATACTCGACTTTGTTTTACACTATTTTCACGTCGACTCCCAATATAAAGAATTCTTTATACATGCATTAATTGTTTGACAAGCAACATATGCATGAATCCAATTACACAGCTATCTTTAAGTACACAAGTCCATAATCCAATGGCAATAAATAAAAAGTTCTTTACACCAGTGATGGATCTAATGAAAATTGCCTCCTTTCAAGCATTGACATTAAAATGTTTCTAGTTAGCTTTACGGAAAATAGGGAATCATACGTAGGGCAGTTATATACCTTTAAATAGCTCACACGAACTTAATACGTTAGCTGTAATATTATAAGTCAGATTACCAAGTAAAAGGCCAGTAGAAGTTAAACTCCAAGGAAGATTTCTTATGAGAGGACCAGATAATTGGAACTGAGTCTTAATCTCAAAACTCATGTGACAACATAGAAAGAAAAGGGTTTGGACTCTTATTTGCAGGGTCACTTCTCAAAGTGATTAGCGTTCGTTTTAATCATAACCCAGAACAAATCTGATAAAGCGTAATCATTGATTTTGAGGTGAAATGTCTCATAGATAATAACTAGCCTTCCTTTTAGCTACTCCCATCTACCTTGCTTTAGTGATCAAGACCCTGATTTGACGCAAAGAAAAATATAAAACTTCTTTAACCCGTGAACAAAAATTTAGGATGTATTTAATCTAACTCACACGTTCTGCCCAATCTCAATCCAAGTCACTCTTCATATTCATGTCCTGAACTCCAGTTGTAGGCAGCCAGCTACTTAAGGAATATTTTTGCTATATTCAGTTACGGCTTTTGGGATTGGGAATAAATTCTAGAAGGCTAGAGTTCACAAGTGACGCAAAATGATCAAGTTAACTCTTTTCAATTTCTTCATGTCCCAAACCCTTCTTGCCCCTTGTGTGAAGATTCGAAGGAAAATCTGAACATTTGTTCACAACATGCCCTCTGGCATGGATGAAGTATCATCTCGTCTACTTGGAACTTCAAGTCACCAGAATAGATGGTGAGCCACTTTCTTGATCCAGGAAAAAAGAGTATAAAGAAAGGGTTTGGATTGCAAATTCTTCACCCATAATTCTCTGTACTAGGATGTGTGTTTTAAAAAGTTCCATTATTAGACAAGTCCAAATCCTTCCTAGGCATTTGAGATGGTCATGCAAGATTTCCTAGAACATTTGAATATGTTTAAGAGAACAAACTTGAGCTAAGTGAGAAAGCATATTCTCTTAGGGCACTAATAGACTTCTAAATTCTTCTGTCAAATCAATAGCCAAAGTTTAATTTAGATGGTGTGTGGAAGGAAAACAAAAGGGGCTGTATGTATTTTTAAACGATAGACTAGAGGCTTAGTTTTCCAGGCATGGACAAAATAAGGAAGATTGATCTCGCCAATGGAAGTTGAAGCTGCAGCTCTTTTTTCTTGCTCATAAAATTGCTCAACCCTTAGCATCCAAATCTTGATTTTTTTAATGTGATTGCAAGGTCTTAATTGATGCTATTCGACATAAGGGTCTTTGTCATTGGAGTATTCATCCTTTTGTGTTAGACTCTTGCTTCCTACTTAGCAACAATTTATATTGAGTTTGATGTGGACCAACAGACCTAATAATGGTACTACTCATAAGCTTGCACATTGGGCTTTCATCATATAGGAATTTCATCTTCTTTCCTCCCATCTAGAGTTAAAAATACAGTGTTAGTGAAGAAGAAAAAGAATAGGACTATGGATGATGAAGACACATAATTTTAGGCTTTTTCTTTTTGGCTATCAAGATGAGTTGCAATGTAAACAGCTTTTTCTTAGTAGCTTTTCATTTTTTATTTGTCTTTATTTTTTTACAAGAAAGAACTTGCTTGATGCATAGGAAAATACAGGGCGCGATGATCCTCACGCATAATTATTATGCTAGAGGGATATATTTAGGCAACAGTTAGATGGAATTCAAGTAATGACAATTTTAAATATGAAGATGAAATATATATGATCATTGTACAGAAAAGAAAAAAAGAACTCTTCCAGAATTAGGGTCTCCATTGTTCAGAGAGAATTCTTAAAATCTTGGATTTAATTTTGGGTTAGAAGTGCAATCTATTTTTGCGAAAACAACATAACACTATAAATTTAAGATACGTTCATCTCACTATTTGAACTTTTGTTGCCCTATATACCATAGCTAAATAGGTTCCTCTAACTCATTTTGTCTTTCAAAATAATTGACATCGGTGCCCTACCAAACTCGTGGAACAAGACGCAACCCTGTACAGCAAAAACAAAATCAAAATAATAGAGGCACTGAAAAATCCTATTACATCCTGTGTACTAAGCGATGCGGCAGTATCAGCATTCACTGTTAAATAAGCCAATCATTATCTATGAACTGGGCCCATCTATTGCAACACCCTATGAACATATGCGACGTATCATCTGAAAATCAGATTTTTAGCAAATTTTTCTTAGCACAGAATCTTTTTAGGCGAACCAAGAGACTTCCCAACCTACTTTTTACCCAACTTCCAACTCCTGAACATCGGAAGTTAACCGAAAACCTAGGGCAAAGCAAAGAAGCGACAACTTATGGTGCAAAAGCAATGCTTCTTCCCACTTTCATTTGTTGCTCCTTTTTTCTTTTTTTCTTTTTTTGGTGATTATCATTGTTGCTTTTTCCAATTCACATGTTGCTGTCCATGGCGGGCCTAGGAAGGTGACCCATGTTAGATTCTCAATTACTGTCACATCCCTCAAACCTCTGATGATGCCAACATACAACTACCAACCCTTTAGGTTATGTTAGATTCTCTTTCCCAAAGTTTTTTTTCTTTAAAAAAAAAATACTCAGTTGTTAGCTTGTTCAATTGATAATATGACAAACACAAGCCATCAAAACATGAAACTGGCGTTAGAACTTGTAAAATTTTAGTGTGGTCTAGTGCGAGTCTCGCCGTTTCTTAAAACACATGATTATTTGGGTCCCGACTTATTACAAAGAGCTTAGACAATAATTTCTTTTGGTTTTTCCAGCATTATTTACTTCTATGCCTTCTTTGCTAAGAGTTCTCGAACGGCCAGAAATCACTCATTAGATTCTTCTTGAATCTATCTTTTCTTCTTTGTCTATGAGCAAATGACCCCAGAGAAGAAAATTCCATTTTATGTGCTCGAGAGCATCGATTGCTTTGAGCTTCGGTTGCTGCTCCTGATTGGAGGAACCCAAAAGTGACCCACCACTCCTGATGTACTTTTGTTGCTATTAATACGCGTCCATCGCTCGCCCCACGTACGTATGCGCAAGCATCAATCGATGGCGAGAGAGAGCAGTTTCGAAAGCGCAAGGAAAAGAAGAAGCCAAAAAAAAAAAAAAAAACCCAGAATAAGATGCGAAAGGACACAGTGCGACGGCAAAATGTGTCGCCAACTTCCTCGTCTGATTTCCATGGCGGGTCACATGGTGGGGCGTGGGGTCTATCGACCCAAAAAATTGCTGGATTGACCTTTTCTCCAGATCCACTGCAGCGTCCTTTTCTTTTTTTTTTTCTCCTCTTTTGCTTTTTCACGTATGATGTTAATTTAATAATTAGAATGGATAGTAAATTCTTTCTTTTCCCTCCATCGAGTTTCTTACCTCCTTGGTTCCTAATTATTGTGATCAATCGATCTTGGTTTGCGGCGTGCAATTCTCTGTTCCATTCAAGATATGATCAATACGATCTTTTAGATCAATCGTTAATCCCCTAAATCGCAATCAAGTATATTGATTAGCTAACGGATCCACTATTCATGCCTAACCATTCAAGTGGTTTGATTCTTTTTTTGTGTACTTTTCAAATGATTTAACTCTTATCATGTTTTATGATACATGCTATGTTATTTACAATTACAACGTAATTGAAAATAAATTCTGCCATTTATAACACAATAACAAATATAATTTCACAAAGAGTTGTGATTTATATTTTATATTTGAAAGTATGCTAATAAAACAACGGAAAATTTTATCTTTTTATACATAAGAATTGTCACACGTACTCAAAATTAGGATTTCGTTTTCATACATCATAAATCTTACTCAACATTATATATTTCATGATATTATTTACAAAGTATTTTACTATACATAAAACAAAATACTAGTTCTTAATATGTCACCGAATCATAGGATCTGATTCGGTTCGCAATATAATACCTGGATTCAACAAAAGTGCAGTTGTTTTCTATAATTTCTAAGGTTAATTTTTATATTTCCTTATGCTGCGTTATGTGCTGCAGATTTCCTTTTTCTTGCAAGAAGAAAATTAGCAACAATTTCAGGTAACATGCATTGGATTGATCCAGACATGACGGATTAGACGGGAAGAAGACGGAAAATTACAATTATATAATTTAGTTTTCGCTCTCGAGAGAAGAAGAATAATTTTGGCTTTCAACGTGATATAAGTAATGATCACATTATTAATATAATGTGTATTTGAATTAATTTATGCTTTGGTAATTATCGAATCAATTAACGTGATGTACTGATGAATCACATTATTAATATAATTTGTATTTAAATTAATTTTTCCATTTGAATTTGAAACTTGTCATATGTATTTTTCAGCATATCAATTTCGTTGAGAAAACATGTGGGGAAGAAAATCGAAACAAGAAAAGAAAGCACTTTTGGGCAAAAGAGAAAAGAACATGTAGATAGGCCCATTTCATTTTTTCCCCGTACTTCACATAAATTCCCGTACATGGTACACAGGATGAAGAGTTATGTAATCTCTTGCCAAATTGTTACGTTGTTTGTTATAATCCCGTTCAAAAGAAATTACTCAATCAATTCTAATTCTATTGTACAAATATCAATTGATCATAAACTTTTCAATATTAATAATTTACTCATCAATTTTTACGTGAAATTTCAATATAATCATTTCAATCAATTTTGTTGAAAATCACTAATGTGGCGGTCTAATAATCATTATTTACCATTACCTCAATGATTTCCGAAGAAAATTAGTCAGAAAAATTATATACTTCTTATAAAAATTTGAAACTAAATTAACAAGCGACTTGATATACGTAAAAATTAGATAAGCGACTCAATATGGTATTTAGTAATAGGAATTTTTTTTTTTCATTCATTTTATGGTTAGACGGCCTTCGCCTCTAATTTATAAATATCCAAGCAAAAGAACGTACCAATCACTTAGGGGAAAAAAAAATGAGATTTGAGAAATTTATGTTTCTTCTCATTTTGGTGAACCAATCGTTCTCAATTGACCAGGTAATGTGATTATTCTTTTGGGTTACAGGTTATATGATCGTTTTAGTCAAGCCATCGTCCAATCAAAATCGATTTTAAAGAGAATCGGCTATGTCCCATGCCTTGACATGAACTCCAAGCTGACAACAAATTTCTATGAGATTTTGACATGCCCGGAAATTGAGCTCTTGCATCCATCCCTTTGACTTTGACAATGTGGACATCTCAGGCTTGAAAGTGAAAGCCTCTGGCAAGTTTAAATGAAAACCTGACGCATACTCGATTCAATGAAAATCCGAGTAAATCTCACATGAGATCTACATATCTAAATAAATAAGATTGGTCGGCCATAATCGAGGTTTACACTTTTACGCGAATTTATACTCGGGTAGATCAAGACTTGGACGGTTGCTGCACTGGAGAATCTGTGAAGTGTCAACAACACATTCTCGTCTTCTGTTTATTATTTCTAATTTGCTGGACGGTCCGCTAAAGGGGGAGGTTTGGGCATATTGGTTGACAGTTTTCTAATGGCTGGATTGGAAAGTAACAGACTAACAGTAGGAAGAGCTTGAAAAAGTTGGTAAAAATAATGTCTGGACCACGGGAAATGTAATGTTGTTCAGTATTTAACAGTATTTAAGGAAGTCATGTTACTGGTGGGAATGACAACATCCCCGGTCCCCCTATTGAACCGACATGATTTGTCTACTGCAGGATCTTCCAAACTCATTGGAGAATAAAATTACGCTTTTCACAGGGGGAGAGGGAGAGGGAGAGGGAGAGAGACCTTTCTTTTCCCCTTTTCCTTTTTCCCTCTTGAGAGGGAGAGATAGAAGACAGAAGTCTCTGAATTTCGAAGGTTGCAAGCAGAGCAATGGTGGCTCCTCTTCAGCTGGTTTCTGCTGGTGCCTTCTTCTGATTCTGATTCACGGTTATGGGTATGCTCGCTTTGCTTAAAGTTTCAATTTTTATTTTCTTTTCCCATATGGGTTTTGTTCCGTTTTGTGTTTCAACCAATGGGTCCCTGTTTCTTTCAGACACTCTGCTGAAAGAAACTGATGATTTTCGGTCATCACGTAACTCCACAAAGATGCTTTTTTTTTCTTGCTTGTTTTCTTCACCCTTTTTACTGCTACTTCAACCGCTGATTTTCTTCTGTTAGTGACGGTTAATCCGTAGCGTTTGAGATTCTAACGGGGTTTTTCTCTTTGCTTTGGTATTTGCTTGGCCATCTATTTGTTTCTACGTTTCATAAAGCAGTAATCTTTACACTCATATGATAGCTGTTAGATTTTTATTTTCTGTCCCCTTCAATCTGTAGTGATGGGCAATGTTAGTGGTAAAAGTGATGGAGAAGGAACCTCTGAAGGATATGAACAGTATGTGGAGAGTTCACATGGTGCAAGTCACATTTATCCCGAGCAATCGGTACGAGCACCTCCTTGTAGCGCTTTACTGTTTGAACCCATTTGCATGCTCACTTCGGGATCCAGTGATTATCTATTAATTGCGCCTATCTTTCTTTTTGGGTTGTGTTCTTCCTTTAGAGAATTCGGGGAATCTTCAAATTGGCTTATCTTGCATGTTGTGTTACCTGGATTTCATGCTTAGCAGGTTGGAAAAAATTGGCTGTTCATCCCTGTCGAGGATAAATTGATAGATTGTTAGTTTTTCATCTACTGACTCGACAGAAGCGGATGCCTCTACTGAGGTTCATACATAGAAAGGAGATCTCCTCTCTTGAACTCCTCTCTAGAGGGCCGATCACTGCATATATCGCTTGCGAGGAAGCTTTCCTATTCCTTTTGCGGATAGGATAGATAGAGTCGTTCGTTGTGACGGATAAGGTCATTAGTTAGTTAGCAAAAGAATCAGGTTAGTATCATCAATATTGTTTATTGAACTTTGAATATCTTCTGAGCTTTGCATTTTGTTTGACAAGATGTTCGACATATCTACTCCTTTGCTTGAGGTCCTTCCTTTGCAAACCTTTCGGTGATTTGTTAATCGTCTTATAGGGAAGAAATAAGTATGCTCAATTGGTCACTTTTGCATGTTATTTTCTATTGCTCTGTTCTTTTCTGCCAGTATCGGGTGATTTATCATTACAACAACGTATATGAAGCAGGGTGATCTGTACCAGAAAACCATCACCTAATTTTTAAGTATCTACATCAAGAAGAATGTGTATATTAAGTCAAAGTCACTCTCCTGCATAGCGTGTTGCTAGGGAGAAATGCTGGAATTTGCCTTCCTCTAGGTCATTAATGCCTGCAACTTTTGAGGTCTCCTAAAGAGTAAGGATGCATACTTCCCACATTGAAAGAACTGATTATTTTAGGCCCCGGCGGTTCCTTTTCGCAAGCCTGCTGATTTGATGGCAAATCAAAGTCTTGATTTGCTTTGGAAAATGAATTATGAGGCTACCTGCCATGAGAGACGAACACCGGTGATGATTACCTGGAATCATGGAGGGAAGCATGTGGCAGTTACTGGATCATGGAACAACTGGGAAACAACGTATTCAGTTGGTTTAGATGTTTCTCTTTATTGATTTAATTGGTTTCATGCTTTTTATTTCTTGTCTAATATTTGGAAAGTTCTGTCTTTATCAGTGAAACGATGCAGAGATCAGGCCAAGAGTTCATCATCTTGAAGGTTCTTCCTTCTGGTGTTTACCACTATCGGTTCGTTGTGGACGGACAGGTCAAGTATGCGCCAGATTTGCCTTGTGATTTTCATGAACCACCAACAGCCTACAATATATTGGACGTGAAGGCATGGCTTACATACTGAACCATGACTTTCACTTTTAATTGATTTTATGTCCTGGTCTTTTGACCCACTCTATGCTTGCATTGCTTAGAAGCATTTGAAATTTACATGCAAATGACAAAGCTTACCTTTAGAAGGAAATGGAAAGTATTCACCATCATTAATTGGTCTAGTAAGATTATAAAGCACATGATTCTCTTTTTATGCTTCATGAATCTTCCAGTTACAAATCTTGCAGTGCCGTCTTATTTGCACAGATGAGTCATGATGGTTCTGAAACGGGTCATGATTTGCAGATGGTGTTAGGGTTATGACCAGTAAACTCAAAATTTGACTTAGGGTTGCCCAGCGATAGATCACCTGACAAATGAAAAAGGAAAATACTTCTAATTTCTTATCTTTATTAACAAACTCCCCTTCCTTATGCCTTCTGCAATTTTTCATCAGCAAACTTAAGATTATATCTTTCAGTTTTTAACCAAAGCAGATCTAATATCTTTGCAAAGATGTTGGCTGAACTAATATTAGAATAACCAAAGAATGGTCTCCAAATTTTTCCTATGTATATGTGTAGAGCATATAAAAATCGATTCTGGCTAAGCTAATTGCCAGTAATTTCAGAAAAATAAATGCAGTTTCTTCTGCTGTCAATACCACTTTTTTCTCCTTTAAGGACGACGCTTCAAGTCCAAGCCTTCCTTTTCATGGCAGACAGCTACTTCTTAAATAACTGTTAGTGGGTTTTATGGTTTCAGGTGGGCTCCTTGGATGTCACCTTAAAGCCTTATATTTGATCTAGTACCTTTTCCTATAGTGGCAGCTACTAGGATGCGAGGGGGTAGATAATCTTACATTTCATACATTTTCCCATGAAGCACTTCATTACCTTGACTCGAATTATAGACATTTTGGTCCTAGAATTTTCAATGCACCTAACTGATCAATCCGATTTGCATAGTCTGTATGTAATCATTTCATTTTGTAGGTTTGTCACAGCTGAATTGGAAAGTGATATCTTTGTTATCTCACAGAATATTTCCACACTCAAACATGTTATGCATTAAGATTCATGAATAAATTGTCCGTGAGAAATAAACGGACTCTTGACGCGGACCATTCTTCATTGAGGACAGTTTAAGACATGATCGGCCTGATTGGAGTGACATTTGTGAAAGGATAGTCCAAAAAAAAGTATTATAGACATTAATCTTCTCAACTATTTCAGTAGTTGAAGAATAAATGTTGAAATTCGATGATAAGGACCAAAATACGAGACATATAAAGGTTTGGGAACAAACATGTATTGTAGTGAGCATAAACTCTGATGTGATTTACACATGCTGATTGAACAATTTGAGCACCGTTTCTTGCTTGACTATTCTCGTTTTATACTTGAATTGAATTTCATGTTGACATACTTTAGCATACTGAATCATCCTCTCCATCAGAGTTGGAGAGTATAAATGATTGGTTTTCTATGACTGCAATATGAAAGAAGACCCCTGGATAACTGGCATTGAAACATTTTTGAGATTGAAGTGTGGTTCCTGTCTGAAACATTCGACTTGAAAGTTTAAAAGCTAAGCTAATACACAATTATCAACCTTTTAGTTTGCAAAGCAATTGAAAAGATTTGCTTGAAATGTGAAGGCATCAGCTCGATTGTTTCTTCCTTTTAACTTAATTTGTTTTTAATAGTATGTGAGGTATGAGCATTTGCAATAAAATTAAACATGAGAAGGATTTCCCTCTTGGAAGTTCTTCTCACCTTTCAATTCGTCTTTAGGGGGCTTGCATCAGGCTTCATCTTCTTCTTCTTTGCCAACATGCTCGTTATTGATAAGCTCTTTGCATGTTTTTCATGCTTTTACTTACTAATGTTCATCAATGGTGAATTGATTCTCTGTTCATGTGTTTCAATTATACTCTGGTTCATCCTTTGTGGCTTCTCACTCATAGTCCCCCATGCAGGAGTATGCAGCTGAAGCCTGTCAAAGCGAATCTGAGGTCAAGCATCCTCCTTCCCCTGATGCAAGCTACAGCAGAAATTCCATAATTGACATCGATTTCAGCAAGCCTCCACCTGATCTACCTCCTCAATTGAATGGAACTCTGTTGAATGACTCACCAAATACAGATTGTTGTCAATTTTCGACAAGGCCACGGCATGTTGCATTGAACCATTTATACATGAAAAGCTGCGACCAGGGTCAGGCAATTGCCTTTGGGTCCACACACCGTTTTCTTGAAAAGTATGTGACAGTGATTCTTTACAAGCCCTCCTGGAGACAGGTGAAGGAAAGATGAGACCTTCCTCCTTTATTTCAGTACCTGGATAGAGGCATCCGAGTTTTGTTGATAAAATTTTTACAATCATGGATTATGTTTAAGGATGAGCGAGTGCTTTTAGGTAAAAATCACAAGAGCTATGTGCATTGATCATCAGAAAGCGTTCGCTCTGTAGTGTGTATGAGCATATATTAGTACATTTCCATTTCCAGTGTATGCCGTTCTTTTTCACCAATACAACTTTGATTATCAATTCACTTATGTGGCTCTTCCAACTAATATACATTATACAGATTTCCAAGAGGTCAACGTACCTTTTTGTTTGAAATTCATGGTGCTTTAGGTGATTCACTTGCTGTGTTCCATTTGACAAGTGATTACGGATGAAACGACGGCTGGATTCTTTCACGTATTTTTCTTTTCTTTTTTGGGCCATATATTAACCTGATAAGCTGTTTAGGTTGTGAGGGAAAGTGCTTACAAAGAATTTGACAGCTCATATAATTTTTTCACAGTGACATTGATTGAAAAAGCTACGTAACTACTACCTTTGATTTTAGGAGTGCAAATGCTTTCTACTTGAGCAGAGCACGAAAATAAGCTAGCGGAAGCGATGTAAGGATGAAGCGGAAATTGTCTTCTTTATTTCATTTCACTCTCTTCTGATATACAATTCCACTCAACCGTCGTTAAGCCTACCACAATGTTTGGCTACTGCTGCAATTTCTACATCCAAATACTCTTACATTTGAACATATCACTGAGAAACAAACTGTTTGACTATGTGAAATAAGATCCGGACAAAACGGATACTGATAGAAAAAGGCAAGATGTTCTTCAGACATTTGACAAGGATGTCTAGTAGCATTAAGAACTCCAGCCGTGGAATCACAGCAGTAGGCACGATGTCCAGTAAGATCATCGGACAGGTACCTTAATCCAACCATTGGCAAAAGCAACGGCCAATATGACGAAGGGAGTCGACATGCCGAAAATGATGATGTACGGTATGGGCGTCTTCATAGGATTCTCGCCTTCCCTCTCTCCTGCTGACTGCCAGTATCTGCAGCATTTTTTTTTTTTCCGGCAGCACCAAAAATCTCATCTCAATGGATTCAAAGTCAAAGAATTAGAGGGACAAAAGCAGGAGCAAACAACGGCGTAATTCTCACTGTTGAGGCTCTTCCTCTCTGGTTATGAACTTCTTCTTTCCTTCTTTCTTGATTTCACCATCACTTCCCCCTAAGAAGCACCAAAAACACGTCAAGAAGCGAATATCCAAGTACCCATTTGGAGAAACAGAGAGAACATCACAGAAAGGATTCCTTTTTCCACCCCCCCCCCCCTCTTCTTTACCTAGTTCTGCACGAATCTTGAATCTCTTCTGTCGCACCCTTCTCGCATCTGATGGAGCGAGGGACAGAGGGAGAGCAATGGCGAACAATGGCTTCGACAGGAGTGAGATCCTGTTGCTAAGGGAAGGGCATGAAGCTGCTTGGACTGCCATTTTCCGAGGAATCAAAGCTTCTGAGTCAAGTCTCACGTATCTCTTCGCTGGTTATGGGTGTGGTCGTGCTGGTTCTTGCAGTTCCAGGATATCTGGTTCTTGATAATTCTAGATATTTGTTTGACCTTATCTGAGTGATGTGGGAGGTGCCTAAGTGGCGCGTCTGCTGTCACCGGTCAGAAATAGACGACAGTGGGTGGTATTTTAATTTTTAGACTCCAATTTTGAGACTTGGCACTTGGTAGCATTTCCGAATTTTTCTTCCCTTCTCTCGTCTCTGTATATACTTAATCATATAAGGAGTTTTATTTATTATTTATTTTTTATTTATCATGTCATTTTTAGCTTAGTTTTCAATTTGGTGCGGTGATCTTTAAGAAAAAAAAACCCTTAAATCGGAGCAAAAATTTCATATTTCATATTGCACAAACCATGAATGTTCCAAGTGTTTATGAGTTGTGCGAAATTTCTCTAGGTTCGCCAGGGGCCCTCTTTCAACAAAACTCGCTGATTTTTATTTTAGGTTTAGTATTTTAAATATAAGGATAAAGTGATAAATTTATTTAAAATATATCAAGTCTCTTTACTAACTATATTAAAGAATTTATTTTTTCCTTATTATTGGCGAGATATTTTATATAAAGCATGTAAGACATTATAGGAATATCTAAAAATACATTAAAAAAACAATTCGCTATAAGATATCTTGATATTTTTTCATAAATACTTTATAGATAATATTAATTTCTTTAATTTAAAATAATGAGATTTCACTAGCATTTAAAAAAATAATTTCATGCACTGTTTTGATTAATGAAATTTTATTTTTAAAGTTTCGTGCTAGAGAATGTAATTGTGATTTTATGTTTAAAAAAGTTTCAAATTTTTTTGTTTCTTCTTTTGATCATAAATATATGTATATATAATACCAATAAGACAAGATTTGATGGTGATATGCATAACAAAAATGAAAATTTATAAATAAGTGATTGTGCTGAACATTGTCTATGTTAAATTATTTCTAAATTATGCTTGATAATTTATCCACTTATTTGATCGAAAATGCATAAAAGAATCGGGCTTTCTCGAAAATTTCCCTTTTAGACAAAAAGATTTTTTTATGGAAGTAAAATCTGACGACAAAAAAAAAATACAATGCTGCACCTTTTAATATGCATGGAATTTTTTTTTTGGCAACTGAATTCTACACAAGACCATAAAAATTTAAAAAAGAAAGTAAATAAATTCGAGGCCACCACTTTAAATTGTAATAGGATGATCGATGATAATCTCATTTTTTCTTGGCAAAATTTTGGGCGAATATACTCGTGTAAAGAATGGAAATAAGCGCCGCCATCAAAGGACAAAATGACGAATGTCGAGGAAAATCACTATTATTAACAAGGCCAATCCGGTTCCCATGTTTTTTCACTTCTACAGAAGGTAAAGGATCCGGTAGTCCGGGAAGTAGGAACAAATTGCAGATCTCCTCTCTCTCTGCCTTCTCTTTTACGGTCGGATTCTCTCTCTTCTTGCCTTGAAGTTTCCGTCATTTGAAGCAAAAATCGAAGACTTTTCATCAACTGTTCCCCTCCTGTGCGCCACCCACAATGCCCTTCCTCGTTCAGCGCCTGCTCTTGCCACGAGGGCGCGGACTTTCTTTCTAACCCTTCTCTTACGTTGTACAGTGTCTCCCCAAGTCGGTCAACTGTCGAGCGAGCGAGCGAGCGAGCTCCATTTTAAAGGTTCGGGCTTTCTGATCTGGTTCGCTCGAGCTGAACTACCCTTTTCCTCTTTTGATCTCTTCTTGCGAGAGCTCTTGGCTTTCGTGGCTGGCCTTCCTTGGTTTGAGCTCCAAAAAGCTGTCTTTCTTTAGTTCATGGGAACCCAAGGAAGGAATTGAGTTCAACATCATTTTGGGAGGTTCTGGTGCTTGACCCAATTGCTGTTTCGTTATGCTCTTTAGTGGGTTATAGATGCAATTCTTTTTGGCTCCTTCTTTTCTGATCATTGCCATACGATTTTGGCTTGTAGACTTGGAGATTTAGTGCTTCTGGTTACGGATTGAAACCGGGGTTGTTGTGTTTTAGCTGTCCCGCAAGGGGTTTGATTTTCGGTTAGTTCACGAATTGATGGCCTCTTGCAAGAAACCCCGCACCAAAGAGGCGGGTTGTCGCCGATTCGTGTTTGTATCTGTATTTACGTTCATGGTCGTCTCTGTTGTGGTTTTTTGCCTGAGAGCAAATCCGGTTTCAAACATCGCTATGGAGCCTGCTGATGATAGGAATCGTACTCAAAGTTATTTTCATTTGAAGAGGGATCTCAACCTCCCTAAGCAAAATGAACTGTCAATTCAATTGGAAATGCACAACCGGTTGCCTCCTAGAAACAGAGATCTGTATCCCACTTTGGCAAAGGATCACATAACTATAGTGTTGTACGTCCATAATCGGCCTCAGTACCTCCAAGTAGTTGTGAAGAGCTTATCTCAAGTAAAAGGTATTGGTGAGACTCTGCTGATAGTTAGTCATGATGGGTACTTTGATGAGATGAACAAGATTGTGGAAGGTATAAAATTTTGCCAAGTGAAACAGATTTTCTCTCCTTATTCACCTCACATTTTTCCCAGTAGCTTCCCCGGTGCATCACCTAATGACTGTAAGAATAAGGATGATGCAGCGAAGAAGCATTGTGAAGGAAATCCGGATCAGTATGGAAATCACCGATCGCCAAAAGTTGTCTCACTGAAGCATCATTGGTGGTGGATGATGAACACGGTGTGGGATGGGCTAAAGGAGACTCGGGGGCATACTGGCCATATTCTTTTCATAGAAGAGGACCATTTTATTTTTCCAAATGCATACCGCAACTTGCAGATACTCACGTCACTGAAGTCTAAGAAATGTCCTGATTGCTATGCTGCAAACTTAGCACCTTCTGATGTGAAGTCGAGGGGAGAAGGGGTGGAGAGTTTGATTGCTGAGAGGATGGGTAATGTTGGTTATTCCTTCAACCGAACTGTCTGGAGGAAAATCCATAAAAAGGCTAAAGAGTTCTGCTACTTTGATGATTACAACTGGGACATCGCTATGTGGACTACCGTTTATCCCTCCTTCGGGGCTCCAGTGTATTCATTGCGAGGACCAAGGACTAGTGCGGTTCACTTTGGGAAGTGTGGGCTACATCAAGGCCAGGGCGAGCAAACTGCTTGTGTTGATAATGGGGTTGTGAACATTGAAGTAAATGATGAAGATAAGGTTGCAAATATCAAATCTGAGTGGAATGTGCATGTCCATAAGCATCAACAAGGTTATAAGGCAGGGTTCAAGGGTTGGGGAGGTTGGGGTGATGAGAGGGACCGTCACTTATGCTTGGAGTTTGCTCGCATGTATAAACTCACAGAGACAGCTTCCTTCTGAATAGCCAGTCTTTTGATTTTTCCTGCTGCTGTAGCATGAGGCTCCAATTATTCTAGATGAGTTATCAATAGAAATACACATAGCATTTCTGTGTATCTAATTGAAACTTCGATTATTCAGTATAAAATTTCTCAAATTGATCTGCTTTTTGTATTAGCTTTTTGGCATGTACCAACTTTTTGTGTCCCTTTTGCTTTTCTTTGGTCATCTGTACCTAATGTTCAGTCTACATGGCATTTGAAGTTAATCTCTATCATCTTGATTTAAGTCACCAGGACATTGGAAATGCTTTCAAGAGAAGGATCTTTCTCTAAGGATCTGTTGCAATACTTATAATTGCATTCCTGGATAGCTTCTTTCAAAAGGGCTTCTGCTTCCTTAGTAAATGTTTTAGTAGAAGATATAATTTCTTGGAGTTGAGGTTTATTTATGGGTTTTTGCCTTGAGGAGAGGCAGAAGTATACTGTAAGCAAGGGTGGCTCATTCGGTCCATGTAATTGGGAAATGGATTGTGAACATGTTTCTTTGGTTCCTATGAAATTTTACTCACTGCATGCAGAGTGTTACCTGACCATTTGCGTTGAACGTTTGTCCAGATTTCGATTCAGATGTTCCTTTACCAGCTTTCTGAGGTTCAATTCCAACTGCAAACTTGTGTCTCTTATACTTTGCTGTGGGAAATTCACTTGGACTTGCATTTCTGTTGCATCCAAATATAATGATGGATGAGTAGAATATCTTGGATCAGTTGCAGGACTTGATATTCATTCACAGTTCCTTGGAAGAATGCCATTGGAGCTGAATAAGGTCGTCCCATGGTTTGTTGAGGAAAATCATATTATTTGGGATAATTTCGAGTCTTGATGAGCACTGCAGCTCTGAAGTTATGACTGTTGGTTCTTATTCTGGTGATTTAATTAAAAAGATATGATTTTCCTGAATTTATTAGGATCAGTCTATGTTGTTGAGGAAGGTCGGGCGGTTGTGGAATTTTTCATTTGCATCTTGTTTTGCTCATGATTACAGTTGCGGCTTCTTTTGCTCTCCGTTATTCGCCATGACTATTTTATGTTTCATATTTTGGAGATGCAAGTATATGTCAAACCGATCATGCGCAGAATGAGGGCCTATGGAATCTTCTTGCGTGGCAGGAGAAATCTCTCTACTTCTCAACTGATGGCTTGTGTGAGGCTCTCTGTTTTGTTGCATTGATCTAGTGGAAAAGTGATTTACAAGAGCTACTAATCCTTTTCTGTGAATATTGAAATCTCCAATGTTGCTTCATCTGTCAAGTGAGGTCTGCGTAGTGTAAGCGATCAACTCTGATGCTGTACTAGATTTACTACATTGTTGTCTTTCAGGACATAGATTTGTTGGTTCAGAACTCAATATCTGCTCGTACTCTTTTTCGTTTGTATTGTATCTTGAGCTCCTCATATTATCGTTAACTGCAATTCTCACAAGAAATCTTGTGCTTGTTCATCAAAGCAAATAGCCGAATCCTGTTGCTAACTCATTGAGCACTCCATAAATTCTCGAAGAATATTTTGTTTTAAATACAAGCGCACTTCACTTTCTGACTGATAAATGGATCAACAGCTTTAGTCAAAGGGATACATACGACGCTCTCGATCATTTTGGGAAATGCATTTCGAATCAGTCCAACTCAAGGGTCGATCGTGCTGGTAAAATGGGAACCATTCCGTACCGTAAGAACTCGATTGATTTTGTAATTTCTTGAGTCTAGCAAAGTAACTTCTCTAAAATGAATCTCCAATCTCGATACAGATGAACTTATTTTGGCGTTGGAGATGCTACGTAATCCTGAGATACATGTATTAAAAACATTGCTGCTGTTGAATCTTGATGAGAAATATGACAAAAAATCTTGATGAGAAATAGTGTCATTTGGTTAAATTATCTTGACCTGACAAGACACGAGCGAGTGACCAAAAGCGGTGCATAAACGAGACCGAACGGTTCTTGAATCCACAATCCCATGTTTCGCTGCTTGCTGACGCGAGCTCACCCCTATAGAAAATCCCGGCGCGGCACCGTCTCTTCCCTCCGCAACGTCGGCACGTCGGCTGCAATTTGTCCCAAAGACGACTCCTTTGACTTCGCTCGGTTCGCCCACCCGCCTCATCGATCTCTCGTCCTGTCGGAACCATCTCAAGGCGGCGTCCCACGCCCTCCACAGTCCTCGCCGGACGTTTCTTTGCCTGCAAACTCCCAACTCTTC
This sequence comes from Eucalyptus victrix, assembly GCA_016097545.1. Lineage (NCBI taxonomy): Eukaryota > Viridiplantae > Streptophyta > Magnoliopsida > Myrtales > Myrtaceae > Eucalyptus > Eucalyptus victrix. The sequence continues at coordinate 10,969,718 of CM027842.1, forward strand.
GACCATTTGGTCTCTCGTTGCCGCGGCTCTCGTTGCCCGAACGATGCCAAGGAGCTTCATTTGCAGTTGCTCAAGGCCGGGTTCGACAATGACTTGTTTCTTTGCAACACCCTTGTTAATATCTATGCTAGAGTTGGCGATCTGGGTTCTGCGCAAAAGCTGTTTGATGATATGCCGAGCAGGAATTCTGTCACTTGGGCTTGCTTGATCTCCGGCTATGCGCAGAGTGGTGTGCCGGAGAAGGCGTGGGTGCTTTTTAGATGCATGGTCAGGGAAGGGTTGATGCCGAATCACTATGTGTTTGGGAGTGTTCTCAGGGCTTGCCAAGAGTACGGGCTGTCTGGGCTTAAGCTTGGGATGCAAATTCATGGAATGGTTTCGAAGACTCGGTATGCTGGGGATGTGGTGGTGTCAAACGTGCTGATATCGATGTATGGGGGTTGTTTGGGCTCCCTCAATGATGCTTTCGGCATTTTTGATGAGATAAATTTGAGAAATTCAATATCATGGAACTCTATCATGTCGGTATGTTCTCAAAGAGGAAATGCGGATTTGGCATTCGAATTATTTGCAAGAATGCAAAGAGATGGTGGTTCAGGGTTCAGTATAAAACCTAATGAGTATACTTTCAGTAGCTTAATTACAGTGACTTGTTCTTTGCGTGATTCAGGTTCTTTGCTTGAGCAGATGTTCGCCAGAGTTACCAAATCTGGCTTTCTTTATGATCTGTACGTAGGTAGTGCTCTAGTAAGTGGATTTGCAAGATTAGGATTGACTGATCATGCAATTAATATATTTAGGCAGATGACTGAGAGGAATGTGGTCTCCTTGAATGGTTTGATGGTTGGATTAGTGAGACAAAAGAAGGGAGAAGAAGCTTTTAAAATTTTTAGTGAGACCAGAGAGTTAGTCAACATAAATGTTGATTCATATGTAGTTCTTTTAAGTGCTGTCGCTGAATTCGCTGTGCCTGATGAAGGGAAGAGAAGTGGAAGAGAAATCCATGCATATCTTATCAGGACTGGCTTAATTAACAATAAGGTTGCTGTGGAAAATGGGCTGGTAACTATGTATGCTAAATGTGGTTCTGTTAATGATGCTAAATCAGTTTTTGCATTGATGAATGAGAGAGATTCGGTTTCATGGAATTCCTTGATTTCAGCCTTGGATCAAAATGGCTGTTTTGAGGATACAATTATGAGCTTCTCACAGATGCAGAGAAATGGACTGATACCTTCTAATTTCACTTTGATAAGTACATTGAGTTCATGTGCTAGCTTAGGATGGACTCAGCTTGGCCAGAAAATTCATGGAGAAGGGATTAAATTAGGGCTTGATTTAGATGTTTCGGTTTCAAATGCTCTTCTTGCTTTATATGCTGAAGTTGGGTGTCTTGCTCAATGTGAGAAAGTTTTCTCCTTGATGCCGGAATATGATCAAGTTTCATGGAATTCGATCATTGGGGCATTTTCTGATTCAGAAGCATTAGTTTCTGAGGCAGTGAAGTATTTCTTGGGCATGATGCGAGCGGGATGGAGTCTGAACAGAGTAACCTTTATAAACATTCTCGCTGCTGTCTCACTGCTATCACTTCAGCGATTTAATCACCAAATTCATGCTTTGGCATTAAAATACAATCTCACAGATGACGTTGCTATTGAGAATGCACTTTTGGCCTGCTATGGGAAGTGCGGAGAGATGGATGAATGTGAACGGATCTTTTCCAGAATGTCTGAAAGAAGGGATGAGGTGAGTTGGAATGCTATGATCTCTGGGTACATCCACAATGAGTACTTGTCCAAAGCCATGGATATGGTTTGGTATATGTTGCAGAGAGGTCAGAAGTTGGACTCTTTCACCTTTGCCACCGTTCTTAGTGCTTGTGCTTCGGTTGCAACGCTAGAACGTGGCATGGAAGTTCATGCTTGTGGGATGAGGGCTCACTTGCAATCCGATGTTGTGGTAGGTAGCGCATTGATTGACATGTACTCAAAATGTGGAAGAGTAGATTATGCCTCCCGATTTTTCCAAAACATGCCTGTAAGAAATGTTTATTCGTGGAATTCCATGATATCCGGCTTTGCACGCCATGGACACGGAGAAGACGCTCTAAATCTTTTCAGACAAATGAAGCTAAGTGGACAACCACCAGATCATGTGACTTTTGTCGGAGTGCTTTCAGCTTGTAGCCATGTGGGTTTGGTTGAGGAAGGTTTTATGCATTTCAAAGCCATGCAAGAAGAGTTTGGCTTGGCTCCTAGGACGGAACACTACTCATGTATGGTGGATCTGCTCGGCAGGGCAGGCGAACTTGGCAAGAATAGAGGACTTTGTCAATAAGATGCCTATGGAACCGAACATTCTTATTTGGAGAACAGTGTTGGGAGCCTGTTGCCGAGTGAATGGTCGTAATAGCGAGCTTGGTCAAAGGGCTGCTCATATGCTCTTTGAGATGGAGCCGCAAAATGCTGTGAACTATGTCCTCCTCTCAAATATGTTTGCTTCTGGAGGAAAATGGGATGAAATGGCAAAGGCTAGAAGAGCGATGAGGCAAGCTGCAGTGAAAAAGGATGCTGGGTGCAGTTGGGTCACGATGAAAGACGGTGTTCATGTCTTTGTGTCTGGAGACAAATCGCACCCAGAGAAAGACCTGATCTATGAGAAGCTTGCAGAACTTAACAGAAAAATGAGAGATGCTGGTTATGTGCCCCAGACGAGCTTCGCTTTATACGATCTTGAAGTGGAGAACAAGGAAGAGCTGTTGAGCTATCACAGTGAGAAAATTGCAGTTGCTTTCGTCCTCACGAGAAAATCGGAAAGGCCCATCAGGATCATGAAGAACCTTCGCGTCTGTGGTGATTGCCACTCTGCATTCAAATACATCTCGAGAATAGCCGGGCGGACCATAGTGTTGCGGGATTCAAACAGGTTTCATCATTTCAAAGATGGCGCATGCTCGTGCAGGGATTACTGGTGATTCAGCCAAAGATTGGCACAGAAGCAAGCTTTCTCGTCGTGGGAAATCGGCGCAGGGTTTTCTAGGCTCAAGGAAAAGCGAAGGGGAGTTCATTGCAGATTCTCTGGCCTCTTCAGCCCAGATAGAGGGCAGCATAGACTGCAGAGATGCAACATCTGAAGGAGTTTGCAAAGTCAAAATGGACAGATTTACTCTTCTCAGATAATCAGTAATTTTGCTGAGGATGGAAGATGCCAACTCATAATAACATGTAGCAAGATCCAGTGAGACTTTGACCTGCTTACTTCCATAGATGTCTATCTGTACTTCTCTCAATGGGAACCAGGGTTGTAAGAACTAGGCCGGGAGGCTCAACACATAGAATTCATTTACATCATAGCAATTGGTTTCACAGTCCATTCTTACTGATCACACTTTATTATCTCCGGTTTTTGGACAATCAAGTAGATTGGACCGACCCCTTGGATGCCCCGACTGGTCCCTCACACAATCGATCTCCCAAGACATTGTGTCTTTCCGACCATCGATCAAACATGGTCCGACTATTATCACTTCAAAAGAAAAATTAAGAAAATTTATAGAATTGCGTACTTAATATGCTAATGCCTTTATGCTTAATTAGCTTGTTTTTGGATTAAGCAGGTAAAATGTTAATACACATATCTGTCCACGTCATCTAGCCAGCTCAGCAATGGGCCTTTCATGGGCCTCAGGGCTGGGCTCCGGTAAAGCAAAGTTGGGCCTGTGCCCATTGACTTCTCGTACGTCCACGCACGGCGTGACGAAGGACAGGCGAAGCAGCTTTTTATTCGAAGGAAGAGACGAATTGAGACGGAGTAGATGGCGATGGAAGCAGCTGATGTCCATTCCACCTTCGGAACTGCGGTCGCCCCGCGCGTAGCGATTCCGGGTGCGTTGTCTGAATCCAATTCCCTTCCGTTCTCCATCTGGGTTCGTGAATTCGCGAGCTCGAGTGCGCAAAAGCGGCGGACTTTGGTTCGGAATTCTTTGATCGGCCCGGTGTGCCTTGCTTTCTGAATTCTTGACGGTTCGCGTGCACCCGAACTTCCAGGTTCTGAGGAGGGTAAGTTCAAGAATCGGAGGTGGGCAGCAATCCCTTTTCGCGGGTACGTGGGAGCTCGAGAGAAATCGCTGCTACTTCGTTACTGTTCGATGTACTGATTTGATGAAGCTGAAGTTCGTGTCTTTCCCCCGTTATATTTTTCGGTGATGGATAGGAATTCGCTCCATGTTGGTGCTACAGTTAGGATATGGATGGGAACTGAGTATTTTTGTTTGGCCATTTTCGTCAAACATGTTCGTTCTATCTATGGCTTCGGGCAGCTGCTTACGAGTTCGATCATGCCCTGTTAAAACTAAGTTGCTCATCTCAATTGCGTTTGGTTAAGAATGGCTTGCTTTCTCCAATTTCATTTCTCCATGACTCGAGCTCCTGTTTGGTAATCAATTTCTTAGGAAGTCTATTAGAGCAATTGATTTATCTTGAGCTTAGCGGAACTAATTATTCTGCCATGTTGTTGATTTGGCTTACTTTCATTTGTGCCTGTGCTCTTTTCATTCTTTTGCATTGGAATCCATATGGTTATATTTTCTTGCTGAGTAAATGCCTACTCTGTTGTCACTCTTCTATGATGTATGGGTTCAGTAGAAGTGCAACCAATTCTAGATTTTCAAATCTAATTATATTCCTTGTGTATTGTGTTTTTCTTTTTCCTAGTGTATGTTGTTTAAGTGGTTGTGTTTTTCGGTCAGATTTTATCTAAAAGTGCTTATATAAGGTATCGCTTCTTTATGATTTCATCGTGCTACTCTGGGCTGAATGGATGATAAACTATTGAAGATGCGAAAGAGCAGAGGTTTACAGATATATGTTGGCAGCTAAATAGAGGGTTTACCTTCTACTCTTGACGTGGAATTGTGATAATGATCAGATGTAATAGCAGCTGTTATTAATACTATCTATTTTGAAGTTGGAAAAATGGGTGCAAGTTTTACAGAATGTTGATACTTCAAACAATCGAGTGCTCTCAAGCCTCATCTCTTTTTCTTCCATTTGACTAATTTCAGGTGACAAAGAAAGTGAGAAGCAAGGAAGTGAAACTGGGAGGTTGTGGAAGACCTCCCAGTTGATGGGAAATGAAGCCATCAAGTAATATATGGATTCGGCGCCAACAGTGTCCATGTGGAGATTGGAAGTGCTACATGAGATCTGAGGGAGATGATCAGCCATCAGTGAGCCCCCACCCCACCAAGAAGGAGAGGACGCTATCTTTGCCAACAACAGAAGCAGTCTTTACTCCTTATGTAGGCCAAATTTTCAAGAGTGATGATGAAGCGTTTGAATACTACAGTAATTTTGCTCGAAAAAATGGATTTTCAATTAGAAAAGCACGCTCAACAGAGAGCCAAAATTTAGGAGTTTATAGGCGAGATTTTGTTTGTTATCGGTCTGGGTTTAACCAGCCAAGGAAGAAGGCGAATGTTGAGCACCCCAGGGATAGAAAATCGGTACGGTGTGGATGTGATGCAAAGTTGTATCTGACAAAGGAAATTGTTAACAGTGCCACACAATGGTACGTTTCGCAGTTCAGTAATATTCATAATCATGAATTATTGGAGGATGATGAAGTTCGTCTACTTCCAGCTTATCGGAAGATACAAGAGGCTGATCAGGAACGAATCCTTCTGCTTTCAAAAGCTGGGTTTCCTGTGAATCGAATAGTGAAGCTCCTGGAAATAGAAAAAGGGCTACAACCTGGGCAATTACCCTTTATTGAAAAGGATGTCAGAAATTTTGTTCGGACTTGTAAGAAGACTGTCCAAGAAAATGATGCTTTGCTTAACAAGAAGAGGGAGAGTGATGCGATAGAACTTCTTGAGGCATGCAAACATATGACAGAGAAGGATGCTGATTTTGTTTATGATTATACTACCGATGAGAATGAAAAAGTTGAAAATATTGCATGGTCATATGGACATTCTGCACGTGCTTTCCCTGCTTTTGGAGATGTTGTTACTTTTGATACCTCTTATAGATCAATTACCTATGGATTGCTACTTGGTATTTGGTTTGGTATGGATAATCACGGAAAGGCGATTTTCTTGGGGTGCGTGTTGCTGCAGGAGGAAAGTGCCAACTCATATTCATGGGCCTTACAGGTTTGTGGAACATGAATCCTTGTGATACATAAACATGCTGTATTCGCATGTCTCCTCATGATTTCTTGTTTTGGGCAGACATTTGTTCAGTTTATGAGGGGAAGACGTCCACAAACAATTTTGACTGATCTAGATTCGGGGCTCAGGGATGCCATTGCTAGAGAGTTAACCAACACCAAGCACATCATAAGTATATGGCATGTCCAGTCCAAATTATCTAGTTGGTTCTCTACGACACTTGGATCACAGTACACAGAGTTCAAAGCTGAATTGGATACATTATGTCATTCGGAGAGCATGGATGGCATGGATGGCATGGATGAATTTGAACTTCAATGGAATTGTATCGTAGCTCAGTTTGGACTTCTTGCTGATAAGCACATGGCGCTGCTCTTCTCTTATCGGGCTTTGTGGCCATTGTCATTGATTAGAGGATATTTTGTTGCTCGTGCAATGACAGCGGAGTATTCAAAATCAATGGATATATTTGTGAAAGAGATACTGACTTCACAGACTTGCTTGCCTGTGTTCTTTGAGCAGGTACAGTTTCATGCTTTTTGTCCTTTCTATCTCCTTGCTTTCTGATGTACTTATTAAAATCGGTTGTTCTATTTTCTGGACTTTTTCAGGTTGGAGTAGCTTCTAGGTCTGTAAATCAAGCTGCTGAAAATCTGCAGTACATGCATATGAAAACATGCATGCCCATCGAAGAACATGCCCAGAGTATACTCACTCCTTATGCCTTTAAGGTCTTGCAGCATGAAATGGTTCTCTCTCTGCAATACGCGATGACTGAAATGGCCAATGGATCATATCTTTTGCGGCACTACAAAAAACTGGATAGAGAGTGTTTTGTAAGTTGGACACCGGAAGATGAGCTCATACGTTGTTCCTGTAAGGAATTCGAGCATTCTGGAATACTATGCAGGCACTCAATTCGAGTTCTTGTGGCAAAGAACTTCTTCCAACTCCCCGAAAAGTATTTTCCACTTCGTTGGCGGCTGGAGAGTTCTTTAGTCCCATTGGATGATCACAATGTTCCGAGAAGCAGCAATGATTGCGTTCAAGCCTTCCATTCATTGGCTGCGTCTTTATTGACTGAATCCTTAACATCCAAAGAACGGTTCAATTATGTTAACCGAGAACTCAGTAGTCTGTTTGATCGTGTTAGGGACATGCCGGCTGCTGATGACTCTGCTGCAAATATGGCGCTGAACAATGAGAGCGAATCTTTTCAATGTTAACCATGCCTTATGCAGTGGATTATATAAATTATCTGCTCAATCCGTGTGACGGCCTAATCACATGCTAGGCGGAAAACTGTGAAGGCGCAAGAGAGAAAGATGGGAAACTTGTAGTGTTCTTACTGTACAGAGTTACCATTCAAAATCATTTAGCGGGCCTTTGCTGTGAAAATTTGATGAGACGACTGTCTTACACTAGTCGGTGAAATGCGCTTGTGCATTGTCTATGCGAATTTAACAAGGAAAGAGATAGAAAGTGGAGAGACGGTGGATCTAAGAAGGCCTACTGAATTGTGCATAACTATACTTGTTTGAGCGTATATTGGAATTCTAAGTTTGCTAATGCATATCGCCGATGCTTCATGATGTTGACTATCAGATACACTTTCATGAACTCCAGGTGATCAAGAAAGAAAAGGATGGCATAAATGGCACATAACCATTATGCATCAACTTGCAGAGTATGAACCTGAGAAATCAGAACATAGATTCAATGAAATCCAAGACAGTCTGGAGTGTACTAGAGTCAAAAAGAATCTTAAATTGTCGCTTAGCGCAAGACTTGCAAGTCGTCAACACAGAAGTTGCATCGAAGGTTCTTCTCATTTCGCCGAGTAAGCATAACGAAAAATCTCTGCGTTCACACACGGCAGCATAAAGCAAGATGCGGACATAACTTCTTATATAATACTGGGTAGACCAAGACCAAAAAGACTTTTAATAAAAGGACAATTTTTCGTTTGGAGCACGAAAGAGAAAGGAAGAATCATAGACGACGCGGATAAATCTGACAATCTTATTTTTTTATTGCAATGTTCTTAAAGCAGCTATTGAGATACTGGTGTCTAGAAAGAGCACAATCTAAAGTTGGTTTCCAAAGTGCTCTGGCTTTTCACCATTGAAAAGAAATGGGAAATGCTTTAGAGCATATCTCATGAAAGTAAAGAAGGAAAATTAACATGGGACAGTATGACATGTGCTCAGACGATCTCGAGCTCGAGGGCAAATTTTTCGCGGATGCTTGTTGTGATATCTCATTGAGTTTGAGGGCAATTTTTTTGTGGATACTTATTGTGATATCGCGTTGACCGAACCATGCATGTTAGCCTTCGGTTAAGATCACTTGTTAGCCATGGCTTGATGTTGATAAAGAGAGAAAATTTTGGTCCAAAGCAAAGCTAAAACATAGCTGTAATGCAGAAGCTTCTCTATAGATATATTGCGGAATATCCAATTTAGACCCACAATGATTCAAGACAGGATGCATTACAAGACGACTAAGAATACCCGTAAGCCACAGTAGTCCTATTAGAAGGAAAAAAAAATCTAGGCAGAAAAAAAAATGTCGTTAGAACTTCCAAAAATTATCTGATATTAGGGAGCTGCAAGATCTTGAATTCAAAGTTCTCCTTTCATTCTCTTTATGAATTTATCGCATTTTCTGTTAAATTCCTCGTCGCTCAACTCCCCATCTGCTTCATCGTCAAAACCATCGACGTTGTAATCGGTAACTGCTCCATCAGTGATCTGCATGAGCTCCCTTGGTTGCTCTGGCGTTGCCTGCTCAGTGATCAAGTATTCATCTCTGCTCAACGCATCCTCAATTTCATCATCATCATGATGACTCACCACAGTAATCCCCAGCTCACTTCCTCGTTCTGGGATTTCTTCTTTCTCAATCAAGAACTCACTTTTAACAACCATTGGAAGCTTTTCTTCTGTATCCAGAGGAACAGAATTGACTGAGTGGCAGAGTCGTGGAGACACCGTCATGCTTCTTTGCTCCTTCAGTTCATTCGAGATATCACGAACGTGTCCACTGAACTGAGGATCGTCGTGTGCAGCCTGTGGACCAGAAGGGGCGACACCACCAGACCGTCCAGTCTCGATGAGGCCGGAGCTCCCAAGAAGGATCATCAAGATCCCGTTGCAGAGGAAGAACATGTTCTTCTTGCTGGGGGTGTAGATGAGAGACTGCAGCTCCATGAAATATGCAGGGAATTGGAAGCTCTTGAAGGAGTGGAAGCAAAGCGGGACCAGAAAAGTAGAGAGGAGGAACACTAACAGCCCGGAAAAGATCGAGACCGAAACCATAGTTTGGATGGTTCTCCTTTGAAATTTGGAATTGGTGGACATTTTCAGAGATGGGTTATGATCTCGGTGATGCTTCACATGCTCCATCAAGAGAAGAACGGCTGGATTTCCCGTTTTCTGAACTGGAAAGGAAGAGAGCGATGCAAGAAAATGGTGGAGGGACAGGCTTTTCGGCTTACGATTACATTGAGCGCAACGTGTTTATATAGGACTCGAAGTCGTCAGGTCAATCTCGAGGAAGAGCGAAAATCAAGAACCGGTCATTTGAAGCCTGGTTGCTTTTTACATATCTGCCCTCACTTGATTCTTGCTGCATGTGGTTGTCTCTATCATCACCAAAAACAATAGTAACAAAAGAAAATTAAGAAAGCTGTAGTTATTCAAATCCAACCACGACGATACACTTAACCACAAGACATGATTGATATAAAATCCCTAGTGAGACTCATCAATTATATGGCGATACAAGTTTTATTTTTTGAGTCAAATATGACTGTACAACTTACTCATGGTATTTGTCGACATAATGCTTTGTGAACTTATCGATCATGAGTTTTTAATAAGCAAGTTTAGATGAAGTACATAGTATGTGGCGACAATCAATCGACTATAAGTATACACAGAAGTTGAAAATTGAGTTAAAGGGGATCTATGTATGAGGGGATAATCTTAATAACTAAGAAGTTTGAAGCAGTTACAAATCATCTTTTAGGTGGAGGGCAAGTCAAGATATTTAGAAATTCTTGAGAAGATATATCAAAACATAAAATGAAAAGGACCTTTTTAGACATGGAAAGAATCCAAAAAATAAAGCATTCAAGCATCTCATATACAACCACGAGCAATAAAAGATGACAACAATGTATCAGACTATAGCCCTGAGATGACCTTGAAGATGTGAAGAAGGCCATTCCTAACAGAGAGATTAGATTTTGCCTAGGTTGAATTGGAAATTTAATTAGATTAGGTTTCCCAATTCCACTACTTCATCATTGTTATAAAAAGCTTTTTAGTGGCATCTCGTATTCAATTCCAGTTCATTGAATAAGCATGACCTCCAAGAATGTGAGCTATCTATTCCAATTCAATAGAATTTCAAGCAATTTTCTCATTGATCACGATCATTTATCGTAATTCGAATCTTACAAAATCCTCTAGGCTTCTTCAGGGCATGTTATAATTCATTTGCTTTTGAATTTGAAATCGACTTTGGGAGTTCAATTGGTCATCAATCATCCTCAATCGAACTTTAATTAATAATCGAAATAATTTAAAAAAAGAAAAGACATGGGACATGGGTATCTTTGCCATAAATTAATTTGACCGCGACACAGCTGGATTACTGATATCAAAAGTGGAATATTCCCATTCTTGAAATTGACCAAGGAAAAATAATTTCTGTGGAGCGACTTGGTGGGGGACAGACATGGACACCGCCGTGGGTTGAGGTCCAAATATTACGCAGAAATGATTGCTTCGGACAGGGGTGTTGCACACTGTTATTAGAAAGAATGAGTCAAATGGTCTAGTCCCTCTTTCGTTAGTTACAAATTTCACGCGGTTCTTGTTGGAATCAAACCCGGGTCAGCCATTCCGGCCTTTCGCCACCGGTCTCGGGATGACGCTTCCAAGGCCACAACAGTGTGCTGTACAGTGTACAGCTACGCTCTCACGATAGTTTCACAATCGATTATGACAGTACGTCAGAAGATAATACGCCGTACATGACTTCCTTATAGGCACCACCCACAACCCTTTCCCGAGCCTAAGTCTTCCGGCATGAGAGCCGGCATCATAGGGCTACGGATGGTTTCCGTGCTGTAAGATCATTTCGCAACATATCACAATACTTCTATACTTAGCTATGACGGTGTGTCATGTAAGGATACAGCGCTGCTAACGTGCTAGAATTGACTCTGGGCCTAATGTTAAGTATGGCGCATGAGCATCTAACGCAAAACAAAATTCAAGGGCCTAAGTAAAGCTCCATTAATCATGCATCAAGGTTCATATATCTTTATTTTTTTACAATCCCCACCCAAAATCCAAAATACATAAAGGAAAACTAGGCCAATTTTTTTCCTTTTAAGCAAATTTGCTTAATTTATTTTCTTGATTTTTCTCCACTCCAGATGACATTTTTCTTCAAATATCGCAAGATATCCATAAGGGCTCATCGAACTGCCCTCTCAACTGATCCCCGTGCCAACCCTCGCCAGTCCCCGACCTCAGATCGCCGGGGCCCACGTCATCCGATGAGTGCCACGCTGGTGTCCCATTCTCGAACCCATTCCACGTCAGCCTCTGGAGCCTGCTCCCGTCCAGCCTCACCACATATAGCTCCCCGTATGGTTGGAACTGGTTGGGCCACGACACCGGCTCCGCCGTCACCCCACCCAAGTTCGCTGTGAACAGCAGCCACTCCCCGTCCCTGCTGAAGCACACGTGATTGATCCTCTCCCGATCGACCTCGGGAGACCCCTCTGGTGCCGCCACGTGAACCCTCCTCGAACCCGACCCGTCCGGTCTAATGAGATAGATGCTGAAGGCGTCCACATTGTCCGGGTTGTGCCGATTCGACGAGAAGGCTATGAGGTCGCCGTTGGGCGACCACGATGGCATCGTGTCGATCCATGGCCCATCCGTCAGCTGGCGGATCCCCGCCGAACTCGCCGTTCACGGCATCGACCACGTACAAGTTCTTGTGGCCGGTCCGACCGGACCGGAACACGAGCCACTTGCCGTCGGGAGAGCACGAGGGGAAGGCGTTGTTCCCCGTGTCCTCCCTCGTGAGCACCTTCACGTCGCATTTGACACCGCCCTCCGGACCGGATAAGTCGAACTCGAGCCGAGCGATCTGGACCGTCGCTTTGGGCGAATCGAAGATCGGTCCGATGGAGGTGTAAATGACGTTCTTCTCGGTGGGGCTCCACGAGTTGTAGAAGGCGGTCCGATCCTTGATCACCGTCCACCGCCTCGAGCCGTCGGACCGGACGATCTTGACGCCGCCGTTGACGGCGGCCTCGAAGTCGTGGTTGAAGGCGATGAGCTCCCCGTCCGGGGAGAAAGAAGGGAACGACCCGTTCAGCCTCAGCATCCGGAGCCCCTTGATGGGCGACGCGACCGGGTCGAGGTTCGGGACCCTCGACTCGCCCTGAGTCGACTCGCCTCGGAACCGGTGGTACCCGACGTACCCCGACCCGGGAGACACGAACGGGTTGTAATGGTGGAAGTTCGGGTTCACCGGTTCGGTGACGGGGACGAAGGACTCCGCCCCGGCGTCGAAGATCTCGATGTGCCGGTAGCTCTTGCCCCGCCGCCGTGTCGCGACGGCGATTTTGTTGGAGCCGGGCATGGCGGCCGGAGTGAAGCAGTGGACCCCTGGAGGAGTGATCCGGGTCGGAGCCAGCGGGAACCCGGAGAAATCCGCGTCCGAGGGGAACTCGAATTCGACCCGGAAAATGCTCCACCACCCGTCCTCCGCCCTCCGGTGGAAGTAGACGACGGAGTCGCCGGACCAGGTGGGCCAGCCGCCGCCCTCCGCCACGACGACCCGCTCCGTCGGGTCGGATTCCCGGAACACGACGATGTCCGTATTCAGGGCGTGGAACTCGCCGCCCCAAGGGCGCGACCCGTAGGACGCGACGGCGACGAACTTCCCCGACCGCGAGACGGCCGGGCTGTAGTCGGCGGAGCCGTGCGGGGTCAACCTGGCGATTTGGGTACCCTCCAGGTCGGCCGAGTAGAGAGCGGACCAGCTCGCGAAGGGCTTGCCCGGGTCCTCGTGAGCCGAGATGAAGTAGAGCCGGCCGTTGCGGAGGACGGGCCGGTCGTGGAAGAGGCTGCCCGGCGCGGAAGGGAGCGGCTCGGGCTGGGAGGATCCGGACCGGGCGAGGTAGACCCGGGGGCAGCCGGTCCGGTCGGAGACGAAGACGACGGCCTCTGGGTCGTCCTCGCCGTCCTCGCCACCGGCGGAGGCGAATTGGGCGTTGAAGTTGATGGAGAGGCCGTCGGTGAGGCAGCGCTCGCGGCGGGAGGCGAGGTCGAGGGAGAAGACGTCGAAGCCGAAGTAGGGGCGGCCGACGGTGGTGAAGAGGACGGTGCCTGTGGGCTCGTCCATGAGATGATGGAGGAAGCGAGTGACGGAGGGAGCGAGCGAGCGGGAGATCGGGAAGCGGACGGCAGTGAAGATGGTGGTGGCGGTGGGTGGAGGGATGTAAAGAAATGGCGAGAGCGGATTAGGTTGATCATGACATGCCTTGTTTGGCACGATTTGCGTCTTCGGGTCGGATAACGATTGGGGGAAGCGAAATGGGACCGGGAAAGCAAATAAAGAAATTAGGGCTTTCTCGTGGGCCGGTAACGATTGCTGTCGGCTGAGTGTTATCTCGGGCAACGGAGGACGTTTTTTACCAGGCCGATGTGAATTCGGAGTGCTAATTTGCGGGAGATTGATCGCACCGTGGACAGAATGACTCTGGAGATTTGACTGTTGACCTTTGCTTTGAGTTTTGGTTCGAAATGCGAAAGAGATTGGAATGGCAAGTTGAGGGAATTCATGCTGTAAAATGGGAATTTCCCCTTGTGCTTTTCAGAATGTTTCTAAGAATTTCTGGGGTATTCTTTCGATATTTGCTAGATATTATAAAAAAAGAAAGAAAGAAGGAAAACTCTCGTTTGATGATTATAAAACTTTTAAGTTTACGATAGAACGTGGGGGTAGTTTTGAGTCTTTTGACTTGTTACTATTGATATATTGGTCTTTCCAAAAGCATGCGACTGCTTGGCACTTAAATAGCAAGAAAGTTATGGTAGACGGAGCGCCTCCCTTGTTGCCAAAAACAAACATCACATCCACCATGACTTGGTTGGAAGTGCGAACCACTTATTCCTTTTCCTTGCATTTATGTTTGCATTGAGTATTGAGGTGTTCAAGTCGGACTTGACCCCTGAAACCCTGGTCCCATCGGCTCTGTACCAGGGCATCTGTAACTTCGAAAGCACGTTCACATTCAAAATTTGATGACTATAGTTTTTGTCTGAAGTTCCAGAAGAAAAAAGGAGTTTGGGGGACTCAAAATTAAAGCGGCTGCCAAATACAACTGTCTAAAAAGAGCGCCCTGAAAAGTTGGGTCTACATTCGGGGGGCTAATTCGCGGGAGAATGATCGTGCTGTGGACACAATGGCCATGAAGATTTTAACTGTTTGACGCCTACTTTGAGTTTTGGCTGTTTTAGCTCGAAATGCGAAAGGGATTGGAAATGGCGAAATTAAATAGAATTCGTGCTATAAAAAGGGAATTGCGCCCTTTATCGTGGGGACCATGTGAATCTCCTTTTATTCCTTTTCCTTGCGTTTCTGTCTCGTGACGATTCATCATTGCTCGAACCAAGCGAGCATGAGCCTCCGTTGAGTATAAGCTGAGGTGCTCAAGTTGGACTTGAACCTCAGAAACCCTGGTCCCATCAGCCCAATACCAGGGCATATGTGGATTTTAAAGCACGTTCACATTCAAAACTTTGATAGCTCTATAGTTTTTGTCTGAAGCACAATTTTTTTTTTTTAAAAAAGGGAGTTTAGAGGACTATTTATTTCTCTATTGCGATGTTCTTAAAGCTGCTGCGAAATACAAAGCGTCTGAAAAAAGCACAGTAAAAAGTCTGTCTTCATTCTGCTCTGGCTTTTCACTTACGAAAGAAAATGCTTTGGACATCTCTTGTGAAAGAAAGCATGAAATGGGATAGTATAAAATGTACTCAACAATCTCAAGCTCGCTTCGACCAAAAAAAGAAAAATGTCAAGCTCGAGCGCAAGCTTTCGAGGACGCAAATGATGATGCCGCACTATATATATTAGTCTTTTTTAAGATCGCTTAATCTTCATGTTTTATGTTGATGAAGAGGTAAAATGTTGGTCCAAAGCAAAGCTAAATCATAGTTGACATGTGGAAGCTTCTCTGTAGACATGTTTCAGATAATCCACATTAGACCCGCCAGAATTAAAGATGGTAGCATTACAAGAGAGCGAAGAGGACCTTTGTGAGCTATAGTCCTCTTACAAGGGAAAAAACCTGGGGAAAATATTCTGTTGCTGGAACTTCCATATGAACCTGTTATTACAGAACTACAACATTTTGACATCAAGGTTCTCCTTTTGTTTCCTTTATGAAGTCATCGCATTTCCTGTTGAATTCCTCTATGCTTGACTCTCCATGTGCTTCGTTGTTGTCGTTACTGTCGTGAGTTCCCTCGGTGATCCCCGACTCACTTCCTTGATCTTGAATTCATCTCTCTGAATCAAGAACTCACCTTTAACACCCATTGGAAGCTTTTCTTCGGCATCAGTTGTTCCTCTTTTCTCTGTCAATTCATTTGAGAAATCACAGCCATGTCCGTTGAACTACCATCTAGTCTCGATCAGGCCAGATCTACCGACAATGATCACCAAGATCCCACTGATGAGCAAGAATCATAGTTTTTGCAGGTGTCGCAACTGAGAGACTACAGCTTCAAAAAATATGCAGAAAGAACAGACCTCTTGGAGAAGCAGAAGCAAAGAGGGATGAGAAGAGAAGAGAGGAGGAACAATAACATCCCAGAAAGATCAAGACTAAGACAATCATTTGGATGGTTTTCCTTTGACATTTGGACATAGTGAACAGGCTCAGGCATGAGTTATGATCTTCATGATGCTGCACCTCCTCCATCAAGGGTGGAGCGATTGTAGCTTTTCTTTTCCGGATTGGAAGGGAAGAGATAGGGCAAAGGAAAGGGGAGAGGAACTGGCTTTCGGCTTGCATTACACTGAGGGCAATGCTTTGCATATGTTATAATGAGAACTCAACGTCATCAGGTCATTCTCAATTTTAAAGGATAGTTAATTTTTCATTTCTAGGATAATTGGTTTGACATTTCAAATCCCGGTTCATTTGCAGGTTTGCATTCCTTATTTTAATGTGTCGATATCTGTATGTTTCAACCCTCAATTGAAGAGAAAGTTTTTCTTTCCTCTCTCTTCCTCTCTTTAGAGAATACCTCAGAATTTTACGTCTCAGAGTTTAGACGAAATAATTTATGATCATCTTAGGACCAATCTTACATGGAGTACCCTAGTCACCATAATTTTTCCTTGGCATGGGAGTTGCCAATACCCCTATTAGTTTTAGGTCGCTAAGACCCCCTAATGTAGGGGCCATTTCTCACGACTCGACTGGAACACCCCACCACAGGGTGTTCCCCTTCATTGCCGTGGAAGCCTTTTTCATTTCCCAGAGAGTTGATTTTACATTTCCACTTGAGGATCTGCTTAGGTCTGTAATAAGTCAATTGAAAGATGGTTATTTTTCATTTCTAAGATAGTTGATTTTACATTTCAAACCCTGCTCAAGCTTTGTGGTAGTAATATCGCGGCATCTGATTCTCTTTATTATTCCTAGGAACAATTTTAAAACAATGTAATCCTCGTTGAGGGGCTAGAGATTGGAGGAGAAAACAAGAGTGTATAGCACCAAGAATTACATCATGCAAAAGTTGTTGCTAACTTGAAGGTCTGGTTATCACGGTCCAAACACAATTGCAATGATACTTCGTGAAATTGAGGTGCATGCTTGTTGACACCAGCTCAAAACTTGAGTCTAAACGTTAAAATGTTAATGGCCCATATTAGGCCATGACAATACATTTGATCGAGAAGGCCTAATCTATGGAATGCGAGATAAGACTAGATGCTTACATGGCAATACGATTGACTCACAAGACCCATTGATAGAATGTTTGGTGAGCTCATTGACTGTGAGTTTCAATGGACTTGAAATATGAATGGAAGTTGAAAACGGAATGAAGAAGGATCCATCAATTGAATGATAACCATAATTAAGGATTTTGAAGTAATTACAATTTTCTTCGAAGTAGCATGCAAATCAACACGGTTCGATATTTTTGCACAGAAAGATCTTAACGCGTAACAGAATAGCCTATTTAAAGATATAAGAAGAATTAAATTTTTTTCAAAAAAGTTCATGATGCTTCAATGAATGGTGGAATGCATTTACTTTTGATTCAAAGCCAAATTTGACAATTCAATTGATCATCGATCAATAATATCCATTGGAACTTTAGTTACTAATTGAAGTCATTGAGTTTATGGCGACCGCAATCTTACAAAAACATAAGTAACAATGTGATAGGAATGAAGAGAAAATTCTCATGTAGATGTAGAGTCCATGGTCTAATCTTCGTTTTCGTTAATTAAAATTTCTCGGGTTCTATTGGGATTGGGCCCGGGTCAGCCAAGCCAGACTTTTCCCATTGGCCCAGGGACACCTCCGAGGTATACTAATATACCATATTATCACATTCTCCCTATATTTCGACAATTAATGATAACAGTACGCCATACAATAATACGTCATAACGTTACATGAGGCTCCACAACCGTGAATCGAAAGTCCCATCCCCACTCCTGCTACGTGACATAACTAGGCTACGTGCATGGTCTTCTGTGTTGTAAGATAGTTTCACAACATGTTACAGTATTCTTTTATGCTTAATGACCACGG
This sequence comes from Eucalyptus victrix, assembly GCA_016097545.1. NCBI lineage: Eukaryota > Viridiplantae > Streptophyta > Magnoliopsida > Myrtales > Myrtaceae > Eucalyptus > Eucalyptus victrix. The sequence goes on from CM027842.1 coordinate 10,987,771, forward strand.
TACGCCTTGTAATTGCACGGCACAAGTAGCGTGCGACAGAAGTGCCTCTAGACCTAATGTCTAGTGCAGCGGATTTCACAATAAAATTGGCCGATTGACTTCTACTTTTCTATTAGAAATTAGCTTGTATCAGGGACTAAAATAATATTGCCTATTTTTCCACGTAATAAAAGCACCATTTATCCTACTTTCATCAAGTTGCTGAATATTTTTGATAAATACACCTCGACTTTTCTGTCCAAAATCAACTCGAAAAGAAAATTAAGTTCTAAGTTCAAAGAAAAGTATTTAGATGTACGCAGGCCTAAGCGAAACGCCATTAATCACACATCAAACTTCCCGTATAAATTTCATAAATTGATTTCTTTATTCTTTTACAATCCCGACCCAAAATCCACAAAAGACAAAATATTAATATTCCTCTTCAAATATTTTCATTTTCTCACATGCCAAAGCACCATTTAGGCTGCGTTTGTTTGCAACTTGTTTTTTTCCGGGAACAAAAATTTATGTTTTTTTGTTCTTGGGAACAAAAAAAGAACAAACGCATTTATTTGTGTTTTTGTTCCAAAACTATTTTTTTGTTCCAAGAAACACATTTGGAATAGACACAATAAATAAAAAAAAGTTGTTTTTTGTTTCTGGAAAAAAATCTAGAAACACTTCTCTCTTTTTCTTCTTCTTTTTTCTTTCTTTTTTCTTTAGCCGGTCACCGGCCTTGGCCACGGCAGGCGGCCTCGCCCAGCCACGGCGAGGCTCGCCGAATCTAGGCGAGATCGAGCTCGCCCAGCCCAGCGCGGCAAGGCCGACCTCACGCCTGGCTAAGCGAGCTCGATCTCGCCGAGATCCGGCGAGGCCGAGCTCGCCCAGCGGCCGGCGAGGCTCGGCCTTGTCGGGCCACCGCCAGGTCGACGAGCTCACCCAGCTCGGCGTGGCGAGGCCGACCTCACACCTGGCTGGGCGAGCTCGATCTCGCCCAGATCCGGCGAGGCCGAGCTTGCCTAGTGGTCGGCGAGGCTCGGCCTCATCGGGCCATCGCTAGGTCGGCGTCGCCGGCGGTGGCCCGTGTGACGCCGAGCCTCATCGACCACCGGGCGAGCTCGGCCTCGCCGGGCCGGGCGAGCCTCGCCGTGGCCGGGCGAGGCCGGCGGCCCTCATTGGCCGATCGCCTGGCCATGGCCGAGGCGGCGACCGACCAAAAGAAGAAAAAATAAAAAATAAATAAGAAAAATAAGAAAGAAAATAGAAAAATGAAATAAAAATATTAAAAAATTAAAAGAAATAAAAAATTAGACAAATTTACCAAGCGTGTTTTTATTCTTTTTATATTTCGGAACAGATTTACCAAACGCGTTTTTTTGTTCAAAAATTGTTCCTTGGAACGAAACACTTTTTTCTATTTCGTTCTCATAAACAATTTTTAAACGAAACGTTACCAAACACACCCTTAGTTTCATTTTCATTTTCATTTCTTTATTTTTCTCCACACCATATGGCATTGGTCAATATTAATATGCTTCTCTTCAAATATCGCAAGATATCTATAGGGCTCCTCAAACTGCCCTCTCAATTGGGGGCGAGCATAGGTACCGGGTAGAACCGGGAACCGGAGAACCGGAACCGGAACCTCGGTTTGGTTCCCGGTTCTTAAAGGACCGGTTCCAATTCCTGGTTCCATTTTTCCGGGAACCGGTCGCGGAACCGGAATCGGAACCGGAACCGGCCGCAGAACTGGAACCGGAACCGGCCGTGGAACCGGAACCGGAACCGGTCGCAGAATCGGTTTCGGAACCAGTTAGGGTTCCAAAAGGAACCCCCGCTCGACGCTCCAAGCCTCCAAGTCCAACCTCCAACCTCCTGTCCTGTATCTTCCTCAGTCCTCCGATTTCAACTAGACGCCGCTTTGAGTCTCGCCGCCGGTCGCCGCTCGCCCTCAAGGCCACCGCCGCCAGATGCCGCTGGACGCCAGTCCCCGACGTCGCTCGACGCCCGCATTCGCGACACCTGAGTCGTCGTTGCCCCGAAGACCTTGACTGACGTCCCTGCTCATTGCTTAGCGCCGGCCACCGTCGCCGAATGCCGCTAGACGCCCATCGCTCTGCTCAGCGCCGGCCACCGCTGGACACCAATCCCCAACGTCGCTCGACTCCCGCATTCGCGAATCGCGACACTTGAGTCCTGAGTCGCCGTTGCCCCGAAGACCCTGACCAACGTCCCTACTCGCGACCCATGCCACTGGACGCCAGTCCCCGACGTCGCTCGACTCCCGCATTCGCGAATCGCGACACTTGAGTCCTGAGTCGCCGTTGCCCTAAAGACCCTGACCGACATCCCTGCTCGCGACCCACGCCGCTCGCGCCAGAAGCCCCGACGCCCCTGCTGCTGGGTCCTCCTCTACTCCACCGCTGCTGCAACCAGACGCCAGAAGCCACTGTTTCGGCCGCGATTTTGACCCACGACGCCTTTGCTGCTGTCTCCACCTCTGCTCCGACAACCCGACGCTAGCAGTCGCGACACCCATTTCGGAGCAACAGAAAACCACATCGCCAGAGCTTGCCGTGGATTTTCAGAGCTTCGGTCAAGCCTATTCCGCAAGTTGTTAAGTTGTTCTTCACAGATTTGGTGTCGAAGATCAAACGAATACTGAGATTTCTTCTTCAAGCAGAGGAACAACTCTAACCAGCGCTCTTCATCGTTGTCAATCGAGACCTCGATCCGCCAAACAAACCAGGTGCAAAATCTCGCTCCAAACACTTTACTCTGTCTCTGTTTTGGCCAAGAAAGACTCGCTTGCTTGGTTGAGACTGTCAAAACCAGACTGCTTAAGCTGTAAATATTGCTGATGATGCACACTGTAGATGTAGCGTTGGCGTTGGGCATAGGGAAGTGCCCAGTCAATCAACTGGGCTTTTAAAGTACTATCTGCTTGCTCCTGTAAACTTAGAGAGACTAAACCTGGAACGTTGTTCAACATTACCTGCGTCTGTTGTGAGGTCCATTAGCAAGCTAAGGAACTTAGCTTCTTTGAATATCAAGTTCTGCAGCTTCGTGCAAGAGTTGCCAGGAGATATAGGTTCCTTGGAAGCTTTGAAAGAGCTTTACAGTTTTGTCTTCATAATACATAAATGCATCAGCATTGTGATATAGTTCTATGCCTAAAGGGTTAAAGAGTTTCTTTTAAATTAAGATAGTTGATAAAGAGTTCCTTTTATACTAAAGATGGGAAAGAGATGTTTATGATTACTTAGAGTTTTGCTTGGTTTGGTACCTTATCATAAAATAAGGGCATATTTGAATAAATCTTTTGCATTTGTATTGATAATATGATATAGTCCTAAAGTTGTGTATTGATTTGGTTTTTAGCAATTGCTTGCATATTCTATAACTTAATTCACATTATGTTTTGAATTTTCTAATTATATTATATTATTGTTGTGTAGTGCGAAATTAATGTATCAAGATAACACGTCAATGGAGGTGGAAGGACGTGAGGAGATGACTTCGGGTATGGAATTTGAGTTTTCTGGCAATGAAATTGAAGAAGATGCACCCCCTACCTTGAGTGCCACAAATAAGGTATCCGATTCTCATCATTCTCATGATAAGAAATATACATCTGAATGCTGGAATCATTATTCGAAAATCAGTGATAAGGATGGAAAAATATATCAAGTGAAATGCATTTATTGTGGGTCCATGCTTAAGTACCGTGTTGCTAATGGTACTTCTGCAATGAGAAAGCACTTAAACACATGTAAGATGTTTCCTCGTAATCTAGATAAGAGGCAGAAATTTTTTGTACCACGTAATGTCAACATGGCTTGCAAGGCAGGAGGAGATTCTAGTACTGGTAACGTCTTATCGACATGGTCATTTAATCAAGAACAAGCTAGGCACATGCTTGCTCGATTTATCATCCTTGATGAGCAACCTTTTTCCTTGGTTGAGCGTGTTGGATTTCGTGAATATGTTACTGAGATACAACCTCTCTTCAAACATATATCACGTTTCACAGTGGCAAAAGATTGCATGAAGTTGTTTTTATGTGAAAGAACTTCTTTGAAGAATTATTTTGGAAAGATTAATTCTAGGATCGCACTCACGACTGATACATGGAGTTCCAATCAAAATATGAATTATTTGTATCTCACTGCTCATTTTATTGATGAAAATTGGAAGTTGTATAAAAGAATCGTCAACTTTGTGGTGATGCATAGTCACAGAGGTAGGAAGATTGGGAAAATGGTAGAGACATGCATTAAGGAGTGGGGAATAGAAAAAAAAAAAGGTGTCCACAATTACCGTGGATAATGCTAGTTCGAATGATGTTGCAATTGGCTATTTGAGGGATAAACTTTCCAAACAAAGGTCGTTGATATTAGATGGTAGTGTTTTGCACATGAGATGTACAGCTCATATATTAAATTTGATTGTGAGAGATGGCTTGACTACGGTACGTGACTCCATTGTACGTATCCGAAATGTGGTTAGGTATGTAAGGAATTCTCCCACAAGAGCCCAATGATTTAAATCTTGCATTGAGAGAGAAAAGATCACTTATAAGGGTTCGGTAGTTCTTGACGTTGCCACTAGATGGAACTCCACTTACCTCATGTTAGACACCGCCATAAAGTTCAGAAAAGCTTTCGAAATGATGGAAGATCACGATCCATCTTTTGTAAGTGAGCTAGATAATGAAACTCCTAGGGATGATGATTGGGAAAATGCTATTATTCTTTTGAATTTTCTAAAAGCATTCTATGATGCCACCAAGAAGATGTCTAGGACTTCATATGTTACTTCAAATGATTATTTTGAAGGGATAGCTATTTTATATAGATATTTGAAAGATGCGGTCAATGCTTCGGATTCTAAGCTTCAAGCTATGGGTTTGAAAATGAAAGAAAAATTTGACAAATATTATGGAAGCTTGGATAAAGTGAATATTATGGTATTGATTGCGGTTGTGTTAGATCCTAGAGCCAAGTTAAATTATGTGAGATTATTGTATGGACAAATTTATGATGATGAATTGAAGATTGAAGAGATGCATTGCAAGGTGAAGAATACATTGGAGCATTTGTATGAATTTTATGAGCAATCTTCTCTTATTTTAAGTGATCAAGATTTTGGTGGTCATAATTTGGGTGCAAGTAGTAGTAGTTCCACTTCCCAACCCAATACGGGTGACAGTGAAGAACTAAAGATGTATGAAGCTCAAGATTGGAAGAAAATGTTTTTATACTCGAATGAACAAGGGCGCGATGATAACAAGTCCGAGCTTGATGAGTATCTTCAAGAAAAAAATGAAAATGATCTTGGTCTTGACATTTTGATTTGGTGGAAGGCTAATGGTTCAAAATATAAGATTCTTTCTTTGATTGATCGAGATATTTTGTCCATTCCTGTAACGACCGTTGCTTCAGAGTCAACTTTTAGTACATCGGGTCGTGTGCTCGATGGCTTTCGAAGTTCTTTAACTCCCAAAGTAGTGGAAGCTTTGATTTGCACTCAAGATTGGTTGAGGGCCGCTCGTGTACCGATTGGTGATGAAGAGTGTATCGAGGACGCAGAACAATTTGAATTAGGTAAGTAATGTTTATATCTTTATATATTGTAATTCTTTTTGTATATTTGATAAGTAAATATTTTATTTAACCTATTCTTTTTCTTTTTCAGATATGGTTGGCCTTAATGCGGAGATTATTGTTGATAAATAGAGTTGGTGGTATCGCAACTGTAATGGGTTTAGCGGTAGAGAATTCAAGCAAGGTTTGTTATTGGATTTGTGCTGCTTTAACTATGTTGTCAAAGAGTTTATGAGCCTTTAGATGGTTGTTGTGATCTCACCATTGATAAGTTTAATGCATGGAAAAACATTGTTGTCAAAGAGTATATGTTTTGTTTTATTGTTTTCATAGCTTGGGAAGTATATTTATGGCATGATTTTGATGTTAGAGGATCATTACGACAGTGCTGAAGAGTCCGATAATATGCGCGTATGTTATAATTTTTTTTATTCATTTTTAGAGCGTGTATGTTATAATTCAACTCTAAAAATGAATAATAATAAATAATAATAAAAATGTTGGCATTGGCATGTGGGAAGTTACCGTGTAGTATACGCGTACGTTATAGTTTTTTTTGGTAACGTGCGCGCATGTTATAGTTTTTTTATATAACGTGCGCGCATGTTATAGTTTTTTTTTTTTTGATAACTTGCTCGCACGTTATATTTTTTTGATAACGTGCGAGCACGTTATAATTTTTTTATAACGTGCATGTTGTTATATATTTTTTTGGTAACGTACGCATACGTTATATATATATATATATATATATATATATATATATATATATATATATATATATATATATTTTGGTAACGTACGCTTACGTTATATAGTTCAAATCTGAAAAAAAAAAAAAAAAAAAAAAAAAAACCTGTTGGAACCTGGAACCGACCACTTGGAATTTGTGACGGGGTAGGTTTAGGTTTCGGTTTTGACGGGTAGATTCTAGATTCCTCATTTTGAGGAATCTGTACCCGATGGTAGGTTCCAGGTTCCAGACGGAACCGAACCGGAACCTGGAACTGCTCACCCCTACTCTCAATTTATCCTCGTCCCAACCATGACCGGTCCCCGACCTCGGATCACTGAGGCCCACGTCGTCTGATGGGTGCCACGCAAGCAACCCATTCTCGAACCTATTACACGTTAACCTCTTGAGCTTGCTCCCATCCAACCTCGCCACATATACCTCCCCGTATGGCTGGAACTGGTTGGGCCATGACACCGGCTCCGCCGTCATGCCGCTCAAGTTCGCACACGTGATTGATCCTTTCCCGATCAACCTCGGGAGACCCCTCAAGTCCCTTCTAGGTGTACCCTCCTTAGATCTGATCCGTCCGGTCTAATGAGGTAAATGCTAAATGCGTTTACATTGTGTGGGTTGTGCCGGTTCGAAGAGAAGACTATGAGGTTGCCGTTGGGCGACCATGATGGCATTGTGTCGATCCACGGCCCGTCCGTCAGTTGACGGATCCCGCTGTCAAACTCACCGTTCACTGCATCAACAATGTACAAGTTCTTGTGGCCGGTCCGACCAGACTGGAAGACAAGCCACTTACCATCTGGAGAGCACGAGGGGAAGGCGTTGTTCCCAGTGTCCTCCCTTGTGAGCACCTTCACGTCACACGTGATGCCGCCGTCAGGACTGGATAAGTTGAACTCGATCCGAGCGATTTGAACCGTTGTTTTGGGTGAACCGAAAATCGGTCCGATTGAGGTGTAAATGACGTTCTTCTCAGTGGGGCTCCACAAGTTGTAGAACGCAATCCGATCCTTGGTCAGCGTCCAACGCCTCGAGCCGTCCGACCGGACGATCTTCACTACGGCACTGGCAGTGGACACCAAGTCGTGGTTGAAGGATACGAACTGGCCATCCGGGGAAAGAGAAGGGAAAGACCCGTTCAGCCTCAGCATCCGGAGCCCCTTGATGGGCGACATGACCGGTTCGAGATTCGGGACCCATGAATCGCCCTCTGTCCGACTCGCCTTGCAACCGGTGATACCCGATGTACCGTGACCCGGGAGACACAAAAGGGCTGTAGTGGTGAAAGTTCGGGTTCACCGGTTCAGTAATGGGGACGAAGGACTCCGACGCAGCGTTGAAAATCTCGATATGCCGGTAGCTCTTGCCTCGCCGCCGTGTCGCAATGGCGATTTTGTTGGAGCCAGGCATGGCAGCCGGAGTGGAGCAGTGGACCCCTGGAGGAGTAACCCGGGTCGGAGACAGCGGCAACCTGGAGACGTCCGTGTCTGAGGGGAACTCGAATTTGACGCGGAAAATGCTCCACCAACCGTCGTCTACCTTCCGGTGGAAGTAGACGACGGAGTCGCCGGACCAGGTAGGCCAGCCGTCGGATTCCGCCACGACGACCCGCTTCTTCGGGTCGGATTCTCGGAACACGACGAGATGTCCGTATTCAGGCATGGAACTCACCACCTCAAGGGCGCGACCCGTAGGACGCGACCGCGATGAACTTCCCTGACCGCGAGACCGCCGGGCTGTAGTCAACGGAGCCGTACGGGGTCAACCTGGCAATTTGGCTACCCTCCAGGTCGGCCGAGTAGAGAGCGGACCAGCCCATGAACCGCTTGTCCGGCTCCTCGTGAGCCGAGATGAAGTAGAGGCGGCCGTTCCTGAGGATGGGCCGATCGTGGAAGAGGCTGCAGCGGCTCGGGCTGGGAGGACCTGGACCGGGCGAGGTAGACCTGGGGGCAGCCGGTCCGCTCGGAGACGAAGATGATGGCTTCTGGGTCGTCGTCGCCATCCTCGTTGCCGGCGGAGGCGGAGGCGAATTGGGCGTTGAAGTTGATGGAGAGGCCGTCGGTGAGGCGGTGCTCGCGGTGGGAGGTCAGGTCGAGGGAGAAAACGTAGAAGCCGTAGTAGGGGCGGCCGATGGCAGTGAAGAGGACGGTTCCTATGGGCTTGTCCATGGGATGGAGCAAAGCGAGCGACGCAATCAATGAGCGAGCTAGTGACAGTGCGTGAGCGGGTGAGTGAGAGCGAGTTACGGAGGGGCAATGAAGATGGTGGTGGTGGAGAGGAGGCATATAAAGGAACGGCGAGAGCGAGGGAGGTTGGATAGAAATCGGTTTGATCATTGCATGGCTTGTTTGACAAGAGCTGCATCACTTGGAAGATCCTTTTCGCATAGTTTAATGATGGGGGAAGCGAAATGGGACTAGGATTAGAACAAAGAAATTTGTGTAATGGTCGGACGCTGCACCTGCTGTATGCGAGCGTTTCTCTCGGGAAGAATACGGACAAGAGGGAGATTGCGCTGCTGTTGGCCTATAGGAATATTGTCGAATTCACACTCTAGGGATGCGTTGGAGCCTACCGAAGCGGAAAAGCAGCGTCCTTTAAATCTTTGCGAGGAGCACGAACAAGTCGGACGCTCCGAGCATCACCTAACCGCTAAATTTAAAAAAGAAGCCTGGTCATAACACCATCTTCAGGAGGAAGAAGTATTGGTTGCAGTGATACATATCCACTTGGGTCGCGTGATCAATCAGATAATGTGGGCTAGACCGAATTCACATGAGATCCATACAATTCAACGAATCATATTGCGTTGAGTCAAATATAGTAGATGCACACAATAATTATTCCTCGACGATGTACATTTTGCTCTAGTTTTAGAATAAAGTGAAGTGACAGAAAGTTACTTAAAAAATATAGTGTATGATTATATATTACTTTGCAATTCAATGATCCATCAAACTTTTGAAAAAATGAATCCTTGATGCTAAGGAATCAAATGTGTACTCGAGATTAATCATGGGCAAAATGATTTATTGAAGGTTAATTTGTGGGAGATTGATTATGTTGTGGACATGTTGATTTTGGACATCAACCCTAATGATTGCTTTGAGCTTTTAGTACGAAATGCGAGAATATTCAAAAAGCAAGTTACTAGATTGTATACTTTCAAATGGGAATTGAACCTTGCTCTTAGGGGTGTTCTTAAGGATTTTCAAGGAACGGATCTCCAACTCCCTAATAATAGTCTTATGGAAAAAAAAAAAAAAAGACTTAAATCTCGCTCGATAATCATAAAGCCTTCAAATGTATGAAAAAATGTAAGGCAGTCACGACAAATTATGATCGAAAGATTCGTCCTCGGAAGAACATAGGCACTCGGGATATACAATGAAAATACATGCTGCAATTAATGAAGTGAATCTAAAAACTACATTTAAGAAAGATGCCAGAATTTAATCAACGACGTGAATTTAAAAACTATAACTTTTGTGCAAGAATGTTAAGATAATTGAAAGATAACATATTTATTTGTTTATGCAAGGCAGGCCTTTGAAGAGTATGACGTGCTTATTTAAAGCCTACAATTGATGGTTATCAACAAATCTTACAAACAATTACCAAATGGTTAAATCAATAGTTATATTGACTCCATTACTTCGACGGTTTCTTCAATTCCATTATCTTAACATTGTTTTATTTCACTATGTTGACAGTTGCTACCGAGATTATCGATGCCACTTTTTGCCAATTCCTTTAAGCTATTGAGTCATCAAGTATCAACTATTTTATTTTATTTTATTTTTGTGATTTTTGTTTTTGCCAAACTCTATTCTCATTGATTAAATTTATTACTCGTCTAATAACCAAAATTGATCATTTTTTGGTATTGTGGTATTTATATTGCCGCATGTGAATCTCTTTGTTATTCCTAGAAACAATTTTAAAGCAATGTAATCCTTGTTGTGGGGCTAGAGATTGGAAAAGAAAACAAGTGTCTTGTTTTTTTTTTTTTTTTTTTTTGTAAACTAAACCGTTCCCACCCCAATCCCTAAGAAAGTGGGGATTGAAACCCCCCACCTCTCCCTACCATGATGGAAAGGCCCGGTTATCATATTTTTTTTTTTAAAAAAAAAAAAACAAGAGTGTTCAGCACCAAGAATTATATCATGCAAAATTGTTGCTAACTTTAAGGCCCGGTTATCACTTTCCAAACACAATTGCATTGATATTTCATTAAATTGAAGTGCATGCTTGTCGACATCAGCCCAAAACTTTAGTCCAAACATTAAAAGGCAAATAGCCCATGTCACGCCATGACGATACATTTAATCCATTAGACCTAACCGGTCAATTGCCTGATAAAACTTTATGATCATATGGCAATAGGATTGATTGCTAGGCCCATCCATGGAATGTCCGGTGAATTTATCAATCATGAGTTTCAAGTGGGCAAAATTTAAGTGAAGTATATGACTCGTGACAATTATGAATGGAGTCAAAATATGAATGAAAGTTGAAGACTTAATAAAGAAGAATCCATCAACTGAAGAATAATTGTAGTTAAGGATTCAGGAGCGATTATTTATTATCTATGAAGTGGCATGCAAGTCTATACACTTCGAGATACTTGCGGAAAAAGATCATCACGCATGACAGAAGGGCCCATTTATAGATACACAATTAAAAAAAAAAAATCCTTCAAGCTTCAAGGCATGGTGGAATACATTTACTTTTGCTTTGAAGTCAACTTTGACAATTCGATTGGTCATTGATTATTCTCGATTGAAACTTTAATTATCAATTGAAATCATTGAGTTTCTAGTGAGTGCAATCTTGCAAAACCGAATGTAACACTGATAGGAATGAAGAGAAAATTCCCGTTCTTGAAATTGACCGAGAAAGTAATCGTGTTGAGCGAGGGAGATAAACGTTGAGACAGCTGTGATCAGGGGCAAACATTACATGAATCCATATTGCTTGACAAGGTCATCACCCTTTGGACATAAAGACACTCCTGAGGTATACCAATATTCTGTACAATCACATTCTCGCTATATTTTAAAAATCAACGATGAGACTATGTATAAAAATACACTATAACGTTACTAGAGACGTCACTCACTAGGAATCGAAATGCCCGTCCCGACTCCTCCCACTTGCAATCCGACACGACTAGGCTATGTGTGGTTTTTGTGTTCTAGGATAGTTTTAAGACATCTACTGCCCCTACATAACAAATCGCAATAAAGATGGCTGTTGGAATACGACTTTTCTATTAAAAATTAACTCGTATCAAGTACTGAACTACTACTCGTCAAAAAAAAAAAAGTACTGAACTACTATTGCCTTTTTTTCATGTGATAAAAGCACCACTTATCCTCGAATTTTCATCAAGTTGCTGAATATTTTGACAATACACCTCAACTTTTCTGTCCAAGGAAAAATATTCAGATGGATATGGGCCTAAGTAAAGCGCCATTAATCCCACATCAAAGCTCTTACAAATTTCATGAATTGATGTCTTTATTCCTTGGCAATCCCAACCCAAAATCCACATGGTACATAAAATAAAATTTAAGCCATTTATTTTCATTTTCTCTTTCTCTTCTTTAGTTTTCTCCATACCATATGGCGTCGCCCATATTAGTATCCTCTCTCTAAATATTACAAGATATCCATAGGGGCTCCTCGAATTGCCCTCTCAACTTATCCTCATCCCAACCCTCATCAGTCCCTGACCTCAGATCACCGGGGCCCACGGCATCCGTCGAGTGCCACGTGGGTGTCCCGTTCTCGAACCCGTTCCATGTCAACCTCTTGAGCCCACTCCCGTCCAATCTCGCAACATATAGCTCCCCGTACGGTTGAAACTGGTTGGGCCATGACACGGGCTCCGCTGTCACGCCGCCCAAGTTCGCCGCAAACAACAGCCACTTCCCATCCCTGCTGAAGCACACATGGTTGATCCTCTCTCGGTCAACCTCGGGAGACCCCTCGGGTCCTGCCAGGTGTACCCTCCTTAGACCTGATCCGTCTGGTCTAATGAGGTAAATGCTAAATGTGCTTGCATTGCCCGGGTTGTGCCGGTTCGAAGAGAATGCTATGAGGTCATTGTTGGGCGACCATGATGGCATTGTGTCGATCCAGGGCCCGTCTGTCAGTTGACGGATCCCGCCGTCATACTCGCCATTCGCAGCGTCAACGATGAACAAGTTCTTGTGGCCAGTCCGTCCGGACCGGAACACAAGCCACTTACCGTCTGGAGAGCACGCGGGGAAGGCGTTGTTCCCAGTGTCCTCCCTTGTGAGCACCTTCACGTCACACGCGACGTTGCGCTCCGGACCGGACAAATCGAACTTGATCCGAGCGATTTGGACGGTTGTTTTGGGCGAATCGAAGATCGGTCCGATCGAGGTGTAGATGACATTCTTCTCAGTAGGGCTCCACGAGTTGTAGAACGCGGTCCGGTCCTTGATTAGCGTCCACCGACTTGAGCCGTCCGACCGGACGATCTTCACTCCGCCATTGACAGCGGCCTCGAAGTCGTGGTTGAAGGCTACGAACTGGCCGTCAGGGGAAGAAGAAGGGAACGACCCGTTCAGCCTCAGCATCTGGATCCCCTTGATGGGCGATGCGACCGGTTCGATATTCGGGACCCTTGACTCACCCCCGGTCGACTCGCCTCGGAATCGGTGGTAGCCAATGTACCGTGACCCAGGAGACACGAAAGGGTTGTAGTGGTGGAAGTTCGGGTTCAGTGCTTCGGTGATGGGCTCGAAGGACTCCGACCCAGCGTCGAAAATCTCGATGTGCCGGTAACTCTTGCCTCGCCGCCGTGTCGCGACGGCGATTCTGTTGGAGCCGGGCATGGCAGCCGGAGTGAAGCAGTGGACTCCTGGAGGAGTGACCCGAGTCGGAGCCAGCGGGAACCTGGAGAAGGCCGTGTCTGAAGGGAATTCGAATTCAACCCGGAAAATGCTCCACCACCCGTCGTCCGCCTTCCAATGAAAGTAGACGACGGAGTCGCCGGACCAGGTGGGCCAGCCGCCGCCCTCCGCCACGACGACCCGCTCCGTCGGGTCGGATTCCCGGAACACGACGATGTCCGTATTCAGGGCGTGGAACTCGCCGCCCCAAGGGCGCGACCCGTAGGACGCGACGGCGACGAACTTCCCCGACTGCGAGATGGCCGGGCTGTAGTCGACGGAGCCGTACGGGGTCAACCTGGCAATTTGGGTACCCTCCAGGTCGGCAGAGTAGAGGGCGGACCAGCCCGCGAACGGCTTGTCCGGCGCCTCATGAGCCGAGATGAAGTAGAGCCGCCCGTTCCTGAGGATGGGCCGGTCGTGGAAGAGGCTACCCGGCGCGGAAGGGAGCGGCTCGGGCTGGGAGGACCCGGACCGGGCGAGGTAGACCCGGGGGCAGCCGGTCCGCTCGGAGACGAAGACGACGGCTTCTGGGTCGTCGTCCTCCTCCTCGTCACCGGCGGAGGCGAATTGAGCGTTGAAGTTGATGGAGAGGCCGTCAGTGAGGCGGCGCTCGCGGCGGGAGGTCAGGTCGAGGGAGAAGACGTCGAAGCCGTAGTAGGGGCGGCCGACGGTGGTGAAGAGGACGGTTCCTGTGGGCTCGTCCATTTGATGGAGCAAAGCGAGCGACGGAATCAATGAGCGAGCCGGTAGTGAGTTGAAAGGGTGAGTGAGAGAGCGAGTTACGGAGGGGCAGTGGAGATGGTGGGGGTGGAGAGGAGGCATATAAAGGAGCGACGAGAGCGAGGGAGAGTGGATAGGTTTGGTTTGATCTTGACATCGCTTGTTTGACACGTCAGCGTCACTTGGAAGATCCTTTTCGTATAGTTTAATGATGGGGGAAGCGAAATCGGACTAGGATTAGAACAAAGAAATGGTTCAACAGTCGGACTCTGCACCTGCTGTCTGCAAGCTTTTCTTTCGGGAAGAATAAGGACGAGAGGGAGATTGCGCTGCTGTTGCCCGAGGAATATTGTCGAGTTCACACTCCGGGGATGTTTTGCAGCATACACAAGTCCGGACGCGTTAAAATCCTGTCCGAGCATCACCTTACCGCTAAATTGAAAAAGAAGCCTGATCGTAACACAATCTTCACAAGGGAGAAGTATCAGTTGCATCCAAAGCATATCCACTCGGTTGGTGTGATTTTTCGGGTAATGTTGGCCAGATCGGATCCACATGGAATTTACACGATTCAGCAAATTATTATGTTGGGCCAAATGTAGCAGGTGTATGCAACAATTGCTCATTGATCACGTACATTATGTTCTAATTTTAGAATAAGGTGCAGTGGCATAAAATTACATCAAAAGTATAGCGAATGATTACATGTTCCTTTGTGATTTAGTGACCCAAAATGAATCCTTGATGCCATGGAATCAAATGCACAGTTGAGATTAATCGTGGGAGACCGATTGTGCTGAGGACAAGATGATTGTGAACATTAATAGTCTTATAGAAATAATAATAATAATAAATCTTGCTCGATAATTATAATGCTTTAATGTAAGGCAGTTATGACAAATTATGATCGGAAGATTGGTCCTCTATTGAGTCTAAAGCTGAGGTGCTCAAGTTGGACTTGACCCCAGGATACACTGGTCCATCAAACTCAGCAGCAGGGCATCTGTACTTGAAACCACGTTCACATTCAAAACTTGATAACTCTATAGTTTCTGTCTGAAAAAATTGGGTCTCCATTCTGCTCTGGCTTTTCACTAATGAAAGAAAATGCTACGGAGCATATCTCAGCAGAGAAGGAATGAAATTACCTGGGACAAAATCAAATGTACGATCTATTCCAGTTTTAGAATAAAGTGGTGGCATGAAATTACTTCAAAAAATAATGGATGAATATATATTGCTTTGCAATTCAATGACCTGTCAAAACGCCTTGAAAGATGAATTCCCGATGCCAAGGAATCACATGCGCACTCAAGATTAATTGTGGGCAAAATGTTGAGGAATGACGTGCTTAAACTTAGCATTAGCCTTCATTAAATCTAAAACTGAGGTGTTCAAGTTTGGACTTGACCCCAGATATGCTAGTCCACCAACTCAGTACCAGGGCATCTATCCTTGAAACCACGTTCACGCTCAAAACTTCAAATGCTACAGTATCTGGTCTCAGACCAAAATGAAAAATCCAAAATTGAGATGTAGACAGAATTTATATCATAATCAAGTTTCCCTCTTGGCAATCAACAAATGGTTCTCTGGTGAGATGCTCGGGGGAACGTATTTGACAAGTTGCGCATCCAGTTTGCGTTCCTTTAGCCACATTAGTCTCCCGATGTCGATGATCTGCTTGCACATGAAGCCCAACACAGCCCTTTCTACTGCTTCCATCTTTCGGATAATGTCTTTAACAGGGGTCACATCCTCTCCATCTTCTTCCTTCTCACTGAGGCAGATGAAAAGAGAAGTTCAAAATGAGAGTATCAATTCATAGGGTCAATGTCACAATCAAATATGTTAATCGCGGTTGAGCTTTTGCAAGGTAAGAGTTTTAGATGATTACATATTTGGAAGATGAGATCTTGGATCCTTGACATCAGAAAGATCCGAACCATGATCGGCATCTACTGCCCAGCTGGTAAACCACGTGATGGCATGGAATTCTTCCCTCTTGATACCCAAATTCAAGAAATATTTCTTATCTGGAGAGGAAAGTTGCTAGATCAGCTTCAACTGTTCATCACACAAAAACAACCTTCTTAAAAATGAGTGCTCTAAAAACTGGATGAAAGATTACTTATGTAGTGTTTCCATTGGCAAAGATGATGGCAACATGTTGCAATAGCTAGGCCTTGAATTGGGCATTTCTGAACATCACCATTAATATTTCTTTCTGATAAGCAGCATCTTAGAGTCAAATCTGCAACAAGAGTTAGCTCAGGTTTATTGCATAGAAACATTGTTTCCTTTAAGAAAAAGCTGATAAAGATGTAAAGTGAATGTAAAGTGACTGTTAATCCATATTCACATTTCTTGGGCTGGCGTAATTTGAACAAGCATTCTAATCACCTGTTGCTGGACCGCAGAGATGCTTGCCAATAGCCAAGAATGGAGATCCCCGTAAAGACTCAACAGCATGCAAATTCAGATCCTCAACTGCAAAAGAAGCAACTCCAATGTAGTCTTTTCCAGTTCACATTTCACTGCACTATTAATAACAACTGAAATTAAATTTTACATTTCTCTCAATCTACACACTGAAAATTTAAGAAAATGACATGGTCAGCATGTCTGTTAAATCCTATACTAGCTTACAGAATCTTAGCAAGTTAACGATGAAACAACTCTAATCACAGTAATAGCATTCAGAATTGGTCCTTGTCTCTTTGAAATGAACTACAGAATGGTAGAGGCCTCTCCTTTCTGACTGGTGGATAATAATCATCTCTTGTAAATCAGCCCGTACCAGAACTACTACCACTCTAGAGTGCAGAAAAACTATGGCAAAACTTCAACTTAACGATCATCTTTAAAAAGAACTTCCCTGTAGCCTTAGGGTGTGATACCTCTTCAATGAACTTAACAGTTTGCCACCAGGAACATGCCTTTCCACAGCTATAGCCTAACTAGCAAATGCTAAAAAAGCACAACAATCCCTCATCATATGAGGACATCTCACCATCACCAACAATAGCTATAGCTACCAAATGCTAATGAAGCAAAATATCCCTCATGATATCAAGACATCTCCTTGTCATGAAGGAAAGATTTGCAATTTAGATGCTTGAATTTTTGGCTTTTATACAAGCAAAGTGTATATCAAGAAAGAATTTGATATTCCGCTACATATATTAAACACTACAATCTAATAACACTTATAATGAATCAGTACTCCTGCCGGATTAAAACACGAAAGCGCAATTTGAATAATGCAATCCAGAATGCTGAAGAACTTGAAAACCTTACTGTCAATTCTCAAGCGCTCTAATAACAAGCTCTCTTTTTGTCGCAAGGATCGATCAGCCTAGAAGTAGCATTTGCATGACATAAACAATGAAAAAAAATGCAGCTCAAGACAAGGCAGAATCTGGAAAAAGTAAGTTAAGTTTGAATGGACAATGTACTGTTCTTAAACCTCAATACTCACCTTAAGCTTGTACGACTTCCGCTCCACCAAGAAGACTCTCTTGATGCCATAACAGTCCGCAAGCATTTGCGTCAAATAACCTCTCCCTGCTCCAAACTCAACAACAGCAGGAACATCATTCTTACTTTCATCATCCAATCCCTCATTATCACACTTCTCCCTCATATCAAATCTCTTCAAAACCCCATGTTCTTCCATGTTCCCCAGAATCGACGCCTGTTGGATCACATGTTTCTCCTGAAATGGCAATTTTCTGCAAAGACAACTCCTATCACCATTGGAGCACACAAACGATAAAAAAATCACTGAGAACATCTCAAGATACCTATCGACTTGTCCCTTGATCCAGACATCACAAGCATCTGTAACCTTGAATGAGTCTCTAATATCCCTGCACATCGACTCGTGCAAGGACTTGATCTTGTCGATCAGACTACAAAACTCCAGCACACTCAGACCATGCACAGCATTCCTCTTCATCTCCGACGTAGTAACATTATCCGGATGCCCCGGCAACGAATTCCCCAATGGCCCACCATCCTCGTCCTCCTCGTCACCAGCATTGATACCCTTCTGGTAAAAGGGTTGGAGGGACAAGGACCGCGCTTGTTTGAGAAATGGGCATCTCTTTACGTGCCATCCCAAGTTCTCTTGAAGCACGGAGCTTCTCAAACCAAGCACAGACACAACAAACAAAGCGAAAACAGAGCCGAACAACAATCAAAACCCAAAAACATCAAAAACATAAAAAAAATCGAACTTGAACGTATGCTCATTGCAACGACGCAAAAGGGCAAAAGGGGATGAAGGATTTACTGAGACGGGTCAAGGGGGCATGGGATCCACGGAGCATCCGACCTCGGAGTGTGATTGCCGCAGAACCTGGCGACAAGCATTTCTTGACGAGTTCAATTTAAAAACAAGAAATAGTTCGAATTGAAGAGAAACCCAACAAAAGGGAGAGGATTCCGAGCTTACGGCGAATCGTTGAGAGGGGCGTTGGCGCAGAATCGGTTCTTCTTGGGCAGCCAGAACTTGCAGCGAGCCTCCATCGGAGCTTCTGTGTCCGGCGGCGGCTGCCGAGGAGCTTGGCTAGTTCCCCTGCGTCATTCGCGCCCCGATTAGGAGGGAGTATTTTCTTATATTATGCGTAAAGCACGCGATCGATCACCATATCGCGTGTTATGTAAATCTCTTCCTATAAGCATAGTTAAAAATTACTTGTAAAGAAGTGAAAGAAAAATAATAATAATCATGTATTACCATATAACGGACAAAATGGTAATTTGAATTGATTGGCAAATTAACCGTGTCATCGGAAAAAATAGAATGTAGAATAATTCAAATTTAAAAGATAACACAAATAGTTTGTGAACATTGGTCAAATGTGTTATATCATTCATAAATTAAATGAAAATGATCAATGTCATCCTCCTATTAATTTAAGTTAATGGAATTTGCTAATGTAACTTTTAATTCGTTAAGTTTAAATGGTGGGTAATAAAAAAAAATTATGCTTAGATTCATCTTGAACTGTGTTATACTAATTTACATCATCAAATAATGATTGACATATGAGCATCTTAATTTTTATTCTTTTCTAAAACAAATGGATAAAAAAAGATTGATATATTGACTCGTCATTTTTAGAAGTACAACTATGCCTATAATAATCCACATCATCAAATAATAACCAATTTATTGTTTGAGCAAATAAAATGATTACATCAAACATTTATCAATATTTCGAGGGAAAATTTAGAGGTGTTAAATGGGTTGTGCAACCCATTTATGGACCCATTTAAGCATAAATGAGTCGTTAATGGGTCATGCTTGCGAGAAATAAAGATACACGATGGATTTTAAAAATAAAAGAACTAAAATAAATGGGTCGAAATGGGTACCCATTTAAGACCCATTTACAAACCCATTAAAGTCTAAAGATGGGTTGTACAACCCATTTATTTTTCTTTTCTTTTTTTATTTTTCTTTCTTCATTTATTTTTCTTTCTTCTTTTTTTCTTTCCTCTTCCTCCGGTCGCCGACACAGCGATGGCCAGCGACCGGCTAGGCGAGCCTCGAGCTCGCCGGATCTAGGGAGGCGAAGGCCTCGCCGAGCGTCGGCGCGAGGCTCGAGCCTCGCAGCATCGAGCGAGCTTGAGGCTCACGTGGCCGGTTGCCGGCCGTCGTCGTGGCCGCGGCCGGCCAAAGAAAAAGAAGAAGAAGAAAGAAAGAAAGAAAAAAGAAAAGTTATATTTAAAAAATTAAAATAATTAAAATTTTATTTAAAAATAATTAAAATTCCATTTTTTAAAATAATTATTTTAAAAATTATAAAAATTGTCCATTAAATTTGTGTTGTATAAAATTATTTTAGTAATACCATTTTTTAAATATATATCTATATATATATAATAAATTAAGTTTAATTAAATAGGTCGGGTATGGATTTGGTATGGGTCGGGTCGGGTATGGGTCAAAATTTTTGCATTGCAATAAATAGGTCATAAACGGGTTAAATGGGTTGATTTGGGTCGGACCATTTATGACCCGACCTAAACCCACCGGTTTAACGGGGTCTAGGAAAATTTCAAATAAAGATTCGAAGTTGACCAATTTTCTCAAATAAATACCCGAAATAAAATTTGTATCAAATTTAAACCTAAAGTAGACCCATTATTTCAAATAAGGACTCGAAGTAATTGAATCAATTCCAAATAAGAACTTGAGCTTGCTTGGTTACAACCAAATATTTGCTGGCTATTAAGCATGTGACATTTCCGACTATCGGAGTTTGGGCAATTTTGTCCAAAAAAATATATAATAAAAATTAACAAATCCTAAAACAGAAACAAAAAAACCCTAGGTTTTTTATTGTCTCCCGTTCTTTGTACCCATCATTTGCAAAGTCAAAGAGCAAAGTTCTCCCCATTCCTTGTACCCATCCTCCGCAAAATCAAAAACCCAAATTTTCCACCAATTGAGGCACGAATTCAAGAACAAGAAGAAAACCAAGATGCTTTTTTTTTTTTTTTGTGACCTAGGGAACCTCCGTGCGCCGCTTCGCGGCGGAGTAAACCCTGGGATGAACTGAGCCCCCACCACTGACCCAGCCACAGGTGAATCGTGCAAATGTGAACGCGGAGTCTCGAACCCTTCCCCCTGACGGATGAGGTACCAAGCCTTAACCATCGCAGCCACCGCGGGCGGTGGTACCAAGATGCTTCTTTCTTTATTTGTGGAGACCTAAATTCTCCGCCGGTCGAGCAAGGCGAGGAGTGATGAGAATTGAGTCGTGATGATCATTGGGCATTTATTTGGTTGAGGAGCAGCAAGGGAGAAGAAAGAAGAAAACGTAAACATCTAAATTAACAACATAAACTTAATTAATTTCGAATTTTTCCTTTTTTTCCAATCACAAATTTCTTACAAAATTGCCCATATTTTAATCGCTAGAAAATGTCTGTCGGTGAACTAAGGTCCTCAATAGAGATTAACTTGATCACTTCATATCCTTATTTGATACAAAATTCACTTTGGGTTCTTATTTGAAACAATATGTCAACTCCAGGTCCTTATATGACACAAAGTTCACTTTGAGTCCTTATTTGCGAAAATAGATTCATTTCGGGTCCTTATTTGAAAATTTTCCATATTTCAAAGATCATGTTAAACAAATTTAAAATTCAAGTACTACATTACTTATTTGGTTGAAATTCCATAATTATTCATATCATTTTCCTTTCAAATTTTCTTCCTCTGTAATTTTCAATTTTGAGCTCATCTACAAGTTTCTTCCTCTCCATCAGCGTCTCGCGCTTCTCATCCTCCGAGGGCGTTCATCCTTAGGGTGCCGCCGGCTGTAGGCGTTCAACGTCGCGCTGGGTCCAGACCCGTCGCTACACCCCGCATATGCGGCTTTCTTGAGGGCCAAGTGCCCTCCAACACCAAGCATTATGACCACAAAGTTCCGTCGTCTCGGACGAGACATCCGCAAGCCCGAGGACTTCGCAAATGATCATGAAAAATGCGAAGAACGGCGCAGTGCGGCACTCAAAGTTCGCTAAGGCAATGGTGAGATGGGCACAACCGACGTGCTCTGCTGGTAAACAAGGAGAGAACACAGAGCTACGCCTGTGTCGAGAACCGGAGATAACAGACACAAGTGACGAAGGTGGCCTCTCTTGAAGCCTACTAGAAGTGGCTCGCCTCCATTTCTGCTTGCCATTATCACATGGGGAGCCCATGTCAAATTGTTTCATCGCTTTGAAATTGATTTCCGAGGTCTTGCTCATTCGGTACGCTTGATTTGGTGTTGATTGTTTGATGGCATTACCACCTTTTTAACTAGAGTTTCATGCTCTTTATCTGCTGAAATGAAGCTTGAACTTCAGCTGATATAACTTTCTTTTCCATGAAAAGAAAGTGCCTCAGAAGCAATCTTAACGGTAAAACCTAACATCAACTATACCTCTATGAGAACATTACCATGCAAGACACAATTCCTTTATATATATAATAAACATATTAGATAGAGGCATTCTAGGCAAGTGTCACAAACTGTGATTCTTTCGTTCTTGCATACTCTTGTGAGTGGAGTTTGAAAGTGCTAGTACGAACATTTAGAGGGGGTGAATAGGTGTTTAAAATAAACCTTGACAAATATATGCGGAATAAAATAAATTGTAAGCAGAGTCTGAAGAACAACAGACTTTGAACGAGTTCAAACTTTAACAGTTAAATAGAACTACAAAATAAAAAGTTTAGGGAAGAGAATAAAAATAATGAATTTATAATGGTTTGGCTTAGATCAAGCCTACGTCTACTCTCCCATACTAATAGCCTTCTGCTGAATTCCACTATGCAATCAACAAGAGATTACAACTTTGTGTGCAAACACTTAATAGTAAATCATACTATCTCACTAAATCACTCTTTTGGTATTTCTATCACAATCACAAACGTTTAAATTCACAAAAAACAAGTGTATAACTTTGGAATAATAAATTCTACGCTCTATCTCTTACTTGCTTATCGATCATTGATCTCTTTAAATACTCATCAACTTCCAAACTAGCCGTTGGACACTAGATCGTCTTCCAATCTACCCATTAGACAAATCTGTATATGAAAGATTTGGTATACGTTGAGTGATAGAGATAGAATCCCAAATTGATTCCGATTGCCTATACAAACAGAATCTTGGTTTTCATAAGTGAAATTTCTTCATATAGAAAGTTCTTGTTTTCATGATCCAATTGTCAATCAATTAGATTGAGTCAATCAAATCTATCTTGATATAGAAACCAAACCAAATCACTAATTGTTATATGTTTGGGGCTTGTGTTACATTCTGTCAAGTTGTTTCATTCTTAATATGTTTCGTTTTGAATCTGATACGTTATGAACTTGTGTCTCGTTCTGGACGTAAAGTCTAAGGGTGTTTAGACTGAAGTAGAGTCTGAGTGTCTTCAGTCTAAAGTAGAGTTTGAGTGCAATAGACTTCACAATCTGAACGTAAGTCTGAACATAATCTGTTTCTGAATAAATTTAGCTTTAAGGTCTGAACACAGTTTGAATAAATTTAGCTTCAGCATAGAGTCTGTCTTCTAGTTCTTCATTCATGTTCATTCTGGAATTTGTCAGAATGGGCAGACTTTTGATGTAGAATAGATTTTGACACTAAAGTCTAGTAATCTTCAGACTTTGACATAGAAGTTTGGAAATCTTCATGATAAAATTTGGACATGTGTTACGTTCAGTCTTCTGACAGTTTTCAGACTTTGACAATATCCTTTACATGTTCTATCATTAGCATAGTTTATTACTTAACCATTAAACATGTTAGTATCATTTGATTTATTTTGTTATCTTCAAAACATCATAAGTGATTTTCCTAACAGAGTTTAGGGTAATTAGATGAAAAGTGAGTGATGCGGAGGAGATGAATACAATTGGTTCATGATAGTGGTGTTAGGATGGTTGGCACTAGAAGTATTATGATAGAAATATTATATTTCTATGGAACTCTAAAGGCGGGGTTCGCTTTCTGTGCACAAATTGCTTGGGAGTTGATGTCACTCTCCCGACGAGACTATAATAGGTTGAAACCGGTTGTTGTGTCTAAAGTGTTGTGATGTGTTGCTTGATAGATTAAACGCGCAAGCTAAGCTAGGCATGGTATGATCTGATATGAGGATGTTATATGCTACACAGAGCCGCATGAGTAATTCCGTGGTCAAAGAACTACTGGCCCATGACGCAAGCCTCATCAGTCTCATCTCTAAACACAATGAATATTCTTGATCCCAAGCTACAACAAATCTAAAACAATTCTTGCCCGAACTTAATTTGATAATGAGCAAGAAAAGAAGAAATGACCACAAGACTCCACTCGTTGCTGACATTGTAGACTAGCAGATCAATTTCACTCCGTATATTTGATCCTACAAACAAGCTTCCAAACCTCAGCATTGCCAAACTTCCGATGACTTGATTCGGGAAAGATCTAATCAACTGTCACAATCTACCATGTTTGCAACATTTGTTTAATGGTATCGTTAGTACAAATTATCCTGATCTCAGCTGTTTATATACCAACTAGCAATATCTTCAGCAAAAAAATGATTCAAGTGACATAACTTTGTTCAAATGAACACTTAAGTACCATAACTTACGAAAGATACACTTAAATATTCGAAGAAAAACGGATCACTTGAGTGCCACTCCAGCCAAAGTCCGGCTAAAACGCCGACATGGCATTTTTCCAACGAAGCGCACCAAAAACAACGCCGTTTTGCACGCGACGTGGCCAAATAATGCAAAAACAACGTCGTTTTGGGCTAACATGGTAAAAATATTTAAAAAATTAATTAAATCTAGTTAAAATATTTAAAATTAATAATTATAAAATTAAATTTAGTTAAAATATTTAAAATTAATAATTTTAAAATTAAAAAATTTTATAAAATTATTTTTTTTTTTAAAAGGAAAGTGGGGAGGCGGCGGGGATCGGCCCTCGGCCACCACTTGCCGCCACCGGAAAGGGCGGCGGCGACGGCAGGGGGAAGGGGCCGGCGACCTCGGTCGACCGACGGAAAGGGCTCGTGAGCCCTTGCCGGATCTGGGCGAGGGCCGCAACCTAGGTTGCACCGACACGGACACGCGACACGCGACACGACACGACACGACACGCCGACACACCATTTCTCAAAAAGTAGAGATTTCCGACACGTTCCGACACGTTATATATTAAATAAATATTTTAATATATAAATGCATAAATAAGTAAATAATAATAATAATAATAAAAAGAACCTAGAATTAATCTATACTAAAAACGCTAATCCTATATTTGTTAATATCATTCATTGTTTTAATTTGACAAATTCAACTACATTTCATTGTAATAATCCATAAAACTTGGAGGAAAAAACAAGTAATCCACATTCCACTATTAAATTTAAAATTTAACAATAAGAAAAAAAAACAATCAACATTTCATTATCAAATATAACAAAAAGTCATTCATCCACATTATCTATTTCTTCTGAAAAAAAAAACAGACTCCATCTCTGGCTCATCAAGTGAAAGACTTGCAACTTCAAGCACCCCAACATCTTCAAACGAGTCAAATGCATCTCCGCCAATATCCCACATCTTGGTCTCTCCTTCTGCGTATTGTGGGCTTTTTCTTGATAGAAGACGAAGGTTGCTATGAATAAAAACCAAATCTTCTGCACGTTTTGGGGTCATTCTATTTCTTCTCACTGAGTGCACAAATGAGTAAGTACTCCAATTTCTCTCAGCACATGATGAAGAAGAAGGTTGTGCAAGAAGCTTTAAGGCTATGCTTTGAAGCATCGGTGCACATGCACCATGATTAACCCACCAAGCCTTAGGATCCATAGAATATCGATTTTGAATGGAATCAAAATCTCTAAAATCCCCATTTTTACTCGCAAAATCTACATACTCCAAATTCACCTTGTTGCGCTCATCCAAGTTAGGAAAGTATTTCTTGAAGCATTTCAGTCTTTCTTGGTTGATCTCCTTATTCTTGTATGGAGAAATTCGAGTAGGATCTTCATCAAGCCATTGATCACTATAGTACCTTTATTTAATAAAATAAAATAAAATTAGAAAACAATAATAAATAAGAGAAGTATTATGCCAAACAATGAAGTATGGTGTTGTTCTTTATTAACAATAACTACTAAAGTAATAATCTCATACAACTTTAGAACTTACTTGGGATTTAAGGCATGTGCCAAGCAATGAAGTGGGGTGTTGTTCTTCATCCAACGATCTACAAGAATTGTATGAACCACTTCATAAAATGTGGACTTCTCATCTAGCCTCTTCACTTCATGTGCATATATAGCTTTCTTCACTTTTTCGATCATCGAACCCCACATATCATAAACTAAGTGAAGACAAGGCTTATCGGTGTCACAAATTCTAAGCATATCATAAATAGGAGCCGTGAAGGAAAGTATGTAATCAATCGAATCCCACCAAAAATCATCTAACACCTTCTCCTTGACAAACTTAGCTTTCCCTTGATTATCATCTCGATAGATATTCCATTTGTCACAAATCACCATGTTTTGAAGACTACTTTTTATCAACTTGAATCTTCTCAGCATCACAATCATCGAAGCAAAACGTGTATCCGCTACAGAAAGTAACTTCAAGCTAACAAAGTCATTGTATATTGCTAATCTCATAGAATGGTTCATGATGAAATGTTTGATTTGCATAACTTCCTTCACAATATTTGAAATCCAACTACATTCCTCATAAACTATTTGATTGCTCTCCAAATTTTTTGCAGCACAAATATTCTTCAAAGCTAAACTAAGGGTGTGCACCACACAAGGCGTCCACATAATGGATGAAAATTCTTGCTCAATGAGTTGTCCCGCGCCCTTACAATTTGAAGCATTATCTGTAATTACTTGAACCACATTCTCATACCCAATTTCATTGATAACTCCTTTCAGCAAGTTAAAAATGAAATGCATATCTTTTGTTTCTCCCGAACAGTCAATCGATTTTATAAACATTGGTTCTCCATCCGATACCGCCATAAAATTAATAAGGGGTCTTCTTTGTGAGTCGCTCCATCCATCACTCACAATACTTACTCCCTTCTCTTTCCACATGTTTTTGATAGGTGCACACAACCTCTCAATATTTGCCTTCTCTTTTTGCAATAAAGTGGTCCTCAACAAATTATATTTCGGTGGTACATAACCCGAAATATTATGATTAGCGGCATAAGTGAAAGCGGATTGAAAATAAGGATTCTTTGCTAGATTAAATGGCAAGCCTGCCGAATAAAACATCCTAGCAATCTCATAATCCAGACGTTCCCGTTGAGTCATATTAAATGCATCTTCAAGTGATTTTCCACTCCCACTTCCACCTTTCCTTTTTTTGGAGCTAAATGATAAATCCAATCCACCACCACCACCACTAAGTGAATGACTAGAAAGAGGCCAAGGTACATTTCTAGGTGCATGATTCATTAATTTAGTATTGACCTCTTCTTCTAACTTTTCCATCTCCAAAAGATCTTTTTTTTTCTACTTTTGTGCACTTTCCAATTCCTTTTCCACTTATCATCATCAAATGGCCCCTCACTCTCGTATAAGAACTCTTAAATTCTTTTTGACAAAAGTTGCATCTCCAAGACAAATTTCCCCCCGCATCAGTATGATTAACTACTTTAGTAACATACCTCCATAATGGTTGTTTTACAACTTCATTGCTAGAGGTAGGTGGTTGTGTACTTGAAGTACTACTAGCCATATTTGAACTTGAAGACATTCTGTAAAAAAAAAAATAATAATAAATAAACATGTTATTATCAATTGCTATAAGATTTCTTAGTTAAAGTTAACTAAGGAAGATTGGTACCAACCGGAAGCACGTTGTGGGAAGCAGTAAGCAAAGCGAGCTGTTGTGAACAACAATAATACAACAGCCAACAGCAGCCAACAACAGCGAACAGCAGTAATACAGCAGCGAACGGCAGAGAACAGCAGCAATGTGGCAGCGAACAACAGCAAACAACAGCAAACTGCTGTGAATAGCAATAACACAGTAGCCAACAGCAGCCAACAGCAGCAATACAGCAGCGAACGATAGAGAACAGCAGCAATACGGCAGCGAACAGCAGCAGCAAAATTTCCATCATCAATTCCCGACCATCACACATACAAGACCAAAGCCATTATGAGTATTCATAATACAAAAGTGGAAAGGAAATAAAAATAGAGAGAAATCATAGCAAAATTGAACACCCAGTTTGGTGCGACATGGTACTTCAGAAACAAAACTCAATTGAACTGCATTACGTCAGATTTGTTTATGACACTAAATGTTTGTCTCAAAATGCCTAAGCACAAAAACAATATTATTAATGACAATGCTGGAAACATGTAGGCACCGTGTACACCACAGAGATCTATTCTGGTCATGATATGTCGGCAATTGAATTTAAATTTATGATGTAGTTCCAACTTTAACTACGCTTCCTACAGAATGTGCTGAATTATTAAACAATTGGCTGATCGGCTAGTGTACCAAATGGACACTTTATAACCGATGAGTCTATGGCCAATAAACAAACTGGCCACATTTTCCTCCAATTAAGTAGAAGAATATATAGGCCAAATGCCTCAGTCGATTTGTTTTAAAAGTAGGAAATTCATACAAGTAGAAACCTCTGTTTGGCATGATGTTCCCAGTCCACGAAAAACACATGTATACATATACAACTTCAGTCTTCACCTGAATCCTGATCACCTGATCCCTAGATTCTCCACTGCCCAGTGCCCACCAACCCCAAAGAGAAAAACCACATTATAATTTATACCCCCCTCGTATAATTTTTCCCTACCTCCCAAGAAAGCAAAGAACGTAACAAACGAGACACAAGAACGAGAGGCAAGAACATAACAAACGAGAGATAAAAGAACAGACGTGAGACGACCCAAATCCCCCTTTCCCGAACCAACTCTAGGGTTTGCAATAAAATCCCAAATCGCATTATAAAGAAATCAAAGATGCTGAATCGAAAATGAAAACAGAATAACACAACTTGCTAACCTGAGATGAGCAAAAAGATGAATCGTGAGACAGAGAGAAACAACGGGGCAACACCTATGAGAGGTAGAGGCGCTGGTCGCTCAGTCGGGGCGACGGCCCGATGCTTGCGAGAGACGAAGGTGGGGTCGGACGCGGCTGTGGCGACGGGTGGGGCTGAGGCGTGGGGGCTACGGCGAGTCGGCGACTGGTGGGGTGGCTTGCGCGGCCGGCGAAGCAACACCGGCGAGAGACTCACGGTCATGGCAAAAGAAGAGAAGGAGAGCGTCGAGAGTGAGAGGTGCCTTTGCGTGCGGCGAGAAGAGTCCGAAGTAAATTCGTTTTAGCTTCTTTTTTTTTTAATTTTTTTATATATTTATATTTAGACCCAAAAGTATTGGAAATTTGTAAAAATAACCCCATGCGTGTCGGGGTCACGTGTCGAAATTTTCGACTCGCGTGTCGAAGCGTGTCGGAGTAAGTTGACCGCGTGTCGGATTTTCCGACACTCGTTGACCGCGTGTCGGAGCGTGTCGGAGCGTGTCGGAGTGTCGGACACGACACGAGAGGTCCCGGAGAGTGTCCGTGCAACCTAGGCCGTAACCCTCCCCAAATTTGTGGCCAATGGTGAGGGCTCGCAGCCCTCGCCTAGATCCAGTGAGGGTTGGCGGCCCTCGCCCAGTCAGGCAAAAGGCCGCCGACCCTCGCCGAATCTAGACAAGGGCTACAACCCTCGCCCCGATCTGGGTGAGGGTTGCGACCCTCGCCCCAATCTGGGGCGAGCCCTTGTCGCCGGTCGGCCGACCCTCCCCCCACAGTCGTCGGCCCTTCCCGACAGCGACAGGGGCGACGGTTGAGGGCCGATCCCTCAACCGCCTCCCCCACTTTCCTTTTTTTTTAATTATTATTTTTAAATATTTTAACTAAATTTTTCTAAATTATTATTTGTTAATATTTTAACTAAGTTTAAAATTAAATTAAATTAAATCAATTTTTTTATTTTTTTTACCATGCCAGCCCAAAACAATGTCGTTTTTGCATTATTTGGTCACGTCGGTATGCAAAACAACATCGTTTTGGGTTCTGTTCGCCGGAAAAATGTCACATCGGCATTTTGGCCAGATTGGCACTCAAATGATCCATTTTACTCCGATTTTGGCACTTAAGTGTATCTTTCGTAAGTTATAACACTTAAGTGTCTCTTTGGGCAAAGTTAAGGTACTTGAGGGGTCCGCACATCCAATATCTTCCAAAGAGAGAAATTTCTGCATTTGCCAGCACCTTCACATGTTGCGTCTAACTCTTTCACATGTTGTATTTATAAATTGGCTCTTCAGTGTTATCATCCTCAACATGTTATGTAGATTGAGAGTGAGTTTGGTATCATT
Organism: Eucalyptus victrix; assembly: GCA_016097545.1. Taxonomy (NCBI): domain Eukaryota; kingdom Viridiplantae; phylum Streptophyta; class Magnoliopsida; order Myrtales; family Myrtaceae; genus Eucalyptus; species Eucalyptus victrix. The sequence continues at coordinate 11,017,719 of CM027842.1, forward strand.
ATGACCGAACTATAATAATGTTGTGATGTGGCCATATTTTGAAATGTCGTGATGTGTTTATTAACATACATATCAAGGTCAAATCACCTAAAAATCAAAATGGCTAGCTTCTTAAAATTAGTTGTTATTAACACCTAAATTTTGGCAACTCGATTATTTATTTAATGCATAGATTATTAGAGATTAATATTTAACCTCTAAATTAAAATATTAGAATTAATTTATATAACATATAATTTTATGAGCATTTAGTTTCATTAATTGCATTTGCATGGATGGGTTTGATTGATAGTTCTAGCTTTAATTTGATGAATTCATTGAGTTGGACTAAGCCCACAAAGAAAAGGCATTGGCTAAAGTCTGTTATTCTTTGATAGCCAATAACACATGATAATGTTTAACCCCACAATTTCTCATGAAATAATTTATCAGTCTCACAAAAGAATTATGCGCAAATCTTATCACAAGATTTAATTAACTTTAACATTAAAACTTCCTACATGTAATTCATGAACAATCTTCACTGCATGAACCGGCTACCAAGCACTTGCTGGAATAACCGCGCTTCATTGCTCATCAACAACAGCGCAGAGCAAAACCCTTGATCTAATGTTACATGGATAAATATACCCATGAAAAGGACGTGACCGACTCAACATTGAAGTGGAAAACCACTACAATTCGGTCAACAAAGTCCGACTTGGACTTTTCTAATCTTGAACCGTGATTTCCATCGCTTTGATTTTATTTCCTTTTTTTAAAAAAAAATTCCTTTTCAATTATCCTTCCTTGGCCGACTCCAACTCGTCAAAGGACGTTACCGAATTCTGATTTGCTCAATTTCGAACGTCCTTAAAAATAAAAATAGACACAAGAGAAATAGACGAGGAGAGAGAGAAAATGAGGTTTGTTCTCTTCGACCATCCAGACTGAACACTCCCGACGCCTGCAACTTGTCGCCGCCCCGCCGCCGCTGCTGCCTCCCTTCGTCCGACGCTGCTCACCACCCTGCGACGCCCTCACTGTCGAGCCGCACTGTCAGTCTCTGCTACTGTCCTGACTGCCCGAGTTCCGCCGCATCGAACTGAGACCATCGCTGTGCCACTGCTGCTGTCGCGCCCTCACCGCCGCATCTCCTTAGTCACGGACCAGTTTCGCCGGTGCTTCCATCTTGCACGAATCAAGGCGGCGCGCAGCAAAGCAGCTCCCATCTACCTGTTCGGTCAATTTCTGGCGTTTCAGACCAGGCCCTAGCGTCTACAATGAAGGTGTTTCATGCTTGAGAAAGCCCATCACTGCTGTTCAAGTCTTCTCGTGGCTGCCCCCCCGCCGTGCTGGTCATCCTTGTTGACTTTGCCAAGCCAAGTCGGTGAAGCACGAGCCACCATTCGAGATTTGCTATTGCTTACTGAGCGAAGGCACCATCGTTAAGAAGCGCGTCACCGTGAATCGCCGTCCGTGAGCTATCCCGTGATCCGTCGCCTGAACTTGGAAAACGTCCACACGGTATCGAAAATTAGGTAAGAATCTCGATTAATTCGATTTTCATATAACTCGCGGCCTAATTCATTAAATTGCAATCTTATTTGAATGTTTGGTTGATATTGCCAAAGAAAAAAAAATAAAAATAAAAAAATCCTTTGAATCCCAAATATTCCTAACTCCACAACGTGCACACGATTAGTAATTCGATCTTATACTTGAAATACGACTCACAATTGTAAGGAAAATCATCAATCCGATCCAAGCCCAATTCGCGATTACGTGAAAGATTGACCAATCCGATCCTCACGAATGGGATACGACTCATCAATTTATTTCCAAAATTAAATGGATATGGATAATATCTTTGTGAATTGGTGTCTTACTTGTCTTTCTATCTTTACTTGATTTGAATTGATTTTGCTTCTATAAAGAAAACAAAAACAAAAAAATTTGATGTTTGATTTGATTCTTGTTGATAATGTTGCTAATTTTGGACTAGATTGCATGTTAAATTAGGTATGTTAATTATTCCGATTTTTTAAATGAATTTTAAAAAATTGTTTGAGGATGAATCAGATTTCCTTTCGTAGAATAGATTGCATGTTTAAATATTAGGTATTTTTAATTTCGAATTTTATTTAAAAAATAAAACATAAAAACTATAATGTGCATGTCACGTAGAATTAATTCACCTGCTTAGGGATAATTTAAATTGAAGTTTGTGGCATGTTAGAATAGTTGTATTAATTTTTGTCAATCATTATACTAGGTCATTTAATTAATATCAAGTGACATAATTTGCATGGAAGGTTGCATGTTACATGTCTTTTTAGTTAAATGACCTGATAAAAAACAATTAGACTCGTGTATAAAATTTGCTCACGAGTTTTGCCAAATTTGTTAATTTTCTTGTCTTTTTATGGATCCAAAACAAGATTATTAACTAACACTTGGAATTTTCTACGTGCTCATGCTTTGCCTTTGAATACGTCCCCGGCTTCAAACTCAACTCCACAAGGATAATAGCCCATAAATAGAAATTCAAAGCAACCCGCCAAAGCGCGATACTACTTGGCGATGGCAGATTCGATGTTCTGGGTTATCGCATGGGCTTCGTCCTAGTTTTGGCCGGCACCGTCCCATCTGTGGCGGCGGCTACGAAGCCATGCCGGACATCGTCCAAGTTCAGGGTCGGATTCTACAAGTACACCTGTCCAGCTGCGGAGTCGATCGTCAAGCAGACTGTGTATGAAGCCATCGCCAAGAATCCGGGAATGGCGGCCGGACTCCTCCGCCTGCATTTCCACGATTGCTTTGTTAGGGTATATGAAACATCTCTAGCTCCTTTTGACGAGCCCTTTAATTTATAAGCTCGTTTCACTATACAAATACGCGTGCATGGCCGTGCGCATACGTACTTCAAGACACATAATACTTGGTCAATCCCTATCCATCAGAAATTACAGTATTAGTCAACACGTCAGGGTTGACACAATTGCTTGGAGCGTAAGGTATTTTCATGTCGGGAACTGAAGATCGCCTATTCAAATCCCATAACTTACGTGCTAACTGCACCGGGTCATCTGTATAGGCCAAAGATTGGACTTTAACAGGTTTGTTGGGGTTGTAGGGTATTCCCCGGGCTCCAAAGGCAGCAAGGCCTCTAAACTCATGCCCTTAGTTTATAAAATGAAATTTACATAATCAAACGCAAGATTTAGTTAAGTAAATTTAATAGAGTTCGAAAAATAAAACGAACTTGGTATGGCATGTTGTTTCTATCTCTAACCATTGGATTTTGATTAGGGTTGCGATGCTTCGGTGCTCTTGAAATCGACTCCTGAAAACCCGGCGGAGAGAGACCATCCCACCAATAACCCTAGCTTGAGAGGCTTCGAGATCATCGACCAGGCCAAGGCCAGACTCGAGGCCGTGTGTCCCAAAATGGTCTCGTGCGCCGACATCGTTGCTTTCGCGGCCTGCGACAGCGTCTACAAAACCGGGGGCATATATTACAACGTCCCTGCTGGCCGCCGTGATGGCCGCGTCTCTCGCCTTTCCGAAGTGACCCAAAACCTCCCGTCGCCAAACTTCAACTCCCAACAGTTGATTGCTAATTTCGCCAGGAAAGGGCTGTCGGCGGACGAGATGGTGACCCTCTTGGGAGCGCACTCCATCGGCATCTCGCACTGCTCGTCCTTCTCGTCCCGGCTCTACGCGTTCAATGCCACACTGACCCAAGATCCTTCGTTGGATCCGGCGTTCGCCACCTTCCTGAAGAACAAATGCCTGCCCCAGAGCAACGCGACGCAAGTAGACCCGACCGTGCCACTCGACAGCATCACGCCCAACACTCTGGACAACAAGTACTACCTTCAGCTACTGAAGCGCCGTGGCGTGTTGGCTACGGACGAGACATTGTACACGAGTCCCTCGACTTCACAGATGATCGTGAACAATGCGGTGAATGGTGCTGCTTGGAGAGCGAAGTTCGCCAAGGCGATGGTGAAAATGGGCTCGCTCGACGTGCTCACCGGCACGCAGGGAGAGATCAGGGAGCTGTGCAGTGTAGTGAACTGAGATAATGCAAGCAGTGTCGTGACGAAGAGACACAGACACAAGTGCTGTCGCTGCTGGAGTTGGCCTCCGTTGAAGCCTAGAAGTAGTTCGCCTTTATTTATACTTGCCTTTATCACATGGAGTCAAAGTCAAATTTGTCCATTGCTTTGAAATTGATTTCCGAGGCTTTCTTAATTCGGTATGCTTGATTTGGTGTTGATTATTTGATGGCATTGCCACCATTTAACTTAACTTTTATCTGCGGAAATGAAGCTTGAACTTCAGCTGATAGGACTCTGTCACAACAAACATAACATCCACTATAACTCTATTGGCAGGAGGAGAACATTATCACGCAAGACACGATTCGATTCTCTTAAATATACAAGATGGAGGCATTCCAGGCAGGCCTCATCAGTCTCACCCGTAAGCTGCAACCCTTGAGACTTATGTAAACACCATGAAAATTTCTTGATCCCAACCTGCAGCAAATCTGAAACAATTCTTGCCCTAACTTGACTTGATAACGAGCGAGGAAAGAAGAGATGAACACGAGACTCCACTTGCTGGCCGCACAGTAGACAGGCATATCAATGTCACGCCATATCTTTGATCTTCCACACGTCTGCAACCTATAATGAACACAGTAAAAGCAAGTTTTGGGACATTGAGGTTGAACTACACCAATTTGTGCCAGCAAAACCCTTAATTTCCTGTCCACAAAAAACTTCCGACGACTTGATGCAAGAGAGATAACCTGATCAACTGTCACAATCTGTTACGTTTGCAAGATCTATTTAATGGCATTGTTAGAACAACTTATCCCGATTACAGCAGTTTTTATACCAATTAGCAATTCCTTTCAAAGAGAGCAATTGTGACGCCTGTAATTGTAAATCCTCAATCTAGACATGTCATACAAATCGAGATCAAGTTTGGTATCATTGTGACTGAACTGTAAATATGTCGTGACCTAGATGTATTGTGAAGTGTCATGATCAGTGTTTTTAAAAAATGTATTTCAAAATCAAATAAAAAACAAAATGGCCAGCTTCTTAAAAATTTGTTGCCGGAAACTGCTGTGTTGTGTAGTTGTTGTGCTTAAAAGGTACTCGGTAAACACCCTATAAAAATTGCAACACCCTTTTATAATAAACGAAATTTCTATGCGAAATTTGTACCAACCAAACATTTTGAATGGTCTTATATAGAATAACAAAGAGACTCCTCTACATGACCGAGAATGTTCAATTATAAAATGATAATGAGTCAGTGTAGATCTCAGAAGATCGATTTCATTTTACGAAATTCCACTTGGTGGAGATGAGTCTCAAACTTGTATTAGTCGAGAGAAACTATCAACTTTGATATAGCTCTTTTGACATAATCTATTTTCCCTATTATGAATATAATATAGATGGACTCCTTCAGCGCAATAGGCGATGTTCTTATCGTCCCCACCACCAGAAGGTAGCTCGACAGTACAGCCATCTATATGGGCATTGTACATAGGAATTATCGATTTCAGGATGGGTAAGTTTCAAAGTTGAAACCTCAAACCTACCCTTTTTTGTTTTCCTTCTTTTTTTTTTTTTTTTCCTTTTTCTATAGCAAATCATATGAGGTTATGGGCAATAAAAGGATGCAGAGTAAAAGATAAATAACAGAAATCTCCATCCATAATAATAATAATAATAATAATAATAATAATAATAATAATAATAATAATAATAATAATAATAATAATAATAATAATCCATGAGATGAACACATAGTCACATACAATTATAAATAATAAAAAATTCAAACATGTAACATAAAACATAAAATATAAAATTTCATTCTCCATTCATCCATAAAAATTTAGAGGAAAATGAAAGACTGGCAAGGAGTTTGAAGAAAAGACAAAGGACAAAGGAGTGCTAAGGTTATTATTTAGAGGAAAATGAAATTAGGGTTTTGATATTTTAACTTATAATATCGGTTCCAAAATAGGGTAGTTTGATCCAGTTCTTAGGTAGGTATTTACTTGAAACCTATTTCCAGACCAATTTCAATCGGTTCCAAAAATTTAAAACCTATTCCCAAACCAATTCCAGTTCTCGAACCTATTTTTTGAGTGGTTCATTCCAGTTATGGGATGGAACCAGTTCAGTTGTACACCTAACTATACGATCGTATATTGTAAACACTTCTTTCTTTCTTTTTTTGGCAACTTGTCATGTCAAGAAGACAATTTTTGGGCAGATCCAGCGCGAAAGGAATAAATTAACCTGATAAAAAAGCAAATTAGACTTGTGTATAAAATTTGGCCAAGGAGTTTTGCCAAATTTAATTAGTTTTCTCGTCTTTTCATGGATCTTAAGAAATAATTAATTGGAGTAAATGGACTCCTCCACGTTTAGAACTTCAACGACGCAGCAATACTCATCTTCTTACATGTACTCACGTTCTTGTTCCAAAACAGGATTATTAGCTCCACTTGCAATTTTCTATGTACTCATGCTTTGCCTTGAAATACGTCCCCGGCTTCAAACTCAACTCCACAAGGATAATAGCACACAAACAGAAATTCAAACCAACCCGCCAAAACAAAATACTAATTGGCAATGGTGGCTTCGATGTTCCGGGGTCTCGCATGGGCTTTTGTCCTAGTTCTAGCCGACAGCGTCGCGTCTGCGGCTGCTACGAAGCGGTGCCCGACATCATCCAAGTTCACGGTCAGGTTCTACAAGCACACCTGTCCAGCTGCGGAGTCTATCATCAAGCAGACTGTGTATGGAGCCGTGGCCAAAAATCCGGGAATGGCGGCCGGACTCCTCCGCCTACATTTCCACGATTGCTTTGTTAGGGTACGTGAAGCATCTTTAGCTCCTTTTGATAAGTCCTTTAATGTATAAGCTCGTTTCACTGTACATATACGTGTGCATGGCCGTCCGCAAACGGACTTCATGACACATAATACTTTGTCAAATACTGTCCATTGAAAGTTACAGAATTGGTCAACGCTTCACGGTTGACACGATTGAATGGAGCGTAAGTGTATTTTCATGTTAAAATTTACGTACCAACTGCACCGGATCGGGTCATCTGTATAGGCTAAAAGTTGGACTTTAACAAGGTCATTGAGGTTGTAGGGTATTCCATGCGCTTCAAAGATGGCAAGGCCTCTAAACTAATGCCCTTAGATTATAAAATGAAAGTCACATAATCAAATACAAGACTTCGTTAAGTAAATTTTACGAGCAAAGTTCCTAAAATAAGACAAATTTGGTATGGCATATTGTTTCTCTTTCTAACCATTGAATTTTGATTAGGGTTGCGATGCGTCGGTGCTATTGAAATCAACTCCCAAAAACCCGGCGGAAAGAGACCATCCGGCCAATAACCCTAGCTTGAGAGGCTTCGAGATCATCGATCAGGCTAAGGCCCGACTCGAGGCTGTGTGCCCCAAGACGGTCTCGTGCGCCGATATCGTCGCTTTTGCGGCCCGTGACAGCATTTTCAAAACCGGAGGCATATACTATGACGTCCCCGCCGGCCGCCGTGATGGCCGCATCTCTCGCCTTCCCGAAGTGACCCAAAACCTCCCGCCACCAAACTTCAACGCCCAACAGTTGATCTCTAATTTCGCTAGGAAAGGGCTGTCGGCGGATGAGATGGTCACCCTCTCGGGAGCGCACTCCATCGGCATCTCGCACTGCTCGTCCTTCTCGGCCCGGCTCTACGCGTTCAACGCCACGCTCGCCCAAGATCCTACGTTGGATCCGGCGTTTGCCGCCTTGTTGAAGACCAAATGCCCACCCCCGAGCAACGCGACACGAGCAGACCCGACGGTGCCGCTCGACAGCATCACGCCCAACGCTCTGGACAACAAGTACTACCTCCAGCTGCAGAAGCTCCGCGGCGTGTTGGCTACGGATGAGACGCTGTACAAGAGTCCCTCGACTTCCCGGATGGTCGTGAGGAACGCAGTGAATGGCGCTGCCTGGAGGGTGAAGTTCGCCAAGGCGATGGTGAAGATGGGCTCGCTCGACGTGCTCACCGGCACACAGGGAGAGATCAGGAAGGTGTGCAGCGTGGTGAACTGAGATCGGCTTCCTCCATGCATGGATACTTTTCCATGTGGCGGAGAGTCAATGGTTTCATTTGTTTTTTATGTACTTTTGTGAGGTTTTTCCGGTTCGGGTGCTTGAGATCTTGAACGTTTCTTGATTGTAGTTTGTTGTGATTTATATCCAAAGGGATGGAAATAATGGAGTGAAGAAGGTATTGTGACCCTCTAAGCATTTGTGCGTTGGTGTCAATTTCATTCATTTTCATTCCGATCATCCCAACTCAATCCGGACTTTATTGTGCGATTGATACACGACAACAATGTATACATGCTGGCTCTGCCCCGCGACAAACCAAATTCAACTACGGCGAGTGACAACGGCCCAACGATCAGGAAGAATTGTAGGGGTGAAATGCCGGAAAGCTACTTCATGTTCGTTTCAGCATGGGATTGGGAGAATTACCAAAAAAAGTCATAAACCTATTATAATTGCGCAAATTCAGTTCTAAACTTTTTTTTTTTGCCAATTTAATTCTAAACCTTTTACAATTGTGTCAGTTTAGTCCATCCGGCCAAAATTGGCGGTCGGCACCGACGTGAACACCACCATCCGGCGAAAGCTAACATGGCAATTTTTTTTAAAATTTTTTTCGAATTTTTAAATATTTTTTGAATTTTTGAATTTTTTTTTTTCACATTCTCCTTCCTCTAGTCAGCAAGGCCTCGCCAAATCTGGCGAGGCTTGGCCTTGCCTAGCCATGGCAATAGCTGAGCTCACCAACACTAGCGAGGTTGACCCTCACCATGGCTAGGCGAGGCTGAGCCTCGCTAGATCCAAGGCAAGGGTCGACCTCACTGGTGGCCGGCGAGGCTTCTTATCCAAGGACAATGAGGCTCGACCTCACCATAGCTAGGCAAGGTCAAGCTTCACTAGATCTGGTGACAACGGCCTCACCCAACAAAGGCGATGGTCGACCTCGTCGGTGGCCAATGAGGCTCCTTGCCCAGGGACGGCAAGGCTTGACCTCACCAGTGGCTGGCGGGGACGAGCCTCACCATTGGCCAGCGAGGTTAACCTCTCGGGCTAGAGGAAGGAGAAGGAGGAAAAAAAAGAAAATAAAAATTCGAATTTTTTTTTTTTAAAATTGCCATGTCAACTTTCGTCGGACAAGCGGCGTCTATGTCAATGCTGGCCGGCCAATTTTGGCTGGATGGACTAAACCGGCACAATCGTAAAAGGTTTAGAACTAATTTGGCAAAAAAAAAAAAAATTTGACTGAATTGGCACAATTGCAATAGGTTTATGACTTTTTTGGTAATTTGATTCGTCCTAGTTAATCAAGTTAGGATACTCACGTACATCTCCATTCCACGTCTAGGTTCTTGAATTGATCAAAAATCGATTGTTGAAAAGGTAAGAGTGGCTTTTATGGTTTTTGTGCCAATCAATTACTATTGTTCTAAACACAACTTGTCCTTATTACTGAAGAGATAATTTCACAAATAGTTCTTAAACTTTAATTTAATATGCAATATAGTTTAACCAAATATACAATGCAGTCCTTGAACTTTTAATTTTCAATGTGATCCCAAAAATTTTGGTAAATATTTAATCTAATCTCTAAATTATTATATATCCGAATTCAATTTACTCCATAAATTTTCTAGTTGAGAGATTAAATTAAACGTGTGTCAAAAGCTCAATAGCTATACTGAACAAATTAAAAGTTTAGGGATTATATTGCATATTGGTTTAAAGTTCAAGGATCAAATTTAAATAAATTAAAGTTTAGAAATCATATTGCAACAAAGTTTAAGAATCTTTTATGTCATTTTCCATTATTGAACAATAATTAGTAGGTTGCCTTGTGCATATTGTATATAGGAAGTTGTCAACAATTATATAATTCCATTCCACTAGGCGTGAGGTCAATGCATATCCAAGCACGCGGAATCTCGCCAAGACTTTTGGTGTTAATTATATGGTATTGACTTTGGGATCGTGTCCTTCACAAACCATTTAATTAAATAACTCGTCATCCTCCACCCAATCATATCATCAAGGGAGCATTCTATCGTTGAATCGGCAATTTTTCTTTTATGGACAATTTTTTGGCATTTACCAATTCTTTCAGAAAATTTATCAGCTCGGAGAAAATTTCGTCTTTTTCAGAAGGAACGATAGAATCCTCCTCGAGTGATATATTCGTGCGATATATTTATTTCCAAAAAAAAAAATCATTTTAAGAAACGTATGGTTGTATGGACTCAAATTGTATCGTTTATAGTGAGCATATAATTTCCCAAATGAGATGTGGATAACCTTCGTATAATCTTGCAAATTAAGATGAAATGAACCAATCACAACATTGCAATATTTTTGCCAAACTATAGCGTAGGGTTTTATTATCCCACTATGCTTTATTTTTATTTGCCCTAACACCAGAAAAATTGTTCAAAAAGTCCTGCGCTCATTGCTTTTTTGCTAATTCAGTCTTAAAATCTTTTAATTGTGTTAATTGAGTTCTAAATATTTTTACGGTGTTCATCTAGTCAAATTTTGTCTAACGATAGTGTAGAGTCTTATTACCACACTATGTTTTTTTTTTTTTTATCTGCCCCAACGCCTTAAACCCTGTCCCTTCATTCACATGGATAGAACTGAGAACAACTTCGATTTAATATGCATCGAAGCTCCTTTTTTTTTATTTCAAAAAAGGGTCAGCCTTTAATTATCTTGGTCAACTGGCTCGAGATATAAGACGGCATTAATAGTCAAAACAGAATATCTAACAGAAATTTGCTGTACAGTTGTTAATCGTGCTAAACAAATTCCCACTAAGACACGTATTGTAATATATAATCATGCTATTATCGGAAATCCTCCATTATAAATTGGTGTTTGGTACCATCCTTCTTTGAATTTCAACTACGACTAGAATGTGGCTAGTGTCTAGAGGGAGTAATATTTTATCCCTTTTAGATATATTATTAAAAAAAAATTATACATCAAAAAGAGGAATATACGCATCGATTTCTTAAATTGCTCAAATTTTCACAATCCATCAAGTGGTTCACCAGGTCGAATTGATTATATCTAATGGTATTTATTTAAGGGTTGTCATTGCTTGCCATGAGTCTTGACAAATATTACAAGAAAGCAATTTCTCGTAAATTTTCTAAATTCGGCAGGAATGAATGTGTTCTACCGATTAGAAACACAAAACTGTCGATATCATAAATAAGAGGAAAATTTCTCTCGAGCCTCCCCGTCTCACTATTAAAAGCCACCCTTACAACCAATTACAGCGCACAAGAATAGATATTAAACTTACTCATTTGCAATATATCAAAATTAATGTATTTCACATCACTTGTTGGAACTATTGGGTTCTTCAGCATATTTGGCTGTGTTTGTTTGTGTTCTTTTTTTTTTTTGTTTTTAAACACTTTTTCTTTTTTTTGTTCACGGGAACAAAAAAGGAACAACGCGTTTGGGTGCGTTTCATTTCCTTTTTGTTCTTTTGTTCCAGGAACAAAAAAGAAAACAAACAAGAAACACAAATTTTGTGTTTCTTGTTTTTGAAACACTTTTGAGAAACATTTTTTTTTTCTTTTTTCTCTTATTTTCTTGTTCTTTTTTCTTTTGGCCGGTCGCGGCCTCGGCCATGGCCGCGAACCGGCCGACGAGGGGCGGCGCCTCGCCCGGCCCACGGCGAGGCTCGCCGTAGGCCGGGCGAGGGTCGGCCTCGCCATGGCTGGGCGAGCTCGAGGCTCGCCGGGCCGGGCGAGGTCGGCCTCGCCGAATCTGGGCGAGCTCGAGCTCGCCCAGCCATGGCAAGGCCGACCTTGCGCCGGCCTGGGCGAGCTCGATCTCACCCAGATCCGGCGAGGCCGACCTTGCCCAGCGGCCGGTGAGCCTCGACCTCACCGGATCAAGGCGAGGCCGACCCTCGCCGGCCAAGGCCTTGGCCGGCGACCGGCCAAAAGAAGAAAAAAAAAATGAAAAAGAAAAAAAGAAAAAAAGGAAAAATAAGAAAAAAATAGAAAAAATAAAAGAAATAAAAAAATTATCCAAATTTACCAAACATGTTTCTGTTTATTTTTTATTCTCAAAACAAGTTTACCAAACGCGTTATTTTGTTCAAAAATTGTTCCCCGGAACAGAAATACTTTTTTCTATTTCGTTCAATGGAACAATTTTTAAGCAAATGTTACCAAACGCGCCATTTGCTTCCAACCAACCCTGAAGCTTAAAAAAAAAAAAAAATGGTCCTGTTAGACTTCGTCATAACCGTACACTCCTCGGAGAGGCCGCAACCTTAGGCGACAAGATGATTTGGACAAGAATTTTTTTTTTTTTTTTTTTTTTTTTTTGGGGTATAGAATAAAGATACTAAATGCAAATGAAGAGTTCTGAAACATGAAGTATTCAAACGGGTGACAGCTTCTCCCACATGCGACCCTAGTTACAGCCATGCACGTTCGTAGATAGTATTATTCATCCCCAAAGTAAACCCTAAGTCCACCCTCGTTCTAACAACTTTCCACACCACGCCCGTATATAAATGCCCTAGCCCAACGCCCTCTCTCCACCTCCATCTCCAGTAACGCAAGATAAACCTCACATCCTCATCGAGTTCTCACTTTCCTTTGAGCAACAGCGGCTATGGCTTCCATTCAAGCCCTGGTTGCTTCCTTCTTCCTAGTTTTTGCTGTATCTGCAACAGCTCTCCCTGCGCAGGTGTACCCGTTATCTTCGCCGTCGTCCCTCAGCATTCGGATTCTACAAATATACATGCCCTCCTGCCGAAGCCATCGTCAGAGCCACTCTTTATGAGGCCTTTTCCAGTGATCCGGGTTTGGCTGCCGATTTCCTCCGGATGTATTTCCACGACTGCTTCGTGAGGGTAATATGCTCTATATGAACATCAAATGAAGGATTTTGCGCTTATTCGTCATTCATTTTCTTGATTTTCCAATAATGTGTTGATGCAGACTCAAATATCAGTTAAAATACAAAGTTGCCATGTTAACACCAACACCAAGATACTCTAGAGATGATATGGTACCTTAAATGGGAAAATTACCAAAAAAAGTCTTAACCTATTGTAATTGTGCTAATATAGTCTTATTTTTTTTTTCTTTTGCCAATTCAATCCGATGTGGACAATTTTAATAATATTTCATTTTTTTTGAATTTTTTAATAAATTTTTATTTTTTCTTTTCTTTTTCTTTTTCATCTTCTTCCCCCTTTTCCATTTTTCCCCTATAGTGGCCGATGAGGCTCTAGCGATGGTCATGGCCCTCGCTTGGCCCTGCCAGGTCTAGTCGAGGCCTAGGGCTATAGGCAAGGCAGCTTTGCCCAAATCTAGGCGAGACCAACCTCACCATGTCCTTCCTAGCCATGGGTGAAGGTGGCCTTGCCCACATCTAGGTGAAGCTGCCTCACTCATAGGCCCCAGGCCTCTCCCAAACTTGGGCGAGGCCGGGAGAGGGTTGCAACTTTCTTCGGCAGTCGACAAGTGCTTCACGGCCCTCCCGTGGGGGAATAAAGGAAAAAAGGGGGAAAAAAATAAAAATAAAATAAAATATTATTCAAATTTGTCCACGTCAGCACCTATTGGCCAAAATTGGACGAATGGACTTAATTGGCACAATTGCAAAATGCTTAGGATTGAATTGGCAAAAAAAAAAAAAGATTTAAAACTAAATGGGCACAATTACAATAGATTTAAAAAAAATTTGGTGATTCTCCCTACCCTAAACCTATCACAAGCATACAAGAAATGCATCAAAACATATGTATTTTTAATGTTGTGTAGTGTAAAATTGCACCTTTCCCCGGTTGCTATTTCTTACAGTGGAATGGATATAAAGAATGATTTCTCAATGCACATGCCGAGGCAGCAACTCATCACTAAGTTGTGCTTTGGCTGCATACCTTCCTTACTTTAGCAAAGCTAGGTTTACGAAGATCAGTATACAAAATTCGTATATTATGCCAGAAAGTAGAAGGATTCCGTAAGTGAAAATTGAAACCAGCGGGTAATAATCATATCTAATTTGAGTCTATCACATCATTAAGTATATCATATTATCTGATTTGTTAGCTCTTCCCCATTGATTTTAGGGCTGTGATGCATCCATCCTCCTAAATTCAACCAAGGGAAACACTGCCGAAAAAGATAGCCCCGTGAACAACCCTAGTTTAGAAGGTTTCGATGTCATCGACCAAGCGAAAGCCCGGCTAGAAGCCGCATGCCCGCAAACTGTCTCGTGCGCCGACATCATCGCATTTGCAGCCCGAGACAGCGTCTTCAAGGCTGGCCGTATCTACTACGATGTCCCCTCGGGCCGTCGTGATGGTCGCATCTCCCGCGCCTCCGAGGTGATCCAGAACCTCCCTCCCCCGACCTTCACCGTGCCGCAACTCATTGCCAACTTCGCGAGAAAAGGGTTCTCAGCGGACGAGATGGTGACCCTCTCGGGAGCACACTCCATCGGCATCTCTCACTGCTCGTCCTTCTCGAACCGTCTCTACTCGTTCAACGCGACGCACAAGCAAGACCCGTTGTTGGACCCTAAGTACGCGGCCTTCTTGAAGACCAAGTGCCCCCAGGGCAATTCCAAGACGGACCCGACGGTGGCGCTCGACAGCATCACGCCCAACACTCTGGACAACAAGTACTACCAACAGCTACTGACTTACCGTGGGTTGTTCTCTTCCGATGAGGCTCTGTACACTAGCAAGTTGACGAAAGGGATGGTGTTGAACAACGCAAAATACGGCCGCGTGTGGGGGCCTAAGTTCGTGAAGGCAATGGTGAAGCTGGGCTCTCTCGACGTGCTCACTGGTCAACAGGGCGAAATTAGGAAAGTTTGCGGCGCCGTGAATTGAGCGTATTCACCATGCTGATGCGTTGCTTTGTGCTTTTCTTCGGCAGAAACAGATCAGCAGTTGGTCTTCATTCTCTATGCATTTTTTTTGTTTCGATTCTTTCAGTTGTCTTTGAGGTTTGGCAAACTTGTGCAGCTTATCTGTGATGTTTCTTTTCAAGTTCGGTTTGAATTTGTGATGCATGGTGCATCCGAATGATGCAAATGCTTGAGTGAATCCAAAAAATGGAGTGGAGGAATTTGATTTGAAGGGTGTTCCAGGTAGATCATTTCTTTTATTTTCTTGGTATGACGGAATCGGAAAAAAGGAAGAAGAAGAAAACAATATTGATATATTGTTCTAGCTGTCTCTTAATTTTTCAGCTGGGGTTTCAGGCCAGAAAACAGTTCGTGTGGAAACTTAGAAAAGAGAACACAAATGCACCAATGACACTAAGGCTGTTTGTTTCGGAAATGAATAAATCACAAGAAAAAATTTCCTTAAAATGATCACTTATATCACTTAAAAATAAATGAACGAATTTTTTTTATAATCCATGAAAATATTTAGACCTAAATTGTTCTTGATAATGAAAAATATTTTCATTATCAAACGATACAAATGATCAATTTTTGGAAAATATTTTTATAATTATTCATTTTTTCGTGAAACAAATGGAAGTATTGTTAAATAAAACATATTAATTGAATATAAAACGGAAGTGCTAAATTGAACGATTTACAAGAAGCAAGCGAACTTTAACGCCTTTTTTTTTTTTTTTTTTTGGTCGAAGAACATTAACGCTTTAAGAGGCGACTGATGAAATTGATCAACCTGCTTGATAACTAAGGGAAAATCAAAAGCTCGAAATTTTCAATGGGGGAAAATCTTGATAATGAAGGGAAAACCAAAAGCTCAAATTTTCAAAGGGTAAAATAACTCTTCAACTTAAACTATCTACGTTTAGCCCTATTAATATCAACCACAAGAACAAAGTCGAATGAGTTTTTATCGAACTTATTTAATTGGCCCACGAATTTAATTAATAATTAGTTGTTTCTCATAACTGAATTGGTAGTCTACGGTTTGAAATACTTTTATACCTTTGTGCAGTTGATGCTTACCTTATTGGTATGTACCAAAGGGTAAGAGAAACTTTCTTTGATCTGCTCGGACACGTAGGTATTCCGTCTACGTTGGCATTAGGGAATTGACTTTCTCGTGAGGTGACAAAATTATGTCAACTAGGACTTTGGCGTTCCTTGAATCATCGACTTTGCTAGGTTTTGTTATGGTCGGTCTATTGTAATACTGAATGATGCGACAGACAATAAGTGGCTTATAATCAAAGGTAAGCGGTCCTGCTTAACTTGTTGTTATAATCTTTGTGTGGTGTAAGGTTAAAAACTAATTAGTTTGTCGTCCATGCACGATTTTTGGAGTTGGAGTATCTGGTTTTTCTTTTATCGCTTGGCATTACTTTTTAAAGCATCATCTTCCAAGACAAATATACATTAATATGTGAGCTGTAGAGATACCCTTTTTGCTAGAAAAACAATTTTCCCCGAAAGTTTAAACTTTTAGGAAATGGACCAACCATATATTTATAGCATATGACTTTGCGTTCCCCCGTATGTAAGCTGGTCTTACACACTTAAGATAGGGTGATGGGCTGAACCAGTTAAAGCAGTATTACTAGCGAGACGACAAACATGAAAAATAAAAGGCCACGAGAGTAAATTCCCTAATGTTGAATTGAGAGAGAGCGGCAAGATTCAAAGTTGACAATTATTAGATACCATGTTAAATTAACCATTTTTCAAAAACTTAAGTCGGAAGGAAACGGGCCAGTATTATAGTTATCACGTTTGGTCTCGGAAAACTCAAAAATTTGTCAAAAGTGGAAAACTTCGGGGCGAAAAGAAAAGGAGAAAAAAAAAAAGAACTTCTACAATTTGACATGAAATGTGCATGCTATACAATAACCACGGTAACTTTTCATCTTTTAGTAAGATATTTCGACAATATATATGATTGTTTTGGTCAGATCAAAGACAGCACAAACTCACGCATGGTCACAATTTCATTCAGCTTTTTGCCGAATAGGAAAGTCTTACATCTGAAAGATGACGCAACAATCGAACCGGACACGTCGAAACAAATAAAGTCAAGCAAAGAATAAATATGAAGGACGATATAGATCATGTTCCCAATCTCCGTCCTGCAAAAGTTGTAACTCTCCGGCACGTCCTCAATTTACAATACTGCACAGCTTCCTGATCTCTCCTTGTTTACCAGTGAGTACGTCGATCGAGCCCATCTTCACCATTGCCTTGGCGAACTTCACGCTCCAAGCGAAGCCGTTCTTCGCATTGTTCACGACCATCCCTGAAGTCGAGGGACTCGTGTACAGCGTCTCGTCTGAAGTCAACAAGCCACGGAGCTTCAGCAACTGGAGGTAGTACTTGTTGTCCAAAGTGTTGGCTGTGATGCTATCAAGTGGCAAGGTCGGGTCTGCTTGCGTCACATTGCTCGGTGGTGGGCACTTGCTCTTCAAGAATGCAGCGTACGCAGGGTCCAAGGAAGGATCTTGGGCGAGTGTGGCGTTGAACGTGTAGAGGCGGCTTGAGAAGGAAGAGCAGTGGGAGATTCCAATCGAGTGTGCCCCTGAGAGGGTCACCATCTCATCCGCTGAGAGCCCTTTCCTAGCGAAGTTGGCAATGAGCTGTTGGGCGTTGAAGCTTGGCGGCGGGAGGTTCTGTGTAACTTCCGGGAGGCGAGAGATGCGGCCGTCGCGGCGGCCAGCAGGGACATTGTAGTATATGCCCCTAGCCTTGTAGGCACTGTCACGGGCGGCAAAAGCAACTATATCGGCACATGAGACGGTCCTGGGGCACAAGGCTTCGAGCTGGGCCTTGGCCTGATCGATGATTTCAAACCCCGTAGGCTCGGGTTGTTTGCGGGGTGATCTCTTTCCGCTGGGTTTCCTGCGGTTGATTTCAAGAGCACCGAAGCGTCACAGCCCTGAGATAAGGCGAATGAGTTAGTAACTGAAAGAAACCATTTGCCTCGTAATAGAAAGCTTACATTTCCAATATTTATTATATGAGTCTTAGCATATGCTCTTGGCACACATTATCATCATTTTCTTTCTCTTAAATCGCAACTAGGTAGAAAAGGGAATTAATGAAAAGTTCAAAGGAGGAGAAATAAGTTGATCAAGGACAAACTACTGAGCATAAATACTTCGCCATACCCTAACGAAGCAATCATGAAAATACAAGCGAATGAGACCGGCCGCCATCCCGGGGTTCCTAGAGATGGCCTTGAACACGGTTTTCCTGACAATAGCTTCTGTCGACGGGCAAGTACGTCGGTAGTATCCCACCTTTAGGGACGAGTACGGACTTTGAGCTGCTGTTGCAAAAACCGAGACAAAGAGAACCAGCGCGAGCGCACGAAATCCTGCTGTGATGGAAGCCATGTTGAGAGGCTTGAATTGGGGGATGTTTTTGATGGAGTGCTTACTATGATGAGAGGGAAAAGGAGAGGTGAAGAGATGGTGCGAATCCAAATAGTTACTGTGCAGGTATTTATAGTGCGAGAAAGCAAAAGGTTGACTTTTCTTATTTCGGAAACGAAGGAGCGGGTGCAGCTGTTCTATCGAAGAGCTACACGTTCTTGTTTTTATTTTTTGCTATCGAGAGATGCGTTTATATTCAAACTATATTTACGTATTATTTTATGATGAGATAATGTTGGACAGTCCATACAGGAATAGTTCTTTCTCTTCCCATTTGACCCTTTCCTCCTTTTTCCATTTGCATTTTGTATCTTTTCTCTCTTTTTCCAGCTCACTTCCTTCCTAATCCTTCCACCATTCTTTGACTTTTCTCGAAGGGTCAGCTATTGCCAAGTCAGAGGCTTATGATACGAGTTTGTCGAAATATTTAAAGTTGTCGAGAATATGTTTAAGAAAACAACATGTTACAAATAAATGAATAATTAGTTGTATAGGCACCGACGACGTCTAGTTCGTTGGATCCATTTCATCGGAAAGATGAGTACACTTCTGTTTCGGTTTCATTTAGCCAAAGAAAAAGGTAATGAATCTTTCGAGCTCGAATAATTTTCGTGGATGTACATAAGCCCGTTTCATGTACGTGCACTAAATTAGACTATTCACAAGATAACAAATCCAGCGATCAAACACATTGATTAAGGGACATTGAGGGTGAACATTATTCAGCCTTTTTAGCAATATATCCAAATGATATATGCAACTTCTCTCGAGAAACTGGTGACTGTCCAAGTGCGAAGAAAGGATGTATTTTGGAAAAACTCAAGCCTATGATTTTATTTTATTTTTGGTAGCAAAATTTCGAGAATATGATTAATGACTGCAAATGGATGACTATCAATTTTTCATCTGTGAATGAGATTATTTGTGAAATATATGATTGAAAGCATCAACAGATAGTAAATATAATAATAAGCAATCCAATTGCAATAAACTTGTGATGTCATAGCTATTATCACAACCAAAGGTTCTGTACTTTATTCAAAGGTTTGCATAAGTCAAGAAGGCCATCGTCAAATGACTGATGCAAAATTGCTACCAAACTATGTAATGAGAACCTATAATTCTTAAATTTTGGAGCAAATTAGTTGGTTAAAGGTGGAGGACAACCGTACAATCATCCACGTCATTCCCTCTTTGACTTTGTTGATTAATATAAAAAAGCCTAATAGGGATAAGGTCCGAGAAAGCAAAAGCCGGTCAAAGATCCGATAATTCTTCTTCTTTTTTTTTAATGTTATGAGGATTTAATTCAAATTCGTATACCCAACAAAATAATTGAGATAATATAGCAAAATGAAGCTTCATAGCTATCTCTTTATCTTCAGTTTACCACGCATCAAGACTATTTCAAAGTTTGAATAAGTTCGATTATTGTCTAGTGGATCTCAATCTTTTTTTTTTTTGGTAAGGCTAGTGGATCCCAATCTTTTATTTTCATTTGAGACGAAAGCCGCAGTTCATCGACAAATTTTAAGTACTTTTCCTTAGTTTCTTCATATTCTAAAAAAGACAACAAGTGGCAGCGATGTAAAATTGGCAAGTAGACTGTAGTGTTAGACGAGGATCGTGTTTTATCTCGTCTACATTTTGGAAGACCCGTTTTGCAAACTAATTTTGACCGGATTTCCAATATCTCAAGCTAAATTGGTCTCGAACGGATTTTAAAAGGAGGAAGTATGGAACGCATTTGCAATAACTCTCCTTAGGTTGTGATTGGTGCAGCATTTCATATGGGCTTTGGACCCTGTTTGATTTAGTTTTCCCAAGAATGGGGGAAAATATGAGGTATTTAGCAAGTGTTTTTGAGACCCCATTAACTAAATGCTAACATTAGAGAAGTTGAAAGCTCAAGATAGGTAGCAGGCTTTCAGCATTTTCAGATTGTAAGTCTTGGCGTTGTTCATGTTGACTGTTCATCTTCACTGGTTTGCATAATGAAGCTGGATGGAGGCTGACGACCGCCACCTGAGGGATCATGCATCCCCGTCGACTGCTACTTGGGGTTCATGTGTCCCCAACGGCACGACCTTAGACGGCTCCACTTGTGTCATGGGAACCCAAGCAACGCTACTTAAGGTAGGGTAACCTTAGGCAAGGCTATTGACGGTTGTTTTAGCTAGGAATGAGCATGGTTTGGGTGGGTGGTTCTCACTTTGGAATTGAGAACCACCCATTAAGGATTGGTTCCAAAAATTGAAACCGACTATTGGTTATATGGATCCACTTAGGAACTGGACTGCTAGTTCAATCTAGTCCGATTCAGTTCCTTGGTTGGTCTATGAAACTAGTCCCACCAAGCTTCACACCCTCAATATAACATTTTCTAGTAAGCAAAGTAAAGGAAAAACCAAAGAACTTCCTTATTCTTAATTGCAAGATCGGTAAAAAACTTGGCTCATATTGAAAGTTAAGAGTCAAGGCTATGAGTCAACGGATGTTGAGCTTGAGAGTCGAGGCCATAAGTGAGAAATAGAGAGATGACTCAAACGAGGTGAGAGTGAGATGAGATAAGCACTCATTCAATGAGTGTTAAGCTTCAAATTAAGGATTTTAAGGTTTTTTTTTCTTATATTTTTTATTGGAAATTTTTTTAAAAATTTATATATATATTACCGGTATGGTCTGGGTGAATGGGTGGGCAGCTCAACACCTAGAACCAAGAACTAAACCAATACCTATCGATTCCCTTGAAAACCATCGATTTCAATCCAATTCGATTAGATCCCAGGCGATTCCCAATTTCTTTACACACCTCTAGTTTTGGTCCATTGGTGGCTAAGCTCTACTGGGAATAGTTGAGACTTAAAAAAAAAATAGCAAAAGTCATTTACAAATGTAGGTTTTATCAAATAGCATTTAACCCAAAGTTATTTCCCAATGAATCTTAAAATTACAATTTACCAAACACTATTGCATTTTGAAAAGCCTCTTTAGCCCAAAGATATTTGTATTTTTCCAAAGACATTTCCCCTCAAAGCCAAACCAAATGGTCCTTAAGATGACACCTAGTTCAGTTGGGAAGCCTTTCGAAGTGGCTTTTGGCCAAAAGCTAGCTTGGAAAAATTGAAAGCCCTACAAGTAGGGACCAACCTTGGGCTTTTGGCCTTGGGCGAAATGCCATTTATAGACATTTTTCTTCCCATCTTACCCTCACTAGCTTTCTCATATTCCCATCTTGGTCTCACTATTTTTAGGGTTAGTGGCGGTCATCAACACTACTAATGTGCGACACCAACGGTGGCGCTTGGCTCTTAAACGACCTTGGCCTAACCCCAAGCTTCATCACCTTGGGTCACGTAACCCCAAGCTACAGTCGTTGGCACTAGATTTGGCTCATCAGCGGCAAATGGTTTGGTCTTTTTAAATAAAAAAAGAAAAAAGAAACATTGCAGCCAAAGCCCTTTGCAATTTTTTTTTTTTACCAAATAATTTGCATTTTCCCAAAGAATTTTGGCTTTCAATATTTGTATTACGACTCATTTCCAAAGTCAAACCAAATGCATTGTAAAGACCTTTATCAAAGTTGAGGTGTTCGGTAATAAAATTTTAAAAAATCCTTGAGTCAAAGCAAGCATTTCAAAATCCCTTACCCCAACGAAAGTCCTACTTAATGTTACCTTCGAGCATTTATGAAATGTTGATCCCTTGTTTTCTTCTAACTTTGCCATCCTTAAACTTTCCAAATTTCAATTTTACCCTCACAAGTGTGCAATGGTGAGGTTAGATTTGATCACCAACAAGCCAGGTCTAGCATTAGTAGCCGTCCCACAAAGTCGCATGACCTAGATTTTGGGTTGCTGGGGTTGCGCAATCTTCCACCTAGGGTTGCACGGTTGCAGGCGAGGGCTGCCAAAAGCCAAATGCCAGTTGCTGGGGTTGCGCAATCTTCCACCTAGGGTTGCACGGTTACAGGCGAGGGCTGCCGAAAGCCAAATGCCAGATTTCGCAATTTAGCATGACCTCGAGAAAAGCCACCAGTGCTAGATTTGGCTCACTTTTGCTAGCATCTAACTGCCTAAGTCTT
This sequence comes from Eucalyptus victrix, assembly GCA_016097545.1. Classification (NCBI taxonomy): domain Eukaryota; kingdom Viridiplantae; phylum Streptophyta; class Magnoliopsida; order Myrtales; family Myrtaceae; genus Eucalyptus; species Eucalyptus victrix. The sequence goes on from CM027842.1 coordinate 11,040,308, forward strand.
TCGCCTGAGTGTTTCTAGTTGCTAGAGCTTCAGTTTTCTCTTTTATTTTTTTAGAAAATATAACTAAAGCCCTTTATAGATGTAGTTTTATTCCAAACAACATTTAAGCCAAAGTTGTTTTTTAATACACTTTCCAATTACAATTAACCATTTATCAAAAACTTAAGTTGTTAGAAAATGGGCCTTTATTATGATTATAGCTTATGACCTAACACTTTTGATATCAAAAATCTCGAAAATTTTTATAAGGCTTAATCTCCTTAAAAACCTTCAACTTTAGAACCAATCCCAATTTTTCCAAAAAAAAAAAAAATCTTGAATTTTTACTCTAATTCCAAATCTACTCATGCATCCAAAAAAGGCCACTAGTTTCTTTAAAATTATTGGCATCAGGGCTAGCTAGATCCTCATTATTAGAACCTACATCTTCATCAACTCCCTCACCTTCATAAGGAACCACAATAAACTATGGGTAATCTTGAAAAAAATTGATGGCAAATTTGAACATGTGAGAAGATTTGGAGTTAAAGAGAAAGTTGAAGATATTTTTTAGACAAAAGAAAAAATCAGTATTGAATTGGGATAAGACCTAAAGTTTGGAGATTTTTAGGAAAATTTTTGGGGCAAAAGGAAAAGTAACAATGAAAAAAATAAAAACACTTACTACGGTTAAATTGGAAATTCAATTGAGTTGTGGTGCGAAATGTGTACAGTACACAACAACCACGACAACTTTTCTTCTTTTAGTAAGACATATTTGACAATTTATATGATTGTTTTGGTCAGATCGAAGAGAGGATGAACACATGTATGGCCAGAATTTCAATCATATCTTTGCCAAATAAAGAAAGACTTACATTCGAAAATGAAACGTTACAAGACCTTCATAATTGGAAAATAACGTAACAATTAAAAGGGACACGTCGAAACAAATAAAGTCGAGCAAAGAATAAATATTAAGGACGAAATAGATGATTTTCCCCAATCTCCATCCTGCAAAAGAAAAATAGAAAACTCTCCGGCACGTCCTTTAGTTCACGACACTGCACACCTTCCTGATCTCTCCTTGATTACCAGTGAGCACTTCGATCGAGCCCATCTTCACCATTGCCTTGGCGAACTTCCAGCTCCAAGTATAGCCATTCCTCGCGTTGTTCACGACCAGCCCCGAAGTCGAGGGACTCGTGTACAGCGTCTGGTCGGAAGTCAACAAGCCGCGGCGCTGGAGCAACTGAATGTAGTACTTGTTGTCCAGAGTGTTGGCTGTGATGCTATCGAGCGGCGTGGTTGGGTCCGGTTGGGTCTTGCTGCTCGTTGGCGGGCACTTGGTCTTCAGGAAAGTGGCGTACGCAGGGTCCAAGGTAGGATCTTGGGCGTGGGTGGCGTTGAACGCGTAGAGGCGGCTCGAGAACGAAGAGCAGTGCGAGATTCCGATCGAGTGCGCTCCCGAGAGGGTCACCATCTCATCCGCCGAGAGCCCTTTCCTAGCGAAGTTGGCAATGAGCTGCTGGGCGTTGAAGCTCGGTGGCGGGAGGTTCTGTGTGACTTCCGGGAGGCGAGAGACACGGCCGTCGCGGCGGCCAGCAGGGACGTCGTAGATTATGCCCCCAGTGAATAGGGCACTGTTGCGGGTGGCAAATTGGACACTGTCACGGGCAGCGAAGGCGACGATGTCGGCACACGAGACTGTTCCAGGGCACAAGGCTTCGAGCCGGGCCTTGGCCTGGTCGATGATTTCAAACCCTCGGAGGCTAGGGTTGTTAGCGGGGTGATCTCTTTCCGCCGGGTTTCCTGGGGTTGATTTCAAGAGCACTGAAGCATCACAGCCCTGAGATAAGTCTAGAAAGTCAGTAAAGAGTATAGAAATCACAAAATAACTATCAACCGTACACACACACACAATACAAAAGAAACTATACGCCTCAATAAAAATTTACATTTCCAATACATATTTTATGAGTCTTGGCAAATTCTCTAGCACATTCAAGTATGAAACAAAGGGAATTACTGAAAAGAGAAGAAATAGATATTTAAAGATAGCAAAATAAGTCGGTCAAGGAAAAACTTTTGAGCATAAATACTTCACCGTACCCTAACGAAGCAGTCGTGAAAATGCAGGCGAACAAGACCGGCCGCCATCCCGGGGTTCCTCGAGACAGCATTGAACACGGTTTCCTGGACGATTTTTTCTGCCAACGGGCAAGTAAGGAAGTAGTATCCCACCTGTAGGGGCGGAGCTGCCATTGCAGAAACCGATACAAAGAGGACCAACGTGAGCGCCCGAAACCCCGCCGCAACGGAAGCCATGTAGCCGGAGAGAGGCGAAATTGAAGGAGATGTTTCTGATGGAGTACGTGAGATGACGGAGAGGGGAAAAGAGAGATGTGCAGAGATGATGAGAATGCAAATAGCTCTGTCCAAGTATTTATAGATGGATATAATGGAGTGTGTATAAGCAAAATGTTGATTCCTCTTATAACGAAAACAAAGGAACTTGCGTGGCTGTACTACTGAAGAGCTGCATGTTCTTTTTTCTTTTCTTTTTTTTTTTCATTTGAATAATTGATAATTAAGAGATGAATATATATACATCCAAACTATATTTACACGTTATTTTGTCACAAAATGTTGTTTTTTTTTTTGGTCAAACACGAAATTATGTTGAACTGTTCATATTGAAATAGTTCTTCCTTTGCTCCTGGCACGTTCTTTTCCAGCTCACTTCCTTCCTAACTCTGCTATGACTCTTCTCGGAGGGTCGGCTTTTGCCAAGTCTTCATGGCTAAATGAGATTAGCTGTGACGTTCATGGTTGAACCTTAAAAGTGTCAACAGTTGAGATATGTCGAAATAATAATCAGAATATTTTGCCTGGCATAGAATCTGTTTTAGTATTAAAAAATCAGTCTGTGACGACAAAATTTGCATTTCTAAATGAGATTATTTGTGAAGTTTATGACCAAAAGCATTAACGGTTGAAATTTGGTCGGTATGAACATTTAATAATCGTCGATTGAGAGAAGGAACTAATCAATGGACAACAGTTGAGTAAACCGTGTACATGTACATACGTCTCATTTGCTTGCAATAATGGAATAAGTCTATTACGAAATAGCTATTATGCTGTAATGTCATAGTGCTGCAATTAATATTAGTCCGTTTGATTTAAATGAAATAATATCTATTACGCGGTTTGGTTTCATGAATGACACATGTAGTAAGGTTAAAGAGCATAAGATTTACGAAAAATGGCCTTAAAATCAGAATTAAAGGGAAGATGATCATCGCCGTTGTAATAGTCAATCATCATTCATTAGTTAATACCCACTAAAAGTTGGGCGCGTGACATACGATCCCATTTAAAATAAATATTACATTAAACAAATTATCAGTTTAACAACTAATCATGATTGTAATGCCCCATATATGTTATCAAGACATTCGATTTAACATAGAAATAAACAGGGTAATTGGAAATAACTGATTCGGTCGGGATGTAATACTTATTATATAGAGGGTCACGAAATAGCTATCTAAACTTTGGCCATAACAGAAATTGAGTCGTAGCAACTTTGATGTAAATAAATACTATATGATAGGCAGTCGATCTGTAATAAGCTTTTGATGCGGTTGTCTTGAGGTTTTGCGTGCGTCATTGATAAGTTACCATCAAAATGACTTGTGCAAGAATTGCTACCCCGCCATGTAAGGAGATCCTATAAGATGGTTGATGATGGAGCGCACGACCATACAAGCATCCACGCCACGCCCACTTTCACTTTGTTAATTATCATTTTGGTGCCCTTGAGCACGTGGGACTTAAACAAGCTTAATATGGATCGAGCAATACCCGGTCAAAGATACGAAGCTTCTTCGCTTGCTAATCTCGTGAGGATTTAATCCAATTTTTTTTATAGCTAACAAGATAATTGAGACAATGTAGCAAAATGAAGCTCCTTCGCTGGCCCTTTATCTTCGGCACACCATCGTGCATCAAGACTATTTCAAAGCTTGAATAAGTTCGATTATTGTCGAGCAGATCTCAGTTTTTCTATTCTCATTCGAGACGAAAAGCAATAGTTCATTGACAAAATCTAATTACTTTTTTCTTAGTTTGAGAACACGAGAGCGATGATGTGAAGCTGGCCAATAAATTATTGTGTTAAAATGGGGGATTTTGTGATTTATATTGTCGTATCATTTTGAAAGTCAATATCTCAAGCTTATTAGAATCAGGTTTCTTACCCATCTCAAAATAAAACTAAGGGTTTTAATTTTGTAAATCCGATATTACAAAATCAAGTGCAATACAATGATCTCTTAAGATCAAGGGAAAATGTCACAAATGGTCCCTATACGATTACTTAATGTGCAATTTGGTCCCTGAACTTTCGATCGGCTCAATTTGGTCCTTGAACTATTGATAAATGCCCGATTTGGTCCATGAACTTTCAATTGGCTCAATTTGGCCATTGAACTATTGATAAATGTCCGATTTAGTCATTCGTTACTATTTTTTCTTTTCTTTTTTTCTTTACTATTGAACTTTTCCTTTTTTTTTTTTTTTTCCTTTTTATAACTATTTTTTCTTTTTTTCTTTTTTTTTCGTTACTATTTTTTCTTTTTTTTGTTATTATTATTTTATTTTTTTCGTTATTATTTTTCTTTTTTTTCGTTACTATTTTTTTCTTTTTTTCGTTACTATTTTTTTTTTTTTTTGTTACTATTTTTTTCTTTTTTTCGTTTTTTTATTTTTTTCAATTTCGTTACTATAAGCAAAAAAAAAAAAAATAGTAACGAATGACTAAATCGAATATTTATCAATAGTTCGGGGACCAAATTGAGCCAATCAAAAATTCAATGACCAAATTGGGCATTTATCAATAGTTCATGGACCAAATTGAGCCTATCAAAAGTTTAAGGACCAAATTGCACATTAAGTAATAGTATAAGGACTATTTGTGACATTTTTCCTAAGATCAAAAAGGAAAAATAACATAAACAATTCGAACTTTGACTCAATATATAATATGATCTATAAACTTTATCTCAATGTGCAATCTCATCTCTTAGTTTTTATTTTGTTCAAAGTGGTCCATAAATTTTTAGTATATATTCAATCAAGCCCCTACACTATATGAAAATGTTCACATGTTATCTATAAACTTGAATTAATAGAATGATAATATTAAATATTTTTATTTAATCTATGGACTACATTGAACATATATATACCAAAAGTCTAGGTACCATATTGAAGAAATTAAAAGTTTATGAACCACATTTTACATTAGGCTAAGGTTCAAAGATGACATTGGGCAAAGCAAAAGTCCATAGACCATATTACATATTGAGTCAAAGTTCAACAATTATTTGTGTCATTATCAATTATTTCCAAGGGTAACCATCATTCCAGGATAAAACCTAGAACCGAAGAATCAAACTAGTAAGAACTTGTCTAACTCTAAATTCCAAGGTATATAAGATAAGTTTTAGGTTCCAAAAAAAATGGGGAACCTATTTTACGGGCAAGTACCTACCTACATGAAAACAAGTTTTTGTGTTTTTCTCGATCCATATCTTCATATGGTCTTGTGATTTTCCATGACGTCTAATGATGAGTATATAATTTAGAACCACATGTCTGAGCCTTCATTTTACAATTGAGATTTTTACTTTGTTAATATTTTATATTCTTCATTTGTCTAAATATAAGTCAAAGTCAATGGATTGTAGCAATAATTGGTAGTTATTAAAAGTGATGATTCATTGCAATTATTCAATAAATAATAGAGGTAGAACCTGAGTAAAACCTAAAATCGACCCTAAAACTGTGATATTACAGGTTACAGGTTCTAGGGTATACAGAGTAAGTTCCGGATTCCAAAATATAATAAACCCATTCCAATGGATAGTAAACCTGTACGAATCATCCTATAACTACTCACCCTTAGTTATCACAATTAAAAACTTCCATGGGCGAAACCCGTGAGCCTAGACGTGAGCCTAGACGGGTTTGGGACGGATTCGGGAATTGGGATTGATATGGATCTTGTCAGACCCATCTCGGTTCCCAGCGACCCCATGGGCCGAAATGCAACCCACAAAGTCCAATACCAGGCCCAAATTGGCCAAGCAGGCCCACGTGTCCTCCACCTCCCTCCACCACAAAAACCCCAAACCCTAGCCGATCATCTCCTCCATCGCATTCTCTCCCCTTCTCTGTTTCTCCCCGCATCTGCATCGCCGGCGGCCAAGATGCAGATCTTCGTGAAAACCCTGACGGGGAAGACCATCACCCTCGAGGTGGAGTCCTCCGACACCATCGACAACGTCAAGGCCAAGATCCAGGACAAGGAGGGCATCCCTCCCGACCAGCAGCGCCTCATCTTCGCCGGCAAGCAGCTCGAGGACGGCCGCACCCTCGCTGACTACAACATCCAGAAGGAGTCCACCCTCCACCTCGTCCTCCGCCTCCGGGGCGGCGCCAAGAAGCGTAAGAAGAAGACCTACACCAAGCCCAAGAAGATCAAGCATAAAAAGAAGAAGGTCAAGCTCGCCGTCCTCCAGTTCTACAAGGTCGACGATTCCGGCAAGGTCCAGCGGCTCCGGAAGGAGTGCCCCAACGGCGAGTGCGGTGCCGGGACCTTCATGGCCAACCACTTCGACCGCCACTACTGCGGTAAGTGCGGCCTCACCTATGTCTACCAGAAGGCCGGCGGCGATTGAGGTAGATATAGAGATAGAGAATTCAGTTATATGGAGTATGTAGTCGTAAGATCGGACTGGATTTAGCTCATGGTGCTTCCATTTTTTTGCGGTACTTGGTGCTTTTGGCGTTAATTTGTGGCTCCGGAATGTGGAATTTTGGTTGCTGATATTTAGCTTCTTGAATGACATCTCTTATGAATCGTTTTTGCTTTAGCTTTGACTGACTCCTTTTGGTCTCTGCGCTTCTGATCATTATTGCAAATGCTTTGTGGATTATCAATGAACATGCTTTCTGATCATTGTTGGGTTGAGAAGATAGAGAAATAGATTCATTCAAAATCCAATCTTGCGAGGTGGTAGTAATGGCCCGATGCGTTCGGTTAATAGGTGAACTAGTGGCTTTTTGTGTTTTGGGTGCGGTTTGCAGTTTGTGGTTTGGTCCGGGCCGGAGAGAGGACACCTTTTGTATCTCCATCTGGGATATCAATGTGCTTGGATAACTTTTGGTTGTCTTTCTCAGCTCTTCGGCTTGTGAGATTTGCTCAATTGTGACTGGTTTCCTTAGAACTACCAGAATTGATATAATGAGTCTGTCTGGAGAAGAAGCTCTAAATTATGAGCAGGCGGGTGTGTTTAGTCTAGACCATGAATGGCGTTCCTTTTTGCTTTTATGCCAGAAGGTTATAGTTAGCAGCAATCAGTGATAGACCTCCTCTGAACATTTCTCCTTGATCATGAAGCGGTTGCGAAGTATATTTGGCTGAAGTTGCTTCCATCCGCGGCTTTCTAGTTATCATTTGACGATAGGATCTTAGCCCTTCTTTATCGAAAGCATCTCGCACCTACAAATCAGCTCCTTCCTAATGACCGTCTATCAGCAGCTTTCGATGACTTCTCTCCATTTTTGGAGACCACTGTCATCGGAATTCATCAGCTGTAGGGTATCAATGTGGTTCTCCGGCTTAGAGCCTAAGCGTTGCTCCTGTGGCTGCCTTTTTGTTGTATTAGAATGGGGATTGATGATGTATGAGGCGGCCCCGGCATTTCAAGTAGAGAGTGAGTTCAAATGTATAAGTGCTTATCTTGACATTAGATGCGATGAAATCTGCAGCACGCTCTTGCACTTGGAACAGAAATTCTCCTCTGTTGCTTTAGGTTAGCTTTTGAGTTCAAAGATTCTATATTGACCCAATTTCTTGATTTTCAGCGTTGCACTTTGTGCACTGGGCTTATGTAGATTTTCTACAATGTCCGTTGTCGTCATCAACTGCAAAATGTCGCAAAATAAAAAAGGAACGAAGCCTTTTATGGTCGGCCAAAAAAAAATCACTTTCGGGCACGGTCGTTCAGTCTGTCACGTTCCGTGCCTTGCGATCATTCCAATCAAACATCATTGCTAATTCGCTACGGGTACTTGGGCTTCCTAGGTAAACCAAACATGCTCGGCTTGATAGCAAAGCTGATGAATGTACCCACATAGTACCAGTAAAACAGAAAACCGTGAAACCCATCAAAGAAAGTCGACCAATACAATTAGGACCCTCGAAATGAGGTCCAACGACAAACAGGATTTTAATATTCTTGTCATGTTCTCGGGTGAGCTGTGTTTCGCCAGCACTAAAAGCATAAGCACTCCCGACTACGGTAGCTGTCGATGGTTGATGAAGCAAAGTGGCCGATATCAGTTTGCTTCTTTGAGGAGCAGCCGATTGATCAATCGGCATACTGGAATTGTTCGTACCTCATTTGCAAACTTCGGGAATCAAGTGCGCTCCCATACCACTGGGACAAATAGCGAGAATGTGTTTTTCATATAATGGATCGATTGGAAGAGGAAAGTGCTGGATTGCAAACAGCGTAACTGTAGGCAATTGCCTCTGGATGAGGGGATGTGCTGCAGTACTTAGAGCCAGGGTTGAGTCTCGGTCTCTAATCCAACAGGACAAAGTGAAAGGCTCATAGCCTCAGTTAGAAGCAAGGTTACAGGGGCTGAGCTTACCGATAGCGTCGGGATCGCCTCTTTCTACCCTTCGCAAATCCAAAGGAGCACCAGCATAAAACCTTGAATTCGTCATGAAGTTGGGGTAGCGCTCTCCTAGACGTTCCTCTCCTTCGCTCTCTCTTTCAACTGTCTATGGAAACTCAGTTCCCGAGGATGGCTTTCTATTTCTCCTACGTCATAATTCAAAATGAAGGTCACTGTCCGATTCTTCTACTTATCCCAATGGGATGGATCCTCTTATTGGCTCTGCTGTTTCGCCTGCCTGTAGCCATCCCTTTGAACAAATCCAAATGCTGGGTCTGTTCATGAATTTCAAAGCAATTGCATTCGCAGAGCTATCTTCGAATTGCAACCGAGCCAGATTTCGAAGCAATCGTTGATTTCATGCAAAGAGTTTGTGATCGAACGCTGACTCACTGCCCTATTTTGGGAGAAAGAGGTAAAAGATGTTGAAGTTCTTGGGCTTCCGAACGGGGTCATAATGTGAGATTTGTGAAAACGTCTATGGCACTCGTTGGCCGACCTATATGTATTGAGTAATGTCCATTGTTAGATCACATATTCTCATGCAACTGTTATAAATCAAAAGTTAGTAATTTAGTAATTTAGTAGCTTAGTTTAGGATTGACTTCGACTAGGTGTGAGCAAGATGGACCGACTAAACTGGCCAATTTCATTCGATTCCCAATCCCTAAAAGTGGACTAATCACCCTTAAATTGACCCAACTTGCTTTCATTAGGAGTAAGCATGATTCCAATGTATAATCGAGAACTTGAAAACTAGATCGGCAAAAACCGTTTCGATTTTAGATTCTAAGATATGCAGGGTATGCTCTAAGTTTCAAAAATTGATGGATAGATTTCTGATCAAGAAAGTTGAAACATGCAACCTGAAACTCGAAATAAGTTTTGTATTTTTCTTGTTATATTTATTTATGCGATCATGTGGCATTTCATTATAATGAGATTTTTGTTTTATTAATATTCCATACTTCTCATGTCCCTAAATATGAATTGTGATTAGTGGATTGTAACAAATGATGATCATTAGAGTAGACCTAAGTAAAGCCTAAAACTTGAGTATATAGGGAAAGTTCCAAGTCGAAGAAATTAGAGAATTTGTTCTCGTAGGTTTCATATGGAATTTGGATCGAACTTGAGACCGTTCATCTCCGGATTTTCCACCCCTTCAAGCCCCCGGGGGCAGAAATGTAACTCCGCTAGACCAAGGCCCAAGCCCACATCTCTCAAAACCCTAAAATACGCATCTCTCCTCGTCCTCCTCTCTTCCTGCACCAGAAAAACGCAAACCCTAGCCGATCTTCCCCCCTTCGCCCCAGCGGCTGCAGACCATCACCAATCCCTCCCTGGGTCTGCATCGCCGGCGGCCAAGATGCAGATCTTCGTGAAGACCCTGACGGGGAAGACCATCACCCTCGAGGTGGAGTCCTCCGACACCATCGACAACGTCAAGGCCAAGATCCAGGACAAGGAGGGCATCCCACCCGACCAGCAGCGCCTCATCTTCGCCGGCAAGCAGCTCGAGGACGGCCGCACCCTCGCCGACTATAACATCCAGAAGGAGTCCACCCTCCACCTCGTCCTCCGCCTCCGGGGCGGCGCCAAGAAGCGGAAGAAGAAGACCTACACCAAGCCCAAGAAGATCAAGCATAAGAAGAAAAAGGTCAAGCTCGCCGTCCTCCAGTTCTACAAGGTGGACGACTCCGGCAAGGTCCAGCGGCTCCGGAAGGAGTGCCCGAACGCCGAGTGCGGCGGCGGGACCTTCATGGCCAACCACTTCGACCGCCACTACTGCGGTAAGTGCGGGCTAACATATGTTTACCAGAAGGCCGGCGGTGATTGAGATCGATAGAGAGATAGATAATTTAAATTATGGAGTCTGTAGCGGTAATCTTTTTACTGGGTTTAGTTTATGTTGCTTGCGGATGATGATTGTGGGATTCAAGTGTGGATTTTGGAGCTCAAAGTTAGCTTTTTGAAATGATTACTTATGAAACCATTTTGCTCTAGCTCGACTCGCTTCTCTCGTTTGGAGTTTGGTTCTAATGCGTTGATTGATAAGTGATTGTCCTTCTGATTGTTACCAAAATTGCTTTCTGCAATGTCGGAGTTGCCGCGCCAGTCAGAAGAGCTGGCATCAGATTCATTCATATTCCGGACTTGTGAGGCGGTAGTAAAGGGTTCTTGACGTGTTCATTTTCAAGCGTTTCGCTCTCTGTTATTGCCGTTGTGCTTCTCAATCGCTCACACTTTATGGGCGGGAATCCGGTTCCTGAATCGCTTAGATTGATACTGAGTATATCTGGACGAGCTCTGAAGTATGAGCACCAGATGTCATGAATCTGTTTGTCTCTGTTTCTCCAGTCCACGATGGATTCTTAAGGGGATTAAGTTGCTTCTTTTAGATGGAGCTGTCTTTTGTTGTTTGATGATAGGATTTGAAGCTTGCTTGTTGTAGGCATCTCTCTTGTTTGAATCTGCTCTGGAGTCTGGTTTTGGAAATCTTTGTTGATTAGCTCTTTTGAATTATAGCTGTAAGAGACTGTCGATAGCAAAATTCATCAGCTGCTGCTGATGATTTGGTATTCTGGGGGGGCACTTGTTATTTCTCCTGCCCACAGCTGAGCAAAATTCAGTAGTAGAACGTGAATCTGTCTCCATGAGATGTGTCGTTGGATTTAGATGAGCTGGAATAGAAGTCCAGATGTATAATTTGATCTAATTCAATGATCTAAATGCTTTTCTCAACATTAGATGTGGTCAAATCTTCAGTAAGCCATTGCACCCAGAATCAAGAGCTTGTAGATTTTTGTTTCTTATGCTTGCTTTTTGAGCAGTTCATATTGCTTACTTTAATTGATCTTTCCTGTTTATGATCGACCAGATTTCTTGATCTTTGGCGGTATACTTTGTGCGGTAGGCCTTTTCTAGACCTGTAAAGATGCCTTTTGGTAGTTTGAGAATTGGTCAGATCTAGTCAAGTTGTGGCTCTCTCGGGGCTGCTATGAATTGCGCAGGTTGCGTTACATTCTTTGTAGTGCAGGAGGGCAGTGCTCATGGGATTTTGTAAGGTACAATAAGATAAATGTTGGGCCCAATTACAAGAAGAATTTCCACTTTTTATACTATCAGGTCAAATTTTAACATGACCCTTTCATCGTACAAAGAAAGCATGACCTTTTACCGTCATGACGAATTTAACACAACATTTCAAAGGCTAGAGAAAAGTGCCATCTTTTGCCACTATGACAGACAACATCCTCTGATATTCAGTCAATTCTATTATGGACGAATATCACATTGTCTTCTCTAAACATGCGCAAAATATTCCTCTCTAGTTGAAACAGGTGCCACAACTTTTCCCATAATCTCGGATAAAGGGTCCGGACCTTCCGATTATGGACGAAACATTATGCTATTTTTGTCACATAGGCCAATACTTGTGCCTATCTTATGGTAAGTCTGAAAGGTCTGGTTAAATTTGTCTCAATGGCAAAAGTTTGGGCTTGGTCTTTTCTCTTCTTCTTGTTTGTCTTTTGGGTAGTTGGCTTAGGAGTTGTATTGTAGAAATGTCCTAAGTTTTCATAGGCAATCGCTATCCTGTTCTTCGAGAGCCTGTCAAATATCAAATTACCAAGCACATAAAAAAATTATGAGATGGCCATTAAATTACGAAAGGGTTAGTGTGGTTTGAATTGATATGGAGTTATTTGGACTCCGGTTATTTCATAGAAAATGATTGATTTGAAAAACGTCTTTCTAAAAATGATCCCTTGTATTGCTTATAAAAATGAGTGGAAAAAAAGATATTTTCATCATTCACGAAAATATTTAGGTATGAATCATCGACCAATTACTTCAAGTGAAAATTTTTAAACATTATTCATTTTTCATGAAATAAACGCATCTATAGTGGGGTAATTTTTGACATCATAGATGATGTTGTGATTTGCTTCTTCAGTATTTTGGCAAATATTGGAAGGTAAGCCGAGGTTCACCCCCCTCTCCCCAAAAAAAAATTAATAACAAAAAGGAGTAAACTAAACATGTCCTTGTGTCTTGCCAGTAAAGTTGGTGGATTTTTTTTTTTTTTCCTGAACGCTATAAATAGAACATAAGAAGGGAATCATAAGGTCACACACCTTTCACCAAATTATAGATAGCAAGTTGATGATGACCAAACTCTACGATGTAACTCAACTACAATGATTGATGATGTTGCCAACTTTTCCATCATAATTTTCACATAGCAACATCAGGCTTTCATTATCGATGCAGCTTTAGTAGAAAGAAAACAAAGATTCAATTAGCTTGATACGAGTCACTGGTTAAACAATTGGTGAATGGGTATTGTTCGTACCTCATCCTACAATGGTGGAGGACTAATTGCGCCGCGATGTTGCTAGGACAATTGCTAAGCAAACATGCTCTCACATAACTGATGCACATGACAAATTGGGAAGGGAAAGCAGTGAATTGTAAGCTATGTGGCCATAGGCAATTGTCATTGGATAAGAAGACGTTGTGTAGTAATCATAATCTAGGTGATTGCATGTCACGATCTCTCAGGATGAAAGAAGGTACGCTAAGCTATAGATGAAAGGATTGATGGCTTGGTACGTAGCTAGGTCACAGGCTGCAGACGTTTGGCTTGTGTCAAGAGGACCACTTGCGACGTTGCCAATCCAAAGGAGCACAAGCGTGAGACCTACAATCCTTTATGAAGCGGTCATTAACTCTTTGTATCTTCTCTTACTCTCTCTTCAACTGTTGCTAAGAACTTTTAGAATATTTGGGTATTTAAAAGAAATTATTTTTGTATGTTTCTTCGTTGTTTCATCTATCACACCCCGAATCCTTGTTGGGATATGGATGATGTGACATTCCAGATTTTCAATCATGTTTTTCATTGAATAAATTGGGCATTTCATTGATACGGTTATAGGGTTGTTCTTAGAGTGATCACTCTCAAGATAACTAAACTATCTGAGGAAGTCATTAAAAAATTTTAAGTCAATAGACTTGAGAATTCAACTAGGAATCGGCTATTCAACCGTGTTCATTTTTAGAGGTTATTACAGCATAGTTAAAGATTGCTTAGAAATCAGAGATAGGTCACTTTGATAGAGATGTGTAGCTACACGTGGGTGACTCCACTAAATTGGGAAATTCTCGTCGATCGGTACTAGACTGATTTTTCTGTCATGTTTGTATAGCAAAGCACCGGGGTTTCCAGCAATTTGTTGGCTCGTTTTGGGTTTGTATCCGTATTTGAATCCTTAAGATTTTCACGATAACCGAGAGTCGCTAATGTGTCGAGTGGATTCATTGTGGCTCGGAGAAAATCAACCACGGGTCATTTGCACTATAAATCATAGACCAATCACTTCAAGGGGCTATTTTTAAGAAAATGTTTTTCATAGCATTCATTTTTTATGAAATAAGTGCGCTCTTGGTGAGGTAATTTTTGACATCATAAATGACGTTGTGACTTGTTTCTCTAGTAATTCTATAAATATTGAAAGAAAAACCGGGTTTACCCCCCAAAAAAATAATAATAATAACAAATGAAGTAAATCAAACGTGTCCTTGTTTCTTGATAGCAAAGTTGGTGGAATTTTTTTTTTCCCCAAACACTGTAGACATAACATAAGAAGAAGGGAATCGTAAGGGCACATGTCTTTCACCAAATTACAAATAGCAAACCGATCATGACCAAACTTTAAGATGTAACTCAACTACAATGATTGAGGATGTTGCCAACTTTCCATCATATTTCTCACATTGCAACATCAGACTTTCATTATTGATGGAGCTTTAGCAGAAAGAAAACAAAGATCCGATTAACTTGATACGAGCCGCTAGTTGATCAATTAATGAACGAGTATTGTTCATACCTCACCTTGCAATCTTGGAGCTCTAATCGCACCCTAATGCACATATGACACTCGTCAAGCACTTGTCCGTTCGCACAATAGAGGCACGCGGAGCAATCATCAAAGGAAAGCACTAGATTGCAGGCTGCGTGGCCATAGGCAACCGCCTCTTGATAAGGAGACATTGTGTAATAATTGTAATTTATCTTGTCGGGTGCCCACTATTCTAAGGTCGAAAGAAGCCACATTAAGCTAAAAGCGAAAGCATCGCTATATTGGTACGTAGCTAAGTTACGGGTTAAGAACATTTCACTCCTGTCGGGAGCACCACTCGCGACATTGCCAATCCAAAGGAGCACAAACGTGAGACCTACAATCCTTTATGAAGTGGCCATTAACTCTCTATGTCTGTTCTCTTCTCTTGCTCTCTCTTCAACCGTTGCTCAGAACTTCAGAATGTTTGTGCATTTAAAGGGATTTTTTTTGTATGTTTCTTTGTCGTTTCTTCTATCACGCCCCAAATCCTTGTTGAGATGGAAATGACACGGCCATCCTTCTAACATGGCCTCCAACCACCACTTTTCCAACTCCTACAAATCCCCGTCAACAATGCTATCGCTCTATTATTTGCTAATCGAGGTAGCTGAAAAGATTTGGAAATAGAGGGGTGAATAACCACAAGCTTAATGAGTAGTAAATATCTTCTAACCATATCGAGTAGTCACTAAACAAATATGTAAGTATAGAGCATAACTAGTAACTCACAATCCAACTCATTAATGTACATATCAAATCAAGTACGAGTCATTCATTTCAACAAAGCTCTGTACAAGTTAGAAATACACATTTAAATCCACCATCACGATTCACATATTAATGGTCAAGTCCATTTATTAATCACTATCGAAAACTATGTCAATGATCCATCAATTGATCTATATTATATCAAAACCTATGTCGATGGTCTGTCCATCGACCACTCTTTTGCTCAATATCAAATTATGGTCATGACATAGCGCCTTGTCACAAGACGGCCAAGATTTCGCCTTGGTAAGGTTTCCACCTACAAAATCGATAGTTCGGCCCAAAAGGATATCATTAACCTAGTATGCATACCCCTTGACCTCTTGCAAGGTTCACAGTCCTATTGAGTATAAACAACAACCCTCCAATATCAGAAATCAAATCCAAAAATCAATTTCATAAACGAAACAAATAACTTTTCGCCGCAACATAACCATCTGCCATTTCTCAAATCATTCATAAACATTTCCGTAAACCAGTTGCAAAGTAGTCGTGCACACACACACATGCATATATATATTGTGACATCCCTGGATCTCATATATCTTGATTTCACTCACTTGATTGTACTTCAAGAATTGAAAAAAAAAAAATCCAATCAAATGGAGTCATAAGAAACTGAGCTACTCGGCTCTCTTATCATAAACTTGGTTTTTTTACACGTGGGGAAGATGAGATTGAGAAGGGAATTTCTACAAAAAACACTATAAACCACGAACACTAACTATCCCGCCTCTCATTGGTTATGTACATGTTGTTAAACAACCAAAAACAAAAGTCCTCCCACACGTCCAGCACCTCTCTGCCACCTCCTACTCCGCGGGAATACCACCCTGCCCCGGTCCATCATCATACAGCATCAAGGGTCCCACCAGCCGTCCATCTACCCGAGCGTAAAGGGCAACAAAGACCATATAAGCCGGTCCCGTAGGCGCCCTTGTATCTGTCGTCAAACAAGAAGTGCATTTGACGAAGACTACTCCCGAAAAATGGCGGTCCTCAAAGTCCTCTTGCCGCCAAATAAAGTCGGCGGGGGGAGCTTTAAAGGATGGTCGTCGTGGCAGCAGGCAAGGTAGGCGGTGCAATAGACATCTTCTACTTTGAAGAAACAACATAATAACAAGTGTGAGTTTTTTTTTAAAATAAAAACTCAGCAAGTGGGTTATTAATCCTAACTTGGATTTGCCAAATACAGGGCAAATAAGTAAACAAAATCATCAAGTTATTGAATCCACAGAAACCTAACTGCAACAACCACCTAGGAGGAGACGACACTCCACCCTGAACCCCCTCACACCTAACCTGGCATCACGAGGTCCCCTAAGAAGCTGTTCAACCCTTTTCAGACCTCTGGAGAGAACACCATTACTTCTTTTCATCCCTCTCCAGGCATCTCGACACCCGGGGTCTCACATTGGCTCATTAGCCAATCACACATTCACAATTCCCTTGTTGCAGCACGAACAATTTCAATCAATTAAGAATCAAGTACAAGAGACACCAACTAATACATATTCTCGGATCAAGTAGTCTATGGACTAAAAAGAGCAGTTTTGTTCACAGACACAAAAAGTACAACAATCCTTATCAGAATATTACGAAATTTCAGTATGTTATAGAAGGGACCTAGATTAACATTTTTCGTGAAGAAACCTAAGTCTATATCTCAACGTATTAAGAGCAGTAATTTCTGTTTTCTTTCTAAAATTCTGCAGCAGATTTCAGGTTTAGTACCTACAGAAGAAAATCGTTTCACCAGCCAAATCTTGTCGGTTTGTTCTCAAATTTTGATATGTTCTGCATCTACATGTCTCCTACTACTTTCATGAAGAAATCAAGTCCTTATCCTAACTCGAAAATTTTATAAAGATTCAGATGCACACTGAGGTTGTGATTTAACTATTCTGGACAGCTTACAAACAACATAAATTCAAGCTTCATGAGGATCAATTCAACTCAGAAACATCCCAATTAAATATATGTTAGAGATCAGAAAGTAATGCACAATTCTTTAGAAGATAAATCCATCAAATTCTTAATGTATTTGACGATAGAAAATCGGTAAACCAGCACCCTTAGCTAGTTCTTCTTACTGAACAGATTAACTATAAATTCTATCATCTGCACTCAATGGTTCCTAGCTGTTTAATTCTCTCACGAACCCTCTTTTTAGACTCGACTATACACGCATAGCACCTAAACGGGTGCTAACCACCAGCAATTCACCATTGACAGCTTGAAAAATCCGTCTAAAGCCACATTTAAACTCTCGATCTTCCTAAATTAATGCGCAAGCCTATTTTGTAACTCATCAGTATTTCCTACTTCACAACGAGGGACCACAGCCTCCCTTTTTGCCCCGACCTATACCATACTATCCACAAGTCTTGCACGCAAGTCGTTGAACACCCATTCAACCTCGCGACCAGCCCAAATGAGCTCAAAACAGAACCATCAAATCCAGAATCATCCTCAACTCGTTTAGTCCGCATCTCTCACAAACTCTCCCTCTCTCTATCTCTCTCTCTCATGCACCCCCTCTTCTCGTTCATAGCCTCCTCTCCCATATAAGTCCTCAAGCTCTTATTCAGATTCTTGGCTAACCCATATACACTCAAGATAGTGACATCAGAGCTCTATTCCATTCAAGTCGAGGGAGGAAAAGAGAGAATATGGGACAAAGAGAGAAAAACATGGATTGGTAGGTTGTCGACTAGATAGGACGCGATACCTACGACTCACCAGCAGGGCCACCAAATCCAAAACCTACTCCATCTAAGAACTAGTGTTTTCAGCCATCAATTTCGGCTCCAACAACAACTTCAACTCATGAATTGTATATGCAAAGCTTCCTAGAGTTTACCCATGAACTAAAGACTCCAAAACAACACCACAATCATGATGGAACAACAATCCGCCGCACCAACCCCCAACCCCGGCTACGGACAACGCTTTATCACCTGTCCCTTGCGCCCTCACCGCCACAACCAAGCCCTAAATCAACATGCAGAGCTAGGCAGGGCATATTCATGAACTCAAACCACAAGGACAGCTCCACTTGCCTGGATCCTTCGTCAATGAAAGGAGAAGGAGGCATTAGACAGCTAGGGCTTCACAGCCAGCGACAAAGCTTTGATCGGAACTGAGCAGCGATGATTCTGCTACTGGATGAAGACGCCAGTCGTGAGAGGCTGAGATGGGATTCGGCTCGATGGAGACGATTGGAAGCGAGAGGAAAGGAAGGTGGTGTGTCTCAGTAGAGAAAACACAAATGAGGATGGTTTCTTTGTAAAAGAGAGAGAGAGAGAGAGAGAGAGAGAGAGAGAGAGAGAGAGAGAGAAACATAACACGTGTAACCCCGCCTTTCTTCGACAACAGCTAGACGCAACATGGGGGAAGAGCGGAATAAATGTTTCTCTTAATTTTATTTCTCTCCCACCCTTTTTTTTCTACTATCACATAAGGAAGAAGCGGTGGGATTCGTAGATTATTGCTTTATGGGGAAAAGTCTTTTGGAAATCTTTTTCTCCTTATGACTAAATTTTTCTTTTTGGGTTTTGATTTATTTTTATGGGTTATTACTATTTTATTTTATTATTTATTATATATATATATATATATATATATATTTAAATAGTCTTAAATATGCCCAATCTAACTAATGAAACTTTGGGCGTCACATATATATATTTCTTTACAATATTTTACAGGCTAAGAACATTTCACTCCTGTCGGGAGCACCACTCGCAACATTGCCAATCCAAAGGAGCACAAACGTGAGACCTACAATCCTCTGTGAAGTGCCCATAACTCTCTGTCTGTTCTCTTCTCTTGCTCTCTCTTCAACTACTGCTCAGAACTTTAGAATGCTTGTGCATTTAAAGGGATTCTTTTTCTTTTTCTTTTTCTTTTTTGTGTTTCTTTGCCGTTTCTTTAATCACACCCCGAATCCTTGTTGGGATGGAAATGACACAGCCGTCCTTCTGACATGGCCTCCAACCATCACTTTTCCAACTCCTACAAATCCCCATCAACAATGCTCTCACTCTATTATTCGCTAATCAAGGTACCTGAAAAGATTTGGAAATAGAGGGTTGAGTAACCACAAGCTTAATGAGTAGTACGTATCTTCTAACCAGATCAATTAGTCACTAAACATATATGTAAGTATAGACCATAACCAGTAACTCACAATCCAACTCATTAATATACATATCAAATAAAGTACAAGTCATTCATTTCAACAAAGCTTTGTACAAGTTAGAAATACACATTTAAATCCACCATCAGAATTCACATATTAATGGTCAAGTCCATTTATTAATCTCTATTGAAAACTACGTCAATGATCCATCCATTGATCTATATCATATCAAAAACTACGCCGATGGTTTGTCCATCGATCACTCTTGTTCAATATCAAACTATGGTTATGACATAGTGCCTTGACACAAGATGGCCAAGATTTCGCCTTGGTAAGGTTTCCACCCACAAAGTTGATAGCTCGGCCTAGAAGGATATCATTAACCTAGTATGCATACCCCTTAACCCCTCGCAAGGTTCATAGTCCTATTGAGCATAAACAGCCGCCCTCCAATACCAAAAATCCAATCCAAAAATCAATTTCATAAACGAAACAAATAACTTTTCGCTGCAACATAACCATCCGCCATTTCTCAAATCATTCATAAACATTTCCATAAACCAGTTGCAAAGTAGTCGCGCGCACACACACACATGCATATATATATTCTTTCCAATATTTTGCAAACACATTTTCTAAACATTCGCAAACCAACAAAGAGTAGTAAATGCTCGATCCAGCTTTTATGCTCCAAATATGTGATTTCGAAATTCGTACTATATATGATTCGTGACACTCTCGGAACATGAGTTTTACAAATTCAAAGAAGATATAGTATTACTCACTTGGATATGCCCCAAACTAAATAAATGCTTATTCAATCCAACAAACTTGCATTCCTATCATAGAAGCGACATATAGCATCAACACCAAGTAAATGCTATCTCAATTACGGCTAAGCTAAACTAGGCTTAAACGCTAATAAAATAACTTCTACATGTTAACAAATCGATCACTCAAAGCAATTATCCAAACCTAAACACAATATGGAACTTGCATGTACAAGTCTAAAATCTCACTTCGACAAAACCATTGCTCTAAAACGGTTCTCGACTAACCCCACGGCCTCACTACACCATAAACCTCCATTTCCATGAAATTTTGAAGCTTCATAGCTGAAAATCTGGACTTCAGGGCTCGATTTTCCCAAAATTTCGAATTTGAGCCATAAACCCGAAAAATATTTCGATTGGAAGAATGAGCAGCGTGGACACTTACCAAGTGTTGTGTTATGTAGTCGAGTCGGCTTTGAGAAGTTCCGAAGGTGTGCACATGAGAAACTCCCTTCCTCTTCTTCCCATTTCTTCTTCTTTCTTTCCCTTATTTTCTTCCTCTCCTCTTTCCTTTCTATTCTACGAGCTCTTGGCCTGATGTTGCATTTATTTATCCTTTTCTTTATTGACTTTTCAATCGTACTTTCCTTTTTTTTTTAATGTGGGCCCCACCTTTGAAAAGTCAAAATAATACACATTCTACAATGATTAATTATGTCTGATTTGAGTACTTATCTTATTGCAAAATACTTTGATTGGACGAACGAGGAGCTTGAACACTTATCGGGTCTTGCGTTATGCAATTAAGTTGGCTCGACGAGGTCTCGAAGGTGTGCACATGAGAAATCCCCTTCCTCTTCTTCCCCTTTCTTCTTCTCTCTTTCCCTTATTTTCTCCCTTTCCTCTCTTTCCCTTCTATTTTACGAGCTCTTAGCCTGCTGAGGCATTCACTTATCCTCTTCTTTATTGACTTTTCAAACTTATTTTCCTTTTTTTTCCTATTGGCCCCACCTTTAAAAAAGTCAGAATATTACATCTTTTACAATGATTAATTGTGTCTGATTCGAGTAATTATCTTGTTACAAAATACTTCAACTGAACAAACGAAGAGTGTAGCACTTACCGGGTGTGGTGTTCCGTAGTCAAGTCAGCTTGGTGAGGTCCCAAAGATGTGCACATGAGAAACCTCATTCCTCTTCTTCCCCCTTCTTTTTTTCCTTTACTTTCTTCCATTCCTCTCTTTCCTTTATAGTCCATGAGCTCTCAGCCTAAGCCTTTACTTATCCTGTTCTTTACTCACTTTTCAACATTATTTTCCTTTTTTTTTTTTAATGCGCCCCACTTTTGAAAATTCAAAATATTATATTTCTGCAAGGATTAATTTTGTGTGATTCCAGTGCTAATTTTGTTGCAAGATCCTTCTGACTGGTTCTATTATGTTGTTTTTACCTGGAGTCATTGTTTGCAACAATGCAATGGTGGATATGCATTCCCGATTTGTTCATTCTTTCGAAGCAATCATCTTAACTTCTACCTTAATGTCGCCTTCTCTAGATTGAATCTATTATTCAAATTGGAATGCTATTTTTGCCACGCAATTTAGTTAATAACTATTGATGTTGCATGGGAACGTAATTAGTGGAGTCAAGGGTAAGTGGTGTCTTGTCTTCAGGAAATGTTGGTCCGATTGACAAAATTGTTCAAAGCTCCCGGGAGCAAGAAAGCAACGAGGCAGCGGTCCACGGGTTATGGAATCATGAATAGAAAGTAATTGAACTGACTTTGTTATTTAGAAAATAGAATGATAGTTAGACACTAGTTTTCCCGATACAATGTAAGTTTGAGGACTCGATCATCAATTCTAAACTGTGTTCCGAAGGAGTGCAAATCACAAATCAGGAGAAAAAGGATTCGAGACTCGACCCTCCTCGTGTGTATGAAGTCTCGTAGCATGTAAAAAAGAGATACTACTTCCGACGAAGAATAGTCACGATGCAGAGAATGAGGCTAACATGACCTCACAAAACAATGGGGACACAATCTGGGAAGAAAAGAATTTTTAGCCTTCACGATTAGAGCGTATGCACTGTAGCAAGGAATGTGAAGCACCGCGAGGACAAAATACCTGCAGATATAAATAGAATCAGTAAGAACGCGTCCATTGATCTATTCAAGGAAAAAAGAAGCGACGGAGTCAGGAGAAAATAAATGTACCATAGAGCAGCCCACGGTGTCGATAGAATAAGAAAAGGATATGGCCACCTGGGGAGGCTCAATTTATGTTAGAAAATCATCGTCAAATAGAGATTTATGGAGATTTGAACCGAAAGACAAGAAAAAAAAATTGAAGTCTATGGAGAGAAGCAAGGAAGAAGCTGTAGAGAACTACTTTACCATGAATAACCACAGGCATGGATGACCCATTGAAAAATGACATATGTAGAGCTCCAGAGCGTGAAGTAAGCAAACCGGAACCATGGGAATGGCTGGAATGTTAGAAGCAAAAAGGATTATAAAGCTGGTGAAAGGAGGAAAGAAGCACCTCCAGAGTGTATAATAAGCTAAGATATTTCATGGATATGCTTCTGGTATGCAATACTTACAAGGTTGTTGAGCGCAGTATCAACTAGGAGGAAGAAGGCATTCAGTGTGTGCATGCATCCCATCACCTGCCAAGAAGAGATTGCGTATGTTAGAAGAGACATTGTCATCCGGCAATTTTTCAACTACAACAAATTGCAGAGTTTTTTTGTCACGGACTAAACCTGCGATGTATGATGTAAAAGGCAGGTAAACAGAGGTTTTTGAAACCAGCAGAACATTTATTCAGTGTGTACATGGAAAAGGCACTCACCACGTTCAGGCCAAGACGTTCTGTAGACATGAATGGGACTATCACGCACCAAAAGACAACATCTGTCAAGACTACAGCTCCTGCACAAGTCTGGAGATCAAGGATTATATCAGTTGACAATAAAACTCTAAGGCACATCAATCAAAATGAAGGGCCTGAAAAATCATTTGCTATCACACTAGCTAACATCAGTTTAAGCCACAAGAAAGCAGAACATATGATATCATCAATCTTGAAATTTTTTCGTCAACTAATGTAGTAGGAGTCAGTGAAATTTGCAAAAATTAAATGGCTAAGACACATAGGTCGTGGCAAAGAAAAACAGATTTAGAAAGACAAACAGTTAACTAGTACAACTCCAAACAAAACAAGGTAGCCCAAGAAAACTGACCAAAGCAGGTCGTCAATGCAGATTATAAACATCTAAAATCTGTTCGATGAAGTCGACTTAGACAGTCCCACCTGATATAAAGCTTGCATCAGATATCCCCAAAATCCTGCTCTTTCCAGGATCTCCTCTTCAGTGTAGCGGCGTCTCAACTTGGAGCCCCTGATTTCTTGTTCTCTGTTCAAGTTAGAAGCAGTCGTTCTACTCTCTTCCAAATCCCTCTTGAACTCACCCCTAGTTCCATTTGCAGAAGGAGATGGCATGTAATGCGACCAGCACCCATATGCAGACACAACAGACCCTACCTATTGCAAACATTTCATTTTTACTTGTGAGATCTAAGATACTCTATAAAGTAGAGAAGTATGCACTTCACAATGGATAGTCTTAAAGTACCAGGATCTGGAGGATATAACAATTTACTGCACAAATCACTAATCTGATATACTAGAAATTAAAAAGAATGATGACATTCGTCTTACCGCAAAATAGATCATAACTAGAGAGAAAGTCCACCTGAAAAGGTTGAAGGCAGAGTCACAGAAAATCAATGAGCAAACATTGCTGACAACGCATTGGTAATGGAAAAACTTAATTAGAAACTTTTAAAAATAAAAAAGAATTATATGAATTTAGCCATTATAGCCACTCTGAGACTCATATTTGTCAATCTTGAAATCTTCTATTACATTTGAGTTTGCAGCTAAATGGTCTTAACTAAATAGAGCAGAACTTCAAGCTGACACAACAACAAAGTCCAAACACGAGCAGAGTAATCCCTTACCCATCCAAATACCGTATTAAATATGAAGTGGCTCTCACATTTTTCACATATTAGCGAGCTCCATTTCACTACCAAAGAAGGTACATGACTGAAAGGGGAAATTCCATTTACTGAGTGTAGCAATAATGTCAAGCAGCAATAATGTTAGGCAGCAATGGAGCCAAGCAAAGTCAACTTCCTGCTTTTAACTTTTTCTGTTTATCTTATTGAACTTTCTCAATCAAACTGGTCCCCTAAGAACTCACTAAGCCCAAGAATCACACCAGCCATTTGCAAGCTGATAAGATACAGGACATGCAGATGGGCTAAGCCATAGTCCCTAGTACATGGCCAAGTCAAAAGGAGAATCCACCAACCAGCTGCCATAGTGGCCTCCATTCTAATAAATTATGTCATATAGTTTTAACTCCACTGACAATGACAATACAATCAACTGTGCTCAAGGTTACACGCGGCCCAACTGCATTGATCATCACCGTCCACTTGGCAACGGGCGAAACCTAATAGAAAAAGGGAAAGAATTTAATTTGGTGCAGCTACCGCTCTCGGCCTGTTCTAATGGCGACGTAATCAAGTTAGAACTCCACTGAGCTGAAACTGAAAAATCCGAAATTGGGTTCACCGAGCAACTGAGAATTCTTGCTCTGTCGTGATCAGAACTCACTAAAGATATGATTTTTCTTTCACGTGCCTCTACTGAAGCAACTGAATCAGCTAAATCAGCATTACCGATACCATTATGACGCCGTCCTCGTCGTCAAGGAGGAGGAGGAGTAGGAGAAGGACTTACTCGGTGTAATACATGTACACGCTCACGCCCCAGTCATCGATGTCCTGGAACATGAACCCGACCATGACCAGGCACGAGCAGAGCCGCGTCCCAAAGAGCCAGCCCGGGTGAACCCCGCGCCAGCAGCTGGTCCAGAGCTGCGCCGAGCCCACGTGGCTCTTCGGGACGGAGCCCTGCATCGACCCATCACTGCTCTCGGGCCGACCCACCAGCAGGCTCTCGTACAGGCTGTTGCCGTCGCACCGGCAGGCGCCCTCTTTCCACCAGAGCACGCACACGGACCCGACGACCGCGACGCCCACAATGCCGAAGCAGACGAAGTCGTACCAGGCGACCTCCAGTGCCATGCCCGCGAGGTGTTCGACGGAAGGCGGCAGTGAAGAGGGAGATGAATGCGGCTGCTCATTGGCGGAGGGGCTTTTATGCAGCTGATGCGATGGTGTGGGGATTTAGCGAGCGGTCTTCCGGATGGAGGGAATGGTAGATTTGACCGTCTGGTTTGGGTCTTGGAGAATCGCTTGGTGTTTTAAACGGCTAAGTAAAGGACAATGTGGCGGTGATAAGGGGGTGGGGGTTGACGTTTGGGACCTCATTTTCACGGAGAGCGACTACAGAAAAAAACCTCTCGCAAGGGATAAAAGGGAAAAAGGGAAGAAAGCAGAGTTCCAATCGAAAGTGGACTAGCCCTCCTCCAAGTTTGGCATCTGGTGCTAAAAAGTACATGAATGAGGAGAAACAAAAGCAAATTAGAAGTTGAGTTGGACTTTGCGTGCATCTTGTTTTCCTATTTTTTAATCATCTCTTGACATGCGATGTCGATTTCATATTAGAAAATGCATCTTAATGAACCCAGTCGATCTTGTTTTCCTCTTTTTTAATCATCTCTTGACATCGTTGATTTCATATTAGAAAATGCATCTTGATGAACCCGATCAAGGATATTTAAATTGTTTGTCGCACCATCTTCGGGTTTGGGATTCTTGAACATAGATAAAATACATTTATATATGGATATTTGCATGGTTCCCAAATTAGTTTAGTGAAATCAAAATTTTGATCCTTAAATTTAGGGTCGTGCTTTTTCTATTACTTATTTGGCTTATACATTCTTTTTCACGAAAGAAAAGAAAGTATTTCCCTTCTTTTTGTTTTTATTTTTTTCTTTTTGGGTCCCACTTTCCTTCTTCATACTCACTTCTCTCTATTCTCTCTTACAAGTGATCCTCTTCTTTCCACACCTTTGATGCCTACCCACAACAGTGTCGTTCGATATAGCATTGTCAATCAAGGGCTTGGTTACTCATTTTGACGTGGTCGTAATGTTAAGGAAGAAGAGAGATGAAATTGTGTTCGGTGGGTGGAACCTAATCACTATGTACGTAGGAGAACACACGTTTGATCTTTCGGCCCAAAAAGGACATTGGGAGTATGCTATGGGCAATGTTCTCATTATGGTAAAAGTAAGTGGGTCTTGTGCTAGTGTCCATTCAAAATTGCAGATACAAGGACCTCAGTAACGTTGCTCCAACAGGGATTTTGTTCGGCAAATGCTTTCTAGATTCCATCTTCTTCCTTTCTTCCTTTCTTTTTAATTAATTCAAATGACTCAGAATTCAATTGTAGACCCGTCCAAATGGATTCATATAAGTGTTACAAGTATCATAAATAAGTTAGTTATATTATGTAAATATGGGTTTAAACATAAATAAATGTTTAATAGGTCATAAATGGGTCTTAAACGGGTTTACAATTTATTTAGACTCACCACACCTCAATCTCTCTTCATTCTTTTTTGCCCTCACTTGATCTTGTACGGGCTCGCTCCTCACTCTTCCCTCAATTTGGGTATAGGCAATAGATTTACATTACATTAAAAAATATATCCAGACGAGTTAAAATGGATCCATTTTAATGAGAACAATTTTAACTTGACCCACCCATTTAATACGTCTACTTGATACAATTTGGTCCTCCATTGTCACATCATCAATAGAAACAAAAGCAACAAGTCATGAAATTTCAAGCAAATCATTTCTCATAAGATGGAATTTCTAAACAATCGACAGTACTTGAACAACCAAGACAAAAGAACACATTTATCGGAAGTTTCTTGGATGTTGCCATCGTTTTCAAATACCAATGTTATATTATGGATGCGTTTATTTTGCAAAAAATGATGGATTTGAAAAATATTTTTAAGAAATGATCACTTGAGTCATTTACAAAAATGAATGTACAAAAAAATTTCCGATCATCCATAAAATTATTTAGATATAAATTCTAGTCGATATTACAAACATTTTTCATTGAGTAATTATTTAAAACATATTTTTCAAATTATTTATTTTTTTGCGAAACAAACGGAGCATATGCCAAATCAAGAAAGCACTTGACTTTTTTTATCTAAGAAATATAAATATTAGCAAAATGTTCCTCTTGAAATAGGTTTCTCCTAATAGCTGCTAATCCTGGTAATTGTTTTTCTCAATGCAAGATGACAATGAAATCTGATTGCAGTACTTGGAAGTTAATCACAAATTATTATGCGACATCTAAAACTTTGATGACCGGGAGGACCGTTTGGTTTGTGAAAAAGTTTTCAATTTTTATTTTCAGTGAAAATGAGAATGAAAATAGTCGTGTTTTTATTTTCAGCCTTTTTTAAAAAAAAAAATCACTATGTGAAAATCAAAAGTTTCTTTAAAATGAGAGTTTTGTAAATAAACAATAATTTTTGTAATTAGTTTTTTCCCCTTTTTTGGGTAAACCATACCCGTCACTTCACCAAAACATTTCTTATTCCACACTCTCATTTTTAAAGTTTTAAAAAAAAAAACTTGATGAAGCTTCAATAGATTATTCCTTTTCTCTTTTTTTTAACAAAGCTTCAATCATTTTAGGATTAATATCACAAAAAACCCCAAACTATTACACATATAACAAATTTATTTCAAATGACCACAAAAAATCTCAAAATTAGTATGCTTGTGATAAATTTATCCCAAATTAATTTTTTGATTGTCAAAAATTATAAATCGATACATTTGTAACAAATATATTATCCTCACCCAAAAAATCACAAAATCGATACAACTATAACAAACGAAGAATAAACTTCTCAATTGGTTTATTAGTAAACTATCATGATCATTCAATTCAGCAATTTAACAATAAAATTTAACAAAAACTAATAAAAGGAAAATTCATTACAACTATACAGTTTGGAATAAATTTATCAAAATTATACTAGATTGGAGTTTTTTGCAATCAAAACATTAATTTAGAATAAATTTGTCAAATGTGTACTAGTATGGGATTTTTTATGATATTAATTCATCATTTTAATGATAAAATTTTTTTATTTACCAGAGTCTTTGTTAATTTTATTTTGCACATAAGTTTGATGTTTGTCTAATATTTGGGTAGGCCTTTGAGATTTTATACTAATGTAGCTCTTAATTTCGCTTTTCATTATTTGAATGAGTGGTGCTTTTATGTCCTATAATTTGTAAAAATCTTATCTTAAAAAAATATCAAATTTTAAATATTTCATGATAAAAGAGAAAGCATCGTATGACACAATGCTTAAAAAGAAAGTGATAATGTGACGTGGTTTTATACCCGAGCAACTTTAATTTGACTCAAAGTTGGGTTAACGCATTCTTAAAATTAAATTTAACAAATAAGTAATATGGAGATCAATATGCACAATAGATGGCTTCTACACACACTATATATGAGATTATGATCCCTGACCCAAAAAAAAAAAAAAAAAAATTAGCGCTCGCATGAGAAAATGTACTAGGTGTGTAAAGTTCACGCCAACTTGACTCATATTTACAGCGCTTGAAACCTGACTCATATATCCATTTTTCTATTCAAGCTTGACTCAAATTAAAAGATAAAAATACTCAATCCGACTCAATCACAATTTACAACTAATTCATAAATAAAACTCAAGCTCAAGTTTAATAAGCCCAAATGTCATGTAATTCTGAGTAGATTGTATATAATTTTATGAATTTGAGATGTTTTCCATGAAAATAATGAAAACTCGATCAGACTTTAATTAGGCTCGATTGAAATTGCTACCTCATCTAATCGAACTAGTAACGAGCTCCAACTCGACTTCGACAAGATACTTAACCAGCTTGAACTCAAGCTCGGCTCAAAATCAAAATTAGACAAGTCAATCTCAAGTAGTCGTTAGGTTCAGTCCGAGCTACTCCCGAGCAGCTTCAGTCGGTTTCATCCCTAAAATTTACTATGGTGGAGAAATATTGTGATTTTCCTGCTCATTATTTGCGACATCACTCGTTCAGTGGGGCCGGACAACTCAGGAGCATGAACAAACTGGTCTGTCCACGTTCATGGTTCAACACGCAACAGCACGTGAGCATAGCAAGACTTTATCGGCTGTTCCCCCCTTGCAAAAGATTGCGAAAAATCCCGGACGACTCGTTTTAGTCATGACAAGTGTGAGGATTTGGCGATATTAACCAACGGCGGTCGCCTCCCTTACATCCCCGGCAGCCGCTGTTGGTCCCGACGTCGTCAGCCATGTCTGCAACCGCGACTACTGCGGCCGTGTTCGCATCGAGTCCCGCCACGCGGAATCCCGGTCGCTCCCCCGCAAGAGCACCCGGGAATCCATTCTTTCTGAGGGGTTCCTTCGCTTCTTCTTCGAGTTCAAGATCGTCTCTTTTCGGTCGCACATCCTTCGTCGCGAGCCGATCGATACATGGGGGGTCCACCAGGCGAAGCTCGCTTTCCACCACGGGCGTTAGACCTTTCTCTCCGGTCATGGAATGGCAGGACTGCACGTGAGTCGTGTCCGCTTATTCTTCTTCGGTGTAATTGCTGAGTACCCATCTTCGTTAATCAATTGTTTATGCCATTAAAGAGGTGAAATTGACAAGCTCTCTGGTGTTTCTCTCACTCCTCATCTTTAAAGTGGGACCCCTTTCTGAAATCTTATTAGTCAGCGGCAAATTGCTGTAGCATACTTTGATTGATTCATCATTTGGATAATTTACTTGGTATGGCATGGGATTTGTTGGGTTTTACTCAGGTCTATTTTCTGGCCCTTTTTTTTTTTTTATCTCAATCCATTTTGAAATGGGCATTTTTCTGGTTGATTGGATGTCCATTTGTTTTCTGGTATCTTCAGGTGAAGATGGGCTAACCATTCTACTTTTGCTTTTGAGGTTTGAATGTTAAATGCGACTTTCGTGGGCTAACTGGGCACTCTGTTCGAGTGCAGGGTCAAGATGGAGATGGACGTACCTATTTCAGTGGCATATAAATGTTACTCCGATCGTGAAGCAATTCCTCGTTGGATGCCTTTTATTTCTTCTGTAAAGGTTTGCAAGGAGATGCCTTTTTCTCAGTAGAATTCTTTTAGCTGCGCATTATGTGGTTCAGGGTTATCGATCTGTTGCCTTAGTACAACTAAAATGTTAAAAGAAATAGCTTGTTTGATTCATTATTTCCTTTTAATCTTTCTTTTGATTTCAAATTGAGGGATGGCGATCTTGGTGTTCTTCAACTTCATAGTTTGTGGTTTCACACCACCACCACCACCACTTGTTGAAGCCCTGACAGATTAGAATGTTGCGGATAATGGATGCTAAGCTGTGGCTATATAATGATCTTGTATCTAGGGATGCCCTGATTTCTGGTATTGGTTGATGTTCCACTATTCTCATAAATACTTTCTCATACCTGTCTTGGATATTGGTGGATCCTGATATGAGGATTGACAAGCAAGGACTTGGGTATATCATGTTGGGAAGTTTTATCTTCATTTTTGGCCATCAAAATGTTGGAGAAGTGAACTGTTAACTCTGGATGGTATGTGCTAAGGTGCCATACATAGCTCCCTTCTGCATCTAATTCGGTTTGGTAATTGTGGAAGCATGCTGTGTTCTACTGTAAGCTTCAAAAAGTATGTATGTTCCTCTTTCTCAATAAGAAAAAGCACCTGCCTTTGAATTGGTCAAAAAACTGTCGGATCCACTAACAACACCATATTCCCAGGCTAATAAGAGAACTCCCTTGAGTTATACTACAGGTTGAGTTTTATTGTCCTCCCTTAATTGTGTGGGGTGGGCTTACGAGCATCCAATTTGGCTCTGCTTCCATTAGAGAGACATGCTGAGTGAATCCCCAGTAGTTTGCCTTACTATATTTCTACTTTAAGAAAGCTACATGAATATATAAAATGTGGATGTAAGCTTCCATACAGAGTATCATGGTCACTGGACTCACTAATTTTAATTGCTTGGTAAAATACTTGTGGTATCTAGTCCACTTTCCAAACTGACCAAGGAAACTATTCTAGTTAATTGGCTTGCTTCTTTGCTTTTGAAACTTTGGTGGTTGATTTCAATATACAGATCTTGGAGGATAAACCTGATTTATCAAGGTGGTCTCTAAAGTATAAAGCCTTCGGTCAGGACATTGAATATTCTTGGCTTGCTCGAAATATGCAGGTGATAAAACACAGTTACACACGTGTCTTTACATAGTTTTACATTGGCAATCTGATTCTTGTCATTCTTGCTGAAGCCATAACTTGGTCACTTTGTGCAGCCAATCCCAAACCAGAAAATCCACTG
Source organism: Eucalyptus victrix (assembly GCA_016097545.1). Taxonomy (NCBI): domain Eukaryota; kingdom Viridiplantae; phylum Streptophyta; class Magnoliopsida; order Myrtales; family Myrtaceae; genus Eucalyptus; species Eucalyptus victrix. Next base: position 11,072,074 of record CM027842.1, read on the forward strand.
GAGATCTCTAGAAGGTCTATCGAACAGGTAAAAAGCTATAGAAAAATGTTCTGTATTTTCATTATAAAAATTCTGATGAGGCTACTGAAACGATAAGACTTCTGCTGTTATAGGGTATCCTCTACGGAAATATTATTCATCTTGGCACAGTAACCACTACCAATATGCTTGTATGACATGAATTTGATTTAAAAAAGATTCACATTCGGGATAAATCTGCATATGCTCCTTTAGGCTTTGTTGGAATTGTTATAGGCTGTGCTTCTGAGGTATTGAGCATATCATTATTCCCATGCCAATAGGAATTTGATGGCTCTTTCTCTGAAGAAAATTAAGTATTTGATTGACTCGACAAAAATGAGACCGCTATCGGATTAAATAATCATGGTTTTGTAAGGGAAAACTGTACGAAAATGAGATATCTATAAAGAGGCCATCTTTTAGAACCTGCCTAACTGATTAAAACACTGCGGCCAAGTTACTTGTAGATTTAAATGCTGTCATGCCGTGAGAAAGAAAAGAATGTTTAGACTGTATATGATCCCACCATGACTTATTTATCATCTGAATAATGATCTCATAATGATGTGAAAGGACTCACATTGGATTTTATAGCTACTTCATTAGGCAAAAGTAAATCTGCTACATCTAGTTGAAAGCTTATTCCCCTTAAGGAAATGTAAAAACAATGGTAAAGTCCTATTGGTAATATGAAACCATTCATTCAAATATTCTCTGACCCTGTTGGAACCTCATGATACATGACTAGTCCCTTTGAACATCATCGCAGCCTTTTATTTTTACTTTCTTGAAGTTGCAAAAAATTTTCATTGTTGATGTCAGAACTATCATTGTTTTTTATAAGGTTTACTTGTCTCAGCCAAGTTTCTCTTTTCTCCATGGCCCGTGCAGTATTTGGTTTTGTGAGTGGGTTCTTACTGATTTAATTCCAGTTCCTCATACAGTGCCATCCAGTTATGGCAGTTAGTTCCTCCACCTATCACTGAAACTTAACATGTTGGATCTTAATGGCTGGTATCTTATTGTTCTTAGTTTCCTATGTACTGGCGTGCCTTGGATTGTCAAGATTCTATGACATACAATGCTTGTTGATCAGATATTCCATGTGCTTGGTCTTTTAATGTAAAACATTTATTTTAGTGACACCCAATAATTCTAAATATTCGTAAAAATTTATTGATTACACTATACTTAAAGTGACACCTGATTTCTCATGTGGCAGAGGAGCTGTTCGGTTTTATCCAAAAGGTCCATCTTCCTGCATAGTAGAAGTAAGACGGCACAAAGCATTATATTGTTTTTGATGTCTTACTGCTGATGTGTAATGCACATTCTCTTACTTTCAATTGACTGGCAAAATTTCAATTCCTACTATGTATTAATAATCAGAAACACCTAACTGGTGCTGCACTAAGGATATAAATCAAAAAGGCTGTTTCACGTATCAGTTCTTTGTATGTGTTTTTCACTAACATGTCTCAATCGAATGAAGAAGATAGGAGTGATGATACTATACACTATATAAAAAATAGACAGTTCTGTTTCATGGCTTAAGTAGTTTAACTCCTTACGTATGTTCCTTTTTTTTTCCCAGCTGACTGTTTCTTATGAGGTGCCTCAACTTTTGGTTCCTGTTGCATCGGTAAGAATTCTCTCTGTCCCTTGCAGAGTTATTGAGGCTTGTATATATCAGTGAACTCTGCTTTTAAATAGCTACCTAATCACTTTGTTGTCAAGTCAATTATACTGATTGATAAGCCTAATGATGGAACTAGAAAAGTAAAAAACTTATGTCTTAAACAGTGAGGTCCTCTATAACTACCTGAGTCCCTTACTTTGCTGCTATTCTCTCTTTTGAGGAATCAGTATTTTTATGCTTCTGGGGAAAGTGTTTTTAGAAGCTTTATTTGTCAGTAAATAATGAAACTTTTTTTATTAGACTGCTGATCTTGGTTTTACGCAGGCACTCCAACCTTTTCTTGAGAGTTTACTGCGACGTGGTTTGGAACGCTTTGAAGTGTTAGCTAAGAGCTACTAAGAAGACCGAAAATACCTAATTATCTAACAAAGATTTGCGGAATGTTACATTCCAAATGGTTACATGCTGGATCGTTTCCATGTAGGGGCATCCGAACCATTCTTAATGGAAATCATCTGTATTCTTTGCCAGCATGAACTACATTCTTTCACCCGACTGTTGTGTTATACTTCCATTCTTTCAATAAGTGAATTATGATATTCATACAGATCTAATGGTTTGTTTTGCTTTGGAACTCTGACCACTTTGAACAAGTAGTCATCCACTTCCCAAGCTATCAATGGTGCATAAATCGAACAGTTGCTTTAAGTTCTCAAGCTTATTTTGTAATTATTGCCGAGCATAAAGTCATACTTTTGTCTAATCTTTAGGTCGAATGTAATCGGGGCATTTCTAGCGCCATAAGAGCAGATTAGACCAGCCAAGTTCAAATGCTTTATGGCATTGTTTCAAATGCAGGTATTATTTTGTTAACGTTTTGTGTCTGAATATGTACACGCCGGAAAAGTAAAACATCTTAGCTAGTGCCCTTTTTCTGCGAGAATCCAGGCAATTCAATTAAGCTTTTGATCAAAGGGAATCCTCAAAAGGATTGTATTTTCTCACTGGTAAACACTGCTGATGCAGTATGCACTTCAGCGTGTGCAGAATATACAATCGTCACTTTCTAGCTTTTAGCAAACTAGAGAGAATCCATGTTCGGTGAAGGAGGTTAGGAAGAGCAAGAAAATTATTGATCATCGTCCCAGAAATAGTTGAAAAACAGAATCAACTCGTTCAAGAAACGAAAATGTTAAAGGATCAGACAGAATACCAATCATTAATGTGGACAAAATTTGGCCTGGCCACAACACATTCACTCCTGCAAATTATTTTGAGCTCAAAAGTGAATCTTAGTGATTGTAGATGGATAAATACCTTGTCTGCTCTTCCGCTTAACAAGTATTTCTTGCAAAATTCATTAGTGGTAACAAGAACAAACAAAGGATAAAGTTCATCGACCTAACATCTCTCTTTCCAAAGAAGCTCGCAGCAAGGCAGTTCGAAAGTCTTCAGAAATATGAAACTTGGGAGGCATGAAAGTAAAATTATGGGTGAGAACATGGGATCAGATCAACTATGTGCCACATACGAGAATGTCGTGTAATCCTTTTTTGTTCGTCTTTTCTGGTAATGGTCCTGCGACCGCAACACTCCAAGCTCTAAAAGTGTCAAATTCTTACTTAGAGATGATCAGTTTGCGCCAATATTTTTGCTCAAAAAGATCGGTTATGAGGCTCACTAAACTTTGCAGAAAACCATTTCCACTTCCGGTGTTTTTATATATGTATAAAGAGGACACTCTGCTTTCTGTCTCTTCATGCACTCTAAAGGAGCAAACTCTGCTCTATTATTTTGGCAAATTGTGTTTCTATAATCGTAGACCGTCTTCACATGCAAGTCCCATAAGCTTTTCCTAGGAACTTAGCACCCAATATAGAGCCACCTTGCTTCAGTTTCTGACTTCCTCTAAGTTGAAGTGACAATGTTGTGCATTACGATTCCTAGAATTTTGTTGTGCGTGATTTTCATGTTCCTCTTTGTTCCCGCTCATTCGAGATGGCACATCACACGAAGCACGAGCACACTCACCACCACCACCAGCACGGGACACCCACCATTCCACTTCCTCCTCCTCCTCCTCCTCCTCCTCCTCCTCCTCCTCCTCCTTCCCTGGCAGGACCACCTGGTGACCATAATCGATCAACAAATGTTTTCGATGTGAGAACGTTTGGTGCGGTGGGTGGAGGAGGGGCTGACAACACGGAGGATTTCAAGATGGTCTGGGACGCGGCATGCTGCAGCCGAGTGGAGTTTCCAGTCCTCTATGTGCCGTCTGGTTACTCCTTCATGGTCCAATCCACAATCTTCACTGGCCCTTGTCAAGGAGGCATCGTGTTCCAGGTATACCCAGAGAAATGGTCATCAAAACAGTGCCGAAATTTCAGAGTACATAACACTCTTAAGACTTCTTTGTCGTTTAAGTCTATGTTTAGAAGTCCTTCCTAGAGACAAGTTTCTTTCTGAAAGCACCTTATGTCTTTTGATTGCTTAAAAAGGTAAACAGCGCGCTCATGCCTCCCGATGGACCAGAATCATGGCCAAAGGGGCTCAGCAGGCGGCAGTGGCTGGTCTTTTACCTGGTTATCGGCATGTCGCTACAAGGAGATGGTCTAATAGACGGGAAATGAGAGAAATGGTGGGATCTTCCTTGCAAACCTCATAAAGTACTCTTAATCGGACTCTACATGAAGAATGCACTCCATATATTCTCTAATTTTGTGCAACTTATGCATGGTTCGTAAATTCCAATTATGCAGGGAGAAAAGGGAACTACATTGCCTGGTCCATGTGATAGCCCCATCGTAAGTGTCCAAGTGATAGGTTCAATCTGGATTTTATAATCTTCAGATAAACAAGCTGAACGTCATTAATCTCTTAACTTTTCTTGCCTTCTTTTTCCAACTAATATAGGCTATAAGGCTCTTCATGAGCTCCAACTTAACTCTGCATGGGCACAAAAAAGGAACAGTCCTCAGTTCCACTTCAGATTTGATAATTGCAGAAATGTTCACATTGACTCCATCTTCTTAAGCGCTCCTCCTCTGAGCCCTAACACTGATGGAATTCACATTGAGAGCACTATCGGTGTCAAGAATTACAATTCAGTCATCTCCAACGGTGAGCCCCCAAATCGTATAAATACGCTTCTTAAATTATGCATCCTCCTCCATAACTGCATAACAACTTCTTTCCTGTTATTTCCTGTGAAGGTGACGATTGTGTTTCAATTGGACCAGGCTGTTACGATGTTTATGTACGGAACATAACCTGTGGACCTAGTCATGGAATCAGGTTCAATTCGCATAATGTATTTCTAAAACATGCATCAATGTTCATCTTCTCTTCCAATTGGTGTATCATCAATATATATACCAATTGAAGACAAGTTTATGGATTAAGAAATGGAATGGTCCAAAACTCGGCAATCAAATCATCGGATAACGGCTCCGTATCAAGACATGGCGAGGGTCTGGGGCCATTTCCGGAGTGACATTCAACAACATCCGCATGGACAGTGTTCGGAACCCCATCATAATCGACCAGTTTTACTGCCTTGCCAAGGAGTGCACCAACCACACTTCGGCAGTGCCAGTGTCGGACGTGCTCTACACGAACATAAAGGGCACGTACGACGTGCGCAGCTCACCGATGCACTTTGCTTGCAGCGACTTGGTCCCATGCACAAACATAACGATATCGGACATCGAGCTTCTTCCAGATCGGACCCTTTTTGTTGGAATGCTTATGGGGATACGGAGGCACTGACCATTCCTCCAGTTTCTTGCTTGCTGGAGGGCACTCCTCCTGGCATCTTGGAGGATGAGTTGGGTTCCTGTTAAAACCCAAGGGACATAATTGATCTTCTGTAGAGCATTTATAATGATGTACATCGTCGATAATCAGAATATATAGTGAATATAATGTTAATGTCATCGTCAAGTTGCTGCACTAATCTTTATGCTGTATTTGTGAGCAGTTGACTTTCTTTCGTGATTGATTGTCGAGAAAACATCAAAGGTTCGATGTATTTCGATGGATTAAGCTGGTCATTGTCCAAAACAAACACCTTCTTCCCCTATCGAACTATCAAAAGAGACACCAACCCAAAACGAACACGTTCTTCCTCTGTCGAACTATTGAAAGAGACAAACCATAGGTGTGCATGATTTACTACTGTTAGATCATAGGCTGGGCGCCGAGTCGGTGGTATGACAAGCCCGCCCAGTAGCTTTCGCGTACTATCTACTTTGTGTTCCGATCAGCATAGCCTAAGCTCCCTACCACTGTAAATTCTATAATCTAGTTATTTGTTCCACAAAACATATCAAGCATACATTTTTGTGACTCGGCTGGACGGTTGTTAATTGGCAAATGATTTTCAGTAGGTGCGTGGGTGGCAGATTAGGTGGTTGGGCATTAAATCGTATACTCTATAGTAGTATTTCTATTTAATCCATGAGATATGAAATAAGCTTCACACTTCTTTCTATGCTGTCTCTTGATCGCATACTTGTCTCACTCATCACTAAGCGACTGAGCTGAATCTGTAATGGGTTTTGGGAAGCCTTTTCTACTATGCAGCAAACAGTGATCTTGCATTCATCGTACTGCCTCCATGCCATTCAGTGGAGTGCTTGTTAGCAATTCATACAGGACAGCATCTTCCAACCTTTAATCACTGTGTTCGAGAATTATATGTGCAAGAAGGCAAAGCTGAAGAGCAATTCGTGAATAAACAAGGAGAAAATCTATTGGTGGGAAGCAAATAGAATCTGTAAGAACCTGTCTTTCTCTGAATTCAAGAAGAGATAATGTACTGAAAGTCAAATAATCACGGTCCCTTTTGCCTTTGTCTCTCTCGCACACCAAGGCCCTATTCTATCAGTGCACATTTGATCTGTGTATAAACTTTTGCACGCTCCCTTCTGAAAAAGGCCACGATATGCAAATGTTTCTTTAACATGGTATCTGAACTTTGCAGCTCAGTTAAATCTCTATAAATATGTGTAAAGTGAACCATGTGTATACATAGAAAAGATTTCATTCAGAGAGTGGAAGGCATGACCCTCAATATTACTATGAATTAATTTTTCTTACCCATAGTTCGCTCAAGTTTCCAAACATATTAAATCATCACAATCAAATAAAATGAAAGAATTTTTATATGATGTTAATTTTGGTTTGAATTTGCTTTAAATATTTAAACAGACCACTCATAATTTCATTATCTCCTTGTTTCTTGTTTATCATCAAACTATTCAGTCATTCTTTGTTTATCGGGAACACTTACAATTACATTCACTTGGAGAAAATGCTGATTTGGTTTGTTGCTTGTTGCTCATGGACTGCTTTGTTTAATTTTTTTTTTTTTCCAAACTCAAAGCGACAAAATCATCTGCTGTCTCCGTGGTTTATGACCATACATGACAATAAAATAAATTTGTCGCTTTAGGAATAACTTAAGGTGACAAAATTACATATTCATCATAGTAATTTCAGAATTATCTCATATTTGATGGAATCAATGGCGACAAAATTCTAATTTTATCACTTAAGTTTGATTCAAGGCTAATTCAATTTTATTGCCTTAACCAGCTTGTGCTGGGGGCAAATGCCAGAAGATTATAGGGGTCGTCGGATCGCCTCATCGGTCACACACCGACCAGGACGTTAAGTGCCTGCTCGTCACCCGCTGGTGGCCCTCTTGAGTTCTTTTCTCTGCATGATCAGTCAAAGAAACTTCTATGCCCACGCCACCCTCGATCTCATTGAATGTTCCAGGATCCAAAGGCTCACGCCCTCAATCTCTTGTCATGAATGGCAGGCATCATCGATTCTTCAGGAAAGCTATTGGCGCATGAATTTGTAACGTATCTGACACCATTGAGAGACAAGCAAGCAGAGGCCTGCCATTGTCACTTCCCTCGTACACATACTTGTGTTTTATGTAACATGTATTGATGCACACTTCAGGGAAACCTTCGGTCCGCCCCCACGCACACGCTCACGACCTAACACCTCGCGTGATAATTTCGGGAAAGTGTCACGTCAGGCTGGAATCTTCATCACAAAGAAAAAGGAGGATGCTCAGAGCCCTACAAGACAAAGAGGCTTCGTCTTACACATAAAGATGCTTTATGGCATGAAAGTCGAACGGTGGGCATACTTTCAGAGGCCAAAAGGCTGCTTAAAAAGGCAAAGTATATATTAGGGAAAAAAAAAACCAAAAATCACGACTTTCTCTCCGGTCTCCACTTAAAGCATGCCACATCCATCACCTAATGCACCACCAATCCAAAAAAAAAATGTTTGATGATCTTTAGATCATGTAGTCCAAGTTAATCTAAATTGTTAATCATGCGAGTGTTACAGTAAACCTATATAATAAATGGTTCGAATGATATTGGTACAAGCAATTTATATAAATCATCTAATAAAACTTTCCTTCACCACAAAAGGAAAAGGTAATGGCTTCCCCCTGCCCCTCCCCCCTTTTATAGGAATGAAGAAGATAATAAGGAATAGCATTCACGATTTAAGAGAGTTAGAAATATGAGAAATTTTGAAACTAAGGTTCGTTCATTTCACAAAAAATACAATGTTTCTAAAAATATTTTTTAGAAAGTCATTTTCTAAGAAAATATAGCTATTTTTTTTTCTTTGGCTAAAACTTGAAATTAAAGCGAGAAAGTATTTTCATTGTTTGGTAAGGAAAATCTTTTTCTCTATGTGTTTTTTTTTTCCAATAATTTTTTTATTATTTTATTTTTAAAATCAAATTTTTATTTTTTTAAAAAATAGATATTTTAATTATTTTTTCTTTCCTTTTATCTTCTTCTTTAGTGGCCAGTCATTGGCCATAGTGACAAGTCAGCTTTCGCTAGCTCATCAATCTAGCAAATGCCAAGCTCGAGCTCACCAAAACGATGAGCCAAAGGCTCACACTCGCCACTGGCTCACCAATTTGATGAGTTATGAACTCGAGCTCACCAACCTCTAGTCTCACTAGATCAACAAGCCAAAGGCTCACTCTCACCATTGGTTCGCCAATCTGGTGAGCAGCAAGCACGAGGGTGAGCCAGGCGAGGCTAGTGGCCAACACGACTACGGCAGCCTCAGGGCTCACTAGGCTCACCCTCACACTTGCCTGCTCACCAGCCGTGCTAGCCACTAGCCAAAGAAGAAGGTGGAAAAAAAAAAAAAAAAAAAGGAGAAAAAGAAAAAAAAATTTAAAAAAAAAAAAGAAAAAAAGAAAGGGGAGGGGCTAATTGAGAAAATTCAAATTTTGGTATGAGACGAGAGAATGAGTAAAGGAAAATGTTTTCCCCAATTTGAAAAGGGAAAAATATGTTTCCCTCTTTTAGAGGACTTTTTTTTCATGTTAGAAAATGTTTTCCATGACTAGCTCGTTTTTCTTTTAAAAAAATACCAAAAATCTGAAAATATTTTCCTAAAATTTATTTTTCGCAAAATGAATGGATCCTAGATGTTGGACGGACTTCATTTTTCAAAATGGTTGTATAAATGCACAATACATACATAACTCAACCCAATCACCGAAGTAAATAACGCACCAATGATGTAGAACTTTCAAGAGTAACAAGACCATCCACCTAACCATAGGTTATTTTTCGCAAAATGAATGGATCTCAAATAAAATGGTTCTATAAATGCACAATACATACATAACTCAACCCAATCGTAAATGACAATGATGAAGAACTTTCAAAGTAACAAGACCATCCACCTAACCATAGGTCAAAATGAATGGATCATTTTTAAAATTAAATGCACAAACATACATAACTTTTTGCCAATGATTAAGAACTTTATAACAAGACCATCCTAACATAGTTCATTCTCAGATAAAATTTATGCTTTAACCATTCAAATGATTGTGTCTCTATTAATTTCCAACCTTTTTTTTGCCATGATTATATTAGGCATCTACAGTTCTAAAATATATGCTTTAACCTTCAAATGATTGCGTCCAAACATAGATATATTTATACCGGTCTCGAGGGCACGCTTGCCACCATAGATGGAGGAGCCTTATCTCGACTCTTGTAAATGTGGCACTTTGCATGCACATGGTGAATATTGGTCAAGTCAGAGATTTAGACATCTTATGTTTGGGAAAATTCCAAAAGATCCATCTGAATTGGGCTAGATTTCTCAAAGTTCCCCGAGACTTGATTTTGTTCCAAAATATTCCTGAACTTGATCAATTTGACTCAATAACTCTGGTGCCCGTGTCTCAAAATTTCTCCCAAACGTGACTTTGTCCTAGAAGTACATTACAACTTGATCATTTTGACCAACCTCTGAGCTCATTACCCTTGAAAATAACGGTCGACCAATGAATACGTGCACATTTGACCCCTTTTTCAAGGGACATTTTAATCCGAAAGAAGCGCATTCCTCTCATGCCACTCACATGTACATTAAAAGCGTTAAAATCCCAAATTTGCCCCCAACAATATTGAACAAATGTTTCTCAAGTCTAGATCGAAAAATTTGAGATGAAAAATCACTACATATATATGAGGAAAGCTGTAATGAGAACTTCGTGGAATGAAGTTAACCTACTTGGTGCTTTATTGCATGCGAGAAGTATGCAATAATGTCAATTGAGTGGTTCTACATTTGGAATGAAGGTTTTAGAATTATGGTGGTTTTTGAACTAAAATAACCTTGGGAGAGGCGCAAACCTGGAGAAAAGTGTCAGAAAAATCCTAAAACTATTATATTTGTGTTAATTTAATTCTAAATCTTTTATTGGTGCTAATTTAGTTTTGAAATTTTTGACTTAATGTTAATTTAATCCTAAACTTTTTGACTTGATCCTTATTCAATCTTAAACCTTTTGACATAGTGTTAATTCAATCTTTCCATCTAATTTTAGCCGAATTTTACAAATATGGATGCTGACCAACTTACGTGATATCGTCGGCGTTGACATAAACAATTTTTAATAATATGTTAATAATTTTTTTTCTTTTTTTCTCTCTCCTTCCTTTCTTCTTCCTCTAGGTGATGGTCAACCACCGACCATGGCGGCGCGAGTTGGCCTCACCTAGCTAGAGTGAGGGTGAGCCTCGGCAAGGGTTCCACTTGCCGGGCATCGCCCAAGTAAAGGTGACACCAAGCAAGCTTGCCTTGGCTTGTGCAAGGGCAACCCTTGCCAAATCCAGCAAGGGTCGATCTTGCTTGATCTGGCTTGGGCAAGGCTGACCCTTGCTAGATTTAGGGAGGGCTTCCCCTAGCAAGGGCTTCCCTCGCCAAATTTGACAAGGGTTGGCCTCACCCAAGCCAAAACCTTTGTCAGAGCTTGGCCTCGCCTTGGTCAAGCAAAGCCAGCCCACCTGGCCATGGACAATGGCCGATTGCCGCCTAAAGAAAGAAGAAAGGAAGGAGAGAGAGAGAGAGAAAAAAATAAAACAAAAATTGTTCACATCAGCACTGGAGATACCATGTAAGCCAATAGGTGTCCACGTCAACAAAATCCGACTGAAATTAGCCAAAAAGGACTGATTTAGCAATAAGTCAAAAGGTTCGGGACTAAATTGACGCTAGTTCAAAAGGTTTAAGACTAAATTGACACCATTAATGGATTTAAGAACAAATTGACACAAATGCATTAAGTTTAAGACTTTTCTAACACTTTTCCCGCAAACCTACAAGCACAGCAAGCACATGTTCATCGATTGGCCATTATTTCCAGCAGCAACGAGCTTGGGGGAGTGATTAAATTCACTGGGTATTTTGGACCAAAATCAAGTTTGAGGGATTTCAAGAGACAGGTGCGACTCAGGGACGATTAAGTCAAAGTGATCCGGTTAATAAGGCATTATAGAATTAGGTCTAGTCCAAATGGAATTTTGAGAAACGGGCGGCATTTCAAGGAAATTCTCGGAATTTTCCCCGAAATATGTATATGTACACTCTATAGTTTCAAAAATTTACATTTCACATGATCAGATTTTAGAAAATATAGATTTTGCGTTCTCTATTTTCTTTTGTAGTTTCTCAAACTCCAACAAGATGTCAAGTCCTTCCATACATTAGCAAGCGAATTTCTCATTGCAACAGCGAAGGATGGAACATGAAGAATAAGCGATGGACTTTGGTTTTTGGTGAAAGAGGATCAAATGTCTATGGTAGTATTTGCTACTTAGATTGTGTACTGAGCTTGCTTCCATCTTCAGCAACCAAGCCCTTAGACTCATGAAGATGTTTTGCTTTTGCCACTCAGTGCGAATATCAGCCCATATTAATAAATACATGTTGACACCATATTTATTAAGTTCTATATATTTTGGTCAGAAATTGATCGATATTTATTAATAATTTGAGAAATTTGAATATGACCAAATCAATGCTAATTCGCAGACATAGATCCAAGTTCTTCGGAGTAATCCTGCTTACGCGTTTGATTAATATATGTAATACAGTTACTACAAATCAAGCCAAATTTTCATATTCAAGGTATTTCTAGTTGATTAACTACTTCATCAAAAGCTGGTTAAATTGATTTTTTTTTTATGAAACTAAAGAAAATATATTGGCAAAAAGGAATGAAAGTTAGTTTTTGGTCATGAAAAATGGGCCAAGCTGGTTTTTGTAAGTTCAAGTCTTTACTCTTCAGACCCAATTTGGTGTCTTTGATGGTCCAGCACAACTAAGCATTTAGCTTGGTCTTCTTGGAAGATGCAGTCATCAATGTCATCAATCAAAAATTGATGGCCTAAAAAATATAATGATGTATTTGTTTGAGTGAATGAAATTTGGGCGGATTAAATTTTCAGACTTTTGCACATTTGGTTAGCTGAAAATTATCAGTTAATGGAAAACCATTTATAGCCAAAGAAAATGCATACTTAATGTTAGGATGATGAATTCTCACCTGATAAGGGGGAACATTTGCCTAAAAATTAACTTCTTGAGAAACATTTTTTATATTGTAAAATTTTCTTCAAAACAAACACACCCTAAACAACCAACTAACCCTACCAGTGCCGTCACCTCTCTTGTTGATCATGGGGAATTAGGAGAAGGAAGTGGACCATGGACCATTGGACCTCTATCTCTTTAATTATGTCTGCTCATGAATAAATAAGAAAAAGAACGTTCAGAATCTAATCTTAGATTATGTCATCTCAATGACATTATTGCACCTAAAACCGTAAAACCCCTTACTTTTTCCTAATCATCTGTTTTTTTTTTTTTTTTTTTTAACATAAATGAATACATCATTAACCTTGTAAGCGTGCCAAGAAAGAGCAACTTTGTGAGGCCAATGAAAGAACCACTTAGAACAGGACTGATGATAGTAAAAGCAAACATGACCCACGTTTTCCCATACTTTCTCCAAGTAAATTATTCAGATCCATTACCCTTCACCTCCAGAATAGGGAGTCAACTGTACAAAAACAGAAGTAGAATTTTACAATAGTATTAATTTTATATTTTGCTTCTATTTAATCATAGAAAAAGATAGAGTTGATCTTTTATGTGCTTTGGGTTTATTGATCATCCTGCTTCATCAACAGGCATTTTCTTGGATGACCACAAATTTTCATAAAAAAAATTATGGAAAATAAATAGATTCATTCATATGTCCTGATTAAGATTCTTCTTTTTCTTTTGTATTGAACTGAATTTCGATTTCTTCTTCATCTTTTTTTCTCTGTCAACATTTATCTGAGTCCAACTGGTGCCATATAAAGGTTTTTCAGGTTCATCAGAGGCTCACAGCAGAAATGGTAATGCCATGCTTGCAAAAATTTCCTCCCCTTATAATCTTTTAAGCATGTGGTGCACTGTATTTTTCTATATTAACCCCAAATTTGTAGCTTATGATGGCATTCAGCAGTATTATGATTTTGCTTCTTCGGGTGAGACTCATCTTTCCTTGGTTTTCTTTTTCTCTTTGGCCTTATCATCTTCTATAGTTGTTGGGTTAAATTTGTTGTAGGGGCCTAGGAAAAAAAAAAAGGCGATGTTATTATGAAGGCTTGAACAGTTTATAAAGGCTGTCACTCCCAGACATGAATTCTTCTTGTGTACTTTAAATATGTGCCCTTAGCTTTCCATCTTAGTGCTTGCATTCGTTCACAGATTGTTTGATTACTAAATTGTCGGCATCTTCATCTGTCTTGTCAGTGTTTTCCAGCTCCTTGTGGATCTGGACACGGGCTCGTGCGTGCGCGTGAGTGTGAGCGGTCAAATGCATTCCTTCTCTTTCCCAGCAGTGGAGGGAGCAGAATCCAACCATACTTTTCTTTTCCTGGGTAAAATCAGTGAGCATGGCAAAATGTCATGCGCAATAAGGTCACAGAGTACCGCATCTTTATCTTTCTCATTGTCACTCAGTCACTCATTCCCAGCATGTCGATTGCATTTTGTGTACTGTTATTCACCTTTGTCGAGGTCAACTTACCTGTCAAATCTTACTGATCCTGGTTGCATCACCCGATAGAATGATGTCAAAACAACTTTGTCGTTGTGGTGGGAATGAAAAAGAGACGTTGTGTCTAGCTTTGCAGAGATGGACTATGGACAGAGGATGAGCCTTCTAGTTCGGCTCCAGGAATTGTCTGATGGCGACATGACTGTGCTTGAAAGGCGCAAGTAATAAGCCTGACGAATTCATCCACATTCCCCCGGCGCCATTAATAATGTAGGACCCTGCCTGTTTCTTTTCTAGGTCTGATATGATTATGGCTCGGAGAAATTCCTACCACTACTTTAGTCTCGTGAACAATCGAGAAAAGCCAATAATCCATTGGAACATAATCATGTAGGTGGAGTACTCCTTTCAGGGTGTGCTTGATTCTGCGGTATCACTTGTCTTTTAAGATGGATTGTGGTGGTGAGTGAGCAGTGAGTGAGGCGATTTGGTCTCTGCCATCATGGTGATCTAAAGCTAGCAGATCTAGAGACGTGACTTTCTAGGAGGCTTGCACTTTCATGTCTCACATGCCCAAATTGCTATGCCTCCACTCAAAATTGCTTCATGTGGTTATTGTGGCTTCAGATCCCAGAAGGTGGTGCACGTCCCTTAGCGGAGATTGTTGTTTTGGTCTGGCTTTGCTAAACTTAAGACCTGGATGTTCGTTCCTGTAGCTAAATGGCTTAACACTGTTTCTGAAGTATTCTCTGTTTCCTTCATATTATCTTTCTTCCCCTTTGCTGTCTCTGATTCTTGAATTTGGTCTTAAATCTGCATACAATGTATGATGGATTAACTGGGACGTAAAGAATGCGAAACTCAACTATGAAACAAAGATTCCAACCAGAAGCTCAGGACAGCATGTATACGCAAAATATAAATACGATGGACAAGTGTAGGTGAAAATTTTTAAGGATATTTACTCGTTCAAGGAAATCCAGAGTACTGACAATTAATAAAGCAAAACTTCATTCAGACAGTAGGAAATGGGAGTTCAAAATTCACGGCTAAACTCTTTAGATAAAATCATACAAATCTATTGTACAAAGGTGGTGACTTGCGAGAAACATTTTACACTTATGCCTCTGTGCAGGCAGAACAATTACACAGTACAGGTTCTTGCATCAGACATTAATTTTAAGCGACTAGAGACCTTCATCAGCTAACCAGAAGCCGGATTACTCGGACTCTTCCCCAGATGAGAGGGCTGCTTCTCTCCGGTCCTTGGACTATAAGGTCCTCTTCCACCGTAAGGACTCCTCTCACCTCTTAACTCGCTCACACGAGGACTGAAACTGGGCCGAGGGCTCTGGAGGGTGCTCTTAGAATCATGTGCTGGTGTTGTGGTGGAGCTTGTGATTTTCGGACTAGACAGATGCCGGACCTCACCACGGCTTCGAGTGATAACCTCATCTAATATCTCTCCACCCCCACCATAAGAAGCTCCAGCAGCCATCTCCGTCTCCTGGTTGAATATGCAAAACACGAGTTTGAGTTTGGCAATCGAAATCAAGGAAAATTACAGTGCTTCTTAGAATTTTCTGATCATGTTGTTCTTAGAGAAGACGGGAAGAGTGCAACTTACTGCTGCAAGATTGAATGGCAAAGCCGGTGCTTCTTCATACTCCGCAGCATCCAAATCCTGAAGATGTACTCCTTTGAAAAACTTCGGCAAGGCATATTGTCTTACTGGCACCAAAAGCATGATCATCAAGGGAAACATAACTCCAGCAATCGGAACCCAAGTGAGTCCAAAGCAAATAAGCAGATATATTGTCTGAAACAGCGTGAAAGTGACAATCGCCTTGAAAGGCACTGTCTCCACAAAAGTTGCGTGGTACTCCTCAAGGACCCTGAAGGAAATTTACTTGGTATGAGATGGCCAGTTCAAAAAAATAAGCAAGTTCAAGAAAATGGGACCAGGTAAAGTTCGTCTGATAAGGATGGGAAAAATTACTTGTATCTTCTGCTTGGTGCAGTAAAGAGCAACAAGATCCTTTCCCAGAACTGGTTACCCGGTAGACTTTCGATTGCCATAAAAGCAAAGTATCCCCAAAGCACAGAAGTTGGAATCATTTTAAGGATAGGCATGGCTGCGACACACCCTCCCACCATCATTGACTGAAGTAAGTTACTGACGCGTTGTTCTTTGACCTCGACTGGTAACAGATCATCAATCTCCTTGTCAACATCAAACACCGCTTCATCAACCGGGGCATTGAGATTGCCCATGCTTGAAGCTGCTTGTATTGTCGTCTCCTTCAGTTCATTAAGTCCCTGCTAACACAATATGAGACCTCATCAGATGATTTGAGTCACAGGTTTTGAAGGACCTTATTGGATTGTTTATTGCAGCCCTTCTGTTTCCAGTGTCGAATTCCAAAGTGGACACTATTAGCAGTTTTTAATTAAATTGTCAAGACATTCATCTGATTTATAATAGTTCATGCGAGAACAAAAGAAAAACGACTTCTGGTTTTGTTCTTACTCGAGAAGAGGCTTCCTGGTAGACTAACGGGGTCTGCATTTGTCGATAAGCTTCTTGCATATTCCCATACAATTGCCCTAAGCTCGCATTGTTTTGTATGCTTCTTCTAGCTGTAGTAACGAGCCGGTTCCGAAGCAGCTGTGCATCGGACAGAGAATTTAGTGCTCAGATTTTTCTAGTAATATAGCAAACATACATGACTCCTATCTTTTGAAGCACAAAACGAATAATTAAACATGTGGACAATTACCTGGTGTTTGAGTGTTGCAAGGCTCTTTGTATGCATGGGGGATTGCGGTATCACTCCATTTGCAGGAGGAACTCCAATAAGACCACACATCAATGTCTGCAATCAAGAGAACATGGTCCTTCAAACTCTTAAACCAGGAAATTGAAGAAATCACATGCAGAGACGTTGCTAAAAGGAAAAGATGATTAGGTGCTGAAATAATCAAAGGAATATCGGCATACCAAGAACCCCAAAAGAAGCAGGTCGTAGTGATAAGAAGCAGGCTTTCTCAGATTAAACTCTTTCTGTTGAGCAAGTTGAGATGCTACGCTATGATCAAAGTAATAGAGCACAGCAATCATTGTTGCCGGAATAAAAGCTCCAATTATGTAGAAAAAGGGAACGTTCAACATGTCCTGTCATTTCGAGATACGGATCAGCAATAATTTCTTTCTCAGGGGAGCTTAAATTAACTCTCTAGCAAGGAATTTGAATAAGCGTACCTTAACAACAGTCCAGTTCTCAGATGCACCAGGGGACCATGGGTTTGGGCTAAAAAGACGCCGTGGGATTCCATCGGGGACACTCTTTGCCGGTATGTAGGAAACAGCGGTCCAAACTAGGACCATGAGTGGCACTCCATAGTCTGCGATGAAGCTTCGAAGCCATCCTGCGGAAATCGCAAATAGTAATGTCAAAATCGTCATGAGACTTCCCATGGAATCATATACAATCAGAAACGACTCTTCACGAGACAAGGATAGGATTTTGAAACTTTGTCAACTTGCCTGTTCCGTACCGCCACGAACGGGCTTTCCGGCTTTTCAATGCAGTGAGGAGGAGTCCAAATGAGAGAACTAACGCGAACATTCCATTGGCGAATCTCCATGATGGTAAGAACTCAGCCAACTTCGGGTTTTCCTGTTTCGGTATGCGGAACTCTTCCACTAGCCCCTGACGATCAAACACACAACGTTTGAGAAACTAATCTTTGCCTCTTTCACTCATTTACTTATGTCACTCAAACTTCACCGTGCATAAAATATTGCATCGAGGATGTACCGCACATGGTCTCATGCTCCTACAGCTTGCATGCACGTTAATATTGATTGAGTAACTTGATTGTTTTATTTTAAGAAACTGAATTTAGATTGTTGCTTCCTCTTACTTTAATAGCTTGCTGCATAAAGAGCATTGCTATGAGCAGACCAAACAGCTCTCCGGCCACACGGGTAAATCGGTTGATGATGGAGCAAGCTCCAAGTATGGCCATCAGAAACAGCAAAGCAGCTGTCCAAACACAGACCCTACACAATTTCCCAAAAACACGAAGGTCAAACAAAAAAATGGCATAAGAAACTGAAGATCTTATTTTTTATTTTCTCAATGGCAGAACAAATTACCAAGCTGCCCACGCGAGGAACAGGTTCCGACCCAGATCCGATCTTTCCTTGGCAAAGTTAAACATGAATGTGTACATGATAACAGTAGGCTCTGCAACTCCCAGGATCAGCAAAGGTTGGCCACCGATGATCGAGTGGATGATGCCGCATATTGCGGTGGACGCTAAGGTCTGAACTGCCGTCAAAACTCCCTCTGCATATCCCGGATCGATGTCAGAAACAGAAGCATAATCGGATAACTTATTCCCTTGTTTCACTGTCTTGCTATTCAGTTTTTCTCTCATTTGAACCAAGTATTAAGCAAATTGAAAGCCGACAAAAAATCAAATAATAAGAAAGTGAATCCTCCATATCATAAATACAATGCAATCTTCTTTACCAGTGTTTCTCTCCAGCTGTTCCCCAAATGAAATGACTGGAATCGCCGAAGCAAAGAAAATGTAAGTCGTTGGAGCCAAAATCCTGAAAATGAATGACAGTTAGCCATCAGAATCGTACACCCAGTAGTACAAGTAATTGGCAGCTTTGCTACAATTACTAGAAACCAAATGTCGTGAAAACGAAAATGTCAATCAGAACCTGATTCCTGCACGGAAGCCGCCACTCCAGTCTTGCCGATAACACATCAACCTTCCTCTAAGGTCATTCTTGATTCCCTCTAAGGGAACAAATGTCTCCTCCATAGTTCTCTCTCAGGAAAAAGAAAAAAAGCTCCACCAACCAACACGATATTTTCTCTACTTAACGCCTTCTAAAGGAACGACTTGATCATTGTAAGCCGTCAACGCCCAGCCATTTTGGTGAAATCAAGGTCCAGATTATCGGAAACCCTTCATAACTTCAACTGGAGCAATACAGTACAAGACTCTGACAGGTTCAGAAAGTCATGAACTAGTAAACAGAGTTCATGCAGGAATATTTCAGAGAAACCAGCATGCAAGATTCTGTGCATACACAAATGGGTCACAAACAAAGTGATTCCTGTATCTGCTGATCTAAACTGCCTGTAAAGAGAAGAGAGCAGAATGACTCAATTATATAAGCACCAAAAATGTTTTTGGGTTTTATAAAAAGCCAAAAAAAAAAAAAAAAAAGGAGGTGGATTTTGGTAGAGAGCAAACCAGTGCAGGTCAAAAGGGAGATGAAAGGGAGCCTTGACAACATATATCTGTAGAGAAGAAAGTAAACTTTGCTTAGTAATGCTGATGATGCAGATACCTTAAAATCTGTATGAATCTTCACCCCAACCCCCCCCCCCCAAAACATGAATTGGCCACTTAGCTTTCACACTATATTTTTTTGGACCCATCATTCATATAAAAAATCAATTATTCTCTTTACTATTATTTTATGTTCATTGCATAGAAAATTATTTTGTTGAATAAAAAAAATGAACAAGATGAATTTTTCATATGTCAACATGGTATGAACTTAGGGACATGCATCGAGGTGGGTGGGATTTTAATTATTATCTTTCTTTTATATATTTGGCTTTTTCGTCAGCCAGTTCAGCAGACAATGGTTGACATGATACATATATGTAGCTTGTCCTCATTGAACCATCAACTTTGACTTTATAAGTGAATTATTTACTTATTTTAGTCCAATTTATTAAATCTTCAACAATTTTCAATATTGAGAGAGAGAGAGAGAGAGAGAGAGAGGAGTGTGTGTACTGTACTTACCTTATGTCAAGAAGCTACAAGTTGAGTGACACCAAAATTAATATTTGACAAGATAAGTCACCCAAGAAAAAAAAAAAAAAAAAAGATAGAAGAATCATAAGTCGGTCCATTTACGTATCATGACGTGCATGGAGAAGAAAATTATGGAGCTAGTCAAAATGCATAATAAGTGCTTAACAGACCTCGGTGAAGCAAAAAATAAGCAGAAATACATAAATTAAACCTTTAGGAGAACTGAGTTAGCAACTTATTTCAGCAAGAACTCAGTTACGATTTCAATTGCAATATGGTCCGTTTCCTTTTAATTTCTTCATTAATCTATCAACATTAGGTGGTGCATAGTTTCAAGATAGAATTTGGAATCAAAGAACCGAATCGGTGAGAACTTGTCTAAGTTCCAGGTTCCAAGGTATGCAAAGTAGATTCCTAGTTCCAAAAATTGGTGAACTTGATTGACGGACAAATTCTAGGTTCTAAATAGGTAGAACTTGAAACTGAGAACTTGAAATAAGATTTTAAATTTTTCTTGGTCTATGTCTTCATGTGATTTTGCGGTATTTTATGGCATCCAATAATGAGCATATAATTTAGAATCAATAGTCTAAGCTTCCATTCTATTACAAAGACTTTTACTTTGTTAATATTTGATATTTTTCATGTATCCAAATATAAATTGTGGTCAATAAATTGTAGCAACAAGTGGTGGTCATGAAAAGGAAATGATTCATTGTAGTCATTCAATCAATGATATATATGGAACTTAGGTAAACCTTGGAACCAATCTCCCAGAACTTGTGAAAGGAAAGGTTTCCGATTCCACGATATGTAAGGTAGATTCCAAATTCTAAAAAAAAAAAATGAAGAAATTATCCTAACGGATAGATTTCAGGTTTTAAATTGAATTTATACATAAACCACTTACCCCTAATCAACATCTCGACTTTTCTAATTTTGGTAGCAAATTGTTTGTCATGGGAGAATTTGCAAATTCATCAATTAGAAAGGTGTTGGGTTCTAATGGCAATATTTAAAAGGGTGTGAGTGATATTGGAGTGAGTTATATTATATAGGTTGGGAATGCATTTGTAGCTTAACCGTACCGTCCTGGTTTGATAAGGGTAGAGAGTGATTGTAGGGATCAAAGAGTTTAGACAATGAGCAGCTTTTGGTAGACTTTTAGGATGGTGAATGAAACAAAAATGAACCAAATTGTGCACTAATATGAGGAGAGTGATTTTGAGGTATATAAGTGAAAAATGGAATTAATTCATAGATTCACCTTTTGACTTAACGACAATACTTAACTTTGGACTTTGAACTTCAAAGTTAAGCATGCTCAATAAGCGCACTCCCAGGATGTATAACCTATTGGGAAAGTACTCGTTATATGTTAAAGGGCAAAATTGTGAGGTTCGGTAACGGACGACAAGTTAAAATGGACAATACCTTAAATGGGTTTATGTATGAATGTTACATTAACATTTGCAAAAAAAAAAAAAAAAATCAAGACAATTACAGACAAAAAGTGAGTAATTTTATATTTGAGCTGATCAAAATAGAGAAATTAAAGACCCCAAGAAGAAAGGTTAGCAGCCTTTTGAGGGCTCGACTTATTCTTACATCACACTCATTATAGGGGTCTCACCAACCGTCCACGATCTCCGTTCTCGTAGGGCTTGCAAGAGGCTTTTTAGATCTTCAAGTAGCCAGATCTCCATACCCATTCCCCTAAATTAGAGGAGAAGAAAAGGAACACCAAGTGGTCAGGGCATGCATATGTATAGGATTGAACCATGCGATTCATAACGTAGTCTCGATGCCACATAACGTGGGACTCCTCCACAGTTGGGCTTGCGTGAAGCTGGAACTGATTGACCTAATTCTTGTCTCCGATTGGTTCGTTTTTGACGTCCCATCTTCAATTATTTTTCTTGTTTCTACGCATCGAAATGACCACGATCCCTAATGCTCCATCGAGGGGATCATTTAATGAATTTGGTGCCAAAACATGTGGTCGGACGCCCCGGCTTAAATTTTCCGTCAATGTATTTATGTATGTATGTATGTAATGAATACACTGTTAGTTTAATAGTAGCATGCATTATTGTACACGTAAAACTAAACAACTCACTATGCCACCGCACTCAAGATTCTCATCTCATGATGATACGCCTTCTTTTTCTAAGTCTATTCCTTCAAAAAGTTTTTTTTTTTTCAATTTTTTATGAGGTGGGTTGAGTTTGCTTTGATTAGAAGAAATTGAGCTCATAATTAGCAGGCTACCTTTTTCTAGATGTATGATTCAGTGGCATATTCCAAAGGCCAAAACTCACAGATAGAGAGAGAGAGAGAGAGAGAGAGGGTCCTTGCTGATGCATGTCCACCGTCCATGGTGGATATTCTTGACAAGTCGCAGTCAAATTTATTGTCGAGACTCATTTTGGTGGGGTAAATTTCTGGAATCGTTTACTATTTTTGTGGTTGTCGACTGCATCATTTGAGAATTTTATTGAGTTATGATTATTGTAAAAATTTCTTTACCCATCATCATCGAATGGAAGAAATGTAAATAAATTATGTTACATAACTTTTTTTAAGAACGTGCGTTGTTTATCTAATGATGAATGCGTAAATAAAACTTTCATGCTAGAATATCAATATCCTTACTAAATTCTTTTGTTTCCTGAAAAATTACTCTCCCTTTGCGTGATTTAAGAGAACTCAAGCGACTGGAATCAGCTCTCTAGGGTTTTGTGCTTCTTGATATGATGACATCTTGATTGCTGATGATCTACTCGGCTCGAAACTGAGTTGGGCGTCATAGGATTTGTGTCAGATTAACAGCAGTCGAGGAGAGGATCCTTCCCCGACGTAAAACCCAAAAGAATAGTTAGTCGAGATTTCAGACCGCATCTCCCTTCTCGATTATGAGTTCAGCAGCAGTGTGAAAGTGACATGATTGTCAGGTGGGGATTTCAAAAAGATAGTTGAAAATCTCATTTAAAAAGCAAAAAGAAAGCACAAGTATCGACAAAGGACTTCGTGAATGCTATCCTTCGGATTCTAAATTCCAAAAAGAGCACTTGTATCAAAGTATATACCGTGTAGAAATGATATCTCTCTTGCTCCGGGTGAGGCGGTAGAAAAGTTATAGCTCAATCTGAATGATCTGTAACGGGTGCGAGGCTCTTTTGGCCGTATTCAAAGAGGCTGCCACCACCGTTGGCCGCCTTCTACGCTCTACTCTACAATCATGAGACGATGAATGATAGCTTTTTTTTTCAACATATAATATCATCTTGTAACATCATTTTGACTATTTTGGCAACTCATTCTTAAATTAATGAGGCTTCTTGATGCATATTGATTGGGCCATTCGTACACATTAGTTGGCCCGCTGTGGATTAACTTGTTAGAAGTGACTAACATACAATGTCAAGATCTCCCTGTTCATCCCTTCCGAATTCCATATACGGATCTTGGGTTAACCGTGTCAATACTCACGTCCCTCTCATTCTCCGAGTGGATTTCCTCTTTGATTGAATAACAACCCATCAATCATTTCCATGCCTAATAAAGTGAATCATATGTCTTTCTTTAGTAGCATCATTGGAAAATTGGAAAAAATTATTGCCATACTAACTCTCACCTAAAGTGAGTAAGGATACTAATTGAATACTTTTATCGGGATAATGAAATTTTGATCCCAATCATCGCATGTTTGTGATGACAAAAACATTTGCCTTGCACATAAACCGATGGGAGTTGTTGGACCTTAGATCGAGATGAACGGAAGCCAGTACGTTGGGCTTGGGGCATGCTACATTGTGTTGAATACATAACGTGTTTCCATACAATCAAGCGAAGAAAGGGCTTATGAAGTGATACAAAACTATAAGTTTGCTGCGAAAGCTGTATTGCTTCATTTTTATTTTTGGAGCTACTGAGCTCACACGAACTGAGTTAGATCGGTAGATTAAGTCTTAGCAAAACAGTCAATTATGGTACCAAAAAGGTGTCTCGTTTCTATCTTGTTTCCAAGTTTTGTAAATCTTACAAACATTTTGATCTATTTCTCAAAATTGAGATTGCAAAATTTCCTTATTCAGTTGCTTGACAATTAAATTTACACTTGGCCGATTTTGAATTTTTAATTTAGAAAGCAAGGTACTACTCTATATGTATATTTTCTCACCTACTACTTCAACAATCTTCCTGAATCTAAATTAATATAGTCGAGATGTATTCTAGATTCTCAATTTATCTTTCATGATTCATCAATATAGCCACTTTTTTCAATACCTACAAACTTAGGAGTATATTATGTCGCCACATCATTTAAAGCAAATAATTCTTTAGCACTAACTGACAGCTCTTTGAGAAAGATTTATAGGGGGAAAGATATGGAAACAAAAGCATAGAAAAACACTAGAAAATAGGCAAAAGGAAAAGTGCAGTACATGCAATTATGCGTTTGTTCCGATGTTTTTTCTTTTGGGGGGTCAAATACATATGTAGATATGTTGACGAGAAAATTATACAACAAATCCTAAATATATTGTGCGGATATTAATTTAGTTCTAAATTTTTTCAATTTCATTAATTTAGTATTAAATTTTAAAGAAAAATTCTTTCAATTAATTGACATGAAGATCCAATCACCGTTGATCATATTATGTATTTCGGTGATTTTCATAAAAATTGATCGAAATGACTATATTAGAATTTTACATAAAAGTTTAAGATTAAATTAGTAAAATTAGAAATTTCATGACTAGATTGGTATATGTATAATTGGTCGACGACTAATTGGACAATTTCTCCTATGTTGGCCCCCCCAAAAAAAAAAAAAAAAAAAAAAAAAGGCAACTATACGTTAAAAATGTACGTGTATAATACAACTTCACATGCAAACAAACTAGGTGGTCTAATAGTGGGTGTCAAAAGAATTATGATTTAAGGGCTCTGGTGATCCTGTCCTCCACATCGATAAAGTGGCACTAAATTATTTTAGCTTTTGTAACTTTGCAACGCATCTTAAACGCCCTTTTTTAGATGGAAAGAGATTAGACACCTTTTAAGGTTTTAAACTTGACAAATACAGCTCCACTTAGATTAGTACTAAGAAGGCATGTGATTACGATCCATTTGGCCACTAATGATGGACCGTACAATCGATTTATATATATTAGGTAAAATTGGCGCAAAAGGGAAAAAAGAGGAAGAAAAAGGGGAAAGTGGGGAAGGAGCATTCACGATTAAAATAATGTATGTGGACATTACTTTTGTTTTCTTTTTTTATCGTTCGATTTGAACGCTTCACGTATATATTGACACGATGTTTTTGGGGTTGAATTCGAATGATTATGTCTCGCACTCTCTGCAAAGATCCAAGATCATTGAGAATTATTTGCGAGGCAAAGACGGAAACCACCTACTTGACAAAGGTGTGTAGATTAATCATTTTCAACATCAATTCTTGATCAGCAAGTGGTAGGTCCAATCTCAATGATGGGCACAGCTATGGTGTGGAAAATAATTGGTAGGCCCCCGGCTTTTTAATTACAAAAGAAAGAACTAGTACGAAGGAACAACCGACGATTAAAGTTTAGTAAATTAGTGCAATTTCGAGCAATCAAAATCAATGAAGTTTGGTCTTGACTGGCCGATCCAACATGATCATTGTCTAGGATTAAGCAGTCCCAAAAGATTGGCCAGGTTCATTCAAGGGTTAAGAACAATTCCTTGGTGGGCACCATCGACGACAAACAATAGAGCTCGACAGAGTCTTGCAGATGGAATCACCAGGCTGACCGCAAGTTGCTCTCACATAGTAATCATTTGTAGGACCCCTAAATTCACAACAAACCACGTGACGATCTTTGAAAAATGGTCTTATTTTAAGTGATCAAATGAAATTTTACAATTTTATGATCGCTACACATATGGCCAAAAGAGGAGACCCATAAGATCAGCATGAAGGGTCACTTTCTGGTACTTGAAATCGAAACAAGATTCACACAGGATGATGATCTTACCATATCTTCCAAAGAAGGCAAAGAGATCCTACTTGATCTTGTGCATGTCACACATAGACGATGGGTCATGTCCCTGAGCTTCAATCGCGTCATGGACCCAGAGGCATCCGAGGCATCCAGTTCTGTCGAGGTAGGGCATGGGTGCGAGGGCGTAAGGCAAGCTCTTTCGGAGCACATTGAGACAAGAAGAAAATATTTGCAGGGTCATAGGAAGAAATTAACTTGAGATAACTAAATCAAAGTAATAAATCCTTGGATGGGCATCGAGGGCAAGATGGTCTCGGTAAGGTGAATAGCTCCTTGCGCTGGATCGATCCATATGAACGGAAGTGATCTAAGCCATCGGGGAAGTGGGTCTCAAGAAGAGTCTGCCTATCCGCCTAATTTGGCGACTCGGATCCGGCGGTCCACATCTACTTAGACCCAGGGAAGAATTTGCCCTTGAGCAAGCACCTACTAGTAATGAATATAAAAGTGGTCAAGGCCTGTCTATAATAGGTAACTTAGTCTAAGCCCCAGCGAGCAATGAAAGAATCTACAGAGGTCCAAATGCATACCCTTTTTACTTGCTTAGCCAATTCAGATACAAGATACAAGTAGCACTAGGGATCCTAAGAACTCATATGTTGCAAACTAATATGAGTGCTTGTTCATGTTGAAGTACCCTACAAAGATCCCTTCCATCACTTCCTAGACCAACCCACCGTTACAGCCTTAGTATCTTTAGCATTATTCACATATAAACTGCAAAGTCCTGTGCAATTAATCAGAAAAAGAAAAGCAAGTTAAAAGAGCAAAGCAAGAGTTTGTTGGATACAGTTTCTACCAAGGGTTTCCATTTCTTGGCTTTGTACAGGTGGCATCTGATGGAAGCGAAAGCAAAACCCCAACTTTTCAGGCCCAAGTACCCCAATGATGAACTAGCTTGGTCTCAAACATGCACAGAGTCGGATATGAGCACATATACAACATGAATATGCAATGAACTCACTTCCATGGCTAGCTTGTACAATAGCCATGTGAGAGCCCCATGCAGAAGATGTTACAAACCTCTCTAGACTCTATCACAATTACACCTACTAAAAATATCAAGACAGTATGTGACACATTCCAAGCTTGTCAAGGACGTACTCAAACAAAACCAGACTGAGACAAGGCATGGTCTTTCTCTGAGAAAAGAGGGGAAAGTTTTCTCTTGCCCGGTGTTTTGGTTTAAATGTCATCGAAAGCTTTTCAGACAAAGGGCACTTCATTCTCAGGTGCATAAACAACAGACAATATCACTCAAAGCAAATGATTTCCAGAACATAACCGAATGTCAATTCTCACCTGCAGGATACACAATCCTCAAACATAGCCAACCAACATCAGTAGAAGAAAATAAATATGAAGCATACCATTAAGATGCCAATTGCCAAGCCGTTTCAGACATCAAGTGCCAGCAACTGCACACCCCATTATGAATAACATGTAGTGATTGTTCAGGGGAAGGTATCGTCTATCGTGATTAATCAATAGCCAACACATTATTGCTATGTAGAGCGCAAGGCAAGATGGAATACTTCCAGGAAAAAAAAAAAAAAAAACAAAATGTCTCTCCCACAAAAATTATGATGCGTGATGGTCCATCTCCTTGCTATCTCATAAAAGGAACAATGCAATAAATGATGTTTCCAACTTGTTAAGCCAATAAGCATATACATCAAATAGCAATTGCAATATCAGTTCTCAACTGTATTTGGGACTTGCAACATATGAGTAAAATATATAGCTTACTGCAAGAAGCTACAGGTGAAACGACCCTCTGATAATGATAGCTTCTCCGCCTTTGTAACTGCTTCTAAGGGGAGGGGACTAAAAGTTCGAGATGGGCCGTAATAATGGGGCAAGCTATTAACTCCATCCACAACTTCATAAACCAATCCATCACCGAGCTGAAATAGAAGAATACTTAAATAAAATTGTATTCACTAGTGAGAAAAAAGAAGAGAGCTAATTAGTGCAAGCTACTAGGACTAATGAAGGATCATCATCTGCATCTCTTAAGAAATTGATCGTCATTTGCACATGATTTAATTTCCTACCAGTGAATTAGCGTTCCTACATAAATGGCCTTTTAAAATTTCTGGGCCCTACCGATGTGCAGATGGTGCAGTAAGAACTGGATTTAAATACTTGGAGATCACATTAGTTTGTCTCCTGAGCTTTTCCAAATGTTGGTGCTTTAAATAGCTAGCAACCGCTAGAATGCACACGCAAACTCATTTTTGTTTAAGCAGTATCACATCTCATGCATTTAGCAGTGCAAGGACATGTGTCATAAATCATTTGTTAAGTGGAGATAAAAGACACCAGTACACATTCCATAAAAGCAGAAGTGATAGGAAAATTGACAA
The DNA here is from genome assembly GCA_016097545.1 of Eucalyptus victrix. Taxonomy (NCBI): domain Eukaryota; kingdom Viridiplantae; phylum Streptophyta; class Magnoliopsida; order Myrtales; family Myrtaceae; genus Eucalyptus; species Eucalyptus victrix. The sequence goes on from CM027842.1 coordinate 11,100,430, forward strand.
ATCCAATTTGTGCTAGACTAGAATGATAGATTCCCAAAACTTTGAAAGCATGGACTGTTTGTTTTATATAGGTGAAACTTCATAGCAGTTTAGTTGAATTACGAAGTTCCTGCTCTGCTGGTGAGTACATTCTGCGAATTATTTAGTTAATGATTTCATCTGCAATGGCAAACACAAAGCAATTTCCTATGGGGTATCTATATCAAGAATCTTCACATTAAAGTTTTGTTTGATGCTGAGGGCCTCGAGGTAAAAAGCTATTACCTTCTTATTAGTGTCCATAATGGAAAATTTTTCAAACTTCGAGAACAAAATTTAATAGCCTTGACATCATTGATGCATCAAATGAAGCATATCACATACTCATTGTCTACATCTAAGAAGTGAAAATGGCAACTTTAAAGCAGTGAAAGCTCAGCATATTGTTATTAATGAATTTTAGTTACTCATTACTCCAGATTAGCCAAACTGCAATGAAGGAAATCCATGGTAAGTGTCAAGCAAGCTCCTTTCTAATTAGGTCGACACTTCTTTAAGTCATGAAAAGTTTTTTTTTTTCCTTTGGGGTTGATAGGGATATCTGCGGAAACGGCCCTCGGATATTTTGGAAATTATAAACGTGAAATTGGTCCTTTTCCAAGCTCTATAATGCAAGAACCTCATGCATACCTTTCTTCATTAAATTGAATCACGTTATGTTCTTTCTCATGATAATTAAATGTCCCCAACAAATTCTCCATTGTCTGCCAATGAGATTTGAGAACAAGGAAGTTCCAGAAACAATGAGTCTTTCCCAAGATACAATAGAAAATAAACCGCTATAAAAGCTTTAGATCAACACAGTTGATGGAGAAACACATTTCCACCAGCAAGTTGATGAACAGACAGTGCCATGTGTTTCACTTTAAGTAACCACTAAGACACTATAATTTACTAATTTGACTAACTCCACAAGAAGTTATCTTTTAGAAAGATGTGGCCTATTTAAGAGTTCCTATTATTATATTGGCCTAGACTTGTAGAAGGAGATGGCTACATGCATACCTTTTTGGCATCAATCTGAAGGAGGTAGAGATCATTCTTAAAGTTCAGAAAGAAGTTCTGTAATGTAGATTGAACCTAGAATGAAGACATCGATCATTCAGCTACAGAAACTATTCATAATCTGATCCAAGAAGCAGCTCATCGAAAAAACTAACTCAACAAAAAAGAGACAAATAAAGAAATTGCAATCGATGTTAGCAATCTTGCAAGTCACATGACAAAAAATAGATAAAAGCTGAGAGGTAATGAATTAACTCAACAACTAAAATTAAGTTTTAAAGGCTTCTTATTTCCAATTCCCCCTCTATCAACCCATGTCAAAGGCCATTTTCTAATCCATAAAAAGGTCAATTTCATGGCTTGAATTGATCAATAATCCTTCCACTCAATTACCAATTGACCAGAAAGCTGCTAAAACCACCACTTGCTTAGTGTATCAGCCCATAATAATTTTGCATTCAATTGGTATGTCAAGTGCATCAAGCATGTAACTTCAGATTTGTATTTGCGCTAAGTATTGCTGATGTACTGGTATCCTTTTTGATTTTGACTAGATCCTATTTCTGTATTGATGCACTCGTATTCCTGCATTGTTGCTATAAGACAACGAAGCAACAAATCACATTTCTGTCCAGTCCGAAGCCAAATTCAATATCACCATTCGACCCGCTGAAAACAGAGCAACTTGGACAAAACATGAGCCCATTCCGAAGCGGGCAGGTCATATGAACCAAAAACACTAACCAGGCAAGATGATACTTCAACGCATCATAAAACCATTCGAATCAGAGTCATACAAAAGAACAGAGAAAAAGGAGGAGACCCTTTGGTCCACGTGCACCAGGACAAAGTCACCATCAAAGGAAAATGAAAACCCAGAAAGGAAGAAGACCCCAAGATCAGATGGAAGCCAATTCAACTAACTAGAGGGACACCTGAGAGAGCTTGCTGAGATGGAAGCAGCCGGTGGACTTATCAAGATCGCCGCCGTAAGCGTGGCCATCTCTCTGTAGAGCCTCCCACTCCTTGAGCGTGCTGATTCTGTACACGTACTCTTCCCTTCTCCTCCTTCTCCTCCTCCTCCTTCTCCTTCCTTTTCCCTCTCCATTGTTCTGCACCCGAAAATCCTCCAAGCTCTGCAGTCACCGCCGAATGAAGGGACGGACGGTCGTCGCCCACTCCTGATGTTTCAGGATTAGCTGACTGGGAAAGGGGAAAATTGCAATTTTAGTCCCGTACTTTCGCTGGAGTTCAGTTTAAGGACAGTTTAAGGAATCTTTATATTTTGGTCCAAATCTCCAACACAATTTAAGAGATGTCATCTAAATTTTGCAACGGACGTATTTAGAATTATTCTAATTTTAAACATCTTAAAATTTCACATTGTATAAATGCCGAGACGTGTTTTCTAAGAGCCGAAAAGTCTTTTTTCTCTCCTCTCTTTTCCTCTTCTTCAACCTTCAGCCATGGCAAAAGGTTTGAGCTAATCTCACCCTCCCACCTCTCTTTGTTGATTTTGTGTGCATTTTATTATCCTTTTATTGCTTTTTCTTCTCTCCCAATTTAAATTTGGGAGTCCTCTTCTCCCGGTCTAGTTCTTGACTTGAGAGTTCAAACTCTCCTAATCCAAATCAAGATTTGGGTGCCATTTTCTTCTTATCTAGATTTAGGAATTTAATAAATAAGCCTTTGAGGATTCGATGCTCTTCTACTCTGCTATTGTACAGGTTTTTTGCCTCCAGTCTCGATGATGATCACAAGATTTTTTGAGTCTCATTGAATTATGAAGAGTTGCTCTAGATATTTTTTGTTTAATTTATTCTAGTTGTCTCCATAGGACAATGGAGTAGAGGAAGCTGAATCTAGGCACACATCGCCCAACTAACAATTTCGTAATTATTAGAAAAGGAATTTCCAATGTATGCTCATTACTGATAAATACACGATATCCAATGAATGGGCGCTAATTTTGTTTGATAAATTTGTTCGTGTGAAACGAGTTTGTGCTTAAATTTGCTGGTGCTTTGTTGATCCTATTCGTGTTCTAGATTTGGATTTTTTTTTTCAGTATTTATTCTCTATTGCGATTTGTTTTATCATGAAAACTTTGTATCTTTTGTATAATAGATACAATATTTTTTGAACAAAAAAAAAATGCTGAGATGTAGAATTCACATATGATTTTCTTCATAATTTTGATAATCTAAGAGTGAGATGAATGACAATTTTCATATAATAATATAAATAATCTATTTGCTTTTTAGATGGTTCACCATTTATATCCAATAATTTTTTTTTTTTATGGTGTATGGACGTAATGAGAGTTTGTTTGTTAGTTCATGCTCTTTTTTCACAAATAGTTTCTATACTTTTCATTGGGAGAATTATCAAAAAAAAAAAAAATTAAAATTATTGTAATTTTGTTAATCTAATCCTAAACATTTTCCTTTTGCTAATTAAGTTATGAATTTTTTGAATTTATATCAATTCAGTTCATTTAGTCAATTTTAAATGGAAGTCTCTACCATGGATGTAAGTCTTTTTACATGGCATGGATGGATTTTTTTAAATAATATTTTAATAAATTTTTCAAATTATTTATTTTTATTTTATTTTTATTTTCTTACTCTCTTTTTTTCCCCTTCCCTTCTTCCTCTAACTACTCACAGCATCTTGGTGACTGATCAAAGGTGAGGCTTAACAAGGCTTGCCAAGCCATCGGCAAGGGCAAGCCTTGGCCAATGGCAAGGCAAGGCTAACCTCTCCTAATAACAACAAGGTCAGCATTGCCATAGTGGGTGAGGCAATCCCTCCTCGCCTTTGCCTCTAGTTGATTGACGGCTCAATGACCTACTAGAAGAAGAAGGGAAGAACAAAAAAAGAGAGAAGGAAAAGAAAAATAAAATTTCAAAAAAAAAAAATATTATTCAAAAATGTCCACACATAGGATGGCTAGTATCTTTGTCAGCCATTTCTGCTCAAAATTAATTTGATGGATTATATTGACACAAATATAAAATGTTTATAGTCCCTTGAAGTGATTGGTCGATGATTCATATCTACATATTTTTATGACCGATGGAAATATTTTAAATTTCACTCATTTTTGTTAGCAATACGAGCGATCATTTCTAGGAAGATGTTTTCCAAATGAATCATTTTCTGTGAAATAACCGTATGAATAACTCAATATCAATTCAAACCACACCAACCCTTTCGTAATTTAATGGCCATCTCATAATTTTTTTTTTTTATGTCCTTAGTCATTTGATATCAAGACAAAATGGGAAATCTTCCTCCAATTTGGACTCTAATATCACAAAGGATATCTAGATTTCCACCGCATACATTCCAACATCCGGAAATAACAATTCATCTCAAGTCGGGTCTTGTTCAAGGGGTGAAACTCGAGACATATTTTCAACAGGTGGTCAATGGATAGACCATCGACGAAAGTTTTGATATGATATAGATCAATGAATGGATCGTTGACGTAGTTTTTGATAGAGATTAATAAATGGACTTAACCATTAATATGCGAATCGTGATGGTGGATTTAAATGTGTATTTCGACTTATACAGAGCTTTGTTGAAATGAACGACTCGTACTTGATTTGATATATATATTAATGAGTTGGATTGTGAGTTATTGGTTATGCTCTATACTTACATATATATTTAGTGACTGCTCGATCTGGTTAGAAGATACGTACCACTCATTAAGCTTGTGGTTACTCACCCCTCTATTTCCAAATCTTTTCAGGTCCCTCGATTAGCGACTAATAGAGCGAGAGCATTGTTGATGGGGATTTTTAGGAGTTGGAAAAGTGGTGGTTGGAGGCCACGTTGGAAGGATGGCCGTGTCATTCCCATCCCAACAAGGATTCGGGTGTGATAGAAGAAATAGCAAAAAAGCATACAAAAAGAATCCCTTTAAATACACAAACATTCTGAAGTTCTGAGAAGCAGTTGAAGAGAGAGCAAGAGAAGAGAACGGGCATAGAGAGTTAATGGCCACTTCACAAGGGATTGTAGGTCTCACATTTGTGCTCCTTTGGATTGGCAACGTCGCGAGTGGCAATCTCGACACGAGCGAAACATTCTTAGCCTGTAACCTAGCTACGTACCAACTCAATGATCATTTCTCCTTTAGCTTAATGACACTTCTTTCCCACTTAGAACAGTCGACACCCTACCAGCCAAATTATGATTATTACACAGAGTCTCTTTATCAAGAGGCGATTGCCTATGGCCACGCAACTTGCAATCCAACGCTTTCCTATGACGACTACTCCACGTGCCTCAACCACGTGCACGGACACGTGCTTAGCGAGTTTTATCTAAGCATCGGGGTGCGATTAGACCTCCAAGATTGCAAGGTGAGGTATGAACAATACTCGTTCACCGACTAATCGACCAACAGCTCGTATCAAGCTAATCGGATCTTCATTTTCTTTTTGCTAAAGCTCCATCAATAACGAAAGTCTGATGTTGCCATGTGAGAATTATGATGGAAAGTTGGCAACATCCTCAATCATTGTAATTGAGTTACATCTTAAAGTTTGGTCATGATCGGTTTGCTATTTGTGATTTGGTGAAAGGCGTGTGCCCTTACGATTCCCTTCTTCTTATGTTATGTCTACAGTGTTCCGAAAAAAAAAATTCACCAACTTTGCTATCAAGAAACGAGGACGTATTTGGTTTACTTCTTTTTGTTATTACTGTTTTTTTGGAGGGTAAACCCCGATTTTTCTTTCAATATTTGCAAAAATACTATAAAAGCAAGTCACGACGTCATTTATGATGTCAAAAATTACCTCACCAAGGGCGCATTTACTTCATTAAAAATGGATGCTATGAGATGTAGTGAAAATGTATAATGCATGTGAAATTGAATGGGTGATCTTATAGATACTATTCATTTTACAAAATATATAGCCAATTTCTAGTCCCATTATTTCTTTCTTGATGAAACAACTCAACGGAAGGCCCGTTGCAATTTTCATTTTGAAAGTACTTCAAGTAGTTGAATGGAAATGCGATTCTGACCCAAAAAAAAAAAAAAAATTGGGATTACGAGGATGATGTTTGAGATATTAAGGGCTGCATGGAAACACTTGCTCTTTTTTTGTTCCCGAGAAATAAAATAAAAAAAAAAAGTGTTTGTTTCGGAGAACAATTTTTGAATAAAAAAACGCGTTTGGTAAACTTGTTCCAAAAATAAAAAATGAACGAAACACGTTTGGTAAATTTTATTATTTTTTTGTTTCTTTTAATTTTTAAATATTTTTATTTTATTTTTATTTTTTCCTTTCTTTTTTTTTTTCTTCTTTTCGGCCGGTCGCCGCCTCCGGCGACCGGCAGCCTCACCTTGGCTAGGCGAGCTCGGCCTCGCCCGCGCACAGCGAGGTCGAGCCTCACCTTGGCTGGGCGAGCTCAGGCTGGCCCAGATCCGGCGAGGCTGAGCGTTGCCAGCCCCCTCGTCGAATTTGGGCGAGGCCAAGCTCGCCCAGCCAAGGTGGGGCTCAACCTCGCCAGCACGGGAGAGGCTCAACCTCGCCAGATCTGGGCGAGGCCGAGCTCGCCTAGCCAAGGTGAGGCTCAGCCTCGCCGGTGCGGGCGAGGCTCGACCTTGCCGGGGGTCGGCGATGCTCCGGCGAGGTCGCCGACCCTCGACAGCGCCGCCGGCCCTCAACGGCTGGTCGCTGGCCATGGCCGTGGCCGGCGATCGCGAAAAGAAAAAAGAAGAAAAAAGAGAAGAGATAAGAAGAAAAGAGAAACGTTTCTTTAAAATCGTTTTTGGAACAAGAAATAATTTTTTTTATTTCTCGTTTTATTCTTTTTGGTATTCGAGAACAAAAAAATAAAAAAAAGAATAAACGTAACCAAACACATTTTGTGTTTTTTTTGTTCCCGAAAAATGAAAAAAACAAAAAAAGTATTTCAAGAACACTTTTCAGAAATGAAAACATGCAAGGCCTAAAACACATGAAAATTCTGAAGGAGATCTCAGTCGATCCACTGAGTCACGAACTCGCCCGAGTCGCAGCTTCTTCTTATTGAGTCAGCAACGAGCTTAGGCTCGCTCGCTTCCCACCGAGCTCGGTCTCTAGCCCGCTACCTTCGCGAGCAAAGTCGAGCTGCGGCCATGGCGTGCGCGAATGCAATGGCGAGACCAGTGGCACTCCCAGCTCGCGATCGCCAGCTCAAAGAGCTCGCCTTCCAGGCCTCGAGCTCTCCCCTCCTCAAATTCGGTGGTTCCCGGGTCCGCCGGCTCGGTGGGGGGAAGCTTCATCGCGCCAGAAACGCTTCGGCTCTTCCCGTTGTCAGAGCCGAGAGCAGCACCCCAGGTTGGTACCGGAAAATGGGTTTCGATTCGTTTCGTTGTTAGGGAACTCCGAGATTTTGGTCGGGGCTTCTTGTCGGTTTGGTGGGTTTATGTGTTTCTTTCTCTGTTCGCCAGAGTATTTTCCAGATGCCAAATTCTACAAAGTAGAAGCGATTCTCAGGTGTGCTTCTGGGTTCTCCTTCTCGTCTTCAAAGCTGGGTTTCGATTGAATTCTTGCATGCTGCAAAAAGGAACGTGCTTTCCTCTGTACTTGGACAGAAAGTCCCATTGAAAGGAGTTTCGTTGATTTTTTTCTTCCTTCTTTTTGATGGATGAATTTGGAATGACACAGGCCTTGGCGTATCCCTCAGGTTTCCTCGGTAAGTCGTTGGAGCAAATTTCCCACCTTTGTCCTCTTTCTTTGGGTTTCGGAAATTGTACTCTTGGCAGTATAGATAGAGGATGGGGAGCATATTTCGCCCGCCTGGATCGGCATTTGGATGCTGCTTCGTTGTTAGATCAGTATACTTCGGTTGCATGCCTTTGGATTGAAGCTTGATTTGCATGAGATGGTGTTGGTAGTTTCGATTGGCAATTCTTTTCATGCGCTGTGTGATTTGAACTGTCTGAACCTTTTTAGCTGGTAGGGGCAATTGTCATTTGATGGTCGTTGCTTGACTTTTGAGTACCTTGAAACATCACTGTCTGCTTGTGAAAAGGTTGTATTAATCGGGGGAACTCTTTAAGGAAAAAAATACGTTCTGTATTAAGAACTCATGAAAGGGTGAAGGTTTCTTGATAGTTTGGTTAATAGAGAAGTGTTGATTCTGGAAATAGTATTACCCAGGGGCCTTCCACACAAAAAGCTTCAATGAAGGTCCGTGGCGGAGCAAACATGTGTTGAAGTGGATCGGAAGATGATAATGTTGGCTGTTTGTCCTTGAAGTGAGGAGCTTTAATTGTTCATGGTACAATGGTTGTGCCTAATCGATTGTCTGTCTGGGATTCTAGGCTCTGCTTAAGATGGGTATTCGAGGTGTCACTGTTTCGGATGTTCGGGGTTTTGGTTCTCAGGGAGGCTCTACAGAAAGGCAGGCTGGTGAGCTTTTTGTGCTGTTAAATACTAAACCTTTCTTTTCTTTTTAAAGTATACTGTGTTTAGCAAAAAAATGTAGGCCATATATGTGTGCTTTGGATAGAGGATTAAATGCGTCATTGAATTATGTTTTCAACTGTTATATCTTTGCTGGTTCCATTGCACAGGCTCTGAATTTTCCGAAGACAAGTTTCTAGCTAAAGTCAAGATGGAGATTGTAGTGAGCAAGGAGCAGGTATCATATTACCAGCCATTAAGATGCTTTTTGCCTTGTCATCCCAGGATGTGTATATTTTGCATTTTTCTCAGTATGCTGAAATAACTTTGGTTTCTAGTGATGTGATCTCATCAGTTACATGATTTACTCTTCCTTAGGTTGAAGCAGTAATTGACAAAATAATTGAGGAGGCAAGAACGGGAGAGATTGGTGATGGCAAAATTTTCTGTAGGCCTTCCCATTCGTCTATCTAATATGCATTAATTGTCTTGCTGTGATCCCTCTGTGCTTTGGCTATTCTTATCATTCTCGTAATCTTTCTGGGTGGTGACCCATAGATGTTGCCATTTTATTATATGATACATCCATGCTATCTGCACAGTTAAGAGAACATGGAGTCAGTGTGATTACATACCTATACCAGCATTTCGACTGATGGAGAAAATCTTTTATACTGAATTCTTGATCTCATCTAAGTTTCAAATTTTTCAGCAAATGTCAAATTTAGTGGGAAGCTAGTTCTCTTATTACATGAGCAAATTAAGTTGTAATAATTTCATTCTGAAGATTTATTTATTTTTCTTTATGTTCATCAAGTTAAGGAAAAGGCATGCTCACATAACAGTGCCACTGTTTGCAGAAGTTTGTTGGCACCTATATAAATGGTTATGATGTTACATTGTGATACAGGAATTTGGAGAACCTGCGCTTCCCCAATTAGTTTTGCCAAATGACACCATACTAAGAACAAACTCCAATTATCTTTTCAAAATCATCAGTAGTTCACTGGGTACATGTGGAACTTTATAAAATAGGGTGAGATCGGGTTAAATCTGCAAACTCTTTAGGATTTGTTTTTAGCTATGTTGATCAGGAGGTTGTATGCACAGATACAAACATAAAGGTGGGCAGCATGAAAATCCTTTCTTTGCCTTTCGGGAAGCAGTTTTGCTAATGTGCATGTCAGAGGTTTACCTTGTTATTGCTAATTTGCACCATACCCTTTAATGAAGTTGTATTGGTTATCCCTTTTCTTCCTTTTCATTTCTCTAGGAATTTTTGGTGTCGGATTTCTGTTGATTGATCGCTGTTACCACATGAGTAGCTTCTAAAGGGGTTGATATTCTTCGATTGTACTTCTTCATATTGTTTAAGTAATTGCTATACATCAATAGGTTACATCATTTTGGTTAGTGAAAGTATGTAGTCATGTAGAGAGATGTCTGACGATTATAGCATTCTTAATTAAAGAAAACCATCTTTTGCTTGACATTGCAGTGGTGCCCATCTCAGATGTAATAAGAGTTCGCACAGGTAATATTTCAATTGCCTAGCGAATTAATGAAGAACATATGCTATCCACTTGTTCTAGAAACACCCTAATAAAGCTGATGTTCAGGTGAGCGTGGAGACGAGGGCGAAAGGATGAGCGGAGGCCGGGCCGACATGTTCTCGACTTCCTAACATCTACAGGTTGTCGATCCTTCAGCAAAGCTCTAGTTAGCATCTGTTACCTGACTCACTCCTTACGAAAGTTTCCGAAAATTTGAACTGTGTTTGAAGAGTTTACAGTCAATTCCAGTCATGTCTCTGAGTCGTGGGACCATGGTTGATTAGGTTGATTTGACGGTCCAAGGGGAAAAAATGGATCCGAAAAACTGGCTTATTATGTAGTACCGTGTCTGAAGGAGTGCTGTCATTTACCTTGGGTGCTGAGGGCCCTACGGCATCAGTTAAGCATTGCTAATAATGCCCTGTAATGTCGCTCGTGAAATGAAAATTTAGCAAGCGAAACTCAGTTGGATTATTGTCTTTAAAGCACTCGTTAATATGCGCGCTCACATAACATCAGGTGTTTCTTACACATCAAGATATGTGTCCATATGAGGGACGTAGCAAGACAGAGATTGTAGCAAGACGCAGATTCATGAAGCTTCACAGGAGCCAAGTGATGGCATTGCTCTGTCAACTTCACGGATACTTGTTAGCGGATCACTCCTTGGGGACATGGTCCCCCTATCCCGTATCATACGGTGCTTGTGGGCGAGGGTCATGTTGCGCCATCTCAATTGTTAGCGCATGCCTTGTTTACATGCATGGGGTCAAGGTACGAGATAGAGGTTCTGCATGCTTGGGGTCGGGATGGAGGTTCTTCATCTACGATTTAGATATTGCACCATGCCTATTAAAACAACTTACAAAAGGCGATTATCAGTCTAATCATGAAAGATCAGTAAAAAAACGGGAGCAAGATATCTGAATCCAAAGGCAACGCTTTAAGCATTAGCACGTTTTTAATATGCGTAGCATTCTTAAGCCGAAACAGTGTGTAGAATGTGTTGCACAAACTCACTTTTAGCCTATTCTGAGTTTAAAAAATGGGGATCCCCATATTATATAAGCCGAGATAGAACTTAGAAAGCGACGTAAAGAGACCAAAAAAATCAAAAGAATGTGATCTATCGGGTCTAACTGGTTTCGGCAAGTGGTTTTATACCTTTAGAATATTGGGGCGCTTTATACATGTGGAACGCCAAGGTATATACGACTAGACACTCTTGTTTTTATTTTTTTATTCATTCTAAATCATGTAATCGATGCTTTTCCATTTATTTTTATTTTTTTACTTTCATGGCGTATCAATTTATACACGTAAATTCACATGCTAGAAGTAACTATCACGAGGAAATCTGTGATTCTATGAGAAAAGGGGAAGAAAACAGGAGATGATGAGGCCGAACCAGAGTAAAAACGCTATAGTATAACAACACGTTTCGCTGTTCAGAAAAATGGTCACGATGGACCACAGGGACATGGCGAAGAATAGGAAAAATGACGTTAACTGTCCTCAAGCCAAACTTATATATTTTACCATTCATTCGAAGAGACTTACTTGCAAGACCTCTTCCTCTTGAACGGGAGATTATTCATTGCCAGCCTAGACAGGCACTTTTACACTAGCATTGTGTAAGTTACTCGGCCGACCTCTTGTTAGGACCAGAGGCGAGGCTTCCTGTAAATCCGATGGGCCTCTTCCTTGGCCGCCATATCCAATTCTTGTAGTCCAGAGACTCGTCCTGGTAGATGTCCCGCCATCTATTTACCTGCATCTTGATGTCCTATTTAACGGCGAAGTCCCACAATTTCTTGACCCGCATCTTGAGGTCCTCTCTAGGAATTTTTTGGTGTTGGTGTTCTGTTGATTGATTGATTTTACCATATAATTAGTTTCTAAGGGGGTTGATGTTCTCTGGTCGTACTTCTTCATATTGTATAAGTACTTGCTATACATCAACGGGTCACATCGTTTTGTTTAGTGAAACGAATTAGTAATGTGGAGAGGTGTTTGACAATTATAGCATTCTTAATTAAAGAGAACCGTCTTTTGCTGGACTTTGCGGTGGTGCCCATCTCAGATGTGATAAGAGTTCACACAGGTTATTTCGATTGCCTAGCGACTTAATGAAGAACATATGCTATCCACTTGTTCCAGAAAGACCCTAATAAAGCTGATGTTCAGGTGAGCGTGGAGACAAGGGCGAGAGGATGAGCGGAGGCCAGACCGACATGTTCTCGACTTCCGAACATTTGCAGGCTGTGGATCGTTCAGGGAAGCTTTAGTTAGCATCCGTTACCCGACTCAATCCTAGTAGAAGTTTCTGAAATTTTTACCATGTTTGAAGAGTTTACAGTCAACTCCAGTCGTGTCTCTGAGTCATGGGACCATGGTTGATTAGGTTGATTAGACGGTTCAAGACGAAGAAATGGATCCGAACAACTGGCTTCTTACGTAGTGCCTTGTCCGAAGGAGTGCAGTCAATTACCTTGGGTGCCTAGGGCCCTACGGCATCGATCAAGCATTGCTAATAATGTCCTGTAATGTCCCACGTGAAATGGAAATATAGCAAGCGAAACTGAGTTGAATTAGTGTCTTTAAAGCACTTGTTAATATCCGCATGCACAGAACATCAGGTGCTTCTTAAACATCAAGATATGTGTCCATATGAGGGACATAGCAAGACACAGATTCATGAAGCTTCACAGGAGCCAGGTGATGGCATTGCTTTGTCAGCTTCGGGGATACTTGTTAGCAGATCAGTTTTTAGGGACATGGTTCCCTCTATCCCGTATGGTGCTTACGTATGATTGCCTTATGTCGGTCTATCTCAATCGAGTCTTGGTCCATCTCAATCGTTAGCGCATGCCTTATTACATGCTTCAAAGTCTGAAAGTTGATCGGGCATCACGACGTGGTTGAGGTGTGGGATAGAGATTCTTCATCCACTTTTTAGATATCGGACTTGCTGGCAATTTGATTATACCGTGGCTGCCAAAATAACCTACAAAAGGCAATAGTCCGTCTGAGCATGAAAGATCGATAAAAAAAACAGAAGCAAGGTATCTAAATCCAAAGGCAATGCTTTAAGCCTTAGCACGTTTTAAATATGCTTAGCATACTTGCAATTTTATAACTTTAGAATAGCAGGGGCCTTTATACATATAGAAGGCCGAGGTATGTCCGACTAGAATCGAGGTTTTCATTTTTCATCTAATCTAAATCATATAATTGATGCTTTTAGTCTTTTTTTTAACTTTCACGGCACAGTGATTTATACACGTAAATTCACATGATACATGTCGCTATTATGAGGAAATTCGCGATTTGATGAGGGAAGATGGGAAGAAACGGGAAGATGATGAGGAAAACGGCACAAGCCTCGAGCCGCGCTCCTTGAAAGGACATACTATTCCATTTTCTATGTTGACAGTACCGACCTTTTAAGCATGAGAATTTTCCTAACCCTAATCAGTCTGCCCCCAGTTCATTTGACAACAGACCAGGGACAGGCCCGTCATCAGCCACCCCAGCCAGTTCTTGTAGTCGAGAGACTCGTCCTCGTAGATATCTGTCCATCTCTTGACGAGAGCATCGATCTCCTTTTGAACCACGAATTTGCACAGTTGCTTGACCTGCATCTCGATGCTCCCTCTCTGCATGTTGTTTGTGTCCTCTTGCCGAGTGTACCTCCATGGCTTCGTACCCTGAAAAATGATATTCTAATTATCACCAACCTATCATCCTGAACAGGTGTGTCTGTAATTACACGATATAAATGAATTGTGTAAGGAAGTGGGCAACTGCACATGTGTCGATCACTCACCGCCTCGCAATACTGGACGACCTTCACGGTCTCGAGGTTCGCCTTCTCCGGGTGACGCCATAGCATGGAGAGGGCAAGGTTGTGCTCAAGAGAGAGAGGCCTGTATACGTCCCTGAAGTGCGTGTTCAAGCACTCCTACAAATTGCCAAAATCAATACATTGAGTGACGCGCCAGGCCGCCATTAAGCATTGAAATGGTGCGGGGCGTAGCATATAATATACCTGCATGGCGATTGGAGAGGGAAGCTTGTTTTGAAGAATGTTGACGAGTCTGTTGTAGATGGTGATGTTGGGCTCAAATACGAACATGCTGTCATTGAAGTAGGATGGGGGCGGGTCCATCTGGTCCCCGTTGGGTCTATGCTGGCACTGGCAGTAACCACGATCGTGCTGGGAGGTGTGGCTCCACGTCTTCTCGCAGAAGCATTCTGGAGCTGCATAGAAATAGCCAGCCGGCTTGGTGAAGAGGTCGTCGATTTTGTGGAACACCTGCATGTTGCTTTCCAGGTATACCATCGTTCGGTAATCCACAAACTGCGTAGCATAAACCATTTAGGTTGTATTTGGTAACGCTCTTGGGAACAAATATTTATGTTTTTTTGTTCCTAGGAATAGAAATAGAATAGAAATGCGTTTGGTAATGACTTGTTTGTTAAAAAGTGTTTCTATTTCCTAGAACAAAATCTTATGTTCATTTATTTTGGGGAACAAAAAAAGATTTAAACGTGTTTGGTAAAACTTTTGTTTCAGGAACAAAAAATCTATTCTTTTATTCTCGGAAACAGATTTGGAATAGAAACAAAAAGTTAAAAAAAGTAACTTCTTATTCCCGGAAACAATTCCGAAAATCAATTTTTCTCTCTTCTTTTTTCTTCTTCTCTTTTCTTTCCTCCTTCTTCTTTTGGCCAGTCGCCGGTCAGCAAGGGCCGGCGACCTCGCCAATGGCTAGGCGAGGCTCGGCCTCGCCTTGGCTAGGAGAGCTTGAGCTCACCCAATCACTGGTGAGGCTGACCTTGCACCACCTAGGCAAGGTCAAGGCTCTCCTGCCTCGGTGATGGCTGGCGACCGGCCAGATGAGGCCTAGTGACCTCGCTAGAGCCTCGCCGGCCAGGAGATCCTCACCATGACTAGGTGAGGACCCCCAAGCCTCGTTGTGGCTAGGCGAGATCAAGCCTTGCCCGGCCACAGCCTCACCCTGACTGGGCGATCTGGGCAACCTCACCTCGCCTAGCCACAGCGAGCCTCCCCTAAGGCCAACGACCGACTAAGAGGAAAGGGAAGAAAAAAAAAAGGAAAAGAAAAATGTAATAAAATTATTAATATACTAAAAAAAATTATAAGTTACAAAACTATCAAGGATTATACCAAACGCATTGTTCCTGGAACATGAATTTTTTATAATTAACAAATGTCTTAAAATACTCCAAAACTATTCCCCATAACAGAAATAGAAAAAAGTGTTAAAAAAAAAAACTATTCCCAAGAACAGAAATATTACAATACACACCCTTAGCTGGCGCCCCCCACCCCCAAAAAAAAAAAGACGAGACTTTATGACGCAATCATATTTCGAACTACTAGCTTCATCAATATGCCTATTAATCAGGTGCAACATCACTTAATTCGTCCGATCACCACGTTAAAACGTCATAAAAGTGTAAAAGGTCACTTGATTACGAAATTAATTTATGAAATGAAGATCTTGAATTATCGAGTGGATCACTTTTCAATCAATAATAGGAGAATTCCCAAATGATTCTGTCCTTGTACCTCCCAAATACGGAGCTTGGAGTAGTTGACGATGTAGTACGTTGGGGCGAACTGGGCCAGGTTCTCAAACGGGTGCACGCGCTGGATCTCCCGGACCACGCACCCCTGCTCCTCCAGGATTTTCTGGTTCTCCTTGGGCACGTCTAGGACGGCGACCACCAGCGAGTACGCGGACCTCACCTTCCGCAGCCCCTTGGCCAGCCCGACCACTCCCTTGATGTCGTCCCCGTTGCCAGTCAGGAACGTCACGAAGGCCCCGGACAACGCCATAGATGTTAGAGCGAAGGCGGTCGATTGTCAAAATAAAGAGTTGAATGGTTAAAATGTGATTCATTTTTGGAAAGTTCTAGAGCACACTAGCCTACACCCGCTTATACATTAAGTATACTTAATGGAGAAGGAAAAAGTCGCGACAACAATTATCCAAATTGGCAACATGCAAGAAAAGGCAAGTCCAAATCAAATTTGAAAACTCACTGGAGAAGTTTTTGATAGTACGTGGGCAGCAAGATTACGTGGGCAGTAAGAGTACTTAAAGAAAAAGAAAATGAGTCGTCTTGTACTAGAACAATGAGAGAGAAGGTGAGTTGAGAGAACCATAAACTAGAAACTAAGAGACAGCCACTCCATTATCTTTTATACCACACAACTCCTTGAATAAAATTTAGTCCGTGCTTTCATTTATTTTTCACTCCATTTCTCACTCCCTTGTCATAGTTCCCACACACTTGCGCACAAATGCTTTCGCAAAATCCAACATGAATACTCAATTTACATGACTTAAAGCATTAATAAATCCTGTTCGCACAATCGCGGTCCAAGTTCTAATCATGATGATTTCCTCGAAAGAGAGGAGAGATTGAGGGCGCGCATAACAATCATTCTATTCCAGAAATAGATTTTTCTATTTCTATTTCTAGAAGAGTTTCTAAGAAAAAATAACCGTTTGATAACAATACAAAATTTCTACTCTAAAAATAGAAATTCGTTTAATAATGACGCAAAATTTCTTCTTTTCGGACGACGGTGAACCGGCAGATGGCGATGACGGACGGCAACGGAGGCGGTCGGCGACCGGTGACCGACAACAACAATGGCAACGACGGCCGGTGATAGGCAGCGGCAAGCGACCAATAGACGGTGATCGGCAGCAACGGATGAAGAACCTGTTGATGAACGATGAGAAAATTTTTTATTTCTCATTTTTGTTCTAGAAATAAAGAAGTAGAAGATTTTAGTTTCTGATTTCTATTCCAAACCTATTTTTGAAATAAAAATCTATTCCAGAAATAGAAAAACGGAATAAGTTTATCGAGCGGAATTTTATTTCAAAAACAGGTCTGTAATAGAAAAATTGTTTCTAGAATAGAAATTTTGGTTTATCATGCACCCTGAGAGGTCTGTAAGGAATTGAAAATAAAGTGAAATTTTCTCAAAAGAGAAAAGAAAAATGGAGGAAATTACCCTTGTTGTAATCTCGAGACGCGACTTCTGCACAGGGAGAGCGACGGCCGTATCCATGGCGGATCGGACGGCGGGGGGAATATCTTGCAGGGATGGCACTAGAAGGAAAGGGAAGTGGAAGTAGGGGGAGAGATAATTTCATTCGTGGGAGGGGGAGCGGAGGGGCTAAAAGTTAAAGTGAGGCAGATGGATTTTCTTTTGTTTCGGAAATTAAAAGGAAAGAATAAAAGGAAAATGCGGCGTGCAAATTAGTTCTCCAAGTCAAGGTTGGCCAAGGAGAATTAAAAGAACTTCCAACTTCGACTGAATATGGATGTTTTAAGTGAATATCCTTTCTTTTCGTTGAAGTGCGCAAAACAAGTTGGTATCCACATTCACATATAAATATTATTTTCTTATGTATTATTGGTGTGCGCCGTTTAAGTGCTTCAATCCACAGACAGTATTTCACTCGATCTCTTCGAGTGTTGTTCTATTTTAGCTCCGATCTCTCAATAAAGGGCTCGCTTCTTCTTCAAAATCCAGGGAATAGGTACTTATGCTAAATGATGTGATAATCTTTTATCTATTATTGAATAGTTGAAGAGCCATTTCCAAGCTATCATGCTACTAAAATATATCAATCTTAATGTATATCACTACTTTGAAGTCTAATGTCGCATACACAATAGGAAAAGTTTTGGTTAATTGTCTAGACACGGTACCTACAGCCTAAACAACACTTCAAAAGTATATTCGTCATTGCGGATCCATTGTCCATTCAAAGTTAGTATTTCAAAAGTAGGACATCGATTTGTCAGTTAAAAAGAAAATCTTTATCTTGTGGTAGCTTGCTCCAATCCCCTTGCATACTTTTGCTAATTGATTTAACTAGACGTTTCATATGCTTGTTAGATTCTAGTAAGAATCATATGAGATTTCTCATTTACTCAATTTTTCTATTTGAAAAGCGAAATGTCTCATTCATTAGCTAGCAAAAGATAATATAAGGCATGGGATTTCTGAACATAAAAGATCCCATAAAGATAAAGGTGGTTTTATGAGCCAATAATATGGTAGGACTTTCTTACGACGAAACTTGGCCATTCAATCGGCCACTTAATTTGATTTGCGAGGGCTATAGACCAGTTGAATAGAATTGGACTAGACAAGCATATCTTTGCATTCCTCAAGATAACCTGCAATTCCCATGGGCCTGGTGCCTGACCCGCTGTGAAATTCACAAGTGATGAGCTGTCGGAACATGAGGCCCCGTATGGATCAGCTTTCTCTCCACAGATCAGCACCATCGTTTGCTCGGTTGGTCTCTGGATGTCCTGCAAAGAAATTTGAGAGAGAGAGAGAGAGAGTCTGCGTCCCAGGATTGGCGAATGGTTGGATGACGCAGAGGGACTATGGAATTTCTTTTCCTTCAAAAAAAAAAAAAGAAAAGAAAGAAAGTGGGCAAGGGGGTATGGATAACGTTGAAGGACTATGGAATTTCCTTTCCTTCAAAAAAGAAAGAAAGTTTCCTTTCCCTCAAAAAAAGAAGAAATGAAAGGGGTTGAGAAAAGCTTCAGTGTCGTACGGAAAGGGTACCCCGCTAATGGAAAGGGTGGGCGCCACCTTGATAATCCTCCCGACATGGGAACATGCAAAATCCATACTCATAAAAAAGAAAACAAAAAGAAACTCGAGTGGGGTCCCCCCGCTCAGCCGCTTTCCTTCCACCATGTCTGGTCTTTGGATTCGTAATTCCTCTGTCTCATTGGCTAATTTTTATTTTTAATTTTCCCGGGCGGTACGGTGCGAGGAGAGGCGTGGTTCTGTTTTTTTTTTTTTTTTTTTTTTTGGTAAAAGTAATGATTTATTGAGCCAAGAATCACTAATTACAAGAAATTAGGCACCACAAAACTTTCACTCAAAGAGACACAGCGTCAAAGGGAGCGAAAGGGCGCCTAATGCAAAAGAATACCGCAAAGCCCTCAAAGCAAGCAGGCAAACACAGACAGCCGAAAAGAAAGACAAAACAGCCACGCAGGGCTGGGGAAACAAAAAGAACAACACCAACCAACAACAAGGAGGACCCGAAGATCCAAGGCAGCAGCGGAAGGCGCAAAAACGGGTAGGCAATCGCAAGACACTAGGCGGCTGGCGAAGGAGATACTAGGCGGTTGGCGTAGGAGAAGAGAAAATAAAAGGGTTGAGCCCCCAATTTCGTTGAAGCCTTCTATTTCTCGGGCAATCTTCGACGCTTCTAAAGGTTAAGGCTTTGTCCTTGACCACTTTCATGAGATGCTTATTAACAACCACAAGCACCATTGAATGACCTCTGAAAAGAATGTCGTTCTTATACCTCCAAATAAGGTGGCAGAGCGCAAAAGCACCCTATAGCATGATAGAAGTCCTTACATGATAGGAATTTCATCGCCCACTAAAAATTTTCCACCCACAACCCGTTTCTCCACGGGAGATTGCACTTGGCCGCCCAAAAATAAGCCGTACACGAAGTAATACCGCAGCTGAAGAAGAGATGGTCAATAGAATCCAGCGTGAGCTTGCAAAAAGCACAAACTTCCCTCCCGATCCTCTCATAGGACATAAGAAAAGCTTGTGTAGGAAGGCGGTTCTTAATAATCAGCCATAAATTGAATTGATACCTCGGAGTGATAGCGTGGTTTTGTTTTGCTCTTCCTAGAAGTAGCCCCCGGATTTGCTTCCATTACATAGATATAATATCTAAAGAAAAACATTTACTCCACATTTAGCAATCTTCATAATACCCAAATCTGAAATTCTAACTTCTAATCATGGGGGTCAAACTAATTTCAATAATCGATCTCTCCATCCTTTTAGTTTTACCGGGATGTGCATATTTTAGGTCGAAGCAGTTAAATTGACATAATAATCGAGGAGAGGCAAGAACGGGAGAGAGATTGGGGACAGCTAAAATTTTCCCTAGGCCTTCTTCTTCCCCCCTTTTCATTTAATCTTAATGTGCATGACATTGTCTTGCGGCGAGACCCATGGGGAAAGGTGCAATTTCCCCGAACGGGAAAACGACGGTGGGATTACGAATCCAAAGACCAGACATTTTTGTACTCGGAGCGCAAATTTAATCCAGAACGGAGACCCATGAGAAAATATTCAGTGATATGAACACGTCACGTTATCCGCTGACCTGGTGCGCATCTACCAATGAGATACCGACATATGTCTAGTAAGCGGGACCCGCTAGAAAATGGAATATTTTGAGCGGGAGTATTGCTAACCCGTCTTTTCTTTTGCAAGGGAGCCAAGCCGAGCCAACCGACAACCAACCCTTCCATCCTTTCTTCTGTAGTGGAGCTGAGCTGAGCCAGCCGACAACCAGCCCTTCCATTTTTCAACAGGTCCCACTTATTGGACACATCAGTATCTCATTGATAGATGCGCACGACGTTAGCGGATGACTTGGCACGCTCATACCACTGAATATTTTCTCCCACCAAAGATTACAAACCGGTCCATTAATATCATATATATTATAAATTAATTTTCGCATTACAAAAATTCCTGAATTAATGCATTTGCTACGGATCTTCCATAATCTTTGAATAAGATTGCAAATGTCCGTAAATATCTATAACATGAGGGGGCTTTTAGAGCAAAATTGTTCTATGTCTAAATCCTCTAGAGACTAGTCTGAGCTGGACGGAATGTCAAGAGGATTCATCTTATCTTCTTCGAATTTAACTTCCTTAAGATCCATACGTGTTGAATTACCAAAGTCCCGCATCAATCGTCTGAGCCGTTGATGGGAGATGATGGAGGGCAGATCTGTTACGGGTGTATCGGGGTTGGAATTTTTTTTCTGACATGAAACTTAACTTGTGGTAATTGTGATGCCGATATTCTGGTTTGTGATTTTTGTGGTATTTACATAATTGAAAATGGGTTTTGGGTGCACTGTTAGGGGCCAAGCTGTTCAGCTCCCTTTCTCTTTCTTTCGCTGGGCGGATAAGATGAGATCCCCGGCTTCATGACCCAACCTTCATCCAGAAAAAACAGCATTCACCGTTGTTTTTTTGCGCATTCATGTCCAACAATTACACGTCCCAAACTCAACCTCCACAGACCATAAAAAAGGGCAAAAAATCATTTGGCATTCTCTTATGGGCTTTTTCTATAATGCGCTTCTCGATTCTCCTTCTCATTTTCTGTCTATATATATAATTCGTGAAAATGGGGATTTTCCCATGCCACTAGCTGAAAAATGCACAATCATTAATGTAATATTTAGCGGCAAATTTCGTGAAAGCTTAGACGTCGAAAGCCTTGCAATTTGAGACAGCGAAAGATGGGCGATACTGTTTTGTTTTTGTTTTTTTTTTTTTTTTTTTGGATACGAGACTGGAATTGGATGAAGAAAAGGAAAAAGTAGTAAAGTACTGGCTTGCATCCGAGGAAACCACAGTTGCCGGGGGACGTGGGCCCCCACTCGGCGTCCTCACGCGCCGCCTTGAATGCGGTCCAGCCACGTTTGCGCCTTGTCCCTTCGTTGCCCTTCTTTTTTTCAGAGTGCACGAATCAGTTTTTTTAGCAAAAAACAGTTCTTTTTTTTTATTTTTCGTGTTATTCTCCCGTTAAGACAGTTCAAATTTGGAGGACCGCCGTGTCATGCAACGAAGGATCTCCTCTCCTTTCGGTGGGCGTCGGCCCAATAGAAATAAAAAGCTTGGCACGTGTGGACCGTAAAGCCGCCTATGATTACTACCCAAGTGTGGAACCCGCAAAGCCTGGACCTAAGCAGGTCCTTAAACTGTTCATGGAGGTAAAGGCAAGAGAACCGCCATGAGGTAAAAGACCCTATAATTGCCTTCCCATCCTCTCGGTCGGATGGATAAATATAGACTAGGAATTTAAGAATCTATAGACAGTAAAGGTGGGTAACCAATCCCAAAAACACTACGTTTGTGGAAACACAGGCTACGACTGGGCTGGCAAGGGATAACCAATCCCTGTCCCTCACTTGGCGTGATATGGAGTGGGTGAAAATCTCATGGCTTGTTTGCCATGCCTAACGGCACAGTTCCTTAACCGACTGGGCAAACAAGTCCCCCCAATTAAGGAATTGTGCCGCCGCCTCTGCTTACTACCGAAGTGTAGAACCATAAAGAGAAGATACGCCACCAAAGATTTTGAACCTCACCATTTGTACCTCGATTATTGTGAACCAATTTTCGTGTGGCGAAAATATCCCGAATTGGTGCATTTAGTGCATCCAATACAAATATACCCCAAAACTTTGGGTGAAATTGGGAATCTTGGTAGATTTCCGAAACGAGGGGGCTCTCGAGGCAAAGTTAACAGATTTGCCAATCTCATTTCATCTTCTTCAAATTTAGCTTCCATAGAAACAACATCGTTTTGAAGACCCATTTGTAACGAATTTCCACGTTTGGACCAAAGTCACACGTCAATTGTCCTAGTTGTTGATAGGAGCTAATCGAGGACGGATTTGTTACGGACGTACTAATTTGAAACTTTTGGAGACACATAAATTAGTTTGTATTAAATATGATACAAATGCATGTGTGTGTTCACGGCCCAAACGTTATAGCATCCAAACCGAAAACAAAGTTGGGTCGGGTCCAATATTTTTGGCATCTCTCGATTAATATATCAGTTTGTGATTTCTGTGGGATTAACACAATTGGAAAAGGGTTTGTGTGCCCTTTTAGGGGCCAAGCTGTTCAGCTACCTTTCGCTTTCTTTTGATGAGGAAGGCGATGACATCCACGACTTCATGGCCCAACCTTCATTGCCCCAGACAAGGCAACATCACTGTCTCTTTTCGGGCATTCACGTCCAACAATCTTAAGGCCCAAACCCAACCTCCGCAGACTCTGAAAAAAGGCAGAAATCATTTGGCATTCTCTTTTGGGCTTTTTCAACTATGTCGTATCAAAAAAAAAAAAAAAACTCTAGGAGCAAGAGATTAAAATCGAGCACGCTGACCATCTAAGTGTAGACTTCTGCCTGTGCAACCGTCCGTAATTATATATAAACTAGACATAAAGCTGAAAAACTTGACTAGCTCACTTTTTAAACCGTTCGGAATCATCTTTCATAAAATAATTAAGAGATGGAAAATGATTAATCCTATCCACTACCCAAAATACTCACTCTACTTAAATTACAACCATCCTCGCATAAGGCAAAATCCTTCGACATGTCAATTATCTGACAATGAAAGTCCATAATTTCTGCCACAGAAACAGTATCGCACAATCAATCACAATAGCAAAGTAAACAGAAAAATAAGTGAGAAGTAGAGAGAAAACACGTTATAGTTTATGCAATTCGAATTTCGATTCCCTTATAAGAGAGGAGAGCCGACAACAAGGGCTCTATGAACTACATAGATACAGAGCTTGTATCAAAAGTTCTCTCAAAACTCATTCATCGTATCTTCAAGTTCTTATTGTTTTAGGATTTGGTTTGATTTTCCATGCCTCGAGGTTGCAAGAGTCGAAGTTTTTGTTTTGTCATGTAGTCATAATATCACCTTTCTTCCGCACGAAAAAATAATAACAGATGCAATTATTTGTCATGTGTTTGACCTTTGTTACTTCGCTTAGAATTTGATGCAGCTATAAAGATTTTGTGAAGGTTTTTATAGATAAAATCATACGCATACATATTTCCTTCCTCCTTCTCACTCCACAGACGCCTCCACACTCGTCTCGGATTTATCCTGTTCTCCGAGTTTGGGATTTTTGCTAACACGAAAATTGGTTTGCGTTTTGCGGTAGCTGTGCTGCCGATATATTTGATTTGTGATTTTTGTGATATTGACCCAATTGGAAAAGGGTTTCGGTGCACTGTTAAGGGCCGAGCTGTTCATGGCCCAACCTTCATTAATCCAACAAGGCAACAACATCGCTGTCGTTTTTTTTTTTGGGGCATTCATGTCCAACAATTTTATGGCCCAAACCCAACCTCCACAGACCCCAAAAAAGGCAAAAATCATTCGGCATTCTCTTTCGGGCTTTTTCTATAATGCGGCTTCTCGATTCTGCTTCTCATTATCACAATTGAGCTGTGATTTGATTCCCGCATGCCGCAAAAGAACGTGCCTCCCCCTGTACCGGAACGAAAAATCCCATTTGAAGAAGTCACATCGATTGTTTTCCCTCTTTTCGATGGATGAACATGGAATGACGCAAGCCTCGGCGGATCCCTTAGGTTTCCTCGATGAGTTCCTGGAGCAAATCTCTACCTTTTTCCCTTTTTCTTTGGGTTTCAGGAATTGTACTTGTGGCGGTACAGATAGAAGATGAGGGGTATATTTCAACCAGCTTGGATCGGCATTTGGATTTTGGATACTGCTTTTCAACAAATCGTTTGCTCATTATACCACAATTGCTTGCCTTCATGTCGAAGCTTGATTTGCGTGAGTTGAGATGATGGTGTTTGCAGTTTCGATTGGCAATTCCTTTCATGCTCTATGTACTGTCTAAACTTTTCGTTGCCGGGTAGGGACAATATCTATCACCTTGAATTTCGTGATGTCATCATGAGTTATGAGATGTTAGGCAAATGTCGAATTTAGCGAGAAGCTACTTCTCTTGTTACAAAAGCAGTCCAAGTCTTAGTAAATCAATTCCGAAAGAACTACTTTCCTTTTCTTTTCATGTTCATCTTTCACGTGACAATGCGGCCAATTGTGGAAGTCGTTTGGTCCTATATTTGTAGTTACAATGATATATCAATACGCAGGAATTGGAAAAAACCCAATTGCCCCCTGCCAATCAGCTTTGCCAATTGACACCATACTAAGAACAAACTCCAAGTATTCTTTCGAAATCATCAGTAACTCACAGGCTACATGTTAAACTCTACAAAATAGGATGATATCAGGTAAAATCTGCAAACTCTTTCAGGATTGTGTTTTTACGCTCAAAACTTGCTACGCAGATTAGGAGGTTGCATCCCTGGATATGAACATGAAGGTGTGCAACGTAAATATTCTTCCCTAGCCTTTTGGGAAGAAATGCCATTTGCTAGCTTGCATGAAATTTTTTTTTACCTGATGTAGCTAATTTGCCCTTAACCTTTTGATGAAGTGGCATCGGGTAGGTTTACTCTTTTTGTTTCTTTAGTAATAAATCGGTTTTGATTTTCTATTGACTGATTGCTGTTATCTAGATCCATCAAATAGATGGATCGGGTTAAATCGAGTCGGGTCATAAATGATCCGATCCAAATTGATCAATTAACCCGTTTATGACTTATTTAATCATAATGTATAATTCGTGACACAAACTCAATCTGATCCAATTTACTAAAAATATTTTTATATTTAACTCAATTTTGGAAAACTTGTCTTTTATGATTTTAAAAATATATATTATTAAAACACTTCCATACAATATAAATTTAATAGGCAATTTTTGTATTTTTTTAAATGATATTTTTATATTTTTTTTTTTCTTTTTTCGTTTTCATCTGTTTTTTCCTTTTTTTCATCCGCCGTTTCAGACCCATTAAGTTGTTAAATAATCTATTTATGAATCACTTGAGCCTATTTTTAAAATTAAAAAAATGACAAGAATTCAAAAAGAAAATTAAAATTGGAGTTATCTATTCTGAGGAGGCGCCCTTACCCACCTTCGCCGGCGAGGTACGACGAACGCCCAGCCACAACCGTCCTATACCAGCGGAGCTCGCGTGGTGGTGTGGTGGTGGCGCCCACCACCGTGCGAGGCTCGCATCGAGGTCGAGGGCAAAAGGCACAAGGTGGAGAGAGGAAACCACAAGGGAGCCGTGTATATACTTAAAACTCTATTGAAGAGAAGAAAAGAGAACAGAAATCTCGGACTCCAATTCCCTCGCCATGTTTATGTTCTGATAAGTGAAGAGCTGAAACAGAGCAATTTCTGCACTCCGTCAATTTTCGCGTTCAAAGACATGGCGTTTCTCTCTCTCCTCCACTTCAGCCTTCATTCCTCTATTTGCCCAGCAAGTGTTCGTCTTTTATTCTTTGTATCTCCGCCCGAGAGGGCGAGTCCCAATTTGGTTCCATCGCAATCTCAACAGAAAAGATGCAACCAATCGACCATTGTCAAGCTGCAATTAAGAGAACAGCATGTTCAGGCACTTGACAAGATGAGAATCGTTGAGATTGCAGCTCGCTACTAGAGCTTGGTATCGTGCGATTTTCAACTAGAAGGCTCCTATCTGGACGAAGGCCGATTGGCGGTACTGCTCCTCCCTATTGCTATCAGGGCAGGGGGAAGTCGAGGCGGTGGTGGCGGACTTGTAGGCTAGGATAGTCCTCAGGAATTCGGTGGCGACTGAGAGACGGGCGCGAAGGGGCTTTTTGTTAAGTTGCGAAAGCGTGACTATACTAAACACTCTCTTAATATTACAATAACACATAATTACATTATAAGTATACAATGAACTCTTGCACTCGTATACACCACTCTCACGTCACTCACTCATATACACCCGCAGCAAACTCTAGACAGCCACCTTCGGAGGCAAAGTCGGCACATTCACCGACTTCCCTCACCAAATATCTTTTCCTCCTTATTATTTTATTGCAACTTGTTGGGTCAACAATTGCGGCTGAAGCTGAAGAATTATCTGGTGAGAAAAGTCTGCAGGAGTGGAGAGAAATCCGGAGAACTTGAGAGGGAGAGAGAAATCTAGAGAACTCCAGGAGAGCGAGAGAGGCGATGATCTTCAACACTTTTTCTATAACGGGCTGCGATTGAATTCCCGCATGCTGCGAAAGAACGTGCCTTCCTCTGTGCTGTAACAAAAAGATCCCATGGAAAATAGTCTCATCGATTGTCTTCCCCTCTTTTCGATGGACGAATTTGGAATGACGCAGGCCTCTCCCTCAGGTTCCCTCGATGAGTTCTTAGAGTGTGGATAGAAGATGGGGAGCATATTTTGACCAGCTTGGATCGGCATTTTAATATTGCTTTTCGAAAAATAGTTAGCTCATTATACTGCGAATGCTTGCCTTCGGGTCAAAGCTTGATTTGTGCGAGATGATGGTGTTTTTAGCTCCAGTTGGCCATTGTTTTCATGCGCTCCATGATTTGAACTGTCTGAACTTTTCATAGTTGGTAGGGACAATGTCCATTATCTCAAATTCTTGATCTCGTCTAAGTTTCAAGAGTTTCGGAATTTAACGAAAACCTACTTCTCTTGTTATATGAGCAGATTAGGAGTACCTTTAGTTCAGCTTTCCCAAGGACTTTTCGGCCAATTACTAGTCTTGGGAAGACTAAAAATCCAATACTAGTAGAGACTATCTTCACCAATTCTTTAATTTTTTAGTTTTGTCTTCGTTACTATTCATCTTTTATTAGAAATGGCAGTTGGCAAGGGCGGCCAATGAGGCTAGATCAAGCCAGCAAAGGGTTGGCGAGAGGCCAAGAAAGTCAAGTGACAGCCACCTTGCGCGACCTCAGGCATTGCAACCCAAGCAGCCGTCATTGGGGTCACACGCAAGCGACGAGGTCTAAGGTCATGCGACCTTAGCCAACCATTTGGATCACAATGCCTAGGGTTGCGCGACCCTCGTCAAGAGCTGCACAACCTCGAGCGATAGCCACCGACACTAGATCTGGCTCACTAGCGACCTTATCCCTTTGTCAGAGGGCTTTGATTTAAAAACAAAAACAAAAAATGGACCCCATATCCCTGTACAAAAAATATTTGCTAAACACTATTTATGACAAAGTACTTCTGTCAATGATTTTTTACTAAAGTAATTCACATTTCCCTAATGGCCTTTAGGTCAAAAGCATTTGCATTTCTCCAAAGCTCATTTGCAAAGTCACCAATCGTGGAAATCATTCGGTCCTATATTTATAGTTATGATGATGCATTGATACGCAAGAATTAAGAAAATCCGAATTGCCTCTACCGATCAGCTTTGCCAATTGACATCATACTAACAACAAACTCCAATTATTCTTTTGAAATCATCATATAAAATCTGAACTCATTTACGGATAAGACCGGATAAAATCTGCACTCATTTACAATTGTATATTTACGCTTGAAACTTGCTACGGCGGTCAAGGGACAAAAATACTACAAGTGCTATAACTTGGCACAAATGGACACTTAAGTGCCACATTTGAAGAAAAGTGAGACACTTGAGTTCCACCTCTGGCGAAACCGGCCCAAAATCATACGTGATAATTAAATATTAATATTTCTTGTTGAGGTGGCTCACCGGAGAGCTGAGTCAGCTCTAATTCACCAAAAACAATGTCATTTCGAGTGTTAGCCAATATAGAGCCCTTAAATCAACCAAAACCACGTCGTTCTGATATAATTTGAATTTTAATATAATATAAAAATTAATTAAATTAAATTTAAAAAAAATAATAATATAATTTATTTTTATTTAAAATATTTATTTAAAAAAAAAAAAAAAAAAAAAAAAGGTGGAGGAAGGCAGCCGGCGGCTGAGGGTTGAGCCCTTGCCGCCGCCGCTACCTCCCCGCCGTCATCGGAAGGTGGGGGAGGGTCGGCCGAGGCCACCAAGGCCGAGCCGAGGGCCGGCGACCCGGCCGACCAACGGCGAGGGCACGCAGCCCTCACCACCGGTCAGCTAGAGCCGCTAGCTCGACGGCTCCGGCCCTCGCCGCGAGCTCGATGACCCTAGCCCTCGCCGCCGATTCCCTCCCTCTTCCTCCTCCCCCCCCCCCCCTCTTTTCCTTCCTCCCCCCCCTCCCCCCACCCCCCATAGCCGGATCTAGGCGAAGGCCGCAACGGCCGGATCTGGGCGAGGGCCGCTGACCCTCACCGGATCTAGGCAAGGGCTACAACCCTCGCCTCAATCTAGGGCGAGGGCTCGCAAAACCTCGTCGCTAGTTGGCCAAGGCCACCAGCCCCTAGCCAGGGCTCGGCAACCTCAGCCAACCCTCCCCCCTCCGTCGTCGGCCCTTCCGGCGACGGCGGGGAGGTGGCGATGGAGCCCTCGCAGACCTTCCCCCCCCCCCCCTTTTTAAATATTAAAATTATTATTTTTAAATGTTTTAACTAAATTTAATTTAATTAATCTTATATTATTTTATTACAACGTCGCCTTAAAACTACATTGTTTTATTTTATGCCCTTTTTGTATTATTTGGCCACGTCGGCGTGCAAAACGACGTTGTTTTGTACTTGCTTCGCCAGAAAAATGCCACGTAAGCAATTTGGCCGAATTTTGGCCAGATTGATACTCAAGTGATCCACTTTACTCCAATTTTAACACTTAAGTGTACCTTTCGAAATTTGTGGCATTTAAGTGTCCCTTTCTGCCAAGTTATGACACTTCAGGGGTCCGCACCTCGCGGTCAGGAGGCTGTATCCTTGGATGCAAACATGAAGGTGTGCAATGTGAGGGCTTTTCATTAGCCTTCAGGGAATAAATACCATTTGCTAGCGTGCATGAAATTTTTCTTTACCTGCTACAAGTAATTTGCCCTGAACCTTTTGATGAAGTGACATCAGACTGGTCTTCCCTTTTCCTCCTTTTTGTTTCTTTAGTAATTTTTTGGTTTTGACTTTCTATTGAACAATAGCTATTACATGTCAAATAGATAGATCAGGTAGAGTCTAGGTCGAGTCATAAATAGTTTAATTCAAATTGATCCATTAACTCATTTATTACCCATCGAATCATAATGCATATTTCTCAACATATATCCACTCGAGTCATATTATTAAAAGTACTTCTATTTTTAATCCATTTAAAAAAAAATTGTCTTATTTTTTATTAAAAACTTATATAATTGGAACACTTTTATCCAATACAAGTCTAATGGATAATTTTTACATTTTCTTAGAAAATGATTTTTATATTTTATATTTTCTTTTTTCTTCCTTTTTTTTTCTTTTTTCCTTTGCTTCCGCCATTCAAGACCCGTTAAGTTGTTAAATAACCCATTTATAAGCCACTTAAGCATGTTTTTAAAATGAAAAAAAAAAAGAGAGAGAAAAAGAAGAAAACAATGACAAGAAAAAAAAATTAAAACTGGAGTTCGCTCTCCTTAGGCGGCGCCCTTATCCAACTTCACCGGCGAGGTACGACAAACGCCCAGCCACAACCGTCCTATACCAGCGGAGGTCGCATGATGGCGGCGCCCACCACCGCACGAGGCTCGCGTCGAGGTCGAGGACAGAAGGCACAAGGCGGGGAGAGGAAGCAGCAAGGGAGCCGTGAAACTCGATACTATAATGAAGAGAGGAAAAGGAGAAAGAAAACTCGGACTTCAATTCCTTCACCATGTCTATGTTTTGATGAGTAAAAAGCCGAAGCAATTTAAGTCCGTCAATGACAGTCCCAATTTCTTCCATTGCAATATCGACAAAGAAGACGCAATTGATTGACCATTGTCAAGCTGCAATTAAGAGGACAGCACGTTCAGGCACTTGTCAAGATGAGAATCGCTGAGACTGCTGCTCGCCACTAGAGCTCGGGATCGTGCGAAATTTTGAGCTATAAGATTCCTATCTGGGCGATGGTCGCCGGTGCTTATAGCGAAGGCCAATTGGCAGTGCTGCCCCTTCCCATTCTTATCGGGGCGGGGGAAAGTCGACACGGTGGTGGCGGAATTGTACGCTCAGATAGTCCTCAAGAATTTGGCGGCGACCGAGAGATGGGCGGCGCGAAGTGGGCTAATAGGCAGCGGAGGTGGGAACAAAGAGGGGGAGGGAAAAAAGTGAGATGGGCCTTTCATTGAGAAAAAAGGCTGTAAATGAGTGTTGACTATACCATTTTAGACCCATATATATTGGTCTCCTTATTTTTTAAATTTATTATGGTTGATTTGAAAAATAAGGAGTGCCTCACCCATTTAGACAAACATTGGTTCATAAATAAGTTTTCGACTCATCTGAATAGGTCTTCTATTATTATGTACTTGGTTTCCAAAGGCGGTGGTTTATTTCGATCATATCTCTCCGTAATGCACGAGTAAAAGCCCTAACAAAGCCAATGTTCAGGCGAGCGACTGGGGAGACGAGGGCGAGAGAGGATAAGCAGATGCCGGGCCCACATGCTCCTCCTAGCATTCTGTGAAGCTCGTAGTCGGCGCCCGTTACCGACTCCATCCCCGTGAAAGTTTCTGAAATGTTTACCCTCGCCGGTGTCCTGCGCTCCTGTTTGAAGAATTTCAGCGGTTACCAACGGTCATCGGACCAGACGGTCCAAAAGAAAAGGACATCGATCTGAATAAATGGCCGCTCATGGAGTTGCCTCGTCCGAAGGCACCAGGCAGTTGTACGACATCGTGTTTGAGAGAGAAGAGAGGGAGAGTGAACGGCGACAAAGTCCCCAAAATCATTTTCCAAGAAGTTCATTTTCCATAATCGATACATATATCATTAATATTTGTTAAAATTTTGTGGAAGCGTGTATGTGTGCAAGTGTATGAAATATGGCAAGGAAATATGAAAAAACTTTATTATGATAGTTGATGAAAATAGTCATGGTGAAGGATTTTTTCCACACAAGGTGGACCTCTCACACTCTCAGTGGAGGGTTTCCCCTCACACCCTCACACACGGTGGAGGATTTTTCCCTGCACACACTCCGCAAATGATCAACATTCAAGCCTATTTATAGGCGAGTCACCGCCTTAATCTACCTACTTGAGTACAATAAAATAATATAAAATTTCAGCTTCTTTGTCTTCTGCTTGTGCGGCTTCTTCCGGAGCTTCTCGTTCCTTCTCCATTTTTCTCTAATATTCTATTCTTGCTGCCCACGTACTCTAGATCATTCTTTCTTCATAGTGAAGCAGCCATTGTTGACTTTCTTCAAAATTTCCCATGCACGTAGAGCTTGTTCTCTTGAAAACTCCAGCAACTACTATAATATTATTTTATTGTGTGCCCCTTCATTCCTTCAGCTTGTGGCTTGTTCAAGGATTTTCTTCTTCGGCGGTTTACGTCCAGACTTTATGCATAATGGACTTTCATTTACTTTTCATTTGCATGAAGCAAATTGTTGCTGCCGACTTGGACCTTCTCCAACGTACGAGAGTCTTCAACTTTATTCTCCATTAAGCTAGTAATTTCTAGATTTTGTTAAAAATGGATCATCAATTTCCAACACTCCCCCTTGATCCATTTTCGGAATAATCTGGACATTGTATCATAAATTCTTGAACGTACCTTGAAATTCTCCTTATAGTTTATCTCATGTCTTTTATGTCGTCTTCGTTTCACGATCACTTGCATTCTCCTGTCGAACCACTTGCACTTGTCTTTGAACATGCAATGATGTCCCATACGTCTCGGGCCATCAAAATGCGTAGTTGTTAGCTCGGGCTCGGGCTCTGGCTCTCGTAGGCTCTGGCTCTGGCTCCGGCTCCGGCTTTAGTTTTGGCTCTGGCTCCAGCTCTGGCTCTCTTGGCTCTCGCTCGGGCTCTGGCCTTTAATTCTGGCTCTGGTTCCGGCTCTGGCTCTCTTGGCTCTCGCTCGGGCTCTGGCCTTCTTAGTTGAGGATGGTGAGGACAAACGCCCATAACCATCCGATGTGCCTATCTCTGGCTTCATGATTCCTCACACCTGACTCAGTTACGAACCTGAGTGAACCTGGCTCTGATACCATGTTAAAATTTTGCGGAAGCATGTATGCGTGCAAGTGTATGAAATATGGCAAGGGAATATGAAAAAAACTTTATTATGATAGTTGATGGAAATAGTCATTGGTGGAGGATTTTCCCACACAAGATGGACCTCTCACACTCTCGGTGGAGGGTTTCCCCTCACACCCTCACACACGGTGGAGGATTTTTCCCTGCACACACTCCGCAAATGATCAACATTCAAGCCTATTTATAGGCGAGTCACCGCCTTAATCTACCGACTTTGAGTACAGTAAAATAATATAAAATTTCAGCTTCTTTGTCTTCTGCTTGTGCGGCTTCTTCCGGAGCTTCTCGTTCCTTCTCCATTTTTCTCTAATTTTCTATTCTTGCTGCCCACGTACTCTAGATCATTCTTTCTTCATAGTGAAGCAGCCATTGTTGACTTTCTTCAAGATTTCCCATGCACGTAGAGCTTGTTCTCTTGAAAACTCCAGCAACTACTACAATATTATTTTATTGTGTGCCCCTTCATTCCTTCAGCTTGTGGCTTGTTCAAGGATTTTCTTCTTCGGCGGTTTACGTCCAAACTTTATGCATAATGGACTTTCATTTACTTTTCTTTTGCATGAAGCAAATTGTTGCTGCCGACTTGGACCTTCTCCAATGTACGAGAGTCTTCAACTTTATTCTCCATTAAGCTAGTAGTTTCTAGATTTTGTTGAAAATGAATCACCAATTTCCAACAATTATTGTAATATAATATGATATCTCAAGAAATAAACGCAAGTTTTTGTTAATAGGAGATAAAGATGAAAGCCAGACCCAAGTCAAAAAGAAACATTAATCACCATCGAGGCAACACTATCTAATTTTGGAGACGACGTGATCGACATGATCTCTTCTCCTTCCTTTCTTCCTTCTTAAAAGGAAGATTCTGCATTAGACAGCAATCTTTACACGCATTATTTGCATAACATCCCTCCAACGGGCCGGAGAGATCCGAGCCGGCTAAGCGGCCGAGGGGGCCGTGACGTACTGCACTTCGCCGGCTTCAGAAAGGGCCGCGATGAACGGCTCCATGTTGACTGGCTCGGCCTCGCCCTGGGCTGCCCCTGCCGCCTTCTTGTAGTCGAGGGACTCGTCCTCGTAGATGTCCCACCATTTCTTGACCAGCATCTTGATGTCCTCTCTCTGCATGTTCTCCTCCTTCCCAGTGTACCTCCACGGCTTCGAACCCTGGAACAAAAATCAGACACTCACGATCAGCTACCCAACTTATTCAGCAATCCAACGATCTCTACGATCAGCGCGTATAGAACACTCACCGCTGCGCAGTAGTGGACGACCTTCACCTTCTCGAGCTCCACTTTCTCCGGGTGGCGCCACAGCATCGCCAGGACGAGGTTGTACGCGAGCGGGATGGGCTTGTACACGTTCCTGAAGTACATGTTCAAGAAGTCCTGCTCCGCGAAAGTGGTGGGCGGGGTGACCTTGACGGTGCTCAGGAGGTCGTGGTAGGTGGCGAGGCTGGGCTCGTACACGAACATGCCGGCATTGAAGTAGAGGGCCGGCGGCGGGCCCATCTCGTCGGGCCACCGCACCCTGTCGGGGCACTGCTGGCAGTACCCGATGGCGTACTGCGGGGTGTGGCTCCACGTCTTCTCGCAGAAGCAGTCCATCACGGCATAGAAGTAGCCGTCCTCCAGGTCGAAGAGGTGGTCGATGTTGTCGAACACCTGAATGTCGCCGTCCAGGTATATCATCTTGCTGTACTCCACGAACTGCACAACGTAACGCAAAGCATTACCATTCAGTAACCCACGAAAAAAGACGGGGACTTCACGACAAAACCCGTGTGGCAAACTACTCTATTGACAGACCGCTACGTTGAAACATCGTAGAAACGTAACGGGCGACTTTACTACGGAATTAGTTCGTCAATTCAAGATCTTGAAATATGTGATACGATCGCTTTTCTGGCATTAATATGAAGAATTCGTCGTCCCACGTACCTCCCAAATACCGAGCTTGGAGTAGTTGATGAAGTAATCCGCCATTGCGAATGGGGTCTGGTTCCCTTGCGGGCACACTGGCTTGATCTCCCGGACCTTGCAGCCCTGCTCCTCCAGGATCAGGCGGTGCTCCGCGGGGACGTCCGGCAGGACGGCCACCACCAGCGGGTACGCCGACCGCGCCCTCCGCAGGCCCTTGGCCAGCGCGACCACGCCCTTGACATAGTCCCCGTTGCCGGCCAGGAACGTCACGTAGGCCCGGGACAGCGCCGCGGGCTTGGCGGCGGGCTTCACCGAGGCGGGCACGAGTTCTGGCGCCATAGACGTCGGGGCGAAGGCGGTCACACGTCGAGCTCGCGGCACTCTAAGAGAGGAAGCTAGTGAGAGAACGCTAGAGAGAGAAATGCAGAGAGCTAGAGAGAGAAAGCTGGGGGGAGCTGCTGGCTATGGCGGTGTTTGGGTTGCAGGGGAAGAGCGCCGTGGCGACGGTGTATAAATAGAGAGTGAGAGGGGACTTCCGTGGGGATTGGAAAAAATGGGAGCGAAATTTCGTTAAGAAAGAGAAAGAGAAATTGCTTATTTTAATATTAAGGCGCGATTTCTCCGCAGGAAACGTGGGCCGTACGCGTGGCTGATCGGACGGCGGGGAGGGAGGGGTATCCGTGGGGGAAGGTTCCGGAATGGCATGGGCCCCGAAGTACTGCGGGGACCGAAGGCGCTAGAAGGGACATGCAAAAACCTTCAATCAAAAAGTGCGTCCCAGACACTTCGAAGTCAATGACCTGGTGTTGAAGAAGGTGCTTCCGATCATACCAGATCCTCGTGGAAAATTCACCCCGAACTACGAAGGGCCATATATCATTAAAAAGATTCTTTCTGGTGGTGCCATGATTTTAGTTGAAATGAATGGCGGTGAATTGCCTAGACCTGTAAACATTGATGCAGTCAAGAAGTATTTTTCATGAATGAAATCAAGGCTGAGGGGTCACTTCATGCACAATTCAAGTAGCATAGCATCATGCATAGCATTGTAGATATTGTGCATATGTTGCATACGTGCATATCTATTTGTGTTTCAGGCACCCTACCGTCTAATGAGGAAATGGCAAGGGAAAGAACTGACTCAACAATCCATCAAGTTGTCGCGCAACAAGTTGAATGTCTCTTTTGAGACGTAAGTCGAGACAATAAAAAGGACAAAAACAAAAAATGCATGACATGATTCGCATGACCTATTCTCTGGTGTCACTATACACGCTTCACGTCTATGACCCTCAAGAAAAATGGCTCATAAAAACGACTTTATTCGGGCAAAAGAGTGAAATGGAAATGTTAACCATGCCAAACAAGAAGTGCTTAGGATGAAGAAAGGCAAGCTCATTTCCAAACACGTCCTTCAAACACTTTTGAGAGTTGAGTGAAAAGAGACCCTCTCTTAGGACGAATGATTCATTCGCATTGAGCACAAAGATCGAAATGATAAAGGCGTTTCCTTCATCAATCCCAAGCATTGCACTGATCTCTTGTTACCCCTTTGGGCTGAAAAAAAAAATGATCCTTCAAAGTACCCCTATCGAGAACGACCCTACATTGGGGCAACATAAGAGGTTACGGTCGTCTTGTAAAACGAAAGGTTGAGAAAGATTATATTACTTTCACTCACATCAATCTTCTTGTGGTAGCTTCAGAGGAATTCTCATCGAAGCTTGGCTCATCCCAACGTGAAGAAGAGCATTTCCTTCTCTACCCAAACACTGATACCCATTGCTATAACCAATTTGGGCTTGATTATTCATTTTTGAATCCCAAGCGATGATCATCTCCCTTCACTGGGGCAAGGCATAAGAATTGACCAAATATAATTGACAATCACAAGGAAATGTGAAAAGCATCTCGAAAGTCATAAGAGCTACAAAAGTTCAAAAAGCAAAACGTTTGACAAACTATGGGGCATGAAAAAGCAGTGTGCCTGGTAAAAGCAATGCCAATGCCCGTCAAGAAAAAGAGCCAAAGGGTTATATCTTATGTGAAAGAAAAATTATCAAAATCCAAGTGCCAGTGAAAAAAGAAAAAATCATCATCGCAAAGGGCAAAGGAAATTAGATAAATGAGCAAAGCTCTCATGTAGAAATGATTAGTCAAGGGACTTTCGAGATGTGCAGCGTTTCAAAAGCCAAATGCCTTCGAAAGGTCGAGTGACTCGGTCATGATGCTATGATGATCACGACTCTTAAAACCCCCCTTGAGAATTTTAAGCCTTTCAAGCCTTTCCCGAGCCAACATTATAACCCTTTTCTGAAGTCTCTTATGATTGGGATGGTTTGAGTGAAAGTGAGAATGCCACGAAGAAGCTATTGCTTGAAGAAGTGGAAGTAATCCTATCTTGTCTTATCTTTCAAGTTCTCGACTTGTAAACCCCACGAAGATAGCAACAAGTGTTCCCCTATGTGCCTCAAAACAATCATTCCTTTGTGTAAGCCCTAACTAAGCTTATATTGCGGTCCTTTCAAAAGACCTTTTTGATCGATCAGATTGTGCTCATTGCGAATGTTTCTGGAAGCCTTTGACATGGGTTATGTGAGATAACCTCAGCAATCAGTTATTCAAGCGGTCATCCTATCGAGAGTGTGTGAGAAGCCCTTTCTAACTAAGAAGCTTTAGTTTGGCATGTTTAATGAGTCTTTTTTACATGAGTCCTAGTCATTCTGATAAGAACTTGACTCTTAGAGAATTTGATGATTAATGATATATCCCTGAGCAAGATGACAGTTTTGTGCCACGTGATGTTGATTGACATTGAATGTTTTTCTAAAGCAGTCGGACTTAGCTTGATTAGCTTGTTCAATTAATGCTACAATATTGCCAATATGTCTCTTGATGACGTCCCTAATAACATTTGCTCAAGTTGAGTTTGACAGGATTCTTCAGTGAAGCCATGTAGTTTCAAGGAGTTAGCAGGCGCATCCCTAAAACCCAAAGGTATGGTTAACCTTAAACCAAGTCATCTCCAAAGGTTCATGGCTTTTCCTCAAACCATGTATTTTAACCTGGTCGAAACTCGTTGTTACACGGTGAGACTTCAGTCCTTCTCATTCTTCTTATGACACGGTGAGCTTTGTAGCCCGGAGAGCTTTTGTAGCCCGGAGAGCTTTATAGCCCAGAGTCCTTCTTCTTGTGACACGGTGAGCTTTGTAGCCCAGAGAGCTTTTGTAGCCCAGAGAGCTTTGTAGCCCGGAGTCCTTCTTCTTATGACACGGTGAGCTTTGTAGCCTGGAGAGCTTTTGTAGCCCGGAGAGCTTTGTAGCCCAAAGTCCTTCTTCTTATAACACGGTGTGCTTTGTAACCCGGTGATCTTTTGTAGCTTGGAGAGTTTCTGTATCCCGGAGTCTTCCTCTTATCGACAAGACACACTTCCATAATTATGAGTCCTTTTTGTCGACCTGATACGCGCTTGTGCACTCAGGGTCCCTCTACCATTGAAATAAATTAGGTGTCTTTGTCTTTGAATGCAACATCTTCGATGCTACATTCAAAGAGGGGCAAGCTTGTTGACACCTATTTTTACAAAAAAAAATCAATCAAAAAGTTAAAAAAAAAAAAAAAGAGAGAGAAAGAAACAACAACAACCCAACCCTCCTTTTTCCCTTTCAGCCCACGAGCGAGGGTCTTCTTCCCTCTGTGTCGGTCTTCGAAGACCTACAAAAAAGAAAGAAAAAGAACAGAAGACAGAACAGGAGGAAGCCGAAGAAGGATCTGCAAAGGATCAACAACTGCGATTTCAGAAAAATGGAAGCAATGAACGCTTGGCTGCAGCGTGGCAGCTCCTGCAGTTGACGAAGTCCAAGAAAACCTGCAATCGTTGTAGCTGAAAATAGATTGAACTCGGTCCCAAGGAGAAAACTGACCGCAGACATACATAGAGGCAAGGAGGTTAGACTGACCGAGGAAAATTAGAGCTGAAGATGGAAAAGAAAGAGAGCTGGCTTCGTGGGCTAGCAAAAAGACATTTCGGACAGAGGCAAAAAAAAAAAAAAAAAAAGGGGAACCAACGGCAATTTTAAAAGAAAACAAGGGATGAGCAGAAAGAGGGGGAGAGAGATTGGAGACGGCCTTTGGCAAGAGAACTTGAAGGGAGGAGAGGGTTCTCAACTGGTTTTTTTTTTTTGGTTCGAGAGAGAACAAAGAGCACCAAAGAGTGAGCTTGAGAGAGAGATAGAGGACCAGGGAGAGAGCGTTTGCCGTCGCCTGAAGTACGCCCGTTGCTCGCCATCCGAACCAGGTAGGCTTCCTGCTTCACTTCGAGGTCTCGGGCCGGAGCTCACGAACGACCTGTTCACGCGAGCTTCGGCTTCACCAATCCTCCATGAAAGCTCATAGATGTCCTAGTGCATGTTGATAGACGTCCAGGCTTGTGCTTGAGTTTATACCAGTCCGAAGATCCTTCTTTTTTGTTGTGAATGCTAACCGGTTGATGAAATGCCTAAAAGAGTTGAGTCTGTGAGTATGTTGTGGCTGAAAATATTTGCGGTGTTCACATCCGTTCGAGTGTGATATATCTCCCTTAGCGGATTTTGAGTGTTGTTTGTGCATATTGTGTTGATTTTTACTCGGATGCGAGCCTCGAGTGAGCCCGTATGTTTTTTTTAGCTGTCGCATGCCTGATGTTCGACAAAATGTCCCAAAGAGAACCAAGAAAAAACTTGCGTTCAAACTCGGTCTAATTTGCGCTTGTTTATATATACGTTGGATCATGTCTGTCTCTTATGTTTTTATCGCGATTTCATTCGATTTTCGTGAAGTAATCATGTGCGTTAGAGCATGGGGGTGTTTGCATCCGAAAATGGTGTAGTAGCTCTCGGAGTTAGATGGCCGGCGTTGATTTGCGACGGTTGGGGTGGTTTGGTGCTAGAAAAGATGCTAAGTGCTTTGGTTATGGTTGTTGTTTGAATTAGTTTTGGTAAAGAAACAAATTTTGGTGAGGAATGTCGTGAGGAAGGAGAAGGCAGTCTTCAGGAGGGTTGAGGGCGTGCAGGGGACAAGCACGAAGGAGAAGAAGACCCAAAAGAAAAAATATATAAAAGAAAAAGAAAAAGAAAAGTAAGGAAAAAATAAAAATGTAAAAAAAACATTAAAAAGAAAGGAAAAGTTGGTCTTAGGAAGGAGGAATCGCAGGAGGGGTGTGCGGTGAGAAAAGACAACCGAAAAGAATTTTTTTTTTTAATATTTGGATTTTTTTATATTTGAAATTTAAAAAAAAAATCAAAAGTGTTGGATCCGGGTTTGGATTGGGTCCACGGGTCGGATCGGGTTTACCCGGTCCGAACCCATTTTATTGAAGTATAATAATATTAAATATTAAATATATATTAAAAATTTTAAAAATTAAAAAAATTAATTATAAAAATCAAAAATCCCGAAAAAATGATAAAAATTCAAAAAAATTCAAAAAAATTTTCGAAATTTCAAAAAAATCAGAAAACCTTAAAAATTCGAATTTTCTTTTTTTTAAAAAATTAATTAAAAATTAAAAAAAAGTAATTAAAAATGATTAAAAAATAAAAAAATTAATTTAATTAAGAAAAAAACAATTTTTTTTTTTTTGAAAATCCAAAAATAATGGGGTTTGGTTAGGAATTGCTACGTTTTGCATTTTTAATGTAATTAGGCGTTTACTTGCTCATATTTTAATTATGTCGTATGTTTAAGTTGCATATCTAATTATGTTTAATTGCATGTGCTTAATTTTATGGCAATTAGGATCTTGGTAGTTATGATTATTACTTTAATGATTGCACGCCCTGCATGATTACCTTACATGTTAGTGGATAAGTATAAAATCAATCCAAACTGCCTGCCAAAAATTATTTTGTTAAAATGAACAAGATTAGGTACCGAAAGGGCACTAATTGGTTAATTAGTGTAATCAAGTCCCCGAACTTAAATTCTCTGGTTGCGTAGGAAGTAAGGCACGCTCCCATGCCTCACTTGGTTTCTAGCCGACCCCAATAGGCTAGTGGCGACTCCTTTTGTGCAAAATTCCTAAAAAATATCCCAATGTCACGCGGGGTATGGGCTTGGGAGAAGCCGCGCCTAATCATGGGCCTTAGGCTCGTTCTTTAGGCAATACCCCTAAACTTGTTCCCTCCTCCTGAGGGTAGGTCGCGACAACATTAATCTGCGTACAAAAGAAGAATCATTACTTTTCTTT
This sequence comes from Eucalyptus victrix, assembly GCA_016097545.1. Taxonomy (NCBI): domain Eukaryota; kingdom Viridiplantae; phylum Streptophyta; class Magnoliopsida; order Myrtales; family Myrtaceae; genus Eucalyptus; species Eucalyptus victrix. The sequence continues at coordinate 11,141,312 of CM027842.1, forward strand.
TTCGTTTTTCTTTTTTTTTTTTAGGTCGTGAACATTAATCCGCGTACAAGAGCGATGGAGTTAGACCACCAACTTTCAAGAGAGAGACAAAAGCATTTACATTTCTCCAAAGCTTATTTGCAAAGCCACCAATTGTGGAAGTCGTTCAATCCTATATTTATAGTTATGATGATACATTGATATGCAAGAATGAAGAAAACCTAAATCACCTCTGTTGATCAGCTTTGCCAATTGATACCATACCAAGAACAGACTCCAATTATTCTTTCAAAATCGTCAGTAGTTCACTAGCTACATTTTGAACTTTATTAAGTAGGATTAGATCAGATAAAATTTGCAAACTCATTTAGGATTGTATATTTATGCTTGAAACTTGCTACGGCGGTCAGGAGGCTATATCCTTGGATGCAAACATGAAGGTGTGCAATGTGAAGGCTCTTCCTTAGCCTTCAAGGAAGAAGTGCCTTTTGCTAGCGTGCATGAAATTTCTTTTACCTGCTACAGCTAATTTGCCCTGAACCTTTTGATGAAGCGATATCAGACCGGTCATCCCTTTTCCTCCTTTTTGTTTCTTTAGTAATTTTCTATTGACCGATTGCTATTACCTGTCAAACAAGTAGGGATAGAGTTTAGGTCGAGTCATAAGTAATCTAGCTCAAATTGAACCATCAACTTATTTATTATCCATTTAATCATAATGCATATTTCTCGATGAATATCCAACCTACTCATATTATTAAAAATATTTCTATATTTAACCCAATTTAACAAAACTTATTTCTTATTTTTAAAAAAAAAAAAATTGTACTCCTGGAACACTTTTATCCAATACAAGTCTAATGGATAATTTTTACATTTTCTTAAAAATGGTTTTTTATATTTTCTTCAGTCATTTAAGACCCATTAAGTTGTTAAATAATCTATTTATAAGCCACTTAAGCATGTTTTTAAAATGGATAAAAAAAAAAGTTGGAGTTATCTCTCCTTGGCAGCGCCCTTATCCACCTTCACCGGCAAGGTACGACGAACGCCCAGCCGCAAACGTCCTATACCAGCGGAGGTCGCATGGTGGTGGCGCCCACCACCGCACGAGGCTCGCGTCGAGGTCGAGGACAGAAGGCACAAGGCAGGGAGAGGGAGCCGCAAGGGAGCCGAGTAAACTCGAAAACTATAGTGAAGAGAGAAAAAAGAGAACAGAAATCTCGGACTTCAATTTCTTCACCATGTTCATGATTTGATGAGTGAAAAGCCGAAACAAAGCAATTCATGACAGTCCCAATTTCTTCCATTGCATTCTCGACAAAAAAGATGCAATTAAGAGAACAGCATGTCCAGGCACTTGGACAAGATGAGAATCGCTGAGATTGCTGCTCGGTCCTAGAGATCGGGGGACAAGATGAGAATTGCTGGGATTGCTGCTCGCTACTAGAGCTCGGGGTCATGCAATTTTGAGCTATAAAATTCCTATCTGGGCGATGGTCGCCGGTGCTTATGGCGAACGCCGATTGGCAGTGCTGCCCCTTCCTACTCTCATCGGGGCGGGGGAAAGGGGAAACGGTGGTGGCCGAATTGGAGGCTCAGATAGTCCTCAAGAATTTGGTGGCGACCGAGAGATGGGCGGCACGAAGTGGGCTAATAGGCAGCGGAGGTGGCGACAAAGAGGGGAAGGGAAAAAGTGAGTTGGGCTTTTCATTTAAAAAAAGGTTATAAATGAGTTCGGACCATACCATTTAAGACCCATATATATATATATATTTCTCATTTATAAAATTCATTATGGTTTATTTGAAAAATATGGAATGCCTCACCCATTTAAACAAACATTGGTTCATAAATAAGTTTCCGACTCATTTTAATAGGTCTACTATTATCGTGTACTTGGTTTCCACAGGAGGTGGTTTATTTCGACCATACCTCTCCGTAATGCACGAGTCTCTAACAAAGCCAATGTTCAGGCGAGCGACTGGGTAGACGAGGGCGAGAGAGGATAAGCAGATGCCGGGCCGACATGCTCCTCCTAGCATCCTGCGAAACTCGTAGTCGGCGCCCGTTACCGACTCCATCCCCGTGAAAGGTTCTGAAATGTTACCCTCGCCGGTGTCCTGCGCTCCTGTTTGAAGAATTTCAGCGGTTACCGCGGGTCATCGGACCAGATGGTCCAAAAGAAAAGGACATCGATTTGAATGAATGGCCGCTCATGGAGTTGCCTCGTCCGAAGGCACCAGGCAGTTATACGACATCGTGTTTGGAAGAGAAGAGAGAGAGAATGAACGGCGACAGAGTCCCAGAAATATTTTCCAAAAAGTTCATTTTCCATAGTCGATACATATATCATTAATAATATCATTGTACTATAATATGATATCTCAAGAAATAAACACAAGTTTTTGTTAATAGGAGATAAAGAGGAGAAGATGAAAGCCAGACCCGAGTCAAAAGCCTTCCGATAAAAACATTTATGAAACATTAATCACCATCGAGGCAACACTATCTAATTTTAACACATGTTCCCAGGAGACGACATGATCGACATGATCTCTTCTCCTTCCTTTCTTCCTTCTTAAAAGAAGAGCCCTAGAAGTTTGCATAACATCTCTCCAACGGGCCGGAGAGATCCGAGCCGGCTAAGCGGCCGAGGGGGCCGTGACGTACTGCACTTCGCCGGCTTCGGAAAGGGCCGCGATGAACGGCTCCATGTTGACTGTCTCGGCCTCGCCCTGGGCCGCCGCCGCCGCCGCCCCCGCCGCCTTCTTGTAGTCGAGAGACTCGTCCTCGTAGATGTCCCACCATTTCTTGACCAGCATCTTGATGTCTTCTCTCTGCATGTTCTCCTCCTTCCCAGTGTACCTCCACGGCTTCGAACCCTGGAACAAAAATCAGATGCTCACGATCAGCTACCCAACTTATTCAGCAATCCAACGATCTCTACGATCAGCACGTATCGAACGCTCACCGCTGCGCAGTAGTGGACGACCTTCACCTTCTCGAGCTCCACTTTCTCCGGGTGGCGCCACAGCATCGCCAGGACGAGGTTGTACTCGAGCGGGATGGGTTTGTACACGTTCCTGAAGTACATGTTCAAGAAGTCCTGCTCCGCGTACGTGGTGGGCGGGGTGACCTTGACGGTGCTCAGGAGGTCGTGGTAGGTGGCGAGGCTGGGCTCGTACACGAACATGCCGGCGTTGAAGTAGAGGGAGGGCGGCGGGCCCATCTCGTCGGGCCACCGCACCCTGTCGGGGCACTGCTGGCAGTACCCGATGGCGTACTGCGGGGTGTGGCTCCACGACTTCTCGCAGAAGCAGTCCATCACGGCGTAGAAGTAACCGTCCTCCAGGTCGAAGAGGTGGTCGATGTTGTCGAACACCTGAATGTCGCCGTCCAGGTATATCATCTTGCTGTACTCCACGAACTGCACAACGTAACGCAAAAGCATGACCATTCAGTAACCCACGAAATAAGACGGGGACTTCACAACAAAACCCGTATGGCAAACTACTCTATTGACAGACCGCTACGCTGAAACATCGTAGAAACGTAACGGGCGACTTTACTACGGAATTAGTTCGTCAATTGAAGATCTTGAAATATGTGATACGATCGCTTTTCTGGCATTAATATGAAGAATTCGTCGTCCCACGTACCTCCCAGATACGGAGCTTGGAGTAGTTGATGACGAAGTACGCCCTGGCGAACTGGGTCTGGTTCTCGGGCGGGTACACGGGCTCGATCTCCCGGACCACGCACCCCTGCTCCTCCAGGATCAGGCGGTGCTCCGCGGGGACGTCCGGCAGGACGGCCACCACCAGCGGGTACGCCGACCGCGCCCTCCGCAGGCCCTTGGCCAGCGCGACCACACCCTTGACATAGTCCCCGTTGCCGGCCAGGAACGTCACGTAGGCCCGGTACAGCGCCGCGGGCTTGGCGGCGGGCTTCACCGAGGCGGGCACAAGTTCTGGCGCCATAGACGTCGGGGCGAAGGCGGTCACACGTCGAGTTCGCGGCACTCTAAGAGAGGAAGCTAGTGAGAAAGCGCTAGAGAGAGAAATGCAGAGGGCTAGAGAGAGAAAGCTGGAGGGAGCTGCTGGCTATGGCTGTGTTTGGGTTGCGGAGGAAGAGCACGGTGGCGACGGTGTATAAATAGAGAGTGCGAGGGGACTTCCGTGGGGATTGGAAAAAATGGGAGCGAAATTTCGTTAAGAAAGAGAAAGAGAAATTGCTTATTTTAATATTAAGGCGCGATTTCTCCGCAGGAAACGCGGGCCGTACGCGTGGCGGATCGGACGGCGGGGAGGGAGGGGTATCCGTGGGGGAAGGTTCTGGAATGGCATGGGCCCCGAAGTACTGCGGGGACCGAAGGCGCTAGAAGGGAGGAGGCGGGCAGGGGCAGATTCGGGATTTGTGAGGTAAAGATCGCCTGCGTCGCTGGCGGTCTGGGTTGTCCAAGGGAGAGCACCGTTGGATGGGACGAATCATAGATGGGGTAACTTTTCCTAAATCAGCGCGATCGATCGGACGGTGCAGATGAGCGCGGACGGGGAAACGGTTAGGATCGCTGGGTGACAGCGTCGATTTTTGGGAAGTAAAATCGGGAGAGGGTGATGATTTGGTGCTATAAAAAGGAGGGAGAAAACCGACGACGTATTTGTCGAATTTCTTATGAAAGTTTCCCGATCCTTCAGGCAAAATGACTGGGGGGCGGGGTAAATTAACGCCGTCGATGGGCCCCCGGGGGGGGGGTGGAATCTTCCGGAAGGGGTGCATTTTTGTGGTGGAAATGAACGCTTCGGATCGCTTTCGATTGATGTATGAACGGCCGATAATGTCGGATGCCCGGGTGAAGATTTGCATTTGGTCAATGGTCAACTATGACGTCAATAATACATCAAGTATTTCTAACCGTTGGATCGTCTCCTGTTCTGCATGATGAGGACATGGATGGATGTGCTCCTCTTTTCTTTTTTTATATCACTTTTGATGGTGATCGCCTTTTGATTTGGTACCAAGAACGTGATTGACCAGTTACTTCCCTAAGTATTTTTTTGCACGTACCAATGGTCAGCATTATTGCAAAGACCTTAGATTCCGTTTCGATAAATTCATTTTAAGCCACAAATTCGTTATTATGAACCTACCGACGTATCGAAAGTCGGAAACTTTCCACATCTGAAATACAATATGTATCGACCTTTTCATCACTAAATCATCACGCTCAGGTCTTTGATAAATTATTTTTCTCTCGAAATACGCCCACCACAACATTCCTCGTTGATAATGAAACGGTACAAAAGGACGAAAGAGGATTGAAGTTCATCGTCCACAATTTTCATCCGCGAATTGCAATTTTAGAATATCACGAAAAAGGGTAATGACAAACGGAGAGAATGTAGATTTTCCCACGCCACAAGCTTCGAAAATGAACAAGTACGAGGTCAATCATTCATAAGAAAACAAGATGAGATGATATAGCTTCCTCAAAACAAATTATAAGCCACAATAGTATTGAACTAAATGCAATCAAGTGGCATCTGCGAAATGCCTTAGAGAAAAGCCGCAATTCCTCTTTTCGCAATTGAAGTAAGCGATGTCTCGAATCATGTAAAACTGGTACGGATACGATTCAACCTGCGAAATTTGAAAAGGAAGAGGACGGTGCACGAGTGGATTATGTCCAATAGCCCATAATAATTAGGCACGTTGCTTAGTGAAACAATCTTGCTCATTTGTTTAGGTAATTTGTGTTGTCAATGAGAGGTTTCTTTGACGATTTAAGATTGGATTTATAAAATTAGCAGTGTAGAGAAGTGCAGACGAAATCGGTTATGCTCATCCGATGAGCATATGTCGCATTAACTTGGCAGATCAAATTCAGAAAGAAATTGTCCCACACTTATTGTTACCCTTTTAAGATGTAATTGTTCCTAAATAATAGAGGATCATAATTTGATAGTATAAAAAGCATAAATTGACTCTCTTTCTTCAATTAATAAAGGTTTGATCTTGGCAATGCTTGTGGTACTTTTATAATTGTAGCTGTTGATGATGTGGTTTTTCAACTTTGGTTCAATTTGCATTATTGTTCTTGAATTTTTAATTTATTCAACATAATTCCTGAATTTTGATTTAATATTAATATAATCCATAAAATTTTAAATATATTTATATAATCTAACTACTACATTGAATATCTATTGATAATTCAAAGACCACGTTACAAATTAAAAACTTAGGAACGCGTTGAAAATAAGTTTAGAAATTATATTATATAAATTAAAAGTTTAGGAATTGTATTATGTATTAAATTTAAGTTGGGAGTAGAATTGTATCATTATGCCAAAAAGGAAATAAACATTTTTAATTGCTTTAAAAATAGAAAGTATCTTTTTTTGTCGTTTTCAATTGATTTGTGCTCAACCGGGGTTGAATTGGTCAATGTGCATTGGTCAAAATTATAAGCTTAAGACAATAAATGCTCGGCCAACCTGTCCATGCACAAACTCGATCGGCATGTCAAAAGTCGAAAAATCTCTACATCTGAAAATAGCAATAGCAGATGCCTGAAGTTCGAACGGATCAAAAGTCCATTCACGATCAAGTTGAAGAAAAATTATGACTCATTTTTTTTAATAAGTTACTAATTATCATATTGGATTATAATCCTATCAAATTATTTTGCATTAGGATTCAAATTCGAGCACCACAACATTTCACATTGATGCGACCCAAACAATAATCTCTTTCACAAAATTTCAAATCCATACAGATCACAAAAAAATGGAGATTTTCCCATGTCACTAGCTGAGAAATGGACAACTACGATTTCAATCATTAGTGGCTTCAAAATCATGTTTACATCAAAATTCAAAAACTCAATGTAAAATTTGCTCCGATCGTTCAGAAATTTCAATTCAAAAACTTTGATTAAAAAGAAGTCCAATAGCCTCTGGACACAGTAATGCATCGGGTCATGCTCAGGCGTCACAAAAAGAAAGAAAAGGGGAAGAGATCGATACATGAGTGGATTATATTCGATATCCCTCGATGCTTAAAAAAACAGAAACGAAAATTATGATTTTTGAGGATGGATACGAGGTTGGAATTGAATGAAGAAAAGGACAAAGTAGTAAATAGTGGCTTGCATGCAGTCCACCTGGACTCCGGCCTGAGGTCCGAAATCGAACCCCACGACCGCCCATGTAGGGGCCCACACACCCTCTCACGTGATCCCGAAGGAACCCACCGCATCACCTGCGGGATGACGTGTACAGCCCCTGCACCCGCCACGTCATCCGTCTTGGTGTCCCCCTTCACGAGGCGGGGTTGCCGCCACCTGTCGCGGCGATTTTGGTCCAGCTACATTTTTCCCTTTCGTCCGCTGCTGCCTTTTTTTTTTTTTTTTTTTTTTAAATCATTTAATTTATTTTTTATTGTGAACGAATCAGATATTTTTTTTTTGTCGCGAAAAAGAAAGTGCTTTTTTTCTTTTTGGTGTTATTATTCTTTCCTTGCATGGGCTAAAAAGTGAAGGTTCCGGAGCGGGGAAACTGGACCCCACGTGTCGTGACGTCCGTGCCGGATGGAAACCGGGCCCCCCGGGGTGCAATCGAATTGACTTCGGTTGACTTAACTTGGGTGATGAAAAAATAATATAGCTTTTCTTTTTTTCTTTTCGTATAAGAAACGACTAGAAGAAACTCTCAATTTCGTGAATTTTCTAAATTTCGCAATAAAAATGATTTTGAGCAAAACCCTTCGACTCCTCCCTTGCCCTCCTCCTCCCGAACGACAAAATATAATCGAAAAGTGAAAGAATCGTTCTCCACACGATCGGACTCTTATTAGAGAAAACCTTTACGAGCTTTTCTGAAGGAAAGAAATCAGGCATTCGGGGATTCCCCAAAATTTCAGCAGTGCACGCACCGATTACATTTTCCCTTCTTTTCCGCGTGAAAGATTCGACGAGACCCTTCTCTCGAATCTGCCGTTGAAATCTCGTTCCACTTGCCGACTAAACAGGAGCCAACCATCTGCGCCAATCGCAAAAGGCATCCCTCCCCACCGGCCCATGTAATTCACGTTCCGCGTCCGCGCTCCGCCCCTTTTTGTGCCCGCCGTGCCTGCCCCATTTGTCGGGAGTGGATCGATCCGCGAGTCCCGCCCCCGTCGCGGGTCCTCGGGCAGCGCTAACGAACGGCGGCCCATCGCTCTTGATCGCACGTGATCATAGCTTCGGACAAGAGTGACTAAACTCATGAAGAGCATGAGAGAAAAAGAAAACGTGGTTGGGTCTTTTGCTGATGACGGGGGGTTTGGTTCGACTAAAATGGATGTTGGGTGGCATGCAAAGTTCTTTGAAAAAATGCAGATTGCGTTCGATAAAAACTCTCTTACAAAATAAGTCAGGGGTGAAATAGTATTTTATAAATAATAAAAATTGCAAAGAGCTTTGATTGTCATTTTTTGTATTGAAAATAAATCAAATCCTTTGTCAGCTTCCATGAACTAGATTTCGCGTTGGTGATCGACGGTTGAGGTCACATGACCTCGAGCGACCCACAGGTCGCGCTACCTTGCTGGCACATGAGTTAGAGCTAACCTTGTTGGCCCTTGCTGGCTGCCCCTGCAAAAAAAAGATGAATAGTAGCAATAAGGAGCAAAACCAGAAAACTAAAAAATTGGAGAGGGTAGTTTCAGAAACTACTAAAAAATTTAACTTTAGTTTTAGCATTCCGCAAATATTACTTCAAAATGTTGGTCCCTACTTATTTTGTGTTTTTAGCATTCCTAAGGTCAATATTTAATCGACAGCTACTTCCAGAAACTTGTCAAACACCCCAACATGTTCCCCGTTAGAAAAGTTGAACCAAACGCGCATACATCGCCGGCACTTGAGGGGAATGTTTCCGAATTGGACGGAGGAGTAGAAGATAAAATTTTCTTCTTCTTCTTTTTTTTTTTTTTTTTTTTTTTTTTACGAGTAAGGCGTTTAGTGGACGGCGGAGAATAGAATAATCACTTTACATTGACTTTCAAAAATAAAAAAAGTTGACAAGATAAGATTATTGTATTCAATATCGCCCGCATTTACTGCTTGATTTGCTTTCCATAAAGATAAAGTTAAGATCTCGTTTTTAATGTCGGCCGCATCTACTCCTTTTTACGGTTTTGTTCCGTGTGGTTCGAGGAATCGAAATGGTCGCGGGGTCCTTAGACCTTAATTTCGTCGAACGTTAGGTTAAGGTAGTCTCTGACTTTCCTAAATAAGGGTTGTTCATTATGGCATTTCTTGTCCATAAGTGATCACGAGATCGAAGTGCGTCCAGCTCCATCTCGAAGCGTCCCGTCGCGAGTGAATGATCTCTCGAAATGATGTAATGGGTTTTAAAAGCGTACCAAAAAGAAACAAAATCCCTAGGAGACGATGACGAAAGGTCGATGGTTTGGAGTTTCCATCACCTAACCCTTCAATGAATCTTTCTAATTGAAGAACTCCCTGGCTTAGTTATTGCCCATCAGTCACATGGGTCTTATCACCCCCTCTTTTGGCTTTGGCAAGTAAAAGAAAGATGCGAATTGAGAGGATGCGAGGAGAACAAAGAGCAGGGGGGCAAGGTGCTATCCTCGTACCGTGGTTAGGTCCCAACCTAAGCATCGCGATTGTCCTCATGCCCTAGGTTAAGTCTTGTCAAGGCCTGGAGAGATTCGTCGGCAGTTGGGGTTGGCCAAGCCATCCCCTCTTTCTGTGTTTTTACAACATTGTCCTCAATTAGGGGAACTAAGCTGACTTGTGATTGATGACAGTGTCGTAAGGTGTGTCAATTTAGTTGTGGGTATTTAACTCACCTTCACTCACTCCAAATGTAGGAGGCTATTATACCTATTTATTCGATAGTAGTCAAGATCAAAACCTTGATGTGATATCTACCTTTATCACCATAAGGTTTTTTCGGTTTTTCGGTTTTTCATTTTTAGCCTTTGGTTTTCGGTTTTTGTTTTTTTTTTTCGTTAAACTAGATTTCTCCATTTTTATTTTGTCTTCCCAATAGAGAGGAAATAGGATCGAAAATTTTCGGTTTTTAATGAAAACGAACCGAAAAAATGAATTTTTCGGTTGGGGTCTTGACACCCCTAGGCAGAGCTCCCATTTGTTTCCTCAATGAGCCTTTTAAGAACTTGCTTAGGTCCTCTCTCTTCCTCTCTTTCTCCCATGATTTTTTTTTTCATGAGTATTCTATCGTATTTAGTATGCATCATCATTTTCAATTCGATAAGAGTTGAACTATTTCTAACTTGTTTGCACATATCTTACTCTTAATAACCAATGAACCATGAAATACCATAACTTAGCAAGGCAATTGACTAAAAGAAAGGTTTCAGATACTTCATTAAACATTTAGGAAAAGCCTAAAGAGAAATGGTGAATTTTTCACCTTATAATTAATAATTTTGATTTGTACTTGAAAATAATTTCACCATTATGAGACCTAAAAGTAAATTTTGAAAAATAACTTCTATTATGCACCGATTATATTCACACTATGCTTTGAACTCTACATAAAATATATATGTAGCCTTTAGATCAGACCAACGTAGATGATCTGAACAAGCTGGACGGGGTCAGGGGATTTCAATTCACCCAAGCAGACATGGAGAAATAATTTATACCATTATTTGGGGCCTTAAAATTTGCACTAGAGTTACCGAAATTTGGGCCAAAGATCAGCCATGGAAAATAATTTATGCAATTTTAGTATTTTTTGGGGCCTAAAAGTTTGCACTTGAGATATCAACATGTGGGCCTTGATTTTCGGCCCAATATTTCGTTACCTACTCACTTTCAATTTTGAGGCCCGTTCCATTTCTCAAACCTAATCTTCTGCCATCATTTGAGCCCACGTTGCCAAAAAACCAAAATAAATAAAAAATCTCTGCTTGGAAGATTTATAAAGTCATTTGACAAAGTTACAGGAGAAAAATAATGGTTGGATGATAAACATGTAGAATTGAAGCAAGTTATCTAAGAAATCTTTAGATATGTCGATCAATTGCAATAGCGTTATAAACATGGAAATAAGCCGGAGATAGGAAGATCAACATACTGGCATTTACATGGTTCGATAATCCACTGTGAACTATGAAGATTCGAGCTTGGATAAAAAGATTCTCTTGCACCTAAGCCCCAGAATTTTTATTTTTATTTTTATCAAAAAGTAAAATATTCATCCAACTGAGAAAGATAATTAGGCCTATTAAATGAAGCTTGGGATTACACCCAGTCGTTCCTCACAGTGTTTCGCCCAATCTCTTACATGTCTTCCTCGTAATACTCTCAACAACTTTGTAAACATCGACAAGAAAGTTTAATATGTGATTTATCCATTCACACTCAAAATAGGTTTAAGCGATGCCTTAAATCATGAATCTTATGTAAACATCGACAAGAGAGTTTAACATGCGATTTCTCCATTCACACTAGAAATAGGTCTAAGTGAGGCCTTGAATCATTAATCTTATCCTTGCCACCTTTGCCGCCGTGATGGTGGCGCATTGACTCGAGTGGGTGAGCGTGTAGCTTAGACGTTTGAACTTAAGTATCATGCCATTTTGTCAAACATGCGATTAATTTATCTTTGTAATCTTGAGTCTTAAACTGAGTTTAGTTCACTTTAACTCCAGAAAAGTCGCAAAAAAACAGCTGCCAGTCGACTCCCACGATTTCAACGTCCAAAATTCTAGAAGGCGTTTTTCTTGTTCCCCTAGACTTTTAATAGCATGGAAATTTGGTGCGAAAAAAGCCCTTTTTTTTCTTTCGGACCATTCTTTAAGATTGTCAAATTTGAGCTCCTAGGGGGCCTGCACGTGGCCAGGTAAGCATCGGACTCTCGTTGGGACGACTCCAGGTCCCAAAATTCCGACACTGGTAGGTACATCGTAGGTTTCGGGGATTGGAGTTATATCCACAGCATTCATGCACCTAAGGTATTCACACAGAGGGTTTTCGGGAATTCCTAGGCCTAGCTCGAGTATAAGAGTTTTAGGCTACAATTGAACCCATCCGTCTAACTTTGTGAAACTAAACAAAAAGTTTCGAGTTTGGAGATTTGGAACTGAAGCTGTGAACCAAGACTGAACCGCACCGAAGGAAAATGACTAGATTGAATTGATTTGGTTCGCATGGTTTAATGTTGTCCTTTTTTCCTAGGAGCTTCTATGGTATCCCGAGTAACAGATCTGCCGTTTTAACTTGGAAAAAAGGCGGTATCCAAATGCCTGAATTCTGTGGTAACCACAAGAGTTTACAAAATAAGTTCCAGCAGGGCTTTGAAACCGGTGCCTTTGAGGATAGGGCACTCGATCCATCGGGGGGACACGCGCGCCTCCAATCCCAAAAGGCCACGAATTTCAAAACTCGATACGCGTGCGAGCCAACACTTCAACTACTACGGACTTGACCTATTGCAATCGTTGTCTAGTTCTCTTTTAAATTGGTGGCTCGTGGCTCGTGCGGGACCGATGCGGCCGATGCGTAACGCGGCCGACTGCTATTTATTTAAATAAACTCGAACGCCACTTCAACGCAAGCGTGAAATCTCCGCGTCAAAAAAGACTGCCGCACTCCCGACGAAAATCCCCGGACCCAAAGCGCACCAATTTGCACCTCCCAAACAACAGGAAAACATGAACAAAAATTTGATTTTACAGGCTTCTATCGAGAAACCCGTGAATGTCCCTTTTCTCGAACGGTTCCAATCGGTTGGGACCGGAGAGGGTGAGATGGCCACATCGCCCTCGTACTAGCTCGGCACGAGGCGCACGTTGTTCACGGTCGGTTGACACTTTAGTATTGTCCTTTTCGCGTCGGAGCTGCACGTTATTTTCGGGGAGCAATCACCGGAAACCTCATCTCTTGCGAGCCGTCATCTTCACATGTCGCAAAGGAAAAGAAAGAAAAAAAACGAGGGAGACCCCATTTCGATAGATGCAAGAAATTCCGAAAAAAGAAGAATAAAAAACGATATTTTCGTTTTGCAAAAGGAGAAAAAGAGAGGGGAGGAAAGGAAATGCACGTTGGAAAAAGAGAGGAGGAAAAAGCTCTTCCGGCCCCATCAGAAAAGTTCCGGGAAGTCGCTGGGTCTTCTTGCGCGTGTTTAAGGGGCGGAGGAGTCAACGGGTCAAAGCCTCCGAAATTTCTACAGGCTCGCATTCGCCGACCCCGGAGAAGGCATTCCGATCCGCTAATCTAAAGTTAATATTTTAATTAAAGAGCAGAGTCAGTGGTGTAATTATTGCATCCCACCGGTGTAAAACGTGATTTTCACGTCAAGACCGAGTTCTTTTGGGAAATTTAAAAAAAGGGTTTAGACCGGGTCGGGACCCGATCCTAACCGCCCGCTATTGGAATATTTGGTTTAAGATAATGGTGGAACGCGGATTGCCCAAGCGTGAGCTCATCCCCATAGCCCTATCGGTTGTGAGCAGAGAAGCCCAAGAGCCTAAGTTTGGGGTTGTACTTTGCAAACCGACAAGAGTTTTTTTGAAACTCATGATATGTTAGAGAATGTGTTACGACTTATCTCACTTACTAATGCAACATCTAATTTAAAGTGTTAACGAAGCACCAATTACCCACTGGACAAACCCATTACCAAGGCTGATTTACAAAATCAATGCATTAAATGATTTGACATGCTCTTATATCTGGTGGTTCTCGAAAGATGAACCGTTGATCATGTAAGGGCTCATTTACAGTATGCCACACTACTTTCATCTAACAATTTAGTACATTAATCTTACACTCTGTATATTTTGCAGAAAATTAATAATTTGTATTTTTAAAAAATAATCACCGGCATCACTTATAAAAATGAGTAAACAAAAGATATAATTATCATTTATGAAAATGTTTAGGTGTATATTTTTATCACTAATGAATCATTTTCCTTTTACTAATTATTTTAAACAATACAGGGAGTCGTTAATAAAATATTCTTTAAAATATTTTTTAAATTATTCATTTTATGTTAAATAAATGAAGCGATAGTACAAACACTGCATTACTCATATTTTTCATGTTGCCTAGTCAATTCCAGCACTAACATTTTCACCTCTATATAACTTGTGATATCATCTAAAACCACAGTCCAAATCATCACCCTCTCCTCTCCTCCCCCTCCTCCTCCTGCTACTTCAATCTTTCTGCATATCTCTATCAGTCGACCATCATCTGTCAGAAATCAATGGATTTTGATCATGTCATGACAAGCCAATACGATTCACCATCATCGGTTCGCACTGAAGAAGTAACGTCGGACGTGAGGAAAGGTCCTTGGACTGCCGAAGAGGACGCCTTGCTCGCGAATCATGTGAAGATCCATGGCGAAGGCCGTTGGAACTTGGTCGCTCGTCGAGCAGGTCGTTTTCTTATACCTCATCGCATCGCACCACGTGAACTATTTCGCGCTCTCTCTCGTTAAACCAAGTCGAAAATCCTCGTGGATTGGTTGTGTTTTGCTGAAATTTTTTGGATCAAATGATGCGCGCAGGATTGAAGCGGACCGGCAAGAGCTGCAGATTAAGATGGCTGAACTATTTACGCCCCGATCTAAGGCGTGGAAATATGACTCTCGAGGAGCAGCTGTTGATTCTTGAACTCCATTGTCGCTGGGGCAACAGGTACTGCACTTAATCCCCACGAAGATTTGTTTTTTTTCTCATGTCTGTGTCCGTTTTATGTAGTCCTAACGAGTTTTGAGTCTAACGTTGGCGATGATCGTCTTTAAGGTGGTCGAAGATAGCTCAACACTTGCCCGGAAGGACGGACAACGAGGTAAAGAACTACTGGAGGACGAGAGTGCAAAAGTTAGCCAAGCACCTCAAGTGCGACGTCAATAGCAAACAATTTAGAGACGCGATGCGCTGCGTGTGGATGCCACGGTTCATGGAGCAGATCCGGGCATCGACGGGGCAGTTCTGGGCATCCACGCAAGGCCCATCGGATAGACCTGCTGAGGACCCTCCACAAACTCACGGAATCGGGTCGGGATATCCGGTTTATGATGATCACACAGACTCGTTGCCCGAACTATCGTCGAGCATGTCCTCGTCCGACTCTTCGGACCCTCGGTTTAGCAGTTCATCTTCTCCTAATCAAGCCGGTGGAATTGGCTCGGAATGTTTTGGGCTCGGATCGGGTGATGGCCCGAAATATTGGACCGGGTGTGCGCGGTGGTGGCAACCGGGCATGGATGCTGGAGAGCAAGAAGACAGCAACGGTTGTTTAGTCGGAGAAGACTCGTTGGAGAGCTTGTGGAACGAGGAAGATGCATGGTTCTTGCAACAGCAGCTTCTTGAGTAGGCTTTCTGCTTATAGCTGAAATGAAATAAGATCATTTAGGGCTGGATCTCAATCCTTGATATACAAATTAGTGTACAAACATAGGGTGGCGCAGCTTAGGTGTAGAATAGCTGTTCGTTTTCACTTTCAGATGGGTGAACTCCTCCTGTGATCTGTCGAAGGCGGACGGACGGTGGCAAGTCCTTCTCCTTCAGCCTATACATCGAGTGATTTTATTGATAGCAAGAACCATTCGTCATTTCAATTGAAAAATCACCCAAGATTTTCATATCATCTATTGTGCAAGAAAAGGACACACCCCTGGTATGATCCACGCTCAAATTATACTAATTATGTGGTTCGGCACGCATGGTTTTCGACAAGGTCATTGCAATCACTTGGGTAAAAAGTACTACATGGTGAGATGAGAATCGCCTTTTGAATCTATAAAAACCGTATTAAGGATCTTACCAACTTGATGTGATCTGAGATTAAGGATGTGCAAAAGAACCGAAAACCGCTCAAATCACCTAAAACTGAATCAAATATTTCCATAGAGACTGTACTATTTCCTAGTCCCGATTTATTGGAACCGATAAGTATTGGTCCAGTTCTCCGTTTTAGGTGTGAAACCACCCACCTGTTCACTTGGATTGGACCAAGGTATATATTTCTAATTTCAGCTCACTTTTGATGAAAGTGAAAGCCTTTCGTGCCTTTTGCAATTTACTCGCGATCCTCAAAAAGGAAAGAAAATGAAGTAGCCCCCGTCACTACTCACTAGTTAGTCCTCCATTAGTCCAGTTTGCCTCATCTCACTCTCTATCTATCATGCCTCCAACTTCGGCAAACTCGTAGTTGCTAGGGGTGAGTATAGTTAGAGTGGGCAGTTCCTACCTTAGAACCAAGAACCGCCCACTAAGGATTGGTTCCAAAAAATTGAAATCGAGAACCACCCATTAGTTTTATGAATTTACTTGAGAACCAACCGCTAGTCCAATCCGGTTCTTGAGTGAGTTCATAGAATTTGTCCCCCAATCCCTATAAAATTGCATTTATCAATTAATATCAAGTTGAACCTAGTTTCTATTTTAAAGCACCAAAACCCTTTTGGCCTTATATTTGGCTCTTAATTTCATATTAGAGATGCGGACCCCTGGAGTGTCATAACTTTGCACAAAGAAACACTTAAATGCCATAACTTACGAAAAATACACTTAAGTGCCAAAATTGGAGCAAAATGGCTCACTTGAGTGACAATTTGACCAAAATTCGATCAAATTGCATACGTGGTATTTTTCCGATAAAGCGAGTACAAAACGACGCCATTTTGCACATTAACGTGGCCAAATAATGCAAAAATGGCGTCGTTTAGGGCTGACATAGTAAAAAATAATATACAAATTAATTAAATTAAATTTAGTTTAAATATTTAAAATAATAATTTAAATTTTTTTTTAAAAAAAATGGAGGGAGGGCCGAGGGCTTAGCCCTCCGCCCACCACCGCCACCTCCCGCCGTCGCCAAGCCCTAGCCAGGGGTTAGCGACCCCGGCCGATCGGCGGCAAGGGCTCACGAGCCCTCGCCCCAGATCGGGGCAAGGGTTGCAGCCCTCACCCAAATTCAAGGTGGGTCGGCAACCCTCGCTCGACTAGGCTAAGGGCCACCACTCGCTGAGGCGACCCCCAACGGGCAGCGACCCTTGGCCCGGCCGGCGAGGGCCGTTGACCCTTGCCTAAATCGGCGAAGGCTTACGGCCCTCACTCAAATTTGGCCGGGGGGGGGGGAGCGGGAAGGAAGAGGAAGAAAAAAAGGAGGGGGAGGGGGGAAGGAGGAGGAGGGAGGTAGCCAGCGACAAGGGCTGGGGCCGTTGGCCCTCGGCCGAGCTCGGCGGCATCGATTGACCCTCTCCCACCTTTGGCGACGGCGGGGCGGCGGTGGCGGTGAGGGCTCCGCCCTTGGCCGAGCCCTCACCATCGGTTGCCTTCCTCCTCCACCGTTTCCCTTTTTTTTTTTTTTTTTTAAATATAAATTATATTATTATTTTGTTTTAAATTAAATTAAATTAAATATTATATTATATTATATTAAAATCGTTTTCAAGGATTCTATTTTAGCCAACACCCGAAATGACATCGTTTCGAGTGAATTAGAGCTGACTTAGCTCTCCGACGAGCCACTTCGACGAGAAATATTAATATTTAAATGTCATGTATGATTTCCAACTGGCTTCCCAGAGAGGTGGCACTCAGGACGCGCATGACAACCATTCTGTTCCGAAATAGTTTGCGGGAACGTAAATAGATTTTTCTATTTCTATTTCTAGAAGAGTTTTAAGCAAAAATAACCGTTTGATAACGACACAAAATTTCTACTCTAAAAATAGAAATTCGTTTGATAACGACACAAAATTTCTTCCTTCTTCGATTTGCGGCGCGACGACCGACGACCTTTAATATAAAAAATAAAAATAAAAATGATTTAGTAACAAAAAAATAATGAATAAAATAAAATAAAATAAAATAAAAATATCATTTTATTTTAAAATTAAAATATAAAAATAAATTTATTTTATTTATTCTATTTTATTTTATTTTACGAATAAATTTATTAAAAATGAATAAAAATAAAAAATAAAAATAATTTTATTTGGCAAAACACTCAAGGCAAATAAAAATAATTTATTTTTATTTATCATAAATAAATTATTTTAAATAAATATAATAAATTTATTTTATTTATTCTATTTTATTTTATTTTGCGAATAAATTTATTAAAAATGAATAAAAATAAAAAATAAAAATAATTTTATTTGGCAAAACACTCGAGGCAAATAAAAATTTATTATTTTCATCATAAATAAATTATTTTAAATAATTTAAATAAATTTATTTTATTTATTCTATTTTATTTTATTTTACAAATAAATTAATTTAAAATGAATAAAAATAAATTTATTTGGCAAAACACTCAAGGCAAATAAAAAATAATTTTACTTTTAATAAAAATATTTATTTATTTATCATAAATAAATTTAATAAATTTATTTTTAGTAAACTAAAAATAAAATGATAAATAAAAATAAATTATTTATTTTAATAAATTTATTTTTATTTTTAAATGAATATATTTATTTTTATTTTGGGCAGAGAAGAGGGAGGGAGAAAAGAGTGAAATTAGGGTTGGGAGAAATCAGAAGTAGAAAATTTCTACTTCTGATTTCTCCTCCATTTCTATTTCTGGAATAGAAATCTATTCCAGAAATAGAAAATTTGATAAGCATTATTAAACAAGTTTCTGTTTCAGAAATTGGTCTAGAACAGAAAAATCATTTCTGGAACAGAAATAATTTTTATCATGCACTCCCCAAGTATCCCACTTTTCTTCAAATGTGACATTTAAGTATACATTTCGTAATTATGGCACTTAAGTTCCCTTTGTGCAAAGTTATGGCATGTGTAGTATACTTTTCTCTTTCATATCATGACGACAAAGCATTGCAACATTTATGGATATCTACAATTGGTCCTCTTACTCTTCTTCGTTTGTTTTTTATTTATTTATTGAGAAAGCAAGTAAATAAATTATCATAATGGAAAAAAAAAAGTAAGGGATTAGTCCTATTACACACCCAATAGACAAAATTTGTCAATAATGTTTAATAACTACCAATATACATATATGTGCATAATATTTGGTTGAACTATTACAAAATAATTAAGTAATTGGATGGATATATATATATATATGCATAATATTTGGTTGAACTATTACAAAATAATTAAGTAATTGGATGGATATATATAGGTTTAGTCTAGGTGGGTGAGTGGGCGACTTTATGTGTAGAATCGGGAAACGGACCGATATTCATCGGTTCCATGAAATTGGAGACGGGAATCGGACCAACCCCCATGGAAACTGTCATTCCTAGTCCAATCCAGTTCGGTTCCGAGAGGTTTGGGTGATTCTCATTTCTTTTGCACATCCTTAGTAGTCATCTCATCTCGCTCTTAGGCTTTCAACTTTGTTATAGACTCACAATCACGCCTCGCCTCCCTTCCTCCTCATAGTCAGCCTTGCCTTCTTTTTGCATTCTCACTTAGATTCACTAGGGTAATGCCTTTCTCTTGCAATCGTTATTAAACGAGCAACACCAATCACTTTGTTCTATTTTAATATGTTAACATAATTACGTAAAATGACCTCTTCTCTGATAATACAAAAATCAAGCTCCGTTTTGAGCTATTTGTCTGATTTCAAATATCCTACATTGATAGAGTTTGAGTTTGGTTGTGAATTTGAGTTTGCAATATCTGTGGTCAGTTCCTCAATCAGCTGCATATAACACATTTGATAGAGTGCCTCTAAGTTTATGAATGAGAAGTAGCTCAAGATTTTGTTCAATTTGATGACGTGTTGCTTGATTTGAGCAGGTGATCTATTAACATGTCAATGAAAGTGGAGAAATTTTATGATACGATGATACTAATAATGGAAGAAAAGTCACCAAAATATGGAGGAGGTGAAGATGGCTTTGAAGAAGCATCCAACACAAATAAAGTATTTAGTTATTGTCCTCCTCCTAATAAGTGAAAACCAACGGCCTGGCTTCATTTTTTGTAAAGGCATAACTCACGGGAACGGGAAAGTTGAGTTGTTATGTAACTATTGTGGGCCAAGTATATGTACCATGTTGATAGCAATACTTCAAATATGTTGAAGCACTTGAGAGAGTGTAGTGTTGTTGTGATCGCGGACCAATTCCATGGACTTGGATGGTCCAAGAAACCAATGAGCAGTTCTTGATGTCCATTTTGTAGAACTGATTTTTAGTGGACGATTCCCGATTAGGAAGAACCTACCTCGAAATTGATCACCCTATCCAGGACTATTAGTGATCAAGGATCCTATCCATCTAATGTGACTCATGACCATGGACGACCATGGTATAAACTATGTAAATGCTAAGAAGTAGCCGGTGCAATCTATGGGAAAAACCTCAAAATCAGAAGTATGATTCAAAGGGATAAAGTATATCATGACCTAGTGCTGACAATAACAATATGTAAGCACACATAAGAAAAACGTCATATAGGAATTAAAACAGTCAGTTTGCATACCACATACTTACCATTCATATACAGACAGGTAAACTATGTCGCCAGTGTTGGACAGCAACGTGCTTCATCATGCATCGTATTACTTGTGAATATGGCAGCGTCGAAAATTTCACCGCCATGAGATGGTCAAACGGAGAGACTGAAACTAGGAGGAGAGGACGACGTGCTCCAATGATGTATCGAGAGATTGGAATTGTGTTCATTCATTCATTCCTATTACGTTGTCAATGAGACCGGCGACATCGATCATGATAAATTGAATCGAAAGCCCTTGGAAAATCAAGCGTCTCCACTTGGAATTCTGGGAACATGAATCGGATCTCGTACGGTGTATTCCTTGTGGATGGGGAAAAAAGGATAACCGAATTCAATGAATGAAAATCGCCTCCACGATTGAAGCACTGATAGCCGCAACCCTTGAAAATTACGAGATTCGAGCGATGGATTTTGTTGAAATTAAGGGCACGCGATTTCGCAGCCCGCGTCGAAAAGGACCTTTTCCATGAATTACACAAGAGACTTGTTCCTAGTATAAAAATAATTAATTCATCTTTCGATCAATATCTTTGTCGAGAAGATGACGTCAGAGATGCACGGAGATTTGGTCCAAAGGTAAGCGAAAGGTTCAAATCGCAGGAGTAACATGTGTCGTTGGATATGGTCCGGTCTCCATCGTGAGATCCGAGGATGATTGACTGTGCAAAATTTTCATGGCCCGAAAAAACATGGGAATCATCTAAAATTCAAAACATCATGGCTTGCAAAACAATTCTTCTTTATAAAGGTCAACATAGAAAAGAAAGGTGAAATGACAGCTACCATTTGGATTCACGGATTGCTAGTTTGCTTATTTTAATGTGTTAGTGTCCGTACGCCATACTCCCTCCAATTCCTTTATGTATTTTTTTTCTCCTAAGGAGAAGGGAATACCCTCTTAGTGCTTTACATCTTGGAAGTCTCGAGGTTTGGATTGAATTGGGATGAAACCTTTTAAGAAGTTGCTTACATCATAAAATTCAAAACATCATGATTTGCAAAAGTAAGTTCTTCTTAGTAAAGGTCTCCATAGAAAAGAAAGGTGAGCTAATGGCGAGTATTTGAAATTTGAATTGTGTGAATTTCATGTGGTTAAGATTTCGATTTTCGCAAGGCAAAAATGGAGATCATGACCAATTGTGACATAAGCTGCAAGCCACATCCTAACATAATAGACTATGTGCCTAAATTAAAACAACGGTATGAGTTGCTTTTAGTATTCCTTTTGTTGTGAGATGTTTGGTACCAATTAACAAACTGATTGGTCCTCAGTTAGGCATGCCGATTCTCCTATTTCACAAACATCAAATAATTATCAAAACACAACTTCGTACTTATGAGAAAAATCGATCAATTGAGGACACATGATATCCACCTTTCATTGCACAAATGTTGTCTGATAGTAGCTTTAGCTAGTCCCAACATATCAAAGTTGAAGTCATTTTCGTCTACTTGAGCGAGATTATTAGTAGTTCCAATATTAGTATCGGTATTTTGCTGGTGATAAAATAAATGTCAAGACATGTGCTAGGCATGGACTAATTGTGCACAGATAAAAATTTTCTTAGTTGGAACGGAATCTAAAATATTAAACTGTGTTCTAAATGGCCATTTTCGAGTCCTGGTAGACTAGGACTATGACCCGGTCCATTGGGCAATGTGCAACCATTGATGCCATTTCTGTCATTGTCGCTTAACATTCTTTTCAACACCAAAAGGGCGAAAAGCCATTGATGTCATCAAGCACATTTTTCACTTGGACTAGGACAAGTCATAATGAAGCCACGTCTTGATACAAAGTTCCGTATATTTTGGGCTGACGATAAACCTTAACGTTGAGGTAAACCACGAGCCCAAATCACTGTGTCACCAAGTGTCCATTCCTTGATTGTTTAACCAAATTCATACTATCGCCTCTCACACTTTTATTTTTTATTTTTTTTTGGTCCGTTCTAATCTAACTCTCAATTCACTCTCAAACTTTTGCTCTACATTTTTATATAATGTAGGAGTCAAATTTTACACCTGAAACTAAATAACTCTAATCTAGAATATAGGGAATTGAACTCTCCCACTTCTCAAGAATAGCCACTGGAGTTAACCCCCGTGATTTATCATTTCAAATCGTGTTTTTTGCTACTTTCGCAATTTCATTTATGTCTAATTTAAAAACTTAAGTGCATGCAGGTTTACAAGGTTTATTGTTTAATAACTCCTAAACATATTATACATATGTCAATTAAGTCACATACTTTTTAATTTTGTCTTAAAAATAATGACTTCAAGTGCTCTCATTTTTTTAAATAAGGGTATTAAGTGAATCTTATTTCAAATAAGAATCCAAAATAGCTAAATTGTCTCAAATAAGAACTTGAAATGAAACTTATTTCAAATAAGAGCTTAAAATAGTCATTTCAATTTCAAAAAGAGCTATAACCTCTCTGGTCAAAAGGCATTTTAATTATTTAAATTTTTAAAATTTCTTTTTTATTTCTTTATGTTTTCATTTTTGTTTTTTCTCTCCACCGGCCATGGCAAAAAGTTGCTGGACTCAAGTAAGGGCAATGGTTGCCATTACTGACGTCGGGTGAGGGCAAGGTTGCCCTCGCCAAATGTGGCGATGGTCGCCCTTGCCACCTAGCCTAGGCGAGGTGACACTTGCCTGCCTAGGTGTGGGTGAACCTTGTCTAACGCCGACGAGGGCAGCCATTGCATGAGGCGGTGATCTCCGTTGGCCATCAATAAGACGTGGCGATGGTTGGAGAAGGGAGGGGGAAAATAGAAAAGAAAATAAAAGGGAAAAAAAGAAAGAAATTTTTTTAAAAGATATAGTTGCAATTTTGTTTACTAAAATATCCCTCCTCCAATAGCCGAAGTAGTCATCGGCTACGGGCCCTTATTTGAGATGATTTTGTCACTTTAGGCCCTTATTTAAAATAATGTCTATTCTAGGCTCTTATTTGAGAAAATGATGAAATTTCATACCTTTATTTAAAATTTTCCCAAATTCTAGTGAAGTCAATTTAGGCAATTTTTTTGCAAGAAAGCACTAATATATGGATGTACCACATAGGATGACTTACGATAACTAGACTACCACGTTAGCCATTTATTGCAAAAGTTGGTTAGAAGAACTACATTAGAATTTTATGTAAATGTTTAAGACAAAATTGAGAAGTTTATAATTGGTTCAACATCCGTACAACAAGCTTAAGTTTAATGGAACAATTTTATCAAGGTTTACATGTTATTTAATATTTAAAAACTTCATTTCTTCTCCTTGGCTTAATATTAAAGTGTGAGACAATTTGTGGAAAAACTTAGGTGCGTTTGCACCAATTGATTCACCAGAATTTTTCAAAAAATGATTTGTTATAACACTCAAAAACGAATGGATGAAAAATATTTTCTATCACCATGAAAATAATTAGGTATAAATTAATTTTGATAATAAAATTATTTTTATTCGAATATTTTTTCTAAGCAATATTACAAATTATTTTTCTCAAAATATTTTTCAAATCTCGAGTTACCTTTAACTTGAGAGTTTTGGTCTAAATTATCAAATACAAGAATTAGGCTCTCAAACGAAGCAAACCATCCCATGTCCTTCACAAGTAGCTTAGCTAGGCCCAACATATCGACATCAACGTCGTCACTTTTATCTGCTTGATCGAGATTATTAGTATTTTCAAAATTAGCATTGGTATTTTGTTGGTGATAAAATAAATGTCAAGATGTGTTTGGCATGGACTCATCGTTGACAGCTAAAAAATTTCTTAGTTAGAACGGAATCTAGAATATTAAAGTGCGTTCCAAATGGCCATTTTTCAGTCCGAGTAGACCAAGACCAAGACTATGACCCGGTCCATTTGGCAATGCGCACCCATTGATGCCATTGCCGCCAATGTCGCCTAACATAGTTTTCAACACCAAAAGGGCCAAAAGGTTCTGAACCATTAATAGCATCAAGTGCAGTTTTTACTTGGACTAAAAAAAGTCTGATGAAGTCACGTTGACACAAAGTTCCACATCTTTTTGGGCCGGAACAAACCTCAATTGATTGGGTAAAGCACGAGTCACAATCACCATGGCATAAAATTAATTTCACTTGGTGTGAAGAATCGAACCTACGTCATATGCGTGTTTGGCATCCACGTGTCTATTACTCGACCATTTAACAAAATTCATATTTTTGCGCCTCGCAGTTTCACAATTTCATGTCTGTCTAACTTGAAAAACTTGAGCGCGCATAGTTTTACAAGGGGAATTATTTAATTAGCCCTAAACATATTATATCGATATTAATTGAGTCATAAATATTTTAATTTTCCCCTAAATCTTTGTCATTTTAGCCAAATTTTCGCAGAAAAACACTGATGTATCGACGTGTTACGTGAGACAACCAACAATGATTGGATCATCACATCAACCATTTTCAGCAAAAGTTGATTAGAATGACTACATTGAAATTTCATGTAAAGATTTAAAACAAAATTTTCAACACTTCGAAAATAATTAGATGTAAATTAATATTGATAATGAAAATATTTTTCATTGGCTAATTTTTCTAAGCAATATAACTAATTATTTTTTAAAAAATGTTTTTCAAGTTTTGAATTTTTCATAAAATAGATGCACCCTTATCATTACCCTTTGACATAAGAGCTCTATAATACCGGATATAAGAATTGGGCTCTCAAATGAAGCAAACCATCCGATGTCCTTCAAAAGTATTAGGCTGCAAAACTTGCAACATCGGCCCATTAGTCATTGCTGGAAAAAGAGAGAGAGGACAAAAATTTGTAGCTTTAAAATAAAAAATTTATCTACGAAATTTTTAACAATCATTTTTATATTGGGAAATTAAGCTATAAATTCATGCGATTCAAAATGATTTTCACATGTTTATGCATCCACGCGATTAAGTACCGTTGTTTGCATTAAAATTAGCAAGGGTTGGAGAAATGCTAGGCAATAGGCATGTCATCTTGATTGCTGCCTAACATCGTTGAGTCGGAAATTTCCGCGCAACCATAGTCCTTATACGATAAATAGATGCCGACGATTGAGAAAGGAAAATGAACTCGATCTTTGATTTTGAGGTTGAGGTCTACATCGATTGGAATGGGCTCCCGAAGTTGATGACGAGAGATTCTCGAGCAAGGAGCTTGATTTTGTCTACCTTGAATCTACATTCCGCGAAAGTAGATTGCATGAAATTGAAGATCAGGAAAGTAATGTGAAAGATGGTACAATTATATGATCAAAAAGATTGAAATAAAACGACTATTGTAAACTTCTCTCCGAAAGTTAGGATCTTATCTACTTGCAACTTCCTTCTTATCTATATTAGACTTCCTCCATCTTTAACTTCTCTTCAATCTCGCTAATCTTCATCTAGCGGTGAATTCCAACAAGTTAGACATATTGTTTTTAGTGAAATGGATAAATCAAAGGACCTTCCAATTGATGAAGTTTCATCACAGCCTAAACCTTTCATCATCCGTATTTATAGTTTCAGTATGCGCCTCATGTACGTATACGGGTCGTATTTTAAGTAAAGAATCCCTTTATAGGTATCAAAAGGAATAGGATACGGCCCAAGATATGATGTATGGGGGAATGGAGCAATCAATGCAATTTCTAGGTCCCTTCTTCACCTACCTAAGCAGTAGTGAAGCGAACACGCCTAAAATTGGTGGGCTCTGCAGAATTGGCCCTCCTCTGGAATCCATTATCTTTTCAAGACATATGGGTCTTTCTTGGTACTTCATATATGATATGTTATTCAAATTTTTGTGCTGATTACAAGAGCAAGCAAAAAAAAAAAAAAATCAGTTTGGAATTTGGAGTACAGCTCTCTCTCCACCAATGTGAGATAGGATTGGCTTTTGACAGACAAAAGAAAAAAATGATAATTGATGCAATGCCCAATCACAACATGACAACTTATGAAGAGGGTCCTCATGAATTTCATGAAAAATGAACATGGGATGGGGTGGGGACTGATGGACTCTTTTGCAGTGGATAGTGGAGATGTCAGTGGTGTCAAATGTCAGTTTGCATGTAGTTCAGCTCAAAGTGTATGCTCTAATATGAGGTAAGCATGATGTCACCGTGATTGCCGATGGGAGATTGGATCTATAGTGTACCTGAACGTCCTAATGAATGGTTACATGTATTTGCATGCAGTGCATGTGATTTGTTGAATTTAATGGACATTTCATGGGCGACCTTAGTAGACAAAGAGGCTCACTCTTAGAAAGAACGAGATAATATTATCTTGTAATTTCACTGGATGATAATAAGTAAGAAATTAAGCATTGGGAATGGTCTTAGCTTATGCGAGATATTGTAAGTCATCATGCAACTTTGGCTTCAAAACTAGTTGTTGACAACTAAAAATGACTCAAAAGTTAGTAGGAGATATTAGGATTGAGTTGTCAACAGGATATCAAGTAACGTGATTGCAAATTGATGAGAGCCCAATGTAAGATTGATGTCATCCAATTTACAGTGTCATCAATGAAAAGAAGACCAGAGTAGTTGTTGACATAAGAGTTAAGACGACAGGTGATCAACGATATTCGATGAAAAAGTCAAATCGGAAGAAATCTTCAAGAGTAAGGGTATGCTGCTTTTTGACAAAAAAGAAAAGATAAGGGTAAGCAATTGAAGATCGTGAAAAGCGAAGTTGAGAATTTCAGAGGTAGTTGAAGTTTGTGATTTAGAAAATAGACACATACCAACATTACACTTTGTGCGAGGCAATAAAAAGGCCTAGTAGAATCAGTTGTAGAAGATATGCAATCAGCAATTTTTGACAAATTTTTTGCAGTTCAATTTACTGATTTATCATTATTATTCACAATTCTTTATCCTTTTAGTTTGATTGGCATTAGTAATTCATTCTATATGCCTTGCTTCCTTTTTGAGTTTTCACGTAACTCAATTCACTCAAAAAACCAAAAATCCAACCTTTGATGGAAGGTATTTCATCGACGGCCATTGTTGGCGAAACACTAGTTCAAGGTGACATTTAATGGTATGGTCATGCCTGAACACGTTATATTTAAGAGAAAAAAACTTAGGCACATTTCTTGTCATACTAATTCAATATAGATTTACAAAAATCATTTACTGAACTTCCGACCCTTTATTTACTGTTTTCTTCCGCAGCTGTGTCGACTATAATTAGAAGCAAGAAAGAGAAGGTCAATCTTGTAAATAGAACTCGAGATTCCCACATTCTCTTCCGTGAAACTTTCGTTCCACTACATATAATGCATCCATCTCCGTCAAGAGTCCAACTTTTTCATACCAATACATGCATACTGCCTGTACAATGTCTAGCAGTTTGTCACCCACCCAAATGCTCCTCCTCTTTCTTCTCTCCCTCTGCATCTGCAACATCTCACTGGCTTCTTCATCCTCGAGCGAGGATGGTGCTTTCCGCAGATGGGTGTCGTGGAACGTCGAAAACTACCGTCGTGAGACTTCGTTGAATGCAATGTTGACGGCTCGAGCTCCCGGTATTCCTGGGAAGAAAGTAGTTGATTGGAAGCTGTGGAAAGCAGAGATGAGCAAAATACGAAAGATGGTGAGCCAAGATGGAACTGGCGATTACAGGACGGTTTCGGAAGCTCTTAACAGTATTCCTGCGTTCAACACCAGGAGAGTCATTTTGGTAATCAAGCCTGGCATTTATAGGTAATGTCTATCTAGTTTCCACCTGGCTGCAATTGCACTCTACCCACTCAGGCCTTGCGCCAACACTCGGTTGAAGACTTGAAGTTTCGAGTTTAGAAACTTGAAAGCCGTACATCATTTTCTTAAAATTGGATTGACTGCCGCTTTATGATCACTTTTTAACTCGAAGTTCATGCAAAACTCTAGGGGTTTCGAAGTTAAAAAACTGCCTTTAAAGCTGGTGATAGAAAGTGGGTGAAGATCTGATACGTAGCTGCAGATGCTAGGTAGCTTGAGGGTTAGGTTTGTGAATGGAAGTCCTAACGATACGGTTTTTCATGGAGAATGCAGAGAGAAGATTAATGTACCGAGACACATGTCATTTGTGACATTTTTGGGAGACTCATCTAGTCCACCAACGATCACTGGGAATGACACGGCATCCGTGACTGGAAGAGGTGGAACGCCATTGAAGACGTTTCAGAGTGCAACCGTTGCGGTTGACGCAGATTATTTTGTCGCCACCAACATCAAATTCGAGGTAACTGCTCGACTATGCTGCCATTATATATCATATCGAGTTCAGATTTCATTTACTTAGTTTTTCAGTCCAAGCAGTGGCACGGTCCCTTATATTCATCACAGACAGGCCGAATATATACTCCTGCAGTCGATCTGCTTAGCCGAGCATTCATACAGTTTGATACATAGAACTTTTGCGCATCGAAGAGACTGAATCGTTTAAACTTTGTGTCACCTAATTTCATGGTTTGAAATTATTCTCTGAGCAAAAACTGAGTTGCTTCTTTTTTCTTTTTCATTTTTTCCCTCTTCAACTCCTTTTGGGAACTCGACAGAGAGATATCGCACTTAGGCCTCGAACTCTCAGTCCTTGGGATGAAGGACCTGTGGATGAAAACAGAAGATGAAGCCAACGAATTGTCTGTATCCACAATAAAAGAACAAAAAGAACAGAACTGAGGCACCCGTACCTCGCTATGAGCATAGAGATTCCATCTGCTTGCTAAGGAACAACCCAAGAATCCAAAACATCTCTCAATATTTTTTAACCATTTGAGTGGATCAAAATCGCACTGAGTTCACGGGTTGTCACAAGAAATGCAGGCATTAATTATCAAATGGAATGACTGCTCTGCTTTCAGCATTTTCACTAAAAAAATTCAATTGTCTTCCATGGCTTTCAAGCTTTGGGACCACATGAATGACATCCAATCCTACTAAGATAAGAACGTGCGTTCTGTTTTTCCTCCCTTGTCCTTTTGGTTTGGTACTGAGAATTCAGATGAAGAACATGTCGTCCTACTTACACATAGCGATGCTATTCATTTGATAAAAGGTAGTCTGATATTTTTCCTGAGAGACCCACACTGAAGACCTAGTTGTTATTAAAAAAATATAAGACTCTAGGAAATCTATTATCATCCTAGTTTTGAGGTTGAACCATGAAATATTCTCAGCGAAACCGCTCATGGTGTGCAGAACACAGCTCCACATGAGGTCGGATCGCTAGGAGAACAAGCTGTGGCATTGCGGATCTCGGGCACAAAGGCAGCATTTTACAACTGCAGCTTCATCGGGAACCAAGACACTCTCTATGATCACAAGGGCCTTCACTATTTCAACAACTGCTTCATCCAAGGTTCTGTGGACTTCATCTTCGGCTATGGCAGGTCTCTATATGAGGTACTTTCGTGCCAATTTAGACCATCTGTCCTTTGATTGTGAGCCTACAGAATGACCAAACATGGCATAGTTTGCGCAGAACTGCCATTTGAACTCCGTCACCAAGAAAGTGGCCTCCCTCACGGCTCAAAAACGCACGAATGCCTCGTTGGCGAGCGGGTTTTCTTTCAAGAACAGCACCATCACAGGGAGTGGCCTCCTCTACCTCGGCAGGGCATGGGGAGACTACTCGAGGGTCATTTTCTCTTACACTTTCATGGACAGGGTGGTTGCTCCCCAGGGATGGAGCGACTGGGGTGACCCGAAACGTGACGCGTGAGTTCAATACACTAACCCAAGAGAAGGCTAAACTAAGATGATAATGACGGAACTGTTTTCCTTTTTAACTAGGGGTATAGCATGAAGCTCTTGGTACAGAACAAAGAGGAAGTCCTCAACTGACTAAATTTGAAAACCGAGAAATCATTTCTAAAGCAACTGTAGAAGCCGAAGATAATCATCTCAAACAAACAATATTTGGAAGACGAGTTTCGACAAATTTCTCAAAACTTTTCATAGTAGATAAGCACGAAACAAGAAGTAGAAATGACAGAAACCCATTTCTAAACCAACTAAGCTAGAAACACTGAAAAGGAAGGAAAAGAGTGGGACCCTACTTTCACTGACAAGAAAATTTTCATTTCCTTGCGACAGACAAGTCTACTACGGAGAATACAAGTGCAGCGGACCTGGAGCTAACACGACAGGAAGAGTGCCATGGGCGACAATGCTGACAGATGAGGAGGCTCAGCCCTTCCTAGGGACTTACTACATCGAGGGCGATACTTGGCTCCCGAGCCTTTGAATTTCTAGGAACATATGCAATCTCGCTAGAGAAGGCGAAGAGACTACTAAGAGCCTGCGGGTTAATTGGTCCTTCATGTTCGACCAAAAAAAGAAATTTGTTCCTTCATGCCAAAGATCTTCATTTTGGCATTTCTCTTTCTCTCGGCTCTATTGAAAGAACTTTCGGCGCAATTAAAAGCAAGCTGACTATTGACATAGTCAAAGCACATAAGACGATCGTAAACTGTTATACTGTAGTTCTTAGCGTATTTCTAGAATCCCAGACAGGGGGAGCCTAGGAGAGCCGCCTTTGGTAAAATGCCCGCCCCTACTGTAACCTAACAGATATTCTAGATGTTTAGAACCAAGCAACCAATTACCCTACAGTCACCAATTAGAAAAAAAATAATAGAATGAGATAAAAATACGAAACACAACAGAAGAGTACATATGTCGGTCGACATTAAGCAATGAAGAGTAGCATGGATGAACTGTGATATTTCTTTTCCTTTTGTTTGTTTTGGGCGAAAGATATCCTGCGATTATTACACCAACTACACAAAGCCCTAAAGTACAACAACGTATCCAATGTATAAGAATGATCTGAATAGTAACTTTTAGGCATATCAAATGTAACAGACTCTTAGTTACTGAAGATGTACAGAAGACCTTGTCTTCTCCCTATTGAAAGGAACATTAATTTAGCATCTTGTCTTTCCCCATACTCACAGGAAACTCTTATATCATCCCAAACACCACAACAATGCTTTCTGAGCATCACCGACTGTATGTCCATTGTCACATTGATGTCCTCAGCAGGAATCCATCTGGAAATAAGGAAGAACTAGTCATTAGAAACCCATTCAGGAGAAACTCACGTACAAATCACTCATCAATAATGAACAAGATGAATAATTGCTCGAGTATCTTCTTTTCTGTATGCAAGTAATGGGAGAAGATATCCCGAAAACCTCCTTTCTTAAAGTCGGGCTTTGCCTCCTATGCACCTTCTAAAGTCATTATATGACTATACCCACTGAATTTTTAATTAACAGGGGAATTGCAATCAACAAAAGTGAGATTTGACCATCTTGTCTCACCTTTATTGTGTGATCTAGCGAATTTATTGTGGCATGCTAACCAGTAAACACAACATTAGTAATATCAGGGAACTTCTCCTTGATTGCTGCTTTAATCCCAGACCCAATGGACTCAGGTCCCACGTACTTTACACGGCAGTCTCCGGCCTCAACAGACAACACCTCGACGCGTCCGCCATAATTTGCAATCGCTGGTCTCAATATGTCGAGATGGCGATTCACTGCCTGCATTTACCAAGTGTTGTCATGACCAGCAAGTGAACTTACCCTAGTTTTGCACATGCATATTTTTTTTCCTTTATGTTGGCAAAGAACTAACCTCGGCAGTGTTCTCCCTCACTTCATCATCATATACCTGACGGATCTCTTTGACTGCATCGCCGAATTTTTCCTTTAGTACCCTTTCAATTCCCATCTGCATGGTGGTGGTTGAACTGGGACAGCTCTCACACGCCCCTGAACAGTCAATTTGGTTGTGAAGGGAATTCTCAACTTTGTTCAAATGAACAGTCCTCAAGAAAGCTCACTTTGGAATCACACATGCTTCAACACAGAAATCCCACAGGCTCATTTAATTGAAGCTTTAACTCTATAATCATGAATCCCTCAATTATATTTCCACAGGATCAAATCAATTTACCTTTTAGCACTCATCCAGCTCAGTATTACATAGTCTACCCATTCACATATAGATGCATCCATTACAACAACAGAAAATAAACATTTTCCTTCAACCACTATGCGTTCTCAGGGCAGTCAAGCTTCACCAATTAGGCTGCTAGAAAATTATTTTGAAGAATCCTAAAGGGGGACAACTAAAAGCCAAGTCTCCTCTTGCTTACAGAACCAAAAAGATTAAAAGAAAACAAAGCAGTGTTAAAAAACGTGGAGCATTATAAATCGGGTAAAGCAAATCCTTAGAGACAGATAGGCATGAAAAATCGAGGCAGAATCAGTTTCGAGCATCCAAAGAACATTTTCTTCTGTGCCTTCCATATATAAACGAACTCTATCTCCCCCCCGGTCATGTTAACACCGATTTCCACACTGCTATGTCATTCGAGTTCAATTGCCCAGATTTAGGAATGTAAATGCAGGCAAGGATGGCAACAGAGACAAACTTATTATCCCACTTAAACGATTGCCCAGTTCAAGTTATAATCAGAAGCTGAGCAAACAGGCCAGCCGTAAACACTGCTCTCGATCACTCCACTGATGAAAAATTGACCCGACCCACGATTCGGTTCACGAAAGCAAATTCAACCAGTTCGCTATAATTCAAGAAAGCCCAGAAGACGAAACTGGGTCAATCACGCTCTCACAAAAATTCCTCAAGAAAGAATCTCGAAACCAGCCAAAATCCAAAATTTCCGAAACCCGACGGAACACAGAGGAGCAACTCGCCCAAACCGACCTTGGAGCCTGAGAGAGACGACGCCGTCCTCAACGGAGACGACGTCGACGTTCCCGCCGTCGGCAATCAGGTAAGGCCTGACGTCCTCGAGGACCACGTCGACGTTCGGGGCCGTGAGCTCGAACGTCTGGGCAGAGTAGAGCCCCGGAGAAGGAGCAGAGGAGGGCCCAGCCGGGGCGCCGGAGCTCGAGGCTCTGGAGGACGCCCTCAACGGCGGTCGGTCGCGAGACGAGAATCTGGGTCGAGGAGGGAACGGGAGATGCGGCGGCGGGGGGCGGTGGGGTCTCGACGGAATCGGCGGGCCAGGAGACGGGAGGCGGTGGAACTTGGCGCTCGCCAGGGACGCCATTTTCCGGGCGGCGGGACGAGACTGGGGAGTAGAGGTGTTAAAATGGGTCATAAACCCATTTATGACCCATTTAAATCTTAAATGGGTCATAAATGGGTCACTTGTTTATAATAAAAGATAGTTAAATGGGTTTCACAATTAAAGGTTTAAGATAGGTGGGTCTTAAGTGGGTTTTAAATGGGTTGGGTTGAAAACTCATCTTTAACAAAAACATTATAATCCCTCCCTTCTCTCTTTAACTTTATAAAAATCGAAATTATAATTTTTTTATTTTTATTTTCTCTTTTCTTTTTCTTCCTTTTTTATCTTTCTCCTTTTTTTTCTTTCTTTTTTTTTTCTTTCTCCTTCCTCCTTTCGGTTGCCAACACAGCGACGGCCGGCGACGGCCGGCGACCGGCCAAGCGAGCCTCGAGCTCATCGGGGCGTCGGGCGAGCTCAAGCTCGCCGAATCCCGACTAGGCGAAGGCCTCACGACGCTCGGCGAGGCTTGAGCCTTGCCGATTTGGCGAGACTCGAGCCTGCCAACGTTGGGCGAGGCTCGAGCCTTGTCGATCTGGCGAGCCTCGAGCTCGCTGGTGTCGGGCGAGGCTTGAGCTCGCCGAATATGGTGAGGCGAAGGCCTCGTCGACGTTGGCGAGCTCAAGGCTCGCCGGCATCGGGCGAGGCTCGAGCCTCGCTGATCTAGCGAGACTCGAGCCCACCGGCATTGGGCGAGGCTCGAGCCTCGCCAATGGCTCGCCGGCCGGCGAGGCTCGAGCCTCGCCGGCTTCCGGCGAGGGGCGAGCTTGAGGCTCGCCTATGGCCGGTCGCTAGCCGTCATCGTGCCGGCGGCCGGCCAAAGAAGAAGAAGAATGAGAATAAAAAAGAGAAAAAGAAAAAAGAAAATTATATTTTAAAAATAAAATAAAAATAATTAAAATTTTAATTTAAAAAAATAATTAAATTTCGATTCTTTTAAATAATTATTTTAAAATTTATAAAAATTTTCCATTAAATTTATATTGTATAAAACTATTTTAGCAACACAATTTAAAAAAATAATATATATAAAAGCTTGGAAGTATTTTAATAATATAATCTTTAAAAAAAACATAGGAATAATTTTTTCTAAATTTGTTAAATATGAAAGTATTTTATTAATAGGGTTAATACCCTAAAAAACTCCAAACTGGTACACTTGTGACAAATTTACCCCAAACTATTTTTTTGACCACAAAAAACCCCAAACTGGTACATATGTGACAGATCTACCCTCCGTTAGCTTCCGTTCGATTTTTCCGTTAATTTTGCTGACATGGTTGTTGACGTGGCAAGCCATGTGGAAATTCATAAGTTTAATACCATTAAAAACCTCAAACTGGTATATTTATGACAAATTTACCCCAAATTGGTATATTTATGATAAATTTACCCCAAGTTGGTATATTTACGATAAATTTACTTTAAATTAATTTTTTCGATCATAAAAAACCTAAATTGGTACACGTGCGGCACATTTATCCTCTTTCAATTTTCCCAAATTTGACTGAGTTGTGATGTCCAATCAATTTTATTTTCCAGATTACTCTAACATTGCCTCCGTATCATTAATACTTGATTTTTTTCTTTTATTTGGGAAAATTGAAAGAGGGTAAATGTGTCGCACGTGTATCAATTTAGGTTTTTTATGATCGAAAAAATTAATTTAGAATAAATTTGTCGTAAATATACCAACTTGGTGTAAATTTGTCATAAATATACCGGTTTGGGGTAAATTTGTCATAAATATACCAGTTTGGGGTTTTTAATGGTATTAAACTTATGAATTTCCACATGGATTGCCACGTCGCAATCACGTCAAGCAAAATTAACGGAAAAATCGAACGGAAGCTAACGGAGGGTAGATTTGTCACATATGTACCAGTTTGGGGTTTTTGGTGGTCAAAAAAATAGTTTGGGGTAAATTTGTCACAGGTGTACCAGTTTGGGGTTTTTTAGGGTATTAACCCTTATTAATATGAGTTGGGTCGGGTCGGGTATGGGTTGGGTATGGGTCGGGTCGGGTTTGGGTCGAAAAATTTACATTAAGCATAAATGGGTTATAAATGGGTTAATGGGTCAATTTGGGTCGGACCATTAATGACCCGACCCAAACCCGACCCGACCCACCCGTTTAACGGCTCTACTGGGGAGTTGGTAGATGCAGAGACGAACCGAACTGGGACGGATCGAGGAGGGTCGAACGCCTTCTCAAGAAGAAGAATCCTCCTTTTATATCGAATTACTACAGCCAAGAGAAATTGCAGTCTTCTGGTTCTGAATTATTCAAGAATCGATTATTTCTTGTATCCACAGTATATATAAAAATATTCTTACATATTCGTATTCCTTACCCAATTCTTCCACATGTCGACATGAATACGACCGCCATAAATTCGCTAGCTTTTGCCCTATATCTTGTTGTGTTGTTAGGTGAAAAAAGAAAATGCGAGGAGTGACTCTCATCTAATAGCTCTTAAACGATATTGTAACGACGAAACAAAATGAATTGAAATTGAGAGTTAGAATAAAATCGAATTTTTTGCTTATCTCTCCTGAATCTCCAAAATTTTAGGGCAAGATTAGAGATTTCCAAAGATTTTTGAAGCACAAGGGAGCTCTTGTTTGGAGGGAAGATGCCGGAGACGGTGAGAGAATGGAGAGGAATTGCTATCTATGGCTATCAAGGGGGTGCTTAATAGAGATGAAGTGAAGGAGGATTTCCGAGAATTCATAGATTTTTGATCGATAATGAGTATCCTTCGAACATGTCATTTTTCACAATAGGGGTTGTAAAGAGGTGCGTTGCCAACTATTTGAATGTTCATCCTAAGATGATTGAAGATTCATCTTTAAATTTGACTCTTCGTTAGAAGGCCAAGAATGCCAAATTTTCCATGTTGAATCCACGTCTAATGAGTCCATTGCCACGTGTTTCCATATTTAATAGAATTTTGGTCAAAAGCTAATAGAAAGTGAATGAGTTCAAGATAAATGTATCACGGTTATAAATGGATATTGAAAAAATAATATAAATGATCCTTAAATTTTGGAGTAACATGTAAAGTTATTTATAAACTTTTAATTTATTTAATATGGTCCCAAAACTATTAATTAATGTTCAATGCGGTCATTTTGTTTCTTAAAAACAACAAATCATAGGTTATTTGATGACACGTATTGCCATTTGCTAAGCAAGATTATTATAAATGACAAGTCAACATATCAATCTATTTATCCATGTACTTTAGAAAAGGAAAAATAGGACGATAATCTCAATATCTTACTTGGAAATTCAAATATCGTTTATTGTTCAAATTTAGCGGATTGCCATCACATCGCAAATTTCTTAACTAAAATTAATGGGAGAATGATATTGAATATTTTCATATAATTTAATAATTAGATTGAATATTAACTAATAATTCAAAAATTATATTAAACAAATGAACATTTTAGGAATGGTTGTACAAAAATTATGGCAAATCTGGAAATCCTGCAATGACTTGTTGTTCAGAGCTAAACCCTTCTATCCCCAGCATATGATCACCTCAACAAAGGCAAGGAAAAGAGTAGATGCAAACTGACATACCTCAGATTTGGACTCCTTCATTTCCAGGTGTGCCCAAAATCAATGCGGGTGGATCTTAAGAGCGTGTTTGGTAACGATGCTTTCTCCCGAGAATAATTTTTTTTATCATAAATGATTTTTTCTGATTCTATTTTTGAGAATAATTTTTGAGTAAAAAAACTTATTTGGTAATTATCCAAAATTTTAATTTCTAAGATAGAAATGCGTTTGGTAGAATTCTATTTTTCTGTTTATTTTAATTTTTAATATTTTTATTATATTTTTCTCGTTTTTCTTATTTTTCTTTTTTTCTTTTTCTCTTCTTCCTCCTCCTTCATTGGCAAGGCGAGGTCCGGCGAGCTCGCCGAAGGTGCACCTAGCTAAGACGAGGCTTGACCTCGCCTAGCCAAGGACCAACGATGCTCTGGCAAGGTCACCAACCCTTGTCTGGCCGGTCACCAACCATAGTCGAGATCGGCAACTGGCCAAAAGGAAGAAGAAGAAGAAGAAGAAGAAGAAGAAGAAGAAGAAGAAAAGGGAAGAGAAGAAGAGAAAAGAGAAGAAAAGAGAAGGGAAAAGAAAAAAATTGAACTTAATTTTAGGAATTGTTCCCAGAAACAAGAAGCAACATTTTTCTGCATCTTGATTTTATTCTAAATCTATTCCTATGAACAAAAAAACTAATTTTTGTTCTCGAAAGCAAAAAATCTATTAAATGGATTTTTCTTTTTTAAAAGAACATAATTAGTGTTACCAAACGAGCCATAAGTTGAAGAAATAAGGGAAGAGGCTATGGCCTATGTTTGCCAAGACAGCTGAGGTGTCCTCATAGATGGAGTCGCTTGCACAATGCGAGTTTCTTCAATGATCCAGGCGAAGGCAAAGGCAGCGCTACAAACCTTAAAGTACTTTGAAGGGAAACTAAATTGAAGATGGAAATGGAGATCGACAGCTCTAAATTGGTGAAGGCGATGATTGAAGGTACACAACAAGTCAATTAGGAAGCATACGCTGATTACCGAAACCCAAGCGCGTGTGAAAAACTTTCCTAACCTGATAATATCTCATTATCGAAGAGAGAGCAATTAAGTGGTGGATTGAGTCGTCAAGGCTCACCAGAACAAGTCTCTATCCCCCCACTTGCCTTTTGGGTTTATTATGTTCCGAAACCCGTGCTTCAATTACCCAAACTTTTACTCAAATGAGAATGTTATAAAAGCTTTTTTGACCGAAAAAAAATTCACCTATCTGAATGTTCATCCTAAGATTATTGAAGTTTCATCTTTCTCGCTAAACTGATCATTTTCCTTAGATTTAACTCCCTGTTATAAAGGGCCATGGATGCTAAATTTTCCAAGTCGGATCCACGTCAAATGAGTCCCTTGCTGCGGGTTTCCACATTGGCAATTTAACAACATTTTGGTTGAAAGCGAATAAAGAGTGCCTTTATCACTAAATACTAGTAAATGATCTTGAGATAAATGCATCACAGTTATGATTTGAGATTGAAAAATAATATAAATGGTCCTTAAATTTTGAAATAACGTGCAATGTCATTTATAAACTTTTAATTTATTTAATATGGTCCCAAAACTATTGATTAATGTTCAATGCAATCATTCTATTTGTTAAAACAACAAATCATATGTTATTAGATAACGTGTATTGTCACGTGCTAAATAGGATTATTATAAATGATAAGTCAATATGTCAATCTCTTTATCTATGTACTTCAAAAAAAGGAAAAATAGGACAATAGTCTCAATGTCTTACTCAAATAATTCAAATATTGCTTATTGTTCAAATCTAGCATATTAAAATCACATTACAAATTTCGTCAACTAAATTTGATAAAAGGATAATATTGAATATTTTCATATACTTTAAAAGTTATATCGAATATTTATTAATAATTCATAAATTATATTAAACAAATGGACATTTCAGGAACGGCCGTACGAAAAATTATCGGATAATTTTTTCTGTAGAGATTATTGGTGGAACCATACTATATATATTTCGTACGGCGTCGATAAAAACCCAATCTTACCCTCCCCCGCCATCGCCAGTCTCTTTTTACCAAAACAGATTCCTCGGGTGGCGGAAAAGCTCGCCGCCTCCGCACCGCCTCCGGCGGCTATCTCCGGCGCCGCCCGCTGCCGCCCCGCCCCGCCCCGCCCGGCCCCGACCTCGCTTCCCCTCTCGCCTCGGTACGCTGTCGGTCGCGCCTCCGCAAATGCGTAAGGCCATGTCTTCCTCTTCGCTTCTTCCTCCGTTCCGATCGAACTCGTTCGCGAGTTGAAGCTCTTCGGGAACCGTCGCCGCCGCCGCCGCCCCCGCCGCCGGAATCGGCGGTGCTCGGAGAGGTCGCTCACCGGTCCGTCTTTTTTCTTCTTCTCCTCTTCTTCATTTTCAGCTCCGTTTCGCGCCGTTTCGCAGTAGCAGCTGGAGCTGGCTAGGGTTTGGCGCGCGCTGCCGGC
Source organism: Eucalyptus victrix (assembly GCA_016097545.1). Classification (NCBI taxonomy): domain Eukaryota; kingdom Viridiplantae; phylum Streptophyta; class Magnoliopsida; order Myrtales; family Myrtaceae; genus Eucalyptus; species Eucalyptus victrix. The sequence goes on from CM027842.1 coordinate 11,180,952, forward strand.
ATGGAGGAGGCTGTCAAATGCAGGCGCCAGAAGCTGGTCCTCTCGAGAGGCTCAGCGGTGGAAGTCGCGCGCGGCGACGGCGGCGGCTCGGGAGGCGCGTGGTACGCGGCCAAGATTGTGGATGTGGAGTCGCCGCGGAAGCAGTCTGGAAAATCGAGTAGGATTCGGAAGGTTTTGGTGGAGTATGAGCAGTTGGTGAGCGAAGGCGAGCCTAAGCCTTTGGTTGAATCGGTGGAGACTCGGTATGTGAGGCCTCTTCCTCCGTCGCAGGAGGGCGAGCAGCGCGGCTTCGAGTTGGATGACTCGGTCGAGGCGAAGTGGAGAAATGGATGGCGGCATGGGATTGTGAAGTTGGTTATGGAGGGCTCGCGGTATTGCGTTTGTATTGATGGTGAAGGAGAGGATGCTGTGTTTGAGGGCAGCGATTTGCGGGAGCATTGGAGCTGGATCAGAGGGAGATGGTATCCCGCCAGGAAGAAGAAGGAGGAGCAGGAGCAGGTATACAATCCACCCTTGGCTTCTGTGGTGAACAATGAGGGTTGCGGCTTTTGTGATTTTTCTCGAGTGGAATTGGTTGGTTCATTGGTTTCTTGGATGGTTTCTCTGTTTGTGTGATTTTTCATGTGGCTACACCGCAAAGCTCTCTTTAGTTCTACTAATTCTAAGTGAAATTTTTGGAATTTGTGGGTTCTTGATATTGGAGTGCACGATCCCCAATTAGTAGGTTTTTTTATTTGCTGTATTAGTTTTTGCATCAGGACCCTAATAAGTATTACGGTCACTATGTGCGTGGAGATTACTATTCCTTTTCTCTTGTCCATTGAGAGTGCTCTATTTTGACAGTATAAGTGCCAATACCACTAAGGTAGTTGTCTATTATTATAAGCTACGGCAATTTGATGGTGGGGTATTATTCATGATACATACTGTTCTGTGGCAATCTCCCCATGGTGTCTTTTGTTATAATTTCTCATGTTGTTGACTTCTAGAATTTTTTGACTTTTTTTTTTTTTTTTTTTTTAAATCTCTTGTATTTGGGAGTGTGTGAATTTTGCATTTTGTCCTTATTGGATCTTTAAATGCTTTCTTGTATCTAGGTTTCTATCAAGTATCGTGCCTTTCTTTTTACTGCCTTTATACCTGTTTATGACTCCAAGTTCTCGCATTACTTCCCATAATGAGGCTGTTAAGAATGCATTTAACTTACAGAGAGAATGAATTTCTAAAATTTAATGTGATTGTACTATTGTAGTCTTCACCCTTAATGCTTTAGTAGATAAATCTCAGGTCTTATCTGCAATATGTTTTGCCTTAGCTTAAGCAGCAATAGCTCTTAAAGGCTAGAGATTAAGGTGATTGAATTCTATAGTTGAACATGGAAAGGTTGGCTAAACCCCTCTCCTGCATTATCTCCCTATGTCCCATCCCTTGGTTAGGACAAATTTTTTAGCTTCCATGTCAACTCATGGTACCATCAGATTATCAGCTTGCTGGGACTTGTTTGCTACCTGCAAACTATGGTTTAATTTTGTGCTTCTGTCTGCTATCCCGTGCTGCATGCACTTCAAGTAGTATGTGCAAACTCTATATGAACCAAATGGAACCGCATGTATCTATGGCTTGCAGAAGAGGAGACAGTAATAATTTGTTATGCTGCATTAGATGTCAGAATTTTGAGATTTCCATAGTTTCTATGCTGGAAGAGTTGATTTTATCATGACCAGATGGGATTAGTAGATTTAATTTATTTTTGTGATACTTCTTGATTTTAGGAAGCTCCTTTGACTGTAGACAATCTAGGGCCATCAGAAGAACCATGTGATATTAAGAATATGCCTAAGGTTGGAACAGAACTTGAAGTCCCAGATGTTTTGGAGGAAACAGTGAAGATGCAGCCAGTTTCACGGACTTCGAAGACTCCCTACGGCTTGCGACCAGCTAAAAAGAAGCGTGGAGCCTTGATTGGAAATGCAGCAAGTCGACGACTTCTGAAGAAACTAAGTGAAGGCACTGCAGAGGTGCCATCAGTTGCAGCAGATCAGGCAAGAGAGCTGCTTATGGAAGCATCAAGAGTGCTAACTGGTACAGCCAAGTCTAAAAAAGGGATCTCTGGTATTGGAAGGTTAAAGAAAACCATAATTGTTGATGATTCTGTTAAAAGTGTTGCTGGAATGGTGAGCTGGATTTTTTTCATGTTATCCTTCTTAAACTTATTTTTTTCTTAATATGTAAGAATATGCTCTTATAGAGAGAAACTTGACAATATTGAGTTGGATACATTTTGAAGTGAGACTTGCTTCTGCGGATGTTCTAATCTATTAATTCAGGGAAAGATGAATTAGGTTGTTCTTACTCAAGAGAATAGCACATACCAAATTATGGGGTCTATGCTAGAATTGTGGTTGCATATATTGGGTTCTGCATGCTAGTTGCGTGAAAATGCACATTTTGGGAAGAAATTGATGTTGGATACCATAGAAGAGCCTATCAAAAGCGGGTGCAACTGGAGTTTTGTTAAACTTGACTGTCTTGATTGGGCAATTTTTTGTTTGCTTCTCCCTCTTCCAGTGTAGAAACAGTAGCCGGACTAGTTCCTGTCAAGTGGGTTCTATTTGTTTAGTGAGAAAATGTAAAACAAGATATTTGCGGCTAGGTCTGTATGACACTTAGTAATTAAAACGATGCCTCTGTGAGCTCTGGTATCCTGGGGGCTTCAAATGACACTGGGCAATGGGCTTTTGACATGGGTGTTTTGTCACTGTATTGTAAATGATATATATTTAGTCAGCTACAAGGTATAAGCTGAAAATTCAAATGATATAAGTTATTCATATTGTCATCTTGACGTGATGTGCAGGAAAATGAGAAACAGAAGGCAGTTGAATTCAATGACACTGTAAAGTATGCTATTCGAAGAGGGGGAAAATTTGCCATCTCTAAGGCTAAATACATCAACACACATAAACCAGGTACATGATGTTAAAGCATAAATTACAGTATTATTAGAATAAATTTTTGCTTTAGCGGAAGTTTTACTCATGTTATTGCAGGTAAGGGGGACAATGCTGGAAGTTCCATCAAGAGAGTTGTTCAAACGTTAATGCAAGAAGACGGTATTCCAAAATTGAGTTGTGTCTTAGGGTTGCAAGCTGAAAGGAGAAGTTTGATGTTTGCAGATACAGATCAGCTTCTTAACAAAGAGTTGGTGAGGCTCCTCCTCAAATTAAATAAGGGTGCAATCTATTTGCCAGTGATGTTCCTTTTGGGAAAACAAGAAAGTGATAGAGGAGAAGAATCGATAGGAAGGGATAAATATGGGCCTCATTTGATGCAGATATGGATGGCAAAATTAAGCTCAAATTTTTTTTAAAGATACAGGGAACTCAATGTTTTTATGTGATGCATTTGTTGATTGTCAATTAAGTAGAACCCAGCTTTTCATTCATAAAAGCACGCCGATCTTATTTAAGCTCTAATTTTTTCCATAGATATGAGGAACTCAACATCCCTTATGTGATGCATTCAGTGATTGTCAGTTGTGTAGAACCCAGCTTTTCATTCATAAAAGCACACTGATCTTATTTGAGATAGCCATGACTTCAACTTGGTCCCATAACTTAGCCTGTGTTAACTATTAATCTCTAAGGCAGACCTCCTTGATATTAGCTTGGTGTACCCAATTAGAGAGGCTAGCTGGGTGCTTCTTCAGGACTTTGTTATCCCTCTTACGTGATACTTTATGGCAGTCTTGCAGGTGATGTCCTGATACCTGTTCTTGTGCAGGGTAAAAATGAGCAGAATTGCGAGGGAAAGAGTCACAAAAGGAAGAGAAGAAAGCCACAGAAGTTGGTGGTCGTGAGACCTGAGGTTCCAGAGACAGGTATTCGATCACACCAAATTCATCAAAACATTGTAGGAAACAAAACAATTGAGACAGACCCCACATGAAAAAGGGAGATAAGAAGCCAGTGATAACTTACTACTTGATACGCTAATTCTCCAGGATCAGATACTTACTGAATGATTAAACATGATGGTCTAAGGCTGTGTCTCTTGTCAAGTAAATATGCAAAGAGAGTAAGGACGAGAGGAGTAAACGAAGAGATAGAGAAGGTTCTGTTCTCTCTGTGTTTAAATAAATGAAGTAAAAGGAATGGGAAGTGGAGAGAGTTTATATGGAAATAAATGTGGTAAAACGTTGGAATTTACTGCCGTACCCTTCTAGTATGTAACTCTGCAAGCATATATGCCATTTCTGTCGACATAGTTTAGAGTGCAACGCCAACATCAGGAAATAGACGTTAAAATAGCAATTGCTCAACTATCCTTGTTAGGAGGATATAGAAATGGCGGGCTCAATTGGCAATTTTCCCTGTCCAATCCTCTCTTCCACTTTCCTCTCTGCCCAAGAGTGTGAAGTTAATTTCCTCATCAACTCTTTCCCAAGATTGAATTCTTTTCCCCTCACTTCATATTCTGCCAAACTTGCTGTAAAAGATCCAATTAGTGTATGCCTGGCCATGATCCACAGAAGTATGTCTGATGTAGGCATGGAGCACAACGTAACCAGTGCTGTGGTTGGTGAACCAATTTCAAAGGATTATGCTACCTGGAGAGTTCAACCACCTTCAAGGTTGGAAGCATATCGTTCAGGTAGGGTGACAATGGCCAAACTATATTGAAATACTGCACTTGTTTATATTTGCTGGCCAAGTAAATTGGGTATAGTTGCCTTAGCAAACAGTACATTCTTAGCTGTCACATTAATCGGGAAGAATTGAACCTTCAATCAACTTGGCGAGTGAATTCTTTTGACTACTTGGTGGAAATGGTGGATTACTTTGTAAAGCTGCTCAGACACGCTTTTGGCATTTTACTTGGGAATAAAAAAATTCTCAGCAATTTTTTATTGCTTGTTATTCATGGATGCAGAATATCTTACGATATGCTCCCTCTTCTAACTTTCCTCAGAAACCAAGTTATGCGCACATGAACAATGTCAATGCGTATTTCTTCATCTCATACGGATCACTAATGGTTAATTTTTCAATAGCAGGAATATATTGGTCCAAATTCATGAGTACCATGAGAGATTCTTAATGTGGTGCTATATTCTGTGGATTGAGATCTCTGTTATTATATTCCAGGTGGTCCAGATGCGTACAGAAGGGTGGGAGCCAATGATTCTGGGAATTTCGAGAAAAAGAATGACTTATGCAATGCTGAGACATCTAACACGAATGAAGATCAACCTCTATCAACATGTTCTGAAGGAATACGCACACCGATGGCCATTGAGGGATCAAGTAAGTTAGCTTTAGTAGGCCATGGGCCCAGCTCAATTGTGTCAATCTTTTGAGGCAAAAGAAAAGAGTAATTAATGTCTTGAACTGTTGTTTTTCGTATTAATGTCATGAAACCTGCATGACTGACGTGTTAGGTGAGAGCGTGTCTGGCGAGAGTAGATGCTTATTCGCGAAAACCTCGCCTGTTTGGAGGATGATTGAATCAATGGAAATTTTCCAAACAACACCGCAAAATCCTCATTTCAGTCCTCTTCGGGTGTGTAAAGAAGGATATCGTGAAGGAGCAGCTATTGGCATCATGGCAACTTTTGCATCTTTGACCGAAAAAATATCCAACCTGCTATTTGATGACTCAAGATGCCATTTTGATAGCTGCTTGGAGACTCTTTGTGACATGGAAAAGCATGGATTTGAGGTTACAGCTCTGCGGAGTCACTTGAATGAGTTGCTAGCAATTAAAGAGAAGCAGGAACTGCTTCAGGATGGGTTAAAGGATGCCGAACTTGAAATTGCTGACAAGGAACGCAAAGGGAGAGAAATTAGTGAAGAGATGGAAAAAATTGATAAGAAGATGACTGAGTTACGAGCAAAATATGCTGTGCTGAAGTCAGAAAAGGAAAAAAAAGATGTTGAGATTGCCAGGTTGAGGATGAGCTTGAAAGGCAACGATGAACAAATTTCACGTGTGCGGCTTGAGTTTGAAAAATTGGCTGCTCTTCTCCCTTGGAAATCAAAGTGATCATCCAGATATTGAGGTTTGTTGCCTTGGGTCTCCTAACTGTTCGTTCATGGTAGAGTTTTGCATTATTTGTTTGTAACATTTGCCTACTTGAACTTCATAGTTCTACTTGGAATAGTTGAGAATGCATTTATATTCCTCTCTCTATCCGGTAGATTAGGACCCTTCTTGTCACCTGTTCCTATCAACTTAGTCTAGTCTCCTTTAAGATTGGAATTATTTATATGTGGTGTATGCCATCGAAATGCAAATGTTTCATGTGGCCTGATTAGTCTTTCCCCAGAGATTCTGCCTGATTTTTAGCCATTGAACACCATTTCAAAATGCTGAGAGAAAACAGAGTTGAAGTAAATAATGTATTAATTTGTGGTGAAAATGGGCATTTGCCCGATTTTTATTTGCACATTATAGGACAAATGACACTAATACCACGTCTACCCAGTATATTCAATGCTAGGCTTATAATGAGTATAAGGACCTCCAAAGATTCTCTTTTCTCCCTATGAACTTAAAAAAAAAAATTCATGGGATGATTTATGAATTTTTAATCAGTCTCCAAAGTAAGGGGTTGAGAGATCTATAATAGAATAGAGTACTATATATTTACCGGGAACCCATGCACAAATATATGTATGATACAAAATGAATTTCACATGATTGCTTTGATAGAATACTTTGAACTTTTATTTTAATATAGATTTCTGTACCTCCTGTTTAGTGAATTCTAGCTAGCACTACTAAGTTTTGAATGCGATCGTCTTGGAGGAGTTGTGGTCGTTGTGATATTGATCCTCCATATGCGAAAGTTGCCAATCTCATCTTTCTTCACATGGTCGATCAGTTTATGACGGACAGAGGCTGGTTCAATTAGGTGAAACTCCAACTTATAAAATTTCCATGAATCCGAATGGGGCAGGCGAGATTTAGTACAGGTAGTTGATGTTCTTGAATTAATTAGGTGGTAGTTCCATCTGTTTCTTTTCCTCTTGTCCTTTTAGTCTCCTTTTTATGAAAAAATGTGGTCCATGGTCTATCCGTCCTCGTGCTCTGTTCGAAAGGAGAATGAAAATGAAAGAGAGACGTGACCTATCAATTGTCACTCAACTTGTTCGGATGATGACAAAATGGTTTGAGCTTGATGCGTCATATAACTCGATGTTGTGTATGTTACCAATGTATACATCTGAGTTATTTTCATTTCATAAAAATACTTGGTCCACTTGCACGAGCTACGCATTTAGGTAAACTGATTTTCTTTTGACTTAATGAAACGTGGAAAATTGCTTTATAGCAAATATGAAAATACTAAAAATCACACGAGGACGAAAGCAAATCTATAATCTCTAAATATTCCCATTTCGTTGACGAGAAAAAAAGGAACCGTGATTTAGAAATACGGTGTCAGATTAGCTATAAGGGTTTCCTTCATACCTGTTCTCTAGCTCTCCTGCTTAGGCAACTTAAGGGCCCTACCCTTTTAGCTGATTGCTGCCAATAGCACCACCAAGTTGCTGAATTCTTGATTGAGAACATTTGACTGTCCATTGAAAGTATGAAAGTTGAATGTAAGTGAATGGCAACACGTAGAAAGTCAGATACTGGGAGATAAAAGTTAATCAGAAACACTCACGAACTTAATCCCAATCATATCCTCGAACTTTATCGGGTTCAATAAACGTGATCTCAAACTCGTCTCGCTGTCATGAGTCCAATTGCAAACCTACAGCATTTAAGCGGTTCGAGAACCGGATCTAACTCAACAATCTGCCATAGTAATAAGAGAGGCAAGAGCGAGAGTGTGTAGTAGTTGCAAAGACGAGTGGAATGCTCAAATCATCAGTAATTACTTGCGTGTGCTCATTTATCCCCTTGGTACCGAATGCATAAGAACCTACAAAAGCTGTCAAGCCATGAGAAATTTGCATGTGATCGATGACATGCTGTTTCTGATGAAAATAATCTTCTTCTATTCAGATTTCGCCTCTTGTAATCATGAACAAGTATATAGTTCGAGGCCCTGGCAGCACATCCTCACCGAACAAAATGCATCAAAGATCGCACGGACTTGTTCCATTGTTCTTGTCATGATTAATACCACGAAACAAGTAGCGGAATAGTAAGTCAGTTGATTCGAAAACATGTTATTAATCCCACCTTTCCTTCTTCAGAGCACCAATGCTCGATGACTGCTAAATATCAATTCATATCTGCTCGACTATCTTGTCTTTTGGCAATTTCCTCTACAGTCAAGCTTTAATCAAAACCTGGCTTCAACTCACCCTTCCGTTTTCACCGCCTTGTACTCTCATATTCTATTTAACCCAATCCCTGGTCAATTTGGTTAAGCATGGATCAAATTCGAACTTCGACAGAAAAAAAGGGAGACAGAACATAAAGCATTTCATAACTTATTTGCAGTAATACAGAGAAAGGAAGCACTCCATGTATATCCTGATAATCCTCCATATCTCATCCTCTCTCTTTTGTGGCGTATATCATGCCAATCCAAGAAATTGATAGGCACCGAATGTGAGATTCTGATCACGGTACCAAAAAATTCCCTAAGAGCAGCTTCTCAGGACTGCTGAGACGGGTACGCTACTGTCATCGATAATGTTATAGTGGTTTAAAATTCTGTCGCGATAGTAATTCTAAACGTCACTAAATCCTCCTTAACATGACGGATAAGTGCTCGTCTGGTAAAATGGCGTTGCTAAATGATATTTTTTTCCCGTACTGAACGACTAGACAGAGCTCTAGCGAATCTGGAACGGAGAGTTCTTTTCACTGCAGCAGCACTTCCAGCACGGGGCTCGGGTCACCATCCTTTAACTAGGAGCAATCTGCCTAGAGCATGGGGACTTTTCAGAGGATTGTACACGAGGTCTGGAGATCTACAAGACTAAACTTAGCCCCGTTAGCAGAGAAGTTAAGGTAAGTATCAGATGCATTATGGAAGTGGAGCAAGCAGGAGCAGACGAGGAGAAATGTACGGGGATGAGATCCAGAATTTATCGGCTGAAATGAGTAGATAAGAATACAATAGTCTTCCCCGCGACTATAATTCAAGGGCGATAGAGGGATCCTTACCGAGAATCAATGAGCGGAAACCCCACTGTCCTTGAAATTCAGACCCAGCAGCTTTTCTAGAATCTTTACTGCTCATAAAGGCGTTGCAGCTTCCATTCAATCTTGAAAATTGGCCCGGTACAGGGACATAACATGACAGGTCTCTCAGACAGCGAGTGGCGGTCTAAATGGACCCTCGTATCCAAATAACTGGTCAGTGCTTGACAAAGATGTATGCAAAGAGACGCAAGAGTTCTTAGGGCTGTTTGTTTAAATTTGTTTCTGTTTTTTGGAACATAAATTTTTGTTTTTTTATTCCGGAGAACAAAAAAAGAAGCATTTGTTTACACTTTTGTTTCCGAAAATAGATTTAGAACATAAACAAGAAGTAAAGAAATAGAAAAAACTTATTTCTTATTTCCGAAAATAATTCCAAAAAACACTTCTTCTTCTTTTTTTCTCATTTTTCTTCTTCTTTTTTCTTTGGCCAGTCGCCAGCTTCGGCCATGGCCGGCAATCGGTGACCTTGCCAGAGCATCGTTGGTGGCTAGGTGAACTCGGCCTTGCTGATCTAGGCGAGCTCGAACTTGCGCTCGCCCAACCAAGGCGAGGCCGCCGGCCCTCATCGGCCGATTGTCGGCGACCAACCAAAAGGAAGAAAAAGAAAAAAGAAAAAATAAATAAAATATTAAAAAATTAAAAGAAACAAAAAAATTATACAAGTTTATCAAACGTGTTTTTTTTTTTTTTTTTCTATTTTAGGAATAAAAATTTTGTGTAGTTATCAAACGCATTCTTCTCGTTTAAAAATTATTCCGAAACGTAAATAGAAACGTTTCTATTTCGAGAATAATTTTTTAACAGAAACGTTATCAAACGCACTCTTAGCCACTAGGAAATTTACACCTTTCTTGAGTAGGACATACACATGAAGTGCCAAACCCAAGAGATTTTAGACCAAATTTGATGTCTAGGCAAATGCAGTTTTGCATGTAAGATTTTGCCATAGTCATAGCCAGTAGGTTGAAACCCTAGTTATCTGCGCTTGTTTCCAATGAACAAAATTTGTACATGGAAGACAAATTTAAGATGATATATTAGCAGTATAGTAAGTCCTTCATCAACTGAGAGTCTGAAGGGGGGAAAGGGATTGTCAAGCAACATAGAAATTAGATACAGTGAAAGTCTACAACCAAGTAGAATGAGATTTCTTGGAGGGTTGTTAGAAGAAAATGAGGCTCTATGACATACGGGTGAATTAGGTGGTGCGACGTGTGAAGACTGCAAGCCTCTCCCTTACTTTCGACGTACAAGGCGACCTGCTTTCCACGTATGTTTTCATTTTGTTTGCAAAGGTTCTATCAATGCCATGTCGAAGCCCGCACTGAGGGCTCTATCAAAGGAATTAAATTTGGATCGTCATCGTACAGAAACGTCCCTTCCGCTGTTTCCTAATGCCAACTAACCGCTCGGTACCATTCTTAAAAACTGTTGCTCTCGCGTCGTAACCATAACTCTCGTGGAAACATGTCTTATGAATTTCAGTCGTCGGTGATCACGACTTTGTCGATGAGCTTGTAAAGGTTGGTAGAAGTGTAATGACCAAGATCCCATCGCTGGTCCTATAAATGGCTGTGATGATACCGATGCACCCTTTTTTTATATCATATCAATTCAGGCCCCGCTTTGCATTCGCTTTCAATGCGCTCCTCATTCCCGCGGCTTGCTCCATGGATGGCCCCGCAATAACGTTGTGCTCGATTTGATGATTTCATCCTTCCTCTTTTTTCCCTTATTATATTCAAACGCGATAAGTTGGATAGATTACATCACAGTGAAAATCGTATCTAGCTTAGTAGAAATTTTATAGACAGGCATAATACGAGACGGTTTGGTGCTATCTGAACCCGGGACAGTACATTGATGTTAAAAAAAAAAAAGAGGAAAGAATAATGTGTGCATGCTTGATTCGTTTACGTCATGTTAATAGTCAAGACTCTAAATTCCAGACGCATGCACAAGGCCACTATCTCGTCTAAGACGAGTAATTTCTCTGTTGGCCTCGTGAATTCTGGCGTTTCTCCAGTCATGTAGTCGATGGGTTCTGAGATATCTAGGAGAAAATGACCGCCATGTGACGGCTGCTTGAGAAATTTCCACATGTTCCATTGAATGACATGGGGGGGTCACGATAATGATTGATTATCCTCGATTAATTAACAATAATGATGACTTTTTTGTTTCGGTCAGAGATAATTATGATGATTGGTTGGGGCAGTAATGGGTGGGGTGACAGCAACACCCCTAGTTTTTAATATATTTTGGTTAGCAGTTGAATGCTAATTAAATAGTGGGATAAATGCATTCCAAATCTTAAAATTTATTAAATTAGTACAATCAAGTTCTTCGCTTAGTTTCGTCCAACATGATTAATAGAAAATTGAGAAAATAACTCTAAAAATGTCATAATTTTTATACACGCTCATTTTGGTGTAAATTTTTTTTTTAGATTACTTAAGTGTTAGTTTAAAAAAAAGAAAATGATCACTTTAGTATCAACTATGATTTGGGATGCCCAAAAGCTGACCTAACAATATTTTAACATTTCTTCCTATTGTTGTGACTCATCGGTGCGCCCAATTAGCATTAATAGCCCTAAATGATGCCGTTTAACACATGACTGCCCCAAATTCAACTTTTTATCAAACCCTAACCCAACAATAGATCATTTGGGGGAAAAGTGCAGCCTCTTGCTCAAATCCAAACCTCACAACAGTGGATTTGAGGCAAAATTAGTGACTGAAACTTGCAATAGACGTCTACTACATCATTTGTGTTGTTTCGTCTCACCGGAATTGCAATTTTTACAGTGGGATTTTGAGGAAGGAAATGGAGTTGGGGTAGAGAAGGAAGAGGACGTTGCCCTTGCGGATGCCCACGGCGGAGAGGCGGGAGGCGAGGGAGTCAACAAAGCGCCAAAGTTTGCAGAAGGGGACGTAGAGGCCGGAGGAGGCATCAATGAAGGTGGTGGAGCTGCGGGGGGAGTAGGTGGTGATGAAGGAAGTAATGTTGAGGCAGGGGTTGGGAGGGAGGGGAATGGCCGTAGAAGGTGGAGCAGGAGCCACAGAAACCACTTTTGGGGTTGATTTAGAGTGGGTTTAGTCACCATTGAAGAGAATTTTTACTTCCTCTAAGCTTGAGCTTCAATGTTCTGGGATTAGAAAGAGAAGAGAGAATGAGAATAAGTTTTAAGGCCAAGTCATTTTCCACATTGGATGTCTTTTAAGAATGCCGCTTAGATAGTAAATTATCATAAAAAATGTCATGTAAGATGAATTGTCGGAATTTGTCATCGGAAACACCTAAATGATCATTTTTTTCTCCAATTTGACACTCAAGAGATATGCCAAAAATTTTTGGCATAAAAGTAAGTGTTGTACAAAAGTTATGACACTTTTAGTATTTTTTTCCCTTGAAAATGCTAACGTGATTTTATATATATCTATATATATATATATATATATATATATATATATATATATATTTTCTTTCTCTTACATGATGTTGATATAGCTAAAACATGAAAATAAAGCTAAAATGACGTTGTTTTTGTCCAATCCTATTTTTTATCCTAAATTTTACTTAGATTAAGAATGAAAATGCTAAATTTAAAAAAAAAAAAAACATGCGAAGGCCTAAAACCCTCACTTTCATCGCCCCAACAAAGTTGGACATGTTGGCGATGGTTGGGCGATGGCTAGCAGCAGTTGTTGGCTTTCGCCTAGATCTAGCGAGCTGATAGCCTGATACCAAGTGGGTGCCTGTGGTTGGTGAGGGTTGTACGCCACCACCCGGGCCCTGGCAACTACCACCAGCCATTGCCAGCCCTTCTTGGTGATAGTTTCCCAACATTGGTGATTTTTTTTTTTTTGTATTGTTTAATTAAAGTTAACTAAAATTTGGGTCAAAACAAAGATTTGGACCAAAACAATGTTGTTAGTCTTATACTTTATGTTTTAATAATGTCAAGGCCATGTAGAAGAGAGAAAAAAAGAAGTTACATCGGCATTTTTCATTTGCTAAATTGAATGGAGTTAATGAACGAACTTGATTATATTAAGTTTTAGAACTCAATTGCATTATCATGACAATATTTCAAACTTGTAGTGTATTTATTCTTTAATTAATAGCATATATACTAAAAGAGTGCATGGGGTGTTCTATATGGTCGAAATGTCATGCACACGGTCTGATAAGAAAGTGTATGCCCAACATAGGTGAAAGACTCTTCCATCTCAGCAAGATTTGTTCAAGTCGATATTACAGGAAAAGAAGATTGCCGGCTTCGGCAGATTCACACATTGTCCTCATAGCTGACAAAAGAGTTCCAGGCAGCTATTCATCTCCGTATGGTCTATGTGGGGTGCCTTGGTGAATGAAATGATATCATCCGCATATCGAAGATGTGTGATTTGCAGGCTATTCCTTCCTGCTTTAATGCCATGACTCTTCCTGGCATGTTCAACGCAGGAAAGAATGCGAGATAACACTTCCATGCTCCGAACAAAGAGTTAAGAAGAGAGTGGAACTCCTTGCCGGAGTCCTCTCGATGTATGTATTCAACCATAAGGTGAACCATTAACAAGTCGACACAATTGAAATGCATTTTTGAATAAGTTGTACACATCTGGGATCAAACCCCAAAGCTCATAGAATCTCTAGAATGAATGGCCATTGCATCCAATCATAAGCTTACGGCATATCCAGCTCGACTCCCAGCCAATCTTTTCTTCCTCCGCTCTTAGTCATTTTATCTGACAGTACAAAGGTTATGACAACATTTTACGCTATCCATCTCCCAAGCACAAAAGCAACTTGAGTATCCGAAACAAGATGAGGCAAGAGCAATATCAGAATCGCTCGAACTGTAAATCCTGATAAATTACTTATTGGAAACGACAAATCCTTATGAGTTGTCTGTAGATATTAGGTGTGGTCTGACTTAACTGTTTCACAGGGACTGCATGATGTCTGCCTCTACAGCTTGGGACTATAGCTAGTGGCAATGGTCTACGAAGTTCTATAAAGAGAAGGCAGATTAGTGTAGGACCAAGGGGAGGGACTTCATAGCGTTGAGCTCTCTCAAAAGCTTTGCATAATGGGAAAGAACTACAGCATCCAGGGGTTGAAGGAAAGAGATAACTAGTGTTTCAACTATATAGGCGCCTTTCTTTGTGCGAAGTGGAGTTGAAATTAAGCTCATAAGAATAGTCACTTTATCTTAAATTTATCGTCTGAGAAGTTAACGCCTCATCGCTGGACTGATTGAATGGTCTTCATTTTTTCTCCCTTTATTTTTCATTGAGAGAGAGAGGTTAACGCCTCATCGCTGGACTTATTAAATGGTTTTGATTTTTTCTCCCTTTCTTTTTCATTGTGCGAGAGAGAAAGAGGTTAACGCCTCATCATTGAACTTATTGAACGGTCTTGATTTTTTCTCCCTTTCTTTTTCATTGAGAGAGAGAGAGAGAGAGAGAGAGAGAGAGAGAGAGTCTTTAGGGTTTACACATTATACTCATGGGGAACCACTTGCTCTACATCCCAGGACTCTGATAGTATGCATGGTGGATTGGTGATAACACAGCATTACATGGAACGTGAGATGATTGAAAGCATGCGATGGGGGAGGAAAAAGGGCATTGATTCTACTGATGGATTCCGACCATATCATATCACGTCGGTATCTTAACATCACTCATAAGTTATCTAATCTTCTTTTCTAAATCAAAGTTTCACATGGTTAAAAACATCTTCAAAGCATAGAACTTACAGGGTTTGTGCGTTATAGGTAGGAAGACAGAGCATGCAGTAGCCATGCAGGCTCAAGTACATCAAGCAGCAATACTAAAATTACCGCATCCGCATGCACCGTCTTTCTGGACTGGCATCTGAGGAATGACCTTGGTGAAATACTGATGGAATACTTTCTTGAGATAGCGCATTGAATTGAACATTTACCCAAAAAGGGAAGACAAAAGAATTTCCCCGCATTGCCCCGCTTGGCAGAATTCGCTGTTTGTACGGGGACTGTCTTAAAGTAATTGAGCCAGCCAAGTACAACCACTCAAGACCATCTCCTTCCATCCTTAAAAAAAAAAAAAAAAAACTTCTTTTCTTTAAAAAGATCAATAAGGTCGTGGTACAACATATAATGGGCAATTTTTTACCAAAAAAAAAAAAATATAATGGATAACCTTATTTGGTATTAGACAAGTAAGTCATAGATTAAGTCCCAATAGAACTTCACATCATCGCTTCATTAACTTTCCATTTCAACATAATCTTATTAATGAGGGCCATTGAGAAACTTATTAAAAGTCAACTAGCATATCTTGAATTTCCAGATATTAGTAGAAAAGAGAAAATTTTGAGTTCAAATCTTTTCAAACCCCTTATTTGGTCCTCAATTGTATATCTTAATGCTTTATTCTTAAATTAAAATTTAATTTACATGTGAGGCGAAGTGTTAAAAAGTTTCCTCTAATAGTTTAAACTTTTAAAACTATTGATAGTTTTCCCACAAAACTTATGCATGATTTTTTTTTTCCTTATGAAATTTATAGTGCATTAAAATGGAATGCTATTTAATTAAGTATGAACCTAACGATAACCTTCATTGTGTTTGCTATCATGACCCTTCTTAAGTAAGACTTTGCATATGTGATATTATTCTAAAACGTCATCCATTTTTATCTTTTAAGTATCCCACATTACTTACGGGAGGTATAATCCTTTAAATGTAGTCTTTCTCTACCTTCTACTTTAGCATTATTCTAACTTTACGATGTACAAATCAGAGAGTTGAGTTTCAATTTCATGTTATCCTCTTGCCATCTCTACAAACTCTCAAGAATCAGATTTTCAGGGAGGATCACTGGCCACTGGATCACGAAAGAATTAATCTCGACAATTCATTGAGAACTGTACATCTTTCTCTAAATCAATACTACAATGTGTTTCCGAAGAAGCAGAAGCAAAACTTTCTTGCAAATATCTACTTACATGTTGATACGCAAAAACACAAGTTGTGTAATAAATAAAGAGACAGTGAGATGTCAGCAAAACCGCTCACCGGCTTCAACCAACTCATTAAATCACCATCCGGCCTTTCCTAGCATTCTTTACAGCGAGCATTTTTTTTTTTTTTGTCCTTTTTTCTGAGAGTTGATTTATCTGCACTGAACTTTAATATTCGCATGTAAGTTTCATTAGACTTAACGTGAGATGCTCAAGAGTAGGAAACATTAAAATAAAAAGAATTTGCCCAGTAGTGTCGGGGAACGCTTGCTACTCAGACGATAACTCTCAGTGCACAGATTTTTCCATGTCATACGAAATAATTGTTTGAACAATCAAACTATGCTATTTGGGCATTTATGATTGGTTAGGACACTTGTTGGTAAGACTCGATTTAAAAATTATTTGTGGTGGATCACCTGTTTGGCTCTCCTCACCTTCCTTAAATTCACCTTCCTTAAATTCAAGTCATTCCTCAAACTCCCCACCAAGGTTGTCGGGCAGGGCCGTGTCAATCTCGCAAATATACTCGAGAGTAATCTCTCTCTCTCTCTCTCTCTCTCTCTCTCTCTCTCTTGGCTAAACTGAACGACAACGCTTGGCATGGGGTTGTGCCTCAATCGGCATTTTTGAACCATAATCTGTAGTGCTGCATGTAACTTTTGTGGGAAGAAGATGGTGGGAAGACTGATGGGTTGTGGAGGTTTCTGTTGGAGAGGCTTTCCTTTTTCTTTTTAATTGTGTTCTTATGTGAGTTGAGTCTTTTAGCTTACGGTGGATGTCAAGATGGATGTGCAGGTATCATCTTGTCTTTATAACATGCTCTTCGAAATACAAGCCTTGGTTTCTGTCGCTTTGTTTTTTGATTCTTCTTCTTCTTTTCTCTGCGGGCTCTGCATGCAGTTTTTAGCTTACTTTTTGACTAAAAAAGGTTCCTTAGGCTATAAATTCCACCAACGGTTTCAGCTATAGTTTCTAGAATTCCTCAATCATCACACTTCTGTTTTTTTTTTGGTTATTCCCCAAGAGCTCTCTGAAGGTGGCGAGTCCTTGATGTCTTGAGTGCCAATTTTATCATACTCATATTCACCAGAATTGCAGGGTCTTAGCAGAGTAAGTTGATTTTCCAGGACCACATTCATACTTCCAAATTTTTAAGCTTTCGGTCAATTCCTGCTGCTGTTCCAATGACCACGTAACTGCTGATTCAAATGGGTTTTTTCCCCTTCTATTTTTTAATAGAACTTTGATTGGGCTTGTTTAGTGGAAATGTCGTTCTTGTTATGAAAATTTTAGCTTCGGAATTTTATTTCTTTGGTCAACTACAGAGTGTCACATCATTGTTAATTATGTTGAGAATGGCTCATTAGTTGGCATTGCCGTCTCTTGATTCTTTATTAATTACATCTGAAGGATCTCTGAGCACTCGACTGGAAACTTGATGATGAGTTGAGACTTTCTAGGAGCATCAGCGCTTGCTTCTTCATGCTGTTGAGCACCATTCATGACTTTTTGTTGAGTTCGCTTTTTTTGTTGTTGTTGTTGTTGTTGTTGTTGTTGTTGACATATTTTCCTGATGATTTTAGTAAAGTTCCATCAGCTTAGTCTTTGGGTCATCCATGTTTTGCAGATAAATCAAATGAAGGTTTTTGCGGCCAAGGTTGAGGATGGAAGGGAGGGCCGAGATGGAAAGCCCTCGGTGGGCCCTGTCTATCGAAACCTACTTGCCAAAAATGGATTTCCTCCGACTGATCCCAACATAAATACAACATGGGACATTTTCAGGTAATTCATGTTGTCAACTACGCATTATCAAAAAGGATGGGCAACGAGTGTTTTAATCTTGCTCCGGCAAAAAATTACAGAAACGAAAAAAGCCTCTCTTCAATGGTTAAAAGAGAGTTAGGGGAAGCAAATGGAGTAGGACCTGTGTGCGAAGCAAAATCTTGTCATGGAAAATCTTAAGGTTGAATTACTTCGAGTGATCAAAAAGTAAAGCATCATGAATGTGATGTCATGGATTAGTTTAAAAGGATCAACCGATAACCGTTGCTAGATTCCACTCATGACAGGAATGTATTGTGATGCAGGGTATCCGCCGAAAAGCATTCTAAAAACAAGATGCTCGGATGGCGCAAAATAATCAGTGGAAAGGTTTCATTTACTTATACATGAAATGTTGAATCTTTGGAGCTACTTTTTATTCACTAGAAAAGTGGGTATCACGCGCAAAAATGGCACACCTATGAATTCGTTTTTCAATTCTGAAGTGCTTTCATTTTGTGCTGCAGCCAGGACCTTATGCCTGGAAATCCTACAAGGAAGTCTATGACGAAGTCTTGCATATCGGTTCAGCATTACGTGCATCCGGAGCTGAACCTGTAAGAATGCGACAGTTCTGGAATTTTTTGATAGAGATTAACACATGGAAATGCACATGCATAGATGGATAAGACTAGGTGATTTAGAGCAAATTTCAATCTTGTTTCATTTTTATCTTTGTCCCGTTTCATAGGGCTCCAGAGTGGGAATTTATGGAGCGAACTGCCCACAGTGGGTTATGGCAATGGAGGTTCATCTCTCTCTTTCTTTTTGTCTTACCCAATATGATTGCCGCCATTTTCCTACCCTGCTCGATTAGCTTTTACCACTTTTGAGACTATTCTAAATGGATTTTGGGAATTTGGTGTAGGCTTGCAATGCACACAGTTTGGTATGCGTGCCTCTCTACGATACCCTCGGTATTGTTTTTTCAAGGAATTTCCTGATCTAATATCTTGAACTGCATATGAGCAAGTGTCTCGTGCTGTAGAGCCATGTCTCCTGTCTGACTGGCTAGTTGCTTTGGGCCAAAAGTTAAATTTACTCGAAAAATTGGTCAGCCTAGCTAATAAAGCAACACGATTGTGTTTGCCATTAAATGATCTTGCATGTTTGCAGCATATGTTCTTTTAGAAAGACTGTACATAAGAATAAGTAATAAGCAGCCTTATCCAGATTGCAATTCTATCTGCTGGTTTCCATCTAAATAGGTTTAGTAGCATTTTCTTACTTTCATCTGTGTTTATTGAGCCTAAGTTGAGGATTTTCTTGGAGGCAGGTCCACGAGCTGTTAACTTCATACTGGATCACGCGGAGATAAATTTTGTTTTCATCCAAGATAAGAAAGTAAAACAAGTGAGTACCATGAAAGATTTTATCTTTCTGCTTTTCTATATAATCAGATGGTTTCCTAGTGATATTGACATGCGCGGCAGCCCTAAATCACACTGAATTCTCCTCGATTCCTTGATTTGCAGCTTCTAAATCCAGATTGCCTTTCTGCCAAAAAGCTAAAATGTGAGGATTTCTCTGATCGCTATGGGCTTCTTGCAATTGCTGGAAGTCTAATTAATGGAGGTTAAATTTGTTTGCAGCGATCATTTGCTTTACATCTATGGCAGAGGGTGAGAAAGAAGAAGTGGTTCAAACAGGGACTATACCTTATACATGGGATGAGTTCCTTCAGATGGTGTGTTTCTTGATGTTTTCACCTTTAAAGATCTACAGTTATCAGGGGCTCAAGAGCATTATGTTGTTGTCACTGTCATCTTTTTAATTTTCGTTCGAGAATAATCTGCCAGTTTGCTAGTTGATGAGATCATTAACTGTGAACATGGCCTTAGTGCAGCCACATGCTGACCTCTGAAATATCTGAATCCCCTGATGTTACTTTATAGATAATGCATAAAAGCTATGGGGAGAAATAAACGAAACTGTTATCCTAGTTTGTGAATCTCACAAACAGTGTCGGCCTTGATTATCTCATTCCTCATTTTAGATATTCGACTTTAACCAGGGAAAGGAAAATCCATCGGACATTTTGCCACCTCGGCCTTTTGACATCTGCACAATCATGTACACCAGCGGCACCAGTGGAGATCCGAAAGGTGTTGTTCTGACACATGAAAACCTCGCATCTTTTGTAGCAGGGATGGATCTCTTTTTGGAGCAATTTGAAGATAAGGTAAATTAGATCTTCGGTATTTAGTTAGTCTTTGAGAATTTGATCCTTGGTGAGTTTTGACGCGGCTTTTTGAGGACAAACAGATGACGGTGGACGATGTGTATCTATCTTTCTTGCCGCTTGCTCACATTCTTGACCGTGCCATTGAGGAATATTTTTTCCACAAGGGTGCTTCCATTGGCTATTATCATGGGGTATGTCACCAACATTATATATTCAGTTACTCAGCCGTCTGTCATGCTAGCATTCTTGCACCAACCAAAAAATTCTAATCATTCCCCTTATGCAAGTTCATACATGCTCTCTTGACTCATCGGGCAATTAATGTCTTTTCTGCTCCTAAACTTCCTGTCCCGTGTTTTTGAGCACTCAATTGAAGTGATTCATTTTCTAAGTCGTGCTCATTCTCTCGATGAAAGGACTTGAATGCACTGAGAGATGATCTGATGGAGTTGAAGCCGACGTTTTTGGCAGGCGTGCCTCGAGTATTCGAAAGGATACATGAAAGTATGGGAAGTGTCCCTTCAAAGTTCAGATGAATGCAAAAGAATTTCTCACTACACTGATTTTGTTTCTTTACTTAGAAATTTCCTGAAAATAAGTTCACTATGTTATAGGCATTAAAGTGGCGATAGAAGAACTCAATCCTTTGAGGCAGTGGATGTTCAATCTTCTCTACAGGCAGTAAGTTCCTTTGGTTTGTTGCCGCTAATCGATCTCTCACCCTCATCAAGACAGCAGAAGTCTTTTGCTCCTACCAGAAAAAAATAATTTATGTGTATGATTGCCCCTTTTTGTTATACAGCAAACTACACTGGATGAATCTTGGATATAAACACAAAGACGCATCACCATTGGCGGATTGCCTGGCTTTCAGGAAGGTTGTCCCATGTTTCAATTTTTTCTATCTTAACTCATTACTCACCACTCATGTCCATATTTGCATGATAATGCCGAAGGTGTTTGCTCGTCTGGAAAAGGAAAAGTGGTTTTCCCTGCTGAATTTACTTAAGAGCCTTGCAGGTAAAAGCTAAGTTAGGTGGCAGGCTTCGCCTTATAGTATCTGGAGGTGCGCCACTGAGCACTGAGATTGAAGAGTTCCTACGGGTTACTTCCTGTGCTTTTGTGGTTCAAGGCTATGGTAATGAACTGCATCATTAGCACATTCTATTATTGTTTACATTGACTGGAGCCAAAAAAAAAGGCTTAATTACCCCTCCTATAAACAGTAACTTTAATCAAGCCAAAAAAAGGCTTAATTTTGCGTTTGTCTATTAATTTAGGTGTATTTCATGTGATAGTTAATTATAATAAGTTGGTCCGTTGAAGATTACTTATTTTCATCTCATTATCTAATTGAAAAGTCATACTTCCAATGTTCGGTACAGGTCTGCTATTAGATAGTCATCCATATTAGCTTGATCTTAAGGCATGCTTTATAGTTTGGCTTAAGGTCATTAAATGGATTGCAGATGATGCAACTCAACGTTGTCCAGCTTCTACATGAATTATGATCTAGTCACATTGAAATGTCTTCAGGCTTGACCGAAACCTGTGGGCCAACAACTCTCGGATTTCCTGACGAAATGTCCTTGATTGGATCTGTTGGCGCGGTGTCCGTATACAATGAGATGCGCCTGGAAGAAGTTTCGGAGATGGGCTACAATCCACTGGGGAACCCTCCATGTGGCGAGATATGCTTTAGGGGAAAGATGGTTTTTTCAGAATACTACAAAAATCCCGAGTTGACAAGAGAATCTATAAAGGATGGCTGGTTCCATACAGGTATGGCTGACATTAAATTTCGCATGCTCTCCCTCAGTGATGGACACCAATCATCATGACAGTACTTACTAGCAGATTCTGTGATCTTTCAGGGGACATTGGGGAAATGCTTCCTAATGGCACTGTCAAGATCATTGATCGGAAGAAGAATCTTGTGAAGCTCTCCCAGGGAGAGTATGTTGCGCTCGAGTATTTGGAAAATGTTTATGGAGTTGCCCCAATAGTGGAAGATGTGAGGCCTCATGGCTTTCTGTCCATCATCTGTACTGTTTACCCAATCACTCGATTGGCGATAGAAAACAATCCAGAGTTCTCACTTCCCTTATTTTCATGCTTGTTAAGATTTGGGTATATGGGGACAGCTTCAAATCAATGCTAGTTGCAGTCGTTGTACCGCACGAAGAGAACACCAGAAAGTGGGCAGTCGCCAACGGTTACCCGGGGTCCTTTTCCGAACTTTGTTCTCTCAATCTGTTGAAAGAGCACATCCTCGCCGAGTTCAGAGACATCGCTCAACGAAACAAGGTATATATGCTGTCGGATATCAGATAAGCCTATAGAATCTAAGTTGATCTAGTCCATCTTAATTTATTGTCTGTTGCTTGGAATCGATTCACTGCCGCTTTTCCCACCAGCTGAGGGGCTTCGAGTACATCAAAGGAGTCATCCTCGAACCGCTCCTCTTCGACATGGAAAGAGATCTGGTGACCGCGACGCTCAAGAAGAAGAGAAACAAGTTGCTAAACCACTATCAGGTAAAATATTTCATTCCCTTCTCGTCAAACTCTTGGCATTTGATGTCTAACTCAGCAACGGACTCCACGGCTGTTTGGACAGGCGCAGATCGATGAACTGTACCGAACATTGGCTGGTGGGAGACAATGAACTTCAGTAATCGCCTAGAGGTTGAGGACCATTAGGCAACGACTGCTTTCGATCCATCGATGCTGCTGCTATGACCAGCAGGTTGCTCATAGTTGGTTGCACCAGCATCCTTGTGTTAAGTTTCTCGCATGTCCATAATTAGCTGAAAATTGTGATGCGGAACACCGTGCGGAAGTTTTCGTTCACAAGAAAGCTCGTGTTGATTACAAATTTGTACTGCATTTGCCCTTGTTTCGACCAAGTGTCAATTATGCAAGAATAATCTTCAGGAATTTTTATCTTCGACCCCAGTGTGATCGTCTTTTTCGTGAATGGCAGATCTACAAACGGCTATTGTAAATAAACATCACAGAAGGCGTCGGCCATCGCTAAGGCATGGCAACTAGTTAGAGGAAGAAGGGAAGGGGAGGAAAAAAGGCAAAAGAAATGAAAAATATTAAAATTTTGAGAAAGTTAAAACACCATTAAAAATTTATCCACATTAGTGTCAATTGTGCTATGTAAGATGGTCGACATCCATCTTAGCGATTTCCGACCAAACTTGACTGGATTGACTTGATTAACAAAATAGGAAAAGTTTTATGACTTAATTGGTAAAACTGGAAGCTAAAATATAATAGGTTTAGAACTTTGTCAACAATTTTCCTATTTGTGGGGTGAAGCAACATCCCTAGTTTTTAGATTTATTTTAGTTAGCAACTAAATGTTAATTAACTAATTGGATAAGTACACTTGAAATCCTAAAATTTGTTAAGAAAGTATAATTAAGTCATAAAACTTTCAAAAAGTATAATACAATCCTAAAACTTGTTAAATTAATGCAATCAAATCCGTTGTTAACTCCTATGAAAAACAGAAAATGCTAACCACCTTTTATCTAAAGGATCCACAAATGGTCATTTCAAACTACTCCATAAGACTTTCTAACACATTTTCAATCAAAGGTACTAAAAGTTTGATCCCATCTTATGTAAGAAACACGATATTCATACTATATTAAAACTCTACCGTTTTCAAGACACAAGTATGTAAATTACAGAAGTAATAATAGCACTCATCTTGCAAAGCTGAAAACCATCCTATGGTGAATACTTAAGCTGACACACTTGAATTCCTAACAAATTATTGAAAGCGATATAAAAAATTGAGTAAAACATTATTCTAATGAATGACTCAATTAAACTACGCCTATTTGTTAATAAAACAACACCCACACATCAACGAAAATTTTGCCCATAGTAGAACCCATTGATGCTCATTGTACACAGCTCACAAGCTGAACTTGTTCATGTCATAACTTCTTCCACTGAACTCAAGCAAACTTACAATCCATAGAAAGTCCTTTCAATGAAGACCCCTAACTTTGCCGACCCAAATTCTAGCCAGAAATTGATGAAATTCAGCCTTAAAAGGTACCATTCAATACTATATAGCATGACATGCAACTTCAAAAACTTGTTCTCAATAAGTTCATTTCAAGTTCTGTAAGATGTTATAATTTCACAACACCATAAACTATCATATATATATGGCTCAACAACTCTTTAATCAAATGCAATAACTTTGAATTGACAAAATCCGAATTTCATGTCATAAATTCAATAATTCCTTTGATTAGATGAATAGAAACTTTGATCACTTACCCGATGTTGCAAAAGATAGCTAATTTGACACATAAGGATGTCCGGATCGGCTATGCACAAAGATTTTTCTCACTTTTCGTTTTCTTTGCTCTTCACGAGCGAGCCCTTCTTTCATTTTTTTTTTCCCCTTGCTTTGGCCGTTCTGCTACCTTCTTCTTTCCCTTTACACTCACTCGGCTATTTGTTGAGAAGAAAGGAGATGATGGTTGGGGTGAGTTTGGCTAGGGAAGATATGGGCTTGGGCTCATGTATTACCACCATAGATACCATCCTTTCGCCTCTTTCTTTCGGCTAAACTGAACAAGAACGCTTGTCCCATATAGTCACCGCATGGGCTTGTACCTTAATCAGCATTTTTGACCCATAATTTGTAATTTTGCGTGTAAATTGTGGGAAGAAGATGGTGGGCGGTTAATGGGTTTTGAAGGTTTCGGTTGGCGAGATTTTCCTCTTTTCTCTTTGTCAGTGTGATCTTATGTGAATTTGAGTCTTTTTAGCCTCCGGTGGACGTCAAGATGGATGCTCGAGAATCGTAGCATCTAGTCTTTTATAGCATTATCTCGAAATACAAGTCTTGGTTTCGCTTTGGTTTTTGCTTCTCTTTCTTCTTTTCTCTGGGGCTCCGCGTGCAGTTTTTGGCTTGCTTTTTTAAAACTAAAACATGGTTCCTTGGGCTATATATTCCACCAGTGGAACCAGCCATAGTTTCAAGAATTCCTCAATCTTCACACTTCTCTGTTTTTTACGCTATTCTCCAAGAGTTTTCTGAAGGTGGCCAGTCGTTGATGTGATTCACCAGAATTGCAAGGTATTAGCAGAGTAAGTTGATGATTTTTCCAGGACCACATTGATTCTCTCAAGTTTTTAAGCTTTCGGTCACTTCCTGCTGAATTTCCATTGACCACACAATTCCTGATCAAAATGGGTTTTTTCCCCTTTGACAGAACTTTGACTGGGCTTGCTTAATGGGATTTTCATTCTTGCTCT
This sequence comes from Eucalyptus victrix, assembly GCA_016097545.1. NCBI lineage: Eukaryota > Viridiplantae > Streptophyta > Magnoliopsida > Myrtales > Myrtaceae > Eucalyptus > Eucalyptus victrix. Next base: position 11,206,449 of record CM027842.1, read on the forward strand.
GTGAAAATTTAAGCTTCAGATTTCATTCTCTTTGGTCAACTACAGAGTGTCACGTCAGTGTTAATTATGTTGAGAATGGCTCATTAATTGACGTTGCTGTGTCTTGATTCTTCGTTAAGTACATCTGAAGGGTCTCTTGAGGACTTGACTCGAAACTTGATGATACGTTAAGACTTTTTGTGAGAATCAGTGCTTGTTTCTTTATGCTGGTGGGCATCATTCATGACTTTTTGTTGAGTTCGCTTTTTTTTTTTTTTTCTTTTTCGGTTGACATCTTTTGCTGATGATTTTAGTGAAGTTACATTAGCTTTGTCATTGTGTCATCCATGTTTTGCAGATAAAGCAAATGAAGGTTTTTGCAGCCAAGGTCGAGGATGGAAGGGAGGGCCGAGATGGAAAGCCCTCGGTCGGCCCCGTCTATCGGAATCTACTTGCCAAAAATGGGTTTCCTCCGACTGATCCTGACATAAATACAACATGGGACATTTTCAGGTAATTCATACGACCATGCATATCGAAAAGGATGGGCAATGAATGTTTTAATCTTGCGCCGGGAAAAGAAAAGTACAGAAACGAAAAAAAGCCTCTCTTCAATGGTTAAAAGAGAAGCAGAGGATGCAAATGGAGTAGGACCAGTGTGTGAAGCAAAATCTTGTCGTACTTGGAGAATACTAAGATTGAATTGCTTCGAGTACTCAAAAAACATCACGAATGCGATGTCATAGATTAGTTTAAAAGGATCTATGCATAACCGTCGCTAGATTCTACTCATGACAGGAATGTATGTGATGCAGGGTATCCGTTGAAAAGCATCCTAAAAACAAGATGCTTGGATGGCGCAAAATAATCAGCGGAAAGGTCTCATTTACATTCCATGATATGTTACAACCTTTGGAGCTACATTTTATTCACTCGAAAAGCGGGTGTTATGTGCAAAAATTGTATGCCGATGAATTTGTTTCTCGATTCCAAAGTGGTTTCATTTTGTGCTGCAGCCAGGACCTTATGCCTGGAAATCCTACAAGGAAGTATATGACGAAGTCTTGCATATTGGTTCCGCATTACGTGCATCTGGGGCTGAACCTGTAAGAGTGTGAAAACTTCTGAAATTTTTCAGTAGAAATTAAGACGTGGAAATACTCATGTATAGATGGATTAGAGATGATTTAGAGCAAATGCAATCCTGTTTCAGTGTTATTTTTCCCCCTTCATAGGGATCCAGAGTGGGAATCTACGGAGCAAACTGCCCGCAGTGGGCTATGGCAATGGAGGTTCGTTTCTCACTTTCTTTTTGTCTTACCCAATCTGATTGCCGTTGTTTCTCTCACCTGCTCGATTATAGCTTTTACTGGTCTTGAGACTATGCTACATTGATTTTGGGAATTTGGTGTAGGCTTGCAATGCACACAGTTTGGTATGCGTGCCTCTCTACGATAACCTGGTATTGTTTCATCAAGGAACTTCCTGTTCTGATATCTTGAACTGTATATGAGCGATTGTCTCAAGCTGTAGAGCTGTATCTATCCTGTCTGAGCGCCTTGATGCTTTGGCCTAAAAGTTAAATTTACTCAAAAAGTGGGTCAACTAGCTCACGAAGCAACATATTGTTTGCCATTAAATGATCAGCATATGTTCCTTTAGAAAGACTGTACCTAAAAATGAGTAATAAGCAGCCTTATCCAGATTGCAATTCTATCTGCTGTTTTCCAACTAAATATGATTTAGTGGCATTTGCTTGCTTTAATCTGTGTTTATTGAGCCTAAGTTGAGGATTTTCTCTGAGGCAGGTCCAGGAGCTGTTAATTTCATACTAGATCACGCAGATATAAATTTTGTTTTCATCCAAGATAGGAAAGTGAAAGAAGTGAGTACCATAAAAGATTTTTCCTTTCTGCTTTTAGAGATTATCAGATGGTTTCCTAGTGATATTGATGTGTGCAGTGGTGCTAAATCACACTGAATTCTCCTCAATTCCTTGATTTGCAGCTTCTAAATCCGGATTGCCTTTCTGCCAAAAAGCTAAAATGTGAGGATTTCTCTGATCGCTATGGGCTTCTTGCAATAGCTGGAATTCTAATTAATGGAGTTAAATTTTGTTTGCAGCAATCATTTGCTTTACGTCTTTGGTAGAGGTGGAGAAAGAAAAGGTGGTTCAAACCGGGACTATACCTTATACATGGGATGAGTTCCTTCAGATGGTGTGTTTCTCTATATTTTCATCTTTATAGATCTACAGATATCAGGGGCTCAAGAATTTTATGTTCTTGTCACTGTCATTTTTTTTCCCCATTCGACAATAATCAGCCAGGTTGCTAGTTGATGAGATCATTAACTGTGAACATGGCCTTAGTGCGGCCACATGCTGACCTATGAAATCTGCGAAAACCCTGATATTACTTAATGGTTAATGCATAAAAGCTATGGGGAGAAATAAACGAAACTGTTATCCTATTCTGTGGATATTGCAAACAGTGTCAGCCTTGATTATCTCTTTCCTCATTTTAAATATTCAACTTTCACAAGGGAAAGGAAAATCCGTTGGACATTCTGCCACCTCGGCCTTTTGACATCTGCACAATCATGTACACCAGTGGCACCAGTGGAGATCCAAAAGGTGTTGTTCTGACACATGAAAACCTCACGGCTTTGGTAACAGGGATGGATCTCTTTTTGGAGCAATTTGAAGATAAGGTGAATTAGATCTTCGGTACTTCATTTTGAGAATTTGATCTTCCGGTGAGTTTTTGACATGGCTTGTTGAAGACAAACAGATGACAGTGGACGATGTGTATCTATCTTTCTTGCCACTTGCTCACAGTCTTGACCGTATCATCGAGGAATATTTTTTCCATAAGGGCGCTTCTGTTGGCTATTATCATGGGGTACATCACCAGTATTATATTCAGTTACTCGACCATATGTCATGCTAAAATTCTTGCATTGACCAAACACTCAAATCATTCTCCTTATGCGAGTTCACACATGCTCTCTTGACTCATCAGGCAATTAATGTCTCTTCTGCTCCTAAACTTGTAGTCCTGTGTTTTCTAGCACTCAGTTGAAGTGATTCATGTTCTAAGTAATCCTCATTCTGTCGCTGAAAGGACTTGAAAGCACTGAGAGATGATCTAATGGAGTTGAAGCCGACGTTTTTTGCAGGCGTGCCTCGAGTATTCGAAAGGATACATGAAAGTATGGGAACTGTCCCTTCAAAGTTCACATGATTGCAAGAAATGTCTCACTACATTGATTTTGTTTTCTAACTTGTAAATTCCCTGAAAATAAGTTCTTTGTGTTATAGGCATTAAAGTGGCCCTAGAAGAACTCAATCCAGTGAGGCGGAGTATATTCAATCTCCTCTACAAGCTGTAAGTTCCTTTGGTTTGTTGCAGCTAATTGATCTCTCACCCTCAGCAAGACTGCAGAAGCCTTTTGCTCCTACCAGAAAAGAGCAATTGATATGTATGATAGACCCTTCTCTTATACAGCAAACTACACTGGATGAATTTGGGATATAAACAAAAATACGCATCGCTGCTGGCAGATTTGTTGGCTTTCAGGAAGGTTGTCCCATGTTTCAATTTTGTCTCTCTTGATCTCATACTCACCACTCATGTCCATATTTTCATGATAATACCAGAGGCGCTTGCTCGTCCAGAAAAGGAAAAGTGATTTTCCCTCCTGAATTTACTTAATCGCCTTGCAGGTAAGAGCTAAGTTAGGTGGTAGGCTTCGCCTTATAGTATCTGGAGGCGCGCCATTGAGCTCTGAGATTGAAGAGTTTCTGCGGGTTACTTGTTGTGCTCTTGTGATTCAAGGCTATGGTAATGAACTGCATCATTAGCACATTCTATTATTGTTACAATGATTGAAGCCAAAAAAAAAAAGGCTTAATTGCCCCACATTAACAGTAACTTTAATCTTCTGTGATGTTGATTTGTGTAGTCTATTAATTTAGGTGTATTTGATATACGATAATTAATTAAACTAAGTTGGCCCGTTGAAGATTACTTATTTTCATCTCATAATCATATTTAAAAAGTCATACTTGCAATGTTTAGTTTGGGTCTGCTATTAGATAGTCATCCCTATCAGCTTGATCTTAAGGCATGCATTTAGTTTGTCTTAAGGCCACTCGAACATTATCCAGCTTCTACATGAATTATGATCTGGTCACATTGAGATTTCTTCAGGCTTGACTGAAACCTGCGGGCCAATAACTGTTGGATTTCCTGATGAAATGTCCTTGATTGGATCCGTCGGCACTGTGTGCGTATACAATGAGATACACCTAGAAGAAGTTCCAGAGATGGGCTATAATCCACTGGGGAATCCTCCATGTGGCGAGATATGTGTTAGAGGAAAGACGGTTTTTTCAGAATACTACAAAAATCCCGAGTTGACAAGGGAATCTATAAAGGATGGCTGGTTCCATACAGGTATGGCCGACATTAAATTTCGCATGCTCTCCTTCATGTGAATGGATACCAATCTGCATAACTTGCATCATGACAGTACTTATTAGCAAATTCTGTGATCTTTCAGGGGACATTGGGGAAATACTTCCTAATGGCATTGTCAAGATCATTGATCGGAAGAAGAATCTTGTGAAGCTCTCCCAAGGAGAGTATGTTGCGCTCGAGTATTTGGAAAATGTTTATGGAGTTGCCACAATAGTGGAAGATGTGAGGCATTATGGCTTTCTGTTCATCATCTCCATTGTTTCCTCAATCACCAGATTGGCAAGGGAAAACAGTCCAGAGTTCTCACTTCCCTTATTTTCATGCTTGTTAAGGTTTGGGTGTATGCGGACAGCTTCAAATCAATGCTTGTCGCAGTCATCGTACCGCATGAAGAGAACACCAGAAAGTGGGCAGTCAAAAACAGTTACACAGGGTCCTTTACAGAACTTTGTTCTCTCAATCAGTTGAAGGAGCACGCCCTCGTTGAGTTCCGAGACATTGCTCAAAGGAACAAGGTACATGCTGTTGGATGTCAGATGAGACTATAGAGCCTGTGTTGATCTTGTCCATTTTAATTTATTGTCCGTTGCTTGGTATCAATTTACCGCCACTTTTCTCACCAGCTGAGGGGCTTCGAGTACATCAAAGGAGTCATCCTCGAACCACTCCCATTTGACATGGAAAGAGATCTGGTGACCGCAACGCTCAAAAAGAAGAGAAACAAGTTGCTAAACCGCTACCAGGTAAATATTTCATTCCGTTCTTGTCAAACTCTTAGCATTTGATGTGTAACTCAACAACAGAGGACGCCCACTTCGTCGCTGTTTGGACAGGTGCAGATCGATGAACTCTACAGAACTTTGGCTGGTGGGAGACCATAAACTTCAGTAATCACCCAAGTCCAGGACCATTAGGCAACTGCTGCTATGACCAGCAGGTTGTTCATAGTTGTTGTACTAGCATTCCTGTGTCGTGTAAGTTTTCGCATGTCCATAATTAGCTGAAAACTGTGATGCAGACTGTAATGACGAACACCAAACATGAAAGTTTTAGTTCGCGAGAAAGCTTGTGTCGATTACAAATTCGTACTGCATTTGTCCTCGCGTCGACCCAAGTAGCAATTGCGTAAGAATCTTAAAAGAATTTTGATCTTCGACCACGATGTGACCGTCTTTTTCGTGGATGGCACTTCTATAAACGGCTATTGCAATAGACATCACAGGAAAAACACCAGACACCTCCAACTCAGGTCGATATAACCATCCTGGACAGCGAAACAAAAATTCGAACTTGGATGTCCGGACAATAGGAGAGTAGAAATCAAGCTAAATTTCGATCAGACAGGCCCCTCGAGAGTCAGTGATTGTTTATATCACTATAGCAAAACCTCGAACTCGCACATGAAATCAAGTGAATCATCCAGTCCGAAGTTCATCCATTTGAGGTGGGCTTTCAAAGAATTCAAGGATCTTCCACTCTCTTTAGGGATCAAACCAGAGACCGGGTTCGTGTCACAGTGATCATGTCATCGTCCTTACGTCTGCTCTTTTTAATGGAAGCCTGCGGGCAGCAAATTTGATACGGAATGCCACGGGGAGTGATGCCAATCCTGCAAGCTCTTTGCTCGTCAGCTCGGGGACACATCATGTGCAAGATGGTGAGGAACAAAGCCTTCCCTTTCACGAGTTTTGCTAGCATCCGCGCTCTTCCCCCGGCGGCTCCACTGAAATCTGGCCTTCAAAACACGAACTTGGAAGATGCCCGCGACGGCTTTGATCGCGTTCCCACTCCTGGTGACGTCTTTTCTTGGAACAAATTGCTCCGGGATTACGTTCGGAACCGCCCTTTGCATCAAGCCCGAGGCTTGTTCGACGAAATGCCCCTGAAGGACGTCGTCTCGTGGAACACGATGCTTTCGGGTTATTACAGAGCTAAAAGGCCAGAGGATGTGTATGGTTGTTTAGGAGAACTTGGGAGATGCGGCGTCTTGCCTAATGCATACACCATATCCATGGCCATCAGCTCCTTTCTCGACACTAGGTTCAAAATTTTAGTCCCCCAAATTCATGGCCGTATAGTTTGTTTGGGGATGGTATCTGACGTCATTGTTGGCTCAGCACTAATGAAAGGCTATGCAAATGTTGGCAATCCGTTAGCTTTGGAGAGAGTTTTCGATGATCTTTCGGCGAAACCTGCTTCATCATGGAATGCTCTGGTGAGTGGTTACATGGAAATGAGGCACGTGGAGAAGGCAGAGAGAATCTTTCACTTGATGCCGGAGAGCCAGAAGGATGTTGTTTCTTGGACTTGTTTGCTTTGTGGTTATGTCAGGAACAAAAGGATTGACGAAGCTCAATCTGTTTTTGATAGGATGAGCGTGAGGGATGTGTTTTCGTGGACAGCGATGATGAATGGATATGTGAGGAACGAAAAGCATGAGGATGCGTTGAAGCTGTTTGTCCTAATGATTAAATCGGGGAGCCGGCCAAATGTTTTCCATTATTCTTGTGTTTTAAGTGCATGTGCGGGGGCATCTTCTCTTGTCGTGGGTCAGCAAGTTCACTCAAGCATCATAAAGTGTGGGATCCCTGAATCAGATGATGTGGTTGTTTTGACCTCTCTCGTCGATATGTATGCAAATTGTGGGGAAATTGATGCTGCGTTTTGCATCTTTGCAAATATCCAAAACAAGAACATTGCTTCATGGAATGCGGTTATGGGAGGATATGCCTGGCATGGGCCGGGAAAAAAAGCATTAGAAATTTTTGAAAACATGGTTGAAAATGGCACTAAACCTGATCCCATAACTTTCATTAATCTCTTGTCAGCATGTGTTCATGGAGGACTGGTTGAAGAAGGTGCTAAGTTCTTCAACTGCATGAAGACAAAGTATGGGATACAACCAGAGGTAGAGCACTATGCATGCATGGTAGACCTGTATGGAAAGGCTGGACAGCTCGAGAAGGCAAAGAAGCTAATTGAGGAAATGCCCATGGAGCCTGACGTCGTAGTCTGGGGTGCTTTTATTGGAGCTTGCACAATGCATTCAAATTTGGAATTTGGTGAATTTGCCGAAAAGGGAATTAGAAGATTCAAGGAACATCATCCCGCATCATATACAATGCTGCTAAAGATTCATGGTGAAAATGGATCGTGGAGCAGAGTACTAAATTTAAAAAGGCTGATGAGAAAATGGCATGTGAGGAAGCAGATTGCAGCTAGTTGGCTTGATACTTCTTAAGAAATGATGACTAATCATTATTTGTTATTGAATGGATATAAAATGTTCTAGAAGCACTAAGCTTTCAAAAATTGTATTTCCAGTCCTAGTTCTTGTCGCCAACATCTTTGTCCAGTGAAAGACGAATCTCCATGATATGACCCACCAAGCAACGGATGCAGACCAATTTAAGGGAGTTGCATCAGATTTGAGTGCTAGGTCACTGTTTCTCGTCATACATGTCTGATCTGCTGATATAGCTTCTCTTCTGAGTTAAGTGACTCACATGTTCACAGTATTAAACTCTGTGGTGCACATTACTGCCCATAAGACTTCAGTACTTACAGGGGAGATTTGATGTTTCTATGACTTGGTCCACGTTGGTATCATTATTTCTGAATGGTTTCATGACAACACATTCAAATACTTCCTAGTGGTCAGGCTATTAAATAAATGCTTTGTGATTTCCTTTCACAGAAAGCGGGAAGAGTGGTGAGGGATGAAGAAGCTGCAAATAGTAGTGAAAGTGGGGCAATTGTGAATTGCAACATGGTAAATGAAGATTTTGATGTAGTACTACTGTTGGAATGCGTGCATAATGGATGAAAAGGGGAGTGCTTTTTGGTGTATTGCACGATTAAAAACCACTTTACTTTGGAGAAAATGCTATGGGACCAGAATAAGTTTGACCATGCTTTTATGGGACAAGATGCTTAATACTGAGGCAGCAACATGTGCATCAAGCAAGTGTAGAGTGGAGGCAAATGTTCTATCGGATTCTTTTGCAGGTGAGAAAAGACAGAATTAGGAATGCACGTAGAAGAGACATTGGGTTGGCTCGGATGACAGAGAAGTGAGTGACTCGTTTACTATGATCTGAACACACGATCTGAGATCCTTCAAATGGTATACAGCCCTTGTGAACTTGAATACTCCAAAGATATTTTCCAACGTTAAACCAGCAAAACCATTTTAAGTGGTAACCTTGGCATTGTCATACTTTGGTACTGTATGAGTGGTTTTATATATTAACTTTTTCGATATTTCAGGGACTGGAACAAAGGAATGTCTGGCAAAGATGTGACTTCCAAACAACAATTTCCTTGTCTCTCTTCAGACGACCGTGCGTAAGTCATGGAGTAAGTTCCAGCTCTAGTCTTGTAAGAGGAAACAGTTCCTTCATCTACTTCTCTTCATTAGGATCGGTGCTGAACTATAACCATCTCGGAAAAGATGTATTGGATTGAAAAGGCTAATCAGATTCTATTGGAACAGATCCAGTCGGCAGCATGAGTGGTCGATTCACTTTAAGGCTTTATTTGTTTCGTAGAAAATGAATAATTTGAAAAAATGTTCTTTAAAATGATTGTTTATATTGCTGATAGAAATGAATGAATAAAAATATTTCCATCTTCTGTGAAATTTTTAGACAAAAATTATTGTTGATGAATAATATTTTTATTGACTAATTATTTCAAGCAATACAAACAATCATTTTTACAAAAATGTTATCGAAATCATTTAATTTCTACTGAACAAACTGGATCCTAATTGTTGTGTCATTCTTTCCTGCTTATTTTTGGTTAGCAAATCAGTGAGACATAGGGATGGGAAGCTTATCCATGTTTCTTTTCAAGCACAAAATGCTAGATTCAACCTGGGGCCGTTTTTTCAGTGGTGGCTGATGATATCCACCTCATTTTTAAGTTCAGTGGCATATTCTTTTTGGGGAGTGTTTGCTATTCCCATGTTTTTTGAGTTCAAGATCCTCATAACGCATCGGGAACGTTTGTCTTGCGGAAATTTCTTTTCCGGCAACTTTTTCCACGTTCTTGGACGTTTGACAGATATGTAAGACTTTCAGTAGCAGGCATAAAAGCTGCTATTATAAATGAAACCCATCCAAAGGTTCAGCCCCTGACGTTTGATGGAAGTAGTGGACGGATGGTCTATCTTTTTGGATATTCTGCTGTTAAACTTTGCGATCGGTGGTCATGCGATTTCAGTGGCGTTGAGAGCTTCTGTTGCCCGTTTTAGATGTATAACTTATGAAGCTTCAGAATGAACTGAGAATTTCTTCATCTGCTTCCGACTGAGTTGTAAAGGTCATTGTCCCTTTAGATGTTTTTTGCGCAGAATCAAGTTAATCGACGTCGCTGCTATTCCATTGCAGGCAATGAACACACCAAACTCGCACTCCCTCAATTGTACATTTCTCAAGAGCCCCGCACTGGGAAATTCTGGCATGATCCCGGTATCATGCGAAGCCCAATTCACTCAAATTTCACTCGTATTGTTGGATGAGATGAGACCCGGACGGGAGCGCATGCACATTCGGCTCGCATACACACCGAAGTCACGCAATAATGGCCCATCACCTCCACCTCCAGCTCTCCAGTTTCAGGCAGAACGACAAAGCTGAGCCCAGCATGAGGAGAGATCATTGAGCACACCATTTACAACCATGGAACCGCACAAACTGAGAACTACCATAATCTATGTAATGGCTCGTAATGTTAAGTTGATCTTTGATAGACAAATTCCGTCTCTCTTGAGTCTGCCAAGCCGGGAGATTCAAGAATTGAAATGACGCACCTAATGAAAATATAGCCAAACCTTTTCCTGCAATTTACATGTCTGGCAATGTCCAGATTCATTTACCTTGTGATACAATTAGAGCACGCGACTCCTTATCACAATCTATCCATGTTACCATTACCAAATGTAAAGATGCTGCGGAAGATGGGAAAATAGAAACATCTGCCGGTGAAGAAATGAAATTCATTTCTTTCCACTAGGGTTGAAGCCATCAAGTCTTGAAACAAATTGCAATAACATTACTATTGGAACAATAATATAACAAACTAACACTGATACAAAAACAGGGCTACTCTTGTGTTTCGCCGTCAACCACTTAGCAATGCCAGCGCCTAGAATGCATTAGAAGATTCCAAGAACCTCAGCATGCCCCAAGATCATGCACCCTCGAAATAAGGGCTACAGGAAGCATGGCTCAGCCAACTGAAGCACAGTATCACTTCCTGTTCTTGCTTTCCTCCCTTTCCCTTTCCTTCTTCTTGTACAGCTTCTCAAGAACTCTCTTAGCCTCACACTGCGGAAAGTTTGCCAAATCGTAATAGTGCGGTGCTATATCAACCAGCCTGCAGTCAAGGAAGATAAGAAGAATGATCAGTAATGAGAAATAATGAATGACGCTCGCCAGAGAGAGAGAGAGAGAGAGAGAGAGAGAGAGAGAGAGAAGTACCAGTCGCCACGAACATCGGTAACTGTCCGTATAAAATTCCTGCTAGTCAAGACATATTCATTGTAAATAACCCACTCAGGCTTGTGATCCAGACAAGTCGAAGGATGCAAGTGCACGACCTGGAAAGAACACACCATTATTTGAGACAAGAGAGCAACACTTCTCACCAAAATTGATACACAAAATACACTCAGGAAGGATTATACAAAACTAACCAATAGGATATTTTATATACCATAGTAGATTGTTCCTTTTTTAAGCTTAAAAAGCTAAAGGTCAGTACCTGATTGTCCTTGACAGTTAGGTAATGTCCCGTCCTCTCCAGATGGGCCACCTGCATGAAGTACCCAGCAAGCATAGCCTTTCTTATGTTGACGTAGTAATCACGGCTGTTGAAATCTGTGCTGCATAGCTTGAGGTTAAACCTTGCCATGATGCGGACAAGCTGCTGTCTCACATTATCAGCAGCCTTCAACGCCCTGTGATTGACAAAATTCTCATAGCACCATGATGAATCCTCACCTGGACCACAATGACAAGTAAAATCAGTATCACCAACTGGAAACAACAAGAAAAACTACACAATAAATTTAAGGGATTGCAACTCACTATTCTGCTTGTAGGCGTGGTATACATTCAAGAGGGTAAGGTGATCCCCATCAATGTGTCCAAACCTAGCTTTAGCTTCATCTGCAGCCTTTTGAGCCTCCCTAGGCCGGACAAAGCAATTTGGTACTAGAGAAAAAATTGGGTATCACAGGAGAGGCCCACGGAAGGTCAGCGATGCATAGAGGCGAGAAGATACCATTTGCTTCAAGAGATAATACTGAGAAACTGCAACTATCTGCATCAGCACTTACTTAGAATCCTATGGTGCATGCCAATGAAGGCATGGAACCCAGACAAAACAGTTGCTGATGACAACCTAATGTGACACTCAAAAATCTTACTCTACACATACATGAGCACTTGTGTACCCAAGTGAACAGAAGCATGTCTGCCATCATGAGCATGGCAACACGACTTTTACATGCCAAAGAAAAGACAAAATCTCCAAAAGGCAAAATGGAATGCAATGCAAAATGCTGTACCAATGAAGCTTCCGACTCATAAGAAACATAGCAATGAATGCACAAGGAAATGAAAGTACCTGAAAGCATAGCTGAGACTGACAATATTTCATTTGAACAGTTGAACTCTGGACTAACCACCAGCATCTTTGACATCTGAGGATCCAAAGGAAATTCACTCATGATTTCCCCTAGTTTGGTCAAGTTCCCCTCATCATCCAATGCTCCCAGGTAATTCAAGACTTCCAATGCTCGCATCAATGTCTCAGGGGCAGGAGGATCCATGAAATCAAAATGCACAAGATCATCTATGCCTAGTTTTTTCAAGGTAAGAACTGTATTTGCAAGGTTAGACCGTAAAATTTCTGGATAAGTCTGTGGCTGAAGATCCCCATGGAAACTTTTTTCAGTATAAAGCCTAAAACATTTTCCTGGCTGAGTTCTTCCAGCACGTCCTGCCCTCTGGTGTGCACTTGCCTTAGAAATAGGAGATACCAATAATGATTCAACACGCACTCGAGGGTTATACACTTTTTGCTTAGCAAACCCAGGGTCGATAACGTAAACTATACCATCTATGGTCAATGAAGTTTCTGCAATGTTTGTTGCGATTACAATTTTCCTACCAGGTGGACCACCCTCCTTCAAAGGAGGAGGAGCAGGTTCAAAAATTTTCTGCTGCATAGCCGGAGGAAGAGTTGAATACAAAGGTACTGGTTTAACAGGACCAACTTGATCCCCGGCATTACCAATTTCTTTAGTAATCTTGCGGCATGCATCTTCTATTTCTTCTTCCCCAGTGAGGAAAACAAGTATATCACCTGGAGGTTCACACGTATGAATCTGCACAACTGTACGGATAGCAGCCTCTAGATAATCTCTCTCAGGTTCCTGAGTATAGAAAATCTCCACTGGATGAAGCCGTCCAGGAACTTTCATAAGAGGCGCACCACTAAAATAACCTTGAAATTTCTCAGCTTCAAGTGTAGCACTCATGACAACAAGCTTCAAGTCAGGTCTATTCCTGAGAACTTCCTTAAGGAGCCCAAATAACACATCCGTCGCCAAAGTTCTCTCGTGAGCTTCATCAAGAATTATAACCTTATAGCGTTCTAAAAGTGGATCTGTCATTGCTTCTCTTAGAAGCATACCATCCGTCAGATACCTGAAAGCAATCAAATGTGTATAGATATTTTTCTGATTGACATAGGGATACTAAAGACAAGCAACACAAACCATAGTAAAATCGCAAAACAACAGAATTTAAAGTCATTGACGTAGCAATGAAGAGCTTAAAGAGGAAAAAGGTGCTTACTTTAAAACAGTTCTTGCACTACTGCAGTCTTCAAAACGAATACTATAACCAACTTCTTCCCCAATAGTTACATCCATCTCCTCTGCAACACGTCGAGACACAGACATTGCAGCCACTCTACGAGGTTGGGTGCATGCAATCATCATCTTTCTACGTTTATCTGGAGTCTCAATATCAATGGCTTCCAGTACAAACTGGGGAATCTGTAGTGGAAAATCGTTTGTTCATTTAGCAGCTGACTTAGAATTACATAAAATTCATCTGAGATCAAAGACTAACATATTAAGCCACCGCCAGCACTCAGAAATTGACAGAAACCTTGAAAAACTTTCCGCAAGGACAGAATGCAAAGCACAAAAAAACCAATTGCTCTGATAATTCCTTGCCCGCCAGTGCTACATCAACTCTATATGACTAGACCATCCCAACCAAATTTCTTGCCTGAAAGCAATACTAGCCCAACCAGCTTAGACAGTTGGCTTATGTATAGGATTACAAACCATCACCCAAAAGCGGCAACTAGAGCAGTCTCATAACCCCACCCAAAAATTCCACTTTTCAAACAAGAAAGCATTCAAAGGATATGAAACATGTTCCTATCAGAAGTAGTCAACTCACAAGACAGACCATACTTTCGAAACCTGCATCTAAATGAACCGACTTCACCAGAATAAATTCACAAGACACCCAAAAGCGAAAACTCACTCGTCTATCTTCCAATTTGATTTCCCCTCATCCCCACACACAAAAAAAAGAACCGCATATAAGAACGGACACACAACCGAAGCACGCCCGAACGACCTAACCTGAGTGGTTTTACCGCTCCCCGTCTCGCCGACCAGGATCAACGTCTGGTTGTTCTTCAGCACCTCCAAGAACTCCTCTTTCTGGTGCCAGACGGGCAGAGTCCGCCGCTTCTCCAGTATCTCGTAGTACCGCTGCGAGTAGACCCTCCCATTCCATCGATTTATCAAGCTGCTCGCGTTGCCGTTGCCGCCGCCGGCGGCCATGACGCCGTTGGACTTCGTGAGCTTGGCGGAGATCGACGTCTCGTCCACCACGTCGAACAGGCTCACCTTCCTCTTCCTCTCCGTTCCCATCAATCGCGGAACCCCGGGGGGACAGCCCTTAACGAGGGGGGGGGAGGAGCCGCCGATCGCCTCCGGCGGGGCTATGGTTGGCGGGTGGCGCCGCCGGCCTGGTCGGAGCTGGATTGGCGGAATCCGGCGGTCCTGCGGGGATTATTAAAGCCCTAGAGGTGGAGCGAAAACCCTAGAAGGGAGGAGGAGGGAGGAGGGGACAGAAAGAGAGAGAGAAGGGGCTAGGGCACGGCGCAGAAATACGATTTAGCAATGGACCAGAATTATCAAGGAGCCGCCGTTTCGCGACTTATAGTTTATTATCTTCTCCCCCCCCTCAGCTTGTGGGATAAGTGGCCTTTAGCCAGTGCATCGGAAAATCAAAGAAAACGATACTAACGGACTAATTATTCTAATCAGAAATTAATTTTCAGAATTATAAATTTAATTTTATCCTTGAACGAGTTTTTGAACAAAAATATATATTTGATAATGACATAAAATTTCTATTTCAAAAATAAAATTTCTATTTCGTAAATAAAATTTCATTATACAACAACACAAAACCATGAGCGATGAGCAGGGAGTGGCGATAGCAAGGGCTGGAAGGGGGCAAGCAGCTAGCGATTGATGGCAGTATTGTGATCGACAACGGTTTGGCGACAAACATTGATACAGAGACCGGTAGTAAGGACTAGCGATTAGTAGTAACAAGTGGGTAGCTGGCTAGTAGTGAGAGCAAGCAATACAAAAATTATTTATTTCTCATTTCTTTTTTTAAAAATGGAAAAGTATAAACTATTTACTTCTTATTTCTTTTCTAAACTTATTTTTGGACTAAAAATTTATTCTAGAATTCGAAAATTAAAATTGTGTTATCAAATAGATTTATGTTTAAGGCTCAATTCGTTTCGCGGAAAATAATTTTCGGGAAAATGTTTTCCGGATTTTCTAGTATTTGTTTCATGGAAAATGAATTCATTGGAGAAAATATTTTTCATAAAAAAGGAAAAAAAAGTCTTCTAAATTAAAGGAAAATGTTTTCCACTTTTCAAAAGTGGAAAACATTTTCTTCACTACCACCACCCGCAGTGGCTAGAACTTTACTCCCCCATCCAAGAGTGAGGGATTTGAAACTTGTGTCCCCATTTGTCTTTGCGCGGTTATACAATGGTTCCCGAGTCACAAAAAAAAAAAAAAAAATCTTCACTTAATCCCTCTTATCCCACACCTCTACAAATCATTATTTCCTCCTCTCCTTTCTTCTTCCTCTTTTCTTTTTTTTATTCGAATTATTTTTTAATTTTTTTCTTTTTTAATTGAATTATTTTTAATTTCATTTTTCTTTTCTATTTCTTTTCTTTTTTTTTTTTTCTTTTCTTTGTTTTCCATTTTCTTCTTTCTTGGCTAGTCGTCAACTATTGCTAGGCGAACCTCAAACTCATTGATCTCAAGCTCGCGCTTTGCACTCTTACTTATCTTTTTTATTTATTTACTCTTACCTTGCGGTTATACATTGCTCAAACAAAGAGCTCTACATGATTTGCTTCTTTTTTCTTTTTTTTATTAGAATACAAAAGACGCAGGGAGAGAACAAGTCACTCAATTAGAAGATTCTCATTAGGGCTGTACATGCTTTGCTTTTTTTTCTCTTTTGCTTCTTTTTAAAATCCATACGAATATTTTTTAGAGTTAATGAGCATTTGGTGACAATGAGGGAACAAATATATGAAACAAGTTTGCCCGAATTTAAAGACAAGTTCATGTTTGATAGATTTATAGATCGGTAAGTGATGCATGCCTAAGTGGTGAAATCTTAGAAAATATTTTCCTTACGTAACATTGGAAAATATTTTCGAAACATTTTTAGGTTTTAGCCGAACACGAAAATATTGTCATTTTCCGAAAAATGACTTTTGGAAAATATTTTTCGGAAATAGCCAATTTTCTACGCAAAACGAACAGACCCTAAAACTTGTTTTTAAAACAAAAAAAAAAATTGGAATTGAAATGTAATAGTTATCCTTCTTACCATAAGAATGAGTTTGGTACTCAAGAATAATTTTGGCTCAAAAATATATATTTTTTTATTATGCTCCCTAGACAAGTTTCTGAGCATTTGAAGGCGTTTGATAACTACACAAAATTTTCATTCTCAAAATAAAAATACATTTGATATGACTCTCAAAATTCTTTGTGATTTAGAGTTTTTAATTTTTTTTTTTATAAAAGAATTTATTACATTATTCTCTCTTCTTTAAACCGATCACCGGCCTTAGCTATAGCTAGCAATCGGCCAAATGAGGGCCAACGACCTTGCTAGCCTTGGGAGAGCCTCCCCCAACCAAGGCAAGGCCTAGCTTTACCCAATGATAGTGAGGCTTCAATGAGGTCATTGGCCAATACTCATGGCGGGCAACTAGCTAGAGGAAGAAAAAGAGGAAGAGAAAAAGAAAGAAACAAAAGAAAATGATCTGGGCTTAATTCTTGAGTTGTTCTCAGGAACAAAGAGAGCTTGTTTGGTAACATTCTCAGGAACAACTAATTATGTTTTTTTGTTCCCATAAGCAAAAAAAAACAAAAAAACAAAAATCTATTTGGTAAATATTTTGTTTCTGGGAAGAAAAAATAGTTTTTCTATTTCTGGAAATAGATTTGAAACAGAATTAAGAAGTAAAAAAAAAGTTGATTCTTATTCCTAAGAACAATTCCTAGAATCAATTCCAATTTTTTTTTTTTCTCTTCTTCTCTTCCTTTTTCTTCTTCTTCCTTTTGGCCGGTAACCTTGCTAAAGCGTTGCCAGCCCTCGGTGATGCCGAGACTCGTTAGCCCAAGCCTCGCACAACCATGATGAGGCTACAAGGCTCGGCCTTGCCAAGCCAAGGGAAGATCGATCTTGCGTCACCTAGGCGAGGTTGAGCCTTCGGTGAGCTCGCCAGACCTTGCATAGCCGGTCGCCAACCATAATGGAAAAAGAAGAGAAAAGGAAATATAATAATAATAATAATAATAATAATAATAATAATAATAATAATAATAATAATAATAATAATAATAATTAAAAGAAACAAAATAAAAAATTTAAGAATCCTAGCAAACCCATTTATGTCCCGAGAATAGAAATTTTGGACAATTACCAAATATTCTTTTGCTTAGAAATTATTCCGGTAATAGAATAAAAAAATTATTTCTAATTAAAAATTATTTCCAGGAACATAATCGTTACCAAATGCACTCTTATTTTTTGCTTCTTTATTCTATTTCAAATCTATTTTTTGAATAAATTTATTTCCGAAAACAAAAATTTTATCAAAAGGATTTTTTTTTTTGGTTTTGCAAAACAAAAGAACATAAATAGTTACTATTCCCTAATAAAGGTGGGTTTCATAACCTTTTTGTTCCTAATAACAATTTATGCTCAAAAATAATTTTTTTTTCCATTTTTGTTCCGGAGAATAAAGTAGTAGATTTTTTTTTTTTTTTTACTTCTTGTTTCTATTTGAAATTTATTCCATGGCCACTTTTCTATTTTGGGGAATAGAAAAATTAGTTGAAATTACCAAATAGATATTTGTTCTTTCGCTGTTTCAATTAACAAAAAAAAAAAAAGTAGAAAAAGCGGGATAGTTACCAAACATGTGTTAGACATAAAAATTATATGCGGAAAAACAAGATCAAATATAAATAAACCTCCGGCCATTGTTAGTTGAAAATTCACGGAGATTCAACGAAATTACGGACACACTCTACCAATTCAATCCCCTCGCATACTGATGGTGTATTCCAAATGAAAGAGTTTACGTTAGACCTTATAATTATTCTTGAGAAATGAACAATCGTTCCTTTATATATAGTTTCTCATCAATGCGGTTACCAAATGAACAACTATTACAAAATGATATGAAGAGTAGAAAAATTACCTGTGGAATAACTACTTCTTTAAAGAAAAAATGTAGGTTTGAAAATGTGATATCACATTATAAATAATAACAGGCTCTAAATCAATTCATATTTTCACACAACACTCACTTTAATGTTATCTAAATAGTTTGCTTAAAACACATGAGCAAAATTTCTTCATTGGAAAATCTTACATGGCATAATTTATTGTAAAATCATCAGATGTGACTAGTTAAGAAAATGACGTCATTAGAACCGTATGCAACGTAGTAATTTGAGCACTTTCCTTTGCCCCCTATCCAAAGGGCCGATGTGGGCGAAGCTGAAATTGGAGGCTGAGTGACATCGCTCTTTGGAGGAGGGGGTCGCGTTGGGCATTGCCGTGACAGAAGGAGTAGCTGTGGGGGTGAGAAGGTGGTGGAGAACCGGTGACGGACGCCGCCGGAAACAAACACCTCATCGATGTCATGGCACCTAATCGAAGACCCTGCCGTGCACGCATTCGATTAAGTGATTCCAATTTCCAGCATTATCAAGAAAGACGCTCGTGCGTCCTTTGTTGCTTGTTCTTACCATGTATTTTGGAAACCGATGTTGGAATGAGAGAACCCATTTGTATGTGTTCGATCGAGGTGGTCAAAAAGCAAAAGGATGGGGTCTAGAGTTTTCAAAAGCAACTTCTCATCGACCTCTAATATTTTTGATTCACAAATGAAAATAGGGTCATTTTCGTTTGGAACCTAATTTAGCCCCGAATCATCAATTAAGGGTACAGAAATGGCTCAAACGGTGGTGCTCTGCTCCATACACTTTTAGTGACGTTATTTCACCGGCAAATCATGTTGGATGATCTTGTATTAAATTAATGCCACACAAGATATTCAAAGAAGTGTAATCATCAACATCACTCCAGTGAACGCTTTTGAAAAATTATGAAATCAAATACGTGTCACACCGTAGATGTGACACTATAGATATCAATTTTCCCCTAGAAAAAATAATGAACATTACCTCGATCTATTCACGTGTCTATAAGCTCACTTGCATCTCTATCTTCCTCTCGTTTCCTTTTCGTTCCCGTTCTACTCTTTTGACGAGAGAAGAGGTGCCGCGACGGCGCCGCCTCTAACAACCGCCCCAAGGTGGTGGCGTTGGTTGCAGATCTTGCCTGATTATGCAGGGACGCCATGAATATCATACGTGAAGGTCATTGCGAAATGAGCTCCGTAAGCACGAAGTTTGCTATTATTTGATATCTGTCAAATGAGCTACAAATTGGAAATAAAAGAATGCTCTAAATGGGCAATTTGTACTTAGGAGGTGTTTGGTTGGGCATTCCCAAGGGGCTTTGGAAGCCCAAAGCCCCTTGGGAGAAATTTTGGGTGTTTGGCAAGGGCTTTTGAATGCCCATTTGCGAAATGCAAGCATTCCACATGCTCAATGCCCAATGCTGGGGTAGGGCAACTTTGAGCATTGAGCATTCTCCCAATGCAAGCTCACTGTTCACGCTTCTTCCTCATGACTTCTTCGAGTTCTTCGCTGCCGCCTTCGTTGTCAACGCCGCCTCCGCCTCTGCCTCCGTCATCGACGCCTCCTCCGCCTCCGCCTCTGTCATCGACGCCTCCTCCGCCTCTGTCATTGACGCCGCCTCCGCCTCCGCCGTCGACGCCTTCCTCTTCTGCAACAGATCCATTCTCTTCGATGAGCGCGAGCAGCACCGGTCGACTCCTTCGGCTCGTGAGAACCAGGACTCAAGCCGCTAGATCTGGCCGTCGGAGGCCAGATCTGGCCGTCCGAAGGCCAGATCTGGCCGTCCGACGGTGAGATCTAGCCTTCCGACGGCGAGATCTGGCCTTCACCCCCCCTCGACCAACCCGACGGCCCTCCCGCCTCGCCGTTCTGGGACGCCCCCGACTTCGAGTTCTCCACCAGCCCCGCCGCCGACTCCGCCTCCGCCTCCACCGTCGATGCCTTCCTCTTCTGCGGCAGATCCTTCCCCCTCCGACTCCTTCGGCTCGCACGAATCAGGCCATCTAGAGGCCAGATCTGGCCGTCCGTCCGTCGGCCGTCCGGCATCACCGCCACCGGATTTAATTTTCAGATTTAAAAAGAAAAAAAAATTAAAGGCAAAAGCCCATTTGTAATAAGTTTTGCCAAACGGTATTTTTACACAAGCCACTTTTCAATGCTTAATTTGCCATTACACAAGTCACTTTTCAATGCTTAATTTGCCAAACGCCCGAGCATTCCCGAAAGCCTCTTTACCCTAAAGATATTTATATTTGGCCAAGGGCATTTTCCCAAAGCCGAACCAAACGGGCCTTTAGCCGAAGACATGGATTAAGGAAAGCAATCTTCCCCACATCAACACATATCCTGTCAGTTTCCCCTTTGAAGAGAAAGATGGACAGTCGGAATAATTGCTGGAGACTTGAATGATGGATATGCAAGGGTGATGACTTATGCTGTACTATATCTCTAGGAATGTGGGAACTTTCGTTTGCACTATGTTATGCATCTACCTGTCGAAACTGATAACATTCGAGATTATATAGAATTATGAGCTTAATATCTTAGGTCGGAACAAGTTGATATGATCCCTTTTTGACATCCCATTGCCCGTTCCTCATGGTGACATGGGGGAGAAAAAGAGAGGAGAAAAAGGGGGTGAGGTTTGAAGTAAAATTCACTTATTAAGTTAAGTGAAGCCTTAAGTAAAATTATTTTTATTTTATTTAGTTGCATTTTTGTTATTTTTTTCTTTGAGCAATCTCAACTCTTCAAATTTGAATACAATTCTTCTCTCAACTCTTCAAATTTGAATACAATTCTTCTCTCAAGAAACGATCTTGAACCTATAGTCTATTCAATTTTTCGTTTGAACCTCACCCTTCACTTTAAGGCAAAGATTTCTTTCTTTTTGGCCTTTTTCGTTCTAAAAGGAGGCATTCATTTGTTCTCAAGTAGTTCCAGAACAAAACATAATAGTTTATGAATAAAGGATATTCCAAAAAGGCCCCGAGGGGCTAGTAATCCAATCGGAGAGAGAATTTCTTTGACGGGTGACTCAATCAACAGGAGAATTAGTATCACGAGAGCAAGAATGGCTTACTTGATAATCATTCTATATCATGCTATTTTTATAAACAATTTCTGCTTAAAAATAATTTTTTGCATATTCTATTCTCAAGACAAATTTTTGAACATTTAAAGATATTTTGTAATTATATAAAATTTCTATACCTATAATAAAAATACGTTTAACATGACTCTCAAATTTTTTTGTGACTTCAAATTTCTTTTAATTTTTGAAATAATTTTATTACATTTTTTTCTCTTTTTTTCCTTTTCTTCTTCTTTTTCTTCCTCTAGCCGATTGCCGGCTTTGGGAAAGCCTCACCGGCCCCTAGGAAGGCTCGACCTTACCCAACCACCAAGAAGGCTCCAGTGAGGTCGCCGACCATCGCCAAGGATGTTGACTAGCTCAAGGAAGGAAAAAAAGAAAAGGAGAAGAAGAAAAGAAAAAAAGAAAAAAGAAACTTACTTGATTCTTGATTATTCTTCTAATCTATTTCGGGAAACAAAAAAAATAGCCAACATTACTAAATGCATATTTATTCTTCTTTTAGTTCCCTAAAATAAAAATTACAAATAGTCACTATTTAACTAGTTACTAAACAACATCCAAGTTACTATAATATACTTCAATTAGACCAACATCTTACAACATTCCATAATATAGGAGCCAGGGCCCATGGGCTTTATTCTCTGCCCATTAGTATATTTACCACAATCTCATGGTCTATCTCAATCTCACACGTTGTATCTTTCAGCAACGGTGGATCTACTTTTTCTAGTAGCACAATAGACTGCTAGATTTTCGATGGCCAAAGCAAATGTAGCCTAGACAGTTTCGTGCAAATCTGACAAATCCAACAACTAGAGCTCTAGTTGAGTTATGGCATGCAGCAGCCACCGAACCTATTAATTCACCTTCAACCCATGAAACATCTGTGTTTAGTCCGAGAGTTTCAATAGCCAACTGTGAAGATTTCTCTCACATAGTATACTTTTAATCGAAAAATCAATCTTCCTTGCCCTTTGCCTGATAAGAAAAATAGGTTGGATTCGACAAAATCAGGTCGGGAAACTCTCCCAAATTGGATTCATTCAATTCGTGTCTATTTCGTCTTTCGAAAGCTCATAAATCAATGAGCGCCCAAAACCATCATCGCCTCATGAACTCACCGGATTCACATGACCAGTGTTCGTGAGACTTGTCCACGAACCATGTGGGACATTCTTGCTACAAACCTTGGAGAATGACAAGAGCACGCACTAGCTATAGTAAAGTCCTAGACGTTTTCTACCTTCACTACTTTGAAGTCTCAATAAAGTGCCAAACATTTTCAAACTTTGGTCAACCGAATTGTAAGTCCGCCGTCAATGGAATTTCAAGGTTGGAGAAATACCGGCTCTTTATAAACCTTACTTTCATTCCATCAAATTCCAATCCAATCCAATCCGATCCGTCTACGTCGCCACGTACGCGCCGGAATATTCCTCAGAATCGACGGCGACGACCGATTTCCCCGAAATTCAAAGAATTAGGGTTTTTCGTTTTTCTTCTCTTCCTTCCTCCGCTTCGATCGGAGCAGCGAAGCATGGACAGGCACGGAGGCGACTACGACGGCGACCCCTACCACCGCCCCCGCCACTACCCCTCCGACGACTTCCACTACCCCCACCACCACCACCCGCCGCCGCCGCCGCCGCCGCCGCCGCCCCACCACCACCACCCGCACCACCAGCCGCCGCCGCAGCAGCAGCAGCAGTTCTACGATGACTATCCTGATCACCATCCCCACCCGCCGCCCTACGACGTTCCCGACCCCGACTTCGACCCCCACTACGGCCAGCCCCAGCACCACCCCCACCCCCACCACGTCCCCAGCGACTTCGACGGCCCCTTCTACGGCGGCGGCGGCGGCGGAGGCGGGTTCCATCCTTCCGACAACGGCGGCGGCGGCTACGGCGGCCCCATGCCTTTCAGTGGCCGCAAGAGAGGTATTTTTCACTGTCTCGAGTGATTGGATTGTGTCGGCGTTTGCTTTTTATCCCGTTTTGCTGCGCCGTCGTCGTTGCTTGAGTGATAGCGCGGTTGTGGAGTGAACGCAAGGTCGGTCTGATTTTTCCTGGATAAGTCGTGTGCTGCTGTTGCTCTTGATTTTGAAGTGGAGGTTATGGCGATAAATTGGTTTTGTTTCTCGTTTAGGGCGCACTGATGCTATGGGTTTGGCCAAGCTTTACGTTGCGGAAGTACCGAGGACGGCTGCTCGAGAAGATGTAAGTCAATTTGAACATTTTGGGGGATGCGCAACTTCAGTTGCATATCTAATAGGAAATGGAATGGGGACTCGTTTGCTTTTCTTCTTGTCGTTGGTTTGATTTACTAGTGTGAGTGTCTGTTGCCCCTTTCGATGTTACAAGATTGATGTTCCAACACTCGTATGCACTAGCTAAGTATGATCTGGTGTATAGACAAATGTCTTTGCATAGTACCTAAACAGTGTTATTTAACACGCATGCTGTCATCCATAAGTAAATGTGTGTTCAAAATGTCATCGACATATGGGAGTTCATAACGACCAAATATGCATGGAAGGAGCTGTTCTGTCTTCTTGAATAAGTTCCGATATTTTTCCTTTTTCACTATTTCCAAACCAACTTTCCTAGAACCCAGGCAAGATTTATGCACTTTGAACTCGTCAGTCCATTTCAAGAATGCTTTTGGCTTCTCTTTCTTCAGTTTGCTTATGTAATCAGTGCATGTTTCCCGCTGTTTCCATTCAATTGACGGATATGGTTTCATGTTAGATCCAACCCCTGTTTGAGCAATATGGGCATGTTGTTGAGGTGGTTCTGCTCTGGGATAAGAGGACTCGCCAACAGCAAGGTACTGAGTTAATGTGTCCTTTTTTAAGAATTTCTAGTTTTTTTCATGTTTCTGCAGTACCCGTGTTGACCTTTCAGAGGCATATTTGGTTGAAGAAATTTCATTTATTAATCTAAGAGGTGTTCTTCCCAGAGCCTCTCCAGATATTGAGGAGATGCAAAATTGTTTGTTATGGACTTTACATGCTAGTTCATTCAGTGCAAAATCTGAATGATATTGACAAGCTGATTTTAATTGTTGTTAAATAGCTACTAGCTATGCTAGACCCAACAAAACTCTTCAATTTTAATGAACTCATGCTGAACTTGCTTCTCAATTTAAAGTATCTTGACGAGGGAAAGTTGGATGTTGCTATATCATATCACTTATTTTCATGATTCAAGATCAGTTGCTGGATACTTGCTTCAAAAATAGGGTGAGTAACACGTTAGTCACTTATGCATATTTCTAGCATGCACAGCAGATCACATAATGCACAAAAAAAAGTTTGGAAATGATAATCATGACATTATTTTGTTGTTATACATTGACTTGGTGGAATTTATCTTTAAAAGAAAGAAAAAAAAAAGAAGTAGAGGTTGGGTATAACCCAATTAGTAATACGTATTGCCTGTCAATTTTTGGGTCTAGATATCCATTTATCTAATAGTACAACAACATCCACCAATTTTGTTCCTAGGTGGAGTCCATTCAGGGATCCTTTTACACCATGAGAAGTAGTGGTTATTTGTTGCCTAATGCACTATTTTTGTCTTTTACACAAGCTTGGGACCTTCTATGAAGAAGGAATCTGTCATGTGTGGAGTCATCACTTGTTTGGTATTTTATCACAATGCAGTGAGGATCTATTTTTCTCAACAGTAGATATGACAGTGCAATTACTTGTCTAGAATAATTAATTGGATGGTGTTGGTGATCACAGAAACAGTTAAAACAATTAAACTGGCTAATGTACCATAGCTTTTTTTTGTACACTGAAGAGAGCAATTTAAAACTCTTTTTTTTTTTTTTTTTTCCTTTGGATGGGTTCCAACTGTCTTCTGAATATGGTGGTTGGTCAATTAATGGAGTTTCTTTGATAATTAATCATGGCATGTTCCCCTTGGAGCTACTATGCTGCTCATAAACATAGGTGCGGGAGAGGAAGTAATTAAAAAATTTTGGTAGCGTTTTCCAGTTTTTGTTATGCTCATTTGATGTGTATGTGGGTTATCTCTCACTTGTTCAGTTTGCTTGTGTCAGTGCTTGGATTTAGTAATTTTTTAAGGTGCCTGCTCTCTTGCAAGTTGCAATCTTAGACTATCTTTACATGCCGAGATGGTTTATTTCCCCTAGTTCTAGTTTCCCTCTCATTAAATGGTCATAATCAATTTTACTTCTGCAGGAAGCTGCTTCGTGAAATATGCTACATTAGAGGAAGCTGACAGGGCTATTATAGCCTTAAATAACAAATACACTTTCCCTGGGGTAAGCACATGGCTTTCTCCCTTGTCCTTAGCATTTTGTCCTTGTGTTTAATGAATATTCTACTAAGCGTGACAAATTATTAATCTTAGGAAGGATCTGCAGTTAAAGTTAGATATGCAGATGGGGAGCGAGAACGCCTTGGTAAGTTGTGGAATTATTCCTTTGGCACTGCATTTCTGTGGGATCTCACTTGTTTTCTTCTACAATTTTACATGATAGCGCCGCCTCAACCGTTTCCTCCTATTAAAGTCAGACATGCAGATGGGGAGCAAGAACGCCTTGGTAAGTTATGGAATTATCCGTTTGGCACTGCATTTCTGTAGGATCTCATTTCTTATATACTACAAGGAAATTTATTTGTCAGGCATGTGTCCCAAGAAGGTGAGTACTCAAAGAAGTCTATCTTTTATCATTTCTCCCTAACCAAGTGATCACCCCTTAAGCTTTTGGAAACTTACCTAGTGTCAGGTGGACCAGAAAATTGTCAGTCGTCATTTAGTTTCTATAATTAATCAGATGTTCTTCGTAATCACGAGTGCACGAGATTGCACAATAATGCCTTGGCTTTGCTGCTTTTAAGGAAGTTTATTTGTCAGGCATGTAGTCTAAGAAGGATAACTAATCAAAGAAGTCTATCTTTAATCTTTTCTCCTGAAACAAATCATCACCCCTTCAGCTTTTGGAAATGTATTTGGCGTGAAGTGGACAGAAAATGGTCAGTGATTTATGTCATTTAGTTTCTGTAATTAACCAGATGTTGTCTGTGATCATGTGTGCAACAGAGTAAACAATAATGGCTTGGCTTTGTTTCTTTTTCTTCTCTTAGGAAGAGGAAAGTGCTAAAATTATATCTTTACTAGGTAGACGAAGAGATTGAAGGGATTCTTAGGGGATCCATTCACTTTATTATTATGGTCGGAACCATGATTTTTCCTTTTTCAACCTTTGGTGTATTAGACGGTTCTCTTATATCTGCCTTTGTCTTTAATCTCATGCAAATTGGATTAATATGCTCACCAACTTAGGAACAATGATTATTGTTTTTTGGCTGAGACATGTGTTTACTGCCAATAAATTCCTTTCTTTATTATGATTCTTTTGTTTTGTGATTGATTATCAGGGCATGTTGTGGATAAGTTATATGTTGGAGGTCTGAACAAACAAGCTTCAAAATTAGAAATTGAAGAAGTATGCTCTGGACCTACTGAGAATTGCCATTTCATTTGGCTTGGACAGATAGCTTGTATTCTGCTTCATTTTTTCTTCATAATTATCTACAGCGCACTTGTCCTTAGAATATGGAGGACATACATATCTATGAATACAGGTGTCTTGTTCTGTTTATAAGTATCTACTTGGGTGGTTTCCCCTATCAGTATCTCAGATAGATCGTGTGCACGGGTTGAGTGGCCAATTTTAGGCAAGAAACATCAAATAATTGACTTTTTGTTTTGACACCTTGACACTGACCTGCAAGGTGGAGGCCTTTAGAGCATTTTCGTGTCAGATGACTTGTGGTAATGTTGGGTGTACATAGCGCCCATGTAGTGTGGAGATCATGCTAATGTTGACATAGGATGGTGTGTCCAAACAGTGAGCTCAAGTCAGGTCTATATTTGAAGGGAACTTGCTGCAACGGACACACATGTAGGGTAAATTTCTTTAGGCATTATGTCTGAAGCTTCTCAGGCATCAGACCTAAGGCTTTGCAATTATCAAACATGGACTAGAATTTCATCATGTGATATAAAAGCAAAGACTGGTTTAAGTTTAGCTTGCTGCATGACAAAGTGTAGGGGGAGAATTACAACCATAAATACACTCTGTTGAACTCCTAATCCAAGTTGAAGCAGCAAATTAGGGAACCTACTTCGGACAGAAATAGGACAGAACTAGGATGGGAGTTGAACTGTACTTCTAATAGAAAAAACTGATCAAAGATAAAGAAGAAAGAAAGGAACTAGCCAGGAAAGAACCCTTATCCTCTTGACTTTATTTTGGTCATAGGTCAATTTAATAGTCTGTCTTCACCAGAACTTGGTATTGCTGTCGATATCTTGACAGGTATGAAATTGACAACCAGTGCGTGCATGAACCTGTCCTTCCAAAATTGCTCTATGAAGGATGTTGTTAATGCTCCACCTCATTTCTGCTAGTGTTATGCATATGCAGAGGACAGGACAGATGCTATCATTAGTGGACTGGATATGTTGCACTTGTGGTCGATAAATCAGATTTTTCTTACCCAGTTTTATTTCCTGTACGCTATCTAAGGAACTTTTTCTGTTTTAGATATTTGCCCCTTATGGTGTTGTTGAAGAGGTCTACATAGTACGTGATGAACTGAAGCATAGCCGCGGTATGTCTTTGACCTTTTAAACAGTCCCTTTTTAATTGGCACAAGCATGTGAGATATCCTGGGTGTGGATGCATTTGTCTAATATTTGTCTTCTTATTGGTAGTTTCATTGTATAGACTCCACACGTTACCATTTGATGACTACTCTTAGATTTGCCTGCCACTGAACTTATGAAGTAAACACCATTTCCCTATTACTCGAGTCATCCACATTTTTTTAATTGTCTTCTTAAATGGAATGGTTTGTACTCAAGACTTATAACCTCATACACTTTCTCATTTGAATTGGGTTCCTCCTCATTACTGGTGCTCTTCTCTTTCTTCTACGCAAACTTGTGTTTCATGACACATTCTCTTCTTTTTTTGTTCTCTCCATGTTTTTCCTCACCTTTCTTTTGTTTGTCTGAAGGTTGTGCATTTGTTAAGTACTCTCATAGGGACATGGCATTGGCTGCAATTAAAGCATTGAGTGGGAATTTTACTATGAGAGTAAGATTCCGATCAACTTCCATGTTCTCTGCTTCCTGCTTTGTGGATGTTGATTAACTATTTTCTCCATCTGTTTGCTCCAGGGTTGCGAGCTGCCATTGATTGTTCGTTTTGCGGATCCTAAGAAGCCTCGGAATGGAGAACCAAGGTATTTCTTCTTCCAAACTCTTTTCTGGAATTTTTGTTTGGCATTCAATTAGTTCTCAATATGTGGCACTGAAATCTTTGTTTAATACCCTTCGGAATTGATGCAAAGGTATAGTCAATAACTTCTGTCACTGATTTACCTTGAAATATCTGCTAATGCATTTCAATATACATAAGCTGAATGACATGGTCTAGCTGTTTTGCAAAGTATTAAAATTATTGTGTTCCTTTCCTCCTAAGACAATTTGAGGCTTACATTGGGACCTAAGTGGTACCAAGGTCTTATCGTACGTAGGAACTAACTGTTTTGCTCATGTCATCTGTGATTTATGCATGGATAAATTACTTGGTGTGGCAGGATTCAGGAAGGGAAATTACTCTATGGGTTCCTGAAACTTGATGTATTTCATTTTCTCTTCCTTTTAGTTTTTTCTTAAATCAAATTACAGCAGTATAGATCTAGGTTGTTTCTATGATGACCAAGGAACAGTTGCTGATCAGGCACTGGCTGCCATTAGCACTTCTCCTTCCTCTCTTTTCCCTTCTGTATGAGAACTATTCAAATTTGTTGGCCCATTACTCATAGGCCCACACGGAATTTTGGTGAGCCAATTGGAGGATCTATAGCTCCTAGCGCCCCAATTACCAAGCAGCAGATTTCCACACATTCACAGCCGGTAGCTGTTTCTCAGATTGTAGACCGAGGTACTGCAGATGATGGCATGATGCAAAATCCTTTTCCTATGGCACAGCCGGCATCTTCAGAGATATCTCAAAAGTATGTGCAGACAGCACAAATTCCAGAGGTTACTGGGTCATCACAACCATCTGTCCCCCAGGCACAGAAGCAGCCGCATGTGCTCCCGCAATCAACTCAAAATTCTGAGCAGCGGCATAGTTTTCAAAGTATCAGGCAGGAGGTACTGTTTAGCTGCTAAAAGCATCTATTATACTATATCGTTCATGGGATATCTGCTGCTGTTACTATTGTACAGGAAATTGTATCCTTGGTGTTCATTTCTTTTATTCAGATCTTTATTATCTAGTTTGTTCTACTGTCTTCTCAGTCTCCTCGGTCTAGAGACAATCCTCAGGCAGTTCCAAGCACTTCTGGTTTGTCTCCTGCATTTATTGAGATGGAAGATTTAGAGTGTGATTGGAGTCAACATGTCTGCCCTGATGGAAACAAGTACTACTATAATTGTGTTTCATTGGAAAGCACAGTAAGTATTATGTCCCTGAGGAGTGACTGCTCATAGTTTACGAGTTCTTGCAGTGGAGGTGATTTCTATTTGTTTAAGCTGGCTGCAGTGGGATAAGCCGGATGAGTTTGCAAGATATGAGCAAGAATTGGAGAAGAGGCGAAAGCAGCAAAGTGATAAAGGTTTTACTACGATCGCGCCTGATTGTTCTATCCAACAAATTGCTCTAGGACAATCCCCGTCGCATCAGAATACTCTCCTTTCTCAGGAACTGAAACTCCATGCACCTGCCCTGGTTCGTGGAACATTTTTACTTGATCTTCCAACTCAAGAACATCTTATTTTGTTGTAGTTGCAATTCGGAGTTGCTCTTGTCTTGATATATGATTGATGCAACTCTTTTATCTGCATTGAACATGGCCCCATTTATGGATGTCCTTTGTTATGAGTGCTTCTTTCCAGGAATGTTGTTTGAGTACCATCTTCTGGCATTTTTGTATGGTTTTTGTTGACAAGGGCCCAAGTGCAATTGTTAAACAGCTAAATAAAGAAAGATTTTCATTTTCAATGCACTGTTTCTCATTAACAAAACCACTTTTATGTTTCCTTAAGTGGAGACAAATTTCCTTACTCTCCGACCCGCTGTTATGTTGCAGGAAAAGGTACATTAAGAAGGAGCTTCGATCTATGATCCAACTTGCATAAAACAGGTAATATGGGTTTTCAAGTTGGTGACAAGAAAAATACTCGTTTTGGTTCCATTATGTAGATGGATATTTAAGATTTTGGTTTTGTTGATTTGGCCACTAATCTTTATTATAGAATAATTGAAATTTAAGGGTTTTTTCCCCTCAATCTGCTCGTTCTTTTGGAGAGTCAAATCGTCTAATTGTACGCTCTTGCTCTCAACTCCTCGCTACACCTACTATTCTATGTTTGTGCAGATGGAAGATAACGGGCAAAAGGATGGGGGATTGGTTGGAAATTGAAGCTGAAGGGTGAAGTAGTCATCTGACATTGTGATATTTACTCCACTACATGAAGGGGATACTTTCGGTTCCTCGACATGGGAGAAAATCCCTGTGAGATAGCTAGCTAGACGTTGGTAGAGTATAATAGTGTTGTAGATTCTTCTTTTCTTTTCTTTTCTGCCTCCTTTTGGTTTCTGATCTCTGTTACATGTTTCTCTTCGGAATCTCGCACAAAATCTTGAAAATTCAATGCCGCGCAAGTTCTGATCGGAGATAATGCTTCCATGACATAAATATTTGCGATGTTATGACTGGGTTATGTGCATTATTGTAGGCCATCTATGCAAGACTGGGATTATGCGGTGTATGTATTAGTAGATGAAGCGAATGCGCACGTGAGGATGTGCATTTATATGAGATATTGGATGCTTGAACTTTCTCAATGGAATGATGTCTCATTGGAATGATGTTCTAAGCTGAACGCGATTGTATAAAAACACTTTCATTGGCAAGCCGCTCATCATCCCAATCCAAGAATATCTTAAATTTAAATTCTTATAAGAGACAAATTTGTAAGGGTCATCTTATCAGGTGCTTCTAACTTAAATTGCATTTACCTAGGATGTCCTGTCAGAGTCCGCATCAGAAAAAAAGGGTTTTTAACTTCGGCATGGGCTATGCCTTTGCACGCGCACTCAACAGATATGCTGCCATCATCAAATTTCAGCAACAAGATCATCTCTCAAAGGCCAAAAGAAGGGTCATTCTCGCACGTTCTCAGAGTATGTAAATCCTCTTCATTTCAGCCATTGAATGTTGCGGGCTCTACATACAATCAACGTGATCTAACGGTTGAGATGAAGCGAGCCCAAATACGGAAAAAAAGAAGAGGCATCACAAAGGTGCAAAAGGAAAAGCGAAAGAGAGGCGCCACTAAACTCAGCAATCCAATGTGGGCCGGTGGGATGTGGTTGATTTATTTCCCGCTTTGAGGACTTCCATGCATGAATCAAGAGAAGCGATGGAGCACTTTATTCCTCCCCAACAAATCCTCAATATCTATGCACTAGGTCTGCCATAAATAGTATTCTATGTTCCAAGACATAAAAAAGAGAAAAAGAGAAAGGCAACACATACGCACTTTAGATGAGAAGCTTCCGCAGCATTCAGTGGTTTTCTTACAGAAACATGCTAACTACCGCGAGAGAGAAACAGCTGCGAATCCCCGGCTTTTGAACGAAATTAAATGCAGATTCTCCGACAAACACAAGAGCACAGGACAGAAGGGATATGGAATCGGGATGAATTAACGTGAGAGATCTTGCCATTCATAGAACTTCTCTCTTCTGATGGAACTAGGTGAGCATCATGCACATCGAGAGGCGTGGCCTGCACAAACCGGAGATTTCTCGAGCCGGGCATGAAGTGGCAGGCGAACCCGCGCCCTGTAGCTCAGGAGCTTAATGAAGAACAGAACAGAACAGCCGTATAAGAACAAAAGATCACCAACTTCACAATACAGGATTAGTGCCTAAATACCTCTGCATGAGCAACGTAACAATACATGTCATGAACACTGAAAGCGATCGGATGGAAAGTCCATCACCGGCGCTTCCCCTCTCTCTCATTTTCAGTCATTCATCAGTGAAGAAAGAAAAGAATAGTATGCACTTGTCAATATCTCGTATCAGCTATTACTACTCTTCCTCCTTGAGTACATGAGAAGGGACCATGTCTTGAAGAAGCCCGTTGTCGGCAAGAAAATTTGAAGGGCCGGGACTGCAAAAACGCCTCTTATTCAAAAGTACAGCTGCATTTGTTGACCCCGAACTTGGAACCACCGCACTGTTGTTGCTCATTGACCAGTTGTTGGCATAGGATTGTAGTTGATAGTGATGGGCATGGTGTTGGGTTAAACTCGCTCCCGGCATGGCAGGCATGGAGAAGGCGGTGGCAGCTCCGGCAGGGGGAGGGGTGACTCCAGCGAGGATCGACCGGGGCATGACTGGGCTAATGTGGTTGTGCTGGCCTTCGTAGGTTGTCATCACGATGCTCGGGTCGCTCACCGACCGCTCAACTCGCTTCTTCACATTGCATGAGGCACTAGTGCAACGATAGTAACTCCTGCAATCGACCCACCGAAAAAAAAAAAAGGGCAAAACCCCCCACATCAGTACCATTGCAATGATGATCCAATGCAAATGAGTCACCCTAAGCTACACAACAACACAAAAGAAGGGGACAAAACCAGAGAGAGGTATGACTTTAACAGGTTCTCTTGAAATGAATATTCTAATCGCAAGCTGCAAACACGCATGTGGGTCGTCTTAATTCTCTGAAAACTCACAGATGCTCTCTCTCTCCCTCTCTTTTTTTTCTACTTTAGTTCCTCTTCTTTTTCCTGTTTTTCTATTCTTGTTGATTGTGTCCAAAATGAGAATGATCGGTACCTAGGAAAGGGGCTGTTCTTGACAGCTTTTTGGCCGTACTTTCGCCACCGGTATCCATCTTCCAGATGATCAACCTCGCTTTTTGTCATGAACGCCACCCTGGGCTGCCTCTGTCTCTTCTCGTTCGTCTTCTTCGCTTTCAACCTAATTCACACACAGGCACACCCACTTGGTGATTAATTTACAGAACAGGCTCCTCCCAAATGAAGTTATCAGAAAAGCAAAACACAAGACCCTAAAATCTTGCTTTTATTTCTGGGGCCAAAACATGATTTTCTTGCAGTAGGTACGCACTGCACCAGAAATCCTTATGTTGCTTGCTTCACCTTAATTGATCCCCAATAATTTCTAGGTTCATGTGTAGGTGCACCCGGTGAACCAGAAAACCCTAAAACAGCACACCCACGAAAAGGAGGAAGAAAAAATGGAAGACCCATTTCCAGTATCCACTCCTCGCTGGAGTCTCAGCTCACTTGCACTCCGAAGCAGCAGAAACAGAAAAGAGATCGAGCCGAAACAAAGAAAGACTCACTGCTTCTTAGTCTTCTGATGCTCTTCTTGCTCTTGCGTCTCTACTCCTTCATCCTCAACCTTCGCCTTGACCTGCTGCTCCTCCTCCTCGTTGTTGTTGTTCAGCCCGTCGTTGTCGTTGTTGGACGCGGAGGATATGGAGGAGGAGTTGGGCGTCGCCGGCGGGTTCACGACCTCCGACGACGACTCCATCGCATTGCTGGTCGGAGGCTGGAGCGGCACGTCGAACAGCGAGGGGCTGGAGGAGTCTTGATGGAACCCCAGGAGCTCCATGAAGCCCGAGGACCCGGCCATCATGCTCCTGTCGAACTCGGAGAAGACGAAATCCGACAGGCCCCCGTGCCCGTGATCGGCGAACAGTAATGATGTGGACCTGTCGACGTTCTCCATCTTCTCGCGCTCTTTCATCAGGCTGCTCGAGAAAGGGGGGAGATAACTGGGGTATGGTGCAACTTCCTGCCAAGGATTCACCACCGATATTCGAACTTGAGGAAGAGAGAGAGAGAGAGTAAGCTCTTGGAGTTGTGCAGCCAGTGGAAGGGAGAGAGAGAGAGAGAGAAGAGGGCAGGTTCGATCTGGGTTTATAGAGAGAGAGAGAGGGAGATGTGAAATGAGATTTTTCTTTTTCTTTGGGAAAATCCTGTGCAGAACTCACTTTTCTGCTCAACGGGAAAGGAGGGAATCCAACTGCATAAACAGTTTCGAGCCACATGCCGAACGGGTTATATAAATAAATTTATGGGCACGACACCGTTTAAAATAAGTGGCTTTCGCATTCGCAGCCCATCAATCAGTATACATATCGAAAGATTAGAAATTTCGCGTGCATGGTCCATCAATCAATCAGAAGACACATCAAAAGATTAGAAACGAAAGAAAAAAAAAATCATGACCCAATTATCTGCCGATCAAAATACCTCTCGTGTTCTACCCTAGTGGAAGAGCGATAAAGAAAAAAAGCTTCAAAAATTTGAAATTGGGTGTACAGTTTTTTTTTTTTTTGGGGTCGGAAAATTGGGTGTACAGTGTACCGTCGACCTTTCCACCGTCTTCTTCTGCACATTAAGAGGTACGGCCGCGGACCACAACCATCACCACCAACACCACCGGCCTGTCGACAGAGGTTGACCGGCAAATGTAGGTCAAAGGATCGTACGGACGGGCGGGTCGGGTTCGGTGGGCGGGCGGGAGGAGGGGAGGGACCGCATCACGTGCGGCTCCCGGTTCTTGCCGGTGCCGGTCCCTTTGCGCAGGAGGAGCGGAAAACGTTGACCGC
The DNA here is from genome assembly GCA_016097545.1 of Eucalyptus victrix. NCBI lineage: Eukaryota > Viridiplantae > Streptophyta > Magnoliopsida > Myrtales > Myrtaceae > Eucalyptus > Eucalyptus victrix. The sequence continues at coordinate 11,241,608 of CM027842.1, forward strand.
CGAACTCGTCTCGGTGTGTGAACGAGGATTTTGCATGGCACGTGAGGTGATTGCGGCATGATTGATGCCCTCCCCACTCCCCACCGCCCCACGCGCTCCCCGGTTCCTCGCACGCGCACGTGTGAACCAAATCATCGAACCGGTTTGTAAAAAACAGACCAATCGAATTTTTAATTTTTAATTCCACCTGGAAATTATATATAAATATATATATTTTTGCTATGGATAAGTTGAGTTTTCCACGCGATGAATTGTTTCGTGGGTTTTGTGAAAATCCCCATCTTGGCTCAAATAAATTGTCGTGTGAAAGAAAGGATGCTCTGTACCTATATTTTATGTATTTGAATTACATATACTATGCATACGAAGCGAGAAGGAAAGATGACCTTTGACTTATTTTATTTCAAAAAGGATATGAGCCACGAATACATCCAAATTAAAAAAAATTTCGCCTTATGCCGATTGCTTTTTCTGTTGGTACTAAGATGTGGAGGCTTCACTTGCGAGAGTGTACGTGATCAGTGGCCAAGAAGTCGATTCGTATGTGTAGATTAGATGCCCGATACTTTATCTACTACTAAAGTGCAAAATAGGTTGTTTTCCGGGTCCAATCATATTTTGGGTTGCTCTCATGAGCTTTGATTTGCATTTTATGTGGATTTTTAATCGCTTTTTTTTTTTTTTCATGAGGCTGAATGGATCAATTCACCATAAGGTGCAGTCTCACGTAAAAGTAATTCTTGAAGACTTTTGTGGAGTCTTCCTATAACAAAACAACAAAAGTGGGACCACCAATATTGGGGGCGTAGTGGTTGAGCTTCAGTTCCTTTTGGGAGAGGTTTGGAGTTCAAATCCCTCCTCCAGGGTTTACTCCGCCGCGAAGCGGCGCACGAAGGTTTCTTGAGTACCAAAAAAAAAAAAACAACAAAAGTGGGTTTCGCAAAAATGAGTTTGAAAGGAGAATTCGTGTGTCCTTTGTTTAAAACCTCTTATTTGTACTCTTGACTTTCCCTCTCTGATTTGAAGACTTACCATAGGACTTTTTAGGCTCTTTGCACCGAAGAATGCGGGAGGTGTGAGATTTGCGTGATGCAACAAACAAATTCAAAGCAAGAGTCACTCCAAATATAATGGACAGCCATATCGATACTAGTGCTCTATAAGTACTTCATATCGATTTGGTAATAAATATCGTAAACATGATGCATATCCGTAATTGTTTTTTTATGTGACTGCTAACAACAATACTGGGTTCAGTAATTTCAACTTCAACCAAGCATTACCCGGTGCTCAAAACTACGCCGTGCTAGTTTAGACCCGCGCCGAGACTTATTTACCAACACGCATGCCCGCCGCAAGTTAGAATTATGAAGACGTACCTAATGCATCATCATGACATTTGGGAAAAGAAAGAAAGAAGGAAGGAAGGAAAGAAGTGTAGAATTTGGCTATGGTGGGAACACAACAAAAATTCGATCTTATTCCATCTGCGAAATTGGAGCATCTGAATCCACGGTGGTGTGAACTCACGACTGCAATGCCCGCTCGCTTTTCGCAGGTGTCGATCCCGATGCCCAATTCAGCCTTTGCTTCCTTTTGCAGCAAGAGAAAATACCCACGGACCGAAAATGACACCATGAATCATCCCTATTCTAAAGGCACACGTCTAGAATTATTTTTTTTGTTTCGAATTTATTTCCGAAATAAAAACCCATTTCGATAAAATCATTTCATTTTTCTATTTCTAAAATTGTAGAACAAAAAACAAGAAATAATTTCTCTCTTTTTTACTTCTCGCCGGAGGGCTCGAACACCCTGTGCCCGCTCGGGACAGGAAAAAACCGAGCTTCATTGTCGAGGCGACAAGTCGAAAGACTAATGGGGATGGTCCTTTTTTTTTTCCCTCCTAAAAATGAAAATTTTAACTTATTCCTATAAAGAGAAAAGGGGCGGGCAAAAAGAAAAGGAGAGAAAAAAGAGAAGATAGAATCGACGTGTGATTGCTTTCGCTTTAGGTGGGAACCCTCGGATTGTATGATGATGAAAGTTCATGCACGTGCGGCCTACCACGATCAAAAAAAGGAAAAGGACACATAAATTTCGCCCCAAGTTACACTAAAGTTCCGTGTAAGACCGTCCCTCTCTCTCTCTCTCTCTCTCTCTCTCTATCTCTTTCGTGCATTCAATTATTTGGCTCGTCTAGGTATTGAGTTAAAATTCTGTTTTTTTTTCTCTCTTTTGTCATTTTGTTCCCGTTAGCTAGAAGAATGAAGAGTTTAAAATGGCGACGGAATTATCTCGGCTAGCGCCAATAATTTAGGGTACGCAACTATATAAAATTCGTGCCCAGAAGATCAATACGTGATTATTATAGAGTGCGTGCACATGAAATATGAACAAAATCGATTGCTTGTTCGAGGTGAAGAGCTTTTCTCGTGCAGAGCGATTTATGTGAATCCAGAGCAACACTGTTCATACTATTCATCGTGCACCATTGACGAGTTTAGCCATGTTATGTGTATATTATAGGTCGCTTTTTATTCTTTTCCAAGGAACTAGATTTGCATATGCATAAAGAAATTAGGATATTTCACGAGTTAATTGCACATGTGCAAACCACATCAATCTGATTAACGAAGTTCGGGAAAAAGTTAAACGCTGAAATGTAGACCTTGCTTTATCTTGCTTTCCTGCCGAAAATGTTAAAAAGTTTGTTTAGGATCAAGTAAAATAAGTAAAATAAAATAAAAGGTTATGAAAAATTGTCCAATATTCGAAAAATTATGAAAAAGTGATGTGGATCAATATATCAACATTCATGCATCACGAGAACTTTGTGTGGTTCAAGTTAAAAAAAGAATTCAAAGTGCGTTTGTACAATTACTCCATTTATTTTGCAAATCATGAATAATTTGAAAAATATTGTCCTAAAAATGATTGCTTACCTCAGTTGAAATAATTATTCAAATAAATATTTTCATTATTGTTAACAATTTATATCTAAATATTTTTTTATAGGTGATGAAAATATTTTTAGTTAATTTATTTTTTGAAGCGATACAAGGAATCATTTTTTAGAAAACGTGTTCTAAATCATCCACTTTTCATTAGTCAAAAATCCTTAAAAGTCTATCTAGGCACTTCTTTAGCTACAACTATATTTTCTTGTCACATCATTTTCGGGTTGATATTCCCAAGTCCACGTAAAATAAAGTGTACTCAGCCACTGATAATGTTCTATATATATATACCGCCTACTTAAGCATAAATTCGAAATTCCTAAAGTCACGCACCGCCGTAAACTTTAGTGAAGAGAAACCTTAACAGGTTTTATAAGATGAGGGTCATGAACCAAACCATACCAAATATACGACACCTGAATATGAAATATTTAAGCCATAACTAGCACTAAGTTGAAAATGCTGAATATGGAAGTTCGATAAGGAATCTCTCTAGGAGTCGAGGGGGGGCGCTTTATAGGGCCACGGTAGGCTGCTCGAAGCTTTACGCGATTTCGGTATATTCCTTTTCCTAGGGTTTTGCTTGTGACATACGCCCCTCGATCTTATAGGTCCCTTTTGCTTAATCTTTTCCTTGATTGAATTGGCAATCGAAATAACTTTTTCTAATTTACGTCAACGTCATGCTCGTAGTGGCGGGGATTTTATACAAGATATTCGATAAAAAAGAAAAGAAAAGAGAGATATAGAAAAATCCCATTTTCGAGTGGCCGATTGACTAGGATGGTTACTTGTTTCGTACGTTTAGGAGCTCAAAAAGATTAAATAATAGTACGACGGGATTAGATAAAAAGAGATTAGCCATTGCTTCTCTAGTCGCCATCTTCTGCTTACCGAACCAGGGCCTGGGGTCTAGCGCCCCTGCTTTTGACCATTGCCTGCGAGTCTCCAATTTGACAGTAGTTTATGTTTTATGAGTCTAGGGTTTGAACGTTTCGGACAAAAGAGGAGCAGCTTGTGGCAGTCATATATGTGTAGATTAAGGAAATAAACAACGACTGCAATCAACTCTTTAATTATAGTAGTAAGCTTTTCTTTCGGGAGAAAAAATTTGCGTACGTTCTCGTCCTTTTTTAAAATCATTCTATCTAATCACGTCGACCTATTCGTCAGTGGATCTCGAGTTACGTGCGGAAAGGGAAAGCCAACAATGGAGAGTACCCGGTCGAAATAGTGAAATTGCTGTTCTACTAATCGGTCCCGATTATATTTATCCCTAGGTTTTGTGAAGAATACGGCATCACTGACCCAAAAATTTAATAATGGCCCATTTTCTGCGGTATTGCATTTTGGCCTAACCAGGCCAATTGCCTTTAATATCTAGCTATAGCAACTACACACACACCATGAAAAGGGTATATCAAATCAACATCATAAAATAATACTTTATATTGCGATCTCTCCACCGCGAGGCTCATCACAAGCCAATTGCCATCTTATCGAGGAATGTGCGAAAGGCTAAGAAAAAGTTTTAGCGACAAGATTGTGTCGATGATTAAAGGATGAATATCAAATTTAGGTGCACGATACATGCTTGATTCTCTTACCCCTCCTCTTGATGCGAACGATTCCTAGTCTAATTCATCAACTTAAGTTTAATTTTTCTTTTCGAAACTAAAGTCTAATCCGGTGATTAGTGGCGGACTTATGCGCACTCAGCTTATTTTACTTTAATTTGCACAAATAGTCTTTCTTATCATAAATAGGCCCGGGCCATGCGTGGACCATGCCAAAAATTAGGAGGGAGTCACGACTGTAACTTTCCTCACGAGAACGCTTCGCTAATCAAACAAAATCACTTAAATTTTTTCAAACATGGTCATCGGTAATCAAATTGAAAACTTTTCACCAAGGCACTGACTAGGATAAACAAATGAAACTTTCGCCATAAACCGCCAGCGTGAATGAGAACGATAGCGATTGCAACGTGGAAGGAAAATAATTCCAGCTTTTGAAAAATCTATGCTCGATGGCTCAGCAAAATGGTCATTGTCTTAGTAATACTATAATAACGACCGTTTTGGGCGGGTGCTTTATTTTAAAACGAAATTCGTTTTTGTCTCTTTCACCTGATTTATATACATCAGTAATAGATTTTCATATATATATAAATAATTTTGTAGGGATTTGGGGATTCCTAAGCCAATGTTCGCAGCTTGCTAATTGGATTGGCGACAGATTTCCCCCACCATTCACCTAACCCCACCTTAATTCAATTTCACGTGCCTCGCCAACTTGACCTTATCTTCTTCCGAATTCGTCCTCGTCCCTTTCGGAAAACCCTTGTAGATTTCGTGCCCACGTATACGTCTCTCCCGGACAAGGATTGGATGGAGACGGGAGTTAGATCGGATCTCACGGGATTGGCCCCCTCCCGGCCTCACTCATTTCGAAGAGATATCAAATGTGCGAGTGTCGCGGTCGCGGGACTGGTCCTAGGGGCTCGCGCTCCGTCCTTCGTGCTCTCGAATGAACCGTCCGTGCATAAATTTTTGTCAGAAGAATACACGTCAAGCTGGTCCTCAAACAATAATTAGAGTCACAGAAGGCGTTGGTTCGAAGTGACATTTTTGCACCTAGACTCGGCACGACCACGGCTTGATTACTTGAACCAAACACGATGTTTCGCACGCCAACGATGAGATCAGATTTTCGAATCTCAAATCCCCTTTCCCTACTTATCTCCTCACCACCATGCGTTGAAGCGATCTGCTCGAAATCCGTTCTCGTGACAAAATTCAGGTCAAAAATCGAATAAAAGCCTAATTCGAAAAACACATGCAGCACGATGACTTTTCAAATGGGGGGCAACGGACCCAAGGTGCGCTGGTTTCTCCAAGGGAATATCGCGAGGGGCGACCGCAGATTTCGAAGTCAAAAAACCACTTTGGCTCCATCCGGCCAACACATCCTTGATCTGTGTACCCCCATTTTTTAAAACGAGCTTCGGGGGGAGGTGGTCAAACTGGAAAACGACAAGGCTCGAAGGAATAATTACGACGCGAACGTGTTCATTCGAGGGTTTTGATGATAAACATGGATCTTGAAGCGATTCCCAAGGATCAGGAAGAGTGACACCTGCCCTAATTATGTTCAACAGCCCATGTGCCCATCAGAGAGAGAGAGAGAGAAAATGAGGGAGAGAGGTTGTCGTCTTGATCATGTGTCGCGTACGTAGCCAAAACCACGTTTGCCCTAGTCAACCTACTCTAGTGATGCCTCCTTGTCACATGCATCATCTTTTCCTCGTCGTTTCACGTTTTGCTCGGCGTTTGATTAGTAAAGTTATTTCGTAATCTGCTTTCTTGAAGCTTCAGGGAGGGGCGTGAAGCCGGAACCGGCGCCTTCATGAACCCTACTTAACACGAACTCGATGAAGAAAAGAAGCCGAAGTTGATGTCGACGTGCGAGCGCTCGGCGTGTCCTGCACAAAAGGCACCTGCCTCTGTCGCGCGAAAAAATCGCACGAGAGGAATACAAAGATCATCATGGTGTCTAAATCGGTAGAGAGCAAAAGCCGGTCGTGCAGGACGTTTCTCTTTTTACTTTGCCGGGGAAGATGATATGCACGTGGTTGATTTTTGCCGACAGCCATCTCGCTCGGATCCGGACACGGTTCCTTTGCTCGGGACGGCGTTGCTTGCTTTTTGTCGATGCTGCGTTCCGATTCCTCGGGGCTCTTCTGCTTTGACTTGTCTAACTTCGAATCTCATCAATTTCACATTGTTAATTGAACATGACGGAAAATCCATTCGGCTCACGCTTCCCAAAAATGCAAAAGCAAAAGAAGAGAAAATTTCCAAAGGGAAAGCTTAGAATTTGTGCGTAGGATACTGGAATCATTCTAGAACATTGATGTGCTAAAAAATTTAGGGTCCAAGATTGAAATGCGTGTTCGGCCCTGTTTTGCACGATGAAGATCGAGTTGAACCTCGGTTCACAACACTCGCGGCCACGCTACCAACTTGCATTTGTTTTTTGTTTTTTTTGTTTTTTTTGTTTTTGAGCAAAACCAACTTGCATTTGTTGATTCACTTATTTTCTGACAAAAAAGTCGGTTTTGAATGCTCGGTCCTGTCTGAACCAAGATAAACAGCTCCTGAGTGGCAAGGGATGGCGGGGGTTGGGCGAGAGCCGATTTCAATCCCTCAGAAAAGTACTGAGACAAGATTTTTTTTATAGCCAAAAAAAAAAAAAAAAAAACATTGTTAAGAAAGAAGAAGAAAAAGAAGGGGGCGAAATGAATTTTCCTAGTTTGGGGTTTAGAAATTTTCATAGTCTAACAGATGGGCCGATTCATTGGGCCTAGGCCCAGTGTTCACATACATTTTCAAAAACGTGGCCCAATATAATGGTCAGAATGAGATAGCCCAAGAAGAGGGCGGTTCACAATTGCCTTTTACCAAGCTTAAAAATTCCACCACTGCGTTTCTGCCCTTTAAATATCCAGAAGAAGATACGGATTGATTGAATTTTTCATGAGATCATTTTTTAAATTGCTTTGATAACTTACTTTTCCTAAACTGGAAAAGTGGATTTGATATTATTCACTCAGATCTTACAAAAAGTATCAATACAAAATCGAGCCCGATGATGTAAAAGGCTTTATATAACGAATCTTACATTGGTACAACAGAGCTCGATCTATGATTACTGTCATTATTTAAAAAAGCGGAGCAGCTGTTTAGCATTGCCATATGTCAACAGGGCTCTTCTTCTGTCCCAAGATATACAATCGGCAACTTATATTGTTCAGTAACCGATATGATGTAACATGATGGAATTATTGTGTTGATTCATTCTACTAAATCAACTCGGTTATTTTTCACAAAGATTAAAATCCACATAGAATTACACTCACTCCCATATATCTTTTCATATTATGATTGATTTCATCTGCCATATTAAAAATTCCAAACATGTGGATCGTCTCACAAGTCTAGAGCGCGATGCATCCTAGAATCCTAAATTAGCATATTTCTCGTATTGTAGTTCCCAAGCATAATTTTTTTTTTCTCCAATATCTTTTAGGCCAAATCAACAATAACCACTTCAAAAGCCATAAATACTTCATGATCTGGTCGATGAAAGCAATCTATAATACAGGTCAGCACATTAAAAGAATGTGTAAATGAGGCGCTCCCATCATGCTCTCTCTTCAGACAAATACATGAATCAACCAATCTACTCTTAAATAATGAGGACGATAACATCAAAAGGCGCTAACAGTAGCTGCGGATTTATCTGACCTCGAACAAACCGGCCAAGAATCGCATTAATTAAACACATTTAACAACTGGAAAATAAGAAGAAGAAAAAAATGGGTAGGAAAGAATGAGGCTTTGGCTTCTCTACAGGGTCGTAGTTTTGAGTAATCACTGGTCACTAGAACCTGAGAACATGTCAACCACCATTTGCATCATCTTCACTCTCATCTCGAGAGCTAGTATGTAATCAGCCGTCTCCCGGAACAACCCTTCCAGATGCATCGACTCGCCGTTCGGAATCAGCGTCTTCAACGTCCGGACCCGCCGCTCAATCTTCCGTGAGCACCTCGCGACGCCCCTCGAGGCTCCGACCCTGCTTCTCTTCTCAATGTTGTTCAGCCCTCTTCTCCTGATGATCCTTAGCCTCTTCCTGGCCTGAAGCCTCCTCTTGCTCGCGGCCGGCCTGCCCCTCGGAGACCCATTCGAGTCATCGGAGTCGAGACCCTTGAAGCCGAGGGAAACGATGCAAGAATGTGGAGAATTAGCCCCCATTATGGTGAAACGGTATCAAATGTGACTGACGAAGCTCTCCCTATTGATGTCCTGAGCGGAGGAGAGAGAGAGAGAGAGAGAGAGAGAGACCTTTGCGTTGCGTTGTGACATGAACATGGCACGACGGGGAGGGCATTTTATACGGGCGCGACGATGCTTGGGGAGCTAGGGTTTGGTGGCAATCCGGAGGATAATGCGATTTAATTATGATCACTACGAGCAAAAAGCAAGAAAAGTGGTGGTGGGGACCGCGCCCCAGCTCGACCGGCGGGCTTCCGAGAGAATGGGATAGCTCAATGGAAAAATGCCAAGTGTACACATACACCTAAGCTAAGCGTAGAGAGCGTTGTGTATCATTATTGTGTTGATCGTCTACTATCTTCCGCTAATTATTATTACTTTGAGCATGTTCTCGCGCCCAGCGCAAAAGATGCACATGTACCCACATGATTATTCTTTCTTCATCACCACCACCACCACCACCACCACGACCCAACCCACCACCACCCATCTCTCGAACCACCACCACGGCCACCACGGCCACCACGGCCACCGTTTCCTCCACCACCGCCTCCATTCATCAGATATTACCTCATCAAACCGAGCTGGATTATTCTTTCAGGCCTCCCACCCTTTCCAAATTCAATGCACTGCGGCGTGACCCTTGTGGCCTAATACTTCCAGCTCAATCGAGCGTGAATGCATGTTTCGTGAACCTTTTTCTCGGGGATTCTTAAGTGTTTAGCCCATGTTTCCTCATGGGAAACCCCATTCATTAAACAATAAAGAAGTGCAGAACCACGGTGGGTTACCTGTCAAAATTTTGTGTTAGGAACGGTGGACAACGGAGTCATTGATGTTGGATAAGGCATGTTTTTCTTTTCCCTTTTATTTTCCTTCTTCTTTAGGCTCTGACATTCATGCACCCATTTTCGATCATGTGACGATGATGGGGGTGGGTTTTTCTTTCGAAAGATCGTTATTTAATATCCTAAGATCATGTTCTAACATGTTTTTCCGTGTAAAGTACAAGCTCTTCGACCCAAAAAAAAAAAAGTACAAGCTCGTGAAGAAGTTCGATCTGCCTTCCGGGGGCAAATCTTTTTGCGGGTAGACAAAGATGCAATGCATCTCCTCGCCAATTCGATACACATGACCAATGTTCGCAGGCTCGATACTTAGAATCTCCTTTCTGAATTATAGATGGGGAACCGACCAAAAAAAAGAATTATAGATGGGTTTTTTGGATGTTTGACACGTTAATTAATTGGAAAAAATAGATTCACGGGCAGTCTCTAGAGTAACAGGATGTGCACATTCCTATTTTTCTTGTTATTATCTTTTAATAGTAGTTAAGGTGATAATATGAATGATTTTCAACGTGTTTCATTATTTTTTTTAAAAGGAGGCAACAGTAATTAAAGATATACTAGAGAAAAAGTTATGTAGACTCCCCCACTCTTTTGTTTTTCCCCTGAAAATCAATGTGGGTATATTTAGCAATTCTTTTTTGTTGAAAATGGGAAAAAAGGATGGAGATCTATTAAACCCATTTTGCTTATATTGATTGGCAAGGTCACCTTAGCTGATTTACATTTTTATTCAAGAAAATTACCTGATTCCTTTTACATTGCACCTATTAAAAATTAAGCTGTATCTTCCTCTTCTTCTTTTGCCGTAAAGTTTTATATCATCAGTAGCCATTTCTCCTCAAGATTTCTCAACTTTCAATTTTTTTTTTTAATTTTCCTCGTCATCACCGACACTACCATCTGTCTATCATTTTCATAGGATATTTGTATAAAAAAGTACACATAATTTGCCCCCATCTAACCAAATCAGAATCGTTTCCATGCTCTTGCCCGTTTGGATAAGCTCGAGAGAAACCTCTGCACATGAACTAGAAACGTGGGCACTGCTTTGATGCTAATTAATGAACCAATTCATTTTCTTTTCGGCCGCAAGAACTTAGATGATTCAAATGCATTGGAAGGGTACGCGAGAAGCGAGCCCATAGAATGTATGGCTGTATCCATGTGACCGTGGCAACTTCTGTGCGATGCGATCTGAATCTGTATTTTGCAAACCCTCCTTCGAAGCCAACAACGGTGGCCTTTTATTCCTTATCTTTGTGTCCCTTTTTCTCATTCAAATTCATTTATTTTATCTCATTTCTTTTGCTTGTATTCTACAACAAGGAGCTGCATCCTCTTTGGTTGGCTTATGGTGAGTTGTGCGATGATATCGCCAACTTTTTTTTTTTTTTTCTTTTTCTCTCTTGCAAATGACGGCTGTTGCACATGCATGGCTCAATCAGACCCACATAGCTCGTGTAGCTCTTTCCTTTGCATTATTGCGTATGCGTTCTTTATTTTCTCTTTTGTATTTCCATCTTGTGGATCTTTCTCATTTGATGTTTTGCATAGGCATGCGGTGCAATTATTGGGGTTGCCCTAGCTTAGGTCACGGTGCTCTTGTTAGGGCATCTATTTTGTCCCCGTGCGGATGATCTATGATGGGCGCATTTATACTTGATATTCCTCCACTTTTGATATGCATCATACACATGACAAGTTGCTTCCTTTGATTTATACATAGTTTTCCCCACCCTTTTTTTGGGTCTTGGACATTGGAGTAATGGTTCTTGCAAGAGATATCTCGTGCAAATTTATGTTGGACTTCTTCTCTAGCCAAATTGTTGTCTCCAATGAGCATTTGACACTATGGATTAGCTCTAAAGTATTCTTTCCCTTCGGGAGACGCAATTCAACAACATTCTGACTTCTTAGTGGCATGTGTCCAGCTCTTTAAAAACAGAATATTTAAGTATTTGTCGACATTACTAAGAAGTAATCACCAAAATGACATTATCTTCTCGAAAATGGTCCTTCCAAATTCTTAAATTCTCACTCACTCAAACCATCCGAAACCAATTTATAATCAGAGGAAAAATAGCACAAATAATTTTTTCTTTTGCACAAATGGTCAATAAACTTTGACCCAATGTATAATGTGATTCATGAATTTTTAATTTGTTCATTGCGGCATCCTTATTCGCCAAAAAGAAATGTGGCATCTCTAAATTATATGAAAATATTCAATGTTGTCCATAAATTTAAAGTAATTGAAGGATAACATTAAATATTTCTATATAATTCATGGAATAGTATGAATTTTTACAGAAAATTCGGAGACAGCACCAAATAAATTAAAAGTTCAACGACCATATTATATATTAGGCTAAAATTTATGGACAACTTATGTTATTATCCCAAAATCGAACCACTCAAACCCTAAATTCGACCGCAGCTGCCACGCCCATCACTTCTCGGTTGGCTGTTGCTCGCCATTGACCTCATGATACCGCATGCGGAGGACGGGTCGTGGCAATGCCGACCTCGATCCAAGGCCGCCCACGATTGTGGGGTGACCTTAAAGCGAGGTCTCGAGCTGCAGCAAGACCACGGGCGACCTTGGTGACCTGACAGCTTTGACCTCAGACACAGTTTCTAACCGCGGCCGTTGCCATAGAAATCAAATCACCCTTGCAGGTCTATTCTGTGCCACAGAGAGAGAGAGAGAGAGAGAGAGAGAGAGAGGTGGGGGAGCAGGGCTGACGGCGGAGGTAGGGACGGCGGTGGATAGCGTCGACAGAAATGGTGGGGTGGGGTGGACTGGACGGTCGCAGACGATGGTGGGTGGTGGATGGGGGTTGTGGGTACTGGAAGTTATTATTTGCGAGAGAATTCGAGTGATTAGAATTTGCAAGGAGGAGAATTCGGTATTTCCTACGCGGGATTTTGTCCGCTAACGGTATGGAAGTAGCCATTCGGTCCAAAGCAAAGGTACATTATTTGTTATATTGTCTCAAGAATGGTACAGATTCACAGAACATGAGAGTGACTACGAAACATTACCAAATTCTTGCAATTTAATTATGTCGGGCTGGGCGACCATCTAATCAAAGATTAGGTTTAGGGTCGCTTAATCAATGATGAGATTAGATGGGGGAACTACTCTCGATTGAGGAGGGAGGGAGGGGGTCCAATAGCACGTGTGATTAGAACCTAAACTCATCGATAAACCACCTAATTATGGTGCGGAATACGGCCCCATATCAGCACGGGGAATCGAATGGAAGCCATGTTCTCCATGTGCACGAGGGAAAGGGAAGCAAGCATCTATCGACCCCCCCCCCCATGTAGATTAGAGCTTTTAATTTTCCTCTCTTTCTCTACATATGAATTTAATTTTATTGCAAGCATTTTTAATTTCTTTTTTGGCTTTATTTTGGGCGGGGGGTGACCTGTCGTGGCCTTGTCAGGTACTTTTGAGAACAGATGGGGTCAAGCTGGAGTGCACACGTGGCGCAGGAAAGTGGAGTTTTGGATGTCCACACGTTCATGTGGTCGATGCGAGCGGGGCATGGGGGAGGCTTTTGCGAACCTTCGGGTCCAAATCCTCATGTGCTCGCTGATCTGGACACGTGCATTTAATGATTTTTTTTCCCACTTTATTACATACATACACACACACACACAAACATAGGTACATTCCAGAGTTGAGCAAGTTGAATAAATGTGTTAAAAAAAAGGGTTGTTATCTTTGAATTGATAAAATGAGGAATGGTGGTGGATGAGACCCATCATTATTTTCCATTATCATTGTTTTTATGAAAGATATCTTTTTTTAAGGATTAAGAATGAGTCGATTAAGCGTTTCTTCTTTGTATATGAATACATATTTTGTGTTACCCACCCCGTGATAGCTGAGTTTGTGGAATCAAATGTTGGCCACATGCAAGGCTGGGGTTCGATTCCCCAACTCATCACAATGCGCGACTTAAGTGGGGTGCCGTGGGTGGTGAGTTCCTATCTAGTGTCTTTAGGTTTACATCGCTTAGCTGTACATGGTATACATGGTTATAAAAATATCAAAAAAAAAAAATTGCGTAAGCAAAAACCTATATTAGACGGTCAGCGTGCTTGATTTTAGTCTCTTGCTCCCAATGTTAAAATGATATTCTATGCATTGTTGAAAAAGCCCAAAAGAAAATGCCCAATGATTTCGGCCTTGTTGGGGTTATGTGGAGGTTGGGTTTGTTGGGCCATTGGGCAGGAATGCCCAAAAGAACGACAGCGATGTTGCTTTTTCTGGATCAATAAAGGTTGGGCCATGAAGTAGTGGATCTCATCGTCTTCCCCCAGCAACGTAGGTGAACAGCCGGGCCCCTAACAGTGCACCCAAACCCTTTTCCAAATTGGGTTAATACCACAAAAATCATAAATTGATATACTAATTGGGATGTCAAAAATATCGGAACGGAACTGACCTGACCCTATTTTTGGTTCAAGTACTATATAGTTTGGATCTTGAACACATATGTACAAGTTTGTTTTTGGGTATCACGAAAATCTAAACCATTGATAGCCTTAAGTCTTAACCAATACTATATTTACCTTAAAACTAATTTTTTTTTTACCAAGAATTTTAATTTGATACATTTGTGATAAATCTTCCCTCCGTTTGTTTCCGTTAATGTCTCATTAAATTGTCAATGAGGAAACACAAGTGACAACAAAACTCAGACGATTGGCGTGGGTCCAACGTGGAAATTCAACACAAATGGATGACGTAGTCTTGAGGAAACCAAATATGAAGGAAATGATCCGAGATTGGAAAATCTGCTAATTTTTCCTTGAGAGCCCCTACACTTTTCGAAAATCTACTTATTCTTAGTTTTGTCTAATTTCATAATAAGATTTTGGTAGATTCGTCATGGATGCATTAGTTTGTAATATTTTTGCGACATAAAAATTAGTTTACGATAAATGTAATAAATTTGTGCAAAAAACTTAGGAGCTACCAAAAACCAGACTAGACCAATCTAGAACCAACAATTCCTATGGTGACCAATTTAGTTCTTAGTTCCAATTTATTGGGCCTGGTGAGTACTAGTCAAATACCTAACTCTAAATGTGAAATTGCCCAACCAAATCAGATTGGTAAATATATAATTTTAAAAAAAAATTTAAGTTGTAAATTTTCAAATTAAAATCTGAGTGTCCTTTTTGTATCTCTGTATCTCTCACCTCACTCATCTCATGGTGTCACCTCCCTCCCTCACTCTCGCTGTTAGTGGTCTGCAACCTTGTCAATCCCCTTCTTACTCTTGCTTTAGATTGTCTTTGGCCTCATTTCTCCCTTTATCACTCTTGCTCTTGATCACCTTTGACCTCATCATCCATTTTCAAGTCTCATGCCTCTTTCGAAATGGGAACATTTTGAACAGTTCCATGAATCGAGTCCAATTCTTAGGTAAGTCAATAAAACTAACAAGCAGTTTTCAATTTCAATTTTTTGGAATTGATTTTTAGTAGACGATTTCTAGTTTCAAGGTAAGAATCACCCAACTTAAAATCAATCATCTCTATAATTTAATACATATGCACTCATTTGAAATCTTCGGTGGAATTCCTCTTAGTGCTAATCTGCAAAAAGGAAGAGGTACAGCCCCAACAACGGCCGCATGAATCAAGCAAGACAAGACAGCACCATCAAAAGCTCAACGCCGACACAAACTAGACATCCCTGCTTTTCCACGTTAAAGGCGGTTAATTTAGTTAGTTTTGGTTGGAATCTCTCTCTCTCTCTCTCTTTCTCTCAAGTTGGTGGTCTAACTCCGCAACTTCCCATGCATCTTTGTCTTCGACAACCTTCCTCGTGACAACTCCGTCGCTTTTGTCTGCATATTAACGTTCGCGGCCTAAAAGAAGAAAATTATATATATGTCTATTATTTTGATTGGGCCGACCACAAATTAGTGGATGATATCCTACTTTGTTTATTTGGCTCCGGAAACGCGTCTCCACAAAGCTAATGACTCGGTCTCTCTCGCTCATCAACTCACCTAACTTCTTTTCGCACGGAATGTTAGCTGAAAGAACAATGTCTTATGTCGGTTCCCCGACAAGGGCCTCGGACCGAGCCCCGTTGTCCTGCCGCCGTTTGCTTGGTTCTCTGCCTTCCTCACTCTTTTTTTAAGAGAATATCAAAAGAGGGTCCTAACTTTCTAAATCTTACTGAAGGCACTTCTAGAAACAGTAGAGTTGTGTCCCATTTCAAGAGATTACCGTCGACCATATATATCTTTTCGATTCTCAAAGTGTCTTCACATATAGTTTTTTTCTTTTATAATTAATTTAATAAGTGTCTCGAGAACACTCGTTAAAAATACTCGTTTTCTCAATAAATTCTTTCATTTTTCATGCATCTTTGTAAATTCACCATAAAGTTTTCCGATCTTGTTTGGAACGAGTGATTTATGCATGTATGAACCATATATAACATCATGCTTGTATAAATGTGGAAGGATTTCGACTTTTAACTCATTTTAAATACCTCTCATTGAGATAGATAATTATGTAGTGAGTTGATTAAGTGTTCAGTCTATGTATATAAACATTATATATACATATGTAGGTATATGAATATATACAATTTGTGGTTGCATAAGCAAAATCCTATACTAGACGGTTAGCGGCTTGATTTTAATCTCTTGCTCCCAAAGTTAAAATGATATTCTATACATTATTGAAAAAGCCCAAAAGATAATTCCAAATGTTTTCGGCCTTTTTTGGGGTTTGGAGGTTGGGTTTGGGCCTACGCCCAAAAAACATAAGTGATGTTGCTTTTTCTGGATCAAAATGAAGGCTGGGCCATGAAGTTGTGGATCTCATTGTCTTCCCCAGCTATACGAAGATAAATAAATTACCCACATAATGTTCTCCAAATTTTGTCCAACTTCAACATTCTCTTCATACGTACCAGCCTTGAAATAGATTATGTATCTTGTTGTGCCAGACTGCTTCAATGCTACGATTCTAGGTTTGCTAATCATCCTGTAGTTCCACGAACCATCTTGGGCCACCACAATATTAGCCATAGACGATGCAAACGGAGATTGCAAGAGCATTCTATTGCCAAGCCTCAGCCAAGTAGGGAACTCATTGGTGTAGTTCGGTGTAGCATAGGTACATAGTTTGTGGACAACACATTGCTTATCAACTTGAAAATGTTATTTGGCATCAAGGGCAACGTTGTCTAAGACGCCAAGCTTGGTGAACTTGGCCCGACAGGCCTCGAGGTTGAGCTCTCTTGAGGGCAACTTGCTTCAAGGCTTTGAGGAGATTGGATTTTCGCTTGAGAGCGGTCTGGTTATGGCTCTAGGTCAATAAGTACTTATATGGTTGTGGGTAAGGCATTTTGCTACACCATGATTTCACATTGTTGGAGGAATAGCTAGAAATGGTTTGAGATAGCAAAAGAGGCAAAAAAGAAAAGGATCATGAACATTTTTATAATAAAAGGGTTTTCCTAGGAACCAACATCTAACATCAACTTAAGAACAATAATCCCGAAGATAGGAATATGGAATTTGTGTATTTCAACATACATATTAATGAAGAATACATTGATCTATTTATATGTCTTATTAGATAACTATTTTAATATAATATCTCAATTAAGATATGCACAATTAAAGGGAGATCTACATGCAATATACGTGCCATATGTGTGCAATATGTGTGCAATATGCGTGCAATATGTGTGCCATATGTGTGCAATCTTGAGTGATATGGATAATTAACATAATAATCAAAATATCTCTAACAATGGAAATTATTTTAAAGAAATCCTTAATTATTTCTAACAATATTAATGAATTCTATTTACCGCATAAAATCTAAATATCATCTTTCTCTGTGAATGAATTGTGACAGAGTCACTTCGCTATGATTATTTGCCTTTGCAAAGCTTAAAGACTAGATGCCATTGGCAAGGAACTTCGAAGCCTTTGTTGCACTTGTGATGACATGATAACTTGCCCACTTGACCCTATTTGCAGTCAATGACCCAAGGACCATGTTCATATACTCTCCATAGTAAAAAGTCGTAAGGGCAAAGTCATTATCCCACTTCAACCAATCGGTCGAGTTAATTAGGCTATCAAGATAAGTCTTCATGAAAACAGTTCTTGAATATTTTTGCCATGACCTTCCAAGGTACATTTTGACAAAACTTTGAATTGATTTTAGGTATAAAACTATAGATGACTTTGTAGTTGTGGATGGAGATGCCTATATTTTTGTTGGGATCGGTTTGGCCTATTCAATGAATTTATTGACCTTGTTGGGAGGGTTTTTAGGCATGGATGTTATAAATTTGGAGAATAACTGCAACATTTCCAAAGATAAAGTCAATGGTGCCATAGAAGTCACACTCTTTGTAGAACTATCACTCAAAATGAACATAAAGCGTGTCATGATAACCCTCAAAGCC
Organism: Eucalyptus victrix; assembly: GCA_016097545.1. Taxonomy (NCBI): domain Eukaryota; kingdom Viridiplantae; phylum Streptophyta; class Magnoliopsida; order Myrtales; family Myrtaceae; genus Eucalyptus; species Eucalyptus victrix. The sequence continues at coordinate 11,259,729 of CM027842.1, forward strand.
ACATCGATAGTAGACCAAGAGGTTGGAGTTGGAATACAAAGTAATTGTTTGGTGATTTGGCAACGGCAATGTGTCAAAAAGTGATGTCTTAGGCAATGAATCCATCACCACAACAGTCTATACATATTGGCCTTGATATAGATTATATAATCTATTGTGCTAGATCGATTCAATGTTGCGTTACAGATTTGCCAATCATTTTGTAGTTCCCTAAACCATCTTGGACCATCAAGATGTTAGCCTCACATGCCGTGGACAAAGTTTGTAGGAGCTTCTAGTTGCCTAGCCTCATCCAAGTAAGGAACTCATTAGTGTAGTTTGACATAATGTAGGTCACATAGTTTGTGGATAGAGTTATCAACAGCCTGGTCCCTAACGGTGCACCCAAACCCTTCTCTAACTAGGATAATGACACATAAATATAGGGAAAAGTGCCAAAAAAGTCCTAAACCTTTTGCCTTTGTGCCGATTTAGTCATAAACATTTTTTTGGTGCCGATTCAGTTCTAAACATTTTTAAGTTGTGCCAATTCAGTCCTTTTGGCCGAATTTTGTTGATTGGACGCTGGCCGGCTGACGTGGCTGTCGGCGCGACGTGGATAATTTTTAATTATATTTTTATATTTTTATATTTTTTATTTTTGTCTTTTTCCTCCGGCTGGTCGCCGGACCTCGGCGACCAGCCAGAGGCCATCACTGGCGAGGGTGAGGCCGACCTCGCCGGATTTGGTGAGGTCAAGCCTTGCCGGCCCTCGCCGGCCATGGGCGAGGTTGGGCGAGGTTCGCCCTCGTCGGATCTGGCGAGGTGAGCCTCGCCCATGGCCAGCGAGGCTAGACCTCGCCAGATCCAGTGAGGGCGAGCCTTACCCATGGCCGCCGCCGATTCGGCCATGGGCGAGGCTTGCCGTCGCTGGATCTGGCGAGGCGAGCCTCGCTGGTCCTCGCCCATGGCCAGCAAGGTCGGCCTCGCCCTCGCCGGCGGTGGCCTCTGGTCGGTCGCCGGACCTCGGCGACCGGCCGGAGGAAAAAGACAAAAATAAAAAATAAAAATAAAAAATATTAAAATATTATTAAAAATTGTTCACGTCAGCGCCGATTAGACTACGTCAGCCGGCCGGCGTCCAGTTAGCAAAATCCGGCCAAAATTGGCCGGAAAGGACTGAATTAACACAACTTAAAAAGGTCTAGGACTGAATCGGCACCAAAAAAAGGTTTAGGACTAAATTGGTACAAAGGCAAAATATTTAGGACCTTTTTGTCACTTTTCCAAACTAATATACCGATGCCAAAAATACCCAAACTAAATTGACCCAACCTAATTGTGTCTTTAGTTCGGATACTATATGGCATGGGTCATGAACACATATGTTCAAGTCCATTTTAGATAATATGGAGATCCGGACTGTTGACACTATTCACTACTAATATATTTACCTCAAATTATTTTCAGGTCATTAGGAATTTTAAGTTAGTGCACCTATCACAAATCTATTCTTTATTAGCTTCTGTTGATATCTCATTAAATTTTTTATAAGGAAACACAAGCAGCAACACATCTCGGATGCTAGAAGTGTGACGTGGGCCCAAAGTGGAAATTCAACACAAATGGTGGCATTGGTTTGGGAAAACCAAATTCGAAAAAAATAAAACTGAAATTTGAAAATCTGTTAATTTTGCCAGAAGAGCCCCTTCACGTCTTGAAAATCTACTTAAATTCCAAATTCCGTCCAACTCCACCCTAAGATTTCAGCAGACCTGTTGTAGAAACACTAATTTGGGATATTTTTATGACACGAAAATCAGTTGATGCCAAGTTGTGATACAAACCGACCGGTTTGGAAATCTTTGGTGTCATTACTCGTTATGATAGTCCACAAAAAGCATGACGCAGGGCCCCACCGGCGGCCGCATGAATCAAGAAAGACAAGACGGACCGTCAAAAGTCCAACACCGACACTAACCAGACATTCCTCCTCTTCCAACGTTAAAGGCCGTTAATTTAGTTGGTTTTGGTTGCATCTGTCTTTGTCTTCCACGACCTTCCTCGTGATTGCTCCAAAGCTTTACTATATTTTGCCCCAAAAGCAAAATTCTTCTTTTTTATTTTTACTTTTATATATACATATTTGTTTTAATTGGACCGACCATGGTCCACAAATTAGTGGATAATCCCATTTGCTTAATTTGCTCCGAAAACGTGTCTTCACAAGCAACCGACGTAGTCTCTCTCGCTCATCAGCTCACCAAACTTCGTTACCCTCTCTTTGCATGGAAAGTTAGTTGAAAGTGTGTCCCAACTTGTTAAATCTTTACTAAACATTTTTGAGAAAAAACATTAATATCGTCTATTTAAAATAATTAGCCTCCACTGTATATCTGTTCGATTTCCAAGGTGTCATGAAGATTATATTTACTTTTCCAATTAACTTAACTAGGGTCTCGATGATGTTTGTTAATACAAACCCTTCCAATAAGATCTTTCATTTTTCATACATCTTTCTGAATTTGCGAACTGGTTTTTACTTGTATGAACCATATGTAATGTTATATTTATATAAACATAAAAAAGGATCTCGACTTTTATGTTCATTGTATCCTAAGATCCTGTTATATTCGTTTTGTGTTTTGCTAACAAGGACGTCTCCCACAGAGGCTTGGAAGATTTATGTGAGGATGTGGAATATCCTCGGCTCTTGAAATTTTTATCATGTCGAAATTTAGGTGACATGCATCCACATCTCTCGAGCTTGATGTTGATTATGAAAACAAACGATAACATGGTTTCTTATATCTATCGCTATATTGTAAATTTGAAACATGACAAAGGGTTAGTTTTCACGATCATGTTACATGATATAGCCTATGATATTCTTAATATTTAATGTATTTAAATAACATTATCAAATTAGTGATCTCATAATTTGATCCTTACCGTTGAAGATACTTTATAACTTGACACTTTCACAATATAACAATATGAAGCAGAGAAAGAGAAAGTCATGCTTGGAAATGATTCCAAAATACATTGTTTATTTTTTAATAAAGAAGTGCATATTACAATATCTTAGGCGCCTATTTATAGGGATATCATCATTTAAAAAATAACCAAATAACTAAAATCAAATAACAAAATTAAAGAAAATATATTGATAAAAGGGAAAGTTATCAAAACATAATAGAAAATCTGCAAAACGCATCTAAAATCTATGATATTTCGGAAATTAAGGGAAGCACGTGAATCAAATATTGTAACCCATTTATAATATCAAAGAAGATCACGCGCGGTGGAAGCGTTGGTTTTCTTTGACGAGGGGAAGGGTTTGAGATCGATGCTTCAATGCATAACGCGCGTCTTACCCGCGCTGGGGGTCGGTGGGGCCCCCGGTGCTCCGGGGTTTACTCTCCCGCAATCCTATTTGATTTGCAATCCTCTTTGAAACCGCCTACGCAATCCTCTTTGATTTGTGAGACCGTCCGCTCTTATAATGCTCTAAATGTTTCCATAAAGGTATTTGCATGTTGTTCTACGTTACAATCATAACTTATAACATGATCACATGTCAACATAATTAAGTATAAAAGCGTTGTAAAACAATTTCACGACCGTTCATCACAAACAAGCTCACATATCATACGTAATTACATTATAAAAAAATTTCCTCTTAATGATATTTGGCGATTGTATATTACTTCGACGTCGAAAATTACATAATGTGCATACATATTTTGCCTTTCGTGGCGAACCCAGTTATTTAACGAAACGAAGTTATACTCTCGAGATCGATGTCGATCGTCACCGCACGTGGGAGGCACGAGAACTTCACCTCCTGCGGCTTTGCATGGGTGGGGCCACTTCATCATCGTGGGTTGGACTTTTCTGGTGGCTCTGAGTCGTGACACGTGGAACTAAAGAGAAGTCCTTTTCTTGACTACGTGGCGCCACCCGTCTTCCTTGCAAGTCTTGGCGTGGCTGATTACGCAAGCTCGCAATTTTTTCCGAAATCTCTCTCTTTCTTATTATTCACTTTTTCTCGATGAATATTACAATTATAATTATATATGTGCTTATACATTATAATAGGTCAATCGATTTTTCTAATCTTTGACAAAGGCTTTTCCTCCACAAAAATCTTTAGTCATGTTTTCTCATATTACGCCGTGTATTAAGATCCAATTAAAATTAATGCGACATTAATATTTTTCATGAGTTGAGTTTCAGTACTTGATTTATTTCTAATTATATCGGGTTAATTTATTGCTATATCGCATGACATCCTTTAGAGGCTTCTAGTTGGGATGTTTCTAGCATTTTGCATAGGATTTATCCACTCATCTTTTAGATAGCCGCGGCGCATTAGAAAGACGTGCCAAGTGGAAGTTTCCCATTTCACCTCACATCTTTATCCAACCAAACCCAACATGCCAAAAGAACAATTAAAAAAAAATTTAAAAATCATGGCAAATTAGGAAGGAAAATACAAAATAAACTTTTAATTGACATATAAGAGTTATATGGATGATTATTCACACCCATATATTCTCTTAATTACATTGAACTGACTGGCTTGCCAGACTAAAAATTAAAAATGCTCATCTCAAATTAAACCTCCTCTTGGGACATAGATATAATTAATAACATTATGATTAATAATACGGGCTCGAATTGATTTAGAAGACGAGACCCACGGTCGAGACGCCACCTTGTTCCTCGACCCAAGGGAGATCGACGGTCAGCTTGCCGTCCTCCGGCGACCACCCGAACTTGGCCACGGCGCCGTTCACTGTGCACTTCTTGGGCACCCCGCTCGAATATGCCAAGAACACGCCACCGCCTTTAACCTTGACATTAGCCCCGAAATCGGGGTAGTCCAAATCTATTATCGTGCCACCGCAATTGAACATGTTGGTCAGTCCGATGGGTGCGAATTTGGTGCTGCTAGGTCCGAGGTGCATGATGGGCACGAAGCTGAAGATCTCGAAGCAAGATGGCTGGATGGTGATGTCGATCGGATCGGAAGTCGGGGCGGTCAGGATGAGCTGATCAGCTTGGCCGAGGTAGACCGCGAACTCCGGGGCTGTGCCCATTTGGGTCGAGCCCTTGGTCTGGTCCCATTCGATGTGGGTGGTGTGGACCGACCCGGACATCGGCTTGTAGCACTCGGAGTGGCCCCTGATCCTCTGCTCCTTGGGGTCCCAGCCGGCGCCTTGGCAATTGAACGCTCCAATCACGCCGCCGTACTGCGACATGGCGAGCAGAGAACAGCTTAGTCTAAAACGAAACGATCACAGACGAAATCATAGTAAAAAGCGGCAGGACTGCAGGCATTTGGTTACCTTGTTGAAGTTCCAAATCTTCAAGATGGTCTTGTTGTCGAAGAGGGGGTTCCTGAAGAGGCAGTCCCTGGTGGGCAGGGCGAAGTGCTGGCACTTGGGGATGGTCCCGTCCGGGTAAACGAGCTTCTTGATGAGCTCAAAGTCGTGGCCGCCGACGGAGTCGCTCACGTAGACCGGCCCGCCGCAGATGGCCCGCGATCCCGCATGGAACTTGGCGCACAGGTGGTCCGACTGGAACATGTCCCAGTCGGGCTGGATGATCTGCCCCATCCACATGCTGTTGTAGGCGCAGTGGATCATATGCACGCCTTGCAGCCAGTACACCCCCATCGGGTCGCCGTTCGGGTCCTGGAACCAGAAATCGTCGCCTGTCGAGCACCACCGGTTAACCGAACCCATTAGCAAATTCGAACATAAGGCATAGTTTATCTGAACATTCTAGCGCGCAATCCGCTTCGTTCTTCACTTACCTACTCTTCCAATGGAGATCTGTCGCGTCCCGAGGAAGAAGAAGTCGTTGCACTGTTGCATGCTCGAGATGAGCCCACTTCCCTTGAAGTTCTTGGCGAGCGAATCGCTCAGGCCCTTGTAGTATGCCTTCGCGAGCTCCACCCTGCCTCCATAGTCCTCGCTCACGTACTCAAGAGTCTGCAATTGTCACGAAACGTGAAAAAACAAAGGAAAAAAACAGCAAATGAATGCGTGAAGGATGTACTGGGAGAGCGCTTACATGGATGACGTCCACCTTGACTCCGGTGATGCCGACGCTAGCGAGGTAGGAGTGCATGGAGTCGTAGAAATTTCCGGCTTGGCTGGGATCGACGAGCCCGATCCCACCCTCGACGATCTTCACCACAGCGAGGTCGGTCATGGTCCCGCCAAGCCCCGGGGAGAGCTTGGTCTGGACGACCTTCGACTTCAGATGGGTAGACCCGGGTCGAACCCCGCCCCAAGCACCGCACAGCGCGTGCCACACGTATATGTCGTCGAGGCCCGGGAACTTCTTCCTCAGGTCCCTGGTGAAGGCCTTCAACCCGTAGCTCTCGCTCTTGCAGGCGCATTTCCCGCACCCTCCCGCGCCGCTAGAGTCCTGTCCGTTTTCCTCCGCTCCGAACAGCTCGTCGATCTCTTTCTTGTGCTTCTCGATCTTCGACTCGTGCTCGGCCAGATCCTTGGCCCCGGACTGGACCGCTTTGTCCAGGTCCTTCTCCGCGTGCTCGACCTCGATGGCCTTGTTGATCAGCATCCTGGGCTTTTTCGGGTCGAAGGATGGCGCGTCGGGACCGAGCATCGACCCGGCCCGGTACTTCCTGAACTTCTTGCACTCGTCCAGCCGGTAAAGCCTCGCGGTCATCTGGGTGCCTCCCAGGACCAAGTTCTTGGCGTCCTCGTTCGGGTCCTGCCCGTCGAGGTTGATGCTCTGCCAGCCGTCGTCGATGATCAGGAACCTCGGAGACACGCCTCCTTCGACGAACTCCTGGACCCCGTGCCAGACCCCGGTAGGGTCGACGGTGAGGTAGAAGGCGTCCCACGTGCACCACCCGAACTTGTCCACGAGCGGCGGGACGGTCTTCTCCTCCAGCAGCTTGAAGGTGTTGAGGTGCACCCGGATGGCGCTGTAGGCCTCCCTCATCACGTTGTACGGGTTGTCGGACACGTGGACGTACGCGATCGCGTCGAAGGACGAGGTGGTCACTCGCTTGGACCCGCTCTCCGCGCATATGCTGAAGTGTCCGTCCCGCCCCGGGTGGAGGGCCGACCGGAAGGGCCCCTCCACGATGGGGAGGATCAGGACGTAGGACGAGGCCTCTGGGACGTTGAGCAGGACCCACTGGGTCTCCATCTGGAGGTCCGACCCGGACGACCCGACCCACATGGTCGACCACCACGTCTTGAACCGGAAGATGCTGAGGAACTCCCGGTCGGAGAACCGGCCGAGGGAGTTCGTGAGCCGGTCGGAGGGCCTGTCCTGGGCGAACCCGAGGAAGCAGCCGCGGCTGGCGGTGGAGTCCACGCGGAGGAGCAAGGGGATGGGCGCGTCGGAGGAGCGGCGGCTGGAGGAGAAGTGGGTCAGCGAGACGTTGCTGGGGACGTCGGTGAGGACGGGGACGCCGTCGACCGAGAGCTTGCCGCCGGAGAGGTTGAAGTGATTATTTTTGTTCGGTGGCGCCATTATCAGCAGACAACGAAAACGGGGAACAATTCAAACGAAAGGGATGAACAGAACGAAGCTATGCAGGACTGTGAAAATGACAGAGCTCACGTGAATCTCCAAAGGGAGCGGAAGGATGTTGATATATAACACGGAGAGGGTCGCTGATTATGGTAAGTTTTTTTTTTTTTTTTTCTTTTTTCGGAGGGAAGTTTTTGTGGAGTTCGAGTGAAAGATTAGGTCGATCTTGCTGCAATTTACAGAGGAAGAATATGGAAATGTTTACGGTGAATTGATACGCTCGACAAATTTAGCGGAGGGATATCGAACGGAGGCAAGATGGATGAGAGAATATGGAAACTGCGAAAGATTGTTGTCAGAAAGCGAGAGAAAGAGAGCGAATCTTCAACGATTGCATGGATTAATGCAGATATTGAGGGCACATATTTATAGAGATCAGGTTGTGGAGAAAAAGAAGCGACTGGATAACGTGCAAAGGACCGTGGAATTTCTTTCCCTCAAAAAAAATAAATTAAATAAAGAACGAAGGCGAGGTATGTTTTTTTGGGGGGGGGGGGGAGGGGAAGGAGGCTGATAAAAGTAGCATAGAATCAAGAAAAAGCGCTCTCAGGATGAGAATTTTGGGCGGCCGGATGGATGGGATGGCGACTGGTGATCTTTTCATGCTCTGTTTCTTCTACGTCTTCTCTCCTCTGCTGGGGGAAGTGCATGCCATCGGATTAGAAAGGAGATTGAACCGGAAAGAGCCGCACCCCCGTATCGATTTTCACGTGCACGTCGCTGTCTTATACTCCCCTATCTCTAATAAAGTTCAGGTGTAGCTTGTGGGGTTGAATTTTGCTCGATGGTGTTCCGTTCTGCACGCTGGGATCGAAGCAGTTGATGCGAACCTGACGTTACAGAGAGCATGGGCATAGGACGGAAGACGAGATGTACGCTGGAAAATTTCGAAAGCGAGATTAGATGGTGTTGACCACACACAAAAAGAAAAAAGAAAAAAAAAAGAAGAGAAAATTAGACCGCGCGTAAAGCCATACTAGATTTTGAACAGGTTTCGTTAACGTGAAATTGAAAGGTCCTACGTCAAGATTTGACTAATTTTGGCTTGCAACGTGTTAAAACGCGATTGGTCGACGAAGCAGCTAGTCGTCTGCTTTGAATTGAACTAGACCATTGTGACCGACCAAAAAAGAACTAGACCATTGGGTAGGGTAAACCGTAAAGCTTGCATTGCATTTTTTAATTAAAGAAAATCTGAAGTCTCTCCACCAACAACCATTCTCTTGAAAATTTGTTATTCGTAGGGTCACGGTTAAACAGATTCCAATTTTTTTTATGAAAAACATTTTACACGTTTATACTTCAGGAAGTTTTACGTAGAATTTTTGATAAAACATAACTTTATATTCGGTTCCCTAAAGTGCCGTCATAAAATTTGATTTTATATTTGGTTCCCTCTTGATTCGATATTCTTATCCTGATACACTTTTCTTGATTCTTATCCTCTTTAGTTAAGTAGATATTCGTGACTTCTTTTTCCAATTTTTCAAATGCATGTTTTCGAATAATCTGATTTGAAGTTTCAATTACATCCTTTTCTTTAAGCAAAAATACATGTTGATTTCTTGATATTTATCAGGATTAAATTTTTTTCTATTTTTTTTTCACATGTGTGTGTTCAGAGAATTTTCAAAGTCTTATTGTGCTTAATTGCTTATCCTATTTTCGGGGGCACCTCTATATTTTCTCCTTAAATCTTTCCTCTACCAATTTGTTTACATGTCCGCATACATGTAGTGGATGTCACCAATATCTTATATTAAAGGGATGATCTTCAAAATGTTTTTTGATGGCTTTTTGTGAAAGATTAGAATTTGATCCGTTAAATGTGAAGCCATTTTTTTGAAGATATGGTTGGATGTTTGTTTGTAAAACAAAATAAATGTGCTTTCGGTTGTCTCAAATAGGAAAGTGGAAGAAGATGGGTCAATTTATAAGCATGAGCATTTTTAGTGTGTTTAAAGGAAAGGTTGGATGTGGATTAGACCTCACAATACTTGTGTGCTGGTGCACAATTATTAAGTGCAATAAGCACTAACCCTTGTAATTTAATTTAATTTCGTACGGTTATTTTATTAACTTTTATTAGTAGGTTGTTTTTTGTTTATTTAGTATTTTGGAAATTATGAATATTCAGAATTCTATTTATTGAAAAATTATTTTTTATTATTTTTATTATTCCGAATTTTTTCCATGTGTCTTTTCAAGACAACATTTGGAAATTATATTTATTTAATTTGCAACCTTTCCCTAAATGTTGCATTTGTTTATTTTGCAATTACTTTTGAAAGGATACTTTTGTTCACTTTGTAACATTTCACAAAAAAGTTGCCTATATTCTTTAAGATCAATTTCTCTGTGTGTGTGTGTGTAAGTTTTTGGCAAAAACTAGAATGAAATCATTTTTAAGTCTTCTTTATAAAACTATAACCATCTTTTCATTTGTTTTCTAAAGAAACTTGGAGATATACTAAAATTGTTATCTAATATTCTCATGTGAGATTTTGCTGTATCATGGAAGATATTTTCCGGTGACCATTAACAACATTGTGTGCAAATATATCCTTAAAGAAAATGATATCACACATTAAAGTCCGACTTGATTGTTCTATTATTTTCAAGTCATATTTATCCAACAAATATATATCCTTAATATCCTCACTTTCTTCTTTACAAATACGTGTGACTCTCTTTATATGTAACAAAAAAAATAGGTAATGACATCGAGAAAATAAGTGGGTGAGGTGATTCGAATTATAAAAAATAAAAAAGCTATCTGCAGGACATGCTGCATTTAACATCAAAGTAACTTCCAAGTTATTGTGCTTTTAAATATAAAACAAGTTATTTAGTAAAAGTTTGATTAATTTTGCAGTATCATGTTAAAAACAAGAGGAGTCCCTCTTCAGTTAGGTAATGTATATTTTGCAGTGTTGTACTCTCCGACGTACCTTGCTGCGTCCTTTTCCTTTTTATTCCCCCTCATCCGTTTTTTCCCAAGCCCCCGAAAACATCTATATTCTACACGCATGGTATAAATTCTTCGGCCTAGAGAATAGACGTGACGGCAAATTTCACAACAATCAATGCCTGCCTCACAAAGTGGTAGTGCCTGTCGACATATCCTCTCACATGGCTTGAGAACGTGATCTATATGACTCTTTATATAATTTGTGATTTTCCTTTATCTATTAGTTTACGTTTTTAAATTAAACTTTTCATTGTACTGCATTTGTCCAATGCAAAACCTTGCATCAGAGCACTTCCATATTACCATTCGATGACAATGTACAAACTAGCTTATGTGGACCACGATCATAAGTCACAAGCTCTTATTGTCTTCGGGAAAATTGTTCAAAAAGTCTAAAATCTATTGTATGGTGGCTACTTTAGCTTTTAACTTTTCAATTTAATCAATGACGATTTTCTAATATATTCCATACAAATTAATGTTACTTAGAAAATGCTGACGTAACAATTTGGTCAATGCCGGCCATCAATGTGATATGATAGGAAATGACGTGGACGATTTTACAATATTTTTTTTTATAAAAATATTTCATTTCTTCTTTCCCCTTATTCTACTTTAAATCTTTTTCTTCGGCCAATTGCCAGGATGGCCAAGGAACGATACATTTATTCCATATAAAAGTGAACCTGGTATGATGCATTTTCTTTTCAAAAGCTGTAATTCTTGAATCTGCCTTTGCTCCATTTATTCCTACAACATTGATTGATAAGTATGGACTCCGGACGCTTCTCCTTCTTGTTGTTGTTTTTTTTTTTTTTTTTTGGAAGTGCATAAAATATTTCCATGTCCCAAATTCAGTGGATGCAATGATTTTCATGAATATTCTTCATGTTGAAAGAGGGCAATAAGCTCTTTTTTTCTATATTATTTTTTAGTAGCAGCCAATCTCCTTTGTTCGATTGGAATAAAACATGCCACTTTTTATTATGACCCATTTTGTAAAGTAAAAAAGTGTAAATAAGAAGGTATAAATAAAGTAGATGAAGAGGTATTTTCCTTATCCTTCACTTGAATCATATATGACCTAGCTCCTCTATCTCTCCTCAGTAGTTCTATAGCATGCCATGTTGAAATGGACAGCGTATGGTCAGCCAATTTTGAGGGAATATACTATTCTATTTGGATACTAAAGTGAGGGTAATCTATTTGGTGCGATTATGTCCACATCCTGTTCGAGAAAAGCGGCTATCTCACACCTATCACGTGATATAAGGCACGGAATATACATGTGGGGAAATTTTAGATGGTTCGAAAGTTACGAAATTTTTGCCAAACCTTCTATTCGGAACTCAATGCATGTCTTGATAAAGGAAGCGATAGAGGTTTGAGGTTCATCTTTTTTGTGGTAATTAGGGTTTGATGCATATGCATGTTGATACGGGTAATTCTAGAAACACGCGTATATTGGCCATATCTCTTCATAACATAAATAAAAGAACTCATCGAAGGGCTTTGACCTCAAATTTCTACCACCAAACTCATGGAGAACCCTTGGTGAATCATAATCCTATAATATGCTGTAATGCAAAAGTAAACTAGTCTTTAATACTTCAAATCTTTCATTCATTATGTCACTATTTAACAAAGAAAATTTTCAATTTCAATGCATCAATTACACATGACACAAGAAAGACAGCATATCAAAAACAACAACATTGAGATGTCAAGCAAGTGTCTTCGAGATACTTTTCAGTAAAATCTTTTCCCTCAAGTCTCCGATGCTAATCAAAATTATATATATATATATATATATATATATATATATATATATATTCAGTCAAAATGTTTCTCGTTTGTAAAATCAAACCAAATCCTTTGAACATTATCCTCCCTTTTTAATTTAGGCCAGTGCAGTACTCACCACGTAGCGAGGCTGCGTCGAGGACGGGATAAACTGAAGTTCGCCGACGTGTGATGTCGCACTTTTGTCGAAGTAGAAACATCGACACTTTCGTGTTTTTTGACCGCCGTTTACCCTTTTCAAGGTCAAAAACACGGTTAAGTCCGGGTAGTTAGCGGCGGTTGAGGAGGTTACAGTTACAGGTCCTGCACGTCTTGAAGCTTTTGATTTCTATTGGGCCGACCATAAAGATCTTTGGTTGCATAATCCTCCGCAAAGTTCAAAGCTTCTTGAGGGGATTACGCGTTTCGCGCTGAGACTATCTCTTTTCTTCTTTCTTTATTTCTTTATTTTCCCTTTTTTTATGAACTTCATTTCTTTTCATTTTAAAAGTCCATCGTGAAAGTTCACGCCTAAATAGACAATTAATTTAAGTTTTCAGTGAAACGAACATGAACACAAACACTGGAAGTAAAAAAATGATTCTTCACAATTGTTAGGACCTCCGGCACTATCATTAATCATTTCTTACATTTCAACGTGAGACTCGACGGATGGACTGAAGTATGACTAATCCTATATCTTTGCTCTTCAAATCAAACAAACCGACTTCAAAATGTGGGCGAGAAAGGGAAGAGGGTTTGAATTATTATTTTTACCATCATTGTGAGGTTTATGAAATTAGTTCAGACCCTAAGATTGGACCATATTAGAAGATCACAATACTTACCATATCATAAGAAATATAAAATATGTCAAGATATCATTGTAGTTATCAAATGAGTTATATTACAACACAATTAGTACCGTAAATAGTGACTTTAATAAATTCATAAACTTGTGATTTTTGCCAAGCGAAAAGGAGGTAGTATGACAAAGACCAACTCCCTTCCTTGATCTAGATTGCACACCTTAAAAAGATAAAATTACAATTAACTCAAAAGATCGTAACAAGCACCTAAAAAGGCATAGAAATCAAATCCGAACATTCCTATCAACGCCTTGATTGCAGCCACGACATGTTTCCATTATCTACGCCATCCATTGGAGACCAAATCTAAGATCTTGCGATCTCAAATATCAAAGATCAAATGAAGTATCGTGTCCGAGCCAAATGAAGACTCCATATGCACGCGAATACAACACAATCGAGATCATTCCATGATTTTAGGACAGTATGATAATGCAACTTTAAGAGTCGAGTTTAAATTTTGTCCCGGTTCTGACCATTTTGACCGGAGATCGGCAGTATCGAAAAATTTAAGATTTTAAAAGTCATATCCAGATTTGGGCCACGATTAGTGTTGGAGAGAGCCCAACTATGGTCCGACTTGCCGATTCCGTTTACTGGACATCTTGGGTGCATCATTGGGCTGGGCAAGCGAGCCTGCTTGGTGGCCCGACCACCTTCGTAGTTTAGTACAGAAACGCTACGGTGGATTACCATTTGCCATTTTACAAAGTTAAGTTTGGATTGAAGGATCCGTAAGCTGTTCGTTGACTCTGGCAAGTCAACTCCGGGGGGGATGCGTGCCCCTATTTAACACGACATATTGATATGACCACGACGAGAAAGGAACGCGAAAAATGCTTTCCTAGCGACATCAACCGCCAAAGGAGAAGATGAGCAGGAGAATGTGCACGATCGCTTGCTTGCTAGGAGAGAATCGACATTCTCTTTATTGCGATACATCGTTACAACACGGCGAGCGACTACGAAGATGAAATGCTAAGCAGTTTTAATCCTACGGCGTTTGCAATAAGCTCCGTAGGAGATATATAAAAGGCGGATTCAGAAGCCTTCTTCCCCACTGTTCAAAGCCCGACATGTTTCTTGCTTCCGATTCTCCCGCCAACGCCTACACCACCACCGCCTCCTGCTCCTGCTCCTGCTCCCACACCAGCACCACCTCCCGCTCCGGCACCTCCACCAACACCAGCTCCGCCGCCACTTCCCCTCCAGCTCTGGCACCACCGCCTGCCCCTCCTCCGACACCTCCGCCAACACCACCTCCCGCTCCTACACCTACACCAGCACTGCCGCCACCTCCAGCTCCTACTCCGCCGCTGGCTCCTCCTCCAGCACCCCCTCCTACCCCCGCACCTCCTCCTGCTCCACCTCCGACGCCAACGCCTGCTCCACCACCACCCCCGGCACCTACGCCGCCACCCCCTGCACCTCTACCTGCTCCACCTGCACCACCGCCGCCTGCCCCACCTCCAGCTCCCCCGCCTACTCCACCCCCAGCACCGCCCCCTACACCTCCACCGACACTAGCCCCACCACCGCCTCCGGCACCTCCTCCTACTCCACCTCCGCCACCACCCCCTGCACCTACACCACCACCCGCTCCAACTCCAGCGCCACCGCCCACTCCGCCACCGACACCACCGCCTACACCTCCACCAACACCGCCTCCTGCACCGGCAGCTCCACCGCCTCCAGCACCTCCTCCAACACCACCTCCCGCACCACCGGCTGCTCCACCACCACCTCCGGCACCTACACCACCTCCTCCTCCACATCGACCAGCTCCACCTCCACCGCCACCGCCTGCCCCGCCTCCAGCGCCTCCACCTACTCCACCCCCAACGCCGCCCCCTGCACCTCCACCGCCTCCAGCACCTCCTCCTACTCCACCTCCGGCACCACCTCCCACACCAACGCCTGCTCCGCCACCACCCCCTGCACCTACACCACCTCCTGCACCTCCGCCCACTCCACCTCCAGCGCCACCACCCACTCCGCCACCAACGCCACCGCCTACACCTCCACCGACACTAGCCCCACCACCGCCTCCTACACCCGCACCTCCACTGCCTCCGGCACCTCCTCCAACACCACCTCCCACACCACCGCCTGCTCCACCACCACCTCCGGCACCTACGCCACCTCCTCCTCCACCTCGACCTGCTCCACCTCCACCTCCACCACTACCGCCTGCCCCACCTCCAGCACCTCCACCTACTCCACCCCCAACGCCGCCCCCTACACCTCCACCAACACTAGCCCCACCACCGCCTCCACCACCTCCTCCTACTCCACCTCCGGCACCACCTCCCACGCCAACGCCTGCTCCGCCACCACCCCCTGCACCTACACCACCTCCTGCACCTCCGCCCACTCCACCTCCGGCGCCACCACCCACTCCGCCACCAACGCCACCGCCTACACCTCCACCGACACTAGCCCCACCACCGCCTCCTACACCCGCACCTCCACTGCCTCCGGCACCTCCTCCAACACCACCTCCCACACCACCGCCTGCTCCACCACCACCTCCGGCACCTACACCACCTCCTCCTCCACCTCGACCCGCTCCACCTCCACCACCACCGCCTGCCCCACCTCCAGCACCTCCACCTACTCCACCCCCAACGCCGCCCCCTACACCTCCACCAACACTAGCCCCACCGCCTCCTCCTGCTCCACCCCCGACACCTCCACCTACTCCACCCCCGACACCCCCTCCCGCACCAACGCCTGCTCTACCACCTCCGCCACCGCCAGCTCCTACTCCGACACCACCACCACCGCCATAGCAGCTAGTTGTGCTGCTGACCTTGTAAACCTGGCCATCTTTTTGGCTCACACAAACCCGAACAGCTCCTTGCCCTCGACTCTTCTCTATAGCTATGGCTTTGTTTTCAAGACGCCTCGCTTCTGTCACACACACAAAAACTACTCCGAACAACAATGTGGCAAGCATAACTCTCGCAACATCAATTAAGAACTTCCCCATGATCTCTCTTAATTCCCGCCAAGGCTTGGAAGGCTGTATACTATCGACTCACGTAATGCTCGTTGGAATTGCATGTAAATGCATTGCATATAGGCTGGGTATATATAGGGAACGATTCGAAGGAAACTGAAGTCTAGTAATCATGATATGAAACCACTAAGTTCTCAGTGGCATTATGTGGCCTGAAAACTCATCGCCATGCTTCGACATGCGTCACAATTCTACAAACCCGTCTTTCGCATCAAAAACCCTCAAGATCACTCTTTCCCCGATTTAGTTGATTTTCGTGAAAAACGGTACACTTGTCAGCTCCGAGATAACCATAATTCAATGTGGTTGAGATAAGATGATTGATGAACTTTCGAAGATAATCTAGATATCTCCCTGCAAATTTTTGACATTGATGTTGCTCAGTGGGTTCTAATACGTGCCCAGCTTGAAGTTTAGCTTTGGATAAAGATAAAGTTGTCACAGATGGAGAAGGTGAAGTAGGATTCAGATTTACCGAGTTCATCGAAGTTGCTTGCAAGGTTCAAAAGGATAGCGCCTATATATATATATATATATATATATTTCAATAATCTCGATAGCGTAATAGTTATATTCACTTGAAGCTTCATTTTTAGGGCAAAGGAGCGATGTTACAGTATTAAAAGGGAAAAAGAAAACGTTCCAGTTCTTAAAAGAAATAAAGCAAGCCCTTCGATCTCTGCATATATAAAACTGATCAATGCATTTTTCGTTTTTAACTTTGGAAAGGCAAACTTCCAGTTAAGTTTTCCATTATGCTGGTGGCATTAGATTCGTTGAGACATGCATGCATGGTAAATCCAGCATGAAGATGTAATTCACGTACGTAAATTTCCTGGTGTCAATGCCAGCTCCCCCACTATCGTCGTCGAGATCACCATAAATTGTACACGTATAGAGCTTTGATTTCCCACTATAGTACGTCACAGAGCACTACGAACCATCCGGATCTCACAGCTAATCCTACACCCACTAAGCAAAAGGGGTTGAGGCTTGCTGTACTGGGGAGTGTTGGTCGGTCTATTTTCAGCCCACTGCAAACTACAGCTAACCCATTTTTGACTTTTGCACGCGACGCGGCCATGAGAGGCTTCTGGTCTCTAGAAATATCATTATGGGAGAAGCAAGGGAGATGAAAGGCCACGTTCTTTCGCATCATTCACTCCCTCACTCTTTTTTTAACTCTGAGCAAATCTCTGCCCTTGGGATGGACATAATGAAATCTAGACAAGAAAACTAATATCATCTCATAAAATAAAGTCAAAGTTCGGAGGTTCAAGTTTTATTTGTATTGGACATGTGGCATGTTTTATTCAGAGTCTACACTAGTAAAGTTGGCCACCCCGCATGCCAATAATAATAATAATGGAAAGAGATGACTTATGTCAAAACAAAATAAACTTTATTTGGAAAATTTACACAAACAATTGAAAATGTAAGAACCACTATATTATGAAACAAAGAGAAATATTTCTTATGCATAATTGAGAATTTGGATAAAAAAAAAAAAAACTCTTTTTGCATTTCTACTATTTCATAAACTCAGTGTCGATATTACTAAGTTAGAAAATTAAGAATGAATCAATCAGTAAGAACTATGCAGGACAAGGTTTCATAAATAGTACTTAAGTATCATTAACAAATAAATTGTCAACAAAAAGTAATCACGTCGACAAAATTGTAGATTTGAAAAAGATTGAGATAGGAAGCCCATAAACGTGTATAATGAAATCTACAATGAAACGAAAAGTAGAATGAAGAAACAATCACTATGTTATGCAAAGTATTGCGATATCCGTGCAACAAAGTTATTTTCTCTTTTAATATACCGTGCATGGCATGAGTAGCAAAGCTGGCTAGTGATTGTTTAGGTTTCTAAAGTTAAGTCCATAGACAATGGAAGAGAAACAACTTGTTAATCAAATTATAGGTAATCATTATTTTCTTTCTTTCGTTTCTCCTTTGGAAAATAATAGGTCCTGAATTTGTTGCTCCAAGACCATTGATCACACCTTAGAATGTGGCTCTCACACTATACTAAAAAGAATAATATAGAAGTCTAAATTATTAAGTGAAGGAATAATTATACAAAGCTTAGATATGTCAAAATAAAATGATATCTTCGAGTCCATGTCCGACATCATCATGTCCATGTCTAAACCCTGAAATTGAGTGTGTAACCATCCTTTAAAAGATGAATTTGTTAAGAGTATGACATGGAAATCTCCAACCCGTCTTTTTCGAAATATCAACATGGCGTTTAAGCTTTGTTTGAGTTGAGTGACTCAATCTATCAATATTAAGTTATTAACATTTCCAGCCGAATAAAAAAATGAATGGAAACCTTTAAATTATTTTTGTTTAACTCACGCTCGAGCAATAGCTCAACTGATATGAAAACACATCATCCTTATCTTTGCATTTTGATTTTGAGAATAAAAGCAATAACTCTAAAGATTGAGACGTTCCTTAAAATAAATATATACGATACACGAGAATACAATTTTGGGTCCTATCCCATTTCTAATTTCTTTCGTGATATACTTGTATTAAACAATTTCTAACACAAATATCCAATTATCTAGAGGTTCGGGGAACGTTTTGTATACATCACAAATTGTTTAAATTCAAATGTTTAACTTAGACGAATGAAGAGGCAGGTGCACAATCATTTGAATCACTAATAAATACAATACATAATCTCTTTATTTCATAGCACTTTATATTACATGAGAGTAAAGACCAAAATCAAAAGATTGATGGTCTGACAATGTAGCTACACGACCGCATTTATACAACATTATTTTACCATAACATACACGCGTATCATTTCCATTATATTCCCAACTTCTCCACCGACGCTGGTGCCTCCCCACCAATGCCACTACGGCGGACTTCCCCTTCCTGTATCTTCACCTCTTCCACCGCCTCCACCTCAACCTATCCTGCCGCCGCTGCCTCCAATACCTCCCCCTACTTCTCCTCCGATGCCGCCGCCAACCCCACCCCTACTCCACCACCTCCACTTCCTCTTCCACCACCGTGTCCACCACCTCCTCCTCCTACGCCTACGCCTCCACCAACACCTCCACCTACGCCTCCTCCAACACCTCCTCCAACGCCACCTCCGGCTCCACCACCAAGTCCACCGCCACCTCCTCCTCCGCCTACACCTCCGCCACCACCACCACCACCACCACCACCACCACCACCACCAATACCTCCTCCAACACCACCTCCGGCTCCACCACCATGTCCACCACCTCCTCCTCCACCACCACCAATACCTCCTCCGACGCCACCTCCGGCTCCACCACCATGTCCACCGCCACCTCCTCCTCCGCCTACACCCCCACCAACACCTCCACCTGCACCTCCACCAACGCCACCTCCGGCTCCACCACCATGTCCACCACCACCTCCTCCTCCGCCTACACCTCCACCTACACCACCACCAATACCTCCTCCAACGCCACCTCCGGCTCCACCACCATGTCCACCACCTCCTCCTCCACCACCACCGCCAATACCTCCTCCGACACCACCTCCGGCTCCACCACCATGTCCACCGCCACCTCCTCCTCCGCCTACACCCCCACCTGCACCACCACCAATACCTCCTCCAACGCCACCTCCGGCTCCACCACCATGTCCACCACCACCTCCTCCGCCTACACCTCCACCAACACCTCCACCTACACCACCGCCAATACCTCCTCCGACGCCACCTCCGGCTCCACCACCGTGTCCACCTCCCGCACCACCACCTCCACTTCCTCCACCACCACCTTTACCACCTTCACCACCACCTCCTCCAGCACCTCCACCACTACCGCTGCCGCCGCCTTTACCACCTCCACCACCACCTCCTCCAACACCTCCACCTGCACCGCCACCAACGCCACCTCCAATTCCTCCACCTGCTCCTCCTCCGACTCCACCACCACCACCTTTGCCACCGCCTTTACCACCTCCACCACCACCTCCTCCAGCACCTCCACCTACACCGCCACCAGCACCAGTGCCACCTCCAACACCTCCACCTGCTCCGCCTCCTGCACCTGCACCTCCACCCCCACCCCCACCTCCACCTCCACCCCCACCCCCACCCCCACCTTTACCTCCAACACCTCCTCCGCCTCCAGCGCCACCTCCAACGCCACCACCAATGCCGCCACCAACGCCACCTCCAACACCACCACCGACTCCACCTCCTGCACCATGGCCACTAGCGTAGCAGCCAGCTGTGCTGCTCACCTTACGAACTTGCCCACCATGCAAGGCCTCGCATACTACCACATCCCCTCGCCTACTACTCTTCGCCACAACAATGGCTTCTTTTTCAAGGAGTCTCGCTTCCGTCGCACACGCAACAATCGCAGCGATCAAGAATGTGGCAACGGCGACTCTCACAACACAACCCGAGAACTTCCCCATAATTTTAACGCAAAGACTAGACCACATAATTAGATTGCATGGAAATACTTGCAGATAGCTTGGTATTTATAGGGGAAGACACCAGAGGAAACCAAGTATAATAATCACGACGTAACTCCACTAAGCTCTCAGTGGCTTCGTGTTTAGCCTTGAAAATCGTCACCATACTTTGACATGCGTCCCAATTCTAGCAACCCTTCAAGTTTACCATTCTTACTCCGCGATCATTTTCTTGGAGAATCACGATGATTTGTAAACGTGTCAGCTCGCTACAATCAGAGCGTTCATGTGTAGTTCCTTTAACAATCTAGATCCCACTGCGTTAATATCCTCAATACTCTTGGTGGATTTTCATACGTGCCTTACCATAGATTTGTGGATAAAGTTGCCAGAAATTTATGGGGGACAGCTATGTTTTTTCGATGAGTAATATGTAGTGAAATACATAAAGCAAAAATTACACATTTCCAGTAAATGAAAGGTGATACCCTGACCTGCATTTTTTGAAATTTTATATATCGATCCTTTTCTGAATAATCAGCAGGTCTTCCCGATAAATCTACCGTCGTCGAACTCTTTTGGCTGTATCTTCTTGTGGATTATCTCTGGCAAGGGGTTTCCAGCTAAGATCCTCTCGAGTTGGTAGCACAGTCACGTCGAGTCATGCATGCTCGAAACTCAGAAGCTAGGAAGACGACGAGTCAATGTCAATGTCGCTTTTGACTTTATAGCGTTGATATTGAAATGAATATGCACGTATGTTAGTCATTATATTCCACTACATAGTGGAGGGGGATACAGCTAATCTTGCACCCACTAAAGCAGGATGAGTTTAGGTTTTGTCATTGTGTGTTTATCAATCTATTTTTAGCCCGTTCCGAGGAAACCCTCCTCAAATGTCGTGTGTTCGACGGGTCGCGAGAAACTTCAGGTCGTGAACTTCTTGTTACAAGAGATGACGGCAGGTACGAGATGACGGCAGGTACGAGGGAAATAATTTTTTAAAGGGCTCCAGCGATTTAAGAGTGCGTTTAGTTCAATATTTTAAAAGCCCATTGAGAAATACAAAGCAGTTTATTCTAAAGGGACAAATGCAAAGGCCATTTGATAAACTATGTTTTAAAATATAATTTTGAGAGAAAAGTTGCTTGGTAAAAAATACATTTGAAAAACTCTTTGGGTGATTAATATTAATTTTTTTTAATTTTATTTGTTTAAAATTGAAAAAAATAATGTATACGAATTTTAAATATAAATTTTGACAATAATACTAAAAAATTTGAATACATATATAATTTTTTTTAAAAAGACCAAACCCTTTATCGGATTTTTTTTAATTTTTATTTTCTTAAAATTGAAAAAAAATGTTGTATGCAAATTTTTAAATATAATTTTTCACAATAATGCTAAAAAAATCAAATAAATGTATATAATAACTTTTTTTTTTTAAAAAAGACCAAACCCTTCATCAGAATTTTTAAATTTTTAATTTTTTATAATTGAAAAAAAAAATAATGTAAGCAACTTTTTAAATATAAATTTGACAATAATCCTTTAAAAAAATCAAATACACATATATATTTTTAAAAAAGACCAAATCTTTCGTCAAATTTTTTATTTTTTATTTTTTAAAATTTGAAAAAATAATTTATGCGACTTTTTAAACATTAATTTGAAAATAATGCTAAGAAATCAAATACATATATGTAATTTTTTTAAAAAAAGACCAAACAATTCGTCAGAATTTTTATCTTTTATTTGTTTAAAATTGAAATAATAATGTATGCGACTTTTTAGATATAAATTTTGACAATAATGCTAAAAAAATCAAATATATAAATATTTTTTTTAAAAAGATCAAAATATATTTAAATTTTTTAGCATTTATATATATTTGATTTTTTAGCATTATTTTGGCATTTTGAAAAAAATAATAATGAGGGCAAAATATAAATTTGAAGAATGAGTGAGAATAATTTTGAAAGAAAAAAATAACTTTCAAAGCATTTGACCAATGCTAGTAGATATTAGTTTTTAGCTCAAAAGCGATATCGACTAACATTGGGCTTTCAACCTTCCCAATGTTAACTTTCAGTTGAAAACTACTTCAAAATGGTT
Organism: Eucalyptus victrix; assembly: GCA_016097545.1. NCBI lineage: Eukaryota > Viridiplantae > Streptophyta > Magnoliopsida > Myrtales > Myrtaceae > Eucalyptus > Eucalyptus victrix. Next base: position 11,282,494 of record CM027842.1, read on the forward strand.
GCCAAACAGTTCAACATTTCCCCAAGAGGCTTTGGAAGCTGAAAGCTCATTGGGAATGCTGAACCAAACGCCATAAATTCCAAAAATTTTAACATATATCGCTTGATTATTGTCTTTTATAATAGATTTTTTGGTGCCCTTAAATATTAGTCATTCGTTTTAGTTTCATGCTCTCAAGTGCTGGACATTTATGGTTTCACATTAGGCTCGTGGCGGAGGCAAAAGAAATAGACATGTGAACTGAGGTGGTGTCAAATAAGCGGTATGCCAAGAAATAATAGCTAGGAAATAGCTTTGCTTGGAAGACGCCATTGTTGTTTATAATCGATGATGGTCTTACTGTGACACTACAGTCTTTTTTTCTAAAAAGAGTGGGCAATTGAAAGAGTTTTGGGAATGAGAAAATGGGATTTTTATGATACCATAGAATTTTTTTTATTTTTGTTTTATGTCACTTTCAATAAAGTTAAGACAAACTCGATAATAAAATTAGTACTTTTCCTATATTATGAAATATCACGATATCATAAAAAGAAAGTACTTTATAAAGTTTTGTACTTGCTTATAGCAAAAACATTGTGAGTCTTTTATAATATCTTAAAGCAAGTAAAATAATCGCATTTGCATTGGTTACAACTAAATACTGCGACATTGTAATATTTCAAGATTTTTTTTTTTGGTCATAAAAATATAAAGATTATATCAAGACATTTTGCTTCTTAGTTTCGTCGGGCAATCCATTGTAAATTAAAAGATTGCACTTTAGGAACTTGTGAACTTGAATAAGATTAAATGAAGTAAAAACTTGTGCAATGTCATATTATTTCAAATTTGTATACTATGAGGTTCTATGATTGGTTATGACGAAACATAATATAAATAACTCATTTATGACATCTTGCACTTGATTACTAACCAGCAACGGTAGGATTTTGACACGTCTTGATGCTATTGATCATTCTAAATCGGACGGTGAGCTATGGACACTCTAATGTAATTAATCTATTAATGTGAAAATGGCAATCATCCAATCTTGTAGTATAAGTTGTTGTTGATGCACAAATCAATTAGCGATATATAAAAAGTGATAGAATCTAATTTTACTTGTAATTATTTTTTTAATGAATCCCACTTATTTTTTCTTTTCTTAGTGAAAGTTTATGCCACAATGCTCAACATCTATCAAAATTCATTTTCCCTTGAAATACTACGCGGAACGCGGGAAATCTGCGCCTCCTGCCCATTTTGACATTCCTCCACAGTAGATAAAAAAACTAGAAAAGGTTAAGCACCTCCCAGGTACATTGCAATAAATTTGAACCGAAAATGTAAAAAACAGACCACCATTAATATAAAGTGGGGAGAAAGCACCTACGCCTCACAAACTTGAACTTATAGTATTTTATTCACTCGAAAATTTGGTGAAGAACGTTTTTATTCTATTTTATTTGTGAAAAGGACTAAGATCGAATATAAAAATTGACAACTAGAATACATCACCCCTAATTTATTACTTAATAAAACATAAAATAACTTTCTAGAAGGCTGTGAATAGAAATTGGTATTTAAGCGCCTATCAATTCCAAGAGAATCAGCAAGACAATTTCATTTTCTGGGAATATTATGTTTACATTTGAACTCGAAAAAAAAGGCTTAATAGTTTTATGATGTTTTTAAGCAAAACAAAACTATCATTATGAACCATAAGTTTTGAATCAACAAGTTTATTTACGGCGTTGGGTCAACCTCAGTAATAAAATTGTGAAACCCATGTTGTTTTGGCAAAATGAGTCATGAGTCATGACCACGACACCAAAAAAGTTTTGCTTATACGGACGAACACATCCCGACACAAGTGGCAAAAGCACCACCTAAAGAGTGACCCTCTTGTTTTGTGACGAAAAATGCGGCGTGAGACCCAATAGTACTCCATTTAATTCACCCACGTGAGACCCAACAATATCCAATTTAATTCACCCTGAGGCGGAGGATCTCGATTGATCATAATCGGAGAAATGCTTGGTCCACCACCTCATAAGCCTTGATGTTTTGCTTCACGTTTGTCCGAATCATTTGTATTGAATTCCAAGGGAAAATAAAATTGTCCTCAAAAAATGATTTGTCTCTCTACCGACGAAAAAGCCACAACCCCACTCCCAAAAGTTATAAGGCTCAATCCCCGTCAACCAGCAAGATTTGAATCAATCATTGACGCAAACCTACCAAGAAGAATTTTTTTCAAATGGAACTCCCGCCTTTGTGCTTGGCCTCTATGCAATGCAAATGATCCTAATTAAAGAATCGTCCCCAAAAATATAATCTACACTCAGAAACTCCATCTTCAATAAAGCGCAATTTGACTACAGAAACTGTTATAAACTCCGGAAACCGACAGTGTCCCGACCGCCAGCGCAGATTTTAGGAGAAGGGAAGTTGGAGAAGTCATTCAAATTCATAATTTACAAGGATTATTAACAGCTTACACCGAAAGGTCAGATGATATAAATAGGCTACAAGGGCAGCGTTTGCAATTCCGAGATTTTATGAATCGCGCCACTTGCGGGATGACTTCTGTCATCCTGAAGTACAAGAACCTTAAGAGTGCCGGACTCTCTCAGCCAAGCAGCCACTACAGAACCTGTCGATATGAACCTACCTATGTTGCACTTGGCTAACCGAAAGGGTGCGCCCATGCCAGTTAGGAGGCCCTCAATGGCTCGTCTAAGTGCACCGTCACCCACTACTTTACTGTGTTTGCCCCATCCCGTCAGAATGCTGCAAAAAAAAGTCAACTTTAGGCTGTCAATGGGGAGTGTTCCCAGATATTGTTCTTGAAAAACACGACTTAGATTTTTTAAGCTCAAAAGAATTTGCACAGCAGAATGTAATATTAAAGGCTTTCAGAACAATTCAATTTCTTCAGAAATTTTCTTATGAAATTTATCTGCAAGCGGTTTATCAAGTTTTACGGGATCTGCTAAGTGAAAATATCTGAAATCGTTATCTTGGTGCCTTTCAAGACAGTGTTTGTTTTTGTATAGAGTTAGCAAAAATAAAGAACCACTGTTCTCAAAGATCAAAACTGTTATCAAACTGGATAGGATTCTAGACTCGTGCTCAACTTGCTTACCTCAGCAGTTTAGGCAGCTCATGACCTTCATATACAATAGATCGTATGTTCAGCAACCATGCATGAACCATGGCCCGAGCTGCCCCTGAAGACATCAGGTGCAAATCTAGGCAAGAATCTGACCAGACATTGTCCCACACTTGGCGACGTTTGCCTTCAAGTACAACCAATTGGGCACCACGTCTCTGAAAAAAGAATGATGAAAATATTAATCAAGTCTAAAAAGAACGTGTAATGATTTTCTTGACAAAGCAAAGAACATATCTTAGGGACAGTGCTGTTCCACAGACCTGACCAAAGTGCCAAAGCATGTCAGTGAGAGCATTATAAAAGGCAGATGCAGTTGCAGGGTCCATCTGTCTCACTTCATCAAAAAGGGATTGGGCTTGAACCCATACAGTCTCCCTGTGGCCCATCAGAAGTCCATGCGCCACACCATAGAGTTGATTGTCAAACATGCGAAGTTCCTCCAAAAGCATGGAAGCATCTTCAAAGGAATTACAGCGGCTGCATCCAAACATTGAAAGGGAGTGAAATGGGTCAAGGCTATATGAAGGAATTATGAATGATAGGATTAACTTGTTTACTGGATAAAACAGCAAAAACTATTCATTTCCAAATCAAAAAGGGAAGGTCCATGGAAGAAACTAGGGAAATTATTTAGACAACTTTGATCAATTGGCATGGAGCAGAAGCTTTTCTGGGAAATGAATAAAAATGGCTTAAAGAGAGTACAAACAAAACATAAAGAAAAGTTCTCATTAAATGTTTAGAATTTCTACACTAATAGACAACATAAACTAGATAGATGACTAATATGAGCATGTAGCCAAGTAGTAACCCTGGAAACCATAAAAGCATCCTACTAAAGTATCTACTCTCCACTTCATTCAGCAAGTAGAGTCACCTTGCCTTCAAGAAGCCTCTTCTCCAGTACCATGAAATAACTATATCTTGATTAGAAGTTTGAATTTCGATTGTCAGACCAACTCGACTTTAAATCGATAGCAGTCAACAGTACGCTCAAGGCACTGAAAGCAAACCATCCTCTTCAAAGGCATCCCACTATTAATCTCATCATATATAGCGTCTAGACTTAAATTTTCTAAAATGACTATTTATCTACCACGATATTCCCAGCACAAACAAGATACCGAAACTTATAAGAACCTGACAGACAAGAGACAAAGAGTACCTGCATGCATTCAAAATAGCAGAAAAAGTGACGACATTGGGTTTGATTTCTAGCTCATGCATCTTCTTAAACACTCCCAGAATGCAAAGAATTTCCTGTCTGCCCCTGCTGTCTTTCTTCAATGGGCCTCCCCTCTCAGATGCCAGCTGCCCAAAATACTTCATGATTCGGCTATCTCCTTCCGCATCTGCCGTTTTGTTCTCTGCAAGATCCTCAATAAGCATTGGGCACGAAGATCTATTACCACCAAAGTCAGCTTCAGCACTCATGTATCTACCAAAAGCATCAATTATAGAATTGTAGGTGACGACATTAGGGCTTATACCCTCCCTTGTCATCTCATGAAGCAAAGAAACGGCAGATTCTACCAATCCATTCTTGCACAGAGCATCAATAAGTGCACTATAAAGGACAACATCAGGCTGCAATCCTGCTTGCTTAAGCCCTTTAAAAGCATCCATGGCCTCCCTATAAAGACCAGCTTTTGAGTACATGTCAATCAGGGTAGAATAGGTCAACAAATTGGGGCACACTTGCGCTGCTTTCATCTCCTTATACACTCTCGTCATATCATCATATTTTCCCTGCTTGCCATACCCTCCCAAGAGTGCATTATAAGTTACAACGTCTTTCACAACGCGACAATCATCCATCTCCTTACAAATATCTACAACCTCCTGAAAATCACCGAGCTTTGAATATATCGTGAGCAATGTATTATATGATACCCTATCTAACTCAATACCTAAAAACCTCATATTATTAAAGATACTCAAAGCCTCATCACTCCTCCCAGCCTTGGCATACCCATCAACCATTGTACTGTAAGTGACTACATTAGGCAGGATATTCTTCGCAGGCATCTGCGACATGATCTCAATAGCAGAATCCAGTTGACCACCTTTGCATAAAGCATCCAGAAACGTATTATACGTGACAATATCCTGGTCGATCCCTTTATCCACCATCTCATAGAACCAATTCTTTGCCACCTCCCAATAACCCCCACGACTGCAAACCGCAAGAAGAGAGTTATAAGTTATCCTGTCCGGCTGTACCCCATTCTTCAACATCTCATCAAAAATCCGCAACACCTTGTCTAACTCCACGCCCCCTTTACCACATGCATCGATCACCGCATTGAAAGTGACCAAATTCGGCTTCAACCCACTGTTTTTCATGGTCTCGAAGGCCTTAATTGCCTCCCTGCTATTCGCACTACGGCCATACGCGCTAATCAAAGCAGAATATGCATAAACGGTATTACCATACCCTTCCCTCAAAGCAGTGTCAAACACGCTCCTCGCAAGGTCAACCTTCCCCAGCCTACCGAGAACACTAATCGCAGAACTAGCCAATTTCCCCTGCTCATTCTTACGCCTCTCCCTCCGCACCGCAAACTCGAAACACCGAACTACCTTCCAATGCTCACCTCTATTGCCGAATTCCCGCAGCAAGAAAGTATAATCATCGGCCCCGCACAGCTTAGACTGAAAGGTGAGCAACACATTCTCGAGACCCTTCTCATCCTTACCATACCGAACGGCGTGCTGGAGGGCCTCATCGGCGACGGAGGTGTGGGGGGCGCCGACGCTGTTCTTCGGTCGGCCGAGGTGCATCTTCGACACGAACCGGGTCGACCGGCGGCCCGAGAACTGCGGCCCAAGATCCGATTTTGGGGCATTCAGAGCCGGCAGGGAGGGGAATCCGGGGTCCTCGGCGGCGGCGGTGGCGGTGGCGGCGGCGGTGGCGGCTGCGGCGGCGGTGGCGGAGGCCGCGTTGGACGGGCCGTGCGGGGACGGCAGGGGGGCTTGGCGAGGGCGACCTTGTGGGCGGCGGCCAACTTGGGGTTGTTGCCGCCGCGGCCGCGGTGGTGGTGGTGGTGGTGGTTGGGGTGGTTGGGGTTGGGGCGCTGGTTGTTCTGCGGGTAGGGGTGGTTCTGGTAGGGCTTCGACGCGGCGAGGGAGCAGTGCGGCGGCGTCGAAGAAGCCATTGGATTATACTGTCCTGGAACTCGAGATCGTACCGACAGATTCAACAGCAACTGGAAGAGAGAGAAAGAAGAGAGAGAAACAGAGGTCAGCGAGGGTTTTGGCAGGGGTTGGTGGAAGGCGAAGGAGGATGAGGGAGAGGAGACGACGGAGATGACGATGGAGGAGCCATTGGATGTGGCGGAGATTATAGAGAGAGAAGTTGAAGAGAGAGAAAGATAAGAAACGAGAGAGAGAGAGAGAGAGAGAGAGAGGAGAGAGAAAGATTGAGTGAATGACTGGAATTTCAGCTGGAGCAGCAGTGAGTTGCTTATATTTATATATTTATTTTTTTTTTTACTTTTTTACTTTTTTTTAATTTCGGACATTGGGCGTTACACCCGACTTTTCCATATTTTTTTTCCTATTTTTAAGGAGGGTGGGATTTTAATTACGCTTGATTATGTACGGCAGAGGTTTTGTTGTGTCCCGTGTCGTTTCGGCTACAGAAGCGACGCGTCGTTTCGGTCCGGTGCTGCGCGGGACCGCCGCTTAGCGGTGTGGGCTCGGGGGTCGCGGCCGTTGAGATTTTAGGTGGGGCGTTGAATTCCGAGGATCGTGCGGTGGTCGACTGTCCCATCGTTAAAAGTTTGCGGGGGACAGTCAAAGGTGAGCTGGGTTTCCTAGGTTGGCTGGACGACATGAACGCTTTGTTTGGTAGTGAATTAACTTGGGAAGTGAGGATGGACGGACAGAGATTTTCTGAGTTTTCCTTGGGGAGCAAGACTACTGTTTCCCAAAAAACAAATATAATAATAACAAAGAAGGAAATTGAAAAAAATTAACAAGAAGGGTTCTTTTGGTTAGAAAAAGGAAAGAAATCGGGTTTAATGGAAATTAATTTATGGCGTTGGGATAACAATCCGACGCATCGAGTAAATTATTCATTTTAGGAAACCGATTTTAAGAATGCCATGGTCTTGCCATTTCTAGCTCGTCCTCGGATTGCTTTACAAAAACAGAGCAAATTGGATAAGATTGTGTAGGCATTTGGTCTTTCTTTTTCTTTTTTGGTAGGTTTGTAAGCATTTGAATCGACCTTGCCATTACGGTCCTGCTGCCATATATGAACAAGAGGACAAATTAGGCAACGAGGCAAGCCGAAACAGGAATGTTGTGTGATTATTGCTCTTTTTTTTTTTATTATTATTGATTTTGTTCTTCAATTTTTGGAAATCTGGTTGTTTGGGTAGCTGGATCTCCTGATTAGGCGAAGGTAAGTGTTTTAGGAAGATGGATATGAACAAACCAGAACGTGAGGACTTGGGGGTAGTGTAGAAATTGAGCAGTTGCGTTTATTTGATTAGAAATTTTACTCCGTGTAATAAGAAAAAGGGCAACTTCCACAAATAAGAGAAAATTCGGAACGATTTTCTTGAGACTAGCAAATGTGCTTACACGATCGCTTGTGTGCGAAAAACTGATATTTTAAAGAGTAAACAAAAGGTTTAGTCAAGAAATACCCGAATCATTTAATAACGGAGAGATTATTGATAATAAACAAAATAGCAAAAAAAAATATATATGCAGAAAAGAGAAAAAAATAATTATCATTTAAATATATCCAAATTTTAATAGTGGAACATGCCAGAGATAAAATATAACTATGAATTGATGCATTTATCCATGGACATGATACCTATGAAATAAGTGATCGAGGTTTTTTTTTTTTTTTTTGTAGGAAATTCTCTTGCCTAGACCCAAAGGTCCTATGGACCCCAGTGAATCGCAAACCGTTTACTTCGATTAAAAACTTATCTTCCATCATATCTTATTAATAAATGATGAAACACGTTGAAGTTCATTATTATGCCCAAAGCATGGTTATTTGGGTATTATATTCACACGACTAAACATATCATTCTTATGATTTGTCATTGAATACCATGAACCACTCACGAAATCTAGTTATTAGATACGATTTCTGTATATAAAATCTTGCAAGCCAATATAGTCCTCTTATAATAACTAGTCTTTTTCCTGCTCGCTGTACAGATTATGTAAAATCACGATAGCATCATCTTACAGCTTTTATTGCGGTAACAATCTACTTCAGTGGTAAATGATGATAAATGCATGTCCACATCCCAAACCGTTTAATTTCCATCCCGAATATTACTAGAGAATATCCCGTTATTATATGATATAAAATATCCGAAACCCTTTGGGAATCTGTAAATATTGACTACCCCTTGGCCACCAACTTACTTTGCGGCTAATGGCAACCTTTTCGTTTTTCGTTTTATAGCCAGAATTGGATTATGTTGAGAGACGCAGGTCGAAAAAGGATAAACCAGATTCGTTGACCAGAATTTTTCGGAAGACTAAGCGTATCTTATAGGAGGAAGCATTGGATAGGTATATTCTTCATTTATTCCGGCACACATCAGAAAGCTCATTCTTCTTCCTCTCGCCAATTGGGGCCTGCCAGGTCATGCAGAATTCAAGGGACCTCCTTAACGAAAGCAGCCCAATTCAGATTCGACACGTGTATCATAATAGCTGCTCGCTTGCGTGCCCGAGTAAAGGAATAGGAAAAACAAGAATGACCATTGCACTGACAAAAGGAGCTACTCCACGGCTGAAACTGAAAGAGAGAGAGAGGGAGAGAACTAAAAATCTATAGAGAACGAAAAAATTGTATATCAAAATTTTGAATTTCTTGAGACTTCGAAAAACTAGGGAGGAAGACGCTTCGATTGATGTAAAACTCGCTCGAGGACTGAACATAACTACTAACATCAGTTCACGAAAAAGGCTAGAGGATTAGATCGATGTCAATCTTCGACCTTCGTCGTAAGCGGTCCAATTTGCATCACTCCCACGTAGAGAGTGGCCCAATGAAACTGAGGATTGTGAACAAAGCATAAACTCGAGGCACGTCCCACCATTTGCCCGTTTGACTTTGCTCTAGAACTCGTGCTTTCTCACGAAGGAGCTTGAAAACCGACCAAGTCGACTCCGGTGCTTCTAATGCTGTTACCTCATGGACCATCAGAACTAGAATGTAATCAGAAGATGGAACCTAGTGGGACGGTGAAAAAGAGGTCCTCAGTCAGTATGTCTTCTTTCTAACTACTGATTTTCTCACTTCTTTTTTAGCAGCTCCGTTGAATCCCGGTGCCGATGCTCCGACTGTGGTTTCGTATAAGTCCTTCAACCTTCACATTTGAACATATGCGAAGTAAGAAGATTAGGTCTATTGGTAAGAAAAAATAATGAGTAAACCAATGGAGATAGGTAAAAGCATATAACCACTATGCTATTCGAGTTTGAATTACCTTGGCATGCTGACAAACAAAGCGATTGCAGAGACTCCAGCAATAAGAGGAAATACAGGTGCAGGAGTTAAATCCTGCAAAGCATAAAACCAATTAGGTAGTAAATAGCCACGTGCACAGGAAGAACCATTATCAAGGAAAAAAGCCATCTGGGGGATAATTTAGGCAGCACTTTCAAGAAAGGTCTTCACTGTTTCCATGAGTTTTGGACCATGGTAACTTGAAACATTATCTCCTTTCATTTTGCTTTCATTTTTTTTTTGATTTCCTTGCAGATATCGAGAACAGTGACAGTGAAGTTGCAACCAACCTGTTTGTGGTAATTCTCAATAACTCTGTATCTGAGAGGACCAACATGGATCTGAGATGTCTTTTGTAGGTCAACCTCAATAACATCAGACTCAAACTTGAATGCGTTAGTAGCAACTTCAGACCGGATCTGAATGAGGTGTTTGCTCTTAGGCAAATCCTTCACCTGGAAGAAGTTGGACAGAGGGAGTGGGAAGACTGATTCAATCTTAGATGGGTCAATAGCTGATCTTATCTCGACCAGGAGCTTTGAGTGTGATTCCCACATTTTTTGTCCTTCAACATGGCAACTCAATATGGTTTTCTCTGGCTGTTCAAAGACCACAAAATTCATTCCTTTAATATCCTCAGTTTGGACCTGCACATATCAAGCAAGATCAACAAATCAGATCCTGTAATGACATCCCAGTAAAGTACATCAAACCCCTTACTCTTCAAGAGGTGTTTGCCAGATAAAAGTGTAGCTCATTGTTTGGTTGGAAATGCAAAAAATAAGTGCCTGGAGATTCGTGAGTGAAAAAGACACTACAGGGGACAGGTAGGCATAACAAGAAATACATTATCTCAGGACTTGGGACATCAAGTCAAATTTAGCTAAACAAGAATATGAAGCAAAAATTAAGTACGAAACACTCATCCTCAATGATATGCATTTAATGATGGAAATACCTGAATAGTAACAGAATCTGGAGATGCTCGCTCAACCATAGAACTTCCTAGGCTATCCTTCCTTGCTACTCTGATTGTGTATGTTTTGCCAGGAAGAAGTCCTCTCAGACGGTAAGTTCCAGATGAATCTGTCGATGACTCCTCATAGAATCCTGAATCTGAACGAGCTTCAACAGAAACACCTTCTTTTGGCAGGCCAGATAAAAGAGTGACAATGCCTGTAGCACTGTACAGTAATTTAAGAAAATTCAGTAACATGTCTCAACACACCAAAATATTTGCAACAGAAATGCTCCTGCAGCAGTGTCTCAAGGACATGATAGTTCTACCTTCCAAACAACAGACCATTGTCAAACACGAGTGCCACATTTCGCAATTTATGGAATATACAACTCGAATGATATAATACAAGAGAATTTTAGTAAATCTTGTGACGAGCATAAGTAGCTAAGCAGTTAACAATCACATCATGAAGGGGATAGTCCAAAATTCTGGATCCAATTAGGTTTCTAGAAGCACAAGTGGACAACTGTTAAGCTCTAGGGAAAAGATCCAGAAAATAAACAATTATTGCCATATTACTTCCAAACCTAAAGACAGAGCAAGTGTGAATATTAAAGGATAAAAAATATGGGACAAAATGGGAGGCAAAGAAAAAGACATCTAAGGAGAACAAAAAGTCGTCTAAGTAAAACAAATCTTATAAAAACATCAAGTTACATGAGACTCTAAATTTTCATCACTGTGCTAAGTCTGCAGTGAGTTTAACACCAAAAAAAGAGAAAAAAAAGCATCACTACGTTATTTCAGCTTTTACAAATACATGTAAGCTATATATATAACTGAGCTTTAACAGACAAAATATGTACCTGTAAGCAACTCGGGTTGCCTGAAACACAATTTCTCTGGACTCCCCAGAACCAAGTTCTATCGCCTGTGCTGCAGGTGAGAAGGCGTACTCCTGCAAGACATCGCACAATTTAATCTCTCAGTCAAGGGGTGAAAATTAAACTTAGCTACTTCCAACATTAAAACAAAATTTTGCATTGTGAATGAGTGCGCAGACTAGTGGCTGGGCATGGTGGCTAGGGTGAAATAAGTTAAGAGGAATCAATGATACTTTAACTCTGGTTGCTGCAGAGAAACATCTCCACAGATAAAATACATCTAAAATGCTTGAAAAGCCACATGCTTCACCTCAGAGTACAACAATTCATAATCAAGCGTCACATGATAATGAGATAAATGATTTTCATCATGCTTCAAACAAGGTAGATAGATGATACTAGAAAGCAGACAAAGTCAGAAAAGACTAAAAAAAGAAAACATCAATTAAAGCTCCACATATCGATACCTTAAGAAGAGGACGCAAATAGAAACTCCCAGGGAATAAGTTATCAAAGAGGAATGTTCCTCCAACCCCAGATACAGAGTTGTTTCTGTAACCATCATCACCACTCAATGACAGTAGCACAGAAGGGATGGGTTCTTTTGCATCATCTTTGGAATGAACACGAACAAATACTTGACCAAGCTTTTGACAGGAAAATGAATTACGCCCAACTCTCTTTAGATGATAACCAGGCTGCATGAGAAAATGAATTTAGAGCCAACATAAGAATTCAGCTATTTAACTACCATTGGCCAAAATAGGAACCCAGAGTGTCAACCAAAACTGATATCTATTTTCTCACAGATCAAGACATAAAACTAAGCAAAGAGCAAGAAAAGCACCAACATAGTCTCTTCTTGCCATTTCTGGTACTAGGAAGGAAATGCAGCAAGGGATAACTCAAGAAAAAAATTAATAGCCAATTGTTGAATTGATAGCCTAAATTGACCGTTTGTGTTGATTGATTACTGCATCTTTAGAAAGACAAAATGAAGCCTCGTAAAGTGGCTTGATGCTCACCATGGAAGTGTGCTCTAAAGATGCACTTGTTAAGATCATTCATTGATGTTTGGTTTGCAAGATGGAAACAAGAGAGGAATATGGGGGAGTTTGTTTTGTGGTTTTTTTTTTTTTTTTTTTTTTTTGGGGGGGGGGGGGGGGGGGGTGGAATCTCACCTTTTCCCTCCAATCCATTCTCACAAAAATTTCAAATTTTCTCAAATGTTTCATAACCACCTTTCATTTGCTTCCCCTCCCTTCTCTCCCAAACAAAGAATAAGACAATGCCTCTTTCACGTAATTTCCTTGCAGCTATACTCAAAGTTCTTAATTTTTTATGTGAGATGTTAAAGAGTATTGAAATTAATGCTATATCAGACTCTTATTTTAGGAACAGAAAGTTGAAAAAAGGCACAAACGCCATATCAACAAGTCAGTTTTTTGGGGCCAGAACACATATGAGATTCAGAAACATGTCCAGGTAAATTAAATGAGTTCCACATGTGCCAGGGAAAATCGAAGAATACGAGGGAGACATACCTTTGAAGCCTCAATAGTGTAAGTAATATCATCATACAGAGGTCCTCCAACAAATGAACCATCTGAGCCTGTTGTAGTTCTAAGGGCTACTTCACCTTTCCTTAGTGGACCATTCTCACTGTCTCCTGCAGCTATAACCTTAACATCAACACCAGGAATAGGTGGCGAGACTGATCCTTCAATGTATAACCCAAGTCGACCAGAGAATGGAGGAATTGAGGATTGACAGCCGTCATTTGTTACCAAAATCTGTCAAGCAAGTAGGGAAATCAGTTACTTAGGTTCCAAGGGAAAATTTAAGAAATACAGGTGATGCTTTTCAGACATAATTAGAGAGCTCACAGAGAGGAGCTAAAATGGAAGCAAGCACATTAATGATTACCTGATGCTGTCTTGGATAGAACAAGATCTTCTTTTCGCTGTCATCCCTGCAATACATTATAGTTGAAGCATGAACAATCAATGCCTCAAGGAAGGTTACCGACAATAGCAAGAAAAACAAGTATTCTGGCCATCACCACATAGGCATTCCATTAATAAAACATTAGATGCCAAAACAGAGCGAGGAAAGATTAAGTGTAGCTGCTTGGCTGGATATGATGAAAGTGATTGGAAGGATTAAATACAGGACAAAAATGGACAGAAAAAAAAATGTTATTCAAGAAAAAAGATAAAGGGCCAATAAGCATGATAAAGAAGAAAAGGATGATCACTTTTAAACAAGGTTTTAAATTGTGGTCCCAACCACGGAAGTGGCCCCAGTACAGTAGTCACCGATGCGGGCATATAATGGCCACTGAATCGTGGATAGCAGTCAAAGCAGGCATAAGTTTTCAAAATATTCACTCAACATACATAACATTTACAAATTGACATGTTTGGAATTAACATACATTTGTGTTATCATCATAACATTAATTTTGGGGCAATTTCTTTCACTTTCATCAGCCCATTTAATAATATACTTAGCAATAGTTTTGCAATAACAGAAAGGAGACAGACTAATAGAGGAACCAATAAAACAAAGACAGAAGACATCAAGCATGTGGCTCGAGAATTTCGTTTTTTTCCCCCCCCAAAAAAAAAAAAAAAAAAAAAAAAAAAAAAGGAAAACCAAACGTTAGGCGTAAGCATCATTCTAGGGTAGAACCAAACAAATATAAACTGGTCCAGTTCAAAGTTTTAAAGTATGCAGGATCTGTTCCAGGTTCCAAAAATTGGAGAACTTGATCCGACGAGCAGATTCTAGGTTCCAACCTAGAACAAGTTTTTGTATTTTTCTTATTCTCTGTTTTTGGAAATTATGCGGCATTCCATGATGTCCAACAATGAGTGTGTAAGTTGAAACCACTAGTATGAGTTTCCATTTCAAACGATATCCATGACCGAGACTTTTACTTTGTTAATGTTTCATATTTTTTGTGTGTCTAAATATAAGTTGTGATCAATGAATTGTAGCAAATGGTGGCCACTGGAAGTGATAATTCATGACAATCATTCAATTAAGAGTACAGGTGGAACTTGGATAGACCTTGGAACCGACCCTAAAACCTATGATAGGGTATGTTCCAAGTTTTAGGGTATTGTAGGGTAGGTGGGTAGGTTTCAAGTTCCAAAAATGAAGGAACTTGTTTCGACAGATAGGCTCCAGGCTCTAGATGGAACCGCTCACCCCTACCAAGCATTGTCGTCTTCTTCTTCTTCTTCTTCTTCCAAACCAGCAGACAGACAGACAGACCAAAACACACAGATGACAGATCAGATTCACGCTATCATCACAATAGCAGCCACAATGAGTTCTATTGCCACACTAGCGCTTGGTCTGAATTTGATTCCTGCTGCTACCACTATTTAAAATACTGCTTTTAAACAAATAAGAATAATAATGATAGTGGTGCAGACAACACAAAAGCCATTACGCATATATACCTGGAGTCTCGAGGAATTAAGGTTAATTTATCTCCAATGTTCCCCCACACAGAATACTGGTATGCAGCAGTCTTTGTCTGTTCATCTCCATCAGATACAAGACTTGCCCTGGCAGCCTCAAAAGCATTTCCCTCACTACTTATCACATCCACAGTGATGTCTTCTGGTAACTGAAGCAAGCTTGAATCAATATTAATAAGTCCTTTGAGAAGATATTTCTCTCCTTTTAGATTAATGGGCTGCAAAATAAACATGCAATCAAATAGTGAAGGTAGGTACTGGAAATCAATTGCTCTATTAAACAAGATGAGAGAAATTTAAGTATCATACTGAAGGATCTGATGTATCAATTTTCACTGAAGAACTTCCAAAGAATATACACGAGTCCTCAAAGCGTAGTTCATGGACGCCAGGAAATCTCACACATATACGTTGGGAACCTTCCTGCACCTTCCCAACATGAAAAATGAATTCACTTAGACATATGTGGCTTTACTTAGACATTATTCAAATCTAAACTTCGATTTACAGCAAATGACCTTTATTTTCAACTTTAGCGATGAACCATCTGGTTGAGTCATAACAGCATTTACATCATGGGTGGATACGACATTGACCCAATAACCTTTTTGAACAAATACAATTCCCTTTACATCCTCAGAACCAACGTCAAGATCAATGATGCTCTGCTCCCAGCACCAATTATCTTCTCCAGCCTTTGATTTTAGCAAATCATGCCTCACCTGAATGAAAAATAAAACAAATGGAGCGATATTCAGATGGTATTTATTAACTCCCAGTTTTTGCTATAGCAAATCCTGAGAAACTAGTCTTCCAATGTGCTTGCATCAAAACATGACTATAGTTTTAACTATAAAAAAGAAAAGTAGGAGATTGATAACTACCCATGGAAGGAGATTACGGACTGGACACTTTACCTCAAGCTTGTACTTCCCAGGGAAAACTTTTGCGAAGAGGAATTCACTGTTATCGTCGGTCAAACTAACTGTCTTCTTCTCTTCATCACGTTTGCCGGCCATTCTTGTAAGAGTAATTGAAACTGATGGGCCACATTTCTCTTTGCATTCAACATGACCGAATAGGTTCACTAATGCCTTAGGTCAGGAAATAAAAGGGGAGAAAAGGGTTAGGTTCCAAAATCCAAAATAAAAAATGGAGATCCATACATTTCTACATTGCCAGCATGGTTTAAATGAGACAACCTTACAAAATGCACATTTTCAGGCATTATCAAGAGACTCCAAGTGAGAAATTTGATGCAATTTCTGCAAGCTTTTCCATTAGTGGAAAAAAGGAAAAAGGAAAGACAGCAAAAGACTTTATAACTCATAATCCAAAAAACTCCTTATTCGATGTTGTCAACTACTACAGAATCCAAAGGGTCTCAGCAAAGACACAAAAACAGACAAAAATAATTGAAAAAGCAAGTTTGGTAATAAGAACCAGTACCTGAGAAAATTCAACATTTAACATTGGACTTTTAACAGTAACATCAGTATAAGGGGGCATAAAAAGAAGTCCAGAAGCAGTCTCTGGAGTAGCAGCCAGAGCAGAGAGGCGATATTCTCCGGGCAGAACCTAAATGACATTGAAGAAGAGAAAGATGTAGCTGATACGTGCGAGGATAAGTGATCTTGGATATATAGATACGAGAGATCATGAACAGAGAAAAAAACACTAAAAACAAAGACCAGAGTCCAACTTAGCTATCATCTACTTCAGGTGCAGATACCAATGCAAAATCAGTACATTTAATTATGAGGCTGATAAAGAATAGATCAAACTTGGAAATACTCTTTATTTAAATAGTTCTACATTCTACCAGCATATCAGTCCTGGTTTGCACAAACCTTTTCAGTATTTCTACTGCTCATCTACATAACTCTACCGCATCAGGCTCGGAAAATAATAACTTTTAGACATTGGCAAAATATACAAAAACGCAACCCAACTCTGGTTGGTCCTGCAGCAGATTTCTGGATCCATAAATTCAAATGATGAATCAATTTAATTAGGCCAAATGAGGTTTTAGTTTCTAGAATGTGTTTTTGAGGACAACTAGAAAAGCACAGAGAGAGAGAGAGAGAGAGGGGGGGAGAGCAAAATACCATAAATTTCATCAACTAGACATATTTGTTGGAAAGAATATCCCGAATTACTCAAAAAAAAATTTAAATGAAGCAGGTCCTCACTTGACAGCTTTTTCTTCTGATTCATGTGTTATTCCAAATACATAAATCTATCATACAGTAACATGCAAATAATAAATGAATCTACCTCAAAGCAGAAATTTCCGCTTTCATCTGTCTGCTTCATTTGAGGTTTCACATTCTCTGGACCATGAGTCAAAGCTACCTGGCGAATGAAACTATAATCATATTATCATCCAGGATAGAATCATTCTGAACAAAGAATAAATCATATCTAATACCTTTGCTCTATGGTTAGAATGGACCATACGAACCACACCACACAGGTCATAAGAAATTGCTTGGATATCTGCAACTGAAGCCATATTAGGCAGCACCTGAATGGACATTGAAAGAAAAGAGAAGCAGGAAGTCAGGAAAAAAGCCAGCCTCAAATGAAAATTAGCAAGTACAATACAAATATAAGTTGATATATATATATATTATATTGCTAGCAGGATAAAGACCAAATACAATATTTTCGGTCAAAATGCATTCACAAGTTCAATGATATTGCATACCAAATAATCCTTCAATGTTTTGAACTTGTAATGCTCCTTTACAGCTTCTATTGTGTAACGATTAGATGTCACCTGCAATCATTTACAAACAAAAATAATCAATATTCACAGATAGTTCATCAATTCGAACTACCCTACCTTAACATACCCCTAATATTCTGCCACAAAGGTTTGTAATTTACACAAGGTTGAATCCCGATATAACATATATAAGATAAACCATGCACACATTATATCAATAACACAAGCTTATTTTATAGCAAAGAACAGGAGAACAAAATGACACATTGAAAGAAAGAGCTAACCAAGTTTATGTTCAAGCTACAGTAAATAGATCCACAGGAACTTACTGCCATAGTTAAGATCTTAGAAGCTTTGTTTCTTGAGGAAAGAATTAAAAAAAAAAAAAAATCATCAAATAACAACACAACAAAAGCTTCAGGAGGACTTCAAGCACAAATTAATAGATCCTTGACATCTAGTATAGCAAGCACTCTGTTTCAGGCCAGCTGCTCACGGACAAAGTCTAGTAACTTGTACCTAGTACATATTATCACATTGCAATGTTCAAAGAAGATGCAGGTTTAGGAAGTCCGCAGGTAATGAAAGTGACCCATATGATCCACTTATTTCAAACTCTTTTTCTTTTACTCATCAAACAGATCCATATATGTATACTTACAAGAGTAGACCTTTAGTCTCTATAGAGAAGATCAGTTTATTACCAAGCAATATGATACCTTCTAACAAGCATTCGCTTATGAGTTCCCACTTGAATATGGTGAAAATTATCTTACAAATTCAATCCTGGATATGCCTTCTAATGTAGTTTGGAAGCTGGTGTAACCAAACATATAAGAAAATACAGTGTAAAGAGTAGGTGGAGATCTTGCTTAGGGGAAATCTTAACTAAGTAGAACCACACATGTCAGGAAAAGCCCACTATGGAAACAATACCTGGTCAAGCTTGTACCGTCCTTGCTTGTCAGTGATAGACTTTTCATGACCATCAACTATAATCTTAACACCCTCGACTCCAGCATCATTCCCATCAACAACTCGACCACCAATAGAAAATCCAGTAACCTAATTTAAGAGTAGTGAATAGTGATAGTAAGTATTATCTGATATCAGAACCTGAGTGACAATACATAAGTCACTATTATTCATCAACAAATCATTCCACAAGCAGAATTTCTCTCCGTGTGCACCATATTATGCCACAAATTTACACTTTGTCATGCAATACATGCACAAAAGAATGAAAGCATATGCCTGCCTTTGTAGGAACTTGAAAGTGTGATGGAAGAGTCATTTTCATGGAGAAAAAAACTCCATACCAGTAAGCCGCTAGTGCTACAAGTAGGCATTGGAAAAGACTAGACAAAGCCTACATCACAAGAATAATATGATGTAGCAACTGAATCAGAAGCTTCATGATTGCCAAGATTTTTAATTATAGAGAATTTTTTGATAGACACATCAATCAGTTCTAAAGACTATATGAAGAATCTACACTTCAATCTTACTGGACCTTTTACAAGTTGTCAGCCTATCAAAGGAGACTGATATTGATTAAGAGAATACAAAGATGGCATTTAGAACCACCCTCAAGCAGTGGCAACAATTTCCGGGAAAAGGGCAAACTTAGAATGCACACATCCCACCATGGAATAAGCTATGCAAGATCATTATCAGGAGACAAAAAGGAAAATAGGGAGACTGAATCTATCCATGACACATGTGAAACTGTTATACCTGATATTCTTACAAAAAGTGAGCAATTGGCAGATAATAAAGTATCAAACATTGGCCAAGCAGGCATCTCAAGTTTTCATGACCATATGTCATAGTGAGGAGAGCACTATAATGGACACGTGCACGTGTGAAGGATGACATGCTCATGTATTAAGTGAAATCAAATCAATTAATTAGGAGCTTGATATCTTTATTTTGTAACAGCAGACACTAAAATCCTAGTTCACGTGGTAAAGATAAAATGAAAAGGCTTATCTTGCTTTATTCTTTTTTGCTTAACTGTTACCTGAAACTTTTGGGGAATCGTAACATGCTGATGCTCAACGGAAATGGATAAGACTGGAGGTGAAACATCAAATACAGTATTTTCACCCTTGTAGTAAGGTTTGAGCTCATAAGTTCCTGCAGGATTTTCATAAAGCTGAGCAAGTCTGACCAAACTTGAACATCACTAAAATGCATTAATTTGATCTCCAAAGGCTCAAGCATCTCCAAGTATCTAAAATTAATGCCCAGCCCCAAAACATTGATGAAGGAAGTAAAGCATGGCACATGCTCCTATAGACCTCAATTTTGTCAGTCAAAACTCCAAACTCTGAATGATGCCCTGAAACTAAGGCAATCAAAAATATAAAATCCTATTTTCAATCTAAGATTCCAGCTCAAAAGGATATATAGTAGCACATCCACATCCATAACAAGCAGACTTAACAATGTTTAAATGCTTAATTTACATTGACAACTGCTTTGAAGAAATAGACAAATTGCAATCGTCAGACCATGAGGATCTCACTAACCACAAAAGGAAACATCAGAGAGACATGATCATGGGAGTATGTTCTAATACTTCAAGGGGCGATATTGGAAATCAGTATAGAACTGAATATAGAAGAAAAGCACGGAGGTAACATAGATCTCATTGCTCTTGCATTTTTTCAAAAGTTCCATCATAAAGAAGCACAACTTGGTCCATTTAGGTACAGTCAGTTTCATTTTCTGATATGTCAGCATAATTATCAGGATGCGTTTAACCCTATACCATATTACGAAATTTAGACATTTACAAGCCCATGACTGCTGAATTAGCATACAAGAGAACCACGGGACAGGGAGGAGAGACCGAGAGTGATGTATCAGGCGAGAGAGGAAAGATATGTCATTCAAATAACAAAAGCAGTACCACAGGGGATGGATTTAAACACGAATTTTCCATCAGCGTCGGATGCAGTATGACAGAGAGCTTTTCTCTGTGAAGGCAGAATCACATGATCATCGACTTGTGGACAGTCCACCTCAACAACATCATCCGAGAATAGGTAAATGTGAACTCCCAATATTGGATTACCCTACGAAACAACAATTTTCTCTTATTGTAAGATTGGAACCACTAATAAAACAATAACACCCTAACACGGTGAGGCCAACTGTAGATACAGATTTAACTTAGATAGCCAACAGAAAGAGAAAATAGCATGTGCACAAGGTATAAGGAGTAAGTATAATAATGAGTAGAGCTGTGTCATTAAATACATGAAAAAAATAAGGTCAGCATGAGTCTTGCTGTAAATATTAACTAGAGCTATTCTATAAATTCATTGTGAATAAACAATAGTTGGAATCCTCTCTGCCACATGAATACATCCACCAACTTAAAAAATAAAAGAAAAGGATGAACTGACAGTCCAGTTATAGATCAACAAAAGTGCTTTCAAAACAGTGAGAAAGGTAAGACTTTTACCATACGAATAATCTAAGGAGTTCAGTAAAAGCTTTCATAGATAATCGTGTTTTCTTCCATGGGAAAATTTTGATGTATGATCCAGCTGTTAAAGAAAGTTTCAAACAAAATGTGGAGGATGCACATTTCCATGCAATCCTAATGGACACCTAAATTTACCTGGGCAACAACAGATCCACGGATGTCATACCCTGGGACAAAAAAAATGTCATTTACAATGCCATTTTCAAATCCCAGTTCTATCTGCAGATAGAAAATATTCAAGTCAATGATCAGGAGAGACAGATTTGGACAAGCAGCAAGTTATACACAGTCATCAGCAGCACAATATAATAATTTGTTTCTAAAACTGATTATTGCTTTGCAGTTTCCTTCAATTGCAATATTTTGGTTTGGATGAGTATAAATCCTTGTAAAGTACACAAAGAGAAAAAGATTGAACAGAAATGATAAAGTCATCAAATTCAAAAGTATCCAACCTCAGTTGAACCTCTGACTTCAACATTCAAATCTGGATGAGAAGCACGTAAACTGTATATCCCTGTCTTCCAAGAAACACAATTCAAGAAGTTCACAATGAATATGGCATTGACAGCACATATTGTGGCAAATATCTGATGCAGAGTAGGTTTTATAGGCAACTGAAATGTTGTAGTGTATCATGTTAAACATGTACATATTATCTTGCAGTGTATTGTTTTAAACATATACATATTATGCGGTACAGAAGTTCATTGTTTAAACTATCTGAACAGGAGTTGCCAAAGTTCCAAACAAACAAATTACCCCATAAAATACCAGTTAAAACTAAAAGAGTAAATAAAATGTCTATACCTGGAGTAACATTTTTGAACTTGTAGCTTCCCTCAGATGATGTAGAAACAGAAGAGACGATATCACCAGTAGAAGACAAAAGGTCAACAATTACATTTGAAGGACCTTCATTCTTACGAGAACAGCTCTCACCACCAACAGCTCCAACAACCCTTCCTGAGACCGTGAACCTATCATATGGAGAATTGCACCAATATGCAACAATCATGAGCAGACAGCTTGATGACGAAAACTTTACACACAATGAAGAAATTAAAAGATTGCATCAGACAAACCCAGTGAACTGGAAATTAATGTCATTGTTGTTGTTGCAACCGGCACTGTCTATCACAACAGGGACCTTCAACATAAAGAAAAAAGTAAGGGAAGACATATTTAGGAACATGCATATCTGTCAGAAAGCAGAATATTTTGCATAAGCAGTGGAAAGAACCTAACAAGACAACAGAGAAACTCTACTTAAATAACAGCAAAAGTAACTGACCTTATCTGGAAGCCATGACCATCCTTCAGGTCCATTAACTCTGAGTTCAAAAGAACCCTGCAAGTATCCTTAACTTAGATGGCAAGAATGCAGGGAAAAAGTAACATGCTCAAAGAACTTACAGTAGAATCAATTCTTTGTCAAGGATGCAATATTTAGGCATTATAAAGCATCGTTTTGTTCCACCGTAAGTTATTCACGTAAAGAAACGTTTAGATCTGATTCACTCATATGGAACCTTTGAAAAGATTGCATTTACACTAACTTGCCATAGAGCTCTGATAGTTGACTCCAATTTGATTTTCCAAGTGGCTTTATGTGTGGACTCTTCGGAGGAATTCATGTAAAATTAATGAGCTTCTTTTCGCTGTTCTTTTTTTTTTTTTTTTTTTTAAAGAAAGGTGGGGTAGTGGGTTGGGAACTAGTGGGACAGGAATATGAAGCAGTGGAATTTATCAACCAATCTGCTACTTTAGGGTGAGTTTGAATCAACATCTTGTTTTCAGCAATACCTTTTGGGTGTGTGAATCAAAGAATGCTAAAACTTGTTTTGCATTGCTTCACCATGGACAGTGCGAGTTATTAGACAGACAAAAATCTTTGCAGCCAATGCATAATTTTGCTCAAAAGAAATTAGAGAAGATCAAAACAAAACCTCAGTCCATAAGAAACTGAATGATTTTTCAAAAACATGACATTGACTTCCTATAAGTTTAAGTGTTCTCTCATTTCTTCCACCTCAACTATTTCTTTCCGGCAGTTCCAGTTTTGCATGCATCCCACTGTGCTACAATTTGTATGAAATTAATAATGAAACCAAGCATGTCATAAGCTTTACGTAAAATTGTCAAAGTTAATCAGCCAAAAACAAAAAGAAAGCATAAAAAATTGCTGAAGCACAATCACAAATAATATAATCATCATCGAATTGCAACAACTTCAGAAAAAAGAAAAAGCAAAAGAAAGCAATACCTTGTCATAAACTGGAATGAAGTAATAACCATTGGGGGCACATTGAGTTCTGTCTTTTACCAATCCATCTACAGTGCGGAGTTCAACCTGTACCGCAAGACTTTTAAGCATAAATATCAACAATAAAAGTGCCTAAAACTTAACATAGCACAAAACGACAGAGTAATCACTCAGGCATACATGCAACAACCATAACATTGTACATCTCTGCATGATGATGCGGAGAAGCCGATTTATGAACTATTTTGATTGATCTTAAAGTGAAAATCTTCCTTGTCAAGGTCACTCAACAGAACATTGACCATCCATGTCAAGACCCGAAAGTTGTTCAGGTGAAAAGTTTGTTTCTCCAATTCTAGTCTTGCAACAAGGAACATCCAGGCTAATACACTACTTTTTTCCATGTATAAGTGACATTTTCATGCAACCAAAGACATGGGATGTCAAACAAAATGGATGATGGATACATGAGATTTTGCACACTGAACCTTGATCTAAAAGATGAGACCTTACTACAAAACTAATTGAAGAATGGAGTGTGAGAGAGCAATGTCGAGCCCACACAGTTCACTACTAAACTCAAGTAAAAAAAGTCAAGGCTCAATATGTTTCAAGCTAGAGCTTGAGTCAATCAAGTACTCAACATACTTGAGCTCAGCTCTACTCAACTAGGCTTAATTCACAAAAGTCAATTCTCATGCAAGCTGCAGAAAGGTTGAGACAATGACTTAAGCTCAAGCCCGAAGTAACTCAACTCATCTTCCATTGCAACCTCAACCTAGTCAAGAACATCCCCCCCTCATCTTGCAGAGGAAGCATGGGAGAAAAAGAGCAGTTTAACGTGAACACCACTTCGGTCAAAATCACCATAGCAGCGCAGCAAACATCAGACCACCACTAAAACATGTTCAAACGCTTATTTGGACTCGATACTTATTAAAACAGTGGAAGTTCCTTCAAGACCAACAGTCTGGTCTTGCCAGATTATAAAGTACACCAAATTAATCAATACCCGTCCCGAAACCACGAACTACAGAAACCTCTAACCGTTGCGTCATCACTAGGATCATTGCACAACAGAGAGAAACCAATTAATTGCAGTTCAATTACCGCGATTTCGGAGTAATCCAACTTCCCGTCGCTCGGCTTCCTCGACTTGATCAGAGCCTGACTCGCCTGCAACCACCACAAGCAGCAGAGATCAAACCACCTCCACTCTCACCGAGAAGTTCACCTCAACTAGTAGCACAACGCCGGACGAGAGACGGTCGCCCCATTCCGATCCGCGATTCCTCTCGCCCCGCACGAGTCAACAACGGGAAACGGGACGTTAGCCGGGGGGGAAAGTCCCCGGATCCTACCTCGACGAATCCGCCGCAGCCGTGGATGGAGTCGGCGAGGGCGGAGGAGGCGGCGGAGGAGACGGCGAGCAGCAGGCAGAGCAGAGCGCGCGTCGCGCGGGCCGTCATCGGGGACAGCGAGCGAGTGGTGGTGGGGAATTCCGGCGGCGATCCTCACGCGGGCATGGATCGATCGGGGAAAGCGCAATGCGCGCGCCTGGCGTTCTCTCTCCTCTCCTCCCCCTCCGGCCAATGGAAAACTGGAGCTGCGCGCGGGTGTGTCTGATCGGATCTAAAGTGCGACCGAGGGTTTATGCTGTCCGCCCTTTTTTATGGGTTTTTAGATGACGTCGCTCGCTCGCCGGCTGGTCCGGTCAGGACCCGAATCGAAGTGTGCCGCGAGGCAAAATACTTCGGGACATGGTCGAAGCTGAACCATCGAGTCTGGTAATAAAAATAATGTTGTAAATTACTGATGAAATTAGATAAATTTCAAAACAATCAAGTGGATGTCGGTGATTGGCTCGAATGAGAGAGTTGATAACTAATGCGTGTTATTAGAATAATGGATAATTTCAAAATGAGTTGATAGTTGCTTGTAAAGATTAATGACTTTTTGACCTGTTGTTAAGGTCTACAAAAATATATACTTGGCGGACTGACGCTACTTGGATTCTTCGAGCGAGGCATGTATCAGGAGGCGAGTGAAATTAGGATCGGGAGCCTTGAACTCCTTCGCCATTTTAAGGTTTTTCTCAAGGAGCCTGACGGTATTGTGAATACAAACACGTAGCACTTTACCACTTTGCCGTCTTTAGCTTGGTCCCTATGGACCTCACGTAGAGCCTGCTCGTCGAGCTCTTCTCGAAGTAGTGTTTAAAGGTGTCCGGCTGCTTGAAGCATCAGGCTCATGCCTCTTCCTTACCATTTCGAAAAGCTTTGAAAAAGAGTCCTATCGTGAGTGCCAAAAGAAAAGGTATTGCATAAAATTCAATCCAAACCAATTGATAAACAGTTGATTGGATAAACCAACCAACAGACTTGTTCTTGAGCTCAATCACAAATTGATCAAACTTCCACAAATCAAGTTTTGCAGATCAAATGGAGATGGATTTGATTGAAAGTAAAGCATGCCAATGTTGGGATTATGTTGTAGCGATTGTGGAAAAAACAGATGGATCGGTTTATTAATATGATAGAAAATTTAGCCTTTTGAACTAGCTTTTTGAGGTGAAAAGAATTAATTCAATCTAAATGGTTAGTAAATTAGTCTATTGGAGAAGTGAAGTGCAGCACCTGAAATTACGTGAAACTTGAAGGAAGAGGGTAGAATTAACACTAAACTAGAGCAAAATGTGTGAAATTTAATGGAAATGGAAACCCTTTGGCAATATCGACTAATTTTTCAATTTGCAAATCAATGACTAGAGAATATATTTGTTATAGATTTAAGAAGTAAAAAAAAAAAGTCATTTCTTTATTCTCAAGATAATTTCTAAAATCAAGTTATTTTCTTTTTTTTTTCTTTTCTTCTTTTTTCTCCTTTAGCCCAACCATCATCGAGCCCAGTGACCTCACCAAGCCACGGCAAGGTTGGCGAGGTCACCACTTCTTATCTTTGGCCGATCATTGACTATTGCCAAGGCCGATAACCACTTAGAAAATGAAGAATAAGAGAGGGAAAGAAAAGAAAAGAAAATGTTAGAAAATAATTAAAAAAAATAAAAGAAATTCTACATCATAAAAAAATTGAAAGTCGTAGTAGATGCATTTCTATTCTTTTTCTATTCCATGAGTATAAATTTTGTATAGTTAGTAAACGCGTTCAACAAATACTCAAAAACTCATCAAGGAAAAAAATCGAGAAAATCGAGAAAACAAAGTCAAGAAAAATTATCCCTAAGCAAATATTATTCTTGAAGAAAAAAAAAGTGACTATCAAAAGCACCATAAGGTCACGTTTGATAACGATTCTATTCCAAGAAGCAAATTCTAACCATAAATGATTATTTGTTATTCGTTATTGGGAACAATTTCTAAGCATTTTAAGACGTTTGGTAACTATCCAAAATTTCTGATTATAAAATAGAGTTACATTTGGTATCGTGTTCATTGATTATGTTTCAAATCAATTTATTTTTATTTTTTCTTTTTTTCTTTTTTTTCCTTTATCTCTCATGTTCTTCTTCTTCTAGTGGCCGGTCGCCGGCCCTAGTCAGATCTAGCGAGGCCGAGCCTCGTTGGTGGCCAAGCCGACCTCGCCGAGGCTGGGCAAGGCTCGCCTGGCCACTAGCGGGGCTGGGAGAGCCTTGTGGGGCTGGGCGAGGCCTGCCTAGCTACTGGCGAGGCTCACCTAGCCATCGGCAGGGCTAGGAGAGCCTTGTGGGGGCTGGGCGAGGCTTGCCCAGCCTCGTCGGTGGCCAGGACGGCCTCGCCAGGGCTGGGTGAGGCTCGCTTGGCCACCGGCGGGGCTAGACGACCCTCGCCAGTCACAAGGCTTGCCCAGCCCCAACGAGGCGGGCCTCGCCCAACCCTCCAACGAGCTCGCAGGTGGCTAGGTGGGCCTCTGGCGAGCTTGCTAATAGCTGGGCTTGCCTCTAGCGAGGTCGCCTCCACGGACGGTAACGACTAGCGTCAGACGGCAACTGCAAGATGGCAGTCGATGAAGAAGAAGAAGAGAAAATGGAAAAAGAAGAATTCGTTTTGATTCTTAAATTTGTTCCTGGAACAAGAATCAACTTTTTTTTTTTATTCTGTTCCAAATCTACTTCCAAGAACAAAAATTTTACCAAACGCGATTTTGTTCCCAAACTGATCCCATGAACAAAAAATCAGAATTATGCACTATTTGGATGGTTACCAAATAGTGCCTAAGTGTCTCTTTCTCCCTTACACTCTTTCCTTCTATACTCGATTCCCTTCGATAGTTATTGAAATTCACGTGAAATCCCTTTCTCAAACTCCTCCGCTTTTCCATGATCTTCACCAATTCTATGATTTCAGTTAGAGGTGTTAAATGGGTCATTAACCCATTTGTAGTTAAATGGGTCGTTAATGGGTCAAGCCTCAATTCTCAAAACACCTATAATGGATTTTGCAAATAAAGAGGTTGAGATATATAGGTCTTAAATGGATTTGAGAGCAGCAAACCCATTCAAGACTTATTTATCAACCCATTAAAAATGAACTCATTTATAGAGAGAGACTCTCTCTTCTCTATTTAACTTTACAGAATTTTTTTTTTTTATACCACTACCCTCAGCGACGTAATTGGCCCGGGCTCTCTCCCCCTCACAAAGGGGAGACGTTCGAATCCTAGAGACGTCGTTAGGGATTCTTACTTGGAGTATTGTAGTGGTGGGTCCTGCAGTCGCTCCTCGCCGATGTCGGGCAAGCTCGAGCTCGCCCCTCACCGAATCTGGTAGATCTGGTGAGGCGGAGATCGCCCGACGCCGACGAGCCTTGAGCTCGAGGCTCGCCTATCACCGGCCGTCGCCCATCGTCATGGCCGGCAGCCAACCAAAGAAGAAGAAGAACAAAAAATTAAAAATAAAAAATAAAAAATTATATTTAAAAAAATAAAAAAATAATTAAATTTTGATTTTTTAAATAATTATTAATAATTATAAAAATTGTCCATTAAATTTGTGCTGTATAAGCCTATTTTAGTAATACCATTTTTTTAAATATATATAAGAAATAAGCTTTTTTAAGTTTAGTTAAATGGGTCAAGTATGAGTCGGGTTGGGTATGGGTCGAAAAATTTACATTAGGCATAAACGTGTCATAAATGGGTTAATGGGTCAATTTGAGTTGGACCATTAATGACCCGATTCAAACCCGACTCGACCCACCCATTTAACACCTCTAATTTCGGTCATCATTATGGAGCAATCGTTTTTCTTGCAATGACTTTCTCCTCTCTCGCGAACTGACTATATATTGTGCAACTATTTTTGCTTTTAACTCGAGTAAATCGAGGTACTCTATCTCTAACTTTGATCGAAGTAACCTCAATACATCTTACCCCTCCCCCCCCCCCCCAAAAAAAAAAAAAAAGAAACCTCAATACATCTTATTAAGACCAACAAGCCAAGGTTAGGCTGGATGAACTCCAATCGAGGTTGAACTAAATATAACTTGACTCTTGCATTTTATTTGTTCTTCTTGACTTATGCCTCAACTTGAATCTAACTATAAACATTTAGGCCATAAATTTACATTACCAACACGCAAGCTTAACGATTTTAATCTACTAACTTTTCGATTTGGTTAGGTCACATTTCTTACACTTATATCCTAAAACATGTGCAAAAACCACAAAAAAAAAAAAAACTAAATTATGTCTATTGTGATGCATTTGTTTAAACTTTTTTCTATGACATTAAAATTCTAAAGGTTATATCTATGTAATACATTTACCCTACATTAAAGCTTTGTAAATGAGAATTGTTAAAAAGGAAAAAAACCACCAAAAACCCCAAATTTTGTCCAAAGTAACAAATTTATCCCAAACTTTTTTTGTGACATAAAAAACCCCGAAATTTGCTAACCGTGACACAAATACCCCAAACTTTTTTTGTGACACAAAAAATCCTAAACTTTCATTTGTGTGACACATTTACCCTAAATCATATGGGCATTTTGGTCTTTTTACTTTTAAAAAATTTTTTCTTTTTTTTTCTTTTTTTCTTCTTCTTCTTTCTTCCCTCCGCCGGTGTTTGGCAAGGGTCACCCTCGCCTGGGCTAATTAGGGCCGCCCTTGCCCAGCGCCGATGAGGGCGCCCTCGCTCGATGCCGATGAGGGCACCCTCACCTAACGCCGGCTTCTCTCCACCAATTCCACCATGGCCAGCGGAGGGAAAAGAGAAGAAGAAAAAAAAATGCCTTTAATTGGATAAATATGTCATAGTTTGTAAAGTTTGGGATTTTTCATGTCAAAAAAAAGTTTAGGGTAAATTTGTCACTTTGGACAAAGTTTTGGGTTTTTTATGGTATTTTCCCTTGTTAAAAATATGCCTATACGAGTGTTAGAAAGGAAACAGTGTTAACATGGCACCCTTGCGACTTAAGTGAAATAAAAATAATCTTGTTTTAGCTAAAAGATTATCTAATAGAATGTCGAAGGAAGGCAAATCTGTTAAATATGTACAATTTGGTTTTTTTTTTTAATGCTACAATAAAGTGTTTAGGTTAAATGTGTTACATTTGACAAAATTTGAGATCTTTAATCTCACATAAAAAGTTCATAGAAATGTGTTATAATAGGCATAATTTGGGTTTTTTTTGTGTCTTTTTCTCCTAAAATATTAGAGTTAATACCTTGAAAAACTCCAAACTAGTATACATGTGACAAATTTATCCAAAATTAATTTTTTGACCACAAAAACCCCAAACATATGCACCTTTAACAAATTTACCCCAAACTTATACGATTGTGGCAAATTTACCCTATATTAGTTTCCGTTAAATTTTATTGTTATATTATTAAGTTGAATGACATGTGGCAGTTAACTAATTTACCAATTTATGATTTTACTCTCCGTCTGTCATGGTTATACAATTTTTGTGATTTTTTGTGGTATTAAACTAATTTAACAAATGATATATTTGTCACAAATATACTAGTTTAGGGTTTTGCGATTGAATAAATTGGTTTTGAGAAAATTTGTCATAAGTATACCAATTTGGGATATTTTATGGTCAGTTATAGTAAAATTGTCATAAGTGTACCGGTTTGGGATTTTTCATGTTCAAAAAATTAATTTTTGGTAAATTTGTTATATGTGTATCAGTTTTGGGTTTTTCGAGTATTAACCCAAAATATAAACCACTAGTTTATTCGATCTATTTATAAGCATAATTTTTTTACTTGATCCTTTCAAATTAATGATTACTATTTTGCAAACCATGTCATGTTATAAGGGACGCGACAAATTAGGAGAAAATAAAACACATTCTACTATTAACATAAAATGGGATAAGAGTATTACTAATGTCATAACTTTTATATGACATTTATTTAAGTGCCATAACTTTTTTCCGACCACTTAAGTGTCACAATTTGTAAAAAATATTCACTTGAGTGCCATAACTTTTTGAAAATATTCCCCCAGGTGCAAAAAAATTGATTTGGCATGGCACCCTTGGTGAATATTTTCAAAAAGTTATAATATCTAGGTGATCGATCAAAAAGTTACATAGTACTAAAGTGTTCAAGAGAAAAAGAGTCATGACACTCAAATGAAAGTCATACATAAGTTAATGCACTAATATGATTGAAAAAAATAGAATCTCGATATCTAAGTAAGTACTGTACGAAAGTTATAACACTTGTGGTGTACATTTCTTAAGAAAAGAGTATAATTGAATAATTACATATCTAGATTATACTAATTCATTTCTTGGCTTTTTTTTTTTAATCCCATTTGACATAGGGGTGCTCGAACTAGAAATCGCCTAGACCAAATTAGACCAGTTAGTTTGGCCTAATTCTGAGAGTGTCGGTCTAATTCCCGATTTCTAAAAATGAAATTGAAGTCTAGATAGTTTGGTTCTCGATTTTAAAAGGGAATTGGACGGACTAAATATACATTTTTATTTTATTACTTCTTCAAAAAAATAAGTAAATCTTCAAAAAAATAAGTAAAATATGAAATAAACATTATTCCGATCTAGTTTCAAGTAGTGAGTGAGAAAAAAATAGTGGAAAAAATTAAGAGATCGGTTCTATCGGATCAAAACTGATTTTGGATCCTAGGACCAAGCGGTCCGATCTTGATTTCAATATTTGGGAATCGGAACCGATCATCTCTCATTTGATTATAGGCACTAACTCGTTGCACTAACTCATGTACTAATTTTGTTAGAGGCAGTAACCGTTGTACTTATATATCCCCGCATTCATGTACGACACCTCGTACTAATTCCTCTCACACGTAGATAATATAGAAAAATCTTAAAAACGACATCGACAGGAAAACACGACGTCATTCGTTCGGCATTTCCGATAACGCGGAGCCACCGAGGGCCGCACGACAGAAGTCAAACCTTTGAGTTTTCTACGATAAATTCCAGAGCTCGCGATCGCGACGCCACCCCGTGGGTCTCTCTTCGTCATCGTCATCTTCTTCTTCTTCTTCGCAATGCCTCGTCGTCGCCGGCCGCCGCCCCTCCTCCTCCTCCTCCTCCTCGGCCTCGCGGCGTTCGCCGTCGCGCGCGTCGCCTCGCACCAGGAGTCCGGCGAGTGGCGCTGCGAGTCCGACTCGGCGGAGATCCGGCTCCAGGCCGAGTTCAGGCCCGGGGTCGTCGCCGTCGACGGCCGCCCCGGCGACTGGGACGCCGTCGACGGGTCCGAGTTCGCGCTCCTCCCGGCTCTCGACCCCGACGCCGATAAGGAGTTCAATGGCGGGAAGATGACCGTTAAGGTGCGCTTTTTGGATATGAATTCGGAAAGTCTTCATCGTATCTTCAAAACATTAAGAGCGTTTGATGCTGCGCAAAGTAATCAGGTGCGGCGAAATTGGAATTGTTGCAGGCTCTCCACGACGGCAAAGACGTGTTCTTCTTGTTGCAAGTGGATGGCGACTATGTGTACTCTCCAGGGTAAGCTCAAGTGCTGGAGCTTGCATTTAGAAATGGAACCGAAATCGACGAACTTGGATGGATTAAACTTGACATGCTCGACTGAATTAGCGGCTTCTGCGTAAAATGGTTAAGCATTCACTTTGATTCTTACACAGGCTCTGTGATGGTTTTGAGGGAGTGAAGCGCGCGGCTGGCGTAATCCTTAGTTTGACTGTCATGCTTAAACTTATAGTTTGCTCCATTCTTGTCATTGCCGGTAGAGTTCTACATTTGTAGAGTTTGATCTAGATGAGTCATGTCGAGTTGAACTCGCATTAGTCCTACTCGGTAAGTTGTATTATGCGCATGATTCATTTCTAAACTGGATTACGTCTTTAGTCCCCCTTCTTAACCATTTAACGGCGATGAAAGATGGCAAAAATGATGTCTCTTCCTTCTGTCTTTCCTTTCTTTATGCAGCAACAGTAACAAATGCCCCTCGGTTGCTCTCATGTTCCAAATCGGTGAAAGTGCTACCTATCATGATGTAATCTCTTGAATTTCTGTCACTTTGTTCTTTTGTGTGTTTGCTTTTTTTGGCAGTCCACAGCATGTCAATGGAAGTTTTTGTTTCCTCCTAGTCTCAGAATAATATTTATTATTGATAGATGGGTGGGTGTAAGGAAGGAAAAGACACTTGCACCAGCAAGACATGTAAAGGCCATGAAGTTGACATGATGCACTTTTCAATTGGAAATGCCATACCGGGAAGACTCTATGGTGGAAATCCTATCGATAATGCTGAAGGAAATGGTGGCGACAGGTGACACATCTCTTAGACCTTCCAGGAATTAGACTAAAGTTTGGTTTTAGGATACTTTCAAGTTCATGTAACTTGCTTGCTAAATTCCATATCTAACATTTAAGTTCCTGCAAACAGGTTTGGCCATTTGGTTGATCTTTATGCTTGGACCCCACACTGCAGATATCTCGATGGAACTGGGCCTTCAGGTATTTTCATGGTTGAAGAGATTCTTAATTCTTTTCCTTAGATATACAGTATCTAATCAATTTCTTATGCTGAGGAGAGGTATCACTAACCATAAATGGGAAAAATGAGGATAAAGTGCCAAAGAAGGTGATGGCAAAGCATATGTCACACAGAAGTCATAAAGTGCATTCAAAATCAATTGTCACATTTTTCCAATATTCCCATCGTAGTTGCTATATTGACAGTGGACAGATTATCTGCAGATCTTGTGCTTATCCTCTTAACTGTATAATCAAAGATGGGTCTTCTTGTCTATCTAGTGCTTTCTCCAACTCTGCTTGATATCTGCATCTCTTCAGGTCCTGATTTTGTACTTCAACTGTGCCTGACTTGTACCTTCATATACCCTCTCCCATGATAAGATTTTTCCCTTATTAAGTTCCAGCTCTGTTGCTCTTTTAATTGCTGATTAGCTTTACCCAAGTCTATGTACGGGATTTTTTATCTAAATTGCAATAATAAATGACAGTTGTTACAAATCATATAAACTTGTGCACCATGCAATGCGAGGATATTGCCACCTATGACATTTCAATGCAATACTCTCTGTTCTAGATGGCAACGAAACATATAGACCTTTGATTACTCCTAGTTGGAAAAAACGTGTGATTTATCCCAGTCAGCAAACAGATTAGAGAAATCTAGCTGGCTGATTGAAAAGGCAATTGATCATCTTAAGAAAACTACAGAATATAGTTTGTCTATTGAAGTAATGGAAAATCCTCACTTAATGCCCGTCATAAATAAATAGGTGCCTTGCTCTTGCAGGGAATCAGCCGCATGGCTATTTATTATATTTTTCTGATAAGCTGCTTATGATATAAATTGTCAAAATATAATTGATGATAAGGATGATGAATATCCCATGTCTGCCATGCGCTTGTCTGAAATGAAAGAGAATTTAGTTCTTCGAATTAGGCATGGGATGGCCTGATAGAAACTCTGTTTTCTCGACCCGTTGAACCTTGGTTCAACTGAGACAATTTTTCGGCTGGCTACATTCGATAGTTTGTCTTGATAGTGTCTGATGCTGTTTTATAGAGTGAGATGTCAAATAGGGCTTGAAATCCTCCTTGTTTCATGGCTATTGCATACTTCTGAATACCGTCCCTTCCTCCATGCAACCCTACCCCCAGATAAGAGAGTGAGAGAGAGTTTAAACCCTGGATGGAGAGATGGAGCACTAATGTTTTAATTGTCTGTCTGTCCACTTCAGGAAATGATTCCAGTGCACAGAACAACTGGAGAGGTGCATGGTGGCACAGCAGCTTGTCTTTACAGTCTGGTACTTTATGCTTGCAATCCCATGAATATATAAAGTTACTTCAACATTTACCTATGCCTGTGCCTGACGTGCTTAATCCTGCATGTTTGTCTGATTTCTGCCTATTCATGTGTTTGGAATGCAAACGTGACTGTATTTAGACTCTAGGTTGCCCATGTCATAGCTCCTACTAAATGACTAAGTGATAATCCCAATTATATAACAAGGAAGGTATATAGGCATTTGAAGTTTCATGCTGCGGTCCTCTGTGACTTAGCTTCTGTTTTAATTAGCCAGCATGGAATGCTGGCTAATTAAAACCTTTAGCTTTTGTTCTTGGTGCTCTAGCAAGTGACCAATCCAAAGTTAATTTCATTGGTCCTGTTCCGTGCTGGCTAATTAAAACCTTTAGCTTTTGTTCTTGGTGCTCTAGCAAGTGACCAATCCATAGTTTCATTGGTCCTGTTCTGTATAATTGGAGCAGAGAATCCAACTGACACCCGGCAGGTAAAGGCATTTTCAGGTGCCTGAAGTCTTTGG
This sequence comes from Eucalyptus victrix, assembly GCA_016097545.1. Taxonomy (NCBI): domain Eukaryota; kingdom Viridiplantae; phylum Streptophyta; class Magnoliopsida; order Myrtales; family Myrtaceae; genus Eucalyptus; species Eucalyptus victrix. The sequence goes on from CM027842.1 coordinate 11,317,746, forward strand.
CATAACTAGATTTCTCTATAACTCTACGGTAACATTTCAACTTCTCGCTAGCTTTTCACCTAGATGATAAAACTCTCAACTATGCTTGTTTGATTTACCATTCAGTGAATGATTCTCGCTCAATTTATTTACAATAATAAATGAGATACACATATGTAAGGTTTTGTCCAAGAAGACAGTCCATATGGATCAGATGGTGGAAAGGGCACATATTACTTTGAATTTTCAAGGCCTTTGAGAACGATGGATCACCTTCAACAGGTATGGTAGCTTTCTTAAATTTTGCCATACGGTCAGAGGATATAGGCCATGGTGCCATGTTCTACAAAAACGTGTTAAATCAGAAAGTCAGTCCTTCTTATATCTACTGTGTTAAATCAGATGAGCGGTATTAGATTATGTTAAAGTAGATGAGGGAAATTGGGTTGTCAGAGTAGGTCATCATCACTGCACAGTGAATTTGATAGCATTTTTTCTACTGCACGTTCCTTCTAATAAGCTGCTTAACAAAACAAGACTTGGAATGAGTAGAACATAGTTTGCCTGTTTACGAAGTCAGTGCAATGGGCCGTGATGAAGTTTGGTCTGGAATTGAATCGACTCACTTTACCTTTCTTGTGTCGTTTTGTCTTTGCATTGTTAGCTGTTGTATTGGATGAACTGTGACTGAGATACTTTGGTCTGGCTAGAGAAGGAAGATAGTCATCATCAATGCGTTATGGTCTTCAATATCAATCTCAGTCTGTGCATGGGTACATAACAAATGGATGGAACCGTTTTTGGATTTGTTTTCCAGCAGTGTGTTTAGACCAACTTTTAGATAGAAGACAATCTTTTAGTGCCCTGCTGTCTTGGTTGTATTGCGCATTTATTGATTTGAAAGTCCCTTTCATGCAAATTATGAGAATCATGCAGCGAAAAGAATTTTGAATGATTCTTGAAATGTGATGTCTGCAGGATGTTCAGTTCACAATTGGTGAATCGAGCAAAATATCAGCGGCATTCTGGTATCCTGTCGACGGGACTCCATGGCACGGATCGGGGCACTTCACAATTAATTGTGACTGGGTGTCCTTGGATATTACTTCAGCAGGGTCAACGCTCACCAAGTCAACATCAACAAGTTCCTGGGATGTGGCAAGCATGTTCTCCTTGCTGTTCTCTGTGATCGCTTTGTGCCTGTCAATTTTTGCTATCTACCGCCTTTCGAGACCTAGAAGTTTCCAGTTTTCTCCCGTGGAAGTATCTATGGAATAATCATCTGGGTAGAGTTGGCAATATCGTTTGCAAGTCAAGCTGGTCAATCCTTCCACAGAATCGAACAGCTTTCCTTCCATACCGAATTTTTGTGTCGACGTTTGATCTTCAGGTAGTATATTCAATGTTCACAATACAGACTGCGTCATATATCTGGTCATCTTGTTGATATGAAAGCATAATATAGTTTGGCTTGGTTGAGACTGTGTTTTCATGTAGTTTTCGATTTATACTTTTTATATTTAGAAAAAAAAGGTTAGCTTCTTCTTTTTTGTCTGTTCTATTTTAAACTTTTGTTCTACCTCTTTATAGAATCTAAAAGTTGAACCACACACTTACTAAACATTCCCACTCAGCTTAATTCCGTGTGCCCGGTGGTAAAACAAAGATTACATTTAATTGATTGGGAAAGTGTGAAACAAGAAATAGAGAGAATCATGCAATTTAATTGAGGAACTGATTACGAGAAATTAAATCCTGTACAATGCAGCTTAAGAAGAAAACAACACAATCATTTATATTTTATATCATGGACGGACCTCCAAATCTTCACGTGTAAGAAAGTCGTGGGGATTCTTCAGCGAAGTCTAGAAATCGTCGCAATCACCATTACCGACGCATACTTCAAAGAAACTAAGAAAGTCGTCTGGATCATATCCAGAATCCACAAGATCAGAGTTCTTGGCGATGGTCTCCACTCCTGAACTTCCATCGCAGGCGGCATCGTATCCACAACCTCAAGATCGGAGTGCATGGAGATGGAGTCCACTCCCATATATTATACGCTGCAGATGAGTCCTCTCGCAAAGTCGAACAACCGCGATGGCATTGATCGAGTCTTCTTGTACAAGTGGTACTAGCAAAATCTCAAAGAGCCGGATACTTCACGTTCAAGGACACGACGTCCTCCGCTGCGGCGTGAGAACCCCCACACTGTCTCGACCCAGTCCACCCGCTAGCTCAGACCCATCGATGACCATGGAGATAGTCGGAGATGATCTCTTCGGCCGAGGATTGCCAAATGTGCAGGGCTTTGCCGGAAGGGGGAGAAGACAACGACGGCAGTGCAAGTACCATGGAGGTGGCATAGCTCAGAGGCCTTCTTGAAGGGACCCTTGCTCTTCTTCGAATACGTCACAAGCCGCGCAGCCGGGTCGGTGATCTTGGCGGTCTCTGTTCGCCAGCGCTTGACCATTAACTACGGAATTTGCAAACATCTTTCGCAGGTTTCTTGGTTTTCTGAGAGAGAGAGAGAGAGTGGAAGAGGTTTGGAGAAAGTTCGGAGTTGCAGACGGGAGGGAAAGTAGCAGAACGGGCATAGCTCATTTATAGGAGTCGAGGGCCGAGGCATCGGAATATAATTATTAATTCTTGCACCTTTAACTTAACTTACGTAGAACGTCAAATTGAGCCTTCGGATTTTATTATTTGTGCTGATTGAATACTCCTCCTGTGTCATTTGCCCCAATGATTTGTCCAATCGGTTCCTTTTATCTGTAACACTCGATGCGACAACTATTAAAATAAGAATAGTTAAAATGATCACTATATTATAAAATTCAATTTCACATAAGATAAGAGGAAAAAAAAAGAAGGAAAAAAAATGCAGTGAAAGCTCATTCATTATAGGATTTTTTTTTCCTTTTACACTCTATACAAAAATTTAAAAATATAAATACGTTTAAATAAAATGGATGACAAGCTATATTGTAATTCATTAAGGTTGGTATTTGGGGTGAAGAAAATAAAAGTTTTGAAAATAAATTATACTATAAATATAAAATAACATCCGGTTCAAATATTTGCCCAAATTAATAAGAGACAACAATGCATAATACCATGCCTTTTTCTCTTCTCATGATTGAAACCTGGCCCCAGTGTACTACGCTAGAAATCATCTAGCGAAGTATATGTAAAAAACCCACCTAGATTTTCTTAATATCATGAACAAGTCAATTGATATTAAAAAAAGTTTAAAAAATAACAAATATTACAAAAAAAATAAATCATTTATATAACTTCTGTTGCAATCCCACAAATAAATTGATACCGATTAATCATACATAGTTTATGTGCTATATTTTCCTCCAACCATAGTTAGTGGCAATTAAAATAAATTTCCCCCAACTGCTCTTCTAATTGGTGGGTTATAAGCTGTGGACATCATCAACATGTGAAATTAAATGCAACTGATGTTAATAAAACTCTAAGAAACATTATAAGCCATTTCTTCTTAGCAAAACATTTATCAAAGATAATTGCATTCACATGATTCACTAGCATTTAACTTTTTCAGCATGTTTGATTTGGTATAGGCATCAATTTGGTTATTACACAAGCACTATTTTAATCATAAGGACTATAGTCGGACCAATTATAAAATCTGAATGCTATGTTTTGAACCCAATCGGTATTTGGTGCATAGATTAGTAATATATTAGAAGCTCAAGAACAAGGACTTTTACGGTGCGTCCTATACCTCACTAGCTGTAGTTATCGACCAAGCACAAGTAGGACTCGACCAATTGGCCCAAGTCACGACGCATCCGTTCTAATTACCTATAAATGAGAGGATTTGCGTTTCCCTCCCGTCAGAGGTGGGTAAGAGAGAGATTTTGGGGAAAGTACCAAAAAAATCCAAAACATATTACATTAATACCAATTCAGCCCTAAACATTTTAATATTAGTACTAATTCGTCTATTCACCAATTTTTTGGCCAAAGTCTTTGATGTAGACGTCGGCTGAAGGTGGATGTGGCAATTTTTATGATTTTTTCAAAATTTTTATTGATTTTTTATTATTTTTTTCTTTTCCCTTTTATTTTCTCGCGTTCTTCTTGGTGGTGGCCGCGAAGCCCTCACCTGCCATCGGCGAGGGTCGCGACCCTCACCCGACCTCTCCCAAGGCCGTCGGCGAGGCGACCACTCGGATCTGGGTGAGGCTAGCCTCGCCCGTGACTACAAGGCCATGGCGGCCATCACCAGGGTGGAGGCGAGGGCCGCCGCCGGCAAGGGTTGCAGCCCTCGCTCAGCCTCACCCAGGGCCACAGCTTAGCCCAGATCTACGCTGCCGCCTCGCTTGCAGCCTTGGGCGAGGCCGAGCGAGGGCTATGACCCTCGCCGATGGCTGGCAAGGACCGCAAGGCCCTCACCGACGCCTTGGCGATGGCCGCCATGGCCTCACCAGCCGCACGCGAGGCTAGCCTCACCCAGATCCAAGTGAAGCCACCTCGCCGGTGGCCTTGGGAGAGGTCGGGTGAGGGCTTCGCAGCCCTCGCCCAATGGCTAGCGAGCCTCGGGTGAGGCTCGTCGGCCGCCGCTAGGAAGAACGCAGAAAATAAAGGAAAAAGAAAAAAAATTAATAAAAAATTCAAAAAAATCATAAAAATTGTCACATCAAGCTATGGGCCTGGCCAAAATTAATCGATAAATGAATTGATACAAATATTAAAAATTTTAGGACTAAATTGGTCCAATTAAAAAGTTTAGGACTAAATTAATACCAATGCAATAGGTTTAGGACTTTTTTGGTAGATTTGCTTGAAAATTGGAAGGAAACTTTAAATGCTCTCGATTTTTATGAACCTAGCAAATCTCGACCATTGAATATCGGACATTACGTGAAACCACGTGATCCAAAAAAATGAGATCCACTGGACTCGCGTGCACCCAATAGCAAACATAGCTTTTTCTGAGAATGCTTCCATGATTCTAGTACACAGACCCACTGAAATGACTTGCCATGCTTCGGGACGTAGAACTTCCAAGAAATATGGCAGTTGCAACAGAGCATACTACAAATTAATTCAAATAAATACTCTGATACAACCTGTATGATTGGCCATTTTGACGGATGCCTTCATATCAAAGCGCTTTCTGCTATCAGAGCGGGCAACGATGACTGTCTAGGCACATACTTCCGGGAGCTGAGTCAACATCGGCAAATGTTTCGGGCCATGCAAACAGCAAACAAATGGCAGCGACGACTAAGAGCTCTTCTGAACTGCGAATTGTGCAAAGATTGTCTAATTGTGTACGTCAAACCGACGCGTGCCCACAGTAATGCTCCCGGCACAGGAGTCATGAGGCACCCACCTTTTCGCACAAATTACGGAGCTCGTCATCCATTGTTATGTCATCTCTTTCCAGCATTTCACGAATCTCCGGAGCCGTTCTGCCAGCTGCTATGTAAGTTTTCAGCAACACCTTGGAGGCTATCACCTTGACACCCATTTCATTCTTCAAAAGCTCGTAGAAATTGTTGGCGGAGTCAATGTCTTTAGTTTCCTCGAAGTGCTTCAGGAATGCATCCATGATAACTGCATCAGGACGCCACTCTTCACCTTCTGTTCTAGCAATGACTGCAGCCAAGTGCTCTATAGCCAAATCTACCTCGCCTTTTTTCAAGAAGTAGAGCATGAATACCTCCCTACCCTTGAAGAATGGTCTATTGCTCCTCTGAATGGCCTCATCGAATAGACTTGAAGCCTCTTCTAGCATGTCATGCTCTAGGCATGCACTTACTGCAACTTTCGCTAACCTTTCATCGTAACTGCTGCAACCAGACTTCCACTCCTTGAAACATTTTAGTAAACCCTCTACATCCTTTAGTCTATGAAGAGCCTGAAGCATAACAAGATAGCTGAAGTTGGTCGGCGTATTAAAAGCCACCTTTAAGGACTCCCAAACCCGATTCACCTCCTTCAGATTAGAAGTGCCTGCATACAGGCTGATCAGGAAGTGGTATGCCTCACGGTTTTGGGGTTTCATAACAGTTTCCAGAGTCCTTAGAGCAGACTCAGCTTTCTCAAATAGTCCGGCCTTGACATAGATCGCAGCTAGGTTGCTATACACGACCCAATCGTCACACTGACTTGAATCATTTAACATCTCTTGCCAGACCATTTCTACTCCCTCAATATTATCTAAACTCGCGTAGCTCTGCATCCATAATACATAGGCAAAACTGTCCAAGGAAATTTTTCTCTCCTTCATTTTTTCTACAAGTGAAGGGACCATCTCAGGCTTGCCCAATTTCAAGTACAATGTCATAAGATTGCTGAAAGCCAACCTCGTGGAAGAGAAGTTTAGTTCATCCATTTTCTTGAAAAGCGCCAATGCCTTGTCTTCATTAGCTTCCTTACAGTAGCAGTTTAAAAGAGTTCCATAAGTGATTATATTTTTGGCTGATTCTGGGAGGCCATTAAAGTATTTCTCAGCTGCATCTAACCCTTTGACCTTTGATATCAAATCCAAGTTCAGCGCATGGTCTGCATATGCGAAATTGATATTTCTTTTTTCCATCCATTGCATTACCTGTAATTGAGGTAGAAAGACATTGATGGGTGCATAATTACATCAACGTACTCAATTAAGTGCACCAATGCACATAAAAAGAACTGATGAAGATCGATCCTCACAAAATTAACCGGGAATCAAATCAAAGGTGTGCATCATAGTTAAATTTTTTTAAAGGAAACAGAAGCATTCATGAAAAATGGAGGAAAAATGTAGCCCCGATTTACCTGGAAGCCAAACGAATGAAAGTCCAGTGGTAAGTTGACACAACCGTCACAAGGAAATTTATTTCCCATATTTGTGTAGTGTCACAAGGGAAAAATCAAAGGTAATGGACTCTGACAAATAGGACATAGGAGTTTGTATTTCAACATAAATTCCTCATGGATTTTAAATTCCACCTTATGACATGAAAATCTCCCTCTCTCTTATGGTTTGTCATTAGATTTTCATCCTTCTAGGCCAAGGTGCCTGTCATCAAGACTGATTGAAAGGGAAAATCAAAAGAAAATCAAAAGAAAATCAAAAGGGCACACATCAAACTTTAAAGATAAACAAAAGATGCTCTCTTATGATCTTTTACATCTTAGTTCCCTGCTGTCAAGCATGTCATTAGGTGTAATCCGCGAACCTCGATGGCCAAAAGAGGAACACGTAATCTATAAATTGTCAGATCTCATACCCCCACGAAGGAAACAAAAACTTCAAATAAACCAGCAGACAATCTGCTTTGTTGAGAATGAATCTATGTAACTACCACCCCAGACGAACGAGCATAGGGCCTGGAAGCTAGAATGAATGCAATCCACTCCTGAAATGCAAGGAACCCGATGAAAGCCACTGAGCGGAACGTGCCTACAGCAATCACTCAGCTAAAAGCATTTACTGCACTGTTGATTCGGTCGTAATTACTCATGCACAACAAACTCCGGTTTAATGAGAAAATCCCAAATCAATGTCATATCTTCTCTCTCAAACTCATCATTCGTTTTTTCCTTCCATCTCCCTCAGCCTGTCTCTCTTTGTCTGTCATATTCGCCAAGAAGCCAGGAATCCTATCAACCCCTGATCAACAGCTGATCAAGGTGAAAAACATGAACACTGACCGAACTACCGAACAAAAATTGAACATCGGACATTGCTCCCTGCTCTATCTACATCAGAAGGTTTCACTTTCACCAACATCAAAAGTACTATAGCATTCCAACAAATCAGCATCACCACTACTGCTCAGGCGTCGATGGAGAGATGAAATCGCGAGAGGTATTTATATATAATCGGGCCAGAATCGGACGAACCTCGAGGGCGTGCTCGTAGCGGCGGTACTTGCGCAGCTCCTTGGCGCACCTCACCAGGTCGATTTTGCTCACCCTGCGCCCCTCCATGAAGTACTCGTTCAACGTCTTCGACACGCTCCCTCCGAAACCGGCCAGAGGAGACAACCTCCGGTAAATCCGCACCGGCCTCGCACCCGACTGCGCCGGCGCCGGCGCCGCCGCCGGAGTCGGAGCCTCGGCCACCGCGGACAGCCGCCGCAGGTGCGTCAATCTGGAGGCTATACGGCGGCTAGGGTTCATTTTTCTTCGCCGATCGACGCCCTTCCACGGTGGTTTGTGGCGGGGAGCTGTGGTTTAGTGAGGGTTTAAGGAAATCGCGACATTTCGACGCAAAGCTGAGCTGAGCCTAAAAAACGCACCGTTTCATCTGGAGCAGCCCGGCACGTCGTTTGGTGAAAAGTCTGCTTACGATCCGTTTTATCGTTTTGAAACCCAAAAATGGTAAAATGGCACAAATGATATCCGAACTGCAATATGATTCCCTAATTTTTAATTTATTCAAAATAGCCCCCAACTTTAATTTAATATATAATATTGTTACATGTTTAATTAATCTCTAAACTATATGAAATTATTCGATATTGTCGTCTTTTTATTAATTCAAGTTCAAAGATGATATTGAATACTTGTTTTACCAAAACATGTAGTAAAACTAAGGCTCCATTTATTTTGTGGAAAATAAAAATTTTAAAATAATTATTTATATCCCTTAAAATAATTAGTTAACAAAAAATGTTTTCATATTGATGATAATTTATATTAAAATATTTTTCATGAATGATGAAATATTCTTCCTTAGTTCAATTTTTGTAAACAATATAAGTGATTATTTTGATAATATATTATTCATTTTTTATAAGATATTTCTTCATTTTCTGAAAATTAGTTTACAAAAAATATTTTTTTAGTCAACCGAAAACCTATACTTAAATTCAAAAAAATGATTTCCTCTTTAAAAATTCTAACACAATTTTCTAAAACATGACTAAATGTTAGGAGTTTAAACTTAAAATTCTATATTTAAGCACGAAATACCAACACCCATAGACCTAGGTCTCTAGTGCTCGAGCCCAAGTCCATTGAGGCCGCATTGATAACCTCGACGCCTATGCTTGAGTTCTTGATACCAACACACAAGTCTATTGAGGTCAAGCTCAAGACCTAAGCACTTTGCGGTAGGTCATTGAGGTAGGCTTTGAAGCCCCAATGCTTGTGTCCAACGCCCCAACATATGGGCCTAGGTCTAGGAGTGGAATCTCGATACCCATGGTTGGATCCCCAACACCCGGGCACGAGTTTGCATAGTTCATCCCTAAGCCCCCAATGCTCATGCATGGGTCCTCATCACTCAACTCAAGCATGGGTCCTTATTACTCGATCTCAAGTGGTGTCTAAAGGCCGATGCTTGAGTCCATCGAGACTATGCTCTTGCCTTGGTCCATCAAGGTTGGACTTGAGGCCCAAGTGCTCATGTCCAGATCCCAATGCTTGGATCTAATCCACCGATGCCGAACTTGAAACTCTAGTGCCTATACTCAATCGCCCATATATAAGTTACTAACATTTATATAATATATGTATATTTAGGAAAATCAAATCATTTTTTCATACCAAATAACCGAGAATTATTGGTTATTTACTTTTCACGCTTCAGCAAAACATCAAATGATAATGTTACTTCTTGAAAAGTGATTTCATAAAATATTTTTGAAAACGGGAAATAAAGAAACCTAAATGAAAATAATGAAAGAATAAAAAAAATGATAATAATGAAAATGTGCAGGTTATCTACCGAAAATGTTTTTCGGGAAAGTTTTAGGAAAATGTGCGTGGTGGCGTTTGTGGGCAGTGAAAATGAAGCCACTGGTTCTTCCCTCTCCTCTCCCCACCTCTCCCTTCTCTCTCCGCCATCGCCCGCCTCGCAGAGCAAGCCCCAGATTCCCCACCCGTTTCTCTCTCCACTCCAAGACGGTGCGCTGCCTTCAACTCGCACTCTCTCTTTCTCTCTCTATGTAATTATGATGCCAATTTGGTGGCGTTTATCAGATTGCGGCGGATGATGCGGCTCCTCGAGCTGAGTACAAGCCCGGCGTGTTCGATGACCTGTTCCTCAACCTGTTCCGTAGCAAGATGGTCAAGGTCAGCTCAATTTTCCCTTGACTGAATTAAGAAACGGAAGAAAAAAACAGCTTTGGGTCGGTTGCACGTGTCGATCGAGCGATACGCCGCCGTGCGGATTTCTCTTTTGCTATGTTCGATACATGCAATGTGTTTGCGTCGCTTTTGCTATGCGCAAGTTATGTAATTTCTTTTGACCCAAAAAAAAAAAAAAAAAAAAAAAAGTTATGTGATTTCTGGGTATGTTGTTGGTTTTGTGGGGGGTGATGTTCATGGTTGTTTGCTTTCAAGGGCTATTATTGACAGGAGGTTGGATGGGATTCGGAGAAGCCGGGATATGACGGGCTGATCGAAGTCGCTCACCGCCTCATGATGAAGGGCTCGAGTAACTCCGACACCCGAGATGCAGCGGTATGGAGCCTTTGTACCGCTCGGTTTTCTTGTTAAATCAGCAGAAACTGGACAATGAAATGGCTTTTCCTGAATTATGAATTGCTTTTGTCTATGGAATGTAGAAAGGTGTGCGGTGTGTGTGTGTGAGGACATGCTTAATTTGTGCTTGAACAAGCAAAGCCTGCATCTTTTCGTGCTTTACTCTCTGTGCATGTGCATTTTTCGTTTTTGATGTGTAATGGCTATAAAGGTATTTCATTTCCCTGGTTGATGATGAAAAAGAAAGAAACTGACTTTGAAACTGATTGTTGACCTGTAACTTTTGGTGCTGACAACAGGTTCGGATTTTACGATCATTGTTCCCTCCATTCCTGCTGGAGCTTTACCAATTGCTCATTGCACCAATAGGAGAAGGAAAGCTAGCTGCAGTGATGGTTGGTAAGTCCTTTTCTATGTGAGTTTCTCGTCTGGCCTGATTTATCTTCTCGCTTGCGTTGAACAATAGAGTTGTTGCTTGTGGATTTCAAAAGAGGGGTTGTTTCTTAGGAGCTAATGAAGTTCTGTTTTGATGTGTGCGTTGTCCTCAAGCAAGAGTGACTGCACTCACTTGTCAATGGCTCATGGGAAAATGCACGGTCAATTCCGTCGACCTTCCTGATGGTACCTCTTGTCAAAGTGGGGTAATATACAGAATGCCTTTACCAGTCTCTAAAATATGAAGAATGTATCTAGAGCAGTAGCCAGAAATGGGCGTTGCGTCCCCATGTTGATGTGATAATATGCAATACAGGTCTTTGTGGAGAGATGTAAGTATTTGGAGGAGAGCAAGTGCGTCGGGATTTGCATCAATACGTGCAAGCTTCCAACGCAGGTTAGTGATGTCCCCATGAAACGGATGGTTCTTAAGTAAGCAGATACTCAGTTGATTTTTTTTTTTCTGATACTCAGTTGATTCAAACCCAGCATTAAAAGCATCAAACTCCAAGTTTTAGTTTTTTTTGCCCTCTTATCCATGAAAAATGTTCTGTTACCTCCTGAAATAAAGCGAAATAAATCTGAGGGGGCCTTACTATTTGTCTAATGTCATTGAACACTTTCCAGTCTTTCTTCAAGGACTACATGGGGGTTCCCTTACTCATGGAGCCAAACTTTGAAGACTACAGCTGCCAGGTATCTGCATATTTGACTCGTAAAATCTGCTTCGCATGCCAGCTTAAGTCTTCATTTGTAGGCCGTTCTCGAGGGAAATTCTTGTTCTTCGAATCAGGAGCTAGTAGCGCATCATTTTGTTCAAAAGGGACTATGGTTAAACAGGTAGAGTCAAAAGAAAAAAGACGGGCAGGACTGGACAGGATTGACCTTTGGTGGTTCATCATTGTGTTAATTATATCGGTCTCGTGCAGTTTTACTCAATTGGTACTAACCGATCGAAGATTTCTCCTTCCAATTGCAGTTCAAGTTTGGCATTCATCCTCCGCAGCCTCAAGAGGATGCAGCCCTCAAGGAGCCTTGCTTGGAGATTTGTCCCAACGCCATTCGACGGAAAGAAGTCGTGCAGAACACTGAATTAGCGCAATGCCCAAACGCATGATTGCACATATGCAAAAGCAAGCACTGTACATAGTACTAAAGTGGATTAGGATAACTCTGGAAGAATTCTATGCATATAGCGAGATAAATGCCCTGAAATTTATTTGCAGAGAATTAATTACTTCCAATCAGCAGTTTCTTATGACGAGATCATTGATCGAATCAGCCCAATTTGTTTGTGATCTTAGCAGAAAATGATCTTATAAAGAGCACGTAGATCAGCAACCTCCGGATACTACTTCGCAATAGCGGATACAGAATGGAAGTGTCCTGAATTTTCTTTTGAAGCCCTAACCAAAGCCACGTCATGCTAATGTGGCATCAAGCGGACTAAAATAACACGAATGAAATATGCATGTTACCGATAAGTAATGATGTCTTTCTAGATATATCGAACATAACAGTAAAGAAATAAAATTTTGACGAGAAATGCAACCGATTAGAGAACAAAGGCCATGGACAGGCATCGAGTGTTATGCGGCCAGCTCCGGCAAGAACTGGGCTTGTTTGATTTAGGGACTTCAGCTAGTAAGAGTTGAAGTACCTCGACCAACATTCGAAATCCGGAGCTGGGACTGACCTTGGCCTGCATTGCATTTTCAGCCATAGAGCCGGAGATAGAAATTTTTATCCTGCTCCAAAGTAGCATAGAAACTAAGAGAGCGATGCACTATGGGAATAACTACAGTAGAGCCAGCCAAAGAATATGTAATTTAAATAAGGCATCAAAGTTTTTAATGGGAGCATTGTCATCCAACAGCGACTACACCGTGATGACTCCACTCTACTCTGATTCCTCCAAGAAAAGAGGTACAACTACCTGTAGAATAACAAACCAGGCATGCATTCAACCAGGACCCCTCGGGCCACGTCTCCTGGGGGGCAATACAAGAGTTATAAACAAAGAATCATGCATTTTGTTAACTTCAATTGGATTCATTCGAAAGAACTTTTTTTTTTTTTTTGGTCTAACTTTCAAAAGAATTTTCAGAGAAGAGAAACACGGCTTTTGTACAAGAGTAAGAAACTCATGTACTCCTGCTACATCTGGAGTGGATTCTCGATGCTGTAAATATGAAACATATTTGAACAGTAACTTACAGATGAGAAACTTACTCAATCTACAAAATTACAGACAAAATAACATCTGGACCATCCTCAGGGATGAAAAGATTCTGTCAACATAGGTCAAGTTTTCATTAAATCAACGGTCCCAGCCAGAGGGACGGCGCCTTTCCCTTGTTTTATCTCTACTGCTGCAGAATTGGAAACAAACAAAAGGTAATAAGAACCCATTTGGGGTAGACTCGCTTAATAACAATGCATATACCAGATGATGGACATATGCAGGAAATGACGCTAACCTTTCTGAAGTTCTATGACCAGTAGGATTTACTCCTGATGTGGGAGTGCTAGATGACTTAGTTGTCTGAGCTTTATAAGCATCTCCTCCTATAGTACCGCCAGAAACAAATCCAGTCATCGCCGGTCTCTTGCTCGCATACATGTTTGAACTGCTATTTATGCCTTGATTTTGGGAGTTAGAAGCAGCAGCTACAAAGTTACTTTTAAATTGAGCCATCATCCCAGTCTTCAATGAGTTAACAGCTGCTGGTCGACTTGGAGCATTCTGAGACGGTGCACTTGACTCCGCATTATATCCTATACCCAAACCATAGTCCACTCCACGAACGCCTCTACCTCCGCCGCCGCTGCCGCCGCCGCCGCCACCGCCCCCTCTTCCCCGACCCTTTCTCCCACCTGCTTAAAAAATTATACCATGAATAGGAAACATGATAATCAAATAGCAAAAACTTTTTCCACCATGTTTTATGAGTAATCCAGAGATGGTCATCACAATTCTCTGCACACGCACGCGTGAGTTGCACAGAAGGATGAAGCTAAGCATACCTCCTTTTCTTGAGTCACGTTTGGACCTAAATCTTCCATCCTGATAATTGACAATTAAAATGACTAATCAGAACCTAGGACCATCATAAAATGATAAAATGAGAGCTTGAAGGTAGAGCTAACTGAACTTCAAGCAAAAAAAGGGATGTTTTGAGTCTGAATACATCTTCTGGCAAAAATGCCTCAGTAATTTTAACAAAAAACAGTCCAATTAAAAGAGTATCAAGAGTTCAGGAGCAAACTCCTGTTAAAGGAAAAGCCCATCTCACATGTATATTGGCAGCATATGATAAAGCCGCTAAAATTAATAATATGCAAAGAAAAATAATCATTTGCGAGCTGTCCATCTTAATCATTCCACCATCTTTTCAGTCTCACTCTTTCTCATGGATGCCAAAAGTCACATGTTTGGGATGATCTGCATTTGCAGATTTCATGTAAATAGGCAACAATGCATTTCCTTTTAATTAGGGGTGGGGGAGAGGAAGAGGTGGATGAGAAGAGTGTTTAAGGTAGAAATCTCTTTATTCCATCAAGAAAGCTTCAAACTGTTGCTTAAGCCTATATTTGTCCGCATTGCCCATTAATTCAAGCTAAATATGGAGAGCTAAGGCATTTATTTTTCTTCTTATCCCACTTTTCCAACCTTCCTCTGTTATAATGACTGCCTACATTTTCTTCCACTGGTAGTTGACAAAAACACAAGGGGCCAGCATCATGTAGGTTAATTGTCAATGCAACACCACTTGTACACATTATGAAGTCCCCACTGGGGCTCATGCATATGGAAGAAAGGTTAACACAGAAAGTTACATTTTGCACATTTTGGAAAACTCATTAAAAATAAATAAATTGCAACGGGACATCAAATCCCTCATTCAACTGCATAAATGATGTCATAAACATGTAATATCAAAAATAGCATTAGGTTCAAATTTTACCTTCATGGCAAGATCCATGAGCTCCATTGGAACATTCTGACCAGCGGCTATCAGACTATTAACCAACTCCCCAGCAAATCGAGCCTCCTTTTGTGTTATTAGAGTATATGCAACCCCATCTTTGTCACCTGCACGACCCGTTCTGCCAATGCGATGGACATGCATGTCCATATCACGTGCAATGTCAAAGTTCACGACTGACTTAATCGACTTGATGTCAAGACCCCGAGCAGCCACGTCTGTCGCAATAAGAACATGATATACGCCGGATTTAAATTTTTGCAGAATTTCCATTCGAGAAGCCTGGTCCTTGTCACCATGAAGAGCAGCAACTTTGAATCCTCTTTGAGACAACTGTGACTCAATCTCATCCACGGCTGCCTTCTTTGAGGCAAATACTAGCACATCTCCCTCGTCAATCCGCGCAGGTAGTTTCTCAATAAGCCAAGGCAACTTTTCTGCATCAGAAGGAATGACATGGACAACCTGTGTGATATCTTCATTGGCCATTCCCACTTCTCCCACAGTAACTCTTACGGGATCCGAGAGGATTTCTCTGGCTAGCTTCTCGACTTTTCGAGGCATAGTTGCTGAAAATAGTAATGTCTGACGGTCAGGCCTAATTTGGCCAACAATAGACCTTATTTGCGGCTCAAATCCAAGGTCAAACATCCTATCAGCCTCATCAAGAACCAAGTACGTCGCCCTCAACATCGTCAGGGCCTTCATTTTTAGCAGGTCTATCAATCTTCCAGGAGTTGCAACAACTATCTCACATCCCGCCTTCAATTCCTTAAACTGGTCCAATTTGGACATTCCACCATAAACAGCAGAGACACGTATGCCATGGGATTTTGCAAATTTTTTACACTCTAAATATATTTGGTGTGCTAATTCTCTGGTTGGAGCACATATCACCCCGATAGGGCCCTCTTCTTTTGCCAGCTCAGGTTGATCCATGATATGCACTATCATAGGAAGCACAAAAGCAGCGGTTTTACCAGAGCCAGTCTTTGCTATACCGATGATATCTCTTCCTGAGAGCACAATTGGTAAAGCTTGGCACTGTATCGAAGTGGGTTTTTCATATCCTTGTTTCGCAATAGCATTCATGAGTTGAGGAGAAAAGCCACAATCATCAAATGATTTGATCGGCCTTGGGACATCAAATCCCGATACCCGGATAGCCAAGCTCTTCCTATAATCAGCGACATCCTGCTCACTCATCCCTAAAAACGCAAATTTTGGGCGTTACACCACACGGAGCATAAATAACAAAAGGAAAGATACAAGGAGCTCAACATAATACTGCAGTGCATGGAAATCTGGTTAGTGTGATGTGGGTTTTCATATCTGAAACTAAGCGGTGACTTGGAACAGTCAAAACTATTGGAATAGTGGTGTAATTCACTTATGTCCTTTCATTCTAAAAACATTCACATAGCACAATTCACGAAAATGAGAACTCCGCTGCTTGGAACCTAAGACAACATCAGAATACTTGTCCCAAGAGATTAAAGAGAGACTGCAGAAATGTTAATGAACATGAACCACCAAAAATTCTACCTATAATAATGACTAGAATTTAGCTATGCAAAGAAAATTACCACGCAGAAAAAGCAAGCTGAAAGATACCAATCAAGCAGATTCCAACCTATCGGCATAACCATACTAGCAATAGTGTCTGCAACACTCACCTGAAATCGACTCCTTCTCCTCGTAAAAATCCTTAGTGAAGGGCTCGTAGTCAATCTCACTATGGTCCAGAGCCGGAATCGGCTCAATCTTCTTCTTATCCAGCACAATCGGATTATCGTCCGAATCGTACTCCAGCAACCCGGCGTCCACCGCCTTCGCGGCCGCATAGACCTCCTCGTCCGAATCGTAGCCGGCGTGCAGCACGTCCGACGCCAGCGTGAGCCCCACGTCCTTCTTCGCCCGCAGGAAGCTCTCCATCGGATCGTCGTCCTCGTCGTCCCGGTACTTCTCCGCCTTCTCCTTCGGCTTCGGGGGCGGCGCGGCCCTCATCTCCTCGTGTATCCCCTCCATGAACGCGTCGAGCGGGTCGATCTCCTCCTCCCCGCCGCCGTCCCCCCCATCCCCGGCGCCGGCGCCGTTCTCCTCCTCCCTGGCGGCGTCCTCGGCCTCGGCGTCGTACTCGATGTTGTCGAGGTCGGTGTCCTCGTAGTTGTCGTGGCCGTGGGCGCGGGAGGAGGAGGAGGGAGAAGGGACGAAGAGGCGCTGCGGGGGCTGGGACCGCTCGAAGTTGTAGGTGGCCTGGCGGTTGATGCCGAACCCTTCGAACCCGAACTTCCGCTTCGACATGGTTCGGAGCTCGCTCGCGAGCTCGAGCTTCCGGAGATTGCAGAGAAGGGGAGCGAGGAGAGAGAAACCCTAGATCGACGTGCGATTTGAGAAGGCGGTTGGGGAGGAAGAAGAGAGCTTCGAGATTGCGTCGTGCCGCGTGCGACTACTGATGGAAGAAGCCTGGTTTCGGCATACGTCTCCAGTTCTCAGCTCGCTTTCCCTTTCGGGTCCTTCGTCCGACCCGAATCTGCTGCTTGGATCGGATCGTCGAGAACTCGGGTCAGGCCTGGCTCGTGCCGGATCTCTTGATCAGGGCCTCGTGACCACTTTGGCATTTGGCTTGGACCTGCCAATTCAAGGCCCGGAAAAGGTTGTAAAAGATTATAAGAAGGTCCGTTGCGCGCCTCGCGGCTATGTCACGGTAGATCAGAACAGTTGTCCCGGATCGACTTCGAGATTGTAATTGCTCTCGTGAATAACTAAATAAAAAAGATGGAAGTTTAGTTTAGATTTCCCAAGAAACTTTTGAGGAAATGCTAGGATGTTTAGTGAGCCTTTCCAAATAATTTTAGGTTAAATCTAACCTTGAAATGTTGAAAGCACAAGATAAGTAGAGATCAACATTTCAATATAGTATTTGCAGAATGTTGATAGTAGGATTAAATAATTTTTTTTTTCTAGAACTGCCTTTATCAAGTCATTAGTCTTCTAATTTTGAAAATTGCGTTAATCACGTCATGCCGTGCGACGCACTTTATTAATCGCGTCTGTTTGGAGGAGCCATGTTCACGTTATACCGACGTGGCACGAATTGAGAGGCATTCGGAAAATGGATGTGTTGGATGTCTGTGAATCATGCAATGAGCGTTTTAGCCATTTGAGGTGTGTCCTATGGGTAGGTTGATGGCGTCCTTTGAAAATGTTTCGGTTAAAAATTTAAAATCTCAAAATATCTTCCTCCTCCCACATATATTTACGTGATTTCTTGGTACATCGTATAACGTCTCTCATCGACGAGTTCTTTACATTAATTCCATTGATTAGTAATGTGGTTTCGCTTGATTTTCAAATGTAGATTTTGTCTATTCACGCAATGTGTGCACACTTTAACGAGGACTTGAAAGTATTTTCTTCTAAGTAAGATAATGGCGAATACCCTAATGATCCTATGTCCTGATTCCGACTTTTATTTTCTATCTCGATTATTAATGTATCTCATTACAAATTTCGCGACCAAAAACACACTAATGCGAATTCCGATGATCCGAACATCGTCTTGAAACGTTGCTAGGTGCCGAGGATTTCCATCGTATGCACATGTTCATAGCCAGTTCAAAGCAAACTAATATCCAAAAGATTAGTACCCAAATAATCCATTCAAAGGTGCCAACTAGACCTAGCTAAAAGTACCAAAAATCAGTTAGTTTGTTGACTACCAAAAATAGCATTCGAAGTCACTAGGTTGACCAGGTCGATAAACCCTATTCACATGCATCTCTCCTCCAAAACAAATCTCTGTTAATCTTCATCTTATATAATTCCTCCGATCATTCCGATCATTCGGAAATTGGAGGGAAGGCAACCATGGCGACGTTGAAAGCTCATGCGCTGTTCCTCCTCGTCGCCGCCACCTCCGCCTTGCTCCTCTCCTCCGCTGTCGATGCCGTCTGCGTGCCCCGCAAGCCTGACTCCATAGCGCCCGCCGCCTCCCCGAAGACGCTCCCCCAAACTCCCGCCTCCTTCAAGAAGCCGCCGTCCGGCCCTCTGGCCTCGCTTTCCGCCTCCTTCAAGAAACCGCTGTCCGATGCTCTGGACTCGCTCTCCGCCTCCAAGGCCGCGGTGGCGGTTGACCACACGGTGGCCGACATCTGCCACCAGACCGACTACCCCGACATCTGCATCTCCTCTGTCGGCGCCCACCTGAAGGGGCCGGCCGACGTGCTTTCGTTGCTCACGGCCGTGATCGAGGCCTGCACGGAGAAGATGAAGAGCGCCGCTGCCGAGGTCACCAAGCTGGCTGCCGACCCTTCCGCGTCCCCGACACCAAGATGGCCCTCAGCGCCTGTGATGAGAACTACAACTCTGCCCTCGACAGCCTGAGCAGCGCGCAGGAGGCGATCGCCGCGCATGATGCCGGCACGCTGAACAGTGAGCTCAGCGCCGTGATCACGTTCGTCACCACTTGCGACGACTCGTTCGCCGAGATGACCGTGAGTTCGCCGCTGGAAGGGACCGGCCGTATTCTGCAGAAGCTCGGGAGCAATTGTCTCGCCATTGCAGCTAAAGCTCATCTGTGAATGTATAGCGAATTATCAATAATTTCGCGATTTGTGTTGCGAGATGAAGTGCTGTTACGCAGAATGCTATCTCTCAGTCGAATCTAATCTAGACACGCTTTAGTTTATGCATAACTTTCAACTTCTCGTAATCTCTAGGAAGATTTCGCAAGCGCTGCATGTGTAGAAATCAAGGAACTTTCAGACAAACCCTCGTTCGGCGTCCTCGGCAGGTCTGGTTCATTTTGAGTCATCGGATCGATACTAATGTCCTTCTGAAGGAGACGGAGATCCAGGCCTCGAGGAGATGCGGCGCGCGACCGTGAATATCAGTGATGGTGCTGCTGATCCTTCCCCATCGCCCCGCCTCAGGCAGCCCGTCCCGCCTGCGAGGAGCTCTAAGATTTGGTCCCTCGATAGCCACGCAGAAGGCCGTCGCTCCATGCGACGAGAGCGAGGTCAGGTCGGTGCTCCGGCACCGTGACTGCGAACTTTCGTGCTCAGTGAGATCGGAGTTTGTTGAGATGAGGGCGGAAATCGCCGGTTGTGAAGATCGACGGTGTGCCGAAGAGGCTGGCGATCACGTATGCCTCTCTCCGACAGTAATTTATGCATATCGCTTGAGACTGGAAAAGAACTCCTCAAAACACGAATTCAAAGAAAATACAAAACATGGGGTATGATGGCATCCATGAATAAATAAAAAATAATAAAGAACAAATTATCTAGTTTACCGCTAAACATGCGAATAACATTCCGCAAAACCATTCGACATCCAAGCTCCGTTTGTTTCAATAGTTTGAAAAATGTCTTCTTAAAAATGGTTGCTTGTGCGCTTAAAATATTAAGTTAATGGAAAATGTTGTCCAACCGGTCTTACAAACCTTGATTATAAAACCATAGGGAGTGGAGCCTAGACCTATCAAAATGGTCATAAAATTTATTAATCCATATTTGAAATGTTAGATTGTTATATGGGCAAATTAGATTTAGTAAATAGGTTATAAATGGGGTTAGAATGGTGAAGTCCAAAATAATATAGGTGTTAAAGGAGTTCACAATTTACTCATATCGAATCTAACTTTATGACTCTTTCTTCGCTCTCATTCGCTCTTACTATCGTCTGCTCTATGCTCTCACTTTAGTTTGGGTAGGATTTTTTAGATTTGGTTACATATGAAAAAAATTTATTAATATAAGTCGGGAAAAAACCATAAAAAAAACCCCAAATTTTGCTTAAAGTGACAAATTAATTATGAATTTTTTTTTTTGTGACATGAAAACCCCGAAATTTGCCAACCATGACACATTTAGCTTAAATATTTTTTTATGACACAAAAAACCCTAAACTTTCATTAGCGTGACATATTTACCCTAAATTATAGGGCATTTTGGTCTTTTTACTTTTTTTTTTTTTCTTCTTCTTCTTTCTTCCCTCCGCTAGCCATGGTGAAGCCGGCAAAGGGAAGTTGGCATTCGGCAAGGGCTGCCCTTGCTAGCATCGGGCGAGGGTGGCCCTCAGCTGGGTTAGGCGAGGGCTCCCTCACCAAATTTGGCAAGGGCACCCCTTGCCCAACGCCAGCGAGGGCATCCCTCGAGGGTGGCCCTCGTTGGCGTCGGACACCCCTCACTAGGCCCTCGTTGAATGCCGGCTTTCCTCCGCCGGCTTTGCCATGGCTGGTGGAGGGAAGAGAGAAGAAGAAAAAGAAAAAGCAAAAAGAATAAGATGAAAATGTCATTAACGGGGTAAATGTGTCACAATTTACAAAGTTGTGGGTTTTTCATATGATAAAAAAAAATTTGGGGTAAATTTGTCATTTTGGACAAAGTTTTGGATTTTTTTGCAGTCTTTTCCCTATATATTAGGTGTGGGTGGAGTATGAGTTAATAGATTCATATTGAATTAAAATTGTCAAAATGGATTAAATTGATTAATTTGGGTTGGATCATTTTAGATCAATCCAAATCTCACTGGATGGGTTTGTTGAAACCCACAGCCTCCCATGAGATCACTCAATTACTAAAATTATTAGTCATTTATTTAAAAATAAAAATAAAAATGACAGAAATAATCCTAAACAATGGCTCAATATGTAATGTGGTTTCTTAACTTTGATTTATTAAATATGGTCCATTAATTTGATCTAGATATGCAGTATGATCCTTATACTTTCAATTTCTTTAATGTAGTCCTTGGTCTTTTGATACATATTTGATTTAGTCCCAAAATAATATGAATATTGAACTTGAATTAATGGAAATATAATATTGATCATGGACTAAGTTGAACATGTACAAAAAATCCACAAACTACATTGTATATTGTTACAAAGTTCATGGATCATTTGTATTATCGTCCTATAAAAAAATCAATATATTCTATCAATCATGTAAAGTTTTACAAAACAAATCAGGCTCGGCTCCCGAGTTTCAATCTCAAAACCAACCCATCCCAAAATCAAGCGCCTTTACTTAAACGGTCATGATTCGATTGGGCACGGGGCAAGGAATGGTCTGGACTAGTCGAGCCCGGACCAGAAGAAAGGGAAGCTAAAGATGAAATGAGTTACTGTCGAGTTTAGTTGAAATTGGACGACTGCTTTCTTGCTCCAGCAACCTTCTTATCACCGCCACAAAAAAAAAAAAAATAAAAAATAAAAAAAACCGCCGTCTCCTTGCTTCCCTCCTCTACCTACATACGACCCGCTTCGGATAACTCCCCCACAGTCAGTCCCGCTCCCCCTCTCGTGCCGTCGCAGCTCAATCGAAGTGCCGGAGACCGAAGCGGCGGCGACCGGAAGGAGGAGATGGCGCACTCGTGCGTGTCGACGGCGGCTGCCTCGCCTCTCAGATTCAGCTCCCTCGCCCCCGCCCCGAACCCTAGCTCCTCGCTCGACTCCCAGAAGCTCGCCCTGGCCTCGGAGCCGCGCCGTCCCAGGTAACTCCGCAATGAAAGTGGAGGGTGGGGGGTGGGGGTTTTTGAGGGGTTTTTGAGGGTTTTGCCTAGTCGTCATTGTTCCGCCGGTCGGGGTGGGGAGTTTCGCCGAACCGCGAATTGACGTGGGAATCGAAGTTTTGCGGTTTAGCTTTTGTAGTAGGTGACCTTGGATTTGGTTTTCGAGCGGAAGTATCGCATTTAGAGCGTACGTGTGTTGTAGTTACTGCAGGGGAAAAAAAAGTGATGGCAACTCGAGCTGTAGTTTCTACATGGATTTATGATGCAATCGAGAGTCCTCTACGAAGACATGATTGCAGAAAGCTGACCCGAAGCGATTGGTTGAATCATGAGTGTAACATTGCTTTGGGAAATAGAAATTTGAAAAAAGGTCTTTTTTTTGGGATAGGAATTTGGTCTCGCTCTGCTAGTAATTTTTATTTAGCGTGGGGTTCTGATAGTTCTTCCCTGTTATTGATGAGCAAGACTTGTACTGTAATATCTGCAGGAAATTTAAAAAGCTTGTTTGCAATAGAAAGAACCTGCAGCAAGTAAAGGCTGTTTATTCGGGTGAGTTCTGGGCTCCGGAGAAGAGCTCTCAGCAGGGCATCTGGTCCATAAGGTAGTTTTTGGTTCGAAACTTTTTGGGAATTCGATAAAAATCATTTTGGGTAATTTGTTATTCATGCTAATTGCTTCGTTTTTCTAGGGATGATTTGCAAGTTCCATCTTCACCATACTTCCCCGCTTATGCACAAGGCCAAGGGCCTCCGCCCATGGTACAAGAGCGGTTTCAGAGTGTAATCAGCCAGCTTTTCCAATATGTAGGTTTCTTTGCTCTAAAATTGGGTTTCACCTATGACTCGATAGCTGTCACATAACTTTTGCTGGCCTTTTAGCTAATTATGATGGTATCTGGTGGATTGACAGAGAATAATACGCTGCGGTGGTGCTGTGGATGATGACATGGCCAACATTATTGTAGCTCAGCTTCTTTATCTAGATGCTGTTGATCCGAACAAGGTGCTTCTAGTCTCTTGTTATATCCGGCAAAAACATCTTGTAGCATTGACAACGAGCACAACAATGACACTTGCTCATATACTTCCTCATATGTTCTGGGCAGTTTGATTGTAAATGCATGTATTGGCATTTTATAGGTTATAAGCAATTGTATTATGAGCTCTTACACATTTGCTCTATCATTGAATAGGATATTGTGATGTATGTGAATTCTCCTGGAGGATCTGTTACAGCTGGTATGACCTTACCATGGGAGCTTTTTTTTGGTGGTTCATTGTTGTATGGTTTGGACTTGAAGGCGTGGTTCTTGGTTGACTTGTTTACCATTTGTCCCTTAGGTATGGCTATATTTGACACGATGAGGCATATTCGTCCCGATGTCTCCACTGTATGTGTCGGACTTGCAGCCAGGTATCGTATTCTTTGACAAGGTTCTTTTTTCCTTGATATGCCACAAGAAGGAATGCCATTCGTTAGTGTTTTAGAAAAGCTTGCAGTCATTGTAGTGCAATACAACGGTTGCCTTGGGATTTTTGAATGAACTAGGCAATTGTACAGATGCTCAATATAAAATTCTTAACAGCTGATTTAGAAGGGAAGCTTCAGGTTGTCAAATTCATGTTTTGCATTTACAATGGTGATGCGATTTGTTCTACCTGTATTAGACTACCTGTATTAGACTACCTGTATAAGTGGAGGCAAGATGTTGAAGGATTTTCAAACCTAAAGTATAAGCTATTAAGTGGTAAGAGTGTGCATGTGTATCAGGGCCGTGATTGCTGCATGCATTATCTATGTATAATTTTGAAGACCCATCTTACATCCGAACGGGTAAGAAAAATAGAGGGAGTACATGAATTAACTTGCATGAGGTGTTGCAAACAAGTGTGGGTTATGATGGGGATTGAGATGAAGGAAACTTGTTTGAGGTTGTCTGGAAGTATAATCTACAAAGCCAACAATAAGGAGATCAAAACTTTTGAAGTGACTTGTTAAGATTTGTAGCATGAAGGTGGAAGACAAATCTTGAACTCTGTTGTTTTGTTGTCAATCGCATGGCTTCTGTTCTGCTTGTTCATCAGATTACTTGAACTCTTATAGCTGGTCTCAGTATCTGTTGGTTGATTGATCCATGTTCTTCTTTACAGTATGGGGGCTTTCTTACTAAGTGCCGGAACCAAAGGTAGGTCATTGTCATGAACTATATCCTCGCTGTGTGAAGCTCTGTATGTTTTATGCTTTTAGATCCTGACAGTATGTTTCTCATTTGTGACTTTAGGGAAAAGATACAGCTTGCCAAACTCAAGAATAATGATACATCAACCTCTTGGTGGAGCACAAGGTGGACAAACTGACATAGATATCCAGGTTCGTCTATGTTCAGCCTGCATAAACGTCACTTGCATTGATACATATACTCATGAGTTTTCATGCATACACCTATTGGCATCCATGTGCACAGGGCATGGATGCACATGTATGACAAGCAAAAACAAATTTGTGGGTGTGGACACAACCATGTGCACAAGCACTCACACACGAGTAACTGTCACAATGAAATCATTGCTCCAGTTCATTCACATGCTACATCTGTGGTCTGGATGAATCTCTCAACTTGAATGAAATGGTCATCTCTCTTGGGAAATGACTGGACTTAGTTTCTATAGAATGAAGGTCTGTCCTGCATTGAATCTTCAGTCAGTGAAATTTTCTGTTTTGTTTCTGATTATGGATGGAAATTTGAATTAACTACCAGGCAAATGAAATGCTGCATCATAAGGCAAACCTTAATGGCTATCTCTCTTATCACACGGGTCAAAGTCTCGAGAAGATCAATGAGGACACAGATCGTGATTTCTTCATGAGTGCCAAGGAAGCCAAAGAATATGGACTCATTGATGGTGTGATCATGAATCCTCTCAAAGCTCTTCAGCCCCTGGCAGCTGCAGCAGATTCATGAAGCCACCTTGTCTCTAAGCTTTCTTGGCGGGTTGTTGGGGTTGACCATTTTCATCCTCAAGAGTTCATTTGTGCTAAACAATGGTTGATACTTGCGGCACGAATTTAAAATAGGAATGGATCTCATCTTGGGTAGATTTGTTTTTTGGGGAACAAATTAGTTTACTAAACAGGTACCGCTTGACTGTGATAAGTTCAATCTCAACTGTGCTACTTATTTCTTTTGACCTCTCTTTCGATGCATGGTCAAAGGCTTTTCGCCGCTCTATGTCATTCCAACCTAGTTGTGAGGTTGCAGGAGCTAAGTCGTCTCCCCCGGTCCCTTTATTATGGTCCTTGCGAATCTTCAATCTCAGTGTATTTCTTGTAATTTCCGCAACGCAATAATTGTTCAGGATCTACATAATTTTAAGGCGAGAGCTGTGCAACTTTCCAGTGCATCTTGTAGATTTATTGCCTTCCTTTCACTCTTCTGTGCACTTTGCAACAGCTTTCCCCAACTCCGTTCTTTCCTATTATACAAATGTTAATGAAAGAGTGTCAATGTGTCATTCTACCGTGAGAACTGGTGAACAGCAGAGTTGGGTTTCAGAAGCCTTGAGTTGCATTGGCTTGAATTAGCTGGCAGATCCGGATTTTATGAAGCGATTTTAGCTATATTAGCTCTCCCGCATCATGCTTTGTTGGCAATAGCAACCGCGATTTGTAATAGAATTTATTGTTGTCAAAATCAAACTCATCTCTGGAATTTGATTTGCCTCTCTCTCTCTCTCTCTCTCTCTCTCTCTATTCTTAGTTCTTGTTCGGAACGGTTCCTTGAAAACTTGTAGACATTGATAGTGTTAGGGCGCGTTTGGTAACAATTATGTTTTTAAGGGATTCCGATTACAAGAAATGATTATTTTTTATTCTGTTCCTGGAAATTGATTATGAGTAAAAAGAACGTGTTTGATAACCGTCTAAAATTTCGATTCCGGAATAGAATTGCGTTTGATAACGTGTTCATTGATTCTATTACAAATTAATTTCTTTTAATTTTAAAATATATTTTTTCTTTTTTTCTTTGTCCTTTTTTCATTTTCTTTTTTTTTTTCCTTGTTCTCCTATTTTTTCTTCTTCTTCTTATGGCCGGTCGCCGGACCAGATCTCACCAGAGAGTCGTTGGCCCTCGGTGAGGCTGGCCCTTGTTGGCCGAGCCTCGCCGGTGGACAGGCGGGCCTCGCCGGGGTTGGGCGAGGCTTGCCTGGCCACCAGCCGAGCTAGGCGAGCCCAGCCGGTGGCTAGGCGAGCCTCGCCAGGGTTGGGCGAGGCTCACTTGGCCACCGGTAGGTAGGTGGGCCCGGCTAGTGGCTAGGCGGGCCTCGCCCAGCCCCGGCAAGGCTTGCCTGGCCACCGGCGAGGCTAGCCAGACCGGCAGCCGGCGACCAGCGATGGCTGGCAGCGGGCGGTGGTGGGCGGCGGGCGATGGGCGACGGTCGCGGGATGGCGAAAGGGAAGAAGAAGAGTTTTATTGTGTTGATTCTTTTTTTGATTCTCGGATGTAGAATCAACTTTTTTTTTTATTCTCAAATCTTGTCCCAAACCGATTCTGGGAACAAATTTGTTCCCGGGAACAAAAATTTTACCAAACGCGATTCTCATTCCAAACTGATTCTGGGAACAAAAAATCAGAATCATGCACTGTTTGGCACGTTGCCAAACAGGGCCTTAGTGGATGCGTCCCCTTATTCTTTCTTAGATGAACAGAAATCTCCAGCTATTCCAGAGTTGTCACGCTCGTCCGCCGATTTAGAACTCATCATCTTGTCGTACGAGTCTGGGAAGAAGATATCCTACTCAAAAGAATCAAATTCGGTATGGATGCCAGAAGAACTTTTGTTTGCTTTTGGTGAGACATATGGTATACGTGCATGATGGGTTATCAATCTATTGTCTCAGTTAACAAGGGTTTTGTCCGTCCCGTCTGAACTTCCTTTGAGGTCCCTAATCGTTCTGCTACCGCGATAGCTGAAGCAAGGCGGTTCACTATTCTCCCCACTTAAAGCTTAATTTGAGTCTACAATTGCAATCCTCTATAAAGTTGTAGAACTCCCCTTCCTCTTCCCCTTCTTACCAAATTGATTACAGATGCCGTCTCCCTTTTCGGCTTACATCTCTATACGCTTGCACTCTTACCATGGCATGAAGTTCTCGAGTTGGTATTCATCTACCCAACATGGATTCAGAGGCCAGTTATATGGACGAACTCTCGGGAAATAATCTATGATATAGTTTTGTCTGTTTTGTCCGTTTGAAAAGAAATTTGGGAATCAAAAATATTTTTTAGTTGGGATTCTATTGCAAGCATAGTTGTCCATAGGTTATAAATCCATGTCTTAACTCATATTTGATGAGTTGAATTGTTATATGGATGAATAATATTCAGTTGATTGATCATAAATGAATTTAGAATGGTAAAGTTCAAAATAATTATATGGGCACTATATGGTCACAGCTAATTTAGACACAATTCATTTCTATGACTCTTTTTTAACTTTCTCTCACCCACACTCAATCTTGCACTCATCCACTTTGCAGTCTCTCCTTAGTATGTCCATGAGTTTTTTTTTTTTTTTTTTTGATTGTGTTAGATATTGAAGTATTTTTATAATATAATTCAGATCAAGTATGGATTGAATCAATATGAGTCACTAGATTTATATTGTATGAAATCCGACATACCCATTTGACAAATCTAGTTGTTGGTGAGAGAAAGAACTTGAAACACAAATTATGGGGTCAAATCCAAATAAAAAGAAAATCCAACTTTTTATTAAAACCTTAGACAAAAAATAATAGGATCTTTCAAACGTCCCATTGAAAAGCCAGGGACAAAGTAACACCAACTTCTAAATGTCACTTGAAAGAAAGCTCAACCTTTTGTTCATGGGATAAAAATGACATCTATCATGAATCCGTATGTTCCCTCCATTATATCACTACGTATTGTCCTATATGATTCATCGTGCTAATGTGTATAGCGAGCCATGTCAACCATATTGTCCTATGTGATTCATTGTGCTAACATGTATAGTGAGCCACGTCAACCAACACAAATAATGATGTTACCTTTAATCTATTACTTTTTTTTTATGCTAAAATCAATATCATTTTAATGTGATTCACTAAGGGCCTGTTTGGCAAATTTTGTTTCTATTCCCTAAAACAAAAATTTCTGTTCTTTTGTTTTGGGGAATAAAAAAAGAACATAAATGCGTTTGGTAAAACTTTTATTCTCGGGAACGAAACAAGAAATAGAAAAAAGTTGTTTCTTGTTATCGGGAAAAATCCTGAAAGATAATTTTTTTCTCTCATCTTTTTTTTCCTCTTTCATCTTCTTTTTTTCTTCTTCTTCTTCTTCTTCTTCTTCTTCGTTGCCGACCCCTGGAGATGCCAAGCCATGGGTGAGCCTCGCAAGGCCACCGGTGAGGATCAACCTTGCCTAGGCAGCGCGAGGTCGGCCTCGTTGGCCTAAGGCTTGCCTAGCCACCGAGGCTACCGGTGAGGCTTTGGCAAACTCGCCGCCTCGCCCTGGTTGGTTGTCGGTCACTATCGTGGTCAAGAATCGGCCACGAAGAGAAAGAAGGAAAAAAATAGAAAAAAAGAAAAAAGAAAGAAGAAAAAAAGGAAAAATATAATAAAAATATTAAAAAATTAAAAGAAATAACAAAATTATATAAGTTTACCAAACGTATTTTTATTTTTGGAATATAATTTTTTTGCAGTTATTAAGTGCGTTCTTATATTCAGAAATTGTTCATGGGAATAGAAACAAAAAAAAAAAACTATTTTTGTTAAAAAATTATTCCCTAAAACCAAAACGTTACCAAACGCCCCTAAATAGATCAACCCAGCAAAGCCACGTTGGATGATGTGTGGCAATTTAGCAATGAGAAAGGAAGGACTCTCTAGCGGGAGTCGTTTTTGTCCCATGAGCGAAAAGTTGGGTTCTTCTTAAGACGCATGAAAGGTTGAGTTATTTTTAATCCTAGGCAAAACGTTGAATTTTTTTTTTCCAAATATTATAGATTGTGTCATTTGTATCGAAGAGGCAAAATGATTTGGCTTTAAGAATAAGTGTACTGAAGGTCCTAAATTTTGTCGAAAAAGTGTAATTAAATTTTAAAATTTTTAAAAGTGTAATAAAATCTTAAAATTTGTTATAAAAATACAATTAAGTCCTATAAATTTCAAAAAGTGTAATCAAATCCTAAAACTAGTCTTGAAATTATCAAAAAATGCAATCAACATAATGACATAATTGGATCAATTTGACAAATTTTAAGATATAATTGTATTTTTTGAAAGTTGTAGAATTCAATGATATTTCTAGACAAATTTTGATATCTAATTGTACCTTTCGAAAGGTCTTTTCAAAAGTTCTTTTCTTCCAAATATTAAAGACTTTGTCATTTACATCTGAGATGGAAAAGGTTCGGCTTTTTGTTTGGCCATGTTGCTTCTTCAAAGTGCCACTTTTTCATTTCCACGCCACCCTCTACCTCGGCAGATTCCATACGGCAGAGTATCTAGACGTCCTTCCCATACAATATACTTCCACAGGCGTCTGATCTCCGGAGTGCGCACGCTTTCCTTTTGGCATCTTGCACGAGGGAATCTGCAACTACTCAGGGAAAAATAAGATATTCCCCCCCAAAAGAGACAAACCAAAGGGCTTGATGAACCTACGAAAAAGGGCTAGAGTAAACAAACAAAGGACCTTGATGCAAGGGGGCGTTTCCGATGATCTCGTGAGAAGCGGTCCGGATAAAAACAAGAGTAGTCTCGTCGGTTATCATCGAACTCATAAGTTTGGTCCGGTATGGTCTTTCATATTATAATTACTGGAGAAATTACAAGAAGTCACGAAAATCAGGGTCCGGACAATCCTTCCCTTGCGGAACGCAGATGATATGATTGCCCGGCCGACTTTCGGCCTCTGAAAATCAAGGAAAGTTACCGGGCATCAAGGCTGAAAAATCAAAACCTATTTTACTTTTTCATCGACTCAACTACTCCATCCAAAATTAGCCTTATCCTCGAACGATCTCCGAGCGCACCCACCCAGTCGTGATCCTCGTGCCATCTTTTTTCCAACCTGAGAATCGACGTGGGAACATGGAAAGGTGCCCCCGATGCAAGTGAACAAAAAAGCAAGTGTGTAGTTTCAATTCACTTGCCATCACGCAACGGGCCATTTCGATCCCCCCCGCTATGCCCCACCACCACCTTCGTTTTCGCTCTCTCGTTCTCTCTCTCTCTCTCTCTCGTCTTTTGCAGAGATCGCAATGTGCACTCATCAAGAGGGAAGCGACGTCTAAGACACCATCGAGAACTCAGCACTAACTAAACCCAACATGAGTTTTCATGGACAAAAAAAAGTTTCATCTTTCATGGGTTACAGTCCTTTCGCCTTCCCGAGGTTTGTCGAAGAAACCGAGGGAACAGCGACGCGCTCTGCGCTCTCCGATCAAGAAGGGACAACGGGAATCCTGTCATCGATGAAGTGGTTGATCCTGTTGAGGTTCGCGAAGTAAGAGAACACGGGGAGCTCCTCGAGCTCGTCGAAGAAGTCGTGGCCCTCTTCCGGCTCGGGCTCCGGTTCAGGCGGCACCGGAGCTGCCCCGACACCGCTCGGGTCCTCGCGGGAACAAGAGACTAGAGGCTCTTCGTACACTTGCAGTTGCAGAGCGAGCGTGTCGTCTTGCTCCATCACCAGGTCTTGGGAGGAACAGTTGGTCGGAGATCGGAGGTAGTTGAAGTTATCTTCTCGTGCGCGGTCGGCTTCGTCGATGGCCACGTGGGTGTGTCGATCTCGATCTTGTTTGTCCCCGAGATCAAGATGTTCTTGATCTTGATCTTCTTGATCTTGCTCTGGCACTTCTTCTTGGGCCGAGACAGCGGGAGAGACCGCGACTGCGACTGCGGTTTCTTCAGGATCATCGTCGGCCTCGGACGGCTGAACGGTGGGGTTGAGGGAGTGAATGTCGGGGCCTGGGTGGTTGTGGGTGGACGTGTAGGTGACGACCAGGACCGAAGCATCCGTCTTGCATCGCTCCACTTGCTTCTTGGCCGAACACCCCTTCGACGTGCTGCATCTGTAATACCCTCTGCAAAAATATCCACGCCAAAGCCAAAAACAAACATCAGGAACTCGTCATGCTTTGCCATGAGAAGCCTGAGAACAATCATGGCCAGAATAAAAAAGACTAGAAGAGAGAGAACACAGAGCATTTGCATGGGATCTTAAGACAAGAAAAAGGGGCGAAAGATGGTACCGTGGGTAAGGTGATCCTTTGATTGGCTTTTGCCCATACTTTCTCCAGGACCAGAAATCAGAAGGTGGCCCTTCGTTCTTCTGCTTCCCCACGTTCGCTTCAATCTTCACCCTCACAACTGTCTTATGGACCAACTTCCTGCAACAAAAAGAATCATGCCGCAATCCATTACTCCTAGAAAGATAAAAAGCCAAAAGTCTCGATTTTTAGAGCGAATCGGAAGGCTAAAAAAGGCGAATGCCGAAGAAGATTTCCCTGAGAAAAGATGCAGTCTATCGTGATGCGTGATGCGCGATGCATGCTCATCAAGGCTATTTACCTTCTCTTGGATGCCTGAGCCTCTGGTTTAGCTCCCCCAGGATCATCCATGTCGAGCTTCGGCGCGATAGAATCGGCAGCCATGACAGATTCCACTGCTGCTTCACAAAACACAAACTTTCAAGAAACCCAAGAATTGTTAAAGATTAGGATGCAGCAGGAGCAGCAAAGAAGAGGGTATGGATCAAGTTGTGCTCCAGTTGATTTCGAGAGAGAGAGAGAGAGAGAGAGAGAGAGAGAGAGAGAGAGAGGGAGAGGGGCATTGGGGAAGGTAGGGGAGGATGGAGAGAGAAATGACAAGGAGCAAGTTGCTTTCCCTCATCTCTTGTCTCTCACTCTCATTTATTAAAAGAGCTATATGATCACAACCATGCATATGTCACTACTCTGCCACCCCCCACTAGCCCCCTCCCCACCTTCCATTATAATATCTGGCCCGTCCCACATCGCATAGCTAAGCACATCCGCGATTAAAAAAAGCGCGCTAATTCGCTCGATTCGATGAAGCATGTTGGCCCCACTTCTTAATTAATTAATGGCGATGAGCATATGCTCTGTTTATATCGCTCCTGATCGGTTTGAAATGTCATCTCAATATCGTTGAAAGAGAAATCTATTTCTACTCTCGGCACACCAAAAAGTCATGACTCCGCGTGTTCTCTAATTATCATGCTTGATTTGATCCTTTCACATATAAGCAATATCGTCTCAGCTAATGATCTTGCTCTGAGTGGTGATTAATGAATTCCGACTGCCGGCGTGTCCGCGCAATTGCTCGCCGCCACCTGGACAAAAGGACGGTCTTCAGCGGATGCGGTCACACGTTGGAGCCTTTGCCGAGCGCAAAGTTGTGATCACTGATTCACTGGATTTGGAGGAGGCGTGGTGACGTGGCACGTTTGGGCCTCATAGCGGGCCGGGTCTATTTTTGGGGCCTGAGTCGAGAAGTGCCAACGAAGAAGATACGCACAAAGGGTAAAATCGCAGGTGATTTTTTAGTGGCGTCTCCTTTTTGGCAATTCGCCTTTCTTTCTTTCTTTGTGTTTTTTTTTTTTTTTTTTTTTGGGTGGGGGGAATCAAGAGGCACGCTCCATTGAATATGCCTCACTTTTCTGCACTTGTGTATGGAATCCAAATTCATGAGATTCATCATCATGAGAAAGGATGGCACCACATTGCCATACTTCG
Source organism: Eucalyptus victrix (assembly GCA_016097545.1). Taxonomy (NCBI): domain Eukaryota; kingdom Viridiplantae; phylum Streptophyta; class Magnoliopsida; order Myrtales; family Myrtaceae; genus Eucalyptus; species Eucalyptus victrix. The sequence goes on from CM027842.1 coordinate 11,350,915, forward strand.
GTGCCCTTCAATGGTGGGTTTCTTCATGATCTGCATCGAATCCGAATTTAGGGTGTGCTTGTTTGACTTGCTAAAGATGATCGGTCAACGAAAAATCATTTATGATCAAAGAAAATATGCATATTAAGGGTTAGAAAAACGAATTTCCTGAGTTGCAAAGAAAAATATTTTCCTATAAAATATTTTTATTTATCATGGAGTTTTCTTCTAAACAAACACACTATTAGTCCTTGTTGTTTTGGGGAAAGTTTGACATTATTTAAAAGCGAGTTTTTCAGAAAAGTAACATGATTCTCCAGTGTTTGGTCAATTTATGAAATAAATTGGAATTATTTTCTAGCATTTGAAAAAGAGGACCAGATTTTATTTTCCTCAATAGATATGTATTATTTGGATGCCGATGATTTGGGTATGGGCACCTAGTAAACCAGCCACGAGCACCGGGGTGCCAGGCACGCTGCCAAGGATTCGGAACAGGCGTTTAGGTTTCTCTACCTAGAAAAATTTTTCTATAAAATAGAGGGGGCATTAATTTGTATTGTTACATGTTAGTAGTACATAAAGTAAATAAACCTCGTGTTTTTTTAGAATCGGATTTCCTATTTTATTCCCTAATATCTTAACTATCTGCTTTTTTTTAGATATATATAGTTCATGCACAAAAAAATATAAATTTCAAATCTTTTCAAAAGGAAAATCAAGGAAACTTATATAATTACTACCATTGACTTTTCCTCAGAGAAAATTCTAAATAAGGGCCGATCGGTGATCTAGTAAGGTGATTAGGCGAGGGGCTTATTCAAAACATTCATAATCACTTTAGTCATAAGCCCTTGTCTAGGTGCTAATGACTCCACTAGCCATCACTGCGGCTCCACCGATGATGGGGTGATGGTTACAGGTGGGAGGAAGCTCTTTTGCCTTTATTTTTGCTTTTTTTAAAAAAAAAAAATCTAATTTAATTTAATTTAAATTTTATTTAGATGAAAATATATCCTAGCTAGTAAGACGAGGGGCTTATTTAAAACATTCATAATCACTTTAGGCCTTTCTTGGAGACTAATATAACTGTTTTCGAGTTCTTATCTAAAATAAGGTCTTTTTGGTCTTTATTTGAAAAAACGAAGGTATTTTGGACCTTTATTTGGAATTTTCTCTTTTTCTTATGAACATTGTTGATTTTATTAATTTGATCTTTCTTTTCATCTTCTCATTCCTGTTAAAAACTATTAACGAGGAAAATCTGTTGTACAGATTGATAACTAAACAAAGAATTCAATTTTGAAGTTGGCAAAATTTTAATTTTACCATTGTCCATGTGTACAGAGGTTTAGTATATATGGATGTATAGACCTCGACTCACTTGAATAGGTGAAGGGATGATTCTACTGTTCGATTTCTAGAAAAAAAAATTCCGCATTCATAGATCTCTGAAAGAGTTTACACATATCAAAAAATGTTTGCAAGAATCATTACCAACCTCCCGACTTTTGATTACTGGTAAACTACTAATAATTTTATGAAATTAACAACTTTTTTTTTAACAATTTACAGATTATCGAATTTTATTTGTTTTTACCAACACTTGAAATTTACAAATTCATATTTGGGTTTATCAATTTTTATTTAAGTGATTTACCAACTTTTTCCGATTAAATTACCAAGTAATATTGAATTACCAACTCTTATTTAAATTATTTACTTACTTATGTAATTTTACTTATAGACTAATTTAGCCGTTTACCAACTTTTATTTTTCTACATATGCCTTAAATTTATCAGCTCCTAAATTTACCAATCTTTATTTGTGTGACTAATCAACTTTTTCCCAAATAGTTTTTCAACAAGTTTGACTTATCAACTGTTATTTGAGTTTCTTACCAACGTTTATTTGAATTTTTTCTTTTAATTTCTCAACTTTGCTATTGAGTTACCAACTTTTGTTTACAGTGCTTACCGACTCATTAATTTGCCAACTATTTTCATAAATTACCAACTTCAATAAGAACAATTGGCAACTTTTCTCCGATTAAATCATCAACCAATTTTGTGTTATCAAATCATATTTGAGTTAGTTATCAATATTTAGTTGGTTCTATTGAATTGTCAACATCTCTTATCTCTTTCAAAAAATCTTCTCCTGTTTTTTTATAAGTTTTTAATTACATTTCTTATCAATGCGTTAAATATGTCGTACTATTTGTTGAAAACATCAACTTTTATACTTTAACAAGGGAAAATCGACCACGTGCTCATTGGCATTCCTTTCTCCGGTTAGGTTTCTTATTTACTCTTTGGTTAGTTAAATAGTTCCATAAACTTGCTAGGAGAATCAGATCAATCGTGTATCGCATGCGTCCTTTCGTTCTTCTTTGTTTTTAACCCTGCCAAATTAAATATCATATATTCAAGTCAGTGAGGTCACTTTCACAAGAACTTCCACAATGCATAAAGAAATTAGCTTTTTGACATAGAGATAAAGCCTCGGCACATTTTTCAATCAAGGTTCTGTACTAGTGTAAAACCCTAATTTTTCTGTCGGCAGCTCTCTCTCTCTCTCTTCCCAAAAATCCTCCCTAAGAGAAACTTCACCTGCCCGAACCCGAAAGCCTGCTTTGCTCTGCTTTTCTTTTTCTAGACTTTGATTTTTTGTTTTTTTCCTGTCCCAATCTAATCTATGATTCTTTTCTCGCCTCATTTGGCATCTTCTATCGCTCGTTGTTGTCACTTGTCTTCACTCTTTGTGATGATAAATTTATGTAAGAATTTCGTCACCAGTCTAGTCAGCAGAATACCCTAAACATGATTCTATAACCTCTACGAATTTCATAGAGAAGCTTTCCTCTCCTGATTAAGGGTATTCTAAATCTATGAGCTTTTATTTCCCAATTTAAATCTAGATCTGAGAGTTCCTTAGAGTTGTTTGATATGTAGTGGTTAAACATGTTATTGCTATTGTATGTATAACGATTGTGTTGAGGACATCAAATCTAGTGCCGTAGTTTCTAGAGGGGAAGATCTCAACGTATGTCCATCACTAACACTCCTAGTTATTTTTTGATTTGTTTTTGCAGCCCTTTGAGATTTGCTTTGATTGGAAGCTTTTTATATTCCTCTCATGTTTGATTATAACAAATGAAGGAAATTTTCTATTGACCAAAAAAGAAAAAGACATAGAGATAAAGCTTATCCTTTGACACTTGACTAGTGGTTGAGTTTAGTACATTAGGTTGCGTTTATTTTACACAAAATAAATTATTTGAAAAATATTTTTTTAAGATTTCACTTATATCACTTACAAAATGAATGAAAAAAAGTATTTTCACAATTTATAGAGATATTTAGATATAAATTATTGTTGATAAATGGAAAAAAATTATTGACTAATTATTTCAAATGATAAAAGTAATTAATTTTAAAAAACATTTTACAAATAATTTATTTTGTGCAAAACAAATGGAACCTTTCATTTTAAATTTGTGGAGTTCAAGCACCTACCAATTGGAAGAAAATATGAATTTTCCCTCATCAATATTTTTTTTTCAATTTTCTTAAATTTTGATTTCTTATAATTACACCGTGGACAAGGACGACCTCGCCCTAATAAAATAACGAAATCATGTTCTCCGAAGAAAAAACTAAATAATGAAATAGGGCTTTTTTGTACATAATAAATAGATGAAACCTTAGGGACTCCGCACAACTTTTGCTTATGTTCTACTTTTTGTTTAAACAGAAATTGACACTAGCGCATGCGGATTTCATTTTACTTTGATTTTTATTTTCCCCTTAACTTTAGTCGGGTCGGCCACATAATTCTGAACTTTTCTCGGCATTTCGGGTTTGCTAAATATGACGTAAACCCCTGAGCATGGAGCCTGCAGAAGGAACAATATCAGGGCAAGTTGTTTTTTCTTTTTTTTAATCGAAAGGGTAAGTTGCTTTTAATATTTAATACGTTTCTAAATTTTTCATCGGATACCTAATCAATGTAAACTTTTCTGGACACCGATCATTCTGCAAATACGCCGTGCATATATATTTTATATTTTTAACTCGTACTATCTTTATTTAAATCAATTTCGTGTGGATGAGATTTTGGATGAGATTTTCACAAGACGTCATCCGATGTACTGTATAAAATATATAGTGTGTACGAATAGATATTTTCTTATTTGGGGGGCCGGCGAAGTTTAGTATCATCCAAGAGGTGTCCACATCACGTTGGTTTTTGTCTAAGTCCCATGCATGTCTTCAGGATTATCTTCTTCCTCCGTTCGATTGAAATGTCAATGGGCGTGACTTGTTCTTTGCATGGAGGTCACATTTGGGAGTCGCGTAGGACCTACGTACGTTTTGAACAAGTCCAAGGTTGGTGACGAGGGCTCGAGATGAGTATGAACATGCTGGGCGAAAGCGATAGCTCGGAAAGTTTTTTTTTTTTTTTTTTTTTCGATATGTATTCGCCTGGTAATACATCTCTCCTTGAATCGAAAGATTATAATTTATCATTTCGGGAATTTCATTAAATTTTTTTGTCAGATTTTTTTTTTTTTTACCGTTCACCAGTAGATACTTCGCATGCGCCTTTCAGGGCACGTCTATACGCATATTTTTAAAACCATTAGATCTATCCCTACATTTTTTTTGGGGTAGATTAGGGAAAATTAAAAAAAAATTAAAAGAAAGATTAGTCATTCATGAGAGATTCCAAGATTAGTCATTCATCACATCTTGATATAATCCTATCATATATTTTTTGTATTTTATTTTATTTAAACTTAAATATTTTTTTTGCTCATTCAATTTATATATATTGTTTGCTCATGACTAACATATATTATATCCATTTGTGCAAGTGAACAAAAAGAGGAAACGACAGAAATGATTCTTGAATTTTGATTTAATATAGTTCATAAACTTTTAATTCGTTCAATCTAGATTTTGAATCGTAATCCAATGTGCACTACAGTCTCTCAATTTTATATTTACTCAATGTGGACCTTGGATTTTTGCTACATGTTCATCTTTATTCCTATATTATATGAAAATATTTAATATTACACAGCAACATTGAATATTTACATTTAGCGTGTGGGATTAAGTTGAACATGTATCAATAGTTCAAAAATTGTATTATATAAATTTAAAGTTCCTGAATCACATTATGCATTGAGTCAAAGTTGGAGAACCATTTATATCATTATCTCAAACTAAAAAAGAGACGTTCTAGTCGCATTGTAAGTTTTGTGGCCCGTGGACAGTCTGAAGCCCACATACTGAGGTCCGGTCCAAAACGGCAAGCCGTTGTCCTTTTCTTGGGCAATAAAAAATCATCGACCTTTAGAAATGGAAGTTTCTTTCGTTCACCTTGCTTATTCCTTTTCTTCCCATTTCTTTTCATCTGACATTTCAATTTGAAAAACTTAGTTTTGTACGACTGCTTAGGGAAAGTTCTATAGGACGACAAAAGCAGGCAATAACTAATGGGCAGAGCACTAGACCATTAGAATTCCATATAATCAAACATCAACATCTACATAAAACGAGTGCATTAGAGATAAGAATAGTTCTCGCATTCATAGGAATGCAATTAAAGACAAGATTAGAAATGAATTCATTCAAAATAAAATAGGGGGTGAGGCCAATTGAGGAAAAAATGAGATGAGGTCACTTTAAATGGTTTGAGCATGTTAAACAAAGACTTTCATATGCTATAACAAGGAAAAGCGAGCAACTTTAGGAACAAGGGTTAGGAGTTGCATGGGAATACTTAGAAGGATGCGAAAAACAAATGATAAGAAAAGGCATGAAGTATTTAGATTCTAAAGTTGATTCGATAAAAAAATTGAGCGAGATATTGTTATGGGACTCTTAAAGCAAGCCGTGCCTACTTAGCAAGATAAGCTTTAATTTGATGCAGTTGTTGTTGCACCAACTTTAGTTAGGCCAATTGCAGTTATCAAGGAATGGAAAAGAACAAAGAAAAGAAAAAGAAAATAATAAGATTCGTGGGAGAGCATGAACTATCTAACCACCAGCAGTTAGGGCTCCCATCAATAATGCCCAAAGAACACTAAACAATGACACGTGTGAATATCCAACTGGCCAGTAAGCATAAAAGCTTCATGATCAATCTCAAAGCCCATTGGGAAAAACCCCAGGCAGCCGGTGGCGCAGGCCCATCCCCCAACGACCGGACCTTCACCCTTCAACGCCTTGAGATGACCCCAAACCGGTTCGCAAATCAAACATGTGTTACTCCCCATTTTTGCAAAAATTACAAGTTTTGAATCGATATATATATATAGCACAGAGTCCTTCTCAATTTTCTTTTCTTTTCTGTGTTTGGTGGGCACGAGAAAATTATTTGAACCTAGTTTTACAAGTACCTTTGGCGCATTACATCAGAGCTGGAACGATGGACGTGGACACCACTCCACTGACCATTTCGCAGAAATTTAGATAAATAGACAGATTGCCCTTCTTGCTCTGTTCTGTTCCTTCTCTTGCGCTCGAATTCTATTCAATTCAATTCATCATTTTTGTTTTTTTCATTATTGCGTCCGCCATCATCGATCCGAGACGATGGCGTGGCTGAGCAGGCGTTGTCCGTGGCCGCACAAGCCCCGGTTCGTGAATTCTTCCATCTTGAAGCAGAGCTTCCATGTCCTCACCGTCACTCTCCTCAGCCTCTTGCTTCCTCTCTCGTTCCTCCTGCTGGCGAGGCTCGCGTGCGTCAGCTATTACTCCTCGGTGTTAGCCGACTCGATCCCGCAGATCCTCCCGTTTCCTCTGTCCTCCTCGTTCAATGCTAATCCGAGCCCGCTCCATGCACTTGTGGCCTTTTTCACGGTTTGCACCCTCCTGCACGGGTTGACCGGGACGATCACCCCGCTGACGGAGCGGCCGCTGCCACCGCCAGGGACGGCATTTCACCAGGCTCGCCTGCCCATGGCCTGGGCCGTCCTATGCGCGGTGCAGGTCTGCGTTGGCCTTGGCATTGAGGGGAGCATTGCCGCTGGGGTCGACGGGTCGCCGCTGCGCCTGGGCAGCGCCGAGAGGAGCCTGCTGAGCAAGGCGATATTCTTCCTCGGGCTCCACGAGACGACGGCCTACTGGTCGAGGGTGGTGGTGAGGCCGGTGGCAGATGACACGGTGTTCAGCGGCCCGCGGGCGGAGGAGGGGCTGCTCGGGAGGGTGGCGGTGGCGGCGGGGTTCAGCGGGCTGTGGTGGTGGAGGCTGAGGGGGAGGTGGAGGCGATGGTGGTGGTGCCGGAGGTCAAGAAGGAGCTGATGATGGGCATCGGGGTGGCCGATTTCGCCGGGTGGTGGCTGTATTACCTGACGGTGACGATCGGGATGGTCAGGATTGTGAAGGGCCTCATGTGGGTTGGGATCGTTCTGTTCTGTAGAAAAGTAAAACAGGACTTGGGCGAGCTGTCTTTGGATGAGGAAATAGTCTAAAAAAGGCGGGTCCACAAGCTTTTCCGTCGCAATGGCTTTTGTAATCTGTAGTGTTTCCACGGAGATAATTGAATTCCTTCTTTGCACATTTCTTGGTCAACGCCTAATGTTCTCATTGTACCATCTTCTTTATCCATTGACGACTTCTTCTGCATTAACTTTCCGTTTGGAGAATCACGAAAAGAGGAGCCTTTCCAGGAGTTGTACTGGCATTGAATCATTGATTATGGTGTGGAAGGCAGGAAAATGATTAGATTCCAACTTCCAAGGGCAGCTAGTTGGATTTGGAGATCATTAGTTTAACTTGGGTTCCAGACTGTATAAAACAGATGCAATTATATCAATTATTCTTGCAATCATCACAGGAACTGTTAAGGCCAATTTGGGAAAGAAAAGGATAGATAAAACTAATCGAGGAGCAAGAATATCAGAATTAGTATTTTCTTTTCAAGTTTAGGTCTCTCTGTTTCTTGATACGTGGTTGACTTAGTTCTAGCGAATCCAATGCAATGAATTCTTACCTATTTGGGCTTTGCATTTGCTTTTGATCCTAAGAGAAGGGTTGTTGTGGTGGACTCTATGGCCCTCAAGATAATCAAGGGCCATGAGGCTTGTCAGCCGAATAGATTTGATCAAGTAGAGTGCCTCTATAGTCAAGAGAAAACATTAGGTAGGCCGGTCACATAAAGTCATTGTGAGCAGTCAATAGGGACGCATTTGGTAACGCTTCTATTCGGAGAAAATTTTGGCTGAAAAATGATTTTTTCTATTTCGTTCTCGGGAATAATGTCGAGCAAAAGAATTTGTTTGGTAACTCCCCAAAATTTCTATTCCGAGATAGAAATATGTTTAGTAAAATTTTTAGATTTTTTTAATATATTTTTTAAAGTTTTATTTCTTTTATTATTTTTTCCTTTTTCTCTTTAGCCAAGTTGTCGCCATCGGCGTGGCGGCCGATCTTGTTGAAGCCTCGCCAGGCCAGGGCAAGGCCCGACGAGCTCATCGAAGGCTAGCCTGGCCCCGGTGAGCCTTGGCCTCAACTTGGCTTGGCGAGGCCTAGCCTCGCGTCGGCTAGGGAGGTTGAGCTTTGACGTGGCTGTGCGAGGCTCGCTCTCGCCTTGGCTGGGCGAGGTCGATCTCACCTAGATTTGGCTAGGCCGAGCTTGCCCAACCATTGGTGAGGCTTGGCCTCGCGGAGCCACCGTCAGGCGACGCTATCCTGGAGGTAGCCCGGCGAGATCGAGCCTCACCGATGTCTAGGCGAGCTTAACCTCGCCCAGCCACGGTGAGGTTCGAGCCAACAAGTCTTGTCGTGGCTTGGCGTCTTTGGGGGTTGGCAACGGTTTGGCAAGGTCACCGGCCCTCGTTTGGCCAGTTGTTGGCACCGACCATGGCCAAGGTTGGTGATTGGTCAAAGGGAAGAAGAAGAAGAAGAAAAGAAAGAGAAGAAGAAAAAAGAAAAGAGAGAAAATTTGATTTTAGAAATTGTTCCCGGAAATAAGAAGTAACTTTTTTCTACTTCTTGTTTATGTTTCAAATCTATTATCTATTTTTTTGCTCTTGGGAATACAATTTTTACAAACACGTTTCTATTCTTTTTTTCGTTTCCTGGAATAAAAGAATAGAAATTTTTGTTTCGGGGGACATAAATAATTTTTAACAAACAGGCCCTGGACGACATGTGTTATCTGTGGGTCCCACCTTTTGAGCCTTGCAGTGATGGTCGGGACCACGATGACATGTGATTAGGGGTGTACATGGTCTGGGTGGGCGGTTCCCGGCCTAGAACCAAGAACCACTTGCTAAGGACCAATTCTAAAAAATTGGAATCGGAATCTACTCATTAGTTGCATGGATCTACTTAAGAACTGGACTGCTAGTCCGGTCCGGTTCTCCAGTGGATCCATAGAACCGGTTTTACTAATAATAATATCGTTTTCCAAATCCCACCATGAGTACTCTTCATATCGAGTAATATTTTTCTTTAAATCGAACTGACTTAATTAAGGATACCATTTTTCTTTATTTTATTGGAAAACACTACCAAAGAAGAGAAATAGGTTTCTTTTTTCTTGTTTTTTGAATCATTTAAGTTGAAATCTAAACTATTCTTTAAGTTCAAAGTTCTGGATGATTGTCATATGTAGATCGTCTTTTCCTTTATCCCGTAACAGTGCTCAACTCTTACAACATTTGTTTTATTGAATTCTTTTTATAGAAACAATTTCACCGATACTCTACATATTCTTGAACACAATATCCTATGTAAGTCCCGAAGTATCCTTTGAATGAGCCATTTGTTGAGTTGTTGAAAGGCAGCTTAAAAACAAACCGTGAGAGAAGATAGAACCCTAAAACTTAGGTTTGTTAATTAGTAATTTCGAAATTTATTTTAATATTAAAAATTAATATATTATTATAATATAATCGGTTTGGTGCGGGTGGGCGAATATGCCCATGGGACTAGGAACCGGACTGGTTCCCACCGGTTTTCATAAATTGGAATCGGAAATCGGACCGGTTTCCTCAAGAACCACTGGTTCCGAATGGTTCCGATCTAGTTTCGGGCGGTTTCGGTCTAGTTCCGGGCAGTAAAGGCGGGTCTCGGTTCTTTTGCACAGCCCTACATGTGATTTGGGACCACCTAATATTTTCTCCACAGTAGAAGAGAGAAGAGAGAAAGCGTGCGGCAAAAATGTGTGTGTGAGAGAGAGAGAGTGCAATTAATGAAGAGAGAGGGGGAGTGCAGTGTAGGACTCAAAAGGGGGTGGGTGGATGCCTTAATTCACTATATAGGTCGAAGGGGATCAAACCCATTTTACTAAGAGAGGGGTTGAGCACTTATATGATTGGCGACGCCCACGGTGACTTGGCGTGGTTGGCCTACCTAATGTTTTGTCTTAAGATGAGATGTTCTGGCTCTCTTCAGCGCATTATGACCATTTGACCATATCTTGGGGACCAATTTCTAAGTACTGCATCATCAAATCACTTACGAAAATCTTGATCCTCACTTGAGAAGTTGCGTGGTAGTGCTAGTTGGTATAATACCGCAGGTCAGTTGCAGTCTCAAACAAGGTTTTAAGGGAATGGACTCTATGCCTCTCCCCCCTTTCCGTCCTAGCTTTTATGCATGAATTGAACAAGGAATGCAACTGAACGTGACCAAAACAGAGGCAGCGACGGGACCTATTTTGAATCAGGGGCTCATGCTAACTGGATCGGTGAAGTCTGGTTTACACGAAGTGCTGACGTTTGGTTAATGTTTGCAAGATAAGACCGGAGAACAAGAGTTCAATCGATAGGCGGAGTCAAATAATGATCTAGGTCCGACCACCTTCCATGGAACGATCGCAAACTCTTCAGAATAGAATAACCTCAGTGATCTTTGGAAGATGGCAACTCCCTAGTCCTTAACATGTAATGGCTTGTCGTACTGATGAAGATGAAATGCGGTGCCGATAGATGCTCCGACTTGTTAAAATCAGACGAGCTGGACAGGCTTTTCAATCAGAGAGAAACCAGCTTGTATGAGGTTGCATAAGCTCAATAACTTGCTAAGCAGAGATGCCCTTCTTCTCGAGTGCCTTCCTGCTGCGAAGGGAAAACTGCGGAGTGAGCTTGGTGATGGAAAGTACGAAAAATCTGTGGGATTTTCAAATGGGCTCGCGAACGAACACTTGAACAGAATCGATGGTATCAGTTTTTACTGCGTCCGGTTTTGAAATTGCCATCGAATGGTGGTCATATCTGATGAAGCATTTAAAGCTCTTACCTGGGATAAGCAGGAGATTTTAGTGTCAGAACTTTTCAATTGATTATTTAAAAACCGTTACTTTAAAAGATTGATAATATTTTTCTGGTTGTGAAAAAGGACTAAATCCGAATACAAAAATTTATCATCATAAATCAACTGTTCCTATTTTATCATCTAATAAAACATGAAGTAATTCTATTGGAGGTAATGAAAAGAAACTAGTATCCAAATACTTGTTCATTCTAAGATTAGCAAATTGGTTAGCGGAGCGATTTTCTTCCTAAAAATTATATTATATTTTAAACTTAAAGTGATAGTGCAACGGTTTTCTCATATCTTTAAGTAAAGTAAAGCTAACATTATCAATCATAAGCTCTTGACTAAGAGGGTTAATGGTGATTTTAGAGCCAATCTCAATGATGATCTTATCAAATCCAAGTTATATTATGAAATTGAGTTCCAATTACAAAGCCCAAAATTCTACTTGTCTCAATGAACATATTCATACAAATACGGCTAAACCATCAATCCAATCACTCCCTTAATTTTTAAAGAAACCCCCTTCATTTTTAAAAGAGAAGTAACTCAAGTCACTCAAATGGACCATTTAATTTTTTTTTTGCACTAAATTAATTATTCATGAAATCTTGGCACTAAAGTGATTGTTCTTAAAAGTTTTGGTAAAAGACACTTTTAAATTGTACGAGGCGTGATCTGTGTGCTGAACAACATTGTTGAATTCGTCGAAATTTTATATGTAGAAAAATTGGAGTGAAACCGGCTTCCTATCGCTTTCTTGCATTGATGCTAACACCAGATCGATCATAGAGAAGTAGTCCATTTCCACGAGGCTCCAAACTCTATTGTGCAATCTCCAAACAAAGCAATTTTGGAGTAGAAATAATTACGAATTTACGAGACGAAGAAAATTGAAGAAAATTTCACGCGCATCCCTCCCCCCCTCTTTTTTCTCTTAGGAAAATGAATAGATCTTTGTGACTTTACACGAATTATTTCGAGCGAACGTTTGCTCCGTAATCTCGCTCTCAAGTCTAAGAAAAAGAAAATTGCAAGGTTAGAAAATTTGCTTTGTAACTTTTTATGCTAAGGTCACGGAGACGTTTTGGCAAATTCCCTGTTTTAAAACTTCCGAAGCAACGGTTTTATAATCAATCTAGTGTCAAAACTTTACGAACAATTGCTTTAGTACCAAACTTCATGAAAATGTCCATTTAAGTGATTCCGACAAGTCGCGTGATACTTTCCGGCAGTCACCCAAGTGACCGCTTTCCAAAAAGGGTTAATATCCTAAAAAACCCTAAACTGGTACAGTTGTGACAAATTTATCCAAAATTATATTTTTGACCATGAAAAACTCCAAAGTGGTATATTTGTGACAACTTTACCCTGACTGACCATAAAAAACCATAAACTGGTATATTTATGACAAATTTATTCTAAACTAATTTATTCGATCACAAAAAACCAAAAACTGGTAAATTTGCGATAAATATACCCTCTGCAAAATTGAATTAATACCACAAAAAAATCACAAAAATTATAAACTGTGATGAATGGAGCTTAAAATCCAAAATTAATATACTAGTCAACTGTCACGTGTCATTTAACTTAATAATTTGACAGTAAAATTTAACGAAAACTGATAAAATATAAATTTGTTACAAGTGTAAATTTGTCAAAGATATTGATGGTCAAAAAATTAGTTTGGGGTACCAATTTGGGGTTTTTCAGGTATTAACCTTTCCAAAAATCACAACACCTTTTGTTTAACACCACAATGGGTGCCGTATAGAATTGCACCACCGATGCTGTCCCTTTCTCCCTCTGATCCTGGCACGGTCGTGTGATCGTCTCCATTTGGATACAAGCATTCGGCACCCTTCCGTCTCATCTCGGTCGGCTGAGCTTGTTAGGCGAGATTTTCGAACTGTTCGACGGCTACATCCTTGATCGTTTCCCCTTGTTCCCATGTTGACGTTTTCTCCAATTGCATCGCAGAAAGAGTTTAAATAATCCACCCGGAGTAGATTTAATGGAGCCGTCTTCCCAACATGGGTGTCTTCTTGCGAAACTGTAATTGTCGAACACTCGAAAAGTCACCGTCATCCTTTTTTCTAATGCTGGGCGCAAGTGATTCCTCCGACGAGTGATGTGCATAGAAATCCCTGTCTTGAAATACGTCATGGATAACTAAATCTCCTGGTTTCTGCATTGAGTTTGCAGACAAGGGCCTTCTCACTTCAGCAATGACGAACGTATCGTCCTCGTTCCCATCCTTCGGTTTCGACGGAGGGTATGTTCTCAATGGTCTTGATAAAGAGGAGAGAGCGACTAAAGGCGCGCAAGGGCATCGAGGTGAAGATGTCGCCGAGCTCCATCCTTTCTTCTCAGGATTTGGAAGTCAGCAAGGGAATCTGAGCAGCAAGGGAGTCCATTTGCCCGACCGATCGCAGCAGCTCGGGGCGAACAGTATGGTCCCGGATCAGCTCAATCTGAATGTTTCCTCTCCACCAGCGTTAGGATCTGAGGAGAGTCCAGAGTTCGGGAATATGCAAAAACCGATGGTGCCTCCGTCTTCGATGGCGTCTTTGGAGCTCCTCAGCAACTACTGGACGGTGCTTAAGAAGTTGAAGAGAGACGAACCGCGTGAGCCCAATCGAGAGGCTCCGGAGGGCCAGCCGAAGCTGTCAACGGAAGAGATAATGAAAGCGGCTGGGACTAGGTACATCCAGTTTCAAGATCAAAGGGACAACTGTCTCTCCCTGCTCACGCACCCTCACGGTCCGGCCTTTTCCGGCCTCTCCGAGGAAGACTTGAAAGAGGTCGAACTCGCCCAGTTGCTTCTAGCGGCAGCCGAGAAAGTAGGCGACCAGGAATTTGACGGCGCCAGCAGATTGCTTTCGTATTGCGAACTGTTGGCGTCGAAGAGAGCAAGCCCAGCACAGAGAATCGTCCTGCACTTCGTGGAGGCTCTCCGAGACAGGATCGATAGAGAAACTGGACGGAGTATCAGTATGAAGGGAGCTGAAGGAAAGGCAGGATCGATAAGTCGATGCTTGAGCACAAATCTCACGACTCTTAAAATGCACGCGCACCTTCCCTTCAATCAAGTCACTCAATTCACTGCGCTACAAGTAATCATCGAGCATACAGTGTCAGCAACCCGAATCCATTTGATAGATCTCCAGATAAGAAGCGGAATCCAGTGGATCGTTTTGATACAAGCTCTAGCTGAGCGGAAAGGAGACCCGGTTGAGCTTCTCAAGATAACTGCGGTCGGGTCAGTAGACAGAGAGAATATAGAAGAAGCAGGTAAGCGACTAGGAAGCATCGCGAAATCGATGAAAATTCCCTTTTCGTTCCAGGTAGTCTTTCTGCCGAACTTAGAAGAGATTAGGGAAGAGCTATTTATCTTAGAGGACGGCGAAGCCATAGCAGTCTACGCACCGTTGGTACTGAGGACTATGATCGCAAGGCCAACTTCCCTCGAGAAACTGATCAGTGTCCTTAGGAATCTCAACCCGTCCGTGATGGTGATGACCGAAGTGGAGGCGAACCACAACTCTCCTTCCTTCGCGGCCCGCTTCATTGAAGCCTTGTTCTTCTACAGCGCATATTTCGACTGCCTCGAGATGTGCATGACTCGGGAGACGGAGTACCAGACTATCGTGGAGGAATTGTTCAGCAGCGGATCAGGAACATAGTATCGATGGAGGGCCACGAGAGGGTCATGAGGAGCGTGAAGATCGACGTGTGGAGGGCGTTCTTTGTGAGGTACCGAATGGTCGAGATCGAGTTCAGCGATGCCTCCTCTATCATGCTCACCTGGTTGCAAAGCAGTTCACTTGCGAGAGGTTTTGCACGCTTGACCGAGACGGCAATTGCCTGCTGGTTGGCTGGAAAGGGACCCCGATGTTCTCTCTCTCAGCTTGGAAGTTTCCGTGAGAGAGAGAGAGAGAGAGAGAGAGAGAGAGAGAGAGAGAGCCTTCAAAAGTTCATGAAGTGTGAATCTTATTCTGCAGACTATATGACAGTCTCTTCCTGAATCACTTCATGTACTTGGGAAGCAGTTTGCTCCTGCTCTCTCTACGATCGTGAATCCATTCAAAAGTTCATGAAGTGTGAATCTGATTGGACTATATGCTCTTCCTGAATTTCAAGAACAGTTTGCTCCTGCTCTCTCTACGATCGTGAATCCAAAGTTGTCAAGACGATTCAGATCGGAGATCCTAGAAGAGATCAGTGTAATGTGCGATTACTAGAGCTGAATCATTGCTGCAAATCTTATAATGAGTGGTTTCTGAGTATGCTAACTTACAGCTTTTGAGTTGCAATGTAGGGTACTCAGTAATCATGTTCTACTGTCATGAACAAAGGATATATACTTGAAAGACAAGAATAGTTTGTACTTTTATTTTCATTTTTATCAACGACTTAAATTTGCTGACTCTTATATGAGTTCACCAATCTTTATTTGAATGATTTTCTAGCATTTTTTTTTTAAATCACCAAAGATTTTCAAATTTAGTCATCTTTTATTAGTTTTTTTCTTTTTTGAACACATTTAATTTATCAACCTTTTTAAATTTTGCATTTATTTTTTTTCCAATTTTCTCAAATTGGTCATCTTTTAGTTTTAGTTTTATTTGTTATTTTACAAAAATTAACATGATAATTTATCAACTCTGTATTTTTTTAATTAACCAAATGTAAATTTTAAAACTGGCTCATGAACTGATCACGTGATTGGTCACAAAAAAAAAAAAAAAAAAAAAAGAAGTATTACAAGATGAGCATAAAAGTGAACTTTCTCTCAACTCTTATTTTAATTATAAATAAAAGATATTAGCACGCTTTACATTGAATTTGATAGAAGTAATTAGAAAGGAAAGCAAGAAATACAGATCATCATTAGATAAAAGATTGGAAGGGATTAAATTATAATGTTAGTTGAATACAAAGGAGGGAGAAGAAAGAAAAAAATATGCAATACAACATAAATAATAATAAATTTATATTTAGAAATGAATATGGTATAAAAACATAAGTGACAAAGGTGTGTATAGGAAATAGGGACCGCCCAAAACCAAACCAAATCACTGGTCCAGAACTGGCTATTTCCATAGAAATTGGTTCCGGTTCTCAATTTTAATATAAATTAGAATCGGTGAATATTAGTTTGATTTCCGGTTCTAAACATGGAATCATTCACACGTCCACTCAAACTGTACCTACACACACATTTATTAGTGTCCACCTTCAGAAGAATAAAGCATAGGCATTGACCTATAATTCATAATGCTAAGAACTCTAGTGTGTTTCTCAAGTAATTAGTTGCCTACTCTATTTAATGTGAAAAAGAAGTAATGATGTCTTGTATTCGATTCTAAATTCTTCTTGCCAACCCATTAAAAAAATTCTCTTTTGGTTGCGATGGTTAGAGAGCACCATCCACGGAGGAGATCTCGTTTCATGTTGGTGGCGAAAGAGGCGGTGAGAGATGGGCATTGCCTGCATCTTGGCATCTCAGCTACTCCATTCCTCTTGAAGCATATGAGGGACGTGAAAGTGGCAATGAGGGATTAGGATTGGGACCAGATTTATGGACCCACTTGGGAATTGGACTAAATTAATTGTCCAAGTTCGGTCCGATTTTAATTCCAATTTTTCGATATTTGTCCTTAGCGGGTGGTTCCCAATTCCAGGTGGGAATTGCCCACTCATACTGTAATTTGCCCTTGATAAGTGAGAAAGAAGGAAAAAAAATTATTTATTAAATATAAGTCCTCAATTTTTTTTTTTTTTTCTTATTTGAACAAATTTGGGGATTTAAAATTGATCAAAATTGACTTTTAGTTGAAATCATGCATTTGTTTCATGAAAAATTCAAAATTTTAAAAGTATTTTTTGAAAAATAATTAGTTATATCACTTAAAAAATTAGTTAACGAAGAATATTTTTTTATTATTTAACTATATTTATAAGTGATGAAAATATATTTCATTTACTAAATTTTATAGAGGATGCGCTTTTTCCACTTCTTATTTGGCTCAAACACTCCATTTTATAGTGTGTTAACCATATCGCCCATTGCTTTTTCCTTCTTTAAATGTTGTACCACACATATGGTCAAATGTGGGGTCCATGAGGTCCTCTTTGAATTTGTTTATTCTTTTTCTTCCACTTTCCTTCTTCTGATTGCTTATGTTTGAAGTGTATTGCAGTCCTCTTCGTCTTCCTTCGACACAACCTTGCACACCAACAATTGGATGGTCTCGTGGGGCCTCACGAGCTTCCTCCCTACCTCACCATAGCCCCTCATAAGTCCTTAGCATGTCTAGCAGAACCATATGCCGGCATAAGCTTCATTGAGATATAATTCTCTGCGGCGATCTTTTAATTCTTATAATGATTTCTGAAAATTGAAACAAAATGATGAAAGATGTTCTAACTTATAGGTAATATAAGCATAGATTTAAACTTGAAGAGGATAACTTTGATGCATCTAAAAATGGCCACTCAAGAGGATAAAGAGCTTGACACTCTCATCAAGAAATCATCCTGACAAATCCAAAAGTCCCTAATCAATAAAACCACTAAGATGAAAAAGGAAGGCAGATGGAAAAGGAAGAAACAAATAAACAAAATCCCAAATAGGGCCCACTTTTGACTCTTTACGTGTACAACTTGGAAAAAATGTATTATAGTCAATACATTGTAAGGAGGGACAAATAAGAAAAGCACATTCTTTTTTGTGAGAGATAATAATCAATCATTTTTGGGAAAATGTCTTTCAAATCTTAGGTATTCTATGAAATAAACACTTTAATTAAATAATAATGTGTTTTCACGATCCTTCCTCATTCCTCTGTATCGCTCTTAATCAAACACGGCGTTAAAGAATGTTCGATTTTTTAAGGTAAATGAAAATCAAATTGCTTAATTAGAAAGAAAAGAAGTCTATGTCTTCTCTATTTAGATACAAACTTTCGGCACCCTTCCGTCTCATCTCGGTCGGCTGAGCTTCTTAGGCGAGATTATCGAACTGTTCGACGGCTACGTCCTTGGACCGTTTCCCCTTGTTCCCTTGTTGACGTTTTCTCCAAATGCATTGCAGAAAGAGTCTAAATAATCCATCCGGAGTTAGATTTAATGGAGCCTTCTTCCCGACGCGGGTGTCTTCTTGCGAAGTTGTAGTTGTCGAACACTCGACAAATCACTATCATCTATTTTTAATGCTGTGCGCAAGTGATTTTTCCGACGGGAGTTGTCCATAGAAATCCTTGTCTTGAAATACGTCATGGGTAACTGGTTCTTCTGGTTTCTGCATCGAGTTTGCAGACGAGGGCCTCCACGCTTTAGCAATGGCGAACATCTCGTTCTCGTTCCCGTCCTTCGGTTTCGGCGAAGGGTATGTTCTCGATGGTTTTGATAAAGAGAGGAGAGCGACCGAAGGCGTGCGAGAGCATCGAGGTGAAGATGTTGCCGAGCTCCATCCTTTCTTCTCGGGGTTTGGAAGTCAGCAAGGGAATTTGAGCAGCAAGGGAGTCCATTTGCCCGACCCATCGCAGCAGCTCGTGGCTAACTCTATGGTCCTTGATCGGTTCAATCTGAAAGTTTCCTCTCCACCAGCATTAGGATCTGAGGACAGTCTGGAGTTCGGGAATACGCGAAAACCGATGGTGCCTCCGTCTTTGAAGGCGTCTTTGGAGCTCCTCAGCAACTATTGGACGGTGCTCAAGAAGTCGAAGAGAGACCAACTGCGGGAGCCCAATAGTGAGGTTCCGGTAAGCCAGCCGAAGCTGTCGACCGAAGAGATAATGAGAGTGGCTGGGACTCGGTACATCGAGTTTCAAGATCAAAGGGACAACTATTTCTCCCTGCTCACACACCCTTATGGTCCTACCTTTTCCGGCCTCTCCGAGGAAGACTTGAAAGAGGTCGAACTAGCTCAGTTGCTTCTAGCGGTGGCCGAGAAAGTAGGCGACAAGCAATTCGACTGCGCCAGCAGAGTGCTTTCGTATTGTGAACTGTTGGCATCGAAGAGAGGGAGTCCGGCACAGAGAATCGTTCTGCACTTCGTGGAGGCTCTCCGAGACAGGATGGTTAAAGAAACCGGACGGAGTATCAGTATGAAGGGAACCGAAGGAAAGGCAGAACCGGTAACTCAAGGCTTGAGCTTTAATCTCACAACTCTTAAATGCCGCAGGTAACTCCCCTTCGCTCAAGTCGCTCAATTCACTGCGCTACAAGTAATCATCGAGCATACGGTGTCGGCTGCCAGAATCCATTTGATAGATCTCCAGATAAGAAGCGGAATCCAGTGGATCGTGTTTATGCAAGCTCTCGCTGAGCGGAAAGGAGAGCCCATTGAGCTTCTCAAGATAACGGCGGTCGGGTCAGAATGCAGAGAGATGGAAGAGGCAGGCAAGAGACTAGCAAGCGTCGCAGAATCGATGAAAATTCCCTTTTCGTTCCGGGTAGTCTTTCTGCCGAACTTGGAAGACATTAGGGAAGAACTGTTTAACATAGAGGATGGCGAAGCCGTGGCAGTCTACGCGCCACTGGTGCTGCGGACTATGATCACGAGGCCGACTTCCCTCGAGAATCTGATCGGTGTCATCGGGAATCTAGAGCCGTCCGTGATGGTGATGACCGAAGTGGAGGCGAACCACAACTCTCCTTCCTTCGTGGCCCGCTTCATCGAAGCCTTGTTCTTCTACAGCACCTACTTCGACTGCCTCGAGACGTGCATGACTCAGGAGACCGAGGACAAGACCATCATGGAGGAATTGTTCAGCGATGGGATCAGGAACATAGTCTCAGCGGAGGGCCACGAGAGGGTCACCAGGAGTGTGAAGATCGACGTGTGGAGGGCGTTCTTCGCAAGGTACCGAATGGTTGAGATCGAGTTCAGCCATGCCTCGCTCTATCATGCCCACCTGGTCGCGAAGCACTTCATCTGCAAGAGGTTTTGCACACTCGACCAAGACGGCAATTGCCTGCTGGTTGGCTGGAAAGGGACCCCGATGTTCTCTCTCTCAGCTTGGAAGTTTCAGTGAGAGAGAGAGGGAGAGGAGAGGAGAGGAGTCTGCCTGCCTTTAAAAGTTCATAAAGTATGAGTCTTGATCTGCAAACTATATGACACTCTCTTCCTGAATCACTCCTTGTACTTGGGAAGCAGTTTGCTCTTCTGATCGGCGTTTCCGAGACATGCTCTCTCTACGATCGTGAATCTGAGTCGTCAAGACGATTCAAAATTCAGATCGGAGAGCCTAGAACAGATCAGTGTAATGTGCGATTACTAGAGATGAATTATTGCTGCAAATCTTGTAATTTGAATGGTTTCTGTGCATGCTAACTCACAGCCTTTGAGTTGCAATGTCTGGTACTCAGTGATCATGCTCTATTGACATGAACGAAGGCATATTTACTTGGAAGACAAGAATAGTTTGTACTTTTATTTTCATTTCTTATCAACGCCTTAAATTTGCTGACTCTCATATGAGTTCACCAATCTTTATTTGAACGATTTTCTAACCTTTTTTTTTCGATTGAATCATCAAACATGGGTTCTTTTTCATTTATCAACTTTCGTTATCTTTTATTAGTTTTTTATTTGTCTTTTATACGAACACATTAAATTTATCAACTCTTTTTATGAATTTACCAGCATTTATTGATATGATTTACCAACTTTTCTCATATTGGGTAAACAAGTAGTTTTGGATTACCCACCCTTGTTTTGAAAAATTAAGATGATAATTAAATACTGGGGGGAGGGGCATATCTGTATTTGCAGATTTAAATAACCAACTAGCAACTATCTAAAACTACGAGATGAGCATAAAAATGAACTCTCTCTCAACTCTTACTTTAATTATAAATAAAAGAGATTAGCACGTTTTACGTTGAATTCGATAGAAGTGATTAGAAAGGAAAAGAAGAAACATAGATTGTCATTAGAGAAAAGATTTGAAGGGAATAAACTGTAATGTTAGTTGAATACAAAGGGGGGAAATGGATATAGCATAAATACATAAGTGATAGGGGTGTGGATGAGGAATCAAAAACTGCCCAAAATCAAATCAAACCGGCCCCGAATCGGTGGTTCCCATAGGAACTAGTCCAGTTCTCAATTTCAATTTTGGTGAGCGCTAGTTCAGTTATTAGTTCAAAGTGTGGGATTGCCTACCCGTCCACTTGAACCAGACCTACACACATATGTAAGTGTCTAGATTAGCATATGCATTCACTCATAATTCAGAATGTTAAGAGCTCAAGTGAGTTTCATGTCCTTTGCCAAACATTTAATTGCGCTCCTTAAGTAACCGATTGCCCACTCTATTTAATGTGAAAAAGAAGTCGTGATGTATTGTATTCGATTCCTTAAATTCTTCTTGCCAACCCATTAAGAAATTTCTCTTTTGGTTGTGATAGCTGAAGAACACCATCCAACGGAGAAAACCTCATTTCATGCCAGCGGTGAGAGATGGGTGTTACCCACATCTCGGCATCTTGACTTCTCTATCCCGCTTGAAGCATGTAAGGGACGCAACAGCGATAGTGAGGGATTGGGATTGGGGACCAATTCCATGGACCCACTCAAGAATTGAACCAAACTGACTGTCCGGGTTTGGTTTCAATTCTCGGTTCTAATTTTTCAAAATCAAATTTTAGTGGGCGGTTCCCAATTATAGGGTGTGAATTGCCGACCCAAACCGTGTTCGCCCCTTATAAGCAGGAAAGAAGGAAAATAAATTGTTTACTAAAACATAAGTCCCTAAAAAAAAATCTTCTTATTTGAACAAATTTTGGGGGATTTAAAATGTACTCAAGATTGATTTTACTAATCGATTGCCTTTTCCTTGAAATGTGCATTTGTTTCACAAAAAATTCAAGATGTTAAAAATGTTTTTCAAAAACTGATGGTTATATAGCTTAATAAAATTAGTTAACAGAGAATTTTTTATTATCCGATTATTTTTGTGAATGATGAAATTATTTTTCATTTGCTAATCTTTATAAGGTCACACTTTGTTCACTCCTCGTTTTGCTCCAACACTCCACTTTATAGTGTACTGACCATATTACCCATCTTTTTTTCCTTCTTCAAACGTCGTACCCCACATGGTCGAATGTGGGGCCCATGGGATCCTTTTATGAATTTATTTCTTCTTTTTCTTTCACTTTCCTTTTTTTTATGGCTTGTGTTGAAGTGTATTGTCCGCCCTTCCTCATCTTCCTCCTCCGACACAATTAGGGGTGTATAACCAAATCGGTTTTACCTAAGAGCCAAATCGAATTGCTCGAAGAATAGATCCCATAACCAGTTTCCATTGAAACAAGTTCTAAATTTTCGAAACCAATTGTAATTGGTCTAGTAATAGGTTCTAAGTGAATACCTACCCGAGATTCGGATTGGACCGCCCTATTTTGGGGCCGATTTTGGTATCAGTTTTATAAGCTAAAAAGTCAAATTTGTAATTTTTTTTTACCATAAATCCTGACCTTATTACTCTTACCTCCTTTATCCTTCTTCAAAACTCCTCGCCAGAATTTTTATAGATGAATGGAGAAGGAAGTTTTATAACTTATGTTTCATATTACGTATTTGAACTTTTTATCGTTTATAATTGTATGTTGTTAAATTAATGTCTTGAGTTTGAATTAATTGAATTTGTCGATAAACTTTTTTTTTTTGAAAGATTGGAAATTGGATGAAGAAAGACGAAAAAATTTCCTTTCTTGGACTTCCTCTTTTAGATGTGCAAAACAAGACAAAAGACGAAATAAGAGATAAATGAAAAAGAAAGAAAAAAAGGGAAGGTTTTCTTCTCCATTGTGTAGTGTATGAATCCCTCTTCTAAAGAAGGAAAGAAAAGCGGGGCCCAAGGTCCAACTTTTGACTTTGGACACAACACACAACTAGGTTTTCTTTTCTTTTTGCAAGTGATAGACGCACGCACATGCCCAATAGAAGCCGCAAGACCAGTTGAAGAGAGCCACGCACGAAGAGAGAAGAAGCATATGAGTTCATCTTTTTTGCATACGTAAAAACAGCTTGAATGCACGGTAATTTTCTGTTGTGAGTTTATATTTAAGTGAGTTGTTTATTTATAAACACTTTGGTTTGAGGTTAAATCTAGGTGTGGGAAACATTCAAGTGTGTAAGCGATTGTAAACTCTGATTATAGTGAATTATTTGCTGCTGGCTCTCCCTGTGGACGTAGGTATCGATACTTGGATTGAACCACGTAAATTTATGATGTCCTTATTATTTCTCATTTATTTATCTGGTAATTTCGCGTTAACATAAATTGCAAAATCCTATCATTTTTGTGTATTATATTCCAACAATTGGTATCAGAGCTTGGGATCCGATTTCTTGATTATGATTTGAAGCTTTTGCTTATCTAATTATTATCTAGAAATTTTGTTATTATAATTATGTTTGAGAAGAAATTTGAAATTGAGAAGTTTAATGGGAGCAACGACTTTGTGTTATGGAGCATCGAAATGCGGGCATTATTGACAACCAAGGTTTAGCCAAGGCACTAGATGGTGAAGATGAGTTGCTGATTATAAAGAAAGCCTTTGAGAGAGTAGAGCTAATGGAAAGAACAAAGAGCACAATCCTATTAAATTTGTTGGATGAGATCTTAATAGAGATTGCTGAAGAGAAGGATGCCACAACATTATGGGCAAAACTTTAAGTACTCTATGTGAAGAAAGTTTGATCAATTGCTTGCGATGTGCCCCTCCTCGTGACACTCAAAGCACTTTACGCGTCCCTTGGACTTTCTATGTCGTGATTTCGATCCGCTTTTACCTCTACTGTTAGTAGGCCCTCGATGTTGTTCTTTACCTCGAATTGATAGTGCTTGCGTTACTCTTTGTGCTAGACTGTCATCTCGCAACTTTCTCTACCACTTCTTAGCTTCATTCGACCAAACGACCAGTTGAGTATATTCATTCAGACGTTTGGGGCCCATCTTCGGTTCCTTTGAAAGGAGGTACCCAATATATGCTAATATTTATCGATGACTATTCAAGGAAGGTATGGTATATATTCTGAAACACAAATATGTTATGTTTAATTGGTTCAAGAAATTTAAGGCATTGATTAAGAAGTAGTCGGATAAACAAATCAAGTGCTTGAGAATCGATAATGGCATGGAATTCTATGGTAAAGATTTTACCGAGTTTTGTGAAAAAAAAGGTATTGTGAGACATCGCACAGTATTTGGGATATCATAACAAAATAGTGTGGCAGAACGGAAGAACAAAACTTTGCTTGAGCTAGCTCAATGCATGCTTTCGCATATAGGACTTGGCAAGGAATTTTGGGCCAAAATAGTGAATGTGGCTTGTTACCTAATTAATTAATCTCCATTATTTGCTATCGAGTAGAAGACTCATGAAAAAGTATGGTCAGAGAAACCTATTGATTATTTCGGATTACATATATTTGAATGTCCTGCGTATGCTCATGTGAGTGATGGTAAGTTTGAGTTAATTGCGAAGAAGTGAATATTTTTGAGTTATGTACATGGGGTGAAAGGCTACCGGTTGTGATGTACAGATCACTCGGTTTTTTAATCAGCAAAGGCGTGATCTTTGATGAGACTGCAATACTTCAACGGAGTAATTCTGAGACACAACTAGCTAAAAAGACATATCATTGTGTTATTAGTGAGGTGGAGCTTCAGGAGGAGACCTCGAATGTAACTAAAGTTGAGACTGTAGATGAAGTCGCAGTTCCTGAAGTCGGTGATAATGAACAACTAGTAAAGTCACAACATACTATAACTGCATATAGATAGAGAATGGAAATTAAATTGCCGATATATTATGGTTATACATATATTGCTTATGCATTAACGGTAAGTGATGATGTGGAGACATATGAGTTTTCGTCTTACTTTGAGGTGATGGCTAGTTTGAAGTCATCACAGTAACTAGGGGTTATGAGTGAAGAGATGGAATCACTCCATCTAAATCAAACATGGGAGTTGGTCAAAGTATCAAAGAGCCAAAAGATTGTCAGAAGTAAATGGATCTTTAAACAGAGAGAGGACATTCCCGGTGTCGGAACGGCGAGATATAAGGCGAGACTTATGGCGAAGGGATATATACAGCGTGAGGGCATTGACTATAATTGGGTGTTCTCTCTTGTGGTAGGACATACTTTTATTCGTGTTTTATTTGCTTTAGTTGCTTCACAGGATCTCAAGTTAGAGCAACTAGATGTGAAAACTGCATTTCTTCACGGTGAGTTGGAGGAGTAGATTTACATGAGACAACCAAAATGATTTGCTATTTCCGGTAAGGAATATCATGTTTGCTTATTGAAGAAATCTTTGTATGGGCTGAAATAGTCTCCTAGGCAGTGGTATAAATGTTTTGATACCTTCATGGCTAATCAAGACTACACAAAAAGTTAGATGGATAGCTGCATTTAATTGGAGGATGATTTTTTGATTTATCTACTCTTATATGTTGATGATATACTGATATGTCTGATATTGATATACTAAAGAGGCAGTTAAATGCTGAATTTGAGATGAAAGATTTAGATGCTGTAAATAAAATATGGGGTATAGATATTTTGCGTGATAGGACTGCAGGAGTTTTACGTCTATCTCATAAGAAATATATTAAGAAGATCATTGCACGTTTTAATATGCAGTCGACAAAATCTGTAAGTACACATTTAGTGAAACACTTTAAACTTTCAGATAAATTATCACTGCAGACTAAGGATGAGGAGGAGCATATGTCCCGTGTTTTTATTCTAGTGCCGTGGGTATACTATGGTATACACCTGGTATTTCACAAGCTATAAGTGTGGTTAATCGCTATATGAAGCATCATGGTAAAACTCATTGAGAAGCTGTAAAGTGGATCCTCAAATATTTGAAGGGAACAACAAACGTAGGTATAGTATATTTGAGGGACAACAATAGTAGTAAGACCACTGGTTGTGGATTTGGATCATGTCGGTCACTTGGATGATCGCAGATCTTTGGCAGGGTATGTGTTTACGCTAGCAAGTGGTTCAATTAGTTGGAAATCGTCCTTACAAGATCACATTGCTTTGTTTTCGACTGAGGTAGAGTATACGGCACTAACTTTTGTAGTGAATGAGGCGATATAGTTACAAAGTTTGCTCTCGAACTTTAGGTTAGAACAGAAAAATATAAATATACACTATGATAACCAAGGCGTGATGTATTTGGCGTATAATCCAATTTATCACAAGCGAACGAAGCATATCAACATCAGGTATCACTTTATTCAAGATGTTTTAGCTAAGGGTAATGTTATTGTTAAAAAGATTGCTACAGTAGATAACTCGGTAAACATGAAGATTAAGTTTATTTTTTTAGCGAAGCTCAAGCTTTGCTTGAGCTCTATTGAAGTTTGTGGAGAGTGAGTGCTCGTTAGGACATTGGGAGAGCAGCATGGATGATGAGCACTATAACTTAGCTTCAAACATCAAGTTAAGGTGAATAATTATTAAATTAATGTCTCGACTTTAAATTCGAATAACGATTTGTTAAACAGAATTTGTTAATAAAGTTTTTCTTTGAAGGATTGGAAATTGGATGAAGAAAGCAAAAATAATTTCCTTTTTTGGACTTTCTCTTTTGGATGTGCAAAATAGGACAAAAGAGAAAATAAGAGATAAAAGACAAAGGAAAAAAAAAAGGGAAGGTTTTCTTTTCCATCGTGCAGTGTACGAATCCTTCTTTTAAAGAAGGAAAGAAAAGTGGGGCCCAAGGTCCAACTTTTGACTTTGGGCACAACACATGCCTAGGCTTTCTTTTATTTATGCAAGTGATAGACGTACGCACAAGCCTCGGTGGAAGCCGCAAGACAAGCTGAAGAGAGCCGCGCACCAAGAGAGAAGAAGCATACGAGTTATTTTTTCTGCATACGTAAAGTGTTTTACTTTGAGCTTAAATGCGCAATAATTTTGTGTCGTGACTACGTATTCATCTTATGAATTCTTGTTTTTATCAGCCTAAGATTTATGTTATTTATCTTTTACTTTGAATCGTTTCTTTACTCATAACCTCATATAATATTGCCATAAAAAGATGAACTAGAAAAAGAAGTAGAAAAATAAAACAAGTTGTCGAGTAAACTTGGAACCGAACCTAGAAAATGGCATAAGTTCTAGAATCAGTTCCAAACAAACAGGGGTAGGTTCTAGGGTCTAAAAACTGGGAATAGATTATAACAGGATTAGTTTCACCCACCCTGAAATCGATCATCTCTAAACACAGCTATGCACACCAATACCCAAGTGTTCTCATAGAACCTAACAAGCTTCCTCTCACCTCACCATTGCCCTTCACAAACCCTTGGCATGTTTGGCAGAACCACCCCTGTATCGACACAAGCTTTCTTGAGATGTAATTCTCTCAATGATCTTTTGATTCTTCTCGTGATTTTGGAGAATTGAAATAGATGAGCGAGATGTTCAAGCTTGGAGATAACATGAGCAAAGACCTGAACTTGAAGAGGGTAACTCTTGATGCATATAAAAAAAGGCCACTCGGATAAAGAACTTAACATTCACATCAAGAAATCATAGCAAGCAACAACATCGACAAATTAAGAAGCCCCTCATCAACAAAACCAGCAAGATGAAAAAGGAAAGTTGAAGGAAAAGAAAAAACAAATTAAAAAATTTTTTTAAATAGGCCCCACTTTTGACTTGCAAGTAAAACATGGAAAAAATGAGGGTACTATAATCAATGCATCGTAAAAGGGAGTGTCAAAATCAAATGAGAAGTGAAATTTTTTTTATCTTTTTTATAAGTAATATAACTAATTATTTTTAAAAAAAAAAAAGGTCCTTTAAATCCCATATTCCGTGAACCAAACGCACCGTAATTAAATAAGAATGCGCTTTGACGATCCTTCCTCATTCCTCTTAGTCGCTCTCAATCAAACACGGCGTTGAAAAATTTTCCATTTTTTCAATGTGAATGAAAACCAACTTGCTTAATTAGAAAGAAAAGAAGTCCACGTCAGTGCGCGCCACGTGTCCGTCGCCAACCCCCAGGACGCACGCGAACAGGACAGGAGGAGTTCTCACGCTTTCCTCGTTGGGGGCGCTGCGTACGTGCAGAGGACGCAGAGCAAGCGAGGAGCGGAGCTGAGCTCAGCCATGGTGTCCAAGGCGGCGAGCGACTCCGGCACCAAGTCCAGGGTCAGTCTCTCTCTCTTTCTCTCTCTCTCTCTCTCTCTCTCTCTCTCTCTCTCTCTCTCTCTGCCCTTTTTGGAGCCGCCTTTTGGTCGGAGCGGACATGGGTCGTTCGTCAGCACCTCCTCTGTGTCGGAATTGTCTACTGTGCAATCGATACGAGTGAAGATTCGGACCCTGCTCGTTTTTCATCGATCGAAGTCGCTACCCTTGAACGAGGGTCTCGTTTCGTCTGCCACGCGGCGGTCGCATGTCGTGATAAAGGCAGCTATTTTTTGTTCTGTCTCCCGATTCTTGATCATGGTGGTTTCCGTTTTAGGTATAGTTGGTCGTCGCGAATTCGAGTGATTGATCATCTGGGTTTCTCGATATTCACTTTGGTTCTTTTGTGGTGTGGCAGAAGTGGGGCGGGGAGCAGTCGAATGTGGGTGTTGGAAACTTGGTCTCCAAGATAAATCTGCTCAGAAAGCAAATTCAAGCTGAGAGGACTTCTGCGATCAAAGTGAGCTGCTCTTGTTTAGCTGGATATATGTGTGTGTGTGTGTAAGCGTGCGTGTGTGTGCATGCTTTTTCGATTAATGATTTCACTTGATGAGCTCTGTAAGTGATGGTCTTTTGAGATTAGTTAGCTTGGTAGTGAATGCTGCGATATGGCATGAATCCACTCCTGATTCTATCACGCAGGAGAAGTTTGAGAAAAATGGGAAGAAGGTAGAAGATCATGTACGCCAGCTCTTGTCGGAAGCATCAAAAAACGATGGCCTCAGTAATATACTGTTGTCGAGGATTGAGAATCCTCTTGGGAAGTTTAGCGCGTTTGGTCAAGGATCGGGTGATAAAGATGGCATTCACGGTCACGAATTGTCATCCTTTGTGGGCACCAAGCTTCCATATACGGAGAAATTACCTCCGTACACCACATGGATATTCTTGGATAGGTACGGCTTGTTGGTAAACATCGTTGGCTTTGGTAAAAGCACTGAAGCCCCACTTGTTAGCATGTTTCACACACGCTCATTGTCATGAGTGCAGGCAAGTGCTCACACTGCCATCTCTAAGTGATGATTCTAATTGGACACATCTTGCAGGAATCAGAGAATGGCTGAAGACCAGTCAGTGGTTGGGAGAAGACGTATATATTATGACCAACATGGCAGTGAAGCACTCATTTGCAGCGATAGTGAGGAAGATATGACCGAGCCTGAGGAAGAAAAGCATGACTTTTCTGAATCTGAGGATCGCATACTATGGTAAGTGCGTAGTTTTAAAAGGATATCAGGTCAGGTATTTCTTATTTGCTTCTAGAGAGGCTTAAGTATAACATGATCAGGTTTCTGCAACATGTGGAGAGAGTTTGTTTGCATGTGTCGTCTCTTGGCAAGATAAGTTGACACTTGAGATTGATGGAAGTGGAAATTCAAACATATACTTTGTCATGAAGAGATTAGGAACTGCTTGAGGAAAAGCTGATTTCCCGAAATTTTGAAAGAAAAGCCTAGTTTTCTTTTTCCTGTTAAACATGGTAGAGTATGACAGCTAAAACAACTGTTTTAGTGAAGTTATCCAGACCTTAATAAGTGGAAACTCATGAAGAGAGTCCAAACTTTAATTAGAATTGCCTTATTGATATGAATTGAATCTCCCTGTGATAATTCCAGGATGGCATTTGAGGACCATGGTCACAGTGAGGATGTACAGAACATTGTGAGCCAGTTCGTTGGGGGCACCAAATTAGAAATCCAGGTGATCTAAACAAGATCATGATTCTTTGACAAAAGTATTGAACTGGTGATTTGTGCTCATTTGATTGAAAAAAGTACATAGTTCATAAGAAAATCCTTCTTGTGTTGACTTCTGATTTGAGAGATATATTTGATTCTGGATCTGCAGGAGAGATACAAATTTCTTAAAGAGAACCATGAAAAGAAACAAAACAAAATCTCAAAAACTCTGGAGATGTGGGAACTGATAAGGGAATATATCTGGACAAGACCCTCAGTGCTGCTTTAGATTCTTTTGACAATCTTTTCTGTCGTCGTTGCTTGGTATGCATTCAGAGACCATTTCCTTTCCTTCTCTCTGTTTTGGCTAAGGAAGAAGGCATCAAAACCATGCTTATCTTCTTGGGAATTTCCACAGCTATTTGATTGTCGTCTTCATGGCTGTTCCCAAAGCTTAATTATTCCTGTAAGTGGAGCAGCGGCTATATCACAGAATTTCCCTCCTACTTTAATTTTACTATATTCTTATAGGCTTTTCTTGACAGAGTGAAAAGCAGCCCTATTCTCTTGAGCATGAAGAAGATGGAAAACCTTGTGGTGATCAGTGCTACCTGAAGGTATGTGCAACTGAATTTCTCATAAAGAAATATTTTCAATAAATTAAAAGTAGCCTTCCCTCTGGGCTTAGCTTGGGCAGACTCATGTGTGCTTGCATGCGCATGCGCGCAAGAGAGAAGTGGGTGGTGGATGGGATATGGGCCACAGAGTGGATGCCGGTTTAAGTGATGTAGGATGAGGGTACATGTTGCGTGCTTTACAGTTTCCATCATATTATGTGGGGGATGCAATGGAAATGCTTCTAAATGGTTGTCAGTTTTTCTTTAAATAGTCTCAGTCGTCTCCGTGTTCAAATCTACTCCTTTTATCCACTCATAAACTGACCTACAGCCATAAGAACACTGTTTATCTTTATTGTGCAATTTGACAATCTGCCCCCTTTGTTTTTTGGTGGGGGGGAGGGGGGAGGGGAGGAATGTGTGGCAATCTAATATTATTCGGGATTACTTGCAGTTGAATAAGTTGAATACTATCAAGGCTTCATTGGAATTTTCTGATATTGATGTCTCCAATGGAATGAAAAGGGAAACATTAAGAGAGAAAGAGGAAAGCAGGAGATCCTCTAGTGCTGAAGAGCTGGTCACTGCAGATCACAGCACAGGCATCACCCAAGAGCAGCAAGCGATACCTTCTTCCTCTGAAGGTATTGATGTAGATCCACAGTGTCATAAATCTGTTATTGCGGTAGGCACTGAGATTGCTGGAAAGTGTAAGAATATAGAGAAGGAAATTACTGCACCACAAGACCCAAAACTCATTCCTGATGATTTTGGCGGATTCCCTGTTAAAAAACAGAAGATAATGCTATCACCTCATCCCGATGTATCCAGTAAAGCAGAGTTTTACCCGGTCATTGTTGACACTGCAGAGGATTCCACTTTCAGTGATTCTGGCAAACTTGGATTTTCTGGCGGTCCTTCCAGTGATAAGAGTGAGGACCTTGTTATAAATGAAGAGGAAGATGTCGTGGGGCTACCTGCTTTAGTAAAGACTTCCAGTAATGCTGGAGAACTGGGCACTATGAGAGATGAAGGCAATGTTGTTGCAGAGGCACCTAAAGTGAAGCGAAAATCTAATGAAATTGCAGGCGAAAGGATGGTGCACATCTGTGAGTGGAAACCTATTGAAAAAGAATTATATATGAAGGGAATAGAAATATTTGGTAAAAACAGGTACTAGATCCAATTCAGGAATTTCTTGCTCTAGACATCTTTGTACATTCTTAGCTAATACATTGACATTTCATGATATTTTACACTCTTGAAATCCGGAAGAACAATCCAACAAACTTAGATTTGGTGGATGAGTTACTACATTTTTCTTGTGTCATTGTGAAATCATATTTTGCTAGTCTAATAAATATGAATTTTCTAAGGATTTTTCTGGCTAACATAATTGGCATGACCAGAGAATATTGTAATGCTGGTTTATGCAGTCGCAGGCCTTCTCTTATCATTCATGTTTTGACTTCTGTCAAATAGCAGTCGCAGGCTAACATAATTGGCATGACTAGGGAGGACAAAGATTAGAGAATGCGCTAGCTATGCAATGAACGATATTTCTGTATTAGAATGTTTAGAATAGAGTGATATTTTGGGAAGTAATGACATTAACCCTATTTTTTCCACTCTCTTATCATCTTTTACTAAATCAACATTCTTTATAATTACATGTCACCAAATGTAATTTTGTCACGTCATACAGGATCCTGAAATTTTTCTGATAATAGACTGCACATGAAGCGGCACAAATTTTTTTTTTCAGAGCATGGCAGTCCCTGTTTCTCATTGAAAGGAAGTAGAGTTGAAAAAGGCCAGTGGCTTTAGGGATATATAACAAGTAATATGCAGATGGATATGCTGCTTGCTTAATTTGTCATTTGCATATTCTG
This sequence comes from Eucalyptus victrix, assembly GCA_016097545.1. NCBI lineage: Eukaryota > Viridiplantae > Streptophyta > Magnoliopsida > Myrtales > Myrtaceae > Eucalyptus > Eucalyptus victrix. The sequence goes on from CM027842.1 coordinate 11,383,610, forward strand.
TATTATAATTAGAGAAGTTTGTACATTTTGCCCCCAATTTTCTGCTAAAGCTTATTCTGCCTTCCAGTTGTCTCATTGCCAGAAACATGCTTTCTGGCTTGAAAACATGCATAGAAGTATCGAGTTACATGCATGATGTTGGGGCTTCAATATCCAATAGATCAGGTGCTGCACCTAGTACATGTTTAGAAGACAATGGAAAAGCAGATATGGATCATGCTACTGTAAGTACAAGATTATCTTCCTGTGAATGAGGACCAATTGTGCTATTCTATTTTCCCTATATTAGTTTATGTTTCTTATTTACTTTAGCTAGAAGGGAGAATGGAAGGTCTACCCCTTCCAAAAGTAGAGGTGATCAACAGGCATGTGGCCTGCTTGCATGCCCAAGCCTGAGAGGTAAATGGGCAGACTTGGGCATAGGCCTTACTTGAGAAAGCTGGCCCACCCATCTTTTGCCTTAGCCCAGGTCATCTAGACAAATTATATCTATATTAATTTTGTGATGTGGTAAGCTTGGCAAACACATTAGGCCTGATCATCAGGTCTGGCCCTCTTTGGGCCTGCCCATTGATCACCTCTAACCCGAAGCAACACAGGCATTCTTTTAAGATTTTGCGTTCAAACTAGAAGTGTGTGGACATGTTCATTTTTTAGAGAATTTCCTATCTCCCTATTGTGTTCAATGAAAAGTACTATCTAGCAATGGGTTTTTGTAAGTTTAGCCACAACTAGGAAAGAGAGAAAACAGAAAAGAAAGCAGAAAAAGTACTTCAGATCATTACCATGTAAACATCAGGTAGCAGCTGTATGCAGGCTAAGTTCCAAAATGTGTAGTTGTGACCTGTGGCTTCCATACTGTATCTTTGAATGTCATGCTTCTCTGAGTCTGAAATTCTGAGAGAACTATGGAAAAATATCTGGATTAAGTTCTACTTAGGGTGACTCTGAACTTTATCACGGGAAATTTTCTAAAGCAAAGATGACCTGATGGATTAAGTTGCAACTTTTACACCAATGTCACAGGAAGAAATGCCTACAAAAATTCGGTTAATTCGTAGGAGGGGCAGAACGCGGAAACTCAAATATTCCTGGAAGTCTGCTGGTCATCCTTCGATTAGGAAAAGAATCCCAGATGGTAAACATCAGTCTTGCAAGCAGTATACTCCATGTGGCTGCCAGTTTTTGTGCGGAAACGGATGCACCTGTCTACATAATGGAACTTGCTGCGAAAAGTACTGTGGGTAGGTTAAATCACATCTAAAAGTCTTGCTTAAGTTGATAAAGTGCATTTAAGCTCCGCTGAAGCTTCCTTAAGAATTGCTGTTGTTGTGTTGAGGCGTTCCCAGATATTACACATCACGTGCAAATGTTATTGGCTTTATCCTTGAGCTTCTAAGAAAGAGCCACTTGATAGCTATTTGAAAATCAAAGAAGTGATACGAGCAAACAAGAGAATCAATTTCAGGGTTTTCCTTTCAATAATTCTATGACTTAGCTCTTTATGTTGGACTATGGAAGAAGTGAGCTTCAATTTTCAATAACAATACCTATGAGATTTTCAGGTGCTCGAAGAGCTGCAAGAATCGTTTTAGGGGATGTCATTGTGCAAAAAGTCAGTGCAGAAGTAGGCAATGCCCCTGCTTTGCTGCTGGACGTGAATGTGATCCAGATGTTTGCCGGAACTGCTGGGTGAGGTATGAACCTTATCCCACCAATTTTTCATAAGCGGATTCAGCTTTTGTAACTTTCTCTTTGTAATTTGTTACCCGCTTGCTTTATGCAGTTGTGGAGATGGTTCATTGGGTGAGCCCCCTAGGCGGGGTGAGGGCCTATGTGGAAACATGAGGCTCCTGCTAAGGCAGCAGCAAAGAGTGAGTGAATCTTATGGTGGATAAGTATTAGTTTATTATATGTGCAAAAGAAAGATGCATGGTCTTACTATATTTTGGTTTTTTATGCGATTCAGATCCTCTTGGCCAAATCTGATGTTGCCGGGTGGGGTGCCTTTTTGAAGGTTAGTAAAGAAAAAGAATTATTTATATTTTCATACATTTTTTTCTTATAGGCAGAGGAAGCTTTACTAATGTGGTGATCCCTCTGAACTCTTTTTTAATAATCCCTGTTTTTCCGTCAGTTTGGATTCATTATTATTAGAGTAATAAAAAAGCTCATCACCATGTACTTCCTAATTTCTTTTTCTAACTGGCTGATGTGATTTCAGAACCCAGTGAACAGAAATGATTATCTTGGAGAATATACAGGAGAATTGATATCTCATAAAGAGGCAGACAAACGTGGGAAAATCTATGACCGTGCTAATTCGTCATTTCTTTTTGATTTGAATGATCAGGCAAGTATAATCTCTCTCTGTGTCTCTCTCTACATGCATCTGCATGGGCACACATGTTTGTGTTTGATTGTATGTTAAATATGGCAGTTTGCTACCATAATAAAGGTAGATGCACTTATCCACAAATTCTATGTTAGCCGTTCTGCTGCTTGTATTGGTTTCTTGGCATGTTTTAAGTTGAGTTGCTTTAGGCTTCAATAAAGAAGTTCAAAGCTGAAAGGTTTGTCATAGTATAAACCGATGTTGAATAGTTCCGGTTTACATGGATTTTTCCTTGGGATCAGCATAATCTTCCAGTCGCTCTTTGCAACATCCATTCCATGATTGTTATTTCATGTAAAGTCTATGCTGCAAGTAGATACTCTGGTATTGTGATACTCCTGACCTAAATTGCTGCCACTTCCTGTTGCAGTACGTACTTGATGCTTTCCGCAAAGGAGACAAGCTTAAATTTGCAAATCACTCATCCAACCCTAATTGCTATGCGAAGGTACCCTAAAGCCTCAGTGACTGTTGTCTGGATATTTATATTTGTCATTTAGCTTACACCTAGGTATTGTCAGGTGATGCTAGTGGCAGGAGATCATCGGGTGGGAATTTTTGCGAAGGAGCATATCGAAGCAAGTGAAGAGCTCTTTTATGACTATCGTTATGGGCCAGATCAAGCTCCCGCATGGGCCCGGAGACCTGAGAGTTCGAGGAGAGATGATTTGTTGGTCTCACAAGGTAGAGCGAAGAAGCACCAGTGATCAGTCTCAGTCATTACTTTTCTAGGTGACATTTACTTCGTAAGATTGGCAGCAGACAGGACAGTTCGTTTTTAGTTCAATCTTTACTTGTAAGGCTATACCATAGAAATCATCAAAACAAAGGATTTGAGTGTAGTACTAAGTACTGTACATATGTGTATATACATCAGAGAGAGTCAGAGAGAGAGAGAGAGAGAGAGAGAGAGAGAGAGAGGAATTACCTTGGGATGAATAAATATCGACCTAATAAGCGAGAGGATTCACAGTGTAATTGTTCTAGAACAAGTCAAGGCTATTTGACACTCCTGCTTATGTATCTTGCATTTTTCTATTTTCATCCTTTCGGGGTGCCAGGTCTATGCGCACTTTAGCAGTGATTCTGGCCGCTGGCCTTGTCTTCCGCTTGTTGTCTTCTTGTGGTTGTTTAATATCTTAACCAAACGGACATGTTTGAGGAAAATTCCATCCTCGTCGACCCAACAACGCCCCATTCAGAATTCAAAGCAACATTCAACCTGATTTTTCCGGGAAAACTTGCAACTCGGTGGGAAGGAAAAAGGGGGAGGTCAATGGAACGTAGTGCTTTGAAAAATGAAACAAGGGTATAGAACAAAGACCGGTACTATCGATGGCTATCTATTCACCTTAAGAAGCTGTGAAAGTCGTCTCGTTCCATGCCATTTCAATTTGGGTGTTTCGAGTTCCCTAGTTTTATGAATTCTTACATAATCGCATAACCCGTGCCTGCCGGACAGATCCATAAGGATCGGCCCCGGAATCCACAGCCTTCCTCATCTAAAACTAAAAAGTTTTTGCCAATTCAAAGAAGGAAAAAGCACCACCATATTTCACAGAACACCCATGAGCTCTATGGCCTCTGTTCTCTACACATACAACATGAATCCAGAAAGTTATGATTTAGCCGAACCCCAATTTCTTTTCCAGAAAATGTTCATCCCCTTCCTCTCCTCATGTCGAGAAAACTGCCTCGACGAAAGCGTGCTTCTTTTTTGGGTACCCAAGCCCGAACATGTGATTCAGATACACCTTCCCGTCCTTCACTGTGGCGGCGGTCGCCAACCTATGCGAAGGGCCCTTGAACCTCCCCACAACAGAAGCGCTCTGCCACCCGTCTGGGTGGTACACGATGCCGTTCAGCCCGACAAGGTTTCTAACCATTCCTTCGGGATGAACAGCGGGGATCGGATGATGGAGAGGAGCTCGCCGTCCGGCCCGACCTTCCAGATTTTGTTTCCTTTGGCGTCAGTCACGTACGCGTTGCCCTCGGGGTCCAATGCAATATCATCCGCAAAGGTCTTCCCATCGCCTGCGCCGGTTAGGAAAGCATCTCCTTAGGAGGACGAGGGTAAACTTGCAAAGGACGTAGAGCATCATTGACAAAAGGATTCGCAATGCATTTGATGGATATCCTGATCAGTTCCATGAAACAAACAATGTGACGTGCTCTCGAGTTCCCCTAAATATCACATGGGCCCTCCTATTGTAGTGTGCATCTTAACAAAGTTGGCTCCTTAAAGAGGAAAATGTAGTTCCGAGAAGATGAATGACTAAATCCAGAATATGTATGATGGGAACGACATTACATCTAGGAATGCCATCTTTGGAAAAACGATCGAATCATGCAGGATCTACATGGCCGAATCATAGCAGAAGTGACCTAATTCAGACCATTATCGACTTCAGCTTGAGATCGAGCACTTGAATGGAGGAACCTACTACTAATGACAAGTGACCAAACCTTAACCTTATCGTCTGTCCAAGACTTAGAATCTAATTCAAGACACGGAGGAAGGCCAAGTGACCATACATTGATATGATCACAGTTTAGCAATTTATATGATACCACATGTGATGAACTGAATGGCAAAACAGCAAATTCCAAAGAACCAAAAAAGCCAACAAGAAGAAACAGATCGGGACGGATTTGGGTACGGGTGGGCAATGAATCTGGCTACGGTCGTCAAAATCTCCAAATTTTCATGCTGCCAATGATTTGCAAATTTTTTTTATGTCAGCAAGATTTTGGTGCTTGATGTGTTGTGTGGTGATGGGAAAGTTGCGCCATTATGGGGGGCAAATATCTAGGTATTGCATTTATTGATAACCCTTAGTGTATTCTTGTATATATTTGCAAGTCTTAAGTAGTCAACTTTGCCATTACAACTTTGCCATTACAACCTAGCAAATTCTCTCCACATGATTTGAAAGGGAAATATCAACCACCTTACCCAGACCCATTGATTTGACCCACAATGAATGAGCCACGAGTACAAGCTTGTCAATAAATAAAATCCAAACGCAAAAAACTCAACTTCTATAGTGTTAATTTGGTGAAAGGACGGGACAATTGATCTATATAATTATTCATGTAAACATTATGATAAGGGTCTTGCCGTCAACATGAAATTTTCAATATAAATCATACATATCCATTCATTAGTAGGTACATGAACCTATTATCGAATCCTCATTGAGTTGCCTTACATGAGGTTGCGGGTGCCTATGATACAATCTAACTAGAGGTTCATGACACGACTCAAGATGATATGATCCGTTTATTACAATGTTATCGTGCTTTGCATTTAACCAATAAAAAAGATATTGTTCCATACTAAGTTTAGAGGATCCACTAACTACCTCCAGGATTTCACCTCAATTGGGTCATGACATGATTAAAAACCTCAAATGACAATATTGTTTTTTTTTCCAAAATAGATTGTGTATAGAAATAATTTTTTTTTGGCTAGATCGAATTTTCAGGAAATTATCTACCGGTCTAAAGCAATTTTTGCCGGATCATATAAAAAATTGTCACGGCAGAGATAATTGAAATAAATGCCACAAAACCTACTTTTTGCACCAATCATTATAAACCGATTTTTTTTTCTAGAAGTTGGTGTCGAAAAAAGTCTCCGTATTATATATATGTTATATGGATATATACTCTGGATAAGAAATTCAAGATCTTGTAATGTAATTAGATAAAATAAAATAACTATATATTTCAAGATCGAGTCCCTTTGCCTAAAAAAATCAAATAAAAATAACTATATATCCCAAGAAGTTTTTTTTTCAATGAAACTTAGCTAATAACAACATCGCGAAAATACTCAGCTTAAATAATGTAGAATTTGAATACGAGAGAACCCCCGAAATATTTTTTCTGAAAATTAAAAAGGCATATTATGCATCAAACCAAAACCTGCATATTTTTTCTTTTTGTGATAGGCAATTTTTCGCATATTTTCTCCATTCATCACCTCTTTCCATGACACAGAAAAACAATCTCATGCGTATTTTTCCCTGGAGATCATGATATCAATTAAATCGATAGAGTTAAACGCAACACGCAATAACAAAAAGGAAAAAAAAAAGGAGAAAAAGGAAGTAAAAAAAAATGTCAGCGTATAAAACGATTCGATTCACCCAATAATTTCTCTCCCTCTCTCCAATTTACTTGGGCCACCGAGGTGCGTGAGGAACGTCCGCTTCCACGTTGACATATCGTAGGCCGCCAAGGCGGAGTACTTGTTCCCAAACACGTCGCCGACGGCGACGAGCAGCCGCCCCCTCCCTGCAGCGTCGACGGCGAGCCCGAGGGAGGCGTTCCCGGCGACGTCGGCGTCCTTGATCACCGTCGCCTCCTCAAGCACGGCGGCGGACGACGGGGAGTGGTCGTCGGGGACGGGGACCTGGCCGACGCCGCCCTCGAAGAAGGAGACGAGGAAGCGGCGGCCGGGGGCGTCCCACTTGGCGCACTCGCGGAGGAAGCCGGAGCCGTGGTAGTGGAAGACGTGGGTGGAGGACGGGGAGAGCTCGAGGGCGATGAGGTAGGCGAAGGGGACGGCGGAGACGAGGAGGAAGGCGGCGATCAGCTTGGCGGAGCAGAGAGAGCCGGCCATGTTGGGGAGAGACAGAGCAGAGCAGAGGAGAGAGAGTGGAGTTCTGAGGTTTTTTGAGCCGGAGTGTCGTGCGTGAGGGGAATTAATAGGTGGGGAGTTCGGAAATTCTGCTTGTTTCTTGTTTGACTTCAATTTTCAGTTAGTTTATTAGATAGTAGCAATTGTACTAATGATCATAGCAACAACAACAATAATAATAAAAATAATACATCGCATGCTAGTTCTTCGAAGGGTGATGTTAGATTGAAATCAATTCATGTGCAATTAGCGTCAGAGAATACGAACGAAAGGATAAAAGATTCATTGTTGATGAGTGCTCTCCAGGTAATTATTGTATTTATCAAACAGAAATAATTTCACTTTTATTGACATAATAATTAATTATATTTTTGAAGTTGCAAAGTCCCGTCGATTGATTATGGTCGATATGCCCGGCACCCATCTTTCGTATGTTGAATTGAGAGATTTGCCATCATGAATTTATCCAGCACATTCAAACGAAATTTGCAAAATAAAGATTTGCTTGCTCATGAATTGGAGTTACAAAGGGCGCTTTTAGTAACGCTTTTGTTCTTGAGAATAATTTCTGATTATAAATGATTCTTTTTTAGGGTGACCCGAACTTTATCACAGGAATTTTTTTAAAGGAAAGATGACCTGATGGATTAAGTTGCAACTTTTACACCAATGTCACAGGAAGAAATGCCTACAAAAACTCTTCGTAGGAGGGGCAGAACGCGGAAACTCAAATATTCCTGGAAGTCTGCTGGTCATCCTTCGATTTGGAAAAGAATCGCAGATGGTACAAATCAGTCTTGCAAGCAGTATACTCCATGTGGCTGCCAGTTTATGTGCGGAAAGCAATGCACCTGTCTACTTAACGGAACTTGCTGCGAAAAGTACTGTGGGTAGGTTAAATCACATCTAAAAAGTCTTGCTTAAGTTGATAAAGTCAATTTAAGCTCAGCTGAAGCTTCCTTAAGAATTGCATTTGTCGTGTTGAGGCATTCCCAGATATTACACATCACGTGCAAATGTTATTTGAAAATCAAAGAAGTGATACGAGCAAACAAGAGAATCAATATCAGGGTTTTCCTTTCAATAATTCTATGACTTAGCTCTTTATGTTGGACTATGGAAGAAGTGAGCTTCAATTTTCAGTAACAATACCTATGAGATTTTCAGGTGCTCGAAGAGCTGCAAGAATCGTTTTAGGGGATGTCATTGTGCAAAAAGTCAGTGCAGAAGTAGGCAATGCCCCTGCTTTGCTGCTGGACGTGAATGTGATCCAGATGTTTGCCGGAACTGCTGGGTGAGGTATGAACCTTATCCCACCAATTTTTCATAAGCGTATTCAGCTTTTGTAACTTTCTCTTCGTAATTCGTTACCTGCTTGCTTTATGCAGTTGTGGAGATGGTTCATTGGGTGAGCCCCCCAGGCGGGGTGAGGGCCTATGTGGAAACATGAGGCTCCTGCTAAGGCAGCAGCAAAGAGTGAGTGAATCTTATGGCGGATAAGTATTAGTTTATTATATGTGCAAAACAAAGATGCGTGGTCTTACTATATTTTGGTATTTTATGCGGTTCAGATCCTCTTGGCCAAATCTGATGTTGCCGGATGGGGTGCCTTTTTGAAGGTTAGTAAAGAAAAAGAATTATTTATATTTTCATACATTTTTTCTTATAGACAGAGGAAGCTTTACTAATGTGGTGATCCCTCTGAACTCTTTATTAATAATCCCTGTTTTTCCATCAGTTTGGATTCATTATTATTAGAGTAATAAAAAAGCTCATCATCATGTACTTCCTAATTTCTTTTTCTAACTGGCTGATGTGATTTCAGAACCCAGTGAACAGAAATGATTATCTTGGAGATATCTCATAAAGAGGCAGACAAACGTGGGAAAAGACCGTGCTAATCATTTCTTTTTTATTTGAATGATCAGGGTATAATCTCTCTCTGTCTCTCTCTCTCTCTACATGCATCTGCATGGGCACACATGTTTGTGTTTGATTGTATGTTAAATATGGCAGTTTGCTACCGTAATAAAGGCAGATGCACTTATCCACAAATTCTATGTTAGCTGTTCTGCTGCTTGTATCGGTTTCTTGGCATGTTTTAAGTTGAGTTGCTTTAGGCTTCAATAAAGAAGTTCAAAGCTAAAAAGGTTTGTCATAGTATAAACCGATGTTGAATAGTTCCTGGTTTACATGGATTTTTCCTCGGGATCAGCATAATCTTCCAGTCGCTCTTTGCAACATCCATTCCATGATTGTTATTTCATGTAAAGTCTATGCTGCAAGTAGATGCTCTGTTATTGTGATGCTCCTGACCTAAACTGCTGCCACTTCCTGTTGCAGTACGTACTTGATGCTTTCCGCAAAGGAGACAAGCTTAAATTTGCAAATCACTCATCCAACCCTAATTGCTATGCGAAGGTACCCTAAAGTCTCAGTGACTGTTGTCTGGATATATATTTGTCATTTAGCTTACACCTAGGTATTGTCAGGTGATGCTAGTGGCAGGAGATCATCGGGTGGGAATTTTTGCGAAGGAGCATATCGAAGCAAGTGAAGAGCTCTTTTATGACTATCGTTATGGGCCAGATCAAGCTCCCGCATGGGCCCGGAGACCTGAGAGTTCGAGGAGAGATGATTTATTGGTCTCACAAGGTAGAGCGAAGAAGCACCAGTGATCAATCTCAGTCATTACTTTTCTAGGTGACATTTACTTTGTAAGATTGGCAGCAGACAGGACAGTTCGTTTTTAGTTCAATCTTTACTTGTAAGGCTATACCATAGAAATCATCCAAACAAAGGATTTGATTGTAGTACTAAGTACTGTACATATGTATATATACATCAGAGAGAGAGAGAGAGAGAGAGAGAGAGAGAGAGAGAGAGAGAGAGGGGGGGGGGGAATTACCTTGGGATGAATAAATATCGACCTAATAAGCGAGAGGATTCACAGTGTAATTGTTCTAGAGCAAGTCAAGGCTATTTGACACTCCTGCTTATGTATCTTGCATTTTTCTATTTTCATCCTTTCGGGGTGCCAGGTCTATGCGTACTCTAGCAGTGATTCAGGCCGCTGGCCTTCTCTTCCGCTTGTTGTGTTCTTGTGGTTGTTTCATATCTTAACCAAACGGACATGCTTGAGGAAAATTCCATCCTCGTCGACCCAACAACGCCCCATTCAGAATTCAAAGCAACATTCAATCTGATTTTTCCGGGAAAACTTGCAACTCGGTGGGAAGGAAAAAAGGGGGAAGTCAATGGAACGTAGTGCTTTGAAAAATGAAACAAGGGTATATAACAAAGACCGGTACTATCGATGGCTATCTATTCACCTAGAGATTTTGTTGTGAAAGTCGTCTCATTCCTTGCCATTTCAATTGAGGAGTTTCGGGTTCGCTAGTTTTCTGATCCTTTGCATTATTGCATAACCCGCGCCTGCCAAACAGATCCATGAGGACAGGACCCAGAATTCACAGCCCTTCATCTAAAACTAAATAGTTCTTGCCAATTCAAAGAAGGAAAAAAGCACCATCACATTTCACAGAATACCCTTAAGCTCTTCGACCTCTGTTCTCTACACATACAACATGAATCCAGGAAAGTATGATTTAGCCGGACTTGGTATAATTTAGCAGAACTCCGATTTCTTCTCCAGAAAATGTTCATCCCCTTCCTCTCCTCATGTCGAGAAAACTGCCTCGACGAGAGCATGCTTCTTTTTCGGGTACCCGAGCCCGAACATGTGATTCAGATACACCTTCCCGTCCTTCACTGTGGCGGCGGTCGCCAACCTATGCGAAGGGCCCTTGAACCTCCCCACAACAGAAGCGCTCTGCCACCCGTCTAGAGTCTCTACCAATCTCCCTGAAGGATTTCCTGCAACCACGAGCTTGGTAGGAGACAGCAACTCCAGACCATCCCCAAACGTCAGCGGGCCTCCCACGACGTCGACCACCTTCACTTCCTCCCCTCCGTTCGTGACGTCAATCTTGAAGAGCTTGCCGCTGAACGTGTGGATGACTAGGAGGTACCCGTCCGGGTGGTACACGATGCCATTCAGCCCGACAAGGTTTCTGTACCATTCCTTCGGGATGAACAGCGGGGATCGGATGATGGAGAGGAGCTCGCCATCCGGCCCGACCTTCCAGATTTTGCTTGCTTTGGCATCGGTCACGTAGGCGTTGCCCTCGGCGTCCACTGCAACATCATCCGCAAAGGACTTCTCATCGCCTGCGCCAGTTAGGAAAGCATCTTCTTAGGAGGACGAGGGTAAACTTGCAAAGGACAGAGCATCATTGACAAAAGGATTCACAATGCATTTGATGGATATCCTGATCAATTCCATGAAACAAACAATGTGACATGCTCTTGAGTTCCCCTAAATATCACATGGGCCCTCCTATCGTAGTGTATCTTAACAAAGTTGACTCCTTAAAGAGGAAAATGTAGTTCCGAGACGATGAATGACTAGATCTGGAAAATGTATGATGGGAATGACACTACATATAGGAATGCCATCTTTGAAATATTGATCGAATCATGCAGGATCTACACGGCCGAATCATAGCAGAAGTGACCTAATTCAGACCATTATCGACTTCAGCTTGAGATCGAGCACTTGAATGGAGGAACCAACTACTAATGACAAGTGACCAAACCTTAACCTTCTTGTCTGTCCAAGACTTAAAATCTAATTCAAGACATGGAGGAAGGCCAAGTGACCATACATTTATATGATCACAATTAAGCAACTTATATGATACCACATGTGATAAAATGAAAGGCAAAACAGCAAATTCCAAAGAACCAAAAAAGCCAACAACAAGAAACGGATCGGGACTGATTTGGGTACGCGTGGGGCATGAATCTGGCTACGGTCGTCAAGATCTCCAAATTTTCATGCTTCTAATGATTTGCAATTTTATTTTTTTTTTTATGTCAGCAAGATTTTGGTGCTTCATGTGTTGTGTGGTGATGGGAAAGTCGCCCCATTATGGAGGGCAAATATCTAGGTATTGCATTTATTGATAACCGTTAGTTAGTGTATTCTCATATATATTTGCAAGTCTCAAGTAGTCAAATTTTCCACTCCAACTTTGCCATTACAACCTAGCAAATCCTCTCCACATGATTTGAAAGGGAAATATCAACCACCTTACCCAGACCCATTGGTTTGACCCACGATGAATCGGCCACGAGTACAAGCTTGTCAAGAACTAAAATCCAAACGCAAAAAACTCAACTTCTATAGTGTTAATTCGGTGAAAGGATGGGACAATTGATTTGTATAGTTATTCCTGTAAACATTATGATAAGGGTCTTGCCGTCAAAATAAAATTTTCAATATGAATCATACATATCCGCTCATTAGTAGGTACATGAATCTGTTATCAATTCTTCATTGAGTTGCCTCACATGAGATTGTCGGTGTCTATCATACAATCCAACTAGGGATTCATGACATGACTCAACACGATATGATTTGTTTGCTGGCGTATCATCGTTCTTTGCATTTAATCAACAAAAAAGATATTGTTCCAGACTAAGTTCAGAGGATCCACCAACTACCTCCAGGATTTCACCTCAATCAGGTCACGGCATGATCAAAAACCTGAATGACATCATTTTTTTTATCCATAATAGATTGTGTATATAACTTTTTTTTGGTAGGATCGAATTTTCAAGAAATTATCTACTGGTCTAAATTAATTTTTGCCGGGTCATATCAAAAAGTGTCATCGCACTACACATGTAGGAACGTCCTAAGATAATTGAAATAAATGCCACAAAACCTACTTTTTGCAACAATCATTATAAACCGAAAGATAATTGAAATAAATGCCACAAAACCTACTTTTTGCAACGATCATTATAAACCGAAAATTTATTTTCTAGAAGTTAGTGTCGAAAAAAGTCTCAGTATCAAATATATATATTTTATATGGGTATATACTCTGAATAAGAAAAATTCAAGATCTTGTAATGTAATTAGATAAAATAAAATAAATATATATTTCAAGATCAAGTCCCTTTGCCCAAAAAAAAAAATCAAATAAAAAATTATTTTACACTATGTTTACACCCTAAAAAGAAATTCAATGAAACTTAGCTAATAATAATATCATGAAACTACTCAGCTTAAATAATGTAGGAATTGAATACGAGAGGATCCCTGGAATATTTTTTCTTAAAATTAAAAAGGCATATTATGCATCAAACCAAAAACCTGCATATTTTTTCTTTTCGTGATAGGCAACTTTTCACATATTTTCTCCACTAATCACCTCTTTCCATGACACAAAAAAAACGATCTCATGCGTATTTTTTCTTGGAGATCACGATATCAATTAAATCGATAGAGATAATTGCAAGAAGCAATAACAAAAAACAAAAAAAAAAAAAGGAGAAGCAGGAAAATGTCAATGTCAATGTCAGTGTCAATGTCAGCGTAAGAAACGATTCGATTCACTCAATAATTTCTCTCCCTCTCCCTCTATCTCTCCAACTTACTTGGGCCGCTGAGTTGCGTGAGGAACGTCCGCTTCCACGTTGACAAATCGTAGGCCGCCACGGCGGAGTACTTGTTCCCGATCACGTCGGCGACGGCGACGAGCAGCCGCCCCCTCCCCGCGTCGACGGCGAGCCCGAGGGAGGCGTTCCCGGCGAGGTCGGCGTCCTTGATCACCGTGGCCTCCTCGAGCACGGCGGCGGTGGCGGGCGGCGGCGAGCGGTGGTCGTCGTCGGGGACGGGGACCTGGCCGACGCCGCCCTCGAGGAAGGAGACGAGGAAGCGGCGGCCGGGGGCGTCCCACTTGGCGCACTCGCGGAGGAAGCCGGAGCCGTGGTAGTGGAAGACGTGGGTGGAGGGCGGGGAGAGCTCGAGGGCGATGAGGTAGGCGAAGGGCACGGCGGAGACGAGGAGGAAGGCGGCGATCAGCTTGGCGGAGCAGAGAGAGACCGCCATGTTGGAGAGAGAGAGAGAGTGGAGCTCTGAGGTTTTTGAGCTGGAGTGTCGTGCGTGAGGAGAAGTAATAGGTGGGGGAGTTTGGAAATTCTGCTTGTTTCTTGTTTGACTTAATTTTTCAGTTGGTTTATTAAATAATAGCAATTGTAATTGTACTAATGATCGTAATAACAATGACAATAATAATAAAAATAATATGGCGCATGCTAGTTTTTCAAAGGGTGATGTTAGACACATTGAAATCAATTCATGTGCAGTTAGCATCAAAGAACACGAACGAAAGGATAAAAGATTCATTGTTGATGAGTGCTCTCCAGACAATTATTGTACTTATCGAACAGTGATAATTTCACTTTTACCGAAATAATAATTAATGGTATGTTTGAAGTTGTGAAATCCCGTCAATTGATTATAGTCGATTTGCCCAGCACCCATCTTTCATATGTCGAATTGAGAGATTTGCTGTCGCGAATTGATCCAGCACATACAAGCGAAATTTGCAAGATAAAGATTTGCTTGCTCATGAATTGAAGTTACAAAGTGGCCAGTTCGGTTGAGCTATTTCTTAACCTAGGGACGCGAGGGGGACAGCACTCTTTTTTCCTTCGTCGGGAAAACCACATTAACAAAAGTATTTGCTGTTGTAGTTTTGCTGGGGTTGCGTGGGTCGTTGGCGGGCGTGGATTCCAAGAGGGTGGGCTGTTTTATATTTTTTGTCCAATAGGCAGGCTGTTGGAGCTGGGGATCTTTTCTTGTCGGCTTTCTCTGCGTCTTTTCTGGTGTGCTCCCGGTGGGACTTTAGTAAGCTCCAGTTCAATTAATCTGCCTGGAAAAGTGGGTGGCCTTGCCCTCCTGAGTATATCCATTATTGAACGCCTAATTCCCTTAAAGAAAATCCCAATTTTAAATTTAGTACTAATCCGATTCTGAATTTTTTTGTTAAAACAACTTAACTTAAGGTCTATTTCAAATTTGCTCCGAACTTTTTTTTTTGTCTAACAAAGGTTTCTAACTTTCGCTTCAACTCCAAATTTATCTTGAATTTTAATTTTAGTCCAAAATTTGTCCCCATTAGCCTTTTGTCCAAGATCACTGTTAGTCATCCCTAATTACCCGACAATTTTGGAGATAATTTTTCATGTCACCCTTGAGACAAGATTGAAAATTGTTAATATTATTTTTAGATAAAAGAAAGTTTGGGACATATTTGAGACTATATGTAAAGTTGATTTTTTTTTTTAAAGACAAGAAAATGTTCAAGGTAAAATTGAGACTAGACTTAAAGTTGGAGCTTTTTCTTTAAACTAATAAAAGCTCTGGGTAGAATTGAGATTAAATCTAAAACTCAGGATTTATTAAGTGGTTAGCCTCATTATTCAATGAGGCGCTTTAGTGCATACATAAAACTTTTTTTTTTTTTTTGGTCGAATCATAGGCAAGACTTTAAAAGGTCACTTTACATTCCTCGTTCAAATGGAAAAATCAATTATTTTGAATTTACAAATCGCATAACCCGATATCACAGGTGAATTAAGGACAAGATGCTAGAAATCGTCACCCGATCCGGTCAACTCTCAACTTTCAAGTCTGGCCAGTCAGATATGAGCAGCTCTGACTTCTGGTCGATCTTAGTGGCTGGCTTGATCCAAAATAAAACATATAACTATTTTTAAAAAAAAAAAATACCAAAATCCACCTTGCTTTATTTTCTATGCTCCGCGCCTTAGCCTCGTCATATGCTCGTAAAAAAGAATTAAGGTCTCTTCGTTAGCATCGTGATGCTCGTGAAGTGAAAATCAAGCTTGGTTCTCGTCTCGGACTAGGGAGACCTTTAATCATTCATCTCAAAAGGGGTTGTTTGAATTGGTAAAATGGACTGGAGTTTTGTGCTTCGATAAGCACCCGATTCTCGGTTTTGATTCCAAGTTTCGCCTCTCAAATGCTTTGCCCATATGTAAATGCTTACTTAGAATATATTTTTCTCTTTCTTTTTTTTCTTTTCAAATAATCCTTGGCGCTGAGGTCCGGGAAACAACAAGCAAACTCCAGAAGTTAGTTGACTCCGTACCTCTGGCCTTTACGGGTAGAGTCGACCCAAACAAGCTGTACACGGTTGGTGCGATTCAAGCATGGAAAGGCCAACACCCAACCATGTCGAACCTGCAAAATCTCCAATTCAACAGTCAACATACATCAAAGGCAATAAAGCACCATGAAACACCTAAGTGGATTTTCAAGAGGCAATAATAGGGAAATTTCAACCTTTTCTTGCTCTAATTAAACATTCATAAATTCAAGATAGAAAAGTCTGCCATGACTAAGGAAGATAGCATTTCGATCCAAAGTACTTGTACCATATATTAACCACCAACATATTTTCAATGGCTAAATCTAAATGATATATAAAATACAGCCCTATAGCATACTCGCTAAACACGAATAGCAGCAATTTGGAGTGCTTGCAACCAGTGATCAGAGATGTAACCTTGCGTGCATGTAAATTAGTTAAACATAGTGATTTTGCAACAACTAAACCACATAGCACAACACGGTAAACTTCGATAGCAAAAGTAAAGCAGAGCCGGAACAGAACCATCCTAAAGCAAGAGAAGAACAACCAATATCCATGTTTTCCACGACATATGTTTCACTGTGCAGCAGTACTTTCTACGAGTTCAACATTGAGCGTTTCCTTATTACCATGCATAATTACATGAGTGAGCGACAAATAAAACTCATTGGTCTCTTATGATAATTTGACTGAAAGATAAAGCCATGCAATCAGACCATGGTACTTTCAAATGCAATATAGAACTCTGCATTTTGGAAGTGCTGCTCCATTGCGAATTAAACAACATTTTCTACAGGATATCTGATGAAGGCGCACCCTTCATCGATCCTCCACCAATTGACAACCCACGGTGAAATCAAATGAATCATGGAGGCCTCAAAGTGCAACCTCGCCAGTCAAATATCCTCAAAGCAGTCATTTCTATCATCAGGTAGGCATTACTCTTCTGGAAAGAGTGCCTGATTGGCTCAGGAACCATTTAGAGAGAGCTGCCGATCAAAGTCTCTTCTTTGCACATCTTCCATTCCTCTGCAGATTACAACAATTCAGAAGTAATTATGAGCTGTCCCATCCATGAGCTGCTAATTCACTTTGGGATGTTATTTCAGAAAATTGATATGACTGAATTTGTCTATACATGAAATGAAGCTCGGAAAGACACACACCATAGATATCAGAGTGAAACTACATGAAAATTCCAAAACTACTCAGTTCAAAACAAAGGGAAAAGAAATTAAGGGGCCATTAGCATATCTGTGACAAGTGGGGACAGAACACAGAAGAAATGGGGAATTCTAAATCAGTGCTTCTGCAATCATTTAGTATGCACAAACCCTTAGCAAAAGACAACAGACGTACTTCTAGCAAAGTTGGAGCACATAATGCTAGAATTGATTAGTTAGGTATTATTCGTTCCTTTCACCATAACCTCAGTAAAAGTGGCAGTACTTCATATGTAATATACATGTAGAATGATGCTGGAATATTTCCATGGAAGCATGTAGTAAGTACCACAGTGCTGACCAGAATCAGCCAGCGCTAGGTTACCACCACCACTTGCAGCAACTACTTTGGCTCTGAACCCACCGCTCCTTTACTTTCATCATCTTTACAAGAATTGAGATCTGCAGTTACTTCAGAAGCATTTGACACACAGTACTTATGTAACCACCTATCAGTTTCCCATAGGACATGCATGACGCTCTCGCGAGCAGCATAGCCATGGCTCTCAAATGGAAGAACTACGAGGCGACAAAGAGCACCATGACCCTTTAAAGCATTGAAAAAACGTTCCGACTGCAACAAACACAAATGCAAATCAAAATGGCGAGCAGGTTAGTGATTTTGCAATTATAATCAGAAAAACTGATCAGTGCTGAAATGAACCAGTTATGGAGAGAGTATAAGAGGGTAAGAAAATACAATGACACCACCCAAGAGTATTGTATATAAAATCTGCACCCTTTTCCTTAAATAAACCTGAAACTAGACCTGGAAACATATACACACTCATGCATATGTATTAGTAGCCTCCCACACACACACATACCTGCATGGGTAGTGTTGCTGAGTTATCATCTTCTTCTCCATGGATAAGCAAGATTGGTTTCTTTATTTTATGAGCTGACATGAAAGCACTCATCTCCACATATGTATTAGTAGCCTCCCACAAAGTTCTCTCCTCATTCTATACAACAAAGAGGCACAGTGCCAATTGTCAGGGCTCAAACATAAGTAAGAAAAAGCAACTTCAGAAGACACAAGGTCAAGTCAGACAAGAAATACTTTGAGAATCCAACCACTGGCCTACCTGAAAACCAAAAGGAGTGAGTGTCCTGTTGTAAGCTCCAGACCGAGCTACCCCGCAACAGAATAACTGAGGGGCATGTGCAAGGAGGTTTGCAGTCATAAATGCTCCATATGAGTGCCCACTAATAGCAATTTTGTTGGGATGAGCAACCTTAATCAGCAAATGATATAAATGGAACCTGTTAAAAATAATCTCATCTACAAGAGTTGTGTAAATTGAAAAGAGAAAAGGAACTTACTCCGCGATGGATTACTTCCTCCACAGCGGCCTCTGCACTTGCAACTAATTGCTCCACATACCTAACCAAGGAATTGAGCCAAAGCATATATAAACATGAAAAATTTAAAGCTATTAATAGCACAGCTTTTTTGGTCAAGTCTAGGAGCTTATTTGGGGTGGCTCCAGCTTTGTGGCTATGGCTTTTGACTTTTAGTTTTAGCATGTGGCTTCTATTGGCTAGAGTGTTTGGAAGTTCGTCCTAAAACTTTTTGGAACTTACGCTCAACTAATGTCAAATGTACAGATAAAACTATACTAAAACCAACCATTTCACATTAAAAAGCATGATGTTCACAATTTGCATATTCATTTTCAGTAAAAAGCAAAGGCGTGAGCCAAAGAGATACAGGGTAGCAACCTATTCATACAAAATTTCCCAAGGTTGACTTTTTTACTAGATTTTAACAACAAAACATACACTACATGAAAATTAGAACCACGAGTATAAGGAGTGAGGGACCTTAACAGGCTATGGAGAAAAGTACCATGAGTAAACATTTGCCATGAAGGAGACAATAGACTAGTGAGGAGAAGCATCCACTAGAAGAATTTAAGAGTTATGCATCCATAGACCAATAACTTAATTTTAAGCAAATCAGATTTAGAGCTAAGAACTCTGCAACCATCTAATTTTAGCCAAACATCTCTAATACTGTCTCAAATGACCTATAAAATTTTGCCTAGAATGGCTTTTGTCAGCTTATCGCACAGAGGAAACTCTCAAACATGAAGATTAACTTTATGCTAACAGAAAAAGATTGCTTTACCTGTCATTTGCCTCCTCTTCACCCTCACCAATGATCGGAATTGTCGGTCCTAACAAGATAGCAAACCTAGAAGAGATAAAACCTATAAGAATTATTCACCAGTCCCTAAATTTGCATATATCAATCAACACAGGTGCCAGGAAACTGAAAAAGGAATGCAAAAAGAAGGAAAATGACAATGGAAATCCATGCCTTCTAGCCAGCCAAAGAAGAGGTGATGTCGAAAACATCCCAGCAAATTCATTAGGAGAACGACGGACTTGTCCAGCAGCATCTTTGCTTTTAAATTCTCCAGGATATGCCCAGACCACACAGGGAAGAGGACCCTCTTTTGATAGATCATAGTTCGGTGGCAGATAAAGTGTTGCTGTAAGTTGAACCCCATCCTTCCTCTGGTATCGTATCATCTCTTTCTGGAGGGAGGCCAACTGAGGATAGGGATGAGGGAAGTTTGTAATTTGACAAGCTTTCTTATCTGGCCAGCTCATAACATAGTACTGTCTATTCTCAGTTTTTGACTCTTTTGAAGTTAAGATCTTCAATTGATCAAGACTAATGTCCCCGTCATTTTCATTGGACAATAAAGCAACAACAGTCTCGAAATACTTTTCTTTGTCACTCTGCCATATTCGTTCCTTGCTGCCCATGTTTCTGAACGAACATGAGTTAGAAAACAATGCCAACGGTTGAGATCTTAAGAGAAAAACCTTGCTGGAGAATGAGGACTATGCACTAACAGAAACTTACATGTCAAACAAATCAAGGAAGGGAATGTTCCCTTCTGGTGTTGCACCACTCCCATTCAATAGGACATAAGTGCCTTCACCATTTTCCTTCTTCACTTTTGCAATGACACGTGTCCCAGCTGGCGTTCTTCGAAGCATTGGAGAACCAGGATCTGAGTATACATCTTCAGATGACCTATCAAATAGTATGCGAGGATATGTCTCCTTGGATTCTGGAGAAATAACCCAGGTTCTCGTTCTCCGTGTCTTGTACCAAGATTCATAAACCAGAGCCAATGAATCATCACACCATGAAACTCCTCTGAACAGAAATAATAAGAAACTCCACATTACAATCTTTGCAACATAGGCACGAGTAGCCACAAGTCTTTTACATTGATTGGCAAATCAACTAGCCATCATTCATGAATTAATCACGTTGAACTAACTAGATAAAATACAAGTGAAACAAAAGTAGGGAAGAGGCATGCCAAATCTCCTGAACTGACAGGAAGAAGTTGTTGCTAATAATAGCACTTCAATCTCAGGGAAAAACAATTCATACCCATATCGAAGATCCACTTTGTGTAAGATTTCTGGTTGTTCACCTTCAAGTGGTTCAGCTGGTTGTGTGAAAATTATATCCCGCGGAGAAACTTCGACTTTGGCATCACCCCCGTCTTGTGTCTCCACCCTATATGCCTTAAATCAATTAAAAAGAAGCTACATGCACATAAACTAGTAATAATGCATCACCTAATTCCATCAAAAGTCACAGTATATGACATTGTCATTATGATAAACCGATAGAATATTCAAAAGGAGAATTTAGAAAATTATGCAGAAATTTTGCTAATCAACTTGACACATCTTATCCAAATATATCTGTAACCAGTGCTCCTTAAGTGAAAGAATGTGGAAAGTTCTTGGCCCCGAAATGAACCATGGACATTTAAGAAAGAAAAGCATTGACCAAGAACTATCCTAATATGTCGCTATTTGTTATTTATTTGGATCCCCATTATCTACCCTTCTTTGCAGAACTACCAATCATCAGAAGCGTATGCATGAGAAGCAGACTTCCTGATATAAATGCTGCAAAGAAGGCATGTACTATCGTGCCCAACATGCAGGAACTTGGCAGTCTCATCAATCATTTTCACCACCCCCATGCAAGCGCTAATAGTGATGCCTAATGCAATTTTATGTGCCCCTAAATTTCTTCACGAAATAGAATGAAAATGAAACCCCAAAAGTAGGGGGTTAATTCTTTTATCATCAAACTGACATAAAAGCAAGCAGAGAAGGAACAGAAATGAAGCACCAAACAGTTTCAGACAATTACCAGTATAGGCTAGAAGGTTTATCAGCTCTCCAATGGATTGAGCGCATCCCTTTGCGCACACTATTGAATGCAATTGGGATGTCCTCTGCAAGGGCCAAATCACAAAGTTCTCTGACAAATTGTCCGTCTGCAGTCCATACATCTACTTTCTTGGGAAATCTTTCATAAGGTACAACGAAAGAGTATGGCCTATGAATTGAGCTTATTAAAAGGTACTTCCCATCTGGAGAGGGATCAATTGAGGTATATGCACCCGGTGGACCAATTTCCTTTGCTTTTCCATCCAACGTAACCAAAAGAAGTTGAGACCTGGCATAGTAATCAAACAAATCTTTGTCATATTCATCCTTCAGCAGGTCTTGAAATGTTTCAACCTGAATGACATTTTTCTGCTCATTTGACTGGACTTTAGGACCTCCAGGAACCAAAGGTTTCTTTGGCGGATCTCCACGGCCCAAGGGTATTGTGCAAACTACTAGTGTGGAGTTATCTATCCAGACAAATTTGTCAAAAACTGCATTTAGGCATATGTCAGGTGACTTGAACAATGGTCTGGCTTTCCCTGTTTCCACATCAGCAACCCAAAGCTGAAGCTTACTACTGCTATTGTCTTCCTCATCAAGTCGAATGCAGAAGGACAAATGTCTACCATCATTTGACCAGGTGACAAAGTTGATCTTTGCACCATCAGGAAACCCATGTACTTCTTTTTCTGGCCCTAAGTTATCATCGGGCGATAACTGATGGATCCCCATACCAGTATAATATGATATCCGACTCCTGGTGCTGCACTTAACATCGATACGGATGCCAGCCAGCTTCTCTTCTGGTCTTGCAAGCTCAGCTAAAGGTGGTAAAGCTCTCCATTTTAAAAACAGAATTTTATCTCCTTGTGGGGAGAGTGACAACATGGGACATGGCGGAGCATCAACTATATCTCTAATTTCTGGCGGAGGAAGACGATATGTGCCACCCAGTGCCGAACCTGCAATAGGTAATTCATAATGAGTATTCTGCTACTGGGAATGGTACAGCAACAATAACCCCAAAAAATTAAATCCAAGATCATTCAAGCACATGATAGAAAAATTTATGTATTCAGAATGTTAAAAACAATAGGCCTAAAATGCAAATAATTAATTTCAAGGGGAAACTTCAGTCTGCCAATGGAAAATCAGAGGGTTGAAGCTAGCATGGTTCCACTCTACGACAGAGAGTAATATTTCAAAGTAGTTCTTATTGATGAAGGCAAACAAACAAGCTTAACATATTGCCAGGCAACACTTTCTCAATTGAAGTGACCTACTGATAATGTAATATTTTACTGTAAAGGGGAAGAAAAAAAGCTCTCAAAATGGATTGGTACTACATAGTGGATGGGTACTCAAATAGAGTTTGCTCTTGCCACCTCGATGTCTAGGCAACCGCCTTTCACTTGTAAGCTTAAAATCAACTCAATGAGTTAAAAAAAATCCAATCTTTGGCTACTGTCCTCAAGCCTAGACTCTAGAAACCGAAACAAAGGAAAATGCTCTTCTCGATCTTTTCTCGACAGACTAGACTTAAGCCCTACTACAAGGTTTTGATGTAGAACTGAACACAGTCAACTGCCGACATCCTTCAGATCTCACTTCCTCTAAACCAAAAGGCATGGAATGGAATTAGCTTTCCGTTCGAAACAGACAATTGCCGAACGCCTCTACCCTCTTCCCACCTCGGCTAATTCCCCTCCCGCACGGATCGCAATTTCAACTCCCGAAACCTCCGCCGTCAACAGCTATCAGACCATAGTCCACACGCAATTCGCTCTCATCGCACGCACCGACCCACTCGAACGTAGTAAAACAAAGCAAACGGACGAGAATTCAGTTCCGGACAACGTCAGTCTACCTTCGTCCTCGTAATAGCCGAGACCGGCACCGCTCCCGGCGGCATCAGAAGCGGAGCCGCCGCCGTTCTCGGCGGCCACAGCGGAGCTGACGGGCGAGGCGGTCATGATCGTCCCGGACGGCGCGGCCGGCGAAGTCGTCAGGCGGCCAGGCGCACGGAGCGACGAGAACTTGCGGAGTCTCGAGGAGGGAGGAGGAGAGAAAGGATGGAGGCGATGAAAGCGGCAGGGTTTGAGGGCGCATGATCATTTCGATGGATCGGTGGCCTGTTTAAATAGACCGTGTCCGTCGTCTTCTTCGTTGCGGAAGAAGGGAGTTTCAGCATGGATTCGCTTTGGATTCTACGTGGGCTAGAAATGGCGCATTTGGTAACGATTATGTTTAACGATTCGATCGAAATGATTATTTCGATTCTATTCCTTAAGCGATTCTCGAGTAAAAAAAAACGTGTTTGGTAACAAATAAAATTTCGATTCGAAATAAAAAAAGAATAAAAACGCGTTTGATAACTATATAAAATTTATATTCCAATTCTTTTTTAATTACCTTTTTAGATTAAAATAAATTTGATATTGAATTTTCATAAATCATTCATCGATTAATTATATTTTTATACTAAGTAATAAAAATATTAACTAATCAATTTTTATTATATAGTAAATAATAAACCATAGTATAAACTATACTAATATCCCTACAATATGTAATAAATAAAAATAATAAATTATAACATAAAATTAAATATGTATTCTATATACAACAAATATATATTTCATACTAGGAAGAAATAAAAATAAAATATAGAAATAAAAATTTTTTTATTCGGCACCTTTGATTCTCTTTTTTTTTGATTCTTGGACGGAGAATCATATTTTTTTAATTTTGAATTCTTGTCCAAAACGATTCTGGGAGTAAATTTGTTCCGAGAATCGTTTTTGGACAAAAAATTTACCAAACGCGATTCGTTCCCAAACCGATTCCGAGAACAAAAAATCGAATCACGCACTATTTGGATGGTTGCCAAACAGGGCCAAGCGCGCTGACTGGTAAGGGCCTGTTTGATTAGTTTTCATTTTTTTTATTTTTTTGTTGACCCTAGAACAGCTGGCAGCCGGTGGCATAAATCCAGAGAAGTATTAGTACGGAGCCCACCTCCCATGGCACTCCACTTTAGTCGCACAATGGGGGCGTGAAATTTCGAACCCTTCTTCTCCCGGATGAGTCGGCACTCCACCGTTTGTTTATTTTTATTTTTGTTTCTCGAAACAAAAATTTCTATTATTTTGTTCTCGATAACCAAAAAAGAACAAAAATGCGTTTGATAAAATTTTTGTTCCTGAGAACAGATTTAGAGCAGAAATAAGAAGGCAAAGTCGAGTCTTGTCGGCCGACGCAAGGCTTAGCCTCGCCAAGTTAGGGTGAGGCCGACCTCGCCTGGGTTGGGCGAGCTTGGTTAGCGCGAGGTCGGCCTTGTCCTTACCTCGACCTCGCGGTGGCCTGGCGAGGTTTTGGCAAGCTCACCGAAACTCGCCCAGCTAGTCATGGCGGTGGCCAACCACAAAGAGAAAGAGAAAAAAAAAAAAAAAAAAAAAAGGAAATATATAATAAAAAATATTAAAAAACTAAAAAAACAATAAAATTATATAAGTTTACCAAATTCATTTCTATTCCTGGAGTAGAAATTTTTTGTAGTTACCAAGCGCATTTTTACATTAAAAAATTGTTTTCGGAACAAAAACAAAAAAAAAATTATTTATGTTCAAAAATTGTTCCCGAAATAGAAACGTTACCAACACATCTTAATTTTTAAAACATGGGCCTGATCAAAGAAGTGAGGCCATTTTTGTGAAAGAGGGTTCTAAATGCATCTTATCCTAAATAAATAATTGAAATGGCCCAACCTAAACTTTATTTAAGAGCCTGAGTTCACTAGTGGCCAAATTCTTGCCAACTAGCCAGCTATATTGTTACAAAACCAGAAAAATAATGCCTGCAAATAATTCATCAGATAAAATATAATAATAAAATAACATAATCAAATGACCACGCTAAAAATTTTGTTATTGAAGTTTAGTCAAATTTGGGCTATATCTTTGTGCGAAAGTACTTTGCAAATTCACTAGATTTTGACAAAAGTTGGAATACAATAATGATATTTTCTTAATATCATGAGTGTGACATCCCCCCAACCCGGTTCTTTGTCCTCTTCCTCTCTCTCCTCTTTCTCCTCTCTCCCACATGATTTCTCTTCCCCCCTTTCGCCATCCATCCCACCCCCTTCCCCCTTTCTCTCTCTCTCTCTCTCTCTCTCTCTCTCTCTCTTCTCCCTCTCTCCTCCGCCCCACATGCTAAGGGCGCTCTGACATGCCCCCCCCCCCCACCCACCCACCCGGTTCTTTGTCTATCCTCTTTCTCCTCTCCCCCTCATGATTTTTCTTCCCCCTTTTGCCATCCATCTCCCCCTTCCCCCTTTCTCTCTCTCTCTCTCTCTCTCTCTCTCTCTCTTCTCCCTCTCTCCCCACATGTAAAGGGCGCGCATGATAAAATTTCTACTTCTTTATTTTCTCTGTTTTCCGAACATGTTTGAAATGTAAATCAGTTTGATAATCCATTTGATTTTTCTATTTTTAGAATAGATTTTTATTCCAAAAATAAATTTGAAGAAGAAATTAGAAGCCTAAAATTTTAACTTTTTAATTTCGAAATATAAATTAAGAAATTAATTTTTTGTTTAAATTTTTCATAAATACGCACACCCTAACTCTCTCCCATCCCCTCATTTTCTGCTGCAGCCCATCTTTTTCTTTTTTTGTCTTTCTCCCTTTGTCTTCTTTTCCTCCCCCCACCCCTCTCAGCCGAACCTCCCCTTCTACTTCTTCTTCTTCTTCTTCTCCTTCTTCTTTCCTCTGGCTTGTTGCCGCTTCACCCACCACCGGTACCACCGCACCTTCCCTCACCCTCATCTTCACCGCCTCATGACCACGTGCGATTAATTTACTGGGATTTTAAAGGTAAAGATTTTCTGAAATTTTGTTATTTAAGCACAAACTCTTTTACACTAGGCTAATTGATGGAAGATAAGAATTGGCTTGGGTGTTGGCATGCTTGTGTGGTCATTTAACTGAACTCATCATCCAACGGGAGTTTGGGGATGATGCCTGACGAGGATCCATATGCCAAGTCACAATTGAGGCCCGATTGATACTCCTTTATAGAATGCCGTCTAGGAGAGGGTTTTAGACGATGCCGTGCTCGATGGGGCGAGACGATACCCAGTCATGTCGAAAAACTGCCAACTCATGTGTTAGCCATGGCCTGATAGGTCGTAATAATCGAAACACATGTGATTGATTGTGATGTATTGCGCTTGATTATGGGGTAAAACTATTAGGCATGGTATGTGACGTACATAAACGGGTTTTACCTTATAATCAATACTTGTGTGGATGCTTGGTGCATGAGAGTTATGTGTTCAGATTATTGATTATGCTCATTGTATTGATAATGGGATATTTGACGTGCTAATATGTAGGGGTGTGCTAAGGTGAGGTAGGATTATATACCGTTGCATGATTAGGCTGCCTCTAAGGTGAATTTGCATCATAATCGAGGTTTATGAAGTTGACTCGCTGAGATTTTATCTCACCCGTTGTCGTTAACAATTTTCAAGGCCGTAGCATGGAGAACTATAAGGATATATATCTAGTGATATTCTTACCATATCTCGATCATCTAAATGATCTACATCTATATAACCATACAACTCTAGAGATAAACCACCATAATAAAAAGTGTAATTTAATGTACCTACTAGATATCTCAATATCCATTTTACTACATTCTAATACTCTTTGCCTATGTCTTGCATATATCAACTCACAACTTCTCTTGCCTATGTAATGTCTGGTATTGTGCTCATCATGGCATATATCAAACTCCCCACCACCAATGCATATGAAACTACTGCCATCTCATCTTTCAAAGCTTGAGTGCTCAAACATATATTCTTGACAATTTGAAGTGACTCAATAGAGAAGTTGCAACCTAGTTTACCTTGTTCATGTTAAATCTATTTAACACTTTGTTCACATAGCTTTCCTGCAACAACCATAATTTCTTATTGTTCCTATCCCCGATGATTTTTATGCCCAAAATATTTTTGGCCTTTTTCACGTCTTTCATAGCAAACTACAATGGTAATAATGTGATTGCTATGTTAGCTTATTAGCATGTCCCTGAGCAGGCCTTCGCCAATTCATACTCCCAGCCTTGAAAATGTTTTCGAGATCTAGCTCTTGTCACTGTCAGGACGCCATGAGGAAATTGCCATTGAAATCGAGGTTAGGACACGAGCTGAGATGCACCACGCCAAGAACGGCCGCCTTTGGTAGTCTCATTACTAATGTTCACCTTCCCATGCAAGTGCTAACAGTAAATGACTAATGCAATGTTTTTTGCACTTACATTTCTTAAAAAAATACATCGATACCCACCACCAAAAGTGAGGTCTGAATCATTATCATCAAACTGGCACAAAAAAATACACAGAAAAGGAACAGAAACAAAACACTAAAGATTTTCAGACAACTATCAGTATAGGGTAGAAGGTTTATCAGCTCTCCACTAGATTGAACGCATCCCTTTACGCGCACTGTTGAATGCAATTGGGATGTCCTCTGCAAGGGCCAAATCACAAAGTTCTTTGACAAATAATCCTTAGCTTTTCCATCCAAAGTAACAAAAAGAAGTGGAGACGTGGCGTAGTAATCAAATAAATCTTCGTCATATACATCCTTCAGGAGGTCTTGAAATGTTACAACCTGAATGACATTCTTCTGCTCATTAGGCTGGATTTTTGGACCGCCAGGAACCGAAGGTTTTCTCGGCGGTTCTCCACGGCCCAAGGGCATCGTGCAGATTACTAGGGCGGAGTTGTCTATCCAGACAAAGTTGTCAAAAACAGCATTTTTAGGCATATCTCAGGTGACTTAAACAAAGGTCTGGCTTTCCTTGTTTCCACATCAGCAATCCAAAGCTAAAGCTTACTACTACTATTGTCGTTCCTCATCAAATCGAATGCCGAAGGACAAATGTTTACCATCATTTGACCAGGCGAGCATCAAGAAACCCTTACACTTCTTTTTATAGTCCTAAGTCTCCATCAAGCATTAATTGACGAATTCCTATTGTTGAAATCTAAATTTTCACACCTATTAGTCTTCTCATCGCATATAAGCTACCGATATATTTTTACCCGAAGCGCGTTCGCTACAAACTATAATGGCATCATCTGCTAAAATTGGTCCTTTTTTTAATGCATTTGCCCCGCAGAACCTAGGGTTTTTAATGCGTTCCAAGGAATACTTGTTCTATATAATAGATAGAAATATTTATTATTAGAATAAATAAAATCATTTATTATATATGCAAACTAGGGATCGACCCTAACTCCAAGAAAAAAGATGTAGTTAAATTGCAAATACTTATTAGGAGCCTATTGCATTATCATTGGACCGGGTGGATGGACTTAAGCAAATAGTTTTAAGCTTAATTGAATTAATTGGACTAAGTCTATGGTGATAATCAAGTCGGCCCAGCTATGCACTCATGATAAAATAGCCGAAATTTTTCAAAAAAATAAATTGAAAAATTGTGATCTTATCACGAGATTTTGGGTCACATAAGACACAATCGGCACGATCTTCGCGATGGATGGTTTATTGGGAAACAAAGTCAATTCCCATGCTCATAGACACAAAAGAAAAGCGAGAGGAGTCTCCACCGACCCTCCCGCGGCCGAGCCCCTTCATCGGCGCCGCCCTTTGCTGTTCTGTGACCTGGCTGCTGTCCACCGCTGCTTCCCCGCTGTCCGCCTTTGCACCAACGACGATCAGCCTTGCCGCGATCCATTCCGACGACGAAGTAACGATAAGGTCCCGGCCTTGTCGATTCCTCCTTGCCGGATTGCCGAGCTAGACGAGATTCGGGTCAGGACCTTTCTTTAGGTGGTGGTTGCACCGGGATAAAGTCGAGCGGTGAGAACTTGGTCTTCGAGGTCGATGGCGTCATCGCCAAGTATCCCTCCAAGAATTTCAACGAGGCCTCTGCTTGCGAAGGAGGAAAAGCAAGCTTCTCCTTGAGGTTAGGGTTTCAATTCTTTTTTTCTTTTTTTATTTTGTCATTCTTGTGGATCGATGATGCGTCGTTTCGTCTGTCGGTTCGATTGATGGGAGGCAGAGATTGTTTGTTCATCGCGACTTGATTGCGCCTGATCTGTAAAATTCAAATTTCATTGAGCTTTCTTGTTAACGTGGAAGGTTGCAGACAAGTTCTGGTTTTCCAAAAAAGGTAAAAAAAAAATTCTTTTCATCGAGTTTTCAGTGCATGGGTGATCGATGCTTGTCCACATTATTTTAAGTAGATGTTATCCAGGAAAACGACATTATCAATTAAGGGACCGGAGATTAGCATTGAGGAATCACTTGACATTGAATTCCTTTTTTCGAATATATGCGTTTCTATTTTTTTCCTCGTCAAGGATAATGTAATTGGTATGGTAAAAGTTGTTGGTCTCTTATGAACGACGACGTACGTAATGACTGCCACATTGATCGCATATATTTGGTTGCATAGAGTGGCTGTTCCTGGTAAATTAATGGATAGACACGTGCATATGCACATATATCATCTCCTATGGACATGGCAGCGGGGTGGGTAAAATCTTGTCTCCTCTACCTCCAGAAGAGAGCAATTACTGCTTTAATCTTTCAAGACATAAATTAATATGGTGTATTCTGATTGAGATTTATAATGATGCATTAAACGGTAATCTTTCGGTGCTTGTTCTATTTTATTGCTTTGATTTGCTTAGTTCTGGGTTTCCATCCTGTGGTGGTTTGCCTTGGCCGGAGTTTTGTTTATTTTTTTATTTTTTATTTTTTTGACATCTGGCTATGTGAGGTGTTTTCTGCTCAGGGAGTTTCAATTCGAAAACTTCTTTGACCCTTTTTTTTGGTAAGACAAAGTCCACGCCAAAAGCTTCTCTCTTTCGATTGATGATATAGGATGGTTACCAGAGTATGGATTTTGCTAGATCTAATCATAGGCTCTGGTTGATTGTATATGTGGAAATGAAAATGAGGCAATGCTTCCCTTATTTCTCATGATTGCCTCACTTGAGGTAAATTGGAACGTCATAGATACCCACTCAGTCATTCCATATTTTAGTTGTTGAACACGACAAGGCAAGCACTTGGATGTCTGCTTCATTGTGGAGATAATGGCTTTGCATGATTTGGAGTGATCTAGATGGGGTGAGATTCTCACTTGCTTCTTTTCAAATTGCTTGCTGGTGTTTGTGGTTTAAAGGCTTTGATGTTACTTATTATTGTTTGCATTTGTGAAGATGAATAACAGTAGCTTGAAGCTACAAGAAGAGGAAAATGATTTCTTGAAGCTCTTCATCTCTTACTTGCATTTGTGACGGTGATTTGATCTTGATTTGGTAATACATTGATCATGTTGGTAAACATATAGTCATGTGCAAAGGAATTAAATTTAATTTGCAGGGGATTCTGGTTGAATTATTATACTCTAATGCCTCAAGTGTATTGAACATTGACTATGAATAGACATACGTTGGGCATTATCAATTAGATATGAATTTGAATGAAATCGGTTCTTTGATTATTCTCGTACATGGTTAGTTTGATTATTCTCTTACATGCTCATGATTATGAGTACTATGATATCTTTTCTAGGGTTCAAAGCATGTTTAAAAATCACTGTCAATGTACAATTTGCTTTACATTTGCCGGACAATTGCTTGGCTTTATTGGATGACCTTCATTGAACATGAATTCTGACAAATTCGGCTAAAAATGAAGACTATTTTACTTGTTCATATATAGAGGCTCACATGTCAATAGTTTTTAGGCACTTTTTAAGCATGTTTAGACCCCCCCTTTTTTAAAGTTCCAATTAAGGAACGCGCTTACTGGGTGTTGTTGCACCATCCATACTAGCAATGTGATCTAATATTGTCGTTAAAATTATGAGGAATAAATACTTTGATGCACCCATTATAAACATGTTGTGTGTTTAGTTTTTTGAACTTTAAAGTGGCGTTTGCATGCATCCACTCACATGCGGTAAGTTAAGGGTTTTTTGATGCAAATGGATTCATAAGTTGTGTAGTCCTTAGTGTTATGAAGTGCTTGAGACATAGCCTTCACCTTTCAATGAACCATAAATAATGGCATCCTATGTAGTGGATTTCCCTTCTTTTTTTTAAAAAAGATATAGTGATGCTAATTGGATCTTAGATTTATATGAGACAAAATCCACCAATGGATATGTGTTTACCTTGGTGAAGTTATTGTGACTTTGAAATCAACTAGACAAAATTGTGGAGATATGATAATCTTGTTAAATCAAAGGGCAACTTGGTTGAAGCATATGATAAAATTGTTGTGGTCATTTCCCTAGCCAATGTTGTGGCAAATGTGAAAGAATGGGTGGTAGACCTACCAAGCATATATGTAAAATAATAATGTTTTATCCTTCTAACTTTACTTGGGGAAGGAGAAGAAAATATTTATTATTTTTTGGTAGAATTGCTCAAGTTCTTTGCGAAAGGAAAATTCTTCTCATACTCACATTTGAAATTTAGGTTGAGTAGTTAAGAAATCTCTCGACAAATATTCCTTTGGGAATGTAACCGACACCTTCTATGTCTAGGCATTATGATTGCCAAGAAGCAATAGTCATTGTAATGAATGATATTTTCAATAATAAAAAGAGATATATCCAATTGAGATGTGATAGGGTAAAAAAATTGTTTAAAGATGAAACTATGTCCATCAATTATATGAAGTTAGAAGTAGATTCGACCAATCCCTAATTGTACATTAAGGGGAATGGGACAAGTCAATTGAAGAAACCGTGATGGTAACTCAACCTTTGTAATTGGCGATCCCATGAATTAGGTTCATATGGGTAATAACAAGTCACTTGTTGATCTAGTGATGTACAATTATAAATTATTGTCCCTCCTAAGGTAAGAATAGTGTAGAATTACAAGGAAAAAAAATGTTGAGCTAAGCTCTTAATGAATTTCATAGCTATTATTGGTAATGTATTTAATTGTAGAATACACTTGATAGAATTATCTATATAAAGTACGGAATGGGGTCGAATTATTGGAGATAATCTTTAAAGTATTAATGAATAAACTATGCACATACATGGCCTATTAGTACAAAATTATGTTAAAAAACAAACTTTGTGAGAGTGTAATATGATTAGTGAAAATTATAATTAACAAAAAGAAATTCTTGGTTCATATAAGTTTCAAAGTCACAAATGATTTTGTAATTTATATTTCATTCTCTTTAGGGCTAGTTCATAATTTAACAAGCACTAGTTTTGATGCATTAATCTCCAATAATCCAACATTATTCTAATTTTTCTTTTCAAACCTTTTGAAATATGTGGGGGATGGTTGGATATCTCAACAGTTTTGAAATATTTGTTTTTGAAATATTTGTTAGAAGATCAACAACTTTCTAATGGTCATATAACTGCTTTATAACTATTTTATGAAAGCCATAATTTTTGTAATGGTTTTGCAACGATCAACAATTTTCTAATGTCGTATAAATCAGCCAAAACGACGTCGTTTTGGCATAATTTGAATTTTAATATAATATAAAAATTAATTAATTTTAATTTAACCCTCGTCGCCGCCACCTCCCCATTATCGCCTAAAGGTGGGGAAGGGTCGGCTAGGGCCATTAAGCCCAGCCGAGGGCCGTCGGTCGGCTGGGCCGCTGGCCGTCGACCAGGGCTTTTATGATGGCTTTTTAACTTTTGATTTAATCATATTCTTCTTTAAATATTGATAGATTTATAACGGTTTTCAAACTTCCCGCAACGGCGGCAGGCGACGGCGGTGGTGGTTTTCGGTTGCCTCCCCCATTATCTTTTTTTCTTTTTTTCTTTTTTCTTTTTAATTATTTTAATTTATTATAATTAGTTATTTTGAATTTTTACCACTCGGTCCAAAAAAGTTTTATATATACATCAAAAATAGAATATTCGTAGAAATTTGCCACGTATCAATTTAGTTTTCACATATTTTGCTCGATTTTTCTTTGGTGGGTCATAAGACAATGTTCTTTGATGGTATGTTTTATCATGGGAGGATAGTTACTAGAGCCTTACACATCAATTATTTAGTGTGAAATAAGGTGAATTATCTTTAAGGACGAGTGTTCTTCAAATGTGGAATTATTTTTAAGGACAATGCCTACATGCCTCATACAATTGATTTTATCTTTTAATATTTTTCAATATATTTTCAACTATTACTACTATTTTATGTTATCTAATATTTTTTCAACTATAATTACTCCACTAACCGTCATTGCCTCAATTCATCGTCTCTAGTTACCTCACAAGGAACCTTCGCATTTCTATTTCTCTTGCTACAAACTTCACGGATGTATTCACCGAAAAATTGGCCCATTTCCTCCAATGTCTGACATTATTATGAAAAAGAAAAACCGCATGTTGCATGTGAACAAGAAGGCAGCCCTGCCGAGGGTGATTGTCTTCTTCAATAGTAAGAAAGCCAATGTTATTATTGCACTTATAAGTTGGTTGGCAACAAAGGTAATTGTGCATCCTTGTTAATGCAGCCTTAGTGAGAATATTTTTTAGATATAAACTGAGGTGATTGGCCCCATTCCCACTACATGGGGGGCCACATAGATGAACGAGGTGATACATATGCATCTCATGTCGCTTTGGTTGACATGTTTTAGACTAACTTGGTCAATGATAGTTAGGCACATATAAAGGGAGATGAGTGACAATTGTCTTGCTAATGTTGCTCCTTAGTAACCACCATCATCTGACCTTGTTAAGGAGGAAAGAGGCAATGAGGATGAATAATATTTTTACAAAGTTGATTATCATGGTCCATGAGAACTAATTGTCATAGAAGATGATGCTATCCTTCTCGAAAATTCAAGGCTATGGAGGAGGATATTATCAATGCCATAGAACTATTGAGTGATTTGGATCCACAAAACAAGGTTTGGTGAAGAAAATCCCACCATACACTTTTTGCAGTGTTATGCACATTGACAATATCGTCGTTACAATAATCTAGGATGTTCATGGCCTTTTTGATGTCGACATACCAAGCTATTGACATGCCGAAGCGTGGCCTTTTGCTCACAATTGGAGATCTTGACAAGAACGATCCTTGCATCAACCAAGCATCATTGCATAATGAGCCATTGGGGGAATTCCTGTATGATGAGGATTGTAACAACGAGTAAGGCCAAGGAGATTGCTCTCATGGATAGCATAATATGCCAGCCGCTAAATAGAAGTGTAGAAAAGATATAATTGGTGATGTAATCGATAATGATGCATGCATTTATAAACACTTAAACTATTGAAATAGCGATAATTATAGTTGAATACAATTTTAGATAGCAAATTAATACATTTGAGAAAGTCATGTATAATCTATCATAAACCCAAAATACTTAATCAAACATAATTTGAGTTGTCTCTAGCTATATGTTCTTGGAAATAATTTGTTCAATTTTCCTAATCATGAGCACAACATTTAATTCACTCACATAATGCAATTTGAATTTAAAAAAATTGGGCAAAAGTCACACGATTTTTTGTGGTTAACATCAAAATGATAAATACATAGGAGTAGCACATTGATGAGGAAAGATACCTTTTGAATATATCCTAAGAGATTATTTCCGAA
Source organism: Eucalyptus victrix (assembly GCA_016097545.1). Taxonomy (NCBI): domain Eukaryota; kingdom Viridiplantae; phylum Streptophyta; class Magnoliopsida; order Myrtales; family Myrtaceae; genus Eucalyptus; species Eucalyptus victrix. The sequence goes on from CM027842.1 coordinate 11,418,801, forward strand.
GTATCAATGAGGTGAACTGTCACAATGTGATGCCATCGAACTTGAGTTTTAAGCCCATGGTTGTTAGATTTATGAATACATATGTTTGTTCAAAAATTGTATTTGTATACATTATACATATATATTAGCTGATTGCGCGCGCACATTTTTTTGGTATTAAAAATAAAATTTTGTAGGAAAGAAAGTGAGATAGCAAAGGGCATATTATAATGTATTTATTAGGGCAAGGGTTTGCATGTGAATTTGGTTGAACATTGTTGTTAACCCTAAAATCACTTTATGTGTCTATTGATACCTAAGTAAATTGACGCCTTATGTTTTTTGATTACTAGCATATATAAATATCTAAAAATATAACATTTTTGAGAATTTGTGTATTCAAGCATAGTTGATAATTTTCATCATATTGTCGGCACATTGGCCGTCATATCTTCCATTAATAAATCTTGTTATACAATCAACACTGCTCATCTGGGGCTATATCTTCATTGGTACTCTAATTTCAGATAGCAAGTCAATGTATTTGAGAAAGTCATGTAATTTAAAGTAGCATCGTGATCTTAACACAAACAAAACTAGAAATTCTTGTGGGTGTTTACGGAAAAAATCTTGTAATCCAACTGTTTAATTTGGATATATGCAATGCAAATATGAGTTGTAGCTTTGATCACTATAAAGATTTGGGCAAGGTATTTAACCCCCATCTTTGTCTTGAACATCAACAACAATCCTTAGTACTCCAATTGAAGAGAAGTAAGAGGTTGATCACATGTTATGAGTCTAAATAGGGAAATCATTGAGAATTTGGCCAAAAAACTAAAATTAGGATTGTATCGCACAATTACATCGGATATTCATTTTCCTTTTTATTATAGTTGGTTGTAACGAATGGACACATTTCTCAATTACTTGTGGAGTAGTCGAGGTTATTGGTCACACTCAAATCATATTGTCTTCCATGACAGGATAACTTTAGTGACCTCATCAACTAAAATCAAATTCTAGCATAATCCCACAAATAATTGTTCCATTCTCCTATGATTCATTAAGTGTCCAGGGTTTATGATAAATTATGCATGACTTTCTCAAATGCATTAACTTGCCGTTTGAAATTAGTGGGACCGATGGAGATACCAAGACATGTGTTATGAATGCATGATGAGTTCACAATTAAAATTAAAGAAATATTCTTTTAGGAAAATATTTTTCCACTTTTAAGATATGTTCAGTAAAAAAAAAAAAAAAAGATATGTTCAGTAGCTTTGTGAAAGGTATGGCGTTAACCTTGAGAAATATAGCTCCGGATGAGCAGTGTTGATTGTATGACAAGACTCATAAATGGAAAATATGACAGTCTAATGTGTTGACGGTATGATAAGAATTATCAACTATGCAAGAATAGCTAAATTTTCAAAAACGTTATATTTTTAGATATTATATATGCTAATAATCGACTAAAATAAGGTCAATTTACTTAGGTATTAATAAACACAAAGTGATTTTAGGGTTAACAACAACGTCCAACCGGAATCAATTAAGGGCTCCAATCCACATGCAAACCCGTGCCCTAATAAATATACTATTATATGCCTTTCACCATCTCACTTTCTTTCTTGCAAAATTTATTTTTAATACCAAGCAAATATGCACAAGCAGTAAACTATATATATACATTTTTTGAACAAACATATATATTCATAAATATAACAATTGTGAGATTAAAACTCAAGTTTGATGGTGTCGCATTGTGACAGTTCGCCTCATTAATACTTCGGAAATCATCTCTTAGGAGATATTCAATAGGTATATTTCTTAGTAAATGTGCTACTACTATGTATTTATCATTTTGATGTTAACCACAAAAAACCATGTGACTTTTGCCCAATTTTTTTTTAATTCAAATTGCATTATGTGAGTAAATTAAATATTGCATTCATGATTAGGAAAAATTGAACAATTATTTCTAGAGGAACATATAGCTGGAGACTACTCAAATTATGTTTCATTAAGTATTTTGGGTTTATGATAGATTATACATGACTTTCTCGGATGTATTAACTTGCTATCTAAAATTGTATTATACCAAAATTATTGCAATTTCGATGGTTTAAGTGTTCATAAATGCAAGCATCATTATTGATTACATGGCCAATTATATTTTTTCCACACTTCTATTTAATGTCCGGCATGTTATGCTATCAATGGGAGCAATCTCCTCGGCCCTACTCGTTGTTGCAATCCTCATCATACTGGAATTCCCCTAATGGCTTATCATGTAGGTATGCTTGGCTGATGCAAGGATCATTCTTGCCGAGATCTTCAATTATGAGCAAAAGGCCACGCTTTGGTATGTCTTGGTATGTCGACATCGAAAAGGTCGTGAATATCCTAGACTATTGTAACGACGATATTGTCAATGTGCATAACACTGCAAAAAGCGTGTGGTGGGATCTTCTTCACCCAACCTTGTTTGTCCGTCACGTACTCTTTTGCATTATACAAATCCAAATCACTCGACAAGTCTGTGACATTAGCATTATCCTCTTCTATAATCCTTGAAATTTTGAGAAAGTTGGCATCACCTTCTATGCCGATGAGTTCTCATTGACCATGACAATCAATTTTGTAAAGACATTATTCATCCTTGTTGCCTCTTTCCTCTTAGGTCAAACAATGGTGACTACTACCAAGCAATATTAGCAGGAGGATTGTCACACATCTCCCTTAGTACGTGCCTCACCATCATTGATCGAAGTAGCCCGAAGTATGTCAACCAAAGTACGTGCCTCACCATCCTTGATCATGTAGGGACGCTTGGCTGATGCAAGGATCATTCTTGCCGAGATCTTCAATTCTGAGCAGAAGGCCACGCTTTGGTATGTCTTGGTATGTCGACATTGAAAAGGCCGTGAATATCCTAGATTATTGTAACGACGATATTGTCAGTGTGCATAACGCTGCAAAAAGCGTGTGGTGGGATCTTCTTCACCCAACCTTGTTTGTCCGTCACGTACTCTTTTGCATTATTAGGATCCAAATCACTCTACAAGCCTGTGACATTGGCATTATCCTCTTCTATAATCCTCAAAATTTTGAGAAAGTTGGCATCACCTTCCATGTCGATGAGTTCTCATTGACCATGACAATCAATTTTGTAAAGACATTATTCATCCTCGTTGCCTCTTTCCTCTTTGATAAGGTCAAACGATGGTGACTACTACCAAGCAATATTAGCAGGAGGATTGTCACACATCTCCCCTAGTACGTGCCTCACCATCATTGATCGAAGTAGCCCGAAGTATGTGAACCAAAGTACGTGCCTCACCATCCTTGATCATGTAGGGATGCTTGGCTGATGCAAGGATTGTTTTTGCCGAGATCTTCAATTCTAAGCAAAAGGCCACGCTTTGGTATGTCTTGGTATGTCGACATCGAAAAGGCTGTGAATATCTTAGATTATTGTAACAACGGTATTGTCAGTGTGCATAACACTACAAAAAACGTGTGGTGGGATCTTCTTCACCCAACCTTGTTTGTCCGTCATGTACTCTTTTGCATTATTAGGATCCAAATCACTCGACAAACCTGTGACATTGGCATTATCCTCTTCTATAATCCTCGAAATTTTGAGAAAGTTGGCATCACCTTATATGCCGATGAGTTCTCATCGACCATGACAATCAATTTTGTAAAGACATTATTCATCCTCGTTGCCTCTTTCTTCTTTGATAAGGTCAAATGATGGTGACTACAACCAAGCAATATTAGTAGGAGGATTGTCACACATCTCCCTTAGCACGTGCCTCACCATCATTGATCGAAGTAGCCCGAAGTATGTCAACCAAAGTGACGTGAAATACATATGCATCACCTCATTCATCTATGGGGGCCCCTACTTAGTGGGAATGGGGCCAATCATGTCGGTTTACATCTAAAAAATATTTCCACCGAAACTACATTTGCAGGGATGCACAATTGCCTTCGTCGCCAACTAACTGATGAGTGCAATTATAACATTGACATTCTTACTGTTGAAGAAAGCGATCACCCTCGGTGGAGCTACCTTCTTGTTCGCGTGCAACGCGTGGTTTCTCTTCTTCATGATAATGTTGAAGACACTAAAGAATAACTAATTTTTCAATGAATGCATCCAGTGGCAAGATAGAAATGCAAAGGTCTATTGCAAGGGAATTAGAGAGGATGAATTGAGGTAATGATAGTTGATAGAGTAATTATAATTGAAAAAAATATTAGATAACATAAAATTAATAATAATAATCGGACATATATTGAAAAAGATTATAAAATAAAATTAATTGTCCGAGACATGCAAACACTGTCTTTAAGAGTAATTCCGCATTTTGAAATACAAAACTCGGTGCATAAGGCTCTAGTAACTATCCTTCCAAGATTAAAAAAAAAAAAAAAAAAAAACTTTATTCCAAACTAGACAATAGAAGAAAACAAGAAAAACATTATATGTATAACTCACTAGAGAAAAGAAAAAATAGGAAAAGAGAAATAAGAATATTCTTAGAGTTGGCAATCCCTGCACCCAACAAGCGTTCATACATGATAAGCCACTGGGGAGATTCTTATATGGCGAGGACCACAACATTGAGTAAGGCTAAAGAGATTGCTCTCACAAATAAGGGGTAATTACACTAGAAGTGTCAAAAGTTGTGTACGACACTTACTTTGGTACCAAAAATTTCCGTCGAATCATTTAAGTGCCAAATCGAAGGAAAAACGATCACTTTGGTGTTATCGACGAGAGATTCCGGCCAAAATGATTACGTGTTATACGACGTCGTTTTACCTCCTCCTTAAGAAAACGACGTCGTTTTGCCGTCATGCGTGTGGATGGCCTCACAAAAAACGACGCCGCACAACTCATACGGGGATTGAAATTATGGTTTTTTTGTTCGATCCTCGCCCAACGCCGACCTAGCTCGTTCAGCCACTGTCGCTCGGCCACCGTCGCTCAACCTCCGTCGTAGTTGCTCGACTAGGTGAGCGAGGAGAGGCTGAGCTTGTTTCTCGGGCAAGAAGCAACGGGAAGAATGGGAGGCGAGGGCGGAGGAGGAGGAAGAAGGAGAGGTCAAAGGTGGAGAGAGCGAAGACGAGGAGGGTGAGGGAAATAAGAAGGGCGCAAATGGAGATGGTGGATTGGGCTCTGCTTAGGAGGTGGCTAAAGTGGGTCCTTTTGAAGGGGGAAGGAGGAGGAGGAGGAGAGGAGGAGGAGGACAAAAGCTTGGGCTTGTCGACAATGTCGGACGAACCAGAGGCGAAGTTGTGTTGGTGTCGGTGTCGGTGCCGATGCCGGTGCTAATGCTAGTGTTGTTGCTAGTGTTGGTGCTGATGTTGTTCTTCGGGGAAGAAGACGATGGGGAAGCCCATGTCATGCCTTCTCTCTCTCTCTCTCTCTCTCTCAATTTGGGGATTTAGGGTTTTGACTTGGGGAAAGATGCCAAATGGTGTCGTTTTGTTGTTTAGATGCTGACTATACTCTCCGACAAGCCACATCAGTTTCAAAAATTAAAAAAAAAGTATCACGTTGGATTTCTGGTCAATCAGATCGACGTTGGTACCAAAATGATCGTTTTTAAAACTTTTTGGCACTTAGTTGATCCAAAATAAACTTTTGGCAACAAAATGAGTGCCGTACATAACTTTTAACACTTCTAATGTACTTATCCCCACAAATAGCATGACACACCACATACTAAGTAGAAGCTTGGAAAAGATATAATGGACTATGTGGCCAATAACGATGCCCGCATCAATGGACACCTAAACCATTGAAATAGATAGATATACATAAAAACACAATCATCTTAGTAGAATGCACGTATCAAGGGAGATGATTAAAATAATCATCTTGGTAATGCTACTCAACAGCAACCTCTGTCATCCAACTTCTTCCGGGAGAAAGGTGGCAACGGGATAAATACCGTCTTCACAAAATCAATTGTCATTGTCCACAAGAACTTTTCATCGGAAAAGTTGATACTAACATTCTCAAAAATTTGAGGGCTTTAAAGGAGGATAATCTCAATGCCACAAGCATGTCGAGAGATTTGGATTCCAATAACACATAAGAGTACGTGGCGGACAAATAAGGTTGGGTGAAGGAGATTCCGTCCCATGCTTGCACATTGACAACATCGCCGTTGCAGTTTTCAGGGATATCAACGAGCTTCTTGATGTAGGCATACCGAAGCATGCCCTACTCAAAGTTGGATATCTTAACAAGGACAAGCCTTGCATCGGCCAAGAGCCATGGATGAGCTAGTCTTGCAATGAAACCAGATCTCGAGGCATGACTCTAGTTCAAATTTGGATGGGCAACGACCACGAAAAATAACATTACAATGCATGGTCCAATAATGGGTCCTCATCATTATAGCTTAGGAGACAAACCAAAGCAATGAATAGTGAAGGAAACGGTCACAACTTTTGTGGGAAGTGTAAAAGAGAATGCCAAAAACATGATTTTTTTTTTTCGTATGCAAGTGATTATTGCTTTTTATTTTTATTTTCACTTTTTTTTTTTCATTTGGTTGGAAATGAGTAGTTCTCCTGATGATCTATTTTGGACGGGTTGGACGGAATTGAGCGAAGTAATTGCACATTACCCCAAAGAGGTTTTCCAAAATTAAGGCATCCATGGATCATGAATTATACCTCTGTCCATTACATCCACCAATCATCGTCTCATAAAAATTTTAAGACATTGGAGTGGAAACTTCTCCTCTTCAAGTCTTCTCAACATCTTCAAATAACCTCGATGGTACAATTCCAGAGACTCTTAGCCAGCTAAGAAATCTAAAAGTGCTCATTCTCAACATGAATAAATTTGTCGATACAATTCCCATCTCAATCTTCAATATATCCACTCTGACAATTCTTTCTGTAGGTGAAAACCAATTAGAGGGGACTAAAAACTAGTTCGGTTAAAGTTTAGATTCAAATGATGGGGTGTGACTACTCAAAATCTTATCTATGTTGTGATATTTATTTGATAGCCTAGTAGAATGAAATTTGGATTTAGCTCACAGGGTTCTTGTTTGGGGACTCAATAACAAAGCCATGTATATTCATTACCCAACATCATATCGGGTTTATTTTCTTGCACTTTACTTGTATCGCATTAATTATGATTAGTTACTTATTGATTGGACATCCATACATGGACATCATTTAGTGGTTCATGGTAATAAAATGGGAATAATTTCGGAAAGATTGATAAGTGGTACTAAAAAGGTGTTCATTAGATAATTAGCGTAACCAAGCCCCGACCTTAGAGCAATGGTTCGTAGCAAGTGAAGCCCACAAGCCCCTTCCAAACCACTAAGTCAAATCTCATGGCCCTATTTCATTAATGTTTATAGTATAATCATTATTTACTTGAATTTAACTCGCTCATTGCGAGGGTTATTCGATAAATCAATGACAAAACAGGATGTACAAAACATTTAAGCATAAACACAATTTAATATTAACATATTATTTTAGAAGGGCTAACATAGGATTAAAGAGGTTCTACTATTGTTCATGTTTTCTAAAAAATTATGGGATATATTATGCAAAAATTGAAAAGGGTACATTTATTATGCAATCATATGTCTGGAATCGCTCTCTTTATGTTTCATTTCATTGATCATGGTGTGTAGGTACTTGAGTGATTGCAATTGTTTTGAATGAATGACCTACTTTGGTTCACTTTATTTGGATTAACAAAGTATTAATTTCATGCTGGAGCTTGATTTGAAAAAAAAGGCATATATATATCTTGTGTGTGGATGAGGATGTTAGTACTTAATATTATTAATAATTATTTTTTTTAATTAGGCTTCCAATATTGGCGAGCTCGAGCTTTTAATTTGCAAGATGCTTGAGTAGCTCAAGTTAAAGCTTGACTAGATAACATTTCTCAAACAATCATCAATCCAAGCTCAAACAACTCATGAATAATTTGACCCAGTTTCACTTATAGTAGACCTTCGTATGTGCCCCTTGTGAGAGGAATAGAGTACACACCGAGTGTAAGTAATAATTTTCTCAAATCGATTATCTTGACCTCCCCCTTCTCATGTAAGAAGGGTAACTATCGAGGCAATCCCAGTGGTTTAATAATTTTCGGCACTTAATGTGGTTATTAAACACCCTCTACTTACATCCCAAAAAGTAAAAGTTACCTCTAAAAATAAAAAAAGAAAGAGGGAAAATTTCGAATGCCATTCACAACTGGTTTGATTCGAATGTAACTTATGTGGACTTATTCCTATTAAACGAAAATGCTACCAATATCTATGATGGAAATGTGAAATAAGTTGATGCTATTATTGTTTAGGGGCTCCGCAATAAATAATTAAATTAAGTCGCAAAAAATAGGTGTTAATAATGACGTCATTTATATTTTTTTCCCCAATTCAGTCCTTGAAGAAATTATTTTCAAGGCATATAAAAGCACGCCAGCAGCATAAGGCTTCAAATAATACTGAGAGATGTCACATTTAGCATTTCTTGTCATATTCAAATCAGACCTCTTAACAAAACTACCCATTTCCACGAGATGAAAAGATTTTAGAACTCAATTACATTTTTTATAAGTTTTATGATATCAATTATGCTTTACTTATAAGTTTTGGGACTTCGCAGTGTAAAAGAAATGAATTTATTAATAATTATTGGCGATGCTATATATATATATATACTATGATGAAATATTTGGTACAATATTCTCGCCGTAAATCAGAAAAATGAACTTCTGGCGAGTGGAAGATAAACCAATTATCTCCCTTCCCTATAAGTACTCTATCTCTCTTTCTCTCTAGAAGTAGTTTGGTGATGCTAATTTTGAATAACTCGAGAAAAGAAGTTATTATTTGGAGTTCATCACGCTCTGCTCCTGTTCAATGAGAGTTTTTTTTTTTTTGGTCCATTGTTTGTATTTCTCGCTAAATTTGGCCATGCGATTTATTTCTTGATTGCTTAATTTTATTTTGGATTTAAGCTAATAATCCGTTTTGGGTAAGGGGGAAGCAAGCAAAATTGAAGTCCTTGCCGATGGCGCCATCTTTCAATAGTTTCTTCATCTTTCCTATTTGACATCCTATCCTCTGTTTTTCTTGCACCAAAATTGAAATTTCAGAAGTAGACATGAACAAACACTACAAAGTTCTTTAATGAAAGGCTTCCCTTTTTTTTGGCCTGTTTCAAAACAAAATTTCAAAACGAAACAGTCAAGTAAACGAGGAATACCAAGACGTCTTTACTTGGTCATATGCCAATGTGCCGAGATTAGATCTTGATATCGTGGAACACGCACTACCTCTCAATCCAGACATTCCATCTAAGAAATAGAAGCTCAGGAGGACGAAGACACAAGGGAATATAAAAGGATAGATTAACAGTGCATGTGTGTTGTTATATGTATCGTTGTAGCACAGTCACGAATTTCAACGACTGAATAAGAGAGAATGCTTATGTCATTGAAAATTAACAGTTGAGAAATGCTTTGTCTCATTGGAAGGATAAACGGACTAACAAGGGGGCCTCAAACCGCGGGCTCCTCCGGCAGGGTATGGATTTTCCGGCGAGAAGTTCAAGGCCGACTCAGATGATGCTATCTACGCCAGCCAAAATTCAAAGATAATGACGATTTCGGGGACAATACATCAATATAAGAACGAATTGAACATACATCAAAGATCCTAAACATCGGTTTTATAGAGCTAAATTCGTTGAGGCATTTCATCGAGCATTTTATATGTAAGTTCGAAAACGATTTCTCAGTTTGATTTCCAAGTGATTCGGGGCCAAATTATGTTATAATTATGCTTAAATCAACACTATTTGCAGCTATCAGGTCCCAGATTATCGCGATTTACCTATTAACTCGCCGATCGAGTTCGGGTTCTCAAAAGCAGGGGCGAGGCAGAGTATGCTCGAGAAAGAAGAAACTCACCTTACCTGGCCGAGACCGATAACAGAAGATCAAGGTGACCGAACTCCACAAAGTCGTCGATCGGCGGAGAGTTTCAGCGAGAGTATCCACGTCACTTGGCCGTGAAAAGATACGGCAACGGCCGACCAGAAGAAATCCGAAGCTATTTCCGGCCAAATTCAAAGAAACTCTGGCGAAGCACTCCGGATTGGACGGTTTTTTGGGGTTTCGCGAGTTTAAGCCTTCTAGAAGGACTCGGGCTTTGCTTCGGTCGCTCAGCCGTTCTCTTTTTTCTCGCTCACAGACACTTCAGGCGCTCAACCACAGTCGTCTGTGTCTTCCTTGCGTAACAGGCGCGGTTCTCACCAAAGTGCGCGTGCAAAGGAGAAGGAGGGCGAAGGGGCCGGGCTTGGAAGAAGCAAAATGGGCTGAGAAGGGGAGAAGAAAACAAAGGAAAATGGTTGGGCTGGAATAAAATAGGGAAAATAAGAGGAAAATTGGGCCAATTCATGGGTTAAAGCCCGAGTGGGCCGGAAATTTTTCTAAAGCAACTGGGCCAGGCATAATTTTATTTTTATTTTTTATCTATTTTTCTTGTTTATTTATTTTTGTTGTTATCTTTCTTTTTTTTTTAACTATTTTTGCAAAATGGACGGATGCCTAAATGGCCAACAAAAATTTGAGTGTCAACATCCATGGGTTGTTTTGCATTTTTTTTTTTTTTTAGGTGAGCAGTGTTTTTGAATAGCTCTATAGTTATTTATCCAAACACAATAGAATAAAGTGAGAGACAAAACCGAGAAGCCAATGGCAATTGAGGTTGAGGTGGAAGTTGAATGGCACATACGTCACTTGTTACTCCTTGGAAATTGTTGAATACCAGGGATGTGATCCTCTAGCTTGATTGCATAATTTGAATGCAAGTGAACCTATTAGAACAATCATAGCATCCTGTCTATTATGCACGTGCTGATGGATTCAACATGACTATAAGTTGTACATTAGAGTCAATTTGTAAGGAGTATGTCGTCATTACCAAAGGTAGCTTTAATTTTAATTGCTACATAGTTCCACTCCCCGGCATTCTGAAGTTTTTTAGGTAAAATCTTTCCTACTCTTGTAGGATGGAGATGACATTGTATGATGATTATCGTCAATGTTGACTCAAAATTGCGGTTCTTGAATGAGGTTTCTTTCGATGTTGCTCGGCATATTCCGCTGAGGAACTTCCCTCACCCCCTCTGTTTTGTGCACGCTGTGCATGCTTGCTAATGTACAAATTCTGATTTTTGTTTGACTTTAAACTCCCAGGTAGTTAATCAAATGATAGTAATTGTAAAAATGATCATAATAATTTGGAAATAAACCAAAGTACGAAGATCCATCTTGCTCTCTTTTATGCTATTGCCAATCATGTTTTTCGTACATAAGTGGCTTGACTATAAAGACAAACACATTAGCCTCGTCATGTTCGTGAAGTGAAAATGAAACCTCGTTGTCCAATAAGACTAGGAGAACTAACTATCATTCATCTGTTGAGTTGGTCAAATGGACAGAAATTTTGTGCTTCGATAAGCACCGATTTTTGGTCATATGTAAAATACTTACTTAGCCGAATTGGTATATGCAAAATCTAGTTTAAAATACCACTTAATGGTAACAAAAAAGAAAATCAGTGCGCAACGAATAGAAAGCCAATTCAGGCCTTCCAATCAAAATTTGAATTAGGTTTCTTCGTTTTTAATGAAGTTTCGAGATTATTTTCTTTTTTGCTATTAAATCAACAGCTCAATGTAGGTTTTTTCTTATTTATGGATGACTCAAGAACATGATACATAATTGGTACGACTCACATGTGATAATTGGTACGACTCACATGTGGCCTCCAGGTGCTGAACTCCCAACAAAAAAAATCCCCAAACTAAGCTAAATCTACAAAATCTCCCAATGAACATTCAACCTACTTCAAAAGCAATAAAGCATCACAAGACACTAAGGCCGATTTTCAAAAGGCAATCATGGGATAGTTTCTTCCACTTTTTGCTCCCACTGAATTTTGACTTAATGTGCAATATGATCTCTAAACTTTTAATGTATTCAATATAATCCCCAAACTTTAACCCAATGCATGATACGGTTCTTGAACTTTTAAATTGTTCAATATGTCTATAAAAAGTTAAGGGACCATTTGTGTCATGAACAGCAGCACTTTGTAATTCTTGCAACCAGTGATGAAAACTGTAATTTTGCGTGCATGTAAAGAACTTTAAACATGGTGATGTCGCAACAAGTTTGAAGTTGCCACATAGCACAATAAGGTAAACTTAATAGCAAAAGTAAAGCAAAGCCAGAACAGAACCATCCTAAAGCAAGAACATAAAAAGCGATACCGAAGTTGTCTATGACATATATTCCCTCTGCAGCAAAGTAGAAATTCGAGCATTCCATTATTACTGTGTAAATTACACGAGCAATCGACAGATAAAACTCACAGGTCTTCCATGATATTTATTTTGACTGAAAGATGAAGCCATACAATCAAACCGCAGCATGCTTTACTGCATCGGAGATCTCCGCATTTTGCAACTGGTGCGCCATAGTGAATTACACAGCATTTTATGCAAGATATCTCATGAAGGTACAACCTGAACCAATTGACAACTCGTGGTGAAATCAAATGAATTCTGGAGTTCTCTGAGTGCAGCTTGCCAGTCAAATATCCTCAAAGCAGTCATTTCTATCATTAGGTAGGCGTTGCCCCTCAGGAAAGAGTCTGATCTGCTCAGAAACCATTTACAGACACAGCTGCCAATCCAAGTTTCTTCTATGTGCATCTTCCATTCCTCTGCAAGTTACAATAATTTAGACGGGGAGTACAAACGAGCTACTGCATCCATGATCTGCTAATTCATAGTTAATTCAAAAAAATCCAAATGATTATATTTGTCTATATGTGAAATGAAGCTCAGAAAGACGTACGCCATAGATTTCGAAGTAAATCTCTCTAAAGGTTCCAAAACTACTCTGTTCAAAACAAAGGAAAAAGAAATTATTGGGCCATTCACATCTTGTCTAGTGGGGAAAGATCAGAGAGAAGAAATGATGATATCTACAACAGTGCTTCTGCGGTCATTTGACATGCACAAACCCTCACCAAAGGCAACAGACATACTTCTAGCAAAGTTGAAGCCCATGATGCTAGAAAAGATTAATTAAATATTGATCATTCCATTCACGATAACCTCAGTAAAAGTCGCAGTACATGATAAACATGATGATATGACCCTAACATAGAATGATGTTGGAATATTTCCATGGAAGTGTGTAACAATAAGTACCACAATGATGATCTTGGAATGCATGTTAACTGATCCTGATCAAAATCAGCCAGCTCTGGGTTACCACCACCACTAGCACCAACTACTTTGGCTTCTGAACCAACCACTCCTTTACTTTCAGCATCTTTACAAGAATTGACATCTGTAGTTACATCAGAAGCAGCTGATACACTGTACTTCTGTAACCACCTATCAGTTTCCCACAGGACATGCATGATGCTCTCACGAGCAGCATAGCCATGGCTCTCAAAGGGAAGAACTACAAGGCGACAAAGAGCACCATGGCCCTTTAAAGCATTGAAAAAGCGGTCCGACTGCAACAAACACAAAAGCAAATCAAAGTGGTGAGCAGGTTAGTGATTTTGCATTTGTAATCAGAAAAATCAATCAGCGCTGAAATAAACCGGTTATGGAGAGAGTATAAGAGGGTAAATAAATACAAAGACACCACCCAAGAGAATTGTATATGAAATCAGCACCCTTTTCCTTAAATAAACCTGAAACTAGACCTGGAAACATATATATATATATATATATATACATACCTGCATGGTTAGTGTTCCTGAATTATTATCTTCTTCTCCGTGGATAAGCAAGATTGGTTTCTTAATTTTGTGAGCCGACATGAAAGGACTCATCTCCACATAAGTATTAGTAGCCTCCCACAAAGTTCTGTCCTCATTCTATAGAAACAAAGAGGCAGAGGCACAGTGCCCTTGGTCAGCACTCATTCATAAGTAAAAGCAACTTCAGAAGGCACAAGGTCAAGTCAAACAAGAAATACTATAAGAATCAAACCATTGTCCTACCTGAAAACCAAAAGGTGTGAGCGTCCTGTTGTAAGCTCCAGAGCGAGCTACTCCACAACAGAATAAATGAGGAGCATGTGCAAGGAGGTTTGCAGTCATAAATGCTCCATACGAGTGTCCTCCAATAGCAATTTTGTTTGGATGAGCAACCTTAATCAGCAAATGATATAAATGAAACCTGTCAAGATAATCTCATTTACAAGAATTGTGTGGATTGAAAAGAGAAGAGGAGCTTACTCCGCAACGAATGACTTCCTCAACAGCAGCCTCTGCACTTCCAACCAATTGCTCCACATACCTGACAAACAAATTGTGCCAAAACATAGATACATGTAAATAATCTAAAGCTATTAATAGCACGGTTTTTTGGTTGAAATCTAGGAGCCTACTTGAGGTGGCTCAGGCTTCTTCGTTATGGCTTTTGACTTTTGGTTTTAGCATGTGGCTTCTGTTGGATAGAGCATTTGGAAGTTTGTCCTAATCTTTTTGGAACTTTTACTCAAGTGTTGATAAAGTGCAGGTAAAACTACACTAAAATCAACCGTTTCACATTTAAAAGCACAACGTTCACAATTTTCAGATTCATTTTCACTTAAAAGCAAAGGCACAGGCCAAAGGCATACAGGGTAGCAACTTATTCTACAGAACTTCTCAAGGTAGACCTTTTTACTAGATTTTAGTGCCAAAGAATACACTATATGAAAATCAGAACCTGGAGAAAAAGGAGTGGGGGATAAAAGCAGCCAAAAAGGCTATGGAAGAAAGTACCACAAGTAATCATTTGCCACAAAGGAGGACAAAGACTAACAAGAAAAAGAATCCACTAGAAGCATCTATGAGTTATGCATTCACAGATGTATAACTTTAAGAAAATCCTATCCAGAGAAAAGAACTTCACAACCACCTGATTCTATCAAGATATCTCTAATGCAACTCTCTAAAGACCTTTACTTTCTTGCCAATAAATGGCTTTTGTTAGCTTATCATACAGAGAAAACTCTCGAACATGAAGATTAACTATTTCCAAACAAAAAGCATTGCATTACCTATCATTTGCCTCCTCTTCACCCTCACCAATGATTGGAATTGTTGGTCCCGATAAGATAGCAAACCTAGAAGAGATAAAACCTAAAACAATTATTTACCTCTTCCTAAATTTGCATAAATCAGTTAATACAGATGCCTGGAAACTGAAAGAGAAATGGGAAAGAAAGAAAATAACAACGGAAATCCATGCCTTCTAGCCAGCCAAAGAAGAGGTGATGTTGGACCTATCCCAGCAAATTCATTAGGAGAACCACGGACTTGTCCAGCAGCATCTTTGCTTTTAAATTCTCCAGGGTATGACCAGACTAGACAGGGAAGAGGGCCCTCTTTTAATGGATCATAGTCCGGTGGCAGATAAAGTGTTGCTGTAAGCTGAACCCCATCCTTCCTCTGATATCGTATCATCTCTTTCTTGAGAGAGGCCAATTGAGGATATGGATGAGGAAAATCTGTAATTTGGCATGCTTTCCTATCTGGCCAGCTCATAATGTAGTATTGTGTATTTTCAGTTTTTGACTCTTTCGAAGTTAAGATCTTCAATTGATCAAGACTAATGTCCCCATCATTTTGATCGGACATTAAAGCAACAACAGTCTCAAAATACTTTTCTTTGTCACTCTGCCATATTCGTTCCTTGCTGCCAGTATTTCTGAACAAACATGAGTCAGTAAACAATGCCAATGCTTGAGAGCTAAAAGGAGAAAACCTGCTGGAGAATGGAGATCGTGGACTTACAGAAACTTACATTTCAAACAAATCAAGAAAGGGGATATTCCCTTCTGGTGTTGCACCACTCCCATTCAATAGGACATAAGTGCCTTCATCGTTTCCCTTCTTCACTTTTGCAATGACATAGGTCCCAGCCGGCGTTCTTCGAAGCATTGGAGAACCAGGATCTGAATACGCATCTTCAGATGACCTATCAAATAGTATACGAGGATTTGCATCCTTGGATCCAGGAGAAATAACCCAGGATCTTGTCCTCCGTGTCTTGTACCAAGACTCATAAACCAGAGCCAGTGAATCATCGCACCATGAAACTCCTCTGAACAGAAATAAATTAAGACTCCATATTACAATGTTTACAACACAAGGCACAAGTAGCCATTTGAGTCTTTTGTGGTGGTTGGCAAATCATGTAGCCATGATTCATGACTTGATCACTTTCAACTAACTAGATTAAATACAAGTAAAACAAGAAAAGGAGAGAGGCATCCAAATCTCCTGAAGCAACAGGAAGAAATTATTGCCAATAGTACTTCAATCTCGAGGAAAAACATTTCATACCCATATCGAAGATCCACTTTGTGTAAGATTTCTGGTTGATCACCTTCAAGTGGTTCAGCTGGTTGTGTGTAAATTATATCTCGTGGAGAAACTTCGACTTTCGCATCCCCCCCATCTTGTGTCTCCACCCTAGATGCCTTAAATCAATTAAAAAACAGATACATACAGAAAAACTAGTAATAATGCGTCAATTTATTCTGTCTAAAGTCACACCATCTATCACAATAATAAGCCAAACATCAGAACATTCAGAAGAAGGATATTTAGAAAATTACAAAGAAGTGTTGCTAATCAATTTGACACTTTTTATCCAAGAAAATCTGTAACCAGTGCTCCTTAAGTGAAAGAATGAGGACAGTTCACGGCCCTGAAATGAACCATGGACATTTAAGAACGAAAAGCATTGACCAAAAACTCTCCTAATATGTCATTGTATTTGATATCTACTGGATCCCCATTATTTACCGTTCTTTGCAGAACTACCAATCATCAGAAGCATACGCATGAGAAGCAGGCTTCCTGAAAGAAAAGCTGCAAAAAACGTATGTATAGTTTTAGACAGCATGCAGGAACTTCGCAGTCTTATCACTAATTTTCACCTTCCCATGCAAGTGCTAACAGTAAATGACTAATGCAATTTTATATGTCCTTACATTTCTTCAAAAAATACATCGATACTCACCACCAAAATTAAATCTGAATCTTTATCATCAAACTGACACAAAAAACACACAGAAAAGGAACAGAAACAAAGCACTAAAGATTTTCAGACAATTACCAATATAGGGTAGAAGGTTTATCAGCTCTCCACTGGATTGAGCGCATCCCTTTGCGCACACTATTGAATGCAATTGGGATGTCCTCTGCAAGGGCCAAATCACAAAGTTCTCTGACAAATTGTCCATTAGCAGTCCATACACCTACTTTCTTGGGAAATCTTCCACAAGGTACAATGAAAGAGTATGGCCTATGAATTGAGGTTATCAAAAGGTATTTCCCATCTGGAGAGGGGTCAATTGAGGTATATACAGCCGGTGGACCAATTTTCTTAGCTTTTCCATCCAAAGTAACCAAAAGAAGTTGAGACGTGGCATAGTAATCAAATAAATCTTCGTCATATTCATCCTTCAGCAGGTCTTGAAATGTTCTAACCTGAATGACACTCTTCTGCTCATTAGACTGGATTTTTGGACCACCAGGAACCAAAGGTTTTCTTGGCGGTTCTCCACGGCCCAAGGGTATTGTGCAAACTACTAGGGTGGAGTTATCTATCCAAACAAAATTGTCAAAAACAGCATTTAGGCGTATCTCAGGTGACTCAAACAATGGTCTGGCTTTCCCCGTTTCCACATCAGCAACCCAAAGCTGAAGCTTGCTACTACTATTGTCCTCCTCATCAAATCGGATGCTGAAGGACAAATGTCTACCATCATTTGACCAGGTGACAAAGTTGATCTTTGCACCATCAGGAAACCCATGTACTTCTTTTTCTGGCCCTAATTTACCATCAGGCAATAATTGATGAATCCCTATACCAGTATAAAATGACATCCGACTCCTGGTGTTGCACTTTCCATCAATACGGATGCCAGCCAGCTTCTCTTCCGGTCTTGCAAGCTCAGCTAAAGGTGGTAAAGCTCTCCGTTTCAAAAACAAAATTTTATCCCTTTGTGGGGAGAACGACAATGCAGGAAGTGGCGGAGCATCAACTATATCTCTAATTTCTGGTGGAGGAAGACGATATGCACCACCCAGAGCTGAACCTGCATTTGGTAATTCATAATGAGTATTCTGCTACTGGAAATTGTACAGCAACAATAGCCCCAAAAGATTAAATCCAAGATCAGTCGAGTGTACACTGGGAAAAGTTGTGTCTTCCAAATATCAAACACAGTAGAGCTAAAACGCAAACAATTAGTTTCACGGGAAAACTTCAGCATGCCAATGGAAAATCAGAGAAGTTGAAGCAAGCATTGGTCCACCCTTCGACAGAGAGTTATTTTTTTAAGTACTTCTCATTGATGAATGCAAACAAACAAGCTTAACAGACTATGAGGCAACACTTTTTCAATATAAGTGACCTACTCGTAATTCAAAATTTAACAGGAGCGACCGGAATTAACTATTTTAGCCTCTCAGACAGAGACAGCGTAACACTCAAACTCTATCAAACGACTGGATATGAGGACCGCAGCTGGAGATAAGCTAGCACACAAGAAAAACTGTCTACGCCGTACTGATCAGGATCCATCCGAGAGACAAGACATCGGAAGCCTCACTTGAACCTGCTCCAGAAAAGTTAAATCGCCGAACGCCTCTATTTTCTTTCCATCTTGGCTAACTCCCCTCCACATAAATCTCCGCCATCAATAACGACAAGACTCTAGTCCAAATGCGATTCACTCTCAGCGCACGCACCTCTCCGAGAACAATCGATCGCCAGAGCACACAACCCACCCGAACACAGCAAAACAAAGCAAACGGACGGGGACGCGTCGGCTACCTTCGTCCTCGTAATAGCCGAGACCGGAATCGTCCGCGGCGGCGCCGGAAGCCGAGCCATTGCCGCCGCTGCTCTCGGCGGCCGCCGCGGCGAGGAGGCGACGGGGACCAGGCCGCGGAGCGGCGAGGAGGAGGTCATGATCGTCCGGGACGGCGCGGCCGGGCGAGTTCTCAGGCGGCCGGGCGCACGGGGCGACGAGAGCCGGCAGAGCCTCGAGGAGGAGGGAGGAGGAGGAGAGAGAGGGAAGAGCGAGAGGATGGAGAGGCGATGGAGGTGGCAGACTTTGGGAACACGCATCATTTCAATGGGCGTGGGATCGATGGGATTTAGAAGTACGACTGGTCCATGTCCATCGTCTTCGCCTTTCGTCTTCGCTGTTGGAAAAAAAATAAAGGGGTGGTTGCAGTGTGGGATCAGGCGCAGGGTATCCCGTCCACAAAGCGCGAGCCGAGTAAAGGATGCATCTGTCTTCCTATCGAAATGAAAAAGTGGAAAATGGAAGACGGGGGAATGTTATCTTTTTATTTCGAACGGGGGTGTTCCGGTGCACCTCGGCGTAGCATTCTTCCGTGTGGCTTGGTAATGGTATGAAAAGGTATTGCATAGACTGGGGTCCGCATGTTCAAGGATTACCATTGGTGCTCGTTAGAGGTGAGCCGTACTACAGTCGTCTCAAGTTCTAGGTTTTACAATGGGAACCGATTGAGAACCTGTCTTGTCGAAAACGATTCCCAAATTTTGAAATCTAAAACTTATCTTAAGTATCTTGAAATCTAAAACATGTTCATCATGTCAATTAATTCAATATATATCTGGTAATATATTTTTGATAAGTGATGTCCTTTTTTAAATTTACTATATTTGTCACGATAGTAATAATATTAATTGAAAGAGTGGGATAGATGAGCGATAAGATCGGTTCGCCCATCCCACACTTGAAATGATGAAAACAATAAAAGTAAGTCAATAACTTTGTAAACAAAAATCTCTAATTCTCCTAAAGGAGAATGTCTCACCATCGATCCTCGAATACAAGATCACCACCACTTGTTGATGACAAATCAATAACAAGGCTCGTACATTGCCTTGTTTATGCATATAAAAAGGCTCTCAATCACTTATGTGCTTTCAAGCATAAAAAATAAGGAGTTAGTGCTTTCAAGTTTCTAGCCAATATCTCTTTTATTTTCTTCATTTTTTTAATTGTTAGATAAGTAAGATGAAAATAAACACAATAATAACAATCCATAAAACATAGATGATCAATTCCCGATTTGGTTCTTACTTAAGAATCGGGAACCAAACTGTTAAAATGCTGATTGTACTTTTTTTAGGAATAGGAAATTGAATCAGTTCAGTCCGACTTTCCGTTCAACTCCATACCCATACTTATCCCTAGCATTAGTCTCCATTGATAGAATCTATGTAATAACTTCTCCTTCGTAGAGCCACAAATGCACTGAGATTGTGATAGTAACTGTGCATGGCCTTTACCCAAAAAACAAAAAAGAACATATTTTAAAAGCGCGATTCTTGAAAATTTTTGGAGGACAACTTTTTTTTTCATGTAGCGACGAAAGGTGTTGTGGCTTTAAATGTTCCTCGAATAACCTTTTCATAATTGCAGTTGCTGCGTAAAAGTAGTATCAGACGCCACGTGATATGTTCCGAGCTCGTTTCGACCTATGACGAACCGAAGCTTTGAGGAATGATGTCCTCATGATGTCAAGATTTCCATTTTCAAGGTACGAAGAATTCGAAGACCACAGAAAGGCCACCCCCTCCTGATTGGCGTGGTGGGTCTGAGAGATTTCTATCTCATCCTTTTGAATTATATAATGTTGAGACTTCATGAAGTGCATAAGCCAGTTTGAGCGAAGGGCTACCTGCACCGGTTAAAACTCGAACTTAACTATTTCAATAGTACTTACAAGGTACTTCTAGGATCACCAAGTAACGAAAGCTATGTGTTTGTATCCTCGACTTACTTAGAAAAGACTATCAAAGTCACATCAACCAAATTTTCTATAGAATTGTGATTTCCGGAAATCGATTTTGTATAAGTATAATCGGCTGTAGTCGTCATTGCATTCCAACGTACAGTAGCACTTACACCATGAAGCTGGGTGGTAGCTTCCAATGAGGTGATGCGAGGGCGATGGTGTTGCCAATGGAAATAATTGTTAAACATCTAAAACATATTGTCGTTGTTTCAATCGCTGCTGAGAATTTGTACCAAACACCCTTGAAATGCCATTCAACGTCAAAATGAGCAAGTAGTCATTTTCTTCTTATACGTACATATGACATAAACATTGACCAAAGTTATGAGTAAAATCTAGCATATTAACTAATAAGTAGGGGTGAGTGGTTTTGCCTAAAACCCTTCCATCAAAACTACTTTACAAATTTTTTGAATCTAAAACCTACCATTCAAACTCTGGAATATGAAACCTACCTTATCATGGGTTTCATGGTCTATCCATAATTAAAAAGATTAGGGTGAAGTATCACCACTAATAATTATTATTCACTATTATAATCCATTAACTACAACTTATATTTAGACATGCAAAAAATATAAAATATTAATAAAGTAAAAATCTCAATACTAGATTTATCGAAAATGAAAATTCAAATTAATGGTTTCATATTACATATTCATCATCAAACAATGAAATACACAAGTTGCTTAAAGACATAAAACAAGAAAAACGTAGACTTATTCATAGATTCCACGATGGAACATATTTCCAAATTTTTGGAATATTGAACTTACCTTACATATTCGGGAATCGTGTTCCTCTCTACTAATGAGATCCAATGGCGCATGTTTTGATCAAACTGATTTTAAGAGTTGTGCAGCCATTCTCTCTTGAATTGCAAATCAAGACTCAAGTACTTGAAAATTCTTCAGATATCCTCCTTCACACTTCACTCATTTTGTATTCCCACATTTAAAACTCTCAATTTAAATTGGAAACTAGCTCAAAAGACCAAATTACACCACCTTCGATTATCATAACTCAAGAAAGACGTTACATATATGCTAAGAGCTCATGAACGTGAGTTTGCATCATGCTGATAACATGAACTTAATTAGACAAGTCACTCGCAACTAAGTCACCATGAGGGGTAATTGGTGCTAGAATGGGTCGGCTCCCAACCAAACTCACGTTTCAATTTTTGTTTTATAAAAAAAAAAAAGCAAAATTTTATAATATCATCTTAATGTTATATCATTTTACTATAAAACGTTGGTGATGTGATAATATCGTTGTTTCTTTATATTGAAAATTATGATTTGACTATTTATACGTGCAAAAGTGTTTTCTTTAAGACTATTTCAAAATTGGTTTAATCTGAGAAACATCTTATTGAATTTGGAGTCAGACCGATTTGATTTTTTTTTTTTGGTCATAATATTCGATCTAATTGTCAAGTTGAAATCTGGTGCTCACACAAAGGCGCCTTTTGCGTATGGACTACGCCCATCCTACAAATTATATGCAACGTCTAAAACCGGGTGCAATGATTATCCACCCGTGGGTGCAATGTTCCCATAAAATATCTGGCCTCGCTACCACGTGGCAGCCTGCGAATGGATCTGACCCGATAAGAAATGTGCGTTCACCAATCGCCTGGAAAACCCCCATTTAAACCCCTTTCGCCTAGTCAAGTCTCTTCTGCTATCTTCATCCCGTCTTGCCTTTGTCTCCAAAGTCCACCGGGAAATCATGGCGACTCTCACCGGCATGAACATCTCCTCCCCTAGACTCGCGGCCAGGCCGCTCCGCTCGTCCCGTCCTCAGCCGCAGAGCCTCGGCTTCCCGCGGCTGAGCCGCCGCGCCTCCCAGCGGGCGAGGCTGGTGGCGGCGGCGGCGCCGGAGCAGATAGGGAGAAGGTGGCGGAGAGCATAAAGGAGGCGGAGGAGACGTGCTCGGAGAACCCGGTGAGCGGGGAGTGCGCGGCGGCGTGGGACGAGGTGGAGGAGCTGAGCGCGGCGGCGAGCCACGCGCGGGACCGGAAGAAGGAGTCGGACCCGCTCGAGAGCTTCTGCAAGGACAACCCGGAGACCGACGAGTGCCGCACTTACGATAACTAGGAGTTTAGAAGTTTTCAGATAATATTCCGGTCGATTTTATTTTCGAATGAATAATTTCTTTTTGGTGGAATGGACCTTTTTCCTTTTTTTTTATCTTTTTTTATTTGTTGAAGCTTTAATGGGTTTACTGTGGCTTTGTGTAAAATTAAGAAGCGCATGCAATATGTAGGGGTGTAAGCTATGGTTGGTTTTCTGATGCAAAATAACAAATTATGTTTTCTTTTCTGTTTAGCAGTTTAGTATTTTGCCATCTATTGTCGTGAAATTAGCATGAAATATTGTTTTTTCTTCCTTCTGAAATAACTAGCAAATAAGTACACGAGATATTCTATGTATTAATTTATTTAGTTTTTGAAGATTTTAAGATTTTGTTGCGGAAGGGTTGTTTGTAAGATATAAAAGTTTAAATTTTGGGATTAGAAAATATTGAAAATAAAATGAATGACTAACTTACAAGTATGTCAAATGAGGTAGTATAGATTAGTTAAATCCAGGGGATCATGCACGCCAAAGGACAAAGAGATTGCGGTTCCTTAAAAATAGGAAGTCATTTTTATCTCTTGTAATATCATGGATGATTTAGTTTAGCTGTCCTTGTTATCGTTTTTTTATTAAATGGGTCTCGATTAAAAATAGTAAGTGGTTACCCTAAATATCAAGTATTTACCTAACATCATCATATTCACTAGACGACACTTGTCGTGTTTTGATGCCAGGTATGCTTTTCGCCTTTTTTATTGTTCTGTTATATTTTTCATTCATAAGCTATATGTTTAAAATAGATAATAATTAGCTAAATAATCGGTGACACCAAATATTAAATATTTACCTAACATCATCATACTATAAAGTTACTTTCGATTCCGAGTAATAAAAGCAGCACTCATTCTCTCTCGCTCTCACTCACTAACACAACGGTCGAGGCGTCGGATGTGGTCGAGGCCCTCCTCATTGTCGCCTGGCTGCTCCCGCTGGCTTGGCTCATGAGTCGAAGGGGCCAGCAACTGGACGATAGGCGCCACGAGGTGAAGCGGCTGCTGCGATTGGCTTCGGAAGAAGCCGGGCGAGTCGAGCTCAAGGCTTCGATGGTGGCATGGATAGGCCTGATTGAGGCCTTCATCCTCTGCATCATATGACTGCTACCACTGGTGGCATTCCTCATCCAGAGGACCAGAGGAGTTGGTGATGATCGGTCGAGAGGAGCTGCAGGATCGAGCGGCTTCGGGAGCTTGCTTCGGAGGAAGTTCAGAGGGCCAAGACCAGAGGCTCCATCGGGTACACGACGTTGTCTCGTCCTTTACTACTATCATTGTCCCGTTTGCTATGGACGCGATATATATAGATGCTCGCACCGCTAGGCAACGCAATGCTAGTGGTTGTGGTAGTTTGATATCTAACTCCATTATGTACATATTAGTTATTTAGGAAGAATCAGTGGGTGACGGCATTTGGTGTATGGTCTATGAACAATCACTAGCAAAAAGTTTATTGATATCTAACTTGATTATGTACATACTAGTCATTTAGGAAGAATCAATCAATGAACAATTACTAGAGAAATTTCCATTGTTTATTACAACATTTCCTATATACATTCATTGTACCATCATATGGTTGCTCACGGTCGCGACCAACTCTCGTTGCCATGGAGGGAGGGAGAAGGGCTGTGGTGACTAATAGGGGTGAGCATGATCCAAGTTGGATCGATTCATCCCTTAATCTTAGAATCAACCTCTAAAGTGTTAATTTTCAATTTTTGGGATCGAAGACCAACTCTATTAAGCTTGGGACCAAGAACCGGATCGACCTAATGGGTTTGGTCCGATTCCAGGGCTAATTTGGGAACCAACTGATAATTTTTTATTTCATTTTTTGTATTCCTTAAAAAAAAGATTGAGGATTGGATTGACCAAATGAGTTCAGTCCGGTTTGAAGGTCAATCCAAAACTAACCAATAATTTTATTATTATTTTTTTTTTTTGGTAAAGGATAATTTTTTTTAAAAATTTTTTGTAATCCTTAAAAGGGCAATCGATAACTGGACTGACTCAATGAATTCAATAATGAGCAAGGTCAGCTAAGAAAGGCAAGCAGTGATGGTTAAGTGGGGTGAGCGTCGAACAGAATGAGTATCAAATGTCGAGCGAGGAGAAACAAACCAAGTGAGCATTGAGCAACAAGCCAAGTGAGTGACCCAAAGCAAGCAAGGCAAGTGTCGAATAACGAGTGGAGAAGTTATTGTTTTTTTTTTTCAATTTTAGCAAATTAAAGACTAAGAAAACAAATAAAATCCTCCCAATTTGCAGAAGGAGTCGAAGTCGAATTTCACCGTCACCCGTTGCTCGAGACCACCTCACTCTCGAGACTCTTCATTCAGCCACAGGTCCAACTCTTCGCCACCCGCGATCGTAACTCGTTCCGACCATAATCTCGAGGGAGATTTGACTACCATCGTCTCTCTCATCTATCCATCCGTGTCTCTCCCTCTTCCCTCGAGCTTGCTCTATGATCACGGGACAGCGTGCGGGCCGATGCTTCGCGTCGCTCCTCCGCTCGTAAGCCCTCTCTCCATAGTCCGATTTCAGATAGAGAGAGAGAGAGAGAGAGAGAGAGAGAGAGAGAGAGAGAGGAGCGCCTATCTCCCAAACCCTCTTCCAAGGAGTTCTCAGGGCTGTCAAATGATTGGTTCGAAAATGGTTAAGCCCTAATTGATCCATGCAATTTTGATAAAAAAAATGACCTATATAACTTTTTTTTGACTCATTTATATGAAATACAAAGTTAATGTCCCAATATAGAGCCATAATTTTGAGTGACGGAAGGGAAATTTTCACTGTTATGCATCTTAATTTTTAATTAATATTTGTTACTGACGGGTATTTCAAATGAAGTCAACTCAATGAATTAGTAAAAAAAAAAGTTAAAGAAGACTGAAAAAAATTAACTCAACTAAAATAGAATAAGTACTCAAAGTACATTTATTTTAAAATAAAAGTAAGAGTACAAAAATTGCCAAAACATCATTACAAATGATAAATTGAAGAATTAAGAATGGCAAAAATTGATATACCCCTTCCGTACAAAGAGTGCTCAGGCCCTTTCAATCTTTTCTTTTAATTGGGGAGAGAGGGAAACGATAACACTTAGACCGCCAACTTTTTTGAGATTAGTGCATTTAAAATTCTAGACTCATGGCAAAAGTGTAACTGAATTTTAAAATTTTAGATAATATAATCAAATTATCAAAATTGAAGATGCTTAAAATATTACTCTAGTACAAATCATCAATATGTGTTGTGTTGAATGCTAAACGTGAAACAAAACCTAAAAGTGTGATACCACTCATTGATTGTGTAGAATCACTTAGGCATTATTTTTTTTTGGGGTTGAAATTTAGGCAACAGTTCAATAAGCAGATTTGATAATTGTAATGTCCCATAATCGTTTCATCAAATATGTGATGGACGGAAAGCATGTGAAAAAGAATAAATGCACACAACAATTTTTTTTTCATTGTGTGATTGTTTAGATATAATTGAACTTGTTGATCGAGAGCAACATAAGTTTCCACCAGGTGTCTGACTTGTGACGCTAATGCTACTACATGGCTACTACATGTTCTCTTTGAGAGAATATTAAATGTACAAGTTGTGTTAGCATAACAAATTGAAAGTTCATCAATTGAGTGACATATGTCCTTAAAAAGCGCACTTGAAATGGGAATGCTCATGTTTCAAAATGGCACACAAGTCACTCTCTCGAGGAAACCCTCTTCCTAAGTAGCACTTGGGCTGTCGAATGGTGGATTGGTTAAAAAATAATTAGACCCTAATTGACCCATGTCATTTGGTTAAAAATAATCAATATAACTCGTTTTGACTCATTTATATGACATACAAACTTAATGTTCCATAATAGTGCCACAATTTTGAGCGGTGAGAGTGAAATTTTCACTATTATGCATGTAAGTTTTTTTAATTGATATTTGTTACTAATAGGTATTTCAAATAAAGTCAACTCAATAAATCTTCTAATTTTTTAATTAATATTTGTTACAATATTTATTTTAAATAAATTCAACTCAATAAATTTTCTTAATTTGTAATTAATATTTGTTACAAATAGGTATTTCAAATGAAGTCAACTCAATAAATTAGTAAAAAAAAATACAGAAAACCGAAAAAATTAACTCAACCAAAGTAGAATAAGTACTCAAAGTACCTTTATTTTAAAATATAAGTAAGAGTACACAAATTGCCAAAACATCATTACAAATGATAAATTGAAGAATTAAAAATGAAAGAAATTGATACACCCCTTCCATACAAAGAGTGCTCAGACCGTCAACTTTTATTTTGAGATTAGTGCATTTAAAATTCTGAACTCATGGCAAAAGTGTAAGTGAATTTTAAAATTTAGATAATATAATCAAATCTGAAAATTTATCAAATTGAAGCAATCAAAATTTAAGATGCTTAAAATATTACTCTAATATAAATCATCAATATGTGCTGTGTTGAATGCTAAACGCGAAACAAATCCTTGATGTGTGATATCACTCATTGATTGTGTAGAATCGCTTAGGCAACAATTTATTTTTTTGGGTCGAAACTTAGGCAACATTTCAATAAGCGGATTTGATAATTACAACGATCCCCATAATTGTTTCATCAATATGTGATGGATGGAAAGTGAAAAAAAAAAGAGTAAAAAGAGAATAAATACACAACATTTTATTTTCATAGTGCAATTGTTTAGGTATTACTGAACTTGATGTTGACTGAGAGCAACTAAATTTCCACCAAGTGTCCGAATTGCATCATTAATGCTACTACATGTTCTCCTTGGAGAAAATATTGGTTGTGTAGGTTGTGCTAGCGCAACAAATTGAAAGCTCATCCATTGAGCAACATGTGTTCATCTCCTTACCCCTCTCTCTCTTCTCCCACTGCTTTCTTCGTTCTTTTTGCAAGCCACAGACGGCCTCTCTCCTCTGTAAACCCCTTCTCCTCCTTCGACCCTCCCCCTCACTTGCACGGGCCACGACAACGTCATTCACCCGCCCTCTCCTTCACTTGAGCTCGACCTTTGCGCCTTCCCCACCGACAACTGCTCTACCATTGAAATCGTCCGCTGCCCCTGTGGCCCTTGGATCCAAGAACAAGCCCAAGTCTCCTGTGCTCATTGTCATCACTCACGATCACTCACGACCCCAAGTAGGAGTGTCAAAAATCGAACCGAAAACCGAATCAAATCAAAAATCAAACCTAACCGAACGGAAAAATTTGGTTTTTTCGATTCAGTTCTCATTAAAAATCGAAATTTTTTTATCGGTTCGGCTTTTATTGGTTAACCGAACCGAACCGAATCAACAAACCGATAAGAGCTTATTTCTTAGAAATATCACAAAAAAAAGGGAAAAAAAAAACAAATGCAAAAACCGAAAACTTAAAGTTGAAATCGAAAAACTGAACCGAACCGAAAAAGTTTTTTCTAACGCTTCGGTTCGGTTTGGTTTTTCAAAAAAACCGAATTGAACCGAACCGTTGACACCCTTAACCCCAAGCCCCTACATCCTTGAGATCTTCTATGCTCCGAGTCATCCCTCCATCCACAACTTCTGGATCTAACAAGGGCTTAGTCCTTGTCAGATTCAGTGAAAGCGACCCTCGCCGAATCCCCTCATCAGATTCAGTGAGGGCAACTTTGCTTGTGGCCGGTCACTAGCCATAACCAAGTACTAGCCGTAGGTCAAAGGGAAAGAAAGTAATTGAAAAAGAAGAAGAAGAGAGAAATGGAGGTGCAAGTCTGCAAGAGGAGAGAGACAAAGGAAGAATAGTTTGACAAGTAAACTTTTTATGGACACATATCGCTCAATGGATGGGCTTTCAATTTGTTGCACTGACACAACTTGTGTGGCCAATATTTTCTCCATATCTTGGTGGAGTTTAAAAATAAGTAAATGCTTGGCCCACGAGCGCATGCATGTCCATACACGTCTTCAGAATTTTATTAATATCAGCTATACGAGATTGTGCTATAGATATAACAACGCAAAGAGGCCTAAAATCGGAAAAGCTCACCAAGAGAAACCCCGCATTATCTTGAATCAAACCCCTGGAATGGGAATGGAAGCTTTCTTGGCATCGTTTGGTTGATTGGAGCGAGGTGGAATGGAAATAAAAATGGGGAATAAAAACTGCTTCATTACTGCATTTTTCGTTAACACGTGGGAAAGTGGAAATGAGTTGACAGTCAAGGGTAAATTGACATGTGCACTAAGCCTCGTATTTGGTAACTGTTGTTTGGACATAATATGGCAAGCATACTTACATGATTTACTATTATATAGCAATTTAAAACGATAAAATTCCACCCTTTACTACATACGTTCCAATTCCGATGTATTACCAAATGCAGTGATCTTCAAATCAATCGCTATTCTGATTCACCACAAGCAATTCCATTCCCCTCTAGTTATCTCATGCTTATGTAACAAATGGGCCAAAGAAACAAAGGTAGAACTCGTATGGGTGACATCCTCATCTAAAATCAAGAGTAGATCAAAGTGCATGAACCGCAAGATTTGGGATCATGAGCATGCATGTCTAGTCTGTCTAATTCTATATGTATATAGTAGTAGATATGTCCAATATGACCTCACTACATACATCCAATTTCCACTCTAGAACGTGTAATTAATTGTTTAGGCTTGTTCTTCACTACTTAATTTTCCTCCATTTGCCTTCTTGTTACCCCTTTTGGAAGCATTCAGTTGATCTACATGCATTGTTTGGACATGAAGAAATGTTTTAATAGTTCAGTTTTCATGAAAATATACCAGCTCGAGATTATCAATGGTGTGTGTATATGTAATCTTGTGTACTCAAACTAGCTAAACTCGAATGATATTCCAATTTGGACCTAAAATACCATTGCCGGATAATTTTAATGGAATGCCATCAAATTGTTTTCCCCTAATGCTACGTTAAAGTACGTATTGCATAACTTAGATACTTTTACCCAAATTCATTCCGAAAAAAATATATCAGGACAAATTCAGAAGTTTTATAGGAGATAATCGTGGATTAATAATATAGTTTCGTTCCATTCTTATAAGAACCATTCAAAGGAATTTATTTCTTCACGTGCGAAGCAAACTCTGCCTTTTTTTAGTCAATTGTTAACTTGGCTTTTGATTAATTAGACATAACTAAATTCATTTTTGCTCAGGGTTTGCTGTTTGACATATAATATCAAAAATATATTACAAAACTTCACCGTTACATATTTACAATACCCCGCAACATTGCACGAGAAGTAGCAAGCTTGTGCGGTTCACATTCCCGTCTGAACGCTCTGGAAAGTCTACTCTCCCATCTAATACTGTAGAATTAAATTAGGTCAATATATCCAACTTCCATGATTTTAGGTATGTGAATGTGAATCCACCAGTTGCCAAATGAAGGACATGAAAGAAAAAGGAAATAAGTTAACCACACGGGCAGGATTGAGAGATGTGTATCTTGCAAGCTACGTAATGTCTCCGAATATATGGTCACGAGATACGGTCCACAAACAAATGTACGACCATACAGTATCCATTTTCCCATTTGGGACACGTAATCAACTAGGCATATTGCTAAATTACTCAATTGTATTCATTTAATCACATGGTAATTCATTGTGGGATGGCATACACATTGCATTGTATAATGTGTATGGAAAATGGAAATTTCAGTATCGTTACCATGCACTTGATATATATTTCATGAGACAATATTTCGAACAATCTCATGAGACAATATTTCAAACAATCTTCTAAATCCTCTTGATATATATGCCATGCGCTCAGTACCAAACAAAAAAGCATTCCGCAACTCTCCCGCTATATAAACATAGTCGACTCGCTATATTGCCATTTTTACGGGCTTTTGGAGAATCGAAGTCACAATGTCTTCCAATGGCAGGGGATCGAGGAGCAAGAAAAACATATTTAGCAAAGCATGGAACGTGCTCAAGGGGAAACGGGGATCTCGAGAAGCCTCGTCAAGCAGGACCTACCGGGACGCCGCCACGTCACCGGCGAGCTCACTGGCAGAGCCTCAACGGAACTATCGGGACGCCGCCACATCGCCGTTGAGCTGGAGATCCTCGAGCAAGTCCCAGTCACGAGCGAGTTCTCGGAAAAGCTCTGAGAAGAGCTCACCGGTGGAGTCTCGGCGGAGATCCTCGAGCGTCAGTCAAAGTGACGGCCATTATCATAATTCTGGTGAAGACGATCCATGGCGAGCAAGCTACAGGCATGGCACTCTGGCCTATTCTGGTGATTACGATCAAGGGCGAGTGAGATCGTACCCACGACCACCCCAGCAGGAATATGATTATTCTTATCACACTAGCAGGGGGCAATATTATTCTCGAGGTCTTGACAATGTCAATAGTTACGTCCGCGACGACGCGTCCGTTCCATCATATCTGCCCCCGCATAATTCTTATGGTTATCACCGTCCATCCGAGTCTCCCCCAAATAATTGTGTGGTGATGTGAGATGCCTAATATAGTGTGGCTATAGTTGCTATTTACTAATATCTGGTGCAGTACGGGATGAGCTAGGGGCATGGTTGAGCCTTTGGTTTGTTAGCTTTCGCTTGTGAATCTCAGTAAAGTTTCTTGTTTTAGTTAATGGTTTCGAATGTGATGGAGTTTGATTGAAATCGCTTTGCCAGTTAATGAAGGTTATATATTTATTTTATGAAGTTTCATCTAGTTCGTAGATGCTAAAAATTTCTATTAAAATTTTACTAAAATTCTTAATTCCATCAATTGTCTAGGGTTCTACTTCTATGGACAGATGTTCCCTCACCAATCATTTATCACAAAAACTAAACCAAATGAAAAACGATTTATAAAAATAGTTTAAAAAAGAAAAAGAAAATTGGCCACGTCATTCTTGAAAATTCTTCATTCTTCAAGGAAGACCCTTAAGGATCCAAGCTTTCTTGTGATCCTTCGTGTTCAAACTTCAAGTAGCTTTGAATGTGCAGATATACATTGAAATTCGTCTTTCCAGATGCTTATGGCATCTCCATTGAGATGCATATACAAGGAGGAAAATTTTTTCAAGCTCATCAATTTTAAAATTGGGCTCCTTGCTTGATGAAATTCAGTGGACGAAGACGAGAGAAAACGTTTCCAGTTAAAAAGATCAAAACCGAAAATAATCTCCACTCAGTCCGTCGGAAGTAATTGAATTGTTGATATATCGACATAATAATGAAGCAGGAAAGAGATTTATTTATTTCAATAGCTTCTTTAGTGAAGATTATATTAATCTATTTATAAATTTTATGAAGTGACTATTTGAAAAAACAAAATATTACACATATCAATGACGATCAATGAAAACCATTCAAAAATAGGCATAATCAAATGAACATAGTGCACAATTTTGAGAGATATACAAAACCAATGGAGATTTAAAGAATCTACTTTATATAAAGACATAGAAGAAGTCGATTGCAGAATATATTAGCAGTCTTATCAACCAAAGAAGTGGAGACAAGATGCACAATGTCATGAAGCACGTGAAATGATAGTCTCTTTCGATATGTTTGGTGCTTTCATTAAAAAAAAAAAAAAAAAAACATTATTATATGCTGTTTGGGTCCAATTGTCATGATAAATAAGTATTCCGCTGTTAAAGATGACACCTATATGTCCTTTAATAACCATTACAAATATAGTAATTTTGATGTTGTATTAGCAAAAGCATGATATTCAGCTTTCATGCTAGATGAAGCGGCGATGGTCTATTTATTGTTATGCTATAAGATAAGTGAGTTACTTAGAAAGAAGTATTACCTGTAGTGAAGTAATAATCAAGAGGGTCTCCTGCCTAATGAGCATCAGATTTAGTTAAAAAGATTGAACTAAAAAATGAAAAACTCATTCCATTGAATGCAGGTGAATCACTTACTTCAATGGAATAACCGCTACATGAATAATGGGTAAGGGAGTTTGTCTCGGGAAATAAACTACGAATCCATTAAGGCTCCCTTCGTGTCGTGAAACACAATTTCCAGAAAAAGTATATTTTGAATTTTTCGACATTCCTTTCCTGAAAAATGAACTAATTGAGGAAAACATTTTCCATCAGCAAAAAAGAGTTTTCTAAAATAGAGAAAATGTTTTCCACTTTTCAAGATGAATAAAAAAATTTTCTTACTCATTTTCTCTTATCTCATACCTATGTTAAGCTTTTCATCTTTTTTTTTTGAAAAAAATCAAAATTTTAATTATTTTTTTTCTTGTTTTTCTCTTTCAAGCTTGAGACTCATTGGAATTTGGCGAGCCTTAAGCTCACCTATGGCTAGTCATTGGCCATCATCGTGGTTGTTCAAAGAAGAAGAATATAAAAAGAAAGAAAATAAAAATAAAAATAATTTAAAAATGATTTTAAAAATAAAATTAAAAAAATATTGAAAAAGAGTGCATGGAGGAAAAAAATTTCCTTACCAAATAACATAAAATATTTTATAATTCATTTTCAAATTTTAGCTACAAACTACAAAATATGGCTATCTTCTTGAAAAATGGCTTCCTAGAAAAAATTGCTGGAAATTCTACATTTTTTGTGAAACAAATGGAATCTTAATTGAAAAATGATTTGTTTGACATAGCCTAGAGCTAGGTCTCTCTGTCCATTGGGCAACTAGGAATGCAACCCTAAAGTGCCATTATTATTATTTTGCCCTCAATTTCAAATGTAAGTAGGCCTTCTATTTATTTTAGGGAAAATTCCAAAATAATGGGCTCGAAGTGTTCTTGTTTTCTTAAATAAGAGCTTGAAGTGAACCTTATTTCAAATAAATGCCTAAATGTCATCATTTTATCAAATAAGGGACTGAAGTGAATATTGCTTTAAATAAGGGTCTAAAATGGCTATGCCGGTTTCAAATAATAGCCTGAAGTAATTATGTCTGTTTCAAATAATAACTTTCTCTTCTTCTTTTTCCCTTCCTTATTTTTTTTTTCCTTTTTTCTCTCATTTTTTTTGGTTCTTCTTCTTCCTTTTCGCCAATGGCTGAAGGTTTGGGTAAGGGTTACCCTTACCCGATTCGATGAATGCCACCCATGTCGGCCACAAATGAGGAACGGCCTCACCTTGGCGAGGCCACCCTTGCCATGGGGGAGGCTGCCCATTGTGGCCATCTACAAGGGCTCGGCGACCTCAATGGCCACGGGTGAGGGTGGCCTTGCTCACAACCGACGAGGGCTTGCAGGCCATTGTCAGCCATTCCTAGCGGCTAGCAAGATCGTTGACCCCTTGTAATGAAAAAAGAAGAAAAAAGAAAAGAAAATTTGGATGAAAACTCATTGACCAATTGGAAAATCTAGCCGGCCAACAACCGCTGAAGTTCGGACTCTTATTAAAACAACCAAAGCAACTTCAAATCTTTATTTGAAACAATGTCTACCTCGTGTTTTTATATGAGAAAATGAGGCACTTCAAGCCATTTTTTGAAATTTTCTCTTTATTTTATTTTAGGTTGCAATTCTTGCCCACGAACTAAAATATACTCTTTCTCTCTCTCTCTTTTTTCCACTTAAAAAAGCCGCTTGATCAAATATGATTTATCTTGAGCAAATGCACCTTGAATCAAGGGGGTAATGACTTCGCATTTCATCAGAAGTCTTCCACACGCAAGTGCTCATTTCAACATTTGCATCAAGATTTCTAACGTTTCTGTTTCGAAAAACTATAGTTACTGCGATTTTTCTTTTCGTTTTTTATTTTTTTTTTAAAAGTCAAAGCCACACGGTGCATCGCGTTGACCCATCATCAGTCAATGCATGCCGATCGGCAGGCGCAGTCCATGTCCCGACCTCATCGTCACAAGTGAAGAATGTAAACCAAGCGATCATCCATCGATCTTCGAAGGAAAAGACTTCACAGATTGGCGCTTCTTCCGTCGGCGATCGTCTTCACTTCCTCTCCAAATCGCTTCCGGCTTCTCCTGGCACCCTGAAAATTCCCCATGGCGACGGCGCTTATCGGCGGAGCATTTCTCTCGGCTTTCCTCCAGGTGCTCTTCGACCGGATGGCCTCCCGCGAGGTCGTTGACTTCTTCCGATCGCGCAAGCTCGGCAAGGGGAGGCTGCTGCAGAAGCTGGAGGTCGCTCTCCTGTCCGCGAACGCCGTGCTGGACGACGCGGAGGAGAAGCAGATGACCAACGACTCCATCAGGAAGTGGCTCGACGAGCTCAAGGACGCCGTGTACGACGCCGACGACCTGTTCGACGAGATCGCCGCCGAGGATCTGGAGCGAGAAGCCGGGTTCGAGCCTCGGGCCCTCGCTTGTAAGGTCTGCAGCTTCGCTTCGGACGCTTGTACGAGTGGACTAGGGGATAAGTTAGAGAGAATTCTGGAGAGATTGGAGAGCGTGGTGAAGCAAAGAGAAGTGCTGGGCCTAAGGGAAGGTATTCGCGAGAGGACGCCTAGAGCTTTGCCGACCACTTCGTTGGTCAAGGAATCGGGAGTTTTCGGGAGGGAGAAGGACAGGGAGGCGGTGATCGAGTTGCTCTTGTCAGATCGGGGCGAAAAGAACACCAGCGTGATGGCCATAGTTGGGATGGGTGGTGTTGGTAAGACCACGCTGTCCCAGCTCGTGTTCAACGATAGTGCGGTGAAGGGGAGTTTCGAGTTGAGGTTGTGGGTTTGCGTGTCCCACCAATTTGACATCTGCAAGCTGACGGCAACAGCTCTCGAGGAATTCTCCTCTTAGGAAGGATACGGAAGATCTCAACCAGCTTCAGCTCCAACTGAAGAACTTCTTGACAGGGAAGAAATTCCTATTGCTGTTGGATGATGTTTGGAATGAGGACTCAAATATTTGGAATGCGTTCCTAGTTCCTTTTAGCTATGGAGCAAGAGGCAGCAAAAATGACAACAAGAAATGAGGGCGTCACATTGGTTGCTTGTGCCTTTTCAACATACAAGTTACAAGACAAGGAATGTTGGGACTTGTTCGCACAACATGCATTTGAAGAGCATAACTTTGAGGCTCGCATGAGACTTGAAGATATCGGGCAAAAAATTGTTAAGAGATGTGATGGATTGCCTCTTTCGCTGAAGACTATAGGTAGCTTGTTACGCTATGAGTCTGATATCAGGAAGTGGGAAATAATTGTAGAGAGTGATATTTGGGATTTAGCACCTGGAAAGAATGAAATTCTCCCTGCGTTGTTGTTAAGTTATCATTACCTTCCTCCACAACTGAAACAATGTTTTTCCTATTGTTCAATCTTCCCAAAGGATTGTAGATATGAGAAGGACCAACTGATCTTACTTTGGATTGCTGAGGGCTTGATAAAACAACCTAAGGACAGCAGGACATTAGAGGAAGTAGGTGATCAGTGCTTCTGTGATCTAGTGTCTAGATCTTTGCTTCATAGAGTAAGCCACGTTGAATCAAGTTTCTGGATGCATGAACTAGTCAATGACTTAGCAAGATATGTAGCTGGTCGATCTTTTTATAGCTTGGATGGAGTCAATGCACACCTAGTGTCCTCAAGCACTCGCCATTTGTCATTTGTAAGAACTTGATATGATGTTGCTTCTAGATTCAGAGTGTTAGCCGGGGCAATGAATTTGCGTACTTTCCTGCCGCCAAACGTGGATCACGTGACATTGAACGAGTACTTTTTCTTGACTGATGAGGTACTGCATGTTCTGTTGCCGACCCTGAGTCGATTAAGGGTGCTATCTTTGTCTCATTATCAGAAACTCTCTATGTTGCCCAGTTCAGTTGGATGTTTGAAGCATCTGCGCTATTTGAATCTCTCCTATAATAGAAGTCTAAGCAGATTGCCTGATTCAATTACTGCTCTATACAACTTGCAAACCTTAATTCTTGCTTATTGTCAATCTCTCATTGAGTTACCAAGAAACATGGGTAGCCTAACTTGTCTGCGTCATCTTGATATAAGG
Organism: Eucalyptus victrix; assembly: GCA_016097545.1. Classification (NCBI taxonomy): domain Eukaryota; kingdom Viridiplantae; phylum Streptophyta; class Magnoliopsida; order Myrtales; family Myrtaceae; genus Eucalyptus; species Eucalyptus victrix. The sequence continues at coordinate 11,455,835 of CM027842.1, forward strand.
GGGACATTCCTGAAGAGAATGCCATTGGGGATGAGCAGACTGATGAATTTGCAGACATTAACTAATTTCGTGGTGGCTGAAAATGGTGGGACCAGGGTTAGGGAACTAGGGGAGCTTGGGAATCTTATGGGTACACTCTCCATACAGGGTTTGCAAAATGTTGATAGTTACCGAGATGCAGAGATAGTCAATTTGCAGGGAAAAAGGTACTTGAAAGAGTTAGTACTGGAATGGGGTTTTGATAATAATATTATGCAGCAAAATTGCTTAAATGTATTGGACAAGCTGCAACCTCATTGGAACTTGATAGAGCTTATCATTATATCCTATAGTGGTAAGTCATTTTCTGATTGGCTGGGACATGGTTCATTCTCTAATATGTCAGTCGTTCGTCTTGAATCTTGCAAGCTGTGTGTGTCATTGCCTCCTTTAGGACAGCTACCATCTCTGGAGAAGTTGATAATCAAAGGATTTGATGGAGTTACAAGTGTGGGTACTGAATTCAATGGTAGTAACTGTATACCTTTTCAGTCACTTAAGTACTTGGAATTTGCTGACATGTGCAGCTGGAAAGAGTGGGCTTCTTTTGCAATAGAGACAGGTGGTCTTGCCTTTGCACATCTGCAGGAGCTTTGTATTAGAAATTGCCCCGAGTTGAGTGGAGGTTTGCCCAGCCATCTCCCTTCTCTATCAGCCGTGTCCATTGAAAAGTGTCCACAGCTAACGTCTTCTCTACCATTTGCACCACTTCTCCGTAATATCAATTTGGATGATTGTGGAAAGGTTTCTGGAGTTGAGCCTCTCCTAAATGGCACTGAGTTACAAGATATGGAAATCAAGAATCTTTCAACCCTTCCCTTGAGGTTTCTTCCTCCTACCATGACAAGACTCAATCTTGAAGACAGTCATGAAATAGAGTTGCCAATACACAGATGCCATGAATCTCTCCAATATCTAAACTTGAAGCAGAGCTGCGATTCACTTATATCCTTTCCTCTGGAAATTTTCCCCTCACTTAAGAGTATTCAGTTAGTGGAGATTCAAAAATTGGAACATCTTTCAAATGCAGACAGTTCTCCACTTCTTCTCCATTCGATGAACATTAGTGATTGCCCTGAATTTAGATCTTTCCCTGCAGGAGGATTGGTTGCCCCATGCCTCACTTCATTAGAGTTGAATGACTGTCATCATCTAAAGTATCTGCCAGAAAACATGCAGGCTCTCCTTCTTTCGCTTCGGTCACTGAAAATATCCTCATGTCCACAACTCGAGTCATTTCCCGAGCGGGGTTTACCCTCCAAGTTGGTCGCGCTTTCACTCTCTAATTGTGACAAGCTCATCACTGGCCGCAAGGATTGGGGTCTTCAATCACTATGCTCTCTTAAAACTTTTGTCATTGAGCAGGAGAAAAATATAGAGTCATTTCCTGAGATAGGGCTTCTGCCAAGCTCTCTTACCTCTCTGTATATCTTTAACTTTGAGAATCTGACATCCCTGAACTCCAAAGGGCTTCATAGCCTGAGCTCCCTTGAAAAATTGTTCATTGGCGAATGTCCTAAGCTCCATTCCTTCCCAAAAGAGGGACAAATTCTGCCTGCTTCTCTTACCACTCTGTTGATTTATGATATGGATCTAAAATCACTGGACAACTTAGGGCTCCACCACCTCACTTGTCTCAAAACCTTTCGCATAATTGACTGCCGAAGTCTTCGATCCATGCCAGCAGAGGGCTTGTCATCCTCCCTTTCCAATCTATTTATCTATGGGTGTCCTTTTCTGGAGAAAAGATGCCAACACAAGAAGGGGAAAGATTGGCCCCTAGTTTCTTACATTCGCTGCATCGTGATTGAAGATGTGCTCATTACATGATCGAATATCTTGCTTTACAAGCCCTGCTTTTACCAAGATCTCACTAGGGTATCTATCTTGACCCTACACTAAGTAAGCCATTTATTTATTCACAAGATGCTTCAGTCGCTCTGTGGTCAAGCAGTACCATCTGGCTGTATTTGCCGCAAGCCACTCTGGTAACACTCCACAATGGACATTATTTGTAGTTTCACCAGCTTTCCATTTTGTTCCTACTATTGGGCTGCATGATTTGTTTATTGGTTGCCGAGTTATTTAGCTGGATCATCTGCTTTTCCCCTTCTCCATTCTCTCTATATAAATCACACTCCCATACTTCAGCTGAGCATCTGTCACGGTCTTTATACTCTCAACTGAAAATGATGATTTTATTGTTACTTTTTGTCATCATCAAGTTATTTCAGCTTTAAGATCTCACTCATATCACGATTGTCAACACCTACAAATGCCAACTCATGGAACTGTTTGTGCATGAGCTAACTAATGTAAATAGAGCAAAGAGATTCGTGGCCATATGAAGAAGGCCTTGCCTTGATTAGCTAGAAATTATTTTTTCACAAACCTCGTGGCACATCCTCATGTTATAGAGAGAGTAAATTTGCTCTTATTGACAGATGCTTTCTATTGTCTAAAGCCTTATAATATTGCAAGGGAGACATAAATTCTTAAGAATAGGCATGACTCATGACTGACCTCTATTCCACTTGCCAGAACAGTGTGGTATCGTGGATGTACTATATTTCTGTTTGCTTTGTATTTTTATTTGTCCATTTCAGCTTAACATCACTCTAATGTTGTACAGTTTTAACAATTTCCCTTCCTACACGTGGAATTCTGATCCATAGAATGTGAAAATTGAACAGTTTAATAGATGCAAGTGACCCGGCATTTTGTAGTGGCATATCCACTTTTGTCACTAATTATATCATGACATCAACTAAATCCAAACTGAAGGACTAAAAATGCAATTCGATAAAAATATATGGACATATTGTAATTTACCCTATTTTGAGAGAATATCGTTACTTTCAAGGGAACTTAAGCGGTTTTATGTGCACTAACTGTTGAGGAGCTTTTGTGGATGGAGATAAAGCTGGAAATGTATTGCTAGCTTTTAGCTTGATTTGAGTATCCTTTAGTTGTTGATACTTGTCTTTCAATCATAGCAAGTGGAGTGCTTCTAGATGGGGCTAGACTAACTATTGTTCCAAAAATACATGATGCATACACGGTTAGTGAGATGTATGTATAAGTTATGTTAGAAAAAGTCCAATGAAGTGGGATTGTTATGGTGTGAAATAGTTAATATCTTAGTTGGCCAAAAACTCATTGCATTAAGTTTTTGAGTAAAAGTGGTCTAATTGGATATGTTAAAAGGCTTGAACTTTAACTCTCCCTTGACTTCTGCTATGTGCTCCCAAGCCGATTGTTGATTGGTGGCAACGTGTTTGTATACTTGGATTAAGGGGGAAGTATACTTAACATTGAGCTCACATGTAGGAGGAGATAATAATTGATGTGATATGAAGTAGTTAATATATCCTAGTTGACTCATGATTCATAGATTTAAGCTTTTTGAGCATATGTTGGTCCAACTATATTTGTTGACAGGTTGAACTTGGGCTCCTATTAACGATCTCCTATGTAGTGATATTGGGTTTCTCCTAAGGGTTACCTATAGTGGATGTCGGATGCAGCTTTGGATGGACTTATTCTTCTCCCACAATATCGAGATAGTTTTAGTAACAGGGTTGTGGTGAGGAAAAAAAATGGTGCTAAGTCTTCACAAGACAAGTGGATTATGAGGTGGAAATCAACAAGGAAAACAAATCCATTTTTCATGTGGTCAATAAGCCAAGTTATCAACTCCTGAAAACGAAAGAATCAAGGTCAATTTTGAAGTTTCAAAATTTCATTGTTGGTTTGCAGCTTGCAAGAAATTGTTTCTCAATGAGCGCAAGTGCAAGAGAGGCACTCCAATGCGATTGCAAAGTTTAGTGTAACACAGCGACACACCATGTGAGAAGTACTCGCCTAATGGTTTGGCTGAATTGTTGTTTTTGCAAGTTGATACTTGTCGTAGTGAAGAAACAACAAGCCATTCAAGGTGAAACGGAGCCAACGCATGATTTGTAGTTGTCCATCCAGGTGTTCAATGTTGTAGCATTGGAAGAAAGGATCATATCTGAAACTAATGATGGGCATGAGATGAGTGGGTTATGGAGAGATTGTTTGATACAACTTTTCGATGGTAGTTGCGACCGTAAAACTGGATGCTTATGCTTTCGCAAGGTAACATCTCAAAGCTATCATTTGGAATTCCGTCTAGCTTTTAGCTGCTATGTGTTACCAAATGATTGCAACTATGATTATACCAAACAGGCCTAAGTTGAGCTTCAAGCCTATCAGGATCGGGAGGGATTGGAGAAGTTATCGGTTGAGTGATTCATCTCTTCTTCAAAAGGACCTCTAATTCTCCATGCAAAAGAATTGTCTCAAGGTAACATCTCAAAGCTATCATTTGGAACCATGAAGCTGTCCTGTCTAGCTTTTAGCTGCTATGTGTTACCAAATGGTTGCAACTATGATTATACCAAACGGGCCTAAGTTGAGCTTCATAGCCTATACAGGATCAGGAGGGATTGGAGAATTGTGTCAGTGATACTTCTCTCTCTTCGGTTGAGTGGTTCATCTCTTCTTCAAAAGGACCTCTAATTCTCTAGGGGTAGATTTAAGCAAAGAGCAAAATTAACTCCTGCATGCAAGCATGTACCAGTTTCGTGCTATAGGAGGGTATAACATATGCTGGATAAGTGAAATTTGGGATCATGTACAAGTCTCACTTATTTATCATGTTCGAGGTGGAAGTCGTCATATGTACATCAAAAGTGGCTGTGTATGTATAGATTAGAATGAGCATTCTGATTTGTATGTATCACATAATCGAGAAAGATGAATCAAATAACCTTCATTCCAACTTCAAAATCTGTAAAGGTGTCATTTCTCAATATGGAGCACTAGTCCAGAAACCATATAGCTACGCATTATAGACAATTATTTTAAAATGATGTGGTGTATTATGCTAATCAACACTGGCACAACTAAGCAGTGGATGCCGATGCTGATTTAACTCCCACACATTCGCTGAATGAGAAGGTGAGTTAAAGCATCTAAGACACATAAAAACTACCTAGCTTGCTAAATGATTTGGAATATAGACCAAAAGAATTGTGATCGTCATATCACTAACATTAATCTAACCAAAATAACAACAGCAACTTGGATGGATGCGGATCGGGAAAAAAAGACCTACTGCAAGACAAGATACAGGGCACAAGTCATATCTTGCAACATAATATCTTCAAGCAGTTAAAAAATAGCATCTCCTGGTCTTAACTCGTCCAATTGAGGAACAACATAGCATGAACACTAGGCTAGACTCGTGCCCAAGGAATGAAGTCGTGCATGATTGTGCCACAAACAGGGCACAACAAGAAAACCACCTGATGATCCAATGGAACCTCAAAAACAAAGAAGGTTATGAGTATGTACAATCATGAGGTGAACTCCTATCAGATTGTTCTAAAACGTCCCTCTTGTTCAATACAGTTCCATAGTTTACCGTATCACTTGATGAATAGCAATTTACAAACCAATCTGTATACCCTAGGTCCCCAGCATTACCGTGGAAGAAATGAAGAAGTCGTATCCTGGCCCTAGCATGAAAAACTGAGAAATCCATATCCTACTGAAAGAAGCACGGGGATACAGCATAGCAACATGTCTTTGTCCACAAACTGCTAATATAGGTTTGTTACAACCATTCATCATCACGCAAATTTCACAAGCTAATTAGGTGAAAAACGACACTCCCTTGTACAAAAAAGAGAGCCAATCCAGTCAACAGACACGAAACCGACATTTTACCATTGTCGACAAGACAAAGTATGAACATCAGAGACATCGGACAATATTCACATCAAACACAGAGGTAAAGAGACTAAAATCCAAAGCGCTCATTCCACATTTGCAACAGCAATCGATACATCAGCACTCAAACAGGTCTGCGGACGCCATTATGGGTTGTATCGGACATGGGATCTGCCAAGGCTTCATCAACGGATCGGGTATCTCGGGAATATCAATTGCTAGCCCACTAACCACCTCCCCGATCTCCAGCACCGAGTTCAAGGACCGGAGCCTGTCGGTAAGCTCCATGGCCTGGGCCCTGAGGACATTGTTTGCCAACTCGACCTCGGCATACTTATGTGCAGCTGCATTGATACTCGCCACGAGCTCAGCGTTAGCCTGCTGCAGTTGCCCCACTTCTCCGACCAAATCCCCCAGCTGCTTCTGCCTCCTCATCCGGGAGCGCCTGGCGGATTCCCTGTTGGACTCCATCCTCTTCCTCTTCCTTTCATCATCGGCCACCCCGAGCCTCGGGTCACCATCGGATCCTGAGCTCGCCTGACGCCGAACCGAACCCATTTTCGAGGGCCTTTCCCCGCGATCAATCAATCACTCGATTCAGAAAACGACCGATCAGAGGGTCTCCGCGTACCGGGAGTTAACAACGAATTCCGATGGAATCAAAGGGAGGTACGAATCGCGATCAATCGGAGAGAGAGACGGGCGTTCATGAGAAGACGTAGAACCAGTAGAGGAACACCACCGAGAAGGAGTGGACGATCCGCACCCGGAACATAAGGATCGCGTAGTTCATAACTCGGTTTCCCACATCTGAAAAACCCTAGACCATCTCCCACAAGCGCTCAACCAGTACCATCCGATTCTCAGCCCAACGCAACGAAGGGGAACACGAAAACGGCGACAACGCAGCGGAAAGACAGCAGAGAGAGAGAGAGAGAGAGAGAGAGAGAGAGGGGGGACGTAAACTTAGCTGGCGGCGGCGGCAGCAGCGGCGGAACGCGCGAACCAGAGAGAGGTCGAAGAAGGTTGGGAAGGGAGGGGAGGAGGGGATTATATAGAGCAGGCTCGCGGGCTTCGATTGGTCTGCCGGGAAAACGAATATTCCCAGAATCTTTTTTTTTGGGTGTAATTTATTAGGACGGATTTTGCTTAGGCGTGTCCCGATTGCCCAATCGCATTCGGAAGTGTAAGATTATATTTCTTTCTTTAATAAAAAAACTGAAATTACCTTTTTAATGAATCGATAAAAGAAGAAAATACATGAGATGCTCGAGGAATGAATGAATTTGGAAATCTATATTGGAGATGTGGAGGAATCGAGAGATCCTCTTATAATTTTATTTTGTCGGTGGTTTTTTTTATCTTTTTATTTATCTATGGACAACTGATATCCGACTTAATCTATTTATAAAATCTCTCTAGTTTTTACTTTTTAGTACTTGTGTTACCCTCTTTCTTTACGCGACCGTGTAACCACAATAGAGGGGGGAACAGATGTTAAATTAAAATTGTTTTTTGGTGGGGGAGGGGAAGAATGACGTCATGGCGCACGTCTGAGGTGGCGTGGGATTGGTCGGATCTCGTCGTCGTCGTCGTCGCGGTAGTTGGTGCTGCCCATGTAAATGTAATGCGCACGTTGTTTGGGACCTTATCCAGTCATCACACTTTACAGAGCTGGCAAAAACCGTGGGTTTGACCGGGTCAAACATCGGACGTCGGATCTTATTGGGATACATCTCCCCTAGAATAATGCACGCGAGCACCAAGTTGTGATAAGGAGAGATATTTATTTTAATATTTTCCGTTTTGAGACATTAATTTCCCGATACCTTTTAATTTTCGTATAAAAGGACTTGCGCAATGGAAATTAGTCAGGATGTGTGAAATACGGGCTAAATTTTGGATTTCCGAAATTGAAATTGGATGAAAAGAAAACGCAAGTGATTTGGTGAAAGCGAGATAGCCGTTTGGAAATTGACAGTAAAAATATGTAGATGGGCTTTTGGTGAGAAAATAGGGATAGAAATGAAAGTCGATAGTGGATTTTGGGTATTGCAAACATTGCATCATGAAATAGTACTAGAACATTGCAATCCGTTTATTCCACAAAAAATGAATGATTTGAAAAAAAAAATTATTACTGCAATCCATTTATTTCACAAGAAATGAATGATTTGAAAAAAAGGAACTCAATAAACGATACTAATCACAACCAAGAGCCAACTATTGGCTCCCAAAGAGCAAACCTAGGACACTGTGCCCAAACTTGCAATCTTGACACTTTAATCGAGAATGACACATTTCATATTAAGGTTAAAATTACATGGTATCAGCATAAGATGCAACAAACTCAAGATGCATAACATATATAAGGCCGAATGATATGAGATTTGTAATACCTTTCTTTTTTTTTTTTTCAATCCGATCAAAGTTATAATACGTTGGCTAATCATTAATGTTGCATCATCACTACCAAATTTAGGGTCGATGACTAGGCAAGGCTTGCCTCACTAGCCCTTGGTCATAAGGAGAAAATATTATATACAATTTTGATGTCACTTCAACAAAATATTAGTCCATTCATCTTGTGGCACGTGTCACACGTGAGCTCACTTATCTGTCACGATCTCTCTCTTCCCTTCCTTTTGACCCCTTTTCCCTTCTCCAACTCTCTCTTTCCCCCTTCTTTTTGACCCCTTTTCCATTCTCCAACCTCGAGCCCAAGCCATCGCCATTGCCCACCATGGCAAAGGGCACGCTTGGAGTCTCCAACAATGAGCTTGCTGCCAATGTATCCCTATTTCTTTGTGCACCTTATGGCGGGGAACCTTGAGTTGAAAATCCCCATCACTGCCAAGCCCACCGGCTCTGCCGTCCACCCATTGTCCTCTCCTTGCTTCTGCACCAACTTTATTAAATGGACGGGAGATGGCAAGAAACTTTTCAGTGTGAAAAGCCTAAGACTTTTTGTTTTCGGAGTGATTATTTTTTAATCGTGAATGCATGACGTGCCTGTGACACACCTGCATTGAGAAAATATCAAGTGAGAGCAAGATTTGATGAAAAATACTTCATTAAACCTTTTAAGTTGCATCCCAAAGATACTAAAGCCCAAAATATGGGGGCAAAAACAAGAGGAAATAGAAAGAAGCAGGAGAAAGAAGTCAAATTTGTTATTATTTTTGAAAGCCCATACCCTTATGAAGCCCATCGATCCTCATCTTGGGCCGTGAGAGACCCGCCGTTCACCCGACCCGACTTGATTTTCTTCCTCTCACGTTTTCCCGGGAAAACCCTTCTTCCCCTCTCTAGCTTTCTCCGGGAAAATTTTCCGATCCGTTGCAAACCGTTCATCATCTTCCCTTCTATAACAGATCTCGACGACCTGCGAGGCTGCAATGGAGATTCGCATCGGAAGAGGCTACGTGTGGGCCATCACCGCCGGATTCATGGCTGCTCTCGCCGCCATCTCCGCCAAGTTCTTCTCCTCTCAGGTAACTCAACCTCATCCGCGCGCTTGTCCGTGCAAGCTAATCCATGATTGTCCCCCTCCGTTCTGCTTTGTCACTCGAGATTGTGCGATCGTTCCAGCTAATGCAAATCGAAATCTGGCGTGTGTTTTGGGTCATGTCCCTAATGTATCTTCGGTTGAAGCACTCGATGTCGCGTAGCGCGATGTGAGCCGTGGCCGATAGCCTGTGCGCGACGATACGTCCAATTTTTGGTTGTTTGAGGATTAGCGGGAGCTCTAATTGAGGAAAGCTCCTGCCAATTCTACTACTTCTGTGGAGAGTAGTTGAATAAATTACCGAGAGGGCAGGAGGGATGGCGGTGCATCTGCGCCTCGGTCCCCAGACGTGCCTAGGGAGGGGCGGGAATCGTAGGCTAGCTTATAAGATTTGAGTCCCTCTTGCCGTGAGGATTAAGTGTCCAAAGCAGACCATATGTGTACAGTAAAAACCCGGGGCGTTACAACAATGTCATCCAATGATAGGGGATCGAGGAGCAAGAAAAACATATTTAGCAAAGCATGGAACGTGCTCCAGGGGAAACGGGTATCGGGACGCCGCCACGACACCGGTGAGCTCACTGGCAGAGCCTCAATGGAACTATTGGGACGCTGCTACATCCCCGGTTAGCTGGAGATCCTCGAGCAAGTCCCAGTCACGAGCGAGTTCTCGGAAAAGCTTTGAGAAGAGCTCACCGGTGGAGTCTCGGTGGAGATCCTCGAGCGTCAGCCAAGGCGACAACCATTATCACAATTCTGGTGAAGACGATCCATGGCGAGCAAGCTACAGGCATGGTGCTCTTCGCCTATTCTGGTGATTACGATCAAGGGCGAGTGAGATCGTACCCGTGACCACCCCAGCAGGAATATGATTATTCTTATCACACTAGCAGGGGCAGTATTATTCTTGGAGTCTTGACAATGTCAATAGCTACGTCTGTTAAGGGTGTCAACGGTTCGGTTCGGTTCGATTTTTTTGAAAAACCGAACCGTTAGAAAAATCTTCTGAACTGAACCGAAACCGAACCGAACCGAATACAAACCGAACCGAAATTTCGGTTCAGTTCGGTTTTCGGTTTTTAATTTTTAACCTTTGGTTTTCAGTTTTCGTTTTTTTTTTTTTTCTATTAAACTCAGATTTCTCCACTTTTATTTGTTGGTTCAGTTCAGTTCGATTAACTGATAAAAACTGAACCAAATCGAAAAATTTCGGTTTTTAATGAAAACCGAACCGAAAAAACTGAATTTTTCGGTTCGGTTTAGTTCAGTTTTCGGTTCGATTCGGTTTTTGGTTTGGTTACTGACACCCACATTGTCCGTGACAATGCATCCGTTCCATCATATCTGCCCCCACATACTTCTTATGGTTATCACTGTCCATCTGAGTCTCCCCCGAATAATTGTGCGGTAATGTGAGATGCCTAATATAGTGCAGCTATAGTTGCTATTTACTAATATCTGGTGAAGTACGGGATGAGCTAGGGGCATGGTTGAGCCATTGGTTTGTTAGCTTTCGCTTGTGAATCTCAGTGAAGTTTCTTGTTTTAGTTAATGGTTTCGAACGTGATGGAGATTGATTGAAATGGCTTTGCCAGTTAATGAAGGTTATATATTTATTTTATGAAGTTTCATCTAGTTCGTAGATGCTAAAAAGTTCTTTTAAAATTTTACTAAAATTAAGGGCACTTAATTCCATCAATTGTCTAGGGTTCTACTTCTATGGACAGATGTTCCCTCACCAATCATTCATCACAAAAACTAAACCAAATGAAAAACGATTTATAAAAATAGTTTAAAAAAGAAAAAGAAAATTGGCCCCGCCATTCTTGAAAATTCTTCATTCTTCAAGACCTTTAAGGATCCAAGCTTTCTTCTGATCCTTCGTGTTCAAACTTTAAGTAGCTTTGAATGTGCAGATATACATTGAAATTCGTCTTTCCATATGCTTATGGCATCTCCATCGAGATGCATATACATGGAGGAAAAACTTTTCAAGCTCATAAAAAATTGGGCTCCTTGCTTGATGAAATTCAGTGGACGAAGACGAAAGAAAACGTTTTCAGTTAAAAAGATCAAAACCGAAAATAATCTCCACTAGTCCGTCGGAAGCAATTGAATTGTTGATATATCGACATAATAATGAAGCAAGAAAGAGATTTATTATTTCAATATCTTCTTTAGTGAAGATTATGGTAATCTATTTATAAATTTTATGAAGTGACTATCTGAAATAACAAAATATTACACATATCAATGACGATCAATGAAAATCATTCGACGATATGCATAATCAAATGAACATAGTGCACAATTCTGAGAGATACAAAATCAATGGAGATTTAAAGAATCTACTTTATATAAAGACATAGAAGAAGTCAATTGCAGGTTGGTGTGAATATATTAGCAGTCTTATCAACCGAAGAAGTGGAGACAAGATGCACAATGTCATGAAGCATGTGATAACACGTGAAACAATAGTTTCTTCAATATGTTTGGTGCTTTCATTAAAAAAAAAAAATATTATTATATGCTTTTTGGGTCCAATTGTCGTAATAAATAAGTATTCCGCCATTAAGATGACACTTATGTGTCCTCTACTAACCATTACAAATACAGTAATTTTGATGTAGCAAAAGTATGATATTCAGCTTTCATGCTAGGAGCGACGATGGTCTATTTATTGTTATGCTATAAGATAAGTGAGTTACTTAAAAAGAAGCGGTAGCCTGTAGTGAAGTAATAATCAAGAGGGTCTCCTGCCCAATAAATGTCAAATTTAGTTAAAAAGATTGATCCAAAAAATGATCTCCACTCAGTCCATTGAAAGCAGGTGAATCACTTAGTTCAATGGAAGAACTGCTACATGAATAATGTGTAAGGGAGTTTCTCTCGAGAATAAACTACAAATCCATTAAGGCTCTATTTGTTTCACGAAATACAATCTCCCAAAAAAAGTATTTTTCAGATTTTCTAACATTCATTTCCTGAAAAATGAACTATCAAGGAAAACATTTTCCATTAGCAAAAAGGAGTTTTCTAAAATAGAGAAATTTTTTTCCACTTTTCAAGATGAAGAAAATATTTTTTTTTACTCATTTTCTCTTATCTCATACTTATGTTAACCTTTTCATCTTTTTTCCTAAAAAAATTAATTTTTAATTTTTTTCTTTTTCTTGTTTTTCTCTTTCGAGCTCGAGACTCATTGGAATTTGGTGAGCCTTAAGCTCACTTTCGGCCACTCGCTAGCCATCACCGTGGTTGATCAAAGAAGAAGAATATAAAAAGAAAGAAAAGAAAAGGAAAAAATAAAAATAAAAATAAATTTTAAGAAATAATAAAATAAATATTGAAAAAGAGTGCATGGAGGAAAACATTTTCCTTACCGAACAACAAAAAATATTTTATAATATTTTCAAATTTCAGCTGCACACTACAAAATATAGCTACCTTCTTGAAAAATGGCTTCCTAGAAAACAATTTCTGAAAATATACATTTTCCGCAAAACGAATGTAATCTTAAATGAAAAATGATTTGTTCGACATAGCTTAGAGCTAGGTCTCTTTGTCCATTTGGCAACTAGGAATGCAACCCTAAATTCTATCTATTTTAGGAAAATTCCAAAAAATGGGCTCGGAGTGTTATCATTTTCTCAAATAAAAGTTCAAAATGGACATTATTTCAAATAAATGCTTGAAGTGATTATTATTTTAAATAATGGCCTGAAATGATTATGCCCATTTCAAATAAGGGCTTGAAGTACTTACGTCTGTTTTAAATAAGGTCTCTCTCTTTTCTTTTTTTCCCTTCTTTTTTTTTTCTTTTTTCTAATTCTTCTTCTTCCTCTTCATCGGTGGCCGGATGGTTGGGCAAGGGTCGCCCTCACCCAATTCGACAAGTGCCACCCATGTCGACCACAAGTGAGGAGTGGCCTCACCTGGGCAAGGCCACCCTTGCCCTAGGGGAGGCCGCCCCTTACGGCCATTTGTAAGGGCTCGATGACTTTGTCGGCCACGAGCAAAGGTGGCCTTGCTCACAACCGGCGAGGGCTTGCAGGCCCTTGTTGGCCATTCCTAGTGGCCAGCAAGATCATTAACCCCTTGCCAAGAAAAAAGAATAGAAAATTTGGATGAAAACTCCTTGACCAATTGGAAAATTTAGCCAGTCGACAACCGTCGAAGTTAGGCTCTTATTTGAAACAACAATGGTTACATCAGGTCCTTATTTAAAAAAATCAAGGCCACTTCAAGTTCTTATTTGGAATAAGGTCTACTTCGAGTCTTTATTTGAAAAAATGAGACACTTCAAGCCCTTCTTTAAAATTTTCCCTTTATTTTATTTTAGGTTGCAATTCTTGCCCGTGGACTAGACTAAAATATACTCTCTCTCTCTCTCTCTCTCTCTCTCCCTTTTTCCTACTTAAAAAAGCCGCTTGATCAAATATTATTTATCTTGAGCAAATGCACCTTGAATCAAGGGGGAAATGACTTCGCATTTCTTCATAAGTCTTCCAAACGCAAGTGCTCATGTCAACATTTGCATCAAGATTTCTAACGTTTTTGTTTCGAAAAATTATAGTTATTGCGATTTTTCTTTTTGTATTTTATAAAAAAAATCAAAACCACACGGTGCATCACGTTGACCCGTCATCGGCCAATGCATGCGGATCAGCAGGTGTTGTCCATGTCCCGACCTCATCGTCACAAGCGAAGAATGTGAACCAAGCGATCAACCATCGATCTTCGAAGGAGAAGACTTCACAGATTGGCACTTCTTCCGTTGGCGATCGTCCTCACTTCCTCTCCAATCGCTTCCGGCTTCTCTAGGCACCCTGAAAATTCCCCATGGCGACGGCGCTTGTCGGCAGAGCAAATCTCTCCGCTTTCCTCCAGGTGCTCTTCAACCGGATGGCCTCCCGTGAGGTCGTCGACTTCTTTCGGTCGCGCAAGCTCGACAAGGGGAGGCTGCTGCAGAATCTGAAGGCCACGCTCCTGTCTGCAAACGCCGTGCTAGACGACGTGGAGTAGAAGCAGATGACCAACGACTCCGTCAGGAAGTGGCTCGACGAGCTCAAGGATGCGTGTACGACGCTGACGACCTATTCGATGAGATCGCCACTGAAGATCTGAAGCGAGAAGCCGAGGTTAAGCCTCGGGCTCTCGTTTCTAAGGTTTGGAGCTTTGCTGCAGACGCTCATAGGAGTAAATTGGGGGATGAGTTAGAGAGGGTTCTGGAGAGATTGGAGAGCGTAGTGAAGTAGAGAGAAGTGCTGGGCCTGAGGGAACGTATTCGCGAGAGAACGGCTAGAGCTTCGCAGACCACTTCGTTGGTCGAGGAATCGGGAGTTTTCGGGAGGGAGAAGGAGAGGGAGGCGGTGATCGAGTTGCTCTTGTCAGATTGGGGTGAAAAGAACACCAGTGTGTTGGCCATCGTTGGGATGGGTGGTGTCGGTAAGACCACGCTATCTCAACTCGTGTTCAACGATAGTGCGGTGAAGGGGAGTTTCAAGTCGCGGGCGTGGATTTCTTGTAGAAAATTATTCTCATGAACAAGTAATCAATTAAGAACAAACAGATCCATACATGATTGTAGAACACCAATATCAATAAATACAGCGGAATTAAAGCGTATCTATTTGAGCCATCGCTTCACTTGAAGAAAACTAGATCACTCTGATAATCAGGGATCTATCGAAATACTAGATCTTCCTCTCTATGATCTATTTTGATATAGCAGCTTTCAATACTGATAGGTATAACCTACCCTTTTATAGGCTAGAGAGGGGACCTAGCAAACCCTAATCAACAGCGTGTTAACTGGGCCTTTCCCATTATGGGCTTCAGTTAAATACAATTGCCTACACTTTGCTACTCAACTAGGCCCGTTATCAATAGATGCCAATACTCAATTCAATCAGATCATTTTATGGTTCAACAAATATTGGAATATCCATTAACCGGATTATTTAGAATATAATCAATTAATTAATGTAAGCCCATATTATAGGAAATTTCCAACATTCTCCCACTTGGGCTACATTAAGTAACTTATTTTATTTTGAAAATGATTTTATATTGAAAACGACACTATCGAGTTAATAACTAAAAATTTTGTTTTATGTGGCCACAACTTTAAAAAATAATATTTCAATAACGGTATCTCAAACCAATCCAATCCTATATAACCTCAGTATAGGACTATGGAGATCAATGTGTTAAGAAAATACCACAACACAATACTTTCCATAATCACATATAATAAGTATTATGTTTTCATGAATCTTGGGCTTAGTAGTGTAGTAAGAAATAGTGCCAATATGTGATCAAAATATACACTATTTCTTATCGGTCCTCAATGCAATTTCTTAACGACATGAAAGTGCATTAACGTAATTTCTAAATAACATGAAATTGCACAACTATGTTACAATCCAACATGAGATCTCATAATCGTGACATCCAGTCATCTTTAAAGAAAATTTGTTTAAAGATACTATTTTCTACTTCTATTTCTCAGTCAACATGAGAAAGGATAACAATAAAATCAACAACAACAATTATCAAAATAAATTCTTTAATAAACATCATAAAAGCATTATCGCCCGCATATAACTATAATATCCAGAAATATAATTTGTATAACTCCCACTAACATAAGAAATCAAAAGAATCTAAAACACCCATATTTTTTACATGTTTTTTAAACAAAATGGGTCGTAAGCCTTTTGTTAGAGGATCGACCAACATGGACTCAGTTTTGATATTTTCAATTACAATGTCTCCATTTTTTACCAAGTCCTTAACAGTATAATATTTGATCTCCATGTGTTTGGACGCATTACTAATCTTGTCATGCTTGGAATAAAACACAACTGTAGTGTTGTTACAGTAGATCACCATAGGTCTAGCAATAGAGTCCATAACACGAAATTCTGAGATCAAATTTCTAAGCCAAACTGCTTGAACCGATGCGCCATAGCATGCTACAAACTCAGCATATATTGTAGAGTTCATAATCAAGGTTTGCTTTGTGCTCTTCCAAGAAATAGCACCTCCAGCCATCATAAAAATATATCCAGAAGTTGATTTTCTATCATCTGAACAACTAGCAAAATCAGCATTTGAATATCCAATCACTTTTAGGTCCTCAACTCTGCTATACACGAGCATGAAGTCCTTTGTTCGTTGTAGATATCTCATCACCTTCTTAGCTGCAACCCAATGTTCTTAACCTGGATTCGACAGATATCTTCCAAGAGTATTCACAACAAAAACAATATCAGGTCTGGTACATACTTGTGCATACATAAGACTGCCAACTGTACTAGCATATGGAACATTTTTCATGACTTCCTTTTCAACATCATTCTTGGGGCATTATTCTATACTTAATTTATCACCTTTCACAATAGGAGCTTCACCTGACTTACGGGTCTGCATATTAAATCTTTTCAAAACACGATCTATATAACTTTTCTGAGATAATCCCAGAATTTTCTTAGATCTGTCACGATAAATCTCAATGCCTAGAACAAAAGAGGCTTCCCCAAGATCTTTCATATCAAACTTTGTAGATAGAAAATTTTTGGTGTCATTCAATAGATCAACATCACTGCTAGCAAGTAAAATGTCATCTACTTAAAGTACTAAGAAAATATATTTACTCCCACTTATTTTCATGTAGATGCATTGATCAAACTTGTTTTCTTCAAAGCCAAATGATCTCACAATTTTGTGAAATTTTAATTACCACCGACGTGATGCTTGTTTGAGACCATATATGGACCTTTGAAGTTTGCACACCATATGCTCTTTCCTTGCTTCTTTAAACCCTTTAGGTTGATGTATATATACTTCTTCATCCAGATCTCCATTAAGAAAAGCTGTCTTGACATCTATTTGGTGAAGCTTTAAGTCAAAATGAGCCACCAAAGCCATTATTATCCGAAAAGAGTCTTTAGTAGATACTGGGGAAAAGACTTCATTATAATCAATACCTTCTCTCTGTGTGTACCCTTTTGCAACTAATCTTGCCTTGAATCTCTCTATGTTGCTTTTATTGTCTTTCTTAGTTTTGAATACCCATTTGCAGCTGATCGGTTTATGCCCATCAGGTAAATCAACAAGTTTCCATACTTGATTAGTTGACATAGAAAACATCTCGTCTTTCATCACTCCTAACCATTTATCTGCATGATCACTATTAAGAGCTTCTTTGAAGGTTATCAGATCAACTACACTTCCAATGTTAAAATTAGCTTCTCCAAGATAGACATGATAATCATTTAGAAGTATTGGTCTTCTTTATCTCTGTGATCTTCGCACAGGCATTTCTGGAGCCGCATCATTCATCTGGGGAATTTCCTTTGTAATGGGATGATCTATCGCCATATTTTCGGTATTTGCTTCTTGTTGAATTTCCACTCTGCTGGGATCTCACATAGAATCTTCATGCAAGATGGGCAATGGAATAAAGACCGTTTTGTTTGGTTCTTCCCTTTCAAAAGATTGAGACTCTTTTTAGCAACATTTAATTCCAGGAATTTAGCAGTTTGAGATTCAACGATTCTAATGCCTCGAGTAGGACAATAGAATCTATATCCTTTATAATGATCAAGAATCCAATAAAGTAACATCTAGTAGTCCTGGATTCTGTCTTCTTTTGAGAAGGATCATAAATTTTCCCCTCTGCAGGACAACCCCAAACTCGTAAATGATTCAAGCTTGGTTTCCTCCCTGTCCACAATTCAAAAGGTGTTTTCAGCACCGATTTACTGGGTACACGATTCAAAATATAAGTTGATGTTTTAATCGCATCACTCCATAAGTATTCAGGCAAATTAGAACTGCCCATCATACTTCATTTCATCTTCATGAGTGTATGATTTCGCCGTTCAGCTACACAATTCTGTTCAGGACTCCTAGGCATTGTATATTGAGCGACAATACCACAGTCCTGCAAATATTTTGCAAACAGTCCCTTTTGCTGTCTAGCCTCAGTATATCGCCCATAATACTCACCACCACGATCAGACCTAACAATCTTGATAATGTTCCCAATTGTTTCTCAACTTCAGTACGAAACACTTTGAACATTTCAAGTGCATTAGTCTTCTCCTTAATTAGATAAACATAACAATAACGGGAGAAATTATCAATGAACATGATGAAGTATTTATTTCCACACAAGGTGGTTGCGTATGGCCCACTAATATCAGTATGAATTATCTCCAATAGACTTTGACTGCGAATAGTGCCTTTCTTCTTTGTTTTAGTTGATTTTCCCCTCACACAATCAATACAAGTCTCAATATCATCTGAGTCAAAAGGAGGAGAATATCAGCCATGATGAGTCGCTTTACTCATTCTTTGGAGATATGCCCTAATCGCTTATGCCATAGCAATGAAGAGATCTCTTAGCAACAACATTCTCGACATTGAAAGAGCAATATGGTCTATCGGGAGATAAGCATAATCGACATAATCCATCAAACAAAACACAATTACCAATAATTTTGGAATCATAACTCAAATCCACTCTTTTATTCGCAAAATGAAGACAATATCCAGTTTTGTCAAGCGAAGAAAGAGATACTAAGTTTCTCCTAAAATTAGGAACATAAAAAACATTGTTCAAGACAAGCTGAAAACCAGAATCTAAATTCAAAACAATTGTCCCTATGCGCTTCACGTCAACTCTAGTATTGTTTCCAACTTTTAACTTTGACTCCCTCAGACTTGGACTCCTTAGATTTGTGAGACCCTGTAAGGTAGTAGTCACATGAACAGTAGCACCAGAATCAAGCCACCAAGAATCCAAAGGAATATCAACCAAATTTGATTCAAAGTAAACCAACAACTCACCTTAGTGACTTTCTTTTTCTTATTTTTAGCCAAGCTTGGGATTTGTAATAATTGGCTCTTTTGTGACCCTACTTCTTACAATGAAAACATTTAAAATCCTTATCTCCATTTCTCCCATAGTTCCCATTTCTTTTAAAGTCTTGTCCTTTCTTTGGACCATGAGCATTTGACCATTTAGGCTTCCATTTGTCTCTAGACGAACTCAACTTGGCATTGGTAGTTAAGCGGGTAGACTCATACTTTTCCTTCTTTAATTTCTCTTCCTCAGTCACACACTTAGTAATCAAGGCATTAACACTCAATGCCTCATTCTTAGCGCTATAAACAGTCTTAATCTGGCTAAATTCAGCTAGCACAACATTTAAGGCGTGATGCACAATATAATTTTCAGAAAGAACAATTTCATGAGCCTTAAGTTTTGACTGAATGTGGACCATCTTCAGTATAAATTCTCTAACACCCATAGCAACATCATATCTCATGTTCATTAACTCACTCAGCAAGTTCCTAGCTTCAGCCTTATCTGAGACTCTATATCTTTCTCCCACTACTTCAAAGAACTGTTTGGCATTCATATCTTCCGGCAAACCACTAATCAAATGCTCAACAATGGACCTCTTCATAGCAATGAGGCTCAGTCGATTAGATTTTTCCCATCTAACATAATGGGCCTTTTGATCTGCAGTACTTTGATCATTGGGCTTGGCAGGTTCATCCTCACGTAGAGCCAAGTCCATATCAACGATGCCCAAAGCAAACTCTATATTTTGCTTCCATCTCTTAAAGTTCGATCCAGTTAACATTTCAACCGTGGCATTATTGTTATTTATAGCAAAGGTAATTGTTCAACACACATAATGTAATAAGATCAATTATGGGCAATAAGCAACTCAACAAAAGTAATTAGTACATCATAAACTCCCCTTTGGGCAGAGTGTATAATGCACCATTATTTTTCCCAGCATGAAATTTATAAAGCAACAACAAGGAGAATTACATATAATTGTCAAGGATCCATCCCCTTTGGGTAGACAAATCCTTTAAATCATACATCTCCATAATATCAACATAGAGGAGAATTGCATATAATTTTCAAAACATGTATCCCCTTTTGGCAGATAAATATTTTTCAATTATACATCCCCATCTTTTAAATATGGGAATAAATTTCATGCTATTTTCCAAATTAATATACACAATAACTCCATTTGGGCGAGTAATTGTATATATTAATCTTTTATCAATAGGGAACTCCAAAATTTATGCCCAAAATTCATCAAATAATATGAAACACTTTACAACATGTGCTTCCAATGATCATATTGCACCTTTTCAAACAACAATTTTTGCCACAAATTTTTTTAATTTTTTAATTATATTATTATATTATTATAATATTATTTAAATATTTCGAACTCGCGAGCCCAGGATCCGCAAGCAGCCCTAATCAGACCGCGGGCTAGACCGGTGAGTCCTAAACCCTCACGCGGCCCACTCCTTTTAAATTGTAAATGGCCCATGTAATGGAGAAGCCCATCTCCCCTTTAATTTAAAATTGGCCCATGAAATGGGCTACGAAATTAGCCTACAAAATTAAAAAAATATGGGCAAAAGCCCATATTCAGGCCCAGGCCCGGTTGGAGGTCTTCTTCAACCTCCAGCCGGGTCATGAATTTGCAGCAAACCGGGTCATACGACCCGGTTTCGACCCGAAGCTCCGAAGGCACAAATTAACATGGTTTTTGATGAAATTTCCTCATGGGTTTTGCTTATAACATCAATTTAATTAACTAAATTTAATTAAACGAAGAAAAACCAACTAAATCCACCACAAACAAGCTTGAAGATTTCGGAGCCAAGCCTCCCATGGCCGAAAATTAGGTTTTCTTAAATTTAAGCCCTAAAAACTCAATTTAATACAACAAAAGGATACTAAAACAAATATATAACAATACCCATTTGCATCAAAAATCAATCAATTGCAAGTAATTCGAAAATTCTAAAACTTTTTTATGTATAAACCCTAGAATTTCAAATTCAAAATTCTCTCTCAATTCTCAACGAAATTATGCAAATTATATATGGTTGGAAAGATCTCAACATGTAGAAAAAAACCCTATGGTTATGGGATTAATCATGCAAAAAATCTACACAAAAAACTAATGCCCATATTTGGCTCAAAGAGGAGGATTTTGAATTTGTCCATAAAAAAAAAAAAAATTGGGTTCTACAATCATATATGATCGGCTCTGATACCACAAGTAGAAAATTATTCTCATGAACAAGTAATCAATTAAGAACAAACGGATCCATACATGATTGTAGAACACCGATATTAATAAATATAGCGGAATTAAAGCGTACCTGTTTGAGTCATCGCTTCACTTGAAGAAAACTAAATCACTCTGATAATCAGGGATCTATCAGAATACCAGATCTTCCTCTATATGACCTATTTCGATATAGCAGCTTTCAATGGGATTAAAACAACTGATAGGTATAACCTACCCTTTTATAGGTTAGAGAGGGGACCTAGCAAACCCTAATCAACAGTGTGTCAATTGGGCCCTTCCCATTACGGGCTTTAGTCAAACATAATCGCCTACACTTTGCTGCTCAACTGGGCTCATTATCAATAGATGTCAATACCCAATCCAATCATATCACTTTAGGGTTCAACAAATATTGGAATATCCATTAACCCGATTATTTAAAATAGAAAATCAATTAATTAATCTAAGCCCATATTATAAGAAATTTTCAACATTTCTATGTCGGACCAATTCGACATCTGCAAGTTGACGACGACGGCTCTCGAGGAGTTCTCCTCATCTAAGAAGGAGACCGAAAATCTCAACAAGCTTCAGCTCCAACTGAAGAACTTCTTGATAGAGAAGAAATTCCTATTGGTGTTGAATGATGTTTGGTATGAGGACTTCAATATTTGAAATGCGTTCCTAGTTCCTTTTACCAATGGAGCAAGAGGAAGCAAAATTGTCGTGACGACATGAAATGAAAGCGTCGCATCGGTTGCTCATGCCGTCTCAACATATCCTTTATAGAAGTTGCAGGACGAGGAATCTTGGGACTTGTTCACCAAACATGCATTTGACCAGCATAACTTCAAGGCGAGCACGAGACTTGAAGATATCGGGCAAAGAATTGTAAAGAGATGTGATGGATTGCCTCTTGCGCTGAAGACTATAGGTAGCTTGTTACGCTGTGAGTCTGATATCAGGAAGTGGGAAATTCTTGTAGGGAGTGGGAAAGTATTGCAGAGAGTTATATTTGGAATTTGGCACCTGGACCAAATGGAATTCTCCCTGCGTTGTTGTTAAGTTATCATTACCTTCCTCCACAACTGAAACAATGTTTTGCCTATTGTTCAATCTTCCCAAAGGATTGTATATATGAGAAGGACCATCTGATCTTACTTTGGATGGCTGAGGGCTTGATAGAACAACCTAACGACGGCAGGACATTAGAGGAAGTAGGTGATCAGTGCTTTTGTGACCTTGTGTCTAGATCTTTGCTTCATAGAGTAAGTGATGTCGAATCGAGCTTCTCGATGCATGACCTGGTCAATGACTTAGCAAGATATGTAGCTGGTCGATCTTTTTTTAGCTTGGATGGAGGCAATGCACACCACGTGTCTTCAAGCACTCGCCATTTGTCATTTGTAAAAACTCACTATGATGTCGCTTCCAGATTCAGAGTGCTAGCCGGGGCAACGAATTTGCGTACTTTCCTGCCGTTGAACGTGGGTCGTGTGAGATTTTACGAGTATAATTTGTTGACTGATGAGATACCGCATGTTCTGTTGTCGACCCTGAGACGGTTAAGGGTGCTATCTTTGTCTCATTATTGGAAAATCTCAACGTTGCCCAGTTCAATTGGATGTTTAAAGCATCTACGCTATTTGAATCTCTCCCATAATGATAGTCTAATCAGATTGCTTGATACAATTATAGCTCTATACAACTTGCAAACCTTAATTCTTGCTTACTGTGGGTCTCTCATTGAGTTACCGAGCAACATGGGCAACCTAACCTGTCTACGTCATCTTGATATAAGGTGGACATCCCTGAAGAGAATGCCGTTGGGGATGAACAGACTGAAGGATTTGTGGACATTAACTAATTTCGTGGTGGCCAAAAACGGTGGTACCAGGGTTAGAGAGCTAGGGGAGCTAGGGAATCTTATGGGTACACTCTCCATACAGGTTTGCAAAATGTTGATAGTTACGTAGATGCCGAGATAGTCAATTTGCGAGAAAATAGGTACTTGGAAAAGTTAGTACTGCAATGGGGTTCTGATAACAATATTATGCAGCAAAATTGCTTAAATGTTATTGGAAATTGTGATCCATTTTTTAGAATTTCCTAGAGTTGCTAAACTTCTAGAATTCCCTAGATGAAGTTTAGAGAAAAATGTAGAAGCACATGTGTAGATCTCTCTCTAGAAGAAGAGCGGATAAACTACAATCTAGAACTCTCTAGATTAAGCCTAAGTGGACAACATTCTACACAAATCTAGAATGTTGGTAAAGCACCCTATAAATAGAAAAGATGGGAGAGCATAGTAGAACAACAAATGAAAAAGGGTGAGAGGAGCATGAGATAATACTTCATATCTTGAAGCTCCTCCACCAACACTTCCTTCAACTATTGTAAAATTAATTTATCCAACTAATGAAACTATTTCCCATATCCCATGTTCTTTGTCATTTAATTATCCTATCTCATCAATTGTCCATCATCTATAAACTACACCATACACTTGCACACAACATCACTAACCAAAAACTATAACTACTACCAAAACCATGCTTCCGCACGCAACGCGCACATCCATAATTTCTAATATGGTATCAGAGCTAGGTGTACCTAGGTTCGTAACATCAAGGCGCGCACGAGACTTGAAGATATCGGGCAAAGAATTGTAAAGAGATGTGATGGATTGCCTCTTGCGCTGAAGACTATAGGTAGCTTGTTACGCTGTGAGTCTGATACCAGGAAGTGAGAAATTCTTGCAGGGAGTGATATTTGGAATTCGGCAAAAAGAATGAAATTCTCCCTGCGTTGTTCTTAAGTTATCATTACTTTCCTCCACAACTGAAACGATGTTTTGCCTATTGTTCAGTCTTCCCAAAGGATTGCAGATATGAGAAGGAGCGGCTGATCTTACTTTGGATTGCGGAGGGCTTGCTAAAACAACCTAACGACGGCAGGACATTAGAGGAAGTAGGTGATCAGTGTTTCTGTGACCTTGTGTCTAGATCTTTGCTTCATAGAGTAAGTGATGTCGAATCGAGCTTCTCGATGCATGACCTGGTCAATGACTTAGCATGATATGTAGCTAGTTGATCTTTTTTTAGCTTGGACGAAGGCAATGCACACCACGTGTCCTCAAGCACTCGCCATTTGTCATTTGTAAGAACTCACTATGATGTCACTTCTAGATTCAGAGTGCTAGCCGGGGCAACGAATTTGCATACTTTCCTACCGCTGAACGTGGGTCATGTGAGATTTTACGAGTACAATTTGTTGACTGATGAGGTACTACATGTTTTGTTGCCGACCCTGAGACAGTTAAGGGTGCTATCTTTGTCTCATTATTGGAAAATCTCAACGTTGCCCAGTTCAATTGGATGTTTGAAGCATCTGCGCTATTTGAATCTCTCCCATAATGATAGTCTAATCAGATTGCCTGATACAATTACAGCTCTATACAACTTGCAAACCTTAATTCTTGCTTACTGTGGGTCTCTCATTAAGTTACCGAGCAACATGGGCAGCCTAACCTGTTTGCGTCATCTTGATGTAAGGTGGACATCCCTGAAGAGAATGCCGTTGGGGATGAACAGACTGAAGGATTTGCGGACATTAACTAATTTCGTGGTGGCCAAAAACGGTGGTACCAGGGTTAGAGAGCTAGGGGAGCTAGGGAATCTTATGGGTACACTCTCCATACAGAGTTTGCAAAATGTTGATAGTTACGTAGATGCCGAGATAGTCAATTTGCGAGAAAATAGGTACTTGAAAAAGTTAGTACTGCAATGGGGTTCTGATAACAATATTATGCAGCAAAATTGCTTAAATGTTGTTGGAAATTGTGATCCATTTTTTAGAATTTCCTAGAGTTGCTAAACTTCTAGAATTCCCTAGATGAAGTTTAGAGAAAAATGTAGAAGCACATGTGTAGATCTCTCTCTAGAAGAAGAGAGGATAAACTACAATCTAGAACTCTCTAAATTAAGCCTAAGTGGACAACATTCTACACAAATCTAGAATGTTGGTAAAGCACCCTATAAATAGAAAAGATGGGAGAGCATAGTAGAACAACAAATGAAAAAGGGTGAGAGGAGCATGAGATAATACTTCATATCTTGAAGCTCCTCCACCAACACTTCCTTCAATTATTGTAAAATTATTTTATCCAACTAATGAAACTATTTCCTATATCCCATGTTCTTTGTCCTTTAATTATCCTATCTCATCCATTGTCCATCATCTATAAACTACACCATACACTTGCACATAACATCACAAACCAAAAATTATAACTACTACCAAAACCATGCTTCCGCACGCAACGCGCACATCCATAATTTCTAATATGGTATCAGAGCTAGGTGCACCTAGGCGTAAGGGACCATGAAGCTAAAGCTAGGCATATTTGGATGGTTATGGGTGTTTGTCCTCACCATCCTCAACTAAAAAGGCCAGAGCCCGAGCGAGAGCCAAGAGAGCCAGAGCCGGAGCCAGAGCTATAATCAAAGCCGGAGCCGAAGCCAGCGCCTACAAGAGCCAAAACTAGAGCCTGAGCTAACAACTACAACTAAGAGTATTTTGATGCCCTGAGACATATGGGACATCATTGAAGAAAAGTCACGCATGTTCAAAAGCAAGTGCAAGGGTTCGACAAGAGAATGTAAGAGATCGTGGAACGAAGATGGAATAAAAGACAAGGGACAAAGTACAAGAAAAATTTCAAGGTATATCCGAGACTTTACAACACAAGTCCGAATTATCTCGAAAATGGATGAAGGGGGAGTGTTGGAAATTGTGATCCATTTTTTAGAATTTCCTAGAGTTGCTAAACTTCTAGAATTCCCTAGATGAAGTTTAGAGAAAAATGTAGAAGCACATCTGTAGATCTCTCTCTAGAAGAAGAGAGGATAAACTACAATCTAGAACTCTCTAGATTAAGCCTAAGTGGACAACACTCTACACAAATCTAGAATATTGGTAAAGCACCCTATAAATAGGAAAGATGGGAGAGCATAGCAGAACAACAAATAAAAAAGGGTGAGAGGAGCATGAGATAATACTTCATATCTTAAAGCTCCTCCATCAACACTTTCTTCAACTATTGTAAAATTATTTTATCCAACTAATGAAACTATTTCCCATATCCCATGTTCTTTGTCCTTTCCGATCTCATCCATTATCAATCATCTATAAACTACACCATACACTTGTACACAACATCACTAACCAAAAACTATAACTACTACCAAAACCATGCTTCCGCACGCAACGCACACATCCATAATTTCTAATATGGTATTAGAGCTAGGTGCACCTAGGTTCGTAATTGAACCAGGCGTAAGGGACCATGAAGCTAAAGCTAGGCATATTTGGATGGTTATGGGTGTTTATCCTCACCATCCTCAACTAAAAAGGCCAGAGCCCGAGCAAGAGCTAAGAGAGCCAGAGCCGGAGTCAGAGCTAGAATCAAAGCCGGAGCCGGAGCTAGCGCCTACAAGAGCCAAAACTAGAGCCCGAGCTAACAACTACAACTAAGAGTATTTTGATGCCCCGAGACATATGGGACATCATTGAAGAAAAGTCACGCATGTTCAAAAGCAAGTGCAAGGGATTCGACAAGAGAATGTAAGAGATCGTGGAACGAAGACGGAATAAAAGACAAGGGACAAAGTACAAGAAAAATTTCAAGGTATATCCGAGACTTTACAACACAAGTCCGAATTATCCCGAAAATGGATGAAGGGAGAGTGTTGGAAATTGTGATCCATTTTTTAGAATTTCCTAGAGTTGCTAAACTTCTAGAATTCCCTAGATGAAGTTTAGAGAAAAATGTAGAAGCACATCTGTAGATCTCGCTCTAGAAGAAGAGACGATAAACTACAATCTAGAACTCTCTAGATTAAGCCTAAGTGGACAACACTCTACACAAATCTAGAATGTTGGTAAAGCACCCTATAAATAGGAAAGATGGGAGAGCATAGCAGAACAACAAATAAAAAAGGGTGAGAGGAGCATGAGATAATATTTCATATCTTAAAGCTCCTCCAACACTTCCTTCAACTATTGTAAAATCATCCATTGTCCATCATCTATAAACTACACCATACACTTGCACACAACATCACTAACCAAAAACTATAACTACTACCAAAACCATGCTTCCGCACGCAACGCGCACATCCATAATTTATAATAAATGTATTGGACAAGCTGCAACCTCAGTGGAACTTGAGAGAGCTTCTCATTACATACTATAGTGGTAGGTCATTTTCTGATTGGCTGGGACACAGTTCATTCTCTAATATGTCAGTCGTGCGTCTTGAATCTTGCAAGCACTATGTGTCATTGCCTCCTTTAGGACAGCTACCATTTCTGGAGAAGTTGACAATCGAAGGATTTAATGGAGTTACAAGCGTGGGTACTGAATTCAATGATAGTAACTGTATACCTTTTCAGTCACTTAATACTTGGAATTTGTTAACATGCGCAGGTGGAAAGAGTGGGCTTCTTTTGCAATAGAGACAGGAGGTCTTGCCTTTGCACATCTGCAGGAGCTTTGTATTAGAAATTGCCCCAAGTTGAGTGGAGGTTTACCCAGCCATCTCCCTTCTCTAACAGCCTTGTCCATTGAAAAGTGCCCACAGCTAACGTCTTCTCTACCATTTGCACCACTTCTCCGTGAGATCAAAGTGGATGATTGTGGAAAGTTTTATGGAGTTGAGCCTCTCCTAAATGGCACTGAGTTACGAGATATGAAAATCAAGAATCTTTCCGCCCTTCCCTTGAGGTTTCTTCCTCCTACCATGACAAGATTCAATCTTGAAAGATGGTCCTGAAATAGAGTTGCCAATACACAGATGCCATGAATCTCTCCAATATCTAAACTTGGAGCGGAGCTGCGATACAATTATATCCTTTCCTCTGGAAAATTTCCCCTCGCTTAAGAATATTCAGTTAGTGGAGATTCAAAGATTGGAACATCTTTCAAATTCAGACGGTTCACCACTTCATCTCCATTCGATGGACATTAGATATTGCCCTGAATTTAGATCTTTCCCCGCGGGAGGATTGGCTGCCCCATGCCTCACTTCATTAGAGTTGAATGACTGCCGTCATTTAAAGTATCTGCCAAAAAACATGCGGGCTCTCCTTCCTTCGCTTCGGTCACTGACAATATCCTCATGTCCACAACTCGAGTCATTTCCCGAGCGGGGTTTACCCTCCAAGTTGGTCGCGCTTTCACGCTCTAATTGTGACAAGCTTATCACTGGCCGCAAGGATTGGGGTCTTCAATCACTATGCTCTCTTAAAACTTTTGTCATTGGGCGAGAGAAAAATATCGAGTCATTTCCTGAGATAGGGCTTCTGCCAACCTCTCTTACCTCTCTGGATATATTTCGCTTTGAAAATCTGACGTCCCTAAACTCTAAAGGGCTTCATAGCCTGAGCTCCCTTGAAAACCTGTCCATTATCAAATGTGGTAAGCTCCATTCCTTCCCAAAAGAGGGACAAATCCTGCCCGCTTCTCTTACCACTCTGTCGATTTATGGAGTGGGTGTAAAATCACTGGATAACTTAGGGCTCCACCACCTCACTTGTCTCAAAGAATTTCGCATAAATAGCTGCGGAGGTCTTCGATCCATGCCAGCGGAGGGCTTGTCATCTTCCCTTTCCAATCTATTTATCTCTGGGTGCTCTTTGCTGGAGAAAAGATGCCAGCGGAAGAAAGGGAAAGATTGGCCCCTAGTTTCGCACATTCGCTGCATCGTGATTGAAGGTGTGCTCGTCACATGATCGTATATCTTGCTTTACAATCCCTCCTTTTACCAAGATCTCACTCAGGTATCTCCCTTGGCCCTACACTAAGTAAGCCATTTATTTATTCAGGACAAACTTCAGTCGCTCTGTGGTTAAGCACTAACATCTGGCTGTTTTTGCCGCATGCTACTCTTATAACGCTCCACAATGGAGATTATTTGTAGTTTCACCGGCTTTCCAATGTTGTTCCTACGATTGGGCTGCATAATTTGTTTATCGGTTGCCGAGTTATTTAGCTGGAGCGTCTGCTTTTCCCCTTCTCCATTCTCTCTATAAATCACACTTTCATACTTCAGCTAAGCATCTGTCACGGTCTTCATACCCTCATCCGGAAATGATTATTTTATTGCTACTTTATGCCGCCATCAGATTATTTCAGTTTTAAGATCTCACTATTGTCAACGCCTACAAATGCCAACTTATGGAATCGTTTGTGAATGAGCTAACAATAGTAAATAGAGCAAAGAGATTCATGGCCATCTAAAGAAGGCCTAGCCTTGATTAGGCAATCTAGATAAAATTATTTTTTTCTCGAACTCAAGCATGTCCTCAAGTTAAAAAGAGAGTAAATTTGCTCTTATCAACAGATGCTTTCTGTTGCGTAAAGCTATATAATATTGCGAGGGAGACGTAAATTCTTAAGACCAGGCATGACTCATGATTGACCTGTATTACGCTTGCCAGAATAGTGTGATATCATGGTTGGAGTGTATTTCTGTTTGCTTTGTATGTTCATTTGTCAATTTCAGCTTAACATCACTCTAAAGTCGTACAGTTTAACAATTTCTCTGTTTACATGTGGAATTCTGATCCATGGAATGTGAAAATGGAATAGTTTCAGAGATGCGAGTGACCCAGCATTTTGTAGTGGCATATCCACTTTTGTCACTAATTATATCGTGACATCAACTAAATCCATCGAATTGAAGGACTAAAAAAAAGTATGTAAAAGTTAGGTTCTTATTTGTTGAAGTCGGAAGTTTGCATCTCAAAATGCAATTCGATCGACAAATATGGACCTATTGTAATTTACCTTGTTTTGAGAGAATATAGTTTCTTTTGAGGGAACTCAAGCATTTTTATGTGCACGTACTGTTGAGGAGCTGGAAATGTATTGCTAGCTTGTAGCTCGATTAGAGTATCCTTTAGCTGTTAATACTTCTCTTTCAATCATTGCAGGTGGAGTGCTTCTAGATGGGGCTAGACTAACTATTGTTCCAAAAATACATGATGCATCCACGATTAGCAATACAGGCACATGCTTTGTTGAAATGCATATATGAATTGTGTTAGAAAAAGTCCAACTATGTGGGATTAGTATTGGTGTGGAAAAGTTAATATATCTTAGTTGGCTATTACTTTAAGCTTTTGAGTAAAAGTGGCCTAACTGGATTCCTCGAAAGATTTGGACTTGGGCTCTCTCTTAGCTTCCACTACGCCCTCCCATGCCAATCATTGATTGGCGGTAACCTGTCGGTGCAAAAGAATACTTGGATTAAGAGGGAAGTATACTGAACATCGAGCTTACATGTAAGAGGGAGATAAGAATTGATGTGGTATGGACTTAATATATCTTAGTTGGTCCATGATTTATTGACTTAAGCTTTTGAGTATATGTTGGATTCGACTATATTTGTTGACGGGATCAAACTTGGGTTCTCTCTTGGCAATCTCCCATATGATGGCATTGGGTTTCTGCTAGGCACCACCAACATGCCGTGGTGGATGTCGGATGCTGCTTTAGATGGACCTATTCTTCTCCCACGATATCAATATAGTTTCAGTAAGATGATTGTGGTGAGAAAGTGATGCTCAGTCTTCACAAGACGAGTGGATTATGAGGATCCGGAGCAGCATAGGCAATGGGATGGTGGAAATCGGCAAGGAAAACAAATCCATTTTTCATGTAGTCAGCAAGCCAAGGGATCGACTCTTGAAAATGACAGAATCGAGGTCAACTAGGAGTATCGAAATTTCATTGTCAGTTTGCAGCTTGTGAGAAATTGTTTACCAATGAGTGCGAGTGCAGGAGAGGCACTCCAATGGGATTGCAACGTTTAGTTAAACGCAGCGACATGCCATGGGGGAAGTACTTGCCTAATGGTTTGGTTGGATTGTTGTTTATGCAAGCTGATACTTGTCGCAATGGAGAAACAAGAAACCATTCAAGGTAAAGCGAATCCAAAGCATGACCTGCAGTTATACATCCTAGGTGTTCGATGTCGTAGCATTGGAAGCAAGGATCATATCTGAAACTGATGATGGGCATGGGATGAGTGGGTTATGGAGAGATTGTTTGATACAGCTCTTCAATGGTAGCTGTGACAGTAAAACTGGATGCTTCCACTTTTGCGAGGTAACATCTCATAGCTATCATCTGGAACCCTTTTAGCTTTTGCTGTGTGTTATCAAATGATCGCACCTACAATTATACCAAATGGGCCCTGAGTTGAGCTTCGTAGCCTATACAGGATCAGGAGGGATTGGAAAATTGGTTGATTTTTTTTTTCCTGGAAAATTGGTTGATTGATCATTCTCTCTTTTGGTCAAGTGGTTCATCTCTTCTTCAAAAGCACCTCTAATTCTCTGGGACGGACTTAAAGCAAAGAGCGGGTACAACTCCTCCATTCAAGCGTGTACTCGTTTCGCTATAGGAGGGTATAACATATAATGAATAAGTGAATTTGGAGTCATGTATGAGTCCGACTTATTTGTCATTTTGAGTTTGAAA
The DNA here is from genome assembly GCA_016097545.1 of Eucalyptus victrix. Lineage (NCBI taxonomy): Eukaryota > Viridiplantae > Streptophyta > Magnoliopsida > Myrtales > Myrtaceae > Eucalyptus > Eucalyptus victrix. The sequence goes on from CM027842.1 coordinate 11,487,825, forward strand.
TCATCCAATAGTGGCGGTGTATGTATATATAAGGATGAGCACCCTGATTTGTATGAATTGCATAGTCAAGAAAGATGAATCAAATAACCTTCATTTCCAATTTCAAAATCTATAAAGACGTCATTTCTCTATATGAAGAACCAGTATAGAAACCTTAAAATGATGTAGTGTATTGTACTAATCAACACCGGCATAGCTAGCAGTGGATGCTTATCCTAATGTAACTATTTTGAAATGATGTAGTGTAATATATTAACTAATTAGCATTGACCCACGACACGCGACATGACACAACACGACGCAACACGACACACGATACGACATGCGACACGTCATTTCTAAAAAAATATAAAGAATTTTGATACGTTGGGATACATTGTATATCAAATGTATATTTTTATATATACATAATAAATTATTATTTTTATGATTATTTCAATCTACTTAACTTTATTCAAATTCATAAACAAACAAATGATAAAAAAAGTCTAGAACGAATTTACACTAAAAATATTAATTTACCATTTATTAATATCATTTTTTGTTTCAATTTAACAAATTCGACTCCATTTCAATCATTCATAAAATTTTGAGAAGGAAAACAAGCAATTCACATTATGGATTCATGTGTCAAACGTATCGGAAAGAAAGAGAAAAAAATTAGGGTGTGAATTTTGTATTAGGAGAAATGAGAGTCCAAAGAGAAGAGAATATTAAATTTTTCTTCTTTCCTCATTTATTATGTTTTCATATCTATACATTTTGACCATTTATTTATTGAAAAATTTTAAAATTGATCTCGCATATTGGAATTAGAAACTCACGTGTTGGAATTCCAACTCGAGTGTCGAAGAGTATCAATAGAGTTGACTAGGTGTCGAATTTTTCGACACGTGTTGACAAAAGTATCGAAAAGTGTCCGAAAGTGTTTGAGAGTGTCGGACACATGCTGAATTATCCGATATGACACGAAAGCTCTCAAAGAGTGTCGGTACTTCCTAATATATCAACACCGGCACAACTAGCAGTGGATGCTGATCCTGATTTAACACCCACAAATTCGCAAGTGAGAAGGGGAGATGAAGCATCTAAGAAAGAGAAAAACTCTATCGCTCGCTAAATAACTTGGACATGTAGACCAACAAGAATTGTGATCTTCCTATCACTAGCGTTCATCCAGCCAAAACACCCACAGCAACTCAAAAGCGATCGGGAAAATGACCGACTGCAAGACAAGATACATGACACAAGTCATATCTCGCAACGTAATATCATCAGGGCAGTTAAAAAATAGCATCTCCTGATCTTAATTCATCCGACTGAGGAACAACATGGCACGACCCCTGTTTTAAATTGAAATTTATCAATTTCTAGCATCGCATTCCCGGGCATCAACTAGGCTAGACATGTGCATAAGAATGAAGTCGTGCATGATTGTGCAGCAAACAGAGCGCAAGAAGAAAACCATCCAACCAAACCTCAAAAACAGAAATGGTTATGGGTACGTACAGTCGTGAGGCAAACTCCTATTGGACAGTTCCAAAATACAGTTCTTCATAGTTTACAGCATCACTTGATCAAATATCGTTTATCTTGGGCGAATGCACCTTGTCTTAAAAGGGAAATGACCCCGCATTTCTTCAAAAGCCTTCCAAACGCAAGTGCTCATGTCGATATTTGCATCAACATTTCTAATGTCTCTGTTTCAAAAAATTACAGTTTTTCTTTTTTAATTAAAAAAAAGTCGAAACCACATGGTCCATCACGTTGACCCATCGTTGGTCAACGTATATGCCAACCAACAAGCGCTGTCCATGTCCACTTCGAATAAGAAAGACTTCACAGACCGCTGCTTCTTCTTCTTCTTACGTCGGCGATCGTCTTCACTTCTTCTCCAATCGGCTTCCAGCTTCCTCCTGCATCCTGAAATTCCCTATGGCGCGGCGCTCGTCGGCGGAGCATTTCTCTCAGCTTTCCTCTAGTTGCTCTTCGACCAGATGGCCTCCCGGGAGGTCGTCGACTTCTTCCGGTCGTGCAAGCTCGGCAAGGGGAGGCTGCTGCAGAAGCTGGAGGCTGCGCTCCTGTCCGCGAACGCCGTGCTGGACGACGCGGAGGAGAAGCAGATGACCAACGACTCCGTCAAGAAGTGGCTCGACGAGCTCAAGGACGCCGTCTACAACACCGACGACCTGTTCGACGAGATCACCGCCGAGGATCTAAAGTGAGAAGCCGGGTGCGAGCCTCGGGCCCTCGCTTGTAAGGTCTGCAGCTTCGCTTCAGACGCTTGTACGAGTGGACTAGGGGATAATTTAGAGAAGGTTCTGGAGAGATTGGAGAGCGTGGTGAAGCAGAGAGAAGTGCTGGGCCTAAGGGAAGGTATTCGTGAGAGGACGCCTAGAGCTTTGCCGACCACTTCGTTGGTCAAGGAATCGGGCGTCTTCGGGAGGGAGAAGGACAGTGAGGCGGTGATCGAGTTGCTCTTGTCAGATCGGGGTGAAAAGAACACCAGCGTGATGGCCATCGTTGGGATGGGCAATGTCAGTAAGACCACGCTATCTCAGCTCGTGTTCAACTGTTGGAAATTGTAATCCATTTTCTAGAATTTCCTAGAGTTACTAAACTACAATCTAGACTTCTCTACAAATAGCTACTATTATTTTATAGTAACATAAGATGAAACTTCTAGAACACATAAGAGATGGCAACTTGTAGACTCTTCTAGAATGTTTCTTGAATTTTCTAGCTCAAATTTATCTTGAAGTTTCTAGAATTGGATCACAAATTCCAACACTCCCCTTGATCCAATTTTGGGACTAAATACAACATTCTAGAATAATGTGTCCACTTAGGCTTATTTAAAAAAATTCTAGACTATAGTTCTTTTAGAGCCTTCTACCTTCTACACTTTTCTTTTGCCACCTAAACATTTTCTAGAAGAAAGAAGAAAAGTCCAACATGTAAGAGAAGCCTAGAGAAGTCTAGCATTCAAGAGAAGACTAGAATTTTCTAAGGCAGTGACTCACGCCTATAAATAGGCATGTAAGTTCATCATTTGAGGTGTGTGAGAGGTCCACCTCATGTGAAAAACCCTCCACCGTGAGAGGTCTCAGACCTTTACCAATCTCCATAAACTATTTTGTTCAATTACTGAAACTATTTTCCCCCATATCTCATGTCCTTTATCTTTCAATTATCATATCTTGTCCCTTGTCCATTCTCTACAAAATATAACATATACTTGCACATATCACTAACCAAAAACTATCATCCATAACTAAAACCATGCTTCCGCGCACATTTAAATTCTAACATCAACAATGGTGTAGTGAAGGGGAGTTTCGAGTTGAGGGCGTGGGTTTTCGTGTCCGACCAATTCGACATCTGCAAGCTGACGGCGACAGCTCTCGAGGAGTTCTCCTCCTTGTCTAAGAAGGAGACTGAAAATCTCAACCAGCTTCAGCTCCAACTGAAGAACTTCTTGACAGGGAAGAAATTCCTATTGGTGTTGGATGATGTTTGGAATGAGGACTCAAATCTTTGGGATGCATTCCTAGTTCCTTTTATCTATGGAGCAAGAGGCAGCAAAATCATCGTGACAACATGATATGAAAGCGTCGCATCGGTTGCTTGTGCCATCTCAACATACCTTTACAGAAGTTGCAAGACGAGGAATCGTGGGACTTGTTCACAAAACATGCGTTTGACCAGCATAACTTTGAGGCGCGCTCGAGACTTGAAGAAATGGGACGAAGAATTGTGAAGAGATGTGATGGATTGCCTCTTGCGCTGAAGATTTAGGTAGCTTGTTACGCTGTGAGTTTGGTATCAGGAAGTGGGAAATAATTGCAGAGAGTGACATTTGGGATTTTCCACGTGGAAAGAATGAAATTCTCCTTGCGTTGTTGTTGTTAAGTTATCATTACCTTCCTCCACAACTGAAACGATGTTTTGCCTATTGTTCAGTCTTCCCAAAGGATTGTAGTATGAGAAGGATCGGCTGATCTTACTTTGGATTGCTGAGGGCTTGATAAAACAACCTAACGACAGCAGGACATTAGAGGAAGTAGGAGATCAGTGCTTCTGTGATTTAGTGTCTAGATCTTTGCTCCATAGAGTAAGCGACGTTGAATCAAGTTTCTGGATGCATGACCTGGTCAATGACTTAGCAAGATATGTAGCTAGTCGATATTTTTTTAGCTTGGATGGAGGCAATCAACACCAAGTGTCCTCAAGCACTCGCTACTTGTCATTTGTAAGAACTGAGTATGATGTCACTTCTAGATTCAGAGTGTTAGCCGAGGCAATGAATTTGTGTACTTTCCTGCCGCTAAACGTGGGTCATGTGAGATTTTATGAGTACAATTTGTTGACTGATGAGGTACTGCATGTTCTGTTGCCGACCCTGAGACGGTTAAGGGTGCTATCTTTGTCTCATTATCAGAAAATCTCTACGTTGCCCAGTTCAATTGGATGTTTGAAGCATCTGCGCTATTTGAATCTCTCCAATAATGCTAGCCTAATCAGATTGCCTGATTCAATTACAACTCTGTACAACTTGCAAACCTTAATTCTTGCTTACTGTCCGTGTCTCGTTGAGTTACCGAGAAACATGGGCAGCCTAATTTGCCTGCATCATCTTGATATAAGGTGGACATCCCTGGAGAGAATACCATGGGGGATGAACAGACTGAAGAATTTGCAGTTATTAACTAATTTCGTGGTGGCCGAAAACGGTGGGACCAGGGTTAGGGAGCTAGGGGGCTACAGAATCTTATGGGTACACTCTCCATACAAGGTTTGCAGAATGTTGATAGTTACCGAGATGCCGAAATAGTCAATTTGCAGGGAAAGAGGTACTTGAAAAAGTTAGTACTGGAATGGGGTTATGATAACAATATTACGCAGCAAAATAGCTTAAATGTATTGAACAAGTTGCAACCTCATTGGAACTTGAGAGAGCTTATCATTATATCCTATGGTGGTAGGTCATTTTCCACTTGGCTGGGACACGGTTCATTCTCTAATATGTCAGTCGTGCGTCTTGAATCTTGCAAGCACTGTGTGTCATTGCCTCCTTTAGGACAGCTACCATCTCTGGAGAAGTTGATAATCGAAGGATTCGATGGAGTTACAAGTGTGGGTACTGAATTCAATGGTAGTAACTGTATACCTTTTCAGTCACTTAAGTACTTGGAATTTGGTGGCATGTGCAGCTGGAAAGAGTGGGCTTCTTTTGCAATAGAGACAGGAGGTCTTGCCTTTGCACATCTGCAGGAGCTTTGTATTACAAATTGCCCCCAGTTGAGTGGAGGTTTACCCAGCCATCTCCCTTCTCTAACAGCCTTGTCCATTGAAGGGTGCTCACAGCTAACGTCTTCTCTACCATTTGCACCACTTCTCCATAAGATCAATTTGGATTATTGTGGAAAGGTTTCTGGAGTTGAGCCTCTCCTAAATGGCACCGAGTTACAAGATATGGAAATCAAGAATCTTTCAACCCTTCCCTTGAGGTTTCTCCCTCCTTCTATGACAAGACTCAATCTCGAGGGCAGTCATGAAATAGAGTTGCCAATACACAGATGCCATGAATCTCTCCAATATCTAAACTCGAAGCGGAGCTGCGATTCACTTATATCCTTTCCTCTGGAAATTTTGCCCTAACTTAAGAATGTTCAGTTAAGGAAGATTCAAAAATTGGAACATCTTTCAAATTCTGACGGTTCTCCCCTTCTTCTCCATTCGATGGACATTGCTGATTGCCCTGAATTTAGATCTTTCCCTGCGGGAGGATTGGCTGCCCCATGCCTCACTTCATTAGATTTGAATGACTGTCGTCGTCTAAAGTATCTGCCAGAAAACATGCAGGCTCTCCTTCCTTCGCTTCGGTCACTGACAATATCCTCATGTCCACAACTCGAGTCATTTCCCGAGAGGGGTTTACCCTCCAAGTTGGTCACGCTTTCACTCTCTAATTGTGACAAGCTCATCAGTGGCTGCAAGCATTGGGGCCTTCAATCACTATGCTCTCTTAAAACTTTTGTCATTGGACAAGAGAAAAATATAGTGTCATTTCCTGAGATAGGGCTTCTCCCAACCTCTCTTACCTCCCTGCATATCTCTGGCTTTGAGAATCTGACGTCCCCGAACTCCAAAGGGCTTCATAGCCTGAGTTCCCTTGAATACCTGACCATTGGCAAATGTCCGAAGCTCCATTCCTTCCCAAAAGAGGGACAGATTCTGTCCGCTTCTCTTACCACTCTGTCGATTTATGGAGTGGGTGTAAAATCACTGGATAACTTAGGGCTCCACCACCTCACTTGTCTCAAAGAATTTCGCATAAATAGCTGCCGAAGTCTTCGATCCTTGCCAGCGGAGGGCTTGTCATCCTTCCTTTCCAATCTATTTATCCATCAGCGCCCTTTGCTGGTGAAAAGATGTCAGCGGAAGAAAGGGAAAGATTGGCCCCTAGTTTCGCACATTCGCTGCATTGTGATTGAACGTGTGCTCGTCACATGATCGTATATCTTGCTTTACAATCCTCCTTTTACCAAGATCTCACTCGGGTATCTCCCCTGGCCCTACACTAAGTAAGCCATTTATTTATTCAGGACACACTTCAGTCGCTCTGTGGTCAAGCACTAACATCTGGCTGTATTTGCCGCATGCTACTCTAATAACGCTTCACAATGGAGATTATTTGTAGTCGCACCGGCTTTCCATTGTTGTTCCTACGATTGGGCTGCATAATTTCTTTATTGGTTGCCGAATTATTTAGCTGGAGCGTCTGCTTTTCCCCTTCTCCATTCTCTCTATAAATCACACTTTCATACTTCAGCTAAGCATCTGTCACGGTCTTCATACCCTCATCCGGAAATGATTATTTTATTGCTACTTTATGCCGCCATCAGATTATTTCAGCTTTAAGATCTCACTATTGTCCACACCTACAAATGCTAACTTATAGAACCGTTTGTGCCTGGGCTGACAATAGTAAATAGAGCAAAGAGATTCATGGCCATCTAAAGAAGGCCCAGCCTTGATTAGGCTATCTAGATGAAATTATTTTTTCTCGAACTCTGGCACATCCTCAAGTTAAAAAGAGAGTAAATTTGTTCTTATCAACAAATGCTTTCTGTTGTGCAAAGCCGTATAATATTACGAAGGAGACGTAAATTCTTAAGACCAGGCATGACTCATGATTGACTTGTATTACGCTTGCTAGAACAGTGTGGTATCATAGGTGGAGCATATTTCTATTCGCTTTGTATGTTTATTTGTCAATTTCAGCTAAACACCACTCTAAGGTTGTACAGTTTAACAATTTCCCTCACTACATGTAGAATCTTGATCCATGGAATGTGAAAATGGAACAGTTTAAGAGATGCGAGTGGCCTAGCATTTTGTAGTGGCATATCCATTTTTTTCACTAATTATATCATGACATCAACTAAATTCATCAAACTGAAGGTCTAAAAAGAGTGAAAAAGTTAGGTTTTGATTTGTTGAAGTTGAAAATTTGCATCTCAAAATGCAATTCGATCAAAATATATGGACTTGTTGTAATTTACCCTATTTTGAGAGAATCTAGTTTCTTTTGAGGGAATTTAAGCAGTTTTATGTCCACTAACTTTTGAGGAGCTTCTGTGGATGGAGATAGAGCTGGAAATGTATTGCTAACTTTTAGCTCGATTAGAGTATCCTTTAGTTGTTAATACTTGTCTTTCAATCATTACAGGTGGAGTGCTTCTAGATGGGGTAAGACTAACTAATGTTCCAAAAAATACATGATGCATCCATGATTAGCAATACAGGCACATGCTGTGTTGAGACGAACATGTGAATTGTGTTAGAAAAAGTCCAACAACGTGGGATTAGTATTGGTGTGAAATAGTTAATATATCTTACTTAGCCAAAACTTTTGAGTAAAAGTGGCCTGATTGGATATGTTGAAAGTTTTGGACTTGGGCTCTCTCTTGACTTCCACTACGCGCTCTCAAGCCAAATTGGTGGCACCTGTTGGTGCAAAAGAATGCTTGGATTAAGGGAGAAGTATATTGAACATTGAGCTTACACGTAAGAGGGGGTATGGAGTAAGAGGGAAATAAAAATTGATGTGGTGTAGAGTACTTATTATCTCCTAGTTGACCCATGATTGATTGACTTAAGCTTTTGAGTATATGTTGGGTCCAACTATATTTGTTGACAGGGTCAAACTTGGGTTGTTCCTTGGCGATCTCCCATGTGATGGCATCGAATTTCTGCTAGACACTACCAACATGCCATGGTGGATGTCGAATGCTACTTTGGATGGACCTATTCTTCTCCCACGATATCAGGATAGTTTCAGTAAGGGGGTTGTGGTGAGAAAACAAAATTTTGCTCAGACTTCACAAGACGAGTGAATTATGAGGATCAAGAGCAACATAGACAATGGGATGGTGGAAATCGGCTAGGAAAACAAATCCATTTTTCATGCAATCAGCAAGCCAAGTGATCGACTCTGGAAATGTAAGAATCGAGCTCAATTAGGAGTATCGAAATTTCATTGTCGGTTTGCAGCTTGTGAGAAATTGTTTACTAATAAGTGCGAGTGCAGGAGAGGCACTCCAATGCAATTGCAACATTTAGTTGAATGCAACGACATGCCATTTGAGAAGTATTTGCCTGATGGTTTGGTTGGATTGTTGTTTTAGCGAGCTGATACTTGTCGCAATGGAGAAATAAGAAACCATTCAAGACGGAGCTAACGCATGCTCTGTAGAGGTACATCCCAGGTGTTCGATGTTGTAGCATTGGAAGCAAGGATTGCATCTGAAACCGATGATGGGCATGAGATGAGTGGGTTATGGAGATATTGTTTGATACAGCTATTCGATTGTAGCTGTGACACGTAAAACTGCATGCTTCCGCTTTCGCAAGGTAACATCTCAAAGCTATCATCCGGAACCAGAAAGCTGTCCCATCTAGCTTTCAGCTGTCGCCGTTTGTTACCAATTGATCGCAACTATGATTGTACCACATGGGCCTTGAGTGGAGCTTCATAGCCTATACAAGATCAGGAGGGGCTGGAGGATTGATTGAGTGATACTTCTCTCTTTGGTTGAGTGGTTCTTCTCTTCTTTAAAAGCACCTCTAATTCTTTGGGACGCACTTAAAGCAAAGAGCAGGAATAACTCGTGCATGCAAGTGTCACGGGCCGATCGATTGGGATCGTGACCGCGCGGCGACTCGGGCGAATTTGGACTACCCGAGCCAAGCCTTGCTCGATCGAACGCTTACCCGCTCGCTTACCCGGATCGTTGAGAGAGAAAGCTAGAGAGAGGAGCTCTGAAAAGGAAGCGGAAGCTATATTACTGAAATATTGGGTTGGGTGATTACAACTGAAGGAGGACACCCCCTTTTTATAGGTGAGGGCCTCGGATTACAACCATTGATCTACTTTTGATCTGACGGGCGAGATCGCACCGCCTCAACTATCGACATAAGTACTTAGCTACCATCTACCGACATAATTGAAAAGAACAGACTCCCGTAATCTAGCGCAATGACAGTTTCGCCCGCCCTTGCAGTTCGGGGAGAAGACTTGGTGCGAATCCAAGGGAGAGCAGGAGGTCCACGGGCGAGTTGGAGTCGACTCTGGGGAACCTCTCGGGTCGTCCATCTTTCGGCCCGTGACATTCTCCCCCACTCAATTGAGCGACGTCCTCGTCGCTCTCAGCTCGGCGGGCAGCCTTGCGGGCTTTGGCACGAGCCCTCTTGTTCTTGTTTCTCTTCGCTCGAACGCTCATGAACGAAGGGCCGCATCCTTCCATGATGAAGTCGGACGCTCGTGGCTCGGTCTTCGGCTTGGACGGAGCACGCGACGCACACTCAACCTCAGGGAAGAGCGCTTGGATGGGCATGGCATGAGTCGGGGTAGGATCGAACTTCGCCTTTGGCTTTACCTCGGTCAGCTTGTTGATGCGCATGACGGCCTTCAAGCTCTTGTCGAGGCGTCGGATCGACGCGATGGTCTTGGTGTCGACCACCCCTTTGATCATGGGGATCATCGACGGGCACTTTTTGTCGAGGATCATCATGCACTTCGTCCTCATGTCGATCATGGCTCCCACACTCTCGAAGAATTGCATGCCAAGTATGAGATCATAATCGTCAAGAGGGATTATCTCGAACGCCATTCGACCCTTCCATCCGCCAATCTTGACGTCCACGTCGGGTGTTGATCCTACGCCATGGAAGTCGCCCGAATTGATCGGCTTGTACGACTTCTCAGATGGCTCCACGTGAAGTCCCAAGGTCTTTGCAACCTCGGTCGACATGAACATGTTGGATGCGCCGGTGTCGACCAAAGCGTAGAGCGTTCGGCCACCCACTTCGACCTCCACAAAGAACATGTCGGTGTTTGGAGCGATTTCTTCTTTGGTCGGCGATCGGGCTTGGACCGAGTTGATCATCCTCACGGCTCCAATCCGGATTTGCCGCTTGTCTTCTTTTGGCTCCTCCTTTTCTTCCTCAAGGGCAAGGAGGGCGTTGATTCGACCCTTCTTCGGGCACTTTTGGGTCCAGTGCGGACCTTGGCAAATGAAATAAGGAGAAGGCGGGGGTTGATCAAACCTGCTCGCGTAGTCCGTTGGTGGTCTACCCCTTTGGAAGGCTGGCTTGGAAGACCCTTCTCCCCATGCTTTGGTTCGGCCGCTTTGCTCATGCGCGACCCGGGGAGTGTTTCTTCCAGCTTCATCATCGCAAGGTCGATCATTCCTCCAATCTCTTTGCCGACTCCTTGGTTCGGTCTTGGTAAGGTCGACGAGCGACTCGGCTACGCTCAGCGCACGCGCCAGGCTACTCACGTCCCGCCGCTTCAACTCGAGCAGTGCCCATGGCTTCAATCCATCCATGAACGCTCCGAGGGCCTCCTCTTCGCTCAGGTTGCGAATCTGGAGTTTGAGCTCGGTGAACTCCTTCACGTACTCTCGGACCGTGCCTCTTTGCTCGAGGCGATGGAGCTTGCTACGGGCCTCATGCTAAGCGAACTCGGGGAAAAAGTAATCTCGGAACTCTCGCACGAAGTCGTCCCATGTGCACACGGGATCGGCGCCTCGTCTAACTTCGTCACACCTATTGCGCCACCAAAGCATTGCCGTATCAGACAGGAACATAGACGCGGTTCGTACCTTGATCGACTCGTCGTGTATGTTGACGGCGCCAAAGTATTGCTCCATGCTCCAGACGAAGTTGTCCACCTCCTTGGCGGATCGTTCGCCGTTGAACTCTTTCGGCTTTGGCACCTCGATTTTGGGCACCGCTTGGTTCGGCACAGCACCATTGGTGATGCTTAGTTTGCACAGGGCAAGCTCGGTCTTGAGCTCTTGGATCTCGGCCTTCATGGCTTCGATCTCGTCCCTACGCGGAGCTTCTTCCTCAACGACTTGGACGCGCTCCTTCAGCACATCGATCGATGCTTCAAGGGCTTCGTCTTTGTCGTGTAATGGGGCGGTAGCTTCGTTGATGCAGGAAGTGAAGTCTTCACGGAGCGAACTGTCGACCTCCATGATCCGGTCTCGCACGTCGTCAAGACCTTCCATGAGTTCTTGCACAGCGCTCCGGACATTCGCGATCTTCTCATCGAACGCAGCTACGACGTCCCTTGAGGCGTCTCTTCTCTTTCCACGACCGCGGTCCTCTTGGACTTGCACGGTCTCCAACCACGATGCCTTCTTGGCTCGACATTCCTTCGAACAGTTGGCGCTCCTTGATCTTTCGAACGGAACTCTCTCTTGCTCGATACCACTTGTCACGGGCCGATCGATTGGGATCGTGGCCGCGCGGCGACTTTCGGGCGAATTTGGACTACCCGAGCCAAGCCTTGCTCGATCGAACGATTACCCGCTCGCTTACCCGGATCGTTGAGAGAGAAAGCTAGAGAGGAGCTACGAAAGGAAGCGGAAGCTATATTGCGAAATGTTGGGTTGGGTGATTACAACCGAAGGAGGACACCCTTTTTATAGGTGAGGGCCTCGGATTACAACCATTGATCTACTTTTGATCGACGGCGAGATCGCACCGCTCAACTACCGACATAAGTACTTAGCTACCATCTACCGACATAATTGAAAAGAACAGACTCCCGTAATCTAGCGCAATGACAGTTTCGCCCGCCCTTGCAGTTCGGGGAGAAGACTTGGTGGGAATCCAAGGGAGAGCAGGAGGTCCACGGGCGAGTTGGAGTCGACTCTGGGGAACCTCTCGGGTCGTCCATCTTTCGGCCTGTGACACAAGCATATACCCGTTTCATGCTATCGGAGGGTGCAACATATAGTTAATAAGTGAATTTTAAGGTCATGTACGAGTCATATTTATCATGTTCAAGTTTGAAAGTCGTCCTATGTAAATCAACAGTGGTTGTGTATGCATATATAAGGACGAGCATTCTGATTAGTATGCATAACATAGTCGAGAAAGATGAATCAAATAACCTTCATTCCAACTTCAAAATCTGCAAAGACGTCATTTCCCGATATGGCGAACCAATCCAGAAACCTTGTGGCTACGCAATATAGACAATTATTTTGAAATGATGTGATGTCTTATACTAATCAACACTGGCACAACTAGCAGTAGATGCCGATGCTAATTTAGCTCGCACAAATTCGCTGAGCAAGAAGGGGAGTTGAAGCATCTAAGACAGAAAAACTAACTCGCTTGCTAAATGATTTGGACATATAGAACAACAAGAATTGTGATCTTCACATCACTAGCATTCATCCAACCAAAATAACAATAGCAACTTGGACGCGGATTGGGAAAAAGACCTTACAATAAAATATCTTCAGAGCAGTTAAAAAATAGCATCTCCTGGTCTTAACTCGCCCAACTGAGGAATAGCATAGCACGAACACTAGGCTAGACGCGTGCCCAAGGAATGAAGTCGTGCATAATTGTGCCACAAACATAGCACAACAAGAAAACCATCTAATGATCCAACGGAACCTAAAAAACAAATAAGGTTATGAGTATGTACAATCATGAGGCGAACTCCTATTGGATTGTTCAAAAACGTCCCTCTTGCTCGATACAGTTTTATAGTTTACCGTATCACTTGATGAACAGCAATTTACAAACCAATCTGTATACCCTAGGTCCCCAGCATTACCGTGGAAGAAATGAAGAAATCGTATCCTGGCCCTAGCATGAAAAACGGAGAAATCCATATCCTACTCGAAGAAGCACGGGGATAAAGCATAGCAACATGTTTTTGTCCACAAACTGCTAACATAGGTTTGTTACAACCATTCATCATCATGCAAATTTCACAAGCTAATGAGGGTGAAAAACGACACCCCTTGTACAAAAAGGAGAGCCAATCCAGTCAACAGACACGAAACCGACATTTTACCACTGCCAACAAGACGAAGTATGAACATCAGAGACATCGGACAATATTCACATCAAACACAGAGGTAAAGAGGCTAAAATCCAAAGCGCTCGTTCCACATTTGCAACAGCAATCGATACATCAGCACTCAAACAGGTCTGCGGACGCCATTATGGGTTGTATCGGACATGGGATCTGCCAGGGCTTCATCAACGGGTCGGGTATCTCGGGAATATCAAACGCAAGCCCACTAACCGCCTCCGCGATCTCAAGCACCGAGTTCAAGGACCGGAGCCTGTTGGTAAGTTCTATGGCCTGGGCCCTGAGGACATTGTTCACCGACTCGACCTCAGCATACTTCTGCGCAGCCGCATTGATACTCGCAACGAGCTGAGCGTTAGCCTGCTGCAGTTGCCCCACTTCTCCGACCAAATCCCCCAGCTGCTTCTGCCTCCTCATCCGGGAGCGCCTGGCGGATTCCCTGTTGGACTCCATCCTCTTCCTCTTCCTTTCATCATCGGCCACCCCACCGAGCCTCGGGTCGCCATCGGATCCCGAGCTCGCCTGATGCCGAACCGAACCCATTTTCGAGGGCCTTTCCCCACGAGCAATCAATCACTCGATTCAGAAAACGACCGATCAGAGGGTCTCCGCGTGCCGGGAGTTAATTCGCTTTTGCTTCTCAGACAACGAATTCCGATGGAATCAAAGGGAGGTACGAATCGCGATCAATCGGGGAGAGAGACGGGCGTTCGTGAGAAGACGTAGAACCAGTAGAGGAACACCACCGAGAAGGAGTGGACGACCCGCACCCGGAACATGAGGATCGCGTAGTTCATGACTCGGTTTCCCACATCTGAAAACCCTAGACCATCTACTACAAGCGCTCAACCAGTACCCTCCGATTCTCAGCCCAACGCAACGAAGGGGAACACGAAAACGGCGACAACGCAGCGGAAAGACAGCAGAGAGAGAAGGGGGACGTAAACTTAGCTGGCGGCGGCGGCGGCGGCGGCGGCGGAACGCGCGAACGGGAGAGAGATAAAAGAAGATCAATAAAGGCCGGGAGGAGGGGTTTATATAGAGGAGGCTCGCGGGCCTCGATTGGTCCTCCCGGAAAACGAATATTTTCAGAATCTTTCTTTTTGGGTGTAATTTGGGGGTTTAATTTATTAGGACGGATTTTGCTTAGGCGTGTCCCGATTGCCCAATCACATCCGGAAGTGTAAGATTATATTTCTTTCTTTAAAAATTAAAAACTGAAATTACCTTTTTAACGAATCAATGAAGTAAGAAAAGACATGAAATGCTTGAGGAATGAACAAATTTGAAAATCTATATGGAAGATGTGGAGGAATCTAGAAATCCTATTCTGATTTTATTTTGTCGGTGATTCTTTTATCTTTTTATTTACCGATGGACAACTAATATCCAACTTAATCTATTATTAAAATCTCTCTAGTTTTTACTTTATAGTATTTGTGCCATCCTCTTCCTTTACGCGACCATATGGGTGAACAGATGTCATTAAATTAAAAAAAAAAAATGTGGGGAGGGGAGAATGACGTCATGGCGCACGTCTGATGTGGCGTGGGATTGGTCGGATTTCATCGTCGTCGCGGGAGTTGGTGCTGCCTATGTAATGTGCACGTTGTTTTAAGGACATCAGCCAGTTGTTCCGCAGTTCACAAAGCAAAGCAGGCAAAAACCGTGGGTTTGATTGGGTCAAACATAGGATATCGGATCTTCTTGGGATGTATCTATGCACGCAGGCGCCAAGTTTTGATTAATAAAGATATTTATTTATTATTTTTTATGTTTATTGTTTGGAGACATTAAATTCTCGGTACCTTTTTATTTTCGTAAAAAAGGAGTTGCACAATGGACATTAGTCGGGATGTGTGAAATAAGGGCTAAATCTTAGATTTCTGAAATTGAAATTGGATAAAAAGAAAAAGCAAGTGATTTAGTAAAAGAGGATAACCGTTTGGAAATTGATGGTGAAAATATGTAGGTGGGCTCTTGGGGACAAAATAGGGACAAAAATCAAGAGTGGATAATATATTGTATATTTGGTGATCATAAAATAGTGATAGCAAAATTATTACTACAATCCATTTATTTTACAAAAAATAAATGATTTGAAAAATTGATCCTAATAAATGACATCAGTCAAGACCAAGAGCTGACTATTGGCTCCCAAGCGGCAAACCTAAGACACTATGCCCTAATTCACAATCTTGAAACTTTAATTGATGACATATTTCATATTAAGGTTAAAATTACATGGTATTGGCACAAGACGTAACAAACTCGAGATGCATAACATATGTAAGGTTGAATGACATGAGACTCATAATATATATATATATATATATATATATATATATATTTTTCAGTCGGTATGACAAGATTTATAGTATGTTGGCCAATCATTAACATTGCATCATCACTACAAAATTTAGGACCTATCATTCAAACTGGATACATAAAAATAAAATGTGGCCCTTAGTCATAAGGAGAAAATATTAGATACAATTTGATATCAATTAATCAAAATATTAGTCCATTTATCTTGTAACGCGTGTCGCACGTAAGCCCACTCATCAGTCATGGTCTTCCCTCTCTCTCCCTCCTTTACCTCCCTTCTCTCTCTATGACCCCTTTTCCCTTATCCAGTACCAAGCCCAAGCCACTGGCGACCGTCATTATTGACTGTGGTGATGAGCACGCTTGGAGTAGTCAACAACGAGCTTGCCACCGATGAATCCCTATCCCTTTGTGGACCTCATGGTGGGGAACCTCAAGTTGAAGATCCCTATCGCCACCAAGTCCACCAGCTCTGCCGTCCACCCATTGTCCTCTCCCCACTTCTGCACCAACTCCGTTGAATGGATGGGAGATGACGAGAAAATTTGCAGAATGAGAAAAAGCCCAAGACTTTTTGTTTTTGGAGTGATTATTTTCCAAGCACGAATGCATGACATGCCTGTCAACACACCTGCATCGAGAAAATATTAAGTGAGGGTAAGGTTTGATGAAAAATACTTCATCAAACCTTTTGAGTTGCATCTTAAAGATAATGAAGCCCAAAACAAGGGGTGTTCATCTTGAGCTTTCAGCATTTTCAAACAAAACTTTACACCAAAGTCTTCAAATTCGGGTCACCAAACACCAGACTTCGGCTGAAGGCCATTCAGAGGTCCAAAATTACTTGTAAATGCCCTCCCAAATGCACCCTATATGGGGGCAAAAACAAGAGGAAATGGAAAGAAGCAGGAGAAAGAAGTAAATTTTTTACTTATTTTTGAAAGCCCATACCCCGGGTATGATACCCGTATGAAGCCCATCGATCCTCATCTTGGGCCGTGAGAGACCCGCCGTTCACCCGACCCGACTTGATTTTCTTCCTCTCATGTTTTCCCGGGAAAACCCTTCTTTACCCTCTCTAGCTTTCTCCGGGAAAATTTTCCGATCCGTTGCAAACCGTTCATCATCTTCCGTTCCGTAACAGATCTCGACGACCTGCGAGGCTGCGATGGAGATTCGCAACGGAAGAGGCTACGCGTGGGCCATCGCTACCGGATTCATGGCCGCTCTCGCCGCCATCTCCGCCAAGTTCTTCTCCTCTCAGGTAACCCAACCTCATCCGCGCGCTTGTTCCTGCGACCTAATCTATGATTGTCCCCCGCCGTTCTGCTTTCGCACTCGAGATTGTGCGATCGTTCCAGCTCATGCAAATCGAAATCTGGCGTGTGTGTTGGACCGTATCCCTAATGTATCTCCGGCTGAAGCACTCGACGTCGCGTGGCGCAATGTGAGCTGCAGCCGGTAGCCGGTGCGCGGCGATACGTCCAATTTTTGGTTGTTTGAGGATTAGCGGGAGCTCTAATTAAGGAAAGGTCCTGCCAATTCTACTACTTCTGTGGAGAGTAGTTGAATAGATTACCGAGAGGGAAGCTTGGAAGCTATCCGAGCGGCCTGTCGTGGCAATCGGTCGACGCCTGCTCAGTAGCAGAGGAGAGTTTCGAAAGTTGAGGGGACAAGCTTAGGAAATTCGTGCAAAATCTCAGTTTATGAGATGGGAATGCGGACAGAGATTTTTGTTGAAATTTAAAAGAAGATAGCATAGCAAATAGGAACGCGCCGAACGCCTAGAAGGCAGGCCAGGCGGGGTGGGGTTGGGGCACCCGGAGAACTCTGACTGGATATTTAGAAGGGATTACTATTGTACAAGCATCTTCTCGAATGTGAGCTTTGCAGACTGGGCTGTTATCTCTCAGGTTTATATCTTCACTGGGATGAAGAAGAATAGCAAAGAGAGAGAAAACAGAGAAACATCATTCGATTATTTACTGTTGCTCTTCTTTTCCCCAGTGGGTAAGGGCATCTGTTATTTGTGGTGTCATTAGCTGCGGATGTCAGCATTTCCTAGTCAACTCAGTCTGAGATCTGGTGCTTTTGCAGTGAACTAGTTAAGTCCTACCATGAATGGAGTTCGTTTGGTTGTATCTACCTTAAACGTTAAATGGTCATTCCCTGGCACAATTACGTGAAAAGAATTAGACGTTTGATTCTCTTTGCGATAAAAATGTTTCAATGTCTGAGTCCAGTTAATTAGATTCCTAGGACTTGACGATGAGCGGTCACTGCACTGCACTAAAGCCTGTTATTTGACAGGAATCTTTTCCTCATGCTCCTCCTTTTCCTCCATTTCTTTTGACTGTAGGGGCAGATTGTTTAAAGATATTTTTCATGTGTTTACTGATTGTCTAAGATGCACAGGTAAGCATTTATTCTGTCATGATACATCATTGATGAATTTTCCCAGTAACTGTTGCCATTAGATGGGCGTTGTTAATAAATTGTGCAGTTCATGAACTCGGACATATTTTTCCTGGACTAACACCCAGACTCTGAATTTGTTAACAGGTCATTAAGTATGGTTTTGTCATACTGTTCAATGTTACAATGTGGGGATGTTATGTCAACAGCCTGAAGAGTCTCTCATCTCTTCAAGCCACAGTTACGAACTTCGCGACAAATTTCCTCACTTCTGGATTAGCTGGGTTCTTTTTGTTTGACGAGTCATTGAGATACCAGGTACTTTGATTAACTATTTTCCTGCCCTGTTCCGCAAAGTTATATACTTCAAGGTTTGATTTTTTATTGTGTTTAAAATATGATGCAAGCTCTTATTGTTACAGCTGGAGCTGTCAAAAGTATTTTTCACTGATACAAGTAATATCATGACTGCATTTAGTTCCCTCGAGAGATAAATTCTCTCTATGGAATCGGAACTGGTTATCTTGAAAGTGGCAAGTAGGCTAAAATTTAGGAGTCAAGTTATGCGATAGATAACTTCCGAGTTTATTATCTCATGAATGCATTGAGGGTAATTATGCCATCATAAATGGGGAATAATAAAATGGAGTAGGGTTTTATATTTCAGATGAAAGCTTCTGAGATCAATGTGGTTGCCAAGGAAAAGAGCTAGTTCGCTTCATGCAAACCTGTTGTTCAGGGATTCTTGGCGTAGTCTTCACCTTGCGATAAAAGGTGTCGAGTACTTCCTAGTTCCTGATAATGACTTGAGTTTTAGGTTTAATCATTGCTATCTTGACTCACATTATGGTTGTGATATGGTTGTGAAATTGTGATTAAAAGGATGCAGTGATTCGAGATTCTCACTCCACTTAGTCTATGAATGCAGATTTCACAAAATTCACATGAAGTCCCGTTCTTAGTGGTTTGCAGGTGCACTTTTCATAGTGATTGGTGTGCTAATTCTCAGCAAATCAAGTATTGAGAAGAAAACTAGAGTTGATTGAAAGTTCTCAGTTTATGAGGGATACCATACGCCATGCTTGAAGGTTGCCCCCTTTTGCTACTGGCAACAGTTGCTCTGCTGCTCTGGTTTATGCTTTTCTTTCCCTTCTCCTTTTAAGTGCCCGAACTGCCTGTTCTCATTTATCTTGTGTGGATTTGCAGGTGACTTAGTAGAGATCAGAAGTTCCATTCTTGTGCCACTCTCAAGGAAAGGAGAAAATGAAGTTGAGAATTGAGGATATAAAGAGTGTTTCCTTCCTGGCTGGTGATTCCGTGTGAACGATCACTACTTGTCGTGACTGGCAGCACCAAGGATGCTATGTTGTTAATGCCAGGATTGCTATGTTACTGTTAATGGTGACTGTACAATATAGCTACAAGGCAAGCTGCAAAGAAGACAGATTTGTGTTTAAAGATGGGATCCTATCCTGCCTTTTCACCATGCCAAACGAGTAGGCTAAAACATTGGTAAGTGAACCCTAATTTAGGCGCTCTCGGTCGTGCGCGGCGCGCTCTTCGTGAGCGTGAAGCTAAAAGACCCAAGAAAGTTCATCTTTACATTGATATAAATCAAGGCCTTGATGTGAGCTTGTGCCGACATGTGCTATAATGTTTTAAAAAATAAAAAATTGCGGAGGATTTAATGGACGTCGGGCATTAACCGGGGCAAGGTTGTCCTTAACTTACCCCGAACTGCTCTTTCTTTAACACCGTCCATTCTTTTTGCTCTTTATTAATTTATATAATATGAAAAAAAAATGATTTTATTGTCTCGTTGAAATTTTATCGAGAAAATATCATTTTTTTTTTCAATTTCTGCTTTGACAAAAGAGAAATGCGCTAGTTGGATCTTTCAATTACTTTGCCGAAAAGGTAGTTACGTTATAGCGTGTGGTACTCATTGCAATAATTGGATAACAAAAATATATCCATGGGCGTGGCTCTATCGATGAAATCATGCTGTTCTATTGTTATTGTGGTAAAGGAAATAATACCTTTTCCTCGGAAAACTCGGTTAAATGTATGATTTGAAACATGACAATGCGTGGCGAGAATAATAACTTTTTTCATCACCAACCTAAACTTAAAATTCATAAAATCAATTTGGCGAAAAGATCGGGAAATTGTTAAACTGGACAACTTTTTGGGTCCAATTGTCGCAATAAATAATTATTTCACCGTTTAGATGACACCTATATGCCCTCTAATAAACATTGTAAATACAGTAATTTTGATGTTGTATTAGTGAAAGCATGATATTCAGCTTTCGTGCTAGATGGAGCGATGATGGTCTATTTGTTGTTATGCTATAAGATAAGTGAGATACTTAGAAAGAAATAGTAGTCTATAATAAAGTGATAATCAAGAGGGTCTCCTGACTAATCAGCGTTTGAATATTTTGATGAGTCATTTTAGTTAAAAAGATCAAACCAAAAAATGATCTCCACTCAATCTATTGAAAGTAGGTGAATCACTTGGTTCAATGGAAGAAACGGTACATGAATAATGGTAAAGGGACTTTTTGTTGGGGAAGACACTCAAATCCATTAAATTACCAACCATTGAATTACCAATTTTTATCCATGTGTTTTTCTATTTGTTGATCGTCAATTAATACATTCTTTTGTTTTATCAATTGATAGATATAGTTACATGTTTGATGTTGCGTAGGGAGAATGCTAAATCATAAAGATGAGACAAAACACAGGTTTTGGCTTAAATTTATTCGATCTTTTGTAGGGGCAAGCTGGAAATCTTATAGCTAAACTTAAATAGCTCAAGCTCGTGCTCCACTTGAAATTAGTCGAGGCGATCAATCGTCTAGTCCAATTTGAATTATTTGCGAGTAATTTGATGCAGTTTGCACCAAAATTATTGGGTCCTCATTGTGATAGAGAGAGAATGAATTAACCTTAAGCTTGAGTTTATTT
Organism: Eucalyptus victrix; assembly: GCA_016097545.1. Lineage (NCBI taxonomy): Eukaryota > Viridiplantae > Streptophyta > Magnoliopsida > Myrtales > Myrtaceae > Eucalyptus > Eucalyptus victrix. The sequence continues at coordinate 11,508,957 of CM027842.1, forward strand.
TGTAGCCCTCAGTAGAAATTGCGCGGACAATGTTTTCTTAATGACCAAGATGGAACAAATTATTCACAATTCAAGATGGTAATTGAACTACATCATACTAATGTATTAGGTCAGTATTTATTGCGCCAGTTCATCTGGGCGTGAAAATTTCAATGTTAATCTCAAATTGCCAGATGCTTCAAAAATTTTAATTTCAGCGATTTTCTGATACATACATTGTCTTTCATATTAACTCTAACTTTACAATATTCCACAACAATACATATGTATATCACGTTGACTCAATTATCATTCACGATGCATTACCGTATCACCCACCTCTAAGAGTATTATAAAATACTTTGAAAAACCCTAGGATTTCAGGAGTTAGTCGAGGGTTGCTTATTCATGTCATGGTTATTCATACAGAAACCCTCAAGATCATATGTCACCTTCTCGGACCGTGACACTAGTTTATGACTTTCTTTCATGTTAAAAGTAAGGAAGGCGATAATCATTGTTATTTAAATAGTTTTAGGATATAAATGACTCAATCGAGTTTTTAGGGACAAAAAGTTGAATACCCATCCAAAGTTTATCGTTTGTATAAACTCCTCATCCATCACGATCAATAATTTCTTCTTACGACCGCTTTATTATGCTTTGCCGGACCAGTATGCGAATCTTCCTTTCTCGTTGGGCAATATAATCCAATTTCCATTTTTCATGATGATCTGAATCACGTCCTCAAATGTCCATTCCCATGAAGTACTTTCTCATGAAAATCTAATATCATCACAGAGGAAATTAATTTTCATAGAAACTAAAGGGAAAAAGGTACATTATATATGTGCATTACTAATACTCATCAATCTGCTTCTTCAAAATCCATTTATAGCATATGACTTTAGCTAGCTACATGTTGAGTCCTTGCTCAGGAGCACGATGTAATTAATATTGAATTTATCCATAAATTTATCAAATAATTAGGCAAAAGTAAATTGCTTGCTTAGGATCAATTGATTTGTGCTATAGGCTTTTTGTTGGCTTGGCGGTCGTTGGGCCACCAGACTTATGATCGAGTTCAATTCGATTGATCAACGTGCCTCGTATTGACATGAAGAAATATTTTACAAGGTCATCTTTCATGAGAATACACGAGCTCAAGATTATTAAAGGAGCGTGAAGTTTGACTAGCTATATTTCCATAATTTGCAAATTGCATTAACGGTTGTTCGATTATTTTAATTAACTGCTATCAAGTTGCTTACGTGGATACCATCTCAAAGTATAAATTCCGTGAAATATATGTTCCCTTTAATTTGGGTTTATCAAGTTCTATTATGTATAGTGGGGTCAGTCAAATACGTTGTTTGAAGAGTTAAAAGAGTTCTCTCGGCTTTCCCCCAGGTGCTCTTCGACCGGATGGCCTCCCGCGAGGTCGTCGACTTCTTACGGTCACGCAAGCTCGGCAAGGGGAGGCTGCTGCAGAAGCTGGAGGTCGCCCTCCTGTCCGCGAACGCCGTGCTGGACGACGCGGAGGAGAAACAGATTACCAACGACCACGTCAGGGAGTGGCTCGACGACCTCAGGGATGCCGTGTACGACGCCGACGACCTGTTCGACGAGATCGCCACTGAAGATATGAAGCGAGAAGCCAGGGTCGAGCCTCGGGCTATCGTTTGTAAGGTCTGGAGCTTTGCTGCAGACGCTCGTAGGAGTAAATTGGGGGATGAGTTAGAGAGGGTTCTGGAGAGATTGGAGAGTGTAGTGAAGCAGAGAGAAGTGCTGGGCCTAAGGGAAGGTTTTCGCGAGAGGACGGCTAGAGCTTTGCAGACCACTTCCATGGTCGAGGAATCGGGAGTTTTCGGGAGGGAGAAGGACAGGAAGGCGGTGATCGAGTTGCTCTTGTCAGATCGGGGCGAAAAGAACACCAGCGTGATGGCCATCGTTGGGATGGGCGGTGTCGGTAAGACCGCGCTATCTCAGCTCGTGTTCAACGATGGTGCGGTGAAGGGGAGTTTCGAGTTGAGGTCGTGGGTTTGCGTGTCCGACCAATTCGACATCTGCAAGCTGACGGCCACGGCTCTCGAGGAGTTCTCCTCCTCGTCTAAGAAGGAGACCGAAAATCTCAACCAGCTTCAGCTCCAACTGAAGGACTTCTTGACAGGGAAGAAATTCCTATTGGTGTTGGATGATGTTTGGAATGAGGACTCAAATCTTTGGGATGCGTTCCTAGTTCCATTTACCTATGGAGCAAGAGGCAGCAAAATCGTCTTGACGACACGAAATGAGGGTGTCGCATCGGTTGCTCGTGCGGTCTCGACATACCCTTTACAGAAGTTGCAAGACAAGGAATCTTGGGACTTGTTCGCAAAACATGCGTTTGACCAGCATAACTTCGAGGCGCGCACGAGACTTGAAGACATCGGGCAAAGAATTGTAAAGAGATGTGATGGATTGCCTCTTGCGCTGAAGACTATAGGTAGCTTGTTACGCTGTGAGTCTGATATCGGGAGGTGGGAAATAATTGCAGAGAGTGACATTTGGGATTTGCCACCTGGAAAGAATAAAATTCTCCCTGCGTTGTTGTTAAGTTATCATTACCTTCCTCCACAACTGAAACGATGTTTTGCCTATTGTTCAATCTTCCCAAAGGATTGTATATATGAGAAGGACCAGCTGATCTTACTTTGGATTGCTGAGGGCTTGCTAAAACAACCTAAGGACAGCAGGACATTAGAAGAAGTAGGTGATCAGTGCTTCTGTGATCTTGTGTCTAGATCTTTGCTTCATAGAGTAAGTGATGTCAAATCGAGCTTCTCGATGTATGACCTGGAAGAAGCGATGTCGAATCAAGCTTTTCGATGCATGACCTGGTCAATGACTTAGCAAGATATGTAGCTGGTCGTTCTTTTTTAGCTTGGACGGAGGCAATGCACACCAGGTGTCCTCAAGCACTCGCCATTTGTCATTTGTAAGAACTGAGTATGATGTCGCTTCTAGATTCAGAGTGTTAGCCGGGGCAATGAATTTGCGTACTTTCCTGCCGCTAAACATGGGTCATGTGAGATTTTACGAGTACAATTTGTTGACTGATGAGGTACTACATGTTCTGTTGCCGACCCTGAGACGGTTAAGGGTGCTATCTTTGTCTCATTATCAGAAAATCTCAACGTTGCCCAGTTCAATTGGATGTTTGAAGCATCTGCGCTATTTGAATCTCTCCAATAATGGTAGTCTAATCAGATTGCCTGATTCAATTACAGCTCTATACAACTTGCAAACCTTAATTCTTGCTTACTGTGAGTCTCTCATTGAGTTACCGAGCAACATGGGCAGCCTAACCTGCCTGCGTCATCTTGATATAAGGTGGACATCGCTGAAGAGGATGCCGTTGGGGATGAACAGACTGAAGAATTTGCAGACATTAACTAATTTTGTGGTGGCCGAAAACGGTGGGACCAGGGTTAGGGAGCTAGGGGAGCTTGGGAATCTTATGGGTACACTCTCCATACAGGGTTTGCAGAATGTAGATAGTTATGAAGATGCCGAAATAGTCAATTTGAAGGGAAAAAGGTACTTGAAAAAGTTAGCACTGGAATGGGGTTCTGATGACAATATTATGCAGCAAAATAGCTTAAATGTATTGGACAAGCTGCAACCTCATTGGAACTTGAGAGAGCTTATCATTACATCCTATAGTGGTAGGTCATTTTCCCATTGGGTGGGACAGGGTTCATTCTCTAATATGTCAGTCGTGCGTCTTAAATCTTGCAAGCACTGTGTGTCATTGCCTCCTTTAGGACAGCTACCATCTCTGGAGGAGTTGATAATCGGAGGATTTGATGGAGTTACAAGTGTGGGTACTGAATTCAATGGTAATAACTGTACACCTTTTCAGTCACTAAAGTACTTGGAATTTGCTAACATGCGCAGCTGGAAGGAGTGGGCATCTTTTGCAATAGAGACAAGAGGTCTTGCCTTTGCACATCTGCAGTGGCTTTGTATTAGAAATTGCCCTGAGTTGAGTGGAGGTTTACCCAGCCCTCTCCCTTCTCTAACAGTCTTGTCCATTAGAAAGTGCCCACAGCTAACCTCTTCTCTACCATTTGCACCACTTCTCCGTGAGATCAATTTGGATGATTGTGGAAAGGTTTCTGGAGTTGAGCCTCTCCTAAATGGCACTGAGTTACGAGCTATGAAAGTCAATAATCTTTCGACCCTTCCCTTGAGGTATCTTCCTCCTACCATGACAAGCCTCAATCTTGTAGGCAGTCCTGAAATAGAGTTGCCACTGCACAGATGCCATGAATCTCTCCAATATCTAAACTTGGAGCGGAGCTGTGAGTCACTTATATCCTTTCCTCTGGAAATTTTCCCCTCACTTAAGAATATTCGGTTAGTGAAGATTAAGGAGATTGAAGAATTGGAACATCTTTCAAATCCAGACGGTTCTCCACTTCTTGTCAATTCGATGGAAATTATTGATTGCCCTGAATTTAGATCTTTCCCTGCGGAAGGATTAGCTGCCCCATGCCTCACTTCATTAGAGTTGAATGACTGCCGCCATCTAAAGTATCTGCCAAAAAACATGCAGGCTCTCCTTCCTTCGCTTCGGTCACTGACAATATCCTCATGTCCACAACTCGAGTCATTTCCCGAGCGGGGTTTACCCTCCAAGTTGGTCGAGCTTTCACTCTATCATTGTGACAAGCTCATCACTGGCCGCAAGGATTGGGGTCTTCAATCGCTATGCTCTCTTGAAACTTTTTCCATTCGGGGAGAGAAAAATATAGAGTCATTTCCTGAGATAGGGCTTCTGCCAACCTCTCTTACCTCTCTGCATATCTCTTTCTTTGAGAATCTGACGTCCCTGAACTCCAGAGCGCTTCATAGCCTGAGCTCCCTTGAAAACCTCTCCATTATCGGATGTCCTAAGCTCCATTCCTTCCCAAAAGAGGGACAAATTCTGCCCGCTTCTCTTACCACTCTGTCGATTTATGCTATGGATCTAAAATCACTGGATAACTTAGGGCTCCACCACCTCACTTGTCTCAAAAAATTTCACATAGGGAGCTGCGGAAGTCTTAGATCCATGCCAGCGGAGGGCTTGTCATCCTCCCTTTCCAATCTATTTATCGATCGGTGCCCTTTGCTGGCGAAAAGATGCCAGCGGAAGAAAGGGAAAGATTGGCCCCTAGTTTCGCACATTCGCTGCATCGTGATTGACGATGTGCTCGTCACATGATCGTATATCTTGCTTTACAATCCCTCCTTTTACCAAGATCTCACTCAGGTATCTCCCTTGGCCCTACACTAAGTAAGCCATTTATTTATTCAGGACATACTTCAGTCGCTCTGTGCTATCCTTCCAGCTAATGCAAGTTGAAATCTGGCGTGTGTGTTGGACCGTATCCCTAACGTATTACCGAGAGGGAAGCTTGGAAGCTATCTGAGCGGCCTGTCGTGGCAATCAGTCGATGCCTGCTCATTAGCAGAGGAGGTTTTCGAAAGTCGAGGGGACAAGCATTGGAAATTCGTGCAAAATCTCAGTTTATGAGATGGGGATGCGGACAGAGATTTTTGGTGAAATTTTAAAAGAAGATAGCATGGGAAGTAGAAAATGTGCCGAACACCTAGCAGGTGGGCTGGGTGGGTTTGGGGCATCCGGAGAACACAGACCGGATATTTAGAAGGGATAACTATTGTACAAGCATCTTCTCGAATGTGAGCTTTGCAGACTGGATTGTTATCTGTCAGGTTTATATCTTCACCGGGATGAAGAAGAATTGCAAAGAGAGAGATCATAGAGAAGCATCATTTGATTATTTACTGTTGCTCTTCTTTTTCCCAGTGGGTACATGCATCTGTTGTTTGTGGTGTTATTAGCCGAGGATGTCAGCATTTCCTAGTCAACTCAGTCTGAGATCTGGTGCTTTAGCAGCAAACTAGTTAAGTTCTACCATGAATGGAGTTCATTTGGTTGTATCTACCTTAAATGTTAAGTCGTCATTCCCTGGCAGAATTACGTGAAAAGAAGTAGATGTTTGTTTCTCTTTGTGAGGAAGAAGTTTCAATGTCTGAGTCCGGTTAATTAGATTCCTAGGACTTGACAATGATTGGTCACAGCACTGCACTGCACTGAAGCCTGTTATTTGACAGGAATCTCTTCCTCATCCTCTTCTTCTTCCTCCATTTCTTTGGACTGTTGGAGCAGATTGTCTAGTGATATTTTTCATGTGTTTACTGATTATCTAAGATGCACAGTTAAGCATTTATTCTGTCATGATACATCAGTGCGATGAATTTTCCCAGTAACTGTTGCTGTTAGATCGGCGTTGTTAATAAATTGTGCAGTTCATGAACTCGGACATATTTTTCCTGGACTAACACTCAGAGATCCGAATTTGTTAGCAGGTCATTGAGTATGGTTTTGTCATACTGTTCAATGTTACGATGTGGGGATGTTATGTCAACAGCCTAAAGAGTCTCTCGTCTCTTCAAGCCACAGTTACGAACTTCTCGACAAATTTCCTGGCTTCTGGATTAGCTGGGTTCTTTTTGTTTGATGAGTCATTGAGATACCAGGTACTTTGATTAACTATATTCCTGCCCTGTTCTGCAAAGTTATGTACTTCAGGGTTTGATTTTTTATTGTGTTTAAAACAAGAGGCGAGCTCTTATTGTTATACCTGGAACTATCCAAAGGTTTTTTCACATACACAAGTAATATCATGACTGCATTTAGTTCCCTCGAGAGAAGAATTCTCTCTATGGAATCGGAGCTGGTAATCTTGAAAGTGGCAAATAGGCCAAAAGTTGGGAGTCAAATTATGCAATAGATAACTTCCGAGTTTATTACCTCATGAATGCATTGAGGGCAATTATGCCATCATAAGTGGGGAACAACAGCATGGAGAAGGATTTTATATTTCAGATGAAAGCTTCTGAGATCAATGTGGTTGCTAAAGAACAGAGCTAGTTTGCTTCATGCAAACCTGTTGTTCAGGGATTCTTGGTGTAGTCTCCAGCCTGTGATAAAAGGCATTGAGTACTTCCTAGTTCCTGATAATGACTTGAGTTTAGGTTTAATCATTGCTATCTTGACTCGCATTATGGTTGTGATATGGTTGTGAAATTGTGATTGAAAGGAGGCAATGATTTTTGAGATTCTCACTCCACTTAGTCTATGAATGCAGATTTCACGAAATTCACATGAAGTCCCGTTCTTGGTGGTTTGCAGGTGCACTTCTTATAGTGATTGGTGTGCTAATTCTCAGCAAATCAAGTATTGAGAAGAAAAGTAGAGTTGATTGAAAGTTCTCAGTTTATGAGATACCATACGCCATGCTTGAAGGTTACCCCCTTTTGCTACAGGCAACAGTTGCCCTGCTTCTCTGGTTTATGTTTTTCTTTCCCTTCTCTCTTTTAAGTGCCCGAACTGCCTGTACTCATTTATCTTTTGTGGATTTGCAGGTGACTTATAAATGAGAAGTTACATTCTCGTGCCACTCTCAAGGAAGGAAAAAAAGGAAGTTGAGAATTGAGGATAGAAGAGTGTTTCCTTCCTGGTTGGTCATTCCGCGTGAATGATCACTACTTGCTGTGACTGGCAGCACCAAGGTTGCTATGTTGTTAATGCGAGGATTGCTATGTTACTGTTAATGGTGACTGTAAGATATAGCTACAAAGCAAGCTGCAAAGAAGGCAGATTTGTGTTTAGCGATGGGATCCTATCCCACCTTTTCACCATACCAAACGAGTAGGCTAAAACATTGGTAAGTGAACCTTAATTTGGGCGCTCTGGAAAGGCTGAATGTGTTGCGCGCTTTAAGAGCATGAAGCTAAGACCCAGCAAAGATCATCTTTACATTAATATAAATCAAGGTCTTAATGCGAGCTTATACCGACATGTGCTATAACGTAATAGAAAACTTGCGGAGGATTTAATGGACATCGTGCGTTACGGGGCCGAGGTTGTCTTCTAACTCACCTCGACCCGAACTGCTCTTGCTATAAGACCCTCCATTCCTTTTGCCCCTTATTAATTCATAAAATATGAAAAAAAAAAAAAACGATGGAGGATTTTTTTTTTTAATAGACTTCATGGAATATATTTTCTTCACTTGATGTTATTGTCAGATTGAAATTTTATGGAAAAGAAGATTCTTATTTTCAATTTCTGCTTTGACAAAAGAGAAATGCATGAGTTAGATCTTTTAATTGCTTTGTCGAAAAGTTAGTTATGCCATAGCGTGTAGTACTCATTGATTTGATTGGATAATGAAAATATATCAACTGGTGAGGTGCCATAGATGAAATCATGTCGTAGTACTATTGCTATTGTGGTAAAGGAAATGGTACCTTTTCCTCGGAAAACTTTGTTACTTGTATGATTTGAAACACGATAACGCGTGGCCAAAGTAATGGTTTTTCTCATTACCAACCTAAACTTAAAATTTGTAAAATCAATTCGGTGAAAAGATTGGTGCACCAAATTTATTGGCTATCTTGAAAAATTAGATTTGTGAGGAAAGGGTGTCCGCCTCAAAGTGTGGATTTTTGGCTGGCACAATAGAATAACCGAGCAACCTAAGCATTTTTTGGGGTTAACTTATTAGATTCATGTTAATCAGTTTATAATGAAGCGTCATAGCATGACATGAGAATACAATAATTTTGAGTGTGTTTGTTTCGTAAAAAGTGAATGATTTGAAAAATATTTTCTTAAAAATAATCATTTAAAAAAATTAATGAATGGAAAATTTGGGTTAATATTTTGAAAAATTCCAAATTGGTACACATGTGATAAATTTATTCAAAACTATTTTTTTGACCATAAAAAACTTTAAACTGGTATATTTGTGATAAATTTATCCCGACGATCATAAAATACCTTAAACCGATACATTTATGATAAATTTACCCAAAATTAATTTATTTGACCGTAAAAAACCCAAAACTAGCAAATTTGTGATAAATATACCATTTGCTAAATTTGATTAATACCACAAAAAATTGTAAATTGTGATAAATTGAGCGTAAAATCCCAAATTGGTATATCAATCAACTGTCACGTGTCATTTAACTTAATAATTTAATAGTAAAATTTAACGAAAACTAACATAGGGTAAATTTGTTACAAGTATACTAGTTTTGGGTAAATTTATTAAAAGTATACTAATTTAGAGTTTTTGATGGTCAAAAAAATAGTTTGAGATAAATTTATCAGATAGTTTGAGATTTTTGGGTTTTCACCCAAATACTTTTCATTATTCATGAAAATATTTAGATATTAGATATAAAATTATAATAATAAAAGTATTTTTTATTGATTAATGATTTTAAGCAATATAAACGCAGGCCTTAACGAGAAAATATGGCTTATTTTTTCATTTCTTATTTAACTGTCACGGTTCAGATGAGACTCCCCTGACAAATGGGCTCGAGGCGCGAAACTGAGGATGAATCAGGACCGTCACTCGAAGGCGATGGGGCTCACCGACTAAAGTGCATCCGCGCACACCGGATCGCGGCTCACCGTCTCTCTCCTTCGCAATTTCCCGCCAGAAACCCGTCCCCCTCGACCTTCATTTACCGCCAAATCTCTCTCTCCCTCCCTCCCTCTCTTCCCTAACCTAAACCCCCTCTCTCTCTCTCTCTCTCTCTCTGTGCAGCCCTCTCCCCGTCACTCCGGTGAAGCGAAGCCATGAAGGACCTCGACTTCAAGGCCGACAAAGGTCAGTCCCTCTCTCTCTCTCTCTCTCTCTCTCTCTCTGTGGCGTTGTGTTTTCGTGGGGATACATGGAATTTAATCCGGGATCCAATTTGATGTTGTGATGATGCCGACAGCGATCGCGAAGGATTTCCTCTCGAACTTCGCCGAAGCGAATGGAGAAGCCAAGTACATGAACGTCCTCGTAAGTTCCTCCTCTCTCGACTGTTGTTTTTATACTCGGACATCCTTCTAAGCGCTGTAGAATTGAGGCGAAATCAATGTTAAAGGTGCGTGCTTGATCGCATGTCGTGCCCGATCCTTTTCTGTTGTCCATCAACTGCGGCTGCGGAGTCTCTTCCGTGTGCAATAATGCTCTAGTTCTTATAAAATGATTAACCCTAGATTTACATTTGAGTCGAGCGTAGTTCCTTTTCTATTTGCAATTTAAATGGCTCACACGAGGGTCGCCGTTCCTGATTTCAGCAAGAAGTTGCAAATCGAAAAATTCGTGCTGTTGAGATCGAGCTCGAGGACTTAGTCGATGTAAGTTTCTGCGCCTCACTTATTGCTGTCATGAGTGCTGAGTTTTCTTATGCTCTGTAAATCATTTCCGATGCTGTGGTGATGTGTCTGCAGTACAAGGACTTGGATGAAGCATTTCTTAGACGGGTCACTGAAAATACTCGGCGATATATTGGAATTTTTGGTGAGGCCGTCGATGAGCTCATGCCGGAACCCACTGAGCCCTTTCCGGATGATGATCATGACATACTCTTAACCCAGAGGTCTGAGGATAGGAGGGATAATGTGGACGGTGTGGATCCACTTCAGAAGATGCCTTCTGAAATCAAACGATACTTGTAAGCTTCATTAGAGGCCTTGTCCTTTGATACGTTGAACTTCTAATTTGTTTACTATCGACTGCGAGTCCGATTATAACAATGCATTCATAGCCGAAATTTGAGGGCCCCTTAGAGAAATTTGATTTTCTTGCATCAGTGTTCATCGACAAAACTGTGGAATTTAGGCTGCTGACGATCATTGCATGCCATGTTGTCTGTATCCAAGCAAAACATCATGTTTTGTTTCTTCAGTAGTTGTGACTTCCTCTTGAATTTTTTTGTTCAGTGAAGTTTACATTAGAGCATCTCCGAAAGGACGGCCATTCACTATTAGAGAGGTCAAAGCATCTTATATCGGGCAGCTAGTAAGGACATCTGGGATCATTACACGCTGTTCAGATGTCAAGCCATTGATGCAAGTAGCTGTTTACACGTGTGAAGATTGTGGTTTTGAAATTTATCAGGTAATTGCAACTATTCCCTGCCAACTTCCTTGGTATTATCTGGCATTATCCAATTTAAGATTCATCAAATGCCATATCTTCATTTTCAAATAATCTAGTCAATAAAATGCGAAGCGATTAAAACATGGAAGCTGTTATATAGCCATATCCAGCATGCCCACATGTTGCATCGGCTTCTCAAACCATCGCTGAACAGAGTGTTGAATAATTAATCTTTTTGTCGACTCTTGATACAGGAAGTCACGGCTTGAGTTTTCATGCCTTTGCTTGAGTGCCCATCAAAGAAATGCACAATTAACAAAACAAAGGGCAACCTTATCCTTCAACTAAGAGCTTCCAAGTTTTTGAAATTTCAGGAGGTTGGTTGCTCTTTGACATATTGGGCTCTACAATATTTCCTAGTGAAGGTATTCATTTCTCATGAGGAAATTCTCCACTTTGTAATGCAGGCAAAAATTCAAGAGTTAGCTGAACACGTCCCAAAAGGCCATATTCCTCGGACAATGACCGTTCATTTGAGGGGAGAACTCACGAGGAAGGTTGGAATAGAAGAATCTTCCTATTTGGTTTAGTGAACGTGGTTTTGTCTCTCTACTTCTTGTTAGAGTAGCTTGTGGATTTTGTCTGGTTGAACCAAACATATTGTGCAAAATAATTATTTAATGATCACCAGTTAGTATAAATAACAGCTTAATCATAGCAACTTGTTTTAGTTGACTTATATATACTTCAGATATCCTGCTTTTGTAAGGATTTCTATTAGTATATTGCCGTAACTCTTAACCAGTGTTTGATGAACATCATAATTTTTTCTTACTAGAAGATTTTGCAATTTGAGATATAATTATGATAATCTATATGTATTATGTCATATACTCTAAAGGCCAGAAGTAATTTCTGTAGCTAAATTTGAGGTCTTCTAGTGAACGGTTCTGATTTGGCTAATTTTTAGCATGATAGTTTAGTTTCAAAGTCACCATAGTTCCTGGTTTTGGTAACGCCAATTGAGCATATGTAGTCATCTAAAAGATGTCCCTAGAATGAGTGGAGTTTGAGATGGCATAGATGAGTAGCGTGAAAGGTTGGATTCCCAAGAATCTTAATTTTTGGATCTATTTTTGACTAGAAGGCATAGTGCTTTTGGTCGGACAAGCTGAAGAAACTCTTTGAATGGACTTTGCTGTAGAGGATATTTTGACTTCCATTTGTCATTGTTGAACATTACCAGGTAGCACCAGGCGATGTTGTGGAATTGTCAGGAATTTTCCTTCCGATTCCATATACTGGTTTTAAAGCTATGCGTGCTGGCTTAGTTGCGGATACGTACCTGGAGGCCATGTCCGTTTCCCATTTCAAGAAAAAATATGAGGAGTAAGCAACTCCAACCCTTTGCTGCTAACTGCTAGGTCCTCAGTATAAAGCAGTTGCATGAATTATCTTGAACTGAGCCACTTACTTCCTGCTTTGCCCCCTCTTTATTGGTTTGGTGCGCCAGAGAGTGGATAGGACTAGTTTCAAGCTTGCATTGTGGGAAATAATGGTTGGGACAATATATAGAATTCCTTGGGGAGAGAGTAGTAGCATCATAATACTGAAATGATGCTAGTAAGAGGCCTATTCTTGTCACTTTCCATGATCAAATTATTCTTGCATTAATATTCCATCTATGAAACACTTGTGAATTTCTGTTCTATTCATCCTGTGTGGTAGTCAATCATTGGTGATTCGGATTATATTGTATGGAAGAGAATATCAGATTATTGTTAATGCTGTTGATGCAGTAGATATGATGTGCAAAGGAAGTTTCCTACTATATGTGCTCATATGCTTGTTTACTCTCCAAGGTTTTCTGCTTTGACTTTTTCACCTTTTTGCTAAATAGAGACATGGAATGGCAATTTCTTGAATGCAAGGCTGGGTGCAGTGTAATGTGCTTACTGCATAGTAACCAACCATTCTGATTAACTCTTGGTAAAAAAATGGGTGTCAAATCATTCCTTGTCTAGACTAGCTCAAGGACAGATGACTAATATAGTTTCTTTTATAATTGTAATTCCTGCACTTGCATCTTTCAGCGATGAAACGATCATCATCTATCTTTAATTTGTATAATTTCCACTGCAGTTACGAACTTAAGGAGGAAGAGGAAGAACAGATTGCTCGTTTAGCTGAGGATGGTGATTTGTATAACAAGTTGGCACGCTCATTAGCACCTGAAATTTTTGGACATGAGGACATTAAAAAGGCTCTGCTTCTCCTTCTTGTTGGAGCCCCTCACCGGAAGCTGAAGGATGGGATGAAGGTAAAAACAGTTGTATTGTTGTATGATGGACTTTCATCTTCTTGACTGACTGGTTTCTCCTTTCATATACTAGGACAGTAGAGGTTATGTAGTTAACCAGTAGATGTGCTGATGAGTAGCAACATGAGTTTCACTTATAAAAAAATTAATAATGAGGAGCCAGTTTTTGGCTATGCTTTTTCTTCCTTCTTGAGCATTTTTTGCTGGACCTATGTGATTTGCTTATTGCAGCTTTGACAAGTATTCACGTCCTGTTCCTTTTCTCATTTCTTGTGTTTGTATCGAGCATTGAAGGCCGGTTTGTACTTTCAGAAGCGTTCTTATACTTCTCATCTGTGTTTTTTTAAAACTTTAATGAATACTCACGCGTTATAGATCCGGGGAGATCTACATATTTGTCTGATGGGCGATCCTGGGGTTGCAAAAAGTCAACTTCTGAAGCACATAATAAACGTTGCACCCAGAGGGGTATACACCACAGGCAAAGGAAGCAGTGGTGTAGGTCTCACTGCTGCAGTCCAGAGGGATCCGGTGACAAATGAGATGGTTTTGGAAGGAGGAGCACTGGTCAGTCTCTCTCTCTCTCTCTCTCTCATGCACAATGACACATAATTAAATGGCACCCATGAAGGAGATGTCACTTACAATCTTACAGAAACTATTAATAATTTTGTGTGGAAGCAGCATAGTTGAAGGATCTCGCTTAAATATTGAGCTCAAATGCATGAATAGTTATAACAATTGGGATAGCTTGGTTGCAATATATAAATACTTGTGCATCTTTTAAACATGTTCATAAACAAAATAGAAAATCGATCCAGGTACTGGCAGACATGGGCATATGTGCCATAGATGAGTTTGACAAGATGGACGAGTCAGATCGTACAGCAATACATGAAGTGATGGAGCAGCAAACCGTTAGTATTGCTAAGGCTGGGATCACCACATCATTGAATGCTAGAACTGCTGTCTTAGCTGCTGCTAATCCAGCTTGGTATGGCTCCTCTCTGTACTCAGTGGTGATGCTTGTGTTACTTTCCTACATATAACCCCTCCTTTCCCTGGGTTTACTGACATCAACACTATTAAATTCCAAAATACAGGGGAAGATATGATCTCTGCAGAACTCCAGCTGAAAATATTAATCTGCCTCCAGCACTGCTGTCTAGGTTTGATCTTCTGTGGTTGATCCTTGATCGTGCAGATATGGATAATGATCTTGAAATGGCTAGGCACATTGTTTATGTCCACCAAAATAGAGAATCTCCTGCTCTTGGGTTCACTCCCCTTGAGCCATCCGTTCTTCGGTAAGTTTCTCTATCTCTTCTCATGTCGAAGATTCATTCAATATGAACTCAACAAAGCATGTCTAGAGTAAATTAATGTCTTGAGTGTTGGCATCTGCTTTACTTTCAAAACAAAGTTTCTCATGCGGGAACTACATGTTTTTGGCATTCTTCTTATCAAAAAGCTGCCTGATGATTACAAGGTTTTAAAGCGTTCCTGGTCATTGATGTGTAACTTTAATGGATATCACACGTTATGCAGAGTTGATGTTCTTTTGAGTCTAATTTGTGCTAAGGCTATTGTGCTTAGGCTAATTGTCCGATCATTTCGACAACAGAAGTAACAGTAATGTTAGTTCATGGAAGCAATGAATTTTGTCGAGATTTGTGCTTATGCATTGTGAAGCTGATTCTCTAACTGCAGTAGAGAGCTTGCTTGTTAGTTATTAAAGTTATTAAGATGCCTTTGCATCTTGATTGTATAAGTTTTAGCAGCTTGATCATTTTTTAATGTATGTCTTCCTGGATAACTTCTGTGCTAGCATTAATAACTAATCATATCAATTAGGTGAAAATGCTGATTTTATAATTGTGCAGAGACTCTGATCCTTTTCGTGTTCAGTTTATGCTACTTTTTATGCATATGTTCTCAGAATCTTGACTTAGAAGGTCTCGACTATGGAAGACTAATGTACCTTTGTATGGAATGGTGAAAAGCTAGTCTTTGCAAAGGAACATATCTTTTCTCTTGTCTTGCCTGAGAACATATGCTCTGTTTCAATTATTTCTACATTAACCCTTCGCGTTGTTTATTAATTGACCTCTTCGTTTTTGTAGTGCATATGTATCCGCTGCAAGAAGAGTGTCTCCTTGTGTTCCCAAGGGAATTCGAAGAGTATATTGCTAGTGCTTATTGCTCCATTCGACAGGAAGAAGCTAAGACAAATGCCCCCCATTCCTACACCACAGTTAGAACTTTGCTAAGCATTCTGCGCATATCAGCTGTAAGTAATCATGTCTTTGTACTATCATGTACTATCATGTATGACTAACCTAAACTTGAATACTTTTGTTTAAAATCCTCTAAGAGAACTTTTCAGATAAGAAATATAGCTTTGAAAGTTTTATCGATATCATGGTTTGCATTAACGTATAAGTTGAGATAGCTATCTAGCATGTTTTCCTAATCTGTTCTTAGTTTACTGAGCAGAAGGGTGTAAAATCATTGCTCATTTGATGGAGAGGTAGTGTTGTTTCACTTAATTATATGACTGTCATTGCCTGTAGGCATTAGCAAGGCTCCGAATGTCTGAATCTGTCACCCAGAGTGATGTGGATGAAGCACTCAGGTTAATGCAGATGTCGAAGTTCTCTTTGTACTCGGATGATCGGCAGCGAGCTGGTCTTGACGCTATATCTGACATCTATTCCATCCTACGGGATGAAGCTGCTCGGACAAACAGGATGAGTGTGATCTATTCTGATGCACTCAACTGGATTTCTAGAAAGGTTATCTCTCATATATTAATTCAGTGTGCTTTCTGATGATTGAATGTCTTAACGTCTTCCAAGGTTCAACTGCACTCAGAATGACTCTGCAAGATGAATACATATTTTTTCCTCTGATAATGAGCTCTCTTTCAAAAAGAAATGTATTGGTAATCTTTCGCTTTTGAAACCATATTGTCAGAAAAGAGCATTGCCAGATCAGTCTTCTTATTTCAATTGGATATTAACAATTATGAACCGTCTTGTGGACAAGCTAGTTTTTTCCCAAAGGTTTTTGACCTTCGTTTTTGCTTATTGTTATCCCCTTATGCGCTGCTAGCAACTCCATGCTCTTTAAACTGACTACTTTGATGGCTGATGAAATTACAGTGGTCTTTTTTTATATTGTTTCTAACTGATCGAGGCATGTCCTTTCATACAGGGTTATAGTGAAGCCCAGCTGAAAGAATGCTTGGAGGAACATGCTTCCCTAAATGTTTGGCAGATACATCCCCAGACCTTTGATATCAGATTCATTGACGCTTGATGTGTGCTCATTCCGGCTGTCAACGATTTATCTCTCAGCTGCTCTTATAATGCCACTGAAGCTCCCGTGACTTTTAACAGTTGTCTGAAGGTTTAGTAAATGCTACTCCTGAGACAGCTTGGTTGATCTTCCTGTTCTTTGACTGTAATTTAATGGAGCTCTGTATGTGCAGTGGATCTGTAGATTCAAGAGAGCAATTTTTTATTCAGCATGTAGTCAGTGAAACAATAGAGAGAGGATGTAATGGACATCTTATTTAGAATGTAGATCACTAGGGTGGCCTCTGATTATACTTCATCTACTATCACACTGAATGTCAATTGTAAAAGTGTGTTCAGCAAAGGTTACCACCCTACTCGGTGAAACTTCACCCTTATGAACCCTGGCACAATGACGGGATAGGTTGTCACCGCGAAATCTTAAGATATCTTTATCAGAATGTGAAAGTGAGATTACGTTCAAAGTAGTGTTGATGAAATCCACACGATCATATGTTGTATATGTTGTATCCTACAGATTTGAAATCTCCATTCGGAGATGGTTTTGGCGTCGTCTTCCTGGTATTGCATTAGTAACTGATACTCCTCGACTCCTTGCCATGTTTGGGTGATTCAGGCCTGCATATTTTAGAAATCCATCTGAGTTGATTCATTGTTTGTCAGAGGAAGATTGATGGGTCTATTTGCAGTCAATGGGATAGTTTGTGTTCGGTCTATTCTTGTTACGCGCATACTTTTTCCGATGTCTCGAAATTGAGGAAGGAAATCTATCTTGGGAAAGAAGTATGGTGGGGGCACTGAGCCACTAACAATTTCATGGCCCGATTTTGTATCCTTCACAAATTTGCCTCATCAGGCAAGTCGAAGCAACAGCATAAACATGATTAAATGGAATTACCAAATATTTTCACATTGGTAACACGCGAAACATCACGAATGTAATGATGCAAGGTACGGCTTGCTCGGACAAGCTTGAAACTAAAGATAACAAACATTGGCCACTACTTAAAAAGAGAAACAAGCCAACTACAAAGATGATTCTGCCGGAACAAGAAAGCCCTAGAACTAAGTGAGATCAGTGAACGGCTGGATCAATTGATGAGGCGGAGAAGAGGCCATTCTTCGTTCTTTATGCGCTTCTCAATCTCCTCTTCAACTGGCTCCCTTCTCTGCAACAATCGCGTAGCCCGTGTCTATTTTATGATCCACAAAGTCGAAGCACGCGCTTCTCCAATTCTTCTCGAACACCAAATCTCCTCGCAACAGCTCCCCAAAGCCCAGTCGCAAACCCAACCATTATGACTGTAGAACATCACCGTCCTCCATCTGTATCTTCTTCAGAATGAGCAATTTTCGTCGCCTCGGCACTAAGATAATTCTTTTGTACAGCATCTCCGCAGCAGAGGATTGTCGGCATGGACCGAAGGATCATGCAGGGTCTGCCTCATGTTCCCTCTCGGAATTGGCCTCGTGGAGTTGTGCAACAAATAGAGTTTGCTTATGCTTTGTGGGACTGATCTTGACAGGTGATTATTCGAAAGATAAAGAGATTCAGATTAAATTTATATCTCCAATCCGAGTTTAAATGCCTTCATAGAGAAGGTCGTCCGATAAGTTTAAGCCTCGTAATACTGAGAACAAAGTAAGCCCTCCAGGGATCGACCCAATCAATTTGTTGGTCGAGAGAAAAAATAAATTTGACCGCAAGCTGTAAATCAAGCGTAGTGTAGTCAAGGTCAAACCCTTTCATGATCTGCTCCACATGCTCTTGATTTCATGACCCTTGCCCAACATTTCAATTGAGAGACTGGAAACGAAGCTGCACGTTTCTTACGATTGATCTGGCTGCATTTCTTTTGGATAATGCAAATTCTAACAGGATTTCAAGACTGCCTAATTCAGCCGCTACTCAAGTCGTCGACATGGATTTTAAGTATGAATTCATATTCCTTTTACATGGTACGTCTACGGGATGTTTAGACGAAGAAATGACGAATTACATGAGGAAACAAATAAAATGTGGCGCAAAAGTTAATGAACTCCCCCGAGCATCTCTTTCGGTCGAAAGAACAGGCTCTTAAATCTTTCTGTCGATATCAATTGTTTGTCGAAGGATGATGCAACGGTAGGAAAATCATTGTCCGTACATGCGTTACAATATGCGTTCTCGCGTAGAAGAGACTAGCGAACAATCCCTTGATGATTGAGCTATGGATATTCTCTGTGTCTAAATCAAGCAACTTCGAGGATTATACATGTTGATGTCATGGATTCTCAGAATGTTTTGGTGGACAATGTAGTTTATCGAGTCAATCGTACAGTATCTTTTTTTCTTGAAAAAAAGAAGAGAAAAAAGCGCAGTGTTTGCTGCAAGTTCATTCTCTGCTCCAGAAAAATGCTGACTTTTGACCTTTCATCAAATATCATTCAGCTGGTTATGTTCTCATTTCTAGCCTTGCCCATTATAGTACGTCTACGGGATGTATAGAGAAGAATTTAGACCCCTTTCTAATTAAAGAGATCCAGAAATGATGAACCTCGCAAGAGAAAAAGATGAAATGAGGTGCAAAATAGGGCGATATTTCATTGCGGTGAGTATCTCTATGTTATTGAATTGTAACAGCATTCATTCTTGGAAACTTACATTGATGAAAAGTGTACCTATATGCAGTCATTCGCCATTATGGGTTAAAAAAGAATTGATTTGATCACCTAGTCTAGACTGCATGAGTTAGACCATGAAAACGAGTACTCAAATGGCGACGATATAAAAGGGAAGAGGTCACACAAGCACAGGAAGTTCCATGCACCCAAAATGAAGAACCAAAGGCAGGGGATAGTGCGCGAGATTGCTCATTACTTAAGTGCTGCTTGGCTGTCTCAGTCTCTTCAATTTGGCTTCCTTCATCGCTGTAACCACACATGCCTTGACTATTGCTTGATCCACAAAGCTGAAATATGCACATCTCCAATCCTTCTTGAAATGCAAAACTCCGAAAAAGCTCCAAAACCCGGTCGCAAACCCAAGCATTATGACCAAATAGAACAACAACTTAAGCTTAGTCTCTTCATGTGTATCTTCGGAGTGAGATGTATTCGGTGCTTGAGGCGCCTCAGCACTAGGGCATTTTCTTCTTAGAAGATCCCCACAGAGTAGAGGATTGCCGGCATAGATGGAAGGATCGTCAAGGGTCTGGATTTGATTGCCTTTCGGAATTTGTCCTGTGAAGTTGTTGTGTGAAAGGTTGAGGTGGCTTAAAAATGTTAGCACCAAAATGCCCTTTGGAATTGTTCCCGAGAGGTGATTGTTGGCAAGATCAAGAGACTCGAGTGACTTAATGTCCCCAATACCAATGTGAATGTCTCCAAAGAGAAGGTTGTGGGACAAGTTCAAACCATGCATTCCGGTGAGGAGAGTAAGTTCTTTGGGGATCGGCCCAATCAAATTGTTGCTCGAGAGATCCAAATTGACCACAAGTTGCAAAACAGTTTTGGTGTATTCATCATATCTTCCTTTCATGATCTCAAACACATGCTCTCGATTCCAATTCAGATGAGATAGATTTTCTTTGGTGTATGCATTATATCTTCCCTTAATGATCTCAACTGCAGGCTCCCGATTCCAACCCAGATGAGATGGAATGTCTTGATCGAAGTTTTTCATGCCACTAATATGGCCGAGACAACGTGGGATGGTCCCAGTAAAATTGTTCACCGCCATATCCAGAATTTGCAATCCTGAAAGCGAGCAAAGCTGTGGAGGGATGTTGCCAGTAAAACTATTCTCTCGTAGCCTCACGATCTTCAAGAGAAAAAAGCTTTCGTTGAACCACGTCGGAATGCTTCCAGAGAAGTTATTCTCTCCAAGATCTAAAATTATTAGGCTTGTGCAATTACTCAAAGCCAGAGGAAGCTCCCCATTGAGACGGTTTCCATTCAAGTGCAGGGTTGAAAGTTGATATAAGGATCCAATCGAGCTTGGGATAACTTCGGATAGCTTATTGAACGACAAAGTCAAGTGAGATAATCTAAAACCCTTCCAACAGTCAGGAATACTCCCAGATAGCTCATTACCGCCAAGATTCAAATCAGACAACTTCGACAAGTCACACCAACAGTCGGGAATACTCCCGGATAGCTCATTATAGCCAAGATTTAAATCAGACAAATTCGACATGTCACATAAGGATGATGGTATCGTGCCATTGAAAAAGTTATCATTAAGATACAAAGTATCTGCATATATCTCCCCAATATGGGCAGGAAGAGGTCCAGAGATCAAGTTGTAGGAGAGATCTAAAATGTCACAGTGAGAAGATATGTTGGGCAAGGGTCCAGTAATTTGGTTGAACGAGAGATTGAAATGGTTGAATGTCATGTTGCCTAACCATTTTGGCAAAGCCCCGGAGATTGAAGCGTTGAAGAGAGAGATATCATCGACTTCCACTTGTGTCCGCATCCATTGGGGAAACGTGCTTCCGATTTTACAGGAATCCATCCGAATGATTTTAAGTTGAAAAGGGGGTATCCAGCTATGTTCTGCCTTAAAAGTCAAGTTGTCATTGTTACTGATATCCAAGTACTGCAACCTAGATAGATTAGAAAAGTGGGTTTCCGAAATTGCTCCTCCCAAAGAATTGCCGAAAAGATGGAGAACCGAAAGTTGGGAAAGTTCTCCAAGACTATCCGGTATGGCGCCGCTCAAACGATTGTTGTAAAGACACAAGCCTTGTAAAGCCCGTAGTTGGCCAAACGATGATGGAATGGTCCCGTTCAATTGATTGCCGGAAAGATCTAATGCTACCAAGTTTGGCAATGCTCCGATGATTTCGGGAATTGGACCCGAGAAGAAGTTGTAGCTAAGCCACAAAATTCTCAGGAGTGTAAAGTGCACCAACCAGTTTGGCAAAGAACCTCTAAGAAAATTACTATCCAGGGTTAGACACACTAGGTTGTTATCTATGAATCCCGACGAAATCCCCTGGGACGTCGAAATATCGTCTCCTATTAGGTTAGAACCCAATCGCAATGATTTGAGGTCCTTCTTGCTCTTCAAGAATGAGAACAAGCCTCCTTCTATGCTGAGAAAATGGTTTCCCTCAAGATTGACATCAACAAGGCTTGTGAACTTGTCAAACCATGTAGGAATTGAAGATTCTAGAGAGTTCCATGAGAGATTGAGATGCTGGAGAGAAGTCATGTTATGGGATATAACATTCGCGATGGTACCTTTGAGGAAATTATATGAAAGATCAAGGTACTGAAGATGAACAAGGCCTGGAAACTTGTCAAACCACGTAAGGATTGAAGAGTTGAGAGAGTTCAATGAAAGATCAAGGTGTTGGAGAGAAGTCATGTTACGGAATATATCATTTGGGATGGGACCTCCGAGTCTATTTCTTGAAAGATCAAGGGATTGAAGATGAACTAGAGAAGTGGAATTGCCCAAGTGAATAGAAGAAAGATGAAAATTGTGAAGACCGCAAGCTGATATGCCCAAATGTGATAAAGATGGGAGCGTGCCGATTACCTGCATCAGGTCTCTTGCTCTGGCAATCTTTAAGCCACTAATGTCGAGGTAATTTAGTGATCGAAGATGAGAAACCCATTGGGTATCATCAATGACCACATCTCCATCATCATCATGAAGATCAAGGACTTGCAACTCGGTGAGGTTTTCCAATTGTTGAGGAACTGTTCCATGAAGGTTACCTAATGACAAATCAAGGTACCTCAATTGTTTCATCAAACCGAGGAATTTGGGTATTCTCCCATGTTCGAAATAGATCCCACTTAAGTCCAAGTAAGTCAAGCATCTCAAGTTGAGTAAAGAGGAGTTCAACTCACCAAACATGGAGAAATTCTGTGCCATGGGACTAACAATACCACCATTTTTGTCTCTTATAGTATGGGGTATAAGTTGGAGCTCAATGACATGACCATACACTCTATCACATGTAACTCCTTTCCACTTGCAACAATCTTCACCTTTCCAAGAAGAAAGCAAGCGATATGGGTCTGAGAGGCCTTGTCTAAGCTGGAGTAGAGCCTCTCTTTCTTGCTCTATGCAAATGGATGTTAAATTTCTGCAAAAGCATACACATGAATTATCTATAAGAAGCAATAGGGTTATTAGTACAAGCACCTGAGAACAATAACTCCCCATGAGCAATAAGGAAGAGAATAAATCTATGCTTTAGAGAGTGGGTTTGAAGGTTCTGTAATCAAATCCGGATCACTTATATAGCAAGGTAGGGAGAGATTTTACTTGAGAACGCGTGTCTCCCAGTGCTCGATACGGACCACCTTAAGTCTTTTGGGTCCATGTCATTAATTATACAAGGTCGTTTCTCCATCTACATGCGTGACTATCAATATGCCATTTGATTCACGTTATATTTTTATTCGGTTATTGAATTTGAAATAAATGTCGCTACCAAAGATAGTAACATAGTTGACCAAATGGACATTGAAAACACCACAATTTTATTACCTTGGGAAAAGAGATCCAAGAGAAAATCTATAACTTAGAGCTAATTTATGGCTTATTTTGACTCATATTTATTCAAAAGTTTAAATCATTGAGTTATGACCTACTAAGTGTCATCAATTATTTCTTTGAGCTCTACAATTTCATTGTGAGACTTTTTCCTTTTCACATCTCTCATAAACATCTATCATAAACAGAATTTATAACCGAATGTATGGGTGAGTTCCCAACTCATAAGATATTCTACACACTTATGGTGTATGTGTCGCGTGAAAGACGGATGCATGCATCTAGCATATCCAATAAGTTCAGGTAATCTAATCTTCACTTTGATTTTCAATTGCAATTGAAAGTTTGCATGTTTCTTTCAATTAAGGTTTGTGAGACTGAAAATCCAGGAATTATTCCAAGCAACCGCTAAAATCAACTTCCCTTAGTCACGTCACTGTGGAAAACCCGCAAGACCCGCAAGCAACAAGTCTAAGTCTAGAGGTCCATGTCTTAATCGACCATACTTTTCTACAAATGTCTCGGTCGAGCAATTAATCTCCCAAAACCTAGTACAAGACTGACAAAAATCAAGTCCTCAACTATCAACCGCCAGTTTGAGCATCTTCCGCCGCTTGTCTTTATGCTCTTCACCACTTTGCCAAACAACCTCATCTGAAACTGACACTGGAGTTTGACTATTCAACTTTGGTGAGTTGTTTGAAAGATTCTTCCCCTTGTCCTTGGAATGTTGAGCCACTTATCACTAAATGTATTGACCTCTTGACCCTTTTTGAGAGTTTTGAATTGGCCCTTTGCCCCCATAACTCAAATAGATTAGCAGACTTGGTTGTAAAGGCCTCTAGATATAATCCTTCCTTAAACTGGGTTCCTAATTCCCCTCCCCCTTTTTGGGAGATCCTGTGTTTTGCTGCCCCTTACTCTTGTAGGTGGGCTCCGGTTTAATGAAATGATAATCTTTATTTTGACATATATATATATATATATATACACCAAAAACCATCATTCACCCTCGAATTATAACAAGATCCTAATTGTGCTGAAAATTGTTAGAAAGTTCCAAACGGACCAAGCAACACCAGAACAAACGGCACAAACAAAAGCAAGGAAGCATATATTAACGAGATGTATACCTAATTCTGCTATTACCCAACATACCCATAACGGATTTTAATAGTATAAACTCATATTTCTTCTACACTACACATCTATGGGATGTGTATAGATAAAGAAAAGACGAAAATTTACAAGAGAAAAATAAAATAACCAGTCAATCCCTAAGTGTCTTTTTTTTGGGAAAATTAATAAAGAAAAGTCATAAATTTTTTACTGTCAATTTAGTTATAAATTTTTTACTTTGGCCAATTTAAGTCATAAACTATTTGAGAATTTGCCAATATAATCCATTCAACCAATTTTGGTCGGAAATTGCTGACATACGCAAACAGCCCTACAAGGCCTTATTAGCATTGATGTGGACCAATTTTGCAATTTTATATATTTTAATTATTAATTCTTTTTTCTTCTCTTATTTTTTTTTTTCTTTATTGCAGTTGGGGGTGAGCATGGTTTCAGGGTAGAACTAGGAACCGAGGTTCCAAGGTAGGTAGGATAGGTTATAGGTTCCAAAAATCGAGGAGGGATTCCGATTAGTAGGCTCTAGTGGAACCTGTAGCAAGTTTTTTGTGTTTTTCTTATTCTATGTGTTTGCGCAATTCTGCAGTATTGCATGATATCTATGATAAGTGTGTAATGTGAAACCACTAGTCTAAACTTCAATTTTCGGCGACATCCATGATTGAGACTTTTACTTTGTTAATGTTCGTAATTTTTGCGCGTTTAAAAATGAGTTGTGGTCAATGAATTGTAATAGCAAATGATGGTCATTAAATGTGATGATTCACTACACTTATTCAATTAAAAATACGTGTGAAACCTGTGATAAGGTAGGTTCTAGGTTTCAGGATATGCAGGGTAGATCATAAGTTTGAAAAAATTGATAATTAGTTTTGATGGATAGATTTTAGGTTCTAAGTGGAACTTGGACCAACCTTGGAATTGCTCACCCCCAGTTGCAGTTGGCGAGGGCCTAGTGACTTTCATTGGCCACTAGGTGATGGCCTGCAAACACTCGCTGGTTGCTAGTATGGGTTGTGGCCCTCACCTAGCCCTCTCTAGTCATTGGCGACTAGCCATTGCTTGAGACCAACTATCGGCGAAAAGGAAAGAAAAAAATGAAATAAGAAAAAAAAAGGAAAAGGAAAACAATTTTGAAAAAAAAAAAAAAAATAAGAAAAAGTTTTAAAAATTGTCCACGGTAGCACCGCTATACTATGTAGGATTGCCATCGCCGACTAAACGGCCTCATCAACATTTTTTGGTCAAAATTGACCAAAATGATTATATTAACAAATTGTCAAAATGTTTATGACTGAATTAGCATAATTGAAAAATTTATGATTGAATCAGCATAATTGCAATAGATTTAGGGTTTTTTTTGGTAATTTTCCAATCTTTTTTGGGTCGAAAGAACATGTTCTTAAATTATCCCTTCACCAAGGTACGACGCGGTCAAAGGAATTAAGGGCTGGATACACATCGCCATATATAAAAGAGACTAGTAGATTTTCCACCTAATGGTCAAGTTAAAAACCATCTCTTTACCACCAAAAAGAAAATGAAGAGAATCACGTAAACTGTCATGCCCCAAACCCCGAGCGCGTGCCCATCTCTCTCTGGTCGATAATATTTTGTGACTTCCTAGGACAAGTCGCCGACCCTTTTTAATTTTATTGCACATGTGAAAGCGAAAATAAATCCCCCGACAATAATCATTTTGGGATAGAAAAGCAGGACAACCACTTCACAAACAAACATGCTTTTATAATACATTGAGTCTTGTACAAGGTCTATGACCAAAAGACTACAAAAACTGACTTTCCAAAAAGAGACGGTCCTAGCTAACCTACACTTCACATCACCTCCTCTCGGCTCCAGGTCCTCCACTCGATGACCCTGAAAATTTTGCCCACAACGGGGTGAGATATAAATCTTGGTGAGTTCATGCTATAAACACTAATTAGGAGGGAAATACGCCTAAAAGCATCATAACCACGCGATCACGAATTTAGCATAGAGGATTTACCTCACCTCAGTTCTACCCTATAAGTGAGCACAGTTCACTTAACAAAGCATATAATCAATGCACATAACAACTGAAACACCTCAATAACTCAATTAATCACAAGAGTCCCGATTATAAGGCCAAACCGTTATGACACGTCTCATACCATGCCACACAGTTTTGTCTTCAAAATCATCCACTCATACGTTTCAATTGTTAATTAAGCCACTCAAGGCACAACCGACTCCCATGTTCGGCTGTCTACTGGCATAGCCAGGCAACGTCTCTTCCTCATTGAGCACGGTTATGTCTCATTGATGGTTTTCCCGAAGGAGCATAGGTCCAGAATCTACTGCGACCCGATATCCTAATGCATGGGCAATCCGAAAAGAGATTTAGTAACGTTTGGCTTAATTGCTCGAGACGGTTCTCTTAACCAACACGCGACCAATCAATCTCGGCTCAGGGCACCGTGTATTGCACCCAAATGCCTCAATTAAAATAGTGATCTTGGCTTTTTTCTTCGTATTAGAAATGCATTGTAAATTAGTCGTGTGTAGGTACACGGTCAACTCGACTCTAAAAAATTGACATTCTCCCTTTTTAAAATCCCACTATTTTATATAGTATAAAAAACTATTTTTGGTGTCAAAATCCGACACTTGGGATTTTCTAAATAAATATTGGAAATTCACAATTTTTGGAATTAAATACCAAAAATCCAATCAGCACTCAATTTGCAGAAGTTATCACTCAATTGCAAAATTTAACCACACCATTGTAATCAGTACGAAATTCCGGTCACCGACGATCCCGGCCTAATTCATAGAAAAAATATTTAATAATTAAATAATTTCTAAAATTAATTAAATAAATGCATTAAATATTCAAAATACTAACTTAGGCTAAATAAATTTCATCTAACCACCTATTGAGCTAACTAAATTATTCTAATCATCCTAGCTATGTAACAAGACACTACTCTAATTAAATATAAGTTTCTAACCACCTAATTTCTTAATCTAACTATCCTAATTTAACTAACTAAATTAATAATTAAACTAATTACACTTAAATAAATCTAAACACCCCTTAAACGTTATTAGCCTACTAAGAAGAGTTTAGTGCATAAACTCACCGGTTAATTGCAGAAACCGGTTTACTGCGACGACGGCACAACGGCGGCTGAAATTCGAATTTTTGGCAGCGTCAGCGGACTTGGACTGGACCTAAACTTGGCCCAACAAATCTCAGCCTAAACTGAGATTTGTTATTATGTCGGACCGGGCTTCGCTGGCTTCTTGGGCTGACTTCAAGTGAGCTGGAATTGGGCCTAAAAAACTGGGCTTGCTGGACTCGACGGGCTGAATTCACTTGGGCATTATGTCGGACCGGGCTTCGCTGGCTTCTTGGGCTGACTTCAAGTGAGCTAGAATTGGGCCTCAAAAACTGGGCTTGCTGGACTCGATGGGCTAAATTCACTTGGGCTCATGGACTTCAATGGAGTTGTTGAACTGGGCTGACTTCTTATGGGCTGAGCTGCAATTCACGTGGGCTTGGAGACTGCTGGATTGGGCCGGTTCTGGCCTGACTTGCGTTGAAGAAGCTGGGCCGAATGCTGCTGTGAAGATGGGCCTCGCTGAACTCGCGGGCTGAAGACAGGCGGAGGCTGAAGACGCGAGCCGGCTTCGTGCATGGACTAGCTGCTGAAGGACGCGCGGACACGGAGCTGCTGTGGAGTTCGCTGGCGCACGAGACGAAAGCAGCTGCTGGCGTCAATTGGAGGGTGTCGCGGACGAAGACACGAGGAGGCCGCTGGATCCTTGGCCGCGTGGAGATGAGCACGAGCTGGCGGTCTTCGACGGGGGCTTCACGGCAAGGGGTTGACCGAAGGAAACGGAGATGCGGACAAGTGGCCGCGTGAAAATGGGACGGTCAACTTCGTTGGAGCAGCTTGAAGTTAGTTGACTGGATGGAACAAAAGTTGGTGGAGATGCAGGCGGTAAAGGCAGAGGGAAATGAAAACTCTCGAGCTTCAAGGAAATGAAAAGAAAAGGTAGAGCTGAGAAGGTGGGGTTCGCTTTGCTTGGTGTGAGAAATAAATCGAAGGAGAGGGGGAACGGATAAGAGAGAAAGAGAGACGTGAGATTATGGAAGAGATGAAGAGCCAAAGTCAGGGTCGGTCCCCTTCCGACCTTAAATAAGAAGGGGTAGAGGCAGCACCCGTGCCTCGATAAATATAGCGGCTGGGATGCCTCCGTAAGACTCGTCTTAAGCATGATGTTAAAAGGCTTTGACATCCTGGAAAGACAGGATAGAGGGTGGACGTGCCCTCGATAAAGATTCATGTCCAACCGCCGGGGCATTGAAAACCCTCTGATTTGATCCCCCGGGCTTGGATCCCCGTGAAGCCGGTTCCTAGTAACCAACTCGGGTCAGGTTCCCATTTTCTTAAATGCTTTGTTCCCTATTTCTTTCTAGAATAAAAATCCATCAAATAATCCATTTGAAGCCCAAAATTGTTGCCGCAAAATTAAGCTCCGAATTTCTCAATTTCCCCATGAAATTTCTCCATTCGACATCCAATTTCAATGAAGAAAAATCTCATATAATTTTCTGTAAGTCCCTGATACTCAAAGGCTTGGCTTAGAAGTCCAAATTTTCTTTAATTTGGCCCATACGAATTTCCGCTAATTTTCCGCAACGTCCGAAACGGTTTTCCGTAAAAATCCCGGAATCTCTGAAAATTCTTTGGAGAATGAGTTGACGTTCCTAAAATAGATCGTGACATCACAGAACTTTTAACTTCTAAAATTAGGTTTAAATTTACAGTTAATTTCACTCTGGCGCGTTTTTAGCGTGACCTAATCTACTAGGTAACTTTTAGGAATTTTTGGTGCAATTGACCCGTGATCGATTTAGCTCAAGTCACAATGTACATCTTCGACTTATTGACAACTCTCAGTTGTCATGAAAATCTTGAGGTTTCAAATACGGGTACTAGGTATAGAAATGACAGAAAAATCGGTTTAGTGCCGTTCGACAAGAATTTTGCAATTAGGTGGAATCACCCACACACTAATCACATATCTCTATCGAATCGACCTATCTTCAGTCTCTGATCGATTTTTGACGGTGCCGTAATAACCTTTGCAGATCAACACGGTCGAGCAGTCGATTCCTGGTCGAATTCTCAAATCCATTGCATTTAGATTCCTTAATTGCTTCCCTAGATAGTCTAGTTATCTTGTGAGTGATCAGTTCAGAGAATAGCACTATCGGCGCGTCGACAAAAGGCCCGATTTATTTAATCGAAAATGAAATGTAAAAATTCAGGCTGTCACATAATCCAAGAGACATTTGGTTTTAACAAAAAGATATTGAATCTAGAAATATGGGAAGACCCTTTTGAAGAACGAATGGAGAGAGAAAATCACTAATAAGTGGGATTAATATTAGTGATTTAGTCCCTCGAAAGTCACAAAAAATTTCAAGTCATTTTGGTTGACGAGAGAGCTTAAAGTCGGGCCAACTTAACACATAAAGAGTTTTGAAAAATTCTTAAGGGCCAAAATCATGGGGAGAGCCTTTGTTATGCACATGAACACAGCTTGAGTGTCAATTATAACGTAGGAAAACACAAACTTCTTTTGATTGACAATCCGTAATGTGATTTAATATTGTCATGTAAGATTTTATAGGATTATTGTCAACTGTTCTAAAAGTTTAAATTGTTAGATAAAAGCGTTGCTTAATAGTTAAATATTCTAATATAATCTGTGAATTTGTAGGAGGAAAAAACGCTCTCGACCTTACATCAATTTCATTCAACCGGTAATGTTCATATCACTAGCCTTCCGCATATGGTAGCCAAGAACTTGCGAATTCTAACAAGAAACATCAAGCACTTCCACCCAACTGTCCATTATGAATTCCATAGCTTCTAGTATTCTGCAAGCGCTTCAACAGTTCTGCATCAAGTACAAAGATTGACATCAACCGTCTCATCTTATTATGATCGTGAACATTTTGTTAAATCATCACTCGAGCGATTTGATGTTTAGCTTCTCGTTGTTTAGAAGGTTCCCTCGGCGGGGGTGCATTAGACGAGAAGCTCTTGAACAAAGCATGTGCACGAGAGGGGAGATACGTCGGCACTTCATGTCCCGAGCCCAATTACAGCAACGAAAGTCAATCCTCTATATACCTCGATCCAACCTGCGAGCTGGTTAACTAAAGAGCCTAGTTTTAAAGCTTTTCTTTAATTTGATTTGAATAGCGCTTACCAGATTGTTATGGTCCCGGGGTACCATTTATCCTGTGCTTTCAACTTTAGTGCCGCAATGTTGCGTTGGACTGTTGACAACGGAACAGCTGCATCTGTTGTCCTACTATTCAAGAGAAGACAATAATCCATGAAAGAAAACACTCGGCACCACTACTCAGGAGAAGACAGCCATTCGCGGATTAGAAGAAATATTTATTTCCACATATGAATGTCTGTGCGCTACTCCTACCAATTAAATCCATCATAGGTATATATCTTTAGTCTATCCTGCTAGGCTCGCATCTGATGATGCTTCGCCAACTAAGGCCCTGCATGGAAACGTTCCAAAAAAATGTTTCTGGAACACTTTTGTACTTAATTTGTTCCCGAGAACAAAAAAGGAACAGAAACGCGTTTGGTTGCGTTTTTGTTCTTTTTTTTTTTTTGTTCCCGAACAAAATTGGAGCAAAAGAAACACAAAAGTTGCTTCTGGAGAAAAGAAACACTTCTTCAAAGCCAAAAAGAAACGCTTCTCTTCTCTCTCTCTTCTCTTTTCTTCTTCTTTTTTTTCTTCTTTTTTCTTTGGCCGGTCGTCGGCCTCGGCCATGGCCGGCGACCGGCCGTCGAGGGCCGGCGATGCGCGTCAAGCGCCGGCGACCTCGTCGGAGCGTCGCGGCGGCTCCGACGAGGCCGAGCCTCGCCAGCGCCCGGCGGGGCCGAGCTCGGCCTAAGGTGAGGCTCGGCCTCACTCGAGGGTGTTAGAATATTTAAATAATAAACCACGCCTTCATCTAATAGCTTAAGCTTTTAGAACAGTTGGCAGTGGTCCCACAAAATCTCACATGGTATCAGAGCTATGAGGTCCGGAGTTCAAATCTTCCAGGCTCCTATTTGCCTCCCCAATTAAATTTCCACATTTAGTACTAGGCAAAAGACCAGACTAAGTGTGAGGGGGAGTGTTAGAATATTTAAATAATAAACCACGCCTTCATCTAATAGCTTAAACTTTTAGAACAGTTGGCAGTGGTCCCACAAAATCTCACAGAGGGGAGATCTTCGGCTAGGGTTCCGGCGAGGGGCTCCGGAGGACGGTGCGACGGCGGCATGACACTAGAGGCTTTGGGATTGACACGGGGCGACGCAAGCAAAGACTGGCGGACGGCGTCGCGAATGGCGTGGTGAGATCCGGCGAGGGGCTCCGGAGGACGGTGCGACGGTGGCGTGGCACTAGAGGCTTCGGGATCGACACGGGGCGACGCGGGCAAAGACTGGCGGACGGCGTCGCGAATGGCTTTTGAGACTAATAGAATAGCTTCTTCTTTTTTCATTTATCTGATGTATCCCGAATACTGAGCAAAACTTTCTCCTTAGATTGTGCAGGTAGTGTCTTAAGTAGATGAGGTTTTGCAGGGATGAATGACGTCAATAAAGTTAATAAGAGAAGGTGAAAAGTGTTTGATGATGCGGGTTTTTTTTCCATCTTTCGGTCATGTTTTGGTCGGTTCTTAATGTTTTTAGAATCCTTTTCTTTCTGCTCTTGTGTGTGTCTATGTATAAATGCTCTTCTGTGTCAACTAATTAAACTGAAGAGACAAGATGACCGCATGGCTTTGTGCAATTGATAGTAATCTGTTGCTATAACAACGCGTCCCGCCAGCTTTCTGAGGTGAAAGCACAAGGGATGCCTGAATTATGTTTGTGGGGGTTAAGGGCCAAAGAGGCTTACGATTGATGAAGTAAATATTATCTGTTGCAAAATCTGTTGCTATTGGCATTTATCAAATTCAAAATGGATTTGGTCACAAAGACCTCAGACTCCTTGCTGCTTGGCCTGTGGTAGATATCTGGTTCACTGCTTCTACTCTTTTTCCTATTTAAAGAGCAGCCCTTTGTCTTTGCGTTTTCACTTCGAGAATATTTGCATATAACAATTGATAATCGTAAATGGAGCATCTCTTTACAAAGGGTGGCATAATAATTAACATGCAGAGATTAATTTGTTTGGAGAATCCTTATGGTATCATGATGATTCCAAAATTATCCTTATTCTCATATTCATTTGATAATTACAGATTTTTTTTTTTAATGATGAAATTGTGATACGTCAACAAGACTCTGATTAATATTGTTGGTTTTCCAAGGAAAGATGTTTACGAAGACGAGGACCTTGATGAGAGGAGAACAAGTGCGATGGAATGAGGTGCTCATAGAGACTTCGAAGTGCTATAATCAGGTGGACATCTTAGTAAAGTGTTGTGGTGTTGATATGTTCAGGAAGATCCGTAGAAAGCTGATGCAAGAAATATCTTGGACAGCACCATCGAATCGTAGATAAAGGCATATGCTATTATCAGGTGACAAGGAGCATTGTGTTATGCAACTATCAAATCCTAGAAGATACTGGTCACTCATTGATCTCCAGATGACAGTTGAACGGGAAGGAAGTAGCCGTTAACAAGGCTTGGAATCCAAGGCAAGAGGACCAGAGATAAGTTAGAACAGCTCTGCAAGTTTTGGTCAACAATTAGAGGAACATTTGATGTAATAGTAGAAGCAAACTTCATATTGGGAAACCAAGCTTTTGCCGGTAAGAACTAATTGTCCGGGTGGCCTAAATCTTAGCAATTGCTCCAATCAACTCCCAACGGCTCTGAACTTGTCACACCTCAAAACTACAAAGAATGGGAATGACACGGCCGTCCTTCCACGCAAATGACGCAACCTCAAACACAACCAACAACTTGATATCAATTTATATATATCTCAAACCATATATATAAGATAAACCAACAAATTGGTTGCAATATCAGAGTTTCTATAATCCACCAAAAAGAGATATACATTTAGAACTCAGACAATCCAACCACTAGCAAGGATCATGTGCACCACTTCCTTAAACCATACAAAAAAAAAAAATAAAAAAATAGAGCTCCTCAAAAGTTTCCCATCGACGGTGCTCTCGCTCTATTTGCCACTAATCGAGGAACCTGAAAAGATTAAAGGAGGAGTGGAATGAGCAACAACAGTTCAGTTAATAGTATATATCTTCTAAGTAGATCGAACAATCACTATGCATATATACAAAGCAATACCAAACTTCATAACGTCAACTCAATATATAAAATGCATATCAAATCTTATAAGAGTTATTTCTTACTAATATGGAAAACTCATTTAAATCGCTATCAAAAGTCAAGTATCAATGGTCAAATCCATTGAATAATCTCCATCAAAAACACATATCAATGGTCTATTCATTGATTCATTTCATATCAAACACATGTCGATGGTCCATCAATTGACAAATCTTTTGCTCAATAACTAACCATGGTCACAACACAACGCATTGTGACAAGGTGATCAAGATTTCCCCTTGGCAAGGTCTCCACCTACAAAGCTGATGGGTGGGCATAGAAGGATATCCTAAACCTGATATGCATACCCTAAAAACCTCTCGCTGGTTTACAGTCATATTGAGCATAAATAACCATTCTCCGATACCATAAATCAAATCCATAAATCAATATGTTAAATCAAACAAATAACATTTGCGGCACAGTCCTTCATCCATTTCATATCCATTTCTCAAATTATCATAAACATTTTCATAAATTAGTCACAAAGCAATTTCATATATATTCCTCCACTTATTTTGTATAATACGCTCTTCAAACATCCAAAGAGAAGCAATTGCTCGATCTGGCTTTTATGCAATAAAAATGCTCTTCTCGATTCAATATATATACATATATATACTTCAAGACATGATTTTACAAAACCAAATAAGATATCGTACCACTCACCTCATCGTCTACGACCAAACGACGACAATACTCGTATCATCGAACTCAAGGCCCTATTAAATAACTGAGAAATATGTTAAAATCTAATAAAACTCTATCTCAACTACGAAACATTATGCCTTAACTCTAATAAAAAGACTTCTACGCGCTAACAAATTGCATAACTAAAACGATTGTTCAAGCCCTTCGTTAACAAATTGCATAACCAAAACAATTGCTCAAGCCATATATGATGCGAAGTTTAAGCACAAAACTTAGTTACGCAATAACTTCCTCCTCTGAACCCCATTCCGAACGTACTTATAATCAATAGAGAGCCCTTGACACATATTACAAGAATCTCAACTTGATCATCCCAAAATCAAGCTGAAAAATGACAAAATACGGCCCAAAGCTGCTGGACGGTATTGTTCACTGCGCAAGAAACTTTGAAATTTTGTTTCGAACAAACCATAAGCTCAAATCACGATCCGTAAAATCCCACGGCTTCACAACACCCTAAACTACCATTCCTATGAAAATACGCGGCTCAACGACTCCAAAATCGAACTTCGCCACTTGATATTCCAAAAATTCCAAATTTGAACCCTAAACCCATAAATTACTTCAATTGGACGAACGAGAGCCTAATCTCTTACCGGTGCTGCGTTATGGAGTCGAGTCGACTTGGCGAGGCATCTATAGCGTGCACATACCAAAATCCCTTTCCTTTATTCCCCTTTCTCTTCTTCTTCTTCTTTTCTTTCTTTTCTTTTTGGTCGAGGGTCCTCTCGGCCTCTATTTAACCGACCCCTCTCCCCTCTCCTTTTTGCTTATTGACTTTTCAACTTCTTTTTTTTTTTTGCTTTTTCTTCTTTCGGGCCCACTAACCTAATATTACAGAACTCCTCGGAAGAATCTTAATGGATAGATTGGTGGATGAATGTGTATGTAAGGAGGATCAAAGCAGCTAGTAGGGGTTGGGCTAAAAATTAAGAAAGCTTACTCTGTTATTAGCATCTTTTTCTGTCTCGAGGAAATTGTGTCACTATCTATTTGATATTTATGGTCGAATTATCTTATGTATATTCATCCGAGTTATTAGTGCGGGCCTTGACACTTGTGCTAAATTAAATTTGGATAGACATATTTTATAGAAGCTTCCATTTTTAATGGTCTATATTACTTTTAATACATCTACTAGGTTCATGCGAAAAAGAAAAATTCCATACATGAATTGATCTAAACTAAATAGGATGAACTGCAACTTCAATTTGTATGAATAATTTGGACATCTTTAGAAAAAATAACGAATATGTGTATTGTTTATTCCAATGCTCAAGGCACACTATGTAAGATTAAACCTCAACTTCAAGTGCATGCCAAAAATACCCCATTTTCAATTAAAATAAGAACCAAAATTAATCACTCAAATTTTTTGTGAATTCCATTTCGGTAAGAGGAAGCTCGATTCTCTCTTTGTCGGCTTACTCCTCGTTGTAGTTGTCTAAATCGAGCATTGTTTGCACCGGTCCATGAAAAGCTCTAATCAAAAGTTCTCTTGTGCTATGCTCAATCGAAACATTTTATTATGCTTTTTTTTTTCAAATTTATTTCGGTGACAAATCGAACTTATTTACGCATTCTCTTTTGATTAAGCGATGTTTAAATTTTAAATTTCGCAAATAAATTGATTTTCCTTTTCTCTCAATTTATAAGAGCCTTGAAGCGTTTGTGAAGAACGACCAGATATTATTTTCCAAACGAGTACTCTTTTCTTTTTCGGCTGGAAACTTCCAAATAAGAAATTAAAATCTACTTAAAATGGACCAATCGAAAATGAGAAAAGGGCACGCGATCTCTAACCGCCCAAAATTTGGAAGAACAGCGAGACCAAAAAAGCATTTTCACGTAATCATGATGTCTGAAAAAACTGCCGAAACGTGGCAAGATCGTAAATTCCCCGGAAAACAGGGGAGAGAGAGAGAGAGACGGTGGCTCGAAGGGGCTGCGCTCGGACAGCGAAAAGACGCCTTTGCCCTTACCACCGCCCGAATCTCCGGGCTCCGACCGGGGCTTTTCCGGTAATTTAGGTGGGCGAGCGCGGCGGCTTCGGCCACCAAAAACTCCGGGGCGCACCCTAATTTCTTTTTAATCGATTTTTTCCCCTAATTATTATTATTATTATTATTATTATTATTATTATTATTATTATTATTATTATTATCATCTTCTTCTTCTTCTTCTTCTTTTAATTTCGTAATTTACTCGCGCGTTTCTGCAAAAAGAAAATCCAAAGCAAATTCTCGTATCATCCCAACGATTCTCTCTCCACCATCCTTTCTCTCTCTTTGCTTTCGCTCGCTCGCTCGCTCGCTCTCTCTCGCTCTCCGAGCAACTTGGTGTGCAGCTTGGATTCTCGTCCATGTCGATGGAGGAGAGATTCGCTTCTCTCGAAGCCTGAATGCGAGCTCCGCATTTCGTCTCCCGTCTTCGCCGGCGGCGCCGCGGCGGTTCGAGTCCGCTCCGATTCGGGTAAGCAAGCCATCTTTGTCCGGTGGCAGTAATCGCCGCTTTCGGTTTCGGCAGTTTCGTTATTATTATTATTATTATTATTTTGGTTGGGTCTGTTTCATTTGATCAGGTTATGCGTTAGATCTTGTGCCCGTCTCGTGGTTTGGTGATTTTTTAAAGCATGTGAACTTGGGGTGGAGATTCGAACCGGAAAAAAAAAGGGACTTGGGGGTGGAGTTGTTGTTGTGGGATTGGGAATTTTTATGGGTTCTCGCGGAAATCGACCGATAGAATGGCACGAATTGCAGCGCCTGACTGAGGGCTGCTGCGTCTTTAGTCCGCAGTGGTTTTGTGCATTTCCATGATTACTTCTGGTGGTTCTTCGGTGTTGGCGTTTATAGCCTGCGACTGAGCGAGGAATTTCGCGCAATTGGATGGGTGTTGTTGGAAAGTCTAGTGCAGCTTGTGCGATTTCACGCCGAGCTTGTGGTTTTTTCGTTGTTTCAGTTGTTGTCTGACCTTTCTTGGTGGCCACTGGTCGGTACTATCTCCTGTTTGCTTGCTTTATCTCCACTTGCTGAATGTTTGCAAAGGAGGAACTAGTGGAATTTCCCGCTAGTGATTAGGTTCAAGTTAGTGTGTCACTGCTTGTAGATTAATAAATTTATTTCCTTGGATGAAAGTGGGAGAAAAGTCGACAGGGTAAAGGACGGGATGACTGCTGTTTTCAGGCTTTACAATGGTCTGATTCACAGAAGCATCCCATTTAAAGAGTGGAGCCGCTCTGTTAGTGAACTCCATTTTCAGTCATTTGCCAAAATATCATTTACTGACGCTACGATATAAAATAGGCTGCTTTATGTGGATGTCTGCTCCCTATTTCGAGGGATTAATTCAAGTTTGCATAAATCGCATTAAAATTTTCCTTCAGATACAAAGAAATGTTATTTCCTATATTCTCGAGGATTGATGTTGGAGTTTGCTCTGGTGGAACAATCAGATGGAGCCTTGGAGTATGAAACACATATTAGGTTTCGTAAATTCATGTCCATGAACTTGCCGTAGGAGATCACTTTTTCCTCTTCATATCAACAACAGAAACAACTTGCCAACTATGGAAAGTGCATTCATTCTTTTGACTGGAAATGTTCACGATGCTCTATCTAACATAACTTTACTCGTTGGAGTGGAGATCAAATGGACTTTAATACTTTCTTTGTCCAATATTATGGGGTTTTTAAGGTGTCCTTGTATATTTCCTATGATGGATAGAATCTTTTAAAGAAATATACCTATCAGCAGGAGTTGCCTCTTAACCTAACTATTTCAATAAATTTATGGAATTTTTAGTCACACATCTAGTTTTGATCTTTCGAAAATCTTTTATATGCCAATGCATTGAGTAGTGGGGGTTTGCTTGACTTGGGGATTGATAGGGGTGGGTTAACCACATTAGAGACAGTTTCTATATTTCGAATTTAAAAGGAAAGAATCCAGTGATTTTATCAAGAAATTGGACTGCTTGTCAATGAGACCCTCATGTTTTCATTGATTGAAGCAGCTGGCTATGCTATCAGCTCCACGTGTTTTTATTGACATACCTCGTGGCAAGAGTTTATTTACATTGAAATCACTTTGATTCGAATTACCATGATCCTCCCCATATGACATGGAATTCAACTGAATATATAATGAAGCTGAACTGCATGTTGCTTTGGAAAAAGTTCATCGATTGAACAAAATAGGGTAAATTACCCCACAAGTCCTAAAGCTTTTGTATGAAATGTAATCAGAAATATGGAAATGAGTCCTGGAAATTGCAATTTAAGGATGCCAAGTGGGTGATTTTTGAGTGCCACGGTGGCAATTTTAGGCATTATTCTATGAAGGGATGTGGTTTCACTTTTTGAAAAAATGTTAAGGACTTAATTGAACCGATCAAATGTCTTCGACTTGATTCCACACCCAAGATTTAGTGCTTATCATGCACTTCATCAAATCAAGAAAAGATTCGCGGATTTCCTATATAATTTTTCAAGTCTTCAATTCCATAGTTTGGCTCTAGTAGAAATGTGCTCAACTCATCATCGTGTGTAGTTGTTTGTTAACACCTTTTGCTTGAATTATGTTTATTAATTCAGCCCAACCAAACGTTTTATTCCTGTCTCTTCTTTATTTCTTTC
The DNA here is from genome assembly GCA_016097545.1 of Eucalyptus victrix. NCBI lineage: Eukaryota > Viridiplantae > Streptophyta > Magnoliopsida > Myrtales > Myrtaceae > Eucalyptus > Eucalyptus victrix. The sequence goes on from CM027842.1 coordinate 11,547,954, forward strand.
ATTTCCTTTATTTTATAAATGATGGGAAATAGTAGATATAGCTCCCAGAAGGGTGTTGAAGGGGGAGGGAGGGGCGGGGTTGTTGTGGAATTAATTATTACATGCTTCAGGAGCATTGCTCCTAATGCATTTGGGGAACATTGCTTTTGGAGCACCTAACAAAAATTACATGCAGAAGGTTGGGGAGGGGTTGGTCTGATTAGAGAATGGATCAAATGTTACCTTAATTCATTTAAAATGAATTCATGCCATCAATAGAATAATTTTATGTAAAATCGTTACAATCCTATTAATGCATTTTCTTATGGTAAATATTGAACAGTCATTTATGTTTGCATACTTTGATTACGTGGTTTGGATAGTTAGATCAGAAGCATGTTAATTGAACTGTCAGATTATATTGTTGTAATAAAGTAAATTGTCGAAAAATATATTCCTAACATAAAACATTATTTTATATATTGGTACATCTATCGGTAGTACGAATTGGAACATGCAAGTTCACAGAAATGCACTTTATTAAGAGCTTCAAGAAGCAGAGAAACTGCAAAGCCTTTAAAATAGTGAAATAACTACTTTACTTTGAAGATAGATGCTTCTCTGAAGGAAAAATACATTAGTCGCGTGGAGTCTTTTTTAGACTTTATTGACACATAATCTCTTGCCATGGGTGTTTGGCCTGTGGAAGCGGGTTTTTCGGGGTGGACAGGTTGGGGATGTGAACTAAAAAATAGGATCCAATCCTAGAGAGAGCAAAAAAAGAGAGCTGTTTTTACTGATCATGAGCTGGCACCCCCTCAGTGCCACTTGCAAATATAGGCTAAAGAACTAGATAACAAAATAATGAAAAAGATACAAAACGTACTAAGCACTAGAAGAAAATGCAGCAATGAAAAAGAGAATACAATGATCGAAGGAGGTAGTCGGAAGCCCTACCTTCTGTTAGCATGAGACTAGAGTGAGAAGGGATTCAGTTGCTTTTGAGCTAGTCTCTGTGTGCATGAATGTTCTGTGCCCTAAAAGCCATGTCAATGAAACACATGTAACAGGAAGTTTCTCTCTCTTCTTTCCTTCCTTTTATGCCTAACTCATTGGTTAGCTCAGCTGTGATGTGAAGGTCTGTTGAAATGCATTTATTCCTTACTTGAGTTAAGCCCCTTCTCTTGTGGCTTAATTCCCATAAGATCGTTTTCTGGCCATGTTGATTTGCACCTCAAAAGAGTGAATGAAATTTATTACCGTACTTATTTAGGGAAGCTGTTATAAGGAACTTGATCTTATTTAAAATGTTGTTGGTTCTCTTTTGGAGACATCAATTTTGTCTTTACTGCTTTCCTGCTGTATCATTCTAATGGCAGCCCAACCTTGAGTTTGTTGGTTCTCTTAATCTGTCTTAACTGATTAAGCCCGATAATTGGCCTTGCCATCATAGCTTAATGATGCTTGAGCTTTATCCATGGCACCCTTACTCCACTCAATTTCATGTTTTTCAAATTGCGAAAATGCTTATGAGTATGGTTGATATGTAGATTTATTAAAGAATGCTGGTTCATTTATTGATTGTACCCAATGTTAAGCAATTATGTTTGACATATTGTGGTCTGTACTTTAATTTAGGTTGTAGAGGAAAGCAGTCATCTAATAGAGTATTACAGTATTGGTCAAGAGTTCCATTTTTATGATTTCCTTTCCTATATATTATCCCTCTTGTGGCTCCTCTTTTAAGGCTCATATTATATTTCTCTAGAGCTTGAGGTGGTAGATGAAGACATTATTTATTGTTAACTGCTGTAATATCCAGTAGTCAAAGAGCTAAAAACAGCACTGCCATCCAAGCATACTGTCGTCCCTTTCTCTGGGAGTCTTTCTTTCTACAAGGTATGGGAATAGGTATAGTCATCAGATCTTTCCCAGGCCATTAGCAACAAAGAAGATGCTTTTCACAATTGATGTCTTAAATAACACAAGAAAGAACAATATTCAATTCTTTGAATAGAGATATGTGGTTCTAGCTTCATGTTTCTGTTGCTTGTGCTACCGGTTTGAGTTTCAACCATAGGTTCAAAATAATGTTTTTAGAGTTTTGGTCGATGGCATATTGGGATCCTCATTTCTTCAGAAGAATTGCATTGACAAGTTGATATTCTTGTTAATAGCTTTTTTGTCTAGATGCATTCTTAATAACTTAGAGTGGTGAACAAGTGCTTATTTTGTTGCTTCAGCCACTAGTAAGATGGATTTTCCGAAGTGTGCTTCTTCTGGTGGAGCACTTTCTTCTAGCATGGGACCTTTGATTTTCTCTAATAAGGTGCATGAAGTGGTTGAAATTGGAAGGCCAGCGAGAGCTTCTGGTCATGCTGTTGAGACTGATGTTGATGTAGACCTCAGAGAAATATACTTCTTGATCATGCATTTTCTGTCAACTGGACCATGCCAGAGAACCTTTGGCCAACTCCAGAATGAACTTTTGGAGCATCAGCTGCTTCCTAGAAGGTATCATGCTTGGGCTTCTAGGAGTGGAATTAGAAGTGGGGATGAGGATGATGATGGCATCTCTTTCCCTTTAAATTATAGTAATCTGGTGGAAAGGTATGTTAGCTTCTACTTTCTAGGCTTGTATCTTTTCGCACCAATAGAATTTAAATTCCTATCATCCATATGAATCGATCGTGGGATTTGCATTCACAACATCTGTGCATTGCGTGGTTTGGTGTTAACCTCATGCTTTATAAGTTTGCTATCTCTCAAATAGGATATAAAGTAGATAGAAGCTAGATATAATGTCATGACCTGTTATCTGGAGTTGTTCTTGCGACTTTCTTTTGCTACTTGTTAAGTATTCAAATGATGTTCTTTGTTAATATCCAAGCCCAGTTTTTTTGGTAATTTGTGATCTTGTCTAGAATTGACTGTTCTAATCAACATGAGAGTTATCAAAGCTTCTTAGAGTTCACGTGGTGGGGCTGTAGTTTGAGGGGGAAAGAATCAGAAAGTGAGACGCAGAAGGAGATTGAATTCAGGCTGTAGTTATCTAAAAGCACGAGACATCAGTGTCATTTACAGCAGCGTGCTCCTTCATATTATTTTTCAATAGATAATGGGAACTGAACCATCTGACACTGTGTATGAATAGGTATCCTCACATTGGGAAAGACCACCTGGTAAAGCTTCTCAAGCAACTGATGCAGTATACAGGCCATTTAGTGCAAGACAATGTTGGGATAAATTCACTCAGTGCTGCTGATGTTCCAACATTGCTGGGAGTTGGTTCCTTTTCCTTGTTGGATGGTATGTGATGTTCCGTGGCAGTTCAATTTCCTATTTACTGTTTCTTCCGATAAAGTAAATCCATCTATTTGTTCAACATCATGCCCTGTTTACAGTTGTAATCTATTTTCTGCATACTGTTGTATTTGGACCTACATAACAATGGACCTGTTATTGTATATTTTCAGCTTACCACATAAGTTTTATGTAATGTAAGCTTTTTTTCATTTACTCCTGAACCATATATGTTTCATAATAGAGGATGAGGTTTTACATAGGATTTGAACTGATAAACTAGACACTAAAAGATAGATTGCACATAGAGGAGGCTCCACATAGGCACCCAAAAAATGCTTCATAAAGCCCAAATTTGTTGCCAAATAGAGGAGGCTCACATAGGATTTGAACCAATAAACTTGACACTAAAAGACAGATTATACTGACCAAAAATATGATTTGTCCAAAATTAATGGTGGGCTCATATGTTATCTAGATAAGTGTAAGAGCTCCTATATATCTGCATTTTGCATGAAACACACACATAAACAAATTGCATTCAACATAAAGTATTTGAGGTCTTAGACAATAGAGGACAAGCTGCACCTATATGGGATTTGTCATAATGGGCTCATGAATTATATAGATGAGTTGAAGAGACTTAGTATATTTGCACTTTGCGCAACAACATACCTATTATTATTCATTTTAGTCCAACTTGGGACAAATTTATTTAATATAAGCCTTCTTAATCTAACTGTCTGTCAATTAAATTTATCGTAAGCGTTTTTTACTTTGTTAGATTATGTATGGTCATAATAGGTGTCAGTTGTAGTCATGTATAATATACTTGAGGGCAAAACAAAATAGACAAATAAAATACAGACAAAAAAGGTGCAATGTAAATAAAGATATATGCCACGTTGGTATATGTCTTGAAAATGAATGTTAAAATGTGTCGAAATAGGAGATGAGGTCTGAGGACACTCGGCACACAAGGGATGCACCACGCATCAACACTACAACAGTTTTAGCAAAACTCAAGTTTATATCCTAGTCTGCTGCCTTGTGCTTGCACAGGTTCCACATTTTATTAACATACTTACAATTAATTAAATGTATTTGGTACTAAAACTATCGCAAAGCTTACTTGAGTTTTATGATCAGTCTAATAAATTTAAAATATGAGGGAAAAAATGTATAAATGGCAAGTCAAATATACGCCATGGATGAATCAAAGAAACACATTATGTGTTTTGCACCATTTAATAGTGAGCTAATTTAAATATTATGAACTTCAAAAATAAGATATTCTGAATTTATGACAAATGAAACATACTTTACAGATAAGATCAAGTCCCATGCATGTCCATTGTTGGATATATGAGTGAATTCTCTCTTTTTGATGCATCTGTACGATTCACTTAGATTATGGTAGACATAGCATTTGGACATAGCATTAGCACATGCTATTTATTACCTTTATGATGGTTTCCAGGTACTTATTGTGTGAACTCAATAGATTAAATATGGCAGCATGATTGATTTTATTTATAAGTAATTTACGACATCTTCACTGTTGTTTATTTTAATTTATATTGGTAATGAACTATGTAGATAGGTCCAAAGGACTTATCGTATTCACACTTTTCATGACAACTGCTCTATCCTTATCTGATCCACATTAGACTCATCAGGTGCAAATTGTGTTCAATATAAGTGCTTTTTTCAAATTTGCAGACTATTTACATTCATATTAGGTCTCAATGATGGACATGTAAAAAATGTTAAAGTAATGTAGCCGATCGCATAAACGCAATTTACACTTAACATGTCCAGATTGTGTTGCAAATGAAGAGCAAAATGTGTAGAAAAAGTGATCATGGGCATGTCATTGTGCGCATTTTGATGCGGTAGGCATTTTGTATGAACCTCTACTTTAAATGTATCTATAAATATTGAAAATATCAGGTCTCTATTCCTGTTTTTATGCATGAGTGATATGTTTTTGCTAAGTGCTCTAATTTTAGTTTATTCTGGCCTGTTTGTCTTTCTCACCTAGGACGTCTACTTTTATCTTTGGGCTAGAAAGTGACTTTCTTTTCCTTGATTAGCACCATAGTCATGCTGCTTTATGTAAATGTATTTAGGTAAAGATCGATAAAGTTATTAATATGCATATTTGTAGCCTATCTTTGATGAATGAAATCATACTTTTCTCCCTGGAAGCGCAGCATAGGAGGTTCGTTATCCATTTCATGTGGTAGCTTTTGGTTATATCTTTTTTTTTTTTTTTTTGGTGACCCGGGAACCGCCATACAGCCGGCAGCCGGCAGCGTAAACCCAGGGCAACCCGAGGGGACCCACCTCCCCCGGACCACGGGTGAGTCGCACAAGTGACCGCGGGGATTTGAACTCGCTCCCTTCCGGAAGAGGGATTGAGTGCAAACCACGCGACCACCAATGGGGTGGGTCTTTTGGTTATATCTTTATTTTTACAATAGTCAGTTTTCTTGCAGCAGTGGTCTACTGTTCTGAATTGTTCTTGATTGAGGTTTTCTGTCCTGTCCCTCAAGTGGCATTTATGAGGCTTGAGCTTGCATTTCAGCATATAGCCTTGATTTTGTCCTTAGTGCTCGCTGTAAAGTTATGTAAGGGATAATGATGAAACATGCTCTTTAAAATTATTTTTGTTGTTCTTTTGGATCTGGCTTTTTTTATATATTATATTCTATCATCTATATAGGTTGATATCACCTTTTTTTTTCTTATGCTTAGCTTGATCTAATAAATACACTTTGAATTTGACCTATCGATAAGAAGTTTAACTTCTGATCGATGATTTACAGCTGACAGGAGCAAGGTCAATAAGCAACTTAAGCGTCTACCAGCTTACTTGCACTGGCCACATATGCGGGCTGATCAGGTCCGTGGGCTTGGTTTAAGGGAAATAGGGGGAGGTTTTAGAAAGCACCATCGTGCCCCATCAATTCACTCTGCATGTTATGCTATGGCGAAGCCACTGATGTTGGTTGAAAGGATGCAAAATATTAAGAAGCTAAGGGGACATCGAGTTGCTGTCTATTGTGGTAGGATTTCATGATAATTTATTTGAGAGTGAGGATGTATTCATCTCTTCTATTTTCTTTGATTCAGTAGCATGTTGCATTTGTTTATGTCTTTCTAAACATTCTGTGTTATTACATTTTTTATTCCTTGGAATTCTTTGTCCTTCTCTAGCTGGAAGATGTAAGGTCCTATCCTATCCTACTGTAAAGCTGCATCATGTTGTTGACAATATTTCTGCCGTCCTTTTCTCCTCTCCTCTCTCATGCCCACTTATACTCTATGCTTTGGGTAGTTTTCCTCTCTCTTTGCTAGAAACATATTGACAAGCTGACTGTTTTCTAGTAATTGGGGTTTCCCAGAAATCTGACTGGTCTTTTACTTGCAATTCCTGGGAATACCAGGTTTTCTCTAAAATTCCACTCTTTTTGACTGCTTCCATTCATGTGTCCTTGAGCCTTGTCCCAAGAAGGTGATTTAGTTGTCTAGTCAGTCCTTTGTCTAGTTAAATCCCAGAATTTTATTATTACTGGGGTAGTTCTTAGTAGATTCAAATGATAAAGCATGGATTCACTATGATATTTTCTCCAACGTCCTTGTATCTTGCAGCAATATTTGATCGATCAGGGAGATACGTCATAACTGGGTCAGATGATCGTCTTGTGAAGATCTGGTCAATGGAAACTGCATTTTGTTTGGCAAGCTGTCGGGGACATGAAGTTAGTTACTTATTTCTGCATAATGAAATCAGTTTGTGAAACTTAGATGTTCCCCCCTTATTAATGCTAATTTCCTCATTGTTCATGCAAAATCTGAAGGGTGATATTACAGACCTAGCTGTAAGTTCAAACAATGCACTGGTGGCATCTGCTTCAAATGACTTTGTTATACGAGTTGTAAGAATGTCTTGCTCTGTATCTAACTGCACTTTCTTCTTTTCATTATGTGCATCCTGTGTCACGATTGTTATTGTTCTTTTGCTTTACAGTGGCGCTTGCCTGATGGATTTCCAATCTCAGTCTTGCGGGGGCATACTGGAGCTGTCACTGCTATTGCATTTAATCCGAGGCCCAGCGCTGTATATCAGCTATTATGGTGAGACCTCTTCTTTTTGTTACTTTTCCAATGATTTACTCCTTCTGTGATTGTATGTTTAAGGAGGATAATTTTGTTCATTTAATTTTTTTCATGTAGTTTCTCCATGTTCAAACTTTTGGAACGACAGATACAGTTTATACCTTGTACCGAGACATCTTTTGCTTAAAACACTTTGCATAACATATAACAACAGTCTTTCTTGAGTCACAATAGCCAACTTATCAGAGTGAATGGATTATGTTGTTTATAATTATCCATTATATATCTTGATGCTCCAATGGCTAGGACAGGGGGATGGTTGATTTTTGAAATGAGAGGATCAAAATCAATATTTTCCAATTGACCACCAAAATGTGGTGTCTGCTTTGTGATTCCACTAATTAGTTCAACCCCATTGAGGCCAACATGGTATTTGCAATTCATTATCATTTTGAAATTAGAAACATTGAGAAAACTAGAAGAAAAGGTACAAAAAAAATTCGTGTACATAATAGCTCTTTATTTAAATCTAGAGAATGATCAAAGGGTAATTATTTAACTCAGTTGCAGTGAATACATAAGTCACTAATCTCTTGTTATTTGTGGGTTGCGGTGCTTAAAATGCAATGCTTGACAAGAAGTTGAAATTCAAAGCTGATGTGATTTATAGGTAGTGGTCAATGCAAACTCATAGTTGGTATGCAGACTTCATCTTTTTACCTCTGCATTCCTTTACTTGAATTTTTGTACTTTCACCAATGGATCTTGTTAACAAGTGCACTGGGGCAGTGGTTTACCATACTTAATAAGGAAATGTTTTCATTTCCAATGCACTTATTACATATAAAATGAGGATGACGGTGTACTGGAAATGACAAAGTTTCTTCATTGAAGTGTTTAATAAATGCTCCTGGGGCACTTGTTAACAAAATCCTTTTATAATGAACTCCACATATGTGATGATTTAGCAATAGGTACCAATGTGCTCACAGAAAGAGTGTAGCAAAGTTGAAAGTCTAGTTGGAGTTTGTGCACTTTAGAAGAAAATAATCAGAATGAGAATATTTGAAGGAAAAGTCTGTGTGACTTAGTTGAGAATAAGATGAGAGATTTTCTCTTAGGGGGTTTGGACTTGTCAAGTGGTAGATTCAGATCCTTCAGTAAAAAGAGTGACTTTGTGACGGTGGTGCAGGGTAAAGGAGACAGGAAGACCTTAGGAAACCTAGGCTTCTACTTTAAGGAAGGATCTCAAGTACTTAGATAGTAGGAAGGATATGATTGTGAGTGCAGCCCCATGGCATGAAAGGATCCATGTGGTAGACTTTCCTTAGTATGAAGAGTTTGGTTGTCATTATTATTGCCGTTTAACCAAGTTAACTAGCAGTAATCTTGTGGTTTTGATTGGATCTTTTATCATCTCCAAGTCAAGTGGATCACAAGTGAGGCATATGGTTTGTTATAAAATAGGCAGGCAGGCAGGCAGGCTCTGTTTGGTTTTTCTAAGACAGTGGACAAACACGGGGCGCACTATGATTTTGCCTCTGTAAAAAATCTATCCCAACAAGTTATGCAGCACATTTGTCCTCCAATTTATGAAGTGTCCATTATCAGAATGGTGGAGTTGCTGATTTTCTTCTGGCGTCTCTAGTAAGCCATTGTTTCTATCATTTGTAGGTCATCGGATGATGGAACTTGTCGAGTCTGGGATGCTAGGTATTCTCAGTGCACTCCAAGAATATACCTGCCAAAACCACCAGATGCTATTGCCGGTCAGATATTTGCTTCCAGATCTGTTACTTCAAAACTGGTTTTGGCAATGAGAATGAGCCTAAAAACTCTCAAACATGTTGCAGGGAAGAGTAGTGGTCCTTCAAACAATGACCTTGCTTCTAGTATTGCCCCACAAAGCCACCAAATACTATGCTGCGCTTACAATGCCAATGGAACTGTTTTTGTGACTGGTAGCTCTGACACCATTGCACGGGCAAGTTTATTCTCATGATCTGTCTAATGACATTCTCATGTCTTCTATTTATGCTGTTCTTAGTATTATACCAGTAAGTGATGTGGATCATTTGCGAAAAATAATTGTGCTATGGACTGTGTCACGGTTACTTTATTTTTTCTGTCATAGTTTCTTATGAAGATATATATGTATATATTGCAGGTCTGGAATGCTTGTAAACCCAATTCAGATAATCCAGAACAACAGGTTCATGAGATGGATTTGTTATGTGGGCATGAGAATGATGTAAATTATGTCCAGTTTGGGTTAGTTAATCATGAAAATATAACCTTTTTCTATTTCATTTGGCAATTGTCACTGGATCTTTCTTTTTGGCCAAGGTTTGGTCTGGATCTTTACTTGGTTTCTTTTGTACATGCAGTGGTTGTTCTGTGGCTCCTCGATCATCAATGTCTGATAATTTGAAGGAGGATAATTTTCCGAAGTTTAGAAATTCATGGTATCTTGTCTTTTTATTTTTTGAAATTTGACTGCATATCTTATGACACTCTAAATTGCAACTGTCCTCTTTCATTTGTTTGATCTGTGGCTTCTTGCTTAACCCTTTGTTGATACATTAATCATATGCCTTAATGACACTGAGATTCTCAGGTTCTGTCATGACAACATTGTCACTTGTTCTCGTGATGGAAGTGCCATTATCTGGGTGCCAAGATCCCGCAAATCCCATGTGAGTATCTTCTAAACAATCCAACAAGAAAACTGTCAGTTGTGAATTTGATGGAGCATTTTCATTCATTTTGCTATTGCATTGTCCATCAATCTTTTGGGGATTTTTGTTTTGAGGTAATTTTTTATTTTTTGGTTTTGGTCTCTTTTGCGTTTATAGGGAAAAGGTGGACGTTGGGTGCGAGCATACCATTTGAAAGTTCCACCTCCTCCTTTGCCACCTCAACCTCCTCGAGGTGGTCCACGTCAGAGATTTCTTCCTACTCCTCGTGGTGTTAATATGATTGTGTGGAGTTTGGATAATCGCTTTGTTCTTGCAGCTATTATGGGTAAAGGCCTACTAAACTTGAACATGTCTAAATGAAAATGTGATTTCCTTGTCTTAAATTGATGAAGACTTTTATTGCAGTTATTGTGTAGTCATATGCTAATTCTTTTATGCAATGTCCTTCTACTATGATGGAACCTTATTTTTTCTCATAATGTAAAATTCTCCGCAAATAGTGAAGTCACTTCCCTCTAGTAGATTGCCTGTCTTGTGATCCTTGGCAGTCTGCTTAGGACTTAACCGTCTTGACAAACATACAACGTTCTTTAATGACTAGCAATAAGCATTCCTTCTTGTTTGAGTGCAAGATCTTGGTCCTTCCTCCAGTCTCTTACACAATCTGGCCTCCTCATCTTATTGCATTTTCTCAGTTTGTAAATGAACTAATCATTAGTCAGGCAACTAATATACCCCATATATGTTTGTTTTTAGTTGTTTGACTACGACTCATCTCTTTATTTTCCCTCTGATTTCTGCAGGTTTTTCTTAACTGAGTACTCATTATTATTACTTTTTTTACGATCAATGCAGACTGTCGGATATGCGTGTGGAATGCTGGTGACGGTAGTTTAGTTCATTGTTTGACTGGTCACAGTGCCTCCGTAAGTAGCTTCTTGATCCTGTCATGTTTAAGTTATAGCAGTCTCCTAATTAATAACACCGATAACCCATGCAAAGAACAAAATAACAAAAATATTATACAAAGCAATGTTTTGTTTATTTCACCACATTCTGTCTGTCAACAGCATGCTTATTGTTCTATTTCCATTTATGTCATTTTACTGTTCAATTTCTCCTTTATTATGGAGTTCTTCTTAGTATATTTTGATTATTTTTTTTTTTTTTTTTTTGACTCCTCAAGCCTTATGGGCATTATCCCCACCCTCAAAGAATCTATCTAGAAAACATTTGTTGGACTAGAAGTATGTCATTTAGTTTGTCTGAAAGATAAATTTCCCTATTCATAAATCTCTGTGGATGGATATTACTTTTTGAACATGTCTGTCGAATTTGATGGGTATAAAGGATGTTCCTACATAATATATGATATGCTGAAGTCAAATTGCAGCCTGGCCCCTCTGGAGTAATTAATTTCATCTTTCTTTTGCTGCTGATCTCACAATGGTGGGCAAATCCTTGTTTATGATCATCAAACTAGAGATCTTCCTTCAACTAGAAAAAATTGATCAAGCTGGAAAACCCCTTGATTCACCTTCATCTTACCGAGAACCCTAGGACCAAATTGACCAGAAGCTTGAGGATGAGATTTTGGGAACTCAGTTCACGTTGTTCCAAACTGCCATTGAATCTTCAGAATCGAAAAAGTATCATCAGGAGAGAACTGCTGAAGTGTACAGGAGGGATTGATCTTTAGTTTTGCCCAAGAGCATCTAAAGTTCAAAAAGAAAATTCTCAATTGAACTAGACTCGCAATTAGCATTGAGACCTGAGGGTGATTTATATTCTGGTGTTACAAAGGGAAGAATCTAGGTGTACAAGAAAAATCATATTACAAACCCGTAAGAAATCATTGTCGTTGTAATGTTGGTGTCTTTGACTGAGAAGGAGTACCAAGCACAATCGACTGCCTTGTGATTGTTTATGGATTAACATCTTTATTCTGGAATTTCATCCAATTTACAGTCTGATTTGACTTAAAAGCTCCGGCTCAGAACTTAGTTGTTGTTCACTTGCAGTCTTATGTGCTGGATATCCATCCATTCAATCCCCGGATAGCAATGAGTGCTGGGTATGATGGAAAAGCTATTGTTTGGGATGTAAGTTCTATGGTTCTCAAAACCATTAATGCCAATGATTTTTCCCTTTTCGTCAATATGTTGCTTCAGATACTTTCCTTTCATTTGTAGATATGGGAAGGCAGACCTATTCGGGTGTATGAAATTGGGCGCGTCAAGCTGGTTGATGGAAAGTTTTCTCCGTAAGTTCGAATATCTTCTATTATTGAGTAATCGTTCTCTCTCTCTCTCTCTCTCTCTCATGCACATGCACAGAGAAGAGCAAAAGGCTTTCTCCCTTGCTGCTAGTTCATTTTTTTAACTTATATTTTCACTCCTGAGCCTTGGGATGCTTTCTCTACATGCGAAATTTATCATTCATATTCATCTGAGAATTTCTTTGCGAGCAGCTCATAATTAGTTTGGGCTGATTCAGATAATTTTCTGGTATTTGTTGACCATTATCAACTTTCCTAATGTTTGTATGAAGAGGCTTATGGAGTCTCAGAAGCCAGGAATAACCTTAGCATCAGAGTCTTTCATGGTTCAATCGTAGAAAAGATTTAATAAGGATTGGTTCAGAAATAACCAAGTATTACATCTTTCTTAGATTACTAGCAAAAGTCAATATTGATTGATTGAGAATTGGAGAAACAAGTTGATCTCATGTTGTTGAGTTGCTTGGGATGCATTAGTTACTGAACTAGTAACACGGGCCATCGCAGCTGCTATAACTTAATCAAGGTTTGCTGTTTCTGTGCCTTTACATTTTTAATGCAAAAGTAGCCATATTATGGAATTTATCAAGGGATGCGGGCATACTGCCTTTACAAGCCATGCTGATGCTCACAACTTGTCGTCCCAGTAAACTATAAGCAACTAAAAAGTCAGTGGGATTGGAACACAACTCACGCCTGGCAAAGCTAAAAGGATACAAATTGTTTGTTAATAAGTTACAGTTAAATCTTAAGCTAATTGTTAATAGGGAGGGTTCTCAAGTGAGTATAACCATCTTTGGTTTTCTCACACTGTCTGATTTCTGACCATGGATGTTATATTAGAGTGCCAAAAAACTGTCTTTTTGATGTTTGAAGTCTTTCTGTAATTCGTTACTGAATTTCTCCATGTGTGGATCGACGGCGACTTTCAATTTTATTTTTTGTTCCTCTGGTTAGTTTTGCCACTGTACGTCACTGAGTGAAGCTTACTGTACATGTTTATCTATTGAAAGAGCTTTGTTATATAGGGATGGGACTTCAATTGTACTTTCTGATGATTTTGGGCAAATACATCTGATAAACACTGGTGAAGGTGAATCCCAAAAGGATGCCAAATATGATCAGGTAGCTGAATTTTTTTTTTTTTTTTTGAGCTAGTTTATTTCCTTCACTCCATGTTGCAGTTTCATCCTTTAATTTTTCATAAATCCATGATTCCTTTTTTCTCCACACAGTTCTTCCTTGGGGACTACCGCCCCCTTATACGTGACGCTGTTGGAAATGTTCTTGATCAGGTGAGTTTTCCAGTTTGTGTTGATTATTAATGCTAACTACTGGTTGGAGGCAAATTTATGAATCTCTTTGAATCTGCAGTGTCCATTGTAGAGTGGGCATCTAGTTTAGCAGCAGGGTGTTGCTTGCTCTTTGATGAAACATCAGCTAAAAATATTTAATCATAAGCTGTTGGACATTGAATCACTTAGCAAGGGATGCTTATGCATTGGAGACAGCTGGCACAATAGTTGACCATCTTAGTTAGTGATGCTTTTTGATGTCTCACTTGTTTTATCTTTCTTGTTCTAATCTCTTGAGAGAACTCACCGCTCAGGCATTATAAATTAGTATTTCACCTAAACCTAGGATTCAAGTTTCTGGCGCCTCATATAGTTCCACCCTCTGAATTTACTTAGAGATATGCTTGCAGTACGGTTGTCTTAGATATTTACTTAGAGATACACTTTCAGTACGGTTGTCTTACATACAGGAGTCACAACTTCCACCACATCGAAGAAATGTCCAAGATCCTCTTTGTGACTCCAGTAAGTGGCTTCTTTACATCATGCTTATTATCAGATTGCTTAATTGTAGACATTGATAGGCAACACCATAATCTCTGATCCTCTCTTCCAGGTCTGGTTCCATATCCAGAACCCTATCAAACTATGTACCAGCAACGACGACTTGGTGCGTTGGGTATTGAGTGGCGTCCTCCCACCATTAGATTTGCTGTTGGCCCCGACTTTATTCTGGGGCAGGAGTATCAGATGCTGCCCTTAGCAGATTTGGAAAGAATGATTGAACCTTTACCTGAGTTCATTGATGCCGTTTTCTGGGAACCTGAAAATGAAATTATCAGTGAAGATAATGACTCGGAGTACAACGTTACTGAGGAAAGTGAAGGTGAGAGGGGTAGTTTAAGTGCTGGATTTTCCAGTGATCCTGAGTGCAGTGCAGGAGACAGTGAAACTGAACAAAGCCATAGAGATAGCCGCCGTAGAGCAGGAAGGAAAAAGCATAGAACTGAGGTACATTCTTTGTGTGCTTAAGTTGATTCCTTTTTCTTTTTCTTTATTTTTTGCATGTTCTTGGGACTGAATCTAGCCTCATTTGCTGTTAAGGTTGAATGGGTAACTTCGTCGGGGAGACGTGTCAAGAAAAGGAACTTGGAAGAGTGTGAAGGCTCTGTATCCAGGGATACTCAATATAAAAAATCAAAAAATCGCAGGAAATCTTCAAAGAGGCAGTCTACCAAAGCACATAATTTGAGGCCCCAGCGTGTTGCAGCACGCAACGCTTTGAACATGATTTGTGAAATCAGTGATACATCTACTGAAGGAGAAAATATTGACAACTCAGGGGACTCATTGTCTGAGAGTGAGCTACTGGAGCTAAACCCAAACGAAGAAAGAGACGATAGTGACAGGAACTTCCCTGGTCTGCAGAAGGAATCCAGAAAAGGCAAAGAACCAATCATCAAACCTGATGAATTGCCAGAGTATCAATCAAATGCTGGAAACAGGAAAAGATTGGTTCTGAAGTTTTCACTTCGTGATTCTAAGAAAGTTGTGCCTTCAGAAAACCCCAGAATGATAACGCACAATGATGCTGATCTGCTGAATGTACCTTCTCATCTTTCTCAAGAAATGACAGAGAACATGAATGCTACAACATCCAATGATGTAGCTTCCCGTTCTGTGAATTTGAGTAATGTACATGAGGATAAAGAAGTATCGGAAAATATTGATGACATCCTGATTGCATCTGCTGGGGACAACGAGAATAAAATCAGATGGGGAGAGGTCAAGATGCGGTCATCAGTGCGTCTGAGATCAGACATTTTGCCAACCAATGCATTGGAAGGAACTAGGGCAAGTTGTGATGTGAATAAGGAAAATGATACTGATCTGAATAGGTATGATCTGAGAGGAATTTTAAACTATCTTACTTCTAGAAGTTGTAGTATATTCTGGGTAACTTTTGTCTTGCAGGGGTGAGGAGAAGTGTGGAGCTGATGTACGTGAACCTGGGGAACTGAGAAGAACAGATAACCATGCAAATCTTGAGGGTGCACATACATTTTCATCAGCCGGCTTTCCCCCAGAGAGCCAACAAGATGGAAATTCAGGTGCAGTTGGAGAGGATCCTCCGCAAAGATCAACTATTTTGAGAATCAAAACGAGGGGTCTGTCCAGACTGAAAGCCATTGGAGTCGAAGGTTCAACCAGTGATGAAAGCAATACAAACATAAAACATCCTCCAATTGCCGAGCACATTCAAAACCCTGAGGCTTCTGAAGAGGCTATATTTGCTGAACGGCTGACCCCCATGGAGCCACTGCACTTGAATTCAAATGCGGTGGTGTCTGATACAGACTTCAAGGGGAAAAGGCTACAAAGCTCTGACACAGATGCAGAAGATCTTGATTCTTGCAGGGAGGAAGGTTTTACTGCTTTCAGAGATCCCGATGATATTGCTATCGACTACCCTGAAGTTGCAACAGATGCAATACGTAGAGCAAGATCCTTGAAGATGAAGGCAACTTCTACAGAGCCAGATATCAATCAACCACAGTTTCAACGTTAGAGGACATGAAACTTCAAGGACATCAAAGTTTGCAGAGACATCCACAAGAAAAGCACGTGATCAGCTTATATCTAAAGATTGGTTGTTGGGTTCAAAAATGATGGTCAGATCAAGGTCTAATAGGAATAAAAGGGGCGATAGTAATAATAATGATCAAGGTTTTTCTTGGGGGGGGAAGTCAAGTCAGAATCTCAGGAAAAAGTCATGGCTGACTTTGGCAGAGCATGAGGAGGGTTATCGCTATATACCTCAGTTAGGCGATGAAGTTGTTTATTTGAGACAGGTATTGTTTGATTACTTACAGCAAGCAGTTCTTACTAAGAATACTATGCTCTACTGGCTGCTTCCTTGGCAATTATTGATTATTTGATTTTCAGGGACATCAAGAGTTCATCGAATCAAGTTGCTCGCGAGATGTTGGGCCTTGGAGGTCGCTTAGAGGGAGTCTGAGTGCTGTGGAAGTTTGCAAGGTTGAAGCTCTTGAGTATGCCAATAGTCCAGGCTCTGGGGAGAGCTGCTGTAAACTGACTCTTAAATTTGTGAATTCTGCTTCTAACGTGTTTGGACGGACATTCAAGTTGATGTTGCCAGAGCTGATCAATTTCCCTGATTTTCTGGTTGAAAAGACATGGTTTGATAATTCTATGTTTAGAAAGTGGAGCCTTAGGGATAAATGCCTTGTATGGTGGAGAAATGAGAATGGGACAGGTGGAAGTTGGTGGGAGGGTCGAATAACAACTGTACAAGCTAAGTCGCCTGACTTTCCTGACAGTCCTTGGGAAAGATATTCTGTTCGTTACAGGACTGATCCTCCTGAAAGCCATCTTCACAGCCCTTGGGAATTGCATGATCTTGAAGTATCCTGGGATCATCCTCATATAGATTCCGAGACCCGAGATAAGCTCTTGTCCATGTTTTCCAAACTAGAGCGTTCAGTTGGCAAGAACCAGGTTTTTCTTCTGTCCCATATCTTAACATCAGTTTTTGTTTGCTTGTCCTGTCCTGCATCCAAAAAGTTTGTTTTAGAAATGAGAGTCTGGATGCTTACAAGTGTTCTTGTGCAAATGTGGCAGGACTACTATGGCTATCAAAAGTTGAATGAAACCGCTCAGAAATTGGATTTTTTGAATAGGTAACTTCCCTGTATCGAGCCAGCTTCTGACATGTCACTTAAACATGCAAATTTGGAAGTGTAATTTTTATGGATCTAGCAAGTTGTGGAAATTTTCTTTACAAACAGAACGGAGGTGGTTCAGCCACTAATATGTGTAGTTTTCAAATGGGCAAAGATGCCATAAGATTAGCCATTTTAATGGAGGTTCCGTATATAGGATCACAGCTGCTTTCTTTATGGTTCAAATCTGTAATTCTATGCAATTTTGTGTCATAATGTTCTTTGGTTTTGGGACAGTGGGTAAACCTCCTTTTTCGGTATTACTGACCTCCTTTTGTTCCTCTCATGTTTCGGTATTGCAGATTTCCAGTAGGTTTGGATCCAGAATTGATCCAGCTGAGGTTGGAGAACAACTATTATCGAAGAGTGGAAGCGGTGAAGCATGACATAACTGAGCTGATGCGCAATGCTCAATCATACTTCACAACAAACGCTGAGTTGTCTGTTAAGATGAGGCGCCTGTCCGATTGGTTTACTAAGACCTTGTCAGGATTTTAGATTATTGTGTTCCTTTTCAAAATTCACTAACTCCTAACTTTTTTTTGGGTCTCAGCTTGAACTACAGTTACATAGAAAACAATTTTGTCAACAGACCCTCTTTACAGGCAGATAGAGTAGTTTTTTGTAAGCATTTACTGGTGGAGATCAGAATACATTCATGAGTTCGTCCGCATCAAGTTCGATCAATTAAATGAAGAAGTTTTGACATTTGCTGTTGCCATTCCTTTTCCTTTCGTTAATTGAAAACCGAGTTGATTTGCGTTTTCAAATCAGTGGCATGTCTCCGTCTTCTTGTAGTTTCAGTGTGGCAGTGGAATCGGGCTCCATTCGAACGTGGTGGTGGATCAAAGATTTTCTCATGATTTTTTATATATATAATTAAAGGAATGGGAAGGAACGATTATCGTCGGTAATCCTGACCTCCATCGACACCACTAGCGGCGACCTCGCCTGAGCCTGGTGAGGGGCGTCCGTTCCATGATTGTGGTTTGTGGCTGGGCACCGCTGCTGCCGTGGTCACAACCAACGTGGTACTAATGTGGCGATTTGCTTTACAAACTCAATTTACTAAATAAATTATTTAGCAGAAGGACAAAAATAAGCAAAAAACCAATATTGCTCAAGGGTTCAAATGACAAAAGAAATTTGGAAGTTTGATTACTTAGGGTGTGTTTGTTTATTTGTGTTTTTGTTCTCGGAACACAAATTTTTGTTTCGAGGAACACAATTAGAACATAAACGCGTTTATTTATATTTTGTTCCCGAGAACAAAATCAAGAAATAGAAAAATTTATTTATTATTTCGGAAACACTTTCGAGAAATACCTTTCTTTTTCTTCTTCTTTTTTTTTTTTTTTTTTTTTTTCCTTTTGGTTGGTCGCTGGCCTCGGCCATGGCCGACGACCTCACCGAAGCATCGCTGGCCTCCGATGAGGCTCGGACTCGCTTTGGCTAGGCGAGCTCAAGCTCACCCAAATCCTGCGAGGCTAAGCTCATCTAGCCACCGGCGAGGCTGAGCCTCATTAGGCCACCGCCAAGTTGGCGTCGCCCAACGGTGGCCCGGCGAGGCTTTATCTCATCGGATTTGGGCGAGCTCGAGCTCACCTAGATCTTGTGAGGTCGAGCTCACCCAACCATCGGCGAGGCTCGATCTCACCAAACCACCGCTAGGTGAAGTCGACCTGGCGGTGGCCCAACAAGGTCGTTGGCCAGTCGCTAGCTATGGCCAAGGCTAGTGATCGGCCAAAAGAAAGAAAGAAGAAATAAAAGATAAATATAATAAAAATATTGAAAAATTAAAAGTTAAAAAAATTGTATAAAAAATTGTATAAATTTATCAAATACATTTCTATTTTTGAAGTATAAATTTTTTGTAGTTATAAGTGTGTTTTTATACTCAAAAATTATTCATTATGACAAAAACAAAAAAAAATTATTTATTTTCAAAAATTGTTCTTGAAACAAAAACATTATCAAACGCGCTCTTATTTGTCGAAAGCAAAGCGACTGTTGATGTCTTTATTTCTTGAATTATTTTTATTGACCAAGAAAAGCATCACGAGCCATTCTTAGACCGAAATGACCAATTCTCTGCCAAGAGCATTTCTCAAATCATGGTAATGATAATTCGTTGTTGCCACATCTAGCAAAAAGAGTAATGAAAAGATCAAATTTTTTGGAGTGGGGTCAAGATTTTCGGATCAGAATTAGATCAATTCTTATGGTCCTACGCTTCTTACGTGTGCATCGAATATGATATAAAACCCCAAGAAGAGGAGGAATAAGAGGGAAAGATCGAAGCTTTGGCGGCGAGAGTCAGATCCCACCCCAACCCTCGCCCGTCCCTGCTCATCTTCGGACAAAAACCCTTCCTTTCAGGTTCTCTCTCTCTCTCTCTCTCTCTCTCTCTCTTCTCTCTATTCGTTTTCACGAGGACGGAAGAGATTTGCGCAAGTATTAGTTAAGTTTGTTTGCTCCAATTGCTCGCGTGAGCTTCACTTGCTGGCGATGGCTCCTGCCCTGTTGGCGACTCAGTGGACTGATGCTGATGCAGCATCAGTTCTTTGTTTTAGTTCTGCGTGTTATTTCGGTTTTGGGTTGGTATTGTGTGGTGGCTCGCTATTATGAACGCGAAAGTGCGTTTGAGGTTATCCATGTGCCAGAGATGGGTTCTCCATTAACCAAAATTTATGGAGTGTTTAGTATTTACAGGAGAAGTTTCATGGTTGTAGTTAGTGCCGTTGTGGGGAATTACTTAGCAGCTGCAGCTGTTTGGCTTCTTTGGCAAAAAGGTTTGAGAATATGTATTCATTGTCTAAATGCGTTTGGAGTTCACTAATTGTGTTGAAGCGAGCAAGGGCAAGTGTGTTCGAGCGGCAAAGGGCTTGTAGGTTAATGAAGTGGCAGATTTTTTGGGGCATTATGATCATGCTACAATGATATGTGTTCTGTCACAGTGTCGGCATACTTAGGTTCTAGTGATCACTTTGCAAAATAGAGCTTACCCTTCCTGACTAGCGGGGAGAAAAATCTAGGGCTGCTCTAGTCTAACCTTTGACATCTGCAGGCATGGGTTATATGCATAGCATAGCTTGTGAGCTAGTCGATACCATTTAACTTTTCTAGTATCTATCCACGAGCTTAAGAAGAGTCGTTCATCTGCTATTGCCTTGGAAGTGGGAATATGAATGTTGTTTGTTATATATGTGCACTTGTGCATTTCTGACTACTGTGACACTTTAGTCTCAGTGCTCGCGTACCTTTCGCTTGCTACTTGAACATTGACCATGTCGTCATCAGGTTTTCAACTCCAACTGATCAAATGGTCATCTAGCCACTCAATCATTTGCTTGGCCAGTTTTAACATTTAAGTACACTGTTAGAAAGAAAAACAAAAACGTTTGGAGTATGACATTACCAAGTGTGTCGGAGATTCAGAAGTTAATGTTGGATTAACATATACAAGTTTGGGTGTTTGGACTGCGCGAGTCCTTTTCTTTTTTGAAAATTCTGGTTAAGTATGGTAATAGATGGAAGTGAATTTCATATGAGTTGAACATCCTCATATCAGAGTAGCACTCTGCCCAGGTTGCTGAAAGTAATGCTGCCAGATTTCTGTTCTTGGTTAATTTTTTCAGATTCTTTTCCCTTTAATAAGTTGTTATATGTACTTTTACATTCAAATGACAGAACTGACGGTGCAAATTGGCTGGCTGGCTGTTGGTAGGAGTTGCTCACCTCCAATTTGTTTCTAATCTAATTCTTTGATCAGTACAGGCCCACAAGTTCATGATGGAGGTCCAAACTCTAGGTGATCCAAAGCCGCTTGTTCAAGCCACGCTTCAACTTGGATCAGAAAAATTTGCCTTTGCAGCAGCTGCTAATGGTGGCGCTCTTTCGGAGCAACTGGCTTCAATGAAAGAGGAAAGCATGAGGATATTCAAGGAATACATCACCAAACATAATGTCCCCACTGATGTTCCAGATGACCTTGTCGAGAGCTCTTCAGAAGATGACGTTGAAGCCACCGAGAAGCCATCAGTGAAGTCAAAGAAAACAAAATTAAATTAATCTATTCATTAGAATGCCGATTAGAATGTGTACGAGGAGCTCATTTGACCTAGTTACTGTTGTAAACTAGTTTTTAAATGCCAATTAAGCGGCTGCTCAATCAAATTGCCTGATATCAATGTGCTTTGGCATTCTCGCAATTCTGGTTTTCTATAATTCTGGTATTCGATATATGTGCTACTCTTTCTTTGTCGTTGAGGTTTTGGAGACACAAAGATGAGGTTTATATGGTGAATCACAAGCAAAAATCCCGTTTGCTTTTGGTAACCCGCAATTTTCACTTGTTATAGAATTTGAAAATCACCCTGAACGTTGCCTCAATTGTTTGCAATAGGTTCTACGGGCTAATATATGTATCATAAACGTTTGGCCTACAATATTATATGCAGTATCTGGACAAGCATTTATTTAAAACTTCACTGAAGACCGGAGAGAGATTTAATTTTTGTCCTTGAACGAATGATTTCATGACTATAGTTCCTGTGGATAACCTGGCAATTTCACTAGAATCTGTACAAGTTCATAGAAACTGTTGATTCCTAGTTGTTGACACCTAAATTTTTGGGGTTAATTTTTGCTAAATAAAAAATAAAAAATAAAAATCATAATCACAACGCAAGGTATATAGTTTACGAAAATTTTATTTTTTGTTATATTTCTTTAAGATTTTTCACATACTTAGGTAATATGCACTGGGAGATGCACTTTTGCACAAAAGGGGAATTTTCATGTTTTAGGGTTTACATATTTAGAATAGGAATCTTATTTCGAATTTTTAAAATCAAAAATCAAAAAATCAAAAAAATCAAATCAATCAATGTAGGTTGCTAGATTTTTAGTTTGGATTGCATGTTTAATTATTTGACAATTATTAATTTCGAAATTAAACAAAAACAACAAAAAAATCATCATATACATGTCATGTAGTGTTAAAGCATATTTTGCATGTCATTGCATATTAGGATTAAATTGCACTTAGTTTAATTCTAGATAATATTTTTTCTTAATTTGTTATAAGTTTAGGCATTTTTTAGATATATTGCATTTTAGGAATATTTAGGTTAAGATAATGTTTTAGTTTAAATTAGGATTTGGCTCAACCTAATTCCTAATATAAATTAAATAGGATCTTAATCTAATTAGGTAATTTTCACATTTCACCAAATTTCGAATTTCATGAAAAATACGAAAATGTCATAGTTTAAATTAGTTTTATTATTTAGGATAAAATGTATTCTTTTAGGAAAAAAATGTCATATGCACATCATTAGGGTTAGATTCATTGAGATGCATGTCATTTAGTATTTTTGCTAAGCCCATTTAATTAGAAATTACATGTCATTAGGATTAGGTCATTTAGTTATTATTGCATTGCATATTGCATGATTTCATTAATTAAGAGAAAACAAAAAAGGAAATTGCGTGTTAATTAAAAATCATATCTAAAGTTGTTGATGTGGATTTTAATTTAACATTACATATGCTTTCGTTACTTTGAGGTAATTTATTTATCGTTTATCTGGGTGTTAAATTGGTGGATTGCGCACCCGCATGATCACCTCACATGTTAGGGAAAATGATTTAAAATCAATTCAAACTGCTTGCCAAACATTTTTGAAAATAAAAGAATGATACCAAAAAGGCATTAGAGAAATCTAGTGTAATAAGTCCCAGAAATCTAGTGTAATAAGTCCTCGATCGACCCACCAAAAATAGATTAGTGGCGACTCCTAGATAAAATCTATTTGCATGTTTAAAAAAAATTTGAACTTAAAGTCGCGAATTGGTATGGGCTTGGGAAAACCCGAATTAAATCTAGGCTTAACAATCCATTAGCCAAACCCTAGGTGATTCACACCGAAATTTAGGTCGCGACTCTAGTGCTGTTGGATTGGGTATACTTTCAAAAAGCAGATTCTGCCATCTTGTAAGGCAATTCTTAAGTTGACTGTACATAGAAACATACAAAGCTCAAGTCCATTCATGTGATGCATAGGTTCTACGAGCAAAATTTCAGATGCACCATATTATGCACCCCCGCCTCTACTTTGAATTTCAGTGATGGCTTTCATCAGACGAGCCCCGTTCGCAGGCTTTTCAATGTGGAAATCCATGCCGACCTCGAATATCTTCTTCACTTCGGTGCCTGAAGAATGAGCAGTCAATGCTATGATTGGCATATAGATTCCGTATCGTTTCTCCTCCTTTCTGATCTTTCTTGTCGCTTCATAACCGTCCATTGTGGGCATCTAGACAAACACGGGAAATCAGTGACAATGCCAGCTTAACATCACTTTAGTTATCTTTAGAAAGTTCAAATCTTGTAACCATTATCTGAATTCAACAAGGAAAATTTCTAAAGGCCTAAACATCTTTTGAGCTCTTCAGTGGAGTTTAAAAATATGATCTCATTGCTGACATTAATATTTACGACAGTTTAATCGTGTTCTAATATGACAGCAAAGTTTGGCTGAACTTAAAAATGGTCGTACGTCTAAAAAAAGTGTACCTGGCAATCCATCAATATGTAATCGTAAGGACGATGAATATCTGAAACTCCTGACTCCCTCTGTTCATCAATGCCCTCACGAATCAATTGTAAAGCTTCTTTTCCGTTTTCGCATAGCTGAACTGTTGCTCCAAGATTCGAAAGATTACATTGAGCCAGCTTTCGCATTATCTCGCTGTCATCGACTACCAATACTCTCTTCCCACGCAAAGGTTTCTCCCTGCGGGTACTTCCAGTTTCTTCTGCCAAAGGTTTGGTCGCTTCTGCATTTTGGACTGGTCTCTCCTTCACCTGTTTGCTTGGTCTTCTCTGCAATGAGCCCCCGAATTCTGGAAGAAGTCTTATCACTTGAAGCAAACGGGTCCCATGAAAGGGCTTGGACATGATGATATCGTCAGGGTCAATACTTCTCATCGTTGGCTTATTTAACCACACAACCTTACAACAAGTGCTCGGCATGAGTTCCTAAATTCAGTCACTGCCATGAATATTTCTCGAAATGGTTCAGCACTTGCGTCGACTATAAGTAGTGCGAAGCCCGCATGATTTTTGTGACTAGGACTCTTGCAGACAGGGAGAATATGGTCTGCTCCATCAAGTGAACTGAGAGATACGCCCCTGACTCTACCGCGAGACTTGCTGCATGAAGCGGATTTACTGAATCTTTCAATCCTCCAACTCCTGTCTGATTTTCCTGAAGAACTATGATATGCATTGTTGATGATCTTCATTTGTACCTTCTTCAGAATAATAGGAAGATCCTGCCATTGGCTAGCTACGAGAACTTCTATTCCAAGTCGTTCCATGTAACTCTGACAAGTTCTCCTCCGCTCTTCATTCTTTATAAATAACACAACAGGAGATCCTTCTGGTTTGGGGCTACGCACTTGTCTGGTGCTCGAACTATGGAAGCTCAGCCCAGGACTATTGGCATGGATGGTTAGCCCAAGATGATGCGCTGCTCCATAACCTCCGGCCTCGAGGTCTTCCTCTAATGGTTTTGTAGCACCAGCATCAAATGGGGCAAGGAAAACATTGAACCTGAAACACGTTCCTCTCTCACCCATGTCCTTATCCATGATCTTTATATCTCCACCCATGAGGCGGACCTGGTACAGTGTCTCAATTAGCGAAGGTGTATAGTTACTTATACTATCAAAGATGGCATGATGATAACTTCTCTTTCCATCAGATGAAACCCCTTGATCATAAGCAGCACAGTTTTATAAAGGAAGCTGTTTCCAATTGATCATAGCGGCTAATAGTCCTAATGCTGTAGTACGGTTACCAAATGTAATACAGAATACGGTTATGCTGATAAATAAGAGGTACAGAAATTGGGAACATACCAGAGACTGAACGATGCCAAGGCCCAAGCCAGTGCCTTCTTGTCCTTGAGCTGTTTCTTTGACCTGGATATAGTTTTCAAATACTGACTTTCGCATCTCCTTGGGAATTCCTTTGCCTGTATCATCCACCTCGAATACAAATTCAGCAGAATTAGGATTTTGCCGGAATTCGTTCACAGCTTCATCACCACTTTTCCTGTCATTCTTCTTACAGGATGAGCACATTAATCGTTTCCACCAGCTATTCCCCGTGGAAACCAGTATCAAATTTTCTAAGCTGGGTTTTTGAACCCATGCCCTGACCGAGATGTGACCATCATCCGTAAATTTAACAGCATTGCTCAACAAGTTAGATAGTATCTGTTTAAGCTTTCCTCTATCTCCCTTCACAAGTGAATGTTTGAGCACTGTGCCATCATTAGGGTCTAGAATTACATCCACATCTTTTCTCATGGCCACCGGATGATACAGATCAACTACATCTTCAAGAAGCTGAGCCAAATCGAATTCTTCTTCTTGCAGTGGCATTTTTCCGGCCTCAACTTTGCTCGTATCGAGAATGCAATTCAAAAAACCTGAAAAAATGAATGTTCAAACCATCAGTTCTACAAAATTCGTCGATTTGCTCAAGGAACTACAAAAGTTTATCGACTGGTTTTACCCATCAGGTCCTTTGCACAAGCTTCCATCTGCTTCAAGTTTTTCTCGAGCTCCGAACCAGGAGAAACTTCATCATAACTTATATCTATAAGGCCGATTACCCCAGCCAAAGACGCGCGGACATCGTGGCTGGCTTGAGCAAAGGCATTGCTCTTGTTCATGCTCTTGCTCTCGGCTTGTCGAGTTGCCTCCATTTGCTTTATAAGTGTAGCTCGCAAGTGCATCACCGTAACCCGAGTCCTTGCAATCAAGCATATGAGAATTAATATGGCGATGATCCCCACAGCAATCGGTATCACGAGAAGCAAGGGCATGTTCCCATGGCAAATGGAACTGATCATTGGATCGCCCAGTTATGACCATGAGAATCTGGGACTCTTCTGCATCTGTGGTTCGAAGAGTAGAGAATCCAACACGAAAAGCATGTAAATGAGAGACGTATTTGTATTATTTAAGGCATAAAATCAGAACAAATCATCTCCTCTTAAATCTTCCCTTTCTCAGCAGACTAGCTGCGTCGGTATGCCTTTGAAATCTGTTTAGGAAGCTAGGACAAGACATGGAAATTTTTTCACGTGCATGACAAGTATATAGGTAAGTTTATTACAAAAGGGCAATTACTTAGAAAGTCAATAGCAAGAGTGAACATCTACTTCCAAAAATTTTATTCAGATAATAACGATAGATTGCTTTTTAGCATTATCGACGCGATGTAAGTGAGCATTCGCACCATGCTCGGCGATAGGATAGAAATAAATCTAGTTTTTTTCTAATGTTACGATGGTTATGCAGATGCCTAAAAGGATTGTTTAGCCAAAATCGCTTAAGTCGACACGCTTGCAAACTTATGCCATCAACTCCCGACCGTGACTTCACAGACCTCTGATGGAGCATACCTGATCAAGTTCGAGGATTGATAGAGCATCGACTTATTGACTCATGACGAAAATTGATAGCTAAAAATCCATCTTCGAGTGCAAGAATGCTGAAAGGCCATTTGATCAAGTTCTCAACACAAGAAACTACATTCCAACAAGTATCTCACACCTTTGGATCTTCATGATGACCTCATAGCTAGTCAGATTACAGAATGTACCTTGAATCTCCTAATGGCTGATGATTCTTAAAAATGTGATTAAGATAGAATTCTACCATATGCTAGTTTTATCATGCTCGTTGCTCTTTTTTGCTATTTCCTCAGGAGACTATAAAATTTGGTAATGATATGATTACGTAGCAAAACAGTGGGCGGTAAGAAATAAAAAAGAAGGAAGAAAGAGAAACAAATCTCATTATGATCTTCATTACCTTTTCTGTAAACTCCCTAACAAGCGTATCTCTAAATCTCTTCCAGCGGCGTGACCCCACAGGAAAAAAAAAAAATTGAAAAAAAGAAAAATTTTAGAGATATCTTTATCTTTTAGAGAAAGAGAGTCATATTAGTTTTAAAGGATTACATATAATTTGAACCATCTTTTGAGAAAATAACATTGCTTCAAATCCTTAATACAAATTTTTCCTGCATATGATTAAATCCGTTGATGAAATTGTGACGTGGACAGAGTATTTCAGCACAATTAGATCGTATAAGGGCTATTCAATGTGCCTACTGAAATTATGTTTGAGTGAACATGTGAAGATAAAAGGAAAAATCCTCGACCCAATTGAATCAGTCTTTGTTCTTTAATGGAGTATCTTCTATACATGGACATAGAAGATATAAGTATATTTAATGGGGGGATCTGATATCATAGAACTGTCTAAGGAAGGTATGCTAAAATTACTTCTATCCAGTGCAAGATCTGGTACTAAATATTTGATATTGGAGAGCCTCTTTCATTCATTATAATTGGCGAAAGCGCATGTATATGGAAAGCAAAATAATATTTCAAGATGTAATCTATTTTTGAGAGTTTGTGTATAAGATAGGAATGATTCAAAGTTTAAAATTGAAATGCGTTAGGAACAGAATATAACGATTAATTTACGCAGTTGCCCATTGACCATACATTAATAAAATATCTAATCGAGGATATTTTTGGAAAGAAAAAAGGATTCTGATCTCTTATAACGAACGTTTGTTATAATAGTATAGATAGTATAAACCAGCTAATAATACAATTGATATGCTCTCATCTCTTGGTAGAGCACCCAAGTCAGATCCACGTAGGGATCTTGCCTAATTGCATATTTGTCATGCTTAGACTTGACATCACGTGTCTCCCGCTAGTTCAATATTTTCAAGGTAAATATTTTCCTCATTTTCGAACCTCCAACGTTTAAGTCACTTAAAAAAATGAGTCAACATAAAATGTTTTCCTAACTAATGAAGAATTTATGCTTAAACTTAGGAAAATGATTCAACTTTAAAAAATTAGAAATATTTTCCAAAATGTGACACAAGAACCCCAACACTCATTCCTAGGCCCTTGACAAGTAAGCCAGAGACTAGAGGCTAAGGGTGCATCAAGGCAAAGCCTGAGTCCAAAGAGGCCGAGCCCAAAACCAAAATGCCCAAGCCCACGTCCAGAAAGGTTAGCTCGGGACACAGGCACCCATGGTCAAGTCCTAGCGCTTAGGCCTAGGTCTACAAAGGCCAAGCTTAGGACCCCAATACCCTTGCTTTAGTTGCTTGGCTTCCTAGTGCCCTATGCAGGTCCGCAAGGCCAAGCTCGAGATTCCAATGCCCATACCTAAATCCCCAGTGCCTGATCTTAGGTCCATTGAGGCTAGGCCCAGGTCCACAAATTGTGGGCCTAAGACCCAAGTGCTCAAGACTAGGTCCCTAATGCTTGGGCCGGGTGCAATGAGGTTGAGCTTAATTCCACAAAGGTCGGGCTTGGGACCCTAGTGACATTGCTCAAGCCCAAGTCCATTGGGGTTAGGCTCGAGATCTCGATGCCCATGCCTAAAATCCTAACACCTGGGCCTGGGTCCATCAAGGTGGGGCCACAAGCCCTGTTGCTAGTGTCCAAGTCTCTAGCACCTTGGACTGGGTCCATTGAGATCGCCAGTCTGATCAGGTTCCTGGAACCGATCCCATCAAGCTTCACACACTCAATGCAACATTTTCTAACAAGCCAAAGTAAAAGAAAAAAAGAACTTTCCTATTCTCAATTGCAAGACTAGTAAAAAAATTGGACTCATATTAAAAGTTGAGAGTTGATGCCGTGAGTCAAGATCATAAATGAGAGATGGAGAGATGACTTATAGGAGGTGAAAGTGAGACAAGAAGAGCATTCAGTTAATGGATGTTGAGCTTGATTAGAGATTTTAGAGTTTTTATTTTTCTAAAAAAAAAAAAATTGATCAGAAATTTTTCTTAAAAATTTAATATATATTTATATATATTACGATCGGTCCAAACCAAGTGGACCCTAAAATCGGAAATTGGACCATTACCTACCGGTTCAATAAATTGAATCTAAGAATCAAACTAATTTCCTTGAAAACCACCAAATCCAGTCCGATTATGAGGAGTCCAGGTGATTCCTGAATTTTTTGGATACCCCTAGCTTCCATTACCACCAGACTATCCTAAGGAATCGGACTTAGGTGCCTAGCTCCATAGTTGACTCCTCAGCGTCCAAAACCGGAACCCACATGATCGACCTAGGGACCTAGAATCCAAGAAGAGGTACCCCACGCTCCCGACCCCGACGGCTGAATCCTTTTCCCCATTTGCTGAACCGCATCCTCGATGCCTAAACCTAGTCATTGAAACTTCAAGCCACCCGAACTTGAGACCCTAGCAGCCAATCTTGTTTCCCGGGGACCCTTGCTGACCAGACCCGAGAACCTGACGGGGCGGTCCCAAATCACTAACGACTTGGCCCCACAAGCCGACCACGCCCAAGACCCATGAGGCCGGGAACTATGGCAATACTCAAGAATTTTTATATTAAACGCATGTTTCGTAATTGCATAAATATGAGAAAATAGGCTCCATATAAAAAAAAAATAAAAAAAAAAAAAAAGGGGGGGGGGGGGGGGAATCAAAGCATTTCTAATCACTTCCTTTACAAACGTCTTACTGGCAAGAGTCATATTTCACGAGTAAATCAAGCCTAAGAATTACACTTTCATGACCTAATCCCGAGGCCCCGTGACTTTCGGAAAGCAAGAAATCAATTGGCATCTGAACATGTGTAGCTTTTTCCCTTACCTAATTTTCTTGTATCATTTCTTCTTTTTATGGAATTATAATGAATATTTACATAGAATTCCACAAATTCGTTTCTTCCATTACTAATTAGCTTAAGGAAACGTAAACGAGGATAATTTGTTCATCCCTAATTCGTTGGATTATGGATTAAGAATGATTATGGGCCATTCTTGAAGTCGCCGTTCAATTAATTTCTTGTTTTTTGGTGCTTTTATTTTACCATAGATGACAATAGCAATCTACAATGAGCACGTGCATTATTCATCTTTCCATAAATCCGACATTTTAATCATACGCATGACTTCGCCTTTTTCAATTAAAAGAATGAAGTTACATTTATTTCTCTGCTTCTCTTTAATTACTCATCATTCTCACACGAGGAAGCTCTTCACAAAATAATGGGAGCAGCAATTCAATATATTACACCGAATGAATGAAGAAGAAGAGAACCAAAAAGGAAAAATTGCAAGAATATCAACAAGAGAGTCAAACTATGTGTTGACGCCGCCAATCACTATCGTCATCGTCGTCGTCGTCATCATCCTCATCTTCTTCTTCATCATTCAGAGTTTCATCACCCACAACCTAGAACATACAATGGTTCTATTAGTACTTAATCCTTTTTGCGTGAATTATCGCATGCAGTACAAAAAACAAAATTCTTTTCTTTTTTATTCTCTATTTTTTCCTTATGAAAAAGTGGGGAAGAAGCTCACGTGGTAACGTTGCCGGATGCTGTTCTGAACTGCTGTGATTGTCCGAATCAATATGTACATGGGGACAACAATTCCACTCATTCTCAAAACAAGAACCTGTTCACCCACAAGAAACATCGAATTCAGGCCAAATCAAACAAGACAAAATTCCATCTTTTTCCCCTCTTTTTTCAAGCACGGGTCTTGGAACTTACGGTGACAAGGGCAAAAGGGTATTCTTCCGGTCTGCCGGAGAGCACATCGAGCATGTGTCTTAGAAGCAAGAACACCGTAAACTGCCCATGAAAAAAAGATGATTAGGAAGTTAGAACCGCAGCCACTTCGAACTACCCATTAAGCAAACTTTGTTGTACTAAAACGTGGAAATCGATAGACACCTAAGGAAAAAGGTAGACAAGAAAGATCCCCACCAAACTGGCACCAAATCAACTAACTCTTGGGCTATATGGACTTCATCTCTTTTCTTTATTGAATTTACGCTAACCCAGTAGGATTTCTAGGCCATAGATTGTTTTAAGTGCGGTACTACAGACTCCAGTTTGGTTGCCCACTTGCCAGGTGGCAAGTCGTGGGTACTGCTCGGTTCCTTCAAAGTTGTGGTCACCCAATACGGTGTTTATGCCTTAATTTAACTGTTTCCTCATTATAATAAGTCAATGATCAATGGTGGTGGAGCATGAATTGTGCAAATGGACTTACGGTGAGAGCCAATGCCCGGCAACAGGCGGCGCCCCGGTCAGCGGCCGAGGCGCACTCGGAGTAGACGGCTTCGATCGGCGCTCCAGGGGCCAAGCTCGTCGGGCTCTGCGGTTCGGGCTCGGTTCGCGGAACTTGCAAGCTATCCCTGAAAGGACAAAGAAGTTTTTCAGACGGGCGTCAAGCGTGAGATCTTCCATTGCAGGCGATGATCGAAATAGATAATCATCCGTTTTCAAATGGATTACATAATGCCACGAAGACTCAAACGAGGTGAAGTTCCAAGAACCCAGAAATTGGTTTAAAAAAGATTTTTTTTTTTTTTTATAGGCATTTTGTAATGCAAGCAGTCCCATGTTACCAGAATAATTAGTTGTCAAGCATGTCCGGCTTTATTATATGGACCTAGTCAATAAAGACGAATTCATTTCTGGGGACAGCATTCCGAAAGCGGCGCAAAAAAGGGCGGTGATCACTAATTAGAATGTAAAGGCAGGCAGAGAGAAAGGAAAAGACTAAATCGCCTTAATTTGTAGGTGATAGGCCATGGATTTGGGCTGATAAAGTAAAAAACTAGCGAATGAAGAGGAAAGTTACCTGATGGTGACAGCTGCTTCGATCAATTGAGACTTCTTCGAAGGCGCTGCCGTGTAACCAGGTTCGTAGTTCTGTGAAAAATTTACAGATGAAGAGAAAAACAGAGCAGATTAGAACGAACACTTGGCGTTCAAGCATGTGAAGATGGTAAGGATGGGAACGCGAAAAGGATGGCCAGAAAGCTCACTTCAAGAAAACTCCAGGGAAGATGGAAAAGAGAAAAAAAGAACGTGAAATTTCAAGAACCCAAATTTGTTTGGAGGGTAATCTTTGCACTCCACACATGCACCAATTCTAATGACATGAGCAGAGAGAAAGGGAGAGAGAGCGAGAACAGAGAAATTCAGACAGAGAGCCGAACTTCAATTGAGACGGATTTGAGACGATCTTGAAATTCACATGAAACAGAAGACGTCGTCTGAGAGAGTTTAAAACAGAAAAAAGCTCGAACGTTTGGGAAAGAACAAAAAACAAAAGGAGCAAAAGTCCAACTCGAATTCGCCAACAGAATACATGCACGGAAAATCACGCAACGAAATTTCATCTGAATCCCAGCTATCTTCCACAGGAAAATGGGAAAGAAGAGCGAGATGAAGCATGATCGTTTCACTTTTCGGTCTTGTTCTGCTCAGCAAGAGCTTTCCTTTTTTTTCTTTTTTAGAAATTTTACCTGGAGACATATTTCACAAGTCGTGCTTCCCTTCTCGTCGCACCATCTCTGTATACAATCCCTGTGCGCATACTGCGATGAGCAAGACAACATCAGAACCGCTCCGGCGTGCGAAACCAAAGCGTAAACGAAGGAAAAATAAAAAATATTCCAGAGGAGGGCGATCAAAACAGAGAACGGAGAATCAATAACAACAGCAACGACAAGAACCACGAGCTCGAAACGGAGGAGGAAGAAGTCGCGGAGCTCTCTCACCTTGACGGTCCCGGAACAGCCGCAAGGAGCTTCCAAGCTCTGCTCGCTCTCGAACTCCGCGTCGTGACAAATCCTGCAGTAAGGGACCGGGGAGCTCGACGGCAGATCATCCACGAACAGCAAGACGTCTCCCATCTTCCTTCTTCCTTCGCAGTCCTTCGCTTCTCTCTGCGCAGGCGTGAGTTATGATGAGGCTGATGAGGATGATGACGAAGATGATGATGATTCAAACTCGCTCCTGTTCTCGGTTCCCTGTTTTTCTCTTTTCCCAATCCTCCGCCCCTGCCTCTACATAGCTAGACTTTTAAATACGAAAAGAGCCGGCCACGAACTTCCGAAAATGCCCCTTCCATCATACGCCCACAATGTCTACCTCACCTTGGAATTTCAAGGACGAGAGGGCTCCTTTAATATTTTTCGAGGAATGGTCGATTTCGCGGAATCGCATCATTAAATTATATTTTTTTTTTTTCTTTCACTTTCCGGGGATTGTGTTGCATGAGAGGATTCGACGCGTGAATGGGAATCGGAAGGCGAAGGGTTTGACCGGGTTAATGCAAATGGCAGGGCACCGTCGAATCGCGACGCGACTGCAGCAGTCGAAAGAGACGAAGCGAGCTCTCTGGCAGGGAAGAGCGTACTGAATGGGGCAGGAACATGGGATTGAACCATTTTTTTCCAAGTTTTCATAGCTGTATCGGGCCGACCACATTTCGCTTTTGGTCAAGGTCTAGAATCTTCCTCTTTCTCGTGTGCAAATGGATTGCTGCGATTTGAAGGGAAGAAAATGACCGTTGAATGAGGTCGGGCGAGAGTTTCTTATCGAAATTCCGCCCCAATCAAGAAATGTTCGCTTTGAGCCATGACTGTCCAATTCATTTTGTAAACCCGAGGAGCCGTTACCGTCAGCCCATCAGAAAGTAGCAAATTTCTCCGCACGAGATTAACAAAGTGCACAAAACTCCAAATCGATCATAAAATCATTCGTACAAGTTATCTTAGGGAGAATTACCGTTCATCCCCCTTTTTTTCGTTTTTTTCTTTCTCAATATTGAAAGGTAATAGATTGAGCCCACCTCCCCAATCCGGTCGCGGAGACACCCCTCAATAATGAAATTAGGCGTGTCGCAAGGAACTGGTTCTTCATGGCATAGGCACAGTGAATTAGGCGGCATAAAAAAAAATTAAAAACTCGTGCACAGTGAAGTGCAAAGTGCAAATTGTTTTTCATTAATTTCATAAAAGTACGGAAAATGACATATACCCTCGCTTCTTATTTTCAAGATTTTCATGATCACCCACTTCCCAAAACCCATATTCTTCATATGCATGATTACCCAAAACCTATATTTTGTTCTCAGTAAAAAGTGCTTGTCATCTCATCATTATCCTTTGTCTAAATCGTGGGGGTCTCATCTCGCACAAGTGGAAAAGCCTAAAAGTCACGCTTGTATCCAAAAATAATGCAAGACTCGCTCGGAACATTAGGGGACCATGAGATTTAAACGGCTCTTATCAATCGACAACCCAAAAAATCAAAATGGAAAGCGAATCTATCTCATAAATATTTTACTTAATTGACTAGTATTTAACTTGATTGAATAAGGACATTTGATACGACTGTCATTTTGCATCAACTTGATGTTAGACTAGAAAAAGGAAGTTCATTCATGAACTTGCCTCTCATTTTCCAAGGTCCGAGATTTCATTTTCTTACTCAAATTTATCGTTGGAAAATGTGATTTGATTTGATTAGATTAGATTAGAATTTGAGCAGCCAGAGAGCCTATGCTTAATATGAAAAGTTGGAAAATGTGATTTGATTTGATTTGATTAGACTAGAATTTGAGCAATAAGAGAGCCTATGCTTAATATGAAAAGTTGGAAATATGATTTGATTCGATTTGATTAGACTAGAATTTGAGCAGCGAGAGGGTCTATGCTTAATATGACAAGTGCCAAAAGAGTATTCATGTACAAAAGTAGGGGAAAAAAAAAAGAAAGAAAAATTTTAGGATAAAGTTTAGCATCTATATCATTTTCGTGGTCATCCACTTCAACCTGATAAGTTCAGATGAAGGCTAAAATATCATTTTCGTGCCTAACCTTAAATCCCCAATTATTTTATTTGCAAAAATGATTGTCGCAAATTAATAAAAAAAAAAAAAAATCTCCTCCCGACCTAAGTGATGCAATTATAGTACCTACAAAAAATAATAATTCCACTTCTTGTCCCCATGCGGAGCACTTCAAATTTTCAAAACGTCGCCTCCTCGGGTTGGTTCAAACGCCGACCGTCCGATCCCGCATCGAACGGCACCGAGGCGCCGAGAATTTGAAAACGAGAAGTGGGGCCCCCCCGTCGGAGACGAAAGGAACAGGGGAAACGGGCGAAACGCGGTCGCCGAAAAGCTCGAGGTTAGCTGTGAGCCAGCGGGGCCCACCACCGAGCTCCATGACGCGCCTTTTCTTTTTTTTTTTTTTTTTTTCAATTTCTCTTTTTCTCCCAGAATCTATTTAATTAATTAATTGATCGCGTAATAATTCTTTTATTTTCTCGCCCTTTTGATTTTTTGCGGGGGCCGAAATGACGGTACTCTCCCCGGGGAGAAAAGTAACGTTTTTGGATTTTCCGAGAAAAGAAAAGGGACAAATATTTGGCGATTTGGGATTACGTGGGACGCTGACATTTGTGCTTATCCCCTCTCGATCTTATCATCTGTCCGTCGCCATTTCTCTTTCTTAAGTCTAAACTTTATGCATTTTCTTTCGTCCCTTTTTCTTTTTTCATATTTTTTATTATCAATTTGGGGCAGTCTTATGGTTACGCAAATGGAAAGAATTGATGATTCGATGGTTCGGCAATCTTTTTATTATTATTTTTATAATTTTTTTAAATTGTTTTTAAACTGCATTTTGAAGTTCGAGGGCCACTGAAGACCTTGACACGAACGTAGCAAGTGGTCGGCTATGCGGGGCCTCCACTTGGTTGCAGTGGCGGAATTGGGTTTTGCCCAATTCCAGTCGGCTTTCCCCGCCATCAATACGTGTCCTCCACGTACTCAGATTCGAAATTAAATTATTCTTTTTTCAAAGAAAGTGGGAAGTGATTTTTCTTTGAATCCTGGGGATTCGGCCACGTGGTGGCATTGGAAGATGGTTCAGGAAATAACCGTAATTAAAATATTAACCGCAAATCTCGTACGATCGGGCAGGGAGATATACGGTATTTGATGGAGAAACATGCTTAGGGAGTCGAAAAAGGAAAAATTGTTGTTTTCCATGTCATTGACCGGAGGCGGATTTTACAACCAAAAAAAAGAAGAAGAAAGAAGAATAGAGGGCGGATTTTGACCGGTCAGATGTTGACGAGGTTTTCCTTAGAAGCAAGCTTGAAAAATTTCAACTTTGAAGCTTGGGACGCACATTATACCAACATACGGACTCGAGCTCACGATGGACCGTATTTTTTGTTAGTGGAGACTGCATAAAATGATAAAAAAAAACTTAAAAACACCAAATTTACATCATTATTTAATCCGGATTGATGACTTTGTATAAGTCGAAAATCGAAAAACTCGATTAAAAAAAAGAAGTCATGATATAGAAAAGCTTAAATTTATGTCATTAAGGAAAGGGTTTTAACGCATGGGATTCTTAAACCTATATGATTAATGGTTCGAAATGAAGTCATTGTCCTGTAAGGACAAAAGGCACTCACCATCTCATTCACTTGCCTAACAGAACCTATATGACCAATGGTTTGAAATGAAGTCATTGTCCTGTAAGGACAAAAGGCACTCACCATCTCATTCGCTTGCCTAACAGAAAAGCAGAGACAAAGCAGTACGATAATGAAGATGGCAGCCAACATGTCAATGAATATCTTGGTGGGGATGGGTAATATAAATTTTGAAATGCATGGAGTACATTTGAGATTAGTGAATTGATTGGCTTGTGGGCAGGATGGTGGGTGAACCGCCGGATTGGAGAAGGGTTGCCTTCAGAAGCTCACCTAACGTCGGCCAACTTTTGTGGTAGGGGTGTGGCCCATGACTTCGGAATTAGGTTTGCGATTGTTTTCCAACAGAACTTTTAGGCCCATCTCAACCACGTTTCAATTTTATAGTCTAGTGTTCTATTTAACCTAAGAAAATCGAGCGAACACGGCAAGATGGGCCGGGGAATAACACTCTGAACAGCTGAACGAACCCTTTTTTGGGTCCGGCGATTGGACCAATCAAAATGGATTATTAAATTTATCTTTTAACCCATACATGATGGGTTGAGTTATTTATGAATTAGTTACATGCAATAAATGGGTTATTGATAAAACCCAACATAATATGGGACTTACTTAAACCTAATCTACTTGTATGACTCTCTCTTCATTCCATCTTGCCCTCGCTCAATCTTATGTTTGCTCGTCGGTACTCTCACTTCAATTTGGATATTATGAAAGTGTTCTAGCATGGTAGGTCAGTCAGGTATCAATCAATAGACTTGCAATATATGAAAAATGAGTTAAATGAATTTAAATGGGTTGGACTATTTGTGACCCGACTTGACCCGCTAGCTAGATGGGTCTACCAGTTATCAAGAAATGGTTCAATTATGAGCTGCCCGGTTTCTATTGATGAGTCTATTCCACAAAGTTTGAGCCCAAAAAAAAGCAAAACGAGAGCATAAACATTAAAGAGGCAACGTAAAAGAATACTTTCCGAAAGCAATCTTATTCATCATTGATTTGAGAGCTGTAATTATCTGCCCTGGGTGACCATCAAGTCAACGATAAATATGACAGGCTTGCGACGGGATTTATACTGCAATTACGCTATCCATGATATACGAACCTTCGTTTCCAATTGAATATCTGGGATTGATTGCATTAAAGTTGTAGGCCGGTTGGTTAAAAGTGACTCCCATCCATTTTTGGAGCTCCATTTGATGAGAAGTCTGGACCCCTAGTTGCTCCTCCATTTCAAGAAATCTCAGTTTCTTGAGGGCGATGGTCCGACTTGATTGCAATGGATAAAGAACAGTCCAACTTTACTCAAGCTCTAGGGTGGTGCACCGCCATGCCATGCCGACGAGTGTGCTCAAAATTATCCTATAAAATAGGTGGGATAATAGTTGATAGGATTTTTAATATTCTTAATAAAAAAAGTTATTTTTCTTAAATCACAAACTTCTTGAATTAATAAAATTAAAATTATATCTCAATATAAATAATATTTGTATTATAATATAAGAAATTTAAAATAACAAAAAAATAACGTTTTATTTTATAATTTAATCTTATTTGTATTAATATATTCGAATTTAATTCTATCTTATAATAATTTCAATAAATAAATGTTAATTTATATTTATATTTATCACATATTTTAGGTTTTTTAGGAATATTAGTATAGTAAGTTTACTATGTAATAAAATTTTATTAGAAAATGATGGAAGAGGAAAAAAGATAAAAAAAATAAAATAATTCAAAAAATGGGAAAAAATAAAAATGAAATAGGCAAGCGTGTTGGAAAAGATTTTTACCATCTCCGTTTGTACAACTTTTGAGTTCATTTACATTGATACGTCATTTTTACTAAATAATGTACATAATATATTATGTGAATATATCCAATTTTATTATGCAATTCATCAAATATTAGATAGGATATAATAAAATCATTGGACTTCATATCTTATCATATTTAATCAAGTCCTCTCATGATTAAAAATCTAAATGACTAAATATAGCCTTAGACTCCGTTTATTTCGTAAAAAATAAATGATTTAAAGAATATTTTTTAAAAATAATCGTTTTATCGTTTGAAATAATTATTCAATAAAAAATGTTCTAATATTCAACAACAACTTATTTTCAAATAATTTTGTCAACAATGAATAAAAAATTTTGTTCATTCATTTTTAAAAGTGATACACCGATTATATTTTAGAAAATATTTTTTAATTATTTATTTTTTACAAAATAAATACAATCGTTGGTCTATTTTCCTTTGATGCGACCGGAAAGAAAGATGATGCGACTTTCTAGGTAGATTAAAGCCTTTTTGAGCCTAGGATTGCTCCTAAACCACTCAAAATCGGATGAGGAAGAGGGGATAAGATGCGCTTTTATGGCCGCAGACCGCCGAAGAAAGGGACCGCCATCGGTCGCACTCCCATTTTCCTTGAGCACTTTTTTCACTGGCGACTTGTGACTTGCAACAGCACTTGATTTGGACCCTCCTTTTTCCTTAATCTCTAAGGATGCCATATGATGTGAGGCACCTTCCATCAATGAAATTTCAAACTTGACAATCTAAAGAGACCGTCATGTCTCGATCCAATTAAATTCAATGTCTTCTGAACGCGCTAAAAATATCTATAGATGATAGACACCTTCTAGACATGTCTCAAGTAGCTAGTCAAGATAATTTTGTAATTTATAGTTAATGAAATGATTTCTCTTGTGTCATGTGTCATCATTATTTTAAAAATCCAATTATTTCATCTTAAACATGCTTAGTAATCACTTTTCCTTTTCGAATAAGAGAAGCTTTGGAGCCCTTGTTTCAGCATGTCAAAGAAATAATTTAGTATCGGCTTTATCTAATAGACTAAGATCGTGTTAAATACTAGCGATTCTATTTAAAGTTTCTAGATAAAACCAATCAAAATCAAAACCCCTCTTTTTTCTCGATTTTTTTCTTCCGAGAAAATCGATATTTAAAAACATAGTTTTTTTTTTTTTTTGTATCGTCAAATCATGGTCAATATATTTGAGTTGGTGCATTCTATCTAGCATAGCTCCATATGCAATACGACATGGTACAGCCAGATATTCACTTGGGTTTGATTTGCAATGCAAGATGTCGACGCAAAGAAAATTACGGATGGACTTTGCTAGTTCTTGGGCCCCCTTGCCTCCACGAACTTTCCACTCTCCACAGCTACAATCAAAGTACAAATAATGCAAAATATATAGTTTTATCTGGACACCGACTACTTATTAATGTATATAATAAGGAAGTAATTGCATTTTCGATGCACCGAAATACATTTCAGAGGACTCACAAGCTTTTTATTGGGGTGTTTAGTAAATGTTCTTGAAGCACGTATTAAAAGAAAATGAAATAAGAAATGTGATTGTTTGATTTGAAGGTTATGCTCGAATTTCAACCTGGATACAACCGGAGAGGAGGCGACTAGGGGCTGCCGCCACTCTCAAACCGGCGGACGCCACCCTCAAACCCCTAGAGCAATTCCATTTTGCATTTATAACTTCTTAGGCAGAGAGGTGTCCGTCAAACTGCTGACTCTATCCATACATTGAATTTGTCTTCTTTCTATTCAAGACTACGAACATTCGACTTTTTTTTTTTTTTACGAACATTCGACTTTACACGAGTAATCCTCTGACGAAATTAATTTTTTATGTTATTTTAATCAGAATGATAATATTATTGCGTCCTTAAAAGCATAAAAACTTCGAAAAAGATAAACTTGAATAATTCTCCTAACTAAAAATGTTTAAAAAACTACGAATTAGTATTTTTATTCCACTAAAAAAAATTATTGAAAGATTTAGAACTAAATTTCTAAATATGCAATAAATTTAAGATTTTTCGGACAATTTTCCCGGTGATAGTGATGGTAGACAAATGCAGCACATCTTCTTGTTCTTTTTCTTTTCACAAAAATTTGCTTAAATTTTTCTTAAAACTCTTTCGTTCTTTCTTCTTTTTTGGTTCGGTTGGATATCACGTCAATCCAACGAGACCCCATGTAGCATTGCATCGAAAAATTAGTCGGATGACGGTCAAAAGTGCATCAACTGAAAAAAAAAAATTGAAAGTATACTAAATTGGATAATTAAAATACGTAGTATTCGGTTACATGATTGCAAGTCTAACCCAAGTTTAGAGACTGCGGGCAAAGTTTATCCGGCGATCGAGATGAGATGCTTCGTGATGAGGTTGTCCTGGTACTTGGGGCGATAAGGACACTTGAAGGCAATGTTATAGGATGGTCCACCGGAGACGATAGGGGAAGTTCCTGCCCGATTCGAGCCCCGACCTACATAAAGGACGAATGGACGTTTTGCCGGGTTTGGAAGTTGGATCGCCATCGATGGTGAAGAAGCCGTGCGAGGTTGTTCTAGCGTTTGCTTGTGGAGTTTGCATTTGAGGGCAATGAGAAAGGTACCTGACACAAAACGAGAGTTTCGAAAGATCTCAAATGCATTTCCTCGACATGGCATGTTTATGCATCTGAACTGAAGAAACAGCGACATGTGCCCGAACCTAATTTATGTCCTATTGACCATTTGGTTTCTTGCTAGTCCCCACGAGATCTTGGCAATGAACTTATAAGCATAATCTCTAAAATGAAAGCGATGACTCTCGTGATATTTTTTAAGAATCGGGGAGTTACGATTGCGAAATACATTCTACGTTTCCTATTTATGAGATTTGTAGTGGCTATATATATGTGAAATGTCCTTAAGGCCAAATTATTTAGAATGAAAGGTTGCTCAACCAAAATGTGTTGGCTTGATGATACAAAGTTTGCCCCTATCCTTATGGTTTTGAATTTAAGTTTTGTTGGGAGCATTTTGAAAGTAAAATTGTAAATGCTCTGTTTTTTTTTTTTTTTTAAATGCTGGAGGGACCACCTTGGTCGACAGCCGCCACATAAATCCCTAAGTATCGCTAGCGGGGAGACCACCACCCCGGTGCCACGCGTCAATCACCTAATGACCCACCAGCTTCCCTGCCACTTGCGTCGCAAGGGCTTCAAATCACCTCAAAGGACCCACCAAGCCACCACGGCCGGTGGTGTGAATGCTCCATGTTGATAAGGGGGGTTGCACCCTAAAAGTACCCAAAAGTTGAGATATGCAAAAGTTGACTCGAAAACCAGATTTTATTAGCATAACAATATTTGAGGTATTATAAGAATAACAATTTATTGTGAGTTACAAATTATTGAACAAATTATTGAAGAAATAGGTTCCACAATAATTTATAATTATTACAATTTGATTATTTGTGATTTAGAATAATTTATTATTCTCATAATACATTATAAACTATCACGTCATCATTTCTCTTTGAATATCATTCGATCGCTTAAAAAAAAAAGAGGCTTGCACAATCAGCTTTAATTTAGTATTAAGCAAGACCTCATTTTATGTCCCAACCAATTGAGAAATTCACACGTGTGGATAATTATTATTATTTCCCATTAATGATACCCTTATTTTGTGAAGTTTTGGGAAGGATTGAGATTCTATAATTCCAGTGGTGAGTAAATTTAAGTTTACCCTTATTAACCGTAGAGACATTAACAACCAAATTAAGGGGGAAGATTAATCCATAGAACCGACAATGTAAAATCAAGAAAATGATTAAAATTGCATTCTAAAAAATAAATAATAAACACATATAAGTCGTGAGCCACTACGATTACATCTGTCCAAGCTATCACCACGTTTAGAGGCAACCGGCATAACTATTGCTCGTGTCACTCAAGGTGGGTGGCATTGCCGAACGAGGACAGCACGGCACAATGGATGGAGTGGAGCTAAGCGTTGGCGGCGGCAAGAGAGGCTTTCATTAGGGAAGGAGAAGTAGGAATGAGTATAATTTGGGTTGGTCCGATTTAGCATCTAACTCAGGGATCAACTCATATAATGTTGGTACCTAATTTTTAGGACTGAGGATTGATCTTATTGAGCCTAAGATCAAAGACCAAACTAATCCCGGGTCCAACTTAGCTTCAGGATAGGATGAGTTGATTTTTTATTTCATTTTTTTTTTTTTTTAAAAAACAAATATACTATTTTAAATTACTTATCCATTAACAATGCAATATTGAAAAATCAAATTATGAATATCAATATATATCAAACATAAATATAAGATAAGGTAATAATAGAAATTTACATTTGTTAAAAGTAACAAACAATAAAAACGAACACACAAAGCAAGGGATAAGAGGCGAGCAGGCTAGCAAGATTGAGTAGAGAGAAGAGGGTTTTTTTTTTTTTTGGTCAAATTAGGGTTGGGTTTCTTTCTACTTTATAATTTACAAGACAAACTGAACTATGAATATAATAAAGAATGAGAAGCTAAAATTTAGAATAAACAAAATTATATATGATATAATATATATTATGAATAGGGTTGATTCGGGATGGATCAAACCCTAAACTCTTAGAATTAAAGACTAACTCACATAGCGTAGGATTCAAGGGTTTTAGGACCAAGAATCGATCCAAATTCCCTTAAGAATTAGATCAGGATCAATTGAGTTGGGCCTATTTAGGGTCGGTTTAAGGTTGATCCTAGATCGATACCTTAAGGAGGAGAATGAGGAGGGATAGGATGAAGGGGAAAAGAATAGAAAGAAAAGAAAAGATACGTGTTCTTTAAAAAAAAAAAAAGAAATTCGACAAGTAAATTAATTTCATTTATTTTTCGAAGATACCATACTTTTTTTTTTTTTGGTTGGGTTCACGAGATACCGATTCATATGGAAAAAAGTGTAATAATTTTTTTTTTAAAATCTCGGAATTGACTTATTTAGCTTTTGGTTGGGTTCATGAGATACCGATTCATATGGAAAAAAATGTAATAATTTTTTTTTTTAATCTCGGAATTGACTTATTTAGCCGTCACCTTCGTGATTTCGTCTTGAAAACCACAAAAAGAAGCCCCACAAGACCCAAAAAAAAAAAAAAAATTCCAATCCTTCCTCCTATAAAGCAGACGAGACCGGACGCCAGTTCTCCCTCATCATCTCCAAACCAGTTGAACAAGCAGAAAACCTCTCGATCTCTCAGATCTCCTAGGCCGACAGAAAGCAAGAAGGATTTCCGTTCGTTCTTGAAGGTTCGATGGACGGAGAGATGAACATGAACATGACGATGAAGAAAGAGAAGAGAGTGGTGGTGGCGGTGGACGAGAGCGAGGAGAGCATGCACGCCCTCTCGTGGTGTCTCAACCACCTCATCTCCGCCGACCAAGCCAGCAACGGCGGCACCACCACCCTCGTGCTCCTCTACGTCAAGCCCCCTCCCCCTGTTTTCTCCGTCTTCGACGCCGCAGGTAATCATCATGAACCGTCGAACCACACTCCCCTGTTTCTCAATTGTTTCGTGCTTCTTTTCCTTGTTCTCAGTGGGTCTTCTTTTATGGAAGCGTCGTGTAAGGCAAATTAGTGATTTCGATACAGAACAGGCATCGCGCTCTTCTTCCTTTCTTCGTTTCTTTCTCCGTTTCTTGAGTTGCCTCGCGCTTCGTTTTCTTGTTTCTTAAAAAGGGTTTTCTGCTATAGAAGCATGTTGAGGGAAATTAGTGATTGGGTCAAAGCGGAGCGGGTTGTGCTCTGATGAGTTCTCTTCAAGAACCGAATTCGAGGTTAATCAATTCATTCCTGTTGCAGGGTACATGTTCTCGAGCGACGTGAACGCGGCCCTGGAAAAGTACGGGTGCGACCTGGTGAGTTCTGTGATGGGACGAGCGGAGGCGATCTACAGGAGCTTCAGCACCAACGTATTCCTCTCTTTCTTGATCGATTTCAGATATTCCCATCATTCAAAAGATCGCGCCTTTCTTTTCTTTCATTTTCTTTACTCTGGTTTTCTGCGGTAAATTCATATTCGGGGAATTCATTCTGCAGATGAAAGTGGAGAAGTACGTTGGGAAAGGGG
Source organism: Eucalyptus victrix (assembly GCA_016097545.1). Lineage (NCBI taxonomy): Eukaryota > Viridiplantae > Streptophyta > Magnoliopsida > Myrtales > Myrtaceae > Eucalyptus > Eucalyptus victrix. Next base: position 11,592,777 of record CM027842.1, read on the forward strand.
AAGCGAAAGCCGTGATATGCAACGCGGTGGAGAAGCTCAGAGCGGACACCCTGGTCATGGGAAGCCATGGCTACGGCTTCATGAAGAGGTACCTCCACTCGATTCCTCCATACATCTCTTTTCAGTTCCAAAGGGAAAACGCAAAATCGTCATTTATATTCAGTTTCCTCAAGAACCCTTTTGAAATCAGCTGTCGTTTCATCGTGCAACGGCCGGCTTTCGTTATTGACAAATCTCTTTCTACCGTCCCTTCTCTTCGCTTCTCCTCCATTCGATTGATAAAAGGACGGACGATACCAGAAACGTTAAGGAAGAAAGAGAGATAGAGAGAAGGGGACCAAGACAGCTTTCTTAAATGCATGATTTTGACGTGGGCAGGGCTCTTCTCGGGAGCGTGAGCGACTACTGCTCGAAGCACGTCCGGTGTCCCGTGGTGATCGTGAAGCACCATCCAGCCGAGGATAACTGAGCAATTCTCTCTTTACTTCAAATTAGTATAATCTCGTTCCTGTCGTTGAAAGCTACGGAGTTACTGGTCTCGATCTGTGGGCGGTTAGATGTACATACGAAGCAGTTAAGAAAGTTTAAGGTGTTTTGCTGGTTCTCCATGTTGGTAATGGACAAAATAGGCCTTTTTACGAGTTATTTTTAGTAAAAAATTCTATGATCGTGCCGGGTGTGAAGTTTCGGTGGGTAATTTGCTGGGTTTCGATTCTACGTTGTGAATAAAGAAAACTTTTTTGACCCTTTGAAGTTTTGAACCGAAGAGACTTTTTTGTCGACTTCGACGAGGAACTCTGAAAAGAAATTGAACGAAGTTCGAATTTGAGAGGCCGAGGATTCGTGAGAGCGGCACGTGCATGGGACCGTCGCCGAAGTTTCGAGAACTAGGCGAGACGTGGATCCTGTTCCGACCTAATGATCAGTGGAAATGGACGATTCAACAATACTTCATCGATAAGGGGAAAAGGACAGTGAGATTGTTGGATGTCTTTGTTGGGATGCGCCGTAATATTAATGCGAAAATGGACAGAATCTTGCAATTTAATCGGCACAAAATCAATGGAGAAATAAATAAAGAACATTAAAGGAGAAACAAATAAAGAACATTAAAGACGTCGGAAATGTAGATATCTAATCCACAAGAAGAGCCAACAACGAACAATTCACTAATATTAAGAGAATTTGAGTTATAATGACTCATATGTTCGAGTGTTCCCATAATGTTTATAAACATACAACATCTTTGTCAGGATGCGCTGTGATATCAATGCAAAAATAGATAGAATCTTGCAATTTAATCGGTAGAAAATCACTGGAGAAATAAATAAAGAACATTAAAGATGTTGGAAATTTAGATATCTAATCCACAAGAATAGCCAATAACAAACAATTCACTAATATTAAGAGAATTTGAGTTATAATGACTTATATACTCGAGTGTTTCCTACACTAAAATCAATCCCATCTTGCTTTTTTTTTCTTTCTCCAACATGCGGCGGCTCATTTTCCCTAAAAACATCCATGGCTTTATTATTTTCTTTTTGGGATAAAAATGTGCAATATGACCCTAAACTTTTAATCTGTTCGATAAAGTTTTTGAACTTTAAACAAATGCTTAATGTGGTCCCTAAGTTTTTAATTTGTTCAATATGGTCTTTGAACTTTAGCTCAATTGTGTAATGTGGTTCAAAAACTTTTAATTTTTCAATGTAATTTAAACTTTTGCCCCATATATGATGTGGTCCAAGAATATTTAATTTGTTTAATATGATCATTGAACTTTTCATACATGTTCAATTTATTCCTTGAACTATATGAAAATGTTCACTACTATTCTTAAACTTAAATTATGAAAGGACAATATTGAAAATTTCATATAGTTTAGGGACTAAATTGAATATGTATAAAAAAACTAGAGACCACATTGAATAAATTAAAAGTTTAATAATCATATTACATATTGGGTTAAAGTTCAATGATCATATTAAAAAATTAAAAGTTAAAAAATTACTTACACGTTTGTTCAAAATTAAGGAATCATTTATGTCATTATCTCTTCTTTTTAGGTGAGTCGAACAAATTTTTTTCCTTTGTCCTAGACCCACCAAATACTCGATTTTTCCTTTCCTGTGTGCCTTTCAACAGAGACGTCCACGACTTCTTTGGAAGAATATCTGTGAGCCCCTTCCTTTCGTATATATCCAAAAGAAGCGCCTCCTCCTCTTGTACGTAATCAAACTAAAATCCAAGAAGTTAAACTTGTCAGAGGTGGCGTTCTCCAACGGAAATGAAAATCAAGATCCTTCGCCCAAAGAATACAGATTTGGCAGGATTAGAAGGCCATCCACACCAGATTTTTTTATGAACAAGATAAAATCCTTTGGAACAAGTCTAGTCCGATTCCATACACAGCTCAAACTTGAGACATAATTTAACAAAATAAATATACACTCTCACATGTTTTATTGCATAGCATCAAAGACTTCCACATGCACCACACGCGGGGACTCAATGAATCCCGAACATCTAGATTAGTTTCAGTGGATCTTTGCAGTGAACTAGACATATGTAGCTTTTATACATAGATGAGTAGATTGAGTCCTCTCCCTAATGTGGTTTTCAATGCCTGTTTCTAATTTGGCCAGAAGTGAGGATTGGAATTGCACAAAGTGAACAAAATGACAAATTGGTGGAACAAGGGTTAGGCATTGATTCCTAAAAGATGGGCATAATTTACAGGCATCGTAGGCCCTTCGTGCCGTTTGGCTTCCTAAGCACGATCAAGTTAGGCGCATTACATTGATCGGGAAACGGGACTTAAATTTTGATTGGACTGTCATCTAAAAACTAGAAAGAGAGAACATTAAAGGCCATCCGCTGCATAACCAATTTGACTGATACAGCTGTGACATAGGCCGGTCGGTATCAACCTGAGCCTTTTGGTTTGGAGAAAGTGTCCTCGTCTGTGGGTGAAAACTGAAAAGTTAAAAAGCCAGTCGTGAAATCTCGGGAAAGACGTTGATTTGGGTAGAGCTTTGGTCATTTTGTCTAGCTAGTGGAATACGAATCGGTCCTGAGATATTAGGTTTCGATATGTGTAGGTCCCATCTTGTTCTCAATGAACTGTTCTCGGTAATAACTAGAGTTGACTAGGGGCCATTGGTTTCGACCAAAAACAAAAAGGGGCCGTTGGTTTCGAGCCGAGCAGATTCCTTATACAAAACTTGAAATCTCTAATAACAAATTCCGTTCCCAGTTTTGGTTTAACGTATAATAAAATCTCTAAATTTTTAATTTATATAATAAAGTCCATAAACAATTGAACATTTGAACATTAACCAAATACATAATGTGATCTTTGAATATTTATTCAATATACACTGTGATTCCTGAATTTTTAATATGTATTTAATCTAGTCTTTGAAATACACTGTCGCTAAACTTGAATTGATAATTGAATATGTATCAAAAGTCTAGATACAAGGGTCACGTTTTAGACTGGACCAAAGTTTAACAATCACGTTGAACAAAGTAAAAATTCAATGATCACATTTCATGAACCATTTGTGCCCTTATCCTTTCCCTTTACATGATTCAACAAATTTTTACCTTTGTCCTAGACCCACCAAATACTCAGTTTCTCTTTCCCCCTGTGCCTTATTTTGAGAAATATCTTTGAGCCCCATCCGCCTCAGATTATTTAGGAACAAGATGGAATGTTCTAAATGAGTTGGGATCCATAAGCAGTTCAAACTCAAAATATAATTTATGAGAATGAATGCATACTCTCACATTTTTATCACATTGCAAAGCATCAAAGATTTCGCGTGCATTACATGTTGGAACTTGATGGATCCCAAACATCTAGGTTGGTTTCGACGGAGCTTTGTGGTGAATTCATAAGCGAGAACTAGGCATATGTAGCTTTTGTACATAGATGAGTTGAGTCCTCTCCCTGACGTGGTTTTCAATGTCTGCTTCTAAATTGGCCACGAGTGAGGATTGGAATTGCCCGAAGTGAACCAAACAACAAATTTGGTGGAACAAGGGGTTAGGCGATGGGAGGCCCTTTGTGCTATTGGCGCGTTGGGGTTCGTAAGCATGATCGAGTTAGGTGCAATACAACGATCGGGAACAGGGACATGAAGTTTGATTGTGCTGTTATCTAAAAACAAGAAACTGAAAAACATTAATGCCATCTGCTGCATTTGCAGGACCAATTTGACAGAAACAGCTATGATTAGGCCAGTCGGCAACAACTTAGCCTTTTGCTCTAGAAAAATTGTCCATTTCTGGGTGAAAAGTGAAAAAGTAAGTCATGAAATCTTGGGAAAGACATTGATTTGGGTTGAACTTGGGTCATTCTTGTCTAGTTAACTGAATCTAGATCGGACCTGAGTTTTCAGGTCTCAATTTATGAAGGTCTAAGAAGGTTTATGAAGGTCGCGACTTGCTTGCAGTGAATTATTATGGGTGATAATTAGAGTTGAGTAGAGACGGCTGATTTCAGAGTAAGTAGGTTCCGCATCAAAAATCTGAAATCACAATATTAGATTCTATTCTTGATCTTTGGAATCAAGAACCGAATTGATCGACCAAACTAGCTTAAACAGATTGATTGATTGGAACAATGTTGAATCCAAACCAGCTGGTTTTGAGTCGATAGCAAGATCGATCCGGAATCCACCTACCACAAATTCTTTTTCCTTTCTATTTCATTTATCTTTTTGTAAACCTAGCACTGATAACTAAGATTAACAGAAATATAAATGATGGGTGTTATATCCAATGATGATGAGAGCCAATGAAATTTGGGGTCCTTTGTGTTGGGGAAAACCAGATTAACAATTCACTAAGAATTAAACCTAATCTATGACCAATTTCTCCCTTAAATTGATCAAAATCACTTAACCCCAACAATCAGTCAATACAACTTCGCGATAAGTAAATATAATGTGGAAGTGATAAGGAGACAAAACTAACAACACCAAGGTTTTACATGGAAATTCAATGCGAAAAAAAAAATCATAGACTACCCACAAACTTACATTAGTCACTAAGAATAGTAGAATACAAAAATTGTTCTTCTCTAATTATACATTGGAGGCTTTACATCAACAATATAACTGTATTTCCTCATTGCAAAAGTAGATTAACATAAATGGAGTAAAAAGAATTCTAACTGCAATTGGAGAATTTGAAAAAGGTTTCAACTTGTAATCCTCGATCTTACGAACGATATACTCAAATTTGAATTGATTTCATTAATGTTTGGCCTTCAAATCGGTATTGCAAAGTTGCGCCCCTTTTTCTTCCTCCTCCCTTATTCTCTTAGTTACTCTTTTCTCTCTCTTCTTTCTTGCTTTCACTCTTGGGCATCACTCTTTCTTTTTTTTTCATTTCGAGTTTTCTTCTCTCTTTTTTTTCTTCGTTTTGTTTTATGTGTTAGATAGGCCCCACATAGAGATGGACCTAGCCAGCAAATCTCCCCTCCACTTTATATGGGAAGTTCCATCATACCCGCTTTATTCTACATGAGTCAAGTTTTACATTTGGTTATCATATTAAATACATTGTTGTCATGTGAACTTTCTCGGGTAAGAAGAGCTTCTCTTCTAATTTATCTTTAATCCAATTATATGTCACATCGACCTGTTTTGATCTTGAATGCAACATTGAATTGTTGCTAAGATGGATAGTAGTCATATTATCACAATACATAACAAGCTTCTTATGTTTCAAGCTCAACTTTTATAAGAATTTTAGCATCCACAAGAGTTCATTCATTATCTCCTACTATGATAGCAATATGCTCCGCTTCGGTTGTAAACAAATTAACACATTTTTGCAATCTTGATTGCTACAAAGCAATTCCTCTTACAAAGATCATCACGTAACCCGATTTGGATGTTTAAGAATCAACATCACTACCATAGTCCGTATCTAAATAGCCACTCAATTCAAATTTCGCATTTTCATAACGAGATACTTCAAAATCCATTTAATAGCGGTCCAATATTCTTTACCTAAATTTGAGGGAAACCTGCTCACAACACCAATTGCATGAGCATTATCAAGTCTCATATAAACCCATCGCACACATCAAATCACCCAAGGCCAATGCATAGGAAATACGCATCATATTACGAAAAAAAATATATTTTTTGTTTATTCACTTCCACAACTGATCCAAGAGGACAAACGAAGCCAAGATTCCGGCGGGAACCGACCCGACCCGACCCGCTCGGCCCAAGCACGCAGCTAAGCACAACGACCCACCCAAGACCCATGGGCCGTGGAGCCCGCCCCCGGCCCCACCACCACGAAACCAGATCCGGCCGACAATAATTCGCCACCAGTTTTTATTATTCTTTTTTTCTCTCTCTTTTTTTTTTTTTTAATTTCATTTTCTTTTGGCCGTCTCTGTCCCAGTGTCCCAGCAAATTCCTTGCTTCCATCGCCCTCGATCCAATTAGGGCAAGCGCAAAAAGCAATCGGATTCGCGGGCCATCTCCTCCCTTGCGCGTGCTGATCGCTAGGAGCAGCCGAGCTCGATCCCCGCCGTCTCGCCTCCCCGCGATCGCCACCGCCGGCCGGCCCCGATCGGCGATTCCCTCATCCCTTCCCCCCCGGCGGGGAGCTCTGCTGGGGGAGCCGAGATCGAGAGAGAGAGAGAGAGAGAGAGATGTTCCTGGTGGACTGGTTCTACGGTGTCCTGGCCTCGCTCGGCCTGTGGCAGAAGGAGGCCAAGATCCTGTTCCTCGGCCTCGATAATGCCGGCAAGACCACCCTGCTCCACATGCTGAAGGACGAGGTTTGGCCTTCTTGTTCCGTCTTGTGTTCGATTCAAGTTGTTGCCGGTTCCGGCAATCTGTTCGTAGTTGGCGCGGAGGCGCGCGGTTCGAGGATCTTAGGTTTTGGTTACGGTTCTGTTTGGCGATGGGATTGGAATCGGAGGAAACGGTGTGGCTATGGCTGATTGATGGGTCGCGCGACTGCGGATTTTGGATTTGTATTTAATTCCGAAATTTACGATTTCTGAGTATTTTCAGCTGCGAGTTTTGGCGTTGTTTCTCGTGTGGAGGCGGAAAAGTGTTGAACAGTGTTGGTATCTGAGGTCAAGGAATAATGATATGTTAAGCGTTCAGGATGGTAATATTAACTAGTTTAGTGAAACTTGTAGGATTTGAGCTGGTGGAGCTTAGATGGTTTATGTTTGATGGTGATCGAGATCGGTACATAGTAAAGTAGTTTTTGACTGGAAGGTAGGAGTTTCGATGTAACTACGGGTATTAATAGCTTGTTCATTGTTTCAGAGGCTAGTTCAGCATCAGCCCACGCAGTATCCAACGTCTGAGGAGTTGAGTATTGGGAAAATCAAGTTCAAAGCTTTTGATTTGGGAGGCCATCAGATTGCTCGACGAGTTTGGAAGGATTACTATGCCAAGGTATATGTTAACCTGAAGTCCTTGTCCGTTGTGCATAGCATCCAGCAGTGTGTCTAGTTGCGGAGATAATGTTAATGCAAGGGGAGCTCGCTCGATTCGCAAATTGGTCCGACTCGTAATTCACTTCTGACTCCGTGTTCGATAGCCCGACCGTAGTGATGTTAATTGTGGTTACATCCATAAGTAGCTTGGTCCATCTTTATTCCATTTCATATATGTCTGAGGATCCGCATAGCCCTCGATTTATGTGTTATTTATCCATTCTTACTTTTTTGAGCAACTTTCTTGACCCTTTTCATTTATTTGTCTTTGAGATACCTCTTCAATTGTTTCCAACATGGCAAATCTCTCTCTCTCTCTCTCTCTCTCTCTCCCCCTGTGGTGATGATTTGCCACAGAATTCACTTATTTTCTTCAAGTGACTAATTGCCCTATTTCTCTCACTACTCTCCTTATGATCATGTGCTTAATTCTGGCCTATCATTTTGTGAACTATTTGGCCAAGTGAGTGAATAGATTCATCATCGACTTTTTTTTCTTTTCTTTTTTTTTTCACCCAGCTCCTCTTTTATTGCAATTCTTTGCATGTTTCTTAGTAGATCCAGAGTCACTATATGAGCTAAGGTTCCTCTTTTCAACAGCTAGATCATGGCACTTTTGTGCATAGAGATCGATGTCAAGCATGACATATTGGGAAGGATCTCTGCTTCACTACAAGAATGGAAATTTATTGCCTAGTTTATTTATAAAAATATATGAAGTTTCCTATAAAATCTTTGAAATATTTTCATCTCGTTGGATTGATGTTAGGAATCGCTAGTGACTTTTTACCCTTTTATTTCTTTTTTCAAATTTTGCAATTTGACCTTTTTTTTTTTTTGTGAAACGCTATTCTTTTGAAATGCACAGTTATTGATATATAAAATTATTTGTCAGTTTTTCATATATTTTCAACAATTTTAAAGAACATTATAATTTTGACTGGAAAATGAATATGTATCTTTTTGCTTAAAAAAGCTTAAACAAACAGCCTCTTAGATTGGATTGATTGCACTATCAATTCAGAATAATTAAACTTAAGTAACTGAATCTTTTATTGTGTCATTTGATTAATGTTGTTGCAAAATAAATTTCTTCACCAATTATAGATCTAATTAAAATTCTTTTTCTTTCCGTAAACAAGGAACTTTTCAAGACCAATGATATTGTTGGAAGTTTTGCAATGTCTGTTTTTCATATGGTGTTTCAAATGAGGAAGTCATTCAGGTAAAATGAGGAATTCAGAGTGCATTGTTTCTCTAAGCTGTCTCTTTGGTTTTAACATGCTTAACAAAGTGAAAATGATCTTTGTAAAGGATAAGTTGTTTTCATAATTACATGTGCATTCACTGATTGAATGTGCTTTCGGACATGATGCTTTAGTTACCATTCATTCAATTTTCTTTCTCTTTTGTGCGTTTATGCACCTGTTAGCTGTCTTCTGGTCATATTTTCTAATTTACTAATTGGGTATTACCATGCTTGGGTTCTTTATGTAAAATGCCATTTCTAGTGGTATGGGCAAATAACATCTTCTGCTTCATAGGTGGATGCCGTTGTCTACCTGGTTGATGCTTATGACAAGGAGAGGTTTGCAGAATCAAAGAAGGAACTGGACGCACTCCTCTCTGATGAGGCCCTTGCGAATGTTCCGTTCCTTGTATTGGGAAACAAGATTGACATACCATATGCTGCCTCTGAAGATGAACTGCGATACCATCTTGGTTTGACCAACTTCACCACTGGAAAGGGAAAGGTAAATCTAGCAGACTCAAATGTCCGTCCCCTAGAGGTATTCATGTGCAGCATCGTTCGCAAAATGGGCTATGGCGATGGTTTCAAGTGGCTTTCTCAGTACATTAAGTAGGTATCGATCCAGATGATGCAGTACGGCGTCCCCTGAAAAAAAGTCTGTTCAGCATTCACCCTCCTGTTGTTTTAGGACAGTGTTGGCTTTAGACTGGATATATGTTGTGAATGTGTTTGGAAGAAGGAATTGTTGTTCTCTCTGTAAAATTTACTTGTGGCAACGGGGTAGTCTCTCTGGTATTGTAGTTTGCTGATCAAGTTCTCTATGCCTTGCTATAATTGGAACATACGGTTCTATTTTTTGTTGCCAAAAATGCGCCTCTTTAGTTGTATCTACATTTGATAATTGAAACCAATACAAACAGGCCTTTTTTCTCTGGAAAAAGAAAGTATATCAAGTAACTTTAATACCACTTTATGAGCTTCAAGTTATGCAATCTCTCTCTTTCTTTGCCTTGATTCTGAATCTATCCCAAATGTGTTTCGTTGATTGATCCGTTGCGGTTGACGAGGTTGACTGTGCAGACTTCCAGGACGTTGAAGAGAGAAAGTAGCAACAATGGAAGCTGTTATGAACAAGGAAAAAGGCATTTCAAGAGTAATTTCGAGAGAAAAATACTTGCATGGAGTTCTAGATGTGTAGAATAAGGGCGTGTTTGGTCATTTGGTGTGTTTGATCATTTGCCAATCTGTAAGAGTGTGTTTAGTATCGATTTTGTTCAAAAAACAATTTTTATTAGAAATTTTTTTTTTAGTCTACTTTCAAAATAATTTTTGAGCAAAAAAACGTGTTTGATAAATATTCAAAATTTATAATATTGAGATAAAGATAGAAATGTATTTGGTAAAATTTTTTGTTTTTTGTTTTTTTACTATTTTAATATTTTTAAATATTTTTTTTTTTTTTTCTCTTCTTCTACCTCATTCTTTGTACTGTGGTTGACGATCGACTGGGCGAGATCCAATGAGCTCCTCGATGGCTCACCTGGCCAAGGTAAGCCTCGGCCTAACTAGATCTAGGCGATGCCAAGCCTCATTGGCCATCGGTGAGGCTCAACCTCACCAGGCCATCGTTAGGCGACATCCACTTGGAGGTGCCTCAATGGTGGTTGGGCGACGCTCAACCTCACAAGGTTGACCTCACCCAACCATGGTGAGGCTCGTGTGGCGTCACTGAGGCCGGACAACACTCTGGCAACCAGCCAAAAGGAAGAAGAAGACAAGGAAAGAGAAAAAAGAAAAAGAAGAAAAAGGAGAAAAGAAATTAGAATTGATTCTAGGAATTATTTTAGGAATAAAAAGTAACTTTTTTCTATTTCTTGATTTTGTTTTAAATTTATTCCCAATAACCAAAAAAAATTGATTTTTGTTCATGAAAATAAAAAATTTACTAAATGAATTTCTCTTTTTTTATCTCAAGAATAAAAAAATAGAATTAGTTATTTTCGAGAATATTAACAAACAGGCTCTAACAATTTCTATTATTTTATTTTTGAGGATAAATTTGAAATAAAATTAAGAAGTAAAAAAAAGTTGCTTTTTTCTTTTAGAAAACAAATTCAAAATTAAGCAACTCAAAATCTCTTTCTTTTCTCTTCTTCTTTCTTCTCTCTTCTTCTTCCACCATGTCACCATCACTGCCGTCACCGTCCACTAGCCAGGCAAGGTCTGACCGATGAGGCATGGCCTTGCTGGGGGACCCCTAACGAGATCTAGTCGATTGTCAGCCGATCATCAATTATCTCAGGATTGGCAACTGGCCATAGGTTAAAGAAAAAAAAAAAAAAGAAATAAGTAATACGATTATTAAAAAATTAAAAGAAAATGATTTGTATTAGAAATTTTGAAAATAATACCAAATGTAATTCTATTCCGGGAATAGAAATTTGAGACAATTACTATTTCTGAAGAGTTTCTAAGCAAAATGTGTCACAACTATTTCTAGAAGAGTTTTTTTTTTTTTTTTTTTTTTTGGTGACCCGGGAACCTCCGAACGCCGCTTCGCGGGAGAGTAAATCCGGAGCGCCGGGGCCCCCACCCGACCCCCAAGCGCGGGTAAGACGCGTTATGCATTGAAGCATCGCTTCCACGGAGGTTCGAACCCTTCCCCCCGCGTTTGGGGTACCAAGCCCTAACCAACGCTTCCACCGCGGGCGGTGGTACTATTTCTAGAAGAGTTTCTAAGCAAAAATAACCGTTTGATAATGACACAAAATTTCTTCCTTTTGAACGGCGGACGGCGGATAGCGGTGACGACGTACAGCGGCGGCGGGCGCGGATTGGCGACGGTGGTGGCGAGGGCCAGCGGGCGAGCCAACCGATGGATGATGGTCGAAAGTAGCAACGGATGAAGGACCGGTTGACGAACGATGAGAAATTTTTTTATTTCTCATTTTTGTTCCGAAATAGAGAAGTAGAAAATTTCTATTATTTCAAACCTCTATTTCAAAAATAGAAAAACGGAATAAGTTTATCAAACGGATTTCTATTCCGAAACAGTCGGAATAGAAAAATTGTTTCCGAACGAAATAAGCAGTTGTCATGCATCCCCTAAACGTCTTCAAATGCTTAAAAATTGTTCTCAAGAACAAAATAATTTTTTATTATTTATAATTAGAAATTATTCCCAAAAATATAATGATCACCAAACGCACCCTAAAAACACTAGACAATCTTTTCATTTTCTTTTCTTCGTGGGGAAAAAGCCTTCATTTTCCCTACCGCTGTCCTTTTTGCTGAAATTTAGTGCTTGATTTGCAAAATGTTTGGGAGAACTGATGCGCTTAACCTTTGGTTGAGGAGAATCGATGAACTTCGCGTTGGTCTTTTTGTTTCTTCTTCCACCTTTGGTTTTGCATGCCCTAGTCAGATATGCTCGACTTGATTTAAGTACTTGTCCGGTGATCTTCCGATGCAGACAATTGATTTTGAATCTGATGCCTTTAAACATGTAATGATGTGCGATAAGTGAGCTGCAGTGGAGTTCCAAGTAAAAACTTAACCGATTGAAGGGAAAAAATACCATGACATGATGGTCAATTGGCGAATTAATCCTCACGTTCAGATAAGTTGAGCTTCCATGAATATGCCTTCCAAGATTTTACTTGGTACACGGGATGAGATGGTCCATCGTCAAAGATAAATGTGTCACAATGGGTCAGATTCGTTTATTTAATACATATTTAATGAGCTAGGTCCTATCTAGGTTAGGCAAAATATGAAAAATGGGTCATGATGGATTTGCAGTTACAAAGCCCAATATAAAATGAGTTTTAATCGGTCTAAATTATGTCCATGCCCAACCCACCTGAGTTTGAGACTCCCCCCCCCTCCCTCCCTCCCTCCTCTTCAACTAAATGATCGCAGGCAATCAACTCGGTGCAGTGCTCTGTATCATCATTTTGAAGACGATGGTTCAAGAAGAGCGAGTTAAAGGTGAAGCTGCGGGGGCAGGAGAGGGGGAGGCAAGGAAAGCTGGGTATTGCCATGGAGATCTTTGCCGTGACGCGGTCATTCTTGGTGGAGCAGGTCAAGAAGCACAATGGGGATACTCTGGAGCATAAAATAGATCAAAACGAGGTAATGCAAGGCTGACTGAGCCTGAGCCTTAAATGACCAATGCCCAAGTTCTCAACATCGCCAATCATCCGTTCTTCCACGAATGACAGTAGTAATGCGAATCTTTCTAGGACACGCCGATTTGGATTTACACGGCGTGCGTCGACGCATGTCGTATTGCGATCCCATCGATGCGTCTTCGCCACAAGAAAAAAAGGCCAACCGAGGGAATTCGAACGAATCGAAAGGAGTCAAGACGGGTGGTGCTAGTGGTGTCGACGACTCCTCCCGAGGCCACATGCCTCCACCAACACGAATTTGACCAAAAATCCACATCGGAACCCACGCCCCCATTCCCAATCCTGTCGAGGCTGGCATGCCATGGATGATTGGACCAGATCCGCGTCTCCAACACCGACCTTAAAACTCCTCTTTGACATGTCTCTCCTCTCTGTCCATAATTGAAGTCAAACCCTCTCTCCATTGCCCCTTTGACTCTTTTCCTTGCACTTTCCTCTCTTGTTCTCTCCTTTGACTCCTCTCCACGACGCAACCTATTTAACGACTCCATTCATCGCCATGCTTCCTCCAACCCTCGCAACAACGAAGTTGGCGTTCAAGGTTAAAAGAAAAAGGGATTTCAACGAACGTGGCCATGGGTAATCTCCCTTCTTGTTGCGCCCGACCATGCCGTAAAGAAGCGGCGCTCTTCGATCCTGACGGGAAGCTCTGGCGACTCCCCACCCCCGTGAAAGCGGCCGAGGTCATGCTCGAGGTGCCGGGGCACATCGTCGTGCCAGTCGAGGAGATATGGAGGAGCCAGCGTATCGTGGCTATGCACGCCGATGACGAGCTCGCGCTGGGGAAGGCGTACTTGGCGGTGCCTGCGCGTCAGATGAATCGCAAGGTGGACGAGGTGGAGTTGGCAGCGATAGAATCGACGCTGAAAAGGAAAAGGATAGGTACTGGCAAGCAAGGCGAGGCGAAGACGATGAAGAGTAAGGAGGGACTTTGTATGTAGCTATTTTGGAGAAAGAGAAGGGCGACGGCGGCGGCGGCACGGGCGGCAGTTTCAACCCTCAGTTGATTAGTTGCGGTCGGAGACGGTGGAATCCTGTGCTGGAGCCCATCTTAGAAGACAACTAGGACCATGGATTCTTCTTCTCTGTTCCGTTTGGAAGATCAAAAGTTCTAGAGATCTTTCCTTTCCTCTCTCTGGCAAATGATAAAGGGAGTTGGGTTGTTCTCGAGCCAAGTTAAAGTTAACCTCTATATAGAACTTATAATGCCGGACATGCTATGAAACGATCTCTGTTCCGATGTAACGAACAATATTGGTAGAGCAGACGAAACCAAAACGACTTGAGCAAGGAATAAACGCGGAAAAGTAAATTCGACACGGCGGACTTAGGCGGCTTGGCAGTACGCCTACTTTATAGGTAGAGATCCGTGGCATGACTTCACAAATATTTTCTCAATCCCGACTGTACCCCGATAAGCCCCACAAGAATTACTCAAGATAATCTCCCACGATAGATTTCTTTCCGGCGGACATCGCGGAAGTACATTTAGAAACCAAAGTGAATCATCGCGCAAACGATCATTCCATCTTTAGGCAAGCTCCTTGACATAAGCAAGTGATAGAAATAGGGGCAATCGAAGAGCAACGACTCCATGAAAACATGATGTTGTTCAGGTGGATCAGAGAATGGATGGTCCACCTAGTCTTTTTACATTCGATTGACTTGTTCTAATCACAGAAAAAAAAAAGTAGTTTATATATGATAATCTTTTCTAATAGCGCATGTGGAACGCTAGTGAAGTTGTAATTGGACCGCCCCAGTTCAACTCCTGCACCGCCATCTAATGTCTCTCCGAAATATATTTAAAAACCAATCTACTCATTTTCTGGAAAAAGAACCGAGTTGTTAACAACAGTAACAGTTGAACCGTTCCTTGACTTCTTCCTCCACTAGTTTTAGGTAGAGAGCAAGATTTAGGAGACCAAATTATCTCTGAAAAGGACCACAGCGAGCTAAACAGCGACGTAAGTTAAATATACAAAACTGAATGAATATTTGGCCAACCTAATTAGCTACCGGAGGTGTATGTGTTTGGAGCTTGCGGATCAAATGTTTCATTCCATCGGTATAATGTCCATCACAAATGCGATCACAAAATTTTCAAGTCAATTTGATTTTTATTATCTGAAACGAACTTTCGGAGCGCAAAACTCTGAAAACTGCCATTAGAAGCCTATGAAGCGCACTAGAAATTTGTCAAATTCAATTGAACTTAGGGAAACCCATTAGGGCAAAGATACTAATTAGAAACCTTAGTAGGAGAATGAATGATATCATGGACCTTGGTGTTTATTTGAATGTAGGGTCAGATCGTATACAAACCCTAAACCAACGACCTTGTCTTCGGTTATTACCAAGTCCACCCACATCACCAGATGGAGCCGTTTAACCAACACCTCCTACACATTCCTACGTCGACTCGTTCTTTAAACCTGCATATAATGCCAACGCATCCCCTCACCAAATACCTTTATAACCGACCTGACATTCTCTCCTTTCGATCCGTTTTGTCCCCAGAAAAAAGCTTGGCAAACTCTCTCTCTCTCTCTCTCTCGTCATGGGAAACCAAGAGTCTAGCAACCATTCCTCCTCGGGGGGCGGCGGAAAGGTCATCTTGTGGGACGGCACGGTGCACCGGCTGGAGGGCCCCGGCCTCACTGCAGCCGAGCTCATGCTGGAGCACCCGCAGCAGGTTGTGGTCGAGTTCGACTCCAAGGCGAGCGGGAAGAGGCCGACCCCGTTGCCCGCCGACCAGGAGCTCGACCCCAGGAAGATCTACCTCATGCTCCCCGTGAAGAGGGGGAAGCCTGTGTCACTATCTGGCGAGGAGGCCCGGCACGTGCTCTTTGCGGCGAACTCGGCCCTGCAGTCGAGGTCCCTCCTCACTTCCTCCTCAAGGTTCTTGCCATTGTTAGCACGGATGTGCATCATTGGCCCCGGAGGCGCGACGGATACGACGAGCACATGCCGCGAGAGCCAGATCAGGAGGGCGAGATGAGCGTGGCCAAGAGGTGCGCCGTAGCAGACCCGTTCATGTCGGAGATCATGGACGGCACGCCGGAGTACTTGAGCAGGCAGCTCTCGGGGAAGGGATGGAAGCCGAGTCTAGACACCATCAAGGAGAAGAGGATCGAGAAGAAGGTGCCTTACTGGCTGTTCTAGTCACATTCAGAGGTCGTCCACCATCTCATAGGGCAGCCAAGATCGGAGTCTCGATGTCTAAAAGTGCTGATTCTGTTCAGTTAGTTTGCATATGTCTATATGTCGTGGCAAAATACTAATGTCGATGCGTAGAAATGGGAAGGGATTGTAAGTCAAACAGCACATGTCCTGACCAGGTTCTCGAGGAAGAACTGCGTAGCAATGATATAGGGGAGTTAGGGAGTTACAGCGGTGCGTGTATTTTTGGGCCGTTGAGGCCCATAACAAGGCCTGATGTCCTAGCTTTTCAGCCCATCGCTCGTATTGAACCGGGTCGGATAGTTTGGTTTTCGGTATGCAGTAATTTAAGTATGGGGTCCGTTTATTTGAAGGAATTTCTTTTTTTTCAAGAAATTGTTCTTCAACTTTTCGGTATTTGGATGACAGAAAATAATTGATCTATAGAAAATGTTCTCCGTAGACCGGAAACAACGAGCTTAAATTGAAGGGAAATAACTTCCTTTTGGCAAGAAGGAAATCGCTTTCCTTAACTCTATCAAACAAATGAAAACTAATCATTTTTCTTAAAGATGATTGCCTTGAATAATATTTTACTTTGTCATGAGTTTTTAGTGAAACAATTGTGCCCTTAATTTGATTTGATTTCGCTTTTGCTAGCTAGGACATAGTGTAATCAATGCTACAACAATGAAATTGCAATTGCATCAAGCCAACCGATTAAGGTGAAGTCTAGCAGTGCATGCGAAAGAGAAAAGGTGAGTGCAGATGAAGAAGCCCCCATGCCACACCATCAGATAAAAGAGTCCATTTATGTAGTCATGATCGTACTACAATTGTGTTGTTGTGTTGTGAAAGTTATGAATTTGTGTTGGGGGTGAGCATGGTTTGGCTAAGGGATTCTCATCTTAGAATTTAAAACTAAGGACCGGCTCTCCAAAAATTGAAACTTTGAATTGCCCGTTGATTTTATGGATCCATCTAGGAATTGAACCGCGAGTGGATCGATGGAACCAATTTTACTAAGCTTCAAATACTCAATGCAATATTTTGTAGCAAGCCAAAGTAAATAAAAAAACAAAGATCTCCCATATTCTTAATTGCAAGATCGATAAAAAAAAATTAGGCTCATATTAAAAGTCAAGAGTCAAGGCTGTGAATGAGAGATAGAGTGAGAACTCAAACAAAGTGAGAGTGAGATGAACACTTAGCTAATGGATGTTAAATTTCAAATTGGGCTTTTAGGATTTTCATATTTCATTTTTTTTTGGTCGGAAGTTTTTCTTAAAAATTATAAACTGGTACAGGTGGACACTTTCACACTTGGAACCGAAAATTAGATTGATACCCACTAGTACCAATAATTGGAACTAATAATTGAAACAATTCCCTTGGAATAGCCAATTTTGGTCTGATCCAATCCGATTGATCAGACCATGATTCCTAATTCCTTTGAACACTTCTAATTTGCATGTCTATAGTATGCGTTTTAACGCCATGGTTTCTTAAAATTGAGGGGTTGAACTTTCTTGGGGCAAAAAATAATAATTGCCAAGCCATGAGCTTGTTTGTAAATTATAAAACACGCCATAAGAAATTACATCAAATCCCAGCTGAAGTTATCATCATGACAAAATTACATCAAAACAGCCTAATGATCTCTAAATTTTTGGGGGCAAAATCAATCATGATATATTTACCCCTCTTGGTTATCCACAGACGATCGCCAAATGATCACTTGTACCAAAATGATCACTTGTACCAAACCCATCTTTTCCTTGTACTTTTGTCGAATTCGAGTGGTGGGTAGTGAGTCGAATCTCTCATTGCTTATTGGCCCAAAAGAGAACGAGAATTATCAACATTCTTTAATTCTCCAGTTCAACAGCAGATCTCATCTTCCTATGCGCGGGTTCTTGGGGAAATTTAATTTTTTAAAAAAGGGATAAAGCGGAAGAAGAGAAAGAGAGAGGATAATGTAAAAAAGTATGGATGGCCACAGGCAAATCTCTGCTGCAAATCCCGGACGCATTCCCGAGAAAAACACCAATTTTCCTTATATAGAAAGAGCTTATGTGCAACCAAGTCGCCAGAAATTCTTGGATGATGCAGTGTGTTTATGAGCCAAATGCATCTCGATCGTCGGCTAGCGCGACCATAAAGTAGTGAACAGATCTCAACTGTTAGATGATAATTTGTGGAGCATTATCGTACCTTGGAAATTTTTGTAAAATTTGTGGTTAATGACATCAAAAGCAAGTCTTGAATTTTTAGATTTTACAAGAGGAGCTGAGATTTAGGTGAGTGAAATGTGCATTCTGTAATTACCAATGGGGTACTTTGTATTAATTTCCATTTGTCCGTGATGCATTGCTAGAACTTCTGTTTTTCCTTTCCCTTTATTTTTTATTTTTTTGCTTTTTGCTAAGAAAAAGGAAATTCAAATTGAATAATCTAAAAAGAATGATTCCTGGAAGAAGATGACCATAATAATAATAATAATAATAATAATAATAATAATAATAATAATAATAATATTATTATTATTATTATTATTATTATTATTATTATTATTATTATTATTATTATTAATTTCTTTTCTCAAGAGCAGGGGATAATCTTAAACAACAGGACTGGCGGCAATTCTTGGATAGAAAAATAAAAGATCCAGAAAAGAGTTCCAAGGCTCCATCGTTTAGTTTATTCTCCTCTTTCTTTCTCAAATAAATAAAAAGAAATTGAATTTCAGAAAAATTATGAAATTTTGCATCCCCATATCATTTCATATACTTTCCAAACAATTTCATGTGTTCGACATCAAATTAAAGTTGAATGCTAAAGAGTGAAATGCAAAACATAAAAAAAAAAAGTCAGAAGTCATTTTAAACAAATTCATTTGTCATCTAATGTTACATAAACTTTTAAGCAATTTTGAAAATGAAATGAATTGGTTGCCCATATTGCTCATTTATAGGATTTATGCGCTCTTTTTAAATGATATTGAAGTTAGATTTTGCATTTATCGAATTCCACATGTCATTTAGAATTTATGAATAATTACATATATGTAGTCTCCATTCATTGGTTGATTTCAGTTTTTGTGTGGGGCATTAAATTATGTTCAATCGTGCACGGAAGGAAGGGGAAGCTAGATTACAATCATCACAAGTTCCTAAAAGTCAAAAGATGTGAAGCCAGTTGGTGGGAAAAAATAAAAAAACATAAAATTAAAAAAAGAAGAAGAAGAGATAGAAGTCCAGTGGGAAGTTGATGGCCGACCTCCCTTCCAAGCCAAGCTTGCTCGCACTGGGACTGGGGGACCGTATGAACCCCACTTATATTCCATTTTCTTCTCTTCCCATGTGCAAGGTCATTGTCGTAATTTCCTTTTTCGTGCGAGCATGTACTATTAAAATGTACGTATGAGTGAGTTATATTAAAGAAATCCCACGTCCGAGAATTAATATGATATAAAATAATTAATATATCATAGGTGATTCATAACTCATTGACCTAAGTTTTTGAATGAATGTGAATCTAATTAAATATATTGATGGATTCGGATTTAGACTTTCTCTTAGTGGTCTTTTTAGGTGAAGGTATCGGGATTTTATTGTGCGCTCTCAAATGGACCATACGAAAACGTACAACATCATCTCTTCATATAACGTTATGCGATGTAGAGAATATTATGTCCATTGCTATCTCAAAACGGATCACTTTTAAATTAGGAGCGCTTCAATGGAGCATACGCGGTCGTAATTCAGGAAAGATAACGGAAAACGGGGAAATCTCGAGCTTGTCGAGTTCATGGATAAAGTACGAGATCGCACTTGATGAGAAAAAAGCGGGGGTGCCCTTCCGCGGTTTATGCTTGCAAGGCAAGGTCGGGGGGAAGATTTTTCTTGCGATTAGTGGGGAAGGAGAAAGAAGCTTCAGTGGGCATTTGTGCTTGTTGTGACAAAGGAGGTCAATTCGGATGAGCTAACATTCACCTGATCCCCCCACCTCTTTTATTTTCTTTGCATCGGGAACCGCACCAGCCAATCCCCACTTTCCTCAGTCACAAGCTGCCGCTGTCCCCCTCGACCAATCTCGCGGCGCCATTTATGCCGGTTAAGTATTGAGAGTGCGCAATAAAAACACGATACCTCCGCCGGAGGAGGTTTTAAGGAGGAATCCAAGTCTGAAATTATTAATATATCCAATTGGATTCAATTTTATTTAAAGATTTAAGTCAATGAGTTATGAATTAATTATGATATTTTAATTACTTTACATCATATCAATTGTTCAATGTGAGATTTTTTAACATAATTCACTCACTTGTGCATCATAATGTGAAGAGTTTCGCCCTCAAAAGGTATTTTCCTATATTCGAATCCATGTGAAATTGATTCATTATGTCAATTGCGATGTATTTCAGATATGTGGGATTGAGGACAAACAAGAATTACCTCCCTTTCTCTCGGGTTGAGATATGAATCGAGGTCCATGACGGACCATGTACAATTATGGTCTTTAATTTCGTAAGCCTCATGCGAAACTCACATGTTGAATGGCTATAATTGATTTGGTTCACGTGGAATCGGGCTCAAACAAGTTTCCCTCCTCTCCATGATGCCGTGTACAACAATAATGTCATATATTGCATTTGAGTAGCCGATCCCATTTCCATTCATATTTAGAAAAAACTATGTTGCATGACAGCTTTAAAAGATACATAACAAAATACATAAAAATAACGATGCTTCACAATACAATGGTGACGCGACATTGTTATAGTTCAATCATCATTAATCATTCCAATCAATGTACCAAATATGCAAATTCAGTTTATTAGTTCATGACAGCATACGCATCCCTAACAAAATTAATAAGATGGAAATGTTATGTAAATGGCATAATTATCTTACGACATAATCACTCATAAAGAATTAATAGTATGAGTGCATTGAGAAAGACACAGTAGTAGTAGTTAACCCACCAAAACACAAGAGGGCATCCCTAATAGAAATTAAGGTGTGTCAAAATCGAACCAAAAAATTGAATTGAAACTTAAATCATGCTTGAATGGAATTTAGTGCATTTTTTTTTTTTTTTCAGTTCCAGTTTGAATAGTTTTGATTTGGTTTGATTAACTAAATTGAATTGAAAATCACCCATTTTCTTAATAATACAAAATTCTCTTTTCTTTTTCATTGAAGCCCCTTTTAGATCAAATCATATCTTTGTTTTGGGTTATATTCAGCTTGAGTCATGGTTTGATTTAAAGATAATGCATGCCCATATGATTCGGTTCGGTTTGGATTTCCTAAATAATTGAACTGTTGATACTTTTAGTAAGAATGTACATTATATATGCGAAAATTGAATCATGCATCTATTCGAACATTGAATGTTTTTAAAAACGGTTAGCGGCGGCGTTAGCAAATTCAATGGCGAAGGTTTGTCGATGGTCTCATTGTACAACTGATGACCAAAGCAAACAAGTGCTGTCCCCTCATGTCGAGTGAGAAACTCGCAATATCTTTGCTGGTAGCGTAATCACAATGAATATTTATCTTTATATATTTTTATATTTTCAACATTAGAAAATAAATATTTTCTTAACTTCATTCCCCAGAAAAAAAGTAAAAATCAAAAGTGGCCGGTAAATCCAATAATGTAATCCACCGGAAAAAGGAACGATCACTTTCCCCTGGCAGTTCCAATTTCCATCATCGCGAATCGCAAGTCCTTTTAGCCCACAACCACTTTCTATAAATACTGTCTTTTCTCACCCCACTCAGCCAAACCCCGCACTTCACTTGCCTCCAAAACCGCCACACCATGACCGGAACCGCCCTCCCCGCCGCCGCCACGGCGACCCTCCTCCTCCTCGTCGGCCTCGCCGTCGGCGCCCGGGAGCCGTTCGCCTGCGACCCGAAGGACGAGAAGACGAGGGGCTTCCCGTTCTGCCAGGCCTCCACGCCGGTCCCGGAGAGGGCGAGGGACCTGGTCGGGCGGCTCACATTGCAAGAGAAGGCGAAGCTGCTCGGGAACGACGCGGCCGCCGTCCCGCGGCTGGGGATCAGGGGCTACGAGTGGTGGTCGGAGGCGCTCCACGGGGTGTCCAACGTGGGGCCGGGGACCCGGTTCGGCGGCGACTTCCCCGGCGCCACCAGCTTCCCGCAAGTGATCACGACCGCCGCCTCCTTCAACGCATCGCTCTGGGAAGCGATTGGACAGGTGATCATGCTGCCCTTTGCTCTTGCTTATCTAACTATAGGCTAATTAGAAAGATGGGGGGACAAGAACAGTGTCCTCTTTTGAGTAAAATGGCCCACCGTCTCTGGAAGTCCAGATGCTTTCTTTTTTAAAAATGGGGATTTATTCGATCTTTGTTCATCGTTCATGTGAGTTATCTAAACGTGATCTTGACGCATTACGGACATTTTTCACGTTTAGGAAACGTCGTTGCTGAGAAACATTGCATCGGACATAATGCTTTTGAATTGCACGCCGCTTTTCAAAAGGGGAGCTTTTTCTATATAATTACCGAATTAGTGACTCATGATTACTATAGATTATAAAGAGTTCCGCAGACCACTATGGCTCAACTTTTCCTAGACCGTCGTACGATGCAAATGACGCCGGACGAAAAATTCTCTTTATTTTCTTTCTACTGCTTCGGATTATGGCCGAATTGACTAAGAACAGACTAAATATTCGGACTTTAAGGTCTGCCTAAATATTCAATAAAATGAACTTTTTTTTTTCTTGTTTTCCAATGGATCGCTCGCATGGATCTCGTTATTTTCGTTTTTGGTTTGTCGTTATATATTGATTTTATTAAGATAAGTATAGTCTAGATAATTAACGCCTGAATGATAACGAACATGGCCAATCTTTATCAAGATTATTCGGACGGACCCAGTTTCTAATTTTTTTTTTTTTTTTTTTTCTCTTGGCAATCTTTTCGGGAATCGGAATCGTACGATGGATAGGATTAAAAATACGTATGACCTTTATCGTCCCCGAACGCTGACCGCTCATGCGACCTGCCGTTGCAACTTGCGCTGAATTGCACGAAGTTTTAAAAGCGGGATGTCGTTTAATGCGCTTTTCTCTTTTTTGGGTGGCGCAGGTAGTGTCGGACGAGGCAAGAGCCATGTACAACGGCGGCATGGGCGGGCTCACCTACTGGAGCCCCAACATCAACATCCTACGGGACCCGCGCTGGGGCCGGGGCCAGGAGACGCCCGGCGAGGACCCTGTCGTCGTTGGCCAGTATGCGGCCAGCTACGTGCGGGGGTTGCAAGGGGCCGACGGCAATGGTGGCGGTCGGCTCAAGGTGGCGGCTTGTTGCAAGCACTTCACAGCCTATGATCTCGATAACTGGAATGGGATCGATCGCTATCACTTCAACGCACGGGTGAGTTTCGCTTGGCCTGTGATGAATTTTGTTGAAATGACATATGAAATCATTTTATTCATTCATGTGGGTCAAATGACTTGATCATTAGATGAGGTTGTGTCAATTGAGCTTGGCATTGTTACCGAACCTAAATGTCCCTACTTAGGTATGCTCATGCTTAAGAAATTATTGAACTCTTTATATATAATTAATTGGGACAGGCTAATTGACGCACTTGAATTGGAAGTTGAAATTCAGGCTCATTTGAGTGATGTGGTCAAATTTCTGTTCGAGTACGTCGATATTAACAAGATTGTGTGTTCGAAACGTATCTGATAATCAAATTAAATTCAAATAGACTAAATTGCAAAATCCACCGAAATCCAATCATTTACTTTGTCTTAATTGATTGTACGACTTTGAACTTTGGTTGGTGATCAAACTTGCGCAAACCTTTATGACATTATAATGACAAAAACTATAGTTGTCAGTCGCTTTTTCATGGAAAAAAACAGAAGAAGAAAAAGCCTTGAGATGTCTCCATCGAAACGAAAAGGAAAACCAATGGATCCATTCTCGAGAGAGATTCTGGAATAACTCAATTGCCACCTAACTTAGGATGTTTAGACATGAATTTGACATGTAATTTAATATGCGACGGTGGACGGTTGCCCGATTAAGGCTTGAGCGCGATTTGCTATGGACAGGTGAGCAAACAGGACATGGAGGATACGTTCAGTGTCCCGTTCCGGATGTGCGTGATGGAAGGCAAGGTGGCCAGCGTGATGTGCTCTTACAATCAGGTCAACGGCATCCCGACCTGCGCCGACCCGAACCTCCTCAGGAAAACCATCCGCGGCGCATGGCGGCTCGACGGGTAAAATGCCTTTCCGACCTCCCGATTAATTAGTTTGTGCAAATCACGACACGATGTTCTGAGTTAGTTTGGACAGAGGTTAATCTGTATGTGATTCGATTTGGGTGCATAGGTACGTTGTCTCGGATTGCGATTCGGTCGGGGTATTCTATGGCAACCAACATTATACATCCACGCCGCAGCAGGCCGTGGCCGATGCGATTAAAGCAGGTTCGCTGTTCGATTCCCCACTTTAAATATCAATAAAAAGAAATATTCATGCAACTTGATGTAGTAATCCCTAGACGTGAGCTAATTTATTTTCTCTGCGGCCCATCACCTAAGGCCCATCAATGATGGGCTGGTCTCACATTTACATTTGGTGCAGGCCTGGATTTGGACTGCGGCCCATTCCTCGGGAAGCACACGGAGGAGGCGGTGAGAGGTGGCCTGATGAACGAAGCCGACATCGACGGTGCTTTGCTCAATACGCTAGCGGTCCAGATGCGGCTGGGGATGTTCGATGGTGAGCCGACGGCCCAGCCCTACGGGGCACTCGGCCCGAAGGATGTGTGCACTCCGGCCCATCAGGAGCTCGCCCTCGAAGCCGCCAGGCAAGGCATCGTCCTCCTCAAGAACCAGGGACCGGCCCTCCCCCTCTCCCCTCGCCGCCACCGTGCCGTCGCCGTCATCGGCCCCAACTCAGACGTCACCGTCACGATGGTCGGGAACTATGCCGGTGAGCATTTCTAATCATGTGACGCTGGGATAACGATCGAAAGTTTTAGTCATCTGGGTTCCTAAAATTGATTCTTGTGTATTAGGTGTTGCGTGTGGATATACGACTCCTCTCCAAGGAATCGGCAAGTACACGAAGACCATACACCAACAAGGTTGTGTGGACGTAGCTTGCAGCGACGACAAGCTGTTTGAAGGAGCGATTGAGGCGGCACGCGGAGCCGACGCGACGGTCTTGGTGATGGGGCTCGACCAGAGCATCGAGGCAGAGTTCAAGGACAGGGACAGTCTCCTCCTGCCGGGACGGCAGCAAGAGCTCGTGTCGAAGGTGGCCATGGCCTCCAAGGGTCCAACTGTGCTGGTCTTGATGTCCGGTGGGCCTGTCGACGTCTCCTTCGCTAAGAACGATCTGCGGGTTGGCGCCATACTGTGGGCCGGTTACCCCGGCCAGGCCGGTGGCACGGCCATCGCTGATATCTTGTTCGGAGCAACCAACCCAGGTCTCTTTCTTCTTGCTCATAATTCCTCATTAAGGATAGATATTATTTAAACTTATTTTACACTTAAATTATAGTTATGTTATTTCATTTTTTAAGTATGTTAGTGAGAAAATTCATTAAAGTAAGAATTAATGGATCAATTTAAGTTTGGCTAAACTAATTCTAAACATGTTTTGATCTTGTTCAGGAGGAAAACTGCCTATGACATGGTACCCGCAAGATTACCTAGCGAGCGTACCCATGACCGTGATGGACATGAGGGCCACCAGATCGAACCTCTACCCGGGCCGGACCTACCGATTCTACGGAGGCCCGGTGGTGTACCCGTTCGGCCACGGGCTGAGCTACACCCACTTTGTCCACACGCTCGCAGCTGCCCCCTCGACGGTGGTTGTCCCCCTCGCCGGCCGCCGCCCCGCGAATGCCACCATGGGCCCTGGGAAGGCAGTTAGGGTCACGCACGCCCGGTGTGCTGGGCTCTCACTTGGGGTCCAGCTGGACGTCCAGAACGCTGGGGCGAGGGACGGGGCGCACACGGTCCTCATGTTCTCGACGCCCCCCGAGGACGGTGGGGCACGCTGGGCGCCGCCGCGCAGTCAGCTGGTGGGGTTCCAGAGGGTCCATGTGGCGGCGGGGGCCCGCGAGAGGGTCGGGATCAACATCCACGTGTGCAAGTCCCTGAGCGTGGTGGACGGGGCCGGGGTGAGGAGGATTCCGATGGGGGAGCACCGGCTTCAGATTGGGGATGTCGTGCACTCGGTGTCGCTGCGGGCCGAGCCGTTAAGAGTGGTCTAGTCTTGAGAGGAATTCGCAAATTTTGGGGGCGTCATCGCAAGATGATTAGCCGCCAGGGGCTCTGATTCTTTCGATTGGCATTGTATTTGTACCTAGGTCATCCTCACGTTGGGAATTAAGAAGGGGAATGAAGAAATATAAATGGCATAGAATATATACTGACGGCTCTAAAATGGGGTACTCTTTCTTTATTTGTAGAAAATGAAGAATATTACGAATTTCTTCATTTTCTCTAACACGTTGAATACATTTTCCATTCACAGATATTGATTTGAGTATATGAA
Source organism: Eucalyptus victrix (assembly GCA_016097545.1). NCBI lineage: Eukaryota > Viridiplantae > Streptophyta > Magnoliopsida > Myrtales > Myrtaceae > Eucalyptus > Eucalyptus victrix. The sequence goes on from CM027842.1 coordinate 11,619,448, forward strand.
ATTGTTGCGTTTCGAGAGCATTGTAAAAACCTCTCATCATTATAAATCAAGAGTTAACCGAACTATCATATGAGGACTGTAGGCCCAATGGGTTGCCTTTTGCACCTTCCACGTGTCACCAAGAACCTTGATTGCCATGCTTAAACTACTGGCTACTTGGTAGTGAAACAAGCAAAGATCAACTCGTGAACTTGTCTCTTGGTCACTATAACACAAAAGTTCACATCATCACAATAGTCATTTAAACAAATGGTAAGTGGTAACTACTCTTATTTTTACCTATATGACCGAGCTAGTACTTTCCTTCTCTCTTTGCCTTCCACAAAACCAGCCAAATGCCCATGATCAAGCTAAGCCTCTAGTCTCCACTCGAAATCCAATTACGTCATGATCTCCGGCTGTTTCCGGGTCGATTCGTATTCCATACTCTTCGTCGCCCGTAATCCTTTGGATATTTTTCAATACTTGGACAGCAACAGTAATTGCGAGATTCACAGCAAATTCTAGTTAGTGTTAATTTTTCGTTAGGAGCAACGCTAGCCTTTCCTAGGCAGACCCCCATTGCAGTACCAAAGGCATCCTTGCAGACCAGCACCGTCACGTTCCGAAAGGATAAGTCTTGCACATCTGCCCTCTACCCTCTCCAGGAGTTCACATCCACCAGCTGTGCGCGAGCGAGAGGAAATGGGAAGATGCGCAAAGTCAAAGGTCGCCACCGAAAAACCTCCACCGCCAAAATCCTAGGCCAAGCCTCTCCTCGGAACATGCTCGTGTCGTTCCACTTCCATGTGAACGTACGTGAACGTGGGTCGCTCCGCAGCGGTCGCGGACGCGACCAGGTCGCCCCCGCCTCCGCCCCCTCTTGTCCGCCACAGAGCCCAGCGGACCCATCATGTGGAAAAGAAGACTCGAGCAGGTATTGACAAAAGTACAGGGCTAAACGAGGGAGAGCAGCACGACGCGCTGACCCCTGACAGTTGACGTTCCCGATGAACGAGTGCCCAGAAGAAGGCCACAAGGTCAGCAGACCAGCGCGTCCCTCCCCTGCTCTGCTCTGCGCCATGATTGAACCGTATGCATGGGCCAGAATCGGCCAGCCCTGGCCTGGCATCTTATCTTTCTTTCCCTCCCTCCGCTCATCCCCATCCTCTCGTTTCGGGTTTCAAGTTTCAACGCCCGTCTCGTCACTCGTCTCGCCAGCTATGGCAGCGGTAAATTTCGAGTGGGGTTTCGGGCGTTTTCATCGATATGGGATGAACCGGGCATGTGCTTCCCTCATAATTTCTTTACTCATCGAGCGAAAGTGCACGACTGGCTCTCCCAAGAGGTCGTACCCGAAGCTGCCGAACGAACGCGAACCGCACCCTCCTGTTGTCTAATCCATTGCGGGGTTAATCATTGCGGTCTCCGTGACTGTCCTATCGTCCTACGCTTCGTCGCCAGGAAAGGCTATCCAGAAAATAGTTACTGTTCGATCAGCTTCGCATATTGACAAGGGCCTTTTTTTAGAAACCGTCCCCCAAGTCCTTTGTCCATCCAAACGTGCATACGTTATTTACTTTTTGCTAGTACGTGTACACAATTTACGAGGATAGTAAGTGTTTTAAATCGAAATAGAGACTCAAATAGTTCTTCAACTTTGGCACAACATACAATGTAATTCTTGAATTTTTAATTTGTTTAATATGATCACTTAACGCAATGTGTAATGTAATTCCTAAATTTTTTCATTTTTTTTTTTTTGGTGACCTGAGAACTGCCGTATAGAATTCGGGGCAATATGTAGGGACCCATCTCCCATGGGCCGCAGGTGAGTCATGCAATGAGGGCAAAAAGTTTCGAACCCCATCATTGCAGGTTGAGGGGTGAGGCGCGAACCATCTCGTCCACTGCGGGATGGGTCCTAAAATTTTCATTTATTCAATGTGATTTATTAAATTTTGATATATATTCATTGTAGTTTTTGAATTATATAAAAATATTCAATATAATCATTTCATTAATTTAAGATAAAAAACAATATTGTAATTTAAGGTCTAAATTAAACACATACCAATATTTCAGGGATTACATTAAATAAATTAAATGTTCAAGAACCACATTGTACATTGAACTGAAATTCAGGAATCATATTACACATTACATCAAAATTTATAAACCATTTATGTCATTATTTATTTCAATTTTTTTTTCAAAAAAATCAAAGTGGATAAAGCGCGACATTTTAATTAAGTAAAAAGTAAAGCAAAAGATCATTTCGGGCATAAGCAATTGGCGAAATCCGAATGAACTCGACCTGGGTATTGCGTGAGAAGGAAGCTACATGGTGTTGGCTGAAAAATCTTACACCGAAACTAAAAGTAAATACTAAGGAGTTCATCATTCCATTCCGAACTAAAGAATGAACCGAACTTCAACTTTAATATTAAAGTTTAGTTTGGCCAACAACCAAACCAAACTTGTTAGTCACGTCCGAAGATTTAATGACAAACGGGAACTTCCAATCAGACCATTCTTCTCCTTCTAGACTAAGCTCGGACGAACATTTGAATTAAGAAGGTTTTTTTTGGTTTAAAATAACTAGTCGAAACGAGAATGAAATCGAAAGCATCTAAAACATGACTAAACTATACTCAAATGAAGTAAATGCCGTAACTTACATCATCGTGCTTGAAGATGTTTATTATTTACATGTTATCATGATCAAAACTCGCCAAAGAAAAAGTGGGGATGATTGCATGTGTTTGGTTTGTCGTGAAAGAGAGCGATTTTATGGTCAAATTTCATTTGCTTTCCTTCTTCTAAGAGACGTCTCTTATGGGATCTTCACCATTTGTACGTAATCAGTGAGAAACGACTCTACTCGTGCTAAAGAAGATTTCGATGCATGCCAACAAAAAACTCAAAAGAAGAGAGTGACGAAGGCAATATCGAAAGGTGACAATATCCAAAATGAGAAGGAAGAAGTGATCAAGAAGATTGGTACAAGGACTTTATTATTAATCTACACAAACTCTTTTTTCTCGTGTCATGTGGTATCAAGACGTTGATCCAATTTCATCGGTACACTTTTTCATAAATCATTTCCACATGTGGACGATGCTTCTCTCGGATGATTGTACTTAGCTTGAGTTCCAAGGTCGTAGCTTTGAATCTAGCCGCTTTGCTTATTCCTACTGAAAAGAAATATCTCACTTCCTTTATTTTATTTTTTCCCTTTTTATTTTGGTTGTGAAAGCTTCAAGCAAAAGCTGACTCATTTGGTTGGGGCTCGAAAGGATCCCCGTGACTTACCGCAAAAGTTTCATGAGACTCACCACACCTTTCGATTCTCTCAGGTGCTTCTTTCTAATATCTTGCATTACTATATGGTTCATGTGCATTAACTCCTTACTTCTTCGCTCAATGTGATTAGCATTGGCTTCGTTGAATTTCTATACTATGTTTTTTTATTGAGTTCCTTTCACCAAGGCAAAAGAAAATAGTGAGTGACCGTGTAAAAGTTTTGATTCTCATTCAAGATGATAATGAGAGGCCTGCATCAATGTATAAACTATGTGGTCTTGTAGGACAGCCGGAGCCATGCTCTTGTCCTCTGTTTTCCCCACAAGTTCCATATAGGTTAATATTGTATTTGTCTATGCAAATTCAATTGACCCATCTTGCGTGAGGCCGAAGGCACTAAAATCAGCCGCATCTGCTTTGTCAGAAAAAGCCGAGGAAATTGTGCTGACTTTGGGCTTGTCGTTGCCTTGTCTTTAAGCAATAGTAGAGAAAGAAAACATATTGTTTTCGAGAAAGCATATTGTTTTCGAGATGATAAGATGATTGATGAAGTAAAGAGTTGAGTTTATATAGCCAAAAAAGGAGGAGACTCGAGTCGCTCAAAAGGGCATCGTTTCTCTCCAAAGTCTATGCTTGATAGGATTTTGCTTAGTATCATGGGATGTCGAATACCAATAAAGCTAGTTTTGAGTAAAGTTTGCTTGCATTAATCCTACTTTAATTAAGATTCAAGATATGGGTTGACTTGAATTGAAATTTTTTTTTTTTTGCATCCGATACCTTTTTTTTTTTTTAAAAAAAGAAGAAGAGAAATTAAAGATGCTTCCCCAACGAATCAAGATCTTTCGGGTCTCGTCTTGATTTAAATGTTATAGTTGTGTGAAAAGTCATTTATTGGGATGTCATGTTTTATGTCTCCTTTCTTCTCATATATGATTTGGACCAAAGTTACATGGTAATGGTACTTATAATTACGTGCGAGGAGGAGAATGTATACACGTCTAGTGTTTGTAGAAGCGTTTGCTTTTATTCCGTTGAAGATAGATCATTGACCATCTTCATGCATCATTAGATAATTTAGCTTTGAAAAACAAATTGAACAATTCTTCTAGGTGCCACGTTTGATATTGTTTGTGGTTAAACTATATTATGATGTGCTATGATGACTGTGACACTTTAAAATTAGATGAGTTTTGCAAGTCGTTGCAGCTTTGGATACGATACAATTGTGAAGTATTTGTCAAATACATAATAAAAGCTATAATGCTCTTTTTTCACAGATGAAATTATTGAGAAAAAGTTGTACCGAAACAACCTCTCAGTGGCTTAGAATCCATATTAGACGGAGGTCTCGAGCATCTTAGAACTTTGGACATTTATGATCACTCCCAAGATACAAATATTTGAGGGTTGGGGGGGGGGGGGGCGGATTGATCAAGTAACAAACAATAATATTTGAATCGATAGCCATGTTTTCCTTGACAAAGAAAAATAAACAACACCTCTCTCTCTCTCTCTCTCTATAGAATCCACGTGTAAGCTACCTAATTGACCAAGCACTAAATACTCCAACTGGCCTTTCAGTTTCTCCATATATCTTTACATATTAATATAATATAAGCTCCAGATCATGTGGGAAGATAAGGGATATCGAATATGAGGTAATACAGCCCCGATTCACGGAATCGGCAATTCCAAGGCAACAATAACCAATTTAAGAGCCACTGTGCATGCACGATGTGCATAATTTAATCTCCAACGGAGGTCGCCCTTTTATCTTTTCATCAGTTGCGATCGAGATGAGGTAGAGAGACATGCTTTGCCTTTGATTCTTCGACTAAACAATCGGCAGATCAAAGAAAGTCCTCAGAGGCTTTTGATTCTTTCAAAGATGTTTTTTGTTTTAGGGTTTTATCCGATGATCAGGTCACAGAGGATATTGCTGCTGATCAAAGCAAAAGATGCCGTTTGCTCCTATCAAAGCATTTTGAGCAGGGATATGTTAATATACTCCTTCTCTCTCTCTCTTCCAAATGACTACGAATATTAGTGAATTATTACGTAGGAGAGACTAAGTTATAAAGTGTGGAGTTCTAATCTTTTCGCCAAACTAAAATGTAGATGCCGTGATCTCATTTTCTAGTTATGTAAAAACAACTATCTTCGAAGAAGTCGGAAATTATTCTTAGATGGTATCAACAGGCTGGTTTAATTTTAGGTCCCCACTAATACTCGATCCTACCCTAACATGGAGGGTGGATATAGATATTTCATGATTAGACTCGAGATTTGACTTGCATAGAAGGTTGGGTTATCGAGTTTCCTTTTCTATGTTCGTGAAAGCATTTAGTGCTTAGTAAACTTTGTTTTTTTTTTTTTTTTTTTTTTTTGACTAAGTTTAGTAAACTTCGTTTACTTTGATTGTTTTGGTTTCAAAACGAGTCCAGTAATGTGTCCTGAGTCTGGTCGGGTCTATGACCTGAAATCCGTTTGAGCAGTTAGAGATCCCTGTAATTTTACTAACTACCTGACCTGAAAAGACCGTAAATTTATTCGGGTCGGTTTTGGTTTGGGAGTTCTTTTTTCTTTGCCCCCTTCTAACACCCTTAGTAATAAGAATAATGATGCAACCGCATACGATTCTAAAGTCAAAGGCAAACGATGCCTAACGAATACCCGGTTTGCTAATGACGTCACTAATTTTCCAGCTTAAAAAAAGAGCAGAACGAAGCTAACCTCCACATGATTAGCTACTTAACTATTCATTAACGTGAAAAACATATGGTCCCTCTGGCACTTGTCCCCGTTTAATTGAAAACTCAGGCTCCTATCCGCTAGAAAAAAACTTATTCTAATTCTCTTTTTTTTTTTTGTTGACTTCCCAAAAAAAATTAATTAACTAAGAGCAATTCACATTATCTACTTTATACGTTAATTAGTACCGAAATCAAATGGCTTCTCCCCTTTTTTCACTTCCTCAGTCCCCAATTGGAAAATGTACCAATCAATAGCTTTAGATAAGAGTTAAAGTAAATGATACTCTATTATATGATGCCTGAAATGTTGAATTTATTTATCTACCCTGAAAAGCAAGCTTAAAGAAAGGCGGAAGGTGAAAATTTCACAAATCTCAAAAAGAGATAAATACAAAAATAAATAAATAATAAGTGATTTCCAATTTCTATGACATGTGAGTTTGAGTTAATCTCTGCAAAAATAGGTGAATAAGTGGCCACTTTTTCCGGCTAAAACAAAGAACACCGCACAAACCACCCCGGATTAGGCTGGCCTCGCTTGCAAAAGCTGCACGTCGTTTTTTTGGCTCCCTCCCACGTACCCACGTGCTGTGTCGTCACGAGACACGTGCGGCCCACAGCCACCCCGCTCTGATCTCCGCAGTGCCCTCTTTTGTTTGCTTTTTTGCCCCTTTTCTTTTCCTTTTTTTTTTATTTGAGAATTTCTAGATGGAAAGATTAGTTAAAGGGGAAAAAAAGAGAAAAAGAAATTGGGTCAAGAGCCCGAATTTCCCATCTATTTTAATTACCCATTTTCTTTAGTTTTTATATTATATTTTGGCATTGATCTGCCGTCAAAATGAAAAAAGAGAGAGGGAGAGAGTTACAAGAACCTTATCTTAGGATTGGGAGATGAAGGGAATCTTTAGGGTTTCACGTCACCCCCAAATGCTCCCTTGGGTGCAAACATGTCTCTTTTGGAGAGCTTGCGACCACAAAGAGATTCTTCTTCAATTTTTAATCTACACTTCTTGATCTTAAATTCTAATTTTATGTTACTAAGATTAGCAAAAGGGAGAGAAAAAGATTAGAGAGAGAGAGAGAAAGAGGGAGATTCGAGGGTGCTCTGATTGTCGTTTTTTAAGCAAGGATTTCGTTGTTGGTGGCATTAGCCACCCTGGCGATGAATTGGGCAAGAGACTACGCATGACACCTATGATTTTGATGTCCATTTTTTCACTTTACAATTCCGCAAACTGATCTAACTACAACTACTCTATTGATCGTGTGGAGACCACTCCCCCCTCTAAAGAAAAGAGCTCGTGGAGCTTTCTTTATATTCGGCTTAGGATTCTACACGGAGGAAGTCAAGGTTGAAAGATCATTAAACCTCACTGAAGAGCACGTGATCTTTAATGCTGGATTTAAGCCAGAAATGTTTAATGAATGATTTTCACTGACAACCCTTGTTATTACCTATCTCTTCCATGCACACCGCACGTCTACAGTAATGGCCGCGCACTAGACTTACCACACTCCATTAATTTAGTTGAATTGGTTCAATTGGCTGATCAAGATCCAATAGGATAAGAAACCATACGTGAAACCCTTGAATTGGAATGCGCGATTTTGTGTGGAGTTTGATACAATCATCACTTTCTCCTGAGTAATGATTAAATTGATGGCATAAAAGAATTTAAAATAATAATCTCTAATCTTTTTGGGTTACATTTACACGAACTAACGTCATATGGTAACTCCCCTATCGCCGGATCAAATCTCTGACCACGAAAAAGACAATGAAAAGAAAATGGTTGGGGAGTGGAACACTACTAACGAACCTCGCACCACGAATCATATGTGATAGTGGGGACAAGAAACTATGTAGTACTTGTCGAAATTCAGTTGCCACTTGCCAGTACGGTTCTTGCATCAATTGAATTCGGATCCATCTACCTCATATGTTGGCGCTGAATAATTGGCAATAATTCTGGATGACAACACAGGAAAAAAAAGAGTGGATCGTCTCCAAAAGAATGTTAGAAATGTAACAGCAACCACCAATGATAGCCCTTTTTGCAAGGATGGGCGGGACATAAACAATGCCTTATTGTGAAAATTAGTCAATTCATTTACAAAGAGATAGGGCAAGGACATGACATGTGTATTGGGAGCGAAAGGGATTGCACATTCCATGTTTTCTGTTTCGTTTTTTCGTGTAGAAATTGTCCCTGCGGATGGGGGAAGCCGTTAGGACAGCAACCCCTCGGTGGTGGCTGCATTCCCCCATTATTAGTATTGATGTTGCCGATGTTGTTGTTGTTGCTAGCACTATATACCATCCATGCAAAATAGGAAATAAGGGTTTTCATAGGTCGGCGACCCTGATGGATTAACCTCATTTCCCCGCGTTTTCCGGGAGTCACTTTATTCTGTCTAGCCTTTCGGTTGACGAATTATGGAGATTGGACATCCCCAACTTTCATAATCAATTGAGTTTTCGCGTGATTGGTGTTATATATCTTATATATCCCATCAATCAGTGGTGTCATTGCGGAAATTTCTTCAGTCAAGGGTGCAGAAAAAATATAGTTTAGCCTAGCCTTTTGAATGAGAAAGCCCATCATATTGATACATATGTATGATGTTAATTACATAAGCTAGGTGAGATGCGAGCCATAATGCTTTTGAAATATAATTTTTACTCAATGGTGTGGAGACTTGAATCGATGCCATTCCCACATAGACAAATAAATCAATCTCATGGCTTGCCCTGTATTAATCTCTCTCTCTCTCTCTCTCTCTCTCTTCTCCGTGGTAGCTGAAATGAAAATGTTGGACACATAGGGCAAGATTCTTAATTTGAACATGTAGGGGAGGAACATGAGAGCAGTTCACGCGTTGGAAGTGTGTATATAGGCAAGGGTGGGGTTGAGCCTATCGAATTATAAAGTTTGTGAACCGAAAGGGGACCCTTTTGATCATGTTATGCCAATGGCCCCTTCCCTCCATTGATGACCTTTACCTAAGAACGCGATACAATAAGAGAAAAAACAAGAGCAATGTATCTATACATGATAACTTTGTAATCCAACCTGGACCGCCTGTCAGCTGACCGAAGCTGCAAACCATATGGTTGCGGGAAGCATCAGCGGACCCAATATTTTGTTTTTGTGGCTTGTCAACGTGGGTCCGATGGTCCCGAATCTATAGGAGCGGAAAATACCAGAGCAAATTGCTACATTTGTAGGACCCATCTGCTGTATCTAACATCAAATATAGGATGAACGAATTTCGTATTTTTCCTCCCCTCTTCATGATAGGTTTCCGTTTGAAGCTCTTAATCATTTGGGTTTCTTCCTTATTGAAACTGAATTCTCCTCTGTCCCTTTGCGGGTTTTATTATTGTTTTGGTAGCGAGGAAAGTTGATCGGCCACGGCATGATATTAGTATCATAGTATGCAATAATGTCGTTCGTTGCCACTAATGTCGAGTCTGCAGACCCATTATTTGGTTTGTTGAAAGAGTGAAAAATCATAGTATTGCTTATATGAAGTAAGCTATAGAACGGGCCCTGTAGATAATTCCGCAACCTTATGTTTCGTCAGTAGTTCTTGTCTCATGTGAATATCTAACTCGCTCGATCAAACAAGTTCATTGTATGAGAAAGATGCAGCTTATATAAGGCTATTAAACTAGGTAGACCATCTTGTCGTTAAACCGATCTTTGGACCAAATTAGTGATAAATAACCTTATTAGTTAGGGTTTTTCCTTCGTCGTTCATTTCCGATTCCCCTTTTCCGAGAATGAATTCACGCCCGCGAATATCGGCGCCCCTCTTTGCTTCTGGACCGAACACGATCACGTGAAGGTTGAGGGCTCTTTTAACTTCGGAATGGCGACTCTTCTTCGTCACGCTGGGGTTGGTGTTGACAATGATGTCGTGTCGTCCCCATCGATGCGTGACCTAACCTTCCTGAGGCGGGAAAACATTGGAGGAGCTATGTTAACTAACTGGCGCATGATTAATTGCTTCCATTCGATTCCGTGGCCCTCGAATCACTGGGGTCTCGTTAGGTTTTCATTGGTAAGGGATCCCCCAGACGGTTTCGCACGGATTCGAAATGCTCTTGCTCCTTCAGTTGCTTAGATGAGAAAGTATTTTGAAGTAAGGATCTTTCAAGAACACGTCGCCCCACCAACGTCGTTGCTAGTACCTGCGCCAGCGTCGACCATCTCTGCCATGATGTCTCGTTATCGCGCCTCTATCGGCAGATGTTGCCGACCCCTTGTCTCGTCTCAACTCATTCCGCATTGTTTATCTAGGGAGCTTTCCATGCTTGTATCTCATATAAAAGTAAGACGTGTAAGCTAGAATATCTCAAAAGTTTAGTCTCGCATTATTTTAGAGTTGAAAGTTATAAGCTAGCCTCACTTCAAAAAGACAAAACTTCTCTCAATGCCTAACACTTGATGATGGGCTTTTATTCTATTGAAGGTCATTGGTCTATTGAAGGTCATTGGATAAGTAAGAACCTTTTAAATAAATAAATGTAATTAAAGGTACAAGAAATATAAATAACTACGTTCGAAATTCAATTGAAAGTATTTCTCTAAACATGTAAGTTCAAGGAAATGAAATCTTATTTCCTGAGAAATTCAATTCCACAGTGAACGAAATGAGACTTGAGAGTTTTGTATTTATTTCATATGAATTAAAAACCATTTCAAGACCATCGACAGAAAAAAGCGAAAGGTTTCATATATCAAGTTTGGAATGCAAAGTAATTGATATCAATGTAATTGTCACAATATTTATATATCCAGCTACTGAAACGTTGATAGTATGGTCACATAAAGCTCTGTTGACCAGTCTTTTATCTATCAGAAGAACTCTTCGGTCGCGATTTCACGGTTCTTCGAAATTCCTCGATAACCAATGCAGAAATTACCGAGTAACAATAATGATGTGAACCCTGAACCCTGATTTTGGCTTGTTGTTTGGATGCGTTTATAAGTGAGGAGAGGATATAATTGCGAAGAATTTAAGCAGTCGAGTTATTAGTGCAACAAATTAGGATACTCTTAGGACAGCATTACAAGAATCTCTATCTACACTTTTTTTCTTAACAGAGTTGTGGAAGTCTGACAGAGAAGTAATATTAAAGTAGAGAGGCTTTTTAGAACTAATTGTATACATAGAGTTTTCATGTTAAAGTAAAAGAGAGATTCATGTTGCTAATGGTATACCTTTAATTTTCAGCATATTTATGTATGCTATAAATTTCTACCGTTTCAACTAAAAAATAAATAAATAAATAAATTCTACCGTATATTGAGGTAATATCTTTTGTAGTTGTAAAAACATGTGTCTTCCTTTTTTATTTTTTATTTTCAACGATTCACATTCCTAACATTTCTCTCCTCTCACTATAATCTACAATTCCGCTTCCTTTGCTGATTGTCATCTCCACCATCCCAATTGCTGCGGCCTCCACCTCTCACCATTGTCACTAGCCTCAGGCATAAGGCAACTAAAAAGAGAGAACGAGCATGATAATTATAAGGGTGGGAGGGGAGGAAGAAAGAGGTTGTGGTCGGCGACAATAGGGCTATGACACCATGCTTGGCAAGTGGCAATGCTGACGAGGGTGGACAACGAAGAGCTACTCTTTGAAAGGAGGAAGAAGAAAGAAGAAAAGAAAAAAAGAAAAAAGGACAAAAAATTAAAGAAAAAGTGGTTAATTTTGATGATTGATACCAATTTACAGCTTTAAATAAGTGATCATGATCTTCCTATGTGATCTTCCTATAACTAGGCATGAGAAATTGATATTTCTATGTGATTGTTAATTATCCCACAAGTTCATTAGAAAACAACTCTAATTATTGGCTTCAAGCTTTATGCAAAGGACTTTTTGTTTGAATTTGGCGAAAAAATTGTTACTCTCTTGATGGATCTATTTCCAAGTAATAACATTCTTTTGATCAAGATATCAATGCAACCAGACATGAATGCAAATTACAAATGGAATTCTTCCATTTTAGAAAATATAAATCTTCCCCCAACATCAAATGATATGACTCCGGTACAATATTAAAGCGGAAAAGATAACTCAGTATACCATTACTCATTGCAAGAACCATTAAAAAAAAAAAAAGTGGAGAAAGTTGGGTAGTACTTCTATCTTCTTTATGTGAAAGGTATGTGGTACTTGGTGAAAGGTATGGGTTAACTTAACACAAACACAAGGCCATGAACTCGCATCTCTTCTGGCTTAGAGTAGATTCCCACTTGGACAACATGGGTTGCGATGGCATGGCATGGCATGGCAAAAGAGTCGTGCTATGCACGAGATTGCGGGAAGGGATTGCTAGGAACTCTCTCTTGTTTCCTTGTGGGTTGAGGAAAGGCAAGTTAGAGAGAGAGAGAGAGGGAGAGAGAGAGAGAGATTAAAGGCAAAAAAACCCATCTGGCCATCTATCCAAAAACATGTGCATTCATTAATCAAATGTGGGTGAATGAAACGAAAAGCAAAGGCGAACCCCCCTAAAAAAAGGGCAAAAAGAAAAGCATGATTCCTGTTCCTTCCGAGAGACGAGTCGCTTTCTAACTCTCTCTCTCTCTCTCCATGCATGCATTGGCGCGGTTTGCTTAAAGCTAATCTCTCCTCCTTAATCCTCATTAATTATGTGATTTTTCTCTATTTGGGTATTAATGGATAGTTTCTTGCAAAATGGCAAAAATAGTCGGAGACCCTCATTAATTATGCGCTCTTCTCTGTTGTCGTCATGTTCAATCACAAGAAAATAATTTTTTGTTTTCTGCATTTTTATGATAAAGTGTTGTTCCTCTTATGAATGAGATTTGGGAAACCATGACACTGGTTACTAGCCTGGCAAGTGATGACGCTGTGATCAAAATAATCAAAGCTATCAAATCGACATTTGAATGTTTTTCTTTTTCCAAAGGGATAATTCTTGATCCAATCTCTTAATCATGTTATTAGGAAGTCGATATTCACAGCTCTCTTATCACTAGATAAAGATATGAAATCTTTTGTATTAAATAAAGAAGAATTCACGAGATCATAGATTTTATTTATTATTATCTAGTGAAACATATCATTCGAGCATCTACATAATCAAAGAAATATATTTTCTCAATCCATAGTTATGCAAAGAGCTAAAAGGAATATCTTAATTATTTTTAACTTGAGAAAATGTGCTTAATAACTATATTTAACGTTATTAATGTGAATGGCCATGGAAGGGGAAGGTGATTTTGACCGAATCAAGAGGCATGGCACAAGTTTGCGAGTGAGTGTAGAGTAGGAATAGAGTATGACCAAAAAAAAAAAAACTGATTGACTTAAAATCGCGCATTCTTTTCCGTTGATAGAATTAATCTCATGTATGGGAATGAGTTTGAGACATAGTATTGAGGAATGTTGTTAATATGATTTGTAATTTGAAAGAGAATGTATTGAGTAGAAGCAACTCAACACAATCATTTTTTGTGTTTGAGTATGATTTTTTTTTAAAATTGTAGTTTAACCAAATCTTAATTTACCATGTGTTTAGTATTGTGAGCTCATTTATTCCATGTGGGCATGGTAACATACTTGGATCATTCTCCTACATCACCAGGGTCATCATAGATTCATAGGCCACTATACAATAGCCTCTTGAGAGAGAGAGAGAGAGAGAGAGAGAGAATCTATGGTGTGTTGCCAGCTATGAAGTTGAAGGATCAAAGCTTTCTCTGAGGTCAAAGCTGGCATTTTCTCTCTCTTATCTCTCTCTCTCCCTCTT